>OV702298.1:112302235-114802235 GCA_916181665.1 Avena sativa
CGAGTTGGATCGCGCCTACCTCACCTGGTGGACCAGCATGCACAATTCGTGTGACGGGGTGCGCGAGCACCAAGCGATAGACTTCTTCACCAACAGCTGCCGAGACGGCACCATGCTAAAGCACAAGCTTAGCCGGGCAGACCCACAAACCATCGCAGCAATTAAGAAGCCCATCTCATCATGGACGAGTAGGCGGAGCAATGCCAGCCGGGTGAACATCATCCTAGGCGGCACGGTCACGACAACCGCCACGGCAAGAGGAAAGATGACCAGCCGGATAGCCGGTACATCACCAAACAAGTAGCCATGGTGCATGAAGATCCGGCTGCAGGAGGCAGCCAGAGGCAGAGGCCGGATGATAGGCCGCCTCGGCCTAAGTACACCATGGAGTCCATGCTTGACGAACCGTGCAAGTTTCCCAGTGGACGCGCTCCCGCGCACCCACAAACTTAAGTCAAAGTAGCCAAAAGATCTTCGCCCCGGCTGGCTACCCCAGCCGGCCCGAACCTCGGGGACTACACCTAGTGGAAGCGCTCCCGCGCGCCCACAAACTCAAGTCAAGGTAGCCAAAAGAGCTTCGCCCCGGCTGGCTACCCCAGCCGACCCGAACCTCGGGGACTACACCCAGTGGACGCTCTCCCGCGCACCCACAAACTCAAGACAAGGTAGCCAAAAGAGCTTCGCCCCGGTTGGCTACCCCAGCCGGCCCGAACCTCGGTGAACTACACCCAGTGGACGCACTCCCGCGCACCGACAAACTCAAGACAAGGTAGCCAAAAGAGCTTCACCCCGGCTGGCTACCCCAGCCGGCCCGAACCTCGGGGACTACACCTAGTGGACGCGCTCCCGCGCACCCAGAAACTCAAGTCAAGGTAGCCAAAAGAGCTTCGCCCCGGCTGGCTACCCCAGCCGGCCCAAACCTCGGGGACTACACCCAGTGGACGCGCTCCCGCGCACCCACAAAGTTAAGTCAAAGTAGCCAAAAGAGCTTCGCCCCGGCTGGCTACCCCAGCCGGCCCGAACCTCGGGGACTACACCCAGTGGACGCGCTCTCGCGCACTCACAAACTGAAGTCAGGATGGCAAAAGAGCTCCAACCTGGCTGGCTATCCCAGCCGGCCCAAGCATAAAGACCACAAACGGAAGAAAGATAAACAAAGATAAGCAAAAGGCACCAAGCCATAAAACGGAGCATGAAGGCTCCGCGCACATTCAGAAATCGGCGACAAAAGTCAACCGAAATGTAGCACAAGCAAAGTAACAAGTTTCACAAGTACACCCGGCATCCCAGGGATCAAGAGTCTGGAGCTAAAGAAGTGGAAGGAGCAGGAGCAGGAGATGGATTAGCAGGGGCGGCACCGGCATCAGTGGAAGGAGACTGGTTGCTGGAGGCGACGTCAAGGGGATTCCAAGGCGCCGAGACCCAGTTGAACGGTCGTGGCTCTCCGGGGCACTAAAGTCACGCTACAAGTCCACGTAGGTTCCAATCTTCACCCCACATGCCTGGAGCGCAGGAGTGCTGGCGCGAAGGCCCTCGTAGCTCGTCCCAAGACGGAAGCCGCGGGTGAGCACGCTCAGGTCGGCACCCGGATACCACGACTTCACCAGAGCAAGCGCCATCTCCACTCCGCCTCGAGCTGCCCACTCTTTGTGCACGTCCAGCACGTCGATGCCTTTGGACAGAGCCACAGCTAGGCTGGCCATGACGTGCACATCGCTCACGTCCGGCCAGATGTAGTGGAAGAGATCGTTGCCAACGGCACGCAGGCCATTGCTCTCCTCCGCCACCACCTTGACCAAGTCGAGGGCAGTCAGGTCGCAACCAACCTCCTCCACAGGAAGCTTCTCCATGGCCATCTCAGTCGCCTCAGGATAATGAGCTGCAACCAAGCGCAAAGCAGAATAAACGGACAAGATTGAGAAAGTCAAGACACAAAGGGAGAAGGAAACTGAAGAACTTACTGATGACCATCTCCGAGATGTTCTGGAGGTGTAGAGTAAGCTCCCCCTCCCTGCGGAGAAGAACCTGGATTGTCTCCTCCTGTTGGGTGGAGATCATCTCAAAATTCTTCAGCGCCTCCGCCCGGATGTCAGCTGTCTTCTTGCCCCGCTCCATGCTAACCTCAAGTTGATGCTTGGCCGCGGCAAGTTGATAGAACTGGGCCTTTCGCGCCTTGTTTGATTCTTCTAGCCGGGCGACCTCAACTTTGAGGCGCTCCACCTCCCTCTCCTTGTCCTGGACCATGGTTGTAGGAGGATACCCGATGGTCAACAAAAAACGGGAAAAGGGAGCGAATCGCCAAGACAGATCTGAAGAAGCAATCTTACGGCCAAAATTTTATGCAGCAAGAAAACAAATGAGCAACAGAGAAGCAAACCGGATGGAAGAATGGAAAGCATGTAAAGGGCAATGACTTACCTCCATCAAAATAGACAAATTTTTGGCCTCGCCAAGGCCCTTTTCCATTCCCTCAACCAGGTGGCGAACCTGGCTAAGTGCGACAGGCACCGAGCCCGAGAGCTGGGCAAGGATCGCACCCGGTGTTAGCATAGCCGGAGCTGGCCTCGAGCTGGTGACGATAACCTCGTCATCATCGGCAGCTGCACCCGAAGGCGCAGCCACCACCAACTCCCTCCTAGCCGGCCAACCACCATCCGGCTGGCTGCCGCCGCAGCCGCCTGTGCAGCCCCAGCCTCCTCCGTGATCACGGGCCTGGCGGAGATGCTTGGAGCATCGCTCCAGGCCGGGTTCACGCCAGCCCCGGGATGAAAGAGGAGGGTCTCCGGGTCCCGCGCAGCCGCAAACATCTGCCCCAACCGCGAAGATGCAGGCGCCTGGTGCAGCAGCCCCGTGGTTGGGGAGCCCTCAGGGGCCCTGGGCGGAGACGGCGTGGCTACTACAGCCAGGCTCACCGTAGCCAGGCCCGCCGCAGTCGGCGTGGACGCAGCCGAAGACCTCGCCACCTCTTCAACCGGCGGAGGAGGGGGAGGAGCAACAACGGCGGCACCACCATCGCCAAGCAGCATGGCCTCGCTGCACAGAGTGAAGTGTCAAAAGAGGAACCAGTAGAACCGCAGAGCGTCAAACAAGGGCAAGGGAGGTACTAACCCAGCGACGGACAATGGAGCAATAACCTGACGCCCTCGACACATCTCTTTCGTTTCAACTGGAGTGGGAGTGACAGCAGGCGCCGCCCTCTTCCCCCGGGCTCTCGCCGCGGGTTTCTCTTGGCCACCCTCCTCGTTGGTGACATCGACTGTGACACAAGCAAGGAATCAAAAGCATAACCTCAAGAGCAAAGGGGAAGGAAAGAGATACGGTCAGCAACTTACCATGAGGATCCGAGGGGCCGTCGTCCGCCCGGACGAGAAACCCTTCGGGCTCCGTCTGGGGGTACTTCTTCGGCTTCCTGTCCTCCAAGAAGGACGGAAGCGGGAAGTCACCCATGCCATCCTCAGCTACATACGTCGTGAACAACTAATTAAAAAGGGGAGCATAAGGCACCCAAGGAAAGCTAGCAATGACAAAAAGCGAGACGCAAGATAACCAGAGAAAAACATACCCGAGGCGATAGGTGGCCACGATGGTACGGAGGGCAGGAGTACGCCCAGGTAGCCTCCATGCAGAACTTGGAGATCATGGAGACCCAGTTCCGCAGGTCCTGCTGGGACACATCCGTCCGCGACGTCCTCGTCGGGTCGTTGGCGGTCGATATGTGGCACATCTTGTGCGACCGCTTCTACAGCGGAAGCACACGACGCACCATCCACGACAAGGTGATGTCCCAGGCAGTGAGCCTATCCGTCTCCACCATCGTCTCCATCCGGGTGGCCATCCGGTCGATGTCTGCTATTGCTCGCATTCCCTTTGTCGCCCAGCCTTTCTGCGTCGAGGGCACGTCGGCGAAGGGCGGAAGGCAGATCCAGACAATCTCTATGGCATTGCTCAAAAAAAGTATGAGCGCTGGCACAGCTTGATGGTGCGGGAAGCTCGAATCGCGGCATCAGCGAGGAAGACCGCGGGTAGATGGCGCAGCAACCCATCTGCGTCAGCGAACCACCCTTGGAGGTGTTCTGGGCCTTGAAGTTGTAGAGGTCCCAATCTTTAATAATGAAGAGATCCCTGTGTTTACAATGCTAGTCCCTGGATCAATAGCTAGCATCCACAGTTAATATGTAATATCAAGAAACAAAGGTCATAATACAACTTTATAACCAGGAATAAAATAATTCATTACATCTTACATAGCTCATTTGGCTATCTCATTACAATGCAGTAGAAATAACTATATAGCATGGAGTCCTTCATCTTCAAAGTGCCACAGGCATTCATGTTGGTTGTAGACTCGTAATCCTATTCAACACACTTCACTAACATCAAACAAACCCGCAACATAATAAGTTGCGGCCACAAGGGTCAATACATTTGAATTGTATTGGCAAGCTTCACTACTATGTAGAAATAAGTGGATCCTATCAATACATGCATATTTGGCTAAGTAGGGTTTAGGCTCATTTGTAGAAAGAAATATAGTTTTATCCTATCTTTTCAAAATAGTTTTGATCTTTTGACAATCTTTTCGAACTCCTTGGAAAACTCCAAGTACTTCTAATCCCTTGTTGACACCATCAAGTTTTACTTTGAGAAATTGGAATGTCGAGATCTTCCATAGCTTCAGGCCTTAGTTGCTCAGAGTTGTCCATAACCGGGGACACGGCTAAGTACTTAGAATTTGATCTTCTGCAGAAGTTGTACAGTTTACCCACATGATGCAATCTCGTCTTCATGCCACCAGTGGCCGCTGGATAAGTACACACCAAATGGAGTACCGGCAGATCAACAATGTGACAAAGTCTTTCCATAGAAGTCCTCCCAATACACAATGCTAGCTTGTCTACCAGGCACCAATGTAAGGATATATTTCCAATACACAATGCTAGTTAACCTGATGATGTCAATGCAAGGGTCTTCCACTATGTAGTTGACTAAGCCAGAGCCCATTTAGCATGTGGCTGTACACGGAAGACACTGTACGAGAAACATGTTTAATCTCTAAGTCCCTGGGTGGTTTCCTTCTAGTGCACATACAAAAAGATAGCCATATAAACATGGTTCCCTTTGCTGCCACCTTGTCCAAAATTGAGTATCCTCATTCCACCCAGATGGTTCACTGAGTACTTGTTTTATTATATAAAACATATATTTTTCCAACACTTCATATAATCATATCATGTATTCCATCCCAAATCTATAGCATAGCATAGTAATATAGTATCCCTATCATGCATACTACAAAAATACCACTAAGTGTAGTGAAAATAGTAGGACATGGATGATAGTATCACTTGCCTTTTTAGTAGGGAATATTGGGTCACTCCTTGATCTTGCAACAATCACACTCTTCAAATTTTACTACAATTCAATCAAGCAAGCACATATTCAAACTAACATTCAAACAATTCACCACATAAAACAATAACATCAAGTAATGCATGCAAGCATGCAAAAGATGGTTTTATTTGGAAAAGTGGTTTCTAGTAGGCTCTAAACATTTTAAAGCTCCTATTGGTCATTTACAAAAGTGGTAAAACCATTTAAACTCAAGTTGGTGATGATGGTCATTTAAATCATTTTTGTTTTGCTATAAGTGACTTAAATCAAAGTAATATTTTGTAGTTTTATCCAAATATATTCTTTAAACACAAATGTTAGTGTTTATGGTCAAAATGTTTAATATTAATCCATTTGCAAAAGGTTTCATCCAAATTCCATTTTTAAATCAAACAATATTTTTATTTGCTAGAAATGCCTTTAACAAGGTATTAATTTACCAAGGTTCATCAAATATGTTTTCAAATCCCAAAACTTGGTGTTTAGGGTCAGAGAGTTTAAAACAATTCATTTTCCAAAGGTTTTACTCAAAAATAATTTTTAAACCATAATCAATATTTTTATTTAACTAGGAATTCTTTTATTCAAAGATTTAATTTTTAAGTGTCACCAAATATACTTTTAAATCTACAAGTTGCTTTCTATGGTCAGTAGGTTCAAAAAAATCCATTTACAAAAGATTTTACCCTAAAAACATTTTTAGAATAAATTTTATACCCAAAATAAGCCTAACTATGTTTCTGCATAAACAATCAATTTTGAGGAAGCAAAATACTAAAAAAAAGTGCATGGTTGTAAAGTTCACATTTTTCTGAATCTAGTGATATAAAATTTGTAAAATTTGGATGTGTACATTTAGAGTTATGAATTTTACAAATCCTATCATCTAATAGATCAAATTTCTGTTTTTAAAACAATCTCTGGACACGTGTCTTAATCTTACTGGCGCGTACCGGTTCGTGTGGATTGCGCTCTGTGGATCGTTGGATGTAAGTAAGATCATGCGGCATAGATCATAACTTACCCCTTCGTCTAAATCTAATCTTAGCCAGACGATAAGCATCCTACGGTTCGGAACACAACGACCACAGATGGGTGGCGCTGGCGACGGCTGTGCGGCGGCGGCGCACTAGCGGTGGAATTGCCGATGAACTAGGAAGAGCGGGAGAGAGTGAGGATGCTCACCAGACTCGCAGGTGTGTTGCGATGCTCAACGTGGTCTCTGTTCGTCGAGTGGTGCTCCGGGATAGTGGTGATTGCTCACCGGAGTTCGCGGCAGTGTCGGGTTCGTCTGGTTGTTGTCGGAGGCGAGGTTACAGGCCACCAGAAGGCAAAAGGGAGGAGGCGTTAGACGCAGGCGAGTGTGGCGATCACGGGAGCATCATCGAGAGGGACAGGGGTGGACGGTACTTACGGGGAGGAGTTGCCGGAGAAGTGGCAGACGACGACAATGCTCGGGCGAGTTTGTTGACGATGCTGTGGAGCGAGCGTGGCCAAGCGAGAATTACTGGGATGTGCAGGAGACGTTGGCGAGCAAACTAGTATGCACCAGAGGGCTGGGGTGGGTGTGGTTTCGCCGGAATCGGCCGAAGAGTTCGTCGGAGCCGAGGGCGTTCGAGCTCGCGATTGAGGTAGCCTGGTGGCAGAGAGGGAGCGATGCCTGGGGGAAAATTGAGAGGGAGCATGGGTGTTTAAGTGTGCATCATCGCTGGAGGAATTAACATCGCCAATTACTCGAATTTACCAGGATTAAATCGCGGGAGAACAGTGAGGTGTGATGGGGGAAATGGTCGCGAGGTTGATGTCGATGAATGGCGGAGTGGGGCCTGGTTGTCTGCGAGAGAGAGAGAGAGAGAGAGAGAGAGAGAGAGAGAGAGAGAGAGAGAGAGAGAGATTGAGAGAGAGAGAGAGCGTGTGGGGTCTGCTGGTCAGCGTCTGCGTGGGTGTGTTTGCGCGTGAGAAAATAAAACGCTTCGGGATAGGAATGGGCTGCGACTTTGGGCTGGACTGGGCCTTGCTTCTGGGATGGCTTTGTTTCCTTTTTTTATACTGAATCCTTTTCTTTTTCCTTTTCTATTTTTCTGTTTTGATTTTTGTTCAAATAATTCAGACTCCATTTGAATTCAAACCTTTACCAAACTTTGTGTATATTTTTAATACTGTTTATTAGCATATTCTAAAGTCCATTTTATAATATTTCTTTTATTCTTTTAGGGTATATTAATTATTTAAAATAGGTCTTTGTCTTAATTCAAACAAGATTTTAATTATGTTTTCAAACTCTATTTGAATTCTAAATTTTACCAAACCTTTTTCAGTAGGTTTTATTTATTCTTTAGTGCAAAATAATTCACTTTGAATTATTATTTAAAATACCTTAATAAGATTTATATTTAAATTGGGAATTGTATTTATTTAAAAAAAAATGGATATTAATAAATCCTTATGATTTTATTTAAATAATCCTTTACTCTTTTTATTAATCAATAATGTTTCATTTTATTTGTTTGTCCAAGATTTAATTTGATTTTTTAAATATTCCTTATTTATTTATTTCTTCCTTTGCCATATAAAATCTATATCTTTTTATTTAAAGATCCAAAATTGGTGATTCCAATTTGTATAATTTTATTTAATATTTGTTTATCCTTTTAGGATTACTTTGCACATGATTTGGTATGGATTTTAGCTAGGATCTTTTATTAGCCTTGGAAAATATTTCCTTTTAACTTATTAAATCCATAAGTTTTTATCTTTGGTTCCAAATTAAATGAAACCAATTTCTACGATCTTATAATATTTTTATTTATCATTCTTGATCATTTATAAATATTTGTTGACAAATTTTTATATGGACCAAATCCATAGTCTTGGAGAGATTTTGAAAAAGAATTATTCCATTAGGGTTTTAGGATTCTGGTTTAATTTTTCCAAGTGTTCAAATTTCAAGATACATTATTGATGGATGCATTTCACTTGATTGAAATTTTGTTTGATTCGCTTTTCATTCAAAGTTTGTTCAAGATGGGTTTTGATGTTTCCATTTGGAATCAAAAAGTTTCTTTTCACCCTAAATTTCAACATTTATTTATTTTGTTTATTTATTTTTCACATTTCAAAATTTGGAAAATTTTGGGATGTGACAGGCTACCACCCTTAAAAGAAATCTCGTCCCGAGATTTTGGAAGTCTAGAGGTTACAAGTTGGCTTGAAGACAACTAGGGTACTACCACCCTTAAAAGAAAGTCTTATAGGGTTACATTGATGGTTCACTTGACTAAGGGTTCAATAATTGATATCCAAACAAGAAATCCTTATTTGACTGAACCGAGTTAACTAATTCCTGTCATCCACATCATCTAATTCTTCAAGGATTCCATACATGTCGATGTGGTTCACATGTCCTTTATGGGCCACATTGGAGTCATTTCCATTGAAGTTTTTAGCATCCTTTTTCTTTTTCTTCTCAGGACAGTCTGATGCATAGTGTCCAAGTTCCTTACAATTATAGCACTTCAATTGGCTAATGTCTTTCTTCCTGGAATTGCCATGTTGGTTCTGACCAAGGTCATCTCCATTGTCAGTATCATTTCCATTATTATCACTTCCCTTGTTGTTCTGGTGATGCTGATGTGGTCCAGAATATTCATTGCTCTTTTTGTATGAACGCTTCTTTTGTGATGATCCTGAGTGATACTTGAGGTTATGCTTCCTCTTTCTTTTCTCAACTTGATTCATCTTGTTTTCCAAGATGGTGGCTTTGTCACAGAGTGATTGATAAGTTGGGACATAGGAAACAGACAGCTGCAGGTTCAACTCATCATTAAGTCCTTCGAGGAATTTATCCTTCCTCTTAGCATCTGTATCAACTTCATCTGGTGCATAGCGTGCCAGATTGTTGAACTCCTCAATGTACTCAGCCACACTAAGGTGACGCTATTTCAGATTGTAGAACTCCTTTTTCTTCAAGTTCATCACTCCAGATGAGATCTGAGCTGTACGGAAACCATCCTCAAAAATAGCCCAAGTCACATCCTCAAGGGGAGTGGTGATCTGAAAGTTGTCCCACCATGTTGCTGCTGGACCTTCAAGCATATATGCTGCAAACCTAACTTTTTCCTCGTCGGTGCAGCCAACAGTCACTAAGTCCTTGTTCACTGAGCATAACCAGTCATTGGCTACCATTGGATCAGTTGTTCTAGAGAACCTTGCAGGCCTTAGTTTCAGAAAACTGGTGAGCATGTCAAGTGCTCAGGGATTATTCTGATTGTTGTTGTTATTGTTGTTCTGATTCTTATTTTGCATAAACTACGCCATCATCTGCATAGTTGAGCTTGATATGTCATCAACTGCTGCATCTCGGGAGTGGTGTTGTTGTTCTTGTTGTTTTGGTTGAGGTTGGCACGACGGGGAGGCATCTATTGGTTTGATAGGGATAAGTAATGATAGATAGATCTAAAGAAGTTCTAACACACAACCCAAAACAATCAAGTTCAAACAAACAATCAACAAGCAATTATTCACTTAACAACTTATGATCTTACTCATGAGTTGAAGGATACAACAAGTTTTCTTGAAACAATCAACCTAGTATAGTCATACCTCATAGGTCAATATGATCCATACACAACATGATATCAATGTCTTAGATAGTTGGTAGGCAATCTAATGTCTCTTGGTTCTCACTTGTAGTCCTTAGTGATGTTTAAGATGAAGTCCTTGGTGAAACTAAAGTTGAAGCCATTGGTCATGGTGGAGGCTTTGTCCATCAAGTTGAAAAGGAAGATATATAGAATCAAAACCATAAAAGGTTGAGGAAAGAGTTTACAAGATTATTTGTAAATAAGTTTTGGAACAAATACAACTCATGTTTTTCTAAGGGGTTTTGTCCAATCCTAGGGTTACAATCCTACAGGAAACACAGTGCTCTGATATCATCTGTATAGGTTCCAACCTTTAATAAGGAAGAGATCCCTGTGTTTACAATGCTAGTCCCTAGATCAATAGCTAGCATCCACAGTTAATATGTAATATCAAGAAACAAAGGTCATAATACAACTTTATAACCAGGAATAAAATAATTCATTACATCTTACATACCTCATTTGGCTATCTCATTACAATGCAGCAGAAATAACTATATAGCATGGAGTCCTTCATCTTCAAAGTGCCACAAGCATTCATGTTGGTTGTAGACTTGTAATCCTATTCAGCACACTTCACTAACATCAAACAAACCTGCAACATAATAAGTTGCAGCCACAAGGGTCAATACATTTGAATTGTATTGGCAAGTTTCACTACTATGTAGAAATAAGTGGATCCTATCAATACATGCATACTTGGCTAAGTAGGGTTTAGGATCATTTGCAGAAAGCAATATAGTTTTATCCTATCTTTTCAAAATAGTTTGATCTTTGGACAATCTTTATGAACTCCTTGGAAAACTCCAAGTGCTTCTAATCCCTTGTTGACACCATCAAGTTTTACTTTGAGAAATTGGAATGTTGAGATCTTCCATAGCTTCAGGCCTTAGTTGCTCAGAGTTGTCCATAACCGGGGACACGGCTAAGTACTTAGAATTTGATCTTCTGTAGAAGTTGTACACTTTACCCACATGACGCAATCTCGTCTTGATGCCACCAGTGGCCGCTGGATAAGTACACACCAAATGGAGTACCGGCAGATCGAGAATGGGACAAAGTATTTCCATAGAAGTCCTCCCAATACACAATTCTAGCTTGTCTACCAGGCACCAATGTAAGGATATATTTCCAATACACAATTCTAGTTAACCTGAAGATGCCAATGCAAGGGTCTTCCACTATGTAGTTGACTAAGCCAGTGCCCATTTAGCATGTGGCGGTACACGGAAGCCACTGTGTGAGAAACTTGTTCAATCTCTAAGTCCCTGGGTGGTTTCCTTCTAGTGCACATACAAAAAGATAGCCATATAAACATAGTTCCCTTTGTTGCCACCTTGTCCAAAATTGAGTATCCTCATTCCACCCAGGTGGTTCATTGATTACTTGTTTTATTATATAAAACATATATTTTTCCAACACTTCATATAATCATATCATGTATTCCATCCCAAGTCTATAGCATGCTAAGCATACTACAACGATGAGGTTTTCACTAAGGAAGATGGATTTCCTAATAGGACACAACACAGCATAGTAATATAGTAGCCCTATCATGCATACTACAAAAATACCACTAAGTGTAGTGAAAATAGTAGGACATGGATGATAGTGTGACTTGCCTTTTTAGTAGGGAATATTGGGTCACTCCTTGATCTTGCAACAATCACACTCTTCAAATTTTACTACAATTCAATCAAGCAAGCACATATTAAAACTAACATTCAAACAATTCACCACATAAAACAATAACATCAAGTAATGCATGCAAGCATGCAAAAGATGTTTTTATTTGGAAAAGTGGTTTATAGTAGGCTCTAAACATTTTAAAGATCATATTGGTCATTTACAAAAGTGGTAAAACCATTTAAACTCAAGTTGGTGAAGATGGTCATTTAAATCATTTTTGTTTTGCTAGAAGTGACTTAAATCAAAGTAATATTTTGTAGTTTTATCCAAATATATTCTTTAAACACAAATGTTAGTGTTTATGGTCAAATTTTTTAATATTAATCTATTTGCAAAAGGTTTCATCCAAATAATCAAATAATATTTTTATTTGCTAGAAATGCCTTTAACAAGGTAATAATTTACCAAGGTTCATCAAATATGTTTTCAAATCCCAAAACTTGGTGTTTAGGGTCATAGAGTTTAAAACAATTCATTTTCCAAAGGTTTTACTCAAAAATAATTTTTAAACCATAATCAATATTTTTATTTAACTAGGAATTCTTTTATTCAAAGATTTAATTCTTAAGTGTCACCAAATATACTTTAAATCTACAGGTTGGTTTCTATGGTCAGTAGGTTCAAAACAATCCATTTACAAAAGATTTTACCCTAAAAACATTTTTAGAATAAATTTTATACCCAAAATAAGCCTAAATATGTTTCTGCATAAACAACCAATTTTGCAGAAGCAAACTACTATAAAAGTGCATGGTTGGAAATTTCACATTTTTCTAAATCCAGTGATATAAAATTTGTAAAATTGGGACGTGTAGATTTAGAGTTATGAATTTTACAAATCCTATCATCTAATAGATCAAATTTATGTTTTTAAAACAATCTCTGGATACGTGTCTTAATCTTACTGGCGCGTACCGGTTCGTGCGGATTGCGCTCTGTGGATCGTTGGATCTAAGTAAGATCATGCGGCAGAGATCCTAACTTACCCCTTCGTCTAAATCTAATCTTAGCCAGACGAGAAGCATCCTACGGTTCGGAACACAGCGACCACAGATGGGTGGCGCTGGCGGCGGCTGTGCGGCGGCGGTGCTCTGGCGGTGGCATTGCCGATGAACTAGGAAGCGCGGGAGAGAGTGAGGATGCTCACCAGACTCGCAGGTGTGTTGCGATGCTCAACATGGTCTCTGTTCGTCGAGTGGCGCTCTGGGATAGCGGTGATTGCTCACCGGAGTTCGCGACAGCGTCGGGTTCGTCTGGTCGTTGTCGGAGGCGAGGTTACAGGCCACCAGAAGGCAAAAGGGAGGAGGCGTTAGACGCGGGGGAGCATGGCGATCACGGGAGCATCATCGAGAGGGACAGGGGTGGACGGTACTTACGGGGAGGAGTTGCCGGAGAAGTGGCAGACGACGGCGGTGCTCGGGCGAGTTTGTTGCCGATGCTGTGGAGAGAGTGTGGCCAAGGGAGAATTACTGGGATGTGCAGGAGACATTGGCGAGCAAACTAGTATGCACCAGACGGCTGGGGTGGGTGTGGTTTCGCCGGAATCGGCCGAAGAGTTCATCGGAGCCGAGGGCGTTCGAGGTTGCGATTTAGGCAGCATGGTGGCAGAGAGGGAGCGATGCCTGGGGGAAAATGGAGAGGGATCATGGGCGTTTAAGTGTGCATCAACGCTGGAGGAATTAATGTCGCCAATTACTTGAATTTACCAGGATTAAATCGCGGCAGAACAGTGAGGTGTGATGGGGGAAACGGTCGCGAGGTTGATGACGATGACTGGCGGAGTGGGGCCTGGTTGTCTGCGAGAGAGAGAGAGAGAGCGTGTGGGGTCTGCTGGTCAGCGTCTGCGTGGGTGGGTTTGCGCGTGAGAAAAGAAAACGCTTCGGGATAGGAATGGGCTGCGACTTTGGGTTGGACTGGGCCTTGCTTCTGGACTGGCTTTGTTTCCTTTTTTTATATTGAATCCTTTTCTTTTTCCTTTTCTATTTTTCTGTTTTGATTTTTGTTCAAATAATTCAAACTCCATTTGAATTCAAACCTTTACCAAACTTTGTGTATATTTTTAATACTGTTTATTAGCATATTCTAAAGTCCATTTTATAATATTTCTTTTATTCTTTTAGGGTATATTAATTATTTAAAATAGGCCCTTGTCTTAATTCAAACAAGATTTTAATTATGTTTTCAAACTCTATTTGAATTCTAAATTTTACCAAACCTTTTTCAGTAGGTTTTATTTATTCTTTACTGCAAAATAATTCACTTTGAATTATTATTTAAAATAGCTTAATAAGATTTATATTTAAATTGGGAATTGTCTTTATTTAAATAAAATTGGATATTAATAAATCCTTATGATTTTATTTAAATAATCCTTTACTCTTTTTATTAATCAATAATCTTTCATTTTATTTGTTTGTCCAAGATTTAATTTGATTTTTTAAATATTCCTTATTTATTTATTTCTTCCTTTGCCTTATAAAATCTATATCATTTTATTTAAATTCCAAAATTGGTGATTCCAATTTGTATAATTTTATTTAATATTTGTTTATCCTTTTAAATCCTTTTAGGATTACTTTGCTCATGATTTGGTATGGATTTTAGCTAGGAGCTTTTATTAGCCTTGGAAAATATTTCCTTTTAACTTATTAAATCCATAAGTTTTTATCTTTGGTTCCAAATTAAATGAAACCAATTTCTATGATCTTATAATATTTTTATTTATCATTCTTGATCATTTATAAATATTTGTTGACAAAATTTTATATGGACCAAATCCATAGTCTTAGAGAGATTTTGAAAAAGAATTATTCCATTAGGGTTTTAGGATTCTGGTTTAACTTTTCCAAGTGTTCAAATTTCAAGATACATTATTGATGAATGTAGTTCACTTGATTGAAATTTTGTTTGATTCCCTTTTCATTCAAAGGTTGTTCAAGATTGGTTTTGATGTTTCCATTTGGAATAAAAAAGTTTCTTTTCACCCTAAATTTCAACATTTATTTATTTTTCACATTTCAAAATTTGGAAAATTTTGGGATGTGACAGAAGTGGAAGAACTTGAGAAAGTTCGCCACCTCGGGCCAAACTCCAAGATAGGATTCGCAGCAGGCCGCATGATGCGATAGCTGCGCAATGGCGTTGGCGCCCAAGTGATGA
The DNA here is from genome assembly GCA_916181665.1 of Avena sativa. Lineage (NCBI taxonomy): Eukaryota > Viridiplantae > Streptophyta > Magnoliopsida > Poales > Poaceae > Avena > Avena sativa. The sequence continues at coordinate 112,317,118 of OV702298.1, forward strand.
AGCTGGAGGTCGAAGAAGTGAAAGAGCTGGAGGAGGAAGGGACTGACGGGAAGGCCGAAGCCACGGGCAAAGTGCGCGAGGAAGACGACGCGTTCCCCTGACCAAGGGTTCGACACCCACTCCCCCTCCGGCACGAGCCGGTGCTTCACAAGAATCGACGAGGGAAGAAACCTCCCCCACCGATACTTGTTAACGAGCTCATCGGTCACAAAGGACCCGCACCAGCCACCGCGTTGCTTCGGCAGCATCTCGATAGAGGAAGAGGCCATGGTGGACGGGGAGAAAGTGGCTAGCATAGACAAGGAGAAGGCGTGCAAGATCAAAGGGCGCTGAGGCACGAGGGGAAGATGAGCCAGAGGATGGACAAGTGTGGGAACCGATCCTCCTCAGAGCTCTATTTATCCCCGCAAACGACACCATTACCCCTTCAGCTTCCGCGCGATGCGTGGCGTCGTGGAACCACAGCCACACGACGCTTCGGCTCCAGATCCTTTGCGCCATCATAATTGCCACAGAAGATCCCCGGGCGTTAGCAGGAGACGAGGCGTGCGCACTTGCCCCGAGAAACCGCTGCGGCAAGTTTGCGTGCGCAGTTGCCAAAAACTGGCGCACCGACGCGGAAGTCAAACTGACACGACATGCGCTATAGCCGTAGTCGTGGGTGACGACATCAACGATGTCATCAAGCCAAACGTTTCATCTTCAGCTAGGCCAGCCGGTACCTGCCTTCGCTGTTTACACCCAGTGGATGGCCATCGATTCTGCAGCCGGTTAATTCCAGCCAAAAAGCAAAAGCAAAAGCCGCAGCCGGAGGAAAGAAAAAAACTCTCTCAGGACAAGAAGGAGCATGGAAGATCTTGCCCACTGGCGAAGCCCATACGTGCTCGGGGACTAGTGTCGGGGGGATAACCCCCGGGTGGGGAAAGCCAGGCATAAGTAGGCCGGCTCCAGAAGATGCAGGCCGCCTGGTCTCCAGGAAAGACAACTCTAGCCAACTGGCGAGCACGCCCGACTCGGCTTATAACCTTCCCGGCTAGCCCGTCAATCCGGTGGCCAGAGGAACCGGTCGGGTGGCCGTTTCCACCCAGCCCACCTCGGATTCGATGTAGAGCACGGAAGGGCTGACGCTTCCTGCGGGGTATGCTTCTGGCTCTCTCTCGTCATCAAGGAAGCTGGCATGCTGTCATGACCAGTGCTACCCGACGAAGATAAAGCAAGATGGTCAACTGGACTGGAGAAAGTAGTCCGGGTGACCGTTAAAGCAAGGATGACGCTTCAAAGTAAGCCCGGGTGACCACTAAAGAGAAGGGTGACACTAAAAGAAGGGCGGACTGGGTCCTGGCCCACCGGCTGGGCCCTGCCCTGAAAACCCATATCCAAACAGTAAACCCTAGGACCCGATCTGTAATCTGCCCCCCAGACCAGTATATAAGGGAGGGCAGAGCTAGGGTTCTAGGTAGGCAACAATAGAAGGAGAGAAGAGTTAGCATCTAGTTCCCATCTTCCTCTAGGCTTCGATAGTAGCTAAGAAAACAGCTCAATGAGCATCTGTACTGAGCATCAGCTCCCATACATAGTTCATCTTGCAGGAGTAGGGGTGTTACCTCGCCAAGAGGGCCCCGAACCTAGGTACGTCCCTGTGTTTGCAGTGCACCGTGCCCAACTCGTCGCGTGAGCCACCGAATGCATCCGTGTGTCCCTTCTTTTCCATCCCCGATGTCACTGCCGTGTTCCACACCACGACAGCATCACACAGTCGCAACTATCGCCGTCATCGAGCAACATGCAAGAAGACAACACCACAATCAATATATTGCATACAAATACCAAAGCATACAACAAGAAATGGGCAAAAAAGCTTATAGATCAGTAGATGTTGAGGATTTGGTGGGGGATACAAGGGAAGTGCTTGGGTTGCATTTGTGGGTTTTCTATTTCGGATTTATAATCCAAAACTAACTAGATAGGGGGTTTTAGAGCAAGGTCAAGTTCTGTATGCTAACATTGAGTAAAGATGATATCATCAGATAGATATTGATAAAATGAAACCAACAAAAGTGGTTTCGCTATTTTATCAATTACCATTGATTTATAATGATTTTTATAGTGGATAAAACTCTATTTTTAGGAAATAATTCACCAGAATTGTTATGGAGTTCCAAAAATTATTTCCTTGGATGATTAGGTATTGTTTGATGGACTGATTCCAGAGGAGTTGGAATCAACTTAAAATAATTAATAGAATGCCCTTGAGAAATTCCCAATGATAGTACTAGAGGCATTTAGTCTTTTTCATCAAATTTAATATACAGCTTTTGATGTTATTCCAAGGAAACATGTTAGGTATTTGAAATACCTTTCAGTAGAAATTTGAATCAACATTTTTGGATAAGCAAAACTAATGATATGAATTTATTGGTGAATTATCTATGCATAGAAAGGATTAATTAACCAGAATTCAAAGATAGCTCAATAAAATTTGGTCTCCTGGTTTTTTATATGTATGGGTATATAGATGTACAGAGAGTTGGAATTAGGTCAATAGCTCACTTGGTTTGACCTAGAGAATTTTCTAAAGGCAAAAATGGCCTGATTGTGTTATTTTTGCCAAGGGTATTTTAGGAAGCAAAAGAGTATGAGGCCAGAGTGACATGCAAGGTATCACTTATACCTTTTAGTGAAAAGTGGTTTTGGTTAATTTGGGATTGTAAATATCCCTGGAGAGATTTATTGATACAAAGGATACATCTGGGGAAATGGATTTATTACCCTTATTATAGGCACTAATTGGGCCAATACAAACTTCTGCATGTTAGACAAATGGTGCATGCATATGTGAAAATTAAGATCTGGCCAAAATATGGTGTTTTACAATTTATTTGGGATTCAAACTATACAACAAACTTAACAGATCTAAGAATAGGAGGGCAGGGTGTCACATCCCAAATTTTAGATTTGGTCCTGCATATCACTCATGTCATTCTGCACTCATGAATCTTTTGTCAAATTCAAAACCCTGCATTCAAATCCTACACGAAGTGACTCAAGTGTTCTTACAAAGAGGAATAGTTGGACCCTTGAAGTCACTAGTTTGAAATAGACATTTTGTTGCTAAAAATGGTCCTAGGATGATCCTTGGTATTTTAGAAAAATATGAAAACAAAAATCAATTCATTTGGATTAACTAATAAAAAGTTATGAAAGAAACAAGAAAAGCAAAAAGAATAAAACAAAAGAACAAAAAAAACTAACCTAACCTTCCCGGCTGAGCCGCCCCGGCCCAGCCCACCAGCCCACCTGCCACCCGCCTAACCGCCGCTCACTGCCCACCCCCGCGCAGCGCCTAGCAGCTGGGCCGGCCCAGCTAGCAGCGTACCCGTAGCCGCTGACAGGCGGGGCCCGCCTGTCATCCCCGCCACCGTGCCCGACCAGGACACCGCCCGCCGCCGCGAATCTCGGCCGAGTCGGTCGCCAACCGCCTCGCCCCTTCCCCCCCAACCTTTGGGCCCTCTTAAGCTGCACCCCGCCGCACTTCCCCCCCCCTCAAACCACCTGGAAACCCTAGTTCGAGCTCGAACACGAGCTCGAATTTTCTGCCGCCGCCGCCTCGGTAAGTCTCATCGCCGACGCGTCGAGCCGCACCTCCTTGCCCTCTATGCTTCTTGACGATCGCCATGCCTCACCGGTTCACCCCGAGCCTTTTTTCCCCTTATTCCCCGCAGCGTAGCGCCGCCGATTGCTCGCCGGAGCAAGCCGCCGCCGCCGTTCCCCGCCGTCCGCCGCAGCCGCACGAGGTGCTCCGCGCGTCGCCCGACCGCCGCAGTGACTGCCTCGCCCTCCCGCGTCACCGCCACGTCGCTGAGGACCGCCGGAGCGACGCCCGCCCGTGCCACCGAAGCTCCACCGCCGCCGCCGCGTCATCACCGCCGTCGAGCTCGCCACGGACGAGGTGAGCCGTCCGATTCGTTTTCTACGCGCCAGATTAGACGGGCCGGCCGAACCGGTATCGGCCAGTACCAGCATGTCGCGTGGCAGCCACGTGGAGCTCACGTGGACGCCACGTCGCAGCCGCGTCAGCGCCGACGTGTTAGTCGCGTTGACCACGTAGTAAAAGATTTAAATGAATTTAGAAATTGCAGGAAATAGCTGAAATTTGCAAAATTCATAGAAATTAATCTACTAGGCCAAAAATTACAAATAAAATATGTGTAGGTTCAGTAAGTCGTGTAGAATCTTGCTGTACCATTGTTTTACACTTTTGCAGCAAGATTTTGTCCAGATTAATTAATTGAGTTAATGGCCTTTTTGGAGTAGTTAATTTGTAGAAAAAGATCTGTAACTCCAAAAATTGCAAATAATATGTCCCTGGATTCAGTAGAACAAGGAGAATCTCAGTGAATTAAAAAGATAGGCTTACCGTACAAACTTTTGCAGAAAATATTTAGTGGCTTTCTGCAGTATTTTAATTACTCAGGGAGTTATATAATACCTTTTTGAGTAATTCCAATTGGTACTGTTCCTAAATGGCAATGCCTATACAGTAGAAGTTTCCCAAGATTTTACAAACAGTATGTTAGCAGTAGTGAATTATTTGGTTTCTAGCTCTAGTTTTGAGCATTATAAATTGCTTAATAGTTTTCCCTTGCGCTAAAAATTATTTTCCATGCATGCATTCAGTAGCTTTACTGAATAGGATTATGTGGTGCTGCTGTAGCATCAATCCAATTGTCATGCATGCATTCATGCATCATCTTTGTTTGCATATGCTTGTGGATGGTTTGTTTATGGATGCAATTGTATCGTGTAGATTGTGACGAGTGCAACGCTTGCTCGTGTGTGGATTGTTCTACCGACTGCTACAACCAAGGCAAGTAGATGCTACCTTGTTCATGATATTGTCCTACTATTTTCAATGCATTGTCGTGTATTTTGTAGATGCATGTGTAGGATGATACTATTGCTATGATATGTCCTATTATGTGGTAGGGCTTTCCTTGTAGATGAACCACCGTTGGTAGATGTGCTTAGCCATGCTATAATGTATGAGGGCTGGGTTACATCACTAAAAGTTGTTTCTAAATGTGTTGGTTTGCGAAAACTGAAACAACTTAATCAATGAATCTCCTGGGTGCGATGGGATTGATAAATTTTGGTGGTATCATTGCGAAAAGGCTCCCAGGTATCAAGAGAAAATGATTGGCTTCTTTATTTTTTGTAGCTTACGTGTACAACCATGTGCCAATAATGAAATGGGTGGTTGGTTGGACTTAGTAGGTTGTGGTAACTCGAACCCGCGTATCCAGAGATGTAGAATTTTGGTAGGTTGGACCGGTGCGCGTCGGGATTGGGGAGCTACTTCCCGAACGGTCTCTTCTTGGACTTCTCCCTATCATCACCCAAAATGAGAGTGATGGTACGAGCTGGGCTGGCCAAGTCACATGGGTAAAGTGTACTAACCCCTGCAGGGTGTATAATCTAATCGATTAGCCGTGTCCCCGGTTATGGACGTCTGAGTTGCTTGATATTGATTCCATGACATGTTTCTCGCTCATTCTAATTTCATAATTGCTTTAATATTGTTGGGTTAACTTAATTGGGATCTTTTCAAAGAAAATCAAAAACTGTTTATAAAAATAGGACAAAGTTATTTGCAAATGCAAGCTAGCCACAGCTCCACTTGCCAAATATGCATGTAGATGTTAGCACTATTGTCTCCTTTAATAGCTCTACTTGCCATACATTCCATGTATTGACCCTTCGGGGCTGCTACGTTTCATGTTGCAGGATATTCCGATTCTGAGTAATCGATATAGGCCACGGTACTCCACTCGGCACTTGTTCACTTGTGGGCAATTTGAAGAATGGAGGATTTGCTTTATTTATGTTGCTACCTGAATAATTTGAGCTAGCCTTGAGCTAAGCTTTTATTGTAATAATGGTACTCTGGATCTTCGTTATTCATGATACACGGATATTTTGCTATGTTATTCATCTTATTCTATTGTGGGCCAATGAACCGATCCAGGGATTGGCATGTCACATAGAAGCTACGGTCTTTTCAGAACCGTGGTGTTACAAGATGGTATCAGAGCCCGTGTGTCGACTGTAGGATCGTGACCTAGGATTGGATTAGGAAGCCATAGAACTAATAAAGCTTATATTAACTCTGTCTTTCATCTTATGCCTTTCACTCTCGTAAATTCTTATCATATGCTATTCTCACACTTTCCTCTTTTAATTGATAGATGGGAGAAGTCAGGACTGAGTATGCAACCATGGGGTCACCAAGGCCCTTTGCAAGACAGTTAGCACAGCTCTCGCAGTCATTGGGATTGCCACTGCCCATGTTCAAGGGAAGAAGGCTGTACACCTATGGATATGGTGAGGATGCATGGGAGATCACCACCTTCTTATTCAGAGATGTCGCCTTGCCAAACCCTGTGCATCTGATCTACACCAAGACATACTGCAACTGGGGGCTTGGAATCAACTTGGCCATACATGAAGCCCTGTCTCGCCAGTGCCATCATGTCCGACACCTACTGCCAGCAGACTCACCCTACCGTGACTATGGGAGTCGTGATGAAGATGGGAACATTGTGGTTACCCCAGGCGACGGGAACAACATGCCGCCCCATCAGAGGCACATAGAGGACATGGACAGGGAGAATGGAGCTCTAGCTGAGAAAGTGATGATGGTAAAGGAGATTGCAGATTTTGCCAGCAATGGTATGGTGGTCCAAGGACAGGAGATTGACACCTTGCATGAAGCTGTGGGAGTTCTGGAGAATGCCCTGATAGGCAGAGATGCAACCATAGCTCATCTTCATGGAACTGTACAGGAAAACACCCAGAACATACAACAGCTGCAAGGGACCGTCCAGGAAAGGGATCCAACTATTGAGGCTATGGCAGCCCAGATTGCCGCTCTCCAAGCACAGCTGAATCCACCCCCTGATGATGACAATGGAGATGGTGGCAACAATGATGATGATAGTGGGAACGACGATGATGATGAGGACGAGGATGATGATGATGGAGACGATGATGGTGGAGGAGATGAAGCTGTTGCAGTTGCAGCTGAAAGTGAAGAAGAAGAAGAGGAGGATCCAGAAGAGGTGGAGTTTGAGATCTCAAGTGATGACTCAGGAGAGGTGTACACTCCGCCGCCATGGTTGAACCGTGGACAGAAGCGCCAACGCATGAGTGCAAGGACCTACCGCAACCTCTTCAAGAAGTAGATAGAAGTCCACCAATTAGTCCTCGTTAGGTAAAATCGTTAGGATTAGTCTCGATCAATGTAAAACTTAATTACTGTTATCTTAAGAGTGTTTAGTTGCTTATTTGTGTACTCCAATATCCCAGGAATTATTTGTGCGAATTTTATGAAAGATTTATGGCAAGTTTGGTTAATATCTGTGTTATTTTCGCTGCAGTTTTCTGCTGATACAGTAGTACTGTACGAATTTTCATATTTTACTGGTATCTGGGAAAAATCTGAAAAAAATAGGGCTGGTGCGAAACTCTCTGTACTGTATGCACAAATATCATCAAAAATTCCTGACGAGCTTAAGTCAGGTAGAAAAATTCGTGAACGCTGCTAGACTGTTCTGGCAGATTGCTGTTTTTGTTGCTTAGATGATCAACTGTTTAGATAACCATTGCCAACTCTTGTAAAACTATTTCAGTAGGTATATACTGCTAGGATAACCCCTGGGATGTTGCTGGATCACTTGTTTTTTGATGTGATGCTTGCTTGAGATTGTCTGCTATTGTTTGTTGTTGTTTGATCGTAATGCATGGGTAGAATCCTGTTTTCGTAGTTGATTCTTTCTAAGCTTACATGTGCTGAACCGCAGATGCCTCCCCGCCGTCAACCCACTGAGTTGGAGCAGCTCATGGCAGCTCAGGCACAGCTGACCCAAGTTATGACCCAGTTCATGGAAGCTCAGAACAACAACAACAACAATAATGGGAACAACCAGCCTCAGGGAGATGCTCTCACCAGGTTTCTAAGGTTAAGGCCAGCTAAGTTCTCTACTGCAACGGAACCAATGGTTGCTATCGACTAGTTGCGTTCAGTCAACAAGGATCTGGTAACTGTTGGATGCACTCATGCTGAGAAGGTGAGGTTTGCCTCTCACCTACTGGAGGGACCAGCCGCTTCTTGGTGGGACACTTTTCAGATCACCCACCCGCTGGACACTGTGACTTGGGCAATGTTTGAGGAAGGTTTCAAGACCAACCATGTGTCCTCAGGTGTTCTGAGCCTGAAGAGGAAGGAGTTTCGCAACTTGCGCCAAACCAACCGCACCATGGCTGAGTACATTGAGGAGTTCAACAACCTGTCCCGTTATGCACCTGAGGATGTTGACACTGATGCAAAAAGGAGGGAGAGATTCCTGGATGGCCTCAGTGATGAGCTTTCAGTGCAGCTACTGGTGGTTTATTGCCCCACTTTCCAGGAGCTTATGGACAAGGCCAGGATCTTGGAAGGGAAGCACAAGCAGGTGGAAAGCCGCAAGAGGAAGAGCAACAATCACCACTCTGGTTCACATCACAAGTCTCGCACTTCATATGATGGATACTCCAAGCATGGAGGGAGTGACCATGGGCACCATGGGAGCCATGACCGCCACCACCATGGAGGCGATGGACATCGCCATGACAACCACAAGAGCAGCCAGCACAGCCACAAGGGAGGACACTCTCACCACTCTGGAGGACACGGTGGACATGACCGCAACCGTGATCGCAGCTTTGTGAAGAAGGATCTGAGTGAGGTGACATGCTTCAAGTGTGGTCAGAAGGGACATTATGCTGACAACTGCCCGGAGAGGAAGGGACTGAAGCCAACCAACAACCAGAAGGCCACAGTGAACCACATGAATGTGGAGGAGATCCCAGATGAGCCTGACCTTGTGATTGGTAAGTTCCCAATCAACACTCACCCTGCACTTATACTTTTCGATACTGGTGCATCGCATTCATTCATATCAAGGGCATTTGTGGATAAGTATAAGCTACCTACTAAGTCTATGAAAGAGTCTATTAGAGTAAACTCACTGGAGGAGATATGATAGCTAGCGCGGGATGCCGCGGCTTAATTGTGAGGATTGGAACACACAACTTCATTGCACATCTGGTAGTGTTGGAATCACAAGGGTTAGATGTTATTCTGGGTATGGATTGGATGTCTATGCATGGGGGACACATAGATTGTGCACAGCGAGCTATTTCACTCAAAACCCCGGATGGTAAGAGAATTAGGTTCAAGTCGGTTGTGCGACCGGGAAGGTGTAAGCTGAATTCTCTTAAGGGGGTTAGCATGGATACTGTGCCTGTGATTCAGGATTACCCCAACGTGTTTCCGGAAGAGTTGCCAGGGATGCCACCTGATAGGGAAGTGGAGTTTCTCATCGATCTGATGTCGGGTACAGGACCTGTAGCAAAGAGACCATATAAGATGGATGTGGATGAGCTGAAGGAATTGAAGAAGCAGCTGAAAGAGCAGTTGGACAAGGGATTCATTCAGCCTAGTTCGTCGTCATGGGGTGCACCTGTTCTATTTGTGGAGAAGAAAGACAGCAGCAAGAGATTAGTGGTGGACTATCGCTCGCTGAATGAAGTAACCATCAAGAACAAGTACCATCTGCCGAACATAAATGATTTGTTTGATCAACTGGAAGGAGCAAAGGTGTTTAGCAAAATTGATCTGCGATCGGGCTACTTCCAATTGAAGATCCGGGAGGAGGACATACCAAAAACCGCTTTCACCACTAGGTATGGTTTATATGAGTATACGGTTATGTCTTTTGGACTAACGAATGCCCCGGCATATTTCATGACCATGATGAACAAGGTATTCATGGAGTACTTGGACATGTTCGTGGTGGTGTTTATTGACGACATACTGATATATTCCAAGGATGATGCTGAGCATGAGAAACATCTGCGACTGATTATGGAGAAGCTGAGGGAACACAAGCTGTATGCCAAATTTAGCAAGTGTGAATTCTGGCTTAACACTGTTGGATTTCTTGGACACGTGGTGTCAGGAGAAGGAGTCGCTGTTGATCCAAGCAAAGTGACTGCAGTAACTGAGTGGGAAGCACCCAAGAATGCGGGAGAGATACGAAGCTTTTTGGGACTGGATGGATATTACAGGAGGTTCATTGAAAACTTCTCCAAGATTGCTAAGCCGATGACTGAACTTCTGAAGAAGGAGAGGAAGTTTGAATGGACGGATGTGTGTGAAGCCAGCTTTCAGGAACTGAAGCGTCGACTAGTGACCGCGCCTGTTCTGTGTTTACCAGATCTTCAGAAGGATTTCCAAGTGTACTGTGATGCTTCTCGACAGGGATTTGGCAGTGTGCTGATGCAAGATGGGAGAGTGGTGTCATATGCCTCGCGGCAACTTAAACACCATGAGAGGAATTATCCCACACACGACTTGGAACTAGCATCAGTTGTTCATGCGCTCAAGGTATGGAGGCATTACTTAATGGGAAAACACTGTGATGTGTACACCGACCACAAGAGCCTGAAGTACATATTTACACAGAAGGAGCTGAATATGAGGCAAAGGAGATGGTTGGAACTTATCAAGGACTATGATATGAATCTGCAATACCACCCAGGAAAGGCCAATGTAGTAGTAGACGCTCTGAGCCGGAAGGTTTATGCCAATGGATTGACAATTGGGGAATTGCCCGAGGATTTGTGCAAGCAATTCAAGGACCTTAGACTGGAGGTAGTATCTGAAGGATACTTGGCAGCAATGGAAGTCCAACCAACGCTACAGGACAGAATCAGGAAGGCTCAAGTGGGAGACAAAGAGATTGATGAGGTAAAGGAAAAGATGAAGGAGGATCGAGCAAGGGAATTCCGCGAGGATGAGCAAGGAACCTTGTGGTATGGAGATCGTTTGTGCGTCCCCAACGATCCGGAGATAAGGAAGTTGATTATGCAGGAAGCTCATGACTCGCCGTATTCCATACATCCGGGCAATACAAAGATGTATATGGACCTAAAGGACAGATTCTGGTGGAACAACATGAAGGGAGACATCGCAGAGCATATTGCCCTATGTGATGTATGTAGCCGAGTGAAGGCGGAACACCAGAAACCAGCAGGACTGCTACAGCCATTGCCCGTGCCGGATTGGAAGTGGGATAGAGTGGGAATGGATTTTATCACAGGATTGCCCAGGACCAGGTCAGGATATGACTCCATTTGGGTAGTGGTCGACCATTTGACCAAAGTAGCCCACTTTATAACGGTGAAGACAACATATACGAGTGCAAAGTTGGCAAAGATCTACATGGACAGAATTTTGTGCCCACATGGAGTTCCCAAGAGCATCGTATCAGATAGAGGCACCCAATTTACCTCAGACTTCTGGAGCCAGCCGCACGAGTCACTTGGGACTAGGTTGGAGTTTAGCACAGCGTTTCACCCACAGACTGATGGACAGACCGAGAGGGTGAATCAGATTTTGGAAGATATGCTGAGAGCTTGCGCTTTGGCTCATGGTTCTAGTTGGGATGAGAATTTGACGTATGATGAGTTTTCCTACAACAACAGCTATCAAACCAGCATCAAGATGTCACCATTCGATGTGCTGTATGGGAAACGGTGCCGGACACCATTGCTATGGGATGGAGTAGGAGAATGTCAGCTATTTGGACCTGATTTGATCAAGGACGCTGAGGAGAAGGTCGCCTTGATTAGGGATAGGATGAAGGTAGAACAATCAAGGCAGAAGAGCTACGCTGACGCCAAGCGCAAGGAAGTGGTGTATGAGATAGGTGATAGAGCATACCTCAGAGTGTCGCCACTTCGTGGAATCAAGAGATTTGGAATTAAGGGTAAGCTGGCACCTCGGTTTATTGGACCGTATCGGGTCTTAGCACGCAAGGGAGAAGTTGCTTATCAGTTGGAGTTGCCAGAGATTCTGTCCGCTGTTCACAATGTGTTCCACGTGTCCTAGCTGAAGAAGTGCCATCCGGAGATGGTGGATACACCATTGAGAGACACTGTTCCACTAGAGGAGGTTCAGCTTGAGAATGACTTGACCTACGAGGAGAAGCCGGTCAAGATTCTGGAGACAGCGGAGAGGATTACCCGTACCAAGACAATCAGGTTTTGCAAGGTGCAATGGAGCCACCACACCGAAGAGGAAGCCACTTGGGAGCGTGAGGATGACATCCGGGAGGACTACCCACACCTATTTGCTAGCCGCGCCGAATCTCGGGGACGAGATTCATCTTAAGGGGGTTAGTCTTGTCACATCCCAAATTTTAGATTTGGTCCTGTATATCACTCATGTCATTCTGCACTCATGAATCTTTTGTCAAATTCAAAACCCTGCATTCAAATCCTAGACGAAGTGACTCAAGTGTTCTTACAAAGAGGAATAGTTGGACCCTTGAAGTCACTAGTTTGAAATAGACATTTTGTTGCTAAAAATGGACCTAGGATGATCCTTGGTATTTTAGAAAAATATGAAAACAAAAATCAATTCATTTGGATTAACTAATAAAAAGTTATGAAAGAAACAAGAAAAGCAAAAAGAATAAAACAAAAGAACAAAAAAAACTAACCTAACCTTCCCGGCTGAGCCGCCCCGGCCCAGCCCACCAGCTACCCGCCTAACCGCCGCTCACCGCCCACCCCCGGGCAGCGCCTAGCCGCTGGGCCGGCCCAGCTAGCCGCGCGCCCGCAGCCGCTGACAGGCGGGGCCCGCCTGTCATCCCCGCCACCATGCCCAACCAGGACACCGCCCGCCGCCGCGAATCTCGTCCGAGTCGGTTGCCAACCGCCTCGCCCCTTCCCCCCAAAACTTTGGGCCCTCTTAAGCTGCACCCCGTCGCCACTTTCCCCCCCTCAAACCACCTGGAAACCCTAGTTCGAGCTCGAACGCGAGCTCGAATTTTCCGCCGCCGCCGCCGCCTCGGTAAGTCTCGTCGCCGACGCGTCGAGCTGCCCCTCCTTGCCCTCTATGCTTCTTGACGATCGCCGTGCCTCACTGGTTCGCCCCGTGCCTTTTTCCCCTTGTTCCCCGCAGCGTAGCGCCGCCGATTGCTCGCCGGAGCAAGCCGACGCCGCCGTTCCCCGCCGTCCGCCGCAGCCGCACGAGGTGCTCCGCTCGTCGCCCGACCGCCGCCGTGACCGCCTCGCCCTCCCGTGTCACCGCCACGTCGCCGAGGACCGCTGGAGCGACGCCTGCCCGCGCCGCCAAAGCTCCGCCGCCGCCGCCGCGTCATCGCCGCCGTCGAGCTCGCCACGGACGAGGTGAGCCGTCCGATTCGTTTTCTACGCGCCAGATTAGACGGGCCGGACAAACCGGTACCGGCCAGTACTAGTGTGCCGCGTGGCAGCCACGTGGAGCCCGCGTGGACGCTACGTCGCAGCCGCGTCAGCGCCGACGCGTCAGTCGCGTTGACCACGCAGTAAAAGATTTAAATGAATTTAGAAATTGCAGGAAATAGCTGAAACTTGCAAAATTCGTAGAAATTAATCTACTGGGTCAAAAATTACAAATAAAATATGTGTAGGTTCAGTAAGTCGTGTAGAATCTTGCTGTACCATTGTTTTACACTTTTGCGGCAAGATTTTGTCCATATTAATTAATTGAGTTAATGGCCTTTTTGGAGTAGTTAATTCGTAGAAAAAGATCTGTAACTCCAAAAATTGCAAATTATATGTCCCCGGATTCAGTAGAACAAGGGGAATCTCAAAATGAATTAAAAAGATAGGCTTACTGTACAAACTTTTGCAGAAACTATTTAGTGGCTTTCTGCAGTATTTTAATTACTCAGGGAGTTATATAATTCCTTTTTGAGTAATTCCAATTGGTACTGTTCCTAAATGGCAATCCCTATACAGTAGAATTTTTCCAAGATTTTACAAACAGTATGTTAACAGTAGTGAATTATTTGGTTTCTAGCTCTAGTTTTGAGCATTATAAATTGCTTAATAGTTTTCCCTTGCGCTAAAAATTATTTTCCATGCATGCATTCAGTAGCTTTACTGAAAAGGATTATGTGGTGCTGCTGTAGCATCAATCCAATTGTCATGCATGCATTCATGCATCATCTTTGTTTGCATATGCTTGTGGATGGTTTGTTTATGGATGTAATTGTATCGTGTAGATTGTGACGAGTGCAACGCTTGCTCGTGTGTGGATTGTTCTACCGACCGCTACAACCAAGGCAAGTAGATGCTACCTTGTTCATGATATTGTCCTACTATTTTTAATGCATTGTCGTGTATTTTGTAGATGCATGTGTAGGATGATACTATTGCTATGATATGTCCTATTATGTGGTAGGGCTTTCCTTGTAGATGAACCACCGTTGGTAGATGTGCTTAGCCATGCTATGATGTATGAGGGCTGGGTTACATCACTGAAAGTTGTTTCTAAATGTGTTGGTTTGCGAAAACTAAAACAACTTAGTCAATGAATCTCCTGGGTGCGATGGGATTGATAAATTTTGGTGGTATCATTGCGGAAAGGCACCCAGGTATCAAGAGAAAATGATTGGCTTCTTTATTTTTGTAGATTACGTGTACAACCATGTGCCAATAATGAAATGGGCGGTTGGTTGGACTTCGTAGGTTGTGGTAACTCGAACCCGCGTATCCAGAGATGTAGAATTTTGGTAGGTTGGACCGGTGCGCGTCGGGATTGGGGCGCTACTTCCCGAATGGTCTCTTCTTGGACTTCTCCCTATCATCACCCAAAATGAGAGTGATGGTACGAGCTGGGCTGGCCAAGTCACATGGGTAAAGTGTACTAACCCCTGCAGGGTGTATAATCTAATCGATTAGCCGTGTCCCCGGTTATGGACGTCTGAGTTGCTTGATATTGATTCCATGACATGTTTCTCGCTCATTCTAATTTCATAATTGCTTTAATATTGTTGGGTTAACTTAATTGGGATCTTTTCGAAGAAAATCAAAAACTGTTTATGAAAATAGGACAAAGGTATTTGCAAATGCAAGCTAGCCACAGCTCCACTTGCCAAATATGCATGTAGATGTTAGCACTATTGTCTCCTTTAATAGCTCTACTTGCTATACATTCCATGTATTGACCCTTCGGGGTTGCTACGTTTCATGTTGCAGGATATTCCGATTCTGAGTAATCGATATAGGCCACGGTACTCCACTCGGCAGTTGTTCACTTGTGGGCAATTTGAAGAATGGAGGATTTGCTTTATTTATGTTGCTACCTGAATAATTTGAGCTAGCCTTGAGCTAAGCTTTTATTGTAATAATGGTACTCTGGATCTTCGTTATTCATGATACACGGATATTTTGCTATGTTATTCATCTTATTCTATTGTGGGCCAATGAACCGATCCAGGGATTGGCATGTCACATAGAAGCTACGGTCTTTTCAGAACCGTGGTGTTACACAGGGTGTCTGGGCCTGATCCGACAGGGGGATGGGCCGCGCAGGCAGATCCGGCCTGCTCGGGCTTTGCTTCACATGGGAGGAAATAATTCAAAACCCGCCAGGCGGGGTCGGGCTGTCCGAGAGAGAGGGAGGGCGAACCGGTACCTGCTAACGTCAGCCATTGGATCGAGACGAGATGGACGGGCTCCCATCGTTGTCTCCGCGGGGGTTCTGGCGGCGCGGCCGAAACCCTAACGCGATGGAGGCTCTCCTTGGAGGCTTCTCCGAGGCTCTCCAGCGTCGGAGGCGTGGCGGATGAGGGGAGGAACGTCATGGCGATCTAGGAGAGGGGCGGCAAGGGCCGGTTCAACGTGGATCTTATGGGGCATGCGTCACCACAGCGGGGAGCGATCGGATGCTCGTCGGGGCCTGCAGGGATAGCCTTGCATGTCAGAGGAAGGAGCACCATTAGCACCAGGAAGGAGAGGGGAGAGCGCGTGTGAGGCATGCAGGGAGAGAGAAGCTCGGGAGAGGGTGCTCTGCTTGATTTTTAGGAGAGGGCCGAGGTTTCTTATCCTCCTTCCTTTGGGCAGTACAGAGGAGGGGAGGGGGTGTTGTGCTAGGGGAGGTGTGTGGAGGGTAGAGTGAGTGAATGAGGGCGAAGTGAGACGATGGGGTGGCCTCGGGATATTTGTTTGGGGAGGAGGAGGCCTATGGTAGAACAAGCTCATGGAGAAGCTTGGGGAGGGGTGGTGCTCGAGGATAGGGCCTTATGGGTGGTGGCGAGGGAGTGTGGGGTCCTGGGTCGAGCAGTGAGTGGAGGGGAGGATGGTGCTGCTGCCTCACTTATTGCTAAGATTTTTAAAAGATGGGGTCTTTCTCTTCCCTCAAGAACATCAGACAAAGGGGAGGGGAGCTACAGTAGTGGTCCTACAGTACAGCTCGACCAGGGGAGAGTGTGGGTGTTGTGGGGAATTTCTATACAAGCTTTGATGGGGTTTGGAGGTGTGGGATGAGGGGATTTCAAAATTTGGCCAAATGAGGGTTTATGAAGCAACCCTAGATTTTTGAATTACACAAGATGAGACAAATGTACTGATTTGGAGATATGGTCAAGGAAACACTCCTAGATTTATTTGAGATTTTTCAGAGGATTTAAAGTCCATTTAAAACCATTTCTTCAAATAGTGCAGAAGTAGTTTTTAGAAGATCACTTTATATTTTTACATTGTACAAGGCTGTTTTATGATGTGGTATGGTCCTAAATACTATGTCACACATTGGAGAATTTTATTCGAATTTATTTGGAAGGAAAACTTTTTTTTAATGAATTACTTCTTGTTTCTGCCATTTAAGAAAAAGGGCAAAAAGAAATAATAAGGAATCTCAAAAATATTTATTTTTGAGTTTGAAAGATAGGGTATGAGGTAGAGAACTCAAATGTGCATTGAGTTGTCCAAGTGATTTGGAGAAAAACAAACTTGCCATTATAGGAGAGATTTTTATAATTTTGCCAAATAATGAATTTAAATTGTTTGAGGATCCAAATAATTATGGGAATTATTTGGGGAATTACCATAACCAAGGTAGATGATGTAAACTTGATGTATCCATCATGTCCATCCTTGGGTTTTGAAGGAATGTGGAGAAAAAGGATGGAAACTAGATTTGGGATAATCTAGGGTTATGATAATTTTATATCACCAAAACATGGTTGGAACAGGGAGCTCAGAGCTCACCTTGGTACAATGGATATATGGATAGATATACCAAGTTACATAGATGATCATGGAGTAAATAGTTAAGCTTGGTTGGATCTAAGGTGGTTTAGGAGTGATGGCAAACTTTGTTGAAAATAAGGCTGCCATAACATAGTTATCATGATGCCTCATAAACTATGGGGGTTTAAGAAGCACAAAGCTCCAAATGAAACAAGTGAAGTAGGAGTTTATAGACCGTGGTTAGTAGACCACAGTCATGCAAAGAGTTTTTCTAGGGGTGGTAGCATATGGATGTGAGCTTCTGCCAAAGTAGGCAAGATGATAAGATTTGCATAAAAGATTAATATCTTGACTACAAAACCATCATGGATGAGTGGGGACCAGAATCGCTTAGCCAAGTACAAGAGTGGGCTTTGTTAGTACTGAAGATATACTACAAGATGGTTCAAGTACATTCTCAGGAATGCACCTAGGTTGGAAAAGGTAGAGCTCCAAAGATTGAACCTAGATAAGAAAACCAAACTTGAGGGGATGCTAGTTTCCGAACTCATGATCAAGGGGATGATGTTGAAGTGTTAACTAAGTAGATAGGATCCATGCTTAGATTTGGTCTTCACTGGGTTGGAAACTATCAAAAGGGATTATCCTTGGATTAATCTAATTAGGAGATGAGATGGCCACTTTAGTGGCTTAGGATAGATCCAAATTTGGATGCTTGGTTTGAGATTGAGGATCACAAACATAGATTGGGTCCTGAGGGATGAGCTACTAGATTAGCTCACTCTAGTTCCTAAGCAAACAATGCAATTAGAAGATCAAGGCAATTCATCAGACAGCAGATCAAGGCAATTCATCTTATCAAACTTATCCAACTACTACTAGGGTTACCATCAAGCCGAGCTTGAGGTATAGATGGGTATTTTGAATTGGTTATGCTTTGAAGTAAGGTAAGGACCATCTTGGTATTTCTACCAAGATTGGAAGGAAAAGGTTTTCATAAAGATTTCGGAAAACCTAGGGATAAGAGTAGCTGGGAGTTCTGCCTTGAAAACATAAGGAGATTATATAGAGGTCTCCATAGTTTTGTTAATAGAAACTAGTAAAGTATTTTTTGTGTCAAAGTCATCTTGGCTCAGACTTTGGGATGCCAGAACATTTGAGAATATAAGGATGAGCCAAGACATTTCTTTTGTAAAATAGCTTTTTGTAAACTACTGTTGGGATGAGAAGTATATCACCTAATACACATTCACTTGCAGGAACACAAGCAAACAAGTAGGCAACCATTGTAACACTTAGCAAGAATTTTTTTTGTTCCCCCTAATTTTTGCCTTTTTGAAAAAATATGAGGGTTGCTGAAATTGGGATGTTACACATTTTTCTGCTTTGGGTTCGAGTTTATTCGGTTGAAGTTTCTTCACATAAACATCGCATCTTTAAGAAATGACAGCTTAGGTTTGTTTCCAAACCACAATTCATACGGTGTCTTTTCAACGGATTTAGATGGTGCCTGATTTAAAGTGAATGCGGCAGTTTCTAGTGCATAACCCCAAAATGATAGTGGCAAGTCCGTTAGAGACATCATAGATCGAACCATATCTAGTAAAGTACGATTACGATGTTCTGGCACACCATTTCGCTGTGGTGTTTCGGCATGTGTGAGTTGTGAAACTATTCCACACTCTTTCATATGTGTGATAAACTCGTAACTTAGATACTCACCTCCACGGTCGGACCGTAGAAATTTGATCTTTCTATTATGATGATTTTCCACTTCACTCTGAAATTCCTTAAATTTCATAAAGATTTTAGACTTATGTTTCATCAAGTAGATATAACCGTATCTACTCAAATCATCCGTGAAAGTAACAAAACAACGATATCCACCTCGCGCCGACACAGTCATTGGACCACACACGTTAGAGTGTATGATTTCCAATAAATTTGTGGCATGTTCCATTGAACCGGAAAATGGCATTCTAGCCATCTTGCCCATAAGGCATGGCTCACATGTATCAAATGATTCGAAATCAAGTGGGTCCAAAAGTCCATCCGAGTGGAGCTTCTTCATGCGTTTAACGCCAATATGACCTAGACGGTAGTGCCACATATGTGCGGATATATCATCATTAAGTTTAATCCTTTTAGCATCAACATTATGAATATGTGTAACACTATTATAGAGATCCAATAGAAATAAACAATTCATCATCAGTGCATGACCATAAAAGATATCATTCATATAAATCAACAACCATTGTTTTCATATTTAAATGGATAACCACTGTGCATCAAACATGATCTGGATACAATGTTCATGCTCACTGCTAGCACCAGATAACAATTATTCAAGTTTATAACTAATCCCGATGGTAAGTGGAGAGGTAGCATTCCGACGGCGATCACATCAACGCTTCATCCATTGCCGGCACGCATCTTGACCTCACCCCTTGTAGTGGTCTCTTGTTCCGTAGCCCCTGATTCGAGTTACAAATATTAGCAACTAAATCGGTATCAAATACCCAGGTGCTACTGCGAGTACTAGTCAAGTACACATCAATAACATGTATATCGAATATACCTTTATTTGCCTTGCCGGCCTTCTTGTCTGCCAAATACTTGGGGCAGTTGCGCTTCTAGTGGCCAGTCCCCTTGCAATAATAGCACTCGGTATCAGACTTAGGGCTAACTCGGGATTTCTTTTCAGGTACGGCAACCGGCTTGCCGCCCTTCTTTCCCTTATGTTTAACCTTTCTGTCTTTCTTGAAACCGGTGGTCTTACTGATCATTAAAACTTGATGTTCCTTCTTGATCTCCATTTTTGCAGTTTTAAGCATTGACAGAAGCTTGGGGAGAAACTTCTTCATGCCTTGCATGTTATAGTTCATCATGTAGCTCTTATAGCTAGGTGGCAGAGATTGGAGAACACGATGGATGCCTAAGTCAATGGAAATCGTTATTCCCAAGGACACAATCTTATCGGCGTAACCCGACATCTTGAGTACATGCTCACTAACGGAGTTGTTCTCTACCATCATCAAGTGGTGGGGGCCTAGCGGCGCTTCTAGCAAATATTGCTTTTGTGCAGCAGAGAGGAGAATCCTCAAATTCATGGCCCAGTCGGTAAAGTTGCTACCGTTCGTTTCAAGTTTCTCTTTCTCCATGAACACATTGAAATTAAAAGCAGGTGGTGCCATCTACAACAGAATTTGTAAAGTTTAGACTAAGTTTATGATAGATTGAGTTCAACTAATCCAAAATTAAGAATGAACTCCCACTCAAAAACGACATCCCTCGTGCCTTTTCGGTGAATACATGAACCAAATCCACTACACCAAGCCCGATCATCAAGTGAGTCGATGTAGCTTCAAAGGAGAGCATCAAATGGGCATCATATCTTTCATATGAATCATGCTTAACCTTTTGGTCTGTGTTTCAAGGCCATGTCTGCACATGCTACGCTCGCCAAGTAAGAACCTTAGTATTCGCGTGTGTAAACTGTCTTACACCTGAAATATGATCGTGGATCCAAGAACACCCGATCATCACGTGATGTCTTGGAGCTGCCAAACATTATCGGTGCATGCTTAAGGGAGAACACATTTTTATCTTGATATATAAATGATGTATCATCTTATTATGCTACTAAAACTCCAAACAAGCAATATAAGATGCAACAAACATCTCATGTGGAAAGTGAAATGATTTAGTTCTTGCACTTGATCTCCATCATGTGCATCATGGTATGAACATCATCATTCCTCTATGTGTAAGGCCAAGGTCTATGGAACTTACACGTTATGTGTGTTGTAAGAGTATCGACTCATACTTTTACTTACAACATCACCATATCATGACACTAGCCCAACAACAATCTAAACTAGACTCTTCTAATTTATCCATTGCAAGTTTTACGTGGCTTAGGGCTTTCAAAGATAGAACCATTATTACCTACGAACATGAACCACAACGAGGATAACCAAATTGTTGACAACTTGCTGCAAATTAGATATTGACTATAGTAGGAGAGACAGACACCCGCTAGCCACTTATGCAAAACTAGTTGCATGCCAAGAGTGGAACATGTCTCATGTGCGAGGACATGTAAAGTTTGTCTGGGCCGCTTCATCCCACTATGCCACCAATATCCAAAGTACAACTAAGAAGCAATAACATGATCATCATCACCCACATATACATATGTGTACTACCCGTGCAAAGCATCTACGCTTAGATCCGGCTCTGATACCACTGTAGGGTTCGCAACATAGAAAACAAAAAATTTCCTATGATGGGAACAACTATGTACCAAGATCTATCTACTAGATACAAGCAACGGGCGGATATACATCCATAGAGAATATACCCTTTCATACCGACAAAGCTTAACGAGGTTGAACTCGTGGTTGCTGTAGACAAACTCTTGCCGATCTCAAGATCGAGAGGAAGTCCTAGCGCCGCAAATCAGCGGCACATCCGTGCTCGCACACACGTCCGAGGCACCGAGCAAAACTGCCGCCTCCTCATTCTAGGAACATGTATGTCGCTAGTCTGAGACCATGGGGAATAAACTAGAGGGGGCGAGAGATCCTTCACGAGGAGGTGTGAGTGAGAGAGGGAGAGGGGCTCCTTTTATAGGAGGGGGAACCCCAAGGGAGTGGCCGGCGCATGGGGGCTGCCCCTTGCCCGCCCTCCATTCATGTGGGTGGAAGCTGCACTCTCAATTTGGCCCTTCAATTCTCCATTCAAAAATCCCACTCAAATTCCCATTAAATTCCCTCCATATTTATTAATGCAAACTCTCTTTAAATAAAACTCATTTTATTTATTCAGAATATTTTCAATTACCTTAATGACAAACATTCACATATAACCCCTTGCTAGTATTTCATTTCACATGCAGAAACACTTTCTGCAATTTCACCCGAAAATAGTTTTTGTGTCTAGTGAAATAAATTATTGTGCTTTGTTATTCTTTTCAGCATGAAACTATTTGGTCCAAATTGTGTTGGTGTCTCTTAAGTGTGTCATCCTATGGCGAATAATGCGGACATGATCAAGACCCCTCTCAGATCAATAGTCAGAAGCGGGACCTGGAGATCCATACTGACTCCCACACCTTCAACGATGACTTTCTTGTGATTGTGAGAACCTTTTACGCTAGTAACTTAATCCCTTTGCCTCGCGATATATTACATGTCTGAGATTCGATCATCAGTATCTCCATACCTAGTTTGATCTCATTACTGACATGTACTCTTTTCGTGTTCCCGTGATATTACATTCTAGTGATCAAATCACTTGCTTGCAAGCTAATCAATGTGATATCACCGAGAGGGCCCAGAGTATATCTATCTGTCATCAGGATGAACAAGTTCCACTCTCGATCCATGGGCCTCAACATAATACTTTCGTAGTACTGAACCCATCTTTATAATCACCATGTTACGGTGTGACGTTTGATGTTATCAAGATACTCTTCTAGTGTTAGTGATTGACATGATCTCATGGTCTAAGGATTAGGATTACTTCGTATGATGTTATAGCAATATAAACTCAATGACTTTGATCGTAATGCTATACTTTGGATGAATGTTCATCACACCATTCCAATAATGTTGCGACCTCGTTATTAACAACATCCAATGTCCATGATCAGGAAACCTTGATCATCTTGTTAATCAACGAGCTAGTTTATAAGAGAGGCATAACTAGGAACTTTCTGTTTGTTTATTAAACACACATGTACTAACGTTTCCGTATTAATATAATTGTAGCATGCAAAATAAACATCTATCATATACTTGGAATATACATAATAACCACTTTATTATTGCCTCTTAGGGCATATTCCCTTCAGTTCGTATTATGGTTAACAATGCATTTTTCCCTATTTATTTCTATGTTTTGGATGTTGAATGCAATGCTTCTTGTCCTATTACTTTGGGAAGACCTTTTCTTAAAACGGTTTGTGCCATTATTAATATGAAGGAAGGCACCATTAAATATCAATTCCCACTAAAGAAAGGGATATAACACTTCCCTAAAAGCAGAGAGAAGATACTTTTTGCTCCTCCTATTAAAGAAAAATTTGATGTTAATGCTTCATCATTTGAAAATACTTGATTCTTGCTTCATGTGCCTAACTTAAAGGCGTTAAAGAAAAGTACTAATTGGGAGATAACCCAAATTTCAGTAGGTTTTTCTTTTGTTGAGTCTTGGAAGTTATTACTTCTGTAATAACTTCTCCTTATCCTTTTTGCATGGTTTTTGTGCCAAGAATAACCTCTAATGAGAGAGAAGTAAGATTTGGGGAAGTTGCTGTCCCGAAACAGATTTTTGTGCTTCACTATAAAAAATTGTAAAAAATACCAGTACGTCGGATTAAGCTCTAATTTTATAAGCTTATGCCCCAGGTTATTATATAACTTTAGTTAGTTAAACACTTTTCGATTTTAGCAAGAGATGATCTTCGAAAAAATCGGTTTTTACCTGCTGGTCTGTTTTGATAGATTTCTGCCATTATTTGCATTTGCCTCTTAATCGGTTTCTTTTTGAGTTATCCTTGATCACTTGATATTTTATAAGGAATTGCTACAGTAGCTTGTGTTCTAATGAAAGTTTTACTTGTGTTGAAACTAAACCCAAAGGCCTATTATCTTGAATACACTAATGTTGCTAATGAAGATTGTGTGAAGTTTTGTATGAAGGAAATTTTCAAGTGTAGGGGAAGAGTGATGCGATAAGATGAAGAATGTACAAAATCTCAAGCTTGGGGATGCCACCCCGTGTCACCCCAAGAAATATTCAAGAGGTACAAGCGTTAAAGCTTGGGGATGCCCAAGGCATCCCCTTCTTCATCAATAGAAATCTCAGGTTTCTTTCATAACACTTTATTTTTATTGCTTCATGCACTTTTGTGTTGTTCTTGGAGCGTCTTAGTTTTTGTTTTTGGTTTTATTTTGTTTGGTTTGCTGAATAAATTAGTTGGACCCCCGCTTTCACACTTTTGTTTCAAATAAGTTGATTGGTGTTGGAAAAGAGTAGAAAGTTTCATGCTTAAGTGGTACAAAAGGGAGCTTGTTTTGACTGTGGATTAGACTTTATCATGTCACGCTAGATGTTGCTTTGAACTTATGCCTAGTGATTATTGCTGTAGCATGAATTATTCCAAACAATTGAGATTACTTAATGTTCCTTGAAAGAATCATGCGTTGTTTTAGCGTACAAAAGCATAATATTGTTGTATTCTCCTTTGATGCTTTGTTTGGGTTGACTTGGCACATGCTTAAACCATGTTATTACTATGAACCAATCACCCTAGACTCTATGATCATTTAGTTTTTGACTTGTGATACCACTTTATGCTTTAATTGTTAATGTTTTGTTGCTCTGCATGATAATGGCCATTATTGCTCTCTTAGTTGGTCGCTCCCAGTCTTTTGCTAGCCTCCACTTGTACTGAGTAAGCTCTACTCATGCATCCAACTCCCAAGAAACCAAGTTATTCGAAAGATTCCACTATAAATTCCTATGCATGGTGTGTTACACCATTCCAAGTATATTCATGTTTTTATCTATCTTCCAAATTAAACTTGTTATGTGAAAATTAGTGATTAAAGATCTCACAAACTTGATAGCACACTTCACTTATTTCACCTAATAAACTTGAACCATTGTGTCCTCTATGTTGTCTATATGCTTGCACTCATAAGTTGGGAATTATCAGAACCATGTTGTCATGGGGAACACTTTCAACACGTGTACATATTATCCAGTTGATATCATGATCTTTTGTTTACAGATGTCGGTGGTCTGAAATAAAAGGGGAGCTTGTATGTCCATGGAGTATTGTATATGTGTTAGAGAAACGCCTGGGCGACTATCCTAAGCCATGCCTAATCATGGTGGAAACTTGTAGCATAACCATAGTGAGCAATTTGTGAAGCATCCTCAATAAAAACCTATGCAAATAGAAAATAAAAAGATCGCTGAGATGCTCATTGTCTATTGCCTTGTCATTTTGATATGGGATAGCTCATGTGTCATGGGGCAAGGGGTACCCCGTTGGCGATTCTCTATGACACACATTACTTACAATGACAAGAACTTGCTTGTGACTAAATTTGAGTAGCATGAGGAACGGCCCTTGTACTCAAGGGACATGAGATTGCCAACTTATGATCTGTCAAGCATATACTTCATATTTTTTCACTTTAACCTTAATCACTTCAAGATTCTTATGATAGGGGCAATGAGAGATGAAAGCTAATAAGTACCATAATTTTTGGAAGCTCTTTATGAAACTTGAAATCCCTGCTTCCCTCTGTGAAGGGCCTTTCTCTTACTCTTATGTTGAGTCTCCACCTTCTATCTTTATGCACCAATTGGGAGAGAATAGTTGTCATTCTAAGTTCAGTGTGCATTTTCCCAAAACTTATTGATTGATTCATAATGTTGATATTGCTTGTTCTTAAATAATTTGTATCTAGTCACCCTTATGAACTTCGAAGGTGTCCTATGCATTTATGTTTTGCTATTTCATGATGGACAAGCTGAATACCACTCTTGCTATGTATTCTATATGTGAAACAAACAAACGTCTTTCAATGCATTATTATTCATGATCTTTGTTTATACCTTTTGATGTTACAACATAGTTGCTTTGTTTTATTGTTAGAACTACATCTTTCATGCTCATGTTTAGAGTACTTTAATCCCAGCTATCAATGCTTTGCAAATATTTTGATCAAGGTTGTGATGGTGCATGTCACCTCACAAATTATTCTTTTTATCACTTACCTACTCGAGGACGGGAAGGAGGTAAGATTGGGGATGCTTGATACTTCATAAACGTATCTATAATTTTTTATGCTCCATGATTGTTTTGTATCGACTTTCTTATGATTTTGTCTACACTTTGAGGTATTTTTATACATTTTCCGAAACTAACCTATTGATAAGATATCGTAGTGCCAGTTGCCTGTTTTCTGCTGTTTTTGGTTTCACAAAAGCTAGTAAGGAAATATTCTCAGAATTAGACGGGACGAAAGCCAAAGTCAATATTTTACCAGAAGGAACACGGAGTCCGAATGGCAGCCGAAGGGGGGCCTCGATGCGGCCATACCCTAGGGTGGCGTGGCCTAGGGGGGTGCGCCAGCCCTAGGTGTGGGCCCCTCGGGTGCCCACCGACCTTGCCCTTTCGCCTATAAAAGCACCCCGATACAGAAAACCTAAGGACCCGATCAAATCTTCATGAAACAGTCCGTAGCCGCCACCACCATCGTCCCTAGATCGAGGGGATCTAAAGATCTTCCCGACACCCTGCCGGAGGGGGAGATCATCCCTGAGGCCTTCTTCATCACCATGCCAACCTCCGGAGTGATGCGTGAGTAGTTCACCCTTGGACTATGGGTCCATACAGTAGCTAGATGGTTATTTCTCCTCCTTTGTGCTATCATGTTTAGATCTTGTGAGATTTGTTCATGATCAAAATCATCTATTTGTAATCATACATGTAGTGTTTGTGGGGATCCCATGGATATTGAGATACTATGTCATATTGATTATTGTTTATATCATGTCTGTGTTATTTGTGATCTTGCATGCTCTCCGTTGTTCGTAGATGCTTTGGCCAAGTAGATGCTTGCAACTCCAAGAGGGAGTATTTATACTCGATAGTAGGTTCATTCCTCTAGTAATCTGGGAAGTGATAGAAATCTCTAAGATTCTAGATGTGCTGTTGCTACTAGGGAGAAAACAACAATCCCTTGTCCATGGGGCAATTGTATTGTTTACTTTACACACGTTGCTTAATGCAATTATCTGTTGCTTGCAACTTGATACTAGAAGGGGTTCGGATGATAACCTGAAGGTGGATTATTAGTCATAGATGTAGTTGGATTATGGTCTATTTATAATTTTGTAATGCCCAATCAAATCTCATAGGAGTCAAGATGTCTAGTATATGCATTTTTATGCTTTCTCAATCTGTCAATTGCCTCGCTGTAATTTGTTCACCCAACATGCTATCTATCTTAAGGAGAACACCTATAGTGAACTGTGGACCCCGGTCTAATCTTTATCATTGATATTCCATCTACTGTTACTATTATTGTTTACTTTCTACAAGCAACTACTATCTTCCACACTATTCGTTTAATCCTTTGTTTTCAGCAAACCGGCGAGATTGACAACCTCACTGTAAGTTGGGGCAAAGTTTTGAGTTTGTGTTGTGCAGGTTCCAAGTTGTTAGCAACACCTTGGAGTTGTTTCCTTACTCGTACTGGTTCGTTAACCTTGGATTCATAACTGAGGGAAAACTTGTTGTTGTGCTCATCATACCTTCCTCTTGGGGTTCCCAACAAGCTCTACATATTTGAGCCACACATCAGCGATCTTCAGATTGCCAAGTGAATGACTACATCAACCACAAGAATCTGATCTCGTTAAATGCTTTGGATCTTCGAGGGTTAGTACTCTATGAACTCGTTGCTCCGATCTCGTAGATTAGATCTTGGCTTTTGTGTGTTCATGCGATACAATTTTTTTGTTTTCCATGCTACGAACCCTATAACATCCCAATTTCAGCAACCCTGATTTGCTGTCCAAAAAGGGCAAAAATTAGGGGGAACAAAAACTTTTTCTTGTTACTTGTTGCAATGCTTGCTTACTTGTTTGCTTGTGTTCATGCAATCGTTTGTGCATTAGGTGAAATACTTTTTCTCTCAACACTATCTGACAAAAACTATTTCACAAAAGAGATGTCTTGGCTCATCTTTCCTTTTCTCAAATGTTCTGGCATTTCAAAACCTGAGCCAAGATGACTCTGACACAACAAAAGGTTTTTCTAGTTCTATTAACAAAAAGTTTTGGAGACCTATATACAAGTTCCTTATGTTTTCAAGACAGAACATTCAACTAATCAATCTCTAGGTTTTCCAAAACTCTTTACTAAAAACCTCTCCACTCCAATCTTGGTAGAAATATCAAGAGGTACTTATCTTACTTCAAAACCTAACCCATTTCAAAATATCCATCCCTACCTCAAGCTAGGCTTGATGGTAACCCTAGTAGTAGTTGGATAAGTTTGATAAGATGAATTGCCTTGATCTGTTGATTTCCTTGTTTGCTTAGGAACAATAGTGAGCTAATCTAGTAGCTCATCCCTTAGGACCCAATCTATGCTTGTGATCATAAATCTCAAATCAAGATCCAAATCTGGATCTATCCTAAGCCACTAAAGTGGCCATCTCATCTCCTAGTCAGAACAATCCAGGGATAATCCCTTTTGATAGTTTCCAACTCAATGAAGACCCAGTCAAAGCATGGATCCCCTCTATTCAATCCACAACTCAATATAAACCACTTGAGGGAGAGGATAAACCATCGCCACCCTGTCAAATGTTTTCCCTCTTGTAATCTAGTCTAAAACCCTAAATCTGCCAAAATGGCTAAGTCTGGAATTCTTATCTAGATTCAATCTTTGGAGCTGTACCTCTTACAACCTATGTGCATTCTTGAGAATGTATTTAAACCATATTGTAGTACATAATTAGTACTACCAAATCCCACTTTTTATCTTGGATAAACCATTCTGGTTCCCACTCATCCATGATGGTTTTGTAGTCAAGATAATAATCTTTTCTGCAAATCTTATCATCTTGCCTACTTTGGCAGAAGCTCACATATATATGCCACCTCCCCTTGACCAACTCTTTGAATTATTATGACCTACTAATCATGGCCTATAAATCCACTCTTCACTTGTTTTCATTGGAGCTTTTTGCTTCTTAAACCACCATGGTTTAGGAGGCATCATGACCACTCTGTTATGGCAGCCTTATTTTCAACAAAGTTTTCCATCACCCCTAAACCAACTCAAATCCACCCAAGCCCAAATATTGCTTCCATTATCATCTATATAACTTGTTCTAGCTACCCATGTATGCCTTGCATTAAGGTGAGCTCTGAGCTCACTAATCCTAGCTTTTTTAGGTGGCATAAAAAAATCAAAACCCTAGATTCCCCCAAAAATCGAGTTTCTTCCTTTCCCACCATATTTACTCAAGAATCAAGTTGTAAATGATGCATAAATCAAGTTTACATAATCTACATTGGTTATGATAATTCCCCAAATAATTTCCTAAATTATTTGGATCCTCAAACTATTTAAATTCATTATCTTGCATAATTCTAAAAAATATCTCCTATAAAGGCAAGTTTGCTTTTCTCCAAATAACTTCACCAACTCAACGCACATTTGAGTTCTATATATCATACCCTCCCTTCTAACCTCGATTTTTTTTTGAGTTTCCTTATTATTTCTTTTTGCCCTTTTTATTAAATGGCAAAAACAAGAAATAATTCCTTAAAAATAATTTTCCACCTCAATAAATTCCAATAAAATCCTCAAACGTTTAATATGGTATCTGGACCATCTCACATCAAAAACAAACCTTGTCCAATGTAAAAATATCAAATAAACTTCTAGAAACAACTACTACACTTTTTGAATAAATGCTTTTAAATAAGCTTTTAATCACTAGAAAAATTCCAAGTAAATCTTGAAGAGATTATTTGACCTCCTCTATCTACCAGAACTATTTCCCTACCTTGCCATATGCAAAATTTTGCAACTTCCTTCACATGCACCAACTTGATCAAGTTTGCAAAACTAGCCCAACCTTGGCTCAAACCAACTCCAAACCCCATCAAATCTTTCCAAGCACATCACCACCACACCATCCCTCACCTTTGGTCGAAATGCACTGCAGAAATGGTACTGTAGCTCCCCCTCTCCTTGTATTATGTGAAAGTGAGAGAGAGTTGTGCCCCTTTTATATTATCTTGCAAAACATCTTCAAAGGCAGCAACTCCCACTCCCTCTCCACCCCCTCTACCACAAACAAGGGCCCCACACCTCACTACCCACCGTGCCCTTGCCCAATACCTGGCCAGCACCCCTCCTCCTTTTCCCTAGTGGACAAGGTCCACCATGGACCTCCTCCTCCTCAAATAAGCTAGCTAGCGGACACCAACCATGCTGCCACTCCCCCATTTCTCCCTCCTCACTCCACTCACCTCCCCTAATCTCCCTCTCCCTCTCTCCCGCTCTGTACTGCCCGAAAGAAGGAGGAGAAGGAAACCTAAGCCCTCTCCCCCGAGATCCTCTCCCTCTGCATGTCGCACCCACGTTTTCCCCACGACCTACTGTTGCTAATGGTGTCCCCCTTTTTGGCATGCAGCAACCACGGACGTCGCTCCAGCGAGTTCCCGAGCGTGCTCGCATGAGACTCTCCCTGTGTCGACCCCGACCGTGCTGCTCCTTGTCGGACTCCCCTCCGGCCACCACATCCCGCTTGGCCCCCTTCGGCGCCTCCCCACCGCTTAGGTGAGCCTCCTCGCACCCCTCTGCCCGCAGCTAGGGTTCCTGCCCTAGAAAACCGATGGGAGGTAGAAGACGACTTGTGGCCCTCGATCGGGGTCTGATCCGGCGGCCCCAGACAATCCATACCCCTTTACCCGCGGGCGCCGCTGACGGGACGACCCAGCTAGGCCGGCACCTAGCTTCTTCCCACGCACGGGCGCTGCCCGGGTGGGCCCATTCCCCTTGGGCAGCCCATCTGCCTGCCAGATCTAGCCTAGGAACAATGCCCTTTTTATTCTTTTGCCCAGATCCAGAAATTTGACCTCTTGGTTTAAATCGAAATGAAAATGTAAATGTCCTAAATAATTTTTTTTATTATTTTTCACAGGTACCTAAGTGTCCACTCTAACATGCAGACTTGGGTTTGGACCAAAATATTGTATGAATAACTCCTAGAAAATAAAATAGCCACATGGGTTCCTTCCACTAATAAATGTCTTCAGAGAGTTTGGTTAATCCAAATGGAGTAAATACAATTAGTACTGAAAGGTATTAGCAATACCTTCTTTCTCCCACTGGACCCACATGAAATGTCTTCCTGGTTATCCATTAGTAAAATAACAAAATAGACCTTTTCTGCCTTTATAAAATTCTCTAGGCAAAAGCACAAATGTTTTGGACCTGATTCCAACTCTCTGGACATCCACTTACCCATGCATATCAAAACCGAGGAGCCCAAAATTTATTGAGCTATCTTTGAATTTTGGTGAATTAATCCTTTCTGTGCATGGGTAATTCACCAATAAATTCATATCTGTAGTTTTATAAACCCAAAAAGGGTGATTCAAATTTCTACAGAAATTTATTCAATGTGCCTAACTTATGACCTTGGAATCACATCAAAAACCCTTATAAATGTAATCTGGTGAAAAAGACAAAAACCATCCAGTACTGCCTTTGGGGATTTCCTAAGGGCATTCAGTTAATTGGTTTGAGGTGAATCAAACTCTCAATGAATCAGATCATCAAATACTACCTAATATTCCAAGGAAATAATTTTTGGAACTCCAGAACAATTCTGGTGAATTATTTCCTAAAAATAGAGTTTTAACCAGTAGAAAACACTTTATAAATCAATGGAAATTGATAAAATAGTGAAACCACTTTTGTTGGCTTCATTTTATCAATACCTATCTGAGTGTATCATGTTTGCACATTGATCTCATACATAACTTGGCCTTGCTCGAGAACCCCTTATCTAGGTAGTTTTGGACCTTAAATCTTAATTAGAAAATCCAGAAATGCAATCAAGGCAATTCCTTTGTATCCAAAGCAAAATCTCCAATCCTTACTGATCTATAAACTCGTTTTATCAATTGCTTGCTATATGAATTTGTGTTGGGATGCATCTTATTGATTGTTGTGTTGTTTGCTTGCATGTTTGCTCGACAACAGCGATAGTTGCGACTGTGTGACGCCGAGAAGAAGGAAGCATCGGGTTATTCTTATTATTATTGTATTCGGTATTCTGGTATTCTAAAGAATTCACAGGACGTCTTGCTGGTCAAAGACAAGCCACCTTCTTGCTCATAAGCCCTTGTCCTACCGTTTTACTTCTGCATGTTTTATCTACTATTTATGAAATTGCATTGTTTTACTTATGATGATTTTGTATCTGGTAGTGGCTTGGCTCCTCCAGCTAATACCATTTGCACTACTAAGTGTAACCCCTTTGATGGCACCTACTTGCCCTAGTATGGTAGATGGTGTCTTAACACCATAATCCCTTGGAGACCCCGTTGATGGGAAGACACCGGAAAAGCTTACAAAAATGTTTTATGACAAAACCTTGGGGAGGCTTGGCCTACCAAGTGAAGTTGAAAATGAGAAAGGTTTTGGTTTTACAAAAAGGTTGGACGAAATATGAAGGAAAAATGTTTATGAAAATGCACCTTGTTCTTTGCAGTTTTGCTTGAACAATTAACCCGTGCAACCACATTACTCTGGAATTGGACGGGGCTAGGATAGAAGTTTGTCTAATCTGCTATAGGTGCCTCACAATACTACAGGGGAAAACAGTCCCTGGAGGGTGGGCCTTCTCCGTCCAAACGGTCTATGCGTAGGATCGACCGGGAGAAGGAACGAAGGGTCTGTGGGCCTCCATGCGATACTATGAGCCCCTCATTGAAAGCGCCCACCCGTCAGGGTGCAAAATGCGCTCTGGTTGGCTTCATAGGGCATCCTGGTTTTGAGGGGATTAACATCATAGGGTAGGCACTTGTATCAGAGAGGGCATCCGGAAGGTTATGATTGGTTATTCGACCCACGATTAGTGTAGATCAGGGACGGGTAATCAGATGGTGTGGGTACAGTGTGCAACCTCTGCAGAGTGTAAATCTATTCGAATAGACGAGTCCTCAGTCATGGATGGTTGGGAAGGTTATTGTAGAGCGGTGCTGGTTTTGATTTCAAAAAGGAATTCGGAAAAGAAATGGCTTGAAACTGTTTTGACCATGAGATGGTCGGAAAATGGAGGAAGGAGTTTGGTCATAGGAGGACCAGAAGAAAAACAAATGGGTGACCCAAATACTAATGTTTTCTTAAAACTTTTCAAAAAGGTTTTTCCAAAATGTTTTACAAAAGTTTTTCAACAAATATATAGAGATATGCTATATCTACAAGAGAAACTAGTTTCTGAAAGGAACCTCTCATGGAGCCACCCTACTACATGCCTACACTACAGCCATATTGCATATCAATTATTATTGTTCTCTTAAGTTGGTTTGCGAGTACATTCAAAGTACTCACAGGCGTTGTCCCTGGCTATTTACTTGGCCGGACATTTAGATTATCGAGAAAAATGATGGTGATGTTGATGTCTATGCGAGCTAGGTCGTCTTCCTAGTCAGTCGCCTATAGGTTAAGGCATGACATGGGATCTGCGCTTGAAGACTTCTGCTATTGATGTTGTATCTCCATAATGGCACATTTGTAAGTACTTGTACTCGTTATACATGGATATTGTAATGATACTTGTCAGTTATGCTCACGGCTCACTGATCATGGGAACGTGAATTGTATGCATAACGGGTATTCTCGGACCGTAAATCCGGGGTGCCATAAACCCCTACACGTTTAACGCCAATATGGCCTAGACGGCAGTGCCACATATATGCAGATATATCATCATCAAGTTCAATACTTTTAGCATCAACATTATGAATATGTGTAACACTATTATCAAGATCTGACAGAAATAAATCATTCATCACAGGTGCATGAACATAAAAGATATCATTCATAGAAATCACAAACCATTGTTTTTGTATTTAAATGAATAACCACTTCGCATCAAACATGATCCGGATACAATGTTCATGCTCAGTGCAGGCACCAAATAACAATTATTTAGATTTATCACTAATCCCGATGGTAAGTGGAGAGGCAGTGTTCCGACAGTGA
This sequence comes from Avena sativa, assembly GCA_916181665.1. Taxonomy (NCBI): domain Eukaryota; kingdom Viridiplantae; phylum Streptophyta; class Magnoliopsida; order Poales; family Poaceae; genus Avena; species Avena sativa. The sequence goes on from OV702298.1 coordinate 112,351,076, forward strand.
TCACATCATCTCTTGATCCATTGCTAACACGCATCATGACCTCACCCCTTGCTAGCGGTCGCTTATTTCACAGCCCTTGATTCGATTTACATATATAGCAATCGATCCAGTATCAAATACCCAGGTGCTACTGCGAGTACTGGTCAAGTACACATCAATAACATGTATATCATATATACCTTTGTTTTCCTTGCCGGCCTTCTTGTCTTCCAAATACTTGGGGCAGTTGCGCTTCCAATGGCCAGTCCCCTTACAATAATAGCACTCGGTATCAGACTTAGGGCCAGCTCGGGATTTCTTTTCAGGCGCGGCAACCGATTTTCCACCCTTCTTTCCCTTCTGTTTACCCTTCTTGTCTTTATTGAAACCGGTGGTCTTATTGATCATCAACACTTGATGTTCTTTCTTGATCTCCACCTCTGCAGTTTTAAGCATTGATAGAAGCTCGGAGAGAGACTTCTTCATGCCCTACATGTTATAGTTCATCATGAAGCTCATGTAGCTAGGTGGCACAAATTGGAGAACACAATGTATGCCTAAGTCAATGGGAATCCTTATTCCCAAGAACACAAGATTATCGGCATACCCAGACATTTTGAGTACATGCTCACTAACGAAGTTGTTCTCTTCAATCATGTAGCTAAGGAAATATCAGAAGCATTATAACTCTCTACGGCAGCATGGGTATCAAAAAACATTTTCAATTCACCCATTGTGTCAAATGCATTGCCATTTTCAAAATGCTTTCGAAGTTCTGGATCTAGCCCATACAGTATGCCGCAATGAACTAAGTTGTGGTCCTCCTGACATGTCAAATAGATGTTATTTTCCTCGTCAGGGGCATCAAGAGCTGGTGGGGGCCTAGGGGCGCTTCTAGCACATATTTCTTTTGTGCAGCATTGAGGAGAATCCTCAAATTCATGGCCCAGTCGGTAAAGTTGCTACCATTCGTCACAAGTTTCTCTTTCTCCATGAACACATTTAAATTAAAAGCAGGTGGTGCCATCTATAACAGAATTTGTAAAGTTATACTAAGTTTATGATAGATCGAGTTCAACTAAACCAAATTATGAATGAACTCCCACTCAAAAACAACATCCCTCGTGTCTTTTTGGTGATTACATGAACCAAATCCACTACACCAAGTTCAGTCATCACGTGAGTTGGTGTAGTTTCAAAGGTGAGCATCTATATGGGCATCATATCAAATATATGACTCATGCTTAACCTTTCGGTCAGTGTTTCGAGGCCATATCTGTACATGCTAGGCTCGCCAAGTAAGAACCTTAGTATTTGCGTGTGTAAAATTGTCTTACACGCAAAATATGGTCGTGGATTCAAGTACACCCGATCATCACATGATGTCTTGAAGCGGCGAAACATAATCGGTGCATACTTAAGGGAGAACACATTTTTATATTGATATATAAATGAGGGATCATCTTATAATGATACTAAAACACCAAACAAGCAATATAAGTTGCAAAAACATCATATGTGAAAAGTGAAATGATATGGTTCTTGCACTTGATCACTATCATGTGCATCGTGGTATGATCTTTATCATTCCTTTGTGTTTAAGGCCAAGGTCTATGGAACTTACAAATTAGGTGTGTTGTAAGAGCATCAACTATACATCAAATTACAACATAACCATATCATGACACTAGCCCAGCAACAATCTAAACTAGACCCTTCTAATTTATTCGTTGCAAGTTTTACGTGGCTTATGGTTTTCGAAGATAGAACCATTTTTACCTACGAACATGGAACCACAATGATGATAACTAAGTTATTAGCAACTCGTAAATCAGATATTGACTATAGTAGGAGAGACAGACACTCACTAGCCACTTATGCAAAACTAGTTGCATGTCAAGCGTGGAACAGGTCTCTTGTGCGAGGACATGTAAATTTTGTCCGGGCCGCTTCATCCCACTATGCCACCAATATCCAAAGTACAAACAAGAATCAATAACATGATAATCATCACCCACATACTCATATGTGTACTACCCATGCAAAGCATCTACGCATAGATCAGGCTCTGATACCACAGTTGGGTTCACAACATAGAAACCAAAAAAAATCCTATAATGGGAACTACTAAGCACCAAGATCTATCTACTATATACAAGCTACGGCTGGATATACATCCATAGAGAACATACCCTTGTAGACCGACAAAGTTTAACGAGGTTGTACTCGTGGATGATGTAGTCGAACGCTTGCCAATCTCAAGATCGAGAAGGAGTCCAGCACCGCAAATCAGCAGTGCATCCGTGATCACACACACGTTCAAGCCACTGAACAACCTCTGCCTCCTCACTCCGGCGATGCAGCAGAAGAAGCAACTACTTCTAGACGAAAAGCCACAGGGAACATGTATCTCGCTATTCCGAGACCATGGGGGATAATTCTAGAGGGGGAGAGAGATCCTTGATACCTTTGATCCAGATTACGGATGTAGTATAGCTCTTTTTCCCTAGTATAGCAGGTTTATCGAATCATCGGGAAGCAGAAGCAAAGTGAGATTACTTAAATGGACCTTCGAGAGTTTTAGAATTCCTATTGCATTTTCACCGGACCAAGAGTGTGATCTTGTTGTTGTTGACGATGGAGAGAGAGAGCGCCTAGGGTCTTTGGTTTTCACCAGTAGCTATGCAAAACATCTTATGGGAATAGTAAATAATAATAAAGTACTCATATAATTGTTAGAGCAAGATAATTGTATGTGGGTAGTGCATCCATAAATGTTATTGCCTCCGCAACCACTTATGGTAATAACCTACTAGTCTCATCCATAGAAGAAAGAGAACTAATAATATGCATAGTGATGTCACTGTTAATCCCAAGTAAGTTCCTCACATACAACCGTACTACCCTTTCTGCCACTTGGTTCCTATCCTGCAGATCAGTCGTTACACACACTCCCTTTACTTAGATCAATCCTCAGGATCTTGGGTACCTGACAAGTCCTTATATTGAGGCAAGAGAGGGTACTATAATCATCATGTCATACAAACTAATACATGATCCCATCTATGATAAATAACATGCAAAAAAGCTACATGGCTAGGCCGAAGCCCTTAGCCCAATGAGAGTTACTCACACATAGAGATGAAATAGACAATCATAATCATTGTAATAAAGATCATAGAGTTGATAACAAATAGTCTTACAATGTCACCAATTGGAGATGAGATCTACTATTACAAGTGGTGGAAGATGGCTATGGTGGTGGAGAAGGGTTTAGAGGTTTAGATCTAGATCTATTCCTCCGCCGTGGTGGTAGGGAGATTTGGGGATGAAAGAAGCGGTGTTGTGGATCAGGATCTGTTTCTCGTCACCTGAAGACTCTTTTATAGGGGTCCCTTCACGAAAGTTGTTTTGTTTGACATAATAAAGTCGGTGCAAACTATATAGCCGGAACTATACAACGATGGCCCATATAGTTGGTCGTTAAGTCTTCTGGATCCTCTTCACGGCTCCTGGTTTCTTTGGCATGTTGGAAATCTCGTATCTTTGGCATTTATGTATTGATTCCCATCATAATACGTCATTATCTGTGCAGGCAAAAATAGCAAGAAAGGATTGCATACCCCTTTGATCATTAGGAATTAGTGGCAGGAAATAGAGAGATATTTCATCAAATATATGAATAATATCTAGTTTAAATGCGGACGTGGATGGCTATATTTCACAGCCATCAACCTCCCCAAGCTTAAACTTGATCGTCCTCGAGCAAGAAAACGAAAATCAAAAGGGCACTTTGAAAGGGCATTTATTGTCATAATCACTTTTGGTGTTCGGTAACAACAAGTAGATCATTTTACAGTTTGTCACTGTCCACAGGTTGCTATTATGATAAGTGAAAAGCATCCTCACACTTGGGAAAAGTCCACACTCATTTGACACATGTCTGGAAACTCCAGACCGGAGTCTCCGGTCTGCCAAGACCGGAGTTTCTGGTGTGGTTCGGAGTTTCTGGATCTGTCTCTGGTGGTGTCTTTAGGATCTGGGATGGGACATACTGACTAGGGGTCCGGAGCCTGCACCGGAGGATACTCCAGAGTCTTAGGTTCTTGCTCAGTCCGGAGTCTCCGGTGTTGGAAGACCGGAGTCTCCGGTGTTGCTGGGTCATGATTGGTCTGGGTCATTCAGATGGGCGGTCCGGAGGCTGGTCCGGAGATTGGCCAGATTCTCTGGTGTAGACCGGAGTCTCCGGTCTACAGACCGGAGTCTCCGGTCTGACTTTTCTACAACGGTCAGAAAACGGTTTGTGGAGGGGGATGCCTATAAAAAGGGACCCTTATCTTCTTCCTCTAGTTGCTCGAGCTGCTCAAGAACACGAACTCCATTAGAGCCACCAAATCTACAAGATCTCTTCATCCAACCATCCAAAGTCATTGATCTTTGGAGAATCGAAGGAGGAGGCCTTGATTTACATCTTCACCAAGAGAGATCTTCATTTCCCCCTCATTCACTTGAGGGCCCCCAAGCTCTAGTGTTTCATTGGAAACCCAAACTTTGATTTGGTTCTTACAAGCTTGTCTTTGATTTGTCTCGATAGCTTTCTTGTATTTGGGAGCCTCCAATTAAGTTGTGGATGTGTGCCCCGAACTTGTTGTAAAGGTGCCGGCTTCCACCTCAAAGGTTGCCGATATAGTGGAAGGTGGATCGATCTCGTTGGGGTGAGATTCATCGGAGAACAAGGGAGGCCTCTCGTGGCGTTGGTGGTTTGAAACCACCCCCTCTCCAAACATAGACGTACTTCCCCTCAAAAGGAAGGAACTACGAGAAACAAATCCTTGTGTCTCCGCGTCCACTCCTTTGGTTACTTCTATCCTTTACCGCACTTTACTTACTTGTTCTTTCTTAGTGTTGTGTTAGTTTGTGCATGGTTGACATATAGGTAAATTCATCATAGTTGCATAATCTAGAGAATTTACCTTTCTTGTCAAACCCTAAGTTGAAAAAGAAGAAAATTTGAAGTAGCACCTATTCACCCCCCCCCCCCTCTAGGTTCCCATACGATCCTTTCAATTGGTATCAGAGCCTCGGCTCTTTATTTGGGATTCACCACCTAAGATAATATGGGTAGCCAAGATGGAGAAGGTGATGGTGAGCATACTACGGTGACCATGGAAGATCTCAAAAACTTGGAAACAAGATTGAGCTCTTCCTTGGTCAACGAAGTCAAGAAGATGCTTGAGCAACTTCTTAAAGAAAAAGATGGCTCATCATCCCCTTCTCCTCAAGAGGATCCTCCATCCGTTTTACCTAAAGGGGATACTCCCATATCCCTCGAGGACAGAATGGTTAGGGGTAAACAAGACAACACTAATTCATCCACACAAAATGATGGTGGGAAGGGTGAGCACCGTGATTCATGGTACTCTCCTGACCCACCAATCCCTCACCCTCATGTATACAATAGAGGTGACCCACCTAAGCTTGAATAATCTGCTACCTTTGCTCAATGGCAATCACTAATGAGAACTCATATGCGCAGCTCCTGCATTGAACTATGGAACATCATCGAGCATGGACTCTTTATTGGGGATCCAAACAACTTGACAAGAAGAAAGGTGGTCAATAGTCAACTCAATGCCACTTGAAAGCAGCACAAGTGAAGTGACAAGTTGTCATACTTGAAAGCAGCTTTTGTGAGGACTAAGATGTCCTCCTTGTTGAGTCTTGTAAACTCCTTGCACTCTTGCAAAGTGTTAGCAATAACAAAGAACAAATAGAGAATAGCAGGATGTTGAATATTCTTCCCCCTACTGATTCTAGAGGTAACACTACTAGGAAACAACACATTGGTGGTGCACCTGAAAAACACATCCATGGCGCACTAGGGGTGTGCCACCATGCATGCACTACGGCTAAAACATACCCGAAGCGCACTGTCTAGTGCGCTATGGGTAACTAGAGATATCTGTAGCGCACCTGCTAGTGCGCCATGTCTACGAAACAAAGTGTGATTCCAGTATTTTCGCTGTAGAGCACATGGCAGTGCGCCACTGAAGGCATGCATGTGCGCTTTAGGGCAAGTGCGCCACTAAAGCCTGGCCATGTGTGCCATAGGCAACTTTTTTGTTTTTTTATTCCAAGACAGATGGTATACAGTATAGATTATACACAATATACAAGACAAATATACACACACAAATATAAGATATACATGTATATATATGAATACACAATTTGCAAATTAATATTGAAACAAAAGCATATAGATAAGTCACATACATGAATACATAGTATAAGTTAAATTGTTTTGATCAAGGTACAAAGTAGATGGTGACATGAATACATGTGTCTCGAATAAGTTAGAGCTCAGAAGCTCGCCTAGACATCTAAACTAGAAACACGCACGGGATAAACAACCAAGGACGATAAGCATCACCGCAACGAAGGTGTAGGTCTTCATTCGGTTCCTTGTCCTAACTCCCGCTAGATAGCGCGTATATCTAGCTTTCGCCTCTGCCATAGTGTTGTACCCTTTGTAGCTATTGCCGCTGAAATGGTGCACCTGTCTCCGGCAATCTTCCCAATCATCATAGACTCCGGGAAACCGTCCCTTGTACACGACGTACCACATCATCTACAAGTTGGCAATAATAATTAACCGGTGATTGAAAAAACATGTATAATTAAAGTCGCATATGAAGATACACTTATAGAAAGTAGTCTCAACTCAAAAAGACCAAAGTAACTCAAAAAAGCATGCCTCATATATAACTAGGTCGTTGGACACAGGAATATGCTACGACGGAACTGTATGCCAAGTAGGATGCACAACACCCGGACTTGTGCATAGCACAAGGCGTACAATCTCGTCGTAGCACATTCACATATATAGTGTGCCACGACATTTCAATCATCTACATTCTAGAAAAAGACTAAAATAACTCAAAACGCATGCCTCGTATAAAACTAGGTTGTTGGACACAAGAATATGCTATGATGGAACTGTTAGACTAGTAGGATGCACAAGACCTGGACTTGTGCATGGCACAAGGCTAATAATCCCATCACAACACATTCACATATATATAGTGTGCCACGGCATTTCAATCATCGGCATTCTCGAAAAAATACCAAAGTAACTCAAAAAGAATGCCTCATATATACATAGGTCATTGGACACAGGTATATGCTACGACGGAACAGTAAACCAAGTAGGATGCACAACACCTAGACTTGTGCATATCACAACGCTCACTATCCCGTGACATCACATTCACATATATATAGTGTGCAACGACATTTCAATCATCGGCATTATCGAAAAAATACCAAAGTAAGCAAAGGACCAATGAGTAAGCAAAAAAACCAAGCATTGATTCATATATAATAATAATAAGCAAAAGAAGTAAGTGATGATTCATAACCCTAATAAGCTAAGTAGTAGCATGTGCTTGTTGATACGTCGTAAACGTATCTCTAATTTTTGATGCACCATGCTTTTTTTGTATCAACTTCATTATGTTTTGTCTACACTTTGAGGTATTTTTATACATTTTCCGAAACTAACCTATTGACAAGATGTCGCAGTGCCAGTTGCCAGTTTTCTGCTATTTTTCGATTCGGAAAAGCTAGTAAGGAAATATTCTCGGAATTGGACGGGACAAAAGCCAAAGTCAATAATTTACCAGAAGGAACACAGAGTCCGAAGGGAAGCCGAAGGGGGGCCACGAAGCGGCCATACCCTAGGGCGGTGTGGCCTATGGGGGAGCGCTAGCCCTAGGTGTGGGCCCCTCAGGCGCCCACCGACCTTGCCCTTTCGCCTATAAAAGAACCCCGATGCAGAAACCCTAAGGACCCGATCAAATCTCCATGAAACAGTCCGTAGCTGCCACCACTATCATCCCTAGATCAGGGGGGTCGGAAGCTCTTCCCGGCACCCTGCCGGAGGGGAAAGATCATCCCAGAGGCCTTCTTCATCACCATGCCAGCCTCCGGAGTGATGCGTGAGTAGTTCTCTGTCAACACCCGGATTTTTAATCACAGATGCCTGTTAAGCCATACATCGCAATCCCAGGATTACCATTTTTGCGAGACATAACATTTGGATACCACAGTACATCATCCATTACAAACCATACATAAAGTCTTACACAAATAAGGATCTCATGATCCAGTTCTTAATACAACTCAAGCAGCGAAATAACATAATAATAAAAGTAGCGTAGGCGAAGCTCCATCTTCGGGGTCACAAGCAATGCTGACGATGGGAGATGATCCTAGTTGTCGTAACCTTCCTGTGGTCCTTCGTCCTGGTACTCCTCTTCATAGTCTGGCCATGAGAATAGCCAGGGACAAAGCCATGGGTACTCTTTAAGTACTCGCAAACTAATACTAACAAGTGAAGGGGGTTTTTGTAGTAGGACACTAAGCTCTAGGGTTGTTTTGCAAAAAGCCAGATTTATCTCTACTAAATTCAGAAGCAAGAAAAGCTAGTTGAAATTTTATAACACCTAAGTGGGAACTTGTAGTTCATATCACAACTCTGTTGTGGTCAAGTCAAAATCTCAATTCATTTCATAAGTCATTTTGAAAACATCTGACGGGGGAACAGTATGGCCACTCCAACTGTCCATAACCGCGGACGCGACTATTCGAATAGTTTGACACTCTGCAGAGATTGTACACTTTCACCACAACATTCGATACATCCATCAGGAACAAATCCTGAATTCACCATACTTAGTATACGGATAATCAATCCTAACCTTTCAATTACACGCCCTAGTATAAGCACCTCTCCTGTGAATTTGGCCTCCCAACCATGACCAACTGTCATCTTGGGTACTGCACAGGTGGACAATCTTCACAAGGTAGCCTCAGCTCAGACCTTGGCCGTGAGGGAACCCATACTAAAGTATATAAGTTTCCAGTCAAGCCCTACCCAATTTTCGGGTATTGTGGTTGTACGGTAAAATTGGAATGGTATCGCATCCAGACAACCATCAGTTTTATAAAGGGCTAAGGCTCATGCCTTAACATTTTCATCATCCAAATCATTTGGGTTTCGGAAACACATGTCAAAACATCTCAGTAGAATGACTCATCATTCTAAGGTTTTCATAACCATTTTACACCAAGTATTCCCATCTAAAGTTGGTCAAGTTTTATGCTTAGCACTAGCATCTACAAGTGGGGGTGAGTACTAATGAGGGTGATAAACAAGTGTATTTTTAACTAAGTTAAATATCATGCCTTAGGATGACATCAACATTATCTAGCTTAGGCCAAATTTAATGCTCTTTATGCAACCTTCAATTATCTTCCTAGAATCTACAAGATACTTAAGTAGACTCTAAGTAATAGCTTTGATAAATAAATAAAGTATAAAGGCTGCAAGTAAAACTAGGAGGGGTATCAAGTGGGTATCATCACATATGCTTAAGGCAATCTAGTGGTCATGGTAACAAACAAGTATTAGCTTGCATCAGTATCAGTATAGGCTTGCTAAGGTAGAGTATCTTGCAAGTGTTAGCTTGCTCAATTAACTAGTAGTATTAGGCTTGCTAAAGTAGAGTATCTTGCAAGTGTTAGCTTTCTCAATTAACTAGTAGTATTAGGCTTGCTAAAGTAGAGTATCTTGCAAGTGTTAGCTTGCCTTGTGCATAGCAGTGGTTGAAGTTCTCCTCGGCTTCTTCTTCGTAGTATCCTCCTTCCTCCTCGTATCCTTGGTTGGTACTAGCGTCTATAAATAAATACGAGGTACACAATCACCAAACAATACTTAACTACTTTCAATCATCACACAACAGGGTTCTATAGATGATCTAGCATCATCACTAACATTCAAGATTAAAGTATTTGCATTATTTATTTATTTTTAGAAAAGTAATTTCTACTCATTGAAAAACTACTTAAGATTTAATATTCTCGAAACCAAACATGGGATCATGTTGACACATGTCATCACTACATATTTCAGTACATGAGAATGTGATTTAAAGTGGTGTCACAATTTAATAAGGTTTACCCTTTTATTTTAAATAAAATAAAATAACTAGAAATGCCTATGTGGCATTCTTTTATTACTTGAACATTATTTCTGTAAGTAAACCCATATGTTTTTATATATTCTAAAAGGTATGGTTAAATGTGATTTTTGAGAGTTGGAATCAACTGAAAAGCTATTATGGTTGAAATTTGAAAAATGTTTGAATGCAGAAAAGCTTCTGACTTGTTATTTTTACCAGGGTTGATCTACAGATCCAAATGATTTGAATCCAACGGGCTTGGATTAAGCATTTCAACACTTTTCTAACAAAATTGGTTTCATGTAATTTGGTTCACTGAATCGAGCTGGGTTGATTTTTGAAACTAGGTACAGAACTGAGTTTGAATATAAATAGAAAAAGATAAATTCAAACGAGTGGGCTGCGCGGGAAGGGTTGTTGGGCCGGCCCAGTGTCACTCTGCAGCGCGGGGCGCAACTGACAGGGGGGTCTACTGGTCAGTGGCTCCTAAAACGCGAAGCGGTACGGGCGATGTGGTGCGTTGGATTAGAAGTGAGATCGACGGCTGAGGGTCGTCGTCGACGATGAACAAGTCACCGGCGAGGTTGAACCCTAGCGGCTCGATGGGGTTGCATAGGGCCCATACCGGGGCTCTAGTGATGACGGCGAGGCGGGCAAACGACGAAGTCGACGACAACAAACTCAGGGGTGGTCGCGGCAGCTCCGGGGGTGGTCGAAATCAACGGCTCCCTTCTTCTCCAAAGGCGGCCTGCTCCGGCGCAATTCCGGTGAACTACTGCTCCTTGTGCTCCGGCTAAGGGATGGAATGATCAGTGAGGTGTGGGGAGTGAGATGGTGTGAAGAAATCGAGCGGGGGTCGTCTCCTTTTATAGGCTCGACGGCGAGACCAAGAGGGATGGGCAGGCAACGGTGGCGACACAGCTACGGGCGGCTAGAGGCATGGCCGAGGTTGGCGATCGATGGGCGGTCTCCTGGCGATGCTCTAGAGCTTAACTGCGCGTGTAGGGACGGTGGCAAATGCTCGTGGAATGTGCGGTGCTCTGCTAGGCAGAGACGGCGAACTTCGCGGCGAGTGGTGGCTATGGGGTACGGGCGGTGAAACGAGCATGTCCGGTGGTCTCCTGGGACGTGGGGTGCATGCTGGCAGGCGGCGAGGGCTCATGGTGGTCGGGTGGCATGGGAACGGCGCGTGCTCTCCGGTGCGCGTCGGCATGGTCGACAGCGGCACAGGCGTGGTGTTCCTGGAGGTTCTGGTCGCTGTCTCTGAGCTAGGGATGGTCGAGAGGGGGCGGTGAGGCATGGGTTGTATGCTAGACAAGGTTAGCACGGCTAGTTCTTCTCCTAGCTTGCTGTCCACACTGGGGTGACATGGGTGCTCTCGGCCTGCTCACCATTGATGACAATGGCCAGCTTACAGTGGTGCTAGAGGTTAGTTAAGGTTTCTAGATGATCTACTAAGGCTAGTTGTAACCAGAGATGGAACAAGGTTGGCCAAAACACTGCTCAACATAGTGTTTTTGATTTTGTGGATTTGAATCTGCAACCTGTTTGATGAAATGGCCGCATGAACTTAGGTTTTGAATTTTGAAAAGATTTTTGGTGGGTGTGCTAGGCATGTGTTGAGGGTTCTGTGGATGCTTGGGTTTTGAAAATTGAGCTTGTTTGAGTGGTATTTGAAATAGTGGGATCTTCCCATATGAAATAGATTCAATTTTAAAATGTCATTTAAACTAAGCATTTGAATGTTTTTGGATGATCACAAAGTGGTCCTTGGTACCTTATTATGAGTACTATCAAGGGGTGTAAAGATCCATACATGTTTCTGTTAAGTTCTAAAAGTTAGGGATAGCCAAAGTAGGCATGGGAGTTAATTTGGCCAAAGTGACCATTCACCTAATTTATTCATTTTGAGTTGTTTGTCTTTGGGAAAAGTTTGGGGATTGTTTAGATGATGTTTATTTTACCTAAGAATAATTTTACAAGCAAAGAAACACAGAACCATGGCAATTCAAAAGAATCCAAATTTTAATACACACACATATGGATGCTTTCATATTTATAATTAGATAAGTTTTTGTTAACCCTAAATTTGATGATTAGAGTTTGATGATCCAAGTTTAGTATTTTTGGGATGTTACAAACCTTCCCCCCTTAAGGACGAAAAGATTACCTAGGATTTGAAGAGATGGGGAAACTCTGTCCTGATGTGATCTTCGCGCTCCCAGGTAGCTTCTTATTCAGTGTGGTTGCTCCACTGAATCTTGAGAAACTTGATGCTTCGGGTTCTGGTAGTTCTGAAGGCTTCTTCCAAAATATGGATGGGTACTTCGGGATAGGTCAGGTCATCGTTGATTTCTATGGTCTGGTGATCAATATTCTTGAACACTTCAGTCTTCTCCGGGACTTTGAGGCACTTGCGAAGTAATGAGATATGGAACAGGTTATGCACGGCTGAAATCTCTTTGGGTAGTTCCAATTGATACGACACTTCTCCTCGATGGTTCAGAATCTTGAAGAGGTCGATATATCTGGGGGCTAACTTTCCTTTGAGTTGGAAACGCTGCATTCCCTTCAATGGCGACACTTTTAGATACACAAATTCTCCTATGTTGAAGGCGAGGTCTCGACGTCTCTTGTCGGCGTAACTCTTGTGTCTGGACTGGGCGGTCTTGAGGTGCTCACGGATCTTGTGAACCTTCTCTTCTGCTTCTCATAGGATGTCGGGTCCGAAAATCTGACTCTCTCCTACTTCCGAACAATTCAAAGGGGTGCGACACTTCCTTCCATACATGAACTCAAATGGGGCCATTTGCAAACTAGCTTGATAAATGTTGTTGTATGAAAATTCTGCGAACGACAGACAGTGTTCCCCTTTTGATCCATACTCTAACACACAGACTCTCAGCATATCTTCGAGTATTTGATTTACTCGCTCCGTTTGTCCATCGGTCTGAGGGTGATACGCGGTGCTGAAATCTAGTCGGGTTCCTAAACCTTCTTGGACTTTCTTCCAGAATCTCGAGGTAAACTAAGTTCATCGATCCGATACGATGTTCTTGGGGATTCCATGCAAACTGACAATTCTAGCGATGTATTACTCTGCTAGCTTCGAACTCTGATATGTGGTCTTGACTGGTAAGAAATGGCGACTTTGGACAATCTGTACACTATGACCCAGATAGAGTCATTTCCCCTACTAGAAGTAGACAATCCGGTGATAAAGTCCATTCCAACGGAATCCCATTTCCATTCCGGAATCTGCAAGGGTTGCAACAATCCTGCGGGTCTTTGATGTCCTGCCTTGACTCGCTGACATATATCACACTTGGCGATATAGCTTCTGATTTCTCTCTTCATCTTGTGCCACCAAAATTGTTTTTCAAATCATGATACATCTTCGTTCCTCCGGGATGGATAGAATAAAGAGTATCATGAGCTTCCTTGAGAATAAATTCTTTCAACTCAGAATTTGCCGGTACACAAAGGCGTCCTTTGTACCACAGAACTCCTTCTTCGTCTTCGGTAAATCTGGGTACTTTGCCTGTACCGATACGACGCTTGATTCCGTCGATACTAGCATTTCCTTTATGCGCCTCTTTGATCTGGCTGATCAAAGTGGGTTGAAGTTCTATGCTAGCCAAAAATCCTTCACTCACTAATTCCATTCGGAAATCTTCCATCTCTTTGTGCAAATTTGGTTGCTCCTTCAAAATCATGGAGTTCAAGCGGCACGGCAATCTGCTAAGGGCATCTGCTACCACGTTGGCTTTACCGGGGTGATAGTGAATGTCCAGATCGTAATCCTTGATTAGCTCAATCCATCTTTTCGGTATCATATTCAGCTCCTTCAGAGTGAATATATACTTCAGGCTCTTGTGATCCGAATATATCTCACAACGATTTCCCATCAGGTAATGCCTCAATGTCTTTAGGGCTAGAACTACGGCTGCGAGTTCGAGGTCATGGGTTGGGTAATTTTGCTCATGCTGTTTCAGTTGTCGAGATAGATAATATATAACTTTGCCTTCTTGCATTAGCACACATCCGAGACCGATCTTGGATGCATCACAATACACGTTAAAGGGCTTCGTGATATCTGGCATGATTAAGATTGGGGCTGAAATCAATCTCTTCCCGAGTTCTTGAAAACTAGCTTCACATTTATCCGTCCATTCAAAGTTCTTGTCCTTCTTCAGCAATTGGGTCATGGGTCTGGCGATACTCGAGAATCCTTCTACGAACTTGCGGTAGTATCCCGCCAATCCGAGAAATGCACGAACTTGGGTTTGAGTGGTTGGGGCTTGCCAATCTTCGACATCTTTCACTTTTGCAGGGTCAACGGCAATTCCTCCGGCTGATACAATGTGACCGAGGAATCCTACTTCCTGTAACCAGAATTCACATTTGCTAAACTTGGCATACAACTGATGCTCTCTAAGGGTTCCAAGAATGGTCCTTAGGTGTAGCTCATGTTCTTCTTCTGATTTGGAATAAATCAGAATGTCATCGATGAAAACAACGACAAACCTGAAGGTGGATTATTAGTCATAGATGCAGTTGGATTACGGTCTATGTATATTGTTGTAATGCCCAATCAAATCTCATAGGCGTCAAGATGTCTAGTATATGCATTGTTATGCTTTCTCAATCTGTCAATTGCCCCGCTGTAATTTGTTCACCCAACATGCTATCTATCTTAAGGAGAACACCTCTAGTGAACTGTGGACCCCAGTCCAATCTTTATCATTGATATTCCATCTACTGTTACTGTTACTGTTTACAAGAAACTACTATTTTCCACACTATTCGTTTAATCCTTTGTTTTCCACAAACCGGTGAGATTGAGTTGGGGCAAAGTTTTGAGTTTGTGTTGTGCGGGTTCCAAGTTGTTAGCAACACCTTGGAGTTGTTTTCTTACTCCTACTGGTTCGATAACCTTGGTTTCATAACTGAGGGAAAACTTGCTGCTATGCTCATCATACCTTCCTCTTGGGGTTCCCAACGAGCTCTACATATCTGAGCCACACATCACTTGTCCACACACACAAGGTCATCTATAGTTTGGAACTACAACTTGGCCAACATCAAGACTTTTGGCTCGGCTCAGGGAACGGGAGGACGCCTTGTCTCATCATAAACTTCCTATAGTCACTATGCATCTCTAGGTGAGCTTCTATGTCACGGTTATTCGAGACATTATTGCCTCCATAGAAGACCCCCCCCCAAAGTCATGACATCACGAAAGATGATTGCCCCAAACTGCTACTGGATGTGATACATCTCTTGTCTAATATCTGAATCAGTGATCTTGGCCTTGGCTTCGGCCTACTATTTGAGATGATCTGGCAGCATAGAATTATGTTGCTCTAGTAGGAACGCCCTCATGTGATGGAGTGTGTAGTAGGCTTCCTTCTGATTGCCGTCTGGCTGCTTCATGCAGGGGAACTCCGTTACGTGGGTGAAGACATGTCTGCCGAACTTGACCTTATTATGCACGAAGGTGGTGCCTTCCGCCGAGGCGTAGCCAGTGAGAGCATCATCCCGAACTTCATTGATCTTGTCATAGTTTTTCTTCTTTTCTAGACTCCCCGAGTCGAAATACGTGGCTTGCAAATGCTTCGGCGATAAGGAGATGAGTGTGAAGTGTCGATCTCTGTGCAAAAAAATCAAATGGAATGTGTTGGAAAAAGAATAATGATAATCTAATAAAGCCAATCGATGGTGGCGAGTGAATAATAACTTACTCGGGAAAGTAAGGCACGGGAATGTATTCCTTTGTCTTGTTCGCCACCAAGATGCCTTTTAGGTACGAGGCCACAAATCGTTGTTCAATGGTGCTTCCCAATAAGCCGTCACGCATGTAGTAGGGGTCCACTACCGCGATGCCCGGGTTGTTCTCTCTAATGATCTGCATGGCCAGGCTAAGAGAAAAAAGGAGGACCATGGTATAGTGCAGCGGGTAATGGTGGAACATACTGAAAATGTCATCAAACTGCAGGAAGAACAGATCCGCGGGGACATTGTCGACAAACCCCAAGCCTGGTGGCACATTAACCACGAATACCGGGTGCGAGGGATCTTTCTCCTCCAAAAGTAGTCTCTCTACCGTCAGCACACCATCATGCACAATCTTCATTTCCGAACTGACGATCCTCCGCAATTTCTAAGTTATCATGGGCTCACCCGCCACATGCATCCTCCACATAATACCCTCGGGTCTTGGTGGCCCATCCCGAAACCAGATAGGATTCGCAGTTGACACCACCGGCTGGCTCAACCTTCTAGATTTTCTTTTCCTGGCCTTTTTTGCCTTTTGGAGAGCGGGCAGGCACCGCAATCTGAACACCGGCCACCCTATGTAGTGTGTCAGGGCTTAGAATAAAGGGCCGGTTGGTTGTATCAGCTGGCTCGGTGAAGGAGCAAGCTGGAGGCATCTCCTGAGAACCAAACAGACGCTTGGAGATAGTGGGTTTCTCTGTGGGGCCACTAGTTGGGTCTTTGTTTGGGCCGTCGTTGCAAAACTGTGTGTTGAAGAACTGATCGAAGTCTTATTCGTCATTGTTCGGATCTTGCACAATGTGCATATCATCAACATGATCATCCAACCCACCGTGTGGAGGTGATGGCGAGGCAGTAAGGGGGAATTGCCATGTCTTGTCGCTGGCACGACAGGGTTGTTGTCTGTGGGGTGATGGCCTCGGCCATCCCCAAAAGAATCATGCTATTTGGCCATTGCATGAATAATCCAAAGCAACTTCTGAGGACAGCCGACTCTTGTTCATCCGCTCCTGGGGTTGAATGGGAGGTTCCAGGTTGTCGCAACCCCTTAGCACCCGAATAATTCTAACCATGTGCATGCTATCTGGCATCGACCTTGAGTGGAACATGCGCTGCAAGGGTTTAATGATGGCTCCCTTAGCAGCTCGTTGTTCACGTAGCTTAAGAGAGTGCAAGGAACATCCGTCTGCGGAAAACATGTACGGCGTCAGAGAGATGCCATAAGAGTAATAGATGGCAAGGTGCTAAAGTAATTTGTTTACCGTGATGGCGTCGAGCTCGGCTAATGTCGAGGCACCGCATACGACGACGGGCGTGCAAGAAATGGAAGGGATTCTTGATGGCACGGTTCCGGCCGTCGGTGTATTCTCCCTACCGGGTGCATGGATCTTCGGTGCCGCCGCGATGATGGCAGGGGGAGTCACCAACATGTCCGGCGCCGCGGTGATGGCATGGGGAGTCACCAACACTTCCGGCGGTGTGGTGCTAGCGTGCGGAGTCACGGACACATAATTTGCCTAATTCGCCAGTGTCGCGTTGTTCGAGTGGCTGCTGACCATGCTTGGAATCGGGCACGACCCTTGTCTACCACCCGCACGTCAGTTCGCAATTGACTCCACCAAGGTAGGCAGGATTGACGTGAGGGTGATTGCCAGGTTGTCTTAGATGATCTGCGAGATCCACATCACTTGTTCTTTAAGTTCATGAACCTCGCGGTTTTCCTCCTCGCTCCTTCCCGCCACACGCGTCCTCGGCAGTGGACCAAAATGATCCACCCAATTCTTACCCTCGAAGCCAGCCGACGACGGCTTCTTCGTAACCGGCGTGATTTTCTTGGCCCGGTTCATCTCCCTGTTAAAAGGGTTATCCCACCGGGTGGCCGCCGCCGTCCCCTTGGATGAGAAACCCTGGGATCCACATGCAATTTCCTCTTCCTACAGAAGAAGTAACAGTGAACCATTTAGAAAGTCGACTTCATCGATTAGAATGCAATCGAGTTGATCCGCGGTAATTAAATTACTTACCACAATAACCTTGAAGTGCTTCACCGCAGGATCCGTGATGTCTACGCACTTCTATTCTTTTAGACATTTGTTGTACCTCCAAGTGCAGAGGTTTGTAGAACAATAACAAGTTTCCCTTAAGTGGATTACCCAAGGTTTATTGAACTTAGGGAGGAAGTGGTCAAAGGTATCCCTCTCAAGCAACCCTGCAATCAGATACAAGAAGTCTCTTGTGTCCCCAACACACCCAATACACTTGTCAGGTGTATAGGTGCACTAGTTTGGCGAAGAGATCGTGAAATACAAGCGGTAACGATGCCAGAAAATAGCTTGACGGTGAGGTAAAGACAAGGCAAAAAGAAGGAAGCACGCAAACATGCAACAGATCTAGATGCAAACGGTGTTTCGATGTTTAGAAACAAGTCCTAGGGATCATACTTTCACTAGTGAACACTCTCTCATATAAATTTCTTCTCTTAATGATACTACCCTTAACTACTCTCCGGTTGGACACTCTAATCCATGGCAGGGCTATAACAGCACACCTCAAAGTCCGCCTTTCCCTATCTAGATAACCCCACACTATCACCTTGAGCGCTAGATGGTTCCAACAAACACCACAATTTTATAGAGACAACCAACTCAAAATATACTCATGATAAATATATATGTAAACTAGCTTAAGTACCACACACGGTGTGCACAATGTCACTTTCACACACGTGGGGAAAAGCATAGATCTATTAAAGCACGATGAGCATATATGTAGACTCTAGCCTAAGTGCCACCATGGCGTGCACGTTGTCACT
This sequence comes from Avena sativa, assembly GCA_916181665.1. Lineage (NCBI taxonomy): Eukaryota > Viridiplantae > Streptophyta > Magnoliopsida > Poales > Poaceae > Avena > Avena sativa. The sequence goes on from OV702298.1 coordinate 112,369,670, forward strand.
TTCATACACATGGGGAGAGTAGAGATCTATTGAAGAACTTAGTAGCAAGGTAGATCTACTTGATTACAAAGCTCATGACCACAACAAGATCATGCATAGAGAGAGAGATGAACACATAGCTACCGGTAGAGCCCTTAGCCTCGAGGAGGAACTACTCCCTCCTTATCATGGGAATCAGCAACGATGATGAATATGGCGATGGAGATCGATGGAGATGGATCCGGGGGCACTTCCCCGTCCCGGCAGGGTGCCGGAACAGAGACTTTCTGTCCCCTGAATCTCCCCTTCGGTGGCGGCGGCGCTGCGGAATTTTTTGTGGCTTTTTGGTCAATTCTCTAGGGTTTTCTCCTCGGGGCCTTCTTATAGGCGAAGGAGGCATGGTCGGTGGAGGGCCAGGGGGCCCACACCCCCTGTGGGCGCGGCCAGGGTGGGCCCCGTGCCCACCTAGGGTGTGGCCACCCTGGTGTCCTCCTCTGTCTCGTCTTCGATTTTCCGTATCGCTTAGGGAAAATATGAACTTTGGATTTTGTCCCGTCCAATTCCGAGAATATTCATTTTTTAGCTTTCTGAAACCAAAAACAGCAGAAAACAGGCAACTGGCACTGTGGCATCTTGTCAATAGGTTAATTCCATAAACTGTATAAAACTACCTCAAAGTGTAGACAAAACATAACAAAGTGGATACTAAACAAGCATGGAACATCAAAAATTATAGATACGTTTCCAACGTATCAAGCATCCCCAAGCTTAACTCCTGCTCGTCCTCAAGTAGGTAAGTGATAAAAGAATAATTTTTAAGGTGACATGCACCATCAAAACCAAGATCAAACCATTTGAAAGCATTAAAAGCTGGGATCAAAGAACTCTAAACATGAGCATGAAAGGTGGAGTTCTAACAGTAAGACATAGTAACTATGTTGCAACATGAAAAGGTACAAACAAAGATCATGGATAACATGCATTGAAAAACGTTTGTTTGTTTCACATATAGAGAACATAGCATAGTGGAATTCAGCTTGTCCCTCATGGAGTAACAAATAGATGCATAGGACACCTTCAAAGTTCATAAGAGTGACTAGATACAAATAGTTCAAGGACAAGCAATGTCAACATTATGAAACAATCAATAAGTTTTGGGACAATGAACATAGAACTAAAAATGGCAACTATGATCTCTTAACTGGTACCTAAAGGTAGAAGGTGGAGACTCAATATAATGGTGGAAGAAAGGACCTTCATAAAGGGAAGTAGGGATTTCAAGATTCAAAACGAGCTTCCAAAAATTATGGTACTTGTTAGCTTTCAGCCCTCATTGCCCCTATCATAAGCATCTTGAAGTGATTAAGGTTAAAGTGAACAAATTATGGAGTATATGCTTGACAAAGTATAAGTTGACAAACTCATGTCCCTTGAATATGAGGGCCGCTCCTCATGCTACTCAACTTTAGTCACCTGTAAGTTCTTGTCATAGTAAGTACATACGTATCATAGAGAACCGCCAACGGGGTACCCCTTGCACACGATACAGGAGCTATCCCATAATCAAAATGACAAGGCAAGCAGACAATGAGCATCTCAGGAATCTTCTTATTTACCATGGGAAAATGGTGTTTTTTTATCTCTTTCCTCTTTTCAATATGTCTCTTTTTTATAAGAATAAAGCTTCATAGATGTCATTACGGTGATGCTGCAAGTTTCCACCATGATTAGGCATGGCTTAGGCTAGCGGCCTAGGCGTTTCTCTAACACACATACATATCTACATGGACTTACAAGCTCCCTTTTTATTTCACACCGGCGACATCCATAGACAAAAGAGCATGATATCAACTATGTACAATGTACAAGTTCAATGTTGAAATCATTCCCCGTGACAGCACGGTTCTGCTAATTCCAACATATAAGTTCAACCATATACAACATACATGACACAATGGTTAAAGTTTATTAGGGGAAAGAAAAATAAAGTGTGCCATCAAGTTTGTGAGAGCTTTAATCACTAAGTTTTCACATAACAAAGAGACTTTTTAATTGGAAGGTAGATGAAAACAAGAATATACTTAGAATGGTGTAACAACCCATGCATGGGAATTTATAGTGGAAACTTTGGAATAACATGGTTTCTTGGGAGTTGGATGCATGAGTAGAGCTTACTCATACAAGTGGAGGCTAGCAAAAGACTAGGAGCGACCAACTAAGAGAGCAATAATGGCCACAATCATGCAAAAAGACAAAACATTACTAATGAAAGCATAAAGTGGTACTACAAGTCAAGGACTAAATGATCATAGAGGATATGGTGACTTGCTCATAGTCATAACATGGTGTGAGCATGCGCCAAGTTAACCCAAACAAAGCATCAAAGGATAAAACCACAATGTTATGCTTTGTATGCTAAAACAACACATGATTCTTTCAAGGCACATTAAGTAATCATAATTGTTTGGAACAAGTCATGCTACAACAATAATCACTAAGCATATGGTCAAAGCAACATCTAGCATGACATGATAATGTCTAAGCCACAGTCAAAACAAGCTCCCTTTTGTACCACTATATGCATGAAATTTTCTACTCTTTTTCCAACACCAATCGACTTATTTGAAACAACTCACAAAGATTATAATCAACAAAGATCGGTCTGCTTTTCTCACAAATCCACAAAGAAGAACTAAAAAGTTCTAAGCTGAAAGCACAAGAAAACTAAGGCTAAACACAATGCTGTCAAAAGAGAACACTCACAGAACAATAAGAGTGAAAACTAGAGTGTTCCAGGGAATGAAAACAGAGTGTGTCTCTCCAAAATAAGTGTGCTGGGATCAACCAACTTATTGCAGCAAGCAAACCAAGCAAACAAAAACCAAAACCAAAACTAAGATGTTCCAAGAACAACACAACTATGCATGAAACAATAAAAACGAAGTGTCTAGAAAGACCTGAGATTTTTATTAATGAAGAAGGGGATGCCTTGGGCATCCCCAAGTTTTGACGCTTGTAACTCTTGAATATTTCTTGGTGTGACATGGGGTGGCATCCCCAAGCTTTAGCTTTTGACCATTCTTCATCTCATTACATCATTCTTGCTCTACACCTGCAAATTTTCCTTCATACAAAACTTCACACAATCTTCATTAGCAACATTAGTGTATTCAAAAGATAATAAACCCTTGGGTTTAGCTTTAGAACAGCAAAAATTTCACTAAAAACACAAGCTACTATAGAAATTCCCTCAAAAATCTCAATTTCCCAAAAAGAAACCCAAAAAGGAATCACTAAGAAGCAAATGCAAATAATGGCAGAAATCTGTCAAAACAGACCAGCAGCTAGAACCGATTTTTTCGAAGACCTTATGTTCCTCAAATCAAAAAGTGTTGAACTAACGAACGTTAGCTAACATACTGGGGGATTTATTAACAAAATATCATATCAATCTTACTTACAGAGATTCCTCACAAATTTTTACGGTGGAGCACAAAAATCTGTTTTAGGACAGCAACTCCCCAAATCTTACTTCCCTCTCATTAGAGGTCATTCTTGGCACAGAAAGCAAATAAAAAGGATAAGGAGAGGTCATTACAGGGGTAATAACTTCCAAGACTCAAGAAAACTCTTGGGTTATCTCCCAACAAGTAATTTTCTTTAACGCCTTTAAGTTAGGCATGATAGTTTGAGAAGATGCTCACATAAGAAATATGAATTGAAGTAAAACAGAGCATCAAGAAGCAAATTCAAAACACATTTAAGTCTAACCCACTTCCTATGCATAGGAATCTTGTAAAGAAAAAAGTCATGAAAGCACAAAGCAACAATCATAGGAAAGCAAAACAAATGCAACTTCAAGATTTTCAACATAAAGATTGGAAATTTAATATTTTTGAGATGCATAAAACCATGTTTCCCTCTCTCATAATAACTTTCAGTAGCATCATGAATAAAATTAACAATATAACTATCACATAAAACATTCTTATCATGCGCCACATGCATATAATAATTATTACTCTCGACATAAGAATAGTCATTCTTATTAATTATAGTGGGAGCAAATTCAACAAAGTAGCTATCATTGTTATTCTCATCACCATAATCATCAAATATAGGAGGAATATTGTAATCACAATTAACTTTCTCCTCAATAGTAGGTGGACTAAAAATATCATATTCATCATTGTAATCATCATATCTTGGAGGTTTGGTATCATCATAAGAAATAGAATATTTATCTTTCAAAGCTGGGGAACTAAAAAGATCATTTTCATAAAAACTACCTTCCCGAAGCTTAGAATTTTCCATAGCATTAGCAATAAGGGTGTTCAAATAATTCATACTAATAACATTTCTATTAGCATCCAAATAAAGTTCCATAGGTTTTTTATTTTGTCTTCAAACACTTCATGTCCTAACTCAAGATAAACACTATAAATCAATCTAATTTTGTTGTTGTTTTCCATTAAGCCTAACTAGTGAAAACAAGAAACAAAAAGACAAAATTGCAGAATCTAAAGGAAATAACTTCGAGCACTCACACCGGAGGATGTGAGTACCTTTTACCTTACCTCCCCGGCAACGACGCCAGAAAGTAGCTTAATGTCTACGCACTTCTATTATTGTAGACATTTGTTGGGCCTCCAAGTGAAGAGGTTTATAGAATAGCAGGAGGTTTCCCTTAAGTGGATTACCCAAGGTTTATCGAACTCAGGGAGGAAGTGGTCAAAGGTATCCCTCTCAAGCAACCCTGCAATCAAGATACAAGAAGTCTCTTGTGTCCCCAACACACCCAATACACTTGTCATGTGTATAGGTGCACTAGTTCGGCGAAGATATAGTGAAATACAAGCAGTAACGGTGCCAGAAAATAGCTTGACGGTGAGGTAAAGACTAAAGGAAACAAGAAGGAAGCAAACAAACATGCAACAGATCTAGATGCAAACAGTGTTTCAATGTTTAGAAACAAGGCCTAGGGATCATACTTTCACTAGTGAACACTCTCTCATATAAATATATTCTCTTAATGATACTACTCTTAACTACTCTCCGGTTGGACACTCTAATCCATGGTAGGGCTATAACAGCACACCTCAAAGTCCGTCTTTCCCAATCTAGATAACCCCACATTGTCACCTTAGCGCTAGATGGTTCCAACAAACACCACAATTTCATAGAGACAACCAACTCAAAATATACTCATGATAAATATACATGTAACCTAGATTAAGTACCACACACGGTGTGCATGCTGTCACTTTCACACACATGGGGAAAAGCATAGATCTATTAAAGCATAATAAGTATTTATGTAGACTCTAGTTGTCACATCCCAAGATTTTCCAAATCTTGTAATGTGAAAAATAAATGAATAAAATAAAACTTTGTTGATTTTCAGGGTGAGAAGAAACTTTTTGAATCCAATTGGAAACTTTCAAAACCTATTTGGATCAAATAAAATCCTAAAGGGATTTAAAAAAAACAATAAAGTTAAAAATATTTGGAATTAATATTTTGAAACTTTTAATAAAAAGATTTGGTTTCAAAAGAAAAGATAGATTTATAAATAAGGATTATTTTATAGAGCCAAATTAAACCTTGGCCAATCTTTTGAATTAAAATGTTTTTCTTTGATTAAAAGAGTAAAGGTTTATTTAAATAAAATAATAAGGATTTAATATCCAATTTTATTTAAATAAAAGGTTTACCATTTTAATTAAACACCAAAACTTATTAATTTATTTTAAATAAGTTTTCCAAGTGTTTATTATTTTCAAATAAAACCTACTGAAAAGTTTTGGTTTTATTTTAGATTTCAAAATAGAGATTTTAATAAAACAAATCCTATTTGATTTAATAACTAAGGCCCATTTTATTTAATCATTAATGGACCCTAAAATAAAAATGTTATTTTATTTTAAACAAGTTTTCCAAGTATCTTCTATTTTCAAATAAAACCTACTGGTTTGGTTTTGATAATATTTTCAAATGGAGATTTTAAACAAATTAAAACCCATTGGATTTAATAACTAATGTCCATTTTATTTAATTATAAATGGACCCTAAAAATATGATTTTTATATTTGGGACTTGGTTTATTGTTGTTAAACAGAATCAAAACCCATTACAAAGTTTGATGAAAGTTTGAATTGTTTTGAATGTTTGATTTGTTGTTTCATTTTCAAAACAGAAAATAGAAATAGAAAAAGAAAAAGCATTTGGAAAGAAAAAAAATGGAACCAGACAGCAGCCTAGCCGGCCAGCCCAATAAGCCCAACAAACCAGCCCACTCCCTCTCTCCCGAGGAAAACGTTTCGCACCTATTAACTAACCCGCGCAGACACTGACCGGTGGCCCCTCTCCCCTTCTCTCTCCCCACGGACGAAAGGACCCCACCTGCCACCTCAGCTCATCGTCTCCGCGACGACCTCTTCTCCCTCCCCTCGTCGCTGTTTCTGGCTTTGATTTCGCGGCTTAAATTCGTCTTAACGCGGCAACCATTACTCGCAGTGATCACGCACGCTTAAAGGCCCACTCCCCCTCTCCATTTCCCCTCAGTCACCCCACCTTGCCACGCCCCCAGGCCGCCCTAATTTCTCTCCGAGCACCTCTGTCTCCGACGAGCTTCCTCCTTGATTCCGGCCGAACCTCGCCACCCCTTGCCTTCCCAAGCACACGGGTACATTCCCCAGCCTCTGGCGCTTCTCCCTGTACCTCACATTCAACCGCGGGCATCCCAGAACCTCGACTCCGACAACCTCTGAACGACGCCGCCGTCCGCTCCAACTCCGACGAGCCCCACAGGTAGTTTCCGACCGCGCCTCCTTTTCTCCTTCACGGACGCATCGTCGCCTTGATCTTACGCGTCTAACCATGCTCTCTGTTTGCCTCCTCGTGATCCATAGCGTCGACCTCGACGAGCTCCAGAACCGCCTGACGCCAACCACGTCTCCGGCGAGCAATTAACCGCAACCTAGTGCGCCCCTTCACCAACCACGAACAGGTTGAGCATCCCCACGTCACTGCGATCACGGTGAGCCATTTCTTCTTCCCCCTAGCATCCTATAGCGCCAGCTCCGCCGCTAGCCGAACGTCTCCGCCGCGCGCAGCCGTCGAGCGCCGCCGGATATTGGTCAAGATGACGATGGCTGTTAGATGAAAATCCAAAGGATGTGATTAGATCACTCAACGTTGAAGGGGTACGCAACATGTGCCGCTCGATCTGACTTGATCAAACGCGCCAGAGTAGCCGATCCGAGCGAAGCGGTACCGACAAATAGGAATAGGACGCGTGTCACCAGTTCTGTTTAAAACAAAGTTTGAATCTGATTTAGATACAGATTTGAAACCCTTGCAACTTTAGTTCCACACGTCCAATTTTTGCAAACTTTATATCAATGGAATCAGTGGAACAAGCCCTAGCCAACCATGCCATTTTTTTAGTAAAAAGCTTCTGGAAAAATGTTTGTTTTTGCAGAAACATTTGTATGCTTGTTTAGAATGTAAAAATTGTTCTAAAATGATTTTTGGGATAAAATCTTTGGCAAATGATGTGATTTGAACCTACTAACCATAGGAAACACTTTGTGGTTTCAAAAATGTATTTGGTGAAACAAAAGAATGATTCTTTGATTTAAAACCATTTCTAGTCAAATAAAAATATGGTTTATTTATTAAAAATGGTTTTGGAAGAAAACCTTTGGGAAATGTTTTGTTTCAAACTCTCTGACCTCAAACACCAAGTTTTATGGTTTGAAAACACATTTTGTGAACCCTATAGATTAATGCCTTAGTAAAAACAATTCTACACCACATAAAATGATACCTTGTTTTGAAAATGGTTTATGAAGTGAAATCTTTTGCAAATGACTTTGCCACTTATAAAATGACCATTAGGTGTTTTAAAATGTTTAGGTCCCATTAGGAACCACTTTTCCAAATAAAACAATCCTTGGCGTGCTTGCATGCATTGTCTTATTTCTATGATTTTATGTGATGTTTTGCTTGAATGGTAGATTGAACTTGTGCCTTGCTTGATTGAATTTTAGTGACTTGAAGAGTGTGATTGTATCAAGGACAAGGAGTGAACTATAATCTACCAAAAAGGCAAGTGATACTTCATACTTTTTGTCCCATTACTTTCACTATGCATTAGTGATTTTTCTAAGTAAAACTTGCATGGAATTTTGCTAAGTATAAACCTTGCTATAGGAAAACCTAGTAGATGAAACCTTAGTGGAACATTTCCTAAGTTAATATTCCTACTACTATCAAGCTTAGCTTAGCTAATAGAAAACAAGGGTGGATTATACATTCATACTATGGAAAAATTTCTAAGTCTGAGGACTTGTGTTTTTGTTTAATAAAACAACTAAGTTAATGAATCACCTGGGTGGAATGGTAATTTCTTGGTGGTTTTTGGTTGAGTGGTTCACAAGGCCCATGTTTATGGTTGACCTTGTGTATCTCACTTGTGGATGGCCACCCAGGAACAAAGAGATTTGAGATGTCAAATGTTGAGAAGCTTCATGTGCAGCCACTTGGCATTATGGGCTCTGCCTGGATCATATAGGTTGCAAGAACTTAGCCATATGGACAGTTGGTGGTAGAGTTTGATAGGTTGGAACGCGTCCGTTTTGGTATAAGGGAAGGCTTCTGAAAGATCTTGTCTTGGTGAAACCAAGTCTTATGGGGAAAGTGCACCACCTCTGCAGAGTGTAAAATCTAAGTACTTAGCCATGTCCCTGGTAAAGGACAATTTGAGCATCAAGACATGGAAGCAATCAAGAATCTCATCATCCCAATTTCTAAGTTAAAAACTTGTGGTTGAATAAGGGTTAAAGGATCTTCAATCTTTGATTGGGAGAAATGATTTTGTCAAGCAAAAACTTAGTGTTTTCAAATGTTAAGGATAAATCTATTTTGAGCAATGCAAGCCTCAACTCCACTTAGCCAAATGCATATAGATGTTAGAATCCTCTATATTACCATAGTATCACTTGCCAATACAATTCAAATGTATTGACCCTTGTGGTTGTAACTTGTTATGTTGCAGGTTTGATTGATATTAGTAAAGTTGATTGATTAGGATTACAAGTCTACAACCAACATATCTGCCTGTGGCACTTTGAAGATGAAGGACCCCATGCTTATAGATATTCTGCTGCAATGTAATGTAATAGGCAAATGAGCTATGTAAGATGTAATAAAATTATGTTATTCCTGGTTATAAAGTTGTATTATGACCTTTGTTTCTTGATATTACATCTTAACTGTGGATGCTAGCTATTGATCCAGGGACTAGCATTGTAAACACAGGGGACTCTACCTTATTAAAGGTTGGGACCCTTACACTAGCCTAAGTGCCACCATGGCGTGCACACTGTCACTTTCACACACATGGGGAGAGCAGAGATCTATTGAAGCACTTGAGTAGCAAGGTAGATCTACTTGATTACAAAGCTCATGACCAAAACAAGATCATGCATAGAGAGAGAGATGAACACATAGCTACCGGTAGAGTCCTTAGCCTCGAGGAAGAACTACTCCCTCCTTATCATGGGAATCCGCAACGGTCACGAATATGGCGATGGAGATCGATGGAGATGGATCCGGGGGCACTTCCCCATCCTGATAGGGTGTCGGAACAGAGACTTTCTGTCCTCCGAATCTCCCCTTCGGTGGCGGCGGCGCGGCGGAACTTTTTGTGGCTTTTTGGTCGATTCTCTAGGGTTTTCTCCTCGAGGGATTCTTATAGGCGAAGGAGGCAAGGTCGGTGTAGGGCTAGGGGCCCACACCCCCTATGGGCGTGACCAGGGTGGGACCCGCGCCCACCTAGGGTGTGGCCACCCTGGTGTCCTCCTCTGCCTCGTCTTCGATTTTCCGTATCGCTCAGGGAAAAATATGAACTTTGGCTTTTGTCACGTCCAATTCCGAGAATATTCATTTTTTAGCTTTCTGAAACCAAAAACAGCAGAAAACAAGCAACTGGCACTGTGGCATCTTGTCAATAGGTTAGTTCCAGAAAGTGTATAAAAATACCTCAAAGTGTAGACAAAACATAGCAAAGTGGATACTAAACAAGCCTGGAACATCAAAAATTATAGATACGTTTCCGATGTATCAATCCGCGGTGAGTTGTTTGGTTTTTGGGTCCACATGGTAACGGTCCCTGATAAAGTTTCGAAGATGCCTGTTTTCGAATTTCGCAAAGGGGTTAGCTATCCCCTTAGCTTTATACTCGTCATCCTCCTTATCCCATTTGCGCTCCCCGGTTCTGTATCCACCTGATCCGAGATGGTGGTGACCTATATTCATCTCCTGCGGCACCTTTCCCCGCCTACTCGGGGCCAGGGCTCTTTCTGATTCGCACCTCTCCTTGAACTCTAGGTACTGATCTTCGGTGATCTGCGGGTCAATCTTCTGGATATCCTCGAGACTTTTGCCTTCTTTGTAGATCTTCTTATTTATCCGGGTTCTCCAGCTAGCCAGGGCGATGCTCATCCTTGTGAGGGCGGATTTGCTTATTTCATTCCCATGATAATTTGTGTTCCGATACTCAGTAGGGAACTTGTATCTTGCGTGTAGATTCTCAAAGAGGAGTGTGCATAAATGGCCATTATCTTTACGCCGGAGATTCTTGGTGTTGATCGAGATGGTGGTCCGGGTGATAGCCGCCACTTGCCCACTGTACCCTCTGACGACATTGTCGGGCGCCAAAGGAACCCCTGTTGGGCTCACTTCGGTAATTTCCTCTCTGACGGTGCCGACCGTGTTCGGGTGTGTTTCCTTCGGCTTCATATTCTTCTTAGGAGGATTGCTACCACTCGATGTACCCTCAACACCATCAGTGGTTTCATCATCCACCATTCCTTCGGCTTCTTCTTCCTCCGTGTCTTCCATCTCATCATTGTCGCTCTCCGAAGGATGGTATTCTTCATCTTCTTCTAGCTGTTGGGCTTCCTCCCATAATGACAATTATTTATTCTGAGGTCTGACTTCTCCTTCAGCGTTGATGCACTTAGAACAGACAGCCTCGTCATTGTCATACATGTTTGCACTAATAAAAAGCAAATAATGGTTAGTAATAAAGTTCTCGGAAAAATCCGGCATGACCTTTGATAATTTTCTTAAACTAGGAGTGCCCGATTTCTACCGAAACGGAAGTTAATCAACATTCCAGCAAAAATCAAGACTCATTTCATACAAGAACCTGCATACACGACATAAGAAAGTGCTTCATACAAGCACAAGCACAACCAGCATAGCCAGCACATCCAGCGCATTACCAGCATAGCAAGCACAAGATCATTACCAGATATATAAAAATAAATGGCTAGCATAGCCAGCACACAGCCAGCATAGCACATTACCAGTACATTACCATGTATATAAAAATAAATGACAAGCTCATTACCAGCATAGCCAGCACTCTTCTACTGGAAAGATACTATATGAAAGCAGCCAATTATTCAATTACTGTAAAATAAATTGCAACAATGACAGTAGCCACTTATTAAATTAAGAACACATTTAAAAATTGAAAACTAGCACTGACTACTAGCACATTTGAAAAACCAATAGCAGATGTTCAGTGTTCTGTGTTCTAAATCTACAAGATCACGCGGTTGATATTTAGATGATGGCTTTGTGTTTTAAGGTGGTTGATACTTGTATCGACCATTTGTGACCCTTAAGCTATAAACTTATCATACTCACAACCATTAATTCGAGCAGTGCAAGCATACACTTCATACAAGAACCATTAATTGGAGTTGATGCACTATAGAAGTATGGCAAGCAGAAAAAATCTACCTACTACAGCAACTACTACTACATTTCTTACTAACCTACTGCTAACCTAATACAACAACTACAAGCTAACCTACTACTAACTACAAGCTACTACTAACTATAAGCTAACCTACTACCAGGTATATTGCAAGCTACTGCTGACTACAAGCTACTGCTAACTACAAGCAGAACATATAAAACCTACAAGATAACCTACTGCAGCCTAAACAAATCAACTACAATGAATTTAGCAGCATGTTCTACAATGAATCTAACCAATTAAAATGCACAAGTATAATGTAGACCAACTAGTTGTGCCCACTGTATGATGAAAGTAACATCTACAGATGTTCCACAAGCACTAGAGAGTCTCTATTTTCATCGATTCATCAGTGCCATCAGTGCGGACCATCAAGCATAAAGCTAGGTGTTTTCATCAAGCACAAAGTTGTCTTTCTTTTCTCTGTATTCCTAGGGCAGTGGTAGTCGATTGGATGCAAGAAGTCAGAGAGAGGGGAGAGAGTAAGAGTGGGGAGAGGGGACGCTCACCTCAAAGATGATGATGAAGAGCATGCAGACGACGACGAAGAGTGCGGGCGGAGCTCCTCCACTGCCTCCTCCGCCTCACACGCGCTGCTCCAAGTTCCTCCCTAACCTCCTCCTCCTCGGACGTGCGGCGGATCGAGGTGGAGTGTGCAGTGCGTGCAGCTCCTTAGACACGCGTGTGGCTACAGGGTGTGGCGACAGGCAGGCGCAAGTGCAATCGCAGGGGGCGGATCGAGGAGAGTGGCAGAGGGGCGGCCGGCGAGGCGCGGGTGAGGAAGTGCTGGGCAGAAGGCGAGGCACGGGTGCGAGGGATGGCGCGGGACGGCAAGGGACGGCGCGGGATGTCAAGGATCTGTGAAGGGGCGGCACGAGACGGCAGATCGCGAGCGGTGTTGGTGGTGAGCTTGATCTATGAATGGATGGGGAGAGGGACGTGCTCGTGAACGCGGGTTGACAAGTCAGAGCTGATAGCCGTAGCGCACCCTTGCCTAGTGCGCTATGGGTATATGACTTAACCGTAGCGCACTTGGCAAGGGTGCGCTACGTCTATGAGCTCTGGCTACTCAAATAAGAGGCCGACCAACCCAATTGTTGACACTAGGACTGCCGTATCCCACTGGTTCCGCCCTTTGCCCCATTCTACACATGTGTGCACCCAAGTTTGAACCCTGGTTCCCACCTTTTTTTACTTTTTATTTTAAAAGTACTATAAAATGTCAAAAAATGCCAAAACATTATCTAAAAGATATAAAATATATGTTATATGTTTTATATGTTAAAAGTGGTACATATATATCATAAAAGTGGTACAAACGTGATTCAAAGTAGAAAAATAATAATAATAATAATAATAATGTGTCTATTAATAATATGCCGTCCAATATTTTTTGAGCTAGTGTTTTACAATCTTTTTTTCCTTCTTTGTCGCGGTTGAATAATTTATCCCCGGCACTTTAATGTTTCTTCTTTTGAACGGGCTACCTTTTTTGGGTAGGGTTGTCCTTTTTCTTCCTATGATGTATGTTGCTGCATCGTAGTCATCGTCGTCTTCAATCTTTGGATCGCTGTACTGGTCGAAGTATTGCTCATTGGTGACTTGATGACCCACAAGTATAGGGGATAGCAACAGTCTTCGAAGGTAATATTACCTAATTTATTGATTCGACACAATAGGAGCCAAAGAATACTTATAAGCCTTAACAACTGAGTTGTCAATTCAGCTGCACCTGGAAATAGTCTTGCTCACAGTAGTTTATCAGTAGCAACAACTTTATAGCATCAATAGCAAAGTAACATCATTAGTAAAACAAAGGCAGTAGTAACAATAGTAGAAAACAGTAGGATATGAGTGCGGTAGGCATAGAGATGGATGGACGGGCGTTGCATGGACAAGTCTATTCATGTAACTTCAATATCTAGGTAATTTGTAGATAAATAAGATAAAGCATCCAAGTACTAAACAATCACAGACATGTGTTCGATATATAGTCATACGTGCTCGCAATGAGAACTTGCACAACATCTTTTGTCCTGCCAGCCCATTGCAGTGGGGCCTCAAGGGAATCTACTGGCAATTAAGGTACTCCTTTTAATAGAGCACTGGAGCAAATTATTAACACTCTATGAACACATGTGATCCTCATATCACAGCCATCCCCTCCAGCTGTCCCAATTTCTGTCACTTTGGGGCCTTTGGTTCCGGACAATGATATGTGTACACAACTTGTAGATAAGATCACAAACAATACTATCATCATGAATCAATAATAAGTTCAGATCTTAGATCATGGCACTTGGGCCCTAGTGACAAGCATTAAGCACAACAAGTTGAAAAAAAGTCAAATAGCACTAATAGAGATACTAGGCACCATGCCCTAATAATATTATTCGATTACATGATAGAACTCATCCAATCCCTACCATCCCCATAGCCTACAGCAGGGTATTACTCACTTATGGATGGGGAAACATGGATGGTTGATGGAGAGGCGTCTGTGATGATGATGGTGATGATCCCCTCCAAATTCCCCGTCCCGGCAGGGTGCCTGAACGGAGTTTCTGGTTCTGAATCGTGGTTTTTGGTGGTGGCAGCGCGGCTGAACTATTTCTAGAAAAAAGGTCGAACCCCCTTGAGTTTTTAGGTCAGAAGGCATCTTATAGGCGAAGAGGGAGGCCGAGGGGATGCCAAAGGCGGCCACACCCCTCCCAGGCGTGGCCTGGGCTAGCCCGCGTGGCCAGGGGTGTGGGCCCCTCATGGCCCACCTCTACCTCGTCTTCTGGATCCGTGAGTCTTCTGGTGAAATAGGATTTTTGGCATATTTTCCGGGATTTTTCCTGATAGTTGATTTTCTGCAAAAAAAACTAGACACCAAGGTAATTCTGCTGAAATCAGCGTCAGTCCGTGTTATTTGTATCCAAATCACACAAGTTTAGAGGATAAATAGTAGCAAAAGTGTTCAGGAAAGTAGATACGTTTTGGACGTATCAACTCTCCCCAAGCTTAGCTTATTGCTTGTCCTCAACCAATTCAGTTGAAAACTGAGTGCAATAAAAGAACTTTTACGAACACATTTGCTTCATATGATGTAAATATTCTCAGCACATGAGTAGATACTTATACAATTCATAATAAGGAGTATGCAACTAAATCTACTTAATAGTCATTGCAAGCTATGAAGAGATTCCAACTCAATATTAATAAGTAGCATGAAACATAAACATAAGCAACATTCCAATGCTCATAAGAAGGTAGATAGAGTGGTATCTCGCTTTCCTTTGATGGTGGAGCAAAATATGAATGCCAAAGCACCTGTGAAGTTCAATGAAGACTAGAAATAAAGATATCAGAGATACAAGCATCAAAGTTATGACATAATTAACCAAGTTTTGAGACAAGTACATTACACTAAGAATGACAACTATGCTCTCAAGAAGGTTCTCATATAATAAGTGGTGACTCAACAAGGAAGTGAAAAGGTTTTGAAAAGTTTGAAATGCTTCCAAATGCTGAAAGTATGGTACTCATTAGCTTTGAGCTCTCATTGCCCCTATCATAGGCATCTTTAGATGGTTAAGGTGAAAGTGAGGTCCAATATGATTTATATGCTTGACAAACCATAAACTGAAAATCTCATGTCCCTTTAATATGAGGTCCGCTCCTCATGCTACTCAACTTTAGTTACCGGCAAGTTCTTGTCATAGTAAATACATGCGTATCATAGAGAAACGCCAACGGGGTACCCCCTTGCACATGATACAGGAGCTATCCCATATCAAAATGACAAGGCAAGCAGATAATTAGCATCTCAATGATCTTTTTATTTGCTATTTTCATAGGTTTTTATTGAGAATGCTTCACAGATTGCTCATTATGGTTATGTTGCAAGTTTCCACCATGATTAGGCGTGGCTTTGGATAGCGGCCCAGGCGTTTCTCTAACACATATATATATAACTCCATGAACTTACAAGCTCCCCTTTTATTTCACACCGACGACATCCGTAAACAAAAGAGCATGATATCAACTGGGTACAATGTACAAGTGCAATGTTGAAAGGGTTCCCCGTGATAGTACAGTTCTGCTAACTCCCAGCCTATAATTTGCAAGCATATAACTTTCATGGATAGTCACAATGGTTCAGGTTTATTAAGTGCAAGAAATAAAGTGTGCCATCAAGTTCGTGAGAGCTTTACTAACTAACTTTCTCATAACAAGCAAACATTTTATTTGTAAGAAAACAAGGCATAATGAATATGCATTGAATAGCAAATGATGCTAATAGGTAGGTATGGTGGACAGTTTTGGCAATATTGGTTTTGGGGAGTTGGATGCACAAGTAGAGCCCATACTCAGTGCAAGTGAAGGCTAGCAATAGAGAGAGCGACAAACAAGAGAGCAATAACTATCATAATCATGCTTGCAACAAAATAGGACTAATTATGGCATAAAAGTGATACAAGAACTCTGAGGCAAAATAAATCATCGAGGCTTACTGACTTTTGTTCAGTCATATGCATGTGTGAGCATGTGCCAAGTCGATTCAAATGAAACATTTAGAGGAGGATACCACAATGTCATACCAAGTTATGAATAAAACAATGCAAGCAAACATTCATATGACATGCTACAAACTATTAGCAAGATAGAGCTAATCATAAGAGAGCAAGAACTACTAAGCATCCATAAATAACATACACCTTACATGAACAGACTAAGCATGCCCACAATGATGAGTATATGTACAAAAATGAAAACAAATAGAGTTCATTACCAGCCTCTTACCACACCTCAAGTTGTCATTAATCTTCATTATTTCCCTTCACTTGTGAGGCTTGAATAATAACAAGAAACCAAACTCCACTGACAACTGTTGAATCCTGCAAAGAACTTCACAAAACCAAAGAAGGAAAACAAATATTTTTGGTGATTTCGATTTTTTAAAGCAAGCACACAAAGCAAAAACAAACAAAGCAAAATCTTTTTGGATTTTTCTTAAGGCAAACTAAAGCTAAAAAGCAAAGAAACAAACCAAGAGAAACAATGAAAATATTTTTTGTCTTTTTGTATTTTGGGAAAGCAGAAACAAAAACCAAAAACAAAGCGAAACATGCATATACAAAGAATCGACGAAACATGATATATAGATGAGTCTGTTGTCGGTATACCTCCCCCCAAGCTTAGGCTTTTGGCCTAAGTGGGGCTCAATCCCATCTTGGCCCAGAAGATGCACCCCCATAATGCGACGAAGAGGCCCCTTCATCCTGGTACGTGCTCGAGGACACCCCTGTGTAGTGCACAGCGTGGTCATAAGAGGGCACGTCCCCATGGTAGTGTCCGTGGAAACCACAAATGTGCAGCTGCTTGTCCATCTCCTCCTTGGAGCATGACCAAGGTCCCCTGCATATACTGAACAAAGTAGTTTGTGGCAAAGGAATTTCCCTCTCTTCCACATCAGTAAACATCACCCTATAAACCAATCTCTCAAGGGTAGAGCTAGCAGTGAAAAAGTGATGTGCTTTCACGGCAGCAAGATCAAGCCTCTGAGGAGCCAAAATTGTATCATTTGGATCAACAGAAAGTTCTAAGGCAGCAACTACACGTGCAGCAATAATACCCCCATAAATGGGTCCTCTACTAGCTAAGCAATGAGCAATGAGAGAACCAAGATTATACCTGGTTTCATTGTTGAGTGCAGCAGCTAGAAATGCCAAATGATAGTTGGAAATATTGCTAGTATTCTCCCTACCAAGAATACTAGTGGCAAGATAATAAGCAAAATATCTGATAGCTGGGTGTTGAATATTTCTTATCTTCCCACGCTGGGCTCTACGGTCATCATCATCAGTTACCCCGTGGTAGAGCTCCAACAAATCAGCGGGTTGAGCTGGAATCTTCTTCACCATCCCAGCCATGACAATACCCAAAATTTTGAAAAAAATTCTTCAATGTCATGGTGATAGGCCTATCAGAGATTTTGAATGACACATCTGATCTAAAAGGGTTGTTAGAAAAAAGAGAAAATCTCCACAAAAGTTTTGGTGAGCATAGCATATTGCTCACTCTCATCCTGCATATAATCAGTTAGTCCAACCCTCCGAACATGAGTTAGGAAATCATTGAGAATCCCTATAGCCTACAAAAAGGTAAAACAAGGTAAGGTAGAAGGGTGCGCATCCCCCTCATCTCCCTCATTGCCAAAGCGCGGCGTAATAAGATCCTCATTGTATGATGGCCTAGCTCGGGAGGATGATCTCGAAGGCCTTGTCCTCCTAGGTGCATCACTCTCAAACACTTCTCCAAAGGTGTGGTTATCCATGACCCTTTTTCTGAAAAATTTAGACAAACATCAAACCAAGTAATTTCCAAGTTGATAAATGATGAGGAACAACTATAGGAACTTGCTAGAGGGCTAAACATGCATCAAAATGAAATCTCTAAGCATAGAACAAGCATGCGAGCTCACACAACCTAACACCTATAGTAGAAAAATACTCAAGATACAATCTACCAATCACAAATATAATTAGACAAGTGGGGGAGGCACATACCAAGGAGCAATCCCTCCAAAAATCAGCAGCAAATATGGGCTGAGCAAGGAGATCCAAAAGTGGGAGCAAGAACAGCAGGAACTCGAGCTTGAGAAAAAAATTCGGTGTTTTTCGGGAGAGAGAAAGAAGTGGCTGGAACGAGACAACTTGGACGGACACAGGTGGTTCCCACCCAGGCCAGGCGCGCCCTGGGGCTGGTCGCGCCACCAGGGGGTGTGCTGGCCTAGTGGGTCCCCCTCGGCCATTCTAGGTGCCCCTCTGCCCCTTTTTTCGAGGAAAATTTTAATATGGATTTTCTGGAATTTTTCGGGAAACTTTATTTTTGGCCAATTTTCAGGTTATGAAAATTGATTTTCTCGCAGAAAAAGATTTTTTAGAAGAAGCAAAAAAGCAAACGAAAACCAAAACTACAGAAGTTCTAAGACACTCTAACAAGCAAACAACTAGCAAAACTAAAGCTAACAAGAGGAAGAGTAAAGATAGGAGAGGGAGAATTATAACCATTGTGAAAGCATTGTTTTGTTCATTAAAATCCCTTTGTTAACAAGGTTGATCAAGTCTTGTTACCAAAACAATCTTATATGAAGAAAAACTTTGCATTCCACAAAATAATTATGTTACCTCAAACTTGATAGAAATGGTCCCAATCATAATAGTTTCAAAACTTTCTTGTGGAATGGGACAATATATTTCTCCAACTTTGATGCTCTCAATATTTTCAATAGAATTCAGGCAATAGATCTTATCAACCTTCTTGGGAAAATAGACAGTATGCTCTTTGTCATTAATATTAAAAGTTACTTTTCCTTGATTACAATTGATGACATCACCTACAGTATTAAGAAAAGGTCTCCCAAGAATAATAGACATATTATCATCTTCAGGCATCTCAAGCACAACAAAATCAGTTAAAACCAAGCAATTATGAGCCACTTGAATAAGAACATCCTCACATATACCAACAGGAGTAGTAATTGAGTTATTAGCCATTTGCAAAGATATATCAGTTGGTATCAACTTTTCTAGCTGGAGTCTCTTGTAGAGAGAAAAAGGCATAACACTAACTCCAGCTCCCAAATCACACAAAGCAGTTCTAACATAATTATTCTTAATAGAGCAAGGAATAGTTGGAATACCTGGATCACGAATTTTCTTTGGGACCTTACCATTTAAGGAATAATTAGCAAGCAAAGTAGACATTTCCACATTAGGAATCTTCCTTTTATTAGAGACAATATCCTTCATATACTTTTAATAAGGAGGCAACTTAATAGCATCAGGAAAAGGAATTTGCAAAAATAAAGGTTTTATCCACTCAAAAAACTTGTTATAGTGTTCTTCCTCCTTTGACTGGTGTTTCTTATTGGGAAAAGGCATAGGTTCCTGCACCAAAGGGTCTCTCTCACTACCATGTTTATTAGTAATAAAATCTTCCTTAGTGTACCTAGTGTTCTTAGTGTGATTCTCAGGTTCTTCCTCAACTTCTTCCTTATCAGGAGCATCATTTTTATCATTACCACTTTCAGTTTCAGCATCATAGATAGATATACTATTAGGGTCTACAGTAGGTTCAGGAGGTTCCTCAATAGTTTTATGTTTCTTTTTCTTTCTCTTATGAGGGCTACCACTATTTTCAACTTGTTGAGAATCTTGCTCAATTCTTTTAGGGTGTCCTTTAGGTTATAAAGGGTCTTGAGTGGTTGTACAACTCCTAGTTCTAATTCCATAAGCATGTTTATCTCCAGAAGCATTAACTAGCATATCTTTTTGTACCTTAGAAAGTTGATCAATTTGGGTTTGAACCATTTGGAAGTGTTTAACAAGCATTTTAACATCATTAGCAGTCCTTTCCATAATATCTTTCAACTCATTAATAGCTCTAGAGTTTTCCAATAAATGATTCTGAACTTGTTTATTAAAATTACCTTTCTTAACAATAAAAGTGTCAAGTTCCTCTAAGCATTGATCAGGAGGTTTACCATAAGGAATATCACCTTCATCAAAATGTTGGAGAGAGTGTACCTCAATAGTGGATGAGTAGGGAATTGGATTACATAATTCTTCTATAGGAGGCAAATTCTTCACATCTTCAGATCTAATACCTTTCTCATTAAGACATTTCTTATCTTCTTTCATCACTTCATCATTTAATGCAATCACTCCCCTCTTATTTGGTGTTGGAGCTGGTTCAGGCACAATTGGTTTAGGAGTAATGGCTTCAGGTGTTATTAGCTCAGTTGAAGTCCAATCATCATAATTCTTGCTTATTTTATCCATTAATTCTTTAGCTTCTACAGGAGTTCTTTTCCTGAAAACACAATTAGCAAAACTATCTAGGTATGTCCTAGATTCATTGGTTAGTCCATTATAGTAAATATCAAGAAGCTCATTTTTAGGTAATGGACATCCAGGATGTGCATGAATCAAGGCACAAAACCTTGTCCATGAATTAGGCAATTTCTCCTCTTCTCCCTGTTTAAAATCAAAAAGTTTCTGCCAAGCAGCATGTCTAGCACTAGGAGGAAAATATTTCTGAAAGAAAGAAGCAATCAAGCAATCAGGGCTATCAATGGATCCAAGAAGTAATCTATTATACCAAGCTTTAGCTTCTCCATAGTAAAAAAGGGAAGATCTTTGTAACAAAGCACTTACGCATCTTAACATCATCAGAGAATAATGCACTCATAGTGGAAAGCTCATTCATATGTGCTATATCACTTTCATTCTCAGTCCCACAAAAAGGTTCTTTCTCTATAATGTTTATATAGGATAAATCAAGAGAGAAATCATAATCTTTATCTTTAATGTCTATGGGAGAAGTAGCAAACTTAGCATCAGGAGACAATTTAGGTATAATGGTACGTCTCTCAAGGAGACTCCTAATAGCACTAGCACCACATGTGTTTTGGTACTCTTCAATAAATTCATCAATCATTTCAATGTAACCATCATTAATATCATATCTCTCTCTAGACTCTGGTGAGCTAACAGGTGTAATAGTGTCTTCACTAGGAGTTTCAGTGTTTCCCAAAATAGTTCTAGCAATAGTAGCATCTAGGAAAGGACCTAATGAACCACTCGCATCAAGCACAGTAGAAGTAACATCATGAGTATCAGAAGCAATTTCAGATTCAGCAGTAGTAGCAGTGTGTGTAGCATGTGTATGTGGTGGTGGTGTAACAAGCTTACTTATAACAGACGGTGAATCAAGAGCAGCAGAGGTGTTTAGAACTGTACCTCTTCTAGTAGTGGATGGTAAAATAGGAAACTTTCCATCACGAGACTTCCCCATGATGAAACGAATAGCAACGAACAATAAGATAAAGCATCCAAGTACTAAACAATCATAGGCATGTGTTCCATATATAGTCATACGTGCTCGCAATGAGAACTTGCACAACATCTTTTGTCCTGCCAGCCCGTGGCAGCGGGGCCTCAAGGGAATCTACTAATTAAGGTACTCCTTTTAATAGAGCACTGGAGAAAATTATTAACACTCTATGAACACATGTGATCCTCATATCACAGCCATCCCCTCCGATTGTCCCAATTTCTGTCACTTCGGGGCCTTTGGTTCCGGATAATGATATGTGTACACAACTTGTAGATAAGATCACAAACAATACTATCATCATGAATCAATAATAAGTTCATATCTGAGATCATGGCACTCAGGCCCTAGTGACAAGCATTAAGCACAGCAAGTTGCAACAAAGTCAAATAGCACTAATAGAGATACTAGTCACCATGACCTAACAATCTTATTCGATTACATGATAGAACTCATCCAATCCCTACCATCCCCATAGCCTATAGCGAGGGATTACTCACTCATGGATGGGGGAAACATGGATGGTTGATGGAGAGGCGTCGGTGATGATGATGGCTCTGATACCAACTGCGGTGAACCAGCATACCACTGCATGATGTAGTACACTATAGTCGTTGACATAACACATATGAAACACCGTTCACTAGTATTACATCCCTCAGAGTGGTACAACAGAAACACATCAGGTCCAAGACATGACTATAGGTTACAACTCAACTCTTTACACAAGATCCAGAGAACACTCTAGGTTAAAGAGAGAGAAAGAAACTTCTTACAAAGAAGTATTATAAATAAGCAACTCAAAAACTATCCTATTATTAAGACTAGTATTTAAACTAGTGGTCTGGCATTGCTGCTATTGCAATACACTACAGAAATAGGTGCTATGGCTAGAGATTATATTCCTATCTAATCAGTTACTTTGTCATCACTTGAGTTGATGTATATGTTGATTTCCTTGGCTTCATTAAAGAGCTCGAGCTTTTGATGATGATTACTGGAGCATAACTTGATGTAGACATCATCTGTACTGGCTTTAGAACCTAGCAAGGGTTAAGAAGATGCTTTGAGTACGAGCGTACTCAGCAAGTTCACTAGAAAAGGAGTGTTTGATGCACTATATCTACAGCCACAGACCATAGGTCGTAGGCAATGCAAGTTTTCATAAACATTTCTTCAAAGGTTGCTTTTATTCTGAAAAGCTATGTCCCTCAGCCTTCACGGGTTTACCAGATCTTTCATGGAGTTACTTTCCCGCCGCATTCGCAGCTCCTTCACGGAACAGGGAGTAACAAGTTACAGTTCTTACACTCTACAGAGGTGCGTTACTTTACCCATGAGAGATCTTAGCTTTGTTGCACATCCGAGCAGCCAACCCGTTCATACTTCCTTGGTATGAGGCCCAGACTAAGATCCAAGCCAATCACTGCCCTCTCCGTGACCTCATATGTCTGCGCGATCCTTCGGGGCCGGCTCACCTCCGTTAAGCCCCTATCGGGTAGGCTAAAACCCAGATGAGTTCCCGAAGACTCTATGACCTGTTGATGCCCGGGAAAGCACCATATTAAATGGACTATACCCCTAAACACCATTCATAGATAATCTAGACACCAAAAGTTTGGGGCGTAAGGGTGCCCACCCATATGTTGGATCCGCACAAGGAATCACAATGTCACGTTAAGGTCGTCTTGCCTCCATACGAGAGAAAAAGGATACAGCTGACTTCTTCGTCCCATTCCAAATCTCATGGTTAACGCGTAATATACGGTGCAAGAATCACTAGCGACATTGGTTGTTAAGTCCTAGATAATATGTTCCTTTACCATCGGAACTTTCATAGTAGGATATTACCTCATGGTAAATAACCTATAATCATATTATTATGAAAATAGTGTTTTCTGACCATTTTCAAATGCAGGTGATGACAACATTGGATTTGCAAAATACTTTATAGAAAATAATCAAAGGACATGAGCAAGTGTGAACTTGCCTTTTGTGATTGCAAGATTATGCACTCACGGTCTTCGAGACAATATAAAAGATCCAATATCGGAAATCAGCATCATTGGTCCGGTAAGGACTAATGTTTAAAGAAGCAAAATGCTTTTATGCATAAGTAATGTGATGCACTTTATAAACGCGAATCCCGGGGATAACGTTGTTCTAGGGTTTGGATACTGGAAATGATGTCTTTGGAATGTGTTGTATTTTTAGTTAATTTTCACACATGTGCTTCTTGTTATGGCTTGTGAGTGTATGAAACAACATGTACTTATAGTAATATAAATAATGAGGTACACACCAACGTGAAATGTTACTCAAGATTACTTACATTATAATTGTTTATTCTTAAGTTTTACTTTACAAGTGATGGTTTTAATAAGTAACTTAAGTGTTTACAATCCTAAGTATACAAGTAGAAGATAAAGTAATGTGATCCTGATTAACTGCCATATGTTGTCTGAAGTGGCAAAATGAATAACTTTTGAAGAAAAGATTCCTTTTCTAAGGTCTAAACAATCTTTGTGGTTAATCAAACGTGGTTAAGGTTGTTTGTGCTTGCTTGAGTAGTTTGGACTTGAGATGCTTTATGACTTAACTATGACAAACCAAAGTTAACTATAAAACATATAACAATGTCTTTAGTATTATATTTAGAGTCTTGTAGACTAAAGTTAACTTTAAAACATAGATGGTTTGAAAGTGTAATGCTTATGATATTTGTACCTTGTGTACCTAGTAATGTTTCCTTAAGGTTACTAAAGAATGGTTATAATTTTACTTGATGTAGTGGTTTCTTGATTTTATAATGGAATAGTATCATTTACCTTTTTATAGATGAGTGGTTATAGTTTATGAACAAAGAAATAATATTACTTAACTACTTATGGACTT
This sequence comes from Avena sativa, assembly GCA_916181665.1. Taxonomy (NCBI): domain Eukaryota; kingdom Viridiplantae; phylum Streptophyta; class Magnoliopsida; order Poales; family Poaceae; genus Avena; species Avena sativa. The sequence continues at coordinate 112,394,268 of OV702298.1, forward strand.
ACTATAGTGTTGTGATAGTTTTGTAATCTGGTGGTTGTAGTATATGGAAAAGATTGGATTTAGTCACAAATTATTCTTAGGGATTTTATATTGGATAAGGATCCTTTTGGAAAATAATCTACACTTATGGTTGAAAGATAATTCAATAAAATAGAATTTATAAAGTTTTGAACCATTATGACTTAATAATATTAATATTTAAGATTAATACTATTTATTAGACTTAATTGACTAATTTTAGAAATATTAACAAATTTTTATTTACCCTTATATGAATTATCAATTATAGAAATAGGTTTAAATACAAGTTATTAAAGTGTTTAACTTTTTATTTAACTCAAAAGTGAAATATTATATTTTTAACATGTAGATATTATTTTTGTGATCATTTTGATATATTACATTTATTTTTTTGATTTATAAATAATAAGAGATGATTTTGATAAGATTAATTACTTTATAAGTACTTAATAAATAACAAATATTTAATTAAGTGAAATAATAATGTATGATTATAGATTTGAATTATAGTTCTTATTTTTCTAAGATTTTTTTGTATTTGATTTATATTTTTAACATTTTCCATTATTAAAATATGAATTATCTAAGTTTTATTACTTATAAAACCTTTATTAAATAATATTTATTTAAATAATTATCATAATAATATTTGATAATAGTTTTAAGTTGTAGATTTTATTTTTCTAAAAAGTTTCACATATTACATGTATTTTTTTGAATTACAAAACTAAAGTTATTGAATTTCTAAGATTTAATTATTTTCTAAATATGGATTTACTTTTTACACTCAGACTGGATCTACCCCAAGTCACAGACAGGTGGGGTCAGACCATGTTGGCATGCCACCTAGGCACGGACCAGTCAATTGGGTGGGCCAGGTCAAGGCTGGTGTCAGCTTGTCGTCATGATGACGACAACACGGCCTCCACCGCTAGTGAATGGTCGCCGGCGGCGATCCAGCGCGCGCCTGCGAGCGGGGATGCGCTTGTTCGAACCGCACGGACACGGGGATCCTCTCAGCATTCGCACCACCACCTAATGGTCATCGTAGATACACCAGCGATGAACCACGACGGCGACATGGTCGGGTCACACGCGGACAGGGCCCTACGGTGATCGGGCGATGAACCTGAGAGGTCTATGAGGTTCGGAGGCTCATCAGGAAGCTTGTAGAGGCTACAGCGAGGAGAGGCGAGCTTGGACAACGTCGCCATGGTCGACGGTGAGCGGCGGACTAAGGAGGTGGATGCACGCCATTACGGCCTCCTGGATCGATTCCTTCCGCGCACAAACGAAGTCCACCATGGCGGAGCTTGCGGCATCTTCAGTTGGCCTTCGGACGGTCTTAAACGGCGACGACGAGAAACTCCGGTGAGCTAGGGTTTCGGTATATAGGATACAGAGAGGAACAGAGAGAGCGCACGGGAAATGATCAGGACGAGGATGAAGGCATTGTCATGTCCTTCTTATCCACTCCGGGGAACGGCAGCGTGCATCTTGACGCGAGCGACGGTGGCGTTGGGCACCAGCAAGCTTCTTCGTCCGCGGTGCGGGAGGTAGACGATGAGGACTGAGTTGACAAAACGGTATCTGGGCCAGGCTTCTGTTGGGCCGTGGCGAAGTGCGTGGAGGAGGAAAAGTGTTGCTGCTGTGTGGTGGATAGATAGAGAGGGAAATGGGCCTCGGCCAAGAACTGGGCTAATCTGTTTCTTTTCTTTTTCTTTTACATTTTCTATATTCTATTTTCATTTTTAGATTTGAATTAGATCATTTGATTTAAATTTCCTTATAGGGTTTATTTGTTGAATACTTGCAGCAGCAAATACTATTTATTGAAATTTATTTTGTGAACCTTTATAATTTATTTATTTATTCCATTCATGGAAATCAATATTTAATTAATGTTTTGTCAGGGCTTTTATTATTAAATTTTCTTTCAGTAATAAACCATGAATTTTTATTATGGAATAGTTCCTTATCAATTTATAAAATTTTATTTTTAATGAATTTATAGTTTGGAGATAAGTTTGATGTAAAGATCCTATAACATTATTTAATGCATGATATCCTAAGGAATTAATATGGCTAGTACTATTCCCATAAATCCAGAAAATTCCAAGGTATATATTTTATTATACCTAATATAGGAGTTAGGGTTTGAAATTATAAGTACTCATCATGAGTTTTTTAGGAGATTTAATATACTCAGATTCTTTTATAAATATGGATAAAAATTAATGGTTAAGTCACATTGTCCTCATGTTTGTTTTCATGATATCACCATCCATGATAAAATAGTAGAGTTGTTCTTTAGGCTAACTTATGAGAAGGAATTAATTAAGATAGTTCCTAAGCACTAGTGATTATGATAGTTGTAAAGAACAAAGATATGCTTAAGTGATTTTCTATAGGAAAATATTCCTATAAGCCATTGTAGAAATAAGATGATAAATCAATCATAGAAAGTGGATATTATGTTTGGTTCTAGATTTAGGGTTTAGGGTTTATCAAGAGTTCCTATCTTCCATAATTCACAATCTTAGACTTTTGTTTAAGGAATTCCTTTCCTAGATATACTACTTCTTCATATCCATCATCATGTGTTAACATGATGAGCTTTACTTCACAAGAATATTCTTATCCACCTTTTTTTCTTCTAAATCCATTCATACTCTTCCTTAATCATCCATCACTAACATTACTCCAATGGATGTATATAAATCAAATTCTACTTTCCTCAAAAGCTTACTATCCTTTAAGAGGAATAAAACTACTTTAATAACTCCATGCTACTCTAGCTTTAACTTAATCATACTATCGTATATCTACTTCACTCCAATATCTTATACTAGAGTTCAACCATGTTTTACCCACCAATGTCCCTTATACATGATATAAGCATTCAATCTTGGTGACTAAAGCATGATCATTATAATCATTTGATCCTTTATGGTTTAGGTTTCCAATTGGCTAATCAAGGCTTCATCAATACAACATTACAGTTGTATTGAAATTATCTTCTTAGTATCTCTATTGGATTAAGGAATGTTATTCATTGACTATACCTACTTGATCCAATAGGTTTACTCCTGGTAACTTTCTTCAGGAGTGAATTAACTCCATCCATTAACATTTTGATCTTATTCTATTCCAACACTCCCATCCTATAGAGGATATTTAATTCTAGCATTTCCACTTACCTCTTCTTACTTCTATATTTATAGTATTTGAGTGATTGTTATGATGAGAACAAGAGTTGACAGATCAGGAATTGATAGCTTTAAGAATTGGTGAACCAATAGTTGATTACTCAACATTGATGAACAACAGATATTAGATAAGATTCATTAGAGATGATAAAGATTGATATGGAAAGAAGGATATGTGGTGAATGGTATTGAATTGCTTTCCTTTCCTACTCAAACTCACTAAAGAGTTAAGATTGTATTACAATGATATTCATGGTATAAGTAGATGATATTAAGATAGATCAATATTTAGTTGTTATATTCTTATTACTTAAGTTATATTTATAACTTGCTATTCACGGGTTGTGTAATGAATACTGGGATATGATTACTTAAGGATCAAATATAAACCATTAAATATTGTATTAAGGTTAAATTTTTATTGCATTTGATCTACCCTTAGATCAAATCTCCTTCAACCAAAATAAGGTTTCAATAAAGGTCATATTGAAACTTATCGCAGTCAACTTGATGATCTACTTCAATTCCATCAAGTTGTGAGAAGCTTCAATCACTTTGACAAGTTTCGTTCAAAAGCGCGAAATTATTCGTATTTTCTATGTATTAATGCAATGCACACATTTGGGTTCAGCTTATTTCTAAGCTCTAATGTTGGGATGTTACACCCTCCAAATTCCCCGTCCTGGCAGGGTGATGATGCGTGCACCCAGTGTTGACGTGGGACACTTCGTTGGAATCCCAAGAGCACGGTGTGATGAGCACAGCAGCAAGTTTCCCTCAGTAGAGACTGAGGTTATCAAACCTGAAGGAGGAAGGAAACATCTTAAGGGTGTTGCAAGCAACGTGGAGACCTGCACAACACAAACTCAAGACTTTGTCCCAACGAATCAGTGAGGTTGTCAAGCTCACTGGTTTGCTGTAACAAAGGATTAAACGTATGGTGTGGAAGGTAATGGTTTGCAGCAAGTAAACAAGTAACAGTGGAAGATGTATCAATGGTAAAGATTGGACCGGGGTCCATATTTCACTAGAGGTGCTCTCCTTAGATAAACAACATGGCATGAAGGGTAAACAAATTACAGCTGGGCAATTGACAGGAACTGAGCAAGGAATAACAATGCAATTACTAGTCAGAAAGATCCTATGAGATTCGATTGGGCAATACAACAAGATACATAGACCGCCATCCAACTGCATCTATGAGTATAAGTCCACCTTCAGGTTATCATCCGAACCCCGTCCAGTATTAAGTTGCAAGCAACATACAACTGCTTTAAGCAAAGTGTGTAAGGTAAACAGTCCACATGTTCCATGAACAAGAGATCGTTGTTTTCTCCCTAGTAGCAACATCACATCTACAACTGAAGAGATTATTGTCACTTCCCTTGGAAACTAGAGGCATGAACCCACTATCGAGCATAAATACCCCCTCTTGGAGTCACTAGCAACTACTTGGCCAAGATAGCTACTAACAACGGAGAGCATGCAAGATCACAAACAACACAGACATGATAGAATCATAAAGACAAAACCATTAAACAAACCAACATAATAATCTCAATATCCATCGGATCCCCGTAAACACAACATGCATGATTACAAATAGATTAGATCTTGATCATGAACGGAGCTCACAAGATCTATACATGAAAGCACAAAGGAGGAGATACAACCATCTAGCTACTACATGGACCCATAGTCCAAGGTGGAACTACTCACGCATCATACCAGAGAGAAGGCCTCCGGGATGATCTCCCCTCTGTTAGGGTGCCGGGAAGAACTTCAGAACCCCCCCCCCCGATCTAGGGACGATGGTGGCGGCGGCTAAAGACGGTTTCGTGGAGATTTGATCGGGTCCTTAGGGTTTCTACATCGGGGGCTTCTTATAGGCGAAGGGGGAGGCCGAGGAGGTGACCAGGGGGCCAAACCCTAGCCAGGTGTGGGCCCACCCCTGGCCATGCCTAGGGAGGGTCTGGCTGCCCTGGCCCGCTTCCTCGTCTGCCCTCTGGACTTCTTTTTTATCCCGTCCAATTCCGAGAATATTTCTTTACTAACTTTTCTGAAACCAAAACTAGCAGAAAACAGGAATCTGGCACTGTTGCAACTTGTTAATAGGTTAGTACTAGAAAACATGTAAAAAGCACCTCAAAGTGTAGACAAGTAAAGGAAAGAAAATACTAAACAAGCATGGAGCATCATAAATTATAGATACGTTTCCGACGTATCAACATCCCCAAGCTTAACTCATGCTCGTCCTCGAGTAGGTAAGTGATAAAAGAATAATTTTTGAGGTGACATGCACCCTCACAATAAATATCCAACCATGTGCAAGCATTAAAAGCTGGGATCAAATAACTCTAAACATGTGCATGAAAGATGGAGTTCTAACAATAGGACATAGTAACTATGCATGCAACATGGCAAGCTACAAACAAAGATCGTGAATAACATGCATTGAAAAACGTTTGTTTGTTTCACATACAGAAAACATAGCATAGTGGCAATCAGCTTGTCCCTCATAGAGTAGCAATATAGTTGCATAGGACACCTTCAAACTTCAAAAGGGTGACTAGAAACAAATAGTACAAGAACAAGTAATAACACAATATGCATCAATTAATAAGCTTTGGAACACTTCACATAGAATGACAACTATGCTCTCTTAATGGTGCCTAAAGGTAGAAGGTGGAGACTCAATAATGGTGGAAGAAAGGCCATTTTTTGTAAAGGAAGCAGGGATTACAAGTTTCAAAAAGAGCTTCCAAAAATTATGGTACTTGTTAGCTTTCAGCCCTCATTGCCCCTATCATAAGCATCTTGAAGTGGTTAAGGTTAAAGTGGAAAAGATGGAGTATATGCTTGATGAAGTATAAGTTGGCAATCTCAAGTCCCTTGAATACAAGGGACACACCTCATGCATACTCAACTTTGGGTCCAGGTAAGTTCTTGTCATTGTAAGTATTTGCATATCATTGAGAACTGCCAACGGGGTACCCGTTGCACATGGTACAGGAGCTTTCCCATAACCAAAATGACAAGGCAAGTAGACAATGAGCATCTCAGCAATCTTTTTATTTACCATATGCATAGATTTTTATTGAGGATGCTTCATGGATAGCTCATTATGGTGATGCTGCAAGTTTCCACCATGATTAGGCATGGCTTAGGCTAGCGGCCCAGCCGTTTCCCTAACACGGGATACAAACTCCATGGACATACAAGTTCTCTTTATTTCACACCAGTGACATCCATAGACAAAAGAACATGATATCAACTGAGTACAAAGTACAAGTGCAATGTTGAAAACGTTCCTCGTGACAGCACGGTTCTGCTAATTCCAACTTATAAGTGCAAGCATATACAACAAAGTTGTCACAATGGTTCAAGTTTATTAGGGGCAAAGAATATAAAGTGTGCCATCAAGTTTGTGAGGGCTTTAATCGCTAAGTTTTCACATAACAAAATAGTTTTTAATTGGAAGATAGTTGAAAACAAGAATATACTTGGAATGGTGTAACACCATGCATAGGAATTTATAGTGGACACTTTGGAATAACTTGGTTTCTTGGGAGCTGGAAAGCATGAGTAGAACTTACTCATACAAGTGGAGGCTAGCAAAAGACTGGGATCAACCAACTAAGAGAGCATAATGACCATAATCATGCAAATCAACAAAGCATACTAATCAAAGCAAAGACTGGTACTACAAGTCAAGGACTAAATGATCATAGAGGCTAATGGTGACTTGTCATAGTCATAACATGGTGTGAGCATGTGCCAAGTCAACCCAAGCAAAGCATCAAAGGAGAATACCACAATATTATGCTTTTGCATGCTAAAACAACGCATAATTTCTTCAAGGCACACTAAGCAATTCCAATTGTTTGGAACAAGACATGCTACAGCAATAATCACTAAGCATAATGCCAAAACAACACCAGCATGTCATGCTAAAGTCTAAGTCACAGTCAATGCAAGCTCCTCTTGTACTTCAAGCAAGAACTTACTACTCCTTTCCAACACCAAGCAACTTATTTGCAAAACAACATAGCAAGAACGGGGGTCCAAACTACTTTATTCAAGCAAACTAAACAACCTAAGCAAAGCAAACGAAAACTAAGATGCTCCAAGAACAACACAACTGTGCATGAAACAATAAAAACAAAGTGTCTAGACAGACCTGAGCTTTTTATTGATGAAGAAGGGCATGCCTTGGGCGTCCCCAAGCTTTGACGCTTGTACCTCTTGGATATTTCTTGGGGTGAGACCATGGTGGAATCCCCAATCTTAAGATTTTATCCATTCTTCATCTCATTGCATCATTCTCTCTTTACACCTGAAATTTTCCTTCATACAAAACTTCACACAATCTTCATTAACAACATTAGTGTATTCAAAAGATATTAGACCCCTGGCAAAGCTTTGGAATAGTAAGGATTTTCACTAAAAACATAAGCTACTGTAGTAACTCCTTCAAAAATCTCAATTCACCTAAAGAGAACTCAAAAAGGAATCAATAAGGAGCAAATGCAAATAATGACAGAAATCTGTCAAAACAGACCAGCAGGTAGAAATGGATTTTTTTGAATATCTTCTGTTGCTCAAATAAAAAAGTTCTGAACTAAATAAAGTTGTCTAACATACGGAGGGATTTATTCGTAAATTTTGAGCTGAATCCGAGTTACAGAGACTCCTCATGAATTTTTTTGGTGGAGGACAGAAATCTGTTTCGGGACAGCAATTCCTCAAATCTTACTTCCCTCTCATTAGAGGTCATTCTTGGCACAAAAAGCAAACAAAAAGGATAAGGAGATGTCATTACTGAATTAATAACTTACAAGACTCAAGGAAACTCTTGGGTTATCTACTAACAAGTACTTTTCTTTAACGCCTTTAAGTTAGGCACAAGAAGCAAGAAGAATCAAGTATTTTCAAATGAAGAAGCATTAACATCAAACCTTGCTTTCAAAGGAGGAGCAAAATGCAACTTCTCTCTACTCATAGGGAAGTGTTCAATACCTTTCTTGAATGAAAAATGATATTTAATGGTGCCTTCTTTCATATCAATGATAGCACCAACTGTTCTAAGAAAAGGTCTTCCCAGAGTAATAGGACAAGAAGCATTGTATTCAACATCCAAAACATAGAAATCCACAGGGACATAAGCATTATTAACCATAATTAGGACATCATTAATACTCCCCATGAGTTTCTTCTTAGCATTATCATTGAGTGGGATATCTAAATAACAATCTTCTAATGGTGGCAAATCAAGCATTTCATAAATCTTCCTAGGCATAATAGAGACACTAGAACCAAGATCACATGAAGCTTTGACATCAAAGTCATTCACTTGCATATTAATAATGGGTTCCCAACTATCTTCTACTTTCTTAGGAATATAAGCTTTGTGTTTTAGTTTCTCTTCCTTAATCTTAACAAGAGCATCTGTAATGTGTTTAGTGAAAGCAACATGCATATCACTAGCATCAGGACTTCTAACAAGATTTTGCAAGAACATAATCACTTCAGAAACATTGCAACCATCAATGTCAAAGTCAAACTTAGCATCAGTAGTAGTAGGCTCACTAGGCTTAGGCATAGTAGGAGGAGGAATAGGGACTACTTGTGGTTTAGTGGTTATGGTGCACACACTATCGTTTCTATCAATTTTAGCTTCCCTTTCCCACTTAGCATGAAATTGAGCTAACAGCCTAACATTTTCATCAATAGTAACTTGTATGGCATGAGAAGTAGCAAAGGTGTTTTCCATGGCTTCAGGTTTAGCAGTCATTTTATTAATCAAGGAAGACTGAGCTTCAGACAAAGAGGATATATTTTTCTCAGCACTGAAATTTTTTGACTATAAATGATGAATTTCTCTATTCAGATTCTCAAGCTGATGGCTAATGTTTTTCAAGATGATAGACTGTTCGTCCATAGTTTTAGTGAAAATCTTATTTTTCTCATATTGCATCTGCATAAAATTCTTAGTGGATCTCTCTACTTCTAGAATCCTTTCTTCACTAGGAATTCCAGATCTACCATGATAAATATTTCCACTAGGAGGATAAGGTCTATAATTACCATAAGTATTGTTACCAAAATTGTTGTTTCTAATGAAGTTCACATCAACTTGCTCTTCTTGAGCAACCAAGGAGGCTAAGGAAACACTATTAGAATCTAGAGGAGCTTTCCCATTAACAAGCAAAGCCATAATAACATCAATCTTTTCACTCAAAGAGGAAGTTTCCTCAACAGAATTTACCTTCTTACCATGTGGAGCTCTCTCAACATGCCATTCAGAGTAGTTAACCATCATATTATCAAGGAGCCTTATTGCAGCACCCAAAGTGAGGCCCATAAAGGTACCTCCAGTAGCTGAATCCAACAGATTTCTTGAGGATAAGTTCAAACCTGCATAAAAAGTCTGGATAATCATCCAAGCAGTGAGTCCATGAGTAGGGAAATTTTTAACAAAAGATTTCATTCTTTCCCAAGCTGGAGCAACATGTTCACTATCAACTTGTTTAAATTTCATAATGTCACTTCTCATAGATATAATCTTAGCAGGAGGATATTACTTTCCAATAAAAGCATCTTTGCACTTAGTCCAAGAATCAATACTATTTTTAGGCAAAGAAAGCAACCATTCTTTGGCTTTTCCTTTCAAGGAGAAAGGAAAAAGCTTGAGCTTAATAATATCTTCATATACATCCTTATACTTTTGCATCTCACAAAGTTCAACAAAACTATTGAGATGGGCAGCAGGATCATCAGAACCAACACCCAAAAATTGCTCTCTCATCACAAGATTCAACAAAGAAGGCTTAATTTCATAAAAGGTAGCATCAGGAGCAGGTGGAGCAATATGAGTGGCTAGGAAATCATTGTTGTTGGTGCTAGTGAAGTCACACAACTTGGTGTTCTCAGCAGAGTTCATTTTGGCAAAGGTGGGCAAGCCAAAAACAGCAGCAGCTAGAGCAGGAACTAATTTTTTTTGTGTTTTTGAATAAAGCAAGCAAACATAACTAGACTAATTTTTTCGGGGGTTTTTTGGAAAGAGGCAAACAAAACAAAGCAAAAGAAACAAAGCAAAAGACTCCCCTTGTGAAGACGTCCTTAGCCTCCCCGGCAACGGCGCTAGAAATCTTGATGCATGCACCCAGTGTTGACGTGGGACACTTCGTTGGAACCCCAAGAGCAAGGTGTGATGAGCACAGCAGCAAGTTTCCCTTAGTAGAGACCGAGGTTATCGAACCTTAAGGACGAAGGAAATGTCTCAAAGGTGTTGCACGCAATGTGGAGACCTACACAACACAAACTCAAAACTTTGTCCCAACAAATCAGTGAGGTTGTCAAGCTCACCGGTTTGCTGTAACAAAGTATTAAACGTATGGTGTGGAAGGTAATGGTTTGCAGCAAGTAAACAAGTAATAGTGGAAGATGTATCAATGGTAAATACTGGACCAGGGTCCATAGTTCACTAGAGGTGCTCTCCTTAGATAAACAACATGGCATGAAGGGTAAACAAATTACAGCAGGGCAATTGACAGGAATTGAGCAAGGCATAACAATGAAATTACTAGTCAGAAAGATCATATGAGGTTCGATTGGGCAATACAACAAGACACATAGACCGCCATCCAACTGCATCTATGACTAGAAGTCCACCTTCAGGTTATCATCCGAACCCCTTCCAGTATTAAGTTGCAAGCAACAGACAACTGCTTTAAGCAAAGTGTGTAAGGTAAACAGTCCACATGTTCCATGAACAAGAGACCATTGTTTTCTCCCTAGTAGCAACAGCACATCTACAGCCAAAGAGATTATTGTCACTTCCCTTGGAAACTAGAGGCATGAACCCACTATCGAGCATAAATACTCCCTCTTGGAGTCACTAGCAACTACTTGGCCAAGATAGATACTAACAACAGAGAGCATGCAAGATCACAAACAACATAGACATGATAGAATCATAAAGACAAAACCATTAATCAAACCAACATAATAATCTCAATATCCATCGGATCCCCGCAAACACAACATGCATGATTACAAATAGATTATATCTTGATCATGAACGAAGCTCACAAGATCTATACATGAAAGCACAAAGGAGGAGATACAACCATCTAGCTACTACATGGACCCATAGTCCAAGGTGGAACTACTCACGCATCATACCGGAGAGAAGGCCTCCGGGATGATCTCCCCTCCGGCAGGGTGCCGGGAAGAACTTCAGATCCCCCAGATCTAGGGACGATGGTGGCGGTGGCTACAGATGGTTTCATGGAGATTTGATCGGGTGCTTAGCGTTTCTGCATCGGGGGCTTCTTATAGGCGAAGGGGGAGTCCGAGGAGGAGACTAGGGGGGCCAAACCCTAGACAGGCGCGGGCCCACCCCTGGCCGCCCCTAGGGAGGGTCTGGCTGCCCTGGCTTGCTTCCTCGTCTCCCCTATGGACTTCTTGTTCCCCACGGAAAGTAATTGACTTTGATGTTTGTCTTGTCCCCTTTTGAGAATATTTCTTTACTAACTTTAATAGAACCAAAAATGGCAGAAAACAGGCATCTGACACTGTTGCAACTTGTTAATAGGTTAGTACTAGAAAACATGTAAAAAGCACCTCAAAGTGTAGACAAGTAAAGAAAAGTAAATACTAAACAAGCATGGATCATCAAAAATCATAGATACGTTTCTGACGTATCAGGTGCCAAAACGGAGTTTCTGGTTCTGAATCGCGGTTTTTGTTGGTGGCGACGTATCTGAACTCTTTATGGAAAAAACTTCGAACCCCCCCTAAGTTTTTAGGTCAGAAGGCATCTTATAGGCGAAGAGGGAGGCCGAGGGGGTGCCCAAGGTGGCCACACCCCTCCCAGGCGCGGCCTAGGCTGGCCCACACGGCCAGGGGTGTGGGCCCCTCGTGGCCCACCTCCGCCTTGTCTTCTGGCTCCGTGAGTCTGCTGGTGAAATAGGATTTTTGGCATATTTTCCAGGATTTTTCCTAATAGTTGATTTTTTGCACAAAAACTAGACACCAAGGTAATTCTGCTAAAAACAGCGTCAATCTGTGTTAGTTGTATCCAAATCACACAAGTTTAGAGGAGAAACAATAGCAAAAGTGTTCGGAAAAGTAGATACATTTTGGACGTATCATGACTCCATACATTCCTATGATGTTTGTTTTTCTTCTCCTTACGACAACACGGCTAGGCTTTGTCGATTCGATAATAAAAAAACATTGGTCCACTTTGCTAGCCAATACCCACGGTACATTTTTCGCGGCCACGTTCGCACCGGCGGCCTTGGATTTGGCTGCTTCGGGTATAACCATGGTTGTAAAATACCGGTCTTCTCTTTCGACACTCTTGGCCCATCTGACATGGAACATCGGCACCTTTTCTCCATAGTAATCGAGCTCCCTGATCTCCTCGATCCTTCCGTAGAATTTTTCCTTCACGTTGTCATCATTGTAGAATTACGACGTTACACCTGAGTTCTGATAGTCACACTTGTTGTCATTTTCCTCCGTGTAGAATGTGTAGCCATTGATATCATACACCTGATAGGTCACCAGGTTTTTCATGGGTCCCTGCAATAAGGTGAATATGATATTTCCATGTCATAAGAATGCGATTGCGGGGGATTATCTAGGAGCATCTGCCTAAACCAACGCGTGAAATCTGAGTTGTGCTCTTTGATTATTTTTCCATGTGTCCTTTATATTCCCCAGTCACTGTACTTCTTCTCGATTAACCTTTTGTCATTCTGTACCCAAGGATCGACCAGTTCTAAATGTTGTAGCGCGACGAGGTTTGCTCGATCAAAGTCTGCGTGTCGACAATCGAAGTCTGCATGCAGTACGCGACGATCCTCTCGGTGATCAGATCCGTCGAGCCTGCCAAGGTCCCTGTTGACGGGAAGACCGATAGGGTTCTTGATATCTAGATAATTCATGTAGAAAGAGATGCACGCTTCGGCCAGAAAGCCCTTGGCTATGCTTCCATCTGGATGGGACCTGTTGCGAACGTATCCTTTGATGTGTCGGTTCATCCTTTCGAACGCCATCATGCTGTGGAGGAACATTGGCCCAAGTTGGATGATGTCGTCCACGACATGGACCAGCAAATTCACCATAATGTTGAAGAATGTGGGCGGGAAGTAGACCTCGGGCTCGCATAGTATCACCATGATCTCCTCATGTAGCCTCCCGAGCTGATTCAGGCCAATCTACTTTCAAGAGATGACATCGAAAAACTTGCAGAGCCCAAACAACGTTTCACGGACGTGCTCGTCCATTATCCCTCTTAGTGCAACCGGAAGTATCTGCATCATTAGCACGACACAGTCGTGAGACTTCATGCCACTAAACCTTTTATTCGCCTCGTCTAGGTATCTGCTTATCTTGCCCGTGTAGCCGTAAGGAAATTTGACTGCTAGAAGGCACTTGAAAAACCGTTTGATCTCATCCTGGAATAGAGTGAAGCAAGAAGGAGGGCAATAATATTCGTTATTCTTGACCTTTTTACCCTTCTGATGACCTTGTGTTACCTCCGACTCATAATCATCGTCATCTTCCTGACCATCGGGAGTAGTGCGTCCTCCATGAAGCTCCTTCTCGATGCCCATGAATATCATGTCATGCCTTGCTTTCGAACCATCTTTCGTCCTATCTGGCATGTTGATTATGGTGGCGACCAGACTCTCGCACACGTTCTTCGTGATATGCATGATGTCAAGGCTATGAGGCGTGCGGATAAACTTCCAGTATGGCAACTCCCAGAAAACAGACCTTGTTTCCATACCTTCATCAGCGGCTTGTTTTGCTGCCTCTTTTGCTTCTTTCCAGGCTTAGGACAATCGTTCCAGTTTTTCAGCAATTCTTCCACTTCTTAGCTGCTCCTCCGCTCTAGGATTCCTCGGGTCTCGGATTTTCGATCAAACAGATCTCCATGTTTTCTCCATGGATCATTCTTCCCGAGCCACCTTTGGTGCGCCATGAACATGGTTTTCGAAGACCGTGGATCTTTCTCTAGTTGGACATATCTTGTGTTATCCATGCACCTAACGCATGCGGAGAATCCTTGGAAAACCTGCCCCGAAATATACCCGCAACCTGGATAGTCTTGCACCGTAGTGACCAACGCGGCTCTCATAGTGAAATAATCTTGTTCCACGGCGTCATACGTATTGGCTCCAGATTCCCATAACGTGGCTATCTCCTCTTTCAACAGCCCAAGATACAAATTGATGTCGGTACCAGGTTGTTTCGGCCCTTGAATTAGCATACTCATTTGTGTGTACTTCTTGATGCACAACCATGGAGGGAGGTTGTACATCCATACAAACACGGGCCAAGTGCTATGCGTGCTACTATGGCTACCGAACGGATTGAGTCCATCGGTGCTCGCACCAAGCCTGATGTTCCTCGAATCTCCACCGAATTCTGGGAATTCGAGGTCCAATGCTTTCTACTAGCTAGCATCTGAAGGGTGCGTCAGCAGCTCGTCCATTTCGGGGTGATCTTCATCTCCTGGCTTCTTCCTTTCTGCATGCCATCGCATGAGCTTCGCTTCCTTAGGCTCCGCGAAATAGCGCTGCAGATGAGGAGTGATAGGAAAGTACCATACCACTTTTCGAGGAGCTATCGTCCCTTTCTTGTATCGACTCACGCCGCACACCGGACATGTGGTTTTCTCTGCATCCTCGCCCCGATAAATGATGCAATTGTTGATGCATATGTGGTATCTAATGTGCGGTAGATCGAGAGGACATACGATTTTCTTGGCATCCTCGATACTAGTTGGACACGTGTTCCCCTCCGGGAGACGATCGTGCCAGAATTCCATCATATCGTCGAAGCTTGTGTCGGTCAATTTGTGTTATGCCTTTGTATCCATAGCCTTGAGTGTTACATTCAATCGGGTATCATCGGGCATGCATCCTTCATACAATGGAGTAACCGCATCTTTCTCAAGTTGTTCAAGCTTGGATTTCTCTCTAGCGGCAGCCCTGGAGTTACTTGTCTTCTTGAGAAGCAGTTCTTGCACATTAGGGTCCCACACCCAGCCAGACGTAGTTCCATCGTCGTCTCCTCCTCCAGCATCTAGATTATCATCATCTCGGTATGCTTCCGCACCTTCACCATCTCCAGGAGACTCTTCTTCATCTCGCCCATCCTCGCCGTGATCATCATCATGTTGCCCGCCTTCCAAATTTCCCGCCGCCCCATTTACGTCCCCATCGTCTTCGTCATTGCTTATCCAACGATTGTATCCATCCATGAAACCATGGCAGAGCAGGTGCGCCTGCAGATGCCCGGTATTTGGGTCGATCAACCAGTTGAGTTTGCATCTTCTTCACGGACATCTTATTTCCGTCATGCTATTTCGTATCATGTAGGCTATTGCGCATTTCGAAAATCTAGCCACAATTCCTTCGCTCATTATGCAGACTATGATTGCCTGCAGGGTGTACATAGTAGAATAAGAAGTTTATTAGAACCACATAATCTATGCATGCAATGGTCGATAGAAAATTTCAGCATGATCCATCGTAAATTAGGACCTTTGCAAAATGCCAAAGTCTTGCCAAAATGGAAATGAATCAACATTTCGGCAAAACAATGGCAACTCATTCACACACAAACACAACAGAGAGAGACCGATCCATACACATGAACACATCATCCTCTCCATACACGCATGAGAATCGATCCTCTCCATATACACATGACCATCAATCCTCTCCATACACACATGAGCATCGATCCTCTCCATACATATGAGCATATCATCCATATACACATGAACACATCCTTACATGGACAACTTACCAAGATGAGAGACCGATCGAGAAGATGGAAGGAGAGGTGCGAGACCAAGAGGATGGCATGCCTGGAAGGAGAGCTTCCTCTATTATGTATGTAGCATCCAAGGTAAGTTCTACATGCTAAAAATGGTGAAAGAGTGGAGAAATTAAGGTGGGAAGGAGGAGGATCACAACTAGATCTAAGGAGGAAGAAGGAGGATAAAGTGAAGTAGTGGTGTGGTAGTGGATAGTCACATGTGCAAAAAGGGAGCTGCCAAAAAGTGGACGGCACATCTGTGGCGCACATGGACATAGTATGCCACAGAACTTAACCACAACCATGGCGAACATGAAGGTGGTGCACCACGGATGTGTTTGGCCAGTTAGACAGTAGATCTGCCTGCAGTTAGGTGTAGCGCACTGGCCGCACGTGCGCCACGGGTACTCCTCACAACTGTAGAGCACTTCCTCCATGTGCTCTACGGGTATGTGGCCTGCAGCCGGCAGGCCCCTGGCCCACACGTATCAGTGGCGCACTGCTCCCATGTGCACCACGGTTTTTCTAGTTACCAGTAGGGCACTGCCCCCATGTGCGCCACACCTGTTTTACCCGTGGGGCACTCCAACCACGTGAGCCACGGATGTGCCAATTACCTATAGCCCTTTTCCTAGTAGTGTAAAGCTCATTCTATTATAGTAGTATTTAGGAGAAGGTTCCATGCCGGTAAAAGCTGCATGCAGAGCGTTAGGATCATTGTTCGGTAAACCAAAACAATTGCACCAGTCATCAAGTGTTATAAAATAATTATTATTCATGAGTCGGAAAGAAATCTTATCCTCCCCATGCCATGGTTTGACGATGCTACTCAAAGAGCTAAGAAATTCAAGGGTTAATCGTCGATAGGTTGGTGCATCATGTAATATAAAGGTTTGCAGGCCAACTCTACTTCAAAGTAAATCAAAATCATCAGAAATACTGAGATGGTTCAAAGTGACGGGGCAAGCCCACTTGGTTGCCTTGACTTCTCGGTTTTTGATCCCGTCGAAATGATCACGGTGGGCTTTGTTCTTGAAATGAATCCCCATGCGTTCCTGAGTTGTAGACTGAAAATAACTAGCTGCGGAAAAAGCACGTGTCTGGCTCCTCGTTTTCATCTTCTAAAAGTAATAAAAGAGACAAATATAGAACTTTTTGATTCAACCGTAATAGTCATAGCATAATCCTCATCAAAACACACTAAAGAGTCTCCTCAACATATTAATCTAGGCAATATAATCATGGCAAATAGTTTAAAACAAGTCACACCTTAGATTGATAATGACAATAGATCATAGATGAATTTGCAAATAGTAATTGGAGGATCGGAGGATAAACATACCGTAGATCACTTGTGTATGAGGAATTTCAACGAAATTGAGCAGGGGTGAAGATCCCTTGAGGTTTTGAGAGAGTTTGGAGGTAGAAGAGAGAAAAAGGATTGTGTTTTTGATGTTTTGGGTACCTCCCTGAGCATTTAAGTGGTCGGACGCAACTATACGGCAGCAACTATACGGCGGGAACAAGGTGTTCCGGCTGTATAGTTGGTCTGACGGCAAAATTTTAGGGTTTCCTAGGGTTTCTGTCTTGCGGCTGTAACTATACTGCGACAACTATAAGGCCGAAACACCCTGTTCCCGTTGTATAGTTGGTCATCAAACCTTGTGTACTCTCCAATGAAAAATTATCGATGGGTAACATAACTATACGGCGGGAATTTTTATTCTCGATGTATAGTTGGTCGTTAACCTTTCTGTACACATCAAACAAATTCTATTTCTTCAAGAATTACTTTTTAGACTGAAACTTAGCGAAACACCTTTTTTGACAGAAAAAAGATAGACTAAAATTTCGAAAAAACTATGGCATATAAAAACAAGAATTTTTAGTATCGCTGAATCTCTTCCTCTCACTGGAGTTTTCTAGCACTCTTTATTTATACAAAACTTAAACTAAAACTTAAAAACTTGAATCAAACATTTATTTCACATGGGTTGCCTCCCATGCAGCGCTCTTTTATGGTCAATAGCTTGACCTTGATATAGCTCACTTAGGCCATATGAGTGGAACACTCACTCCGAAGCAATTGGCCTTCAAAGTGATGGCCTCCTTATCATCTTACTTGGCTTTCTTCTTCCTGGGGAAATGAATAACAAAAGGATCCCACGAAGGTAATTGAAGCTTCATGTTCCCTTCATGCAAATTGATTAAAGCCTTAATAGTTCTTAAGAAAGGACTGCCTAATATGATAGGGGTAGTAGCATCTTCAGGCATGTCAACAATAACAAAATCAATAAGAGCAGGATAGCCTTTAATGTAAACCAAAGTGTTTTCCTTAATGCCTACTGCTTTTTTATAGGTACAATCTGCTAAATGTAATTTTAGTTCAGTAATCTCAAAAGATCCAAGATTCAACTTGTTAAAAATACTCTTTGGAATTGTTGAAACACTTGCACCTAGATCACATAGTGCAGCTATTTCATTAGTCCCAATTTTAATCTTAATAGTGGGCTCAAATATATCATCTAGCTTAATAGGAAATTTCTCGGCAATTTTCTTGTATTCTTCTTCAAGCTCACATACCATTATTGCTACCTGATTAACAAAGTGTTGATACATGGCTTCTTGATTTCCTTCACTTACTGAAATCTTGACATTGATCCTTTTTACAAGATCTTCAATAGTGTAATTTGGTGAAGGAGCATTTCTATAATCAAGTTCTTCAGGCTCCTCCCTTTGGATTCTTATCATCTTGAGCTCTTCAACTGGGTTGGGCTCAACTTTACCTGCAAAATTTGCTAGAATGAGAGTTTGACTATCGATTATCTTAACTAGATGTGCCTCAAAGATCCTTGTTCTTTCTTGGAGGGCCTGTAAATCATTTCTCAAACTAACAGCTTGGTTAGATAATTTTCCAAGCATAGCATCATGATTCTCCGTAATTTTGACTAGAATATGCTCATTCTGTGAGTCCATAAAAGCTTTAAGAGTTTCTTGGATACTAGTATTGCTTGTTGCCATATTATTATTATTAGAGCTACCTGCAGGACTAGAATAACGTTTTTTAAAGTTTGGATCATAATTCTTCTTCCAAGCAGGGTTATAATCACTACAAGCTGTGAAGTCTACTTCTTCAATACTTGGTTCGGGAGTAGTTCTTACCAGGGTTTCCTTACCTTTAACGGCTAATATAAGCTCATCCAACTTAGCATTGAGTTCATCATTCTCTTGAGGTGTGACGGAGTTCACCTTCTTCATGTTTGATCTTTATACATGCCATTGGGCATGGTTGTCTTTCATATTGTCTAGCAACTGCTTTGCTTTGGTAATTTGTTTACCCATAAATGTTCCTCCAGCTTCAGTATCTAGCATAGACTTAGAAACAGGGTTAACAGCATCATAAAATAAATGGATAATCAACCAGTCTTCCATCCCATGGTTGGGACAGTTTCTCATGCATTCTTTCATTCTCTCCCATGCGAGCGGTAGTGGCTCATGCTCTTCCTGTCTAAAACTAGTAATATTAGATCTGAGTTGCATTGTTTTTGCGGGTGGAAAGAATTTAGTCATAAATAAATAAGTACATTCCAACCATGATGCAATAGTATTTCTATGCAAAGATAGCAACCATTCTTTTACTCTTCCTCTAAGAGAGAAAGGAAATAAGCGCAACTTGACCGCATCTGGGTCAACATCTTTAATGCGCATCATATCACAAATTTCAGTGAAAGTATGTAAGTGCATACATGCATCTTCTACACTAGAGCCTCCAAATTTATTCTGTTGAACCAAACTTAAATAGTGGGGCTTAATTTCATAATATTTAGCAACAATTGTTGGCTGAGTAATAGGAGTATGCAAATAATCATTGTTAGGAGTTGCAAACTCGCCAAGCTTCTTTTCAGCCATACTTCCTATATTTTTGTATTTTCTTAGACAAGTACTAATGATGATAAAACAAGAATTAAAAAACTAACTTTTTTTTCCTTTTTTCAAATAAAAACTGAAAGGAAACAAGCAAAAATTAAAAACGAGAATTAAAATTAGCAAGTTTCCTACTAACCTCACTAGCGTAGCTATTGCTTCCCCGGCAATGGTGCTAGAAAAAGGGTTGATACCTTCGATCTGGATTATAGATGTAGTATAGCTCTTTTTCCCTAGTAGACCTAGGTTTATCAAATCCTGAGGAAGCAGAAGCAAAGTGAGATTACTTAAATGGACCTTCGAGAGTTTTAAAATTCCTATTGCATTTTCACCGGACCAAGAGTTTGCGATCTTGTTGTTGTTGACGATGGAGAGAGAGGGCCTACGGTCTTTGGTTTTCACCAGTAGTTGTGCAAAACATCTGATGGGAATAATAGATAATAATAAAGTACTCATGTAATTGTTAGAGCAAGATAAGTGTATGTGGGCAGTGCATCCATGAATGTTATTGCCTCCACAACCGCTTATGGCAAAAACCTACTAGTTTCATCCATAGAAGAAAGAGAACTAATGATATGCATAGTGATGTCACCATTAATCCCAAGTAAGTTCCTCACATACAGCCGTACTACCCTTTCTGTCACTAGGGTTCCTATCCTGCAGATCAGTCGTTACTCACACTCCCTTTACCAGAATCAATCCTCGGGGTCTTGGGTACCTGACAAGTCCTTAGATTAAGCCAAGAGAGGGTACTACAATCATCATGTCATACAAACTAATACATGATCCCATCTATGATAAATAACATGCACAAAAGCTACATGGCTAGGCCGAAGCCCTTAGCCTAAGGAGAATTACTCACACACAGAGATGAAATCGATAATCATAAACATTGTAATAGAGATCATAGAGTTGATAACAAATAGTCTTACAATATCGCCAATTGGAGATGAGATCTACTATTACAAGTGGTAGAAGATGGCTATGGTGGTGGCACTACAAGGAATGTGTGAGCCTATGACGTTTTGGTAGTGACCGTGAATGAAATCGTCATAGATTTATGACGATTCTACACCAGATGGTTGCAAGTTGTTTGGGAGGGCCAAATCCTTAATAA
Source organism: Avena sativa (assembly GCA_916181665.1). Taxonomy (NCBI): domain Eukaryota; kingdom Viridiplantae; phylum Streptophyta; class Magnoliopsida; order Poales; family Poaceae; genus Avena; species Avena sativa. The sequence continues at coordinate 112,415,388 of OV702298.1, forward strand.
ACTATGACGATTTTGTAAAAAACGTCGTAATTTCTGTTGACAAAATCGTCATAATTGCTAGACAAATCGAGATATAATAGAAAGACAATATCAACCGTAGGATGTGAACATAATAAACGGATGGGATGATGCACTGTGAAAATTTGGTGTGGATCGATGACCTGGCATACATAGAGCGCACACGCGGCAAATATTTCATCATCGCGTGCACACTCAGCGAATATTTTTGCGCACGCCAGATCCCCCGTCGCCATGACTAACCCTACCCTTATCTCTTCCCCACCGCCACACCACGCCCATCTCCATTCCCCTTATCCTCCCTTAGTGGATCAACCCCAGGTCCATGGCCATGGAGAGGGACGAGATCCCACGCCCTGATCCCACACCATGCCCTGATCCCCTCCACTTACAGTGGCGCCCTGATCCCCTCCATTTACAGCGGCGCCCTGATCCCCTCCATCCTCACCTGATCTCCTCCGCCCTCCCAACGAACTACCATCGGATGGGCCAGGGCTTCTGGATGGCCATGGAGAGCAACGAGAAGCCACCCATGTCCTCAAGGTCAGCGACCTCTTCCTCTACCTAGTCCTCAAGGTCCTCAACCCCGGCACGACTCCTCCTTCGGCGTCTGCAAGGTGTGGAGCTAGCTCATCCTTGGTGCCCGCATGTTCCCCAACAAGCAGGAGTGGTGACCCTCGACGGCCTCCGCCTCGCCCACTTCCTCATGTTTCCTCGCCGCCATCTCGGATGCTGGCCGCACCAACAGATTCGAGGATGCGGAGGTCCTACCCGTGGACGCCAAGGCCGAGCCCATCGACCCTAGGTCCGTGGCCCATGGTAACACTCCCACTTCCGCCAGCTTCGCATCCACCTCCACCACAAGCGAAGAACCGCCTCAAGCCGTGGAGCACACCGACAAGTCCATCTTCGACGCAGGAGGGCATCTGTGTATGTTCTTCAGTGTTTTCATCGCCCTTTTCTTCCCAACATGTACAGCAAATCTCTCGCTCTTTATTTCTTGTTTCCTCTTTCGAGTACAACTACATGTATGCTTTGGTGCTGGTACTTTTATAAGATCTGGCAGAAACATGTCTTCAGCTTAATAGGAGAGCAATAGTATTGTGTTCTAAATATAGATCACTTTATTTTCTTTATATTACTGTGTAACTATGACATAATCTTGCTTAATAGATGATAAGTACCAGATCTGATGATTGCTATGGTATCATATTGTGTCGAATTGTGTCTGTAACATGTTTATGTTTTCTTGACAATGTACATCTGTTCTATGCATAATACAGTGTGTTTGATTGGATTTTTTGCAATTTAGGGTTGTAACCAGTGTTGTTGATACTGCTGCATACTCATTTAATACGATTTGATCATGCATAATTATTCTGCTTCAATATAGGGTTCACAAGCATTACTGTTTTTCATTTGCTTTCTGTAGCTTTGGTATTCATACATATGTTCAGTTTTAATATTAGTAGTACAACATCCTGACATTAATTGATGAAGTTTCATTCCTGATCTTTCCGTGTACAATCATAAATCATACAACTTCTATTTCTTGCCTTAATTGAAACGACCCTACCATGATGTTTTGTTCTGATATCTAGGTTTCCTTTTGATTCAGGACTACTTGTGTGTATGTTCTGCGAGCCCGGTGAGTCTCACAGGCATGCTTAACTATGTACTACTTGAGATGGTTAATACATTGTTGTTCTATAACTTGAGACATCTTCTACGTGGAGGTGCTCTTGAACTTCTACTTGGAGTACAACTTTTTACTGATTGTACTTTACTTTATTTTCTTGATATAGTCTAGAGATGTTTAATATTACCTTTTGCTTTTGTAGATTATCATTATATGATAGTATTCTCCATGAGCCCTCTATTGACTAGGATTTTCACATGTTACTTGATATAGACTAGGATGTACTTGATATAGACTAGTTGCTCTTGCAAATGTAAACGTTGACACCTCTTTTATGCAGGAAAGTGGGCAAACCTGCTGAGGCAAGGCGGCATTGAGTAGTGGAGCTGGCTGGGCTAGTGGTAGCTTACTGTCGAGAGGTGTCACCGGCAAATATTGTTGAGGGTCTTCAAGTTGCAAGTTCACATGATTGTGTTCACTTTATTCAGATCACCATTTGCAGAATAATTTGCAACCTGCCATCTAATTATATCTGCATTTTTATCTATTTGTAAACTATACCACTATTATTTATTTCTAATGAACCATGCATTTTTCAGCTATTATGCTCTCCCGGGTAAACACCTATTTGTTCATAACTTTGTCCTTATACCAAACTAAAGCACATATGTGATGTCTTGATCTGATTTCCCTTAATGAAAAAATGGGCTCTATTATTTCCTTCGTCATAGTTTTATGAATGATCAAACTTGACAGTTGTGTTGTCCATTTTTTTTATCCTGCTGTTATTGTTGTGTCTACTCACTAGCCTTAGAGCAGATCATGGAGGACGAAGTGAACATCAGTTTTCCCAATATCACCTCCGCCTTCACCTCTTTCACCTCTCTCCAGTGGCAAGGTCGGTGACTGCTACATCGACATGCTCAGTGGTAAGGTACTCCAGTCCCATACTCACTCGGTGGTGATGCTACTGAAATAGAAACAGTAGAACTTAGTGATGCTACTACTGCATCTACTTGGGAAATAATAGTAGAATTAATTCCCCAAATGTTTTACTCTAATACGTATTTGTCGGCTGTTGAAGTGGTGATTTTACTAACATATCTTATTGCAATTGAAGTACTAATCTATATTCAATAACTGTCTGTTATTTGTCTATTTACCTCATGATACCTTTATCTACCTTTCTATCCCTCATATGTTGTGCTACTATTTGGGTGCTGCTGTTTTTCATCTTTTACCTACATAATGGTTTCAGTAGACTTACTATTTAAATAAAGGCTTTAACTTATCAATTCTATTGCTACTTAACTATAAGGATGACACCTCAATCGATAGTTAGAATGACATGGAGGTGCTCTAGAACTTCTACTTGGAGTATTTTTCAAGCAGTTGTCCTGTTTGCTAAAATGCTTAGCTTCTACTTGATCAGACTAGAAATGGTTCGAGGAAAGTAGCAAGTCTGAAATATCTAGGTTTCATTGCATAATCGAATTATACAATGTTCAGAAACTAGAAATAACTCTGTTTCTACTCTATGATTCTGCACATGTGGTCCTCATATTTTGTAGAGTTCCTTTGTGATGTTGAAGATATGGTCTGAATATATTTGTATTAGGATCTAGTTGTTTCTCTATGATGTTATTTTATGGTCACCATTTCATGTTACTTTCTGTTTGGTCTCTATGATGTAAGTGATACTGATATCTGTGTAAATTGTATGGGAATGCAAGCTACATGATGGGGTCGTGTTGTGCCTTGTCTGCTTCCGCAACAAGCTGCATGCGAGGTACGGGTGGGCCTAGGCGTCGGTGCCTGCGCCTCCTGCTCACCATCGACTCCTGAAGGCGGTGGCCGGGCTGGTGGTGTAGCGCGACCCGACGGGGCGGGATCTGGACGCACTCCACGTGCTGGTCTAGGTTGTGACAAGCCCCTCGCCAAGTTCTTTGACACCGATGTCGACGAGTTCATCGCCTCCGACCCCGCCTACGCCCCCATGTATGTGCCTATCCTACCCTCTCCACCTCAGATTCTGCTAAATTGTTGCTGCTGCTAGGATTTTTTTGGTGTCGTGTATTATTAAAATTCCTTAATTACTCTTAATTGCAGTTATGCTCATTTGTAGTGTACCTTTCCTATAATCTCCTGCTATACCCCTTCTATACATTTTCATAAGGTGTCATCCTGTAACAAATTTTCACTCTTTTACATGAGCTGCAGGCTAAACATGGAAGAACTAAAGGCTTCATACTTAGCAAAGAGTTGATATTCATATTTTTGTGGCCGCGGGTGATTTGTACTATAGGATGTTTGTAATATACTACACAGTACTTGTGTAGCTGTTTTCTATTCCTAGATTATCTGAATTACGTCTGATTGTAATATATGTTATAATTATTGAATGTGATTTGAGATACGCTTACCAAAATATTATTTGTGTAATGCATGTGTTTATCGAAATGCTAATTGGGATGTTAAAAGCCACGGCCTAAAAAATAGGAGCAGCTTACAATTCCTGGAAAAGTCGATAAAAATGAAAGGAGCTAAGACGGTATGCCCTAAAAATAAAAAGGCCACGGCCCTAAAAACAGAAAGGCTAAAATGTTGGGCCTGGCCCAAGTAGCAACGAGAATTAATAGGAAAATATTAATTGACTGAATAATTGGGCTTGGCCCATATAATTTTTGAAATGGATCGGGTTGATTGTGTGCCACGTAGGCTCAGCCACGTAGGATCTGACCTGGCGAGGCTAGTTTGCCCATAACGATATCGGATCGTCATAATGGTTATGACGAACCAATATCGTCATAGACGATTATGACGATTTCACTAAAATCGTCGTTATAGTTCATTTGCGACGCTCAGCTTTCGACGATTTTAAAATCGTCATAGAATCTTCGTAAACGGACTATTGTGACGATTTTGTGACGAAAATAGAGGGTCATATATAGCCAGATTTCTTGTAGTGTGGATAAGGGTTTAGAGATTTAGATCTAGATCTATTCCTCCAGCGTGGCGGCAGGGAGAGTTGGGGATGAAAGAAGTTGTGTTGTGGAGTCAGGCTCTGTTTCTCGTCGCCTGAAGCCTCTTTTTATAGGGGTCCCTTCACGAAAGTTGTTCTGTTTGACCTAATAAAGTCAGTGCAAGCTATATGGCCGGAACTATACGGCGGCGGCCCGTATAGTTGGTCGTTAAGTTTTCTGGATCCTCTTCACGGCTCCTGGTTTCTTTGGCGTGTTGGAAATCTCGTATCTTTGGCATTTATCTAGTGATTCCCATCATAATACGTTATTATCTGCGCAGGCAAAAATAGCAAGAAAGGATTGCATACCCCTTTGATCATTAGGCATTAGTGGCAGGAAATAGAGAGATATTTCATCAAATATATGAATAATATCTAGTTTAAATGCGGGCGTGGGTGGCTATATTTCACAGCCATCAATCCTTCACGAGGAGGTGTGTGTGTGAGAGAGAGACGGAGAGGGGGAATTTTATAGGAGGAGAGGGGCTCACTCCAAGGGCCATGGCCTGCGCCATGGTGGCCGCCCCCACCCCTTCCTCCATTCATGTGAATGGAGCTCCCACTCACAAATTGTCTCTCCATTTCCTCCACTCAAAATCCCACTCAAATTCCCATTAAATTTCCACCAAATTTAATGTAATCTCTCATTAAATAAAAATAATTTTATTTATTTATTCAGAATTTTGTCAACTACATTAATTAACAAACATTCACATAAAGCCCCTTGTTACTTTTCAATTTCACATGCAGAACCAATTTTAGCAATTTTACCTGAAACAATTCCGGTGTCCCTTGAAATAATTACGGCGCTTTGAAATTCCGGTGTCTAGAACATATTTTATACAAATGGTGGTTGTATCCCTTAAGTGTGTCATCCTATGGTTCGCGAATAATGCAGACATGATTGAGACCCCTCTCGGATCAATAATCAAAAGCGGGACCTGGAGATCCATACTGACTCCCACACATTCAATGATGACTTCTGTGATCATGAGAACCTTTTATGCTAGGAACTTAATCCCTTTGTCTCGCAATATATTATATGTCCGAGATTCGATCATCGGTATCTTCATACCTAGTTTGATCTCTTTACCGACATGCACTCTTTTCTTGTTCCCGTGATATAACATTCTAGTGATCACATCACTTGCTTGCAAGCTAACTAATATGATATCACCGAGAGGGCCCAGAGTATATCTATTTGTCATCGGGATGGACAAATTCCATTCTTGATCCATGAGCCTCTACATAAAATCTTCGTAGCACTGAACCCACCTTTATAGTCATCATGTCACGGTGTGACGTTTGATGTTATCAAGATACTCTTCCAGTGTTAGTGATTGACATGATCTCATGGTCTAAGGACTAGGATTACTTCGTATGATGTTATAGTAATATAAACACAATGACTTTCATCGTAATGATATACTTCAGATGAATGTTCATCACATCATTCCAACAATGTTGTGACCTTGTTATTAAGAACATCCAATATCCATGATCAGGAAACCTTGATCGTCTTGTTAATCAACGAGCTAGTTTATAAGAGAGGCATAACTAGGAACTTTCTATTTGTTTATTAAACACACATGTATTAATATTTCTATATTAATATAATTACATCATGCAAAATAAACATCTATCATATACTTGGAATACATATAATAACAACTTTATTATTGCCTCTTAGGGAATATTCCCTTTAGTATTACTTTTTAACTTCACTGTCGCTGAGGGATAGGCTTCTTCTACTTCATACAGTCTTTCACACTTGGATCTTAACTTTCCTGCAAAAATCTTATGCCTAAAGTTGTAGAGTAAAACTTTATCTCCAGATTTGAGTTCCTTATTCTTTATTTTTTCTATCATGCCATTTTTTACGTTTTCTTTGAATATCTTAGCACTTTCATAAGCTTTATTTCTGAGTTCATCTAAAGTATAAATATCTAAGACATGTTTTTCTCCCACAGTTTTAAAATTAAAATTTAATAGGCCAACGAGCCTTATGTTCTAACGCTAGTGGGAGATGACAAGATTTACCGTAGACCATCTTATTGGTGTCATTCCCATTGGGTTTTTGAACGCTCTACGATATGCCCATAATGTTTCATTTAGATTCATAGCCCAATCCTTCATTGACTTATTCACTGTCCTGAAGTATAACTTTAATTTCTTGGTTAGAAAGCTCAACTTGCCCACGAGTGGTAAGGTGAGGCTACTCGATGCTCGACTCCATATTTTTGAAGTATCTTCCTAAAAGTACCATTCATAAAATAAGTTCCACCATCAGTAATCAAAAGTCGAGGTACTCCAAACATGGGAAGAATGATGTCCTTAATCATATTGATGGAAGTGGTTGCATCTGCATTAGAGGTGGGTATAGCTTCTACCCATTTGGTAATCGTAGTCAACAACAACAAGAATATGAGCATAACCGTAAGATGAAGTAAAAGATCCCTTGAAATCTATTCATGTAACACCCTCGCCTGATAAGGGTGGGTTCATGTGTATAGTGTCAATCCCTGGATCGGTTCACTGGCATGCACCGTACAGATGAATACCAAAGAATTTAACAGTGCATCATTATTACATCGAATGATCAAGAAATTGAAATTATTACATAATTCTTAACTCAAAGCTAGCTTAAATACTCAAGTATCATGCAGAAGCATAAATAAATAATAGGCTCCATCTTTAATTGTGCCACATGCGAACAACTGTTGAGTGAAGAGTCCCAACCTATAAGATTAATCAGAACAATCAGAACAACCTATAACATAAAAGGTTGCATCCAAACAAGTCGGGTCAATACTTTGAATGTATTGGTAAGTGAAACTATGAGAGAAAGTAACAAGTCTAGTCACTACATGCTTATTTGTCTTGTGGAGTTCAGGGCATGTTTGTAGTATCAAAATAAGTTTATCCTATCATTTTTAAATCATTTAATCTTTCAGCACACAACCAAATTATGTTCAACCGCAAGTTTTATCAATTATGAAGTTGGAATGAGAACATGCCATAGCCTCTAAAATTCAGCAACCCAATCGTCTGTAACCAGGGACATGGCTAAATACTTAGTTTTACACCCTGTAGGAGTTGTACACTTTACCCATATGACCTGGTTGACCCGCTCTTACCATGTCACGCATTTGAGTCATAATAGAGAGAAGCCCAAGAAGACACAATTCGGGAAGTAGTTCCCCAAGCCCATTCACCATACCAACCTACCATAATTCACTACAACTCGGGATACGAAGAGATCGGTTCACCACGACCTACTAAGTCCATACAGCCACCCATAACTCATTGTTATATGGTTGCAGATGTAAGCTACCAAAGAAAGACACTAGTCATTTTTCTGAATCCTGGGTGGCCATCCATGAGTGAGATACACGGGTAAACCTTAGACATTGGCTCGGTAACCACGAACCAAGCATTTACCAATTTCACCTAGAGAGTTCATTAATTAAGTTGTTTCAATTTTCCAGCAGAACACATCCTTTCAAAACATACTTTATCATGGTGTACCCCATCCTCGTCTAAGTAAGAACATATAAGCACATCTAACATACGATGGCTCGCTAACAAAGAAATACTACGACAATAGTGGAATATAGCATAGCAATAATAGTCCTACACATGTAACTACAAAAACAGAGCTACAATGAATAAGGAAAATAAATAGGACATTATGTAGCACCACTTGCCTTGGTAGTTGTTGGAGTCAAACACAAAGTCTTGAAAATACAGGGGTTACACTCCTCGTAATCTACATGGAATGATAGAACAACATAAACAACAACACATAGAGATCAAACAAATGCAGCATATGCATGCAAACAAGTTAATAAAAGTTTTAGTAGTACATTTATGTTCTCTGATCATTATACCTACTGATGACATGCATGGAAACAGTGGCAAAGGACGAAACAAATTGTAGGTCGGGCAAAATCTAAAGCATAAAAACCATTGAGGAAAAAATTCAAAATTGTATCGACACATTAATACTTTATATAATCTTAACTATAATCACTTAGTACAATAGTAATTGCAACTTATTTAAATAGAAGTGTAGCCTATAAACTTACTAATAATGAAACTTTAATACCATCTAGAAGTCCTAGGCAATGACACCGCTCTACCTTCTTTTTGAAAATCTTTCTTAATTTCACCAAGATCAAGACTTGTGAATATTCCTCGCTTGATGTAGAACACTATCAAATCATTAAGCCAACTATCAGACATTTTATTGCATAACTTGTTCTTGACGATCTTCGTAGCTTAGAATGTCATTTCAACTATTACCATCGCCACCCATAAAAGTAATGCAAACTCAATTTGACGATAAACAGTGGGAAAACATGATATATCTTTCAAGTTTAACCATCTTTTTTGCTAGGCCTTTAATATCAATACAAACTCTAAAATCTTTAGTTCTCTTTAACATCCACATTCTCTTTGATAACGGCTTCAACTTTATCTCCAATATCTTCTTCCATTTGTTCCGGGGGACCTAGAATTTTTGTCTCTTTGTCCACTTCTTGCTCTTGCTCTTGATGTACCATAGGGTCTGCAACATTTTGACTCTCATGTGTGTTTGGTTTAGAGTTACTGTCACTAAAAACTGGCACACAATATCTCGTCAAAACTGCAATTTTATAATTTACAAATCACAAATTTATCAAATAAGACACTAATATTCTATCCAAATACAAAATTTACAAAAAAATGCCCCTTTCCCCCCTTTGCTGGCCCTTCCCCTTTTTGCTCATGCTCGATCTAGCTGCTCGACTCTATTGTGTTGTTGCCGATTTTTGTTGAATTGCAGAGTCTAGAGAGAACTTGAGATTTGAGAAGTCCCACATTCCATGACATGCGAGTGGCCTACCTGTAGCGCCTGAGCCGTTCCTTCCAGCAAAGATATGGTGCCTAGATGATTCGGCGATTGGGCGCCTTGAGCGCCGCCTCTTGAACGAGCGATCGCCCAGGAACCAAGACTCCCAATTTTCCTCTCGCTCGGTCGCCCGATCATGAGGGGACGCGAGCACGAGTGGTTCAGAATTCAGAGCAGGTCTGCCTCGGCTGTACATGGTACGCCCAAAACTACACGGCCTAATAGGCCAGATTCCCCAGGAAAATAAATACAGGAGATTATATTGATCGATATAGGATTAGGATATGTACACTCGCCAAACTCACTGCTACGTAGGTATAATAATATTTCCATCGGGAGTTAAGGTAGGGCGGACGCCATACCTCGCCCTACCGAGAGCCTCCCCGCTGCATGGAAAAAATTTAATGCATCAAAACCAATTTATGCAATTTAAAGATCTAGTTAATAGGCTTTTATCCAAAATATTAAGCTTCTATTGTAACCAGTGTTCTTAAATCTGGGAAAAAATACAACTAGATAGATATTAAAATTTAGAGCCGGGGCTAAAGGATTCATGTCAAAATAGTTTATAGATCATTTTCTAGAATTAAAATATTAAAGTATGCATTTTCATATACTTAATATCTGTATTAAAAACTCATAATTTTATTACGTAATCCTGGTCTACAAATTTTTGTGGTTTGAGGGGTATATAATTTATATTTTTCTGATCAGTGGTTTATTTTATATAAATTAATTTCTCAAAAGGGGTATCATACCATTTAAATAATCACGACAGAAACTTACAGTAATTTTCAGATCCATTTACATATTAATAATCTAAACAAAATTATCTTTCCAATGGTATATTATTTAATTTTTTTGGACAAGTAGATATTTTTATTTAAATTTTACAAGTTAAATGGATTTCCTGGAAATTTTAAATAGAAAAGGCTATTTTTAAGTTGACCATGCTGACTGGCACTGACTGGGCACTTCCTGGCGCAACATGGCGATGATGTGGGTGCTGACACGGTGGTGCTGACAAAGCAGGCCACGTCGTGTTTTCTCACTGGCTGATACCGCTTCAAATCGGAATATAATCTGACGCGTTCAATTTAGATCCGAGGGATGGGAATGAATCCGTCTAAGTTCACCGGTGGCAAGGGAGGGTGACGACAGCACGGTCTCAGGAGGTGGCAATGGCGGCGGTTCTGGTGATCCTCGACGGCAGCAAGGTGGTCCACGAGAAGCAAGAGATGATGGTGTAGCATCCCAGCATTTAGGAACCAACGAAGGGTAGATTTAGGAATTGTGCATATCCATGCATTCATCTATAAAATATGGGTAAATTTTTTGCCAAATAAAAACCTAAAGTGATCAGAAATTCTTTCACTCTCTATGTGTAGAAATAAATTTTGACATGATCTTTATGAATTAGTGTATTTTGGGGGGAAAGAATTTGAATTCAAATTTAAACTTTGAGTTTATATTTTAAAGTTAGAAAATGATAATTTAAAATGAATTCTAAAATGATTTAGTAATATTATAAGATTTGATTAATAAATAATAAATAGTGATAGAAATTGAAATAAAAAATGAATATTTTAAATTTCTTATCTTTATTCCTTGAATAAGTTACAAAGGTTAACTCATTGAGACAATAAAGAATCTTTACAGAAAGGTAATTACAAAAAGAGAAATATATATATTAATAAAATATTACACATTCTTTACAAAAGAATGAAATAAAATTACAAGGGAATTTCTTTATCTAAGAGTAAACCTATACTAAATCTTGAGTCTTTAGATCTTGTACCTGCAAAGTAAAGAACAAACAAAAAGGAAAATGAAAGTTAAATTATTAATTTTACTCTCAGTAGAGAGTAGTGAGTTGCACTGCTCAAGTTTACATTATTGAGTAATCTTTTAGAGGCAAGTTTCACCAATATGAAAGAATTGATCTTTGATAATAAATAAGCCATAAGTCAATGATGACCCACAAGTATAGGGGATCGCCACAGTCTTCGCGGGTAGTATTACCTAATTTATTGATTCGACACAAGGGGTGCCAAAGAATACTTGCAAGCCTTAACAACTGAGTTGTCAATTCAGCTGCACCTGGTAATAGTTCTTGCTCATAGAAGTTTATCAGTAGCAACAGTTTGTAATAGCAACAGCAACAGTGAAACAGGAGCAATAGTAACAGTAGCAATAAACAGTAGGATATGAGCGCGGTAGGCATATGGATGGATGGACGGGCATTGCATGGACGAGTCTAAACAAGAAACTTCAAGATCTAGGGCGATGCAGATAAATAAGAATAAGCATCCAAGTACTAAACAATCCTAGGCATGTGCTCCATATATAGTCATACATGCTCGCAATGAGAACTTGCACAACATCTTCTGTCCAGCCAGCCCGTGGCAGCAGGGCCTCTAGGGAACTACTGGCAATTAAGGTGCTCCTTTTAATAGAGCACCGGAGCAAAGCATTAACACTCTGTGAACATATGTGATCCTCACACCACAGCCATCCCCTCCGGATGTCTCAATTTCTGTCACTTCGGGGCCTTTGGATCCGAACAATGATATGTGTACACAACTTGCAGATAATATCACAAACAATACTATCATAATGATTCAATAATTAGTTCAGATCTAAGATCATGGCACTCGGGCCCTAGTGACAAGCATTAAGCACAACAAGTTGCAACAAAGTCAAATAGCACTAATAGAGATACTAGGCACTATGTCCTAACGATCTTATTCGATTACAAGATAGAACTCATCCAATCCCTACCATCCCCATAGCCTACAGCGGGGGATTACTGTCAACACCCGGATTTTTCAATCCTAGATGCCTGTTATGCCATACATCGCAATCCCAGGATTACCATTTTTGCGAGACGTAATAGAATTGGATACCATAGTACATCATCCGTTACAACGATACATAAGTTCTTACACAAATAGGGATCTCATGATCCAGTTCTTAATACAATTTCAAGCAGCGGAATACGTAGTAATAACGGTAGCGTAGGAGAATCTCCATCTTCAGGGTCACAGGCAATGCTGACGATGGGAGATGATCCTAGTTGTCGTAACCTTCCTAGGGTCCATCTTCCAGGTACTCCTCTTCATAGTCTGGCCATGGGAATAGCCAGGGACAAAGCCATGAGTACTCTTTAAGTACTCGCAAACTAATACTAACAGGTAAGGGGTTTTTGGATAATAGGACACTAGGCTCTAGGGTTGTTTTGCAAAAAGCCAGGTTTATCTCTACTAAGTTCCAAAGCTAGTCACAATTTTATAACTCCTAAGTGGGATCTTGTAATTCAGGTCACAACTCTGTTGTGGTCAAGTCAAAGCCTCAATTCGTTTCACAAGTCATTTTGAAAAGTCTGACGGGGGAACAGTATGGCCACTCCAACTGTCCATAACCGCGGACGCGGCTATTCGAATAGTTTGACACTCTGCAGAGATTGTACACTTTCACCACAACATTCGATACATCCGTCAGGAACAAATCCTGAATTCACCATACTCAGTATGCGGATAATCAATCCTAACCTTTCGATTACACGCCCTAGTATAAGCACCTCTCCTATGAGTATGGCCTCCCAACCATGACCAACTGTCATCTTGGGTACTGCACAGGTGGACAATCTTCACAAGGTAGCCTCAGCTCAGACCTTGGCCGTGAGGGAACTAATACTAAGGTACATAAGTTTCCAGTCAAGCCCTACCCAATCTTCGGGTATTGTGTTTGTACGATAAAATTGGAATGGTATCGCATTCAGACAACCATCAGTTTTATAAAGGGGCTAAGGCTCATGCCTCAACATTTTCAACACCAAAATCATCAAGTGTTTGGAAACACATGTCCAAAACATTTCAATAGAATGATCCATCATTCCAAGGTTTTCTTAACCATTTTTCCACCAAGTATTCCCATCTAAAGTTGATCAAGTTTTATGCTTAGCACTAGCATCTACAGGTGGGGTAGTACTAAGGAGGGGTGGTAACTAGTGGGGTTTTAACTAAGTTAAATCTCATGTCTTAGGCTGAGATCAAGGTTTCTATCTTAGGCCAAATTTTATGCTCTTTATGCAACCTTCAGCACAACTGTCTAGTATCTACCAAACTCTTAGGTAGAATCTAAGTAAGCTTTGATAAAGAAATAAAGTAAGAAGCTTGCACATAAAACTAGGATTTGGTTTTATCAAGGGGGTATGATCACATATGCTTAAAGCATATAGTAGTCATATCACAAGTATGGGTTTGTGGCATCAGTAGGGTATCTTGCAAGGGTTAGCTTGCATCAATATCAGTATAAGCTTGCATAGTTACTAGCTTGCATCAGTGTCAATATAAGCTTGCCTTGTGCAGAGCAGTGGTTGAAGTTCTCCTCGGCTTCCTCTTCGTAGTATCCTCCTTCCTCCTCGTATCCTTGGTCGGTACTAGCATCGATGAAGAAATACGAGGTACACAATCACCAAACAATACTTAACTACTTGCAATCATCACACACAAGGGTCCTATAGATGATCTAGCATCATCTCTAACATTACAAGGTTAAGGCTTGGTTTAAATCTTTTTTTTTATAAAAGTAATTTCTACTCATTGAAAAACTACTTAAGATTTAATATTCTCCAAACTAAACATGGGATCATGTTGACACATGTCATCACCACATATTGTAGTCCATGGGAATGTGATTTAAAGTGGTGTCACAATTTAATAAGGATTTACCCTTTTATTTTAATTAATTAAAGTGGCTAGAAATGCTTATGTAGCATTCTTTTATTACTTGAACAATATTTCTGCAAGTAAACCTATATGTTTTTATATATTCTGAAAGGTATGGTTAAATGTGATTTTTGAGAGTTGGAATCAACTCAAAAGCTATTATGGTTTAAATTTGAAAAATGTTTGAATGCAGAAAAGCTTCTGCCTTGTTATTTTTACCAGGGGTGATCTAGAGATCCAAATGACTTGAATCCAACGGTCTTGGATTCAGAATTCATAGACCTTTCCAACAAAATTGGTTTCATTCAAATTGGTGCACTGAATCGATCTGGGTTGATTTTTGAAGTTGAGTACAGAAGTGTGTTTGAATTGAAATAGAAAAAGATTTAATTTGAATAACTGGGCTGCGCGGAAAATTCTAACGGGCCGGCCTTCTAAGCGCAGTGCTCCCGCGGGCTGCTTAAGTGGGTGTCCCCACTCGTCAGTGACACGGGGCTGGGCGAAGCGGTATGGGGCAACGTGGGTCGTTCGATCTAGTTCTAATCTAACGGCTGGGAGTCATCATCGACGCGAGATAACTCCGGCGAGAATGAAACCTAGCGCGGCCAGTGAGGGTCGCTGGGGGCTCACCGGGGTACTGGCGAGGCTCGGCGAGGCGGGCGAACGATGAAGTCGATGACGGCGAACTCAGGAGTGGTCGCGGCAGCTCCTGGGGCGGCTCCAATCGCTGGCTCCTTTCTTCTCTGGCAGCGGCAGGCTCCAGTGAAATTCCGGCGAGGTGGTGCTCGCCTTGCTCTGAGAATGGTGTGGCACGATCAGTGAGGATAGGGGAGTGAGATGGTGTGAAGAATTCGTGCGGGGTTGTCCTCTATTTATAGTCGAGCGAGGGGATCGTCGGGGCGCATGGTGAGCTCGTCGGGGGCGACGTTACAGGCGGCTAATGGCATGGGCAAGGGTAGGGGACGGTGTTGTGTCTCCTGGGATGCTCAACGACATGGTCGCGAGGCATGGGGCGGTGTGGTTTGGTCTGGAACGGCCGGTGCTCTGCGCGGCAGAGGCGGCGTCTTCGATGGCGGGCGGTGGCTGTGTGGCACGGGGCGGCAAATGGGGATGTCTGGCGGTCTCCTGGGTTGATAGCGATCATGTATGCACGTGGCGAGGGCGGCGCGCGGTCTGTGGATGCTGGTCGAGGGTGGCGCTCTGGGCACGCTCGGCATGGTCTGGGCGCGGCTTGTGCGCATGGTCCAGGGCTTGGCGACGCTTGCGGCTGGGACAGTGAGTGGCGGTGGATGGTGGGATGCCTCCTAGACAAGGTTGGCACGGCTAGTTCTTCCTCTAGCTCTCTATCCACAATGGGGTGACATTGGGGTGCTCGGCTGTTCACCATTGATGGCAATGGCAAGCTCACAGGGGTGCTAGTGTTGGGCTAATCTTTCTAGATGATCTACTGAGTTGTGTGTGAGCTAACTAGGGAACAAGTTAGGCAAGAATCACTGCACACTATAGTGTTTGATGTTTTGTTTGATTTGTGTCTGCAACCTGTTTGATGAAATGGCCGCATGAAAACAAGTTTTGAATTTTGAAATGATTTTTGGTGGGTTTGCTAGATTGGTGCTGGTGAGTCTGCAGATGCTTGGGTTTTGAAAGTTGAGCTTGTTTGAGTGGGTTTTGAAAAAGTGGGATCTTCCCATATGAAGAAGATTCAATTTTGAATTGTCATTTAAACTATGCATTTGAAAGTTTCTGGATGATCACAAAGTGGGCCTTGATACTCTGTTATGAGTACATTCAAGGGGTGCAAAGATCTAGAAAAGTTTCTGTTAGGTTCTGAAAGTTTGAGACAGCCAAAGTAGGCATGGGAGTTAAATTGGCCAAAATGACCATTCACTTAATATATTTGTTTTGATTTACTTGTCTTTAAGGAAAGTGTGGGAAATGTTTTAGATGATGTTCATTTCACCTAAGAAACATTTTACAAGTAATGTATCACACAAACAAGGTGGTTTTTAAAGAAATTCAATATCCATGCATACACATATACATGCATTCATGAGTTTATTTAGAAAAGTTTTTGTTAACCCTAATCTTGATGATTAGTGTTTGATGATCTAAGTTTGGTATTTTTTGGGATGTTACAATTACTCACTCATGGATGAGGGAGACATCGATGGTTAATGTAGAGGCATTGGTGATGACGATGGCGATGATCCTCCCCAAATTACCCGTCCCGGGAAGGTGCCAGAACGGAGTTTCTGGATCCGAATCACGACTTCTGGTGGTGGTGGTGCAGCGGAACTATTTTCTGTAAAACGTCGAACCCCCCCCCCCCCCTCGGTTTTTAGGTCTAGGGGTAACTTATAGGCGAAGAGGGAGCCTGAGGGGGTGCCTGGGGTGGCCGCACCCCCTAGGAGCGAGCAAGGCCCACCCGCGCCTGGCAGGGGTGTGAGCCCCCCAGGCCTCCACTTTGTTTCGTCTTCTAGCTCCGTGGATCTTCTGGGAAAATATAATTTTTGGCATATTTTTCGGGATTTTTCCTGATAGTTGATTTTCTACACAAAAACTAGACACCAAGGTAATTCTGCTGAAAACAGCGTCAGTCTGTGTTAGTTGTATCCAAATCACACAAGTTTAGAGGAGAAACAATAGCAAAATTATTCGGGAATGTAGATATGTTTTGGATGTATCAACTCCCCCCAAGCTAGCTTATTGCTTATCCTCAAGCAATTCACTTGAAAACTGAGTGCGATAAAAGAACTTTCACGAACACATTTGCTTAATATGATGTATATATTCTTAGCACAGGAGTAGATACTTAAACCATTCATAATAAGAAGTAAGCAACCAAGTCTACTCAATAGTCATTTCTAGCTATGAAGATAAACCAACTCAATAATAATAAGTAGCATGGAACATAAACATAAGAAACATTGCAATGCTCATAGTAAGGTATGTTAGAGTGGTATCTCGCTTGCCTTTTTTGTAGAGCATAATATAAATGCCAAGGCACCTCTAAAGTTCAAGTGAAGAATAGAAGTAAAGATATCAGAGATACAAGCATCAAAATCATGACATAATTAACCAAGTTTTGAGACAAACACAAGAATGACAACTATGCTCTCAAGAAGGTGCTCATAGAACAAGTGGTGACTCAACATGGAAGTGAAAAGTTCTTGAAAAGTTTGAAAGGCTTCCTAATGCTAAAAGGAAGGTACTCATTAGCTTTGAGCTCTCATTTCCCCTATCATAGGCATCTTTATATGGTTAAGGTGAAAGTGAGGTCCAATATGAGTTATATGCTTGACAGACCATAAACTGGAAGTCCCATGTTCCTTGAGTACGAGGGCTGATCTGCATGCTACTCAACTTTGGTTACCTGCAAGTTCTTGTCATTGTACATACATGCATATCATAGAGAACCGCGAACAGGGTACCCCTTGCACATGATACAGGAGATATCCCATGATCAAAATGACAAGGCAAGCAGATAATGAGCATCTAAGCTATCTTTTTATTTATTTTGTGCATAGCTTTTTATTGAGGATGTGTCACATCCCAAAAATATCCAAATTTTGAAATGTGAAAAATAAATCAGCAAAATAAATAATTGTTGAAATTTAGGGTGAAAAAAACTTTTGTTTCTAAATGGAAACTTAAAAATCCCATCTTGAACAAACTTTGAATAGAATGTGAATCCAACCAAATTCAAATCAAGTGAAATGCATTCTTCTTAAATGCATCTTGAAATTTAAACACTTGGAAAATAAACCAAAACCCTAAAACCCTAATGGGATATTTCCAAGATATCTCTAAGACCATGGATTTGATCCATATAAAATTTGTCAACAAATATTTATAAATGATCAAGAATGACAAATGTAAATATTATAAAACCAGAGAAATTGATTTCATTCAATTTGGGACCATAGATAAAATCTTATGAATTTAGTAAGATCAGGAAATTAAATTTCCAAAGCTAATAAAGCATCTATCTAAAAATCCATACCAAATGGTGAGTAAATAATCCTAAAGAGATTTAAAAGGATAAACAAATATTAAATAAAATTTTACAAGTTGGAATCACCATTTTTGGATCCTTAAATAAAAAGATATGGTTTTATAAGCAAAGGAAGAAATAAATAAATAAATAAATAAATAAGGACTATTTTAAAAGGCCAAATTAAAACTTGGCCAAGCAAATAAAATAAAATACTTTTGTTTAATAAAAAGAGTAAAGGATTATTTAAATAAAATCATGAGGATTTATTATTATCCAATTTCATTTAAGTAAAAGACATTTTCATTTTAAATGAACATTAAAAACAAAACAAAGTATTTTAAATAATAATTCAAAGTGTTTTTTTAAATAAAACCTACTGAAAAGATTTGGTAAAATTTAGATTTCAAATGGAGTTTGAAAACATTAATAAATCTTATTTGAATTAATACAAGGGCCTATTTTATATAATTAATATATCCTAAAAAGAATAAAAGAATTATTCTAAATTTGACTTTAGAATATGTTAAATAACAGTATTAAAATCTACACAAAGTTTGGTAGAAGTTTGAATTCAAATGGTTGTTTGAAATGATAAGAAACCAGCCTAGCTAACCCAGCCCACTAGCCCAGTCCAGCCCACTTCCTCTCTCCCCGCGAGAAAACGTTTCGCACCAGAAACTTAACCCACGCTACCACCGATGCCTGGACCCCACCTCACCCCCTCTCTCTCGCTGCCACCAGACGCCACCTGCCAGCTCACCTTCTTCCCCACCACGACCAGTTCATCCAAAACCTCGCTATCGTTTGCTGCGTTGATTCCACTGCTTAAATCATCTTCAATAATCGCATAACTCGCCCATTATCTCGCCCATTTAAGCGCCCATGCCTCCTCTCCCTTTCCTCTCACACTCTGCTGCCAGAGAGCCACCGGGCTGCCGCAATTTTGCTTGCGAACGCCTCTGTTCCGATGACCTTACGACGATGATTCCGACGGAGCCAGCCAGCCCCACTACCCCTCGACCACACGAGCGTTCTCCCCATCGTCCTACGAACCTCCCAGTACCGCTCATTTAGCCGCGCGCGCCTCAGACGCTCGGCAACGACGACGCCCCCTCGCCACCGTCCACTGCCTCGACTCCGGCGAGTGCCCCAGGTAGCATCTGACCACCCCCTTTCCTCTCGCTGATGCACGCATGATCGCCAACCTCGTGCGCAGCTAACGCAGCCCTCATCTTGTCTTAGCGTGGTCTGAAACGTCGCCAACGATGACAGCCTGAGAGCACCGCCGCCAGAAGCTTCTCCGGCGAGCAATCACCGTCATCCTCGAGTGCCCCTTCGCCAACCAAGGACACGACGAGCATCAGCAAGATCACGCGATTCTGGTGTGCCATCCCACTCCTCTTCTCTCCTCCTGTATCGCCGGCAATCTCACCGCCAGAACGCCGCCGCCGCGCAGCCGCCGCCAGCGCCGCCCACCTATGGTCGCTGCATCGTGAACCGTTGGATCCAGATCGTAGAGATAGGATAGATTGACTTGATCGAACCGGTATGTTCAATCAGAGCCGTGCGTTGTAACTTAAATCCAACGCACCGCGTAGCTCGATCCATACGTGGCTCTGAGTGTGATTTAAAAACAGAAACATTTCAATTTGATATGGGAATTTGCAAATTGCATAACTTTTGATCCACACGTCCAAATTTTGCAAATTTTATATCAATGGAATCAACAAGACATGTAATTTCCATCCATGTACTTTGTTTAGTAAATTGCATCTGTTAAATTGGTTGTTTTTGTAGAAACTTGTGTAGGCATAAATTGAATATAAAATTCATTCTAAAATTATTTTTGTGATAAAATCTTTGGAAAATGGATTTTTTCGAACCTACTGACCATATAAACCAACTTGTGGTTTCAAAAACATATTTTGTGAAGCAAATGAATAAACCTTTGAATTAAAGCATTTCTAGTTAAATGAAATTATGGTTTATGTGTTAAAAATACTTTTTTGAGTAAAACCATTGGAAAATGTTTTGATTTAAACTCTATGACCCTAAACACCAAGTTTTAGGATTTAAAAATATAATTGATGAACCCTATAAATTATTACTTTGCAAAAAAAGAATTTCCAACAACATAAAATATTGTTTTAGTATAAAAATAGTTTAAAGGTGGAACCTTTTGCAAATGGTTTTAATATTAAAAACCTGACCTTAAAACACTAACATTTGTGTTAGAAATATATTTGGCAAACACTAGAAAATCTTACTTTGATTAAATCATTCCTAGCAAAAACAAAAAATGATTTAAGTGACCATTTTCACTAACTTAATATCAAATGGTTTTGCCACATTTATAAATGACCTTGCCACTTTTATAAATGACACATATGTGTTTTAAAATGTTTCTAACCTAATACAAACCACTTTTCCAAATAAAACAATTTTTGGCATGCTTGCATGCATTGCTTTGTTTTTATTATTCTATGTGATGATTGCTTGAATGGTAGATTGAATATTTGCTTGCTTGATTGAATTGTAGTGGAATTTGAAGAGTGTGACTATTGAAAGATCAAGGAGTGAACTTATAATCTCTACCAAAAAGGCAAGTGATGCTTCATACTTTTGTCCCATTATTTTCACTATGCATTAGTGATATTTCTAAGTAGGACTTGCATCGAATTTTTGCTAAGTATAAACCATGCCATGGGAAATCCTAGTAGATGAAACCTTAGTAGAATTATCCTATGTTAAGATTCCTACTACTATAATGCTTAGCTTAGCAAGTAGAAAACAAGGGCAATTTATGTTCATGCTATGGAATATTTCTAAGTCAAGGACTTGTGTTTTGTTTAATAAAACAACTAAGTGAATGAATCACCTGGGTGGAAAGGGGCTTGATTGGTGGTTTTCGGTTGAGTGGTTACACAAGGCCCATTCCTATGGTTTACCTTGTGTATCTCACTTGTGGATTGCCACCCAGGAACAAAGAGATTTGAGATGTCAAATGTTGAGAAGCTTCAAGTGCATCCACTTGGCATTATGGGATCTGCCTGGATCATATAGGTTGCAATAACTTAGCCAAATGGACAGTTGGTGATAGGGGATGATAGGTTGGAGCTCGTCCATTCTGGTCTAAGGGAAGGCTTCTGAAAGATCTTGTCTTGGTGAAACCAAGTCTTGTGGGGAAAGTGCACCACCTCTGCAGAGTGTAAAATCTAAGTACTTAGCCATGTCCCTGGTAAAGGACAATTTGAGCATCAAGACATGGAAGCTATCAAGAATCTCCTCATCCAAATTTCTAAGTTAAAAACTTGTGGTTGAACAAGGGTGAAGGTTCACCAATTTTTATTGGTGGTTCCTTGGGTGATTTTGTCAAACAAAACTTAGCGTTTTCAAATGATAAGGAAAATCTATTTTGAGCAAAGCAAGCCTAAGCTCCACTTAGCCAAATGCATATAGATGATTGTCACCACTATACTACCATAGTATCACTTGCCAATACAATTCAAATGTATTGACCCTTGTGGCTGTAACTTATTATGTTGCAGGTTTGTTTGATGTTAGTGAAGTATGTTGATTAGGATTACAAGTCTACAACAAACATGATTGCCTGTGGCACTTTGAAGATGAAGGACCCCATGCTATAGTTATTTCTGCTGCATTGTAATGAGATAGCCAAATGAGCTATGTAAGATGTAATGAATTATTTTATTCCTGGTTATAAAGTTGTAATATGACCTTTGTTTCTTGATATTACATATTAACTGTGGATTCTAGCTATTGATCCAGGGACTAGCATTGTAAACACAGGGATCTCTACCTTATTAAAGGTTGGGACCTCTCCAGATGGTATCAGAGCATTGTGTTGCCTGTAGGATTGTAACCCTAGGATTGGACAAAACCCCTTAGAAAAATAGGAGTTGTATTTGTTCCAAAACTTATTTACAAAAAATCTTGTAAACTCTTTCCTCAATCATTTTGGTTTTAATTCTACATCTCTTCTATTTCAAACTTGATGGACAAAGACCTCAACCATCAGCAAAGGACTTCACCAACTCAAATGACTTCAACATCATCAAGGACTTCAACTTTATTTTCCCCAAGGACTTCAACTTGGACATTACTAAGGACTACAAGTGAGAGAAGAAATATTACTCAAGACTTGAAGACTAAGGAAACACAACTTAGAAGGAACCATCATCACCTTTGAAGCTTGTGACTAAGACACAAGAATTTCCCAAGGAAACCATGATCTCATTCAAGAAGAAACAACAAAGAAGAATAGAATGATCTCAAGTGAACCATATAGTTGGACCACCATATTTAGAATAGATCAAACCCACCAACTTATGTAGTGTAGAAAAAATATTTTGTTGCCTAAAATTGTGCTTGAAACTTGTTGTTTGAGTGGAATTATTGTTTGTGATTGCTTGCACATTTCTTGTGTGAATTGTGATGTGTGTGATTAGAATTATTGCCTTAGAAATCTTTTGCCTATTCTAATCCTAATCCAACCCAAACAGATGACTACTCCAAGAAACTCCAACATCAAGAATGGTGACAACAACAACAAAGAGATGCACATGAGACAACTGCTAGCAAACCAAACCCAGTTGAATCAGTTGACAACTCAGTTTTTAGCCAACAACAATGAGTTAGACCCAACCATGCAAAAGTTTTTGGAAATTCAATCCCAATTGTTGCAAGGGATGACCACTCAAATGATCAGCATGAAAGACAGCCTTTCCCAAGGAGATGGTGACAACAATGATGTCAGAAATGATATTGTAGAGGGAACTCAAGCTTGCAATATTTGTGGAGACATGGATCACACTTCCAAAGAGCATGAAGATCAATGCCCTAATTGTGAAGATAAACATCCACCTAATCAATGCCCCACATCTTAAGCTACCTGCTTCCTATGTGTCCCTATCCAATGCCGCATCTATTCCATAGTTCAACAAAGGAAACAAGGTGGAGTGCATCAACATCTTGTAAACCCCCATGAGGGAACAACTTCTACCAAGAAGGATGAAGACAAAGGAAAATCTCAGCTTGCACCTCCAAGCAATATGACTCACCTTGATGGACAGAAGAAGAGACATATGTATTATCTAAGAAAAAGATTAAGGAGACAAGGAGACTTTCCCACCTTTGAGGTGAGATATGAAGGGCATGAACTAGAAGAACTTCTAGCCTTGGAGAAACCCAAGAAGAAGAAGGACAAAAGCCAAGTGTAGTGTTGCCATTGCAAAGAGATGGGACACTATGCCAATGAATGTCCAGAGAAGAAGAAGAAGAAGTATAAGGAAATTAGCCAAGTGTGGTGCAACAACTGCAAAGAGCTAGGCCATTATGTATCAACTTGTCCACAGAAGATACGTGTAAAGAGGGAGTGTCCCAACCTTTATTAACATAAGGTGGTGTCCCCTGTGTTTTACAATGCTAGTCCCTGGATCAATAGCTAGCATCCACAGTTAAGATGTAATATCAAGATACAAAGGTCATAATATAACTTTATAACCAGGAATAACATAGTTTTATTACATCATTACATAGCTCATTTGGATAATACATTACATTGCAGCGGAATAACTATAAGCATGGGGTCCTTCATCTTCAAAGTGCCACAGGTAGATGTTGGTTGTAGACTTTGTAATCCTAATCAATCAATCTTCACTAAAGAAATCAAACCTGCAACATTCCAAGTCACAGCCACAAGGGTCAATACATTTGAATTGTATTGGCAAGTTTCACTTCTTAGTTGAATACAAGTGGATCCTATCACTACATGCATATTTGGCTAAGTAGAGTTTAGGCTCATTTGCATAAAGCAATAATTTATCCTATCTTTTTAAAATGGTTTTGGTCCTTTGTCAAATCTCCTTTTTCCAAGTTCCTTGAACTCCTTGGTAGAAACTCAAGTGTTCAAGTCCTTGTCAAAATCCCTTGAGCTCCTTGGTAACCCCAAGTGCATCAAGTTTTATAAAATCTCATGAGTTCCTTGGTAACCCCAAGTGTTCATGTTTTCAACAAAATCTCTTGAGTTCCTTGGTACCCCCATGTACATCAAGTTTTGTCAAAGTCTCTTGAGCTCCTTGGTAACCCCAAGTGCATCAAGTCCTTAAAAGTTTTCTTTTTAGATATTAGAATGTCGAGATCTCCCATAGCTTCAAACTTTAGTTGCTCAGTATTGTCCATAACCGGGGACACGGCTAAGTACTTAGATTTTATTATCTTCTGCAGAAGGAGTACACTTTACCCACATGTCACAATCCCATCCTTTTGCCACCAGTGGCCACTGGATTAGTGCTCACCAAGATGGAGTACTGGCAGATTGAGAATGTGACGAAGTCTTTCCAAAGGGTCCTCCCATACACCATTGCTAGCTTGTCTTCAGCACCCATGAAGCATTCCAGATCCCCATGTCCAATAAACTGAAGACAATGCATGGGTCTTCCCAATGTAGTTGACTAAGCCAGAGCCATAATAGCATGTGGTTGCACACGAAAGCCACAATTGGAGAAACATGTTCAATCTCTAAGTTTCCTGGGTGGTTTCCTTTGGAGCACAACACAAAGAGAATGCCATAGACATGGTTCCTTTTGTTGCCACCTTCTCCAAAACTTAAAGTAACCTTGGCCACCCAGGTGGTTCATTGAGTCCTTGTTTTATTATATATAAAAACACAAGTCCTTTTCTCAACCTTTGTAAAATCTCAACATGTATCTCTTTTCAAAATATGGCATGGATAAGCATGTAACAACTACATTGTTTTCTCTAAGGAATATATATATAGGGAATCCTATTAGGATTTAGCATAGCATAAGTATAGAAATTATTTTCATGCATGTTTCAAAATCCACTAAGTGTAATGAAAATAGTAGGACTTTAGATGATAGTGTCACTTGCCTTTTTGGTAGGGAATGTTGGTTCACTCCTTGATCTTGCTAGTCTCACACTTTTCTATCTTTACTACAATCAATCAAACAAACACAATATCAACTAGCATTCCAAACCAATAATCATTCAACAATTCACACACACAAAACAATGGGATCTAAGTCATGCATGTAAGCATGCAAGAGAGGGTTCTATTTGTAAAGATGGTCTCCACTAGGCTTCTAATCTTTGTAAGGTCCAAAGTGGTCATTTACCAAAATGGCAAATTCATTTGCAAATGGGTTTTATCCATAAACCTATTTTCAAAACCTTTCATCATTTTATGTGGTGAAAAACATTTTTCTCAATGCCACAACCTTAAGTGGTTTCCCAAAATTTGGTGTTTATGGTCAGTAGGTTTGGTCCAAAACATTTTCTCCAAAGTTTTTACTCAAAACCATTTTCATAACAAAACCATTATTTTTAAATGGCTAGAAATGACCAAATCAAGTTTTTCTTCCCAACTTTCACAAAAACCATTTTAAAATCCATGGGTTGGTTCCTAGGGTCAGTAAGTTTACAACAACCCATTTTGCAAAGGTTTTAATCCTAAAAACATTTTTGAATCATTTTTCTACTCTAAACAAGCATTCAAAAGTATCTGCAAAAACAAACACTCTAATGGATACTATTTGCTAAACCAAGGGCATGGTTGGCTAGGGCTTGTTCCACTGATTCCATTGATACCAAATTTGCAATTTTTGGACGTGTGGATCAAAAGTTACAAAGGTTTGAAAATCACATTCTAATCTGATTTCAAAATCAGTTCTAAACAGAACAGGGGACACGCGGCACTTTTCTATTCGCCGATACCGGTTCGGGTGGATCGCGTGCTGCAGGCCGTTAGATCAAGTTGCATCGCACGGCACTGGCTGCGTACCCTTTCGATTTTAAGTGATCTAATCTCGTCTCTCCGATCTAAATTGAACGGTTCCTACTGCCTGGCCAAGAACTGGCGGCGCTCGACGGTGGCGCGCGATGGCGGTGCTCTGGCTACAGCGTAACGGCGAGAACAGGAAGCGAGAGTAGTAGGAAGGTGCTCACCGCGTTTGCAGAGGCCTGGGGAAGTTCGTCGTGTGGTCGGCGTGGCAAGAGGCGCACGAGGGCAGGAGGAATTCCTCGCCGGAGTTCGGTCTGGCGACGGTTGGCTCTGGTCGTGGTCGAAGACGATGCTACGGGTCATGAGAAGGTAAACCAGAAGCATGGTTAGACGCGTACGATCAAGGAGATGCTGTGTGCGTGAAGGAGGAGAAGAGGGGCGGTCTGGACTTACCGGAGGAGCTCGACGGAGGCGAGACAGACGGCGGCGCTCAGAGCTTGGTTGGAGTCGACGCTCAGGGACGCCCGCGGGTGAACGGAGGGTACTGGGAGAATCGTCTGGGAGTGGTGAGTGTGCCCGCGTGCTCAAGGGGGCAGGAGGTGGCGAGTACTGGCCGGAATTGGAGGTGGAAGCTCGTCGGAGGAGCGGCGGTTTGGAGATGATTCCGAGCAGCCTGGTGGCGAGGTGGAGTTGGTGTTTGCGGGGAATGACAGAGGGAGGAGAGGTGCTTTTGTACGCTTGGTCAGGGGCGAGATTAACGCAGCCATTATTCGTGAAGTTACGCGCGGATTGAATGGCAGTGAACGGCAGCGAGGTTTGGGGAGAAATGGTCGCGCGGGTGAGGAGGATGAACAGGGAGGTGGGGTCCAGTCGTCAGTGAGGATGCGAGAAGGAAAGGAGGTCCACCGGTCAGTCTCTGCACGGGTTCGAAAATGAGTACGAAACATTTTTCTTCGGGGAGGAAAAACTGGGCTGGTTCTGGGCCTTGTGGGCTCTGTCGACTGGGCTGGTCCAGATCCTATTTTTTTCTGTCTGCTGCCTTTTTCTTTTTCTAAAACTATTTCCTGTTTTGAAATTCAAACAATCAAACAATACTCAAACCAAATCATACAACCACCAAACTTTGTAACTTTGAACTTGGTTCTGTTCAGTAGTAAAAACCAAAATTCAAAAGATTAAAATAAACTAGTTTTATTTTAGGGTCCATTATTAATTAAATAAATAGACCTTGTTTTAATAAATCAAAATAGGATTTGATTTTTATTTTAAACTCCATTTTGAAAACTAAACATCTTCAAACCATAACAGTAGGTTTTATTTAAGAATATAATATATTTAGAAAACTTATTTTAAAAACAAATAAACAAGTTTTGATGATTTGGAAATAGTAAAACCTTTATTAAATAAAACTTGGATATTAAATCCTTATTACTTTATTTAAATAATCCTTTACCAATTTTCTCAAAAAGAAATATTTTGTTCTTTTAAAGACTTGGCCAAGTTTTATTTTGGCTTTGTAAAATAATCTTTATTAATAAAACTTCTGTTTCATTTGGAAACCAAAACTTTTTATTTAAAGATCTAAATAGTAATTTTTAAATATTTTTATTTTCCTTTAATAAATGTTTATCTTTTTAAATCCCTTTAGGATTTTTATTTATTCCAAATAGGTTTGAAGTTCCAATTTGAATTCAAAAAGTTTCTTCTGGACCTAAAAATCAAATAAAGTTTTATTTTATTCATTTATTTTTCACATTACAAGATTTGGAAAATCTTGGGATGTGACAATACGTGAAGAGCTCAACCTTGTTACATGTTACAATTGTGGTGACCAAGGACATTATGCAAGAAATTGTCCAGAAAATATGAAGCAAAAAATAAACAAACCTATGAAGAATCTTAGCCTTGTCACATGTTTCAAGTGTGGAAACAAAGGACACTATGCAGATGTCTGCCCAGAGAAGATTCATCAAGACCCCAAGCAAGCCAAGATGTAATCTAGTTGGAAATTTTTTAGGGTGGTAGTACCCTAGTTGCCTTGAAGCCAATTTGTAACCCCTATCTTTCCAAAATTTCGAGACGAGATCTCTTTTAAGGGTGGTAGCCTGTCACATCCCAAAATTTTCCAAATTTTGAAATGTGAAAAATAAATCAACAAAATAAATAATTGTTGAAATTTAGGGTGAAAAGAAACTTTTGATTCTAAATGGAAACTTAAAAATCTCATCTTGAACAAACTTTGAATAAAATTTGAATCCAACCAAATCCAAATCAACTGAAATGCATTCTTCTTAAATGCATCTTGAAATTTAAACACTTGGAAAATAAACCAAAACCCTAAAACCCTAATGGGAGATTTCCAAGATATCTCTAAGAACATGGATTTGATCCATATAAAATTTGTCAACAAATATTTATAAATGATCAAGAATGACAAATGGAAATATTATAAAACCATAGAAATTGATTTCATTCAATTTGGGACCATAGATAAAATCTTATGAATTTAGTAAGATCGGGAAATTAAATTTCCAAAGCTAATAAAGCATCTATCTAAAAATCCATACCAAATGGTAAGCAAATAATCCTAAAGAGATTTAAAAGGATAAACAAATATTAAATAAAATTTTACAAGTTGGAATCACCATTTTTGTATCCTTAAATAAAAAGATATGGTTTTTATAAGCAAAGGAAGAAATAAATAAATAAGGACTATTTTAAAAGGCCAAATTAAAACTTGGCCAAGCAAATAAAATAAAATACTTTTGTTTAATAAAAAGAGTAAAGGCTTATTTAAATAAAATCGTGAGGATTTATTATTATCCAATTTCATTTAAGTAAAAGACATTTTCATTTTAAATGAACATTAAAAACAAAACAAAGTATTTTAAATAATAATTCAAAGTGTTTTTTAAATAAAACCTACTGAAAAGATTTGGTAAAATTTAGATTTCAAATGGAGTTTGAAAACATTAATAAATCTTATTTGAATTAATACAAGGGCCTATTTTAAATAATTAATATACCCTAAAAAGAATAAAATAATTATTCTAAATTTGACTTTAGAATATGTTAAATAACAGTATTAAAATCTACACAAAGTTTGGTAGAAGTTTGAATTGAAATGGTTGTTTGAAATGATTAAACAAAATCAAAATAGAATAATGAAAACAGAAAAATAAAACGTTTCAGAACAAAAAAAAAATATAAGAAACCAGCCTAGCTAACGCAGCCCACTAGCCCAGTCCGGCCCACTTCCTCTCTCCCCGCGAGAAAACATTTCGCACCGGAAACTTAACCCATGCTGCCATCGACGCCTAGACCCCACCTCACCCCTCTCTCTCTCGCTGCCACCAGACCCCACCTGCCAGCTCACCTTCTTCCCCACCGTGACCAGTTCATCCCCAACCTCGCCTGCGTTTGCTGCGTTGATTCCTCTGCTTAAATCCTCTTTAATCCATGCATAACTCGCCCAGTAATCTCGCCCATTTAAGTGCTCATGCCTCCTCTCCCTTTCCTCTCACACTCTGCTGCCAGAGAGCCACCGGGCTGCCGCTATTTTGCTTGCGAACGCCTCTGTTCCGACGACCTTCCGGCGACGATTCCGACGGAGCCAGCCAGCCCCACTACCCCTCGACCACACGAGCGCGCTCCCCATCGTCCTGCGAACCTCCCAGTACCGCTCGTTTAGCGGCGCGCGCCTCAGACGCTCGGCAACGACGATGCCCCCTCGCCATTGTCCACTGTCTCGACTCCGGCGAGTGCCCCAGGTAGCATCTGACCACCCCCTTTCCTCTCGCTGATGCATGCATGATCGCCGACCTCGTGCGTAGCTAACGCATCCCTCATCTTGTCTTAGCATGGTCCGAAACATCGCCAACGACGACAGCCCGAGAGCACCGCCGCCAGAAGCTTCTCGGGCGAGCAATCACCGTCATCCTCGAGTGCCCCTTCGCCAACCAAGGACACGACGAGCATCAGCAAGATCACGCGATTCTGGTGAGCCATACCACTCCTCTTCTCTCCTCATGTATCACTGGCAATCTCACCGCCAGAGCGTTGCCGCCGCGTAGCCGCCGCCAGCTCCGCCCACCTATGGTCACTGCATCGTGAACCGTTGGATCCAGATCGTAGAGATAGGATAGATTGACTTAATCAAACCAGTATGTTCAATCAGAGCCGTGCGTTGTAACTTAAATCCAACGCACCGCGTAGCTCGATCCATACGAATCGGTACCGCCCAATAAGAAACAGCCACGTGGCTCTGAGTGTGATTTAAAAACAGAAACATTTCAATTTGATATGGGAATTTGCAAACTGCATAATTTTTGATCCACACGTCCAAGTTTTGCAAATTTTATATCAATGGAATTAGCAAGACAAGTACTTTCCAACCATGTACTTTGTTTAGTAAATTGCATCTGCTAAATTGGTTATTTTTGCAGAAACTTGTGTAGGCATAAATTGAATATAAAATTCATTCTAAAATTATTTTTGTGATAAAATCTTTGGCAAATGGATTTTTTTGAACCTACTGACCATATAAACCAACTTGTGGTTTCAAAAACATATATTGTGAGGGAAATGAATAAACCTTTGAATTAAAGCATTTCTAGTTAAATGAAATTATGGTTTATGTGTTAAAAATACTTTTTTGAGTAAAACCATTGGAAAATGTTTTGATTTAAACTCTATGACCCTAAACACCAAGTTTTAGGATTTAAAAATATAATTGATGAACCCTATAAATTATTACTTTGCAAAAAAAGAATTTCCAACAACATAAAATATTGTTTTAGTATAAAAATAGTTTAAAGGTGGAACCTTTTGCAAATGGTTTTAATATTAAAAACCTGACCTTAAAACACTAACATTTGTGTTAGAAATATATTTGGCAAACACTAGAAAATCTTACTTTGATTAAATCATTCCTAGCAAAAACAAAAAATGATTTAAGTGACCATTTTCACTAACTTAATATCAAATGGTTTTGCCACATTTATAAATGACCTTGCCACTTTTATAAATGACACATATGTGTTTTAAAATGTTTCTAACCTAATACAAACCACTTTTCCAAATAAAACAATTTTTGGCATGCTTGCATGCATTGCTTTGTTTTTATTATTCTATGTGATGATTGCTTGAATGGTAGATTGAATATTTGCTTGCTTGATTGAATTGTAGTGGAATTTGAAGAGTGTGACTATTGAAAGATCAAGGAGTGAACTTATAATCTCTACCAAAAAGGCAAGTGATGCTTCATACTTTTGTCCCATTATTTTCACTATGCATTAGTGATATTTCTAAGTAGGACTTGCATCGAATTTTTGCTAAGTATAAACCATGCCATGGGAAATCCTAGTAGATGAAACCTTAGTAGAATTATCCTATGTTAAGATTCCTACTACTATAATGCTTAGCTTAGCAAGTAGAAAACAAGGGCAATTTATGTTCATGCTATGGAATATTTCTAAGTCAAGGACTTGTGTTTTGTTTAATAAAACAACTAAGTGAATGAATCACCTGGGTGGAAAGGGGCTTGATTGGTGGTTTTTGGTTGAGTGTTTACACAAGGCCCATTTCTATGGTTTACCTTGTGTATCTCACTTGTGGATTGCCACCCAGGAACAAAGAGATTTGAGATGTCAAATGTTGAGAAGCTTCAAGTGCAGCCACTTGGCATTATGGGCTCTGCTTGGATCATATAGGTTGCAATAACTTAGCCAAATGGATAGTTGGTGGTAGGGGATGATAGGTTGGAGCGCGTCCATTCTGGTCTAAGGGAAGGCTTCTGAAAGATCTTGTCTTGGTGAAACCAAGTCTTGTGGGGAAAGTGCACCACCTCTGCAGACTGTAAAATCTAAGTACTTAGCCATGTCCCTGGTAAAGGACAATTTGAGCATCAAGACATGGAAGCTATCAAGAATCTCCTCATCCAAATTTCTAAGTTAAAAACTTGTGGTTGAACAAGGGTGAAGGTTCACCAATTTCTATTGGTGGTTCCTTGGGTGATTTTGTCAAACAAAAACTTAGCGTTTTCAAATGATAAGGAAAATCTATTTTGAGCAAATCAAGCCTAAGATCCACTTAGCCAAATGCATATAGATGATAGTCACCACTATACTACCATAGTATCACTTGCCAATACAATTCAAATGTATTGACCCTTGTGGCTATAACTTATTATGTTGCAGGTTTGTTTGATGTTAGTGATGTATGTTGATTAGGATTACAAGTCTACAACCAACATGATTGCATGTGGCACTTTGAAGATGAAGGACCCCATGCTATAGTTATTTCTGCTGCATTGTAATGAGATAGCCAAATGAGCTATGTAATATGTAATGAATTATTTTATTCCTGGTTATAAAGTTGTAATATGACCTTTGTTTCTTGATATTACATCTTAACTATGGATGCTAGCTATTGATCCAGGGACTAGCATTGTAAACACAGGGATCTCTACCTTATTAAAGGTTGGGACCTCTACAGGATGCTTCACAGAATGCTCATTATGGTGATGCTGCAAGTTTCCACCATGATTAGGCATGGCTTAGGCTAGCGGTCCAGGCGTTTATCTAACACATATATATACTCCATGAACTCACAAGCTCCCCTTTTATTTCACACCGTCGACATCCGCAAACAAAAGAGCAAGGTATCAACTAGATAGGTATCCATAAGTGTTGAAAGCGTTCCCTGTGACAGCACGGTTCTGCTAAATCCCAGCATATAATTTGCAAGTATATAACTTTCAGGGACAGGTCACAATGGTTCAGGATTATTAAGTGTAAGGAATAAATTGTGCCATCAAGATCGTGAGAGCTTTACTAACTAACTTGCTCAAAACAGACAAACATTTTATTTGGAAGAAAACAAGGCATATAGAATATGCACTGAAATAGCAAACGATGCTAATAGGTAGGTATGGTGGACACAGTTGGCAATATTGATTTTGGGGAGTTGGAAGCACAAGTAGAGCTCATACTCAGTGCAACTAAAGGCTAGAAAAAGAGAGGGATCGACAAATGAGAGAGCAATAACTGTCATAATCATGCTTGCAACAAAACAGGACGAATGATGGCATGAAAGTGATACAAGAACTCTGAGGCAAAATAAATCATCAAGGCTTACTGACTATTGTTTAGTCATATGCATGCGCGAGCATGTGCCAAGTCGATTCACATGAAACATCCAGAGGAGGATACCACAATATCATACCAAAATATGAATAAAACAATGCAACCAAACATTCATATGACATGCTACAAACTATTAGCAAGCTGGAGCTAATCACAGACAAGCAAGAACTACTAAGCATCCATCAGTAACATACTCCTTACAATGAACAGACTAAGCACGCTCACCATGATGAGTATATGTACAAAAATGAAAAACAAATAGAGTTCGTTGCCAGCCTCTTACCACACCTCAAGTTGTCTTAATATTCATTATTACCCTTCACTTGTGTGACTTGAATAATACATGAAACCAAAATCCACTGAGGACGGCTGAACCCTGCAAAGAACTCACAAAACCAAAGAAGAACAACAAATATTTTTGGTGTTTTCGATTTTTCAAACAAGCCAACAAAGCAAAAACAAACCAAGCAAAGCAAACAAAGAAAAATCTTTTTGGATTTTTCTCTTTAAGGCAAACCAAAGCTAAAAACCAAAGAAACAAAACAAGAAAAGCAACGAAAATATTTTTGGTATTTTTGTGTTTTTGAGGAAGCAGAAACAAAAACCAAAAAGAAAGCAAAACAATGGATATACAAAGAACCGACCGAACATGATGAATAGATGAGTGTGATGTCGGTATACCTCCCCCCAAGCTTAGGCTTTTGGCCTATGTGGGGCTCAATCCCATGGTGCCCAAGTAGGTGCACCTCCGTAGTACGCTAAGGAGGCTCCCTCTTCCTGGGACGAGCTTGAGAACTCCCCTGTGTATTATACAGAGGGGTCGTATGAGGGTGCGTCCCCCTGATAGTGTCCATGGAAGCCAAGAACGCGCAGCTTGTTATCCATCTCCTCCTTGGAGCGCGACAAAGGTCCCTGAGAAATACTAAACAAAGCGGTTTGGGGGAGAGGTATATCTCTCTTTCCCGTCAATAAACAACATTCTATAAACCAAGTTCTCATGGGTAGAGCAAGTGGTGACAAAGTGATGTGCCTTCGTGGCAGCAAGGTCAAGCCTCTCAGGGGCCAAAACTGTATCATTTGGATCAACAACAAGGTCCAAGGCAGTAGCAACACGTGCATTAATAATTCCCCCATAAATGGGTCCCTTAGCAGTTAAGCGACGAGCAATGAGAGAACCAAGATTTTACTTAGTTTCAATGTTGAGCACAGCAGCTAAGAATGCCAAATGATAGTTAGAAATATTACTAGTGTTTTCCCTAACAATAACACTAGTGGCAAGATAGTAAGCAAAGTACGTGATGGCTGGGAGTTGAATATTTCTTATCTTTCCCCTTTGAGCTCTACGGTCATCATCATTGGTTATCCCGTGGTAGAGCTCCAACAAATCAGCGGGTTGAGCTAGAATCTTCTTTGCTGACCCAGCTGTACCAAGTCCCAAGGCCTCACAAAATTTCTTCAATGTCATGTTGTAAGACCTGCCATAAATTTTGAAAGAAACATCTGGCTCGAACATGCTGTTAGTAAAGGAGAAACTCTCCAATAATGTTTTAGTGAGCGTAGCATATTGCATTCTCTCATCCTGAATAAGGCTTGTTAGTATAGCCCTCCGAAACAAGGTTCTAAAATCATCAAGAATCCCAGCAGCCTGCAAAAAGGTTGGGCAAGGAAAGGTGGAAGGGTGAGCATCCCCCTCATCTCCCTCATCGCCGAATCGCGGAGTAATGAGATCCTCATTGTATGAGGGCCTGGATCGGGGCGATGATCCTAAAGGCCTTACCCTCCTAGGTGCATCACCCTCAAATATCTCTCCAAATGTGTGGTTGTCCATGACCACTCTTTTCTGAAATTTTTAGACAAACATCAAACCAAGTGATTTCCAAGTTGATAAATGATGAGAAACTACTATAGGAACTTGCTAGAGGGCTACACATGCATCAAAATGAAATCTCTAAGCATAGAACAAGCATGCAGGCTCACACAAGTTGTCACCTATAGCAGCAAAATACTCAAGATACAATATATTTATCACAAATCTAATTGGACAAGTGGAGGAGGCACATGCCAAGGAGCAATCCCTCCAAAAATCAATAGCAAAGAGGGGATGAGCAAGGAGATCGAAAATCGGGAGCAAGAACAGCAGCAACTCGAGCTTGAGCAAGTTTTTCGGTGTTTTTTGGGAGAGAGAAAGAAGATCGCTGGGAGGAGACACTTTGGAGGGGCCTAGGTGGGCCACACCCCACCCAGGCGCCACCTGTAGGGGGGCCGCTCCCACCATGGGTGTGGGTGCCTGGGGTGGCCCCCTGGGTCACTCCAGGTGTCCTTCTGCCCCTTTTTCGAGGAAAAATTTTATTTTGAATTTTCTAGGATTTTTCGGGAAACTTTATTTTTGGCCAATTTTCAGGGTGTGAAAATTGATTTTCTCGCAGAAACAGTTTTTTTAGAAGAAGCAAAAGGAAACCAAAAGCCAAACTACAGAAGCTCTAAGACACTCTAACAAGCAAACAACTAACAAAACCAAATCTAGCAAAAGAAAAGGAAAGACTAGGAAGGAGAAAAGTAAAAGAAAGCAAGTATAACCACAGTGAAAACATTATTTTGTTCATTAAAATCCTTTTGTTAACAAGGTTGATCAAGTCTTGTTACCAAAACAATCTTACATGTAGCAAAACTTTGCATTCCACATGGTGATTATGTTACCTCATACTTGATAGAAATAGTCCCAATCATAATAGTTTCAAAATTTTCTTGTGGAATGGGACAATATATTTCTCCAACCTTGATGCTCTCAATATTTTCAATAGAATTCAGGCAATAGCTTTTAGCAACATTCTTGGAGAAATAAACAGTATGCTCTTTGTCATTAATATTGAATGTTACTTTCCCTTGATTGCAATTGATGACAGCACCTACAGTATTAACAAAAGGTCTCCCAAGAATAATAGACATATTGTCATCTTCAGGCATTTCAAGCACAACAAAATCAGTTAAAACCAAGCAATTATGAGCCACTTGGACAGGAACATCCTCACATATACCAATAGGAATAGTAGTTGACTTATCAGCCATTTGCAAAGATATATCAGTTGATATCAACTTTTCTAGCTGGAGTCTCTTATAGAGAGAAAAAGGCATAACACTAACTCCAGCTCCCAAATCACATAAGGCAGTTCTAACATAATTATTCCTAATAGAGCAAGGAATAGTTGGTATACCTGGATCACCAAGTTTCTTTCGAACCTTACCATTGAAGGAATAATTAGCAAGCAAAGTATAAATCTCCTCTTTAGGATTCTTCCTTTTATTAGAGACAATATCATTCATATACTTTGAATAAGGGGGCAACTTAATAGCATCAGTCAAAGGAATTTGCAAAAATAACTATTTCACCCACTCACAAAACTTGTTGTGGTGTTCTTCCTCCTTTGACTTGTGTTTCTTACCTGGAAAAGGCATAGGTTTCTGCACCCAAGATTCTCTCTCTTTACCATGTTTATTAGCAATAATATCTTCCTTAGTGTACTTAGTGTTCTTAGTGTGATTCTCAGGTTCTTCCTCACCTTCCTCCTCATCAGGAGCATCATTATTACCATTACCATTCGCGGTTTCAGCATCAGAGACAGATATACTATTAGGATCTATAGCAAGTTCAAGTGGTTCCTCAACTATCTTGGTATTATTTTTTCTCTTACGAGGACTACCACTACTTTCACCTTGTTGAGAATCATGCTTAATTCTTTTAGGGTGTCCTTTAGGATATAGAGGATCTTGAGTAGCTATACCACTCCTAGTACTAATTCCATAAGCATGTTTATCTCCTGAGGCATTAACTATCATATCTTTTGTACCTTAGCAAGTTGATCAAGTTGGTTTTTGTCAACACCCGGATTTTTCAATCCTAGATGCCTGTTATGCCATACATCGCAATCCCAGGATTACCATTTTTGCGAGACATAACAGAATTGGATACCATAGTACATCATCCATTACAAACGATACATAAGTTCTTACACAAATAGGGATCTCATGATCCAGTTCTTAATACAACATCAAGCAGCGGAATACGTAATAATAACGGTAGCGTAGGCGAAGCTCCATCTTCGGGGTCACAGGCAATGCTGACCATGGGAGATTATCCTAGTTGTCGTAACCTTCCTGGGGTCCATCCTCCAGGTACTCCTCTTCATAGTCTGGCCATGGGAATAGCCAGGGACAAAGCCATGAGTACTCTTCAAGTACTCGCAAACTAATACTAACAGGTAAAGGGGTTTTTGGATAATTGGACACTAGGCTCTAGGGTTGTTTTGCAAAAGCCAGATTTATCTCTACGAAGTTCCAAAGCTAATCACAATTTTATAACTCCTAAGTGGGATCTTGTATTTCATATCACAACCCTGTTGTGGTCCAGTCAAAGTCTCAATTCATTTCACAAGTCATTTTGAAAAGTCTGACGGGGGAACAGTATGGCCACTCCAACTGTCCATAACCGCGGACGCGGCTATTCGAATAGTTTGACACTCTGCAGAGATTGTACACTTTCACCACAACATTCGATACATCCGTCAGGAACAAATCCTGAATTCACCATACTCAGTATGCAGATAATCAATCCTAACCTTTCAATTACACGCCCTAGTATAAGCCTCTCCTGTGAGTATGGCCTCCCAACCATGACCAACTGTCATCTTGGGTACTGCACAGGTGGACAATCTTCACAAGGTAGCCTCGGCTCAGACCATGGCCGTGAGGGAGCTAATACTAAGGTATATAAGTTTCTAGTCAAGCCCTACCCAATATTTGGTATTGTGGTTGTACGATAAAATTGGAATGGTATCGCATCCAGACAACCATCGGTTTTAAAAAGGGCTAAGGCTCATGCCTCAACATTTTCATCACCAAAATCATCAGGTGTTTGGAAACACATGTCCAAAACCTTTCAATAGAATGATCCATCATCCAAGGTTTTCATAACCATTTTTCCACCAAGTATTCCCATCTAAAGTTGATCAAGTTTTATGCTTAGCACTAGAATCTAAGGTGGGGGTGAGCAATAATGAGGGGTGGTAAACTAGGGGAGTTTCAACTAAGTTCAATCTCATGCCTTAGGATGACATCAAGATTATCTAGCTTAGGCCAAATTTTATGCTCTTTATGCAACCTTCACATATCTTTCTAGTATCTACCATTCACTTAAGTAAGCTCTAAGTACTAGCTTTGATAAAGAACTAAAGTAAGCAAGCTTGCAAGTAAAACTAGGATTGGTTTGTCAAGTGGATATGATCATATATGCTTAGGGCATATAGTAGTCATAGTAACAAGTAGGGGTTTGTTGCATTAGTTGGGTATTCTACAAGAGTTAACTTGCATCAATATCAGTATAAGCTTGCCTTGTGCAGAGCAGTGGTTGAAGTTCTCCTCGGCTTCTTCTTCGTAGAATCCTCCTTCATCCTCGTATCCTTGGTCAGTACTATCGTCTATGAATAAATACGAGGTGCACAATCACCAAACAATACTTAACTACTTGCAATCATCACACAAAAGGGTCTTATATATGATCTAACATCATCTCTAATATTACAAGATTAAGGCTTGGTTTAATTCCTTTTTATTTTTAGAAAAGTAATTTCTACTCATTGAAAAACTACTTAAGATTTAATATTCTCCAAACCAAATATGGGATCATGTTGACACATGTCATCACCACATATTGTAGTCCAAGGGAATGTGATTTAAAGTGGTGTCACAATTTAATAAGGTTTTACCCTTTTATTTTAATTAATTAATGTGTCTAAAAATGCCTATGTAGCATTCTTTTATTACTTGAACATTATTTCTACAAGTAAAATTATATATTTTTATATATTCTGAAAGGTATGGTTAATTGTGATTTTTGAGAGTTGGAATCAATTCAAAAGCTATTATGGTTTAAATTTGAAAAATGTTTGAATGCAGAAAAGCTTCTTCCTTGTTATTTTTACCAGGGGTGATATATAGATCAAAATGACTTGAATCCAACGGGATTGTCTTCAGCATTTCTAGACCTTTCTAACAAAATTGGTTTCATTCAATTTGGTGTACTGAACGATCTGGGTTGATTTTTGAAGTTGGGTACAGAAGTGTGTTTGAAATAAAATAGAAAAGGATTAATTTGAATAACTGGGTTGCGCGGGAAAAGTTAACGGGCCGGACTGCTAAGAGCAGTGCTCCCGCGGGCTGCTTAAGTGGGTGTCCCCACTCGTCAGTGAGACAGGGAGGGGCGAAGCGGTACGGGGCAACGTGGGTCGTTCGATCTGATTCTAATCCAACGGCTGGGA
The DNA here is from genome assembly GCA_916181665.1 of Avena sativa. NCBI lineage: Eukaryota > Viridiplantae > Streptophyta > Magnoliopsida > Poales > Poaceae > Avena > Avena sativa. The sequence continues at coordinate 112,454,906 of OV702298.1, forward strand.
GTCATCGTCGACGCGAGGCAACGCCGGCGAGAAAGAAACCTAGCGCGGCTAGTGAGGGGTGCTGGGGGCTCACCGGGGTGCAGGCGAGGGTCGGCGAGGCGGGCGAACGACGAAGTCGACGACGGCGAATTCAGGGGTGGTCCCGGCAGCTCCTGGGGTGGACGAAATCGATGGCGCCCTTCTTCTCCAGAGGCGGAGGGCTCCGGTGAAATTCCGGCGAGGTGGTGCTCGCCTTGCTCCGGGAACGGTGTGGCACGATCAGTGAGAAGAGGGGAGTGAGGTGGTGTGAAGAACTCGACTGGGGGTGGCCTCTATTTATAGTCGAGTGAGGGGACCGTCAGGGTGAACGGTGAGCTCGTCGGGGGCGATGTTACAGGCGGCTACTGGCATGGGCGACGGTAGGGGACGGTGCGGTGTTCCCTGGCGATGCTCAACGACATGGTTTTGAGGCGTGGGGCGGTGTGTCTTGGTCTGGAACATGCGACGCTCTACGCGACAGAGGTGGCGTCTTCGACGGCGAGCGGTGGCTGTGCGGCGCGGGGCGGCGAACAAGGATGTCTGGTGATCTCCTGGGTCGGTGGTGATTGTGTGTGCACGCGATGAGGGCGGCGCGCGGTCTGTGGGCGCTGGTCGAGGGTGGCGCTCTGGCGCACGCTCGGCACGGTTGCTGGCGAGGTTGGCATGGTTCGTGCGTGTGGTCTAGGGCTTGGCAACGCTCGCGGCTGGGACAGGGAGTGGCGGTGGACGGTGGGCTGCCTCCCAGACATGCTGGCTAGGCTTGCTTCTCTTCCTAGCTTGCTGTCGACATGGGGGTGACAAGGTTGGCCTCGGCTGTTCACCATTGATGGTAATGCCAAGCTCACAGTGGTGCTAGTGTTTAGTTAATCTTGCTAGATGATCTACTGAGCTGGTTGTGAGCTAGAGAGGGAACAAGTTAGGCTTCAATCACTACTCACTATAGTGTTTAGGATTTTGATGATTTGTGTCTGCAACCTGTTTGATGAAATGGCCGCATGAAATCAAGTTTTGAATTTTGAAAAGATTTTTGGTGAGTGTGCTAGAGTGGTTCTGGTGAGTCTGCAGATGCTTGGGTTTTGAAAGTTGAGCTTGTTTGATTGGTTTTTGAAAAAGTGGGATCTTCCCATATGATAAAGATTCAATTTTGAATTGTCATTTAAACTATGCATTTGCAAGTTTTTGGATGATCACAAAGTGGGGCTTGATACTTTGTTATGAGTACATTCAAGGGGTGCAAAGATCCAGAAAAGTTTCCATTAGGTTCTGAAAGTTTGAGACAGCCAAAGTAGGCATGGGAGTTAAATTGGTCAAAATGACCATTCCTTTATTTTATTGGTTTTGATTTATTTGTCTTAAGGAAAAGTTTGGAAAATGTTTAGATGATGTTAATTTCACCTAAGAAACATTTTACAAGCAAGGAAACATACAAACAAGGTGGTTCAAAAGAATTTCAAATTAAATGCATACACATATGCATGCATTCATAATTTTATTTAACAAAGTTTTTGTTAACCCTAATTTTGATGATTAGAAATTGATGATCCAAGTTTAGTATTTTTGGGATGTTACAAACCTTCCCCCCTTAAACAAAATCTCATCCCGAGATTTGAAAAAGGACGAAAAGATTACCTAGGATTTGAAGAGACCGGGAAACTCCGTCCTGATGTGATCTTCGCGTTCCCAGGTGGCTTCCTCTTCTGTGTGTTTGCTCCACTGAATCTTGAGAAACTTGATGCTTCAGGTTCGGGTAGTTCGAAAAGCTTCTTCCAAAATACGGATGGGTACTTCGGGATAGGTCAGGTCATCGTTGATCTCTATGGTCTAGTGGTCGATATTCTTGAATACTTCGGTCTTCTCAGGGACTTCGAGACACTTGCGAAGTAACGAGATATGGAACACATTGTGCACGGCTGACATCTCGTCAGGTAGTTCCAATTGATACGACACTTCTCCTCGATGGTTCAGAATCTTGAAAGGTCCGATATATCTGGGGGCTAACTTTCCTTTGAGTTGGAAACGCTGCATTCCCTTCAACGGCGACACTTTCAGATAAACAAAATCTCCTATGTTGAAGGCGAGGTCTCTACGTCTCTTGTCGGCGTAACTATTCTGTCTGGATTGGGCGGTCTTGAGGTGCTCACGAGTCTTGTTGATGTGGACATCCCTTCTATTGATACAACCGTTGTACCTACAGCAACACACATACAAGGACCCATCACAAGATCTCGTGCCAAACAACTTAACTATCAGGTACTTTCGTTTCTTGGAACTATTCCTGACATACATGAGAATATGATGCTGCCTAAATCAGATGTATTTCTTACTCTTAGGAATGATGGACCAAGCATGGATGAGAGGGACAAGAATTGGAGCATGGACATGCATGGAGATGGCAGCAAGCATGTGATGATCCAAGAGAAGGCCACGGATGAAGATTTCAGAACTTTGAGGCCACCATAATGAAGAAAGAAGGCTTGGACGAAATATTCAAGATCAATACTTTACGAATTCGTCCATATCTTAATATGGTGCTGCGACACCTTTTATTTTGGGCCAGGCCCATGTAATTTTCGCAGGATTTTAATTAGCCACTTTTTAGAGTCCGTATTTGAGGGGAAAAGGACTTTTAGGGTTGGATTCGGCCACCACTTCCATGGCTGGCCGAAACCCCACCTTTTCGTCCTTAAATACTCCCCATAGCCGACCCCCTAGACTCGGATTTTGTTTAGACATTAAGTTAGCCATAGTCGCAACTTCGCCAAGGCTCGAGCGTCGCAGAGGCCTCTTGTACTTCGCACCTATTCAGGATCCCACCTCTTCAATAAAGCTTTCCTCTTAATTTGCAATATCTTGATTGCAATATTGGTTCTTACTTGTTCTCGATTTCAGGTAGGAATTAAGACCCTCGCTGGTCAGGCTGATCGTGTTCCCGCAGGATCGGTAACCTCCAGGAGATTGGCCTAGCGATTGCATTGGCGCTCGTGCTCGCACATGTAGTCGGATCGTCAAGCCCGAACTCCACCAAATCGATTATCATCATCTCATCAAAAGATCGGACACCTTTGCCCTATCAAGTGGTATCAGATTTCAGGTTGCTCGGTGAGATTTTACTGTTTTCGTAGATTAGATCTGGTTTTACCTATAACCCACGAAAAAGCCAAAAACACAGTTAGAGTTTAGATCCATCCCATAACCAATCTACGCCTCGCATTATCTTTTCAGTTTTTGCATTGTTGAATTTGTGTCTACATCGTCGCTTCGAGTTGCTGGTCTTAGTGTCTCGTCCCTTAGAGTTTCGAGTTCTGATCATAGTAGTCACCGCCACACTCGTCGATCACCGCCACCATATTCCGCCACCATATTCCGCCGCCATAGACCCTGCCACCATAAACCCTAATACTCCGCCATCGCCTTCCTACCGCGACACAGATCCGATCAGTTTTCCTGCGGCGGCACAAGTCCAAGTTGAGTTATTGTTGCCTAGTTATTTTGTTTTACTTTCCTTCTTTGTTGTTTCCGTGTTCAGCTTAAGTCCGAGTCGAGCTCCGAGTTCGTAGTAAGTCCAGAAGGAGAGCAAAAAAAGGAATACTAGTTTTCTGGCTATACTAGTTTTCGGCTTTGGGGATCACTTTTCTCCATCGGCCGTTATAGCGATAATTTTTGGCGCCTGCGCGCTTTCCGGAGCAAAATAAAAAAATTCGAAAAAAAAACTTGGGGCTAACCTATTTTTAGACCCCGTATATCAGTTCTAGACACTCGCCATCATAGTGATTTTCCACCTCTTGGTTCGCTTTTCAGGGTGCCATATCATCATACATTGCTTGTTGTGTCGCGTCGTGACATCGTCGGTGATCTAGGCTCGCGTCTCTAGTACGGTCTAGCCTAGGACCAGCACAGTACCGTCGTCGAGCATTCTTTCAACTTTTGCATTGCTGTTTTGATAATTTGCTAACCCCCTTTCCTAAGCCTTCCCAGAGCTCCACAGATACTCTCCACGTGCGGTGTTTCGACTCCTGGTAATCGCTTGGTTCAATCTCTGGACCCACTGATCATCGCGGTTGCACATCGCCTTTTCCTACTGTTTGGTAAGAACTTGTAAGATCTTCGTATATTGCTTGACGGATTACGCGTGACTTCCACCATATTTCCGTACTATATACCTGTGCTTTTTAAGGACTAACCATGACAGATACTTCGCGGAATCCTGCCACAATGACGAACGAAGAACTACATGCCCACTTCTCCGCGCTCTTGGTCAGTCGTGCTGAAGATGTGGATACGCGCCTAGGGGAGTTTGACACCAAGCTCACCAACGCCATGGACAAGATCGATGGACTCGAGAAATCCTTCAATGCCAAGCTTGACGTTAGGTTCAAGGAGCTTTTGAACAGATTGCCCGCACCCACACATGGCGCACGGCGCATTCCGATCACGGGTCGGACTGCTGGTTCGGCTGCCGCCGCACCCCCGGCTGCTACCGCTGCGGCTGACGCACCTCAGACTTCCGCCGCGGCTGCTGCTGCAACATTGGGGACGGACGACGGGTACTACTACGACCCCGACGACGACGATCTGTTTGACGAGGAGGTCGAACAACCTCCACAGGTTCCTGCTTACCGTCCCCGACATTACTACCGCAACGCTCGACCACCGGTACGTGATGATGATCATGTTGCAAAGCTTAAATTAAATATTCCATCTTTTGAGGGTAAATATAATCCTGATGCATATCTTACATGGGAGATGGAAGTAGAACAACGTTTTGCATGCTTAAAATATCCTGAGAATATGCGTGTTAGTGCTGCTACATGTGAATTTACTAAATTTGCTTCCCTTTGGTGGTCTGAGTATTGTCGTTTAAATCCTACTAATATTCCTAGTACTTGGACTGCTTTAAAAACTGCTATGCGTGTTCGTTTTGTACCTCCCACTTATCAACGTGATTTACTAAAGAATTTGACACGTTTAGAGCAAGGGAAAAATTCTGTAGAAGAGTATTATCAGGAATTGCAAACGAGGATGGTTCGGTGTGGTCTTGTTGAATCTAATGAACAAATGCTTGCACGTTTCTTTGGTGGATTAAACAAGGACATTCAGCACATATTAGATTATAAGGAATATAATTCTATCACTCGTTTGTTTCATCTTGCTTGCAAAGCTAAACGTGAAGTGCAGGATCGCCAAACACCATGGAGGAGGACTAATAATTCTGCAGGTCGCACATCCACTTGGACATCCCGACAATCAGCGCCTCCTCGTGATTCGCCAACAGCTACTACCACATCCAAGGCCACCAAAAGATTTCCAGCTGCTCCTCCAACATCATCCAATGCTCCTGCTCGTAGTGCATCTTCTATGGCTTCCACGGGTAAGACAAAGGATATACAATGCCGCAAGTGTTGGGGTTTTGGTCATATTGAGAGACAGTGCACAACACAACGTGTGATGATGGTGCGAGAAGATGGTCAATACGATTCAACGAGTGACTTCGATGAAGATACAATAGCCCTTATTTCTGCTTGAGATGGAGACAATTCTGATGCTGATGAAGAGATAGAGATAATGGGAGCTGAAGCTGCTGATCAATACAAGAGCTTAATTACACAACGTGTGTTGAGTGTGCAATTGAGCAAATATGAGCAAGATCAACACCACAACCTGTTCCAAACACGTGGTGTTGTCAAGGACAGAGCTATACAGATCATCATTGATGGAGGGAGTTGTAATAATCTGGCCAGTGTTGACATGGTAGAGAAACTTGCGCTTCCAACAAGACAACGCCCACATTCATATTACATCCAATGGTTTGAGAGTTCTCGCAAGATCAAGGTAACAAGAACGGTACGCGTGCATTTTACTATTGGTACATATTCTGATTTTGTTGGTTGTGATGTTGTACCTATGCAAGCTTGTTCTTTGTTACTTGGTAGACCATGGCAATTTGATAGAGAATCTGTTCATAATGGCAAAACTAATCACTATTCTCTTATGCATGATGGAAAGAAAATTGGTCTAAAACCTATGACTCCCGAACAGATTTTAAAAGATGATCTTGCTAGAGCTAGTAGAGCTCAAACTGAGGAGAAAAATAAAAGTGAGAATCAGATTGTTGCTGCAGATTTTATACCACCAAAGAACACTAAATCTGATTCTACACATGCTACTGAAATTCGTTTGAAGAGTCCATGTATGCTTGCAAATAAAATTGATATTGCTGAACTAGATGTAAACAATACTCAATGTTATGCAATTGTCTGCAAAGAGGTTTTGTTTTCATTTGAGGATATGCCTCCTTCTTTGCCACCCGCTATTGCTAACCTTTTGCAGGAATATGAGGACGTCTTTCCCGCTGAGCTGCCACTAGGACTACCTCCTATTAGAGGAATTGAGCACCAAATTGATCTAATTCCTGGTGCCACGTTGCCCAACCGAGCGCCATATAGAACCAATCCAGAGGAGACAAAGGAGATACAACGCCAAATTCAGGAACTACTCGACAGAGATCATATTCGTGAGTCCCTTAGCCCCTGTGTTGTTCCTATTATTTTGGTACCTAAGAAAGATGGTTCTTCGCGCATGTGTACTGATTGTAGAGCTATCAATAATATTACTATTCGATATTGTCATCCTATTCCACGTTTAGATGACATGCTTGATGAATTGAGTGGCTCTACCATGTTTTCTAAAGTTGATTTGCATAGTGGTTACCACCAGATTCATATGAAATTAGGAGATGAATGGAAAAGAGCATTTAAAACTAAGTTCGGTTTATATGAGTGGTTAGTAATGTTGTTTGGTTTAACTAATGCACCTAGCACTTTCATGAGATTAATGAACGAAGTTTTACGTGCTTTCATTGGACGTTTTGTGGTAGTCTACTTTGATGATATTCTGATTTATAGCAAATCTTTAGAGGATCATTTGGACCATTTACGTGCTGTTTTCAATGCTTTACGTGATGCACGTTTGTTTGGTAACCTTGAGAAGTGCACCTTTTGCACCAATCGAGTTGCGTTTCTTGGCTATGTTGTTACATCACAGGGTATTGAAGTGGATCCAGCCAAGATTGAAGCTATTGAGAATTGGCCGCAGCCCAGGACGGTCACACAAGTGAGGAGTTTTCTTGGCCTCGCTGGTTTTTATAGGCGCTTTGTCAAAGACTTTGGATCAATTTCCGCGCCGCTGAATGAGCTTACCAAGAAGAATGTGCCCTTTGTTTGGGGCGATGCACAACAACAGGCCTTCGTCATATTGAAAGATAAGCTAACACATGCTCCCTTACTCCAACTTCCTGATTTTACTAAGACTTTTGAGCTTGAATGTGATGCTAGTGGAATTGGTTTGGGAGGGGTGTTATTACAAGAGGGAAAACCTGTTGCATATTTTAGTGAGAAATTGAGTGGAGCTAGTCTGAACTATTCTACTTATGATAAAGAATTATATGCGTTGGTTCGGACATTAGAAACTTGGCAACATTATCTATGGCCTAAGGAATTTGTTATTCATTCTGATCATGAATCTTTGAAGCATATTCGTAGTCAAGCTAAGTTGAATCGTCGTCATGCAAAGTGGGTTGAATTTATTGAGTCTTTGAAAGAACATTTCTTAATCCCTAGTGTTTTGTGTGTTAGATAACAATACCAAGGATCATTTAATGTGTGTTGAAGTGTTGCAGCTCTATTTGGGAACAAAGGGAAAAGAACTCTACCTTTGGGGGCGGATAATCCGGCCCCACCAGGGGCGGATAATCCGCCCCTCCCTTTGCCCAAGCAGGCGCAAGCCCCAGAGAGGGGGCGGAATGTTGGCCGGATTTTCCGGCCCCGCCGGATAATCCGCCCCTCAGGGGGGCCGGATAATCCTCCCCTCAGGGGGGCCGGATAATCCGCCCCCCTGCTCATCGCCAAGGCACAAGCCCCAGAGAGGGGGCGGAGTTTCCCCCGGAGAATCCGCCCTGGGGGCGGAGTTTTCCCAGGGGGCAGATAATCCGCCCCAAGTGGGGGGCGGATAATCCGCCCCCAAAGTTGTGCAACGGCCAGATCTAGGGAGGGGGTATTTAAGCTAACCATCCCCCTCCTGTCAGAACTCTTGATTCATCTCAAAAAAGACCAGATCAGATCTGAAAGCTTCATCCAAGAGTGCTCCACCGAGATCCACCCAAAGTCCCCATCCCTTGGGGAATCGAAGGAGGAGAACTCAATCTTCATCATCAGCAATCAAGCGCTTCATCTCCTCTCCATTCATTTGGAGAACCTCCGATCTAGTATTTCTTGCAAATATCTAGATCCTCGTTTTTGTTTATATTGATAAACCATGTTCTTGTGGCAGCTTGTTGTCATCTCGGGAGCCCCCAATTCGGTTGTGGGTGTGTGCCCTGATAGTGTTGTAAAAGGCACCGGTTCCCGCCTCGAAGGGATCCAATAGTGGAGAAGGTGGATCAGGCCTCTCGTGGCGAGATCCATCGGAGAATAGGGTGAGGCCTATTGTGGCGTGGTGGTCTTAGAATCGCCCACCCCTCCAACGCAGATGTACTTCCCTTAACAAGGAAGGAATTGCAGTAAAACAAATCCCTGTGTATCCGCGTGCTCCACTACGGTTTCCTCGCTCCTCTTTTACGTGCTTAGTAGTTAGGGTTGCATATAGGGAAATTCTCGTAGTTGCATATCTAGAGAATTTACTTTGTGTCAAGCCTAAAATTGAAAAAGTATTAAAAATTGGTTAGCACCTATTCACCCCCCCCCTCTAGGTGCCCATATGATCCACTTCAATTTCTATCAGAGCCTCGGCTCTTATTTCGGGCTTTACCGCCTAAGAGAAGTATGGGTTCCAAGGGAGATGGGAATGATGCTCCGGAGGTAGTCACCATGAACGATCTCAAGACGTTGGAAACAACCTTGGTGAGTTCAATGGAGGCTAATATGGAACAGATGCGTCAATTAATAATGCGTCTCTCCACATCCGCAGCATCACCTCCATCTAACTCTGAGGATACCACTCCGCAATCCAAGGAAACGGGTAAAACTGTTTCCAAAGATAACGAAGTGGTAGGTGATGATACTAGCAAGAGCTCCTCCTTGAAAAAGGATAGCGGTAAGGATGGATACAATGAGGTTCCTCATGTGTATTCCCCTGATCCGCCTATCCCTCACCCACATATACATAATAGGGGTGATCCACCCAAACTTTCAGCATCTACTTTCTCACAATGGCAATTTTTGATGAAGTATCATGTGTGCAGTTCCTCCATAGAGTTGTGGAAGATCATCGAAAATGGTCTTCATGTTGGAAACCCCAACAATCTCACAAGAAGAGAAGTGGTTGATAGCCAACTCAACGCTACAGCTCTACACATGATTCAGCTTGGTGTGGGTGACAAAGACATGCCACACATTCAGCATCTTAGCACAGCTAAAGAAGCTTGGGATGCTCTCGCCGAGCTCTTCATTGGAAATGAAAGTATGAGAAGGAATAGATATGATGCCTTGAGCAATGAAGCTGAAGGATTTTATATGCTGGATGGAGAAGACCACGAGGACATGTATAGGAGGCTCAAGGCAATAGCCACAACCTTCAGAAACCACGGTGCAGCTCATGTTGATGATGCTTGGATCAAGCGCAAGTATGTCAGTGCCCTTATGCCATTTGAGCCCACAGATTTGAAAAGTCTCCAAGGTAGGCATAACTATCACCTCATGTCATCCAATGAGGTTATGCAAGAAATGGCCGCTTTCAAAGTAGCTGCCAAGAATGCCGAAGATGCTCGTGCTCGAGCTATGGGGATGCAAAAAGGGGTCAACATGGCCTTGAAGACTAGTGTGATTGATCATGATGAATATGCGGTAGAAGGTCTGGACTGTCCTGAGGATATAAAAATGATCCACGGGCAATACTTGATTCTTTATGCAAGAAACTTTTGGAAAGATCCAGCCAAGACTAAAGCTGAACTAGATCGCAAGAGTGGAGCCTATGGAAGAAAAGAAAATGGTCCCAAACTGAGAACATGCTTTAATTGTGATGACCGGCTGCACTTCGTAGCTGAGTGTCCATATCAAAGTAGAGAGGATAATGGAGGAAGACTCATTTTCAAGGACAAATCAAAAGCTCCACGTAAGAAACAGTTTGTAAAGAAGAATGCTCCTTTCAAGAAGCAACCGAAGATTGTTCTAGTGGCTCAAGAAGAATATTCATCGGGGAGTGAAGATGAGGACGATGACGATAGCTCTCAAGAGGTGGCTGCTATAGCCACTACATCTACATCAACATCTCTCTTCGACTCTCCGAACGAAAACATCATCAACAAGAATGCTACTTGCCTCATGGCAAGAAGCTCCGAGGTAACTTCTTCTAACTCTTCTTTTCCCAAGGCTATGATAGACATGGATGATCCGGCTAGTCTTAAGGTTAAAGAAGAGATTATTGCTTTGGATTATTTCTATACTAACTTGCAAGGTGAGCACAAAGTTCGTTTTGAGGCTCTTATGGATCAGCTGGCCCAAAACGAAGCACTCCTCGAAGAAAAGGGCAGAATTGAAAGGGAGGATGCAATGGAAATTGCATCCCTAAAAAATGCTCTTGAAGAAGAAGAAGAAGCTCGGGTCTCTCTTGAAGAGAGGCTTGAGTCTATGGAAGAGTCACATGAAGAAATTGTGATTAAACTTGTTAAGGAACGTGACAATGCTGTCACCAAGGCAAAGAAGTTAAAGAAGGAAAGGATTGACTTTGGGGCTACTCATGATAAACTCTCCGAGGAATTGGAGAAACTTGACAATGCTCACAAGGCGTTGAAAAACGAGTTCTCTATTCTCAACGAGTCACATGATCAGCTTCAAAGTCGATTGGCCAAATATGATACTCCTAGCTCGTCAAACTCAACATATAGTAACGAGGAAAATGATAATGTGGAAAAAGAAGTGATCAAGGACATCACTACCAAGGACAAAGGTGTGCTTGATGAAGTCCTTGGCAAGCAAAGGTCAAATTATAGTAAAGAGGGACTTGGGTATGTCACCAAGTCCAAGAAGAAGAAGACCAAGAAGAACAAGACCAAGAATGTGCAACTAAAGACAAGCACTGCTGAGAAGGTTGTCACAAAAGACAAGACTAATAATATTGGTTTTGCAGGGTCTCACAATCCGAATTATGAACTCTTTTGTGATGACTATGGCGATGTTTATGCTTATTATGTTGGTCCTTTTGATGAATATATTGCTTGGTCTATTTGGGTCCCAAAGACTCTTGTTACTAACATTAAAGGACCCATTGAAAAATGGGTACCTAGAACCAAGAAGTAATTTTCTTGCAGGGTTATGCTTCCGATGGGTCGAAATGGGTGCTGGATAGTGGCTGCACTAGTCATATGACCGGAAGCAAGGAGATCATCATGGAGATGCGTCCAAATCATGATAATATCACAGTCTCCTATGGTGATAAGTCAAAATCTCAGGTATTGGGTCTTGGCAAGGTTGTGGTTGCCCACGATATCTCTCTCGTGGACGTCATGCTTGTTGAGACCCTCGGTTACAATCTTCTTTCTGTTCGTGCCCTTGGAAAGATGGGTTTTGCTATCTTCATTGATGGTGATTTGGTGGTACTCTTGTGGAGCAAGTCTCTAAAGGTCGCTTTCGTTGGATACGTCGAAAATGACCTGTATGTGGTGGACTTCTCGGGGAAAACCACTTCGGGTCCGATGTGTCTATTCGGGAAGGCCGACGTGGTCTGGCTATGGCATCGCCATTTAGCCCATGTCAACATGAGAACTTTGCAAAGTCCCCAAAAGGGTGGCCACATCCTTGGACTAAAAGACAATGTCTCTTTTGCCAAAGATCGTGTTTGCAGGGCTTGTGTAGAAGGAAAAATGCATGACTCTCCCCATAAGAGGAAGACTATTGTGTCATCAAAGAGGATCTTGGAATTACTTCATGTGGATTTATTTGGTCCTCCTTCTCATGCAAGTCTTGGTGGGAAGAAATATTGCTTGGTCATTGTCGATGATTACTCAAGATATACATGGGTATATTTTTTCAAGCTGAAAAGTGAGACTCAACAAACAGTCATCGACTTTGCCAATGAAGTTCAACGTCAACACAATGTTCCCATCTTGGCAATTAGAAGTGACAACGGCTCAGAATTCAAGAACTACATTTTAAACGAGTTTCTTAGCGAAGAGGGGATTAGAAACCAATATTCTGCTGCGTACACCCCTCAACAAAATGGTGTCGCCGAGAGGAAGAACCGGACTTTGATGGATATGGCATGATCTATGCTAGCTGAATTCAAGTCTCCTTATAATTTTTGGGCTGAAGCCATATCCACTGCTTGTCACTCATCCAACCGGCTTTACCTTCGGAAGATCTTGGACAAGACCCCATATGAAATACTTACCGGTAACAAACCCAACATCTCATACTTCAGGGTATTTGGGTGTAAGTGTTTCTTTCTTATTAAAGGTGTCCGTTTGTCAAAATTTGATTCCAAGGCTTTAGAAGGTATTTTTGTTGGTTACGGCGCCGAATCCCACACTTATAGAGTCTACAACAAGCTCACTGGGATTGTTCTAGAATCTTGTAGTGTGGAGTTTGATGAAAATAACGGCTCCTTTGTAGGGCAAGTTGATGTTTGTGATGCAGATGTTGAAATACCCCAAGATGCCATAAGAAGAATGGGCGTGGGATTTTTCCGCCCCATTGAGGAACCCCTTGTGGCGGATCGGGAAGGACAATGCTCCACACATGTGGAGCCCTCATCTCAACAAGATCAACAAGCTCCTACTGTTGGAGACAATCCTGCACCAACACCACAATCTGCTGAAGACCATCTATCCCCTGGACAAGCTGGTAGTCCCAGGCCGGACTATCCGCCCCCTCCAAGGGGCGGACAATCCGCCCCTGGCACTCCAACTCGTTCCAGAGGACCCGAAGGAGAAGTCAACAATTCTGAAACTCCCAGGCTGGATTCTCCGGCCCCCGAGGGCGGATTATCCGGCCCTGGGTCTCCACCTCCCGTCAGGCATCCTCAGGAAGATGGATCTGGTGCTTCACCTCCTAGGCCGGATAGTCCGGCCCCTCCAAGGGGCAGATTATCCGGGCCTGAAGAAAATGTTCAGCAACAATCTTCTGGCAGTATCGGTGATCAAGATCAAGGGCAAGGCAGTAATCAAGACAAGGATACAACAATTGAATCCACTCCTAGAAACAATAAGGACATTGAGGCTCGTCGCAAGGCTCGTGCTGATCACAACCTTGAACTAAGAGGTCACACTCTTGACAAGGTTGTTGGTGATCTACGACGAAGGGTATCCACTAGAAGAGAGCTTGCAAGCTTCTGTGATCATCTAGCTCACATTTCCATGGTTGAACCGAAGAAGGTTTTTGATGCTCTTGAAGACCCCGATTGGGTTGTTGCAATGCATGAATAATTAAACAACTTCGAATGCAACAAAGTTTGGAAGCTCGTAGAAAAGCCAAAGGATTGCCGCAATGTTATCGGAACCAAGTGGATCTTCAAGAACAAACAGAATGAAAATGGCATTGTTGTGAGTAATAAAGCACGACTTGTGGCTGAAGGATTCTCTCAAGTATAAGGAATTGATTTTGGCGAGACCTACGCTCCTGTGGCTCGCCTTGAGTCCATCCGTATCCTTCTTGCATATGCAGCCCATCATAACTTTAAATTACAACAAATGGATGTTAAGAGCGCTTTCCTTAATGGTCCTCTACATGAGTTAGTATACGTCAAGCAGCCCCCGAGGTTTGAGGACCCCAATATTTCCGAACCATGTCTACAAACTCGATAAGGCGCTCTATGGCCTTAAACAAGCCCCACGTGCGTGGTATGAGCACCTTAAAGAGCTTTTCCTAGACCGTGGATTCGAAGTTGGGCAAATCGATCCCACTCTTTTTACTAAGAAGGTTAATGGGGAGCTTTTTGTATGCCAACTTTATGTAGATGACATTATTTTTGGCTCTACTAACCAAGCTTTTAACGATGAATTTTCGAAGCTTATGACTGACAGGTTTGAGATGTCCATGATGGGTGAGCTCAGGTTCTTTCTTGGATTTGAGATCAAACAACTTAGAGAGGGAACCTTTATTAATCAAGCTAAGTACATCCAAGACATGCTCAAAAGGTTCAAGATGACGGATCTCAATGGCGTTGCTACCCCAATGCAAACAAAGTGTCATCTTGAGCTCAATCCCAAGGGTAAAGACGTGGATCAAAAGGTATACCGATCCATGATAGGCTCTCTCCTTTACCTTTGCGCATCTAGGTCTGATATCGTGTTAAGTGTAGGAGTGTGTGCAAGGTACCAAGATGCTCCTAAAGAAAGCCACTTAGTGGCAGTCAAGCGAATCTTCCGATATTTGGTTCATTCCCCAGATTTTGGGTTATGGTATCCCAAGGGTTCAAGTTTCTCTCTTTGTGGTTACACTGATTCAGATTGGGCTGGTGACAAAGATGATAGGAAATCAACCTCTGGTGCATGCCAATTCTTGGGCAGGTCTCTAGTGTGTTGGTCATCAAAGAAACAGAATTGTATTTCACTCTCAACCGCCGAAGCTGAATATGTTGCTGCTGCAAGTGCTTGTACTCAATTGTTATGGATGAGGCAAACTTTAAAGTAATATGGTGTCAATTGTGACAAAGTGCCTCTTTTATGCGACAATGAAAGTGCTATCAAAATTGCTTACAATCCCGTGCAGCATACAAGAACAAAACATATAGAGATTCGCAACCACTTTATTCGGGATCATGTTGCTCGTGGAGATATTGCTCTATCCTTTGTAAGCACGAAGAACCAACTTGCTGATATTTTCATGAAGCCCCTTGATGAAGCAAGATTTTGTTATTTGAGGAATGAGCTAAATATCATAGATTCAAGGAGCTTGGCTTGACTACCCTTGCACACTCACTTGCGCTTATTCATGTATTTGGTTTAGATGCGGGCATAGACATAGGGGGAGTGTGGTCCTAATTGATTGGGCCAACCCTCCCCCCATAATGCCGAAAGCAAGTCAAATCATTTCCCTTAATATCATTTTGTGATATGTGGGTCATCGATGAGCATTGGTTTTGAACTCAAGATACATCTTCGCGGTGTCATGCCATGCGCTCCAACATGGTGGCCTCGGCCACCGCCCTCTTCCTTGAGAAGAGATGGTTTTTCATGGATCTCCAGGGGCGTTAGCATCGCTCTTCGTCCTTTTTGGCGTTTCGATGCCAAAGGGGGAGAAGTAGTTCTATTAGGTCTCGTGGATTTAAAAGGGTCGGGCACAAGCTTTTCGTTTTTAGTCGTTTTTATTTGCTTGCTTGTGCCTTTTCTAGCATGAACTCTTTTGCTTTGTCTGTGTTTGTCTTTATAAGACTATGTCGTACTCCACTATGTTTGGGCACTATGGAATTCTAGATTTATCTATTATGGACCTCATGGATTTCTGGCATTGTGGAGCATATTTGATGGCATATGGATTCATGGGATTATCTATGTATGCCTTGGCTATATTCTCATTCCGGTGGTATGACATTTTTCCCAAACCTTAAAGTAGTGTTCTACCTAGTGTGTGTATTTGTATTCAAATGCAAATCTTAAATATGCACACATCTAGGGGGAGCGTCTTTCATTATTTAAGGTGGCATTTGCCGGTTTCATTGCAAATCTTAGTATTGTCATCTAACACCAAAAAGGGGGAGATTGAAAGAACATTTCTTAATCCCTAGTGTTTTGTGTCTTAGATAACAATACCAAGGATCATTTAATGTGTGTTGAAGTGTTGTAGCTCTATTTGGGAACAAAGGGAAAAGAACTCTACCTTTGGGGGCAGATAATCCGGCCCCACCAGGGGTGGATAATCCGCCCCTCCCTTTGCCCAAGCAGGCGCAAGCCCCAGAGAGGGGGCGGAATGTTGGCCGGATTTTCCGGCCCCGCCGGATAATCCGCCCCTCAGGGGGGCCGGATAATCCGCCCCCCTGCTCATCGCCAAGGCGCAAGCCCCAGAGAGGAGGCGGAATTTTGGCCGGAAAGTCCGGCTAGGGCGGATAATCCGCCCCTCAGGGGGGCCGGATTATCCGCCCCCCAAGAACTTCACCAAGCTTCACCAAGGCGCAAGCCCCAGAGAGGGGGCGGAGTTTCCCCCGGAGAATCCGCCCTGGGGGCGGAGTTTTCCCAGGGGCGGATAATCCGCCCCAAGTGGGGGGCGGATAATCCGCCCCCAAAGTTGTATAACGGCCAGATCTGGGGAGGGGGTATTTAAGCCAACCATCCCCCTCCTTCCAGAACTCTTGATTCATCTCGAAAAAGACCAGATCAGATCTGAAAGCTTCATCCAAGAGTGCTCCACCGAGATCCACCCAAAGGCCCCATCCCTTGGGGAATCGAAGGAGGAGAACTCAATCTTCATCATCATCAATCAAGCGCTTCATCTCCTCTCCATTCATTTGGAGAACCTCCGATCTAGTATTTCTTGCAAATATCTAGATCCTCGTTTTTGTTTATATTGATAAACCTTGTTCTTGTGGCAGCTTGTTGTCATCTCGGGAGCCCCCAATTCGGTTGTGGGTGTGTGCCCCGATAGTGTTGTAAAAGGCACCGGTTCCCGCCTCGAAGGGATCCAATAGTGGAGAAGGTGGATCAGGCCTCTCGTGGCGAGATCCATCGGAGAATAGGGTGAGGCCTATTGTGGCGTGGTGGTCTTAGAACCGCCCACCCCTCCAACGCAGATGTACTTCCCTTAACAAGGAAGGAACTGCGGTAAAACAAATCCCTGTGTCTCCGCGTGCTCCACTACGGTTTCCTCGCTCCTCTTTTACGTGCTTAGTAGTTAGGGTTGCATATAGGGAAATTCTCGTAGTTGCATATCTATAGAATTTACTTTGTGTCAAGCCTAAAATTGAAAAAGTATTAAAAATTGGTTAGCACCTATTCACCCCCCCCCCCTCTAGGTGCCCATACGATCAATTTCAGTCTTTTCCTTATGTTATCAAACACAAAAAGGGTAAAGATAATATTATTGTTGATGCTTTGTCGCGCCGTTATACTTTGTTATCTCAACTTGACTTCAAAATATTTGGATTAGAAACTATTAAGGGACAATATGTGCATGATGCTAAATTTAAAGATGTGTTGCAGAATTGTAGAGATGGTAGAACTTGGAACAAGTTCGTCTTCAATGATGGATTTGTGTTCCGTGCTAACAAACTATGCATTCCAGATAGTTCTGTTCGTCTTTTGTTGTTACAGGAGGCGCATGGAGGATGATTGATGGGACACTTTGGTGTCAAGAAGACGGAGGATGTTCTTGCTGCACACTTCTTTTGGCCATGTATGCGTCGAGATGTTGAGAGATTTGTGGCACGCTGCACTACTTGTCAATAAGCTAAGTCTCGCCTTAATCCACATGGTTTATATATGCCTCTTCCTGTTCCTAGTGTTCCTTGGGAGGATATTTCTATGGACTTTGTTTTGGGATTGCCACGAACACAGAAGGGGAGGGATAGTATGTTTGTTGTTGTGGATCGGTTTTCTAAGATGGCACACTTTATTACTTGTCATAAAACGGATGATGTTGCGCATATTGCTGATTTGTTCTTTCGTGAAATTGTTCGTTTGCATGGTGTGCCAAATACTATTGTCTCTGATCGTGATATTAAATTTCTTAGCCACTTTTGGAGATGTTTATGGGCTAAGTTGGGGACTAAATTGCTCTTTAGTACTACATGTCATCCCCAGCTGATGGTCAAACTGAAGTAGTAAATAGAACTTTGTCTACTATGTTGTGGGCTGTTTTAAAGAAGAACTTAAAATTGTGGGAAGAGTGTTTACCTCATATAGAATTTGCTTATAATCGTTCGCTGCATTCTACCACAAAGATGTGCCCATTTGAGATTATGTATGGTTTTGTTCCTCGTGCACCTATTGATTTATTGCCTTTACCTTCTTCGGTGCAACATAATTTGTATGCTACACAACGCGCTGAAATGATATTAAACTTGCATAAGACTACTAAAGATAACATTGAACACATGAATGCTAAGTATAAACTTGCTGGGGATAAAGGGAGAAAGCATGTTGTCTTTGATGTTGGTGATCTTGTTTGGTTACATTTGCGTAAAGATCGTTTTCCTGATTTACGCAAGTCTAAGTTAATGCCACGTCCTGCTGGTCCCTTTAAGGTGTTAGAGAAAATAAATGATAATGCATATAAAATTGAGTTGCCTGCAGACTTTGGTACGGTTAGTCCTACGTTTAACATTGCAGATTTGAAGCCTTACTTTGGTGAGGAAGATGAGATTGCGTCGAGGACGACTTCAATTCAAGAAGGGGAGCATGATATGGACATCCCTTCTATTGATACAACCGTTGTACCTACAGCAACACACATACAAGGACCCACCACAAGATCTCGTGCCAAACAACTTAACTATCAGGTATTTTCGTTTCTTGGAACTATTCCTCACATACATGAGAATATGATGCTGCCTAAATCAGATGTATTTCTTACTCTTAGGAATGATGGACCAAGCATGGATGAGAGGGACAAGCATTGGAGCATGGCCATGCATGGAGATGGCAGCAAGCATGTGATGATCCAAGAGAAGGCCACGGATGAAGATTTCAGAACTTTGAGGCCACCATAATGAAGAAAGAAGGCTTGGACGAAATATTCAAGATCAATACTTTACGAATTCGTCCATAGCTTAATATGGTGCTGCGACACCTTTTATTTTGGGCCAGGCCCATGTAATTTTCGCAGGATTTTAATTAGCCACTTTTTAGAGTCCGTATTTGAGGGGAAAAGGACTTTTAGGGTTGGATTCGGCCACCACTTCCATGGCTGGCCGAAACCCCACCTTTTCGCCCTTAAATACTCCCCATAGCCA
Source organism: Avena sativa (assembly GCA_916181665.1). Taxonomy (NCBI): domain Eukaryota; kingdom Viridiplantae; phylum Streptophyta; class Magnoliopsida; order Poales; family Poaceae; genus Avena; species Avena sativa. The sequence continues at coordinate 112,473,794 of OV702298.1, forward strand.
ACCCCCTAGACTCGGATTTTGTTTAGACATTAAGTTAGCCATAGTCGCAACTTCGCCAAGGCTCGAGCGTCGTAGAGGCCTCTTGTACTTCGCACCTATTCAGGATCCCACCTCTTCAATAAAGCTTTCCTCTTAATCCGCAATATCTTGATTGCAATATTGGTTCTTACTTGTTCTCGATTTCAGGTAGGAATTAAGACCCTCGCTGGTCAGGCTGATCATGTTCCCACAGGATCGGTAACCTCCAGGAGATTGGCCTAGCGATTGCATTGGCTCTCGTGCTCGCACGTGTAGTCGGATCGTCAAGCCCGAACTCCACCAAATCGATTATCATCATCTCATCGAAAGATCGGACACCTTTGCCCTATCACTTGTGAACCTTCTCTTCTGCTTCTCGTAGGATGTCGGGTCCAAAAATCTGACTCTCTCCTACTTCCAACCAGTTCAAAGGGGTGCGACACTTACTTCCGTACATGAATTCAAATGGGGCCATTTGCAAACTGGCTTGATAACTGTTGTTGTATGAAAATTCTGCAAACGGCAGACAGTCTTCCCACTTGGATCCATATTCTAACACACATGCTCTCAGCATATCTTCGAGTATTTGATTTACTCGCTCCGTTTGTCCATCGGTCTGAGGGTGATATGCGGTGCTGAAATCTAGACGGGTTCCTAAACCTTCTTGGACTTTCTTCTAGAATCTCGAGGTAAACTGAGTTCCTCGATCCGATACTATGTTCTTGGGGACTCCATGCAAGCTAATGATTCTAGCGATGTACAACTCCGCTAGCTTCGAACTCTGATATGTGGTCTTGACGGGTAAGAAATGGGCGACTTTGGACAATCTGTCCACTATGACCCAAATAGAGTCATTTCCCCTACTAGAAGTAGGTAGTCCAGTGATAAAGTCCATTCCTACAGAATCCCATTTCCATTCTGGAATCTGCAATGGTTGCAACAATCCAGCGGGTCTTTGATGTCCTGCCTTGACTCGCTGACAGATATCACACTTGGCGATATAGCTTCCGATTTCTCTCTTCATCTTATGCCACCAAAATTGCTCTTTTAAATCTTGATACATCTTAGTTCCTCCGGGATGGATAGAATAAAGAGTATCATGAGCCTCCTTCAAAATAACTTTTTTCAACTCAGAATCTGATGGTACACAAAGGCGTCCTTTGTACCACAGAACTCCTTTGTCCTCGGTGAATCCGGGTACTTTGCCTGTACCGATACGACGCTTGATTCCTTCAATACTAGCATTTCCCTTCTGCGCCTCTTTAATCTGACTGATCAAAGTGGGCTGGAGTTCTATGCTAGCCAAAAATCCTTCACTCACTAATTCCATTCGAAAAGCTTCCATCTCTTTGTGCAAACTTGGTTGCTCCTTCAAAATCATGGAGTTCAAGCGGCACGGCAATCTTCTAAGGGCATCGGCTACTACGTTGGCTTTACCAGGGTGATAGTGAATGTCCAGGTCGTAATCCTTGATTAGCTCAATCCATCTTCTCTGCCTCATATTCAGCTCCTTTTGAGTGAATATATACTTTAGGCTCTTGTGATCCGAATAAATTTCACAACGGTTTCCCATTAGGTAATGCCTCCATGTTTTCAGGGCTAGACTACGGCTGCGAGTTCGAGGTCATCAGTTGGGTAGTTTTTCTCATGTTGCTTCAGTTGTCGAGATAGATAAGATATAACTTTGCCTTCTTGCATTAGCACACATCCGAGACCAATCTTGGATGCATCACAATACACATCGAAGGGCTTCGTGATATCCGGCATGATCAAGATTGGGGCTGAAATCAATCTCCTCTTGAGTTCTTGAAAACTCGCTTCACATTTGTCGGTCCATTCAAACTTCTTGTCCTTCTTCAGCAATTGGGTCATGGGTCTGGCGATACTAGAGAATCCTTCTACGAATTTGCGGTAATATCCCGCCATTCCGAGAAATGCACGGACTTGGGTTTGAGTGGTGGGGCTTGCCAATCTTCTACATCTTTCACTTTGGCAGGGTCAACGGCAACTCCTTCGGCTGATACAACGTGACCGAGGAATCCTACCTCCTGTAACCAGAATTCACATTTGCTAAACTTTGCATAGCGCTGATGCTCTCTAAGGGTTCCAAGAATGGTCCTTAGGTGTAGCTCATGTTTTTTCTTCTGATTTGGAATAAATCAGAATGTCATCGATGAAAACAACGACAAACTTATCCAGGAAGTCCATAAAAATCTTATTCATGAGATTCATGAAATAAGCGGGGGCATTGGTTAATCCAAAAGACATGACCGTATACTCATACAATCCATATCTGGTGGTAAACGCAGTCTTTGGAATAACCTCTGCACGAATTTTGAGTTGATGATAGCCAGTTCTAAGATCAATCTTAGAAAACACTTTGGCACCGGTCAATTGATCAAACAAATCTTCTATCTTGGGCAAGGGGTACTTGTTCTTGATGGTGACATCATTCAACTTCCGATAATCCGTACACAAACGATTACCTCCATCCTTCTTGTCCACAAACAAGACAGGTGATCTCCAAGGTGACGCACTTGGTTGAATTAATCCTATTTCCAACATGGAATCCAGTTGCTTCTTCAATTTTGCTAGCTTTGACGGGTTCATACTATATGGTCTCTGGGCTATGGGTCCAGTTCCGGGGATTAGTTCGATGATAAACTCGATATCCCGATCTGGGGGCATACCGGGAAAAACATCTGGAAATACATCGGGGTATTCATAGACTATCCGGAATTGGTCAATGGTAGGTTGGACTATACTCTTGTTACACTTGAATTGGCGAGGTAAGGTTTCAGATATATGCTCGACTGATATTCCGGCGGTACTGGTCATGGTTATGGCTTTCTTGGCACAGTCAATTAATCCTTTATGTTTGGACATCCAATCCATTCCTAGTACTACTTACAAACCTTTAGTTCCGAGTACTATCAGATTTGCATAAAAATCTATGCCATGGATTCGGATAGGGACGGCTTTGCAAATTTGCCTAGCCTTGGTGGTGGATCCGGGAATTTGAACAATCATTACATGCTTCAGTTTGGTTGGTTGAATCTTACTAGTGCATGCAAATTCTTCGGTGAAAAATGAATGCGATGCACCAGAGTCAAACAACACTCTTGCAAGTACTGAATTAACAGAAAACATACCCAGCACGACGTCTGGCGCTTCCTGAGCTTCTTCAGCATGCATGAGAAAAAGACGGCCATTGCGGTTGAGTGAATTCCCTAGGGAAAATCTTCTCCCTGGCTGAACACGACGCTGCTGCTGAGCTGGGACATTGGCATTGGGGGCTGTAGCATTCTTCTTGTTGGGGCACTCGAGGGAATAGTGGCCTTTATTTCCATAGTCATAACAGGTCACTTGCGACTTGTCCTTGGCTGCTACAGGCACATCATTGCTTCCAGTCCTCGGGGCAGTGTTGGTGTTGGCGGTAACATTGTTGTTGTTGAACTTGGGTGGGGCACGATTGAAATTGCTAGAGTTGTCGGGGTTGTTGTGATTTCCTCCGGGTCTAGGGTTTCCACGGTTGGGATAGGTGGGACGGGTCATCGGGGGTCTGTTGGTCCTTGGGGCAAATCCTGGAGATGGGTTAGGGCGACACTTTGGGGTCTGATGGGTTCCGGGCTGATGCATCATACGACGCTTGTGGTTCTCATTGGCTTGGTTGATCTTTCCTTCCATCTGGATAGCAGAGTCGACAAGGGATTTAATATCCGCAAAGGGAATATTGACTAACACCGTCTGCATCTCATCATGCAGACCATTCAGGAATCTTTCTTTCTTCTTGGCTTCAGTGTCTATTTCATCCGGGGCATACCTAGCTAATGACAAAAATTTGTCACGGTATTCCACTACAGTCATCCTTCCTTGCTTTAGCTCTCTGAACTCGTCTCTCATTCTCTTGATCAAACCCGGTGGCACATGGGTTCTGCTAAACTTGACCTTGAATTCCTCCCAGGTCATCATCTGGCCTCCAGTCATTGCGCGAACACTGTTCCACCATGCTCGGGCATCTTCGGCTAGATAGTGGGTGGCGAACAGGACTTTCTCGTTGGCTTCCACTCTTGCTACTTCTAAGTTATTTTCCATGGTTTGCAGCCAATCATCGGCGTCTAGGGGTTCCTCTGACTTGGTGAAAACAGGTAGGTTGGTATTCTGGAAATTCTTGATCTTAGATCCATGGTGGTCCTGATTTCCATGGCCTTGGTTGTTATGGGCTAGCTGGGCGATCTGCTGAAGGGTGGCTAGGTAAGCTTGACGTTCCGCTCTTTCAGCTTCACGGTCAGAAGTCAACATTTGCAGAATCTGCAACATCGGGTCCGGGGATGAATCACTTCCTCCACGTGGCATCTGAAGATTGAGGTAGATCATGAGAAAAGAGGGGAATTTCTAAAGTTTTGGGTCTTTGAAAAAAAAAAGTTTGACTTAGATTTTCTAGCAACTTGCTTTTTCATTCATTCATTCATTCATTCATAGCACCCGATACAACATACACCACAACAAAGAAAAACAGATGGTTTTAAGAACCATTCTGGAAACTACGATACAGTGGGACCGAATACTACTCACTACGTGGGTGCTCAAGTGCTACTACTCCTCGGAATCTGTGGCCTCATCATCCTCATCATCATCGATGAAGGCGAAATCATCCTCATCGGTGAAGAAATCCATAGCCTGATCCTCCAGAAAATCGTTGTCATCGCTGAGATAGGAGTAGGGGTCTCCACAAAGATCCTCTCCGGCATTCTCCCTTTCCTCCAACTGCATGTCCCTCTCGTGGATGGTCTCCTCCAAAGATGAGATGCGGTGGCGAAGACGGGAAATGATGCGCTCCTTCTTGTCGAGCTGACGGCAGCGAGACTTGCGATCCTTTGCTAGCATGACGATGGTCTGGTCCTTCGTCTTGATGATGGCAGACTTGTGGTTGCAGTAGTCACGGCAGTTGTCCAACTCCTGCTGACGATCGTACATCATGAAGCTAAGGTGGTCCAATTGGGTCTTCAGCTCGGGGTGGTATGGGGCTTCCAGTGGTTGTCCATTAGCATCACGCCTTGGGCAAAACTCAAAGCGAGTACCCTTGATCTGATTGATGCTCTGCCCACACAGACGGGAAAGAGCTTCTTGCATGGCCCTGGCAAGTCCATCGAGCCAGTTGTTTTCCCTCAAGGTAAACTGAATTCCCTCCGCCGTGGGAGGTTCAATCTTTCCTCGGAGACTTGCAACAATTAGCCACTGCAAATCTTCTCCTCCTTGATCATTGAGCTGAGCTCCGAAGAACTCGGGGTGCGGACGCTCAAGAAGTTCCGAAAGCTGGTCCAAATCCCTCTCAAATATCAGGTCTCCTCCATTCCCCAACTGATAAAACTTGTTGTACTTCACGTCCATCTATAAGAATATAGGATGAGTAAGTTAGTAGAGTGATTAAGTGTGCCAAAATTTTATGTATTTTGCAAGAGTTTTTGAGGAACATGAATTTTTAGGAAAGAATCAAAGGGATAAGAATGAGAATAGTTTTTTTTTGTAAATATTTGTTTTTCTTTGGTTTTGGAAAATAAGTTTTTGCTTTAAACGTCCATTCTAACTAGGGTCTCCTATGGTCAGGATGGCTCTGATACCAACTTGTCAACACCCGGATTTTTCAATCCTAGATGCCTGTTATGCCATACATCGCAATCCCAGGATTACCATTTTTACGAGACATAACAGAATTGGATACCATAGTACATCATCCATTACAAACGATACATAAGTTCTTACACAAATAGGGATCTCATGATCCGGTTCTTAATACAACATCAAGCAGCGGAATACGTAATAATAACGGTAGCGTAGGCGAAGCTCCATCTTCGGGGTCACAGGCAATGCTGACGATGGGAGATGATCCTAGTTGTCGTAACCTTCCTAGGGTCCATCCTCCAGGTACTCCTCTTCATAGTCTGGCCATGGGAATATCCAGGGACAAAGCCATGAGTACTCTTTAAGTACTCGCAAACTAATACTAACAGGTAAAGGGGTTTTTGGATAATTGGACACTAGGCTCTAGGGTTGTTTTGCAAAAGCCAGATTTATCTCTACGAAGTTCCAAAGCTAATCACAATTTTATAACTCCTAAGTGGGATCTTGTATTTCATATCACAACCCTGTTGTGGTCCAGTCATAGTCTCAATTCATTTCACAAGTCATTTTGAAAAGTCTAACGGGGGAACGGTATGGCCACTCCAACTGTCCATAACCGCGGACGCGGCTGTTCGAATAGTTTGACACTCTGCAGAGATTGTACACTTTCACCACAACATTCGATACATCCGTCAGGAACAAATCCTGAATTCACCATACTCAGTATGCGGATAATCAATCCTAACCTTTCAATTACACGCCCTAGTATAAGCACCTCTCCTGTGAGTTTGGCCTCCCAACCATGACCAACTGTCATCTTGGGTACTGCACAGGTGGACAATCTTCACAAGGTAGCCTCAGCTCAGACCTTGGCCGTGAGGGAGCTAATACTAAGGTATATAAGTTTCCAGTCAAGCCCTACCCAATATTCGGTATTGTGGTTGTACGATAAAATTGGAATGGTATCGCATCCAGACAACCATCAGTTTTAAAAAGGTCTAAGGCTCATGCCTCAACATTTTCATCACCAAAATCATCAAGTGTTTGGAAACACATGTCCAAAACCTTTCAATAGAATGATCCATCATTCCAAGGTTTTCATAACCATTTTTCCACCAAGTATTCCCATCTAAAGTTGATCAAGTTTTATGCTTAGCACTAGCATCTAAGGTGGGGGTGAGCAATAATGAGGGGTGGTAAACTAGGGGAGTTTCAACTAAGTTCAATCTCATGCCTTAGGATGACATCAAGATTATCTAGCTTAGGCCAAATTTTATGCTCTTTATGCAACCTTCACATATCTTTCTAGTATCTACCATTCACTTAAGTAAGATCTAAGTACTATCTTTGATAAAGAACTAAAGTAAGGAAGCTTGCAAGTAAAACTAGGATTGGTTTATCAAGTGGATCTGATCATATATGCTTAGGGCATATAGTAGTCATAGTAACAAGTAGGGGTTTGTTGCATCAGTTGGGTATTCTGCAAGAGTTAACTTGCATCAATATCAGTATAAGCTTGCCTTGTGTAGAGCAGTGGTTGAAGTTCTCCTCGGCTTTCTTCGTAGAATCCTCCTTCCTCCTCGTATCCTTGGTCGGTACTATCGTCTATGAATAAATACGAGGTGCACAATCACCAAACAATACTTAACTACTTGCAATCATCACACAAAAGGGTCTTATAGATGATCTAACATCATCTCTAATATTACAAGATTAAGGCTTGGTTTAATTCCTTTTTATTTTTAGAAAAGTAATTTCTACTCATTGAAAAACTACTTAAGATTTAATATTCTCCAAACCAAATATGGGATCATGTTGACACATGTCATCACCACATATTGTAGTCCAAGGGAATGTGATTTAAAGTGGTGTCACAATTTAATAAGGTTTTACCCTTTTATTTTAATTAATTAATGTGTCTAGAAATGCCTATGTAGCATTCTTTTATTACTTGAACATTATTTCTGCAAGTAAACCTATATATTTTTATATATTCTGAAAGGTATGGTTAAATGTGATTTTTGAGAGTTGGAATCAACTAAAAAGCTATTATGGTTTAAATTTGAAAAAAATTTGAATGCAGAAAAGCTTCTGCCTTGTTATTTTTACCAGGGGTGATCTATAGATCGAAATGACTTGAATCCAACGGGATTGGATTCAGCATTTCCAGACCTTTCTAACAAAATTGGTTTCATTCAATTTGGTGCACTGAATAGATCTGGGTTGATTTTTGAAGTTGGGTACAGAAGTGTGTTTGAAATAAAATAGAAAAGGTTTAATTTGAATAACTGGGCTGCGCGGGAAAAGTTAACGGGCCGGCCTGCTAAGCGCAGTGCTCCCGCGGGCTGCTTAAGTGGGTGTCCCCACTCGTCAGTGAGACAGGGAGGGGTGAAGCGGTACGGGGCAACGTGGGTCGTTCGATCTGATTCTAATCCAACGGTTGGGAGTCATCGTCGACGCGAGGCAACGCCGGCGAGAAAGAAACCTAGTGCGGCCAGTGAGGGGTGCTGGGGGCTCACCGGGGTGCAAGCGAGGGTCGGCGAGGCGGGCGAATGACGAAGTCGATGACGGCGAACTCAGGGGTGGTCGCGGCAGCTCCTGGGGTGGACGAAATCAATGGCGCCCTTCTTCTCTAGAGGCGGCGGGCTCCGGTGAAATTCCGGCGAGGTGGTGCTCGCCTTGCTCCGGGAATGGTGTGGCACGATCAGTGAGAAGAGGGGAGTGAGGTGGTGTGAAGAACTCGACTGGGGGTGGCCTCTATTTATAGTCGAGCGAGAGGACCGTCGGGCGCACGGTGAGCTCGTCGGGGGCGATGTTACAGGCGGCTATTGGTATGGGCGACGGTAGGGGACGGTGCGGTGTTCCCTGGCGATGCTCAATGACATGGTTTTGAGGCGTGGGGCGGTGTGTCTTGGTCTGGAACATGCGACGCTCTGCGCGGCAGAGGCAGCGTCTTCGACGGCGAGCGATGGCTGTGCGGCGCGGGGCGGCGAACGAGGATGTCTGGCGGTCTCCTGGGTCGGTGGTGATTGTGTGTGCACGCGGTGAGGGTGGCGCGCCGTCTGTGGGCGCTGGTCGAGGGTGGCACTCTGGCGCATGCTCGGCACGGTTGCTGGCGAGGTTGGCATGGTTCGTGCGTGTGGTCCAGGGCTTGGCAACGCTCGCGGCTGGGACAGGGAGTGGCGGTGGACGGTGGGCTGCCTCCAAGACATGCTGGCTAGGCTTGCTTCTCTTCCTAGCTTGCAGTCGGCATGGGGGTGACAAGGTTGGCCTCGGCTGTTCACCATTGATGGTAATGCCAAGCTCACAATGGTGCTAGTGTTTAGTTAATCTTGCTAGATGATCTACTGAGCTGGTTGTGAGCTAGAGAGGGAACAAGTTAGGCTTCAATCACTGCTCACTATAGTGTTTAGGATTTTGATGATTTGTGTCTGCAACCTGTTTGATGAAATGGCCGCATGAAATCAAGTTTTGAATTATGAAAAGATTTTTGGTGAGTGTGCTAGAGTGGTTCTGATGAGTCTGCAGAAGCTTGGGTTTTGAAAGTTGAGCTTGTTTGAGTGGTTTTTGAAAAAGTGGGATCTTCCCATATGATAAAGATTCAATTTTGAATTGTCATTTAAACTATGCATTTGCAAGTTTCTGGATGATCACAAAGTGGGCCTTGATACTTTGTTATGAGTACATTCAAGGGGTGCAAAGATCCAGAAAAGTTTCCATTAGGTTCTGAAAGTTTGAGACAGCCAAAGTAGGCATGGGAGTTAAATTGGTCAAAATGACCATTCCTTTATTTTATTGGTTTTGATTTATTTGTCTTAAGGAAAAGTTTGGGAAATGTTTAGATGATGTTTATTTCACCTAAGAAACATTTTACAAGCAAGGAAACATACAGACAAGGTGGTTCAAAAGAATTTCAAATTAAATGCATACACATATGCATGCATTCATAATTTTATTTAACAAAGTTTTTGTTAACCCTAATTTTGATGATTAGAAATTGATGATCCAAGTTTAGTATTTTTGGGATGTTATAGTTTTGAACCATTTGAAAGTGTTTACAAAGCATTTTAATATCATTAGAAGTCATTTCCACAATATCTTTCAACTCATTGATAGCTCTAGAGTTTTCCAATAAATGATTCTGAACTTGTTTATTAAAATTACCTTGCTTAACAATAAAAATGTCAAGTTCCTCTAAACATTGATCAGGACCATAAGGAATATCACCTTCATCAAAGTGTTGGTGAGAGTGTACCTCAATAGTAGATGAGTGGGGAATTGGCTTACATAATTCTTCTATAGGAGGTATATTCTTCACATCTTCAGCTCTAATACCTTTCTCCTTTAGACACTTCTTAGCTTCCTTCATCACTTCATCATTTAATGCACTAACTCCCCTCTTCTTTGGTGTTGGTACTAGAACTGGTTCAGGCACAACTGGTTCAGTAGTAATAGGCTTAGGTGTATTTAACTCAGTTGAAGTCCAATCATCATAATTCTTGCTTATCTTAGCCATTAATTCTTCGGCATCTGTAAGAGTTCTTTTCCTGAAAACACAATCAGCAAAGCTATCTAGGTATGTCCTAGAATCATCAGTTAGTCCATTATAATAAATATCAAGAAGCTCATTCTTAGGTAATGGACACATAGGATGTGCATGAATCAAGGCACAGAACCTTGTCCATGACTTAGGCAATTTCTCTTCATCTCCCTGTTTAAAATCAAAAAGTCACTGCAAAGCAGCATGTCTAGCACTGGGAGGAAAATATTTTTAGAAGAAAAAAGCAATCAAACAATCAGGGCTATCAATGGAACCAGGAGGTAATCTATTAAACCAAGCCCTAGCTTCTCCTTTTACTCAAAAAGGGAAGATCTTTGTAACAAAGTACTTGCGCATCTTAAAATCATCAGAGAATAAAGCACTCATAGTGTAAAGCTCATTTATATGAGACATAGCACTCTTATTTTTAGTCCCACAAAAATGTTCTTTCTCAACAATGTCTAAGTAGGATAAATCAAGAGAGAAATCATAATCTTTATCTTTAATATCTATGGGAGAGGTGGCAAACTTAGGATCAGAGGACAACTTAGGAATAATAGTACATCTTGCAAGGAGACTCTTAATAGCACTAGTACCATGTGTGTTTCCGCACTCTTCAACAAATTCATTAGTGAACTCAATGTAACCATCATTAATATCATAACTCTCTCTAGACTCAGGTGAGCTAACATGTGTAACAGTGTCTTCACTAGGAGTTTCAGTATTTCCTAGACTATCCATAGTAGCATCTAGGAAAGGACCTAATGAACCACTCGCATCAAGCACAGTAGAAGTAACTTCATGAGCATCAAAAGTAGTTTCAGATTCAGCAGTAGTAGCAGTGTGTGTAACATGAGTATGTGGTGGTGGTGTAACAAGCTTACTTATAACAGACAGTGAATCAAGAGCAACAGAGGTGTTTAGGACTGTACCTCTTCTTATAGTGGATGGTAAAATAGGAAAAATTTCATCACGAGACTTCCCCATGATGAAAGGAGTAGCAGTGAACAATAATAGATCCAAGTGAACTTACAAATAAAGCTATGCTCCCCGGCAATGGCACCAGAAAATAGTCTTGATGACCCACAAGTATAGGGGATCGCAACAGTCTTCGCAGGTAGTATTACCCAATTTATTGATTCGACACAAGGGGAGCCAAAGAATACTTGCAAGCCTTAACAACTGAGTTGTCAATTCAGCTACACCTGAAAATAGTTCTTGCTCACATAAGTTTACCAGTAGCAATAGTTTGTAGTAGCAACATCAACAGTGAAACAGGAGCAATGGTAACAGTAGCAGTAAATAGTAGGATATGAGCGCGGTAGGCATAGGATGGACGGGGATTGCATGGAAGAGTCTAAACAAGTAACTTCAAGATCTAGGGCAATGTAGATAAATAAGAATAGGCATCCAAGTACTAAACAATCCTAGGCATGTGCTCCATATATAGTCATACATGCTCGCAATGAGAACTTGCACAACATCTTCTGTCCAGCCAGCCCGTGGCAGCGGGGCCTCTAGGGAACTACTGGAAATTAAGGTGCTCATTTTAATATAGCACCGGAGCAAAGCATTAACACTCCGTGAACACATGTGATCCTCACACCACATCCATCCCCTCCGGTTGTCCCAATTTCTGTCACTTCAGGGCCTTTGGATCCGGACAATGATATGTGTACACAACTTGCAGATAAGATCACAAACAATACTATCATAATGAGTCAATAATAAGTTCAGATCTGAGATCATGGCACTCGGGCCCTAGTGACAAGCATTAAGCACAACAAGTTGCAACAAAGTCAAATAGCACTAATAGAGATACTAGGCACTATGCCGTAACAATCTTATTCGATTACAAGATAGAACTCATCCAATCCCTACCATCCCCATAGCCTACAGCAGGGGATTACTCACTCATGGATGAGGGGGACATCAATGGTTGATGGAGATGTGTTGGTGATGACGATGGAGATGATCCTCCCCAAATTTCCCGTCCCGGCAAGGTGCCAGAACGGAGTTTCTGGACCCGAATCGCGGCTTCTGGTGGTGGCGGCGTAGCGGAACTCTTTTCTGGAAAATGTTGAACCCCCCTCGGTTTTTAGGTCAAGGTGTAACTTATAGGCGAAGAGGGAGCCCGAGGGGGTGCCTAGGGTGGCTGCACCCCCCTAGGCGCGGGCAGGGCCCACCCACGCCTGGCAGGGGTGTGCCCCCCCCCCCCCAGGCCTCCACTCCGTTTCGTCTTCTGGCTCCGTGGATCTTCTGGCGAAATATAATTTTTGGCATATTTTTTGGGATTTTTCCTAATAGTTGATTTTCTGCATAAAAACTAGACACCAAGGTAATTCTGCTGAAAACAGCGTCAGTCCATGTTAGTTGTATCCAAATCACACAAGTTTAGAGGAGAAACAATAGCAAAAGTGTACAGGAAAGTAGATATGTTTTGGACGTACCAGTCAAATGATAACAACAAGTAAAAAAGGGGCAAGTTTCACCAAGCAGGATAACAGCAAAAAGATCAAAGGGTAAAACACCTCACTGATCTCATCCACAACCATGCAACAGACACACAGGCAGCTCAATCACCAAACTGCATGGGGTGTGCTGTCGACATAGCCACATCAGCTCAATCAAGTAAAAGGAGCAAGCACAGCCGTGGGCAAACACTAGTGCATATCTGTATTTCCCACACCACACCAAGAACACTTAGCTTCAAGTAGGATAATGTCCTAGCTCACATAGTTGTGAACGTCACCTTCTACTTTTGTTCTTGTCGAATCTGACCAAGTTAATAGCCAGGGAAAATCTAATGAGTACATTGAATGTACTCGCAAACCACCTTAGGATAATAGTAATAAAAGGAATATGCAGTATGGTTGTGGTAGTAGGAGGGCTCCATGAGAGGTTCTTTTCTAAAATAGCTTCTCTTATAGATATAGCATCTACAAGGTTTTGTTGAAAACTTTTGTAAAACATTTTGAAAGGTTTTGGAAAACAATAGGATTGGGTCACCCTATTTCATAACCTCGGTACTCAACTGACCGGGTTCTTCATCTTCTATGGTCCTTCAAGATCACCTCCCTTCATTGGTGTCCTTTAGACTACCAGGTTTTGGAAACACTTTCTTTTTCGGAAGTCCTTTTTGAAAACAAAACCACCACCGCTCTATAGAAACCTTCCCAACCGTCCATGACCATGGACATGGATATTCGAATATATTTACACTCTACAGAGGTTGTACACTTTACCCACACCAAACGGGTACCCTTCCCTTATCCGCACCAATCGTGGGTCGAGTAACTGATCAAGACTCTCCAAATGCCCCTCTAGTATAAGCGCCTACCCTATGAGCCATTCATAGTAAACACATGGCTGCCTGCTGATAGTTCGTTTCTTATCCTGGTCGATGCTTCACAAGGACCTTACTGGAGAAGACCCACCCTCTAGGGATCATAGTCCCCTATAGTATTTGTGAGGCAACCTATACTAGAGGAAACAAACATCAAGTCCAGCCATGTCCCATACCAGGGTAAATGTGGTTGCAAGGGTTAATTATTCTAGAAAACTACAAAGAAACATGTGTGTTTTCATAACCATTTTTCCTCCAACATATTTTGTAAAACAAAAACCTTTTTCTGTGTCAAACTTCTCTTGGGAGGTCAAACCTCACCAAGTGATAGGGCAAAGGTGTCCGATCTTTCGATGAGATGATGATACTAGATTTGGTGGAGTTTGGGCTTGACGATCCGACTACACGTGCGAGCACGAGCGCCAATGCAATTGCTAGGCTAATCTCCTGGAGGTTACCGATCCTGCGGGAACACGATCAGACTGACCAGCGAGGGTCTTAATTCCTACCTGAATTCAAGAACAAGTAAGAACCAATATTGCAATCAAGATATTGCGGATTAAGAGGAAAGCTTTATTGAAAAGGTGGGATCCTGTATAGGTGCGAAGTACAAGAGGCCTCTGCGACGCTCGAGCCTTGGCGAAGTTGCTATGATGGCTAACTTAATGTCTAAACAAAATCCGAGTCTAGGGGGACGGCTATGGGGAGTATTTAAGGGCGAAAAGGTGGGGTTTCGGCCAGCCATGGAAGTGGTGGCCGAATCCAACCCTAGAAGTTCTTTTCCCCTCAAATACGGACTCTAAAAAGTGGCTAATTAAAATCCTGCGAAAATTACATGGGCCTGGCCCAAAGTAAAAGGTGTCGCAGCACCATATTAAGCTATGGACGAATTCGTGAAGTATTGATCTTGAATATTTCGTCCCAGCCTTCTTTCTTCATTATGGTGGCCTCAAAGTTCTGAAATCTTCATCCGTGGCCTTCTCTTGGATCATCACACGCTTGCTGCCATCTCCATGCATGGCCATGCTCCAATGCTTGTCCCTCTCATCCATGCTTGGTCCATCATTCCTAAGAGTAAGAAATACATCTGATTTAGGCAACATTATATTCTCATGTATGTGAGGAATAGTTCCAAGAAACGAAAGTACCTGATAGTTAAGTTGTTTGGCACGAGATCTTGTGATGGGTCCTTGTATGTGTGTAGCTGTAGGTACAACGGTTGTATCAATAGAAGGGATGTCCACATCATGCTCCCCTTCTTGAATTGAAGTCGTCCTCGACGCAATCTCATCTTCCTCACCAAAGTAAGGCTTCAAATCTGCAATGTTAAACGTAGGACTAACCGTACCAAAGTCTGCAGGCAACTCAAGTTTATATGCATTATCATTTATTTTCTCTAACACCTTAAAGGGACCAGCAGCACGCGGCATTAACTTAGACTTGCGTAAATCAGGAAAGCGATCCTTACGCAAATGTAACCAAACAAGATCTCCGACATCAAACACAACATGCTTTCTCCCTTTATCCCCAGCAAGTTTATACTTAGCATTCATATGTTCGATGTTATCTTTAGTAGTCTTATGCAAGTTTAATATCATTTCAGCGCGTTGTGTAGCATCCAAATTATGTTGCACCGAAGTAGGTAAAGGCAATAAATCAATAGGTGCACGAGGAACAAAACCATGGACGATCTCAAACGGGCACATCTTTGTGGTAGAATGCAGCGAACGATTATAAGCAAATTCTATATGAGGTAAACACTCTTCCCACAATTTTAAGTTCTTCTTTAAAACAGCCCGCAACATAGTAGACAAAGTTCTATTTACTACTTCAGTTTGTCCATCAGTTTGGGGATGACATGTAGTACTAAACAGCAATTTAGTCCCCAACTTAGCCCATAAACATCTCCAAAAGTGGCTAAGAAATTTAGTATCACGATCAGAAACAATAGTATTTGGCACACCATGCAAACGAACAATTTCACGAAAGAACAAATCAGCAATATGCGTAGAATCATCCGTTTTATGACAAGGAATAAAGTGTGCCATCTTAGAAAACCGATCCACAACAACAAAAATACTATCCCTCCCCTTTTGTGTTCGTGGCAATCCCAAAACAAAGTCCATAGAAATATCCTCCCAAGGAACACTAGGAACAGGAAGAGGCATATATAAACCATGTGGATTAAGGCGAGACTTAGCTTTTTGACAAGTAGTGCAGCGTGCCACAAATCGCTCAACATCTCGACGCATACATGGCCAGAAGAAGTGTGCAGCAAGAACATCCTCCGTCTTCTTGACACCAAAGTGTCCCATCAATCCTCCTCCATGCGCCTCCTATAACAACAAAAGACGAACAGAGCTATCCAGAATGCATAGTTTGTTAGCACGGAACACAAATCCATCATTGAAGATGAACTTGTTCCATGTTCTACCATCTCTACAATTCTGCAACACATCTTTAAATTCCGCATCATGCACATATTGTTCCTTAATAGTTTCTAATCCAAATATTTTGAAGTCAAGTTGAGATAACAAAGTATAACGGCGCGACAAAGCATCAGCAATAATATTATCTTTACCCTTTTTGTGTTTGATAACATAAGGAAAAGACTTAATAAATTCAACCCACTTTGCATGACGACGATTCAACTTAGCTTGACTATGAATATGCTTCAAAGATTCATGATCAGAATGGATAACAAATTCTTTAGGCCATAGATAATGTTGCCAAGTTTCTAATGTCCGAACCAATGCATATAATTCTTTATCATAAGTAGAATAGTTCAGACTAGCCCCACTCAATTTCTCACTAAAATATGCAACAGGTTTTCCCTCTTGTAATAACACCCCTCCCAAACCAATTCCACTAGCATCACATTCAAGCTCAAAAGTCTTAGTAAAATCAGGAAGTTGGAGTAAGGGAGCATGTGTTAGCTTATCTTCAATATGACGAAGGCTTGTTGTTGTGCATCTCCCCAAACAAAGGGCACATCCTTCTTGGTAAGCTCATTCAGTGGCGCGGCAATTGATCCAAAGTCTTTGACAAAGCGCCTATAAAAACCAGCGAGGCCAAGAAAACTCCTCACTTGTGTGACCGTCTTGGGCTGCGGCCAATTCTCAATAGCTTCAATCTTGGCTGGATCCACTTCAATACCCTGTGATGTAACAACATAGCCAAGAAACGCAACTTGATTGGTGCAAAAGGTGCACTTCTCAAGGTTACCAAACAAACGTGCATCATGTAAAGCATTGAAAACAGCACGTAAATAGTCCAAATGATCCTCTAAAGATTTGCTATAAATCAGAATATCATCAAAGTAGACTACCACAAAACGTCCAATGAAAGCACGTAAAACTTCGTTCATTAATCTCATGAAAGTGCTAGGTGCATTAGTTAAACCAAACGGCATTACTAACCACTCATATAAACCGAACTTAGTTTTAACTGCTGTTTTCCATTCATCTCCTAATTTCATACGAATCTGGTGGTAACCACTATGCAAATCAACTTTAGAATATGTACCAATAGTAAAATGCACGCGTACCGTTCTTGTTACCTTGATCTTGCGAGAACTCTCAAACCATTGGATGTAATATGAATGTGGGCGTTGTCTTGTTGGAAGCGCCAGCTTCTCTACCATGTCAACACTGGCCAGATTATTACAATTCCCTCCATTAATGATGATCTGTATAGCTCTTTCCTTGACAACACCACATGTTTGGAATAGGTTGTGGCGTTGATCCTGCTCAGATTTGCTCAATTGTACACTCAACACACGTTGTGTAATTAAGCTCTTGTATTGATCAGCAGCTTCAGCTCCCATTACCTCTGTCTCTTCATCAGCATCAGAATTGTCTCCATCTCGAGCAGAAATAAGGGCTAGTGTATCTTCATCAAAGTCACTCGCTGAATCGTATTGACCATCTTCCCGCACCATCATCACACATTGTGTTGTGCACTATCTCTCAATATGACCAAAACCCCAGCACTTGCGGCATTGTATATCCTTTGTCTTACCCGTGGAAGCCATAGAAGATGCACTACGAGCAGGAGCATTGGATGATGGTGGAGGAGCAGCTAGAAATCTTGTGGTGGCCTTGGATGTGGTAGTAGCTGGTGGCGAATCACGAGGAGGCGCGGATTGTCGGGATGTCCAAGTGGATGTGCGACCTGCAGAATTATTAGTCCTCCTCCATGGTTGTTGGCGATCCTGCACTTCACGTTCAGCTTTGCAAGAAAGATGAAACAAACGAGTGATAGAATTATATTCCTTATAATCTAATATGTGCTGAATGTCCTTGTTTAATCCACCAAAGAAACGCGCAAGCATTTGTTCATTAGATTCAACAAGACTACACCGAACCATCCCCGTTTGCAATTCCTGATAATACTCTTCTACAGAATTTTTCCCTTGCTCTAAACGTGTCAGATTCTTTAGTAAATCACGTTGATAAGTGGGAGGTACAAAACGAACAAGCATAGCAGTTTTTAAAGCAGTCCAAGTACTAGGAATAGTAGTAGGATTTAAACGACAATACTCAGACCACCAAAGGGAAGCAAATTTAGCAAATTCACATGTAGCAGCACTAACACGCATATTCTCAGGATATTTTAAGCATGCAAAACGTTGTTCTACTTCCATCTCCCATGTAAGATATGCATCAGGATTATATTTACCCTCAAAAGATGGAATATTTAATTTAAGCTTTGCAACATGATCATCATCATGTACCGGTGGTCGAGCGTTGCGGTAGTAATGTCGGGGACGGCCAGCAGGTACCTGTGGAGGTTGTTCAACCTCCTCGTCAAACAAATCGTCATCGTCGGGGTCGTAGTAGTACCCGTCGTCTGTCCCCAATGTCGCAGCAGCAGCCGTGACGGAAGTCTGAGGTGCGTCAGCCGCAGCGATATCCGCCTGAGGTGCGGCGGCAGCCGAGCCAGCAGTCCGACCCGTGATCGGAATGCGCCGTGCGCCAGGTACGGGTGCGGATGCGGGCAATCTGTTCAAGATCTCCTTGAACCGAGCATCAAGCTTGGCGTTGAAGGATTTCTCGAATCCATCGATCTTGTCCACGGCGTTGGTGAGCTTGGTGTCAAACTCCCCTAGGCGTGTATCCACGTCTTCAGCGCGACTGACCAAGAGCTCGGAGAAGTGGGCATGTAGTTCTTCGTTCGTCATTGTGGCAGGGTTCCGCGAAGTATCTGTCATGGTTAGTCCTTTAAAAAGCACAGGTATATACTACGGAAAGATGGTGGAAGTCACGCGTAATCCGTCAAGCAATATACGAAGCTCTTACAAGTTCTTACCAAACATCAGGAAAAGGCGATGTGCAACCGCGAGGATCAGTGGGTCCAGAGATTGAGCCAAGCGATTACCAGGAGTCGAGACACCGCACGTGGAGAATATCTGTGGAGCTCGGGGAGGCTTAGCAAAGGGGGTTAGCAATTATCAAAACAGCAATGCAAAAGTTGAAAGAATGCTCAACGACGGTACTGTGCTGGTCCTAGGCTAGACCGTACTAGAGACGCGAGCCTAGATCACCAACGATGTCACGACGCGACACAACAAGCAATGAATGATGATATGGCACCCTGAAAAGCGAACCGAGAGGTGGAAAATCACTATGATGGCGAGTGTCTAGAACTGATCTACGGGGTCTAAAAATAGGTTAGCCCCAAAAAAATCGAAATTTTTTTATTTTGCTTCGGAAAGCGCGCAGACGCCAAAAAAATATTGCTATAACGGCCGATGGAGAAAAGTGATCTCTAGGGTCGAAAAACAGTATAGCCAGATTTTTTTTTACTCTCCTTCTGGACTTACGACCGGACTCTTAGCTCGACACGGACTTTAGCTTAACACGGAAACAACAAAGAAGGAAAGTAAAAAGAAATAACTAGGAAACAATAACTCTACTCGGACTCGTACCGCGGCAGGAAAAGTGATCGGATCTGTGTCGCGTTAGGAAGGCGGTGGCGGAGTATTAGGGTTTATGGTGGCTGGGTGTATGGCGGCGGAATATGGTGGCGGTGTCGGCGAGTGTGGCGGTGACTACTATGATCAGAACTCGAAACTCTAAGGGACGAGACACTAAGACCAGCAACTCGACGCGACGATGTAGACACAAATTCAACAATGCAAAAACTGAAAAGATAATGCGAGGCGTAGATTGGTTATGGGATGGATCTAAACTCTAACTGTGTTTTTGGATTTTTCATGGGTTATAGGTAAAAACAGATCTAATCTACGAAAACAGTAAAATCTCACCGAGCAACCTGAAATCTGATACCACTTGATAGGGCAAAGGTGTCCGATCTTTCGATGAGATGATGATAATCGATTTGGTGGAGTTCGGGCTTGACGATCCGACTACACGTGCGAGCACGAGCGCCAATGCAATCGCTAGGCCAATCTCCTGGAGGTTATCGATCCTGCGGGAACACCATCAGCCTGACCAGCGAGGGTCTTAATTTCTACCTGAAATCGAGAACAAGTAAGAACCAATATTGCAATCAAGATATTGCGGATTAAGAGGAAAGCTTTATTGAAAAGGTGGGATCCTGTATAGGTGCAAAGTACAAGAGGCCTCTGCGACGCTCGAGCCTTAGCGAAGTTGCTATGATGGCTAACTTAATGTCTAAACAAAATCCGAGTCTAGGGGGACGGCTATGGGGAGTATTTAAGGGCGAAAAGGTGGGGTTTTGGCCAGCCATGGAAGTGGTGGCCGAATCCAACCCTAGAAGTCCATTTCCCCTCAAATACGGACTCTAAAAAGTGGCTAATTAAAATCCTGCGAAAATTACATGGGCCTGGCCCAAAGTAAAAGGTGTCGCAGCACCATATTAAGCTATGGACGAATTCGTGAAGTATTGATCTTGAATATTTCGTCCAAGCCTTCTTTCTTCATTATGGTGGCCTCAAAGTTCTGAAATCTTCATCCGTGGCCTTCTCTTGGATCATCACACGCTTGCTGCCATCTCCATGCATGGCCATGCTCCAATGCTTGTCCCTCTCATCCATGCTTGGTCCATCATTCCTAAGAGTAAGAAATACATTTGATTTAGGCAGCATCATATTCTCATGTATGTGAGGAATAGTTCCAAGAAACGAAAGTACCTGATAGTTAAGTTGTTTGGCACGAGATCTTGTGATGGGTCCTTGTATGTGCGTAGCTGTAGGTACAACGGTTGTATCAATAGAAGGGATGTCCACATCACCAAGGTTTTATCTAAAACATTTTTGTAAACTTTTTTAGGGTATTCCCATCCTATATTATTGCTTGGGCTAAAACGGGGTCTCCAAATGAGGGTGGTATTATATACCACATATATTACTAGGGACGAGTATGTGCCATCAAGGGGTTGTAAATAGTGGTACTAAAGTGGTAATGGTTTGGAGAAGCCAAACCTTCCCACATATAAAACATAATATAGTAAAGAAATGCAGTTTTTCATAAACAAGTAGGTAAAACATGCAGAAATAAAATAGTAGGACAAGGACTTATGATCAAGAAGGTGGCTTGCCTGTTATCAGCAATATGGTCATATGTCCATGGACTTCTTAGAAAACCATGATAATAAGGTGAACCTTTCTTCTCGTCATCAACACAATCACAACTAGTGTCGTTGAGGATCATACATGCAAGCAAACGAAGGAAACAATCAATACAGGGCATACAAGCATCATTCATTGCAACAATCAAGTAAACTAGACAACATCTACTTCAGTAGGTTTTGGGGATTTGGGTTTTGGAAACATTGGAAAACTCTAGTTGCATTTGTGCAATTGTCTTTAGGGGTTAGAAGCCAAATACCACCTATATAAGGGTTTTTAGACCAAGGCCAAGTTTTGTATGATAGAAATGTACGGAAATGATATTATCATATAGGTATTTACAAAACAAAGCCACCAAAATTGGTTTCACTATTTTGGCACTTTTCCTTATTTAGTTATGGTTTTTCTAGTGGAATAAACTCTAGTTTAGGTGAATAAATCACCAGAAAAGATCTATAGGTCAAATAAATTTGTACTCGGATATTTTGATAGACCTTGAAGTGTATGATTTTTTAGAGTTTGATTCACTTCAAAATAATTATCAGAATGTCGTTGGGAAATTCCCAAAGACAGTTTTGCAAGAAGTTTGTCTTTTTCACTAGATTTATTAAATAGAATATTTTAAGTTGAATCCAAAAGCACTTAGTAGGTATCTAAAATACCTTTATCTATAAATTGGAATCAGTACTTTTGGAATTACATAACTATTGGAATGATTTTATTAGTGAAACAACTATAGACAAAATAGTTTTATTTAGTAAAATTTATCCAGAGATTAATATATAACAGGATTCTAGGGTTTGTTAGGTATGAGAATGTAGGTGTTCTGAGAGTTGGAATTAGGTTAAAACCACTTTTAGTTTGGCCTAGATAAATTCCTAATGTCAGAATTGGACTATGTTTGTTATTTTCACTACACTAGATTTATAGCTCCAAATGGTGTGAGGCAGAGACTGCATGAAAGGTACCAAAGATACCTCCTAGAGAGATTTTGTTTTGAAGCATTTGGAGTTGTAGAACTCTAGATACAATTTGTTAATTGAAAATGACACTAGCTAGAAGATTAATTGTCAGAAAATATAGGAATTTATTTTGAGCCCGGGGTTTTCTTTGAATGTTAGAGGGAACCCTATAGAACATGTAGAAAATTGTATCTAGACAACTAGACAAGTTTTCCATTTTGTTTGGGATCTAATCCTAACAGCAAACATAGCATATCTAGGGAAATAACTAAAAGAAAAGAGGTAGCCAGGTCAGATCTAGGGAGAATGGGACGCATAGGAGGTTACCATCCCAGCTACGCTGGCGGGAGTACGAGCGTGGCCACATTTGAAACGGCCAGGGAGCGGCCCGCTCGTCAGTAACAGGCGCAACAGAAGGGATATCGGCGAAAAGAGGTCGTTGGATCAAGTGGAAACGGACGGACCTCCGTCATCATCCCCAGAGAGGATGTCATGGCGGCGACGAAACCCTAGAGGTGCTGGAGAAGGGCAGGGTGCTCAATGGAGGCTCTAGGAGGCGAAGGGGAGGTTGTAGAACGACGTGGCATGCGATGGCAACTCGAGGTAGGGGCGACACAGTGTGTTTTGGCTCCGACATGGCCCTCGCGCGATGAGGCCCAAACTGCATGCCTCGAAAGCTCGCCGGCATCGATGACTAGGGGTTTCCTGGGAGAAAACAAGGGTGGGGTGAGGTATGCAGGGGCTAGTAGAGGCATGTCTACATGCTGAGGAAGAAGAGAAAAAGGGAGACGACCACCACTTCTAGATCTTGAAGGAGGCCAAGAAGGTGAGTTCTTCCTCCCGAGCGCCATGAAGGTACCAGTCACTAACCAAACCGGCACCACTGCCGTCAAGTTCTTCCAATCCATTGTCTACAGGTTCGGGGTGCCTCACAGCATCATAACCGACAACGTCATGAACTTTACCTCAAAGGAGTTTCGAGACTTCTGTGAAGGACTTAACATCAACGTCACGTACGCCTCTGTGGTGCACCCACAGACCAACGGGCAGGTCGAAAAGGCCAACAGCCTCGTCTGCAATGGAATCAAGAAGCGACTGTTGCCCCCACTCGAACGATTGGCGGGAGCATGAGAAGATGAGATACCCTCCGTCCTTAGGAGTCTACACACAACGCCAGAAAGCGCCACCGGCTACACGCCCTTCTTCATCATGCACGAAGACGAAGCAATGTTGCCCGTTGAGGTACACTACAAGGCCCCATGGGTAGTTTCTTATAGCAAAGACGAATCAACGGCCGCACTCGAAGATATCGTCGACACACTGGACGAAGCCTGCGACATTGTCGCGGCTTGTTCGACGGTGTACCGGCAAAGTCTCTGCAACTACCACAGTGGACGGCTACACCCAAGGTCATCCGTCGAAGGAGACCTCATCCTGCGACTCAAGCAAAAACGGCACCTAAAGGTAGAGTCACCCTAGGAAGGACCCTACATGGTCACCGAAGTAATCCCAGGTGGAGCCTACCGCCTCAAGGACGTCGAGTCCGGAGTAGCATACTCCAACCCCTGAAATGTCGCGCAACTGTGACGCTTCTACCTTAGTCGTCTTTACTTTCAATAAGGCTATTCAGCCAGGCTACTCAGCCAAAACTTGTATCCTCTACTATGCGATGAATAAAAGCTAAGTTCCTTAGCCAACATACTTTTCTCTCTTATGTATATTTACATTAATAAATACGCTCCGGGGCTCCGCCTCACCCTATGACTTTGTCGACTGTTACAATAACGCATCACCCTGAGTAGCTGACCACGTCAGGCTAACGAAAAGTTCATGTAAAAATCAGCAACAGCAAGCACTGCGTGCAAATACTACTTTATAAACTGTACAAGGGCACAAAAAAGCCCAATCTAAACTATATAGATTTTACATCACTTTGTACATAACCTGCAGGACTCAACTACGCTGAAGCATAATGTTCGTTCGCTCGTCGAAGAAGTTTACGATATCCTCGGCATGGTGAGCCACTGCAGCATAGTGCGTGTGGTAATATATCCTCGGCATGGTGAACCACTACCTCCCAATTTCCTTGGATTCTTGTTTTCGAAGCCTAATTATTGCTTCTAGAACTGCTATTTGATACATCGTCGCCATACATCTCATCTTCCCCGATGACATTACCTCTCTTATCCCCAACTCTTTTGGTAAGATATGCACTATACGGTACTTGACTAACACTTTCCCGTGTTGGAAACTGTAAACCTTGACGAAAAATTGAGATTCCCAATTCCATATTCCATAAAAGTTGTATCAAAAAATCTGTCTAATCCTCTACATAGTCCTATATATCACTTGGACATTCCGGTTTGGGTACCGAGATTTCATTCCTCACTATAGATAAGAGATTATAATTGTCCTACTAGATTATAACTTATTATTATTACCCAAATTGCATCATAATAAAGAATTATCGCACTAGAAACATGATAATGTAATTCTCAAGTGAATACTCATCATATTTCTAGAGAACTCTTTACCGTTGCTAACATACTTCCTACAAGTTCTACCCATTTAATAGGTTTCCAACCTAAGGTCAAAGATTTTGCTCTGATACCAGCTGCGGTGACCCAGCACACCACTGCATGTTGTAGTATACTATAGTCGTGGACATGACATTCACGGAGTACCATTCCGCAAATATTACAACCTCAGAGTGGTACAACAGAAACAAAGCGGGTCCACGTCATACATTATCATTATTACAAACAGAATTACATGACGACTTTGAGATCCCAATGACTCAGGGCTAAGCTATAATAATTCTGAGAGCAAGATAAAGAAGCAAAATAAACTTTAAGGTTTATACAAGATTTAATATATATAGGGGACATAGATCTATGCTACTGGACTAGATCACCATATATGATACATCTACACTTCAGATACGTCGGTCTCCATTCCATAGATGTTTTCGTAATTGTTCCCTTCGATGCTTCCGGATACTTCTGGTTCTTCATAGCGGAATTCTTCTTGGTCTTCAATTGGATATAGTATTTCCTCTTCCTAACCGTTATTGTCTTCAGAATCTAGCAAGGGTTAAGAAGATATGTTGAGTACGAGTGTACTCAGCAAGTTCACTAAAAAGGAGTGTTTGATGCACTATATCTACAGCCACAGACCATAGGTTGTAGGCAATGCAGGTTTTCGTAAACATTTCTTCAAAGGTTGCTTTTATTCTGAAAAGCTATGTCCGTCAGCCTTCACAGGTTTATCAGAACTTTTATGGAGTTCCTTTCCTGCAGCGTTCGCAAATCCTTCCCGGAACAGGGAGTAACAAGTTACAGTTCTTACACTCTGCAAAGGTCACTTTACCCATGAGAGATCAAATCCTTAATGCACAACCGGGCGAATCTTTCCCGTCCACACTTCCTACGGTGTGGGGCCTAGTAGATGATCTAAGCCAATCACTGTCCTTCTCCGCGACCCTGCATACTCCGCAATTGTTGTATGCCCAAAATCAAGGTAGACCTTTCCCCGTATAAAACGGCTATACCTTAGTTGGATACACACAACAACCATTAACACTAGTAATTTGTCTTTTGTAAGCCCAGATCCACGGTACACCTTTTCCCCTATAAAATGGCTATACCCATGATCTACAACTCACAAATGCCCAGAACAGTGTCCAATACATGCGAAAGGGAGCCGATCCAGCTGACTTCTCCGTCCCATTCCAAATCTCATGGTTAACGCGTAATATACAGCGCAAGAATCACTGGCGATATTGGTTGTTAAGTCCTAGATGATATATTCCTGTGCAGTGGTATCCCAACTGCCGGTCTTAATAGATTAGCTGATCACCCTGGATCAGTAACCGATACTTCAAGTTAATTATGAAAATAGTGTTTTCGACCTTTTTGAAATGCAGGTGATGACACACAGTTTGCAATTACTTTACAGAAAATAATCAAAGGACATGAGCAAGTGTGAACTTGCCTTGATATAGCGAAGTATTGTAGTCGAATGTCTCGACTTGACCCTGGACCTCAGGTTCTACAAAAATATCATCATTGCCCGGTAAGGACAATGTTTAAAGAAGCAATATGCTGTTATGCATAAGTAATGAGATGCATAATGCAAAATCGCAAGTAATTCTTTAATCATTCCCAATGAGATATATTTATGATTTACTTAAGATTTGCTTTAGTTTAAGTTTACTTCATAAGAAAGATAAACATATAAAATATGAAGAGTAAAGTACAATTATAATATAATTCTATGGTTCCATGATATTATGTAATTATTACAAAATTCATGTTTTAAGTTGTCATGGCTTTAAAGAAATGGTATAGTGTTTCTTTTGAAGTGGCAAAAAGAATAACATTTGAAGAAAATATTATTTATGTTAAGTTATTCAACTTTCAAGATTAATAGGATTGAAGCTATGGTTTTTTAATAAGGTTTAATTGATTTGAGTTATTATATATCTAGCTTAAGATATCTTAAACCAAACTAAACTATAAAAATGTAATTGGACTTGAGATATAGCATTTTTAGCATTATCAATTATTAGGGTTTTTCCTAAGCATAATAAAAAAATGAAACCTTATAATTATGGAACTTTGTTTTAAAGATGTAAATTTAGCATGTTTAATATTTATAGATCATACTATGAGAATTTTTTCTTTATAAAGAAAAATAGGTGGATTATATTGTAATTTATTTAGTGAATTTCAAGTTTGTTAAATATTATTATTTATGAATTGTTAATGATTTGCAGAGAATAACTTTGTAAATCCTTGACTTATAGTTAGTTAAAGATTTTAGAAGAATATTATAAAGTTAATTGTTTACACCTAGATTTTATATTAAATTATAATTATGGTTTAGACTAGTTAGATTCAAAAGATTATGTTTTCAATAAGATCATTTCTTGCTTAGGAAATGATATTAAACAATTAACAAAACAATTATCCTATTTTAATAACTTAGATAATTCAAGTTATATGATATAAGAACTTTAAAATGTTTTTATAATAATATACTTAGTACCTTTCTAGTAAATATACTTGCTTAACTTCTTAAAATGAATTTAATTTATTTTTAAACATTATCTTTATTATTATTATTTTTTATGCAATTTCTTAATTATTTAATGTCTTTAAATATTTGTTTTAAATTTTATTAGTAAAATTTTAAGTTAGTATTTTTATGAGATAAGAGATTTCTTTTTATTCATAAAAATGATTTTTATTTATTTTTAGGATTTTTTCTAAATTTATTAATTTTCATTTAGATATTTAAGGGTGTTAATATTTATTTGCATTTTATTAAACTTAAATAAATATGATTATATTTTTCTTAGGTGGATATTATTTTAATAAACATTTGGATGTATGAAATATATTTTTAGGATTTTTCTACATTTTTATAGAGCTTAGAATGTGTAGAGGGTATTTTAATAATTTCCACTTTTGTTTTTATTTATATTGGGCCTAATTCTTGGGCCCATCTAGCCCAATCCACTTAGTGGGTCTAAACCACAGGACCCAACCGCGGTCGGTCAACTCGATCCACTCGACCCCTTCTTCCTTACACATGAGCTCGATCCTCTCCTTCCCCCTCTCTGGCGACCTGGTGCCATTGCCGCCGTCAGCGTCAGCGCCGCTCCGGCCGGTAGTCGGCCGATTTCGACCGCGCCACATGCCGGCGAGCCTCCGGCTTGTACTTCTCTATCAGTTCCCTGCCACCACAATGCTCTACACCCCTGCATCGATCCCCTCCGATCCTCTTTCAATTCGCCGCTGTTGTTCGTGATATTGGATGACGCCGGTTGTCCCGGCTCTACCGCTATGGCGGCCTACCTCCGGTGCCTTTCCAAGCCACCTTCAGGTCGCCTCTTCTCAGAGGTATACCCCGCGCCTCCTCCTGACCTACGAAGAATCCTAGGGTTCGTCGGCAGGCTCGGCGTCGATGGCGACGCAGCTCATCCCTCTTGGTTTCTCCTAGACTACTACCCCTTCTCGGGCTCCTGCTCCTCCACGCCCTCCTCGAGTCGATGTTGGCGAGACGGCATCGTGGCTGCAACCCCGTCGTTCATGGCCTGCTACCTATATGGCCATGATGTGGTGTTGATGCACGTGCGGTGGTGATGATGCTAGTGATGCTGCCGATGGAAAGGCAATGATGTCGTTACCGCAACCTCGCTGCTGCGCTGAGCTCAGGCCTCGTCACGCCTACATTACAGGTGCATGGCACCCATGATGAGCTTTGTTTTGTTATGACCATCCTTCGTGCTGATGGCCTTAATCCATGGGTCTGTTGTAATGGTTTGTTCTGGTTGATCATGTGCTAGTGGCTTGGTCTTCAATTAGGAGTAGTGGAGCTATTGGTGTTTGATCTATGGTCATACATCTCTAAATCTTGCAGAGATGCCCTAATCTGTTCCTTGATAGTGTGCAATTTCAGTTAACATGTTAACTGAATATCTAGACTGGCTGGTAAGCTATGTTTTTATAGATTCTCAACTTGTGCCAGTGCTTGGTAGAGAATATATTCAGCTAATGGCTTAGCTGAATCCTGGTTGTGTTGATTGGGAAAATGATCGGAAAAAATATGCCTTGCTTGCTAGCAGATGGATTATAAAAAAAATGATGGTGATTTTCTTTGGCTTGTATATGTGCTATTGACCTGGTGGTCAGATGATACAACAGCTTAATATGCTCTCTTCATCATATTCATATGATGTTTGATTATAGAATGATGATTGTAGCTTTGCTACTATATATCAAATGATTCATATCTAGATTGGTCGAGGAAAATGATTTGAAATAATTTATTTTGTTTGCAGATGATAACTGATCTAATTGAGTTTTTGGGTGAGATATACATGGCAATCTAAACCTATGGTTCAGGAATGATCATAGCCCCCTATAGAGTATATTTATATTTATATCACTTAGAATGATTCCAAAATGATTTGGGATATGGTTTTGGTTGCTTACAGCCAGTTGACTTGGTGGATCTTACAACTGGATAAAAATGATGGTCTTTTATCACATAGGAATTACTACATATACAAAAGTAAATACAAAAGTGAAGCACTTCAGCCAGCTTAGCGTGCGTCCACATCATCCCGTGTACTGTAGAAACGAAAAAATTGAGACTTCTACAGTGTTGCGTCTTCGATTGGTGGTTTGCTGTCCATCGTTCTTGATTCATTTACATGTGTGTTGCCACGTTGCCTTTTATCTTCCGTACATGTCCTCTCCACTTCCTTTTCTTTCCTCGGCCGTCTCCTCTCTGGACTGAGATCAGGTGACATGCGAACGGCATGTCACGCCGTAACTCGCGGCCTTCCATCCACCCTCCAACCCACATCCGACGCACCACAGCACATCAAGGCAAAATTACTCCCAGCGGCCAGTCAAAGCGGACCAAATCGTGGAGAGCGCGCGGGGCAGCAAAAAATTCTGGCGGGAAAGGTGGGAAAAAGGAGGGCTTGGCGTCCGGCGTCGCGATTCGTCGGCATCTCCTGCTCTCGTGCGCTTCGCCGGCGTCTCCTGCTCTCTCGCGCTTCGTCGGCGGCTCCTTCCCTCGCACGCTCCGAGCAGTCGTCGAGGAGAGGCAGGGATGAGCGCCGCCGCGGGCCGGGGATAAGCGCCGTGGCGGGCCGGAGATGAGCGCTGCCGCGGGCCAGAGACGAGCACCGCCGGCGGCTACTTCTACGTAGCCTATTTATCTGCCGTTTCTTCACAGGTGCCTATCCCATTCCGTTAGTTTATAGTTTGCTGTTGTTTCCTCGTGCACTTGATTTGATGCAGGCACAATTTCTTTGCGATTGGTATTTGTACTAGAAATAGACCCAATGGTTAATATACTCCGTGGTAATATTAGTTCAGATTGTAGTGTTTATATATATTCAGTGCTGCTACCTTGTCAAATATATTCAGTGTAGCTCCCTTGTTCTGATCAGTTTATATTCAGGCAAAATATCAGTTTATATTCAGTGTTGCTTGTTCTGATCGCTTTGCTTCTACTTGGCAGAATTGCAATCGCGAGTGTTATGCAATGGTATCGATTGGCAAGAAGATACCTAAAGTTGGTATGAGGTTCAGAGATTCAGATCAGGCTTGGGAGTTCTGGGTAGAATATGGTGGTCACATTGGCTTTGATGTGAGGAAAAGAAACACCATAAAAAGCAGATGTGATGGAACAATCACTTTACGCAGATTTGTTTGTTCCAACGAAGGCCATCGAAGGAAAAGTCAAACAGATCATGAGCCAAAGCGTATTAGAGCTGAAACGAGAACCAATTGTAAAGTTCGGATGATTGTTTCATATGATCGAGTGGCCAAAAATTTTGAAGTCACCGAAGTTGATTTGGAACACAATCACCTCCTTCAATTGCCACAAACTCGTCACTTGTTGGCATCACAAAGGAAGATTTCAGAACTGCAAGCTTTCGAGATAGAAACAGCCGATGATTCTGGAATTATGCCAAAATCTGCACATGAGTTTGCTTGTCGTCTAGTTGGCGGCCAGTTTAACCTTGGTTACACTTGTCGTGACCAAAAAAATCATCTACGAAGCAAGCGGCAGCGGGAGTTGGCCTATGGACAGGCTGGTAGTATGTTGAAGTTTTTTCGTGACAAGATAGCTGAGAATCCATCGTTCCAATATCATTTGCAGTTGGATTGTGAGGAGCATATAGCCAACATCTTCTGGGTTGATGCTAAAATGCTACTTGACTATGCACACTTTGGTGATGTTGTCACATTTGACACTACATTTGGCACAAATAAAGAGTATAGGCCATTTGGTATTTTTCTTGGGCTCAACCAGTTTAGAGAAACAACCATTTTTGGTGCTGCATTGATGTTTGATGAAACATGCGACTCATTTATTTGGCTCTTTGAGACTTTTCTAGCTGCACATAATGGAAGGCAGCCTAGAACTATCTATACAGATCAAGATACAGCAATGGGAAAAGCCATAGATGAAGTCTTCAAAGAATCATATAATGGATTGTGCACCTTTCATATAATGCAAAATGCTGTCAAACATTTAACTTCGGCGAAGGGTGATGATAAAGATGAAGTGGAAGAGGGGGCTGAAGTGGAGGATGAAGAAAAAGAGCCTCATATTCTCACAGATTTTGGTGTTTGTATGTATGGCTATGAGGATAAGGCAGCATTTGAAGAAGCGTTTGACAATATGAGGCTCAAAGTGCATAAGCAAACTTGGTTAGATAGTATCTACAAGGTGAAAGAAAAATGGGCCGAATGTTATATGAGAGATGTCTTTAGCTTGGGAGTGAGAAGTACACAATTAAGTGAGAGCTTCAACAATGCATTGAAAAATCATTTGAAGTCGGATTTTCATATTATTCGATTCTTGATGCATTTTGAGAGGACGGTGGAAGTAAAACGAACAAAGGAATTAGAATCTGAATTCAATGCAAGAAAGAAGATACCAAGAATTAAGATGTCCACTCCTATGTTGGTGGAAGCAAGCAAAGTGTACACTCCGATAATTTTTGAATCTTTCCAAGGTGAGTATGAAAGATCAATGGCTGCATGTTGTAGAGTATTGGATGGAAATAACAGATTTGCTGTTGCTATTGCGAGTTTGCATGGCGATTTACAGTTTGAGGAGGAGCGCATAGTGATAGGTGATCCGTTGACCAAAACGGTATCATGTAGTTGTGGAATGTTCAATAGGACGGGGATATTGTGTGGACATGGTCTAAAAGTTCTTGATTTGATGAATATAAAGACATTGCCGACACATTATGTCTTGAAGAGATGGACTAGAGAAGCTCGCAATGGAAGTATACAAGATAGAGAAGGAAGGAATGTGATAGAAAATCCAAAACTTGAAGCTCAACTTCGTTACAAGGATTTATCTCATAAATTTCACAATATGGCACATCGAGGAGCCAACTCCCACAATGTTGTTTGTTATTGGAAAGTGCACTTGATTCTGTTGCTCCTCTCATAGAGGATTTACTCAATGCTATGGATGAACCATATAAAGACAAAGAGAATGTTGACCCAAATATGCAACAAATAGATGAGTTGCTTAGATAAGCACGGCTGAAGAAAAAAGAGGTTCCCTCAACAAAATTAAGGAGAAAGAAAATATGGCTTGATAAGTTACTCAAGGGTCGTAAACCATGTAAAGCTACCGCGCCGACCAAAAAGGGAACAAACGTATGCTACAATTGGTACATGATATGTTCTAATTATTCATTTGTAAACTAATGACTATAATTTTCATTGGCAGCAACAAAAGAAGAAGGAGCGTGTGCAACAAAAGAAAAAGGATGATGTACAGCCTGAAGTACAAGTGGACAAGTGTGATAACAACAAAGGAGTAAATTTGGAGCTTCAAGATTGCAATGATATCATCAGTTTCACCCAGCTCTTGACGGCTCCACCTTGTGATGTTGATGATCTGTTTTAGCATGCAAGCTTGTTAGATAGTATTTTGGGCATTTTGAGCATAGTTAACTATAAGATTTTGGGCTAACTAGTATTTTGGGGCCTAAGTGTACAAGTCAAATGGCACTCAGTTTGATATTAAGATGTTACTGAATGCAATGGAAAGTGGTACTGAAGTTTTAAACCATGTGCTTCTGAATTTCTTATGATGAAGTGGGTTGTCTGAATCTGAATATTGATGAATGACATGTTTAAAAATCTTCTGAATATAAATGTAAACAGTATATATGACTGCTGTTTGTATTGTCCAAGGACAAGGCTGGTGTTTGTAATGTGTACTGTTCAAAGTTGATGTTTATACTAAGAACTGAAATATTACTGTCTATATAGTATATTGTTCTAAAATGTTAAGTCTAAAGAGTTATGTGTTGTTTTCAGTGTTTAAGACTATGAAGTCTGAAGCAAGCTGGACATCTGAAATCATTTTTGCATTGGACTATTGATGTACGTTGGATAGAAGTTGAACGGCAGATGGGAGGCCGCATGTTTCAGCGTGACATGCCATGCGCATGTCACCTGATCTCAGTCAGATCAGGTGACATGCGAACGGCATGTCACGCCGTAACTCGCGGCCTTCCATCCACCCTCCAACCCACATCCGAAGCACCACAGCACATCAAGGCAAAATTACTCCCAGTGATCAGTCAAAGCGGACCAAATCGTGGAGAGCGCGCGGGGCAGCAAAAAATTTCTGGCGGGAAAGGTGGGGAAAAGGAGGGCTTGGCGTCCGGCATCGCGATTCGTCGGCATCTCCTGCTCTCGTGCGCTTCGCCGGCGTCTCCTGCTCTCTCGCGCTTCATCGGCGGCTCCTTCCCTCGCACGCTCCGAGCAGCCGTCGAGGAGAGGCAGGGATGAGCGCCGCCGCGGGCCGGGGATAAGCGCCGTGGCGGGCCGGAGATGTGCGCTGCCGCGGGCCAGAGACGAGCGCCGCCGGCGGCTACTGCTACGTAGCCTATTTATCTGTCGTTTCTTCACAGGTGCCTATCCCATTCCGTTAGTTTATAGTTTGCTGTTGTTTCCTCGTGCACTTGATTTGATGCAGGCACAATTTCTTTGCGATTGGTATTTGTACTAGAAATAGACCCAATGGTTAATATACTCCATGGTAATATTAGTTCAGATTGTAGTGTTTATATATATTCAGTGCTGCTACCTTGTCAAATATATTCAGTGTAGCTACCTTGTTCTGATCCCTTGTTCTGATCAGTTTATATTCAGGCAAAATATCAGTTTATATTCAGTGTTGCTTGTTCTGATCGCTTTGCTTCTACTTGGCAGAATTGCAATCGCGAGTGTTATGCAATGGTATCGATTGGCAAGAAGATACCTAAAGTTGGTACGAGGTTCAGAGATTCAGATCAGGCTTGAGAGTTCTGGGTAGAATATGGTGGTCACATTGGCTTTGATGTGAGGAAAAGAAACACCATAAAAAGCAGATGTGATGGAACAATCACTTCACGCAGATTTGTTTGTTCCAACGAAGGCCATCGAAGAAAAAGTCAAACAGATCATGAGCCAAAGCGTATTAGAGCTGAAACAAGAACCAATTGTAAAGTTCGGATGATTGTTTCATATGATCGAGTGGCCAAAAATTTTGAAGTCACCGAAGTTGATTTGGAACACAATCACCTCCTTCAATTGCCACAAACTCGTCACTTGTTGGCATCACAAAGGAAGATTTCAGAACTGCAAGCTTTCGAGATAGAAACAGCCGATGATTCTGGAATTATGCCAAAATCTGCACATGAGTTTGCTTGTCGTCTAGTTGGCGGCCAGTTTAACCTTGGTTACACTTGTCGTGACCAAAAAAATTATCTGCGAAGCAAGCGGCAGCGGGAGTTGGCCTATGGACAGGCTGGTAGTATGTTGAAGTTTTTTCGTGACAAGATAGCTGAGAATCCATCGTTCCAATATCATTTGCAGTTGGATTGTGAGGAGCATATAGCCAACATCTTCTGGGTTGATGCTAAAATGTTACTTAACTATGCACACTTTGGTGATGTTGTCACATTTGACACTACATTTGGCACAAACAAAGAGTATAGGCCATTTGGTATTTTTCTTGGGCTCAACCAGTTTAGAGAAACAACCATTTTTGGTGCTGCATTGATGTTTGATGAAACATGCGACTCATTTATTTGGCTCTATGAGACTTTTCTAGCTGCACATAATGGAAGGCAGCCTAGAACTATCTATACAGATCAAGATACAGCAATGGGAAAAGCCATAGATGAAGTCTTCAAAGAATCATATCATGGATTGTGCACCTTTCATATAATGCAAAATGCTGTCAAACATTTAACTTCGGCGAAGGGCGATGATAAAGATGAAGTGGAAGAGGGGGCTGAAGTGGAGTATGAAGAAAAAGAGCCTCATATTCTCACAGATTTTGGTGTTTGTATGTATGGCTACGAGGATAAGGCAGCATTTGAAGAAGCGTTTGACAATATGAGGCTCAAAGTGCATAAGCAAACTTGGTTAGATAGTATCTACAAGGTGAAAGAAAAATGGGCCGAATGTTATGTGAGAGATGTCTTTAGCTTGGGAGTGAGAAGTACACAATTAAGTGAGAGCTTCAACAATGCGTTGAAAAATCATTTGAAGTCGGATTTTCATATTATTCGATTCTTGATGCATTTTGAGAGGACGGTGGAAGTAAAACGAACAAAGGAATTAGAATCTGAATTCAATGCAAGAAAGAAGATACCAAGAATTAAGATGTCCACTCCTATGTTGGTGGAAGCAAGCAAAGTGTACACTCCGATAATTTTTGAATCTTTCCAAGGTGAGTATGAAAGATCAATGGCTGCATGTTGTAGAGTATTGGATGGAAATAACAGATTTGCTGTTGCTATTGCGAGTTTGCATGGCGATTTACAGTTTGAGGAGGAGCGCATAGTGATAGGTGATCCGTTGACCAAAACGGTATCATGTAGTTGTGGAATGTTCAATAGGACGGGGATATTGTGTGGACATGGTCTAAAAGTTCTTGATTTGATGAATATAAAGACATTGCCGACACATTATGTCTTGAAGAGATGGACTAGAGAAGCTCGCAATGGAAGTATACAAGATAGAGAAGGAAGGAATGTGATAGAAAATCCAAAACTTGAAGCTCAACTTCGATACAAGGATTTGTCTCATAAATTTCACAATATGGCACATCGAGCAGCCAACTCCCCACAATGTTGTTTGTTATTGGAAAGTGCACTTGATTCTGTTGCTCCTCGCATAGAGGATTTACTCAATGCTATGGATGAACCATATAAAGACAAAGAGAATGTTGACCCAAATATGCAACAAATAGATGAGTTGCTTAGATCAGCATGGCTGAAGAAAAAAGAGGTTCCCTCGACAAAATTAAGGAGAAAGAAAACATGGCTTGATAAGTTACTCAAGGGTCGTAAACCATGTAAAGCTACCGCGCCGACCAAAAAGGGAACAAACGTATGCTGCAATTGGTACATGATATGTTCTAATTATTCATTTGTAAACTAATGACTATAATTTTCATTGGCAGCAACAAAAGAAGAAGGAGCGTGTGCAACAAAAGAAAAAGGATGATGTACAGCCTGAAGTACAAGTGGAGAAGTGTGATAACAACAAAGGAGTAAATTTGGAGCTTCAAGATTGCAATGATATCATCAGTTTCACCCAGCTCTTGACGGCTCCACCTTGTGATGTTGATGATCTGTTCTAGCATGCAAGCTTGTTAGATAGTATTTTGGGCATTTTGGGCATAGTTAACTATAAGATTTTGGGCTAACTAGTATTTTGGGGCCTAAGTGTACAAGTCAAATGGCACTCAATTTGATATTAAGATGTTACTGAATGCAATGGAAAGTGGTACTGAAGTTTTAAACCATGTGCTTCTGAATTTCTTATGATGAAGTGGGTTGTCTGAATCTGAATATTGATGAATGGCATGTTTAAAAATCTTCTGAATATAAATGTAAACAGTATATATGACTGATGTTTGTATTGTCCAAGGACAAGGCTGGTGTTTGTAATGTGTACTGTTTAAAGTTGATGTTTATACTAAGGACTGAAATATTACTGTCTATATAGTATATTGTTCTAAAATGTTAAGTCTGAAGAGTTATGTGCTGTTTTCAGCGTTTAAGACTGTGAAGTCTAAAGCAAGCTGGACATCTGAAATCATTTTTGCATTGGACTATTGATGTACGTTGGATAGAAGTTGAACGGCAGATGGGAGGCCGCATGTTTCAGCGTGCATGTCACCTGATCTCAGTCCCTCTTCTCTATACGACTCGTGGAAACTTCGGCACGTCCGACGTGGGCGGTTCCTCTGGCGATTTCTTCTCGATCTAATCGATCCCAATAGATCTCGCCGGCTCTCCTCTCCTCTGGTCTTTCTGCCCCCGATCCAAATCCTTCCACCCGGTCGCTGTCGTCATCGAGGAGGACGGGCACGACTGCGACCCCTGTCTCGGCTGCCCCAGCCATGTCCCTTCTGCTGCTCGCCGTCTGGGGCGGTCACGTGGCGCCGCTGCGGGAAGGTTTGGGGGCGGTACATGAAGCCATGACGGCGCTAGAGGAGCGTTTTGCCATGGCCAGCGAAATGGCTATGATGCTGATCCGGCTGCGGAAGAAGAAGGCCAAAGCCCAGAGCTCCGTCAGCGAGAAGATGATTCTGGAAGCCGCCGAGATCTAACTGCTTGCGAGGCCATGGCTACGATGCTCTAGCTGCAGAGGGAGAAGGCAAAGGTTCGTCGACGAGAAGATGGCTCTGGACTCTGCCGAGATCGACAACCTCCACCACCTAATCGCCCACTGCACGTGCGTCCGCTTCAGGCTATGCGACTACCAGCAGACGTGCCTCTGTCCTGGTCATGGTATTGGCATCCCGCTCGCCGACGGCGAAGAAGTTGAGGAGCAGGTTTCCTTGAGGGCGAGGACGGCGATTATTACCCCGAGCGCCGCTGCTACTACTACAACGGTGAGGAGATCTTCTCTCCCATCGTTTATTTTCCTAAGTCCAGTAAAGTGGATATCACCATTTCACCACGCATCTACTTTACCTTAATTAATTCTAATGTTGCTATTTCGATCCCACAGCAGTACCGAACCCACAGGCACATGTTATGTTAGGAGCTTTCTTCCTACCAGTCTTCCACGGACCACATAAGTTGACATTTCATATGTTAAGAGAGTTCATATTTGTTTCTGTGCAGTCATTATTCTGACAGTAACTGGGGCGCGCCTGTTCATGAGGTTTGTGCCTTCATTTA
The DNA here is from genome assembly GCA_916181665.1 of Avena sativa. Taxonomy (NCBI): domain Eukaryota; kingdom Viridiplantae; phylum Streptophyta; class Magnoliopsida; order Poales; family Poaceae; genus Avena; species Avena sativa. The sequence goes on from OV702298.1 coordinate 112,511,591, forward strand.
TATTTTACAAATGTCGTTTAGCTGGAAGTATTATGCCACTTGGAATATGGATCAAATACTTAGAGCCCTTTTGTTTAATTATCATAGTTCATGGCTGACATGATATGGACAACACTAGATACAGGGACAACATTAATTTCTTCACTAACATTTATATTTTGATGTTTCAGAATTTAAGTCATTGATTAGATTTTATTATTTTAGTTGTGATATAGTTTTGCTGATTCTCGAGATTGCACTGCGATTTGCCCTCGATCCAAATCCTTCCGCCCGGTCGCTATCGTAATGGAGGCCTACCCTGTTCTATGAACTGCCTAGCCTGCTAGACAAGTCTAATATGGCTTGCTCCAAGCTCAATGTAGGCATAATCTATCCAAGATTTGAGCTGGAGACAACCCTAGCCAATTTAGGTTTGACAATAAGCTAGGTCAAATCCAGGCCAAGCTTGAGCTCTAGCCAAACAGTCGGTTTATTGCAGGTGTTATGTTCCTGTTTATCAACTTCTCCTTTTGTTGTTTTAGATTGTGCAGAGCATGCATATATTCATCATGATCAGTTACAGTTTAGTCACTTTCTCTTCTATTTACTCATACTGCGTGTATGAGACATCAATCGATAATCTGAAGTATCATTATCCGGTTTATGGTTTGTATGTCTTAGATGCAAAGAGAAAGGGTGGAGCACGATGATTAATCTGACCCTTCCTCATAGGAACATGGCGAGCTCTGGAGTTTCAATGGAGCCCAACTTTAAATTATTGGCTGAAGAGAAGCTTAGTGATACTAAGAAAAAAATGAATTATTTCGAATTGGGTAATTATGGATGTGAACTTAATAGGATGTTTCAGGAAGTAAATCATTCATTTTGAAGGGCATATACTATATTCACCACTCGCCATACATTAATTTCATTGCAAATTATAGTTTATGATGCAAACAATACAAAATGGCATGTCGGGTATTCTTTGAGCTTACACCAACTGTGGCATCTCCTATTATCTGCACAGTTTTATTTGTTACACTCTTACTGCATCCATTCGGGTACTGTAGCTAGACCCATCCTCTAAATGATAGCTCTTGATTCATATCTAATTAATGGTCTTGCCATTCACTATTGGCTTAAATGTCTGAAAATTTGGCGTTGTTCAGAGCTATCATAGACAGCTTGGTGTTATTTTCCCTTATATACTATTGTGTTGCTAGCTTCTATTATGGGCAAAGGTACTTTATCTGCATATGCACTTACTTTATATGTTGTTGAATATTGTTTCCTTGAAGCCTGTTGTTTGTACAGATATTAAAGATGGATGACTTTGTGGGGCTCCGTCCACGGGTTAAGGAATTTTTACCTTCGCTGGGCTCTGTCCGCGGGTTAAGGATTTTTTACCTTCGATGTACCTATGTGGCAGAACCACATGTTTATTCTCGCAAAGTACAGTCCTGTCTTTGTTTCTTAATAAGTATACACAATTTTCTTGGACAAGATTGAGTATCTCCATGGCATAACTAGAAGCTACAGGTATAAGAATGCACCTACTACTAGATCCACAGGTCATATAGTGTTCCCTGCTGAACACTACAGTTCACCAAAAATGCCAACTCCTAGAATGTACAAAATAACTCATCTTTTTCTCAAGACTTTGTAATTTATGTGCCACCCAAGCATTTAGTTCCATCCATTTTGGTTTCGAGTAGCAGACAACAATGTCTATTATATCTGCTGATAATAAGTGACATCTAGATTATTTGTTCACTTAACATCTTATGAAATTCACAAAAATGGGAGGACATTATGCTTCCTTTTTCAGTACAGATTAATATTCATAGGTGTAGCTTACACATTTTCACAGTAATGCATTGTTTGCAAAATAGTGTCTCATTCCAAGGTTCAGAAAGCTCTAGCAATCGGTCAATGTAACCATTAACATTGTAAAGGCTTATCCCATTGTCACACTCATCAATTGGATGACAATATATTACATCGTTCATATTTGCAATATTGTCTTATATTTTATTTTGTTAGCTTAGCAGTGCAAATCTGAAACAAGTGAATCAAAGTTATGGCATTGTGTTTGTGCTGCTGGCTTATTTACTTTACCATAAAGTGAAGACCCCTACTTTCAGCTATATACGTACATAGATTGAAGATGAAACTTCAAACAAGGCTCAGTTCATGTACATGTTTTTTTTAATGTTCAATGTGCATGCTCTCTTTTACATCTATATAAAATGAGCATTATTTTTCCTGCTCTAAAAAAGGCCTCGGTGTCGTATAAAAAAAGCCCGTGTGAGGCTCGAAAATAATTCTTATATAATCATTATGATGAAACAATCAATAGTCACACATTATTTGTTTTGTTGATTTTCAGTATGTTTTGGATATAGGTATTGAGAGAATTTACTGAAATTTCCTTTTTAGTTTGAAATAATGAAGTGCACTTAATTTCACAAGATGACAGTTTATAGAAGAGCCGAGCACTCATTACAACCTGCTGAAACGTTGGTGTAGTTCAATTTTGTTTTCCTCAATTTTTGTGTTCCTACTTACTAATTCGTTTTTGTTGCTTCTTTTGGTGGTGTGGTTCTATTTTGTTTTCCTCAATCTTCGTGTTCCTACTTACTGATTCCTTTTTGTTGCTTCTTTTGGGTTCAGGTGTTCATGGGTGCTTGGCCTCGATGATCACGTTGTTCAACAATGGTTGCAGTGGTGAAAGAGTGTCTCTTCGTATTTATCTAAAGTGGTCTTCTCCTTTGGTTGATCACTAATATGAGAAGCAGCCCCGCCAACCACCCAATTTTCCCCAGCAGAATAACAAGTCGACAACTCTAGCGACTAGACATGAATAAGAGGAGCAGGACACCAACGCCTCTTTCAATGAAGAACCAAAGCCTTTCATGCGATGTGACGGTGAAGGAAAGCCTCTTTCAACGACAAAAAAAAGGCTTTGATTCCATGTTTCAGTGAAGCACAGTCCGCTCCAACCATCGATTTCTCCACCAAAGGCACAAAAGTTCATCATTCTTTCTGCCGAAGATGGGTACAACCCGGAAACAATGGCATCGTGCTATCTCCTCTAAGCTTTCATGCCGTTTATGTAAGACAATCCTATGAGCTATGTAATCAGCTGTAATTCTATATTAGTATGTGTACTACTTATGTAAGACAATCTCATGAGCCATGTAATTAGATCTAATTATATTATTACTGCTAGCTTATTTTAACTCAGGTATGAATATGCCATATGTCCACCCGTTACTTATAGCTGCTACTGCAAGTTCCTAGAAGACGTCGAGATCATTCATGGGCGCAGCGTGTCGCTGCGCCATGTTTCCTAGTTGGCTACTGTGGTGTCTCCCTGGAGTGTGCACAGTAGTGGTGTCTCCCTGGAGTGTGCACTGTAGTGGTTTCCAATAGCAGCATTTGCTGCTCCTTTGGATGGCTGGGAGATGCGGGGAGATGTGCTAGTTAATAATTTGAACAGTGGCTTATTTGAAATGATTCCTTGTGACCATCACTAGGAAAATGATTTAACTTATTTAAGGTTTTTATAAACTTAATGCTTTGTAGATTCACTAATGGGATGTCACTGTGATGCCTCCCTTAGGATGGAACACAGTGACCTCTACTAATGGACCAGCTAGACCTGCCAAGTAAGGTGTGGAAAAATGATATTATCTAGTTGTATGATCTGAATGCATAATCTTAATATGTGATCTTGGTTAATGATGCATAAGGCTAAGACTCCAATTTCTTAGAGAGATAAGAACAGATTCCACATGTGTTGCCAAATCCTGGGATGATCTTGTACTCCATTTGAGTACAGATCTGAGGATACAACCCCTATTCCAACAATCATGCCTATAATTGTTAAGAATGGATCTGCATGATTTCTGGATGCTAACCTGATGTGCAGAGTAAACAGATGGATGAATCTAGAGATGTTTGTGGTGAGCTGGATGATCTGCTACTCCTGACTTGGTTGTGGATGTTGTGGTGATTCTGTTCTGTTGCTAAATCTAGTGCTTTTCTTGCTCCTCCTTGCACTCCTGGCTTGCTCCTCCTTGTTTCTCATTTGGCCTACTCCTTATGCTCCTGACCTCCTCCTGGTGTCCTTGGATGGCTCCCTCGAGCAACCAGGGTGCTAGTGATGTGGTTTGATCTATGTGTTATTGGGAAAATCTAATAAGAACAGGTGATGTTCTATGTGGTGCTATTCTCTTGTGGTGTTGACAACACACATAGTTGCATGTGTTGTGTGAGCTGCTTGTATCCTTGCCTCGTGTGTGGATCAGATCAAGTAAAAGGCTTGATATTTCCTTTGATCTTATCTCTTTGCCTTTTACCTTTCCTAGGTGAAACTTGCCCAATCTCTGTCAATGATGTTGTGCTGAGACAAATTTGATAAGAACAGATTTACACTTGACTTATTTTCTTATCTAAAACTCAATGATGTGACAAGCAATGCATCATATTGCATTACTGAGAGTAATTCTAACCCCCCAAACTCCTTTATACTATATTTTGTTTACTTTATGCTTTTACAGGAACAAGATCACGAAATGAGAAGATGTGAAGATGAAGATTAGTTCTAGGATTTTCCTTTTATCCCATTTTTTTGTAATTTCCTTTTCTGTCAAGAATTAATGTAAAAACATTGTAATACATTAATTTATCTTATTATTGTAACCATTCTTATTATTCCTTTATTGTAAAAGAATAATGTAATATATATTCTTTTAATAAAGAATTCTTCTATTTGTTTAATTATTGTAATTCATTTTCCATTTTCTTTATTCACTTATTTGTTTCATTGTAATATTCCTTTATTCTTTTATTGAAAAAGAACATCGTAATGTTGGATTTTAATAATCTTTATACTTTTATTTATAATACTTGTATTTGTATTATTCTGAATAATTATTTATAAGTCAAACTTCTCCCCTCATAACTCAACAAAACAGTAGAGGTTATGTCAAAATTCATCCCATTCCCCTTTTGATGACACTAAACCTAATTCATCAGAGTAAGAATTCTGATCACTCTAGTCTTTAATTTGACGAAAAATTTACCCAGATTTTCAGATGCATGCATGCAGATGCACAAAATCCTAAATCTACCCTTCGTCTAGTCCTAAATGCTAGGATGTTACAGTGCAGGCGCATATTCCAATTCATACCATCCGGAGGAATGGGCGGCCCCGCCACTATTTCTGCCAAATCCACGTCTCGGCGATGCAGCCGAACAAGCGCCAGCGCCGCCTTCGCACCCGCAACAAGTTGTTGGTGCACAAGAACCTTCATTACATCTACGATTCGGAACTTCCCTAGCAGCCCCAAGAAACTAGATGGAGCCGCATCTAAGGGGAACATGGTAGTCCAGATAGACGCGAGTGACGACCTCGCACACTTCAAAACCTGAAGCACTTGGTGGACACGATCCTGGACTATTGCGACCATAGTCGCTTGGTCGCGGTCCATCCAGAAGAAACCTCCGGCCTCCAACTCCTGTTAGGTGAGGCAATTGAGCCAAATAGCAAAACCCTCCTTCTCTTCCCGCGGAAGAAGATTGACAACTACAAAAGAGAAGTAGCTCAGAAGCCGCAAACATCGGACCAAGCCAAAAACAAGATAAAGACATCCAAGGCGACTTACATTGAAGTTGCTCGCCGAACTACTTAAATTCTTCAAGAAGATACTCCTCTCTCGCAACGGCCCGCTCTTCCAAACATCTGCATGGCCACGTATGATAAGGACATCCTTCTATAGACTTCAGATGCGGTCATGCAGTAAAGGCAACTGCAACACCTCACTTGTCGTTGGACGGGCAACAGCCAAAGCAGATGATGGAGTCACGGGGTCAGCATTTGAAGAGCCCTAAGAGGCACACAAGTGAAGAAGTATAAGGACAAGAGCAATCGACAATAGTAGAAGGAAATGTATATATTTACATCAACATAACCACTACATGGTAGCGACAGAGTACAGGGGCATTACATGCGCATCGGCAAAAGGAAACTTCAAACTACAAAAGAGACTACGAAGCAGAAGAACCCTAAGAAGCAGCCGCATCCAGAGAAAGTTCGGACTTCGAGGTTTTCTCCTTGGCCACCCGCTGCTTCTCTAACGCATAGGTGGCTAGAAGGTCAATGAGACGGAGGGCCATAATGCTTGCAGCGGGAGGCGAAGGAAGAAAAGGCTAATTTAGTGCCATCCGCCACCACCGGCATGTTGGAGGTGACTTGGCTCAGGTTTAGCTGCTTGCCAGACGCCATCGCCATCTCCAGGACAAGGGTAGTGCCCATGACCTTCTGGATCTTCTTATAATCTGCAGGCGCATCACCCCCAGGGCCTTCGCCAATGAGTCGACGTTGTTGAGGGGAACTCCCTTGGGGAAGATCTCCCGGTAGGAGAGGCTGAGGCCTCCTTAGCCTTGCCCAGCGTCTCGACGGTAGATCTACAACGGTCGAAGCCACAACCGCATCCGCGATGGGGTCCCCATGATCCAAGACATCATGATCCAACGCAACGCTAGTGACATCTACAGATGTGTCAAAGAAATTTTGGGTCAAATGAAGGAAACGCACCAAAAAGCTTAGGACGAAGGGATGAATGGTACCTCACCAAACAACGCTTTGGCAGCCGCCATAAGTTGTTCCGCCATCGCCTTCTCCCGAGATGCAGCAGCAGCTGCAAGTTCTTCGCACTCTTGAGCCTCCTGCTTGCAGCGCTCAAGGGCCTCCATGGCATCTTTCTCCTTGGTCTCCGCCTGGCTATGCCTCTTTTCGAGTGCGTTCAGCTTAAGGAGAGCCTCATTGTTCTCATCTGCGAAAAGTAAAAGGAAAAAAGATCAAAAACAAAAATCACCATTAACACACGAGGAAAATGAGCAAAAGTATACGCACCTTGGAGCTGCTGAAAGCTTTACTCCAAGGTGAGGTATTGTTGCCCGAGGCGGTTGATGTCGCGGATGAAGGGCTGCAGCAAAGAAACAACAAATCGGGTAAACAAATGACTCAGGGGCTCGCCCGAGTCAAATGGATAGTACTTACATGGCCACCTAAAGACTCCGTAGGAGTAGCTTGCGTCTTTCGGGTAACAACCGCACAAGTCCTTGGCTTCGAGGATCTCGAAACGATGTCACTGGAGTTGGCCGGTATCTTCGGGGAGGATGTCGCAGGCTCTGCATGCAACATCTTCGAATCGACGGCTACCTCTTAAGTCTTATCCTTTACGGATTCACCTAATGTCGTAGTATTGCCGATGAGTACGCCATGGAGGGGTCCTCACAGTGCATGTTTAGAGACGTGGGGGAAGGCGGACGGTTGACGGGTACGAGGTAACACAGCTTACCCAGGTTCAGATCCCACAACGGTGGCGGAATCCTACTCCTGCTATAAATCACTATAATGGCAATACGTCGAGTTATAGAGATAGGTTCATTGTGCTAGGTGTATGCTAATCGCTACGGTGCCCTAAAGGCTCCCATAGGCCCGACTTATATAGTCGCCAGGTCCTAGGGTTACAGGGAAAAGTCCTAGCCAGACAGGTTATAGAGTCCTACATCGTCTATTACTAGTCTTGCGTGTCTTGTACTCCAAGGCTCCGGGTACGCCGGTGACTCCACCGTAGCCTTCCTTTATCCGGCATGGACCTCCCTTCTGGATCCATCTAACTAGGCCGCCCAGCAGGCCATGGGCCATGCTACCAACTGTGGGCCACCCGGGTTATCCGGATAGGAGACATGCTATGAGGATACCCATATAGCATATCCCCAACAGTAGCCCCCGGAGAACTCCGAGATCTTGCGTCGTCTTGCCTCTTCACATGGAATGCTCCGTCTAGATGGACATCGGCAAATCGTCAAGCAATATCTTGTAGTCCTCCCAAAGAACCCTGCAAGGACTTCTCCGTCTTCAACTCGTAAGTCAGAGAATTGCTGAATCTTCCATAGTCGAACTGGATCCGTCCATGCCGGAATCTTCTGATGTGATGGTTCATCTGCCTATGTCAGCTAGGGCGACGTAGACGTAGGTCAGCAACGCCTCGTAACTCACACATGCAGAGAACGCAATCATGTCCACTTTTTCTGCGCGAGCAATACGAACCGTTGGCGGCGACGGTTGGTACATGGTGAAATTTTCGCGCATGCCTTCGCACACGTCATCTACGCGCCAACCGTTCGATCAAGCTGCACGACTCTTGACGTTGGGTATCATAAATAGTAACTGCGGTGGAAAATTTACTTTTTCACCTCATTCTCCCCTGCATCTTCTTCTTTCTCAGGCAAGCGTCTCCTCGAGATCTCCACGCCTCACACGAAAAACCCTAACTCCCAATCTCGCCAGTCACTTCCAAACACTCGCAATGGCCAGCAGCATTTCTTATCCTTCGATGGTGGCGTCGAGCGAAGCCGCCGCAAAGCCGGCGAGCTCCATCGTCATGCCCCTAGAGGGCCTGGTCATCCCCGTCTCCGCGGTGGTCGAGGCCATCGGCGGCGACCAAAATCCAGCAGCGCTGGAGCTGCTGGAGGAGGAAAACAACTCCCACAAAGGCGACTGGCGTGGTTCGGACATCACGGACCGTGACATCAAAGAGTTGATCGTCGAGGGCTACCTCCCCGCGATGGAGGGGCTCACCTGGCGGGCGGAGCCGGCCGGCGAGGTCACACCTTCTCCCCAAGCCATAGAAAAGTTGTACCTCAAAGCACAGATGGTACGCGGCGTCTCCCTTCCCATCTCTAACTTCTTCCTTGCCGTCTTGAACCATTACCGAGTCCAGCCCCAAAACCTCTCTCCCAATAGTATCCTAGCTCTTAGCAATTACGCGGCGCTTTGCGAGGGTTACTTAGGGATTAAGCCTAGGCTAGACCTCTTTATATATTTCTTCACCGTCAAGCGCGAAGCCGGAGCCAGCAAGGACGAACTTAGAAATTGTGGAACTATTAGCTTCAAGATCCTACCTGGTCGGCGCTTCCTCGACATCGTCGTCCATGAGTCCTGCAAGAACTGGCAGCGTACTTACTTCTACGGCCCAAATATCCCTCTGGCCGGCCGAGAAGTAACATACCCGGACTTCGTCGATGGAGCAGCCGCTGAAACTTCGACATGGAGATCCCAGGTCTCCCTTCCCTCCGACCTCGATGCTTCCCGTGCTATAAGGCGGATAGAGTGGTTCGTAGAGACGGGTTTGACCGGCTTGGACCTAGCCATGTGATGGTTCATCAGGCGAATCCAGCCTCTGCAGCACCGCTCGAAGCTGATGCACGAGTATACCAACGATAGAAGGGATAGCCTCCGCATCTCCGTGGAAAATTTCTCGAGCAACTCCGTCAAGCTCCGCCTCAAGGACATCGTCAAGGTGAAGGACAAGAAGTGTGGCTTCACCATCACCTACGACATGTTCGTAGAGAGCAAGTGCCCAAAGGTAACTGTTTATTTTCCGTGTATGACATATACTCCAGTTCTTCCGCCTAGCCATTACCATCTCATCTAACACGGAGGTTCTTCACCTTAACAGCTTAGCGACATAGACGAGGACAGCGTGGCTCCTCAAATCTATGATCCAAAGATGAAGGAAGTCACCGTCGTGTCCGACGACGATGCTCTGTTGGCGTGAAAGTGGAAGAGCTCCACCTCTGACGCTGCCGACGGAGGCAAGAAGAAGAAGACAGAGTGTAGAGCCTCAAAAAAGACTACCGTTGCCCTGGAGGCGGAGAAAAGAAAGATTACTGGGATCCCCTTTGCCAAAGCACCCCCTCTTGTGTAAGCTTCTTTCTCTCCGACATTGCCCATTTATCTGTCTTATTTTTGCACTTATGCATTTTGCACGTTTTAGAAAGAAAGCCACGACCAGCTTGAAGAAGACCTCCAAAACATCGGGGGCTTCTAGAACCATCAAGGACATGCTGCATCGCGACATCCTGCCATCGCCTCTGTCACTCCCACCGTCAAGCCCTCGTCTGCTCCGACAAGCTCTCAAACCAAGGAAGCAGCTGGCCCTTCCGCCATGGAAGTAGACTCAGGTGCCTCTACCGAGCTTGCTGTTGTCAGCGAGCATGCGACGCAGGAGAGTGCCGCACACCAAATGGCTGAAGCTCCGGCTAAGGATGCCATCGGTAGCGGTAAGGCGGTGGTGGAAGCTGGTACTTCTGCCGAAGGCGACGCCCCCGCGCCCAAGAAAACCATAGAGTATCCGAAGATAGTCTATCTGGTACTTACACCGGGTAGCACTGCTCTGGTTCCTGATGCGGCGCCGACATCTCTGACGTGCGGTCTAGAGGAGCTTCTCCGGCAAGAAGAGATCTTGCAAGGAAAAAGTGTATCCTTCGGCAAGCTGCTGGCTGAGAGTGCTACCAACCTCAAGATCATTGCACTTGTAAGTTTTATTTGCCTTTTTGCATTTCATATGAATATCCCACTGTAGCCCCCGAGGATGTAGACGGAAAACCATAGGTCTTTGCGTCTAGATGCTCTAAGAGTGACTAAGATAGAAAACTTCTCACTGTAGCCCCCAAGCATATAGGTGGAATGAATTATTCCGACTAGATGCTTTAAGAGTAGCATACGCAGTGTTTATAAATTTCGATACTGTAACCCCCAAGCTTCTAGTTGTAACTAAATTAGTTCCGACTAGATGCTTAAAGAGAAGCTAAGCATACATCTGAGTTAAAAACTTTATACTGTACCCCCCAAGCTTCTAATCGAAAACTGAATTAGTTCCGACTAGATGCTTAAAGAAAGACTAAGCATATTGCTAAGTTAAAAAACTCTCGCTATAGCCCCCGAGCGTCTAGGTGGAAATTTTCTGGCTAGATGCTCCAAGTAGAATAAACAACGTTTAACTTTTCTTTTTTCCATAGAACGAGAATGCTCGGAGGGGCATGGACAACGACAAGTACCAAAAGATGCACGCGGACTTGGAAGCCAAAAAGGGTAAAACTGCCTTCTTGAAGGAACAGATCATCAAGAGCAAGCGTCTGTTTTTACTTTCTTTTCCGTATCCCAACTTAAACTTGTGTATTCTCCGAGTACTCACTGTGTACTTTGCTTTCTCCGTCTTGCAGAAACCATTGCCAAGGCTAAGGACATTGTCGAGCAATCCAAGCACATTCAGGAGCTGGATAGCGAGAACAAGATCCTTAAGCAGGAGAGGAGGGACATGCTGAAGATGCATGAAGAATCAATGAAAGCCCTACAGGACTCCGCCACCGAGGAGATGAACCGCTTGAAGGAGGAGATCTCGATCTTAAGAGATCAGAAGAAAGCTGTCGACGAGCAGAATCAACGCCATCATGAGGCATACAAGCTCCTCCAACAAGAACGAGACTCCTTGGAGGATACCCTCTGGCAAGCTGAGGCTAGCATCTTCAGTAAGTGATTCTCCGTCTTGGATTTCTGTATTCTAGATACTCTGAATTTTTGAACTCATGTGCTCCTTTGTCGGAAATTCGCAGCTCCTATGGGTTTAACCCGGTCGCCTCCTCCGGCAAAGGAATGCATGGTTCTATCCGGCAACTTCACCAACACCGCCATCGCGCAAGCCAAAGAGATTGCCAAGCCCCTCCAGATCAACATCAAGGCATCGGAATCTGTGGCGAAGTTCTCGAAGATCCTGCGCCGAGCCCCCTAGCGTATTACAAGTTGGAAAGCTTCATGTGCACGGTCCGGTGCGAGGATGGCGTTGTCCATGGTCAAGGCACACTACGAGAATGCCGACATCGACACGGTAACCTCTGGCATTCTCGACGTAGATGACGAAGGCCATGAAATAAACCATGAGTCCATCTTGTCGTCACTCGCGGGATATGACACCAGAGTTGCCGAGTTGGTCGACGTCAACGTCTTCGTGCCAAGGAATACCATCGATGGCGGCGACCAAAGCTCCTCCGAGTCCCTCAACACTGCCGACTTCGAGGGTGACTCTCCTGCCGATGACGCTGCTTCCAAGTCGCCTGTGCCAGAGGAATGAAAAACAATTTGTAATATTTGTTTCCTCTGTGATGCGTATGCGAAAAAAACTATGTATTAACTTAAGGCGGAAAACAATGTTGTATGTCCTGCTACTTAAGAACTAGTTCTAGCATGTATATATTTTTTAAGCAAGTGCTGGCTTATCCATTACTTTGGTTCTTATGCTTGACTTTTCGTGAGTCGGAAGACCCGTTGTCGGAACCATGCCCTCAGGTGATGATGCCCAATGGCACCGTCAATAACCTAAGCACAAAATCGCCAATAATAAGTGCCAAAAGTTAGTACTCCAGAATCCGCATAAAAACGACAAAGAACGTGTAGACCAGAAAACTTAAGCTAACGCCTGTAGGCAGAATTTTCACAAGTGCAATCACAAAGCTTGTGCATAAAGATTTTATATGATCCAAAAATGAACACTAAAGGAGGTAAAAGACTCAGAAATATGAGTGAACCAGAGAGCTTTATTTCATTGATCATATAAGAGGTACACAATTAGATAAAAATGCTAAGTGTAAAAAGGACGTAGCTGTGCTATGTTCTATGGCCGATCAAACTCCGAGTAGTCATCATCCGGGTCATGTCGTTTACGCTTATGATCCTTGTTGGGTCTATCCTTCAGTTCACGATTGTCAACGAGGTAGTAAGACCCATTGAGTAGTGCCTTGCTTATGATGAACGGTCCTTCCCATGGCGGGGATAATTTGTGTGACTTCTTTTGCTTAAGTCGGAACACCAAGTCCCCCTCTTTAAACGAGCGATGCTGAACACGGCGACTATGATAGCTGCGTAGCTTCTGCTGGTAGATGGCGGATCTTTGGCATGCCAAAACGTGCTCCTCCTCGAGAAGGTCCACATCTAGGCGTCTGGATTCTTCAGCGTCATCTTCGCCATAGGAGGCAACCCTTGGTACATCGTGAAGTATGTCGGAAGATAGGATGGCTTCTGCTCCATATACCATGAAGTAAGGGGTGTAGCCGGTGGATCTGTTGGGTGTAGTTCGTACACTCCACAGCACAGATGGCAATTCTTCCGCCCAGGCTCCAGATGCTCTATGTAGCGGTGCCTCAGGACGTGGCTTGATTCCCTGCAGAATTAATCCATTGGCTCGCTCAACCTGACCATTGGATTGTGGATGTGCCATAGATGCAAGGTCAAGTCGGATGCCCTTCTCCCAACAATAAGCCTCCACTTCTCTGAGTGACAAGTTGCTACCGTTGTCGATGATAATACTATGTGGGAGACCAAACCTCACCACTAGATCCCGGACAAACCTGAGGGCAGTTGCCCCATCAAGCTTTCTAATGGGTTTAGCTTCTATCCATTTAGTGAATTTATCAACTGCTACTAGCAGATGCATAAACCCACATGGTGTCGTCTGTAACGGTCCCACCATGTCTATCCCCCAGACTGCAAACGGCCAAGTTATTGGTACTGTTCGCAATTCTTCAGAAGGAACATGTGGTTGTCGGGCATAATACTGGCATCCCATGCATGTCTCAACCAGCTTGTCAGCGTCCGCCTTCGCGGTCATCCAGTAGAATCCTTGCCGGAAGGCTTTCGTGACCAACGATCGAGGAGCGGCATGATGCCCGCAATCTTCGAGATGGATTTCGCGTAGGATTTCAATACCTTCTAGCTAGGAAACACACTTTAGGTATACACCAGTAGTGCTCCTTTTGTAGAGTTGTCCATTGATTATGGTATAGCCCTTTGCTCGTCGTACCATTTGCCGTCTTTCGACTTCATCGTCGGGCAAAGTTCTGTGTTCGAGATATTCCATGAACGGTTTTGTCCAAGACGGAGGGACCTTTGCCACCATGTGGACAAAAGAGTCGACTTTATCCGGGTTGTCGATGTCGGCTCCCTTCACGGATGGTGTCCGCAGATGCTCTAGGAAAACTCCTGGCGGAATTCGTTTGCGCCCTGATCCAAGCTTAGACAGCAGATCAGCCGCCTCGTTTTGCTCCATAGGTACATACTTGACTTCGTAGCCCAAGAAGCACTTGGCTATCTCGTCCACTTCGTCACGATATGCCGCCATCATAGGGTTCCGCGCATTCCAGGTGCCAGCCACCTGCTGGGCAACCAAGTCGGAATCTCCACAAAATACTATGCGCTTGATGCCAATATCCTTGGCTACGCGTAATCTATGAATGAGTGCTTCATACTCTGCCATGTTGTTCGTAGCCATGAAGTGGATCTGCAGAACGTAGTGTAGCTTGTCGCCAGTTGGTGACTGTAGCAATACACCAGCCCCTGAGCCGTTGAGCAGCTTTGATCCGTCAAAGTGCATCACCCAGTACTCTGGTTCCGACAACGGACTAGCATCTGGCATCTCCGTCCAATCTGTGATAAAATCCGCCAAGGCTTGTGACTTGATAGCGTCGCGTCTCTTGTAGGTGATCTCTAAGGAGGCAAGTTCAATGCTCCACTTCGTGACCCTTCCCGTAGCGTCACTGTTGTTGATAATGTCGGACAGTGGAGTCTTGCTCACCACTGTGATCGGGTGCTCCTAGAAGTAATGCCCCAGCTTCCGAGAAGCAAGGAATACTCCATAAGCTATCTTCTGGTAGTGCGGGTAACACTGCTTGGACTCCGTCAAGACCTCGCTTACATAGTTAACTGGTCGTTGAACTCCATGCTCGTAGCCTGGTTCCTTCCGCTCTACCACGACGATGATGCTGATTACCCGGTTGGTTGCTGCCATGTAAATTAACATGGGCTCTCCAGGCTCGGGTGCTGCAAGGATGGGCGCTGAGGAAAGAATCTCCTTGAGCTGCTTCAATGCTGCATCTGCTTCGTCCGTCCATGTAAAATTGTCCGCCTTCTTCAGTAACTTGTACAGCGGCAGGGCCTTCTCTTCAAGTCGACTGACGAACCGACTAACTGCTACAAAACAACATGTTAGTCGTTGTATGTACTTTAGGCATGTCAGACGGTTTATGTTTAAGATGGCCTTGATTTTCTCCAGGTTGACCTTGTAGGGGTTCGTAGCATGGAAAACAAAAAATTTCTACCGCATACAAACAAACAAGCCAAGATCTATCTACTAGATTGTAGCAACGAGTCGATAGAAGAACTCACCCTCGAAGATTCCAAAGTGTTTAACGAGAGCAGATTCTCGTGGGTGATGTAGTCGTACTCTTGCCGATCTCAAGATCGTGTAGACGATCCTTCCGGCGCTGCGTTTCGGCAGCGCTTCCGCAGTCGGTCACACGTTCGGTACTCGATGAATACCTTCCTCTCCCTTGTTCCAGCAGGCAGCGGAGGTTGTAGCACTCTCCTCGCGATTCCGGCAGCACGACTGCGTGGTACCGGAAGTAGAGGGGAGATCTCGCAGGGCTTCGCCTTAAGCCAGAGCGAGTATGGTGGACTATGAGAGAGGCTCTGGCGATCTAGGATTTAGAGGCACCAAGGGGAGAGATCTAGGCTAGCGGCTAGGGCTTGGGGAGGGCCCCAACTCGGCGGCTAGGGCAAACCCTAGGGCGGCGGCGGCGACTTGGTGGTCGGCGGCTAGGGTTAGGGTTTTGGTGGAGAGAGGTGTAGGTCTAGAGGGGCACCCCTTCCCCTCCTTTTATAGGTGGGAGGGCGCGGCCAAGGGGGAGGGAGTCCTCCCCCAAGTCGGCCTCCTTGGCCGGCGGTGGAGGGAGGAGGACTTCCTCCCCAAGTAGGTTTCCTACTCTCCCTCCACCAAGCAAACTTGTCGTTTGACTTTTCAAATTGGCGTTTGACTTTTCAAACTAGGATTTGATTTTTCCCTTTATTTTGCTCAACCATGATACCTAGTACATGATGCAACCATTCCACATTGTCATGACACATTCATGTACCCTTCTCCTCCGGAGTGCCGGACCTTCCGGAACTTTCTAGAACATTCCCGATGAAATCATCGGAATCATTCCCCAACTCCGAAACATGACTTTCCTTATATGAATCTTATTCTCCGGACCATTCCGGATCTCCTCGGGATATCCCGGATCCAATCCGAGACTCCGAACAACATTCGGTCTCTTACTCATCATTCCATAACTACTCAACAATATCAAATCCTTAAGTGTGTCTCCCTACGGTTCGTGAATTATGCGGACATGATTGAGACACTTCTCCGAACAATGACCAATAGAGGAATCTGGATATTCATATGGCTCCCACATATTTCTACGATTACTTTGCGATCGAATGAACCACTTACATACGATACCAATTTCCCTTTGTCTCACGATAGTTTACTTATCCGAGGTTTTGATCGTCGGTATCTCTGCATACCTAGTTCAACCTCGTTACCGATAAGTACTCTTTTCTCGTTTCCGTGATATGTGATCCCTTGTGAGCCAGTCACATGCTTGAAAGCTAATTGGATGACATTCCACCGAGAGGGACCAGAGTATATCTATCCGTCATATGGATGGAAAAATTCCACTCTTGATCCATGTGTCTCAACCCATACTTTCCGAACACTCAATGCCACCTTTATAGCCACCCAGTTATGGTGTGGTGTTTGATCTCATCAAAGTATCCTTTCGGTGATGGTGATAAGTATGATCTCATGGTCGAAGGAATTAGGTTACTAT
This sequence comes from Avena sativa, assembly GCA_916181665.1. Classification (NCBI taxonomy): domain Eukaryota; kingdom Viridiplantae; phylum Streptophyta; class Magnoliopsida; order Poales; family Poaceae; genus Avena; species Avena sativa. Next base: position 112,528,130 of record OV702298.1, read on the forward strand.
GTATCAGAAAGCTTATAGCAATTGAACTATTAAAATGACTTGATCTTTATGCTACGCTTATCTATAGGATTATGTCCATCATACCATTCTCCTAATGATATGATCTTGTTGTTAATAACATCTCAATTTTCATGATAGGGAAACCATAATCATCTATTAACCAACAAGCTAGTATTATGAAGAGGCTTTACTAGGGACTAGTTTACAAATCACACAAGTATCAATGTTTCCTTGTTAATACTGTTATAGCATGAATGTAAACATTTATCATAAACACAAAGATATAATAATAAATACATTTATTATTGCCTCTAGGGCATATCTCCAACAGTCTCCCACTTGCACTAGAGTCAACTAATCTAGATTACATGGTAATATACCGAACACCCATGGCAGTTTGGTGTTGGTCATGTTTTGCCCTCGGGAGAGGTTTAGGCAACAGATCCGCCACATTCAGATCTGTGCGTACTTTGCAAATCTTTATGTCACCATCTTGGACATGTTCTCGAATAGCGTGAAAATGTAGCTTGATGTGCTTCAGCTTCTTGTGTGACCTTGGTTCTTGCGCATTGGCTATGGCGCCCATGTTATCACAGTAGATAGACATTGGGTCCAGCGCACTTGGAATCACACCGAGCTCTGTAATGAACTCCTTCATCCATATCGCTTCTTGTGAACCCTCCGAAGCAGCTATGTATTCCGATTCAGTTGAAGATCTCGCCACAACGCTTTGCTTTGCACTCCTCCAGCTAACTGATGCACCATTCAAAGTAAATACGTATCCAGATTGTGATTTAGAATCATCCGGATCGGTGTTCCAACTAGCATCGGTGTAACCATTAACAACGAGTTGTTCATCACCTCCATAAGAAAGAACCATATCCTTAGTTCTTCTAAAGTACTTAAGGATGTTTTTGACCGCTGTCCAATGATCCACTCCTGGATCACTTTGATATCTGCTAGTCAAACTAACAGCATATGCAATGTCGGGTCTAGTACATAGCATGGCATACATTAGAGATCCTATGGCTGAGGCATAGGGAGTCTTACTCATTCTTTCTCTATCTTCTGCCGTTGCAGGACTTTGAGTTTCACTCAAGGTCTTATTGGGCAACATGGGCAAGAACCCTTTCTTGCTATCTTCCATTCCAAACCTCTTTAGAACTTTGTCCAAATATGTACTTTGTGACAATGATATTAGGCATCTCGATCTATCTCTATAAATCTTTATGCCTAATATGTAAGCTGCTTCGCCAAGATCTTTCATTGAAAAACTATTATTCAAATATTCCTTGACACTATTAAGAAGGTCTACATCATTCCCAATCAACAATATGTCATCTACATATAGTATTAAGAATGCTACAGAGCTCCCACTCACTTTCTTGTAAATACAAGCTTCTCCATAAGTTTGTATAAAACCAAAACTTTTGATTACCTTATCAAAACATTGATTCCAACTTCGGGATGCTTGCTTCAACCCATATATGGGCCGTTGAAGTTTGCATACCTTGTTAGCGTCTTTAGGATCGACAAAACCTTTGGGTTGCATCATATACAACTCTTCATCAATGTCTCCATTGAGGAACGATGTTTTGACATCCATCTGCCATATTTCATAATCGTAATATGCAGCGATTGCTAACATAATCCTCACAGACTTTAACTTTGCTACTGGTGAGAAAGTCTCATCGTAGTCAACTCCTTGAATTTGTCAAAACCCTTTTGCGACAAGTCGAGCTTTATAGACAGTAACATTACCATCAGCATCTGTTTTCTTCTTGAAAATCCATTTGTTCTTGACAGCCTTCCGACCATCCGGTAAGTCCACCAAAGTCCATACTTGGTTTTCGTTCATGGATCCAATTTCGGATTTCATGGCCTCTTGCCATTTATTGGAATCTGGGCTCATCATCGCTTCCTCATATGTCGCAGGGTCATCGGTGTTGTCCACCAACATGACACTCATAACGGGATCATACCAATCAGGAGTGGTACGAGTTCTCGTTGACCTGCAAGGTTCTGTAGCAACTTCAACCGAAGTTTCATGATCATCATCATTATCTTCCTCTCTTATTGGTGTAGGCGCCACAGGAACTTCTTCCTGTGCAGCGCTACTCGCAAGTTCGAGAGAAGGTTCAACAACCTCATCGAGTTCTACTTTCCTTCCAGTCACTTCTTTCGAGAGAAATTCTTTCTCTAGAAAGGATCCATTCTTAGCAACAAAGATTTTGCCCTCGGATCTATGATAGAAGGTATACCCAATAGTTTCCTTCAGGTATCCTATGAAGACTCATTTTTCCGCTTTGGGTTCAAGCTTGTCCGGTTGTAACTTCTTTACATAGGCTTCGCAACTCCAAACTTTAAGGAACGACAATTTAGGTTTCTTCCCAAACCATAATTCATATGGTGTCATTTCAACGGATTTAGATGGTGCCCTATTTAAAGTGAATGCGGCTGTTTCTAATGCATAACCCCAAAATGATAGCGGTAAATCTGTAAGTGATATCATAAAACGAACCATATCTAAAAGAGTTCGATTACGACGTTCGGACACACCATTACGTTGTGGTGTTCCCGGCGGTGTCAATTGTGAAAGTATTCCGCATTTCTTCAAATGCTCGCCCAACTCGTAACTTAGATATTCACCTCCACGATCAGAACGTAGAAATTTAATCTTCTTGTTATGTTGATTCTCTACCTCACTTTGAAATTCCTTAAAATTCTCGAAAGTTTCGGACTTATGTTTCATGAAATAGATATACCCATATCGACTCAAGTCATCCGTGAAGGTAAGAACATAACGATAACCACCGTGCGATGATACACTCATTGGACCACACACATCGGTATGTATGATTTCCAATAAGTCCGTAGCTCGCTCCATCATACCAGAAAATGGACTCTTAGTCATTTTACCCATCAGACATGCTTCGCATATTTCAAGTGATTAGAAATCAAGTGATTCAAGAAGTCCATCGGAATGGAGTTTCTTCATACGCTTCACTCCAATGTGACCAAGACGATAGTGCCACATATAGGTCGAGTTATCGCTCAATTTCAAACGTTTAGCTTCAATGTTATTAATATGTGTATTTCCACTATCGAGATTCAATAAGAATAGACCATCTATCAAAGGGGCATGTGCATAAAACATATTACTCATATAAATAGAACAACCATTATTTCTTGGACTTAAACAAGTAACCGTCTCGCAATAAACAAGATCCCGATATAATGTTCATGCTTAACGCAAGCACCAAATAACAATTATTTAAGTATAAAACTAATCCCGATGGTAGATGAAGAGGTAGCGTGCCGACCGCGATCACATCAACCTTTGATCCATTTCCAATGCGCATCGTCACCTTGTTCTTCGCTAGCTTCCGTTTATTCTGCAGTACCTGTTTCGATTACAAATATGAGCAACCGAACCAGTATCAAATACCCAGGCACTACTACGAGTACTAGTGAGATACACATCAATAACATGTATATCGGATATACCTTTCTTCTTGATGTTGCTGTTCTTCAAATTCGCCAAGTACTTTGGGCAATTCCGCTTCCAGTGACCTTCTCCCTTGCAGTAAAAACACTCAGTATCAGGCTTAGGTCCAGCCTTGGTCTTCTTCGCTGGTGCGGCAACTTTCTTACCACCCTTCTTGAAGTTACCCTTTTTCTTAGACTTGCCTTTCTTGAATTTGGTGGTCTTATTGACCATCAACACTTGGTGCTCTTTCTTGATCTCCACTTCTGCAGATTTTAACATGGAGAAGAGTTCTGGCAACTGCTTGTTCATGCTTTGCATATTGTAGTTCATCACAAAGTTCTTATAACTTGGTGGTAGTGATTGGAGGACACGGTAAATCCCCAAAGCATTAGGAATCACTATACCCAAGCTTTCGAGTTTGTTTGCGTGCCCAGACATCTTAAGCACATGCTCACTGATGGAGCTGCCCTCTTCCATCTTGCAGTTAAAGAACTTTTCAGAAGCCTCATAACTCTCAACTACCGCGTGAGTCTAAAATATCAATTTGAGTTCACGGACAATATCATGTGGTTCATGGTTCTCAAACCTTTTCTGAAGCTCCGATTCCAAACCATACAAGATAGCACACTGAACTGTGGAGTACTGATTCTTTCGAGCGAGGTAAACATTCTTTACTTCATCGGTAGCATCAGCTGCAGGCGGGTCACCCGGCGGTGCATCCAGCACATAGGTCAAATTACCAGCATTGAGGACAATCCTCAAATTGCGGAACCAATCCGCGAAGTTGCTTCCATTGTTTTTTAACTTTTCTTTCTCTAGGAACGCATTAAAATTGATGGTAGGGGCCGCCATTGATCTACAACATATTTGCAATAGTTTAGACTAAGTTTATGACAAATTGAGTTCTAATTAATAGTTAAATTAATCCAGGTGAACTCCCACTCAAAACAATATCCCTCACATTGTTTTAGTGATCACACGAACCAAATCCACCACATCAAAACCGATCATCACGAGAGTTGATGTAGCTTCAATGGCGAACAATCGACATGTTCATCATATCTACTATATGATTCATGCTTTACCTTTCGGTGATCCGTGTTCCGAGACCATGTCTGTATATGCTAGGCTCGTCAAGATCAAACCTTAGCTTCCGCATGAGAAAATCTGGCTTGCTCACGTTGTATACACTTGCAGAATCTAACACACCCGATCATCACGTGGTGCTTCGAAATAACAAGCTTTAGCAACGATGCTTACTAAGGATGAACACTTTAAAACTTGAAATTAATGTGCATGAGGGATCATCTTATAATGCTACCGTCGTTAACTAAGCAATACAAGATGCATAAAGGATTAACATCACATGCAATTCATAGTATGTGATATGATATGGCCTTTCTTCTTGTGCTTCCGATCTCCATCTTCAAGCACGGACATGATCTCCATCATCACCGGTATGGCGTCAAGGTCAATGACGCCGCTTCATGGTAGTCGTCCACCAGCTTCAACTATTACAACTACTTTGAATAGACACGCGGGTCTTAACAGAATTTAAACACAACCATATGGCTCCTGCCGGTTGCCAACTTACAATAAGGATCATTGCATACATCAAATATAATCACAATCATGGCCATATCACATCACAGCACACCCCTGCAAAACAAAATTAGACGCCTCTATTTTTCTTTGTATTTTTACGTGGTTTGGGGCTTTCAATAAGTGTCGATCTAACTTACGAACAAGAACCACAACGTTGATGTTTGAACTATCAAGTGCCCGTTGTAAATTGGATCTATACTATAATGGGAGAGACAGACACCCGCAAAGCCACTTATGCAATACAAGTTGCATGTTGAGCGTGGAGCAAGTCTCATGAACGATGTCATGTAAGGTTAGCCCGGGCCGCTTCATCCCATCATACCGCAAGATGCAAAGTACACAAGAAGCAATTGATAATAAAAGCACCACCGTCCACAATGACCATTGTGTTCTACTTGTGCAACAGATCTACATATAGACACGTCTCTGATACCACTGTAGGGGTTCGTAGCATGGAAAACAAAAAATTTCGACCGCATACAACCAAACAAGCCAAGATCTATCTACTAGATTGTAGCAACGAGTCGATAGAAGAACTCACCCTCGAAGATTCCAAAGTGTTAAACGAGAGCAGATTCTCGTGGGTGATGTAGTCGTACTCTTGCCGATCTCAAGATCGTGTAGACGATCCTTCCGGCGCTGCGTTCCGGCAGCGCTTCCGCAGTCGGTCACACGTTCGGTACTCGATGAAGACCTTCCTCTCCCTTGTTCCAGCAGGCAACGAAGGTTGTAGCACTCTCCTCGCGATTCCGGCAGCACGACTGCGTGGTACCGGAAGTAGAGGGGAGATCTCGCAGGGCTTCGCCTTAAGCCGGAGCGAGTATGGTGGACTATGAGAGAGGCCCTGGCGATCTAGGGTTTAGAGGCACCAAGGGGAGAGAGCTAGGCTGGTGGCTAGGGCTTGGGGAGGGCCCCAACTCGGCGGCTAGGGCAAACCCTAGGGCGGCGGCGGCGACTTGGTGGCCAGCGGCTAGGGTTAGGGTTTTGGTGGAGAGAGGTGTAGGTCTAGAGGGGCACCCCTGCCCCTCCTTTTATAGGTGGGAGGGCGCGACCAAGGGGGAGGGAGTCCTCCCCCAAGTCGGCCTCCTTGGCCGGCGGTGGACGGATGAGGACTTCCTCCCCAAGTAGGTTTCCTACTCTCCCTCCACCAAGCAAACTTGCCGTTTGACTTTTCAAATTGGCGTTTGACTTTTCAAACTAGGATTTGATTTTTCCCTTTATTTTGCTCAGCCATGATACCTAGTACATGATGCAACTATTCCACATTATCATGACACATTCATGTACCCTTCTCCTCCGGAGTGCCGGACCTTCCGGAACCTTCTAGAACATTCCCGATGAAATCATCAGAATCATTCCCCAACTCCGAAACAAGACTTTCCTTATATGAATATTATTCTCCGGACCATTCCGAATCTCTTCGTGATATCCCGGATCCCATTCGAGACTCCAAACAACATTCGGTATCTTACTCACCATTCCATAACTACTCAACAACATCGAATCCTTAAGTGTGTGTCCCTACGGTTCGTGAATTATGCGGACATGATCGAGACACTTCTCCGAACAATAACCAATAGAGGAATCTGGAAATTCATATGGCTCCCACATATTTCTAAGATTACGTTGCGATCGAATGAACCACTTACATACGATACCAATTTCCCTTTGTCTCACTATAGTTTACTTATCCGAGGTTTTGATCGTCGGTATCTCTGCATACCTAGTTCAACCTCGTTACCGATAAGTACTCTTTTCTCGTTCCCATGATATGTGATCCCTTGTGAGCCAGTCACATGCTTGCAAGCTAATTGGATGACTTTCCACCGAGAGGGCCCAGAGTATATCTATCCGTCATATGGATGGACAAATCCCACTCTTGATCCATGTGTCTCAACCCATACTTTCTGAACACTCAATGCCACCTTTATAGCCACCCAGTTACGGTGTGGTGTTTGATGTCATCAAAGTATCCTTCTGGTGATGGTTATAAGCATGATCTCATGGCCGAAGGAATTAGGTTACTATGTATCAGAAAGCTTATAGCAATTGAACTATTAAAATGACTTGATCTTTATGCTACGCTTATCTATAGGAGTATGTCCATCATACCATTCTACTAATGATATGATCTTGTTGTTAATAACATCTCAATGTTCATGACAGGGAAACCACAATCATCTATTAACCAACAAGCTAGTATTATGAAGAGGCTTTACTAGGGACTCTAATTTAGTTTACAAATCACACAAGTATCAATGTTTCCTTGTTAATATTGTTATAGCATGAATGTAAACGTTTATCATAAACACAAAGATATAATAATAACTACATTTATTATTGCCTCTAGGGCATATTTCCAACAGACCTCGATTCCACGCTGGGAAACGATGAAGCCCAACAATTTGCCGGCTGGAACCCCGAAGACGCACTTCTTAGGGTTAAGCATCATGTTGTATTTCTGGAGATTGTCAAAGATTTCTTTTAAGTCGTAGATTAAGTCATTTGACTTTTTAGACATCACCGCGATATCGTCCACATAGGCATGAACGTTCTGACCAATTTGGTCTTGAAGGCAACGTTTCATTGTCTGCTGGTACGTAGCACCTGCGTTTTTTAGCCCAAAGGTCATCGTAACATAGCAAAACGTGTCGTATGGGGTAGTGAACGAAGTGGCCAATTGGTCCGACTTCCTCATCTTGATCTGGTGGTATCCTGAGTATGCGTCGAGAAAACACAAAAGTTCCGAGCGAGCCATCGAGTCAATGACTTGGTCAATGCGAGGCAAAGCAAACGGATCTTTTGGGGCATGCCTTGTTCAAGCCGGTGTAATCAACGCACATTCTTAATTCTTTGGTTACCTTTTTGGGGACAAGTACAGGATTGGCCACCCATTGGGTGTGAAGGAATTTTCGGATAAAACTTGCCTTAAGTAACCTAGCTATCTCTTTGCCTATGGCGCGTCTCTTCTCATCTCCAAAGCGTCGTAGAGGTTGCTTCACTGGTTTGCATTTTGGGTCAATGTTTAAGCTATGCTCGGCAAGTTCCCTAGGTACACCTTTCATGTCGGTAGGTTTCCAGGCAAAGATGTCCCTATGCTCACGGAGGAAGTCGACGAGCGTGCTTTCCTATTTGGGATCCAGGTTCGTCCCAATGGCGATGGTCTTGCAGGCATCGCCTACCACAAGTTCCACCGGCTTGGTCTCAATGGCGGCCTTGAATGCTGGAGCGGAGTCAGAGATCTATTTCTTCGATGCGGGCATCTCTAAGTCATCGACCTTGCACTGGATCTCTTTGAATTCTTCGCTGTAGAGGACAGCTTCCGCGAAGGCTGCTTCATTAATCTCGCAATCCCTTGCCTTGGTAAAGCTTCCGGATATGGTGATGACACCGTTTGATCTGGGTATCTTGAGTTTGTCGTAGACGAAGCATGGCTTGGCCATGAAGGTGTGGAATATGTCGTGGCCGAATATGGCGTGGTACACGCTCTTGAAGGGGACCACCTCAAAGGTCATGCGCTCTTGGCGGTAATTATTAACATCGCCAAAGGCAACCTGAAGTGTGATGCACCCAAGGGACCGAGCCTCCCGACCAGGAACTACGCCATGGAAGATGGTGTTGGTCCACCTTAGGTTTGACTCCGTCAAGTTCATCTTCTGCAGTGTATCCAAGTACATGATGTTGATGCTGCTTCCACTATCCACCACACACTTGGTGAACTCCACGCCGTCAATCAAGGGGTTGATGACCATGGCGTATTGGTTCTCCGTAGGGATGAGGTCTGGGTGATCCTTCCTGTCCCAAGTAATTGGAACCTCCGACCAGTGCAGGTACTAGGGAATTGGGGGTAGAGTGGCCATCAGTATCCTCATAGAGGTCTTATGTTGTCGGACGGTGGGGGTGCCAAGGAAAGTGCGGTAGACTGGCGCCTTCTTCATGAAGGGGTTCTTGCCTTTGTCTTCGCCCTTGGCGGCGTGCTTGGGGTCAACATCCTCGTCCATGTCACTTGAATCCTTGGACCCCTCCTCCTTCTTCTTCCCCTTGCCCTTGCCTCGCGGTCTGTTCTTCCGACTTTGCTTGTAGCCAGACTCCGGGTCCTTCTTGAGGTTGTTGACGAACTTGCAGTGTCGAATGGTATGAGTGGCCTTGACGTTGACATTGAGGTGTACGAGGCACGACATATCGCGGTACTCTTTGTAGGTTTGGGGAACATGGAGCGCTGCCGAGGTAGTTTCACTTCCTCGCTGCTGCCCACGACCAGCTCCCCGTCCTTGGCCATGTTGTCCGCCATCACCTTGTCCTGCAAAGGTCATGGCGACCATGTGGGGAGTTTGCTTTTCTTTTGGAGTGGTTTTCCTCTTTGTGCTGCTGTTCCTCCGAGCTTGAGTTGGAACGGCCATTGCCGGCAGAGAGCCGCGAGCATCGGCGGCGGCGGCTGCAAACTCACTAGCCAACTAAATCATCTGGTTCAAGTCAAGCAGGTGATTGTCCTACAAGCTCTTCAGCTTATGTCGGAGCAACGTGCCCCTTTCCAATCCATCGATGAAGGCGGCCATGGTGGTCTGGGTGTGTAGTCCTGCGCAGGAATTCTTCATATCCAGCCAGCGGGAGAGGTAGGCGCAAGATGTCTCGTCTTTCTCTTGCACGCACCGCTATAGATCACCAACAATGCAGGGACGTTTGTACGTACCCTCGAAGTTCTTGGTGAATGCTTCTTGCATGTCCAACCAATTGCAGATGGATTTCTCCGGCAAGTCGTTAATCCATTGACGGGCTGTGCCCACCAACATCAATGGGAGGTACTTGACGACAACGTTGGGGTTGCCCCCGGCAATCTCTACCGCGTTGCTGTAATCCTGGAACCATGTAGCTGGCTTAGAAGTGCCGTCATAGGGATTGATGGTCTTGTCAATCCGGAAACCTTTTGGGTAAGTTGCGGATCGTATCACAGGTCCAAAGCAACATGGTCCCAGGTATGGTCCTTCCCGGGCCTCATGGATCTTATCGATCCGTGAACGTGCATCGTACGACTCTAGGTTTTCTTTTTCTTATCAAGAGGGGATGGGATGCATGAACAACACGGGCCTCCTCCGCCATGGTGACTGCTAGGTGGCGGTGAGTTAGCCTTCTTGCTATTACCCTCCTGCGATGCCTCACGTTTATCGCGATTGCTTGCCGGACGCGGAGGGTCATGGCGCGACCTGCTCTTGTGTCCTTGGTTGCGCTCTCCATCATGACGAGTCTTCTCTGCGTTGTCGCGGATGACGATGCCGCTCTACCTTGGCGGGGGCATATCCGTACGATGGTGAGCCTTGGGGTCTTCGCGATGTCGGGGTGAGCGGGGCGGTGGCGATGGGCGACGAGGTCGGGCCTTTTCTCCGTGGTCGGAGGATATGTGGATAGCATCCTTCCTGTTGCATGCATCCCTCCGTCTTCGTTCTGATGAACCTGTCTAAGACCCGACATCAAGAGGAGATCTATCCCTTAGCGGCTTATGCTGGCTAGACTGGCAAAATGCTGGGTCAGACTCAAGCCTTTGAGGGGTGGCCTTTTCCTGCTGCTTCACCGCCTTGTCCACTGCCTCGGGCGATCTATCTTGCTCCATAAGGGTCTTGGCGATGGCGAGGTTGAGGAGTGGTGTGGGCATCACATGTCTGCCTTCACTGTCAATGTATGGCTTGGCTTGTGCCGGCTTCGGGGGAGCCCATCCTAGGTTTCGCCATACACCAGGATCGTTGATGACGCGAGCTGAAGCTTTCTTGGCCTTCTGCTGCTGCAGCAGAGTCTTGTACTCGGCCTCCATTGCTCTAGCTTTCTCTATGGATTTCTGTTCGTTGACCAGATCTCGATCTAGCTTAGCGCCTTGCTCCGCGATGCCCTGCGCTTCCTCCAGCAGCTGCTGGCGCTTCTCGTCAAGCTGGGTCATGTTCCGGATATGAGCTATGGTCAGTGGCTCGACGAGGAGGTTGCCGTACATCACTCTATTAACTGGAGTAACTTGGGCAGAAGCAGAAGTAGATGCCGGAGGCGGCAGGTTTGTGGTGTTGTTGTTGCTCAGGCCGGTGTCGAGTTCCTACGACTGTTGTACTGGATTAGGCGGAGGGGGCATGACCTTTGCGCGATAAATGTCGTCAGCAACAGGTGGTCCCTTCCCTCTGTCCAGAGCTGTAGGCGGAGCTCGTCCGGGTTGATCTTCATCCATCGCCATCCCAATGGTGATGAACACCTCTCGAGACATGACGATGTTGTTGGCTTGCTCGTCGCGTGTGTAATCCTCCTCCATCTCCTGCATGGCGGAGTCTAGTTCCTCTGGACTAAAATCTATCTCCTCTGAATCTGCACTAAAGTCGGCGTATAGCGTGTCAATCACAGAGTCGGAGGGTGCCAGGACTTCCTCGATGACAGGGGTGGAGGTGCAACAACAACAACAACGACTGGAGGTGGCAGCGCAGCTACGTTGATGGCAGCCGGAGGTGGTGGAGGTGGTGGCTGAATCGGTGGGGCTCCGTCAATGAGCGCAAGCGCTGTCTGAGCTGCCGCTTCAGCCTCCGCGTAGTTGTTGACGGTGTTCACCATGCCTTCGAAGGTAAGGCGTCCCGATGCTTGCTGACGTCTTAGAGAATGCCGGAGAAGCGTGTCGTGGTCCAGTCCTTCCACAAAGTGATACATAGCATCATCATTGGGGTAGTGGGCCAGATCGGTTCGTATACGAGCCACCTGGCCAGGTAATCGCGAGGGTTTTCTCCCTCTCTCTGAATGTAATGCGCCAGATTAAAGATGGTGACCACGCCGATGAACTTGGATCTCTTCTGTCCAGACGCACGGACGAAGCTGGCGGACTTGCAGTGATCTTACACCGTTATATCCTGCACAGGGGCTGTTTGGGTGGGCCTTGAATTTTTCCGATCTTTGCCGGCAAACTCCAAAGAGAGATCCGACATCGATCCTTCCACAAATGTGTCCTGCCCGTAGGCGGTCCGTGCGGGTATTGATGCTCCTCTGACTCCCAGGGAACTAGTGCCCGAGTCGGTTTCGCCAATGAAGAGGTGGATGTCTTCGATAGGAGCGATCGAACACCGCGTAGGGTTCGTCTTTGCCAGGATCCAGAACTCATCGGGAGGGACGATCGGAACGTTGCCGGAGAAGAGAACGCGACCGATGGCTATGGTTTTGCCGATTCCCGCGAAGATCTTGGTCCTTGCCCGCTGAAGAGCCTGAAGCGCCTCTTGCCCCACGGTGGGCGCCAACTGTCGTGGTATTGCCGACGAGTACGCCATGGAGGGGTCCTCACAGTGCGTGTTTAGAGACGTGGGGGAAGGCGGACGGTTGACGGGTACGAGGTAACACATCTTACCCAGGTTCAGATCCTACAACGGTGGCGGAATCCTACTCCTACTATAAATCACTATAATGGCAATACGCCGAGTTACAGAGATAGGTTCGTTGTGCGAGGTGTATGCTAATCGCTACTTGGTCATCTGAAGTTGTGCCCTAAGGGCTCCCATAGGCCTGACTTATATAGTCGACAGGTCCTAGGGTTACAGGGAAAAGTCCTAGCCGGACAGGTTACAGAGTCCTACACCGTCTATTACTAGTCTTGCGTGTCTTGTACTCCAAGGCTCCGGGTACGTTGGTGACTCCACCTAGCCTTCCTTTATCCGGCATGGGCCTCCCTTCTGGATCCATCTAACTGGGCCGCCTAGCAGGCCATGGGTCATGCTACCAACTGTGGTCCACCCAGATTATCCGGATAGGAGACATGCTATGAGGATACCCATATAGCACATCCCCAACACCTAAGGAGGATCCCCTGATAAAATAAAACATGCAAGTCACTCAAAAACATCAAGAAGGCTAAATCTTAGCACAATCAAGACATGGAAGCATCCGACACTTACGAAGGGATGTCGAAGAGGTTAAAGACCGGTGTCGTCTTCTTCTTCTTGGCCTGCGGCTAAGGGGTGATCAGTGGATTCCTGCACCAAAACAAGGTTATTGCAGTACTTGTAGCAGCAAATATTTAAGAGTTTGTCCCGATGGGAGCTCGAAGAACATGACCCCGCAGCCAAGTTGTTAATGCGACTACGTTTGCACCAAAAACGTGGTTTCGAAATAGTCTACTCTATATGTTGCTAGGATAAATGATTTTAAGATTATTGTAACAACTACTACTAGGACTGGAAGAAAACTAGAACAAAAGTAAAAAATAAAAAGAGGTTAATGCAATGAGGTGAAATATTAATGCTATGATTCCTCAAGTAATGTTGTGTATATCGATGTGCATGATAAGTGCTTATGGAATAGTTGTTAACTATAATTGTGGCGGTCCCTCATATACCGTTGTCTCCCACCGTTGGTAAGTGGCAACTAGACAACTCAATTGTCCACACCCTCTTCGGACATGGGTCATCCGTAAGAGAATAGTGTATTAAGGTAACAAGACCAATCAAGGTAAACTAGAGAAAAGGCATTAAGTTCAATGGACAATCATACTCCTAAGCAAGTAGTGTGCTAGTCACAAGATATCTCGTTTTTCACTTTAGGGTCAAGCAATTCGCAACATTATACCTATCTAATCATGAGTGATCTTGGGGAACTCTCGGTGGTGCATCCTAAGCTACTATTGCCTCCGCAAATCACTTATAGCAAATAGCCTATTAGTTTACCCATGGGCTTGTCAGGACCCATGGAAGAGTAGACACTAATGATAAGTTTTGTGACACTCCATGAATCCCTAGTAAATTTCTCAACAATGGATTGGATGTCTCCAATCACTAGAATAATATCATGAATAGAATAATGTAAAGAGAAAGCACAAATATTAATTAACAAGAACACACCACACTTCAATTACTCAAATCATCATAACATTAATAAAAGGGGGTCCAAACCATGTTACAACCCATCACAGAGACCATGATGGGGAAGGATGAAGGAGTAGCGACGATGGAGATGGTGATGACGGCGCGGTGATGGTGGCGTCGGCGTGATGATGGAGGCGTCCTCCTTCTCCTCCTCTTCTTACTTGGATGGCTTGATGGTGTTGATGGAGATTGGATCTTGGTGGAACTTGAGAGGCTATGGAGGCGGCACGGCGCCACCGTAGAGGCGGTAGATGGGATCTAGATCTTGTATATGGTGTATGGTTTGCTTCCTTTGGCTCCTCCCCTCTTTATATAGGCCTTGGGGGTGCCCTAGGATACCCATAATACGGTCATATGACTTGGGGAAGGTTCTGGAGCTTTTCTGGGGTAAAATTCTGTTGTTTCTGACATTTTTGGCAACTATATGGCCGCTAGCCGTATAGTTGGTCGTTGAATTTCCAGACTCTTTCGGATTTTGGTGGCCATTTCTTTATACGAACTCCGTATTGGGCGTTCTTAGGCTCGTTGGATTCGCCTCATCGAGGGCTACAACCCCATGGTCTTGGATCTTGATTTTGAGAAGTTGGAAAATTTCACTTTTTCCAACACTTCAAATGGCTAAGTTTGGTCCTGCAGTTCCTCCATACTATACTCTGTTTGTTCCTTTTGCCTTTATTTTATCTGTAATCATCATCAGCACCTACACACATGTCGAAGAAAAGAAAGAGGGATAAAATTCTACCTAAAATACTAAATGTGCAAAGCTCATATTGAATGTAATGAAAACAAGTAATCATGCATATCAGGCATAGCAATAGTTAGATGGAGCATGATATGATAGGAAAATGACACTATTTATATAGCTAAAAAGTGTTGTATTATCACAGCCATCAACTTCCCCAATCTAGATCTTGCTCGTCCTCGAGCAAAAGGGATCGATAACTTAATGGCTGTGATCTTGCTTATCATTGAAAATCAATGCACCGTGTTCTTTTTTTTTCCTGCAAACTTAAAGCAAGAGTGCACATAATCATACAAGGCAATATAAGCTCAGTTATATTATTCCAAACCACTAGAGATTAGTCAAAAACTTCTATGCCCCATGTAAAAGTTAAATCTAGCTTGCAAGTAAACTTGTCATCCTTCTATACGCACTTTACTATATTTTTGTATCTTTATTTGTATAAGGCAAAGCTGAACACGGTTAGTTGTCAATCATAAATAGAGATAAAGTTTTCCAACACTGCTGATGTCTACGCACTTCTATTCTTGTAGACAGTTGTTGGGCCTCCAAGTGCAGAGGTTTGTAGAACAGCAGCAAGTTTCCCTTAAGTGGATTACCCAAGGTTTATCGAACTCAGGGAGGAAGTGGTCAAAGTTATTCCCTCTCAAGCAATCCTACAATCAAGATACAAGAAGTCTCTTGTGTCCCCAACCCACCCAATACACTTGTCAGGTGTATAGGTGCACTAGTTCGGCGAAGAGATAGTGAAATAAAAGTGGTAACGGTGCCAGAAAAGAGCTTGACGGTGACGTAAAGACTAAAGGCAACAAGAAGGAAGAAAGCAAACATGCAACAGATCTAGTAGCAAACGGCGTTTCAATGTTTAGAAACAAGGCCTAGGGATCATACTTTCACTAGTGAACACTCTCTCATATAAATATCATCTCTTCATGATACTACTCTTAACTACTCTTTGGTTGGACACTCTAATCCATGGTAGGGCTATAACAACACTCCTCAAAGTCCGCCTTCCCCAACTAGATAACCCCACACTGTCACCTTGAGCACTAGATGGTTCCAACAAACACCACAATTTCATAGAGCCATCCAACTCCAAATATAACTCATAAAAAATATTCAATCTATCCAAAGTGCCACACACGGTATGCACTCTGTCACTTTCACACACATGGGGAAAAGCATAGATCTATTAAAGCACAAAGAGTATTTATGTAGACTCAAACCTAAGTGCCACCATGGCGTGCACGCTGTCACTTTCACACACATGGGGAGAGCAGAGATCTAATGAAGCACTTGAGTAGCAAGGTAGATCTACTTGATTACAAAGCTCATGACCACAAGATCATGCATAGAGAGAGAGAGAGATGAACACATAGCTACCGGTACAGCCCTTAGACTCGAGGAAGAACTACTCCCTCCTCATCATGGAATCAGCAACGGTGATGAAGATGGTGGTGGAGATCGATGGAGATGGCTCCGGGGGCACTTCCCTGTCCCGGCAGGGTGCCGGAACAGAGACTTTCTGTCCCTCGAATCTCCCTTTCGGTGGCGGCGGTGCTACGGAGGTTTTCGTGGATTTCTTCTAGATGCCCTAGGGTTTTTGGGTCGGAGGCTTCTTATAGGTGCAGGAATCAAGGTCGGTGGGGGTCCAGGAGGCCCACCCCCCCTCCAAGCGCCTCCAGGGCTTGCCGCGCCTAGGGGGTGCGGCCACCCTGTGGCCCCCTTCCGGCTCTGCTTCGTGGTTCCGTGTTGCTCTAGGAAAAATATTAACTTTGGCTTTTGTCCCGTCCAATTCCGAGAATATTGATTTTCTGCCTTTCTAGAACCAAAAACAGAAGAAAACAGGCAGCTGGCACTGTGGCAACTTGTTAATAGGTTAGTTCCAGAAAATATATAAAAACACCTCAAAGTGTAGACAAAGCAAAGCAAAGTAGATACAAAACAAGCATGGAGCATCAAAAATTATAGATACGTTTTTGACGTATCAAGCATCCCCAAGCTTAACTCCGGCTCGTCCTCGAGTAGGTAAGTGATAAAAAGAATAATTTTTGAGGTGACATGCACCATCAAGACCAAGATCAAACCATTTGCAAGCATTGAAAGCTAGGAACAAATAACTCTAAACATGTGCATGAAAGATGGAGTTCTAACAATAGGACATAGTAACTATGCATGCAACATGAAAGGCTACAAACAAAGATCATGAATAACATGCATTGAAAAACGTTTGTTTTATTCACATACAGAAAACATAGCATAGTGGCATTCAGCTTGTCCCTCATAGATTAGCAATATAGATGCATAGGACACCTTCAAAGTTCACAAGGGTGACTATAAACAAATAGCACAAGAACAAGTAATATCACAATATGCATCAATTAATAACCTTTGGAACACTGCACACAAAATGACAACTATGCCCTCTTAATGGTGCCTAAAGGTAGAAGGTGGACACTCAATAATGGTGGAAGAAAGGCCTGTTTTGTAAAGGAAGTAGGGATTACAAGTTTCAAAAAGAGCTTCCAAAAATTAAGGTACTTGTTAGCCTTCATCCCTCATTGCCCCTATCATAAGCATCTTGAAGTGGTTAAGGTTAAAGTGTGATGTGGACATCCCATCTATTGATAAAACCGTTGTACCTACAGCTACACACATACAAGGACCTATCACTCGATCTCGTACCAAACAACTTAACTATCAGGTACTTTCGTTTCTTGGAACTATTCCTCACACACATGAGAATATGATGCTGCCTAAATCAGATGTATTTCTTACTCTTAGGAATGATGGACCAAGCATGGAAGAGAGGGACAAGCATTGGAGCATGGTCATGCATGGAGATGGCAGCAAGCATGTGATGATTCAAGAGAAGGCCATGGATGAAGATTTCAGAACTTTGAGGCCACCATAATGAAGAAAGAAGGCTTAGACGAAATATTCAAGATTAATACTTCACAAATTCGTCCATAGCTTAATATGGTGCTGCGATACCTTTATTTTGGGCCATTCCCATGTAATTTTCACAGGATTTTAAATAGCCACTTTTTAGAGTCCGTATTTGAGGAGAAAAGGACTTCTAGGGTTGGATTCGGCCACCACTTCTATGGCTGGCCGAAACCCCACCTTTTCCTCCTTAAATACCCCCTTAGCCGTCACCATAGACTCGGATTTTGTTTAGACATTATGTTATCCATCATAGCAACTTCGCCAAGGCTCGAGCGTCGCAGAGGCCTCTTGTACTTCGCACCTATATAGGATCCCACCTTTTCAATAAAGCTTTCATCTTAATCCGCAATATCTTGATTGCAATATTAGTTCTTACTTGTTCTCGATTTCAGGTAGGAATTAAGACCCTCGCTGGTCAGGCTGATCGTGTTCCTGCAGGATCGGTAACCTCCAGGAGATTGGCCTAGCGATTGCATTGGCGCTCGTGCTCGCACGTGTAGTCGGATCGTCAAGCCCGGACTCCACCAAATCGACTATCACCATATCATCGAAAGATCGGACACCTTTGCCCTATCAAGTGGTATCGGATTTCAGGTTGCTCGGTGAGATTTTACTGTTTTCATAGATTAGATCTGTTTTACCTATAACCCACGAAAAAGCCAAAAATACAGTTAGAGTTTAGATCCATCCCATCACCAATCTACGCCTTGCATTATCTTTTCAGTTTGCATTGTTGAATTTGTTTCTGCATCGTCGCGTCGAGTTGCTGGTCTTAGTGTCTCGTCCCTTAGAGTTTCGAGTTCTGATCACAGTAGTCACCGCCACACTCGCAGATCATCGCCACCATATTTCGCTGCCATACACCCAGCCACCATAAACCCTAAAACACCGCCACCACCTTTCCTCCCGCGGCACAAGTCCGAGTTGAGTTATTGTTTCCTAGTTATTTCTTTTTACTCTCCTTCCTTGTTGTTTCCGTGTTGAGCTAAAGTCTGTGTCGAGCTAAAAGTTCAGTCGTAAGTCCAGAAGGAGAGCAAAAAGTCTAGAACCGCCTCTGAAAATAATTCTGGCTATACTGATATTCAGGTCCGGGGATCACTTTTCTCCATCGGCCGTTATAGCGATATTTTTTTTGGCGCCTGCGCGCTTTCCGGAGCATAATACAAAAATTTCGACAATTTTTTTTGTGGGGGGGGGGGGGGGAGGGGGGTTAACCTATTTCTAGACCCTGTCGATCAGTTCTAGACACTCGCCATCATAGTAATTTTCGACATCTTATTCGCTTTTCAGGGCGCCATCATACATTGCTTGTTGTGTCGCGTCGTGACATCGTTGGTGATCTAGGCTCGCGTCTCTAGTATGGTCTAGCCTAGGACCAGCACAGTACCGTCATTGAGCACTCTTTCAACATTTGCATTGCTATTTTGATAATTGCTAACCCTTTGCTAAGCCTTCCCAGAGCTCCACAGATTTCTCCACGTGCGGTGTCTCGACTCCTAGTAATCGCTCGGTTTAATCTCTGGACCCACTGATCCTCGCGGTTGCACATCTCCTTTTCCTGCTGTTTGGTAAGAACTTGTAAGGGCTTCGTATATTGCTTGACGGATTACGCGTGCCTTCCACCATATTTCCGTAGTTATAGGCATATATACATGTGCTTTTTAAAGGACGAACCATGATATATACTTCGCGTAACCCTGCCACAATGACGAACCAAGAACTACATGCCCACTTGTCCGAGCTATTGGTCGGTCGCGCTGAAGATGTGGATGCACGACTAGATGAGTGTGACACCAAGCTCACCAACGCCATGGACAAGATCGATGGACTCGAGAAATCCTTCAATGACAAGCTTGATGCTTGGTTCAAGGAGGTTTTGGACAGATTGCCGGCACCTGCACCCGCCCCATTGGCACCTCAACATGGCGCATGGCGCACGACACATTCCGATCACGGGTCGTACTGCTGGTTCAGCTGCCGCCGCACCTCAGGCGGCTACCGCTGCAGCTGAGGCACCTCAGGCTTCCACCACGGCTGCTGCTACGACATTGGGGGCAGACGACGGGTACTACTATGACCTCGACGATGACGATCTGTTTGACGAGGAGGTTGAACAACCTCCACACCCTGCTGGCCGACCCCGACATTGCCACCGCAACGCTCGACCACCGGTACGTGATGATGATCATGTTGCAAAGCTTAAATTAAATATTCCATCTTTTGAGGGTAAATATAATCCCGATGCATATCTTACATGGGAGATGGAAGTAGAACAACGTTTTGCATGTTTAAAATATCCTGAGAATATGCGTGTTAGTGCTGCTACATGTGAATTTACTAAATTTTCTTCCCTTTGGTGGTCTGAGTATTGTCGTTTAAATCGTACTACTATTCCTCGTACTTGGACTGCTTTAAAAACTGCTATGCGTGTTCGTTTTGTGCCTCCCACTTATCAACGTGATTTACTAAAGAATCTGACATGTTTGCAACAAGGGAAAAATTCTGTAGAAGAGTATTATCAGGAATTGCAAACGGGGATGGTTCGGTGTGGTCTTGTTGAAACTACTAAACAAATGCTTGCACATTTCTTTGGTGGATTAAACATGGACATTCAACACATATTAGACTATAAGGAATATAATTCCATCACTCGTTTGTTTCATCTTTCTTGCAAAGCTGAACGTGAAGTGCAGGATCGCCAAACACCATAGAGGAGGACTGATAATTCTGCAGGTCGCACATCCACTTGGACATCCCGACAATCAGCGCCTTCTTCTCGTGATTCTCCACCAGCTACTAACACATCCAAGGCCACCACAAGATTTACGTCAGCTGCTCCTCCACCGTCATCCAATGCTCCTGCTCGTAGTGCATCTTCTATGGCTTCCACGGGTAAAACAAATGATATACAATGCCGCAAGTGCTGGGGTTTTGGTCATATTGAGAGACAGTGCACAACACAACGTGTTATGATGGTGCATGATGATGGTCAATATGATTCAGTGAGTGAATTTGATGAAGACACATTAGCTCTTATTTCTGCTCGAGATGGAGACAATTGTGATTCTGATGAAGAGACAGAGGTAATGGGAGCTGAAACTGCTGATCAATATAAGAGCTTAGTTACACAACGTGTGTTGAGTGTGCAATTGAGCAAATCTGAGCATGATCAACACCACAACCTGTTCCAAACATGTGGTGTTGTCAAGGAAAGAGCTATAAGGATCATCATTGATGGAGGGAGTTGTAATAATCTGGCTAGTGTTGATATGATAGAGAAGCTTGCACTTCCAACAACACAACGCACACATTCATATTACATCCAATGGTTTGAGAGTTCTCGCAAGATCAAGGTAACAAGAATGGTACGCGTGCATTTTACTATCGGTACATATTCTGATTTTGTTGATTGTGATGTTGTACCTATGCAAGCTTGTTTTTGTTACTTGGTAGACCATGGCAATTTGATAGAGAATCTGTTCATAATGGCAAAACTAATCACTATTCTCTTATGCATGATGGAAAGAAAATTGGTCTAAAACCTATGACTCCCGAACAGATTTTAAAAGATGATCTTGCTAGAGCTAGTAGAGTTAAAACTGAGGAGAAAAATAAAAGTGAGAATCAGATTGTTGCTGCAGATTTTGTACCACTAAAGAACACTAAATCTGACTCTAAACATGCTACTGAAATTCGTTTGAAGAGTCCATGTATGCTTGCAAATAAAATTGATATTGCTGAACTAGATGTAAACAATACTCAATGTTATGCAATTATCTGCAAAGAGGTTTTGTTTTCATTTGAGGATATGCCTCCTTCTTTGCCACCCGCTATTGCTAACCTTTTGCAGGAATATGAGGACGTTTTTCCCGCTGAGATGCCACCAGGACTACCTCCTATTAGAGGAATTGAGAACCAAATTGATCTAATTCCTGGTGCTACGTTGCCCAACCGCGCGCCATATAGAACCAATCCAGAGGAGACAAAGGAGATACAACGCCAAATTCAGGAACTACTCAACAGAGATCATATTCGTGAGTCCCTTAGCCCCTGTGTTGTTCCTATTATTTTGGTACCTAAGAAAGATGGTTCTTCGCACATGTGTACTGATTGTAGAGCTATCAATAATATTACTATTCGATATTGTCATCCTATTCCACGTTTGGATGACATGCTTAATGAATTGAGTGGCTCTACCATGTTTTCTAAAGTTGATTTGCGTAGTGGTTACCACTAGATTCGTATGAAATTGGGAGATGAATGGAAAACAACATTTAAAACTAACTTTGGTTTATATGAGTGGTTAGTGATGCCATTTGGTTTAACTAATGCACCCAGCACTTTCATGAGATTAATGAACGAAGTTTTACGTGCTTTCATTGGACGTTTTGTGGTAGTCTACTTTGATGATATTCTGATTTATAGCAAATCTTTAGAGGATCATTTGGACCATTTTTGTGCTGTTTTCAATGCTTTACGTGATGCACGTTTGTTTGGTAATCTTGAGAAGTGCACCTTTTGCACCAATCGAGTTTCGTTTCTTGGCTATGTTGTTACATCACAGGGTATTGAAGTGGATCCAGCCAAGATTGAAGCTATTGAGAATTGGCCGCAGCCCAATACGGTCACACATGTGAGGAGTTTTCTTGGCCTCGTTGTTTTTATAGGCGCTTTGTCAAAGACTTTGGATCAATTGCCGCGCCGTTGAATGAACTTACCAAGAAGGATGTGCCCTTTGTTTGGGGCGATGCACAACAACAGGCCTTCGTGATATTGAAAGATAAGCTAACACATGCTCCCTTACTCCAACTTTCTGATTTTAATAAGACTTTTGAGCTTGAATGTGATGCTAGTGGAATTGGTTTGGGAGGTGTGTTATTACAAGAGGGAAAACCTGTTGCATATTTTAGTGACAAATTGAGTGGGGCTAGTCTGAACTATTCTACTTATGATAAAGAAGTATATGCGTTGGTTCGGACATTAGAAACTTAGCAACATTATCTATGGCCTAAAGAATTTTTTATACATTCTGATCATGAATCTTTGAAGCATATTCATAGTCAAGCTAAGTTGAATCATCGTCATGCAAAGTGGGTTGAATTTATTGAGTCTTTTCCTTATGTTATCAAACACAAAAAGGGTAAAGATAATATTATTGCTGATGCTTTGTCGTGCCGTTATACTTTGTTATCTCAACTTGACTTCAAAATATTTGGATTGGAAACTATTAAGGAACAATATGTGCATGATGCTGAATTTAAAGATGTGTTGCAGAATTGTAGAGATGGTAGAACATGGAACAAGTTTGTCTTCAATGATGGATTTGTGTTCCGTGCTAACAAACTATGCATTCCAGATAGTTCTATTCGTCTTTTGTTGTTACAGGAGGCGCATGGAGGAGGATTGATGGGACACTTTGGTGTCAAGAAAACGGAGGATGTTCTTGCTGCACACTTCTTTTGGCCACGTATGCGTCGAGATGTTGAGAGATTTGTGGCACGCTGCACTACTTGTCAAAAAGCTAAGTCTCGCCTTAATCCACATGGTTTATATATGCCTCTTCCTGTTCCTAGTGTTCCTTGGGAGGATATTTCTATGGACTTTGTTTTGGGATTGCCACGTACACAGAAGGGGAGGGATAATATTTTTGTTGTTGTGGATCGGTTTTCTAAGATGGCACACTTTATTCCTTGTCATAAAACGGATGATGCTACGCATATTGCTGATTTGTTCTTTCGTGAAATTGTTCGTTTACATGGTGTGCCAAATACTATTGTTTCTGATCGTGATACTAAATTTCTTAGCCACTTTTGGAGATGTTTATGGGCTAAGTTGGGGACTAAATTGATGTTTAGTACTACATGTCATCCCCAAACTGATGGACAAACTGAAGTAGTAAATAGAACTTTGTCTACTATGTTGCGGACTATTTTAAAGAAGAACTTAAAATTGTGGGAAGAGTGTTTACCTCATATAGAATTTGCTTATAATCGTTCGCTGCATTCTACCACAAAGATGTGCCCATTTGAGATCGTGTATGGTTTTGTTCCTTGTGCACCTATTGATTTATTGCCTTTACCTTCTTCGGTGCAAAATAATTTGGATGCTACTCAACACGCTGAAATGATATTAAACTTGCATAAGACTACTAAAGCTAACATAGAACACATGAATGCTAAGTATAAACTTGCTGGGGATAAAGGGAGAAAGCATGTTGTGTTTGATGTTGGAGATCTTGTTTGGTTACATTTGCGTAAAGATCGTTTTCCTGATTTATGCAAGTCTAAGATAATGCCACGTGCTACTGGTCCTTTTAAGGTGTTAGAGAAAATAAACGATAATGCATATAAACTTGAGTTTCCTGCAGACTTTGGCACGGTTAGTCCTACGTTTAACATTGCAGATTTGAAACCTTACTTTGGTGAGGAAGATGAGATTGTGTCGAGGACGACTTCAATTCAAGAAGGGGAGCATGATGTGGACATCCCATCTATTGATACAACCGTTGTACCTACAGCTACACACATACAAGGACCTATCACTCGATCTCGTACCAAACAACTTAACTATCAGGTGCTTTCGTTTCTTGGAACTATTCCTCACATACATGAGAATATGATGCTGCCTAAATCAGATGTATTTCTTACTCTTAGGAATGATGGACCAAGGATGGATGAGAGGGACAAGCATTGGAGCATGGTCATGCATGGAGATGGCAGCAATCATGTGATGATTCAAGAGAAGGCCACAGATGAAGATTTCAGAACTTTGAGGCCACCATAATGAAGAAAGAAGGCTTGGACAAAATATTCAAGATTAATACTTCACAAATTCGTCCATAGCTTAATATGGTGCTGCGACACCTTTATTTTGGGCCAGGCCCATGTAATTTTTGCAGGATTTTAAATAGCCACTTTTTAGAGTCCGTATTTGAGGAGAAAAGGACATCTAGGGTTGGATTCGGCCACCACTTCTATGTCTGGCCGAAACCCCACCTTTTCCTCCTCAAATACTCCCCTTAGCCGTCACCATAGACTCGGATTTTGTTTAGATATTAAGTTAGCCATCATAGCAACTTCGCCAAGGCTCGAGCGTTGCAGAGGCCTCTTGTACTTCGAACCTATACATGATCCCACATTTTCAATAAAGCTTTCATCTTAATCCGCAATATCTTGATTGCAATATTAGTTCTTACTTGTTCTCCATTTCAGGTAGGAATTAAGACCCTCGCTGGTCAGGCTGATCGTGTTTCT
Organism: Avena sativa; assembly: GCA_916181665.1. Lineage (NCBI taxonomy): Eukaryota > Viridiplantae > Streptophyta > Magnoliopsida > Poales > Poaceae > Avena > Avena sativa. The sequence goes on from OV702298.1 coordinate 112,553,033, forward strand.
GCAGGATCAGTAACCTCCAGGAGATTGGCCTAGCGATTTCATTGGCGCTCGTGCCCGCACGTGTAGTCGGATCATCAAGCCCGAACTCCACCAAATCGACCATTATCATCTCATCAAAAGATCGGACACCTTTGCCCTATCAAAGTGGCAAAGATGGAGTATATGCTTGACGAAGTATAAGTTGGCAATCTCAAGTCCCTTGAATACGAGGGCCACACCTCATGCATACTCAACTTTGGGTCCAGGTAAGTTCTTGTCATTGTAAGTATTTGCATATCATTGAGAACCTCCAACGGGGTACCCCTTGCACATGGTACAGGAGCTTTCCCATAACCAAAATGACAAGGCAAGCAGACAATGAGCATTTCAGCAATCTTTTTATTTACCATATGCATAGCTTTTTATTGAGGATGCTTCATAGATAGCTCAATATGGTGATGCTGCAAGTTTCCACCATGATTAGGCATGGCTTAGGCTAGCGGCCCAGGCGTTTCTCTAACACATGATAAAAACTCCATGGACTTACAAGTTCCCTCTTTATTTCACACCAGTGGCATCCATAGACAAAATAGCATGATATCAAGTGAGTACAAAGTACAAGTGCAATGTTGAAAACGTTCCCCATGATAGCACGGTTCTGCTAATTCCAACTTATAAGTGCAAGCATATACAACAAAGTTGTCACAATGGTTCAAGTTTATTAGGGGAAAAGAATATAAAGTGTGCCATAAAGTTCATGAGGGCTTTAATCACTAAGTTTTCACAAAACAAAATAGTTTTTTAATTGGAAGATAGTTGAAAACAAGAATATACTTGGAATGGTGTAACACACCATGCATAGGAATTTATAGTGGACACTTTGGAATAACTTGGTTTCTTGGGAGTTGGAAGCATGAGTAGAGCTTACTCATACAAGTGGAGGCTAGCAAAAGACTAGGAGCAACCAACTAAGAGAGCAATAATGGCCATAATCATGCAGAGCAACAAAACATTACTAATCAACCCAAACAAAGCATCAAAGGAGAATACCGCAATACTATGCTTTTGTATGCTAAAACAACGCATGATTCCTTCAAGGCACATTAAGCAATCCTAATTGTTTGGAACAAGACATGCTATAGCAATAATCACTAAGCATAAGGTCAAAACAACGCCTAGCATTTCATGCTAAAGTCAAAACAAGCTCCCTTTTGTACCACTATAAGCATGAAACTTTCTACTCTTTTCCAACACCAAACAACTTATTTGAAACAACTCACAAAGATAATAATCAATAAAGATAAGTGAGCTTGTATCACAAATCCACAAAGAAGAACTAAAAAGTTCTAAGCTTAAAGCACAAGAAAACTAAGGCTAAACACAGTGCTAGCAAAAGAGAACACTCACAAAACTATAAGAGTGAAAACTAGAGTGTTATAGGCAATGAAAACAGAGTGTGTCTCTATTCAAAAGAAGTGTGGTGTAACCAACCAACTTACTCAAGCAAACTAAGCAAACTAAAACCAAAACAAAAACTAAGACACTCCAAGAACAACACAACAATGCATGAAACAATAAAAACGAAGTGTCTACAAAGACCTGAGATTTTTATTGATGAAGAAGGGGATGCCTTGGGCATCCCCAAGCTTTGACACTTGTACCTCTTTGGTATTTTTTGGGGTGACACCGGGGTGGCATCCCCAAGCTTGAGATTTTGTCCATTCTTCATCTCATTACATCATTCTCTCTCTACACCTGAAATTGTTCCTTCATACAAAACTTCACACAATCTTCATTAGCAACATTAGTGTATTCAAAAGATAATAGACCTTTGGGTTTAGCTTTAGAACAGCAAGAATTTTCACTAAAAACACAAGCTACTATATCAACTCCTTTAAAAATCTCAATCCACCTAAAGAGAACTCAAAAAGGAATCAATAAGAAGCAAATGCAAATAATGGCAGAAATCTGTCAAAACAGACCAGCAGGTAGAAACCTATTTTTTCGAAGACCTTCTGTTGCTCAAATCAAAAAGTGTTGAACTAACTAAAGTTAGATAACATACTGGGGGATTTATTCATAAATTTTCAGCTCAATCCGAGTTACAGAGACTTCTCAAGAATTTTTTTGGTGGAGGATAGAAATCTGTTTCGGGACAACAACTCCCCAAATCTTACTTCCCTCTCATTAGAGGTCATTCTTGGCACAAAAAGCAAACAAAAAGGATAAGGAGAGGTCATTACTGAAGTAATAACTTCCAAGACTCAAGAAAACTCTTGGGTTATCTCCCAACAAGTACTTTTCTTTAATGCCTTTAAGTTAGGCTTGATAGTTTGAGAAGATGCTCACATAAGAAATATGAATTGAAGTAAAAGAGAGCATCAAGAAGCAAATTCAAAACACTTTTACCTATGCATAGATATCTTGTAAAGAAACAAGTCATGAAAGCACAACGCAACAAGCATAGGAAAGCAAAACAAATGCAACTTCAAAATTTTCAACATGAAGAGGGGAAACTTAATATTTTTGAGATAAAACCATGTTTCCCTCTCTCATAATAACTTTCAGTAGCATCATGAATAAAATTAACAATATAACTATCACATAAAAAAATATTATCATGAGCCACATGCATATAATTATTACTCTCCACATAAACATAGTCATTCTTATTAGTTGTAGTGGGAGCAAATTCAACAAAATAGCTATCATTATTATTCTCATCACCATAATCATCAAATATAGGAGGCATATTGTAATCACAATAAATTTTCTCCTCAACAGTAGGTGGACTGAAAATATCATACTCATCATTGTAATCATCATATATTGGAGGTTTGGTATCATCATAAGCAATAGAATAGCTATCTTCCAAAGCTGGGGAACTAAAAATATTATTTTCATAAAAACTAGCTTCCCCAAGCATTAGCAACATTGGTGTTCAAAAAGTTCATACTAATAACATTGCTATTAGCATGCAAAGAAAGTTCCATAGGTTTTTTAATTTTCTCTTCAAACACTTCATGTCCTAACTCAAGATAAACACTATAAAGCTCTCTAATTTTTTTGTTGTTTTCCATTAAGCCTAACTAGTGAAAACAAGAAACAAAAAGACAAAACTGTAGAATCTAAAGGAAATAACTTCGACCACTCACACCGGAGGATGTGAGTACCTTTTACCTTACCTCCCTGGCAACAGCGCCAAAATAGAGCTTGATGTCTACGCACTTCTATTCTTGTAGACAGTTGTTGGGCCTCCAAGTGCAGAGGTTTGCAGAACAGCAGCAAGTTTCCCTTAAGTGGATTACCCAAGGTTTATCGAACTCGGGGAGGAAGTGGTCAAAGTTATTCCCTCTCAAGCAATCCTGCAATCAAGATACAAGAAGTCTCTTGTGTTCCCAACACACCCAATACACTTGTCCGGTGTATAGGTGCACTAGTTCGGCGAAGAGATAGTGAAATACAAGTGGTAATGGTGCCATAAAAGAGCTTGACAGTGAGGTAAAGACTAAAGGAAACAAGAAGGAATTAAGCAAACATGCAACAGATCTAGTAACAAACGGTGTTTCAATGTTTAGAAACAAGGCATAGGGATCATACTTTCACTAGTGAACACTCTCTCATATAAATATCCTCTCTTCATGATACTACTCTTAACTACTCTCCGGTTGGACACTCTAATCCATGGTAGGGCTATAACAACACTCCTCAAAGTCCGCCTTCCCCATCTATAACAGCACTCCAAATATAACTCATAACAAATATTCAATCTAGCCAAAGTGACACACACGGTATTCACGCTGTCACTTTCACACACGTGGGGAAAATCATAGATATATTAAAGCATAAAGAGTATTTATGTAGACTCAAACCTAAGTGCCACCATGGCATGCACGCTGTCACTTTCACACACATGGGGAGAGCAAAGATCTAATGAAGCACTTGAGTAGCAAGGTAGATCTACTTGATTACAAAGCTCATGACCACAAGATCATGCATAGATAGTGAGATGAACACATAGCTACCGGTAGAGCCCTTAGCCTCGAGGAAGAACTACTCCCTCCTCATCATGGAATCAGCAACGGTGATGAAGATGGTGGTGGAGATCGATGGAGATGGCTCCGGGGGCACTTCCCCGTCCCGGCAGGGTGCCGGAATAGAGACTTTCTATCCCCCTGAATCTCCCTTTCGGTGGAGGCGGCGCTACGAAGGTTTTCGTGGATTTCTTCTGGATGCCCTAGGGTTTTTGGGTCAGAGGCTTCTTATAGGCGCAGGAATCAAGGCCGGTGGGGGTCCAGGGGGCCCACACCCCCTCCAGGCGCCTCTAGGGCTTGCCCACGCCTAGGGGGTGTGACCGCCCTGTCGCCCCCCTCCGGCTCTGCTTCGTGGTTCTGTGTTGCTCCGGGAAAATAATAACTTTGGCTTTTGTCCTGTCCAATTCCAAGAATATTGATTTTCTGCCTTTCTGGAACCAAAAACAGAAGAAAACAGGCAACTGGCATTGTGGCAACTTGTTAATAGGTTAGTTCCAGAAAAGATATAAAAACACCTCAAAGTGTAGACAAAGTAAAGCAAAGTAGATACAAAACAAGCATGGAGCATCAAAAATTATAGATACGTTTCCGACGTATCAGCTGCCCACCCATGTCATCTATTAAAGTCTCTCAAGTGCAAACTTTTATTGTTGAACTCATAGCAAATCTACTTCTTAGTAACGAGACCATGCCAAAAGAGTGGTATATGTTTAATCGAGACTGTATAGTCTAGGAAGGACACTCGTGACCATTACTAAGGTTTCCCTTTTCGGTATAATGATTTCTCATAACGGTTAGAGGAGTATTCCGACTTTTGCTTTTAACGCAGGCCCATGAGAATACCAATGCATACCCAAATATAGAATTTTTGCTACATATGTTGGGCAACTCATAGCCAAACTCCAAGAGTTTCCTCTTTTTGGATTGTCAAAGGCCAGCGGAGTTATTAGCATCCCATGTTGTGCGACAGTGGTGCAAGACACGCATAAAGCAATATCTCACTTTGATTTCCAAGACAAAATTTTGGCATATGCAATCTCGAAACTTTGAAACATCATTTCTTATTTGCCAACTCACTTAGTAAGCATCTATTAAGGTCATCATTTCCAACACTATGGGGTTGTGCTACTCCATAACTATTCACTTAAGATAATTCTGTATAGTGATAACTAGCAAGTTTCAAAGAACTTCTTTATTATATTTTTTCAGAATGTAGAGAACATGGCAATGTATATTTAGAGGATCATAATATTTTCCACAAGCTAGATAAAAGTTGAACAAGATGCATCAAAGCTATGGCTTGTATCCTATGGGGCCTAACATGAGCAAGTATATCCCTTATATAAATATGAACAAAAACTCACCTAAGCAAGCATTTAGAGGGATACACAATAGCATGAAAACTTTTTAAGATAAAGAACATTGCACAAGATTCTATGCATGCAAAACACCCCCCTCCCCCCCCCAAGAGAAGGAATTTTCAAATACCAATTTGAGAAGATCATGAAAACAAAAGAGAAAATGCAGTTATCAAAATAGGGTATAAGAAGTGGTTACCTCCCAAGATTAAGTTAAAGCAAGGGTCACACATTTTACCGTTGAGTTACTAGTAACCTCTCTTTCGATGGAAAAAGAACATTTGCTTCAATGAATGCTTCATGATCCGGTGTATGCCTTCCTTAAGAACCTGGTAGGAATAAGACTACAAAGAAGACAAAATATTTTTGTGTTTCTGAAGACATGGGTTTGGCTCACAAGTGATAAAAATACAAGTCCCACTGAGTCAGTTCATCAACCTACCATGCTTAAGTCAACAAACTAATTCTAGAAGTAAGCTTCTCCTAGATTGTGATGAAGTGTAAGTGAGACAAAATATGAAATACGAGTGTGCAGCCCCTATGTGCTTATTTAAAAGAGGTTTGAGTTGGAAGGTTTTACCAGAAATGAATAGGTGAACTGAAGCAACCAAGTGGCTCATGCGAGTGTTTGCACGGTTGGCACTACCGTACACGTCGTCACACAAGGTTCAAGTCCCTGCGAAAATAACACACAAAATAAAATGCATCGGTTTGGTATACGAACATAGTTCATTTACCCCATCGATAAAAGGAAAGTAAAAAAGAATACATAAACTTCTATAGAGAATTATAGTTTAGGAAGTTTCTGAGGTGGAACTTTTATTGCTTACAGATATTCGGCCTCCCCTTGATCAAGCTAGAAGATCCCATGTGGACTTTCGAGGTTTTTAGAAGAGGAAGGAAGAAGAAAGAATAAAATTTTGAGCACTGGCTACCTTCTAGTTGGCGTTTGAGGGGTTTTTCCAACTATACGGGCGCAACTATACGGCCAGAGTTTTTACTCCCGCCGTATAGTTGGTCGTTAAACTTACTGTACCTTGAAATAAGAATTCGAGGCAGGTGTCGATATCTATACGGCTGTAACTATACGGCCAGACCAAAAAGGTCCCGCCATATAGTTGGTCGTTAAACCTTCTGTATCCTGGAAAAGAAATTTTACTAAGGCATTGATAACTATACGACCGCAACTATACGGCGTATACGGCCGGAATTTTTATTCCCGCCGTATAGTTGGTCGTTAAACCTTCTCGAGTCGGCAAAATTTACCTGTTTCTTCAAAAAATCTTAACCTGAAACTTAGCAAAACACCATGTTTTGACAGTAAAATTACAACTTTAATTTTCGACCAACATTAGCATGTATAAAATGGTATTTAAGTACAACTGAGTTATGCAACACATAATAACAATAAATTCAACCATTTGAAAACTTCAACAAGATAACTCTAATAGCAAGACATGCAAAGAATAAAAGTGCCAATGCAAAAAGAATGCAACTAGACTCAAGACACAAAACTAAGAAAGACGCCTAATCCCTTCCGGGTTGCCTCCCGGAAAGCACTCTCTTTAAAGCCATAAAGCCAGACTAGGATGCTCCATACATTACCCACCTGGATCTCAAGGGATGTCGACTCGAGGTGTGGTTATACATACCAGTTTGGAGCATCTTGGAGTAGAGTTCGGTCGGAGTCGTACCCTCTTACGGTGCATCGGCATCATGTAGATGAATAAGTTCTCGCTTTCAAGCGAGTGTTGATGCACCAAAATTGGTGAAAATGCCTCTATGTATAGCTGCAATGAGAGGATTGAATATTCATCTATAATTCTTAAATCTTTACCTTGGTTACCTGTGTAGGGGAACACTTCATAGTACTCTTCCTTCATAGAAGGGAGTTCAGGACCCTGCATGTTAGTATATCAAGGTTCCATCTCTAGTTTATTATTATCAATGCTCTCCATATGAGTGTCTAGGCACAAGTCCTCCGCGGAACAATTATCAACAGTTTTAGCATCATAAAAATCATTACTAGAGTGAGAGGCATCACAAACAAAAGTTGTAGTGTGACTCTCTTTGTCAACCTCAGCTTGTTGTTCCTCCTTTTCATCGACTAGTGTTTTAATAGAAATGATAGAATCAAAAGTAGAAGTTGAAGGTGTGAGCGGGTGATCAATCCGTTCTTCCTGCTCTTCCTTGTGATCGTTTTCCTCTCCACTCTTTAGTGAGTCCTGCAAAAGGTTATTTTTCTCCATGGCGGTTTTAGACCGCTTCAAATAATATAATACCAATGCATTGTTACTTAAATTATTGTCGCAAAAGAGAAATATGAGGTATACTAAATTAAAAACTCCATCAAGTGCTTCACTTTCAACATCAATACTTCCTAGTCTAAATACCATTTCAGATGCACCTTTGAAAAGAACGTATTCTAATACTTCCGTACTAGCATAGGATTTATCTCCATTATAATTTGATAGAGTAGGATTGTTGGAACACTTACATTGAAAATTAAGGTGGTCATCTATTATACAAATTGTACAATAAGATCCATCATTAGCACGCAACCATAATGAATGCCTTTCCAATTGGTCCAGCAATTTCTTTATCAACTCATGTCTAGTAACCAGGCTTGATGAACTTGAATCCATTATCTCCTCCAATGCTTGTATTATCTGTTGAACACAATTTATCTTAGAAGACATGATTAGTACCAATAGATTTTATAAATTTTTGGTTTTGTAATAATTTTTTATTTTTTCCAATATAAAAGAAAGCAGTAAGATAATAGCAACAAACAGAAATAAACTATGTCCGAGTAGATAATCGAACACTTTGCTCCCTGGCAACAGCGCCAATTTGATGAGTGGGTTCCTGCACCAAAACAGGGTTATTGCAGTACTTGTAGCAACAAATATTTAAGAGTTTGTACTGATGGGAGCTCGGCGAACACGACCCCGTGGCCATGTTGTCAATGCGGCTACGTTCGCACCCAAACAGTGGTTTGGAAATAGTCTACTCTATAGGTTGCTAGGATAAATGATTTTAAGATGATTGTAACAACTACTACTAGGACTGAAAGAAAACTAGAACAAAAGTAAAAATAAAAAGAGGTGAATGCAATGAGATGAAATATTAATGCTATGATTCCTCAAGTAATGTTGTGTATATCGGTGTGCATGATAAGTGCATATGGAATAGCTGTTAACTATAATTGTGACAGTCCCTCATATACCGTTGTCTCCCACCATTGATAAGTGGCAACTAGACAACTCAATTGTCCACACCCTCTTCGGACATGGATCATCCGTAAGAGTATAGTGTATTAAGGTAACAAGACCAATCAAGGTAAACCAGAGCAAAGTGAAAGGATACAGATGTCGCCTAGAGGGGGTGACTAGGCGTTTACAACTTTTCCGAGAGTGGCTCAACAAAGGCGAAATAAAACTAACGTTTACTTTGTTAAGCACAAAACCTAGAACAACTAGGGTTCACCTATGTGCACCAACAACTTATGCTAAGCAAGACAAACAACTATGTGATAGAGAGATATATACTTCAAGCACGAAGGCTATCATAAAGTAAGGTGCATAAGTAAGAGCTCGGGTATAGAGATAATCAAGGCACGCAGGAATGACGATATTTTACCGAGTTCCTCCCAACATGGAGTACGTCTCGTTTGGAGAGGGGGTGGTATCAAACCACCTACGCCACAAAAGGCCTCCCTTGTTCTCCTGTGAATCTCACCCCAACGGGATCGATTCACACTTCCACTATTGGTGCACTTGTCGGTGGCAATCCAGAACCTCTCACAAGGTTGGGGCACTTCTCCACAACTTAATTGGAGGCTCCCAACAAACAAGCTTGGGGAAAGCTCCACAACTTAATTGGAGGCCCAAGTAATCCACAACCTGCAACACAACCAAAAACCGTCTAGGGTTCCAAGAACCCAAGAGTAAAAATCTTCTCAACTTTCACTCACCAAATCCTCCGAGGAGAACTCAAACCGATGCACCGAATGCAAGAGGCAAGAACACCACAAAGATGCTCCAATCCCTCACTCTCAAGTTACAACAAAGCTACTAATTCTATTGGTGGAACAAGAGAGGAAGAACACAAAGGGAACACAAAATCCCCCAAGATCTAGATCCCAAAGGATTCACTCACAAAAAATGGAATGGATTGGTCAAAATGTAGATCTAGATCTCCTCTCTCTTCCACTCAAATATGGGCAAGAATCATTGGAGGGGAAGAGATTAGTCAAGCTAGAGAAAATAAGAACAATGGGGCAAATCTTGATGAAAGAGGGGAGGAGTTTCAACCAAATAAAAGAAAGAGAGGGGCTATTTATAAGGGCCAATGAAATCTGCCTGTTGGGGCGTTTTTCCTGAATGGAATGGTAGCACCGGATTGGACCGGTACTACCGAACCCAATCAGCGAACAGCCAGGCGAGGCAAGCAGCTAGCGCGAGCGGCAGCGCGCGCGAGGTGGGGCCAGCAGGCGCAGCAAGGCGCGTAGGTCAATGCGTGACAGCACGCGAGAGCCAGCTGGCGAGCGGTGCAAGCAACGCGGGCGCGCGAAGAGGAGGAGCGGCGGCAGTGTGTGGGAAAAGCGACAGTGCACGCGCTGCATGCAAGAGTGGGCATGCACGCTAAGCGAGCAAGCGGCAGCGGCGGTAGGAGCGGCCCAGGTGCAGTGAGCACGGAGCGAGCACAGGCGGCGGGGAGCAAGTCGGGCTGTAAGTGATGGTGCTCGACGTGGCACTTTGTTGGTAACCCCAAGCGCAGGGTGTGAAGAGCAAGCAGCAAGTTTTCCCTCAGTTGAGACCAAGGTTATCAAACCAGAAGGAGGAAAGAAACGTCACACAGGTGTTGCAAGCAACGTGGAGACCTGCACAACGCAAAATCAAGACTTTGCCCCAACGAACAGCGAGGTTGTCAAGCTCACTGGTTTTCTGTAACAAAGGATTAAACGTATGGTGTGGAAGGTAATGGTTTCAGCAAGTAAAAAAGTAACAGTGGAAGATGTATCAATGGTAAAGATTGGACTAGGATCCATAGTTCACTAGAGGTGCTCTCCTTAGATAAACAACATGGCATGAAGGGTAAAAAAATTATAGCAGGGCAATTGACAGGAACTGAGCAAGGCATAACAATGCAATTACTAGTCAGAAAGATCCTATGAGGTTGATTGGGCAATACAACATATACATAGACCGCCATCCAACTGCATCTATGACTAGAAGTCCACCTTCAGGTAATCATCCGAACCCCCTCCAGTATTATGTTGCAAGCAACAAATAACTGCTTTAAGCAAAGTGTGTAAGATAAACAGTCCACATGTTCCATGAAGAAGAGACCGTTATTTTCTCCCTAGTAGCAACAGCACATCTACAACCGAAGAGATTTATGTCACTTCCCTTGGAAACTAGAGGCATGGATCCACTATCGAGCATAAATACCCCCTCTTGGAGTCACTAGCAACTACTTGGTCAAGATAGCTACTAACAACGGAGAGCATGCAAGATCACAAACCACACAGACATGATAGAATCTAACGGACCCTAGCCAGGGGTGGGTGTGGCCCCTCTGGCCGGCCCTTCCGTCTCTCCTCTGGACTTCTTGTTCCCCATGGAAAGTAATTCACTTTGTCCTTTGTACCGTACAATTCCGAGAATATTTCTTTACTAACTTTTTTGAAACCAAAAACAGCAGAAAACAGGCATCTGGCACTGTTGCAACTTGTTAGTAGGTTAGTACCAGAAAACATGTAAAAAGCACCTCAAAGTGTGGACAAGTAAAGCAAAGTAGATACTAAACAAGCATGGAGCATCAGAAATTATAGATACGTTTCCAACGTATCAACATCCCCAAGCTTCACTCTTGCTCGTCCTCGAGTAGGTAAGTGATAAAAATAATAATTTTTGAGGTGACATGCACCCTCACAATAAAGATCCAACCATTTGCAAGCATTGAAAGCTGGGATCAAAGAACTCTAAACATGTGCATGAAAGATGGAGTTCTAACAATAGGACATAGTAACTATGCATGCAACATGGCAAGCTACAAACAAAGATCATGAATAACATGCATTGAAAAACGTTTGTTTGTTTCACATATAGAAAACATAGCATAGTGGCAATCAGCTTGTCCCTCATAGAGTAGCAATAAAATTTATAGGACACCTGCAAAGTTCACAAGGGTGACTAGAAACAAGTAGCACAAGATCAAGTAATAACACAATGCATCAATTAATAAGTTTTGGAACACTGCACACAGAATGACAACTATGTTCTCTTAATGGTGCCTAAAGTTAGAAGGTGGAGACTGAAATAATGGTGGAAGAAAGGCATTTTTGTAAAGGAAGCAGGGATTACAAGTTTCAAAAAGAGCTTCCAAAAATTATGGTACTTGTTAGCTTTCAGCCCTCATTGCCCCTATCATAAGCATCTTGAAGTGGTTAAGGTTAGAGTGGCAAAGCTGGAGTATATGCTTGACGAAGTATAAGCTGGCAATCTCATGTCCCTTGAATACGAGGGCCACACCTCATGCATACTCAACTTTGGGTCCAGGTAATTTCTTGTCATTGTAAGTATTTGCATATCATTGAGAACCGCCAACGGGGTACCCCTTGCACATGGTACAGGAGCTTTCCCATAACCAAAATGACAAGGCAATCAGATAATTAGCATCTCAGCAATCTTTTTATTTACCATATGCATAGCTTTTTATTGAGGATGCCTCATAGTTAGCTCATTATGGTGATGCTGCAAGTTTCCACCATGATTAGGCATGGCTTAGGCTAGCAGCCCAGGCGTTTCTCTAACACAGGATACAAACTCTATGGACTTACAAGTTCCCTCTTTATTTCACACCGGTGATATCCATAGACAAAAGAACATGATATCAACTGAGTACAACAAGGTACAAGTGCAATGTTGAAAAACGTTCCCCGTGACAGCATGGTTCTGCTAATTCCAACTTATAAGTGCAAGCATATACAACCAAGTTGTCACAATGGTTCAAGTTTATTAGGGGCAAAGAATAAAGTGTGCCATCAAGTTCGTGAGGGCTTTAATCACTAAGTTTTCACATAACAAAATAGTTTTTAATTGGAAGATAGTTGAAGATAGTTGCACTGCAAGAGTTTATAGTGGACACTTTGGAATAACTTGGTTTCTTGGGAGTTGGAAGCATGAGTAGAGCTTACTCATACAAGTGGAGGCTAGCAAAAGACTGGGAGCAACCAACTAAGAGAGCAATAATGGCCAAAATCTTGCAGTGCAACAAAGCATACTAATCAAAGCAAAGAGTGGTACTACAAGTAAAGGACTAAATGATCATAGAGTCTAACGGTGACTTGTCAAAGTCATAACATGGTGTGAGCATGTGCCAAGTCAACCCAAGCAAAGCATCAAAGGAGAATACCACAATACTATGCTTTTGCATGCTAAAACAACGCATAATTTCTTCAAGGCACACTAAGCAATCCCAATTGTTTGGAACAAGACATGCTACAACAATAATAACTAAGCATAATGCTAAAACAACACCTAGCATGTCATGCTAAAGTCTAAGTCACAGTCAATGCAAGCTCCTCTTGCACTTCAAGCAAGAACTTACTACTCCTTTCCAAACACCAAGCAAACTTCTTTGCAAAACAGCATAGCAAGAACGGGGGTCCAAACTACTTTAGAAAACTAAACAAACTAATCAAATAAAACGAAAACTAAGATGCTCCAAGAACAACACAACTGTGCATGAAACAATAAAAACGAAGTGTCTAGACAGACCTGAGCTTTTTATTGATGAAGAAGGGGATGCCTTGGGCATCCCCAAGCTTTGACGCTTGTACCTCTTGGATATTTCTTCATGTGACACCATGGTGGCATCCCCAAGCTTGAGCTTTTGTCCATTCTTCATCTCATTGCATCATTCTCTCTCTACACCTAGAATTTTTCCTTCATACAAAACTTCACACAATCTTCATAAGCAACATTAGCTTATTCAAAAAGATATTAGACCACTGGCAAAGCTTTGAAACAGCAAGGATTTTCACTAAAAACACAAGCTACTGTAGTAACTCCTTCAAAAATCTCAATTTACCTGAAGAGAACTCAAAAAGGAATCAATAAGAAGGAAATGCAAATAATGGCAGAAATCTGTCAAAACAGACCGGCATGTAGAAACCAACTTTTTCGAACATCTTTTGTTGCTCAAATCAAAAAGATTTTAACTAACGAAAGTTGTCTAACATACGGGAGGATTTACTCGTAAATTTTAGCTCAATCCGAGTTATAGAGCCTCCTCACGGATGTTTTTGGTGGAGGAAAGAAATCTGTTTTAGGACAGTAACTCCCCAAATCTTACTTCCCTCTCATTAGAGGTCATTCTTGGCACAAAAAAGCAAACAAAAAGGATATGGAGAGGTCATTACAGAAGTAATAACTTCCAAGACTCAAGGAAACTCTTAGGTTATCTCCCAACAAGTACTTTTATTTAATGTCTTTAAGTTAGGCTTGATAGCTTGAGAAGATGCTCTCATAAGAATTATGAATTAAAGTCAAAGAGAGCATCAAGAAACAAATTAAAAACATATTTAAGTCTAACCCACTTCCTATACATAGAAAACTTGTATGCAAATAAATTCACAAAGAACAGAGTGACAGGCATAGGAAGATGAAACAAGAGCAACTTCAAAACTTTCAGCACATAGAGAGGTGTTTCAGTACCATGAAAACTTCTACAACCATAATTTCCTCTCTCATAATAATTTTCAGTAGCATCATGAATAAACTCAACAATATAGCTATCACATAAATCATGCTTTCCATGATCTACAAACACATAATTTCTATCAAGCTCACAAATAGTTGGATTAAAACCTTCAGAGGTTTTACCCAAAGTAGATATTTCAAAAGGATCCACAGGAACATAACATTCATCCTCCTTTGGTAAGCATGGGGGACAATCAAATAATATAAGAGGTAAATAGTTACTCTCATTAGAAGGTAGGCATGGGTAGATCCATTCTTCCTCCTTTTGTTCATCACTCTCCTCCTCTTTTTCATCTAATGAGCTTCCATTTTCAACAATTTCTTCTTCCATAGGCTCCTGCAAGGCATTGGTATCTTCCATTTGTGGAAAACGCCTATTAAAATATTCAAGAATATAGCCATTTGCTTCCTTGTAATTATCAAAGCAAAATTTAAGTATCTCATAAACCTTATATTCCTAAGGTGCATCATCAGTATTTTCAAGCAAGCTGGCAAGTTCAAATGCACCCTTGAAGGCAATAAACTCTTCAATTTGTTCCACATCATAAAAGTCATAATTTACTTTAACATAAGAAGATATGGTAAAATTATCATTATACTCACATTGAAAGGGTAGGTGTTTATACCTCCTGCAGCAACAAACTTTATCAAAGCAATAAGTAACATTATAAATATAGCACACGTCTCTAGCAATAGTATTCAACTTATCAATTTGTTCCCATAGGTGTTTTCCTTTTGTGACAAACGGTGTTCCTTATAATAATACTTTTGTTCCTCCGTGAACCCACCTTGCCAATAAAAACTAGTTTCAAAGAAACCATCCATTGATAGAAAGCATGACCAAGCAAGGCAACAACAGACCAACAACTAGAGTAGGAACTAATTTTTTTGTGTTTTTTAATAAAGCAAGAAAACCAAACTAGATTAAAAAAATTGGTTTTTTTGAAAAGAGGCAAACAAAACCAAGCAAAAGAAACAAAGCAAACTAAAAACAAAATAAAGAGAAAGGAAGTGAAGGACTCCCTTAGTGAAGACGTCCTTAGCCTCCCCGGAAACGACGCCAGAAAGACTTGGTGCTTGACGGGGAGGAAGAGGTTGAAGCTGTCCTGTAGATCCCCGGCAACGGCGCCAGAAAGACTTGATGGTGCTCGACGTGGCACTTTGTTGGTAACCCCAAGCGCAGGGTGTGAAGAGCAAGCAGAAAGTTTTCCCTCAGTTGAGACCGAGGTTATCGAACCAGAAGGAGGAAGGAAATGTCACACAGGTGTTGCAAGCAACATGGAGACCTGCACAACACAAACTCAAGACTTTGCCCCAACGAACAACGAGGTTGTCAAGCTCACCAGTTTGCTGTAAGAAAGGATTAAACGTATGGTGTGGAAGGTAATGGTTTGCAGCAAGTAAACAAGTAACAGTGGAAGATGTATCAATGGTAAAGATTGGACTGGGATCCATAGTTCACTAGAGGTGCTCTCCTTAGATAAACAACATGGCATGAAGGGTAAAAAAATTATAGCAGGGCAATTGACAGGAACTGAGCAAGGCATAACAATGCAATTACTAGTCAGAAAGATCCTATGAGGTTGATTGGGCAATACAAAATATACATAGACCGCCATCCAACTGCATCTATGACTAGAAGTCCACCTTTAGGTTATCATCCGAACCCCCTCTAGTATTATGTTGCAAGCAACAAATAAATGCTTTAAGCAAAGTGTGTAAGGTAAACAGTCCACATGTTCCATGAACAAGAGACCATTGTTTTCTACCTAGTAGCAACACCACATCTACAACTGAAGAGATTTTTGTCACTTCCCTTGGAAACTAGAGGCATGAACCCACTATCGAAATCATGTTTCAAACTTATACATATCATCCATGCATCCATGAGCATATGATTTTCATTTCAAACAAATCAATTCAAAACAGAAGCATTTGTGCTTATTATTTTATGTGAGCTCGCTCTAAGCCTCAGTGCTATCTTCCAATGAGAAGAATACTTGTTTTGATTTAGTAAAGTTTGTGTATTCAAACTTAGGCACCACCAAAAGTTTGAACAAGTTTCAAAACAAAATGAATAATAAAAACCAATATTATGCCTATTGAATATATATCATAAAGGCTTGGTTTTACTTTTATTTTTCACTTGATCAAAGTATTTGGATTGGACAGTAGTGTTTAAACACACATTGGAATGCAAGGTTTGCAGTATAAAAACCTAGAGAAGTTTTGAATTCAAACTCAATTGATTTGGATTTGAAAATCATTCCAGAAAATCAAAACAGAAAAAGAAAAGGATAAAAAAAATAGAAAAGGGCCAGCACCAGCAATTGAGCCCAATTACTAATCCAGCCCACTAAGCCCACCCCGGGTCCTTCTCTCTTTCGCTCACCCACAAACACACCCCCAGAGTCATTGACCGCACGACCCCACCCCCTCGCTGTTTAAACCCGCTGACGAGTGGACCCTGCGACCACGTCGCCTTCGTCGTCAATCACGCGCGCCAGCGCCGCTCGCTCCACCGTTACCTCGCCGCTGTTACTGCGCGCTTAATTGCCATTGATACGCCGCGCGATCCTCGCCCCTGCTCCACCTACTTAACCCCCACCTCTCTGCGACCATTTCCCCTCACTCAGCGCTTCCACATCGCCACCAGGCTGCCCACAATCGCACTTGCGCCGCCGCAGACAGACGCGTTCCGGCGACGAATCTCAGTAAACACGGACCGCCCCTTTGCCTCTCGTTCAAACCACTACGACCAGCATGATCTTGCGCATCTGCTAATGCCCTCCGTTTGCTTTCCCATGACCCAGAGCGACGTCCTCGTTCTCACCCGCAAGCACCTGCGCCGCCGCTAGACTCCGACGTGCGATTCAGGTAAAGCCAGTGCGCCCCTTGCCTTCCCTTTAGTACTGACTTGATCGCCAGATCCTTGCGCATCTCCTGAACCATCTGGTTTGTGTTGGGTCGACGCAGAGCCTCGGCAACAACCTCGACAGCAAGCAGCAGACGCCGCCCGCAACTCCGACGAGCTCCAGCGACTGCGTCCGTGTGCCCCTTGCCAAGCCGTCGCCAGGTTGAGCTTCAACACGCCGTCACGTTTCTGGTAAGCCCCTCCGACGACCCTAGGACCACCTGTAGCGCCGCGCCGCCATAGGCAAAGCTCGCCGCCGCCAGTAGCCACCGCCAGCGCCGCCCAACTTTGGTTGTTTGATCCAGAGCCGTCAGATCTGGATCCAGCGTGCAGGATTAGATCACTTAACGAATCGTTACGAGTAGATATGAGTCGTGCGGTTTAAGTAGATCTAACGGCTCAGAAGCGTGATCCTACGCGAAGCGGTACAGGCCAATTAGAACAAGACGTGTGGCAGCAGTTAGATTTAAAAGACAGAATTTGAATCTATTAGAAGTTTGATTTTGTTTTGGCTATAACTTTTGATCCCCACGTTAGAATTTGAGAAATTTTATACCGTTGGAATCAGGAGAGCAAGCTCTTTCTAAATATGCAATGTGTTTAATGTTTTGCTTCTGTTAAAATGGTTTTATTTGCAGAAACTTGTGTAGGGCTAATTTGAGTATATGAAATGTTTAGGAAATGATTTAGGGTTTAAATAAATGTTGTTTGACAAGTTTTTAACTTGTTTATGAATCAGTACTGTATACTTGCTTTGTTGAATTTTAAAAATCATCACATATCATTTTGCATGCATGCATATTTTTTTGATTGTATATGTTTTGTATGTGATTGTGGATATGATTCTTTGTGTAGATTTTGGTGCTAGTGATTGTGATTGTGAGGAGTGTAGCTACTCTCCAAACTACCAAGGCAAGTGGTACTTCATGAATATTTTTATCCCATGTTTTATACTAAGCATTAGAAATATTTTGCTAAGTCTTGCATGTTATTATTTTGCTTATATGCCATGTTGGGAAATCCTAGTAGTTGTAGAATTGCTAGGAAATTTCTAAGTTAAGTTATTATCTATGCCATGCTTAGCCTAGCTAGTAGCAACCAAGGGTTGGTGATATACATGCTATGATGAAATTATTTCTAAGTCTTTGGACTTGTGTTTTGCCTAATAAAACAACTAAGTTAATGAAACACCTGGGTGGAATGGAAGGAATGGTTTGTGTTGAGTGGTTACACAAGGCCAGGGGACTGGTGAACCTTGTGTATCTCACTTGTGGAAAGCCACCCAGGAACAAAGAGATTTTAGAGGCCAAGTGTTGAGAAGCTTCTAGTGCAACCACTTGGCAATATGGGCTCTGCCTGGATCACATAGGTTGCTAGAACTTAGCCATTTGGACAGTTGGTGGTAGTGGGATGATAGGTTGGAACGCGTCCATTTGGTCTAAGGGAAGGCTTCTGAAAGGTCCTGTCTTGGTGAAAATCAAGTCTGGTGGGGAAAGTGCACAACCTCTGCAGATGGAAAAATCTAAGTACTTAGCCATGTCCCTGGAAAAGGACAACTTGAGCATCAAGACATGGAAGCTATCAAGAATCTCCTCATCCAAATTTCTAAGTAAAAACTTGAGGGTGAACAAGGGTGAAGGACCTCAATGTCTATTGGTGGTTCCTTGGGAAAAGTTTTGACAAAAGAAAAAATTAGTGATTTCAACTAATAGGCAAAACCTATTTTGAGCAAAGCAAGCCAAGCTACACTTAGCCAAATTGCATATAGTAATATAGTCCACCTAAATTATGCTAAGGTATCACTTGCCAATACTATTCCAATGTATTGACCCACTGTGGCTGTAACTTGTGATGTTGCAGGTTACTCTGATGAGTATTAGGAGTCATGAGTCTACACTCAACATGTTTGCCTGTGGCACATGAAGATGAAGACTTTTATTGATTTACTTATTCCAAACTCTTGTACTAGGCCTGTGGCCTTGGAGTTGTAAAGACTATGTTTATCTCTGGAATGACTGTAATAATGACCTTTGTATCTGTGTACTTCATCTTAAACTGTGGATGCTAGCATTGATCCAGGGACTAGCATTGCAATCACAGGGATCCTTTTCCTTTATAAAGGAGGGATCTTACAGCGATGGTGGCGGCGGATACAGACGGTTTTGTGGATATTTGATCGGGTACTTAGGGTTTTTGCATCGGGGGCTTCTTATAGGAGAAGGGGGAGACCGAGGCGGCGGCCAGGGCGACCAAACCCTAGCCAGGCGCGGGGTGGGGCCCACCCGCGCCTGGGGTGGTATGGCCCCTTTGGCCGGCCCTTCCGTCTCTCCTCTGGACTTCTTGTTACCCACGGAAATTAATTGACTTTGTCCTTTGTCCCGTCCAATTCCGAGAATATTTCTTTACTAACTTTTCTAAAACAAAAAACAGCAGAAAACAAGCATCTGGCACTGTTGCAACTTGTTAGTAGGTTAGTACCAGAAAAATGTAAAAAGCACCTCAAAGTGTGGAAAAGTAAAGAAAAGTAGATACTAAACAATCATGGAGCATCAAAAATTATAGATACGTTTCCAACGTATCAGGAAGCTGGGTAGGCCGAACATGGGCCAGCCGGTAGTACCGGCCCGCCCGGGTAGTACTACTGGGTCGGTCCGGTTCTACCGGACCCAACAACCGGGCAAGGTAGAAGGTGTTAAGCAGCACACAGGTGCGGGCGGTAGTACCGAGCGGTACTACCGCTTGGCCCAAGAAAGATCTTTTTCTTTTTTCTTTTTAAAAGCAAATGAGGCAAATATTCCAACAGTGATAACTTGAGATTGGTAACTCCAATTGACCCGATTCCAATTGCGTTTGGAAGAGGACGACATGAGATACCCTATAAAATATTGGTTATCACCAAGTGAGAATGTATCAAGTATAATAATGTGAGATACCTCACTTGGTGAGAAACCAGAAAGCCGCATAGATCAAAATTGCAACAAGATATAAAAGGGAGATCGATTTGATGAACAAGAGCTTGTTATGGAGATTACCACAAGATCTAAATCCTCACATGGATAAGACCAAATAAAAACCAAATATGATGATGCAAGTATGCAAAGGTTTGAGCTCTCTTCGAACGATATGATTGAGTTACTCATTCGAGAGCCCCTCTTGATAGTATGGCTATCTATCCTAAACTCGGTCTCCCACAAACAACATGAGACTGGCAAAAGGGAAAACCTATCAAGATTATACCTTTGCCTTGAGAATTCCACTTGAGCTCGATGTAGATGAACTTGACCTTCTCAAGATGGAACGCCTTTCTTGATTCCTCATCATCGATCCATGATCACATAGGATGGCAAGCATCAAACATGATATCTTCTATAGATGGCGCATTTTGAGCTTGCACAACACATCTTTTTCTCATTTCATCTATCTTGAAGTCAACACATGCTCCAAGCAATGCCAATGGACAATTGCTACAAGTGCAACTTAATACACACATTAGTCCATAAAGATTGTCATTAATTACCAAAACCACACATGGGGGCCCACATGTTCTTTTAATCTCCCCCATTTTGGTAATTGATGATAATCCCTTTAAGAGGATTTATATAAGGAATCTTAATGAATAAAATGGTAACACCAATATCAAATACTACATAAGTATGTGATATTGATACCACCACCATATATAGAGAAAACTCCTCCATAATCTATGCATTTGTGGTGAACTTGAATTTCATTGCATATATTTCCAATCATTATCATTGGTGGAGTTTCCTCTATATATATACCACATGCTAAGCAACAACAAAGATGCAAGAGCATGAAAGGCAAATGATTAGAAACAAACTCAAAGCATAAACCATTTACCTTCAACCCTCTAAAACTTCTCCCCCATTGGCATCGATTACCGAAATAGGTGACAAGTTCTAGAAGGCTAATATAGTGATAAATCCTCCAAAGGTGTGCATTCGCACATATCCAATGATGAATACTTAGTAGGAAGTAGAACTATATCGAGGACCCAAAGATTGCCAAAATAAATAAAATAAAAGAAGCATCAACAAATGATGCAAGCAATTACAAGGTCTAACAAACCAATTGAAAATAACAAATGAGTCCAAATGGAAACAACAAGATATTATGATATGAGCAAAAGAGTGATTTAAATAACATATAGAGAAGCTCCCCAAGATTTGTGCACAATTTAAAATAAATGCATTAGAATACATAGTGCACAAATATGGAATCCTCACTCCCCCATAAACATTTAAGGCACAACAAATGAGAAAGAAGACAAATGAGCATTATTAAATGAATTAGATGAGCTCCCCAAAGATAATGCACCAATTAAGATAATTGCATTTGGGAATAAAGTGCATAATCATGGAATCTTCACGCATCCAAATTTATTTAAAAATACAAGGTATGAGATAACAAATATGAGTGCTCGAAGAAGCAAACAAGAGGAACAAGCACTCATAGGAAAATAAATTTGGAAGCCACCGAAGAGTCAAAATGAATAAAAGGTGGTATCCAAGGAATGAAATCTCAACTAAAATTATCTTCCCATATGTGTATATGTTTCTAAGTGGATAACATCACAAATACATATGCCCATAAAGAAACAAGCACACACACGGAAGATATACAAGAAAGCATATGAAAAACAAAATGAAGTCATGGCATATACCAATAAGATTTTTGCTTAAAAGCATGGCCAAGTGATCAAATATATCTTATTGTACATTAATGAACTTCAAACACCAACACACCCAATACATTACAACTATCACCAAGGGAAAAGAG
The DNA here is from genome assembly GCA_916181665.1 of Avena sativa. Taxonomy (NCBI): domain Eukaryota; kingdom Viridiplantae; phylum Streptophyta; class Magnoliopsida; order Poales; family Poaceae; genus Avena; species Avena sativa. Next base: position 112,574,889 of record OV702298.1, read on the forward strand.
ATAGTTGGAATATATGGAGAAAGGCAACAAGTATCACAAGAAAAATCAACTAGCAAAATCTCACTATTGCACATGAGAGAAGTTGAGGAAATGATATGCAATAAAATGGCTAGATTGACATATTTGGGATTGGTGAATCATATGCATGACTTGGTATAGTCCCAATTATATGCACTCATCTCAACTTATACAAATTTGCAATAGGGAGCTCTCTTAATACCAAGGCTAGAACCACGACAAATACAAATACAAGAATTCATGCTACAAGGCAACCGAAAAACGGTTGGAACCAAGATATATGATCATGAGAAAGAGATACTTGTTACCGAGATATAATTGGTAGGATGTAGTAGATAAGAGTTTGTCGCACATCCTATAGCTTGCCTCCAATTTTCATGTATGCATCGTTTCTTCAAAATTGAGAGACAAGCAACCAATATATCTCCAATGTACCTAAAACACAATTAAGTACAAAATGGTCCCCAACCATATTGGGTCCAAAGTAGTTAGTGACACTAAAATACATAGGATATATTCCACATAATTATGTGCATATTGATATGAAATTGAATTTCATGCACAACTTAGCCAATGGAATTTGGTGGAGTTTACCCTATATATTGGATCAAAGATAGCAAGCATGCCATAATATAAACATATAGTAAATATGCATGCATAAAGCTTTCAAGAACCAAAAAGGAGATACAATTTGAACAAAAACACCAAGTAAACCGAGATGGCACACACAAGAGTGTGACACGACAAACGATGTCCAAATTGTATCAAAGAACCAATTCAACACATGAAAATCCCAAGTTCAACAAATGAACTAGGATAAAGCCAAAGAGCAAAAGATAGATAAAAACACAACTGCTCAAGGATTTATCTCATTCTAAAATGGTCAAAACGTGAAACAAGGAATGAGACAAAACCAACTCCTAAAAAGAGCAAGGTTCCAACAAGAAATAAAACTCTCCAAACTTTTCATGATAGCACAAAATACCAAAACGAAAAGATCAAACTTACAAGCACATAAAATCCGATATGGATCAAAAAAAGAAACATAAAAAGGATTGTTCTAGATAATATAGGAGAGCTCACCCATGAGTAGTACATTATATAGAATTTTGCTTTTGAATGCAAAATGCACACAATTGAGATCATCACTACTACCTACATTAAATAAAACACAAGAGGATACGAATGAAATAAGAAGATCCAAGAGTAGAAAGGAATACATGGGAGCACACAAAACAATTACTTGGACAAATATAGGACAATATTAAGCAAAGGCCAAAGTGAATATGATCAATAAATTCTACCATAAATTGAGTACTCATTGTCCAAGGACAAGAAATATTGGGAATAATTTTCCTGAGGTAGCTTGCATGGATATCCAAGATCATAGTCACAACAAGAAGCATATAACAAAATATAAGAATTAAGCATGATGCTACGAACAAGATTCTTGGTAGCTTCCAATAGTCACACAATCACTAGTGAGTAGAGTAACTTGAAGCTGATGGTTTCCATGATGATATAGAGATCTAAATATGAGAAAACACATACCAAGAAACACTCTCACACACAAAGATCCAAAATATGAGCAATAAAGGCATTCAAGCAAATTGAAACTTGTATGAGCAAATGTGTCACATAGGAGATACATAATTATCAATATCCATTCTATGTGACAAAACCTCGAATTTTCACAATTCTAGGATTGTAATATGCACTAAGCATATGACTCCTCCATAGATACTACCATAAAACTCAACACGAGGCAAAAGAATCCAAATAGATATAATTAATGGACATTATATAACTTGAATTTCTCATGAGAATTGTACCACATAGAGACTAGAAAATATTCTGACATAAATACTAGATGGTATTACTCATGTACACACATGTTTTAGTATTGTGGAATGCCTAAGCATACCACTCCCCCAAAATGGGATAGTCCATTAATCTCTCACACGAGCCAAATAAGTTACCAAATATAATCAAGTAAGGCTTCAATACACGAAACACACATACATGGTGTGCCACCCAACATACACAAATATACTTGATACCTCAAGATAATTAAGTGGAAAGCACAACATGTACAAAAGCATGAAAGATACAAAACCAACACATGCATAAGGGGGAGAGTAACTTTTGATGTAAAGATTTTAGCATATGTTACCGCAAGGAGGAACATTGGATATATAATATAAGCATAATAATCCAAAAGTCTTGGCTTGAAACAAATAATTGATGAAGATACCTAAATTCTTCATAATGTAACCAAGTCTACAATGCCCTACAAAAACACCTATTGATCAAGTTTTGGCTTGTTGGTCCCCAACCACGTTGGGTCCTAAGAGATTAGTCACAATAGGCTTGGCCATCCAAATGGTTCTTTTCTTGACACCACATTGGGCACCATCTAACCTCATACTTACAAATAGAATACATATCATCAATCATGAGAGGGTTGGATGAGGAGTTACCAATAGTGCATGAGGAAGAACTGTGCCCCTTATCACGACATATGTAGCAAGTTCTTCTCTTGCCATCTTTATTCACAGGTGAAACCACAACTCAAGGAATATCTTGAGTAGTCCTCTTAGGAAGGGGCCCATTAATGACTTGAGGTAGAGCTTGACGCCGCTTCCCTTGATGCTTCACACTAAGAGGCTTTTTCTTCAATGGACAAGATCTAACATGATGCCCTTCTTTCTTGCACTTGAAGCAAACAATGTTGACCGGATTCTTGACTTCATATTGGCCATTTTTCTTGTTTCCCTTATGCTTGTTCTTGACATTGGGGTTGAATCCAAGACCACTCTTGTCATTGGGGGATTTTTGCGCACTCAAGATTTTGTTGAGTGCGGCCTTCCCTTGATGACCCTTTTTCAAGTCATTCTTCAAAGAAGTGACTTGAGCCTTGAGCTCTTTGATTTCCTCAACATGGTTAGTTTTAACAAAAGTACTAGAGGAAGTAGATGCTACATTGTTAGAGCAACAAGGCATGGAATGTAATTCATCACGAGATATAGCATGGTTGAGAGAGGATGAATTACAAGGACTAGCACATGGCAATATAACATTTTGAGTAGATATAGTGCTAATGTCCACATGAGGCCCACTAGAAGTTATCTTTGACACAATGGCCTCATGAGCTAACTTTAGCCTACCATGGGAGACTAGAAGATCCTCATGCGATCTTGAGAGCTTGATATGACTTCCTTCTAATTTCCCATAGTTGCTAGTTAGCAAATCAAGTTGACCCTTTAGCTCAACATTCTCCTTCAAAATAGATGCTTCACAAGAAATAGAGTTAGTAGCACAAGCATCATCATTATTAGCAGAGGTGAGGGCAACTTGGCAAGATCTTTTGAATATGAAGATTTAAGTTGCTCATGCGACTCAGTGAGTTTGATGAGCTCTCTATTAACAACCCGAGAGCCATTTTTGAGGTGCTTAAAATCCTCAACAAGTTTAGCATGGGCACCTATAAGTTCATCATTTATAGTTTTGAAGGAATTTGCCACTGCAAGTTCTCTATCATTGTATTCCTTTACTCTAGATAATTATAGAGTAAAAGTCGCCTCAAGAGATTCCTTGGTGGTTTGTTCCTCTTCAAGAGCTTTATTTATATTTTCAATAGTATTAGCATACTCACGCTCAAGACTACTCACTTTATCAAAATTGTTCTCATGCACCTTAATTGGTGTTTCTAACATATCAATATGTTCTTTGCTCTTAATAGCAAAGTACAAGATTCCAACAAAGTTATAGCAAGCAATATCATTTTTAACAAGAGCACGATACACAATCTCACCCTTTTCATACAAATCATCAATATCAAGCTATTCTTCCACAATATCCACATCCTCCTCATCACTAGAGGTATTGGGTTCCAAAGTAGGAGTTACCTTTGAATCCCTAGCCATAAGGCATAGGTGGGTACCGGAAGAAGGTGAAGATGAGATTGCATTTGTAGCACCATTCAAAACCTTGTATTGCTCATAGAATCTTCGGTTTCCTCTACATGGTTAGCAACACAAGAACTATAGGAAATAGAAGCATTTTTATCATGGCAACAAGACAACATAAGCATATCATCATGAGATTTATTCAAGCCATTTCTACATGATATGCAAGGACTATCAACACAAGCATGTAAGGAGTTAGTAGTGCTAGAAGTGTTAAAGTCCAAAGATAGATCATTGCAACTAGATAGATATGAGGGATTACAAATAGTAAGCACACTATCCATATTGCAATTTCTATCACCACTCACCATATCATTACCTTGTGAAAAGTCACATGTTGGTGAAGTGGTAGAAGATGAGAACTCATCTCGACCGGAAGTGGAAGCAACACAATTATCCTCAATAATGTTGGACTTGCTATATTTATCTTGAAGCTTGGTCCATATCTCATGAGCACTCGAATAAGGCATGATAGAAGAAAGAACTACATTGCTCACAACATGTAAAAGAATTTTAGTAGCTAGAGCATCTATACAAGAGTTCAACTTCTCCTCTAAAGATTCGTTTTGGGGATCCATATGAGAAGATAAACCCATATATAGATTTCCCTCGATAATTGGGTGAATTTCCCGAAATAAATTAAGCACGCGAGATTTCCAAACATCATAGTTTGTGCCATAGAATGTGAGCATGTCATTATGCACTAATCCCCTAGCCGACATCTTTACTCTCAAGGCGGTGAAGCCTAAAATGAGATACCGGGCTCTGATAACAATTGAAAGGATACAGATGACGCCTAGAGGGGGTGAATAGGTGATTAAAACTTTTCCGAGAGTGTCTCAACAAAGGCGGAATAAAACTAACATTTACTTTGTTAAGCACAAAACCTAGAACAACTAGGGTTCACCTATGTGCACCAACAACTTGTGCTAAGCAAGACAAACAACTATGTAATAGAGAGATATATACTTCAAGCACAAAGGCTATCACAAAGTAAGGTGCATAAGTAAGATCTCGGGTATAGAGATAACCGAGGCACACAGGAATGACGATATTTTACCGAGTTCCTCCCAACATGGAGTACGTCTCGTTTGGAGAGGGGGTGGTATCAAACCACCTATTCCACAAAAGGCCTCCCTTCTTCTCCTGTGAATCTCACCCCAACGGAATCGATTCACATTTCCACTATCGGTGCACTTTTCGGTGGCAATCTGGAACCTCTCACAAGGTTGGGGCACTTCTCCACAACTTAATTGGAGGCTCCCAACAAACAAGCTTGGGGAAATCTCCACAACTTAATTGGAGGCCCCAAGTAATCCACAACCTGCAACACAACCAAACCATCTAGGGTTCCAAGAAACCAAGAGTAAAAAACTTCTCAACTTTCACTCACCAAATCCTTCGAGGAGAACTCAAACTGATGCACCAAATGCAAGAGGCAAGAACACCACAAAGATGCTCCAATTCCTCACTCTCAAGATCCAACAAAGCTACTAAAGCTATTGGTGGAACAAGAGAGGAAGAACACAAAGGGAACACAAAATCCCCCAAGATCTAGATCCCAAAGGATTCACTCATAGAGAGAGGGAACAGATTGGTCAAAATGTAGATCTAGATCTCCTCTCTCTTCCACTCAAATATGGGCAAGAATCATTGGAGGGGAGAGATTAGTCAAGCTAGAGAGAATAAGAACAATGGGGAAAAGCTTGAAGAAAGAGGGGAGGAGTTTTGACCAAATAAAAGAAAGAGGGGCTATTTATAAGGGGCAACGAAATCTGCCCATTGGGGCGTTTTTCCTGAATGGAATGGTAGTACCGGATTGGACCGGTAGTACCGGACCCAATCAGCGAACAGCTAGGCAAGGCAAGCAGCTAGCGCGAGCGGCAACACGCGCGAGGTAGGGCCAGCAGGCGGCGGGTGCAGCAAGGCAAGCAGGTCAACACACGACAGCGCGCAAGAGCCAGCTAGCGAGCGGTGCAAGCAACACTGGCGCGCGCGGGAGGAGCGGCGGCAGCGCACGGGAAAAGCGGCAGTGCGCGCGCTGCACGCGGGAGTGGGCCTGCGCGCTGAGCCAGCAAGCGGTGGCGGCGGGAGCGGCCCAGGTGTAGTGCGCGCGGAGCGAGCGCAGGAGGCGGGGAGCAAGGCGGGCTGGAAGCTGGGCAGGTTGTACCTGGGCCGGTCGGTAGTATCGTCCTGCCCGGGCGGTACTACCGGGCCGGTCCGGTTCTATCGAACCCAACAACCGGGCAAGGCAGAAGGTGTTAATAAGCGCACGGGTGCGGGCGGTAGTATCGAGCGGTACTACCTCTTGGCCCAGGAAACATCTTTTTCCCTTTCTTTTTAAAAGCAAATCAGTCAAATATTCCAACAGCGATAACTTGAGATTTGTAACTCCGATTGACCCGATTCCAATTGCGTTGGAAAGAGGACGACATTAGCTACCCTATAAAATATTGGTTATCACCAAGTGATAATGTATAAAGTATAATAATGCAAGATACCTCACTTGGTGAGAAACCGGAAAGCCGCATAGATCAAAATCGCAACAAGATATAAAAGGGAGATCGGTTTTGATGAATAAGAACTTGTTATGGAGATTACCACAAGCTCTAAATCCTCACATGGATAAGACCAAATAACAACCAAACATGATGATGCAAGTATGCAAAGTTTAAGCTCTCTCCGAACGATATGATTGAGTTACTCATTCGAGAGCCCCTCTTGATAGTACGGCTATCTATCCTAAACCCGGTCTCCCACAAACAACATGAGACCGGCAAAAGGGAAAACCTATCAAGATTATACCTTGGCCTTGATCATTCCAATTGAGCTTGATGTAGACGAACTTGACATCTCAAGATGGAACGCCTTTCTTGATTCCTCATCATCGATCCATGATCACGAAGGATGGAAAGCATCAAACATGAGATCTTCTATAGATGGCACATTGTGAGCTTGCACAACACATCTTCCTCTCATTTCATCTATATTGAAGTCAACACGTGCTCCAAACAATGCCAATGGACAATTCCTACAAGTGCAACTTCATACACACATTAGTCCATAAAGATTAATTATCAAAACCACACATGGGGGCCCACATGTTCTTTCACAAAGGCATTAAGTTTTATGGACAACCATACTCCTAAGCAAGTAGTGTGCTAGTCAGAAGATATCCTGTTTGTCACTTTGGGGTCAAGCAATTCGCAACACTATACCTATCTAATCATGAGTGATCTTGGGAAACTCTCGGCGGCGCATCCTAAGATGCTATGCCTCCACAAATCATTTATAGCAAATAGACTATTAGTTCTACCCATGGGCTTGTCAGGACCCATGGAAGAGTAGAGACTAATGATAAGTTTTGTGGCACTCCGTGAATCCCTAATAAATTCCTCAACAATGGATTGAACGTCTCCAATCACTAGAATAATATCATGAACAGAAAAATATAAAGAGAAATCACAAAATATTAATTAACAAGAACACACCACACTTCAATTACTCAAATCATCATAACATTAATAAAAGGGGGTTCAAGCCATGTTACAACTCATCACGGAGACCATGATGGGGAAGGATGAAGGAGTAGCGATGATGGAGATGGTGATGATGGCGCGGTGATGGTGGCGTCAGCGTGGTGATGGCAACATCCTCCTTCTCCTCCTCTTCTTGATTGGATGGCTTGATGGTGTTGATGGATATTGGATCTTGGTGGAGCTTGAGAGTCTATGGAGGTGGCACGGCGGCAGGGCGCCGCCGTGGAGGTGGTAGATGAGATCTAGATCTTGTATATGGTGTATGGTGGCTTCCTTTGGCTCCTCCCCTTTTTATCTAAGCCTTGGGGGTTCCCTAGGGTACCCATAATACCTTAATATGACTTGGGGAAGGTTCTGGAGCTTTTCTAGGGTGAAATCCCATCATTTTCGACCTTTTTGGCAACTATACGGCCGAAACTATACGGCCGCCGGCCGTATAGTTGGTCACTGAACTTGCAGACTGTTTCGTATTTTGGTCGTCATTTCTTTATACGAACTCTGTTTTGGGCGTTCTTTGACTCGTTGGATTCGTCTCATCGAGGGGTATAACCCTATGGTCTTGGATCTTTATTTGAGAAGTTGGAAAGTTTTACATTTTCCAACACCTCAAATGGCTAGGTCTGGTCCTGCAGTTCGTCCATACTATACTCTCTTTATTCCTTTTGCCTTTGTTTTATCCATAATCATCATCAACACCTACACACATGCCAAAGACAATAAAGAGGAATAAAATTATACCTAAACTACTAAATGTGCAAAGCTCATATTGAATATAATGAAAATAAGTAATCATGCATATCAGGCATAGCAATAGTTAGATGGAGCCTGATATGATAGGCAAATAACACTATTTATATAACTAAAAAGTGTTGTATTATCACAACTATCAAGGGGCAACGACCCGGATGGGCACCATAGGAATGGGGGAGGTAGCACCGTCATCTGCAGAATGTCGCTGCAGGAAGGCGGTACCTTTCGGTGACGGCGGAGTTGTGGCATCCGAGCATTCGCTCTGGGCTCTCTTGCGAGAGTTCCCATCGCTATGCTCGAGGGATTCCCCAGTCGGCGAGTGCATAGGAGGGACCGTGGAATCAAATTTCGTGTCCCCGCCATCTGGCGCAGCTGTGTACTTCTCAGGAAGGGGAGGCATCATGCTCTCCACCTTAAGCTCCTACAGAACACCTAAGACTTACGTTAAAATAAAGGTCATCAGATACAAACAAAAGAAAAGGCATTTCATGCAGGTAAAAAACTCACCCGAGGAACCTCCTTCCTCACACTAAAAGGGGCAGTCAGCGACTTCCCCGACAAGTCCTCGTCGGACCTAAAGCACAACAAAGGCCGAAGCACCCGGTCGAGGTCGGTTGAGGACATCTCCTCATCTGACACTCTCGTCGGGTCACTGGAGCCGGCGTAGAGGAACATCGGGTACACCCTCGCCTGGAGAGGCTGCACGTGATGCTTGAGGAAGGTCCGGATGATGTCGACACTAGAGACCTCCTTGCCTCGCACCAGCTGGAGCTCCTCCGCCCGCTTGTACATCTTCTCCACCACATCGGTTTCACCCTCCATAAAATTGTTAGACCATGAACGTTTTTGGGTGACCACCTTGCTAGCGTTGAAGGGAGCCAATCCATAGTGTTGGCCATCGAGCTTGGAGTCGCGAAGATAGAACCACTTGTTCCTCCATCCTTGGATGGATTCGCAGAGGTGGAAGCTGAAGTATTGGATGTTGGGGAAGATGGATATCTGACACCAGCCCAACGCGTAAAAGTTGCCGGTACCAAATTGCCTCTTCAGGGAATAGAGTTTCCTGAAGAGGCCAAAGTGCGGCTCGATTCCGAGCCAGCACTCGTATAGCATGATGAAACACGCAATATGCAAAAGGGAGTTGGGCGACAACTAATGGAGTTGCAGCCCATAAATAAAAAGGAGCCCACGAAGAAATTCGTGGGCAGGAAGAGAAATCCCGCGGTTGACAAACGCATAAAACATAACCCAAAAACCTTCGGGTGGGTCCAGGGTTACCTTAGACCCATGAAGAATGGCATCTCCCTTCTCCTGCGGGATTAGGCCAGATTCGCGTAGGCGGCGCAAGTCCACCTCCCTCATCGCCGACCGCCGCCAACTACCATCAGTGGCGCGGATGGTGGTGGTGGCCTTCTTGGCGGCGCCCACGGCGCTCGTCCCAGCGGCAGCAGAAGAGGACCTCTTCGGTTTGCCCATCTTGCTAGCACGGCGCGCGATGCGATGGGTGCGAAGGAAAGAAGAGGGGATAACACGAAGAATGTCTAGTGCATGGTGTGAGCGAGCTCTAGAGATGGAGGAGGAAAATCGACAGAGAAACAAGAGAGAAAATGGCGAAGGGAAAAACTACCACGTCCCCCATGGAATAAAACGACGAGGACGACGAAGCGCAACGTCGATTGAATAACCCTAACACCTATCCTTCATCACGACATACACGTGGCGGGCACCGCTCGAACCATCGCAAGCACGCCGTCCACTACGCACGTAAATCGAGAAGACACGGTAATTATCGCGTTAACTGCACATGACTAGTCAAATCCTAGTCAGAAATTGGTACCCATGATCGTCTCGTCACATTGCCTCTGCTATCGTAGACGATTAAGCTCACCGAGTGTCAGCAATGATGTCAGCGAAAGTGAGGCCAGCAATGGCTCTAATCTTTTGATTCCAAATAGAAGTAATTACTCGAGTCTGTGAATCAACCAAATACTCGAGGGCTACTCCCATAAGAAGCGCTAGTCGCGCACCTAAAAATTTGATAAGGTCCTCGGGTCAGTCGAAGAAATTTCTAAAGCTTTGAGTCCTTCTTCGAGTCTATGACTCCATTACGGACTTGTGGGCTACTCCCATAGGGAGCGATGGTCGCGAATTCGAAAAAGCGCCAGCGTTGATGGCGTCTTCCAAGGTCATCCGAAGAACTTTCGGATCGCTGTAGCGTACAATTGATAACTATAAGTCTCTGCTCGAGTTTGCCACTCGAATAGACACTCGGGGGCTACTCCCATAGGGAGCACTGGTCGCACACCCTATAAATTACATAATTAAAATCCTTTGGATCCTTCATGATTACAATAAAGTATACGTCTCATTTAGCAACTCTGCTCGAAATAGCGCTAAGAGAGGTAACGTCTCCTTAGTCACTCGAAATGCCTTCGCGGCAATAAACTTCCAGATGTTGTGTCTACGATGCAAAGGTAAGACCTACATATACTTCTGATGGCCTGGTAACGCACCTGACTGCGCTCTTCTAGTAATATTTCATGTCAACAGGCACGATGAAAAATCCCGACAGACGTGTTGGGTATATAACTTAAAACACTGGAATTCAACTCCTGTAAGACCTCCGTGGCCTGGGTCGAATTATGCCAGCAATTTTCTGGAATCGAGTCCAAGGACTCGAGTCTGAAGTAGATCTTTGTTGTTTTGTCCAATGACAGTTAACTAACCCTGATCCATCGGGCGAGTCAGACACACGTATCAACAATCCCTATAAACTAATGCATCGACTCGAAACTTGTTCGGATGAAAGCACCCGAAAGACTTAAGAGTCTCCAACCGAATCTGCGATTCGACTGAACACTCGGGGGCAACAAACATGGGTATGTGCTACGGGTGCCTGATGTTAGCCTACCCGGTCCGACCTGGCAGAAACCCATACAATCATCTGCTCCAGACGGCAAAGCCTAGGAAGGATTCAGAGACCCAGGCCATGAAGGATGCGACTCCTTGAAGAACACGGCTAGCTTTAGATAGAAAATTCAAAGGGTCAAACCCTAAATTGTAACCAACTTAACCTAACCCCGAGACCTGGCCTCCCCATATAAAGGCTAGGAGGACACGACAAGGAGAACAATCCAGAACCCTAGCACACAACTCGCCAGATCTCATATGTGCGCCCATGTAACCTTCGATATTACCATCAATCAAGAACAGACAAGAAGGAGTAGGGTTTTCCCTCCAGAGGCCTGAACCTAGGTAAATGTTATGTCCTCGTGTTGTGAATTTGTTAGCTATTCTGCAATTTCCAGCGTCCCTTCCTTCTTAAAAAACCCAAGTCCATAACAATGGGCATTGACGAGTCGAACCCTTGTCAACTAGTATCATGGTTCTCCATGATTTTGATAAGCATATTATTTTTCTCGGTTTGAGCTTGCATGAAAGTTCTATAAGTATGCTCAAAAGAGAGTTTGCCATGATTTTCTCAATTAGGGTTATCATAATTATTATTGTGGAGCACTTCTCGAAATAGGCTTTCGCCCCGCTTTCTAAATAAAGCAACATCCACAACCAAGATTCGTACATCATCCAAGCAGGCCGAGGCCAAACAAGAAAGAAAAGGGAGTGTCGGACCGCTGGGGCCACAACACAGACAAGCCCAAACATAAAACAAAACGGTACGACTACATGACTGGAGGGACACTCAAGCCACCGAAGGGGTCGACGAGGCTGGGGCCGAGAGGGGGAGCGCCGCTGTCCTCAAGGTCCGAAGAGTGTCATCGAAGGCCAACCGGTCACGCTGCCGCACCAGGGGAGACCACTGCTGAAGGAAGCCAAGGAGAAAACTGGGTCAGTCACGCGGGAGGGGAAGATCTTCTCGATCACCATCTTGTTACGCACATTCCACAAGGTCCAGGAGATGCCCGCAAACAAGAGCCAGAAGAGGCGGCGCCCTCCTCTGGCCCTGTTCGCCTGGGTTTGCAGGAACTCCCCGAGCTCCTGCGCCTGCCAAGAAGGTCCCAGCGCCTCCTGGACAAAGGACCAAAGTGCTCGCGCCGCCGAGCAGGAGAACAAAATATGGGCACAGGTCTCCGGCGTCCCACATAGGGGACATAGACCAGTGCCCGGGCCGTGACGCTTGGCCACCTCGACCCCCGAGGGGAGCCTGTCCCGAAGTAGCTGCCAAACGAAGATCCTAATACTAAGCGGAAGGGGGGACTTCCACAAGGGGGAGGTCCAGGGCAACTCCGGGCCCTGGAACAGGGCCCGGTAGGCCGATCCCACGGAGAACTCCCCGGACGGCTGCAGCCGCCACGATGCTACATCCGGGGAAGACGCTAAGGCTGCCGGGAGGGAGCCCCGCAGCTGCACCAGGTCCTCGGCTTCGTCCATGGCTAGGTAACGCCGGAACAGGATGTTCCAACGACCATCGTCAAAGACCTCAGCCACCAGCGCCGCAGGGGATGCGGAAATGGCGAAAAGCCCGGGGAACTGTACCCCCAACGGGATAGGGAGTAGCCACGGATCAAGCCAGAAACGCACCCCACCACCACTCCCCACCCCAAAGGAATTACTTTTGAAAATTAGAGCCAAAGTTTTGAGTCTTCCAAGTAGGATTATACATATTATGAGCTACAAAGTTAACATCATTAACATCGGTAGTGATAGCATTAATTTGGGTATCTTCCTTACCCTTTAGTATATTGAGTAACTCATCTACCTTTGCTAAAAGCTCTTCATTGTTTACCTTGGTGATTGAATTCACCCTTTTTGAGGTTCTTTCCATATGCTATTGGCATGGTTGTTTTGCATATCATCAAGTAGTTTCTATGTAACACTCACTTGCTTTCCCATGATTGTTCCTCCTGCTGCGGTATCTAGCATAGACTTAGACATTGGGTCAAGGCCATTATAAAATAAATGTAGTATAAGCCATTCTTCCATCCCATGATTAGGATAGTTCATTATGGCTTCTTTCATCCTTTCCCAAGTAAGCGCTAGTGGCTCGCGGTCTTCTTGTCTAAAGCTTGTGATGTTGGATCTTAGCTAGGGAAAAAATTAGTCATAAAGAGATTAGTGCCTTCCTCCAAAGATATAATAGTGCCATTAGGTAGAGCTAGCAACCAGTCCTTAGCATTTCCTCTGAGAGAAAAAGGAAACAAACATAATTTAATAACATTTGGGTCAACATCCTTAATGCGCATCATGTCGCAAATTTTAGTAAAAGTATTTAGGTGAAAACCTGAATCCTCAGAAGATGAGCCTCCAAATTGGTTTTGTTAAACCAAACTCAAAAGGTTAGGCTTAATTTCATATGCTTCTGCATCAACAGTGGGCTGAGTAGTAGGTGCCCGGATAAAATCATCAGTAGGAGTAGCATACTCCCCAAGTTTCTTTTGAGCCATGGCTATTTTCTTTTTGGTATTTTTAAAGTAAGGGAAACAAACAAACAAACAAGTAACTATTTTTTCGGGGTTTTCAAATAGATAACTAGAAAGTAAACTAATAAAAAGAAATAAACTACAAACAAAAATAAAAATAAAAATAAAAACAAAGTCTCTAGTGACCTCACTAGGATAGAGAATTGCTTCTCAGTAATGGCGCCAGAAAAAGGAGTTACCTTCAATCCGGATTCACATATGTGGTATAATAGTATTTTTCCCTATTAGACCTAGGTTTACTCAAACGTTGGGAAACAATGCTAAAAGAAATTAAAAATGACACATCTGAAGACTTTGTTTTTTTCATTTTACATTTGTTTATTCGACCACTCTAGTTTACTTTATATCGTGGGTTATTTGAATGGATGGAGATAGGCCAGGGTTGAAGATTCACCTATAGTTGCACATTATATGGGATAAAGATAATAATAAGCATAGACATGTCTAATGTTAATAAAGATAAACTTTGTGGGAAGCACATACTGATATACTAAAGCCCCTGCGAGTCACAAGCATATCAATAGCCTTTTGATCCAACCATTTGCACCATGAAGTACCGGCCTACAAATAGTTATTAAGAAATCTTCATTTTTTAGCTCCTGGTTTCGCATTAAAAAGCGTGATTTCCTGCACAACATAATTTAAAGCAATGGATTGCATATATTTGCAATAATTAGTCATTAGTGGGAAAGCTAGAGTGGTTCTTATCAATTTCTTGGCTAAAAAAAATGTTTAAACATGGAAAAAGATGACTATTTTCAAAGCCATCATATATAAAATGCAATTATTATATTTTTAATATGTTTTGTGATCATAAAAATGCAAGGATCAATAATATGATATCCAAAATAATTTCTGTCCAAATAAAATTTCACAATTGTTTTAATGCTATTAAATTGTATGTTCTCAATAAATTTATAACATTAATTCCATAAATCAGAATTCGACAAATAATATATCTAAATCGATCAGCGTGACGATCCCTTCTAACTGTGCATTCCTTACTTGCAATTGCATCATGCATCATGGATAACTTGTAAAATCAGAATTGTTTATGTAAGGAAAACATGAGAAATAAAATTGGAAAATAATTATTTCTTGTTAATAATGCCTCACTAGTGTTGTATTATTAAAGTGTTATGCAAATGACATCTTTTCCACATGGTTTGCATCATTCGCTTGCCATGACATGCATCATATTATGATCATGACGGTTCTTCCGCATTAGTTATAATTGTTGCATTTCTTGTTCCTTTCTAGTGCTTTGCTTCTTCTCGGATATGACGATGAGATGTTGTGAGTTTCGACAAGTTCTTCGGATATATCTTCGGCAATGGTTCCCAAGCGAGCATTCTTTACCTTTCAACCTATTTCTGATTTATGGATTTACTTCTCTCTATTGCTATCCGTGTTGCAATTCTTTACTTTCTGTACCATTTATATTCCCTACAGCCTACATTGCCTCGATCACTTTCTATTGCCCGTTGTTTGGTAGATAGTTGGCCTTGCGAGTCATAGTTGGTTTCTCATGTGTTGGTTCAAGTTGTCAAGTTCCGCAGTAGTTGGGAGGTTGTCGTATGCTTAATGATGGAGATAATCATGGTTCTATTTACAACTTGATAATTAAACGTTGGGAGTTGATATAATTAATAAAGAGGCACCGGTGGACAATAGTTGAGATCTGTCTTTTATCCCCTCCACTTGTGTCCAACTAAGACCACGAGTACTTGAAACCTGTTCATTGACTATCACACTATCCATATGTTGGAGCCTTTCTGGGATCCCCTAGGCTTGAACTTGATTCTAAAGAATGTTATGGGGCTACAACTTGTTCGGGCTTTATACGTTACCTACTACACATATGACGTGTATGCCATGTATGAGATATTTATTACAAGTTGCTTGATGAGCGTTTATTACTATTGTGTAGGTGCGACACTTTGTTACGGTAATATATTATCTATGGCCTCTCCTCGCATGACAAGTGCACGTGACCTCTGGGTCCATATGAGACTTAGTTATATCTCATATGGGTAGCATTTTTGGGTGGCCCCTAAAATATTCTCTAGTTTCTTGGAACGATTCTATAGTGATGTCTTGTTGTTTTTTATTCGTTTGCTTTTCCGAGGTTGATCATGAATGTGTTTCTATTTGTGCACCCCTGCAGGTAAATCTTTTTAAAAAGCCATGTCCGTGGTTATGTATGAATTAGACCATAGTTTCTCGACCATAGACAACTTACACTAAAGTAGTAGTAAGTTGGGCAAGTACCATGGAATGATTAATAAAACTGCCAACTGTGTGAGTTTTCTTTGGAAGGAATTCCTCGTTTGGTCTTGAGGGGGGAATCCCGGGATGGGTTATGTTTGGTGTTAGTATCAGGTTGGGTCGAATAGGCCTCTCTTACCCCTCTTTAATAGCCGATAGTTATATCGTGTCTCTATAGGTTATTTAGTGCATGCTTTGCTGCCGCTAGGCCACCATACCTTTGTAGGCGAGAGCCGCTGAATTCTAAGCCTCACCATATATTGGCCTTAGTACTAACCACTTCCTCTTTATTTTGCCCTTTGCCGGCACCCCTTTGAATTGACAAGTATGAGTTCGATGATGTTAGCAAGGTTACACTTCTAGCTTGGCCTGGACAGGGTTATGGACGCCATTGGTTATTTTTCAGGACTCTTAGTCCAATTTGCATCTTATCCATACTCGGATTTTGTATCATTTTCAACGTGATTTGGATCTTTCTAATGCATATTCGTACTTTTGACTTGCTGAGTCATTGTTGTATATATATATATGTTCTTGTGGGTTTCATCGTGGACTATTGTGTAATGGTATTACTTCATTTTCCACCCGCACGCAAGTTCTTGGTGGGTATCATCAAATCGTTTCTATGAGGGTTTGGTGGGAATCGCTGAAATCTTCATAGGGCCATTCGAGGGTGTTATGACCAAAAGTCTACCCCCATCCTAAGGGTCGCGCCTCAAGTCCTTACGAAAATCCCCCAGGGGAGGGGGGCAGATAATCCGGCCCACCGGGAGGGGTGGATTATCCGGCCAAGAAAAAAAGCTCTGGCCCTGGTCGGATTATCCTGGGAAATCTCCACCCCCTACTAAGGGTCGCGCCGCTAGCTCCTTGGTCGATCTAGCCAAGGGTGAATAATCCACCTTAGATCCTTTGTTTTGCTTCATTTGACTAGGAGTTCTTTTTGGGGTGTAGTGCCTGCAACACTCAATGCACAATTAAATTGTCCTTGGTAGTGTTATGTAACACATAAAACTCTAGGGATCATGAAATGTTCTTTCACCCACTCGGTGAGTTTACATCCATAAGCCGCGTTGAATATGACTAGGTCATGGGGATGGAATGATTAAAAATCTAATTTAAATTTAATTCGGTCATACCTCCCTAAATGGGAAAGGACCAGGAGGGAGGGTCGCCACCCAAAGGAAGGGGAGAAGGGGCCTGATACGTCGTAAAAGTATCTATAATTTTTGATGTTCCATACTTGTTGAGTATCTACTTTTCTTTGCTTTGTCTACACTTTGAGGTATTTTTATATGTTTTCTGGGACTAACCTATTAACAAGATGCCATAGTGCCAGTTGCATGTTTTCTATTGTTTTTGGTTCCAGAAAAGTTAGAAAATGGATATTGTCGGAATTGGACGGGACAAAAGCCAAAGTCAATATTTCACCGAGGAGAACACGGAGCCAGAAGACGAGACGGAGGAGGGCCTCGAGGGGGCCACACCCCCTTTGCCTCCCTCTTCGCCTATAAGAAGCCCCCGATACCTAAACCAAGTATTCGATCAATCTTCCACGAAACAGTTCATAGTCGTCGCCACCATCGTCCCTAGATTGGGGGGATCTGAAGATCTTCTCGGCACCCTGCCGGAGGGGAGAGATCATCCCGGAGACCTTCTTTATCACCATGCCAGCCTCCGGTACGATGCGTGAGTAGTTCCACCTTGGACTATGGGTCCATACAGTAGACATATGGTTGTTTCTCCACCTTTGGGCTACCATGTTTAGATCTTGTGAGCTCCATTCATGATCAAGATCATCTATTTGTAATCATGCATGTTGTGTTTGCAGGGATCCGATGGAAGACTTGCTGCTGTGCTCATCATACCTTCCTCTTGGGGTTTCCCAATGAAGCTCTACAGTGATCTGAGCCGCCATCAACGAGTTTTCTGGCGCCGTTGCCGGGGAGGCTAAGGACGTCTTCACAAGGGGAGTCCTTCACAACCTTCCTCTTTACTTTGTTTTTGTTTTGCTTAGTTTCTTTTTCTTTGTTTTGCTTACTAATTTTTATCAAAAATTACAAAAAATTTAGTTTTGTTTGGTTTGCTTTTTCTTATCAAAAGCACAAAAAAATTAGTTCCTACTATAGTTGTTGGTCTGTTGTTGCCTTGCTTTGTCATGCTTTCTATCAATGGTTGGTTTCTTTGAAACAATTTCTTATTGGCAAGGTGGGTTCATGGAAAAATAAAACTATTATTATAAGGAACACCGCTTGTCACAAAAGGGAAACATTTATGGGAACAAATTGATAAATTGAATACTATTTTTAGAGACGTGTGCTCTACTTATAATGTTACATATTGCTTTGATAAATCTTGTTGCTGTAGGAGGTATAAACACATCCCTTTTCAATGTGAGTATAATAATAATGTTACCATGTCTTCTTATGTTAAAGTAAATTATGACTTTTATGATGTGGAACAAATTGAAGAATTTATTGCTTGGAAGGGTGCATTTGAACTTGCTAGTTTGCTTGAAAATATTGATGATTCACCATATGAATATGAGGTTTATGATATACTTAAAATTTTCTTTGATAATTACAAGGAAGAAAATGGCTATATTCTTGAATATTTTAATAGATGCTTTCCACAAACGGAAGAGACTAATGCCTTGTAGGAGCCTATGGAAGAAGAAATTGCTGAAACTGGAAGCTCATTAGATGAAAAAGAGGAGGAGAGTGATTAACAAAAGGAGGATGAATGTTATGTTCCTGTGGATTTTTTCAAATATCTACTATGGGTATAGTTATGCTCCTGTTATCTATGATAATCCTATTTGTGCCTAACTTCAAAATGCATGGTACTAAAGAATTTTTCTTAGAAAATGTTTATGATAAAGCTCTAGATGATGGTACTATATTGAATGATCAGTCACCTTGTTATAGAATTGTTAAAAGTGGGTTTGAAGGTTTTAATCCCACTATTTTTGAGCTTGATAGAAATTATGTGTTTGTAGATCATGAAAAGCATGTTTTATGTGATAGTTATATTTTTTAGTTTATTCTTGAGTCTACTAAAAACTATTATGAGAGAGGAAAATATGGTTGTAGAAGTTTTCATGGTACTGAAACACCTCTCTTTGTGCTGAATGTTTTGAAGTTACTCTTGTTTTATCTCCCGATGCTTGTCACTTTGTTCTTTGTGAATTTATTTGCGTACAAGATTCCTATGCATAGGAAGTGTGTTAGACTTAAATGTGTTTTGAATTTGCTTCTTGATGCTCTCTTTTACTTCAATTCATATTTCTTATATGAGCATCTTCTCAAACTATCAGTGCCTAACTTAAAGGCGTTAAAGAATAGTACTTCTTGGGAGATAACCCAATAGTTTTCTTGATTCTTGGAAGTTATTACTTTTGTAATAACCTCTCCTTATCCTTTTTGTTTGATTTTTGTGCCAAGAATAACCTCTAATGAGAGGGAAGTAAGATTTGGGGAGTTGTTGTTCTGAAACAGATTTTTGTGCTCCACTGTAAACATTCTTTAAAAATCTCTAGAAGTCGGATTGACCTGTAATTATCTGAATAAATCCCCCAGGTTGTTATCTCACTTTCTTTAGTTCAACACTTTTTGATTTGAGCAACATAAGGTCTTCGAAAAAATCGGTTTCTACCTGCTGGTATGTTTTGACAGATTTCTGCCATTATTTGCATTTGCTTCTTATTGATTCCTTTTTGGGTTCTTTTTGGGAAATTGAACTTTTTGAGGGAATTGCTACAGTAGCTTGTGTCTTTAGTGAAAGTTTTTGCTGGTTTGAAACTTGTAACATCCCAAAATTCATGAATTACAAAAGCTTGCATTTCATTCATGCATTCATAACATTCTTAGCTTACACAAAAATTTTCAAATCAAAACTCAAACTAAAACCAATTTTATGCCTATGGTTTATATCATATGAGGATTAGTTTTATTTTTATTTTCAAAGGACCTAAGTGTAATTGAGTAAACAAGTGTGTTTGACACATGTTTGAATACTTGGATCACACTACAAAAATCCAGAGGTGGTTTGAATTCAAACTCATTTGAATTTGGTTCCTGAAAATCCAAATAGAAATAGAAAAAGAGAAAAGAAATAGAAAAGGTCCAGCGCCACCAATTCGGCCCAGTGCCATAAACAGCCTAACAAGCCACCCGACCGTTTCCCCCTCTTCTCTCTCTCTCACGCGTAGCTCTTACCCCGCTATCACTGCCCGGTGGACCCACGCCAGCTCAGCGTCGACTTCCCCCAAATCACGTACCAGACCACGCCGTCGCTGCCGTTTGCTGTCGATGATGGCGCGACATAAAAGCCATTGATTTAGCAAGTGATTCTCGTTGTACCTCTGCCTACTTAAGCCCCTCCACACCACAAGATTTTCCCCTCACTCACCACCCCCTTTCCGCCACCAGGCTGCCGAGAATTCAGCTTGCAACGCCGCTGCCCGAGCGTCTCCGGCGAGACATTGCGGTGAGCTCCGTCCACCCCGCCCCTTCTTGTTCATGCTAGCATGATCTCCTGGCTCGTGCGCTTCATCTCATGCCTCTATTTTGTCTGCTCGTGACCTAGGTCGTCGGATTCATCAACCACCGCAAGCACCCGACGCCCCTCTCGTCTCCGACGAGGAATTGTGGTAAGTTGCGACCACCCCCAACCTCTAGATCAAACGATGACGTCCTCCTCATATTTGTGCACGCACTGATACCGTTCGTTTGTGTAACATCCCAAAAATCATAATTCGAATTTTTTTCATATCATTCATGCATTCATAAGCATTTGGTTATTTTCAAACAAGATTTCAAAATCAGAAACCATTTATATGCTTATTATTTTATGCTAGAAAGGAAATGGATCTATTTTACACTCAAGTATGAGAATACCTTGTTTTGATCATAAATGTTTCAAAGATGAATGCAAAGCTATCACAAAAAACTTTCAAAACAAAATTCTAAAATAAAACTATTTTATGCCTATTATCTATATTCATTTTAAGGCATGGTTTTATTTTATTTTTCTTTATGTCAAAGTGTTTTGGACTAAATAGTAAGGTTTTATACTTATTTAAGTACAAGGATTTCACTACAAAAATCCAAAAGTGATTGGATTTCAAAATCATTTGAATTGGATTTGAATTTGGTTTTAGAAAATCAAATTAGAAATAGAAAAGGAGAAAGGAAACAGAAAAAGGCCAATGTAGCCATTCTGGCCTAGCCCCAGATCCAGCCCACTAATCCCACCCGGCTGTTTCCCCCTCCCATCTCTCTCTCACCCGCACCTGCTCTACCCTGCGGTCACTGTCTGGTAGACCCACGCCAGCTCACTCCTTTCTTCCCCAAATCACACACGCGACCACATTGTCGCCGGCCGTTTCCTCCTCATCACTGCGGTGATCAATCCCATTGATTCGCCGCGAGATTTTCGCCCCTGCTCTGACTATTTAATCACCACCTCGCTGCGGTCCTTTCCCCCAAAACACTTGCACCCAATCGCCCCTAGGCTGCTCGTATTGGAGCTCGAACCACCACTGCCCGACAAACTCCGGTGAAGTATTCCGGTGAGCCTCGTATGCCCCTTGCCTGCTAACCCATACTATCGTGCTCCCCTTGTCCTTGCGAAGCTTACTATGCCTTTGGTTTGCCTTGTACTGCCCCAGAGCATCGACTCCTTTCTCGGCTGAGCGCCACCGATGACTAGCCCAACTCTGATGAGCAATCTAGGTAAAATCCGAGCGCCCCTTGCCTTTTGCCTTCCACTGTCGTGTTCGCCTAAACCTTGCGCACACCCTAATGCTTCTGGTTTGTGTTAGGGCGACCCAGAGCATCGTCAACGTCTCCTCCATCACGTGTCCGGCGCCTCCAGCAACTCCGACGAGCTCTAGCCACTTCTACAGCACGCCCCCGTCCTCGCCATCGACACGTTGAGCTTCCTCGTGACTTTGCGACACTGGTAAGCCAACACACAGCCCCCAGCCCCCTCTATATTCGCCGGAACAGCATCGCCGGTAGCGCTGCCGCCGCCAGTGCCATTTACGCCACCCGCATTAGGTCAAAGCAATGAGATCCACTGGATCTGGATCCAGCGGTCAAGATTAGAACCAACAGTGAATCGGCACGCGTAGATCTGGGCCGTAGGATTTAGATCTGGTGGTGTAAGTTAGTTTGCCAGTGAAGAGGTAAGTTGTGATCTGGTGCGTTGGATATGATTAGATCCAACGGCGCAGAAGCACGATCCATCCCAAAGCGGTACTGGCCAATCAGAAGCCGCCGTGTGTCTGGATTTTTCATTTAAAATCCAGATTTGATTTAATTAGATGATTTAACTTGTAAAATTCATAACGTTTGTTTTGTTTATCCAAAAAATACAAATAATATATCAATGGATTCACAAAATTAAATCCTACATATCTATGGGAATAGTTTTGTATTTTTATTCTGTTAAAATGTAATTTTATGCAGAGACATTTGTAGGCTTATTTTGTGCATAAAACTTATTTAGAAAATGTTTTTAAAGCCAAATTAAGTTTAGTTAGTCTCTAAATGTTTATTTTAGTGTTTAGTACTGTTTACTTGTCTTGTTTAGTTTGAGAAAAATCATCACATGGCATTTACATGCATTCATATATTTTTGCTTGATTGTTTGGAATATAAATTGGGTGCTATCATTTTATGTGTAGATTTTGGTGCTAGTGGTGATTGTGATTGTGAGGATTGTTGCTACTCCCCCAACTACCAAGGCAAGTGGTGCTTCATGTTTTTGTCCTAATATTTTGACTATGCACTAGTAATATTTTGTATAGGGCTTGCATGATATTTTTGCTAAGTAACTATATGCTATGCTATGGGAAATCCTAGTAGTTGTAGTCTTGATAGAATTTTATCTAAGATAAGATACTTGTTATATTGCCATGCTTAGCCTACCTAGAAGCAAACAAGGGTGGATTATATATATGCTATGGAAAATGTTGCTAAGTCTTTGACTTGTGTTTTTGCTTAATAAAAACAACTAAGTGAATGAATCACCTGGGTGGAATGGTATGTTTGGGTTATGTTGAGTGGTTACACAAGGCCCATATCTATGGTCTACCTTGTGTATCACACTTGTGGAAAGCCACCCATGAACAAAGGGATTTGAGATACTTAGTGTTTAGAAGCTTCTAGTGCAACCACATGGCATATGGGCTCTGCCTTGATCATATAGGTTGCAATAACTTAGCCAGATGGACAGTTGGTGGTAGGGTGATAGGTTGGAGCGCGTCCATTTGGTCTAAGGGGAGGCTTCTGAAAGGTCTCGTCTTGATGCATGTCGAGTCTTGTGGGGAAAGTGCACCACCTCTCGAGAAGGAAAAATCTAAGTACTTAGTCGTGTCCCTGGCAATGGACAATTTTGAGCATCAAGACACTAAAGCTATCAAGGATCTCCTCATCCCAATTTCTAAGTTAAAAACTTGTGGTTGAACAAGGGAAAAGGTTCACCAATGTCTATTGGTCGTTCCTTGGGAGTTTTTGTCAAATAAAAACTTAGTGTTTTCAACCGATAGGCAAAAACCTATTTTGAGCAAAGCAAGCCTAAGCTACACTTAGCCAAATTCATGTAGAAGTTAGAACTATTATTCAACTAAGGTATCACTTGCCAATACTATTCTAATGTATTGACCCACTGTGGCTATAACTTGTGATGTTGCAGGTTACTCTGATGAGGATTAGGGTTATGAGTCTACACTCAACATGTTTGCCTGTGGCACATGAAGATGAAGACTTTACTTTATTTTGTTAAGTTGAACTCTTGTACTAGACTATGACTATGGAGTTGTAAAAGACTATGTTTTCTATGGAATGTCCTAGGGAGGCCTAGAACGTCGCCGTCGTCTCCGTCAAGCCGTGCCCGACGCCAGCAAGGTTTCCGACTAGCTCTTCCAGCCACCACAGCACGCCCCTGCCCACGCCAGCGACACGTCTAGCTTCCTCGTGACCTCGCGAGTCTGGTAAGCATCACCGCAACCCCCAGCCCCCTCTGCAATCACCGGACCATCGCTGCTAGAGCGCCACCGCCATGCAGCTGTCGCTAGCGCCGCCATACCTTGGTCGCATGCACTGTAGCCGTTGGATCCAGATCCAGTGGATCTGATTAGATCACTTAACGAATGGGTACGTTTAGATCTGGCCCATGCGTTGCCACTTAAATCCTACGACTCTGAATGATTGATCCAACCGAACTGGTACGGGTCAATCAGACACAGCCACATGTCTAGGGTTTTGATTTAAAATCTGTTTTTGTATCTATTAGAGATTCAAACTTATAAAATTCATAACTTTTGTTCTGTTTGGTCAAATTTTGCAAATAATATATCATTGGAATCAGAAAAATAAATCCTACACTACTGTAGGCTTGAATTTGTATTTTGCTTTTGTAAAACTTGATTTATTTATAGAATCAAATATAGGCTTATTTTGACTATTATTTAGAAAATAATTTTAAAGCAAATTCAAGTTTATTTAGACTATAATTAGTTAGTTTTGGTGTTCAGTACTATTTTACTTGAATGGTTTAGTGTAGAATTTATTTCATTGCATTTGCATGCATTCATATATTTTTGCTTGATTATTTGAATGTAAATTTGGTGTTATCATTTTATGTGTAGATTTTGGTGCTAGTGGTGATTGTGATTGTGAAGATTGTTGCTACTCCCCCAACTACCAAGGAAAGTGGTGCTTCATGTATTTGTCCCATTATTTTGACTATGCACTAGTGATAATTTGTATAGGGCTTGCATGAAATTTTTGCTAAGTATCTATATGCTATGCCATGGGAAATCCTAGTAGTTGTAGTCTTGATAGGATTTTCTCTAAGTTAAGATACTTTATATGTTATCATGCTTAGCCTAGCTAGTAGCAAACAAGGGTGGATTATATACATGCTATGGAATTTTTTTTGCTAAGTCTTTGACTTATGTTTTTGCTTAATAAAACAACTAAGTAAATGAATCACCAAGGTGGAATGGTATGATTGGGTTATGTTGAGTGGTTACACAAGGCCCATATCTATGGTGTACCTTGTGTATCACACTTGTGGAAAGCCACCCAGGAACAAAGGGATTTGAGATACTTAGTGTTTAGAAGCTTCTAGTGTAACCACATGACATATGGGCTCTGCCTTGATCATATAGGTTGCAATAACTTAGCCAGATGGTGGTAGGGTGATAGGATGGAACGCGTCCATTTGGTCTAAGGGAAGGCTTCTGAAAGATCTTGTCTCGATGCATGTCGAGTCTTGTGGGGAAAGTGCACCACCTCTCGAGAAGGAAAAACCTAAGTACTTAGTCGTGTCCCCGGCAACGGACAATTTGAGCATCAAGACATTGAAGCTATCAAGGATCTCCACATCCCAATTTCTAAGTTAAAACTTGTGGTTAAACAAGGGTTAAGGTTCACCAATGTCTATTGGTGGTTCCTTGGGAGTTTTTGTCAAACAAAAACTTAGTGTTTTCAACTGATAGGGAAAAACTATTTTGAGCAAAGCAAGCCTAAGATACACTTAGCCAAATTCATATAGATGTTAGATACTACTACTCTACTATGGTATCACTTGCCTCTATAATTCCAAATGTATTGACCCACTGTGGTTGTAACTTATGATGTTGCAGGTTACTCTGGTGAGGATTAGGGTTATGAGTCTACACTCAACATGCTTGCCTGTGGCACATGAAGATGAAGACTTTACTTTAATTATTTATGTTTTGAACTCTTGTACTAGCCTTTGGCTATGGAGTTGTAAAAGACTATGTTTATCTCTGGAATGACGATGTAATAAAGACCTTTTGTATCTATGTACTTCATCTTAAACTGTGGATGCTAGCATTTGATCCAAGGACTAGCATTGCAATCACAGGGGCCTTTACCTTTATAAAGGTGGGCTCTTACAAAACTAAACCCAAAGGTCTATTATCTTTTGAATGCACTAATGTTGCTAATGAAGATTGTGTGAAGTTCTGTATGAAGGAAAAATTTTAGGTGTAAGGGAAGAATGATGTAATAAGATGAAGAATGGAAAAAATCTCAAGCTTGGGGATGCCACCCCGTGTCACCCTAAGAAATATTCAAGAGGTACAAGCGTCAAAGCTTGGGGATGCCCAAGGCATCCCCTTCTTCATCAATAAAAATCTCAAGTCATTCTAGACACTTTGTTTTTATTGTTTCATGCGCTGTTGTGTTGTTCTTGGAGCGTCTTAGTTTTCGTTTTGGTTTTTGTTTGCTTAGTTTGCTTGAATAAAGTAGTTGGATCCCCGCTTTTGTTGTGTTGTTTCAAATAAGTTTATTGGTGTTGGAAAGGAGTAGGAAGTTCTTGCTTTAGTAGTACAAGAGGAGCTTGCTTTGACTATGACTATGACTTAGACTTTAGTATGTGATACTAGATGTTGTTTTGACCTTATGCTTAGTGATTATTGCTGTAGCATGACTTGTTCCAAATAATTAGGATTGCTTAATGTGCCTTGAAAGAATCATGTGTTGTTTGAGCATACAAAAGCATAGTATTGTGGTATTCTCCTTTGATGCTTTGTTTGGGTTGACTTGGCACATGCTCACACCATGTTATGACTATGAACCAGTCACCTTAGCCTCTATGATCATTTAGTTTTTGACTTGTGGTACCACTTTATGCTTTGATTAGTAATGTTTTGTCGCTCTGCATGATTACGGCCATTATTGCTCTCTTAGGTGGTCGCTCCTAGTCTTTTGCTAGCCTCCACTTGTATGAGTAAGCTCTACTCATGCATCCAACTCCCAAGAAATCAAGTTATTCCAAAGTGTCCACTATAAATTCCTATGCATGGTGTGTTACACCATTCCAAGTATATTCTTGTTTTATCTATCTTCCAAATTAAACTTGTTATGTAAAACTTAGTGATTAAATATATCACAAACTTGATGGCACACTTTATTTTTCTTGCCCCTAATAAACTTGAACCATTGTGTCATCTATGTTGTATATGCTTGCACTTATACATTGGAATTAGCAGAACCGTGCTATCACGAGGAACGCTTTCAACATTGCACTTGTACATTGTACCCAGTTGATATCATGCTCTTTTGTTTATGGATGTCATCGGTGTGAAATGAAAGGGGAGCTTGTAAGTCCATGGAGTTATGTATGTGTGTTAGAGAAACGCCTGGGACGCTAGCCTAAGCCATGCCTAATCATGGTGGAAACTTGCAGCATCACCATAGTGAGCAATCTATGAAGCATTCTTCTTATAAAAAAGAGATAGTGATTGAGAAAAAGGAAAAAAAGAGATGAGAAAAGAGGAAAGAGAGAAAAAACACCATTTTCCCATGGTAAATAAGAAGATTTCTGAGATGCTCATTGTCTGCTTGCCTTGTCATTTTGATATGGGATAACTCCTGTATCATATGCAAGGGGTACCCCGTTGGCGGTTTTCTATGATACACATGTACTTACTATGACAAGAACTTACCGATGACTAAAGTTGAGTAGTATGAGTAGCGGCCCTCGTACTCAAGGGGCATGAGTTTGACAACTTATACTTTGTCAAGCATATACTCCATAGTTTGTTCACTTTAACCTTAAACACTTCAAGATGCTTATGATAGGGGAAATGAGAGCTGAAAGCTAACAAGTACCATAATTTTTGGAAGCTCTTTATGAGACTTGAAATCCCTGCTTCCCTTTGAAGGGTCTTTCTTCCACTTTTATATTGAGTCTCTACCTTCTATCCTTAGGCACCAATTAAGAGAGCATAGTTGCCATTCTTAGTTCTATGTGCATTGTCCCAAAACCTATTGATTGATTCATATTGCTGATATTGCTTGTTCTTGAACTATTTGTATCTGGTCACTCTTATGAACTTTGAAGGTGTCTTATGCATTTATTGCTACTCCATGAGGGACAAGCTGAATGCCACTATGCTATGTTTTCTGTATGTGAAACAAACATATGTCTTTCAATGCATTGTTATTCATGATCTTTGTTTGTATCCTTTCATGTTGCAGCATAGTTGCTATGTGTTATTGTTAGAACTTCATCTTTCATGCTCATGTTTAGAGTACTTTGATCCCAGCTTTCAATGCTTGCAAATGGTTTGATCTTGATTTTGATGGTGCATGTCACCTCAAAAATTATTCTTTTTATCACTTACCTACTCGAGGACGAGCAGGAGTTAAGCTTGGGGATGCTTGATACATCGTAAACATATCTATAATTTTTTATGTTCCATGCTTGTTTAGTATCTACTTTGCTTTGCTTTGTCTACACTTTAAGGTATTTTTATATGTTTTCTAGGACTAACCTATTAACAAGATGCCACAGTGCCAGTTGCATGTTTTCTGTTGTTTTTGGTTCCAGAAAAGTCAGAAAATGAATATTCTCGGAATTGGATGGGACAAAATCCAAAGTCAATATTTCACCGAGGAGAACACGGAGCCAAAAGACAAGACGGAGGAGGGCCTCGAGGGGGCCACACCCCCTAGCCATGCGGCCAAGCCTATCCCGCGCCTGGGGGGGTGCGCCTCCTCGGGCACCCCCTCAGCCTCCCTCTTCGCCTATAAGAAGCCCCTGATACCTAAACCCTAAGTATCCGATCAATCTTCCACGAAACAGTTCATAGTCGCCGCCACCATCGTCCCTAGATCGGGGGGATCTGAAGCTCTTCCCGGCACCCTACCGGAGGGGAGAGATCATCCCGGAGGCCTTCTTCATCACCATGCCAGCCTCCGGTATGATGCGTGAGTAGTTCCACCTTGGACTATGGGTCCATACAGTAGCTAGATGGTTGTTTCTCCTCCTTTGTGCTATCATGTTTAGATCTTGTGAGCTTCGTTCATGATCAAGATCATCCATTTGTAATCATGCATGTTGTGTTTGCGGGGATCCGATGGATACTGAGATTACTATGTCAAATTGATTAATGATTCTATCTTGTTGATTCTATCATGTCTGTGTTGTTTGAGATCTTGCATGCTCT
This sequence comes from Avena sativa, assembly GCA_916181665.1. Taxonomy (NCBI): domain Eukaryota; kingdom Viridiplantae; phylum Streptophyta; class Magnoliopsida; order Poales; family Poaceae; genus Avena; species Avena sativa. Next base: position 112,603,861 of record OV702298.1, read on the forward strand.
CTGTTTCTAGTAGCTATCTTGGCCAAGTAGATGCTAGTGACTCCAAGAGGGAGTATTTATGCTCGATAGTGGGTTCATGCCTCTATTGAATTTGGGGAAGTGACAGAAATCTCTAAGGTTGTACATGTGTTGTTGCTACTAGGGAGGAAACAACAATATCTTGTTCATGGAACAATTGTATTGTTTACTTTACACACTTTGCTTAAAGCAGTTATCCGTTGCTTGCAACTTAATACTGGAGGGGGTTCGGATGATAACCTGAAGGTGGACTACTAGTCATAGATGCAGTTGGATGGCGGTCTATGTATATTGTTGTAATGCCCAATCAAATCTCATAGGATCATGAATGCCTAGTATTGCATTGTTATGCCTTGCTCTGTCCTATCAATTGCCCCGCTGTAATTTGTTTACCTAGCATGTTATGTTGTTTATATTAAGGAGAACACCTCTAGTGAACTATGGACCCTGGTCCAATCTTTACCATTGATACATCTTCCACTGCTACTGTTTACTTTCTGCAAGCCACCATTGCCTTCCACACCATATGTTTAATCCTTTGTTTTCAGCAAGCCGGTGAGATTGACAACCTCACTGTTCGTTGCGGCAAAGTCTTGAGTTTGTATTGTACAGGTTTCCAAGTTGCTAGCAACACCTTTGAGTCGTTTCCTTCCTCCTACTGGTTCAATAACCTTGTTTTCTTTCTAAGGGAAGACTTGTTGTTGTGCTCATCATACCTTCCTATTGGGGTTTCCCAACGAAGCTCTACAGTGATCTGAGCCGCCATCAGGGCCGACTGTCCTGGGCTTGGCATGCGGGTCCCACCCGGCCGCCGCCCCCACCTGGCCACCGCCTCACCCCTTTAGTGCCACATTGACCATTGGATGGTGGGAGTCCCTCCCCTTCCCCTATATAAGAAGGGGCACGTGGGGAGGGAAGGTCACACAATATTCTTTGGAGCCTTCGGGTCTTCTTCCTATTGGCTCTGCTCTCACTCATTGGCTTCCATGCTCGCGGTTCCAAGAAGAACTGCACAGGTGGAGGACGACTTCAACACTGGCACGCCCACTCACTGCTGGATCCCCGATCCAAAAGATCTACATATGTAATCTTGGCTAGATTGGAGAGACCGAGAGTCATCATTGAGAACCGTACATGTGCGAAACCACGTGGGTGTTGCTAGTTGTAGCACTTGGATTGTCGTGCGAGAAGCAACACAGCCTTGAGGTCAACTACATCGTTCAACTACATCATACGCGTTCACCGTGAACGTTAAAAGCTTTTAGTCTACAAGGATATGTCACCGAAACCTTCTTTGTTACAACATTAACTCGTAGATCTTGGCAATCGGTGTTGCGCTAGTCATGCTTTTTTTCTACTGTAAACCCTTTAGTTATAATGTTGCTTGACGAGAGATGAATCTAGGGTTATGACTAAGTCGAAGACTTAGACGATTATGATGTGTCCTTTTCAAGTGAATGTCTTTGAGTACTTATAGGTGTCAATGGTGGCAGAGTCTTACTTAGTAACGTTAGATCTTCATCTTGTCTTGCACGTAATCTTGATCCTCGATCTCCCTTGGATGCGTGTTCGGTATTCAGTATCTCGAAAGAACCGTCTTGCAGCCACACATGTCAGGTCGGTTGAGCTTATGTCGGCCGAGAGCTTCTAGATGCAGGCCTTCTGATGAGGATATATTTTATGAATATGATGATTCTAGTTGTCTCAGCTGGAAAGAAATATTGAGCCTCATTGCAAAATATCACAAGGTGACTTCATTCCTAGTTGAACATGATACTTTGATTTATAAGAACTTTATACTACCTAAATCATGGTGTTATTGTTTGACTATATTTAATATCCATCGGATTAGTGCCAACGGGAGGAGAGGGAGGAAGGCGACCGAGAGATGGAAGGCGGCCAAGAATGAAGGTTCAGTTCGGACAGACATAAGCTCTGAAATTGAAACGGGCGTGAATTCTTCATACCAACTCCAAACCAAGCAAATAAGTACTTGTTGGAAAGATAATTCCGAGAGCTTTCCAACGAGTACCTACATGTCTCCAGACCCCGGATAATCCGGCCCCCACACCCCTGGATAATCCGGTCCTGCTTCAGAATTTCTGCTAAGGACTTCTAGCGCTAATCCGATGAACATTAAATCTAATCAAACAATAACACTATGATTTAGGTAGTATAAAGTTATTATAAATCAAAGTATCATATTCAACTGGGAATAAAGTCACCTTGTGACATTTTGCAATGAAGCTCAATATTTCTTTCCAGCCGAGACAACTAGAATCATCATATTCATAGAATATATCCTCATCACCTTCAGATCCTTGATCACACTAGACCATATAAGCGCGCGTTTCTATGCCCGTTCATCTTGATAAATGAATAATTGAAGGTACTTGTGAATAACTGATTAGTTCAAATACTGGAGAAATATGGACAATATATGAGTATTGTGGATATTGTAGAAAATATCTATATTATATTCTAATATGCAGAGATTTTACAAGCAACAGTTCAAATCGATCACGACTATCAATGCTACAATAGCTTCATTGGGGTGTTAATAGCTACTCCCTCCATCTCAAGGCTTAGGACCTATAACTTTTTTAAGACGTCAATCCATGTAAAGTTTGACCAAAGTTTTAGAAAAAACTATCAAGAACTATTATATTATATAGATACCATGTGAAAATATGTTTTGTGATGTATGAAAGGATATGGATTACATATTGTAAATATTAATATTTTTCTCTAAAAACTTGGTCAAACTTTAGGTAGTTTAACTTTTGAAAAAAAAATTAAACCTTAAGCCTTGGGACGGATGTAGTATTGTCTAAAACGTAGGATACCATTCAATCAAAGAGTCCCGAGGACAGATTTGGATTTCTTCCTGTTGTTTCACGACCTTCTAAATTTGCTTGGTTGCCTTTTGTCAAGTTTGTTGTCTCACTTGCTTCCAGATCATTACATCTGATCACTGTAGTAAAACTGCTTCAAAAAGATGAATAAATCATGGCAGGTATTCGAGAATATGGCTCTGTTTATTCAAGACCATAACTCCATAAGCACAACAAAAGAGATATATGATGAATAGCAGGTACTTTGCACCTTAAAATGTGAAGTCTAGCAAACAAAGTAAGTACACCTAATTTTTTTTTTGTAAAGTTCTTGAGCGGCAAACCACGACATTGGTTCAGACGGAGTTGTTTCTACATGAATATAATACTACCAAGTTATGAACACCACCATTTACAACATGCAGACACATACACACACATACACACACTTTGAATGGTATCGTTGTCAACAAAGCAAAAAAGTTTGTTGCGAGCTATGTTTTAGAAAGCAAATATTTAAACACAAAAACAAAAGGAACAATTGTAACTATATATGCTTATAGGGAGGATCCCAATTGATCTGGTGGCCTCTAGTATTTTGTTCTTACCAAAATAATAATTTTAGGAAAATAAGGCAGCTTGGTTTTAGTATATACAAAATGAGTTCTAATAGTAGTCAAATCATATTATGAGACACCTTGAAGGCCGAAGGCAAAGAACAACATCAGATGGAAGACTGAAATCCCGATTTTCACCCGGGGCCGAGATCATTTTCTAGAGTAAAAGAAAAAACTATTTCCCAAAATGCATCTCAACATTATGTTATTTTAAGACAAGCAAATATTAAAGATAAAAGGATTTAGATCAATGTACCATCCATGTAACAAGTTAAACTACTCAACACGAATCGATGTAATGAATTTGAATCAAATAATCAACTTATGGCCTTATACCAAGTAGCATATCACATCGATCAATTGTAAAAATGCAGTTATATTCATCGCAAATGCTTATGCATTACAAATCTTATCAAATGTCACAACTTAATTTCTGCCGTCTCAAAGGAATACTATATGAAAACATGAATGGCACTACATTAGTTTCATGTCCTTGGAAGCAATTATATGTTATTCCACATGTTTCTGCAGCTTTCAAAGTTAATCTAGGTGGCAATCTGCTATGTAGGGCAAAAGAAACTGATCTCTTATCTACATGGCATATAAACTCATGTAGAACTATAGACTCAACCTCAGACTAATAATAACTTACTCCCTCTGTTTCAAAATATAAGATGTTTTATCTTTGTAAAAGGAGTGTATATAAACCCATTTTAGTGTGTAGATTCGGAGTGAACCTACACACTAAAATAGGTCTGTATACACTACTTTCACAAAGCTAAAACATCTTATATTTAAAAACGAAGGGAGTAATCAAACTGGTTGAAAGAAAGTAGCAACACTACTTTTCATGTCAGATCGACATGGTCTACATTCTACAAGGTAATCTTTTCATATAGTGGAAGTTTAGCACGCTACACAACAACCCTCTATATGCTGTTGCGCAAGACCTAAAGCATCTCATGTATGCCCTAAGAGAAGCCTCAGTTTGCCGTTCTCCTGCCAGGAACAAATCCACAACCAGATTAAAAACCCCAAAACTTGAAATTCGCAAACCGTTGCTTACTCCAATCGCGGCAAGGAGAGCGAATTGGATCTGGCATTTGACCTGAATTAATTTCCCATGGTAGCATTGACGCTGGAGCGCCATAAAGTTGGAGGTGTCTATACACATCCCCGATCCTTTCGCTACAGTTGGGGTGAATTGCAACTTGAAGCCATCATGTCAAATTCAGCCTAAATAGAGTAATTCAAAAATTCCTGAAATAATTCCAAAGGGGCGAAGGATGAAAAGTAAGATGAAGAGATGAAGGCACGCACCATATATGGAGGGGACAGGAAATAACGTATATCAACTCTGATTAACCATAACGGAAGGGAGATGAACGAGCTTCATCGTCATTACTCCGCCACTGTTGATATCGTGATTTTTTTTGGAGCAAGGTTTCACGATCGGTTCCTTTGAAGCGAAGGAGGAGGACTGTAGCCTGTAGGGGAGACTGACAGTGATTGGTGTTGAGAAAACTAAATTGGGCCGTAAAAGCATCGAAGACTATAACAACAGAAATTTACACAAACCAGTGCAACAACCCATCAGGAAATTACTATCTGTATACAGTCAAATCGTCCCGGTTAATACAAAGGTGTCCAACTCAATATCTGGAGTAGCAGCCCGGTAACGATGGAACGGACGGGACGGTAAAAATATTCCAACGATCCTAGGTGGGACTAATGAACAATCTGAGACGTTCAATACAATGATCGTACGGTTGCGAATGTTAAATGGCTATAGTGACTCCTAGGTTGCTCGGTTTTAATGTTTTTTAACTTAATAGATAGGCATGGGCAGTAATCATGGATTAATGTCCATGTAAGGTACGTGTCTAAATTTACCTATCACCAACACTAGTCGATGGCCACGACGGTGGTCAAACGTCTTATTGCGTTTCACATAAGCGGTATGACCGACGGTACATGCGAGCACGAGCTGGCATGTGGTGCGCCAGACGCCATGGTGCCGGAGGCCGTTGAGTAGCGTGAGCGTCACGCGAGAATTTGGAGAAAGAGCGATAGAACAAATTATTAAGGGGGATTATGCTACATGTAAGGCTGAGAATGAGTTTGGGTTGGTTTGCTCAAAAAATGGATTTGGTGGACGAGCTCACTAGAGCTTTTTTTCAATAAATTCGAAAATGGTATTTTAAGTTTTGAATAAATACGAAAAACATATGTACATCTAGGTAATTATATATATTTCAAGTGTGCGATATCTTGATCTGAATACATTGTATTTTAGGCTACATAAAATAAATAAAATCTGATAAGATTTGAAAGTTACCGTTCATCTGCTGAGATCTATATTTGTCTTTTTTGTGTAGCCATAAATACAAGATATTTCGAATTGGGACATTGCACACTTAGAGTATACCTCATTTCCCATTCAAATATTTTTTTCTGATTTTTTGGAACTTTGAATATACAAATTTTGAATGTTCAAACTAAAGGGCTCCAATGAGCTCGTCCACTAAAATGATCCTCCCTCCGTTTGCTCCCCTATGACAAGTTTATGTACCGCTTCATCCCAGCTTTCAACTTCTTGTTGTATGAATTTGAACGCAAGTTGTTCTATGTCTAGTGAAATCCAGGGGTACTTCAACATATTTTATGATTACAATCTGAAGGTAAGAGTATCTCCACTTGTTGGACGTTTTCAGGCCGAAATCCAGACCAAAATAGTGTCGGACGGACGTAACTTTCGGTCTAGGAACGCCGAATTTTCCACTCACGTTCCCATGCGAGTTCCTAGACAAAGGAAAAAGAGCGAAATGTTGAATATTTTTGTTCCTAATCTCTGGCCCAAGGTGTTCGATAGAATTATGCCCAACAAGTTCGGCGACAAAATTATTACAGAACTAGGCAAAACGGTACGACGGTCATTCGTCGACGGGGATGACCTCCTCCGGCGTGTCCGATGCAACGGGGATGGGTGCATCGGCGGCGTTGCCAGCCGACTGGTTGGAGGAGGTGGAAGCAGAGCTCAGCGTAGTCGTGGGAGTGGAAGCGGTCGGCGGAGAGCTTGGCATGCTGGCGGCATTGTCCTCCTGGAGAATGGCGTTGCAGCGCGCCATGTACCCGACCTTGATCGGCGTGCTCATCGCCGAGGTGTCTTCGCCGCCCATGAGAAACTGGAGATCCGTGTTCCTCTTCTTGGCGGCGTAGTTCGCCTTGAGGAGGTCGAGCTTCTGGTCTTGGTTCTGGAGTAGTTGCGCCCACCTCTCGCCAGCCTTATCCTTCCTGTTTTCGGCATGGGCCTTGGTGTCGACGATGCACTTCTCGATTGAAGTGTGGAGACGCTCGGCGGGAGGTCCTACAGCTTTTAGCATCTTCGCTTTCTTCTGGCCGAGCTCCGACCTTCCTTCATCGACAACAGTGGGAGGAGCCTTCGGGTTGTACACGTCGTCCTTGGAATTGGCAGGGCTCAGGCGAGTGTCTCGCCATTTCTCGCATTTCTATATCACGGAAAACACATGGTGAAACTTGAACTCCGTTTTGGTATCGTCCCGATAGAGTCCTAGTGCAATCATGATAGAGTCCGAGTGCACGGAGGAGCTACAAAGGCAAGGCAAAATGTGTCAAGACATGCATGCATGAGTCCCCAATGGTTGATGGGTGTGTGGCGAAGTACCTTGCTATCCATGCTTTCACCGCTGACGGGTGTGCAGTCGACCCCCTCGAGACAGCTGTGCCATTTGCTGCACGCCTGCTGGATGAGGCCCCAATGGTTGGTCATGGCTTTCTTCCCTCGCTCCATATGAATCTTGCTATACTTTGGGTTGTAAAGGATGCGCTCGTCGAACGCTAGCTTCACGAGCTTTCAGTAATTGTCTGAGTTTTGGTTGGCACCAGTGATGAGATCCATGCTCACCGATTTCCAAGCGTCGGCGAGGCAAAGGTCTTCAAGCGTCGTCCACTTGATCCGGGGCTCCTGCGCCAACTTGCCTTTGCCTCTGGCTTTCGTCGGAGCCAAGGCATCCCCTTCGGCGTCCTCCACATCCTCGGCCTGCATCTGCTCGCCCTGGCCCTCGGCGAAATCCCGAGACTCGATGCCGTGTTCGGCATCGACCCGAGACTTTTCCTAAGTGAAGAACGAGGTGTTATCGATCGCATCCAAACATGAGGCGATTATGTCCTACATATACGTCTCGGCCGACATTGCGGCAAACATGTTGTGGGCGTCAGCCTCGCCGAAGGTTGCGGGCGATGAGCTGCCGGCGAAAGGAAGGGGCCGTGGCGCATGGACGACAAAGGGCCCGCGTACGTCAGAGAGGTGGAGTAGGGGACGTTGATGTCGACGTTGAAGGGCAAAGAAGGGTGAGGCGCGGGGCAGGGGAATATCACGTTCAGGTTGAACCCGCCGTCAAACTCGAGGGATGAGGAGTACCTTTGGCGCGGGTCGGCCGACGAGATCGGCGAGAACCAGGCCGGCGAGCCGACGCTTGGCTGGCTCCCCTAGTGGGCGCCGTACTGTGGGGGGACGACCGGCCTCGGGTGCAACATCGCCGCGCGCAATGTCGCCGCCTTCTTTGCTCTCATCGTCTGCTCTTCGGCGAGGCCCTGGGTCACGGCGAGCTCCTTCGCCGCTTTTGCCCTCTTCTTCCTCTTCCTCCGTTCATCCGACGCGTACTTCCTCTTCTGGACAAGGGCAAGCCACTCAGCGTTGGTCAAGCCTTCAGGCCTCTTCGTCGGTGCTCTCGGTTTCCTCTCCTTTGTCGCCTCCGGTTCGCCGAGGTTGGATCGGAGTTTGACGAAACCCTTGAGCGCATGGCGGGCGGGAGCTCAACGAACTGGCGGGAGGTTGGGGGAATGGGGAGAAAAGGCGGGAGGGAAAGAAGAAAAGGGCGGGATCTCGGCCTGTAAACGCCGACAGGGTTGGTCCACCTGCATTTTCGCTTCGTCAGCGTTTTCAAGGCTTTTCTAGGACCCTGGGATCGGCCTGAAAAATCCGGACACAAATTGAGCCAAATTCAAACAAAATTCGAACGTAATCGGCATTTTTAAAACGCGACTCGAGGAAAAGCCATCCGGACAAAAGAAAAAAACGCGGTCCGCGTAACGGGTGAAAATGCTCTAAATGATTTATAGTTAGAAGTGAAAACCGAAAACCCCTGCAAGCCTTGAAGAGATCGTGCGATTCCCCCGTCCGGGGGCTTCTGCTTCACCGCACTCCCGTCTCATCTTCCCTCGTCACTGCCCCACCGCCTATACCGCCGTCCCCGTCAGCCCGCCTAGACCCTAGGCAGTTATACCACGCGAACACGGCAAGCACAACCGTCTCTGCGCGATCCGGCGGACGGGTTGCGGATGGCGATGATGAGCCGGACGCGGGATCTGCTGGAGGGTTTCGAGGGGTTCGTGCGGGACGGCTCGTTCAAGTGGCCCGTCCCCCGCCGCGCGGCGGACGACGACGACGACCCCGGCCGCTCTCCATTCGCTGGCAAGAGTGCGTCCGTCGCCGGCCTCTCCCCCATGGCCAGCGCCGTCGTCTCTCGCTGCTCCCGGTAATGTCCTAAACAATTGGGCTTCTGTGTTCTGAGTTCGAGAAGAGGAAATGATGCTCTGGGATGTCGTGATTTATTTCTCACATAAGTTATGGGGTTAAGAGAATCTCGTTCCGGAACCTTTTGCGAATATTTAGTGCGCAACCGCCATGACCTATTTTGCTATGCAATTAGATCATCGCGAAACCCAATCCTCTGTATTTGGTTCTTCCTTTTCTACGGAATTGCTTACCGGTACTGCTGTCTAAACTACAGTGTACAGTCGACCACGACGGAGGTGACAATCCTGAGTGAAGTCTCAAACGGTATTAGGTTGCAACTGCTATGCTGTACGGAATCCACCGAGGAAATCCTTGGGCATTGGGGTCTGAAATGAGTTCGTGTTGGTCATGAATGGGTTTAGTTTATTGTGCGGTACTCGGAACTGGTGTGTGCAACTGTTGCATGCGTTGTGACTTGTCCGCCAGTGCAACGGTCTTTTGTGAACCATAGGATTCAGTAGGTTGGAATGGAAACCGCATTGCATCGTGAAAATGGACATTGTGAGAAATAGAATTGGTGTGAACATTTATGTGACAGAAACAGTTTGAGTTTCCTGTCTATTAGGTTTTCTTCAAGATCATTGGGTGTTCTCCATTTTAGACAGAATTTTGTTGTGTGAACTGATATAGTTTAACTCGGTCGAATCATCAGTTGTCCAATTATTAGCTTGATTGGGAACCTATTGAGCATTCTCTGTTTCATGGAAATGTCGTAATGATTTTCTTTCATTTTGCCTTTTTTTGTGGAGCAGAAATAATCAGACATGGCAATGCAGTATGCACTGTCCTACTTTATTGTGAAATAATATTACCATGTAAAAAAATCGACTTCTCTTCGTTTCACGACATCAATTTTGTTGAATCACTGTTTTTTGTGTTTAATTACCTTTCAGAATTCTCGACATTACCATCGAAGACATGCAGTATGACTTTGATATGCGAGCGTCTGATTCCATAAGGCACCCAAGAAACTTTGCAAGAAACTTTTTGGAATATTGCTGCTTTAGGGCACTTGCACAGGTTTCACAAGTTGCAGGGTATCTTGCTGACAAAAGCCTTCGTCGCCTCACATTTGATATGATGTTAGCTTGGGAAGTTCCCTCTTCTTCAGGCCAGCTCACCGTTAAGGTAGGGTGTCAAGTGGGATCCCACCAAAATCCCACTTCTAGTTCATTTGCCAAAATCTAGTGTAAATTTGTATTCAAAATTTGAACTAGATTTTGATAAATGAACTAAAGGTGGGACTTTGGTGGGATTCCACTTGACACCCTACGTTAAGGTGCTTTGCTTTTTTTTGCTTGCACTATGTAACTTGTAGGTCATACAGAATGAGCTGAGTTTGCATTACAATCATCTTTAACAGTTGTCTGTTCTTACATTATGGTTCTGTATCAATATTTTTTTTATACAGAATTTCATCTCTTTTTGTTTATAGGTTGAGGTTGATAGCACAGTAAGTTTAGAGGCTTTCTCAAGAATAGCACCTGCCATACCAACAATTGCTGATGTAGTAACTTCTTCAAATCTCTTTGATGCGCTATCATCAACAAGTGGAGGCCGTCTTCCATTTCCTGTATATGATAAGTATCTTGCAGGATTGGACAGGTCACCTTCTTTATTGATATGTTGTACATATTGCCTTGTTCAAATGTCTTTGTGGTAGCAATTTCATCTCTTGTGGTATAATTCTTAAATAAAATACACTTCATGTAAGATTTTTTTGCTAGATATCTGGTCTTGAGCTCACATCTTTGGTGTTCATTACATGGCTTCCCTTGTGCTGTAAAGTATTTTACTTTGCAGAGTTTATATATGACATTACTCTGTACTTCCTATAATTAAATGTGCATGTGGATTGCTACATATTCTAGTTCTGATTGCCTACAAGATAATTAAGCTCGACCATTTTCTGCATTCATGCTTATGTACCACTGTATATCACCTTATCTTTCCTACTTATAGAGATTTGAGTTGGTGGCCGTCCATTTACCCTTTTCCATATCTTCCTTGTTTCAACCCAGACAAGTGGGGCCATGCAAATCTACGAGCATAGCAATAAGTGACCCTCTCTCGAACCCTACTACTTCCCCTTTCACCCAATCAGTCTTCTCCGATTTCCAATCTCTGCCAGCATGCTTCAAAATCAAACCCAACGTACCAAGCTCCTTGAATCTTGGAGTGAACCTTGCTATGCTAGCCTACCAAGGTTCATCTAGTCTATAGACTTTTGTCCCAAGTCGCCTTGCACGTACTAGTAGCTATATCCTTAATGCATAGTCCATAATTCATAAATGGATGTGTAGTGAATTAATTCAACTTGCAACTGTAAACTACGTTCCACCTTTTTTTTGTGGTTCCGTAGCGTAGCACCGGCGTCTTGCTAGTCGATGTAAATAAAGGAATGTAGATATATGGTGGATTTATATGGTGTATTGTAGTCAATAGCAGCTAATTTTGTGTCAACCCCATTATGTGTATGTCTGTTCTTAGTTGTTACCCAAATGAAGCATACAACTGCATCACACATTTGATTTCTTGCGTTCTTACTGCTTATTCTCAACAAACATAAGCCACCTTCTGAACTAAGATGGAGGTTTTTTGGGCAATCACCAACTAAGTTTTCATCTCCGAAGTTCTACTTGTACAACCTTGTAGTATACACCATTATATGGCCACTCGCTTCCTAATTCGTGCGCTGTGGTATTAGAGTCCTGCTTGAATTAATAAGGTTGTGTTGTGGGCAAATAACAACTGTACTTTTGCTTGCTCGAAATCATGCTTGCTTCTGCAGGGTGTAGCGTAATGTGATATTGAGATCGTAGAGCTTGAATAAGTATACGATTGTACGTTCTGGGGAGCATGTTACCTCATTGTTGACTATCTATACCCTGTTGTTCATATAGGCAGACAATTTTTTTGACCAGTTAGAAACATGCACGTACTAATGGACATTCTGAAGTGGTATCACTATCTGACATAGGATGGCAATGAGCATTGCTTTTTAGTGTTGAGTCATTTCTTGACTCTTTTAAAGTTGGTCGTAAGCAAATGCATGGGATAAAATGTCTATTAACTTTTTTCTCAAATAGTTACTCTTATTTTTCCTCTTAACATAGGATATGTAAGCATGAGTTTCTATTGGATATTTTTTGGTAAAGGCAGGACTCAAGAGTGTTTTCTGTCTCATATAGAGCTATTAAAAAAATGAAGGCACAATCTGAGTCATCGCTTCTATCGGGCCTCCGATCTCAGAGAGGAGGAAGGGTTCTAGAAGTAGATGGGACATTGACAACACAACCAGTACTTGAGCATGTTGGGATTTCAACATGGCCAGGTGTGTCTGGTTTACTGATGGGGCTGATCAAGTTGCTGTCACGCTTGATTACTTGTCCGTTATTGCTTAATTTCTGTACTTTTCATTGTCCATTTTACTAATATCACTGGTTTTCTACCCTTTCTGATGCAGGAAGATTGACACTTACAGATCACGCTCTTTACTTTGAAGCTGTTAAGGTTGTGACATTCGATAAGCCCAAAGCTTATGAACTTGCAGAAGATTTAAAGCAGGTTGTTAAACCTGAGCTGACTGGCCCATGGGGTTCACGGCTATTTGATAAAGCCGTTATGTACAAATCGACAACCTTGTAAGTTTAACACAAATCATCTGGCAATACTACATGAACTGAATATATGGTCTTTTACTGATCACTTGACTTACAGTTGATTGCTGTTTATCTTACAGAAAATTTGTTCTGTTAGGACTAGTGTTCTACTTCATATGATTAACATATAGGTTTGTCCTATCCTCCTTAAGTACATGTCTATGACTCTGTATATTCATGATGTGAAATGCAGAACAGAACCAGCGATCATAGAATTTCCAGAGCTGGCTGGCCACTCTCGCCGTGATTACTGGTTGGCCATCATATTGGAAGTTCTTTATGTCCACAGATTTGTTAGGAAGTTCGACATAAATGGAGTTGATAAAGAGGAAATAATTCTGAAGGCCTCGCTCGGTATCTTGCGGTTACAAGCCATTGAGGAATTAGCCTTTCCAGTTCCCAGTCGATATGAATCTCTTTTGATGTTCAATCTTTGTGACAAACTTCCTGGAGGAGATGTTATACTTGAAACACTAGCGAGTGCTATATCTTCAAGAAGTTCAGCTCAAGTCAACCAACCAGGCATGAACATTGGAATGCGTTCCATGTCTGCCTTCGCTGTCCTGTCAAACCTGGGTGTGGTATCGCCAGGTAATAATAGTGAGAGACTCTCTGTTGGTGAGATAGTCGTTGGGGAAATGAGTTCCTTGCAGAAGGCAGTTAATGAGTCAATGAACAACTACAAGAAGGTTGAATTGGCACAAGCCACAGTTGATGGAGTCAAAGTTGATGGGCTTGATACCAACTTGGTAGTGATGAAGGTAAAAACAGAACCAAAGTAGTCTCTTAATCTGCTTATACTTGAGATTTTTTAGCCTTTTTGAGCATTGTTAGTTTATCACCTGTTCAATCCAGCATTCACTTGCTTCAGCTTCACTACAGACTTTTATTGTTTCGAGCCAGGTTCTTGTTTCAGTCCCTATTACACATTGGCTTGATTAAGTTAGAAACTGGGAATATATAAATGCATACGTGTTGTCTTGTGGAAGTCCTAGATGGGAGGGGGAAGTGTTTGGGTTGCAATCATTCTGTCAGCCTCTTTAGGCTCAAAACATGTTAGTTTGAGGACTTGCATGATAGAGAGCAATCTATTGTGTCAGCTGGATTCAAAGTAAAATGAAAGGCAGGAATATTCTTATCCCTAGTATAAGGCATCAATTTGCTTTACTCATATTACTGTTGCACTTATATAAATTAAAGAGTAAGCGTTGCTACTAGTATAATCTGTAACTGAAGGTATAGATAGCATCACTTTTTTTTGGCTTCCATTTAATGTTTTTCATCAGTATAACTGCTCAATACCAAGTACTCCCTCCATTTTAAAATATAAGATGTTTTAGATTTGTGAAGAAAATGTATCTAGACTTATTTTAATTCTAGATTCACTCCAAACCTGAGTGAACCTACATACTGAAAGTAGTCTAGATACATTTGCTTCACAAACCTAAAACATCTTATATTTTGAAACGGAGGGAGTAGCAGGTAAAATGACTTGGCATGTGTTTGTAGCTGGTAGCTTCTGGATATTTGTTCACTATGGAAATATAAGTAGTCAGGGGATTCTTTATATATGTCCGCTGAATCAATTAGGTATTTGGACTTCGTCGATATCCTTGTTTCCACTGTTTTTATATGCCCACCGAATCTATATTCTGTCGGAGATGTTTGCACTGCTAGATGGTTTATGTTTTCAATACTATGGCACTAACCATGTCTGTCAAATATCAGTTTTCTATAGGCAATTTTGGAATTAATTATTAATTGTATTCAGGAATTGTTATCTCCGGTAAGTGAGATTTGGAGGTTTTTGGTATCGCTGGCATTATGGGATGAGCCTCTGAAGTCATTGGTCTTTTGCTTGCTATCTTCTTTTATTATCATCAGGTATGCTACTTTGTCCATATATGCTCTCATGTTCTTTATGTCAGACATGATGCATTGTCACCCTAGTATGTAGTGTTGGTTATTTGTATTATTCAACGTACAGATAGGACGTAAATAAGTGCAGGAATTATGCTCTGCAACAGCTCATGGAATAAGGCTTGCAAAATAAACTTACAGGGCTTGCAGGAGCTAATATTCGTGTAAAGAATGTGTGGGTGGTTGGAGTCTGGATATCTTTTGTAGGTAGGTTGTGGAAGTCCATTTATAATGGCAGCACTAAAACTGTATCAGAAGAATCATTTTTAGCGATGTGCTATTCTACCCTTTTAGTGAAATGATAATGTTGTGATTCTTGGGAAGCTATAGCAGGCCAACTTTTCCATTTGAATGTCCGCAACACAACTAAGTAGATATTTATCCCCATGGTGAATTATGGGCCCATTTGTTTTCTGAACAGGGGACGAGATGAAGACCTGTTAGTAACTAGCTGTATAACTGTTGAATCAGTGTGACCAGACCGGAGCTTATGATGTATGTTACTGTTATTGGTCTGAATATTCAGATTCAGTTACGGAGCAAATATGCGAGCTTGATGTTCACCATTTGTATTAACCTTCTCAGT
The DNA here is from genome assembly GCA_916181665.1 of Avena sativa. NCBI lineage: Eukaryota > Viridiplantae > Streptophyta > Magnoliopsida > Poales > Poaceae > Avena > Avena sativa. The sequence goes on from OV702298.1 coordinate 112,619,097, forward strand.
TTTATGAAATTTATTTGATCACTGGGGCATCCGAGTTGTTATTGATGCATGCCTAAAATGCATATGGTCATCAGTAGTTTACTTAGCCTGCAAAGTCTTTGACATAGAGGACTTCATCTCCTGCTGTAAGTTCAGATTGGATTGTAAGAGATAAGTTTTAGAACAAGTCAACTAAGTGCTATAAAAGTTTATGCGCTGTAACATATGAAACCAGGAAAGGGGAAAAATGTATTGCTCTAGGATAAAAAGGTCAACATCGTGGTGTATTTTTAGGATCTCAAAGTCCCAGCGCTTTTAGTTTGGTATTTACGCTGTCCTGAAATAAGTAATGTTCACGACTGGTTGTATTACTATTGCACTATGTTTTTTTTTCTGAAGTATCTTTATTAGAGGGTCTCTTTTAAGAGCAATAGCAGAATAGCAATTCCAAACTGGCACTCTGATAGTAAGCAGTTAATAGGCGCACATGCATTTAGGCCAAGCTACGTCTAGGGATACCAATAGTCCCTTTGTCAAAGTCCTAATGTAGCTTCTACTAGTAATTTGAGCGTAGTACAAGTCCACTGCTATGATGAATGTTAATTTCAATTTATTAATTAACCAATGAATTTTCATCCGTTCATATTAGTGACCAGTGATGATCCTACGTTTCTATGCTGATACAGGGGATGGGTAGTCTATTTTGTTGTTATGGTCCTACTGTTATCAGCAGCGTTCATGCTCCTGACAAGATTAACTAGTCAAGGAAAGCCAATGATCGAGGTCAAGGTGTCATCTCCACCTTCAATGAACACAATGGAGCAGCTCTTAGCTGTTCAAAATGCCATTTCCAAAGTTGAACAGCTTGTCCAGGATGCAAATATTGTTCTTCTGAAGATAAGAGCTTTACTGCTGGCTTTTCCATCTCAGGTGACTATCGTCTTAGTTCTCAATATTATTTCATCTTATTATTATTTTTTGTTTTGCAGCTTTGTTTCTCTGCTCTCGATTATATTATATGTGCAATAGTGTACTAAGAATGTAATGCACACTGTAGATTGTGTAGATGTTATTGTCCAAAGGGAGGCCAAGATTACACTTTAACTTGCAAATTTATATGTAATGCAAGGATTTAAGAGTCGCAACGCATCTTTTGTGGTTTGGCTGGGGAGAAAAGCTGCTACTTCTGAAAGATTCTCTGCCTACCTGGATAACTACTGTAGCAACCATCCCTGGATCTTATGGACATACTTAGTCCAAGTGTTGATTAAGTTTTCAGCTTACTTTCCTCGGCATGCCTATCTTTGATCTTGGTCAGGTGCCCTTTCTCAGGAAGACATCTAACATCTTGAAGTACCAGATAATGGTTCCCACCTCATCCAGTGGAGAGGACTCCCCAGTCCTCATCAGAGTTCTTCAAGTTGAAGTTATCAATGGCTGCAATCTGTTTCTGCACCCAGAACTGAAGCCTTAATTTACCAAATTACTAGCCCAAGCGTATGCGCTCTGCTTTTTCCTAGATGGAGGAGGATTATGAATGTTGGAGGCTTTCTATCATTAGGAGTTTGCATATCCATGTCCTTATCTTGTCCACCTTTTATCCTTATTAGGCCGATCAGCCTCCTCACCCTCAAATCCATCTTCATCTACTCCCTCCGTCTCAAAATAGATGTCTCAGGTTTGTCAAAATTTGAATGAATTTATATATTAAATAGTGTCTAGATTCATCTAAATTTTGACAAATTTAAGACATCTATTTTGAGACGGAGGGAATAGTTTATCTCAGATTTTTCATCATTATCTGGGTTATCATTATCCTCAAGAGTGGAACCATGGTATGATTATCCTCTGAGAGGACTTATGCAACTTGTATTTCAATGAGGCCTCTGCTGCACGAGGAGAACGGCAGCGGGATTCAGGGGCGAAGACGGTGGGCATCCCATGGGCGTTCGTGTGAAAGCAGTTCGATCTGGACATGTGTTGGAATTTGACCAGGACGCTGATGTTTATTTCAGAGGGGATCAGCGTGGGGAACTCCAGGTACAGGCAGTACATGATCAGGATTGACTGGCAGCGGACGAACTTAAATTGGTAGAAAAGGAATCAATCTGATTGATCGATGAGAAAAATTGGATCACAAGAAATTGAAATCGATAGGAGAAAAGAAAGATCAATTGGAAGCACGAGTTGCATCGTGTGGTGAGGGAAGAAAACACTAGACTCTTTGTATCACGTGAGGAAATATGCAACTTGTATTTCCATGAGACCAAGGGCCAATATATATGCACGTACCTGTGTGTTAAATATGCACGTACAACTCCGCAGTGTCAGACTGCTTACATGTTCTATTGAAAAATACAGTTTGTCTAATTTCTCTCTGTTTCTATGTTTCCTTAATACTTGTACTTTACAGGCTACCGATAAAGCTATCCTTGCTCTGGTGATGATGGCTCTAAGCCTTGCCTTCCTGCCCACAAGATTGCTTGTCCTGGCCATGTTTCTGGAGGTGTTCACCAATAACTCCCCTCTAAGGAGAGCAAGCACAGAGAGGTGCACCAGAAGGTTGAGAGAGTGGTGGTTCAGCATACCTGCAGCTCCAGTAGTGGTCGAGAAGGATAATAAAGACGATAAGAAAACGAAATGAATATCCATGTGCGTGTCCAATGTGATGTTGTATCCTGTTTGTCCGATGCAGCTTTGATGGGACCACGAGCGCCCCACTGTGTACAATGTTGATATTTTGACATACAGTTAGTATTTCAATAAAAGTGCTTCACTAGGGAATTATTATTCCAGTCTGACGTCTCTCAAAATTAGTCTGTTTTCCTGAACCGATGAGGTTTGCTGTGTAACTGAGGTCACAACGTTGACAATTAACTTCTGTCAAAAAAAACGTTGACAATTAACTCATTTTAACCGTACGATCATACTTAAAAGACCAACACCAATTTGCTTTGAGGTAGAATAGTAGTACATTAAAGTTATCTCGACAGAATATCAAGAGAATTCTACTAGCATTACAAATTTACTTCTGCAAGTACTTGTTCTAGTTATCTTTTTTCTTCTTTGCTTTCTTAACAAAAAATTTAAAATTGGCAAGAAAAATTATTTGTAACTGACGCCGAGCTGATGAGGAGCGGTGAAAATCTTAATAAAACAAAAAGTCATGAAGTGGTGAACCAGTGCAGACCTGCAAGAAATATATGATGAAGACGTCCAGAAAAAAACATCCCATAGATAGTCAAGCACACATAATATAATAATTAAAATCAATCAGAAACTAATAGAAATTATATAGGCACATCATATCTCACCAATCCCTTACATCTTTCATGTCCAAAGAAACATACTCACACATGAGAGAAGAAAGCATCATCGATATAATTAAATAAAGGGAGTTCTTCTTGATATTACCGTGGATATCCACAATAAAAATAGAAAATAAATCCAACACAATTCAAGATGGGAAGAAACAATCTCAAATCGTAATCTTGCAAGGTGAAGATCTATCTCTCTCTCTCTCTCTCTCTCTCTCTCTCTCTCAAGTACAAGTAATGGCTATGGGGTGTGGTGGCTAGGAGGTTGAAGAACATGGAGCAAGATGAAGAACTTCTTCCCCTTCTTTTCTGGATCTCTTCTTTGTCTCTTCTAGATGGAACGACGGCTACTGTGTTGTGTTTTTGCCTCTGGCCTCTTCACGAAAATTGTCCCTTTTGACAAGATGAAGGCGGTGGCAACTATATGGTGGGAACTATACAGCCGGAGAAAATATTCCCGCTGTATAGTTGCTCATTAAAGCTACCGGTTCCCTCCCTCGATTGCTTCCAAAAAGAGACTTGCTTGTTTTTGTCTGAATATTTTATTTTTCATGTTAAAAACCTCTGTTGATGTTTAGAACCTGAAACACACATTAAAAACCAAGTTTCCTTCGCTACCGAAGTATTAGAGTTAGGTAAAGCTAGAAAAACATCAAATCCTGACGAAAACCATCAAGAAAATCCATTAAAAATGTATCAAATCTCACAACTATCATTGGGCTTCAGGGTACCTCGGCGACTCGTCGCAGCTTGCCAATCGCGATGGATTTGGGCTGTTTCCACAAGGGGAGATTCCCACGCGCACCCTCGTGGGGGCAATTGGTAGCGGACCGCGCTCTTGAGTAGAGACGTGACCTCGCGTGGCTCGGGAGCGCCCTGGCGTCTTGGTTGTGAGGGGAAACGAGTTACGCACTTCCCAAGGGAGAAAGAAAGAGCCTAGGCGTGGCCGCCCAGCTATGGTCCCGCTGGAAGGGTTGAGCCGCTCGCTGGTCTCCGAGTGGAGTGCTACAGGGTCGGCGCCTGGCATGCTCCGAGGAATGGCTGCGAGACTTTCCCTCACGCGCCTTGCCAAGGGGCCTCCCGAGGGGAAGGCCACCTCGTGAAGACACCTATTGCTAGGCCCCCTGAAAAGGTGCTTTGGTGAAACATTTGAAGGTCTTGTGGATGAGGTAACTTACCGTCGTCTAGGCCTGTAAGTTCAGAGCTCACACTCCAGGACCTGCGAAGTTGCCCGCTGGGGAGTGTATCACCAGGTTCGCCCCATAAGCTTCTCGAGGAGAAGGCCATAGTACAAGTGCTAACCGGCTGGTCTCCCGAGAGCGGACAAGTGGCCAACACGAGGGCTTACCATCACTTTGGGAGTCAGGAGCCACGGGTGAGGTAACGTAAGGCTGCAGATCGGGCCGTAAGTTTAGAGCTCACACTTGGGTCCTAAAAGAGCTCAGAGGGACTGGGCCTCGCGAACCGTTTGCGAAAACATTTTGTTCTTTGATGTCCAGGAGCATGGGTGAGGTAACTCGTATCTAGACCCAGTCCGTAAGTTCAGAGATCACACTTTAGGTCCTGGATAGGCTAGCGAAGGAGCTAGGCCTCTTGAGCCACCCGTAGACCTTTCTAGGAGAGGGTCGTAGGAAAAAACATGCATAGCGATGAGTTTTTTATTTTTTAAGGTCTGGGAGTGTGGGTGAGGTAACTCATAGCCGGACCCAGTCCATAAGTTTAGAGCTCATGCCCCAGGTCTTGGACAGGCTGGCATAGGAAAAGGGCCTCGCGAACCGTTTCTTAGAAAGGGGGTTTTCGAAGTATTAAGAACCATGAGTGAGGTAACTCGTAGCCGGACCCGGTCTGTGAGAGTTCAGAGCTAACACTTTAGGGCCTGGACAAGATAGTGGAGGAACAAGGCCTCACCAGCCGTTTTCAAAATCATTTTGGGGTCCAGGAGCGTGGGTGAGGTAAGTCGTAGCCGGACCCACTACGTAAGTTCAGAGCACACGCTTTAGATCCTGGACGGCGAACGGACGGGAATGATTCCTCATAAGCCGCCCCGTAGACCATTCGCAGAGAGGGCCATAGGGAAAAACACGCATACCATTGTGGCTCGATACATGCACTGCGCGAGGGACACAAGCACCAGAGACCGTGGGTGAGGTAACTTGTTGCCAAGGAATGGTCCGTAAGTTTAGAGCTCGACGCTTTAGGCTCTAGTGATGCCGGTGAGTGACTAGTATCAGGGACCGTGCCTAGCCCCCCCGCTCGCGTGGTGTATGTGAAGGAACTCAGGTTGGTATGGTTTTCAAAGGAAACTCTTCCAAGGGAAAAACCAAATAGCAGAGTGTGCACAAGACACAAGATCCAAAAAGGCACTAAAAGTTCAAGCTTCTTATAGTACCATCGTGGCTCTCACGAGGTCTTACTAAATATAAGGCTGCGAAGGATGATGGTCTTTCGAGGATCACCTTCAAAAAGTTGTGGAGTCAGGCGCATTTCTTAGAGAGGTTTGTATGCCTTCCCGCCGCCTTGAGCTCTTGCTCGACCGGTAGACTAGCTGGCTTCTGGAGGGTTGCCGATGTTGTCCGCACGCTGGGTGCAATCCATCAAGAAGTCGGGAGCCCCCGGGTCGAGGCAGTCTTCTGGGGCCTCCGTGGTGTTCACGAGGGTAAGCGGTGGCGAGGCCTGGCTGCTCCGGAGGGCTCGAGAACTGACCGGGGTATGTCCCTCACAAGGTGCAAACAGCGTCGCGGCTGCCCTCTTGTCCATGGAGCTCTCTTGTGTGGCCATCAGCTTCCTCCTCGAGGAGCCCCCGACGTAATCCAGCGCGTCTATGTCCTCGGGGTAGGCGGCGGCTGCTTCTTTGTAGGCATTCTCGAGGGAGCATAGGGCCTCCACTCCATCACAGCAGACCGTAATGATCCCTCCGTTGCCGTCGGGTATCTTGAGGATGTTGTAAGTGTGGTGAGTGGATGCCATGAACTTGGCCAGCACAGGGTAACCAAGGATGACGTTGTACTGGAGCTTGATGCTGTCCACATCGAATTCGACGAGCTCGGTGCGATAATTACCGGGCATCCCAAATGTGACGGGGAGACACACCTGCCCGATGGGAGTATTGGTTCCGTCTGTCACCCCGGAGAATGGCTTGGTCGGCACATCCTCTCGTAGAGTGCCTGCAGCTGGGCGAATGTCTCGATGGAGACCATGCTCAGCCCGGCGCCCCCATTGATGAGTGTTTTCGCGACTGCGATGTTGTTTATGGTGAGGGGAAAATCATGGGAAGTGTGCCCACGGGCCTGGTGGAGACGGGGTGGTTGCGATCGTCAAAGGTGATGGGGCACTGAGACCACTTGATCTTCTGGAACGGGACTCCGGGCCTGGCAACGGCGACCTCGCGAGCGAGCAGCTTGAAGTGCTAGCCAGAGACCAAGGCCTGGGAGCCACCAAGGATGCAAGAGATAGCTCCTTACAACACTTGATAGCCCACGGGGTCCTCAGCATGACCCTTTTTTGCCTGTAGAGGGTGCTACACAGTGTTGGCTTGCTGGCCCATCTGCAAGGCGTCGCGGCCTCCGGTGTTGTCATTCTAGTTCGCACCCCCGTGGTGGCCACCCCTAGCCCCACCGCGCTCTCCACCAAGTTCCCCTTCCTCTGGCTATTGCGCATGTCGTGGAGCTTCTGGAGTTCATATCAGTCGTCAGTGGGGTGTCCATTACTCTTATGGAAGTGGCAGTACGTGTTGCTGTCCCTTTCTCCTCCGATGCACTCCTCGTGAGGACTCTTCCGGTCCGTCTCGGTGGCGAGGACGACATCAGTTTTGTGCTTGGAGTCCTTGTCTTTTCTCTTGGACGATCCCAAGGACTTTGGGGTGGTTTCCGCCTCGAGGAGACCGAACATTCGCCCAGCCTTAGCCTTGGCGCACTTCTCAGCCATGAGGAAGAGCTCGACAGCCGAGGTGAGGCTCTTTCTCTGGATGCCGATCTTCTCCCTCATCTTGACGTCCTTGACGCCCTCGAAGAAGGCAGTGATGATGTTGGAGTCTGAGATCTTCGAGATCTTGTTCGGACTCGGCTGAACCTCGGCAGGAACTTGAAGATGGTCTCTCCAGGCTCCTAGCGCACCTAGAGGAGGTCGAAGTACATGAGCGGGGAGCTCGTAGCTTCCCTTGAAGTTGGCGATGAAGAGGGAGCTAATCGCGGCCCACGAGTCGATGGATTCCTCTGGCAGGTTCATCATCCAAGTATTGGATGTGTCCTTCAGGCACAGGGGGAGCCAGTTCACCATGATGCGGTCGTCACCCCTGCAGCCTCAATGCCCATGGTGTAGAGCTGCAAGAACTCACACGGGTTAGTCATTCCGTCATAACGCGTTGGTGTCTCCGGGCGGAACTTGTGCAGCCAGACCACACTTTGGAGAGCCTTTGTGAGGGCGAGGCAGCTGTTGGCCTGCACTGCCTTGCCGCTGGCGAAAGCCGCGCGGTTTTGCTAGCCTGCCACAGCGATTTCCTCGGCGATTCGGTCTTCGCGCCCACGCGGTAGAGCTGCGACCGCGGGGGCAAGACAATCTGGCAGCTGTTGGTCGCTGGCAGAGGCGCCTGGAAGGACTTGGGGGTGTCCTTATGGTGCTGGTCCTGCGGCGAGCTCCCAGCCCCCGACGCCGGGTCTTCTTCCTGGGCCCTCTGCTCCTAAGGGGAGAGTGTCACGATGTGAAGGAGCTCGACGATCCTGTCCCACCGCTTCACCTCGCCCGGGTCGTCCCGCAAGTGGTCCAGGAGTTCCTGCACCATGCGCCAGGCCGCCTCGGGCATGAGGTGCTTGGGGTTGCCGCGTGTGGACGCAGTGTAGGAGAGCGAGGTTGCGCCGCGAGAGGAGGACGAGGACTCACGCGACGGGAGGTAGGTGGAACCTCCATCGTCCTCGGTCCACTGGTCCTGCTCGGAGGGGCGCATCACGGGGCCGGCTCGGTCTAGGCCCTGGTCGCCATGAGGCAGAGCGCGCGCTCGGCATGTGTCTCGGTGCAAGCCGACCTGTGGTCGAGGTTGGTGGAGACCTTGAAAGCACACTCAGCCCCCTACCTGGCGTGCCAAATGTAGGAGATTTGTCCCGTGAAGGAACTAGGATCCAACGATCCCTAGGTTCGAGAGGGGATGAACAAGCGTTCTCAAGGAGCCTCGGCGACGGTGGCGACGGTGAAGCAAGAATCACGGAAGAGAGGTGGCACGGTGTTTTTTACCCAGGTCCGGGACCCTCGTGAGGAGGTAAAGCCCCTACTCATGCTTTGTTGTATTGCTCGCTTGACTTTGTGAGGGTACAATGGAGATGAGATCTCTAGGGTTTAGATCGCTAAGGATCAATCCTTTCTAAGGTAGGAGGAGGAGCATTTATATAGGGCGGTGTCGGGCCTCTTCCCTAGCCTTTGGGCGGGAAGGGCGTCCACAGTACCTCCCCTAGAGGACCTGGTCTAGGAGACTACTTTGCGTGGACTTGGTCTAGCTCGCCCTGCTCCGCTCCGTCCTCCTGTAAAGCGTCTTTTGTAGGAGAGGCTTGTCTTCATCCGGCGCTCTCTGCTTTATACTTTCTATTACCAGAACGGCAACAAAGGCATATCCTGTCTTGAGTTCGGTCGTCCTTTCCCTGCAAAAAGGGGTGTTGGACCGAGTCTTCTTTTACCGAGGCAGCCAACATCACAGGGACGCATCCCTTCCTATTGGGACCGTGGTTCAAACTCCGCTCGACGAAATTATTGTCTTGCCCTGGAGATACTCCACGGTATCTGAGGCTCAAAGGCTATGTGCAAAGTCATGCAGACTCACCCTGCAAACTCTATGCCCTCGTGAGCTCCGCTTGGACGAGTCTCCTCCAGAGGTACCCTGCCTCTTGAAGGTGGGGATCCCCTGGCGCGGGCCCGCTCAGCATGGGGACGTGGCATCCCGGTTGCCAGGGCTCTGACAATATTTTATCGATAGATAAAGTAATCCTCTCTGATGTATGTTACCTTTGTTTCCTTTATCCCCTGATCCAATGATCCTAGCATAACTACGGTTTTGCTTGTGAAGCATCGCTATAGATGTTTATATTGGTTGTGCTTAGCCATGCTTAGATGTTATTGCTGGTTCATTCGGTTGATGAATTAGAGCTACGATGAACCTAGTATGACAGGGTGATGTGGTATGATTAGAGATGTAAGTTAAACATTCTAAGGCTTGTATGGGAGGCCATGGTGGGTTGTGGTTTTTATAGTCCCATACTTGCCATCACTATGACATGAGTTCTTGCCTCTTGAACCAAGATGAGCGAACAACCACACGGGGTCCTGGAAACCCCCTCGACCAATTTACTTGCCTAGTAGATTCCATGAGTCACCTAGTTCGGGCGTTCCATTCGACATATGCATTCTGGTTGTTCCCGAAGGCGGTGAAGGAGTTGCATGCATAACAGGTAGGTAAGCGTTTCCGGGAACAAGAGAGGCACGACCTCCGTTGTGAGGGTTCGACTCGTCAATGCCCATTGTTATGGACTTGGGTTTTGGATAAGGACGGGAAGCTGGAGATCGTGGAACGTCTAACAGATTCGCAACACGGGGAAACGAGGTTTACTCAGGTTCAGTCCCCCGGAGGGAAAACCCTAATCCTCCTTGTATGTTCTTGATTGATGGCAATGCTGATGATTACAAGGGTGCGCAGATGCAACCTAGCGTGAGGTGTGTTCTAGGGTATGAGGTGAGAGAGCCTCCTCGCCGTGCCCTCCTGGCCTTTATATGGGGAGGCCAGGTCTTAAGGTAGTTCAAGTTGGTTACATATTAGGGTTAACCCCTTTGAATTTCTATCTACATTAGCCGTGTCCTCCAAGAAGTCAAGTTCTCTCCGGGCTTGGGTCATCCGATTCTCCTTGGGCTTCATGATTGCAGCAGGCCCTTCCTGTGGGCCTCCATTGGGCTGGACCGGGTAGGCTAATGTCAGGTACCCGTAGGGAATATCCATGTCAGTAGCCCTCGAGTGTTCAGTCAAATTGTAGATTTGACTGGAGACTCTATAGTCTTTCGAGTGCTTCCCATCAGAACATGTTTCGGGAGGATATGTTGGTCATAGGGATTGTTGATAGTGTGTCCGACTCACCCGACGGATCAGGGTCAGATAACTGTCTTTGGACAAAACAACACGATCTACTTCAGACTCGAGTCCCCAGACTCGAATCCGGAAAAATGTTGGCGTAATTTGACCCAGGCCGCGGAGGTCTTATAGGAATCGAGTTCCAGTGTTTAAATTATGTACCCAACACGTTCGTCAGGATATTTCATCATGCCTGTTGACACGATACGTTACTGGCGGGGCGCAGTCAGGTGCGATACCAGGACATTAGATGATATCTATAGGTCTTATGTTTGCGTCATAGACAAAGCATCCAAAAATTTATCGCCGCGGAGGCGTTTCGAGTGACCAAGGAGACAGTATCTCTCTTAGCATCAATTTCGGTAAAGTTTCCAATGTGATTCTATTGTTGTTAAGGAGGATCCGAAGGACCTTATTCGAATGATTCATAGAATGCGCGACCAACGCTTCCTATGGGAGTAGTCCCCGAGTGTTTGTTCGAGTTGTAGACTTGATCAGAGACTTATAATTATCCATTGTTTATTACGGCGATACGGATGTTCTTCGGATAAGCGCCAGCACCTTTTAGAGTGCATAGCCAACGCTCCCTATGGGAGTAGCCCCCGAGTCCCTAGTGGAGTCGCAGACTCGAAGAAGGACTCGAAGCATTAGGAAGTGTTTCGACTGACACAGGAACCATCTCAAATTCTCAGGTGCGCGGCCAACGCTCCTAATAGGAGTAGCTCCCGAGTATTCGATTGAGTCGTAGACTCGAGTGAGTACTCTTCTATACAGTCGAAAGAATCTGACTATTGCTAGCTCTCTTCTCATGAGAGTTTCTGACGTCATGGATGACGCTTAGTGAATTCAATCGTCTGTAGCTGCAGTGATGACAAGACTAGATGATCGTCGGTCCCACTTTATGACGGGGATTTGACTAGTCACGCGCTGTTTATGCAAAAAGTTACTGTGTCTCCTTAATTTCCGTGCGTAGTGGACGGCGTGCTTGCTACGGTTCTGGCGATGCCCGCCACGTGTACGGTGCGATGAAGTGCACGTGTTAGGGTAAGTGGATCTACGGTTCTGCATAGTAATCTTCGTTGTTTTATATGGCGAGGTGTGGTGGTAATTTTCCCTTCACCATTCGCTCTTGCTTCTCGCTATTAGCTTTCCTTCACCATTCTCAGAGCTCACGCGCACCATGCACCGGACATCCTTCGCACTTTTCCTTCCTCTTTTCTTCACACCCACCACGCTGTGCACCACGCTAGCGGGATGGGGAAGTGCAAGAAGTCCGCCGCCGTTGTCGGGACAAGCACCACGGGTGTTGCCAAGAATACCTCCAATGCTGACCGCGTCACGAACGGTAGCTGGCGGCGATCGACCGTGAGGGAGGTGGATTTGCACCGCCTGCACGAGTCGCATCTGATCCCAAAGAAGAAGGGGGACATCCTTATCCCTGGCAACGAGGTAATTCCTCATCCTCCCGAGGGGGTTGTAGTTGTCTTTGTTGCCTTCCTCGTTTGAGGCCTTTCTCTTCCTGTCCACAATTTTATTCGTCGGCTTCTTTTCCTTTATGGGATTTAGCTTCTTCAGCTATCTCCCAATTCTATTTTGCACATTGCGTGCTTCATCATGATGTGCGAGTGTTGGCTTGGTATCGAGCCACACTTCGGCCTCTCCAGGAAACTCTATTCCCTGAAGAGGCAGTCGGCCTCCCAAGGAGTCTATGAAATGGGCTGGTGTGGGATATCCATCTGCTCCAACATCCAATATTTATCCTTCTCTTTGTGAGAGTCTGTCCAAGGGTGGAGGAACAAATGGTTCTACATCCGCGACTCCAAGCTTGCCAGCCAAAATTACGGTCTGCCCCCTTCGACTCCAAGAAACTAGTAACCCGCAAGTGTTCATGGTCGAACGAAATTCTTGCGGGTGAAGCTGTGGAGGTGGACCAGCTGTACCGGCGAGTGGAGGCCCTCTAGCTGGTGCCATGCAAAGAAGTCTCTGGAGTCGACATCATCTGGATGTTCCTAAAGTGTCAGGTGCAGCCCCTCTAAGCTAGGGCTCATCCGATGTTTCAATATGCCGGTGCTAGCGACCCTACGAGGGTGATGAAGGAGGAGATGTCTTTAGCAGACCTGGACATGACGTCTGGCCTCTACTCAAGCTCAAGGCTGATGAGCCTCCACCCGCGGAGTCATTAACTGTGCCTTTCAGTGAGCGGAACGCAGTTCCTTAGGTATGAATCTTTACCTCCTCGAGAGATGTATCTGTTGACAGTTCTTTTGTTTTACTGATTTGATTGATTTGAAATCCTCTCTAAGTGCGTAGGATCTGGTTGTCGCGGGCATGTTCCCACCTCTTCCCGAGGAATTCTCGGAGGAACCAGATGGTGGGGACGCGGATTCATAATCTACCATCCCCCAAGCTCAGTCTCCTGCTGGCACCGTAGCCCCCGAGCATAGTGACGAGCGCTCTCTGAAGAGAGCTCAAAACGAAAGCTCGGATGCCTCGACGCCATTGACCCTGCAAGGGCCTGCTCATTTGGAGCTGCATGACCTAGGGTATGGTGCCTCCTCTCCCTTTCCTACAGTTCCTCTTCGAGTTGTGGCTCCTCAGCCGCCAGCCAAGAAGAATAAGAAGGAGGCACTGCTCATGAACCTCTCTGACATTCCTTCATAAGTTTCTAATATGTTGTAAACGTATCTATAATTTTTGATGTTCCATGCTTGTTTAGTATCCACTTTGCTATGCTTTGTCTACACTTTGAGGTATTTTTATACATTTTCTGGGACTAACCTATTAACAAGTTGCCACAGTGCCACTTGCCTGTTTTCTGCTGTTTTTGGTACCAGAAAAGCTAGAAAATGAATATTATCGAAATTGGACGGGACAAAAGCCAATGTCAATATTTCACCAAGGAGAACACGGAGCCAGAAAACGAGATGGAGGAGGGCCACGAGGGGCCCACACCCCTGTCCGCGTGGCCAGGCCTGGCCCGCGCTGGGGGGTGAGGCCGCCTCGAGCACCCCCTCGGTCTCCCCCTTCGCCTATAAGAAGCCCTCAATGCCAAAACCCTAAGTACCCGATTAGATCTCCACGAAACAGTCCGTAGCCACTGCCACCATCGTACCTAGATCGGGGGGATCTGAAGCTCTTCCCAGCACCCTGCCGGAGGGGAGATATCATCCCGTAGGCCTTCTTCATCACTATGCCAGCGTCCGGTATGATGCGTGAGTAGTTCCACCTTGGAGTATGGGTCCATAAAATAGCTATATGGTTGTTTATCCTCCTTTGTGCTTTCATGTATAGAACTTGTGAGCTCCGTTCATGATCAAGATCATCTATTTGTAATCATGCATGTTGTGTTTGCGGGGATCCGGTGGATATTGAGATTACTATGTCAGATTGATTAATGGTTTTATCTTATTGATTATATCATGTCTGTGTTGTTTGAGATCTTGCATGCTCTCCATTTCTAGTAGCTATCTTGGCCAAGTAGATGCTAGTAACTCCAAGAGGGGGTATTTATGCTCGATAGTGGGTTCATGCCTCTAATGAATCCGGGGAAGTGACAGAAATCTCAAAGGTTGTAGATGTGTTGTTGCTAATAGGGATAAAACAACGATCTTTTGTTCATGGAACAATTGTATTGTTTAATTTACACACTTTTCTTAAAGCAGTTATCCATTGCTTGCAACTTAATACTGGAGGGGGTATGGATGATAACCTGAAGGTGGATTACTAGTCATAGGTGCAGTTGGATGGAGGTCTATGTATATTGTTGTAATGCCCAATCGAATCTCACTGGATCATGAATGTATAGTATTGCATTGTTATGCCTTGCTCAGTCCTATCAATTGCCCTGCTGTAATTTGTTTACCCAGCATGTTATGTTGTTTATCTTAAGGAGAACACCTCTAGTGAATTGTGGACCCCGGTCCAATCTTTACCATTGATACATCTTCCACTGTTACTGTGTACTCTCTGCAAGACACCATCACCTTCCACACCATATGTTTAATCCTTTGTTTTCAGCAAACTGGTGAGATTTACAACCTCACTGTTCGTTGGGGCAAAGTCTTGAGTTTGTGTTGTGCAGGTTTCCAAGTTGCTAGCAACACCTTTGAGTCGTTTCCTTCCTCCTACTGGTTCGATAACCTTGGTTTCTTATCGAGGGAAAACTTATTGCTGTACTCATCATACCTTCCTTTTGGGGTTTCCCAACGAAGCTCTACAGTGATCTGAGCCGCAAAAGACATTTTCTGGTGCCGTTGCTGGGGAGGCTAAGGACAGCTTCACAAGGGGAGTCCTTCACAACCTTTCTCTTTACTTTGTTTTTGTTTTGATTAGTTTATTTTGCTTTGTTTTGTTTGCTTCTTTTTATCAAATATTCAAAAAAATTAGTTTCGTTTGGTTTGCTTTTTCTTATCAAAAACACAAAAAAATTAGTTCTTCCTATAATTGTCACCTTGCTCTAGCTCACCATGTTGATCCCTAAGTTCACTCTGAAAGACCTTTCAATAGGTAGTGGCTCTATAATTGGGAAAGAAAATATTGAAGAATTCTTTAATCATATTAGAAAACATGAGGATATTGAGGATAGATCCTTAGCAGAACTTGCTCCTAATTATGAAATTGCTGCAGCTTCTTTGGTTCACATGTTGGAGGCTAGGTTTGTTAACCTTAACCCCATGATGCAAATAATGTTTCTTAAACTAAAAGAAGTGGAGGATGCTGAAAAGAGAGATTTTATCCTAGAAACTTTGCTAAAAGAGTTCAATGATGTTGCTAAGGAAGCCAAAAAGGTCTTTGATCGTTTTAATATGCTAGGCTCATGTGTAGATGTTATGGGTACATTAGAAAAGTTGGATAAAACCAAACCCAATGGAGAGGAAATTAAAATACCCATATCTTTTAAACTTGTAGGAATGCATGAGGCTTTAGAAAAGAATTTTTATTGGATTGTTCCTGAAAACCCGTTTGATGAAAGTAGTGAACCCAAGAGTACTGAGAGAGGATGCTCTACAACTCATTTGGATGAGATACATTTCCTAGTTGAAGAAATTTCAAGTATTGATCTTAATGCTTTTTCATTTGAAAATACTTGATTCTTGCTTCTTGTGCCTAACTTAAAGGCGTTAACGAAAAGTACTTCTTGGGAGATAACCCAATAGTTTTCTTGAGTCTTGGAGGTTATTACTTCTGTAATAACCTCTCCTTATCCTTTTTATTTGATTTTTGTGCCAAGAATAACCTCTAATGAGAGGGAAGTAAGATTTGGGGAGTTGCTGTCCCAAAACAGATTTTTTGTGCTACATTGTAAAAATTCTAAAAAATCTCTATAAGTCTTATTGAGCTATAATTTTCTGAATAAATCCCCCAGGTTGTTAGCTAAATTTCGTTAGTTCAACACTTTTTTATTTGAGCAACAGAAGGTCTTCGAAAAAATCGGTTTCTACCTTGTGGTCTGTTTTGTCAGATTTCTGCCATTATTTGTATTTGCCTCTTTATTGATTTCCTTTTGAGTTCTCTTGGGCAAATTCTTTTTAGGGAATTTCTACAGTATCTTGTCTTTTTAATGAAAGTTTTTCTATTTTGAAACTAAGCCCAAAGGTTTATTATCTTTTGAATGCACTAATGTTGCTAATGAAGATTGTGTGAAGTTTTGTATGAAGTAAAATTTTAGGCGTAAGGGAAAAATGATGTAATGAGATGAAGAATGGATAAAAGCTCAAGCTTGGGGATGCCACTGCGTGTCACCCCAAGAAATATTCAAGAGGTACAAGCATGAAATCTTGGGGATACCCAAGGCATCCCCTTCTTCATCAATAAAAATTTCAGGTCTCTTTCTAGACACTTCGTTTTTATTGTTTCATGCATAGTTGTGTTGTTCTTGGAGCGTCTTAGTTTTCATTTTTGGTTTTTGTTTTCTTAGTTTGCTTGAATAAAGTAGTTGGACCCCCGCTTTCGCTATGTTGTTTCAAATAAGTTGATTGGTGTTGGAAAGGAGTAGGAAGTTCTTGCTTTAGTAGTACAAGAAGTAGGTTGCTTTGACTGTGACTTAGACTTTATCATGTCATGCTAGATGTTGTTTTGACCTTATGCTTAGTAATTATTGCTGTAGCATGACTTGTTCCAAACAATTAGGATTGCTTAATGTGCCTTCAAAGAATCATGTGTTGTTTTAGCATACAAAAGCATAGTATTGCGGTATTCTGCTTTGATGCTTTGTTTGGGTTGACTTGGCACATGCTCACACCATGTTATGACTATGACCCAGTCACCTTAGGCTCTATGATTATTTATTTTTTGACTTGGGGTACCACTTTATGCTTTGATTAGTAATGTTTTGTCACTCTGCATGATTATGGCCATTATTGCTCTCTTAGTTGGTCGCTCCCAGTCTTTTTCTAGCCTCAACTTGTATTGAGTAAGCTCTACTCATGCATCCAACTCCCAAGAAACCAAGTTATTCCAAAGTGTCCACTATAAATTCCTATCCATGGTGTGTTACACCTTTCCAAGTATATTCTTGTTTTATCTATCTTCCAAATTAAACTTGTTATGTGAAAGTTAGTGATTAAAGCTCTCACAAACTTGATGACACACTTTATTTTTCTTGCCCCTAATAAACTTGAACCATTGTGTCATCTATGTTGTATATGCTTGCACTTATAAGTTGGAATTAGCAGAACCATGCTGTCATGGGGAACACTTTCAACATTGCATTTGTACTTTATACCAAGTTGATATCATGATCTTTTGTTTGCAGATGTCGTCGGTGTGAAATAAAAGGGGAGCTTGTAAGTCCATGGAGTTATGTATGTGTGTTAGAGAAACTCCTGGGCCGCTAGCCTAAGCCATGCCTAATCATGGTGGAAACTTGCAGTATCACCATAGTGAACAATCTATGAAGCATTCTGCTTATAAAAAAAGAGAGATAGAAAAAAGTGATTGAGAAAAAAAAGAAAAAAAAGAGATGAGAAAAGAGGAAAGAAGAAAAAAGCAACATTTTCCCATGGTAAATAAGAAGATTGCTGAGATGCTCATTGTCTGCTTGCCTTGTCATTTTGATATGGGATAGCTCTTGTATCATGGGCCAAGGGGTACCCCGTTGGTGGTTCTCTATGATACACATGTACTTACTATGACAAGAACTTACCGGTAACTAAAGTTGAGTAGCATGAGGAGCGGCCCTCGTAATCAAGGGACATGCGATTGCCAACTTATACTTCAAGCATATACCCCCTATTTTGTTCACTTTAACCTTAACCGCTTCAAGATGCTTATGATAGGGGCAATGAGAGCTAAAAGCTAACAAGTACCATAATTTTTGGAAGCTCTTTATGAGACTTGAAATCCCTGCTTCCCTTTTGAAGGGCCTTTCTTCCACTTTTATATTGAGTCTCCACCTTCTATCCTTAGGCACCAATTAAGAGAGCATAGTTGCCATTCTTAGTTATATGTGCATTGTCCCAAAATTTATTGATTGATTCATATTGTTGATATTGCTTGTTCTTGAACTATTTGTATCTAGTCACCTTTATGAACTTTGAAGGTGTCCTATTTATTTATTGCTACTCCATGAGTGAAAGCTGAATGCCACTATGCTATGTTTTCTATATGTAAAACAAACAAACGTCTTTCAATGCATTGTTATTCATGAATCTTTGTTTGTATCCTTTCTTGTTGTTGCATAGTTACTTTGTCTTACTGTTAGAACTTCATCATTCATGCTCATGTTTAGAGTACTTTGATCGCAACTTTCAATGCTTGCAAATGTTTTGATCTTGATTGTGATGGTGCATGTCACCTAAAAAATTATTCTTTTTATCACTTACCTACTTGAGGACGAGCAGGAGTTAAGCTTGGGGATGATTGATACGTCGTAAACGTATCTATAATTTTTGAAGTTCCATGATGTTTAGTATCCACTTTGCTATGCTTTGTCTACACTTTGAGGTATTTTTATAAGTTTTCTGGGAATAACCTATTAACAAGTTGCCACAGTGCCAGTTACCTATTTTTTGCTGTTTTTGGTTCCAGAAAAGCCAGAAAATGAATATTCTCGGAATTGGACGGGACAAAAGCCAAAGTCAATATTTCACAGAGGAGAACACGGAGCCAGAAGAAGAGACGGAGGAGGGCCACGAGGGGCCCACACCCCCTGGCCGTCTGGCCAGACCTAGACCGCTCCTGGGGGAGTGCGACCGCCTCGGGCACCCCCTCGGTCTCCCCCGTCACCTATAAGAAGCCCCCGATGACAAAACCCTAAGTACCCGATCAGATCTCCAAGAAACAATCCGTAGCCGCCGCCACCATTGTCCCTAGATCAGGGGGGGATCTGAAGCTCTTCCCGGCACCCTGTCGGAGGGGAGAGATCATCCCGGAGGCTTTCTTCATCACCATGCTAGCCTTCGGTATGATGCGTGAGTAGTTCCTCCTTTGTGCTACCATGTTTTGATCTTGTGAGATTTGTTCATGATCAAGATCATCTATTTGTAATCATGCATGTTATTTTTATGGGGATCCGATGGATATTGAGATTACTATGTCAGATTGATTAATGGTTTTATCTTATTGATTCTATCATGTCTATGTTGTTTGAGATATTGCATGCTCTCTGTTTCTAGTAGCTATCTTGGCCAAGTAGATGCTAGTAACTCCAAGAGGGGGTATTTATGCTCGATAGTGGGTTCATGCCTCTATTGAATCTGGGGAAGTGACAAAAATCTCTAAGGTTTTAGATGTGCTGTTGCTACTAGGGAGAAAACAACGATCTTTTGTTCATGGAACAATTGTATTGTTTACTTTACACACTTTGCTTAAAGCAGTTATTCGTTGCTTGCAACTTAATACTGGAGGGGGTTCGGATGATAACCTGAAGGTGGATTACTAGTCATAGATGCTGTTGGATGGCGGTCTATGTATATTGTTGTAATTCCCAATCGAGTCTCATAGGATCATGAATGTCTAGTACTGCATTATTATGCCTTGCTTAGTCCTGTCAATTGCCCTCTAGTGAACCGTGGACCCCGGTCCAAGCTTTACCATTGATACATCTTCCGCTGTTGCTGTTTACTCTCTCCAAGCCACCATCACATTCCACACCATACATTTAATCCTTTGTTTTCAGCAAACCGGTGAGATTGACAACCTCACTGTTCGTTGGAGCAAAGTCTTGAGTTTGTATTGTGCAGGTTTCCAAGTTGTTAGCAACACCTTTGAGTCGTTTCCTTCCTCCTACTAGTTCGATAACTTTGGTTTCTTACTGAGGGAAAACTTATTGCTGTAATCATCATACCTTCCTCTTGGGGTTTCCCAACGAAGCTCTACAATGATATGATCCGCATCAGTTTCCTGGTACTTTTGTGTTTTCAATGTGCTAAGTGTTAGCTTGCTGTTTTGTCGAATGACTTGGAATGTTTCGGCTATGCTAGGAGGAACTCCTCAGATGAATCCTTCTAGGAATAACTTGATGAGATGGCTGGGGAGTCGAAGGCAATGGACGTTGAGGCTGCTACAACCTCCCCGAAGATGCCGGCCAACTCCGACGATGAAGCGTCGAGCTCCTCTAAGCCAAGGACTCGCGTGGTTGTCTCTCGGAAGACACAAGTTAAACCTTCAGAGTCTTCAGGTGCCCATGTGAGTATTATTCAACTGCTATGCTCGAGCCCCCAAATCATCTTATGGTTCTTTGACCTTCATTTTCTCACTGTATCCTATCATGCGCGATTTGCAACGCATTGGCCATCAGTACATGTACTTGGAGGAGAGCTTTTAATAGCTCCAAGGTGATTATTGAGTTTATTGTTATGTTACAACTGCTAGTGTCATGGTCTATCTTCTTATTCTTCTGTCTTTTTCTTTTGGGCAGATGAAAATAATAATGCTCTCCGCAAACTGGATGCTCTTGGAAAGAAGAAAATCCAGGCGGAGACCAGGGCGAAGGATGCTATGGATGCTTTCGAGCGCTACAAGCAATAGGCCTAAGAGCACGAACAACAACTGGTGGCTGCTGCTGCCTCCCAAGAAAAGGCCATGACGGAGCATCTTATGGCTGTTGCCAAGGTGCTGTCAGGTTGGTCATCGTTTGTCTTCCTCTTCTATATTTTTGCTTGCGTATTCCTCTTGATCTGAGGGTTTGTTCATCCTATCTTCTGCAGATGGTGCCAGCATTGTGTTCGATCGCAATGTCTTGGACCATGGGGATCCCCTCACGGATGCAGTTTCTATGGTCGAAGACCGTTGCAGCTCCACCGTTGAGACGGTGGGGAAGGCCAAGGAGGTCCTTAGCCGCTTCTACTGGGAGATCTTCCCCAAGGGCGTAGCCCTTGATGCCATCGACTCCTTGGCGAATGCACTGGTTGGGGATGCACTGGCAAGCTATAAGAGGACCCAGAAGGGCGTAGGTGCTACCCTTGGTGTGGCCACGACGGCCTCTGGATCCTAGTTGAATCTGGGCCAGATCACCTCCAGGATGCTCGTTGCAGCTGACGACACCGAGGTAGCCTTCGCCTCCTTCTCTTGACGCTACAAGCCCTATGGTCCTCGCCTGATTGACCTTCTGGCCGCCTAAACCCTAGGGCAGCAACAGATGGCTATGGCACGGGCCACCGATTCAGCGGTTGCTTCTCTTTAGCCTGTATTTCTTGCTTTTGTAGTTTTATGTAATGTAGTGAATGACTCCTAACGCGACCACGGAGTGGTGCTTTTGATGTGATACATGCATCGTCTTATACTTCTGTTGATTTCCCTTGTTCTTACTATCTACTATTTGTGCGCCTACTAGGGCTCTTCGAATGTTCCACCTGTGGCCACATCCTCTGCCTTGGTTGTTGCTCTTCCAGTGACAAGCGAGGCGTCGCAGTTTCCCTTATTGCGTGACCGCATCCGGAGCTTAGAGAAGGACATTCGCAACATTCGTGGCCATGCAGATGTATGGAAATCCAGGACAGAGCGGGCTGTTGCGAGAGAAGAATTTCTCCTTGAAGAATTTCGGCAGATCAGCGAGCAACTCCAATGTGAGTCATCGTGCACTACTAGGAAAAGGGCTATATGTAATCCACACATCCGTGGCTCACGTGGTTGAATTGACCCACGGGGTAAAACATGCGTGGCTCACCTATGGGCAGTGCCCTACTAGTAACTAGAACAACCATGGCGCACATGGTGATAGTGCACCACAGATATGTTTGGGATAGGGGCCTGCCGGCTGCATGCCACATACCCGTAGCGCACATGGGGTATGTGCGCTATGGTTATTAGGGGTAGCCGTGGCGCACAAGAGGCCCATGCTCTACACCTAATTTAAGGCCCCTCTGCTCTGTAAATGGGCAAACACAGCCGTGGCGCACTCCTGGCATGTGCGCCACGGTTGTGATTAGTTCCTGTGGCGCACTAGGGCCTTGTGCGCCACGGATGTGTCGACCATTTTTTGGCACCTCCACTTTGCACATGTGACTATCCACTACCACACCCACACTTCACTTTCCTTGTCGCGCTACAGTATTTAGAACTGGTTGATCCTTGGGTACAGAAGCACAAAAGGTTAATCGAGAAGAAGTACAGTGACCGGGGCATACAGAGGACATAGGGATAAATAATCAAAGAGTACAACTCAGATTTCACGCGTTGGTTTAGGCAGACGCTCCTTGATAATCCCCCGCGATCGCATTGTTCTGACACGGAAAAGATCATATTCACCTTGTCGCAGGGACCCATGCAAAATCTGGTGACCTATCAGGCGTATGATATCAACGGCTACACATTATACACAGAGGAAAAGGACAACAAGTGTGATTATCAGAACTCAGGTGTAACTTGAATTCTACACTGATGACAACGTGAAGGAAAGATTCTACAGAAGGATTGAGGAGATCTAGGAGCTCGACTATTGTGGAGAAAATGTGCCGATGTTCCGTGTCAGATGGGCAAAGAGCGTTGAAAGAGAAGACCGGTATTTAAACTATGGTTATACCCGAAGCAGCCAAATCCAAGGATGCCGGTGCGAATGTGGTCGTGAAAAATAAACCGTGGGTACTGGATAGCAAAGTGGACCAATGTTTTTTCATTACCAACCCGACAAAGCCTAGCCGTGTTGTCGTGAGGAGAGGAAAAAGAAACATCATCGAATTGATGGAGTCGCCAACGAGCAAGACTTTGAGCAGTATGGCGATCCAAAGATTGAAGATGACGATGACTACGATGTAGCAACATACATCAATAGAAGAAAAAGGACAACCCTACCCAAAAAGGTAGCCCGTTTGAAAGAAGAAACATTAAAGTGTCGGGGCTAAATTATTCAACCGCGACAAAGAAGGGAAAAAAGATTGTAAAACGCTAGCTCAAAAAATATTGTACAACGCGTGGTCAAAAAATATTGTAATATTCATGGACAAATTATTATTTAATTTAATTATACTTTGAATCATATTATTTGTACAACTTTTATGACATATATTATCACTTTTGGGCATTTTTGGAACATTTAAAAGTACTTCTAAAATAAAAAGAAAACTTTTATGGCATATATTACCACTTTTGGGCATTTTTTGGAACATTAAAAAGTATTTTTAAAATAAAAACAAAAAAGGTGGGCACCAGGATTCGAACCTGGGTGCTCATAGGTTGAGATAGACCAGTGAGCGGAACTAGTGGGATAGGCTAGTGTAGTGATTAGATAGTGGGGCGGATGTTTTCTTATACAGGTGCTAGAGGAGATAGGCATAGCGCACTAGACCGGAGTGCGCTACGGATACCTGTAGCGCACTATGCCAGAGTGCGCTACACCTATCTGTGCTTTATCCACGTGCACGAGCACATCCCTCATCCCCATCTCAGACGCGCCCACCATCTCGAGCCCGAGCCCCCGCCGCAGCTATCGATACGCCGCCTCGCCAGCCCCGCCAGCCGCTGCCGCTCGAGGAGGAGACCATGGAGGAGGAGACCCACGCCACTGCCAATCCATGGAGGAGGAGGTCGCCGTCGCTGCCGATCCATGGAGGAGGAGGTCACCGCCGCTCGAGGAGGAGGAGGCTGTGGAGGAACCCGCTGTCGTCCACCCGCTGTCTTCGTCCTTGTCTCAGAGGTGATAGTCGCCCCTGCCCTCTGTCCCTCTGTCCCTCTCTCCCTCTCTCCCTCTCTCCCCTCTGACATTAGGGTTCAAAGTATGGTTTAGAGTAGGGTAGTGACAAATTTAGCTCTATTTTAGGGTTCAGATTGTTGACACATTAGCTCTGTTTTAGGGTTCAGAGTAGGGTTTAGATTTAGGGTTCAGATTGTTGACACATGAGCTCTGTTGACAGTGAGGTTGACAGTATAGAAATTCTAGTGTGACTGTAGTGAAGGAGGTTGACAGTGATGTTCACACATGAGCTCTGTTGATAGTGTGATTGTAGTGCAGGAGGTTGTTGACACATTAGGGTTCAGAGTAGTGCAGGAGGTTATATGATCATGTTTATGCCCCTGACTAAATATCTTGCTTTAGTTAACCAAGTCTGTCGCAGATGAATTTTTGGTTGCCCCATTATGCCCATAGATGTGGTAGTTGTTCTGGTGTTGGTGTCCCTTGCAAACCTGCCACTAAACTGATTTTGTAAATAATTGCACACAAAAATATGGTGTTTGTTTTGTTCTGGTAAATAATTGCACACAAAAACCTGCCACTAAACTCATTTTGTTCTGGTGTTGGTGTCCCTTGCATATCTGGTAGGGTTCAGAGTATGGTGCTTGCTTGTGTAAATAATTGTTCCGAGCACACGACTAATAATATGCTTGCTAAATATTGCACACAAACACTGCTCCTAATAACACTGTTTACATGTTGATTGTAAAAGCACTCAAATGCTGCATACATGTTGTGATTCAGAGATTGTAAAAGCACTCTAGTTATGCCAAACAAATGCTGAATACATGTTGATATAGATACATTTGTAAGTCAAGCACTCTAGTTCATCTACTATGACTCCTAAGTAAATCCTTTATGTACTATCCAGATTATGTACTATCCAGATCATGTACTCTAGTCAAGCACTCTAGATACATTTATGTACTATCCAGATTATGTGTGCTGGCTATGCTGGCCATATATATGCAGGTTCTTGTATGAAATGAGTCCTGATTTTTGCCGGAATGTTGATTAACTTCCGTTTCAACAGAAATTGGGCACTCCTAGTTTAAGAAAATTAGCAAAGGCCATGCCGGTTTTTTCTGGGCAGTTTATTACTAACCATTATTTTCTTTTTATTAGTGCAAACATGTGTGACAACGACAAGGTTGGCTGTTCTAAGCGCATCAGCACTGAAGGAGAAGTCAGACCTCTAAATAAACAATTGACATTCTGGGAGGCGGCCCAACGGCTAGAAGACGATGAAGAATACCATCCTTTGGAGAGCGAGGATGATGAGATGGAAGACACGGAGGAAGAAGCCTAAGGAACGATGGATTATGAAACCAGTGATGGCGGCAAGGGCACAGGGAGTGATAGAAATCCTCCTAAGAAGAAGAAGCTGAAGGAACGAAGCCCAAACACGGTCGGCACCGTCAGAGAGGAAATTACCGAAGAGATCCCAACAGGGGTTCCTTTGGCACCCGACCTTGTTGTCAGAGGGTATGGTTGGCAAGTGGCGGCGATCACCCGGACCACCATCTCGATCAACACTAGAATCTCTGGCATAAAGATAATGCCCACTTGCGCACACTCCTCTTCGAAGCTGCACGCAAGATACAAGTTCCCCACTAAGTAACAGAACACAAATTATCATGGAAATGAAGTAAAAAAAATCTGCCCTCACAAAGATGAGCACTGCCCTGGTCAGCTGGAGAACCCTGATGATCCACAAGTATAGGGGGTGTATCGTAGTACTTTCTATACATAGGAGTGTCGATCCCAACGAGGACCAGGAGGTGTTGACTAGTGGTATGGAGCATGAATTCTCTGTAAATACTTAGCAAACGGGTTTTTAGGGGTTTTCTAATAAAGCAACAAAACAAAGTGCAAGTAATAAAGACAGCGAACAACTGCAGCAAGTGGCCCAATCCTTTCTTAGCAAAGGACTAGCCGGTGGAAATACTTATAAGGACCAAACGTTCTCGAGGACACATGGGAATTCTATCAAGTGCTTTCGCTTTATATAGCTAAGTACTCTTCTTTGGTGTTGTAAGTGTTGTGTGGGTGAACCTGTGCTAATGTACCGAACTTACTTGGACTAATACATACTTGTGATTAAACCCCCTGCAAGCATCAGCAACTACATGAAAGTAATTAAGATATAAACCTAACCACAGCCTTAAACTCTGAGATCCTACACTCCCTTATGCAAAGGTGTCCTAACGGGGGTTCAGGTTTCTGTCACTCCGGCAACCCCGCAATTAGTAGACAAATACACAATGCATTCCCCTAGGCCCATAAATGGTGAAGTATCATGTAGTCGACGTTCACATGACACCACTAGAAGAATAGCACCACAACTTAAATACTAAACCATTGAATAATAACTCAACATAAATCCACTACTAACAACATGACTTCTCCCATGTCCTCAAGAACTAAACGAACTACTCAAAAGACATCATATGGATCAAGATCAAAGATGATATGGTGATGAATAACAATCTGAACATAAACAATAATCCAATGGTTCCACTCACAAGCATCAACTACAATAGTAATTAACACTGGGAAAGTTTCCCCTAAGAACTAATGCAAGATCCAACATGATTGTTACAGTGGGATGGAGTGGTGATGATGGTGCTTGTGGAGATGATGGTGTGGATGATGATGATCCCGATGAAGCCTAGCTTGATGACGGTGTTGATGGCGATGATATCCCCTCTCCAGGAAGGGGATTCCCTGGTAGAAATCTGTCTGCCGGAGAGCTCTTTCTCTCTCGGTGTTTTCTGCCCCGTAGAGGCGGCAGAAATCTTTCTGTGGTCGCTCCCCTGGTATTACGGTTCCGTGGGGAAGATATAGGCGAGAGGGCGGAGTTGGGAGCTGGCCAAGTGGGCCACACCTGCCCTAGGCACGGGGCAAGGTGGGCCCGCGCCTAGGGGGTGTGTGGGCCCCACTGTGGCCCGGCTACGCCTCCCCTTCTGGCTTCCTCCGTCTTCTGGGAAAATATAATTTTCCAATATTTTTATGGTATTTTTCTGATCTTCGTGAAATTGCATCAAAACACCTCTTTTTCCATCAGAAATCTGACTCCGATAGTCCATCCTCCAAGAATCATCCAACATGCAAAAACAAAGGAAAAGACATAAGTAACACCTCATAATAAGACATATATCAATGAATAGAGGCAAATTATGATATATTATGGTGATGCAAATTGGACGTATCAACTCCCCCAAGCTTTGACCTTCGCTTGTCCCCAAGCGAAAACTGAGCTCAGTAAACATGTCCACAGGTTTATGGAGTGAAGTGTCGATAAAAGAATACGGACAAGAAGCATCACACTTACCTTTACACAACTCATAGAAGTAAGCAACTCACCATTATATAACTTAGCTTGCAACAAGTACATGAGTCACAATAGAGATACATAAAGATGAATCATAATTGGAATTGGCAAACTCTTGTTCTTGGTCAGAGAACAGCTGGCAAACAGTTTCACAAATAAAGCTTTTGAAGAAGTTTTATAACAGGAGTACTCTTTTCTCAAAAAGGTTATCACAAAGTAATACTCAATAGATAAGAGTTTTGTGAAAACAAGGAGGATAAATAATATGATTGAATAAATCACCATATGAATGCTTGCAACACAATAACTCAAATGCTTGCTGGAGATAGAGAGGAAATAGGTTTACTGACTCAACTTAGAAATAGGAGAAAGGCCCTTCATAGAGGGAAGCAGGGATTTCAAGTCATAAAGAGCTTCCAAAAGATTATGGTACTTACTAGCTTTGATCCCTCATTGACCCTACCATAGGCATCTTGAGATGATTAAGGTTAAAGTGCACAAAGATGGAGTATATGCTTGACGAAATATATTCTGGCAATCTCATGTCCCTTGAGTACGAGGGCCGCTCCTCATGCTACTCAACTTTGGTCACCGGTAAGTTCTTATCATTGTAAGTATATGCGTATCATAGAGAACTGCCAACGGGTTACCCTTTGCACATATTATAGGAGCTATCCCATAACCAAAATGACAAGGCAGGCAAGCAATGAACATCTCAGCGATCTTTTTATTTACTATGTGCATAGATTTTTATTGGGGATGCTTCACAGAATGCTCACTATGGTTATGCTGCAAGTTTCCACCATGATTAGGCATGGCTTAGGCTAGCGGCCCAGGCTTTTCTCTAACACACATACATCACTCCATGGACTTACAAGTTCCCTCTTTATTTCACACCATCGACATCCGCAAACAAAAGAGCATGATATCAATTGTGTACTACGTACATGTGCAATGTTGAATGCGTTCCCCGTGATAGCACGGTTCTGCTAATTCCAACGTATAGATGCAAGCATATACAACTTCGATGACACAATGGTTCAAGTATATTAGGGGCAAGAAAATAAGGTGTGCCATCAAGTTCGTGAGAGATTTACTAACTAGTTTTCACATAACAAAATAATTTTTAATTCGAAAGATAGATGAAGCTTGAGAATTTGCTTGGAATAGAAAATTCTAATAGGTAGATATGGTGGACACAAATGGCACAGGTTTTGGTTCAAAGGGTTTGGAAGCATGAGAAGTATGCCTTCTCAAAACATGTTTTTGGCTAGCAAGGCTGGGTAGCAAGAAAAAGAGTTGAAAGAAGCAAGTAAACCTACAAGTGATAAAGCCAAACATGCAACCTTCCTTGAAGACACAAAAGATCTTAAATAAAGAATACTAAGCTTATGAGCCAACAAGAAAGAAAATAAATGATACAAAATACCTGTAAGCTTTTTCTCTTTTTCTTTCAAACCTCCAAAAGTGTTGCCACTAACCAGAGCTTGGTTTGCCAAAACCAATTTAGATTTACTTGATTCTCCCAAAGTGATTCCAATACTGATCAACAAGATCCAACATATAATAGAGATTGCAAAATAAAATAAGAAGTGCAAAAAAAGTAAAAGATGAAGCTTCTCATTAATATTCCATAAAGGCACTCACACCAAGGGATACAATAATCAACTAAAGGAGAGATACTTCCACATGCAAACCAACCTATAAGATAACACCTCTACCAAAGACATGAATCCACTAAAAAGGTAAAAGATGAAAGATAATGATGGTGATACCACATCACTCCCCCAAGCTTGGAACAAGCCAAGGGGATGCCAAACCTGATGACAAATTACTCCTTTGGTGGTGGTGGTGTTCTCTTGATAAGCTCTTCAATAAGTTTCTTCAAATCCTCAATCTCAAAGGTCAGTGTACGAATCAACTCCGAATTCTTCTCAATGCAGTTCATGATCATGTCGGGCCGAGAATTCCAGTCCTTGTTATTCTTTCCCCACTCTTCCTTCTTAGAGTGTTCCTTCCCTGCATGGTTAGAACGAGTGGTACGAGGGGGAAGTGACCGTAGAGCGAGGATATGACGCAGAGTTCTCCCTCCTGTAGACATCCATGCTGTCCTCCTAAGCTTGGTAGGTTTTGCCACCACTCCAATGCTTGCGACGATAGCGCGGGTATCCAGATGCTTGTCCTCCTCCTTGGGATCTTGAGGATCATCTTCCTTGGGCTTCTTGCCTTTGTCGTTGGCAGATACCATGGTGCTCTACACTTGAGAAGATTTCTTGACAGAAACAGATCGAAATGAAAACACGACGAGAACACGATGCACGAACCTCGGGGAACCTGGGGGTTATATATTATGAAGTTTAAATGCATAAGGAAGGTGCTGATACGAAAACGAGGCGGATACGGAGCTCGGGGGGGGGGGGTCACACCCCCTCTAGGAGCGGCCAGCTGGGGCCCGCGCCTGGGGTGGGTTTGGCCACCCCGGCCCCCGGTTCCTCCTCTGTTCCGTCTCATAACTTTCCTTATGTAATAAAAACATAAAAAGATTAGGCTTTCACGAACCTTCTGTTTTCACCACTTTTACCTATTCAAAGATGAACTTTGCAGACTTCTTTCCTCCTTCTCCTGGAAATTCCTTTCCTACAAGGTCTCACACAAACCTAAATGGCAACATTAGTGTAAGCAAAAACAATAAACCTTTAGGTTCACACTTCAACTGAAATCCATCAAAACAAAGGCTTCTTGTAAGAGGAAAATGCAAATGATAACAGAAATCTGTCAAAACAGACCAGTAGGTAAAGATTGATTTTTTTGAAAACCTTCTGTTGATCAAATAAAAAAGTGCAAAACTAATGAAAGTTGGGTAACAACTTGGAGAACAAGCACAGAAAAATACATCTCCATCCGAGTACTGAGCTCCCTCATGAATTTTTACAATGCAGCACAAAAATCTGTCCAAGGACAGCCACTTTTCACAACTCCTCTACTTCTCAAAAGTAGTTGAACTTGACACAAAAACCAAAACAAAAAGGATAAGAAGCGGTTATTACAGAGGTAATAACTTCCAAGACTTGACCGAACTCTTGGGTTATCTCCCAACAAGTACTTTTCTTTAATGCCTTTAAGTTAGGCTTGAAAGTCTCAAAGATGCTCACATAGGAGATATATATCTGGAGTGAAAGAGAGCATCAAGAAGCAAATAACCAACAAATTTGAGTCTAACCCACTTCCTATGCATGGGGGTATCTTGAGAAAACAAATTTTTGAAAAAAAGCCACTAGCATAGGAAGACAAAACAAATGCAACTTCAAAGCTCTCAACATAAACCGGGGAAACTTAACATTATTGAGATGCATAAAACCATGTTTCCCTCTCTCATAAGAACTTTCAGTAGCACTCTGAATAAAGTTGACGATATAACTGTCACAGGAAACAACTCTATCATTAGAATGATCATACTTACTATCACCAAAAAGAGGTCCAAGGTCATAAACCGGATCAATATAAGCAAGTTGTTCCATCCTGAAATCTTCATTAGGCAAGCTACTTTCACAAGGAGCTTTAGCATATTTGGAAAAATTAAACTCATAAGAATCTCCATCAAACTTAGTTAAAACTTTCTCCTTTTTACAATCTATAATAGCTCCACAAGTGTTCAAGAAAGGTCTACCAAAAATGATAGGGCAAGTTTTACTAGCTGCTGAATTAAGCACTATAAAATCAGCACGATACTTAATCTTACCACAAAGAACCTCCACATCTCTTACAATACCAATAGGAAAAATGGTCTCCTTATTGGCAAGGTGAATAACCACATCAATGTCCTCAAGCTCACAAGGACCAATTTCATGCATAATTTCCCTGTAAAGCTCATAAGGAATAGCACTAGAACTAGCACCAATATCACATAAACCATAATAGAAATGATCACCAATTCTAACAGAAAGCACAGGGACACTAGGTTTTCTAGCTTTAATAGGATGACAGATAATATTAGAAGCGTCTTCACAAAAGACAATATGCTCATCCTCTATATTTCTAGTGACAAGGTCTTTCATAGTAGCTACCGTAGGCTCAATACTAATTTGCTCATCGGGTTCCACAGTTTTCTTAGTACCTTTATTATCTGCACTAATAATCATAGAATACTTCTTTACCTTAGCTCGGAAAGGTATTTTCTCAACATAAGGTTCATGCACAATATGATTAGTAGTACAAACTTCAGCACTTCTAACAGGAACATGACTAACAACATCTTTATAAGGTGCATGGTACTTGTTCCACTTTTTTTTGGAATTTCTATGTAAGAGGCAAAGGCCTTAAAATAGTTGGCAATACTTTGGGAATCAAGAACAAAATCATTGCTAATATCACGGAAGTCATCAGTTCTCATAAAAGATTTAATGCATTCATAATCATCGTTTATACCCGACTTTCTTCCTTTG
Source organism: Avena sativa (assembly GCA_916181665.1). Classification (NCBI taxonomy): domain Eukaryota; kingdom Viridiplantae; phylum Streptophyta; class Magnoliopsida; order Poales; family Poaceae; genus Avena; species Avena sativa. The sequence continues at coordinate 112,650,376 of OV702298.1, forward strand.
TCATTCTCCCAAGCTTCAGTGTTCTTTTGAATACGGTCTAGAAGATCCCATTTAGCTTCTTCCTTCATACGTGTGAATGATCCAGCACAAGAAGCATCTAGTAAATCTTTATCATGAAGAGAAAGCCTAGCATAAAAATTATTGATAATAATATTGTTAGGGAGTTCATGAATAGGACATTTAAGCATTAGTAACTTCAATCTCTCCCAATCTTGAGCTATACTCTCTCCATCACGAGGCCAAATGTTGTATATCAGATTTCTATCCTTATGAATCTCATTGGGAGGATATAATTTAGAATAAAAGAGAGAAGCCATTTCCTCCCATTCCATGGATTGTCCATTCTTAAGCAACTTATACCATTCTTCAGCTCTCCCTTTCAAGGATATAGAGAGTAACTTCTTATTCACCTGTTCAGTTGTGATACCTGCACACTTAAACAACCCGCATAATTCATGGATAAAAAGCAAATGGTCACCAGGATGAACAGTTCCATCCCCTAAATAATAATTATCCATAACTCGATCAACAATACTTGTAGGTATCTTAAAAGGTCTATCTCAACAGGTGGTGGTTCATCTACTACCCTAACAGTGGTAGTAGTTTTCCCAAACAGAAAACCAAGTGGGTTATCCATATTGGAAACAAAGCAACAAAGAGAAACAAAAAATACTCACAGTAGAAGTTTCCTTTACCAGCTCCACTCTTCAATAGTGCTTCACTCCCTGACAACAACGCCAGAAAATAGTCTTGATGACCCACAAGTATAGGGGGTGTATCGTAGTCCTTTCGATAAATAGGAGTGTCGATCCCAATGAGGAGCATAAGGTGTTGACTAGTCGTATGGAGCATGAATTCTCTGTAAATACTTAGCAAACGGATTTTTAGGGGTTTTCTGATAAAGCAACAAAACAAGGTGCAAGTAATAAAGACAACGAACAAATGTAGCTAGTGGCCCAATCCTTTATTAGCAAAGGACAAGCCGGTGGAAATACTTATAAGGACCAAACGTTCTCGAGAACACATGGGAATTCTGTCAAGTGCTTTCGCTTCATATAGCTAAGTACTCTTCTTTGGTGTTGTAAGTGTTGTGTGGGTGAACCTGTGCTAATGTACTGACCTTACTTGGACTAATACATACTTGTGATTAAACCCCCTGCAAGCATCTGTAACTACAAGAAAGTAATTAAGATATAAACCTAACCACAACCTTAAACTTTGAGATCCTACACTCCCTTGTGCAAAGGTGTCCTAACGGTGGTTCAGGTTTCTGTCACTCCGGCAACCCCGTAATGAGTAGCCAAATACACAATGCATTCCCTGTCACATCCCAAGATTTTTCAAATCTTGTAATGTGAAAAATAAAATAAACAAAAATAAATTTTGTTGAAAATCAGGGTGAAAAGAAACTTTTTATTTCTAAATGGAAACTTAAAATCCCATCTTGAACAAACTTTGGTTAAAGTTTGAATTTAACAAAAATCCAAATCAAGTGAATTGCATTCCTTAATGAATGTATCTGGAAATTTAAACACTTGGAAAATAAATCCAAACCCTAAACCCTAATGGAATAAAATCATTTCCAAAGTTATCTCCAAATCTATGGATTTGATCCATATAAAAATTTGGTCAACAAACATTCACAAATGATCAAGAAAGACAAATAGAAATAATATAAAACCATATAAATTGGTTTCACTTAATTGGAACCATAAATAAAATCTTATGAATTTAATAAGATAAGGAAATTAAATTTCCAAAGCTAATAAAGAACCCATCTATAAATCCATGCCAATTGGTGAGAAACTAATCCTACAAGGATTTAAAAGGATAAACAAATATAAAATAAGATTTCACAAATTGGAATCACCAAGTTTGGTTCTCTAAATTAAAAGATATGGATTTTATAAGAAAAGAAAGAATTATTAAATAAAGAATACTCAAAGATCCAAACTAAATCTTGGCCTAATCCATTAAGCAAATGGAATGATTATAATCCAAATCCAAATAAAATAAAAGGATAAATAATTTCCAAACTAAAATAAAATGGCTTAGACCAAATCCTTTTGGAATAAAATACAAATCCAAATTTTAAATGATTAATGAATCATATTAAAATACTTTCCAAATAATTCAAGATGAATTATTTGACACCCTTTTTAAGTAAACAAACCTACTGAAAGGTTTTGGAAGAATTTAGAAGTCAAATGGAAATTAAAGACATTATTAAATCCTATTTTGATTTAAAAGAAGGGCCTTTTTATTATTTAAAAAGACTCCAAAAAGAATAAAATAAATTCCAAAAATTAACATCAGAATGTTTTATTAATCAGTACTTAAACCTACACAAACTTTGACAAAGGTTTGAAATCAAATGAGTGTTTGAATTGGTTAAACAAAATCAAAACAGAATAAAAGAAAAAGAAATAGAAAAGCAATTAGAACAAAAAAAAGGGAACAAGCCAGCCCAGCCGGCAGCCCAACTAAGCCCAACCTAGCCCACTGCTTCTCTCCCGCAGGAAAACGGTTGGCACCAAAGATAGAACCCGCAAATCCGCTGATAGAGTGACCCCACCCCCACTCTCTCTCACACGCAGACAGCCAGGCCCCACAACCACGTCACCTTCTTCCCCACCCATGGACTACGCCCCTCACCTCGTCGGCCGTTGCAGGCGATTAACACCCCGCTTAATTCGCATTACTGGCGCAATGAATCCTTCCCTGGACGACGCCCTCTTAACCTCCTGCGTTTCCCCTCCATTTCCCCTCTGTCGCCCCACCTTAGCGTGCCCCCAGGCCGCCCAATTCTTCTCCGCACCACCCTCTGTCCGACGACGCTCCGACGATGATTCCGGCCAGTATTCACCACCCCTTGCCTCCCCGAGCACGCAGGCAAGTTCCCCAGACCCTGGCTCACCTCTCCGTATCGTCAGCTCGCCCGCGCGTGCCCTGCAAGCTCGGCAACGTCTTCGACTGAGCGCCACCGTCAAACTACATCAACTCCGGCGACCCTCCCCGTAAGCAGCCGTCCGCCCCTCTCCTTCTCGATGACACTCCTGGACTCGCCACACTCGCCCGCATCTAACCACGCCTTTGTTTTGCCTTGGGGTGAACCGCAGCGTCGCCCTCGACGACCTCCAGAGCCGCCTGACGCCACCAGCGACTCCGGCGAGGAATTGCCACCATCCCTGTGCGCCCCTCGTCGAACCAACAACACGTTGAGCTTCAACACCTCCTTGCGAACACAGTGAGCCATCTCTTCTTCCTCCTTGCTTCCTCTAGCGCCAGCTCCGCCGCTAGCCGAGCATCGCCGCCGCTCACCGTCGCTCGGCACCGCCAGTTCCTGGTCGCTGTGTTGTTAGCCGTTAGATGCAGATCGTAGGGATGCGATAGAATCACTTAACGCTGAAGGGGTACGCAACCAGCGCCGTGCGATGTAACTTAAATCTAACGGCTACTGTCTGTCGATCCAACCGAACCGGTACAGGCAAATTGGAACACGACACGTGGCCAGAGATGATTTAAAATAGAAGTTGTGTTCTATTAGATGTGCCAATTTGAAAAATTCATAACTTTAAATCTACACGTCCAAATTTTGCAAACTTTATATCAATGCATTCAGAAAAACAAGCCCTAGCCAACCATGCACTTTGTTTAGTAAAAATCTTCTGTTAAAATGTTTGTTTTTTCAGAAACTTGTGTATGCATGTTTAGGATATAAAAATTATTCTAAAATGATTTTGGGGATAAAATCTTTGGCAAATGGTTTGTTTTGAACCTACTGACCCTAGGAAACAAATTGTGGTTTAAAAATGTATTTGGTGAAACAAAAGAATGAATCTTGGATTTAAACCAAATCTAGTCAAATAAAAATATGGTTTAATTATTAAAAATGGTTTTGGAAGAAAACCTTTGAGAAATGTTTTGGAAATAAACTCTCTGACCCTAAACACGAGGTTAAATGGTTTGAAAACATATTTTGTGAAACCTATAAAATTTTGCCTTATTAAAAGCATTTCTTCACCACATGAAATAATGTTTTGGTTTAAAAATAGTTTATGAAGTAAAACCTTTTGCAAATGACTTTGCCACTTTATAAAATGACCACTAGGTGTTTTCAAATGTTTGTGAACCATTAGAAACCACTTTTACAAATAAAACAATCCTTGGCATGCTTGCATGCATTATCTTGTTTCTATCATTTTATGTGATGAATTGCTTGAATGGTAGATTGAAATATTGTTTGATTGATTGAATTGTAGTGACTTGAAGTGTGTGAACATTGCAAAGATCAAGGAGTGAACTTATACCCTCTACCAAAAAGGCAAGTGATGCTACATAATTTTGTCCCATTATTTTTTCACTATGCATTAGTGATATTTCTAAGTAGGACTTGCATGGAATTTTGCTAAGTGTAAACTATGCCATGGGAAATCCTAGTAGATGAAACCTTAGTAGAAATTTACTAAGTTAAGATTCATACTACTATCATGCTTAGCTTAGCTAATAGAAAACAAGGGTGGAATATACATTCATACTATGGAAAAATTTCTAAGTCTGAGGAATTGTGTTTTGTTTAATAAAACAACTAAGTGAATGAATCACCTGGGTGGAATGGAAGGAATGGTTTGTGTTGAGTGGTCATGCATGTCCAGTATGCTGGGGAAAACTTGGGCATCACCAAGTCCAGTATGCTGGGGGAAACTTGGTGTCTCACTTGTGGATGGCCACCCAGGAACAAAGAGATTTGAGATGTCAAATGTTGAGAAGCTTCAAGTGCAACCACTTGGCATTATGGGCTCTGCCTGGATCATATAGGTTGCAATAACTTAGCCAAATGGACAGTTGGTGGTAGGGGATTGATAGGTTGGAGCACGTCCATTTTGGTCTATGGGAAGGCTTCTGAAAGATCTTGTCTTGGGAAACCAGGTCTTGTGGGGAAAGTGCACCACCTCTGCAGAGTGTAAAACCTAAGTACTTAGCCATGTCCCTGGCAAAGGACAATTTGAGCATCAAGACATGGAAGCTATCAAGAATCGCATCATCCAAATTTCTAAGTTAAAAACTTGTGGTTGAACAAGGGTTTAAGGTTCACCAATTTCTATTGGTGGTTCCTTGGGTGATTTCTTTTGTCAAGCAAAAACTTAGTGTTTTCAAATGATAAGGAAAAACTATTTTGAGCAAAGCAAGCCTAAGCTCCACTTAGCCAAATGCATATAGATAATAGACTCTACTATACTATCATAGTATCACTTGCCAATACAATTCAAATGTATTGACCTTTGTGGCTGTAACTTGTTATGTTGCAGGTTTGTTTGATATTAGTGAAGTTTAATGATTAGGATTACAAGTCTACAACCAACCTGTCTGCCTGTGGCACTTTGAAGATGAAGGACCCCATGCTTATAGATATTCTGCTGCAATGTAATGTAATAGCCAAATGAGCTATGTAAGATGTAATAAATTATGTTATTCCTGGTTATAAAGTTGTATTGTGACCTTTGTTCCTTGATATTACATCTTAACTGTGGATGCTAGCTATTGATCCAGGGACTAGCATTGTAAACACAGGGATATCTACCTTATTAAAGGTTGGGAACCTTACATTCCCCTAGGCCCATAAGTGTTGAAGTATCATGTAGTCGAGGTTCACATGATACCACTAGAAGAATATCGCGACAACTTAAATACTAAACCATTGAATAATAACTCAACATAAATCCACTACTAACAACATGACTTCTCCCATGTCCTCAAGAACTAAACTAACTACTCATAAGACATCATATGGATCAAGTTCAAATATGATATGGTGATGAATAATAATCTGAACATAAACAATAATCCAATGGTTCCACTCACAAGCATCAACTACAATAGTAATTAACACCGGGAAAGTTTCCCCTAAGAACTAATGCAAGATCCAACATGATTGTTACAGCTGGATGGAATGGTGATGATGGTGCTGGTGGAGATGATGGTGTGGATGGTGATGACGATGATCTCGATGAAGCCTAGCTTGATGACGGTGTTGATGGCGACGATCTCCCCTCTTCGGGAAGGGACTTCCCTGGTAGAAATCTGTCTGCCGGAGATCTCTTTCTCTCTCGGTGTTTTTCGCCCCGCAGAGGCGGCGAAAATCTTTCTGTGGTCGCTCCCCTGGTATTAGGGTTTTGTGGGGAAGATATATGCGAGAGGGCGGAGTCGGGAGCCGGCCAGGTAGGCCACACCTGCCCTAGGCGCGGGGCAAGGTGGGCCCGCGCCTAGGGGGGTGTGGGCCCCCTGTGGCCCGGCTACGCCTCCCCTTCTGGCGGCCTCCGTCTTCTGGGAAAATATAATTTTCCAATATTTTTCTGGCATTTTTCTGATCTTCGTGAAATTGCATCAAAACACCTCTTTTTCCATCAGAAACCTAACTCCGGCAGTCCATCCTCCAAGAGTCATCCAACATGCAAAAACAGAGGAAAAGACATAAGTAACACCTCATAATAAGACATATATCAATGAATAGAGGCAAATTATGATATAGAATGGTGATGCAAATTGGACGTATCAAACCCGGATAAAGAAGAAGATTTATAAAGAAGGCAAAAGTCTCTAGGAGATCTAGAAGATTGACCCGAAGATCATCGAAGATTAGTACCGGGAGTTCAAGGAGAGGTGTGAATCAGAAAGAGCCCATGGCTCGAGTAATTGGGTAAAGGTGCTGCAGGCGATGAATATAGGTCAGCACCATATCGGATCTGGTGGACACAGAACCGCGGAGGCCAAATGGGATAAGGAGGACGAAGAGTATACAGCTACAGGGATAGCTAACCCCTTTGCGAAATTCGAAAAGGGGCAGCTTCGAAACTTCATCAGGGCCGGTTACCATGTGGACCCATAAACCAAACAACTCACCGTGGATCCTGCGGTGAAGGAATTCGAGGAAATTGTGGTAAGTAATTTAATTACCGCGGATCAACTTGATTGCATTCTAATCGATGAAGTCAAATTTATAAATGGTTCACTGTTACTTCTTCTGCAGGAGGAGGAAATTGGTAGTCATGGATCCCAGGGTTCCTCATCCCAGGGGTCGACGGCGGCTACCCGGTGGGATAACCCTTTTAACAGGCGATGAACCGGGCCAAGAAAATCACATCGGTTACAAAGAAGCCATTGTCGACTGGCCGTCTGGTTGGCCTCGGGGGTAAGAATTGGGTGGATCATTCTGGTCCACCACCGAGGACGGTTGTGGCGCCGTCGAGAAGGAGCGAGGAGGAAAACCGCGATGTTCAAGAACTTAAGGAGCAAGTGGCGCGGATCCCATAGATCGTCAAAGACAACCTGGAAATCACCCTTATGTCCATCCTGCCTACCTTGGTGGAGTCAATAGAGAACTGGAGTGCGGGTGGTCGACAAGGGTCGTGCCCGATTCCAAGCATGGTCAGCAGCCATTCGAACAACACGGCACCGACAAATCAGGCGAATTATGTGTTCGTGACTCCGCCGGCTAGCACCACAGTGCCGGAAGTGTTGGTGACTCCCCCTGCCATCACCGCGGCACCAGACATGTTGGTGACTCCCCCTGCCAACATTGAGATGGCACTAGAGCTCCAAGCACCCGGTAGGGAGAATACACCGGCAGCCGGCACCACACCATCAAGCAGCCCCTCCATCTCTTGCACGCCCATCGTTGTATGCGGTGCCTCAACAATAGATGATCTCGATGCCATCACGATAAACAAATTGCTTTATCGCCTTTCACGCCATCTATTACTCTTATGGAATCTCTCTGACACCAAACATGTTTTCCGCAGACAGATGTTCAACCCTTGCAGCGCATGTTCCACTCAAGGCTGATGCCAGATAGCATGCACAGGGTTAAAATTAGTCGGGTGCTAAGGGGTTGCGACGACCTGGAACCTCCCATTCAACCCCCAGGAGCGGATGAAGAAGAGCCAGCTGTCCTCAGAAGTTGCTTCGGCTTATTATTGCAATGGCCAAAGAGCATGATTCATTTGGGGACGGCGGGGGCCATCACGCCACAGACAACAGCACCGCTTGTCATGCCAGCGACAAGCGGTGGCAAGGCCCCCTTACCGCCCTCGGCGTCACCTCCATGCGGTGGGTCGGATGATCATGTTCATGATATGCACATGGCGCAGGATCCTGGCGAGGACGACGAAGACTTCGATGATCAGTTCTTGAACACTCAGTTTTGCAACGAAGACCCAGCTGGTGGCCCCACAGAGAAACCCACTATCACCAAGCGTCTGTTTGGTTCTCAGGAGACGCCTCCAGCTTGCGCCTTCACCGAGCCACCTGATGCAACCAACCAAACCTTTATTCTAATCCCTGACACACAACATAAGGCGACGGGTGCTCAGATTTTGGTGCCTACCCGCTCCCCAAAAGGAAAAAAGGCCAGGAAAAGAAAATCTAGCAGCTCGAGCCAGTCGGTGGCGTCAACTGTGAACCCGATCAGGTTTCGGGACGGGCCACCAAGACCCGAGGGTATTATGTGGAGGATTCATGTGGTAGGTGAGCCCATGCTACCTAAGAATTTGTGGAGGCTCGCCAGTTCGTAATTGAAGAGTGTGCATGAAGGTGTGCTGACAGTGGAGATACGCCTTCTGGCGAAGAAAGATCCCTCGCACCCGGTATTCATGGTTAAGGTGCCACCAGGCTTGGGCTTCGTCGACAATGCCCCCGCGGATCTGTTCTTCCCGCGGTTTGACGACATCTTCAGTATGTTCCACCTATATCCGCTGCACTATACCATGGTCCGCCTGTTTTCTCTCAGCCTGGCCATGCAGATAATTAGAGAGAACACCCTGGGCATCGCGGTAGTGGACCCCTACTACATGCGTGACAACTGCTTGGGAAGCACCGTTGAATGACGATTAGTGGCCTTGTACCTAAACGGAATCTTCATGGCAAAAAAGACAAATGAATACATTCTCGTGCCCTACTTTCCCGAGAAAGTCATTATTCACTCGCCACCATCGATTGGCTTTATTAGATTAACATCATTCTTTTTCCAACACATTCCATTTGAATTTTTTTGTGCAGAGATGAACACTGCACACTCATCTCCTTATCGCCGAAGCATTCGCACGCCACATATTTCGACTCGGGAAGTCTAGAAAAGAAGAAAAACTATGACAAGATCAATGAAGTTCTGGATGATGCTCTCACTGGCTATGCCTCGACGGAAGGCACCACCTTCGTGCGTAAGAAGGTCAAGTTCGGTAGGCACGTCTTCAACCACGTAATGGATTTCCCTTGTGTGAAGCAGCCGAAAGGCAGTACAAAGGAAGCCTACTATGCACTCCATCACATGAGGGCGTTCCTACTAGACCAGCAGAATTCTACGCTGCCAGATCATCTCAAATAGTGGGCCAAAGTCAAGGCCAAGATCACTGATTCAGATATTAGACAAGAGATGTATCGCATCCAGCAGCAGTTTGGGGCAATCATCTTTCGTGATGTCATGACTTCAGGGGGATCTTCTACGGAGGAAATCTCCCAAATAACCGTGACATAGAAGATCGCCTAGAGATTAAGGGTGACTATAGGAAGTTCATGACAAGACAAGGCGTCCTCCCGTTCCCTGAGCCGAGCCAGAAGTCTTGATGTTGGCCTAGTTGTAGTTCCAAACTATAGATGGCCTTTGTGTGTGTGTGGACAAGTACATGCTACTACTTAGCTTATTAGGTTTATGAATAATCGCTTACTTCTTTTGCTTATTGTTATATATGAATCAATGCTTGATTTTTTTTGCTTACGCTTCGGTCCTTTGCTTACTTTGGTCCTTTTTGAGTTACTTTGGTCTTTTTCGAGAATGCCGATGATTGAAATGTCGTAACACACTATATATGTGAATGTGCTACGATGGGATAGTGAGCCTTGTGATATGCACAAGTATAGGTGTTGTGCATCCTACTTGGCTAACTGTTCCGTCGTAGCATATTCCTGTGTCCAACGACCTATGTATATATATGAGGCATTCTTTTTCAGTTACTTTGGTATTTTTGAGAATAATGCCGATGATTGAAATGTCGTGGCACACTATATAAGTGAATGTGCTGTGACGGGATTGTAAGCCTTGTGTTATGCACAAGTCCAGATGTTGTGCATCCTACTTGGCTTACAGTTCTGTCATAGCATATTCCTATGTCCAACAACCTAGTTATATATGAGGCATTCTTTTTGAGTTACTTTGGTATTTTTTGAGAATGCCGATGATTGAAATGTCGTGGCACACTATATATGTGAATGTGCTGCGATGGGATTATACACCTTGTGCTATGCACAAGTCCAGGTGTTGTGAATCCTACTTGGCGGACAGTTCCATCATAGCATATTCCTGTGTCCAACAACCTAGTTATATACGAGGCATGCTTTTTGAGTTACTTTGGTCTTTTTGAGTTGGGAATAAGTGTATCTTCATATGCGACTTTATTTATACATGTTTTTTCAATCACCGGTTAATTATTATTTCCAACTTGTAAATGACGTGGTACGTCGTGTACAAGGGACGGGTTCCCGGAGTCTACGATGATTGGGAAGACTGCCGAAGACAGGTGCACCATTTTAGCGGCAATAGCTACAAAGGATACAACACTATGGCGGAGGCGGAAGCTAGATACACACGCTATCTAGCGGGAGTTAGGAAGAGGAAGCGGATGAAGACCTACACCTCCGTCACGGTGATGCTTATCGTCTTTGGTTGTTTATCCCGCGCTTGTTTCTAGTTTAGATGTCTAGGCGAGCTTCCAATCTCTAACTTGTTCGAGACACATGTATTCGCATGTCACCAACTACTTTGTAACTTGATTGAAACAATATAACTTATACTATGTATTCATGTATGTGACTTATCTATATGTATTTGTTTCAATCTTGTTTTGCAAATTATGTATTCATATATATAACTGTATATCTTATATCTGTGTGTGTATATCTGCCTTAAATATTGTATGTAATCTGTATAGAATATCATCTGGCTCAGAATAAAAAAACAAAACATTTGACCGTGGTGCATATGGCATGGCTTTAGTGGCGCACATGATCTAAAGCGCACGGGAAGAACATTAGTAGCGCACTGCCTTGTACACCACAGAGAAGATAGTGGAATCACACTATCCTTTCTAGCCATGGCGCACTGGCAGGTGCGCTACAGATGTGTCCAGGTAACCGTAGCGCACCAGGCAGTGCACTACGACTATGTTTTAGCCGTAGCGCAGGGATGGTGGCGCACCAATAGTGCGCCACGGATGGGAATTTCAGTTGCGCCACGAACAACATGTTTCTTAGTAGTGGTGGGTGTCCATGTTTTGCTTTTCGACTAAGCCCGACTACTGCAGGTTTTTGAGTTGCTGCTCTTGTTTGCAGTTTTCAATCTTCTTCCGTAGGAAGAGAAGGAGCGTGTTGCATTCGGCTTAATTGCCTCACCCAGCAGGAGTTGGAGGCCGGAGGCCTTTTTTGGATGGATCGTGACCGGCGACTGTTGTCACAACATTTCAGGATGGCGTTCACCAAGTGCTCCAGGTATTAAAGTGTGCGTGTTCTTCACTCGTATCTATATGGGCCGCAATGTTCCCCTGGATGGGGCTCCATCCAGCTTCTTAGGGCTACTGGGCAAGTTTCAAAGCATGGATGCCGTGTAAGAAATTGTACGTCATTAGCTTGTGGCGGGTGCGAAGGCGGCGCTAGCGCTTGTTTGGCTGCATTCTCATGACGTTGACTTGGCGGAAATAGTGGCAGGGCCACCCACTCCTCCGAATGGTTTGGCATGGAACATGCGCCCGCACTATGCCGCGGTGGCTCGCCATGATGAAAACATTGTCGACGTCTTCGACGAGTGGACGAACGTCCTGCTCCAACGTAGTTGAGTCCTGCAAGTTTGGAACATAGTAATGTAAAATCTGTACAATGTTTGTGCCCTCGTAAAGTTTGTAAGTATGTATTTGCACGTAGTATGTTGCTGGTTCTAAGTTGTGCATGTCTTTTTCGTTAGCCTGACGTGGTCAACTACTCAGGGTGATGCATTATTGAAGCAGTCGACGAGGTCATAAGGTGAGGCGCAACCCTCGGCCGTATTTAGGAATCTAAATGTACATAAGAGGGAAAAATATGTTGGCCAAGAAACTTAGCTTTTATTCATCGCATAGTAGGGGCTACAAGTTTTGGCTGAGTAGCCTGGATAAAATAGCCTTGTTGAAAGTAAAAGACGAATAAGGGTAGAAGCGTCGCAGCTGTGCGATGTTCTAGTGGTTGGAGTATGCTACTCCGGACTCGACGTCCTTGAGGCGATAGGCGCCACCTGAGATTACTTCGGTGACCACGTAGGGTCCTTCCCAAGGTGACTCTAGCTTCAGGTGCCCTTTTTGCTTGAGTCGCGGGACGATGTCTCCTTCTACGAAGGACCTTGGGCGTAGCCGTCTACTATGGTAGTTGTGGAGACTTTGCTGGTACATCATCGAACGGGCCGAGGCGATGTCGCGAGCTTCGTCTAGTTGTCGACGGCGTCTTCGAGTGCGGCCATTGATTCCGCTTTGCTGTATGCGACGACTCGCGAGGCCTTGTAGCATACCTTGTCTGGTAACACTGCTTCGGCTCTGTGCACCATGAAGAAAGGCATGTAGCCAGTGGTGTTGTTTGGCATTGTGCGTAGGCTCTAGAGGACGGAGGGTAGCTCGTCCGCCTAGGCTCCCGCCAGCCATTCGACTGGGCGTAGGAGCCGCTTCTTGATTCCGTTGCAGACAAGGCCATTGGCCTTTTTGACCTTCCCGTTAGTCTGCGGATGTCCCACAGAGGCGTACATGATGTTAATGACGAGCCCTTCGCAGACGTCTCGGAACTCCTTCAAGGTCGTGTTGTTGTCGGTTAAGATGCTATGAGGCACTCCGAACCTGTAGACGATGGATTGAAAGAATTTAACGGTAGTGGCACCGGTTTGGTTAGTCACGGGCATGGCCTCAATCCACTTTGTGAACTATCGACTTCCACATTTGCTCGACTGCCCCACTAGGCGAAGAGCCAGACCAATGGTATGGGCCGTAAATCTGAGCCTGGCACGCGTGGCTTGTCTGCAAACCTTTGGCAGGCATTGCACCTTTTGATGATGTCATTGGCGTCGCGCATCGCGGTTGGCCAGTAGAAGCCAGCTTGTAGAGCCTTGGAGATGAGGGCGCGGTTGCCTGCGTGGTGTCCGTAGATGCCTTCGTGGTTTTCGAGGAGGAAGCTCTTTCCGTCACTGTTGGTGATGCACCGCTGGAGCACTCTGTAATCCTGCGCTTCTACAGCTCACTGTTGATGATGGTTAAGGCTTTTGACCGGCGAGCGATGTGCCTAGTGTACGTCGGGTCCTCGGGTGCCTATTTGCTCACCAGGTACTTGACATATGGATGAGTCCATGTTTGCTCGACTGCAAGGACCTGCATGAGGCTGACCATCTCGACCTCCGTATCCAGCTCTTCAGGTGCCCCCGCCTTTTTGGGTGATGCAGCCCCCGAGTGTCCTGCAGCTTCGAATGTGTCCTTCGGAGTTTTCCGCTTGATGGAGGGCACGCAAATTTGCTCGAGGAACACGCCCGGTGGAACTGGGGCACAGGTGGAGCCAATGTTGGCGAGCTTGTCAGCCTCCTCATTGCTTTCCCTACCAACGTGCCAGAGTTCGCAGCCGTCAAAGTCTCCTTCGAGTGAGTTGTAGAGCGCACGGTATGCGACCATGTTGCTGCTGTGGGCATCACACTCGTTCATCGTCTGTTGAATGGCAAGGTTGGAATCACTGTAGATGACGAGGCGCGTGGTGCCACATACTTTGGCCATCCGCATGCCATGCAGGAGTCCCTCATACTCAGCCTCATTGTTGGATGCGTGGAACTTCACGACACATATCTCATCTTATCCCCTTGAGGGGATGTCAAGATTACTCCAGCTCCTGCTCCGGCATCGCGCTTGGAGCCATCGAAGTGCATTGTCCAAAGCTGGCACATGTCCGGAGTGTCCGATAGCTGGAGCTCCATCCAGTGGATGAAGAAGTAAGGGAGCACCTGACACTTGATAGCGGTGTGACGCTCGTAGATGATGTCTCGAGGAGACAACTCGGTGCCCCATAAGGCTAACCGCCCTGTAGCTTCGGGGTTGTCGAGGATGTGTGATAGTGGTGCGTCATTGACGACCAAGATCTGATGCTCCTAGAAGTAGTGGCGCAATCGAAGCGCAGTCATGAATACGCCATAGGCGAGTTTTTGGTAGTAGGGATACCTTTGCTTTGTAGGCGTCAATACCTCGCTGAGGTAGTACACTAGATGTTGTACCCCATGGGTTTTGCTGTCTTCGGGTCGTTCAACCACGAGGGCTCTGCTGACCACTTGGTGCGTGGCGGCAATGTAGAGCAGGATGGGCGCTCTCTCCTTTGGTGCTACTAGTACGGGAGATGTAGAGAGTAAGCGCTTGAGGTCTTTGAATGACTCATCGTCTTCAACCGTCGACTTGAACTTGTCGGCCTTGCGGAGTAGCTGGTAGAAAGGGAGAGCCTTTTCACCCATGCAGCTGATGAACCTGCTGAGTGCCGCGATTCTCCCAACTAGCTGCTGGACTCCTTTGATGTTCTTAGGCTTCTCCATGGCTAGTATAGCCTTAATTTTCTTTGGGTTGGCCTCGATGCCTTTTTGGGAGATGAAGTACCCGAGTAACTGCCCGGATGGGACGCTGAAGGTGCACTTTTCTGGGTTTAGCTTGATCCTATAGAGATTAAGGTTATCTAACGTCTTGCGGAGATCGTTGACCAGTGTTCGGCTTTCCATGTTCTTAACTACTATGTCATCGACATAGACTTGTATGTTGCGACCTATCTGGTTCTTCAGGCATACATGCATGCACCTCTGGTAGGTTGCGCCTGCGTTCTTGATCCCAAAAGACATTGTGTTGTTGTAGAACACCCCGAACGGTGTGATGAATGCCATATTCTCTTGATCTTTGACCTTTAGTCGAATCTGATGCTAGCCCGAATAGGTGTCGAGGAAGGAGACTATCTTGCACGCTACCGTGGAGTCGATGATTTGATCGATTCATGGCAAGGGGAAGTGGTCCTTAGGACAATGCTTGCTAAGAGCCATGAAGTCCACACACATATGCAGGATGTCCGTGTCCTTCTTAGGGACCAGCACAGGGTTAGCTACCCAGGTGCTTTCGTTTATCTCCCTTATGAAGTTGGCGTCGAGGAGTATGTTGACTTTGGCGCCAATTGCTTCAGCTCTGCTCTCCGACAGTCGACGCATTGTCTGCTTGACCGGCCTTGTGTCCGGAAACACGTTGAATGTGTTCTTGGAGAATTCCCTGGGAACTCCTGGCATCTCTGTTGGACACCAGGCGAAGATCTCCTAGTGCTCACAGAGGAATTTGACAAGCGCGAGTTCCTATGCGGAACTCGGGTTGTTGGAAATCATAGCCGTCTTGGTTGGGTCTGTCAGGTGGACCTGCACCACCTTGGTGTTGACTGTGGAGTCGAATGACATGTCAGGTGCATTTTTCCTGGTGGTAGGGGCAGGCTATTATCTGTTGACTCCTTCAGCCTTGCGAGCTCCTCCTGCATGACGAATGACTAGGAGATTCTGTTGAATTATCTATCATAGCTATTGGACTTGGTAAACCTACTTGGAACGATGATGACACCGTTAGGCCCTGGCATCTTCAGCAGAAGGTACGCGTAGTGTGGCACTGCCATGAATCTAGCGAATGCCACACGCCCGAGGATGGCGTGGTACTGTGAGGGCCAGTCCACCACCTCAAACTCGAGCCGCTCATGCCTGAAGCTATTGGGGATGCCGAAGATGACATCGAGCCATATTCTTCCCAGGGGATACACTCCTTTCCCGGGGTCGATGCCGTGGAAGGTTGTGTCCGATGCCACCAGACTGCATAGCGGGATCCGCATAGCTGCGAGTGTGTTGTCGAACATCAGATTGATGTCACTGCCGCCGTCCATGAAGACGCGACTCATTTCGAATCCTATGATCTGCGCCTCGAGCACCAGGGCAGAGTAACCCGGACGAGGTATTTGGTGTGGTTGATCCGAATGGTCAAAGGTGATGCACGACTCTGAGCCGCTAAGGTACTCAGGTATGGCAGGCAGAGAGGTGACAGCCAGGTTGACCTGTCGGCTGATCGTCTTCTGCACCCTGTTGGATGGATGTCCTTTTTGTATCATAATAGCCCCAAACAATCGTGGGTATGGCTCTGCTCCGTTATTCTGGGCCGGGGTAGCCGCAGGCTGTGCGGGTGCTCCAGGTGGTGGAGGTGGGGCTCCGTGTGCGACGGCTCCTGGGCGGGGGCGAATCCTGGATTCATCGCCTGGTGGCGCATCTAGGCGTACCCTTCGTGGAGCTTTTGGAATTCCCTGCAATCTTTGAGCATGTAGCTGGCCTTCTTTTTGCCGTCATGCTTGTCGATGTAGAAGTGGATGGTGCAGGGACCCGATAGTTTGTTGAGTGCAGATGGCTCGTCATCGCGGTTGCGACACTACCATGTTAGTGCTGGCCTTCCGCTGTTGCGATATCCACTGTTGCGGTTTCAATCCTCGCGGCGACCGACATAGCTAGACAAGACCATATCGACTTCTTCACGCTCATCCGAACATGTTCGATTGACGGCATCCTTTCCCTCAGCCCAGCGATTGGCGATGTCCATCAGATGATCGATGGTTTTGGGCTTGACGCCGCTGTTAAAGGCGTCAATTGCTCTTTCCTCCGAGATGTTCTCGGCGGAATTCTTGATGATGGACCAACGCTATGTGTACGAGCGGATGGACTTGTTGGAGAGTTGACAATAGGCGCATAGCTCCTCGATTGACGCTGGCCTCTTGCTGGTGCCTTTGAAGTTGCGGATGAAGCAGTACACCAGGTCTTCCCAGTTGTGGATGGATCTAGCGGGAAGGTTATTAAGCTAGGATTTGACCGCGCCCATCAGCTGCATCTGAGGGCATTGCATGGCTGTGTTTTTGCTCCTGCCATGGAGCTTGACCGACAAGATATGATTGTCCAGCCAGATCTTCGGCTCCTTTATGCCATCAAACTTCCGGTTGTCTGAAGGGAGCTTGAAGCCTTTAGGCGTCCGCGTTAGCCGTATGGCCTTGATAAAGCACCTGGCGCCGCATAGCTCCGTGTCTTCCTCTTCAGACTTTGTGGAGCACGCATGTTTTGCACATGATTTGTCAATCTTGCGCTATGTGAGCTCGTCACAAGCGTCGTAGTTGCGGATCTTTCACCGTGGGCTACGGCGACGCCGTGGTAGATCATGCTCCTCCTTGTCGGATGAGGGTGTGCAGCTTCTAGTGAATTTTACCAAAGACTTTTTGTTTGGCCCCGGGGTCACGTCTTCGTGTAATGCGGCTCCGACAAGCCCAAGACCTTCATGCAGATTTGTGAATTGTGTACCGGGGATCCCCTCCGGTGGTGGGTTTGCTGCCAGGTAGGTGGTGGCTGCCATGACCGCGACATGCGGTGTCTTGGGCAGATGTTGCCCTGCGAGTCCATCAATATGAAGGATAGATCAAGTGCCTTGGTGGCCTCGCGTCGTGCAGCAGGGTCCATGCGCTCCATTCGGCAGCGGTGCTTGTGGCCATCGTAGCCTTTTGAGGAGGATCCGCCAGCAAAGGAGAGCATGGCCCATCGCATGCTTGACTCGTCGGCTTACCTCCTGTGCTGTTCGAACTCCTTGTGCTGCTCGACTTGTCGATTATGCTCCTTGATGAGGAGCCAGTGGTAGCCCATCATCATGTCTCGAGAAGCATCGAGTGGCAGAGGATTGGTACCTCGCACAACTTCCCGGACTCTTTCCCACTAGGCGTCATTGCGATGGATCTCTTGACGATTGCGATTTTCGCTGTTGGTAGCTTCATGTGCCCCGTTCCCGTTGGGATGGGCCAGTGGTGGGCCGTTTCCTCCGTTCGTGGCATTAGGATCCTGCGGGTTGGGAGGGGGGCCGAATGTTCGGCTCTGTTGTCAACATAGACATCGATGATGACCGTGCACATGTAGAGATGGGGGAGATCGTTGCTCCCACAACTCTAAGACCCGTAACTGTAGGTTCCTTCCTCCATAGGAGGGTCGCAGAGGTCGGAGTTGCAGCTGCTGCTGTCATCTGAATTGCTTGTCAGCGATGGTGCGCTCAGGACACCGATCGGCGGTACCCATGGAGCGGGTACGATTGTCTGAGGTACCACCCGCTCTGGGAGGAGGATGGTGACGATCTTGCCTACCTGGAAGCATAGGCCTCCAAGCATCATGCTGACTTCGTCTCCTACGGAATCGAAGTCGCGGCGGGTTACAGGTGATTGGACGGTGAAGTCGTTGGTGCCCAAGAGGAGGTGGTTCTCCGTAGCGGAGGAGTCGAAGATCGCGGTGGATGGGGACGTCACGATCGCATGATCAGCATTCAAAGTTCCCACAGACGGTGCCAATTGACGAGGGATCGACTCGTCAATGCCCATTGTTATGGACTTGGGTTTTGGAGAAGGAGGGGCAGGTGGATATCGCGGAACAGCTAACAGATTCGCAACACGGGGACACGAGGTTTACCTAGGTTCAGGCCCTCGGAGGGAAAACCCTACTCCTGCTGGTATGTTCTTGATTGATGGCGATGCCGATGATTCGAAGGGTGCGCAGATGCAATCTGGCATGAGGTGTGTTCTAGGGTATGAGGTGAGAGAGCCTCCTCGGCATGCCCTCATGGCCTTTTTATGGGGAGGCCAGGTCTCGAGGTAGGTCGAGTTGGTTACAGATTCGGTTTAACCCCTTTGAATTTCTATCTACATTAGCCGTTTCCTCCAAGAAGTCGAGTTCTCTCAGGGCTTCAGTCATCCGAAGTCTCCTTGGGCATCATGATTGCAGCAGGACCTTCCTGTGGGCCTCTGTTGGGCTGGACCAGGTAGGCTAGGCTAACGTTAGGTAACTGTAGGGATATCCATGTCGTCCGTAATCTGGAACCATGCACACATCTCTAGGGAACGGCTTTGGGACTCGACCCGTTTTGGCAGCAACTCATTAGGGCTTGACTCGTGGTCTCAGCGAAAGAAAGGTAAAGGTCGTGTCCAACCACCATCTATCGGCCTTCCAAGGAAGAGGGCTAATCATGTGGCATTAAGAGTCGGTTGATACGTGCGGGTAAAGTTGTACACCCCTGTAGGGTATTAATCTTTTTGAAAAGCCGTGTTCGCAGTTATGGACGACTTGGGAATGGACATGATGATCATAGAGAACTATAACCTAATCGTAAAACTTGGCAAGTAAAGTATGCTTAATGATGTGTAACACCATCGGATCGGCCCTATGTAAGTTTTAGCGATTCTCGCCAATCCCGCATAGAAACGATTCAAAGGTGCCCACCAGGCACTTGTGTGCGGGTGGAAAACGAAGTAATATCATTACACAATAGTCCTTGATGGAACCCATAGAACTTACATATATAACAACGACTCAAAGAGTCAAGAATACAAATACCAATACAAATATCCAAATCACCTTCAAAACGCTACAACCTCCGAGTACGGATAATAAGCAAATGGGGCTAAGAGCCCTGAACAATAACCAATGGCGTCCATATCCCTGCCCAGGCCACGCCGGAAGGGTAACCCTGCTAACGACGACGATATCAAACCTGCTAAACAAAAGGGTTGTCGGCAAAGGGCTAAGGAAAAAAGAGAGCAGTCAGTACTGAGGCTAGTACACAGCAAGACATTCAATTCGGCGGCTCTCTCCTACATAGGTATGGTGTACTAAAGCGGTAGCATAGCATGCACTAAACAACATATAGAGCCTCAATAAAACTGTCGACTATCAGAGAGAGGTAAGAAGGACCTATGCGGGACCAACTTGATACTAACACCAATCAAATCCATTCTAGTATTTCCCCCCTCGAGACCAAACGAGAATGTCCTGTCAAGGAAACTCACACGGTTGGCAGTTTTATTCATTCTTTCCATGGTGGTTATCCAACTTACTAATCATATTAGATACAAGTCAAATTATAACAGTAAACTTTAGTTATAGTTGTCTATGATCGAAAAACTGTACTCCAAGTCGTCCATAACTGTGGTCACCTATTTTCAAAAAGATTTAAACCTGCATGGGTGCACCAAAGTATCCACACGCACTTCGACCTTTTTTGCCAGATCAGGTAGTTACAAGATCATAAAACATACACCCAACGGTATGTCGACGAGGCCTCGGACACGATGTTTTCCCAGACCCAAAGCATGTACATGGGGGCCACCCCACTAAGCTACCCGCAACAAAGTCAGCTAGCTCCGATACGGACCTAGGGTGTGTGACGACGACTGTAAACGACTGGAAACCCGAAAGTGTGATTGGGCTTATCGATATAGGGAAAATTTGGCATGGGGTTTCTAAATAGTACAGAATAGTAAATTCTCTCCACGACAAACATTAGTAAATAAAGCAGTAAAGCATGGCATAAGTACATGATAGTAATAATGCGTCAAACTAGGTTGTGGCCCCCAGTATAGTACTTTGAAATCAGGTACTAAATCGATGGGGTGCCCATACACCCTAATCGTGGTTAGCACACTCGATCTCGGAACAGGTGTCAAGAACTCGGGTCCTAGGTGGATACAAGTGGGCGGTTAAAAATCAAATATTTACTATTATCCACCGGTGCCTCTGCATTAATTATATCTACCACCAACATTTAATTATTAAGTTGTAAATAGAACCATGATCATCTCCACCATTAAGAATATGCCAACCCCCAACGACGGTGGAACATCGACGACACGAAGCGACACGTAAGCAAACAACTATGACTCGCAAGTCCGACTATCTACCAAACAACAGGTAATAGGAGGTGTCCAAGGCAATATAAAGGCTAAAATAGATATAACAGGTATGAAAAATACTATAATATCGCAACACAATAGCAATAGATCAACATGAAGAAGTAAAGACTATAAATGTAAAAGGGGGGAGAATGCTCGCTTGGGAAACATTGTCGAAGGTTAATATGAAGATCGGATCGACACTCGCATCAACTCATCAGCATAATCCGTGAAGAAGCAAAACACTAAAAAAACACCGGATGCACTATTTAATAGTAAGGTAGAAGATCATGCATGATGCATGTATGACGCGACATGACAAAGATGAGATACAATTAGAAAATATTAAGTGGAACCGGGGTCCCGACAATTAATTAGGTGGTTCGTGTTGTTTAGATACCCCATAATTTAAATGTTGTCCTAACAAGGAAAAACATGGCGGTTTGCTATATAAATTTAAATGGAGCCAATATAAGAGACTAGAAAAACCTGCATATGGTCTCCATATTTAATTATGAGGTGAATCGGCATAATGCCACCAAACATCCATAATATTTATGCAAGCATGAAAGGTTTGACATGCAACAAGGTATCTTATATTTATCAAAATAGGTTCTCAGAAAAGGGGTCACACTTTGGTGTTCGGCGATCTTGGTTCTATGTGGTTTGGGTTCGGTCTTCGAAGAGGAAGTAGAACGTGTCGGGTTCATTCTTCATCTTCGGGAATGGTCTTGTAGTCCGAGAGGAAGATCTTGGTGCTTCGAGGGGTTCGGGTTCCGTGATGGAGGGCCTTGGGGATCGGGCTTCGAATCCCTGAAGGAGGAACGGTCTTCGAATTTGCCTGTTTTCATCAAAGGTGGGACTTGGATTGGCATCGATGTTGTTATGCGGTTCTTCGGGTGCTCGTCTTGGTACATCTCCCCATACCCACATTGGTACTTGAACCTTGTCACAACAGAGAAGATCTTGGCGATGCGGTCAAATTGTCCGGTCGACGCCTTATTGTCACCACACATCCCTCCTGAATTCACATGCCGACTTCTTTTTAGCTTCTCAAATAGATTTTGGGCCCAGAATCACAGAAGCCCCAAAGAATGAGTCTGATTTTGGCGAGTTTATTTCCACCGAGAATCTAGTTTTGTACATAAGATGAGAATCGTCCGCCGACCTGTTTCTAAGGAGATTCCCGAGCATCTCCCGTCTAGGCCAAAATTTTATCTGTACCTGCCACTATTGTTGATTGTATTTACAGCACAATGCCACCATAGTGAATATTGGAGAAGTAAAAAATCGGCATCAGAGACTCCCTTGCTCGCCCGCGTCGTGAGTTCGAGACACGCTCGCTCACCTGTGTTCAGATGATTTAATAACTGCTAGTACTGGTGTTCAAATGGTAGTACTGCTAATACTTGCGTTCAAATGGTAGTAGTGCTAACACGTTCCACTTACTGCTAGTACTAGTGTCATTTTTACCTATGTATACTACTTGTATTCAAACGGTTCATGCTAATT
Source organism: Avena sativa (assembly GCA_916181665.1). NCBI lineage: Eukaryota > Viridiplantae > Streptophyta > Magnoliopsida > Poales > Poaceae > Avena > Avena sativa. The sequence continues at coordinate 112,672,711 of OV702298.1, forward strand.
TGATTATTACTGCTAATATCTGTGTTCAAATGGGTGCAAGGCAACAGAAAATTACTAAAAGTTTAGTTGCATTAGGAGTTATATTTTAACTGGCATGTACATGATATTTATCACTTGTTTAGATTAAGTACGAAATTTAGAGGCTTTACAGACATTTTATAACTCAACGCATTAAACAAGCCAACTTTCCAAATGCCAAAAAGAATAGAAGGTTGCAGATTCTAGTTGCTTCTCCCCATAATTTTTCAAAAGCTAGCCTGCCTAGAATCACAAGCTCAAAAGAAGCCGGCCCTAGCATCAGCACTGAGACAAGCCAAACCTCAACAACGCTCCCAACAGCACTACACTCTGAATTAGTAGCAGGGAACGGGCCAGGCCAGCTAGCTCGGCCGCAGACAGTAGAACAGGAGCAGGTAGATGCCTTGCTGCTCATGGGAGCTCCAAGCGGTGGGGGTCCGGGCGCAGGGATGGCGGAGGGTGATGACGGAGGACAACATGAAGAGGTCGGGCGCCCGAGGAAAGAGCGGCGATAGAGGCGGATGATGGCGGCTCGAAGCAGCGGCGACGCAGGTAGAAAGGCTGCTGATGTTGAAAATACAAGCAATAATCCATATAATTTAATCTAAATAATAGACTGATAAAACATGATCATACATACGGTACTAAAACCAATCATGCAGATCAACAAAGTAGATGAACTGATTACATCTATACAAGATAAACCTATAACATCTACGCCAAATGCTATACCTAGAAACTCTAACAAATCCGAAAGAGAGAGATTGGGATCACATACGATGCAGTTGTGCAGTAGCCGCGACGGTAGCAGCAGCAGAGCTGTCGCCCATGTTGAGGTTGCCGAAGAGGTTGCTGACGTCCGGAAAGAAGTCGTCGTTCGGGAATTCGTCGTCGGACGACGTCATGGTTGCCAGTAGTCGCGCTTGAGTGCTCCCTAAAACCTGATCGCCCCTCACCCGTACAGGTTCATGAGAGACTGGGTTCCAGAGGCCTACTGTCCCGATCTGCGACGCACGCCACAAGCTGGGATGGGGAAGACGAAGACGGTGGCACAATGTAACATCCCTAAAATCATGTTTCAAAAACTCATGCATATCATCCATGCATCCATGAGCATGTAGGGTTTCATTTCAAAATCATTTCAAAACATGAGCTTATGTGCTCATTATATTATGTATGAATGCTCTAGCCTTTGTGCTACTTACTATTGAGAAAGGTACTAATATTCTCTCTGTATAGTTTAGAATCCCAACTTAAGTGATTCCAAAGGCTTGAGCCAAGTTTCAAAACAAGTATGAAATAAAACCAAAGTTATGCCTTTTATTATATCTTCCAAAGGCTTGGTTTTATTTTATTTTTCAAAATGATCCAAGTAGGTTTGAGTGAACAGATGTGTTTGACACATATTTGAGTACAAAGTTCACTGTACAAAAAACTTCAGAAAGTTTGAATTCAAACTGAATTGAAATGATGGTTGAAAATTATTTTTAGAAAATCAAACAGAAAAAAGGAATAAAGAAAAAAATATAAGCAGCCAGCCATTCTGGCCCAACCCAGCCCAATTCGTCCAGCTAACCCAGCAGCACCCCCCGCGAAGCGTTTTCTTTACTCGCACCCGCACCCACTAGGTCGCTGACAGCCTGGACCCATCCCCACACCTTTTCTCTCGCTGACGACTGGGCCTCACTGCCGCGTCACCCTTCGTCCTCAATCAGCGCCGACGACCACCTCGCCGCTGCCGTTTCCCCGCACTGATGCCGCGCTTAAATTGCATTGATATGACGAGAGATTTCTGCCCCTGCTCTGGCTACATAAACCCCTCCCCTCAAATCTCATTTCCCCTCACCTAGCACAGACGCCACACCACCAGGCTGCCCATATTTCGCCGAACTCTGCCACGGTACCGACGAACTCCGGCAGCAAATTCCGGTGAGCTCCCCGCGCCCCTTGACTTCTAACCTTGCCAGTACAATCACTGCAACCTTGCGCATCTCCTAACCCCTCTGGTGCATGCTAGGATCATTCAGAGCCTCGTCAACATCGACGACAGCACGAGCCCGACGAAACCATCAACTCCGGCAAGCTTTCCTGCTTAGTTCTGACTGCGCCTTGCCCTCTCCTTGACACTCGCATGACCATCACCACTTTGCGCATCAGACGCAGTGTTTATTTTGCCCTGGCATGATCTATACCTTCGCCAACGTCAACGAGCAGCCGTACCCGACGCCTTCGCGAACTCCGGCGAGGAATCACTGACGACTCCGAGCGCCCCTTCGCCAACCAAGGACACATCGAGCTTCTCCTTGTCACTGCGGTTCTGGTGAGCATCCTACCACCTCCCCGGGCGACCTAGTTCACCGGCTCCACCATTGACAGAGAGCGCCGCCGGCTGTCGCCGCCGCTAGCGCCGCCACTGGATGGTCAGGTTGCTTAGGATCGTTAGATCTAGATCAAGTGGATACGATAGATCCTAGGCGAAACGGTAAGATTAGATCTGGGCCGCGCGTTTAAGTTAGATCTGACGGCTCATAGACACGATCCAGCACGAAGCGGTACCAGCCAATTAGATGCCGCTGCGTGTCAGAAAGTTAGATTTAAAATTAGATTTTGAATCTATTAGATGTTTGATTTTGTTTTAATCATAACTTTTGATTCCCACGTCCAAATTTGACAAATTTTATATCAATGGAATCAGGAGAGAAAGCCCTTTCCATATATGCAATGTGTTTAATGTTTTGTTTCTGTTAAAATGGTTTTATTTACAGAAACATGTGTAGGCCTATTTTGTGTATACTAATTATTTGAGAAATGCGTTAATGTTCAAATAAAGATTGTTTGGCAAGTTTTGAACTTGTTTATGAACCAGTACAGTGCACTTGTCTTGTTGAGTATAGAAAATCATCACATATCATATTGCATGCATCCATATATTTTTGCTTGTATCTATTTTGTATGTGATTTAGTGCTATCATTTTATGTGTAGATTTTGGTGCAAATAGTGATTGTGATTGTGAGGATTGTAGCTACTCTCCAAACTACCAAGGCAAGTGGTGCTTCATGATTTTATCCCTATGTTTTTCAACTATGCATTAGAAATATTTTGCTAGTCTTGCATGATTATATTTTGCTTATATGCTATGCTTGGGAAATCCTAGTAGTATTATAATTGCTAGAAATTTCTAAGTTAAGATGCTTATCTATGCCATGCTTATCCTAGCTAGTAGCAACCAAGGGTGGCTATATGTTCATGCTATGAATAAATATTTCTAAGTCTTTGGACTATGTTTTTGCTTAATAAAACAACTAAGTGAATGAATCACCTGGGTGGAATGCTTGTGATGGGTTATGTTGAGTGGTTACACAAGGCCCATTTCTATGGTTTACCTTGTGTATCTCACTTGTGGAAAGCCACCCAGGAACAAAGGGATTTGAGAGGCCAAATGTTAAGAAGCTTCTAGTGCAGCCACTTGGCAATATGGGCTCTGCCTGGATCATATAGGCTGCAATAACTTAGCCATTTGGATAGTTGGTGGTAGTGGCATGATAGGTTGGAGCGCGTCCATTTGGTCTAAGGGAAGGCTTCTGAAAGGTCCTGTCTTGGTGAAAATCAAGTCTTGTGGGGAAAGTGCACAACCTCTGCAGATGGAAGAATCTGAGTACTTAGCCATGTCCCTGGTATTGGACAATTTGAGCATCAAGACATGGAAGCTATCAAGAATCTTCTCATCCAAATTTCTAAGTAAAACTTGTGGTTGAACAAGGGTGAAGGACCCCAATGTCTATTGGTGGATCCTTGGGAAAACATTTTGACAAAGAAAAACTTAGTGTTTTCAACTGATAGGCAAAACCTATTTTGAGCAAAGCAAGCCTAAGCTACACTTAGCCAAAATGCATATAGTATTTAGTCCACCAATATTCTACTAAGGTATCACTTGCCAATACTATTCCAATGTATTGACCCACTGTAGCTGTAACTTGTGATGTTGCAGGTTATTCTGATGATGATTAGGAGTCATGAGTCTACACTCAACATGCTTGCCTGTGGAACATGAAGATGAAGACTTATTTATCTTATTACTTATTTAAACTCTTGTACTAGGCCTGTGGCCATGAAGTTGTAAAAGACTATGTTTGTCTCTGGAATGACTGTAATAATGACCTTTGTTTCTGTGTACTTCATCTTAAACTGTGGATGCTAGCATTGATCCAGGGACTAGCATTGCAATCACAGGGATCCCTTTTCCTTTATAAAGGAGGGATATTACACACAAGGTTCTGGAGGTAGGCGTGTGTGTGTATTGATCACCGACTAGGTTTAGCGCAGACTCTTATATAGTGCAGGTCAGGGAGATCGTGGGACACAACCCACGTTCGAGTCAGTAACAACCCACATCCATAAAAACTGGAAACGGCTGTAATTAACGCGTCCATTAATGACTCATAAATAATTTTCCCAAACAACAAAATAAAGCTTAGCTCAGAGAGATTCCCGCAACCCACAACACACACGCATCGTGACGAGGCGAGTCGGGCAGCGTCAGAGGAGGAGTGCACAAGGGCTTCTCTCCTTGTCACACCTTAGTGATTGGTGCAACACTCTACTATATAAGGTGGTCCAACTCCCCTTCCACTAGCAATGTGGGACTAAACTTTAGCACCACTAGCACAGCCATATGCTGCCATGCACAAGTGGGCCAAAGAGAATTGTAGAATTTGTCTAGTGGGCCAACAACCCAAAACTCATCAAATTCCAACAATCCCCCACAAAGTCTCATTGGCACATATCACTTTTATTTCAGAACATTGTTTTATATACCGGTGTGTACTGGAGACTGTTAAGTTGAACTTACATGTTAAACTTCATGTTACACTAGCCAGCAACTTGAATAGTGGACTATGCCTTGAACTACAATTTTTCTACGCGCTAGTTTCACACAAAATCTAGACCGGTACATGGCTGCCATTGGCTTCCCCGAGGTTTGGAGTTTATGCGTCATACTCCAGGGCCTTTCATGAGTTTATTAAAGAGCATCCAACTCTCACGGACTGCAATGTTTAACAGTCAGACTCATATAGGTGTGTTCCTCAAGAGATGTTCTGCAGGACAACATCTCTGTTTATAAAGGACACTTGGAACACATTAAGATAAATATCAACCTGCCATGCATATTAAGAGAGTATTGCATCTTTATGGAGATGTAAATATAATATGGGAATACTCTCCTCTCAGCTGACCAACAGCTTGTCTCCCAACTCTAATTCACGGGATCTCCGATGACATAGAGTGGGTTACCACTATGATCAACTCATAGTGTGGGTCTCAAACCCATCTCCCTCGATGCATTATCTATCACATTACGTGATAATCCCTTTGTGAAAGGATCTGCCAGATTCTTAGATGTTTGGATATAATCCAACGCAATAACTCCGGAGTTTCTTAGTTTCCTGACAGATTTCAATCTCCTCTTCACATGCCTTGATGACTTCATATTATCCTTAGAACTGTTTACTTTGATGATCACAGTTTGATTATCACAGTTCATCGGGATGGCGGGTATTGGTTTTTCAACAACAGGTAAGATGGTCTGCTTGCAAAACTTCCATTGTTGACCTTGTTAAGATGGTCTGCTTGCAAGACTTCTAGGAAACAGCGCCACCACCAAGTGTAAACAAATAACCACTTGTGGCCTTAATCTCATCAACATCAGATATCCAGTTTGAATCACTATAACCCTCAAGTACCCGTGGATACCCAGTATAGTGAATACCATAACTTGTAGTTCCTTTCAAATAGCGCAAAAATCTTTCAAGAGCATGCTAATGATCATCTCCAGGATTTGACACAAATCGACTCAGTTTGCTTACAACAAAGGATATGTCAGGTCTTGTGGCGCTGGCTAAATACATGAGCGAGCCAATAATTTGAGAATATCTCAATTGATCTTTAGCAATCCTTCAATTCTTTCGAGTAGCACACTCGGATCATAAGGCGTTGGAGAAAACTTGTAGTCGCTATACCCGAAGAGACTCAATATCTTTTCCACATAGTGAGACTGAAGCAATGTAATCCCACCATTGTCATCCTTTAGTAGCTTGATGTTTAAGATTACATCAGCCACTCCAAAGTCCTTCATCTCAAAGCAGCGAGATATGAACTCTTTGACCTCCTCAATAACAGCGAGGTTGGTCCCAAATATCAATATGTCATCAACATAGAGCCACATAATAACTCCCTCGCCCCCACCATGGCGATAGTACACACATTTTTCAGCTTCGTTTACAACAAAGCCTTAAGCAGTTAAAGTTATTTCAAAATTCTCGTGCCACTGCATAGGAGCTTGCTTAAGACCATACAAAGACTTCACTAACTTACACACCTTTCCTTCTTGACCATCTACTACAAATCCGTCAGGCTGCTCCATATAAATTTCCTCATCTAGCTCTCCATTTAGAGAAGCTGTCTTAATGTCCATTTGATGAACGAGAAGACCATGTGAGGCAGCCAAGGAAAGTAGTACTCTAATAGTGGTAAATTTGGCTACAGGTGAGTAGGTATCGAAGAAGTCTTCATCTTATTTTTGGGTATAACCCTTGGCCACAAGACGTGCCTTGTATTTTTCAATAGTACCATCAGGTCTAAGCTTTCTCTTGAATATCCACTTACATCCTACAGGTTTGCACCCATAAGGACGATCAGTGACTTCCCAAGTACCATTAGCTAAGATGGAGTCCATCTCGCTTCGGACAACTTCCTTCCAGTAGTCAGCATATTGAGATGCCCATGCTTCTGAAATAGAAGTGGGAGTATCACCCACAAGGTACACAATGAAATCATCACCAAAAGACTTTGCCGTCCTTTGTCTCTTGCTCCTTTTGGGAGCTTCATTATCGTCCTCCACAGGGTTATCAGAGTGTTCTATCGGCATAGTGGGTTCAGGAATTATAGAAAATTCCTGATTAGACAAACTAGTCATCCCCTGATTTGATGAGCTAGACATACCTTTCGTAGGAAAGATGTCCTAAAAAAAGTCGCATCATTCGACTCCATAATTGTACCAACATGCATGTCGGATACCTCAGATTTTACTATCAAAAATCTATAGCCAATGCTATAAAAAGCATATCCCAAAAAAACACAATCAATAGTTTTTGGTCCAAGCTTTCGCTTCTTGGGTATTGGAATATTGACTTTCGCCAAAAAAACCCAAGTTGTAAGGAAGAGAGTTTAAGACTTTCTTTTCCCATTCCTCAAATGGAGTCATGGTTTTATCGTTTATAGGAACACGGTTTAGGACATGACACGCAGTCATTAGCGCCTCCCCCACCATTCCTTGGAAAGACCGGATGTATCTAACATGGCGTTAACCAAATCAGTTAGAGTGCGGTTCTTTATTTTCGCCACCCCATTTGACTGAGGTGAGTAGGGAGGCGTCCTCTCATGTATAATACCATGTTCCATACAGAATAAATCAAATTCATTTGAAAAGTACTCTCCACCATGATCCGACCTTAGCCGCTTGATTTTAAGATCAAGTTAGTTTTCTGCTTCAGCTTTATCGATTTTGAAGTAGTTCAAAGCTTCATCTTTAGATTTCAGAAGATAAACATAGCAGTATCTAGTGGAGTCATCAATCAACGTCATAAAGTATATTTTTCCACCTTTTTTAACACACCATTCATCTCAAAAAGATCTAAATATATAAGTTCTAGCGGTGCTAAGTTTCTCGGTTCCACAGCCGTATGAGACTTGCGGGGTTGCTTTGCTTGCACACAAACTTGGCAGTTAGAACCTTTGATGGTGGTAAATTTTGTAATTAAACTCATATTGGCTAGCCACGTCATACAACCAAAGTTAATTTGATAGAGTCGTGAATGCCAAACATTGGACTCATTATCTTTGCAAACATGATTAATAACTTCAGTACATGAGTCTGACAAAGACAAGCGGAACAGACTCCACGCTCATAACCCTTTCGAAAAAATTGTACATACTTAGAAATTACAACTTTATTAGACTCAAAAATCAACTTAAAACCATCTCGACATAAAAGCGATCCGCTGACGAGATTCTTATTGATGGAGGGAACGTACTGCACATTCTTCAGCTATACGGTCTTCCCTGAAGTAAACTTCAGATTTACCGTACCAACACCATGAACAGAAGCACGTGAGCCGTTTCCCATTAGCACGGAAGAAGTCCTTGAGACCTGATAAGTGTAAAGCATGGAAATATCAGAACATAAATGTGTATCAACACCCATTTCTATCCACCAATCAGGAGAATGACATACTTAAAGGATAGTAGGTAAAATACCGTACCCAACGTCCTTCATCTTAGTATCTCTAATAACAACATTAGCGGCCTTGCCGCTATTACCATGTTGACGCTTGTCAAAGCGATTAGGACAGCTAGGAGCCCAATGATCAGATCACCACAGACGTGGCAAGAGCCTTTCCTCTTATCATTTTTATTCTTGAAGTTGGTTGAGTGTGTGGCTTTGTTCTTGCCATCAAACTTCCCCTTTCCTTCAGTTTTGTTCTTATTCTTGAACTTGTGGGATTGGAAGTTTTTCCTCTGCACCAAATTGGTAGTAGAACCTCCCTCAAATCCTCGAGCAATTTTGTCCTTTGCTCTCGCCCCCTCTTCCACATGAAGAGACCCAATGAGATCCGTAACGAAAAACTCTTGTCTCTTATGTTTCAGAGAAGTAGCAAAGTTCCTCCACGAGGGAGGAAGCTTGGCAATAATGCCACCGGCCACAAATTTGTCTGATAAGGAACACTTGAACTGCTCAAGTTCTTTGGAAAGTGATTGTATCTCATGAGCTTGCTCAACGATGGAGCTCTCATCAACCATCTCGTAGTCATAGAATTGCTCCATGACATACAATTTAGTGCCAGCGTATGAGACCCTAAACTTGACCTCGAGTGCTTCCCACGCGTCCTTCCCATTATCAAATGACATATACGGGTCAACAATGTTGTCCCCAAGAACACTGAACAAAGCCGCCATAAACATGGTATCGGCTTTTTTAAAGGTCGCTTCCTGCTCAGCAAAAAGATCTCGTTCAGGATTGCCAAGAGTGGCGCTATAGCAGTTTAGGTTTTCAAACTAGAGAACTGCTGTGTTGCACCATCTCTTATAGTGCATGCCATCAAAAGGAGGCGGCCTAGTAGCCGCGACTACACCAGTAGAATTCAATTGCCTATAAACAGGTTTTTGGATTGTTGAAAATATAAGCAATAATCCATATGATTTAATCCAAATAATAAACTAATAAAGCATGATCATACCAATGGTACTAAAACCAATCTTGCAGATCAGTAAAGTAGATGAACAGATTACATCTATACAAGCTAAACCTATCACATCTACGCCAAACTCTAGACCTAGAAACTCTAGCAAAATCCAAAAGAGAGAGATTGGGATCACATACGATGCAGTTGCGGCAGTAGCCACGGAGGTAGTAGCCGTAGAGCTGTCGCCCATGTTGAGGTTGCCGAAGAGGTCGCAGACGTCCGGGAAGAAGTCGTCGTTTGGGAACTCGTCGTCGGACGACGTCGTGGTTACCAGTAGTCGCGCTTGAGCGCTCCCCAAAAACCTGATCGCCCCTCACCCGTACAAGTTCACGAGAGGCGGGGTTCCGGAGGCCTACTGTCCTTATCTGCGGTGCATGCCGCAAGCTGGGATGGGGAAGACAAAGACGGTGGCGCAAGGTTCTGTAGATAGGCGCGTTTGTGGATTGATCACCGACTAGGTTTAGAGCAGACGCTTAGGGAGATCGTGGGACATAGCCCACGTCCGAGTTGGTAACATCCCACGTCCATAAAAACTGGAAACGACTGTAATTAGCACTTCTATTAATGACTCATAAATAATTTTTCCAAACAGAAAAATAAAGCTTGGCTCGGCAAGATTCCCGCAACCTGCAGCGCGCGCGCGTCGTGACGAGGCGAGGCATGGCGAGGCGAGGCAGGCAACATAGGAGGAGGAGTGCGCGAGGGCTTCTCTCCTTGTCATACCTTAGTGAGTGGTGCAACACTCTACTATATAAGGTGGTTCAACTCCCCTTCCACTAGCAATGTGGGACTAAACTTTAGCACCACTAGCGCAACATCCTGCCATGCACAAGTGGGCCAAAGGGAATTTCAGAATTTGTCTAATGGGCAACAATCCAAAACTCATCAAATTCCAACAGCTGAGGCGAGCTTGCGAGGCGGCGGCAGAGGAGCTCGGGCGGGCAAGCTCGACGGCGGAGATGAAGGTGCTGCAGGGGCTCAAGCGGCGGCTGCGGAAGGAGGCGAGGCCTCGCTGGTGACGTGGGAGCCGGGGAGGGCGACGCAGGACGCCTTGGAGGTGGAGACAAAGGCAACCGGCAGCGTCCGGCCCTGCAGCTGGTGGCAGTTTCAGACGACGGGGTGGCGTCCGACGGGGTGCACCCTAGAGAGGAGAGGCCGGGTAATATGGCGACGACGAACGGAGGCCATAGAGGCAGCGCAGCTCGGGAGAGGGAGAGGGAGGCACGCGGAGAGGAGGTCAGAGAGGAGGGGCGCGCTTGTAGAGGAAGACAAGGGATGCAGTGTACTGAGAAAGAGGGAGGTGGCAGCAGGGATTGCGGGAGGTGGGTCCGCCATTGATTGGAGAGATAGAGGAGCGTGAGGGAGAGACGAGGGTGTCGCGTGTGGGGAGTGGTGAGTCAGGGCCACTGGTGGGTGGGCCGAGCGCGAGCAGTGCAGCGAGGGGGAAAATCGGGGATGGAGCGGGGTGGTCGGGTGCATTGGCGGCTTGCGTGAGTTTGCGACGCGGGTGGGGCCGTGAGCGAGGAGTGCGGGTTGACCGCGGTGGGGCTAGGCTCGGGGATGGGTGGCGGCTGCGGAAGGCATGCGATTGGGACCAGGCAGAATTAGGGTTTGGACGTAGCCAACTAGGCTTGTGGATTTGGCTGGCTGCCTTTCAAAATAATATAAATTTTATATTTATGATTTTTGTTTTATTTAAAAGGTCTTTGGTAAATAATTTTAGACAAAATAAAAGATTTTTTATAAATAGATTTTAGAAAAAACAACATATGCGGAAGAAGTCGTGGTTTATATTTGAAATAAAGAGGGGGTATTTATAAAACAAAGATAGACTTTTAGAAAATAGTTTAGGCAAATAATACATGCATATAGACATGGCAATGCTTAATTGCAATGTGGCATGATGACATGAGCATGTGGCCATGATGATGTACAAAATAAAAAAATCACTCAATTTTCTAGTAATGGTTTTACCCGGGGTGCTATAGGATGCTTCCATAGGGATCGAGGGGGTGACCCTAATCGGTGTAGGTTTAGTTGATAAATATTTGGTGGATATCAAAAGATGATAAAATCTAGTGATATCATATTCTTATCACTTCTTAAAAGGTTCTATTTAGTCTACATTCTTATGCAAAGTAACACCAGCCATAAGTCTTGCGGAGTACATCCTATACTCAGCCTTGATTTTTTGATACTTTTGCTGTAGAGTAAGGGTGATCATAGAAGAAGAGTTTTGTTATGGCATCGATATCGACAAGTAGCTTGGGGTTCCTAGTCGGCAGTCTAGGATCTATGAAATGAGACGTCATCGTTATGCTTTAGGCCTCTAGGCCATTTGTACTTAATAGCATAATTTGTATTCTGTTGTTTGATGTTTGTGGTCAGAGACCTCTGCTTGTAATATTCTGGTTCTTTTCTCAGTTATGAGTTTGTTGTAATTTTTGTGTTGTAGGGTCACTATTGTGCTACCGATTCTCTCTGTATTCTTCTGAGATCTAGTTAGGCTTACATTAGACGAAGTTCTAGGATTTGTCTAGCCTGATCCCGGGGGTGTCACACCCTGGTCCATCAATGATTGGCTTGCACGGCCGGACTTTAGCATGCCTCGTGATGGGGCGGAAGGCTCCCTTCTGATGGGCGCCTTGCCGGGTCGACCTAGAGGCCTCTAGAGGGGGGAGTCCGTCAGGGATCCCACCCTCAAGACGGTCTGAGCCGGGGATATTTTGGTAGTACGAAGGAGGCGCCCCGAGGTGCCATTCGTAGGGAGACAATAAGACCAACGGTGGCATTGGATGACTCCCCGACACGTTCCCGAGGCTAGGGTCTTGGTCAAAAACAAGGCTGGAGGGGCCCTAGCTGATAGGACGGACGACCTCAATAGCAGCAGGCCTTACCCTTTGACGTTTTGGTCCAAGATAGGCAGTGGACAACGTCGGATGAGGAAAAATGGCGCTAAAGAAGCTCACTTTACAGCAGGATGGAGTAGACCCGGCGACAAAGCCTCGCTCTCTGGAAAGTAGTCTTGTAGACCGGGATCTCTAGGAGCGGCATTATGCTAGCCCTTCCCACCCAAGAATGGGGGAAAGAGGCCTAGATCCCTTCTCCTACCTAAGGACGGGTCAATCCTAGAGATCTAATACCCAAGACAATCATCACCATTGTACCCACGCGAAGCACGCGAGCAATACAACAAAGCAGGAGTAGGGGCTTTACCTCCTCACGAGGGTCCCAAACCTGGGTAAAAAAACCCGTGTCAACTCTCTGTCGTGATCTTGCTCCACCATGATACGTACAAAATGTATCTACTTTCATGAACACTTTTGCTATTGTTTCTCATATAATTTGTGTGATTTGGATATAACTAACACGGATTGACGCTGTTTTCAGTAGAATTGCCTTGGTGTCTTGTTTTTGTGCAGAAAATCAACTTTTAGGAAAAATCCTAGAAAATATGCGGAATATCCTATTTTCCCAGAAGACTCACGGAGCCAGAAGACGGAGAGGAGGAGAGGCCTGAGAGGCCCACACCACCCCCTGGTGCAGGCCAGGCCTGGCCATGCTAGGGCATGGTGTGGCCGCCTCGGACTCCCCCTCGACCTCTCCTTTTGCCTACATATACCCTCAGAACTAAAAACACCAGGGGGTTCGACATTTTTCCAGATAGAGTTCCGCTGCGCCTCAACCACCAGAAACCGCGTTTCGGAACCAGAAACTCCGTTCTGGCATCCTGCCGGGACAGGGAATTGGAGGAGATCATTTCCATCATCATCACCAACGCCTCTCCATCAACCATCCATGATTACCTCATCCATGAGTGAGTAATCCCCCATAGTAGGCTATGGGTATGCTAGGGATTGGATGAGATCTATCATGTAATTGCATATGATTGTTAGGGCAAGGTGCCTAGTATCTATTGTTAGTGGTTTTTGACATTGTTGCAACTTGTTATACTTAATGCTTGTCACTAGGGCCCGATTGCCATGATATCAGATCTGAACATGTTATTGATTCATGATGATATTAATGTTTATGATCTTACATGCATGTTGTATACACATATTGTTTTCCGGAACCCGAGGCCCGAAGTGACAGAAATCGGGATAACCGGAGGGGATGGCTATGATGTGAGGATCATGTGTGTCCACGGAGTGTTAATGCTTTGCTCTGGTTCTCTATTAAAAGGAGCACCTTAATTTCCAGTAGATTCCCTTGAGGCCCCGCTGCAACGGGCTGGCAGGACAAAAGATGTTGTGCAAGTTCTCATTGAGAGCACGTATGACTATATAAGAAACACATATCTATGATTACTACTTTGATGCTTTATCTTATTTATCTACAAATGCCCTTGTCTTGATTATTACATGAATGGTCTTGTCCATGCAACGCCCGTCCATCCATCCCTATGCCTACCACAATTTAAATCCTACTATTTATTACAATAGTTACTACTGTCCTTATTTTACTACTGTTATTACTTTTCTATTGCTACTACAAAACTGTTGCTACTGATAAAATATTGCGAGCAAGACTATTTCCAGGTGTAGCTGAATTGACAACTCATTTTTTAAGGCTTATAAATATTATTTGGCTCCCCTTGTGTCGAATCAATAAATTTGGTCTTTAATTCCCTCGAAGACTGTTGCGATCCCCTATACTTGTGGGTCATCAAGACTATTTTCTGGCGCCGTTGCCGGGGAGCATAACTTTATTTATAAAGTTCACATGGGATTATTATTTTTCACTGCTATCCGTTCATCATGGGTAAAACTCGTGATGGAAAAGTTCCTATATTGCCATCCACTACAAGAAGAGGTACATTTCTGAACACCTCTATTGCTCTTGATTCACCATCTGTGATGAATAAGCTCCTTACACCACCACCACATACACATGTTACACATACTGCTACTTCTGCTAAATCTGAATTGCTTCTGATACTCATGATGTTAATTCTACTATGCTTGATGAGAGTGGTTCGTTAGGTACTTTCCTAGATTCTACAATTTCTAGAACTATAATTGGAAACACTGAAACTCCTAATGAACATATTGCTACAACTCTTAGTTCACCTGAGACTAGAGAGAGCTATGATATTAATGATGGTTATATTGAAATGACTAATGAATTTACTGAAGGGTGTCGAAACACTCATGGTGCAAGTGCTATTAAAAGTCTTCTTGAGAGACGCACTATTAGACCTAAAATGTCTCCTGATGCTTAGTTTGCCACATCTCCCATAAACATTAAAGATAAGGATTATGATTTTTCTCTTGATTTATCTTACATAACCATTGTTGAGAAAGAACCTTTTTGTGGGACTGAAAATGAAAGTGTTGTGTCACATACGACTGAGCTCTCTACTATGAGTGGCTTATTTTCTGGTGATATTAAGAAACACACCTACTTTGTTGCTAAAATTTTCCCTTTTTCATTGAAAGAAGAAGCTAAAGCTTGGTTTAATAATTTACCTCATGGATCTATTGATAGTCCTCATTGCTTTATTAATACTTTCTTTCAGAAATATTTCCCTCCTAGTGCTCAATAGGCAATTTTGTAGGAACTTTTTGAATTTAAATAGGGAAAAGAGGAGAAATTGCCTAAGTCTTGGGCAAGGTTTTGTGCTTTAATTCAAGCACAGCCTGGTTGTCCAATACCTAAAAATGAGCTTCTTGATATATAATGTAATGGACTAACTGATGAATCTAGGACATACCTGAATAGTTGTGCTAGTTGTGTTTTCAGGAAAAGGACTCCCACTAAAGCTGAGGAATTAATGGACAAAATAAGAAATAATTATGATGATTGTACTACACCTGAGCCAACTACATCTGAGCCAACTGAGCTTGATCGAACCCCAACATCAACACCAAAGAAGAGGGGAGTGATTCAATTAAATGATGAGGTGATGAAGGAAGCTAAGAAATGTCTTAAGGAGAAGGGCATTAAATCTAAATATGTGAAGAATTTACCTCCTATAGAAGAATTATGTAAGCCAATGTCCCATTCATCCACTATTGAGGTACACTCTCTCCAACATTTTGATGAATGTGATATTCCTTCTAAACCTCCTGCTCAATGCTTAGAAGAATTTGATATTTATGTTGTTAAGCAAGATAATTTTAATAAGAGAGTGCAAATCATTTAATGGAAAACTCTAGAGCTATTAATGAGTTGCATGATATTGTGGAAATAACCTCCAATGATGTTAAAATGCTTGTTAAACATTTCCAAATGGTTCAAGCGCAAATTGATCAGCTTACTAAGGTACAAAAAGACTTGCTAGTTAATGCTTCTAGAGAAAACCATGCTTATGAAATTAGAACTAGAAGTGGTGTTTCCACCCAGGACCCCTTATATCCTGAGGGACATCCTAAAAGAATTGAGCAAGATTTCCAACAAGCTAGAAATAGTGGTACTTATTCTAAAAGAAAGAAAAAGAAACATAAAACAGTTGTGGAATCTTCTGAACCTGCTATAGATCCTAATATTATATCTGTCTCTAATGCTGAAACTGAAAGTGGTAATGATAAAAATGATGATCCTGATAAGGAAGAAATTGAAGAAGAACCTGAAAGGCACACTAAGAGTACCAAGTACAATAAGGAAGATTTTGTTGCTAATAAACATGGTAGTGAAAGCGAGCTTTGGGTGCAAAAACTAATGCCTTTTCCTGATAAGAAACTCAAGTCAAAGGAAGAAGAACACTATAATAAGTTTTGTGAGTGGATGAAACCTTTTTTTTTTGCAAATTCCTTTGACTGATGCTATTAAATTTCCTCCTTACTCAAAGTATATGAAGGATATTGTCTCTAATAAAAGGAAGATTCCTAATGAGGAAATTTCCACTTTGCTTGCTAATTATTCCTTCAATGCTAAGGTTCCAAAGAAACTTGGAGACCCGGGGATTCCAAATATTCCTTGTACTATTAAAAATAATTATGTTAGAACTGCTTTGTGTGATTTGGGAGCAGGAGTTAGTGTTATGCATTTTCTCTCTACAAGAGACTTCAACTGGAAAAATTGATACCAACTGATATATCTTTGTAAATGGCTGATAAATCTACTACTATTCCTATTGGTATATGTGAGGATGTTCTTGTTCAAGTGGCTCACAATTGTTTGATATTAACTGACTTTGTTGTGCTTGAGATGCCTAAAGATGATAATATGTCTATTATTCTTGGGAGACCTTTCCTTAATATTGCAGGTGCTGTCATTAATTGTAATCAAGGAAAAGTAACTTCTAATGTTAATGACAAGGATAATACTATCTATTTCCCCAAGAAGATTGATAAGATTTATGGCCTAAATTCAATTGAAAATATTGAAGGCATCAAAGTTGGAGAAATAAATTGTGTCATACTATAAGAAAATTATGAAACTATTATGATTGGGACTATTTCTATCAAGGTCGCGGTAACATAATAATTTAGTGAAATGCAAAGTTTTACTTCATATAAAATTGTTTTGGTAATAAGACCTGGTCAACCTTGTTAACAAAGGGATTTTAATGAACAAAACAATGTTTTCACCATGATTATCCTTGCTTAGTTTTATTTTCTCTATCCAAATCTTTGCTCTTCACCTTGTTCATCTTTGTGTTTCTAGTTGCTTGCATATTAGAGTGTCTTAGAACTTCTATAGTTTTAGTTTAGATCTTCTTTTGCGTCATTCCAAAATCATCTTTCTGCGAGAAAATCATTTATCCCTGAAAATTGCTCAAAATAAATTTTCTCGAAAAATTCCAGAAAAATCATATTAAATTTTTATGTCAAAAAATGGGTAGAGAGGCACCTGGAGTGACCCAGGGGGCCCCACTAGGCAGGCACACCACCTGGTGGTGCAACCACACTAGGGGCGCGCCTAGCCATGGTGTGGGCCACCCTTGGCCCTCCACTTATTCTTCCTCCTGACACTTCTCTCTCTCTCTCTCTCTCTCTCTCTCTCTCTCTCTCTCTCTCCTGAGAAAACACCATTTCATTGCTCAAACCCGTGTTCTTGCTGTTCTTGTTCGCGATTTTCGATCTCCTTGCTCAGCCCACCTTTTCTGCTGAGATTTGGAGCATTTCTTCTCCGGTATGTGACTCCTCCGCTTGTCCAAGTAGATTTGTGTTTAGTGGATTATATCTTGAGTATTTTGCTACTGTAGGTGACAGGTTTTGGGAGCTTGCATGCTTGCTCTTTTCTTAGATAAATTGTTTTGATGCATGTTTAGCCCTCTTGCAAGTTCCCATAGTAGTTCCTTTCATTGTGTAATCACTTTGCATTTTCTTCCTGTGATGCATGTCTAAATATCTTTTCAAGAAGTGTTTGAGAGAGACACACCCAGGAGGTCAAGGCCCTCAAGATCAGCTTCTCAATTTAGGCCATCATATAATGAAGATCTTATTGCGCCGCGCTTTGGCAATGAGGGAGATGATGGAGATGCGCACCCATCTACCTTCCTTTGTTTTGCCTTTTTGCAAGTTGCATGGATCCTTGATGACTTCTTACTTCTTGTTCATAGGGTGTGCCTAACCACTTACATGCATCATGAGAGTGAGCAATATGCTTTGCTCACCAAAACTTTTGTTGAAAGTTTCACTTTCACTAACACCCGTTATAGGTCAACTGTTTCATTCAAAATCTATGTTATGCCTATTACCATTCCATTGGAAAGATTTTATAGCATTATAGGCATTAGCATGACTAGGACAGTAAAGAAGATCCAAGGCCGACCAACTGATTTGTTGGAGCTCTACCAAGGTGTAACAAATGATGATGAGCGCACAGCCCAGCGTGGGAAGATAAGAAACATTCAACTCCTATCTCTTAGATATTTTGCTTACTATCTTGCCACTAGAATTCTTCGTAGGGAGAACACTAGCAATATTTCCAACTATCATTTATATTTTCTTGCTGCTGCACTTAATAATTAAACCAAGTATAACCTTGGTTCTCTCATTGGTCACCGCCTAGCTGCTAGAGGACCCATTTATGGGGGAATTATTTCTGCACGCATGGTTGGTGCCTTGGACCTTTCTGTTGATCCTAATGATATAGTGCTGGCCCCACAATGACTTGATCTAGTTACTATGAAAGCATATCACTTTGTTACTGCTAACTCTAGTGCAGAGAGTTTAGTTTACAGGATGATGTTTACTGACGGGGATGAGAGGGAAATTTCCTTGCCATAGTCTAATTTGTTCAGTATTTGTAGGAGGACTTGGTCATGCTCCAAGAAGGAGATGGACGATCAGCTCCGCTTGCTTGGTTTCCATGGGTAGCACCAGGGGGATGTGCCCTCTTATGATTACTCCGCGCACTATGACGGGGCGTCCTCGAGTTCGTATCAGGATGAAGACACCTCTTCGTCATATTATGGAGGCGCCCCTTCTTGGCCAGCTTGGGATTGATCTCCACTTAGGCCAAAAGCCTAAGCTTGGGGGGAGGTATACCAACATCACACTCATCTACATATCATGTTCTGTCAGTACTTTGCATATCCATATTTTGCTTTCTTTTTAGTTTTTGCTCTTGTTTTGTTTCTGCTTTCCAAAACACAAAAAGACCAAAAATATTTCCGTTGTTTCTCTTTGTTTGCTTCTTTAGCTTTTAACTTTAGTTTTCTTTTGCCTTCGTTTCTTGCATAAAAAAACCGAAAATCCAAAAATATTTGTTGTTCTTCTCTAGTTTTGTAAAGTTCGTTGTAGGGTTCAGCAGTCCTTAGTGACTCCTTTGGAGTTTGGTTTTATCTTATTATTCAAGCCACACAAGTGAAAGGCAATAACGACGATTTATGACAACTCGAGGTGTGGTAAGAGGCTGGTATGAACTCTATTTGTTTTCATTTTTGTACATATACTCATCATTGTGGGCATGATTAGTCTGTTTATGTAAGGTTCATGTTATTTAATGGATGCTTAGTAGTTCTTGCTCTCTTATGATTAGTTCCAACTTGCTAATAGTTTGTAGCATGTCATATAAATGTTTCTTGCATTGTTCTATTCATAACTTGGTATGACATTGTAGTATCCTCCTCTGAATGTTTTATTTGAATCGGCTCTCACGAACTTGATGGCACACTTTATTTTCTTACACTTAATAAACCTGAACCATTGTGACTGTCTATGTAGTTATATGCTTGCAAATTATAAGTTGGGAGTTAGCAGAACCATGTTTTCATGGGGAACACTTTCAATATTGCACTTATTCTATTTAGTTGATATCATGTTCTTTTGTTTATGGATCCTGGTGGTGTGAAATAAAAGGGGAACTTGTAAGTCCATGGATTTTGTATATGTGTTAAAGAAACGCCTGGGCGGATAGCCTAAGCCATGCCTAATCATGGTGGAAACTTGCAACATAACCATAATGAGCATTCTGTGAAGCATCCTCAATAAAAACCTATGCAAATAGCAAATAAAAAGATCGTCGAGATGATCATTGTATGTTGCCTTGTCATTTTGATATGGGCTAGCTCCCATATCATGGGGCAAGGGATGCCCCGATGGCGGTTCTCTATGATACACATATACTTACAATGATAAGAACTTGCTTGTGACTAAAGTTGAGGAGCATGAGGTTCGGTACTCGTACGCAATGGGCATGAGATTTTCAACTTATGATCTGTCTAGCATATAACTCATATTTGACCTCACTTTAAACTTAACTATTTAAAGATTCTTATGATAGGAGCAATGAGAGCTCAAATATAATGAGTACCATACTTTCAACATTTGGAAGCCTTTCAAACTTGTCAAATCTTTTCTTTCACTTTTATATCGAGTCACCATTTATTCTATGAGCACCTTCTCAAGAGCATAGCTGCCATTCTTAGTGTAATATGCTTGTCCTAGAACATGGTTATTTGTGGCATAACTTTGATGCTTGTATCTTTGATATTCTTATTTCTAGTCTTCACTTGAACTTCAGAGGTGCCTTGGCATTTATGTTTTGCTCCAAAAAGAAAGGCAATAGAGATACCACTTTATCATATCTTCTTATGAGCATTATAATCTTGCATATGCTTATGTGCCATGTTGCTTATTATTATTGTGTTGGAATCTCTTCATAGCTTGCATAACTATTGGGTAGACTTAGTTGCATACTCCTTGTTATGAATTGACTAAGTATTTGACTATATGCTGAGAATATATACATCTTATGAAGCAAATGTGTTCGTGAAAATTTCTTTTATCAAACTCAGTTTTCAACTGAATTGCTTGAGGACAAGAAATAAGCTAAGCTTGGGGGGAGTTGATACGTACAAAACGTATCTACTTTCCCGAACACGTTTGCTATTGTTTCTCCTCTAATTTGTGCGATTTGGATATAACTAACACGGACTGACGCTATTTTTAGCAAAAATTCCTTGGTGTCTCGTTTTTGTGCAGAAAATCAAATTTCAGGAAAAATCCCAGAAAATATGCCGAAAATTCTATTTTCTTAGAAGACTCACGGAGCCGAAGACGGAGGAGAGGAGAGGCCTTAGGGGCCCACACCACCCCCTGGCACGGGCCAGGCCTGGCCACGCCAGGGCATGGTGTGGCCACCTCGGACTCCCCCTCGACCTCTCCTTTCGCCTACATATACCCTCTGATCTAAAAACACCGGGGGGTTCGACATTTTTCCAGATAGAGTTCCGTTGCGCCGCTACCACCAGAAACCGCGATTCAGAACCAGAAACTCCGTTCTAGCACCCTGCCAGGACGAGGAATTGGAGGAGATCATCGCCATCATCAGCACCAACGCATCTCAATCAACCATGCATGATTCCCCCATCCATGAGTGAGTAATACCACATAGTAGGCTATGTCAATGGTAGGGATTGGATGAGATCTATCATGTAATTGCATAAGATTGTTAGGGCAAGGTGCCTAGTATCTACTGTTAGTGCTTTTTGACATTGTTGTAACTTGTTATGCTTAATGCTTGTCACTAGGGCCCGAGTGCCATGATCTCAGATCTGAACATGTTATTGATTCGTGATGATATTATTGTTTATGATCTTACCTGCAAGCTGTATACACATATCGTTGTCCGGAACCCGAGGCCCCGAAGTGACAGAAATCGGGATAACCGGAGGGGATGGCTACGATGTGATGATCACGTGTGTTCATGGAGTGTTAATACTTTGCTTCGGTGCTCTATTAAAAGGAGCACCTTAATTGCTAGTAGATTCCCTTGAGGCCCCGCTGCAACGGGCTGGCTGGACAAAAGATGTGCAAGTTCTCATCGCGAGCAAGTATGACTATATAAGGAAGAAATGCCTATGATTACTTAGTACTTGGATGCTTTATATTATTTATCTGTAAATGCCCTTGCCTTGATTATTACATGAATGGTATTGTCCATGCAACGCCCGTCCATCCATCCCTATGCCTACCGCACTTTAAATCCTGCTGTTTACTATAATTGTTACTATTGTCCTTATTTTAATACTGCTGTTACTTTGCTATTGCTACTAAGAAACTATTGCGAGCAAGACTATTTCCAGGTGAATCTGAATTGACAACTCGATTGTTAAGGCTTATAAATATTATTTGGCTCCCCTTGTATCGAATCAATAAATTAGGGCTTTATTTCCCTCGAAGACTGTTACGATCCCCTATACTTGTGGGTCAACACACCACCGTCACCGTCGTTGAGACTCCTTGGGACTGCGTTTTCATCCCCCTCTCGAACCAAGGGCTCCTTGGACCCTAGTTTTCTTTGTGGGACAAATATCCAACAACCGGATTTATGTGTTGCTGCTATCTCTATTTATATATGAGTATCTCTACAATTTTTGCATATTTTGCACCTCCCCATCGTGCACATTCTTTACCCAGCAGCGTCCACCTCTCTATCACATCAGCGTAATCTCTGGTGAGTCCGCAACCATCCAGATAGTTGTTTAGGTGATTGCTATTTGATGTAATAGATATATATGTCACATTAGGAAGCTGGGATTACCATGGATGTAGCCATGGAATTAGTTATAAGGTCCAATAAAAATAGGGAAGTATATGCTGCCAAGCAGAGACTTATAAGGATGGGAAGCTTGGCCCCTGGCTTTATTTCACTTAGCGGTCCTCTGTTGAACAATGTAGAGGTAATTTGCTGCATATCGTGTATAAAACAATTGTTGTTCGTTGGTGTCTTGCACTGCTGAGTTTTTTAAATTATATTTTCAGTTAAGGGGAACACACCTAGTCCTCGACATTAGATTAATGCACATATCCTTCTTTGCATTGCAAAGTTGATGTGTTCTTTCCTAAAATTTACTGGTTTTGCTACATTTCATTTAGCATCATGCACGTGTCCCACCCGTGTAGGAGGCATTGCACGAAGACATGCCTTAATCATGTTTATCGAGTGACAAGTGTTTTGATGTATGTAGTTGCTTTGCTAGCATTTCAGTAACCTATGGTTTGTCCCCAAAAACAATTTTTTTGATAAATGGCTCTTTATTACTTAAAATGTCCCCTAAAATATATTGATCAATTTTTGCGTCATGATTTGCAGAATCGAAGTCATTCTGATCTCTTGCCACTTACTAAGGACAGGACTACTCATGTGCCAGCTAAGAAGGCAAACCCTGAAGTACAACCCTTCTCATGTCGGTTCTGTTTCCCATGTTTGGGCAATATGCCTCTAATTTCTTTGCCATTTTTGGTACCACTGTGGAGCTTGCACGATGTGTGCAGCTAAATTTGGATTATTTTTTTAAACTTGAATTTGGCTTAATTTTGGATTTTTTATCTGTAGTTTCCACTTATTCATATCGCTCATGGCATAATGGTTCTGGTCACTACAAGGATTCCACAATTGTTCGTCTCCGAGAAAAATACAAAGCTCATAGACACATGATTTTATGCCTTTAAGAGAAAGAAAAACACCAAGAGGAATGGATTAGGCACCTGAAAAAAGAAGTGGCACATCCACTAAGCGGATAGCTGATTTGACTTAGGATAAATGTAACACCCTCGCCTGATAAGGCTGAGTTCATGTGTATAGTGTCAATCCCTGAATTGGTTCAATGGCACACATAGTACAAATGAATATCAAATATAACTGTGCATCATAAATACAACGAATATGATCTAGAATTTACATTATATTATAGTGGAAAGCATTACAAGGTAGATCTACATCCTTCAAATGTGCCATAGGCGAACAATTGTTGAGTGGAGTCTCGCGACCTATGAACGATCACTCAGAAATGATATAACCTGCAACATGAAATGTTGCAGCCACGAATGGTCAATACATTGAATGTATGACAAGTAGGCTAAAGTGGTTAACAGCAGACCTAACAACTACATGATTACTTGGCTAGGTGGAGTTTAGGCTCATTTGCATAAAGCAATAGTTTTATCATATCTTCTATAACAAAGTAGTTTTCCAATACGATAAATAGGACACTCTGGTTCACTCCTAGGTGCTCCTACCCAATTAAGTTCACCAAACAAGTTTTAAGTAAGTTAGAAATTGGGATGAGTGAAAAATATGTCATGGCATCAATATCAGGTCGCTCAAATTATCCATAACTATGGACACGACTAAGTACTTAGTTTAGACACCCTGCTGGGGTTTGTACAATTTACCCATGTGACCTAGCCAACCCAGCTTGTATCATCACACTCATATTGTGTTATGATAGGGAGAAGTCCAAGAATATACCATTTGGGAAGAGCTTTCCAAACCCATCCACGCACCATATCAACCTAGACTATTCTATATCTCTGGCCATGTAGGGTTCGAGTCCCCATAATCTACTAAGTCCAGCCAGCCACTCTTTTCTTACTGGCACATGATTGCACACATAAGCTACCAAACAAAGAAACCAATCCTTTCTCAGTGTTCTTGGCGGCATTCCCCACCATAAATCTTCACTCTGATGACACTCAAACCATTCCGTCCAGGTGGTTTATTAGCATTATGTTGTTTTAGTTTGAGCAAAACATATACACTACCATAGCATGGTGTAATACCATCCCCGTCTTAAATATGAAGGCAAATAAATCTACCAATACGATGGCTCATAAACAAGATAAATAGGGAGTAATATGGGATATAGCATAGCATATTCACATCAATTCCTACACATGCAATTCTACAAAAACATCTACAATGCATAGGAAAATAGTAGGACATTTAAGACCAAGATAGCACCACTTGGCTTTGATGTAGATGTAGTCGATTAGATAATCCTCAAAATTATAATGGCTTCATTCATAATAACCACAATAATTGCAATCATAGTAGTTGCAATCACAGTAATTGCACTCCTCGCAATCTAACATTTGAAACAAAGCACAACAATACTATTCAGAACATTGCAATCATGCAACAATGCAACAATACAATAAAACAATGATGAACAAATGCATGCATGATGATTTAATAGGTCACTCTTGTTGTATTAGTGTTATGAAGATTATTAGATCACATGATGTATATGGAAAGTCATTTAATGCATTAAAGCATTTATTATTAAAGCTATATGGATTTAATATGGTTTATATCACTTTAATTTAACTACTAATGTTCCTGTCGTATTAAATTATGAACTAAATGTTAATGGATAGGCAATGCAATTTATAACCAGTATCAATTGGAATCACGTGAAAAGGAGTTATAGATATTTTCTTATGATCAAAACACTATTACAGTGGGTTTATAGATTTATGCATGCATTTCTATTATAACAATACAAAATAATTTCGCACGCAATTTCTTTGGATAGATAGTTTATGAACAAACCAGTAGCAATTGGTTTCACTAATTTTGGAGTTCTGGATACTTTTCTGTGATTTAAATACTAGTTAGAAGGGTTTAATTCATATAAAATATTTACTTTGAAAAATATTATATCTAATGCCATATTAATGTTCTACATGAACCAAGGATTCCATGACATATTATTTGTATTTTTATGATCTATAAATAATTTATTACGATTTATTTACTTAAAAAGGACATTTAATCATTTAAATAACTACAGTAAATATATACTATAAAAGTTATACCTAACAACATATTAATATTCTTCATACTTTTCAGAACATAAAATTTGCTAAATTTGGAGCCGTAGATTAATTTCTATGAATTTTACAGGATCAATATATTTTCTATCTTTTATTCATTTTCTGATAATACAGGAGAATATTTCTGGAATATTCCGCTTATGTGTCATTGACCAGTCAGTGGTCGCCCGTCTAGTCAACACATGATCTGGAGCGTCGATTGATGATCTGACGGTAGAAGTTGATCTTCACGGGACTCACCGGTGGATGTTGTGGACGGCGGCGGGAGGGTCTGACGGTGATGGTGGAGGCGTTTACCATGATCGCTGGTGATGTAGGAGGGGTCCACGAGGTGCGTCATGGTATGGAAGGTTCGATGGAGTCCTTGGAGTCGTCGATTTCTTCCTGTGGCAGCATTGAGGCATGGCTGGAGAGATCGGGTCACTGCAGTGCTCTGGCAAGCTCCGGTGGGATCTCCCGGACGTCCTGGTGCACGGAGGGAGGGAAACAAGGTCAAAGAGAGGAGGTCGAGTGGCGAGAAGAGAAAGGATATGATAATAGGGGTAGGGGACAACAGAATCGACGGATTGAAGCTTGGCCGAGCGGCAGTAATGGTGGCGGCGGTGCGAGAACGGATCGATCTGCATTTTGGCAGCCTAGTGGCTAATTAGATGGGATTTATTAGATGCAGGGTGTCGGTGGTATTCATGGGACAGGAGATCTTAGAGAGGGGGCAAGAAATCCGGGCGAATTCTGTGAGATTTTTCCGTGGCAGTTCTTCTCTATGTCAAGCATGGTTCGATGAATGGGATGACGGGGCGGGACCCTCCTGGCGATGAGAGAGGAAAACAAAATAGAGGAGGAGTAGCTGCCGCGGGGTCGGCTTACTGCGCGCTGCTGGTGTGCAGCAAAAAAGGGGAGGACTGGCTCGCGTGCGGGCGCTTGATAGCGACGGGTAGGTCGGGCTAGGCCTAGCCGGTTTGTTGGTTAGGATTAGTTTTTTTTTCATTTTCTTCTCTGTTTTCTTTTAAATTCTTAGTTTTAGGGCTCCAAATTAGTCCATTCAAATTTCTAAAAATCTATAAAATCACCATGATCGTTTTAAAATATTAACGACATTAGTTATGTACATTTATACTTTACCAACCAATAAATATTTTGTTTGTCCAATAGGGCATTACTATTATTTCTTATAATAAACATAACTTTTGCATTATTGCAACAAAAAGGACTCAATTAATTTTCTATGGTTTTCTAAAGTGATATATGAAAATATACACCATTTATGAATTCTATTGCTTAATTGTTACTATGGACAAAGCCATATCTCAATGGTTGTGCTTAGAATGGGGAAATCCAATTTAAGGTTTTTAGGGTATTCTTTTTGGACAATAGAATTATCTCCTTGGGGTGTAATGCAATGATCTTATACAGGCAACACGATTTTGAATTTTTGAAATCTTGCACACCAATTCTACAATCTAGAACCAATCCATGCCTATTTGCCTATGTGGCTAATTAGGTCATAATAAAGGAATATAAGGTTTTGAATTCAATATTGAGAGGATTATCAATTCAAAAAGTTTATTTTCTTTGAGAATTTTCAACAAAGTCAAACAATCATTCAAATTTATTTTATTTATTTCACATTCCAAAATTAGGAGAATTTTGGGATGTGACAGACGACCACCCTTAAAAGGAATCTCGTCCCGATATTGGAGAAGGCTAGACATAAAGATGGGTTAAGGATCCGCTAGGACGCTACCACCCTTAAAAGAAAATTGCCTAGGTCACCTCTTGAGGATTCACTTGGATTCAAATTGATTCTCCTTTAGACATTTATTGGCACAATGTCTCTTGCACATTCTGAACTTCATGATTGATGGTTTCTGTGAAGGCACTTCTTAAACTAGCGAAACTCTCACGGTGGGAAAATAGGGAATGTTTGATTCACGATGCCCATTAATAATGGTTGGGATCCATCCTTACTTTATGCTCCTACTCTTAGCAATGGATTCTTTTATAAAGGCATAAGATCATACCATTCTAAGGTCTAGGCTCAACGCCGTCTCTCTTCTAGGGTTCAAAAAGGCACTCAAGAGTCACAAAACCAACAATACAAGAGCGAATAATAAGAGTAGTAGAAATGGTGATCAATTCATCCTGCACCCAAATCATTACCCTGCATGAGGATAGGTGAATCACGCAACTTACCACTCGGGCATCCTCACTCCCTTGTAGATTGTTTCCATGGGCATGAACAAATGCTCAGTGTAGACTCTCATGTATCCAATCTACAAAGCTACTAGAAAAAACTAAACTACCAAAGCTTCATAACATTCAGGTTGCGTAATCTACTACATAACATCGTTTGCAACACTTTATACTTCCACATCCTTCAATTGCATTAGATGAACTATCCTTCTTCGTTGGTGCATTATGTTGTAAAACTTTCAATTAATCCTTCTCCATATCTTCAACACATCATTCTAACTATATGGGTTTAGATAGGAAAGAATAGATCCTAAGGGAAAGAAACTACTAAGAAAGTAATTCTATCCATGCAAACAAGCTCATACAACAACAATCATATAAACATTCAACCACAAGAAACCAACACACAAGCAAGCACACATATAAAATTGTTCCAGAAGTTTAATATTAGTGGCATATCATCCACAAAATACTTTAAAAACGTTGGGAACAAAACTAAGGTAAAACAGAGCAACATATAAGCAATAAACAAATTCTGTCAAAACAGTACAACTGGTTTCACGAATTTTTCTGACTGACTTAAACTCATCAGGAATTTTAGCCAATTTTTGTGCTTGTAGTACAGGTAATTACGCTTCAAATTCTCTTTTTACAGATTTTTTGAGTTACCAATAACATATGTAAGATCACATAGTACTATAGGTTAGGCAGAAAATTGCAGTAGTAAACTCATGAATTTTAATCAAATCACACCATTAAAATAATTTTAAAACCTTACGAAAACTCCAGAACATTTAGAGTTTCAAAACAATAGATCATAAACAAGACATCAGACAATATGGCTCAATACAACCAAGCAAGCAACTAATATTGTCATACCACATAATTTGGTAAGATCAATATGCTAACACGATAGCGATGATCTCCTAAAGAGATAAAATATGATGGTCCTGATCCAACCAAACTTCGTGAGATATTCATTTATGTCATATTATTTGTTCTTTTATTTATCTAACTCTCATATAGGTATCAAAAGAATGGACAACTACAAATTTTAAACAAGAAGAGGTTATAGAAAAGATAGATAAGGAATATAAGAATTCTAATAAGTATAAAATATGATAGTTCTCCTAATAGAGGTATTCTATTTCTAATCCATTTCTAAGGTCACGATCCTATAGTAAACACATAGCTCTAATACCATCCTATAACACCCTCGCCTGATAAGGCTGAGTTCATGCCAATCCCTAGATCAGTTCATTGGCACAAACAGTACAGATAAATACCAAATATAACTGTGCATCATAAATAAAATGAATATGATCGAGAATTTATATTATATTACAGCGGAAAGCATTACAAGGTAGATCTCCATCCTTCAAATGTGCCACAAGCGAACAATTATTGAGTGAAGTATCGCGACCTAAGAACAATCACTCAAAAATGATATAACCTGCATCATGAAACATTGCAGCCAAAATGGTTAATACATTGAATATATGGCAAGTAGGCTAAAGTGGTTAACAGCAGACCTAACAACTACATGCTTATTTGGCTAGGTGGAGTTTAGGCTCATTTGCATAAAGCAATAGTTTTATCCTATCTTTTGTAACAAAGTAGTTTGCCAATACGATAAATAGGACACTCTAGTTCACTCTCAGGTGCTCCTACCCAATTAAGTTCACCCAACAAGTTTTAAGTAATTGAGAAATTGGGATGAGTGATAAATATGTCATAGCATCAATATCAGGTCGCTCAAATTGTCCATAACCGGGAACACGGCTAAGTATTTAGTTTAGACACCCTGTAGGGGTTTGTACACTTTACCCATGTGACCTGGCCAACCTAGCTCGTACCATCACACTAATATTGTGTTATGATAGGGAGAAGTCCAAGACGATACCATCCGGGAAAATATTCCCAAACTCATCCATGCACCGTATCAAACTACACTATTCTATATCTTTGACTACGTAGGGTTCAAGTCGCCACAACCTACTAAGTCCATCCAACCACTCATTTCTTACCAGCACATGGTTGCCCACGTAAGCTACCAAACAAAGAAACCAATACTTTCTTAGTGTCCTCGGCGGCATTCCCCACCATAAATGTTCACCCTGATGACACTCAAACCATTCCGCCCAGGTGGTTCATTAACATTATGTTGTTTTAGTTTGAGAAAAACATATACACTACCATAGCATGGTGTAATCCCATCCCCGTCTTGAATAGCATGGCTAATAAATCTACCAATATGATGGCTCATAAACAAGGATAAATAGGGACTAATATGGGATATAGCATAGCATATTCACATCAATTCCTACACATGCAATTCTACAAAAACATCTACAATGCATAGGAAAATAGTAGGACATTTAAGACCAAGATAGTACCACTTGCCTTTGATGTAGATGTAGTCAATTAGATAATCCTCACAATTATAATGGCTTCATTCATAATAACCACAATAATTGCAATCATAGTAGTTGCAATCACAGTAATTGCACTCCTCGCAATCTAACGTTTGAAACAAAGCACAACAACACTATTCAGAACATTGCAATCATGCAACAATGCAACAATACAATTAAACAATGATGAACAAATGCATGCATGGCGATTTAATAGGTCACTCTTGTTGTATTAGTCTTCTGAACATTATTAGATCACATGATGTATGTGGAAAGTCATTTAATGCATTAAAGAATTTATTATTAAAGCTATATGTATTTAATATGGTTTATTTCACTTTAATTGAACTATTGATGTTTCTTTTGTATTAAATTGTGAACTAAATGTTAATGGATAGGTTCAATTTATAACCAGTATTAATTTGAATCACCTAAAAAGGAGTTATAGATATGTTCTTATGATCAAAACACTATTATAGTGGGTTTATAGATTTCTGCATGCATTTCTATTTTAACAGTGCCAAATAATTTGGCACGCAATTTCTTTGGATAGATAGTTTATGAACAAACCAGTAGCAATTGGTTTCACCAATTTTGGAGTTCTGGATACTTTTCTGTGATTTAAATACTAGTTAGAAGGGTTTAAATCATATAAAATATTTACTTCGACAAAAATTATATCTAATGCCAGATTAATGTTATACATGAACCAAGGATTCCATGTACATATTATTTGTATTTTTATGATCTATAAATAATTTCTTACGATTTATTTACTACAAAAAGGCCATTAAATAATTTAAATAACTATAGTAAATATATACCATAAAAGTTGTACCTAATAGCATATTAATATTCTTCATACTTTTCGAAATCTATAGACATAAAATTTGCTAAATTTGGAGCTGTAGATTAATATCTATGAATTTTACAAGATCAATACATTTTTTGTCTTTTATTCATTTTCTGATAATATGGGAGAATATTCCCAAAATATTCTTCTTACGTGGCGTTGACCAGTCAGTGGTCACCCATCTAGTCAACACACGATCTAGAGCATCGGTTGATGATCTGACGGTGGAGGTTGATCTTCAAGGGGCTCACCGGTGGACGTCGTGGACGTCGGTGGGCGGGTCTGACGGTGACGGTGGAGGCGGTTTCGGTGATCGCTGCTGATGTAGGAGGGGTCCACGAGGTGCGTCTGAAAAGGATACAGATGCCGCCTAGAGGGGGGTAAATATGCGGTTTAAAACTTTTACGAGATGGGCTTAATAAAGGCGGAATAAAACTAGAGTTACTTTGACAATCACAAAACCTATATAAACTACGGCTCACCTATGTGCTCCAACAACTTATGCTAAGCAAAACAAGCAACTATGTGATAGATAGATATAAGAATTCAAACACGAAGGCTATCACAAAGTAAAGTGCATAAGTAAAAAGCTCGGGTATAGAGATAACCGAGGCACGCGGAGACGATGATTTATTACCGAGTTCCTCCCATAAAGAGAGTACATCTCGTTGGAGGGGTGGACGATACTAAGACCACCACGCCACAAAAGGCCTCACCATATTCTCCTGTGAACCTCGCCACAAGAGTCCTGGTTCACTTCTTCACTATCGGTGCACTTGTCGGTGGCAATCCGTAACCTCTCACAAAGCTTGGGGCACTTCTCCACAACTCAATTGGAGGCTCCCAATAGACAAGCTCGGGGAAAGCTCCACAACTTAATTGGAGGCCCCAAGTAATCCACAAACCTACAAAACAACTAAACCGTCTAGGGTTTCAAGAACCCAAGAGTAAAGCTTCTCACCTTTCACCCAATCGAATCCTCAACAAGAACTCAAACCGATGCACCAAATGCAATGGAAAGAACACAAGAAGTGGTCAAGTCCTTCTCTCCAAAATTCCACCAAAGCTACAAAAGCTAGTGGGAGAATAAGAGAGGAAGAACACAAGAGGAAATCTACAAAAGAAACCCCAAAATCTAGATCCCAATATGTTCCCCTCACATAGAGGAGAGATGGAATGGTGGAGTTGTAGATCTAGATCTCCCCTTTCAAATCCCCCAAAAAGATTCAAGAAATATGGGAGGGATTGAGAGTATTTGCAAGCTCTTGAAGGTCAAAACAATGGAGGAGAGAAAGAATGCAAGCAACCAGCCTAAGGAGGAAGAAGGGGTCTATTTATACCCCTACCCAATGAAATATGACCGTTTGGGACCTTCCAAGCCGGATAATCTGCCCCTACCCCGGATATTCCGGGTTCCTCGGGCCAAAAAATGGCTAAGGACTTCACGACGCGACCCTCTGTATAGGGGGTGGATATTTGGGGCGGATAATCCGCCCCCATTACTGGGAGCCACGTCTCAAAGTACTTAGCTGTTTTCCAAAAATTGGGCCGGATAATCCGCCCCCATGGCCGGATAATCCGCCCCCCTGAAAACTAGCAGGAACATCAAAACTGAAACCATCATAACTTTTTCATTCGAACTCCAATTTTGATGATCTTGGGCTCGTTTCGAAGATAGTAACGGGCCCTACAAGATAATGCAGGGAACCATCATAGTACAGCAAGGGAGGACAGAACCAAATGATGAAAGGTTTAACCTATCTATAAAATACAAACCGGTAAAACCTCCAATATCGAAAACACAATAGAGAATGCATATGAAATCCGTTTTCGATGAACTTAAGCTTGTCATAAAGATTGACACAATATCTAAATGCTCTCATGGATAAGAACCAAATAAGAACCAAGAAATATGATGCCAAGTATGCAAAGGTTTGAGCTCTCACCGAGGGATATGATCAAGTTACTCACTTGAGAGCCCCTCTTGATAGTGCGGTTATCTATCCTATAAACAGTCTCTCCAACTAACACCATGAGACCAGTTAGAAAGAAACCCTATCAGGATCAAACCTTTTCCTTGTGTATATTCCACTTGATCTTGATGATGACAATCTTCTACACCTCAAGATCAAACCCTTTCTTGAATGCACTAGCTATCTTGGTGAATACTTGGAATTTGCTCCCCCATAATCCACTATGGAAGAGCCTCTCTTTTAGGCATATCTTGACATATCCATGATCACCATAAGGATGGCAAGATACACTTGAGATCATCTTATTATTCAAGACACACTTGCATAGGATCAAATTCTACTCGACCAATCTCCAAATCATTCCTTGAAACCTTGATTAACACTTGATCTTCTTCACTTTATTCTTATTCCAACCTTGAAGCCACCATATGGTTCAAGCATTGTCTATGGACAAATCCTACAAGTAAAACTCAATGCAAACATAAGTCCATAAAACATTGTCATTAATTACCAAAACCACACATGGGGGCATACATGTTCTTTCAATCTTGTGAGACCCTGGCGCATGGGTTAATAGGATTGATAGGAAACCCATGCCAACAAGTTGCAACTTCTTTTCTGGAAGCTCATTCGAAAAGAACTCTAAGGTTAAGCGTGCTTGGCTTAGAGCAATTCTAGGATGGGTGACTGACTGGGAAGTGGGTACCGGGTGCGCATGAGTGAGGCCAAAGTGCGCAGAAAAGACTAGTGTTGGTCTGTGGGGTTAGTCTAGAGATCCTATTGAGCTGCTAGAAGTGACAGTCGTCGGTTCGGAGTGACCGGGGGTGTTACAGAGTGGTATCAGAGCTCAGAAGTTGCGATACCCTACTGGTCCAGCCTGTAGGATAACCTAGCTAACGGACGTTGTAGAGTGTCAAAACTATTTTGAAAAATCAGTTTGATAGATCTGATTAGGTCTGCTTTTAGTTCTTACCCCTCTGCTATCCTCCTCTTATCTCGATGTGTTTTGAATCTGCACTCTTATCTTTTCTTCGAGTCCAGGATTTCTCGTGGTTGGGTTTCCGTCGTACCTTTAGGGTTTCGCTTCCATCCTCTTGTAATGGTGCTTCAACATCTGACATTCATGCTATTAGATGAATCTTTCGTCTGTTGTACCTTTCAGTGGACCGAAAATTCACAATTTTTTCTTTCTATCCTCCGGTGTTTTCCGATACGACGAAGTCATCTACATCTAATCTAATGAGAATCTCCATCCCTCCTTTGTTTCCAAACCTCGCTTGTCCAGATCTTTAGTCGGAATTCTGAGAGTTGGATGCATACTTCCCCTATTCATGCGTAGAGTAATGCTTTGGGTGCGCGATGGATTGATCACCATCCGACTACTCTTATCATTCGCTCTTGTACATTGAACGGTGAATCTATGTAATTATACTCCTTCCGTAGAAGTTAGAGGTGGCCTTATCTTTTGATACCTTTACCTACGTCCTTTGTTCTCCGAAGTGTTCTCTCAACGAACGTGAGCATCGAACTTTGTTGGTGGTGTCGCCGACTTCAAGGTAGAACAAGAATCCTTGTTAGTGGTGTGGCGAGGATCTACGTGAATCTACCAGATTCAGACTGTCGGCTTTCTTCCCCGTAACATGAGGTGGATCTTAAGGGCGAGATCCATTGTTAGTGGTGTTGAATTGTAGCACCCCGGGTAAACCCTAATTATAATATCGCTATTATTCCTATTATGTGCATCATCATGACATCATCATGCATACCTTTGCCTAAAAACATTTTGCTAAAAGCCCTATTTTGTTTTCTATATTAATACTGTCCTTTTCGTTTCAAATAAAAAAAAACCCGATCGATCCGGATCTGTTATTTGTCTAACAACTATTTAAAAAATATTTTTTTAAACTAAATCAAATAAATAAATATTTTGTACCGGGGAGGCCGCCACCGGCCAGGACCAGAGGGCCCAGCTGGCAGCAGCCTACTACCCGACAGATAACTCTAAATATCTAGATCCTAAAAACCCTAATTCCCCTAGCCTACCTACTCCCTCCTCCACTCAGCCGCTATCCCGCCGCCACCACACACGCACCCAAGTCCCACACCGACCGAGCCACACAAGCGCACACGCACACCTGCCCGCGTCGCAACACACACACACACGCTCCCAGACTGAAAACCACCCAGCGTCGCCCTCTCCCTGGACCCACCCCGCCTTGCAATCCACGCACGCTCCTCCCGCTTTCCCCACCTAGATCTCTCCGGCCCACACGGGAACCCCGTCCCCAGCCCCAATGCCTTCACAGGCCCTCCCTCGACCCAAGCCCCGCACGCCACGAGCCCGCCGCCTCCATCGATCCCCGATACCCGCCGCCGCCCTCCTTCTCGTGGTTAGGGCGCCGTCGTCCGACTCCTGCGGGACCCTGCCCCGTCGTCTCACCTTCTCTGTCGAGCTCCCTCCGCCGCCAGCTCCTTCCTCCGCTTCCCTACGAGCCCCGCTCCAATGACTGTCCTCTCCACTGCAAGGCCTCGCCGCCCGCAAGCACCTCTGGCTGCCTTTATTCGAGCCGCCACTGCCTTGTGCCACCTCTCTCCAGCCTCGCCATCTGCTCTCCATGGCCGTGTCCTTGGAGCGCCGCCTTCGGCCGGCCTTTTCCCTTCTCGGCCACGCCCTCCTCTGCACCGACGCCGTCGCGTCACCGCGCCCTCCTCCCTGTGCTCGCCTGAGCAGAACCTCGTCGGAGTCCCGTCGCCAACCGACCCATGCAAGCCACCACCTGCGCTTCTTGAGCCGGTCCGAGGTCGCCTTCTGCCACCTCTCAAGCCCCACCTTCCGGCCACAGCGCCGTGGCCGCCCCTACGTCTCCTTCGTGCGCCCAGCATCGTCCCGCTCCGCCTTGACCAAGTCTGGCCCGTCGACGTCCTGACCGCCCTCACTGCAGGACGCCGCTGTCTCCGGCCAGTGCTCCACGAGCGCGTTGGTCCGCCTCTGCTACGCCTATTGTCCAAGTTCATCGTCGGCTGGTTCCTTTGATGTAGTCCTGTTGAGATAGTGGTGGTCATGTTGGTATGTTGGTTCGGGCAGTTGCATATCCCTGAGGCGATGTATATGTTATGTGCTTCCTCCGCCCGAGCCAAGACCGTCGACGTGGAACCCTGAACCCAGATCAACAAGGAGCGTCGAACTCTCCCTCCTGGAACTCGAAGACCGAACCCTTGACACGCCTATCTCGCATTCCCGGACGCCATGACCTCCTTCACGGAACCCGAAGGCCGTTGCTCTGAAGACCGATCCCGGAGTCCGAAGTCGAACCCAAACCCCTGAACACCAAGATCGTCGACCCCTATGTGTGACCCTAAGCCCCTATTTTTATAAATGATATATCTTGTTGCATATAAATTGTCATGCTCGCATCATATCATGTGGTTTGGGGGCATTATGCCGGTTCACCTCAGAATTAAATATGGAGGCCATATGCAGGCTTTTCTAGTATAATATTGGCCCCATTTAAATTTGTGTAGCGAACCGGTGACATATTTTGCATTGTTAATACAGCATTTAAATTGCGGGGTATCTAAACAACATAAACCATATAAATCATTGTCGGGACTTCAGTTTTGCTTAATATTGCCTAATTGCATCGCACCTTTGCCATGTCATACATCATACATGCATCATGCCCGGTTTTCTGCCATAGTAATAAATAGTGCATCCGGTGTTTCTTCTAGCGATTTGCTTCTTCACGGATTAGGCCGATGAGTGGATGCGACTAACGCCCGTTCTTCGGATGAACCTTCGGCAATGTTTTCAGGCGAGCATTCTCCCCCTTCCTACCTATTTTACATTTCTAGCCTTTATTTCCTCCTATTGATCTATTGCTATCTGTGTTGCGATGCTCTAGTTTTCGTACCCATGATATCCCTTGCAACCTCTATATTGCCATGGACACATCCTATTGCCTGTTGATTGATAGACAGTCGGCCTTGCGAGTCATAGTTGCTTGCTCAGGTGTTGCTTCGCATCATCGATGTTCCATCGTTGTTGGGTGGTTGACACATGCTTAATGGTGGAGAGGATCAAGACTTTAATTATTGTTTAATAACTAAAATTGAAAGTAGGTAAATAATGCAGAGGCACCGGTGGGTAATAGACAATATTTGGTTTTTAATCGCTCACTGGTGTCCCGTAGAACCCCAAGTTCTTGATACCTGTTCCGAGATCGAGCGCGCTAACCACAGGTGGGGTGTGTGGGCACCCCCATCGATTAGTACCCGATTTCAAAGTACTGTACCGGGGGCCACAAAGTAGTTTGGGGCTTTATTAATATCCTATACTTATGCCATGATTATGCCATGCTTTACTGCTTTATTTACTATTGCGCGTGGATAGCCTGTACTGTTTTGGAACCCCGTGCCACGTTTTCGCTGTATCGACAAGCCCAGTCACACTTTCGGGTTCCCAGTCGTTTACAGCCGTCGTCACAAACCTATGGGTCCGTCTCGGAGACCGGCCGACTTCGTTATGGGTAGCTTAGTGGGGTGGCCCCCATGTGCTTGCTTTGGGTCTGGGAAACATCGTGTCCGAAACCCCGTCGACATACCGTTGGGTGTATGTTTTGTGATCTTGTACCTACCTGATCTGACAACAAGGGTGTAGGTGCGTGTGGAAACTTTGGTGCACCCCTGCAGGGTTAAATCTTTTCGAGAAGCTGTGTCCGCGGTTATGGACGACTTGGAGCACAGTTCTCGATCATAGACAACTATAACTAAAGTTTACTGTTATAATTTGACTTTTATATGATATGACTAGTAAGTTGGATAACCACCATGGAAAGAATGAATAAAATTGCCAACCGGGTGAGTTTCCTCGACTTGACTTCCTCGTTTGGTCTCGAGGGAGAAATACCAGGATGGGTATGATTGGTGGTAGTAACAGGTTGGTTCTGAATAGGCCTTTCTCATCTCTCTCTGATAGCCGAAAAATGCATTGAGTCTCTATAGGTTGTTTAGCGCATGCTTTGCTGCCGCTTCAGTCCACCATACCTATGTAGGCGAGGACCGCCGAATTCTAGTCTCGCCGTGTACTGGCCTCAGTACTGACCGCTCTTTTTTTCCTTTGCCCTTTGTCGGCACCCCTTTTGTTTTAGCAGGTTGTGAGATCGACGTCGTTAGCAGGGTTACCCTTCCGACTAAGCCTGGGCAGGGTTATGGACGCCATTAGTTATTCTTCAGGGCTCTTAGCCCAATTTGCATCTTGTCCGTACTCGGGCGTTGTATTGTTTTCAAGGTGATTTGATCTTTGTAGTGTATATCTGTATTCTTGACTCTTTAAGTCATTGTTGTATATATCTGTTCTGTGGGTTCCATCGTGGACTTTTGTGTAATGATATTACTTCGTTTTCCACCCGCACGAAAGTGCCTGGTGGGCACCTTTGAATCGTTTCTATGTGGGTTTGGCGGGAATCGCTAAGAATTGCATAGGGCCGATCTGAGGGTGTTACAGAGTGGTATCAGAGCTGACCCTCGCGGTTACATGGGCGTGTGCGGGTCAGTGGCGGACATGTGGTGCATGGCGCGTGTGGCCCGGAGTGGACACAGCATGGCACATGTGCCGACACTGGACGCACAGACGTGTGCTAACAGGGGACGTTACTGGCTTGTGGTTGGTCGACGAGGACGTCGATCTTCTAAGGGTGGGTGTATGTGAGACCCTGGCGCATGGCTCAATAGGATTGATAGGAAACCCATGCCAACAAGTTGCAACTTCTTTTCTGGAATCTCATTCGAAAAGAACTCTAAGGTTAAGCGTGCTTGGCTTAGAGCAATTCTAGAATGGGTGACCGACCGGGAAGTGGGTACCGGGTGCGCATGAGTAAGGACAAAGTGCGCAGAAAAGACTAGTGTTGAGCTGCCAGAAGTGACAGCCGTCGGTCCGGAGTGACCGGGGGTGTTACAAATCTCCCCCATTTTGGTAATTGATGACAATCCTTTGAGAGGGTTTATATAATCAACTTAACGAATAAAAATGGTTGCGCTAACATCAAATACTACATAAGTATGTGATGTTGGTACGCCCATAATATATAGAGAAAGCTCACCCACAATATATGCGTGTGTGATGAACCATTACCGTTGGTGGAGTTTCCTCTATATATTCAACATGCAAATCAACAACAAAGATGCAAGAGAATGAGAGGCAAATGCTTAAGAAAAAACTTCCCTTAAACCCTCCAAAACTTCTCCCCCATTGGCATCGATTGCCAAAATGGGTGAATAGTTCTAGACGACAAATATAGTTAGAATTACTCCAAAAGTGTGCGTTTGAAACAAATGTATTATGATAAAATATTTACACATATCCAATGATGAATACTTAGGAGGAGGTCAAACTATATTGAGGATCAAAAGATTGAAAAAAATAACAAGGTGAAGAAGCATCAACAAATGATGCAAGCAATCAAAAGATCCAGAAAACCACTTGACAAAAGGAACATAGCAAATGAAAGATTGATATTATGATAAGATCGAAAAGAGCACAAAGATATTTATCTACAAAGAAACATGTACACACAAATTAGATACTAAAATAAATAGAGCAAGATATCCAAAACGAAGTGATGACAATACAACACTAAGATCTTTGATTGATAGCATGGCTAAAAGGCTCAATTTTATCTTATTGTATATTGATGAACTTCAACCACAAACATATCAAATACATAAAATTCATGCCAAGAAGCAACCTACCATATGTTGTAAGATGATATGTATGCATGAGTAAGAGATACTTGTTACCGAGATATCGTTGGTGTGATGAAGTAGATATGAGCTTGTTGATCATCCTAGCTTGTCTCTAATTTTCATTGAGTCAACACTTGTTCCTTATGAAAGTGACAAGCATCCAATGCATCTCCAATGTACCTAAAACAAAATTCAAGTACAATATGGTCCCCAAACTTATTGGGTCCAAAGTAGTTAGACAACTACAATACATAGGAGAGACTCCACATAAATATGTGCATATTGATATGGAATTGAATTTCATGCACAACTTAGCCGATGGGATTTGGTGGAGTTTCCCCAACATATTGGATCAAAGAAAGCAAGCATGCCATAATATAAACATATAGTAAATATGCATGCATAAAGCTTTCAAGAACCAAAAAGGAGATACAATTTGAACAAAAACACCAAGTAAATCGAGATTGCACACACAAGAGTGTGACATTACAAACGATGTCCAAATTATATCAAAAGACCAATTCAACACATGAAAGATCACAATTTCAACAAATGAACTAGGCTAAAGCCAAAAGAGCAAAAGATAGATAGAAATAAAAATGCTCAAGGATTTATCTCATTCTAAAATGGTCAAATCATGAAACAAGGAATGAGACAAAACCAACTCCCAAAAAGAGTAAGGTTCCAACAAGTAAACCAAACTCTCCAAACTTTTCATGATGGCACACAATACCAAAACTAAAAGATCAAACTTCCAAGCACATAAAACCCGATATGGATCAAACAAGGAAGCATAAATATGCTTGTTCTAAATAATATAGGAGAGCTCCCCCATGGATAGTGCATTATGTAGGATTTTACTTTTGAATGTAAAATGCACACAAATGAGATCATCACTACTACCTACATTAAATAAAACACAAGAGGATACCAATAAAAATAAAAGGATCCAAAAGTAGCAAGGAGTACATGGGATCACACAAAACATTTACTTGGCCAAAGATAGGACAATATTAAGCAAAGGCCAAAGTGAATATGATCAATAAATTCTACCATAATTTAGTACTCATTGTCCAAGGACAAGAAATATTGGGAATAATTTTCCCAAGGTAGCTTGCATGGATACCCAAGATCATAGTCACAACAAGAAGCATATAACTAAATATAATAATTAAGCATGATACTTCAAACAAGATTCTTGGTAGCTTCCAATAGACACAAAATTACTAGTAATTAGAGTAACTTGAAGCAAATGGTTTCCATGCGGATATATATATATATCTAAATATGAGGAAACACATACCAAGAAGCACTCTCACATACAAGATCCAAAATATGAGCAATAAAGGAAATCAAGCAAATTGGAACTTGTATGAGCAAATGTGTCACATAGGAGCTAGATAATTATCAATATCAATTCTAAGTGACACAACCTCAAATGTTAACATTTTATAGGATTGTAATATGCACTAAGCATATGACTCCCCCATAATATGATACTACCATAAAACCAACACGAGGCAATACAAATAGATATAATTAATGGACATCATAAAACTTAAATTTCTCATGATAATTATACCACATAGAGACTAGACAATAATCCAATATAAATACTAGGTGGTATTCCTCATGTACACACATTTTTAGGATTGTGGAATGCCCAAGCATAACAATCACCCAAAATGGGATAATCCATTAATCTCTCACAAGAGCCAAATAAGATACCAAATATAACCAAGTAAGGCTCAAACACAAGAAACACACATACATGGTGTGCCACCTAATAATACACAAATATGCTTGATACCTCAAGATAATTAAGTGGAAAGCACACCATGTACAAAATCATGGAAGATACAAAATCAACACATGCACAAGGGGGCGAGTAACTTTCAATGAAATGAGTTAAGCATATGTTACCACAAGGAGGAACATTGGAAATATAATAAGAGCAATATAATCCACATGACTTGGCTTTACAAATATAATAATGAAGATCCCTCAATTCTTCATGATGTAGCCAAGTCTCCAAAGCCCTCCAAAAACACCTAATGATCAAGTTTTGGCTTGTTGGTCCCCAACAAAGTTGGGTCCTAAGAGGTTAGTCACAATAGGCTTGGCAACCCAAATGGTTCTTTTCTTGACACCACATTGGGCACCAACAAACTTGGCAAACACAATGCCAACCTCATCCTTACAAAGAGAATAAGCATCATCAATAATGATAGGGTTGGATGATAAGATACCAATAGTGCATGAGGAAGAAATGTGCCCCTTTGCACGACATATGTAGGAAGTTCTTCTCTTCCCATCTTTCTTCTTAGGTGAAGCCACAACTCGAGGAAGAGCTCGAGTAGTCCTCTTAGGAAGAGGCCCGTCGAGGAATTTAGGTGGAGCTTGAGGCCTCTTCCCTTGTTGCTTCACACTAAGAGGCTTTTTCTTCAATGGGCAAGATCTAACATGGTGCCCTTCTTCCTTACACTTGAAGCAAACAATGTTGGACGGATTCTTGACTTAATCTTGGCCATTCTTCTTGTTGTCCTTGTGCTTCAACTTGATAGTGGACTTGTTCTTGACATTGGAGTTGAATCCAATCCCACTCTTGTCATTGGGTGATTTTTGCACACTCAATATTTTGTTGAGTGTGGCCTTCCCTTGATGACCCTTTTTCAAGTCATTCTTCAAAGAAGTGACTTGAGCCTTGAGCTCTTTGATTTCCTCTACATGGTTAGTTTCAAAAAGAGTACTAGAGGAAGTAGATGCTACATTGTTAGAGCAACAAGGCATGAAATGTAATTCATCACGATATATAGCATGGTTGTGCGAGGATGAATTACAAGGACTAGAACATGGCAATGTAACATTTGGAGTAGATATAGTGCTAATGTCCACATGAGGCTCACTAGATGTTACCTTTGAAACTATGGCCTCATGAGCTAACTTTAGCCTACCATGGGAGAGTAGAAGATCCTCATGCGAGCTTGAGAGCTTAACATGACTTTCTTCTAATTTCCCATAGTTGCTAGTTAGCAAAGCAAGTTGAGCCTTTAGCTCAACATTCTCCTTCAAAATAGATGCTTCACAAGAAATAGAGTTAGTAGCACAAGCATCATCACTATTAGCAAGAGGTGAGGGCAACTTGGCAAGCTCTTTTGAATATGAAGCTTTAAGTTGCTCATGCGACTCGGTGAGTTTGATGAGATCCCTCTTAACGTCAAGTTCATCATTTTTAATCTTGAAGGAGTTTTCCACCGCAAGTTCTCTACCATGGTATTCCTTTACTCTAGATAATTCTAGAGTAAAAGTCTCCTCAAGAGATTCTTTGGTGGTTTGTTCTTCTTCAAGGGAGTCCTTTAG
The DNA here is from genome assembly GCA_916181665.1 of Avena sativa. Taxonomy (NCBI): domain Eukaryota; kingdom Viridiplantae; phylum Streptophyta; class Magnoliopsida; order Poales; family Poaceae; genus Avena; species Avena sativa. The sequence goes on from OV702298.1 coordinate 112,715,579, forward strand.
TTGAGAAATTTCATTAGCATACTCACGCTCAAGCGCAAACTTTTCATCAATTATGTTTTCTTGCTCCTCAATAAGATCATTGCCTTCTATAACATAATTCAAGATTTCAATAAAGTTGGAGGAAGCAATTTTATTTTTGAAGAGAGCGCTATAGACAACCTCTCCCATTTTCTTAATAGAGGTAATATCATACTTACCTCGATAATCATCAATATCATTCTCAACCTGATCATCATCATCATGAGATACAATGGGATCCAAAGAGGTTACCTTTGTTCCCTTAGCCATAAGGCATATGTGAGAACCAGAGGAAGGTGATGATGAGATTGCACTTGTAGCTCTATTCAATACCTTGTATTGGTCCATAGAATCTTCATTTTCCTCTACATGGTTAGCAACACAAGCACTAGAGGAAATAGAAGCATTTTTATCATGTCAACAAGACAACACAAGCATATCATCATGAGATTTATTCAAGCCATTACTACATGATATGCAAGGGATATCAACACAAGCATGTAAGGAGTTAGTAGTGCTCGAAGTGTTAAAGTCCGAAGATAGATCATTGCAACTAGATAGGGATGAATGATTACAAATAGTAAGCACACTATCCTCATTGCAATTTCTATCACCACTCACCGTATCATTACCTTGTGAAAAATCACATGTTGGTGAAGTGGTAGACGATGAGAACTCATCTCGACCGGAAGTGGAAGCAACACAACCATCCTCAATAATGTTGGACTTGCTATATTTATCTTGAAGCTTGGTCCATATTTCATGAGAACTCGAATAAGGCATGATAGTAGAAAGAACTACATTTCTCACAACAAGTGAAAGAATTTTAGTAGCTAGAGCATCTATACAAGAGTTCAACTTCTCCTCTAAAGGTTCGTTTTGGGGATCCATAGGAGAAGAGAAACCCATATATAGATATCCCTCAATATTTGGGTGAATTCCCCGAATTAAATTAAGCATGCGAGATTTCCAAACATCATAATTTGTGCCATCGAATGTGAACCTATCATTGTGCACTAATCGATTAGCCGACATCTTTACTCTCAAGGAGGTGAAGCCAAAAATGAGAGACCGGGCTCTGATACCAATTGAAAAGGATACAGATGCCGCCTAGAGGGGGGGGTGAATAGGCGGTTTAAAACTTTTACAAGATGGGCTTAACAAAGGCGGAATAAAACTAGCATTTACTTTGATAAGCACAAAACCTATATAAACTACAGTTCACCTATGTGCACCAACATCTTATGCTAAGCAAAATAAGCAACTATGTGATAGCTAGATATAAGAATTCAAGCACGAAGGCTATGACAAAGTAAAGTGCATAAGTAAAAAGCTCGGGTATAGAGATAACCGAGGAACGCGGATACGATGATTTATTACCGAGTTCCTCCCATAAAGAGAGTACATCTCTTTGGAGGGGTGGGCGGTACTAAGACCACCACGCCACAAAAGGCCTCACCCTATTCTCCTGTGAACCTCGCCACAAGAGGCCTGGTTCACTTCTTCACTATCGGTGCACTTATCGGTGGCAATCTGTAACGTCTCACAAAGGTTGGGGCACTTCTCCACAACTCAATTGGAGGCTCCCAACAAACAAGCTCGGGGAAAGCTCCACAAATTAATTGGAGGCCCCAAGTAATCCACAAACCTACAAAACAAGTAAACCGTCCAGGGTTCCAAGAACCCAAGAGTAAAAAGCTTCTCACCTTTCATCCAATCAAATCCTCAAGGAGAACTCAAACCGATGCACCAAATGCAATGGCAAAAACACAAGAAGTGCTCAAGTCATTCTCTCCCAAATTCCACCAAAGCTACAAAAGCTAGTGGGAGAATAAGAGAGGAAGAACACAAGAGGAAATCCACAAAAGAAACCCCAAAATCTATATCCCAATATATTCCTCTCACATAGAGGAGAGATGGAATGGTGGAGTTGTAGATCTAGATCTCCCCTTTGAAATCCCCAAAAATATTCAAGAAATATGGGAGGGATTGAGAGTATTTTCAAGCTCTTGAAGGTCAAAACAATGGAGGAGAGAGAGAATGCAAGCAACCAAACTAAGGAGGAAGAAGGGGTCTATTTATACCTCTACCCAATGAAATATGACCATTTGGGACCTTCCAGGCCAGATAATCCGCCCCTCCTCCAGATATTCCGCCCCTCCTCCAGATATTCCGGATTCCTTGGGCCAAAAAAATGGCTAAGGACTTCACGGCACGACCCTCTGTATAGGGGGCGGATATTTGGGGCGGATAATCCACCCCCGAAGGGCAGAATAATCCGACCCCATTACTGGGAGCCACGCCTCAAAGTCCTTAGCCGTTTTCCAAAAATTGGGCCGGATAATCCGCCCCCATGGCTGGATAATCCGCCGCCCCCTGAAAACTGGCAGGAATAGCAAAACTAAAACCATCATAACTTTTTCATTCAGACTCTAATTTTGATGATCTTGGGATTGTTTCGAAGATAGTAACGAGATCTACAATATCATGCAGGGAACCATCATAGTACAACAAGGTAGGACAGAACCAAATGATGAAAGTTTTAACCTATCTATAAAAGACAAACCGGTAAAACCTCCATTATCGAAAACACAATAGATAATGCATATGAAATCTGTTTTCGATGAACTTAAGCTTGTCATAGAGATTGACACAATATCTAAATTCTCTCATGGATAAGAACCAAGAAATATGATGCCAAGTATGCAAAGGTTTAAGCTCTCACCGAGGGATATGATCAAGTTACTCACTTGAGAGCCCCTCTTGATAGTACGATTATCTATCCTATAAACCGGTCTCTCCAACTAACACCACGAGACCAGTTAGAAATAAACCCTATCAGGATCAAACCTTTTCCTTGTGTATATTCCACTTGATCTTGATGATGACAATCTTCTACACCTCAAGATCAAACCCTTTCTTAAATGCACTAGCTAGCTTGGTGAAGACTTGGAATTTGCTCCCCCCATACTCCACTATGGAAGAGCCTCTCTTTTAGGCATATCTTCACATATCCATGATCACCATAAGGATTGCAACATACACTTTAGATCATCTTATTATTCAAGACACACTTGCCATAGGATCAAATTCTACTTGACCAATCTCCAGATCATTCCTTGAAACCTTGATCAACACTTGATCTTCTTAACTTTATTCTTATTCCAACCTTGAAGCCACCATATGGTTCCAGCATTGTCTATGGACAAATCCTACAAGTGAAACTCAATGCAAACATAAGTCCATAAAACATTGTCATTAATTATCAAAACCACACATGGGGGCACACATGTTCTTTTAGCATCGCGGTATGGAAGGTTCGATGGAGTCCTTGGCGTCGTCGATTTCTTTCTGTGGCAGCATTGAGGCGCGGCTGGAGAGAGCGGGTGGCTGCAGTGCTCCAACAAGCTCTGGTGGGATCTCCCGGACGTCCTGGTACACGTTGGGAGGGGAAACAAGGTCAAAGAGACGAGGTCGAGTGGCAGGAAGAGAAAGGAAATGATAATAGGGGTAGGGGATGACGGAATTGACAGATTGGTCGAGCGGAAGTAATGGTGGCGGCGGTGCGATATCGGATCGATCTCTGTTTTGTAAGACCGCTGGCTAATTAGATGGGATTCTGGGTGGATTAGATGCAGGGTGTCGGTGGTATTCATGGGACAGGAGATCTTAGAGAGGGGGCAAGAAATCGTGGCGAAATCGGCGAGATTTTCTCGTGGCAGTTCTTCTCCTTGTCAAGCACGACTCGATGAAGGGGATGACGGGGCGGGGCCTTCCTGGCGGTTAGAGTGGATAACAAATAGAGGGGGATAAGCTGACGCGGGGTGGGCTTAATGCGTGCTGCTAGTATGCGACAGAGAAGGCGAGGGCTGGCTTGCGCGCGTGCGGTGAATAGTGGCGGGCTTGTCGGCTAGGCCTGGCCGACTTGCTGGTTAGGATTAGTTTTTATTCCATTTTGTTTTGTGTTTTCTTTTATATTTTTAGTTTTAGGGATCCAAATTAGTCCATTCAAATTTCTAAAAATCTGTAAAATCACCATGATTGTTTTAAGATATTAACTACATTAGTTATGTACATTTATAATTTACCAACCAATAAATATTTTGTTTGTCCAATAGGGCATTACTATTGTTTCTTATATTAAACATAACTTTTGCATTATAGCACAAAAAAGGACTCAAATAATTTTTTATGGTTTTCTAAAGTGATATCTATAAATACACACAATTTATGAATTCTATTGCTTAATTGTTACTATGGACAAAGTCATAGCTCAAGGGTTGTACTTAGAATCGGGAAATCCCATTTAAGGTTTTTAGGGTATTCTTTTTGGATAATAGAATTATCTCCGGGGTGTAATGCAATGATCTTATGCATGCAAGACTATTTTGAATTTTTGAAATCTTGCACACCAATTCTACAATCCAGAATCAATCCATGCCTATTTGCCTATGTGGATACTTTGGTCATAATAAAGGAATATAAGGTTTTGAATTCAAGGTTGAGAGGATTTTCAATTCAAAAAGTTTCTTTTCTTTTAGAATTTTCAACAAAGTCAAATAATCATTCGAACTTATTTTATTTATTTCACATTCCAAAATTAGGAGAATTTTGGGATGTGACAATAAAATACATCGATTTTAATTTCTCATGATGCCGCTGTTGAGTTTCGAAAGTTCGTGGATGACAATTTAGTTCCCGAGTCTCCTGATGTGGATGGGGACAACTTGATTGGCCAAGCGTATGACCAGATCATGGAACAAGTGGAAATACAAGCTGACAATCTTTTCAATTCGTCTCTATAAGCAGATGAGACCATAACTGAAATTCAAGATTCTTCACGCCCATACAGTCCTGATCCTACAAAAGATAAGGAAATATGTAAACCATATTGACCACTCTACTTTCATTTTGGAAGAGTTTGGGATCTCCTGTGAGGATGACGTTTGTTATGTCAGGTACGAAAACTGTTTTTTTGCTCTGCTCGTGTGTGGTGCCGACGAATCTATATATTTTTTGTACTATTATGACATATATTGGACCCTGTTTTATGTGATGATATTTGGCAACAGTAGTCATGTTATTCTAACTTGCGGTGGTTTTTTATCTTTCAATTTTTTTCCTTCTGAGATCTTTTAATGACGATGTCAGTGCCAGTTACGAGTGCTTTGTAAGCATGTATCTGGTATTAACCCAAAACTTTTAGTTGTAGATTGTGAAATTTTAGGTCGATGTATGAACTCTAGAAATTTATGTCATAGAACGACAGACTTCGACCACCTGAAACATTTTATACCAAGCAATTTATTGTATCAGACGAATAAGTGCACAAACTTGATGTCTGTATGCGGGAACTGAGCAACACAAGACGGGATCCTCAGACGTGTGGTTTCTACTATTAATACAGTGAGGGTTTCTCCTAAAAAAGCGGGTTTCATGAAAAAATATAGCGGGGCGAAAAGTTAGTTTCGAGGAAGCTCAGTCATGCGCCCCTCAACCGCATCGTCATCTTCTCCCCCTGGCCGCCTCCCTCGACCGGACCGTCCCCGCCGTTCCACCATTGAACACCATCGCACCGCCGTTCACTAATACGTACGTATCCAACCTCCAGTGATTATGGGCTTTCTGATTGTAACATCCCAGCATTAGATCTTAGAAATAAGGTGAGATCAGGTGTGTGCATTGCATTCATGGATAGAAAATCTGAATAATTCTTGTGTTTTTGAATAAAAGTTGTCAAAGTGATTGAAGCTTCTCTTAACTTGGTGGAACTGAAGTAGATCATCAAGTTAATTGCGATAATTCACAATGGTTTAAGGGTAGATCAAATATAATAAAGCTAAACCACAACACATTGCTTAATGATTCAGCATGGCAAGTCACAATGGTATAATATGAAGTTGGAATAGGAGTTACTAGAGGAAACTAAAGTTAAGATAGTGTAACCAAGCTCATACTAGAGCAACATTGCCTTATAGAAGTAGTATTATTCCTCTTAGAGAATAGTAAACACTTGAGGTGAAGTAGGAATTTCTATAAACATCTATTGGAGAAATATTAGTGATGAATGGAGTTAAAAGTAACTATTTAAAGGATTAGAGGTTATCATTAGTAGTTTAATATAACCAAGTGTAGATATGAGAAGATTATGAAAAGCTTCAGTGACAAGATTTTGAGATTCATAATAAAGATTACCAAGTAATTTATTAAAAAGGAGAGTAATCATTCTAGTGGATTTGGATTCATCAGAAATATTTTAGAAGGGAAAATTATCTCTATGAGGAGAACATGTAGAGCTTTAGTGTCAAGATCATTGTATTTATAAAGGGATTTATAAGGAGAATTTATTGGTAAGAGTATATGTAGTAAAGCTCATCATGTTAATACATGACGATGGATGTGAAGTAGTAGTATATCTAGGAAAGGAATTCCTGATGTAGGAATTAAGGATTATGAATAAATGAAGATAGGAATTCTAAAGAAATCTTTCACCAAGACTATATCGAATTATATCAAGTTCTATATCTATCTCATTCTTTTAAAACATAAAACTTGGTACTTAAGAAGGATGTCTTTGAGTATCTTTCTTAGGAGTAGTTATTTATCTTCTCTCGGTGTAGTGCTATTTCTAAGAAGGTATAACACCATCTAGATGTCTTAAGCAAGATAAAACTTAAGAGTTCGCAACATAGAAAACAAAATCTTTCCTATGATGGGAACAACTAAGTACCAAGATCTATCTACTATATACAAGCAACGGGTGGATATACATCCATAGAGAACATACCCTTAGTACACCGACAAAGTTTAACGAGGTTAAACTCGTGGATGATATAGACGAACGCTTACCAATCTCAAGATCGAGAAGAAGTCCAGTGCCGCAAATCAGCAGCACATCCGTGCTCGCACACACGTCCAAGCCACCGAGCAACCTCCACCTCCTCGCTCCATAGATGTAGTGGAAGCAACAAATCTTTCCAAACGAAAAGCCACCAGGAACATGTATCTATTAAGTCCGAGACCATGGGGAATAAACTAGAGGGGGAGAGAGATCCTTCACGAGGAGGTATGAGTATGAGAGAGGCAGAGGGGGTCCTTTGATAGGAGGAGGGGGCACCCCAAGGGGTGTGTACGGTGGCCAAGGAGGCTGCCCCCACCCCTTCCTCCATTATGTGTGTGGAGCTCCCACTCACAAAAGACCCTTCATTTCTCCACTAAAAAACCCTCTCATATTCCCATTAAATTTCCACCAAATTTAATTTATTATCTATTTAAATAAAACTCCTTTTATTTATTTATTCAGAATTTTGTAAATTACATTAATTAACAAACATTAACATAAAACCTCTTGCTAGTATTCTATTTCACTTGCAGAAACAATTTCAGCAATTTCACCCGAAACAATTCTGGTGTCTAGTGAAATAAATTCTTGCGCTTTGTAAATCTTTCATCTAAAAACTATTTCTTCCAAATGGTGTTGGTGTCTCTTAAGTGTGTCACCCTACTGTTCACGAATAATGCGGACATGATCGAGACCCCTCTCGGATCAATAATCAGAAGCAGGACCTAGAGATCCATACCGAGTCCCACACATTCAACGATGACTTCTTGTGATCGTAAGAACCTTTTTGATAGTAACTTAATCTCTTTGTCTCGCGATATATTACATGTCCAATTCGATCATCCGTATCTTCATACCTAGTTTTATCTCGTTACCGACATGTACTCTTTTCTTGTTCCCGTGATATAACATTCTAGTGATCAAATCACTTGCTTGCAAGCTAACTAATGTGATGTCACCGAGAGGGCCCAGAGTATATATCTCTGTTATCGGGATGGAAAAATTACACTCTTGATCCATGATCCTCAACATAAAACCTTCGTAGGTATGAACCCATCTTTATAGTCACCCTGTTACGGTGTGACGTTTGATGTTATCAAGATACTCTTCTAGTGTTAGTGATTGACATGATCTCATGGTCTAAGGATTAGGATTACTTCGTATGATGTTATAGAAATATAAACACAATGACTTTGATCGTAATGCTATACTTCGGATGAATGTTCAGCACACCATTCCAATAATGTTGTGACCTCGTTATTAACAACATATAATGTCACGGATCAGGAAACCTTGATCATCTTGTCAATCAACGAGCTAGTTTATAAGAGAGGCATAACTAGGAACTTTCCATTTGTTTATTAAACCCATATGTATTAATGTTTCCATATTAATACAATTATATCATGCAAAATAAACATCTATCATATACTTGGAATATACATAATAACAACTTTATTATTGCCCCTCAGGGCATATTCCCTTTAGTCTCCCACTTGCACTAGAGACAATAATCTAGTTACATAGTGATAAATCTAACACCCATGGAGTTCTAGTGTTGATCATGTTTTTCCTTAGGGAGAGTTTTAGTCAATGGATCTGCTACATTGAGAACCGTGTGTACTTTACAAATCTTTATATCTCCATCCTTGACATGTTCGCGGATGGAGTGAAACCGGCGCTTAATATGCTTGGAATTCTTGTGAGACCTTGGTTCCTTGGCATTGGATATGACTCCATTGTTGTCGCAATAGATCACCATTGGGTTCAATGCACTAGGAACCACACCTAGTTCGGTTATGAACTCCTTCATCCAAACTACTTCTTGAGTCGCTTCCAAAGAAGAAACATATTTGGCCTCCGTTGTTGATCCCGCCACCATAGGTTGTTTGGAAATCCTCCAACTAACCGCTCCTCCATTCATGAGAAATACGTATCTAGATTGAGACTTAGAGTCATCCGAATCGGTGTCGAAGCTAGAGTCTACATAACATTTAGCGACGAGCTCTTCTTCACCTTCGTACACGAGAAACATTTCCTTAGTTCTTCTTAAGTACTTAAGGATATTCTTGACTGCTATCCAGTGTTCCGATCCTGGATCAGAATGGTATCTACTAGTCAAACTAATAGCATGTTCCACATCCGGTCCTATACATAGCATGGTGTACATTATAGAGCCTATGGCTGAAGCATAGGGGACCTTGTCTATTATCTCTATTTCTTCCACCATAGCCAGACTTTGAGTCTTACTCAATGTCTTGCCTTGAAACATAGGTAAGAATCCCTTCTTACTTTCTTCCATTTTAAACTTCTTTAAAATCTTATCAAGGTATGTACTTTGTGATAGCCCTATTAGGCGCCTTGATCTATCTCTATAGATCTTTATGCCTAATATGTATGACGCTTGTGGCACCCCGGATTTACGGCCCGAGAATACCCGCTATGCCTGCAATTCACGTTCCCATGATCAGTGAGCCGTGAGCATAACCGACAAGTATCATTACAACATCCATGAATAACGAGTACAAGTACTTACAAATGAGCCGTTATGGTGATACAACATGAATAGCGGAAGTCTTCAAGTGTAGAGCCCATGTAATGCCTTAACCTACAGGCGACTAACTGGGAAGACGGCCTATCTCGCATAGACGTCATCAATCTCCATCATTTCTCTCGTTCATCTGAAAGTCTAGCCAAGTAAATAGCCAGGGACAATGCCGGTGAGTACTTTGAATATACTCGCAAACCACCTTAAGAGAACAACAAATAAGGATATGCAATATGGCTATAGTAGGATGGCTTCATGAGAGGTTCTTTTATAACTAGTTTCTCTTGTAGATATAGCATATCTCTATATCTTTGTTGAAATTTTTTTGTAAAACAATTTGGAAACCTTTTTGAAAAGTTTTAATAAAACACCAGGATTCGGGTCACCCATTTGTTTCTCTTTCCGATCATCTCATGACCAAACTTATTCCTCCTTTTTCTTGACCATCCCATGGTCAAAACATTTTAAAGCCATTGCTTTTCTGAAGTCCTGTTTGAAAATCAAAACCATCACCCGTCGTACAACCGCCATCACAACCGTCCATGACCGAGGACTCGGCTATTCGAATAGATTTACACTCTGTAGAGGTTGTACACTGTACCCATACCATCTGATTACCTGTCCCGTATCTACGTTCGTGGTTCGAATAACGGTCAAGGCCTTCCAGATGCCCTCTCCGATACAAGTGCCTACCCTATGAGGTTAATCCCCTAAAAACTGGGACGCCCTATATAGTCACAAGCCAACCGGAGCGCGTTTTGCACCTCGTAGGGTGTGCACTTTCAGTGATGGGTTCGTAGTATCGTCTGGCTGCCCTTAGACGGTATTTACCTTCTCTAGACCGATGTTTCACATGGTCCTTTGTAGGTGAATGACCAGCCTCCGGGGATTTGTTCTCCCCCATAGTAGTTCGAGGCACTTATACCGGATTAGACAAACTTCCATCCCAACCCCATCCCATTCCAGAGTAATGTGGTTGCACGGGTTAATTGTTCCAGCATAGTAAACTGTACAGCCCAGCGTGTTTTTGTAAACATTTTTCCTCTATCCTTTGTCGGACCAATTTGTAAACCAAAACCTTTCTCATTTTCAACACCACTTGGTAGGCCAAGCCTCACCAAGATTTTCCTCGGAAAACATTTTTGTAAGACTTTTTCCGTGTTCTTCCCATCCCATAGTTTTTGTTTCAGCTAAAGCGGGGTTTGCAAAAGGGGCATGGTGTTATACACCATCTATCATACTAGGGGCAGGTAGGTATCATAAAAGTGGGTTGTACCTAATGGTACTAAAGGGTAATGATTTGGAAGAGCCAAACATTTCCCCACATAACATAATATAGTAAAACAATGCAATTTGTATAAACGGGTAGCTAAAACATGCATAGATAAAATACTAGGACAAGGCGTATGAGAAAGAAGGTGGCTTGCCTGTGACCAGCGAGATGTCCCTGGACTCCTTCTTTGGATAACTAAGAATACCAATAATAATAAGAAACTCCCGATGCTTCCTTCTTCTCGGTGTCACATATTCACAACTATCGCCGGTATCGAGCAACATGCAAGCAAACAACACCACAATCAAAACAATGCATACCAAAACCAAATCATACAACAAGCAATTGACAAGACAAGTTTATAGATCAATAAGGATTGAGGATTTGGTTGGGGATACAAGGGAAATGCTTGGGTTGCATTTGTGGGTTTTCTATTTAGGATTTATCATCCAAAACTAACTAGATAGGGGGTTTTAGATAAAGTTAAAGTTTTGTATACTAACATTGAGTAAAGATGGTATCATCAGATAGATATTGATAAAATGAAACCAACAAAAGTGGTTTCACCATTTTATCAATGACCATTGATTTATAATAGATTTTATAGTGATTAAAACTCTAGTTTTAGGAAATAATTCACCAGAACTGTTCCACAGTTCCAAAAATTATTTCCTTGGGTGATTAGATAGAATTTGATGGACTGATTCCATAGGAGTTGGAATCACCTCAAACTAATTACCAGAATGACCTTAAGAAATTCCCAAAGGCAGTACTGGATGGTTTTTGTATTTTTCACCAGCTCAAATTTATGAGTGATTTGGATGTGATTCCAAAGACACATGTGAGGCATTTGAAATACCTTTCTGTAGAAATTGGAATCAACCTTTTTGGATTAGCAGATCTACTTCTATGAATTTATTGGTGATTCAATAATACACATAATAGTTTAATTCACCAAAATTCAACAGAGGTTCTTAAAATTATGGTCTACTGAGGTTTGAGATATATGGATATGTGTGTCCACTGGGAGTTGGAATTAGGTTAGAAACTTATTTGGTTTTAACCCAGATAATTTTCTAAAGGCAGAAAAGGCCTGAATTTGTTATTTTTTGTTGTGGGTAAACGAGGAAGCCATTTTGGGTAGGATCAGGGTGTCCTACAAGGTATGTCCAATGCCTTCCACTGCCAATTGGATTTACTCCATTTGGGTTTACCAAACTCCTTGAAAGAATTTATTAGTGAAATGGACACTTTTTGATAGAGAATTTATTATAGATAAAGTATTTACTATTTTGGTAAAATTCTTGTACTGCATGGTTAATAAAACCCTAGGGAACCTATAGAAAATTTGTCTCGTCAAATTGGGTCAGTTTCCATTTGTGAATCTAATTAAACCGAACAAGTATCCTACAGATCTGAATTTAAAAAGAAAAGAAAAGGGGGGTAGAGGAAAACCGGGCCAGATCTGGGGGTGATGGGCCGCGCAGTGGGGGATTCGGCCCATCCCGGAGTCACCGCGCGTGGGAGACGGATTTCAAACGCGTCGCGGCGAGGCCCGACCGTCAGCCACCTGGGGCGGCCGAAGGGGTATGAGACAGCAAGAGCCGCTCGATTAGATCGAGATCAACGGCTCCCAACCGTCTTCCTCCTCGCGGCGAGGGCGCCAGGGCAGAAACCCTAACCACGCCGTCGTAGCAGCTCTACGGCGCATCAGGGCCTCGCAGGGGACTAGGAGGCGACGAAGGAGACGCGGCTCGTCGCTAGGATCAGAACGAGGGGCGGTACGTCGGGGTAGATGCCAGGAGTGGTCTCGCGCGATGGTGGCCGAAGGGGTCCTTGCCGGAGATCATCGGGGATATGCCTAGGGTTGCTGCATGTCAAAGATAAAGGCATGAGCAGGTGCATGGGAGCAAGGGGATCTTAGGAGAGGGGCATGCAGAGGTAGGGGAGGAGAAGGGGTGGAGCTGTGCTCTAGTATTTTCCATGTCCGACCCTTCTTTCTCCCTCTCATTCTCAAGCAAGAAAGAGCAGGGGAGGACATGGGAGCTCGTGGGGAGTGCTCTAGAGTCCAGGGAATGGGAATGAGGGAAGGGAGGAGGGCTAAGGGTTGCAAGGGCTTCTAGCCTTATAAACCAAAGGGGCAAGGGTCCATGGTGGACATATTCCATAGAGAGCTTTAGAGAGGGAGGTGGCCAGGGATTGGGCAAGAGGGGTGGTGCTGTATGGTGTGGGGGCCAGCATGCGACCAGAGAGGATAGAAGAGGGCTAGGGTGAAGATATTTGTAAGACTTGCACTAAACATGTGCCCTCTCTCTCAAGCACACGTGACAAGGAGGGAGGGGTGATACAATATCTAGGGCTACAGTGCACGACCAAGGGGGTGTGAGTGGTGTTAGGGAAGCTTGTTTGACCATGTTGGTGTGGGTTGGAGGGGTTTTGATTGGAGCAAAAACATGATTGGCAAAAATTGATCCAAGAAAGGGTTGTGATGGAAGTTTGCAAACTTGTATTGAGGAAGGTGGGGGAATCGTACTGGTACATATAAGAGGTTAAATTATATCTTCAGGATTTATTTGGGATTTTTCTAATGATTAAAAACCCATTTAGAAGCATTTATTCAAAAAGGGCAGAAATAGATTCTAGAAGGTTATTTGATATTTTTACAATGGGCAAGGTTGGTATTTGATGTTATATGGTCCTAAATACCATATTATACATAGGAGAATTTTATTGGAATTTATTCAGATGGAGTATTTTTAAGGAATTATTTCTTGTTTGTGACATTTAAGAAAAAGGGCAAAAATAAATAAGAAAGAATCTCAAAATAATTTTTTTGAGATGGGAAGATAGGGTATGATGTATGGAACTCAAATGTGCATTGATTTTGCAAAGTGATGTGAAGAAAAATAAACTTTCCTTTATAGACCAAGATTTTGAGTATCTTGCAAGATAATGAATTTTAAAAGTTTAATTATCCAAATAAATGGGAGAATTATTTGGGGATGGTTATACTCAAGATAGATTTTGTATATTTTATTTATACCTCAAAGACAACTTGGTTTTTGAAGAATTGTGGTGAAGAAGGATGGAAACTAGATTTGGGAGAATCTAGGGTTTGGATATTTTTATACCACCTAAACATGGTTGGATTAGTGAGCTCAGAGCTCACCTCGATATAAGGGGTATATTTATGGATATACAAAGCTATGTAGGTGATCATGGAGGCAAGGGTTGGGCTTAGATATATTTGAGATGATATAGAAGAGATAGCAAACTTTCTTGAAAACCATGTGGGATTAAGAAGCACAAGGCTCCAATGAAAACAAGTGAAGTAGGGGTTGTTAGACCATGGTCAGTAGATCATAACCATGCAAGGATTAGGTCAAGGGGAGGTGGCATATAGATGTGAGTTTCTGCCAAAGTAGGCAAGATGAGAAGTTTTGTAGAAAAGATTATTATCTTGACTAAAAATCATCATGGATGAGTGGGAATCAGAATGGATTAGCCAAAGTCAAGAGTGGTCTTTGGTAGCACTAATGATGTACTACAAGATGGTTCAAGTACATTCTCAAGAATGCACCTTGGTTGGAAAAGGTAGAGCTCCAAAGATTGAATCTAAATAAGAAATCCAGACTTACCCATTTTGGCAAAGTTGGGGTTTTATACTAGATTACAAGTGTAGATAATTTTGAGGGAAAGCTAGGATCCAAACTCATGATCAAGGTGATGATGATGAAGTGTTAACTAAGTAGGTAGGATTGATGCTTACATTGGGCCTTCACTAAGTTGGAAACTATCAGAAATGGATTATCCCTAGATTGATCTGATTAGGAGATGAGATGATAACTTTAGTGGCTTAGGATAGATCCAGTTTTGGATGCTTGGCTTGAGATTGGTGATCACAAACCTAGATTTGGATCCTAAGGGATGAGCTACTAGATTAGCTCACTATAGTAGCTAAGAAAACAAGGCAATCAGCAGATCAAGGCAATTCATCTTATAAAACTACTATTAAGGTTACCATCAAGCCTAGCTTGAGGTAGAGATGGGCATTTTGAATTGGTTATACTTTGGAGTAAGATAAGGACCATCTTGGTATCTCTGCCAAGATTGGAAAGAAAAGTTTTTAATAAAGGTTTTTGGAAATCTAGGGATAAGAGTAGCTAGGAGTTCTGTCTTCAAAACATAAGGAGATTATACTTAGGTCTCCATAGTTTTGCTAATAGACTAGTAGAGTATTTTTTTGTATCAAAGTTGTCTTGGCTCATGTTTTGGAAATGCCAAAAGATTTGAGAATATGAAAGAGGAGTCAAGACATTTCCTTTTGTAAAATAGCTTTTGTAAACTAGTGTTGAGTTAAGGAGTACCTCACCTAATACACAATTAGTTGCATACACTCAAGCAAACAAGTAAGCAGACATTGCAACACTTAGCAAGAAAAGTTTTTGTTCCCCCTAATTTTTGCCTTATGGTCAGCAAATCAGGGTTGATGAAATTGGGATGTTACAACGCTTCACCTAGGTCCTTCATTGAAAATTTGCAGTTCAGATAAATTTTAACACTATTTAAAAGATCTACATAATTTCCGATCAGTAGTATGTCATCGACATATAATATCAGAAATGCCAAATTGCTCCCAGTCACTTTCTTGTAAATACAAGCCTCTCCATAAGTTCGGACAAATCCAAACTCTTTGATCACTTCATCAAAGTGGAGATTCCAACTCCGGGATGCTTGCTTCAGTCCATAGATGGAACGCTGAAGTTTGCATACCTTGTTAGCATCCTTAGGATCGATAAAACCCTTTGGTTATATCATATACAACTCTTCTTCAATGTTGCCATTGAGGAACACAGTTTTGACATCCATCTGCCATATCTCATAGTCGAAATATGCAGCAATTGCGAACATAATCCTAACTCACTTTAGCATCACTACGAGAGAGAATGTCTCATCGTAGTCAACTCCTTGAATTTTTCAAAACCCCTTTGCGACAAGTTGAGCTTTATAGACGGTTACATTACCATCAGCATCAGTTTTTCGTTTGAAAATCTATTTGTTCTCCATGGCCTTTCGGTCGTGAGGTAAGTCCAGCATGGTCCAAACCTGGTTTTCATACATGGATTCCATCTCGGATTTCATGGCTTCTAGCCATTTATTGGAATCCGGGCTCATCATCGCTTCTTCATATGTCGCAGGGTCATCTATTTCATCAACCATGAAATTCAT
Organism: Avena sativa; assembly: GCA_916181665.1. Taxonomy (NCBI): domain Eukaryota; kingdom Viridiplantae; phylum Streptophyta; class Magnoliopsida; order Poales; family Poaceae; genus Avena; species Avena sativa. The sequence goes on from OV702298.1 coordinate 112,731,488, forward strand.
AATAGGATTTTCGTACAGTTCAGGAGCTGCACTTGTCTTGCTTGACCTGCGAGGTTTGGTAGTATTCTCTTTCGGAGTTTCATGATCATTATCATTAGTTCCATCTTCATTTGGTGAAGTCAATTCCAGAACAACTTCCGCGCTACACTACTCGCCATACTATGAATAGAAGGTTCAATAACCTCTTCGAGTTCTACCTTCCGACTACACACACCTTTTGTGAGAAACTCTTTCTCTAGAAAGGATCCATTCTTGGCAATGAAAACCTTTGCCCTCAGATCTGTGATAGAAGGAATACCCAATAGTTTCCTTAGGGTATCCCATGAAGACGCATTTTTCCGCTTTGCGTTCGAATTTATCAGGCTGAAGTTTCTTCACATAAAAATCGCATCCCCAAACTTTAAGAAATGACAGCTTAGGTTTGTTTCCTAACCACAATTCATATAGTGTCTTTTAAATTGATTTAGATGGTGCTCTATTTAAAGTGAATGCAGTGGTTTCTAGTGCATAACCCCAAAATGACAGTGTCAAGTTAGTCAGAGACATCATAGATTGAACCATATCTAATAAATTATGATTACGACATTCCGACACACCATTTCACTGTGGTGTTCCGGTAGGTTTGTGTTGTGAAACTATTCCACACTATTTCATATGTGTGCTAAACTCGTAACTTAGATACTCACCTCCACGGTCAGACCATAGGAATTTGATCTTTCTATTACGATGATTTTCCACTTCATTCTGCAATTCCTTGAACTTTTCAAAGGTTTCAAACTTGTGTTTCATCAACTAAATATACCCGTATCTACTCAAATCATCCGTAAAAGTAACAAAATAACGATATCCACCTCGCGCCGACACACTCATTGGACCACATACATCAGAATGTATGATTTCCACTTTTCAAAGGTTTCCATTGAACCGGAAAACGACTTTCTAGTCATCTTGCCCATAAGGCATGGCTCACATGTATCAAATGATTCCAAATCAAGTGATTCCAAAAGTCCATCTGAATGGAGTTTCTTCATGAATCTAACGCCAATATGACCTAGACAGCAGTGCCACATATATGCGGATATATCATCAACAAGTTTAATCCTTTTAGCATCAACATTATGAATATGTGTAACACTATTATCGAGATCCAACAGAAATAAACCATTCATCCCAGGTGCATGACCATAAAAGATATCATTCATATAAATCAAATAACCATTGTTTTAAGATTTAAATGAATAAACACTTCGCATCAAACACGATCCTGATACAATGTTCATGCTCAGGGCAGGCACCAAATAACAATTATTTAGGTTTATAACTAATCCCGACGGTAAGTGGAGAGGCAGTGTTTCAACGGCGATCACATCAACAGTTGATCCATTGCCGACACACATCTTGACCTCATCCCTTGCTAGAGGTCGCTTGTTCCATAGACCCTGATTCGACTTACAAATATTAGCAACTGATCCGGTATCAAATACCCAGGTGCTACTGCGAGTACTAATCGAGTACACATCAATAACATGTATATCATATATACCTTTGTTTGCCTTGCCGGTCTTTATATCAGCCAAATATCTGGGGATGTTTCGTTTCCAGTGACCAGACTCTCTGCAATAAAAACATTCAGTATCAGGCTTAGGACCTCCCTTTACCTTTTTCTCAGGTGCAACAAATTTGCTGACCATCTTGAATTTTCCTTTGGGCTCGTCCTTTTCTTTAGAGGATGCGATCTTATCGACCATCAACTCCTAGTGTCTATTCTTTATGTCTACTTCGATAGCTACCAAGATGGCAGCAAGTTCGGTGAGCGACCCAATCGCACCACTTTTCTTGTAATTCAGCATAAACTCTTTGTAGATGGGTGGGAGCAACTACAGAACTCTATCTGTCGCAGGGTCAAATGGAATCTCATATCCCAGCGCCTTAAGACGTTGAACGTATCCCATCATCAACATGACGTGATCGTTCACAGAGCTGTGTTCCTTCATCTTTACACTAAAGAAATCGCTAGAGATCATATATCTCTCAGCGTGGATTTGGCTCTCAAACATTTTGAGTTCCTTCACCATAGCATCAGCGCTGCTAAGTTCAAAGTGTTCTTGGAGTTCAAGTTCCATTGATAGAAGGATCTCATATTTCACAACAGTGTATTCATCATGCTTTGTGTCATACACATTATGCTCATACTAAGATGCAGTGCTTGCAGCAGCGTCACCTATCGGACCATCCAGAACATATTGCTTTTTGTGCAGCATTGAGGAAACACCTCAAATTCATGAACCAATTGGTAAAGTTTCTACCATTCATCGCAAGTTTCTATTTCTCCATGAACACATTGAAATTAAAAGCAGGTGGTGCCATCTACAATAGAATTTGTAAAGTTTATACTAAGTTTATGATAGATTGAGTTCAACTAATCCAAATTATGAATGAACTCCCACTCAAAAACAACATCCCTCGTGTCTTTTTGGTGATTACATGAACCAAATCCACTACACCAAGTCCGATCATCACGTGAGTCGGTGTAGCTTCAAAGGTGAGCATCTATATGGGCATCATATCAAACATATTACTCATGCTTAACCTTTCGGTCCGTGTTCCGAGGCCATGTCTGTACATGCTAGGCTCTCCAAGTAAGAACCTTAGTATTTAGCGTGTGTAAAATTGTCTTACACCCAAAATATGATCGTGGATTCAAGAACACCTGATCATCACATGATGTCTTGAAGCGGCAAAACATAATCGGTGCATACTTAAGGGAGAACACATTTTTATCTTGATATCTAAATGAGGGATCATCTTATTATGCTAATAAAATTCCAAACAAGCAATATAAGATGCAACAACATCATATGTGAAAAGTGAAATGATATGGTTATTGCACTTGATTACTATCATGGGCATCATGGTATGATCTTTATCATTCCTTTGTGTGTAAGGCCAAGGTCTATGGAACTTACACGTTAGGTATGTTGTAAGAGTATCAACTATACATCTACTTACAACATTACCATATAATGACACTAGCACAACAACAATCTAAACTAGACTCTTCTAATTTATCCATTGCAAGTTTTACGTGGCTTAGGGCTTTCAAAGATAGAACCATTCTTACCTACGAACATGGAACCACAACAAGGATAACCAAATTATTAACAACACGTTGTAAACTAGATATTGACTATAGTAGGAGAGATAGACACCCATTAGCCACTTATGCAGAACTGGTTGCATGTCAAGCATGGAACATGTATCATGTGCGAGGACATGAAAGTTTGTCCGGGCCGCTTAATACGTCGTAAACGTATCTATAATTTTTATGCTCCATGCTTGTTTTTTGCCAACTATCTCATGCTTTGTCTACACTTTGAGGGATTTTTATACATTTTCTGGAACTAACCTATTGACAAGATGCCACTATGTCAGTTGCATGTTATCTGCTGTTTTTTGTTTCAGAAAAGCTAGTAAGGAAATATTCTCGGAATTGGACGAAACAAAAGCCGAAGTCCCTATTTTTCTAGATGCAACACGGAGCCCGAAGGAGAGACGAAGTGGAGCCACGAGGTGGCCACACCTTGGGCTGGCACGGGTCCACCCTAGGCCGCACCGCCCTATGGTGTGGGCCCCTCAGGCGTCCATCGACCTTGACCTTTCTCTTATATACGTATCCCTGAGATGAAAACCCTAATTAGATCAGAAATCCATGAAAAGTTCCGCAAATACGCCGCCACCGAAGACGAGATTCAGGGGACAGAAGTATCTATTCCGGCACCCTGCCGGGACCGGGAATTGCCCCTGGAGCCATCTCCATCGACTCCACCGCCATATCCATCACCGTTGCTGACTCCCATGATGAGGAGGGAGTAGTTCTCCCTCGAGGCTAAGTGCTCTACCGGTAGCTATGTGTTCATCTCTCTCTATGCGTGATCTGATTGTGATCATGAGCTTTCTAATCTAGTTGAATAAGTAGATCTACTCTGCTACTCAAGTGCTTTAATTAATCTCCGCTTTTACCCACGTGTGTGAAGTTGACAGTGTGCACACCGTGTGGCACTTAGGATAAAGGTTACATAAATACTTATCATGAGTATAATTTGAGTTGGATGTCTCTATGAGATTGCGGTGTTTGTTGGAACCATCTAGCGCTCAAGGAGATAGTGAGGGGTTACTTAGATGGGGAATGCGGACTTTAAGGAGTGCTCTTGTAGCCCTACACCATCCAACCGGAGAGTAGTTCAGGGTAGCATAGTGAAGATAAGATATTATATGTTTATTGAGAGTGTCCACTAGTGAAAGTATGATCCCTAGGCCTTGTTTCTAAGCATTGAAACACCGTTTACAATCAGTCCTGCTACATGTTTTTTTACTGCCATTTTTATTTCAGATTGCAATTGCTACTTATAATCATCCATATTACTTGTATTTCCCTATCTCTTCGCCGAACTAGTGCACCTATACACCTGACAAGTGTATTGGGTGTGTTGGGGACACAAGAGACTTCTTGGATCTCGATTGTAGGGTTGCTTGAGAGGGATACCTTTGACCTCTTTCTCCCTGAGTTTGATAAACCTTGGGTGATCCACTTAAGGTAAACTTGCTGTTGTTCTACAAACCTCTGCACTTGGAGGCCCAACACTATCTACAAGAATAGAAGTGTGCGCAGACATCACCGCTTCATCCCACTATGCCACCAATATCCAAAGTACAAACAATAAGCAATAACATGATCATCATCGCCCACATACTCATATGTGTACGACCCGTGCAAAGCATCTACGCATAGATCCGGCTCTGATGCCACTATAGGGTTCACAGCATAGAAAACATTAAATTTCCTACGATGGGAACAACTAAGTACCAAGATCTATCTACTAGATACAAGCAACAGGTGGATATACATCCATAGAGAACATAACCTTGTAGACCGACAAAGTTTAACGATGTTGTACTCTTGGATGATGTAGACGAATGCTTGTCGATCTCAAGATTGAGAAGAAGTCCAGCACTGCAAATCATCAGCGCATCCATGCTCTCACACATGTCCAAGCCACCGAGCAACCTCCGCCACCTTGCTCCAGCAATGCAGAGGGAGCAACAAATCTTTCCAAGAGAAAAGCCACCGGGAACATGTATCGCTAGTCCGAGACCATGGGGAATAAACTAGAGGGGGAGAGAGATCCTTCACGAGGAGGTGTGAGTATGAGAGAGGGAGAGGGGGTACTTTTATAGGAGGAGGGGGGCATGATACGTCCATTTTGCATCACCATTCTATATCATAAACTGCTTCTATTCATTGATATATTTCATATTAAGAGGTGATACTTATGTTATTTCATCTGTTTTTGCATGTTGGATGATTCTTGGAGGATGAACTGCCAGAGTCAGGATTCTGATGGAAAAAGCGGTGTCTAGATGCAATTTTTGCCAGGATCAGAAAAATACCAGAAAAACTATGGAAAATTCTATTTTTACAGAAGACGAAGGAAGCCAGAAGGGGAGGCGGAGTTGGGCCACAGGGGGCACACACCCCCAGGCTTGGGCCACCCTAGGCCACGCCTATAGGGGGTGTGGCCACCCTGGCCCACCTCTGGCTTCGCCCCTTCGCCTATATATTCCTCCCGAAACCCTAAAGTTGGGGGCAACCAAAGAAAGATTCCGCCACCTCTACGGGGCAAAAACTACAGAGAGAGAAAGAGATCTCCGGGAGACAGATTTCTGCCAGGGAAATGTCAAGACCCGGATTTTTAATCCCAGATGCCTGTTATGCCATACATCGCAATCCCAGGATTACCATTTTTGCGAGACATAACAGATTGATACCATAGTTCATCATCCATTACAAACCATAATAAAGGTCTTACAAATAAGGATCTCATGATCCAGTCTTAATACAATCAACGCATGGAATATATAATAATGGTAGTGTAGTCGAAGCTCCATCTTTAGGGTCATAGGCAATGCTGATGACGGGAGATGATCCTAGTTGTCATAGACTTTCTGCTGTCCATCATCCTGGTAGTCCTCTTCATAGTCTAGTCACAAGAATAGCCAGGGACAAAGCCATGAGTACTCTTTAAGTACTCGTAAACTATCACTAACAAGTAAAGTAGTTCGAGTAGGAATCCTAAGCTCTAGGTTTATTTGCAAAAAGCTAGGTTTATCTCTAACTGAGTTTAGAAGTAAAGAAAACTAATTTAATGTTTTACAATACCTAAGTGGGAACTTACTTTTCATGTTCACAACCCTGTTGTGGTCAAGTCAAAGTCATAGTTCAGTTCACAAGTCATTTTGAAAACATCTGACGACAAAACAGTATGGCCACTCCAACTGTCCGTTACCGCTGACGCGGCTATTCGAATAGTTTGACACTCTGCAGAGGTGGTACACTTTCACCACAACATTCGATATATCTGTCAGGAACAATCCTGAATCACCATACTCAGTATGCGGATAATCAATCCTAACCTTTCAATTACACACCCTAGTATAGGCACATACCCTATGAGTTTGGCCTCCCAACCATTACCATCTGCCATCTTGGGAACTGCACAGGTGGACATTCATCATGAGGTAGCGTCAGCTCAAACCTCTTCCGCAAGGGAACCCATACTAAGATATATAAACTTCCGGTCAAGCCCTATCCAAATTCGGGTATTGTGGTTGTACGGTAAAATTGGAATGGTATCGTATCCGAACCCAACCATTAGCTTTTATAAGAGGGCTAAGGCTCATGCCTCAACATTTCCATCATCAAGTTATCTTGTGTTCATAACACATGCCAAAACATTTCATTAGAATGACTAATCATTCCAAGGTTTTCATAATCATTTTCACCAAGTACTCCCATCTAAAGTGAGCAAATTTCATGCTTTAGCACTAGCAACTAAAATTGAGGGTAATCACTAATGAGGGATGCTAATCAGGTGTGACTTATCCCGATCTAATCGCATTCCTCAGTATGACATCTAGCTCTAACTAACTTAGGCCAAGTTTTATGATCTTTATGCTACCTATAAGATCTTTCCAAAACTCACAAAACACTAACTAAAAGCAAATAAAGAACTTTGGTAAAATAAAAGAATAAAGCTTGCAAGTAAATCTGGGATTTGGTATAATCAAGGTTGCATAACCAAGGTATGCCTAAGGCATCTTGTATAGGTTATCTAGCTTGCATAGGATGGCTTTCAAAGTTGCACGTGTTAGCTTACATAGTGAACTTGTATTGTGAGGCTTGCCTTGATTGGTGCAGTGGTTGAAGTTCTCTTTTTCTTCGTAGTACTCCTCCTCCTCCTCATAGCCTTAGTCGTTACTAGCGTCTATAAATAAATACGAGGTACACAATCACCAAACAATACTACCTCTATTTAGCACACCAAGGTTCACACTAGATGATCTAGCATCATCACAATCATCACCTCAAATAAATACCTAGTCTTATTTATTTTATTTTGGAAAAGTAATTTCTACTCATTGAAAACTACTAAAGATTTAATATTCTCCAATTAAAATATGGTATCATGTTGACACATGTCATCACCACATATTTTAGTACTTGGGAATGTGATTTAAAGTGGTGTCACAATTTAATAAGTTTAAAATGATTATTTTATATAATTAAAGTGACTAGAGATGCCTATGTAGCATTATTTTAATACTAGTCCAAGATCACTTCATGTAAACCTAAATACTTTTACATATTCAGATAGATCTGGTCAAATGTGATTTTTGAGAGTTGGAATCAACTCAAAAGCATTTATGGTTGATTTTTGAAAAATGTTTGAATGTGGAAAGTCTTTTCTTGTTATTTTTACAATAGGTGATCTATAATTTCAAATAGTTTGAATCCAACGGGCTTGGATTGATAATTTGAATACCTTTCTAACAAAATTGGTTTCATGCAATTTGGTTTAGTAAAAATCTTTGAATTGATTTTCAAAGTCACTGACTGAACTAGGTTTCAACTAAATTGGAAATAAGGTTATTTGAATCTCTGGGCTGAGCGTGGGAATGTTACTGGACCGGCCCAACTGCACAGCGCGCGTGGCTGGCTGCTACCAGAGAGGTCCCCCACATCAACGGCTCTATCTACGTGAACCGGTAAGTTTCGATCTGGGTCGTGCAATTAGACTACGATCTACAACTCATGTTTGTCGTCTTCGTCGAAATGCTCCGACGAGACCGAACCCTAACGACAACGGTGGGGGTACGCGGTGGCTCACCTGGGATGGGGGCAAACAACGTTGTCGATGACGGCGGTTCGAACGGTGGTCGCGGTGGCTCCTAGGGTGGTCGCAATCAACGGCTCCTCTCCTCCTATGAAGCGGATGACTCCGGTGAAATTCCGGTGGCCAGGTGCTCGCCTTTGATCCGAGGAAGGTCAGGGGTGGTTCTGAGAGAGAGGGGAGTGAGGTAGTGTGGAGAATGAGGGCTGAGGTGGCCTCTATTTATACACAGGCGAGAGGGGCAGTGCAGCATGGTCAGGGCTCGTCGGTGATGATGGTGCAGTGAGCAAACGACATGGTGAAGGGCGTAGGCCGGTGCGGTGTCTCCTGGCAATCATCACTGGCTTAATGGCACGACAAGGGGCGGTCGAGAATGGATGGAATAGGTCGACGCTCTGCGCGGCACCGACGGCGTTTTCAACGACGTATAGTGGCTACTGGTCGCGTGACGGCGAACAGTCATGTCTAGGAGGTAGCTAGGGGTATGGCGATTGTAGTTATGCGCAGCGAGGGTGAGGCACGGCGTGTGCGCGCATGTCGGCTGCGGCGCACTGGCGCGCTCTTGGCATGGCAGAGATAAAATGGGCACAACTGGTCTCAGTGGTCCAGGGCGTGGCAGCGCTCGTGGGTTGGACAGGGTGTGGCGGTGGACGATGGCCTACCTCCTAGACATCATGGACGGGCGCGGCGTGTCCTCCTGCGTGCTGGCCATGGTCGGCCGGTGATGGTGGCTTCGGGTGGCATGGCACTGGTGAAAGGGTAGGGTTAGTAGCTTGTTCAATGCACTGGTGGTCATTGGGGGAGACACGGGGAGAGAATTGGGGGCAATGGGGGAACAAGGCATTAATCAAGAATAGTGAAAGTTAGGCAATTTGATCTGTGCTCACCAAGTGTTTGCTGAAATGGCAGCATGAACTTTACATTTGAATTTTTGGATGAGTTTTGGTGAGTGGTCTAGTCACATGCTTGGTAGTCTGAGGTTGCTTGGGTTTGTCAAGGTGAAGTGGTTTGGTTGGTTTTTGAGAAATGGTGATCTTAGTACCTACACTTGATTCAATTTTGAACTATCCTTTACATAGATTTGGCAAATGTTTCTGTTGGTTTGTAAGGTGGGATTGGGTTCACTATTACTTGGTATAGCAAGGGGTGAAAAGAATTGGATTTGTTCCTGTTAGAAATCCTAGACTAGAAACACTCAAAGTGGTCTAGTGGTTAACTTTGGTCAAAATGACCATTTTCTTATATATCTTATTTTTGATTTTCTCTTCATGCTTGGAAATGATCTAGATGATGTTGTTTTCATCTCTAAACTTATCTTTATCATTCATAACAATCAAACATGGAAATTGCACTCATTCATCGCACACACATGCATTCATATTAATTTTAATAACAAAATTTTTTGTTAGCCCTAAACTTGGGTGATTAGAACTTGATAATCTTGTCTAATATTTTTGGTGTTTATAGGAAATTCCTTCCCGGAGAGGGGAGATCGTCGCCATCAACACTGTCATCAAGCTAGACTTCATCGGGATCATCATCATTATCATACACACCACCATCTCCACCAGCACCATCATCACCACTCCATCCCGCTATAACAATTGTGTTGAAACTTGCATAGATCTTAGGGGAAACTTTCCCGACGTTGATTACTATTGTAGTTGATGCTTGTGAGTGGAACCATTGAATTATTGTTTATGTTTAGATTGTTATCCATCATTATATCATCTTTGATCTTGATCCATAAGATGTCTCGTGAGTAGTTTGTTTAGTTCTTGAGGCCATGGGAGAAGTCATGTTGTTAGTAGTGGAATTGTGTTGAGGTATTATTCAATGGTTTAATTTTTAAGTTGTGGTGTTATTCTTCTAGTGGTGTCATGTGAACATCGACTACATGATACTTCACCATTTATGGGCCTAGGAGAATGCATTGTGTATTTGGCTACTAATTGTGTGGTTGTCGGAGTGACAGAAACATGAACCCTCGTTAGGAAACCTTTGCATAAGGGAGTGTAGGATCTCAGAGTTTAAGGCCGTGGTTAGGTTTTTATCTTAATTACTTTCTTGTAGTTGCGGATGCTTGCAAGGGGTTTAACCATAAGTATGTATTTGTCCATGTAAGGTCGGTACATTAGCACAGGTTCACCCACACAACACTTATCAAACCAAAGAAGATTAATCAACTATATGAAATGAAAGCACTTGATAGGATTCCCATGTGCCCTCGAGAACGTTTGGTCCTCATAAGTATTATCAGTGGCTTGTCCTTTGCTAAGAAAGGATTGGGCCACTTGCTGCAATTATATGTTGTTTTTATTTACCTGCACTTTATTTCCTTGCTTTATCAAAAAACCCTAAAAATCTGTTTGCTAAGTATTTACAGAGAAGTCCTGCTCCTTCCCACTAGTCAACACCTTCTGCTCCTCGTTGGGATCGACACTCCTATTTATCGAAAGTACTACGATACACCCCCTATACTTGTGGGTCATCAAGACTATTTTCTTGCGCAGTTGCCGGGGAGTGAAGCGCTATTGAAGAGTGGAACAGGTAAATGAAGGGATACGGGTAGGCTACACTAGTGCAAATCAAAAATTTCTACCGCGTAAACCAGGAATACTGTTGTCATAGATCACGGGATTACCACTAGACGCGCGGTTGCGGAACTTGATGAAGCGTGTCGAGGCAGTGTAGATGTTCTACGTCTCCTCCTCGTCCTCGTCCGACGAGCAGCTCCCCTTGCACGGCTCTTCCAAGTGCCACAGATGCAGCACCTCTGAGGTATCTCCACGTGCAGGGTGGAAGCGTCAGACGCCGGACTGCTAGGTCCGCGTGTGCAACACAGGCATGAGGAGTGGGAGCTGGGTAGAATGGTCTAACCCTAGTCAGCTCGCCCCACCCTCTCTTATATAGGCGTCCCTAGTGGGATTCTACATTAGCAGCACATTAGTAGCCTAAGCCTGGTCTAATTCGAATCTAATCCTCATTAGGCTTCCAGCCCCTAAAGTGTGTGACCTATAGGTTCATATACGTATAGACATGACACGGATATACTTATTTTGTCAATAGTTGGTAGCGGCATCTAGCAAGATGTTCCAACTCCTAAACGCATACAAAGATCATATCGGACGAACCATCACAAGGTTTAGTACATGTCTTTCCCTTTGTCTCATGATATTTGGTCTAGCTCCAAGCTGACCTCCCTTTCTTGATACTGTGATTCGGAATCCCTTTACTAGGTTAACTTTTAACCATATGTAGCACGGCCATGCATTTCTGGATCCGATCACTCGAGGTGCCCAGAGATATCTCTCTCAAGTAGAGAGGGGCAAATCCCATCTTGATTGACCATGCCTTGCAGCATGCTTCAGGACAAACCCGAAAGCTACCTTTATAACTACCCAGTTACGGAGTAGCATTTGATAGCCCCAAAGTAGGTTGATCCACATCTCAAGTGCATGAGACAATCTCAGGTCTAAGGACAAACCATACACAATGTGTAGAGAGAGCTACAAGTCTAATTGCCTGTCTCAAGTTGGGTCAGTCTAACCCCATGTTCATAACATGTGTCCACATCATTAGTTTGGCATCTTCATGTCTATGACTTTCGAAACATAGTCATCAACCAATCGATGTGCTAGTCTAATATTCACGTGTGTCCTCACATGAACTCCGACTAGGGACAACTATTAGATAACCATACATGTATAGAGTTTCACAAACAATTCACATAATTGCCAATCAATACAAGTTGCCTGATATGGATATCCAAGGAACATTACAATAACTCATGGATACATAAGAAATATAATCATCCCTATGATTGCCTCTAGGGCATATTTCCTCTAGTAAAGGTAACTTTTACGGTGAGTATTGTTTTTTATTTCTGTTTGTTACTTTGTTTCCAATATGGATAGCCCACTTGGTTTCCTATTTGGGAAATCTACTACCACTAATAGGGTAGTAGATGAACCACCACCTGTTGAGATAGATCCTTTTAAGATACCTACAAGAATTGTTGATCGTGTTATGGATAATTATTATTTTGGGGATGGAACTGCCCATCTTGGTGATCATTTGTTGTTTATCCATGAATTATGCGGGTTGTTTAAGTGTGCAGGTATCACAACTGAATGGGTGAAGAAGAAGTTACTCTCTATATCATTCAAAGGAAGAGCTGAAGAATGGTATAAGCTGCTGAAGAATGGACAATCTATGGAATGGGAGGAAATAATACCTCTCTTTTATTCTAAATTCTATCCTCCCAGTGAGATTCATAAGGATAGGAATCAAATATATAACTTTTGGCCTCGTGATGGAGAGATTACAGCCCAAGCTTGGGGGAGATTGAAGTTAGTAATGCTTAAATGTCCTATTCATGACCTCCCTAATAATATTATTATTAATAACTTTTATGCAAGGCTTTCTCTTCATGATAAAGATTTATTAGATGCCTCTTATGCTGGATCATTCACACATATGAAGGAAGAAGCTAAATGGGATCTTCTAGACCATATTCAAGAAAACACTGAAGCATGGGAGAATGACAAAGGAAGAAAGTCAGGTATAAATTATGATTATGAATGCATAAAATATTTTATGGGAGCTGATGAATTTCATGATATTAGTAATGAGTATGGTGTTGATTCTCAAAGTAATGCCAAATTTTTTAAGGCTTTTGACTCTTATATAGAAATTCCCAAAAAGAAGTGGAACAAGTACCATGCACCTTATAAAGATGTTGTTAATCGTGTTCCTGTTAGAAACACTGAAGTTTGTACTATTGATCCTATTTTTCCTGAACCTTATATTGAGAAAATCCCTTTTCCTACTAAGGTAAAGGAACATTCTACCATAGCTAATGTGTTTAGAAAAAGTACAAAGAAAATTGTGGAACCTGATGAGCAAACAAACATTGAACCCGTAGTAGCTATTGTGAAAGAAAATGTCACTAAAAATGTACAAGATGGGCACATTATCTTCTGTGAAGATGCTTCTTATATTTTCTCTCATCCTAGTAAAGCTAGGAAAACTAGTGTCCCTATGCTTTCTGTTTGAATTGGTGATCATTGCTATTATGGTTTATGTGATATTGGTGCTAGTTCTAGTGCTATTCCTTATGAGCTTTACAAGGAAATTATGCATGAAATTGGTCCTTGTGAACTTGAGGACATCGATGTGGTTATTCACCTTGCTAATAAAGAAACCATTTGCCCTATTGGTATTGTAAGAGATGTGGATGTTTTTTGTGGTAAGATTAATTATCCTGCAGATTTTCTAGTGCATGGTTCAGCAGCTAGTAAAACTTGTCCTGTCATTTTTGGTAGACCCTTCTTGAACACTTGTGGAGCTTTTATAGACTGTAAGAAGGAGAAAGTTTTCACTAAGTTTGATGGAGAAGCTTATGAGTTTAATTTTTCCAAATTTGCTAAAGCTCCTTATGAAAATGAATTTCCTAATGAGGATTTCAGGGTTGAACAACTTGCTTCTATTGATCCAGTTTATGACCTTAGACCACTTTTTGATAATTGTAAGTATGCTCATTCTGATAAAGTTGTTTCTTGTGACAGTTGTATTGTCAACTTTATTCAAAGTGCTACTGAAGATATTATGAGAGAGGGAAACATGGTTTTATGCATCTCAATAATATTAAGTTTAACACCACAGTTCTGAAAAGACCGTGGCTTCTATGTGACATGCCAATCCCTGGATCGGTTCATTGGCCCACAATAGAATAGGATGAATAACATAGAAAAATATCTGTGTATCATAAATAACAAAGGTCCAGAGTACCATTATTACAATAAAAGATTAGCTTAAGGCTAGCTCAAATTATTCAGGTAGTAACATAAATAAAGCAAATCCTCCATTCTTCAAATTGCCCACAAGTGAACAAGTGCCGAGTGGAGTACCGTGGCCTATATCGATTACTCAGAATCGGAATATCCTGCAACATGAAACGTAGTAGCCCCCAAGGGTCAATACATGGAATGTATGGCAAGTAGAGCTAGTAAAGGAGACAATAGTGCTAACATCTACATGCATATTTGGCAAGTGGAGCTGTGGCTAGCTTGCATTTGCAAATACCTTTGTCCTACTTTCTTAAACAGTTTTTGATTTTCATTGAAAAGATCCCAATTAAGTTAACCCAACAACATTAAAGCAATTATGAAATTAGAATGAGCGAGAAACATGTCATGGAATCAATATCAAGCAACTCAGACGTCCATCACCGGGGACACGGCTAATCGATTAGATTATACACCCTGCAGGGGTTAGTACACTTTACCCATGTGACTTGGCCAGCCCAGCTCGTACCATCACTCTCATTTTGGGTGATGATAGGGAGAAGTCCAAGAAGAGACCGTTCGGGAAGTAGCTCCCTAATCCCTACGTGCACCGGTCCAACCTACCAAAATTTTACATCTCTGGATACGCGGGTCCGAGTTACCACAACCTACTAAGTCCAACCAACCGCCCATTTCATTATTGGCACATGGTTGTACACGTAAGCTACAAAATAAAGAAGCCAATCATTTTCTCTTGATACCTGGGAGCCTTTCCGCAATGATACCACCACAATTTATCAATCCCATCACACCCAGGAGATTCATTGATTAAGTTGTTTTAGTTTTCACAAACCAACACATTTAGAAACAACTTTCAGTGATGTAACCCAGCCCTCGTTCATCATAGCATGGCTAAGCACATCTACCAACGGTGGTTCATCTACAAGGAAAGCCTTACCACATAACAGGATATAGCATAGCGATAGTATTATCCTACACATGCATCTACAAAATCACGGCAATGCAATGAAAATAGTAGGATAACATGATGAACAAAGTAGCATCTACTTTCCTTGGTTGTAGCGGTCGGAAGAACAATCCACACACGAGCAAGCGTTGCACTCGTCACAATCTACACGATAAAATTGCAATCATAAACAAACCATCCATAATCATATGCAAACAAAGATGATGCAAGATGCATGCACGACAAGTGGATTGATGCTACAGCAGTACCAGATAATCTTATTCAGTAAAGCTACTGTATGCATGCATGGAAAAATATTTTTAGAGCAAGGGAAACAAGTATGCAAATTATAATGCTCAATAATAGAGCTAGAACCCAAATAATTTACTACTGTTAACTTACTATTTGTAAAATGTTAGAAACATTCTACTGTGTAGGCAATACTAAATAGGAACAGTACCAACTCGAATTTCTCAAAAAGGATTTATATAACTCCCTGAGTAATTAAAATACTGCAGATAGCCATTAAATAGATTCTGCAAAATTTATTACTGTAAGCCTAACTTTTTAATTCACTTTGAGATTCCCCTTGTTCTACTGATTCCAGGGACATATTATTTGCAATTTTTGGAGTTACAGATCTTTTTCTACGAATTAATTACTCTAAAAAGGCCATTAACTCAATTAATTAATCTGGACAAAATCTTGCCATAGAAGTGTGAAACAAAGGTACAGAAATATTCTACACGACTTACTGAATCTACACATATTTTATTTGTAATTTTTGGCCCAGCAGATTAATTTCTATGATTTTTACAAGGTTCAACTATTTTATACAAATTCTATTTGAATTTTAATCCAAAGGGAATATTCCCGGAATATGCCGCGTTGACTGGTGCTGATGCAGCCTCCACGCAGGCGCCACGCGGCGTGCTGGGGTTGGCCGATACCGGTTCGGCCGGCCCTTCTAATCTCGACCGCAGATCACAGGATGGACGACCGGGGGTGCTCGCGACCTCACCTTGGCGACGAGCGGCGGCTGGCGGCGGCGGTCGGTGCAGACGGTGGCGAGAGCTCCGGCGGTCCCTGGCGAGGTCTAGGCGTCTACGGGGTGCGGGGAGTCTCGGCGAGATCGATGGCGAGGTCGGGGCGTTCCCTTGCGTCCTCGAGCGGCGGCGAAGGGCAGCTGGAGCTCCGCAGCGTCGGTGAAGCTCCGGCGGTGGCGTACGGGTGCTCCCGAGGCTCTGCAACGAAGGTGGAGGGTCAGTACGAGGCGCCAAAGAGAGGGGAGGGCACGGGGAAGCAAGGGGGGGGGGGTGCGGGTGGCTCGACTCTGTCGATCCCGACCTCTACTGAGAGCTCCAATGGCATCGGCGGCGCGAAACTCCGGTGAGGAATCCCGAGAGGTAAGAGGCGTGGATTTCTAGGGTTCCAAAGGGGTTTTGAAGAGGGAGCGACGGGCTATATATGGGGAAGAGATTGGGGCGAGGGCCAAACGGACTCGCGCGGAATCGGGGCAGATTTGCTCGGGTGGTTCCCGTGCTCGTCCCGGTCTCCTGCTCGAGGAGGGAGACGACCGGGTGGGCCCGAGGCGTCGGTGACTGCGGGAGAGGAGCGGGCTGCGGCGGTGGTCGCGATGGGCCGGCCCGCTGGCTGCTGCTGTGCGCTGCGTGTTGCGCGGGGGGGGGGGGGGGAGGGCGGTTAGCCAGGGTGGGCTGGGTAGGTTAGTTCTTCTCTTTTTTTTGTTCTTACCTTTTATTCATTTTGCTTTTCTTGTTTCTTTCATAACTTTTTATTATCTAACCCAATTGAATTGATTTCTGTTTTCAATTTTTTCTAAAAATCAAAGGACCAACATAGGATCATTTTTAGCAACAAATTGTCTATTTCAAAATAGTGACTTCAAGGGTCCAACTATTCCTCTTTGTAGGAGCACTTGAGTAACTTCGTCTAGGGTTTGAAAGCAGTGTTTTGAATTTGAAAAAAAAAATCATGAATGCAGAATGACATGAATGATATGCAGAACCAAATCTAAAATTTGGGATGTGACAAGACTAACCCCCTTAAGATGAATCTCGTCCCCGAGATTCGTCGCGGCTAGAAAATAGGTGTGGGTGGTCTTCTCGGATATCATCCTCATGCTCCCAAGTGGCTTCCTCTTCGGTGTGGTGGCTCCATTGCACCTTGCAAAAGCTGATCGTCTTGGTACGGGTAATCCTCTCCGCTGTTTCCAGTATCCTGACCGGCTTCTCCTCATAGGTCAAGTCATTCTCAAGATGAACCTCCTCTAGTGGCACAATGTCTCTCAATGGTGTATCCACCATCTCCGGATGGCACTTCTTCAGCTGGGACACGTGGAACACATTGTGAACAATGGACTTCTCCTTTGCGTTCTAAGACCCGATATGGTCCAATAAACCGAGGTGCCAGCTTACCCTTGATTCCAAATCTCTTGATTCCTCGAAGTGGCGACACTCTGAGGTATGCTCTATCACCTATCTCATACACCACTTCCTTGCACTTGGCATCAGCGTAGCTCTTCTGCCTTGATTGTGCTACCTTCAGCCTGTCCCTAATCAAGGCGACCTTCTCCTCAGCGTCCTCAATCAAATCAGGTCCAAACAACTGACGTTCTCCTACTCCATCCCATAGCAATGGTGTCCGGCACCGTTTCCCATATAGCACATCGAACGGTGACGTCTTGATGCTGGTTTGATAGCTGTTGTTGTAGGAAAACTCAGCATATGGGAAATTCTCATCCCAACTAGAACCATGAGCCAAAGCGCAAGCTCTCAGCATATCTTCCAAAATCTGATTCACCCTCTCGGTCTGTCCATTAGTCTGTCGGTGAAACGCTGTGCTAAACTCCAACCTAGTCCCCAATGACTCGTGCAGCTGGCACCAAAAGTGTGAGGTAAATTGGGTGCCTCTATCAGATACAATACTCTTAGGAACTCCATGTAGGCACACAATCCTGTCCATATAAATCTTGGCCAACTTTGCACTCGTATAGGTCGTCTTCACCGGTATAAAGTGGGCTACCTTGGTCAAATGGTCGACCACTACCCAAATGGAGTCATATCCCGACCTGGTCCTAGGCAATCCTGTGATAAAATCCATTACCACTCTATCCCACTTCCAATCCGGCACGGGCAATGGTTGTAGCAGTCCTGCTGGCTTCTGGTGTTCCGCCTTCACTCGGCTACATACATCACATAGGGCAATATGCTCAGTGATGTCTCCCTTCATGTTGTTCCACCAGAATCTGTCCTTTAGGTCCATATACATCTTCATATTGCCCGGATGTATGGAATATGGCGAGCCGTGAGCTTCCTGCAGAATCAACTTCCTTATCTCCGGATCGTTAGGAACGCATAAACGATCACCATACCACAAGGTTCCTTGCTCATCCTCGCGGAATTCTTTTGCTCGACCCTCCTTCATCTTTTCCTTTACTTCATCAATCTCTTTGTCTCCCACTTGAGCCTTCCTGATTCTGTCCTGTAGTGTTGGTTGGACTTCCATTGCTGCCAAATATCCTTCTGGCACCACCTCCAGTCTAAGGTCCTTGAATTGCTTGCACAAATCCTCGGGCAATTCCCCAACAGTCAATCCATTGGCATAGACCTTCCAGCTCAGAGCATCAGCTACTACATTTGCCTTTCCTGGGTGGTATTGCAGATTCATATCATAATCCTTGATGAGTTCCAACCATCTACTTTGCCTCATGTTAAGTTTCTTCTGTGTAAATATGTACTTCAGGCTCTTGTGGTCGGTGTACACATCACAGTGTTTCCCCATCAAGTAGTGCCTCCATACTTTGAGCGCATGCACAACTGACGCTAACTCCAAGTCGTGTGTGGGATAATTCCTCTCATGGTGTTTAAGTTGCCGCAAGGCGTATGCCACCACTCTCCCATCTTGCATCAACACACTCCCAAGTCCCTGTCGAGAAGCATCATAGTACACCTGGAAATCCTTCTAAATATCTGGTAAACACAGAACATGTGCGGTCACTAGTCGACGCTTCAGTTCCTGAAAGTTGGCTTCACACGCATCCGTCCATTCAAACTTCCTCTCCTTCTTTAGAAGTTCTGTCATCGGCTTAGCAATC
Organism: Avena sativa; assembly: GCA_916181665.1. NCBI lineage: Eukaryota > Viridiplantae > Streptophyta > Magnoliopsida > Poales > Poaceae > Avena > Avena sativa. Next base: position 112,750,586 of record OV702298.1, read on the forward strand.
TTGGAGAAGTTTTCAATGAACCTCCTGTAATATCCAGCAAGTCCCAAAAAGCTACGAATATCACCCACATTCTTGGGCGCTTCCCACTCAGTCACTGCAGTCACTTTGATTGGATCAACAGTGACTCCTTCTCCTGACACCACGTGTCCAAGAAATCCAACAGTGTTAAGCCAAAATTCACACTTGCTGAATTTGGCATACAACTTGTGTTCCCTCAGCTTCTCCATAATCAGTCGCAGATGTTTCTCATGCTCAGCATCATCCTTGGAATATATCAGTATGTCATCAATAAACACAACCACGAACTTGTCCAAGTACTCCATAAATACCTTGTTCATCATGGTCATGAAATATGCCGGGGCATTCGTTAGTCCAAAAGACATAACTGTATACTCATATAAACCATACCTAGTAGTGAAAGCGGTTTTTGGTATGTCCTCCTCCCGGATCTTCAATTGGAAGTAGCCCGATCGCAGATCAATTTTGCTAAACACCTTTGCTCCTTCCAGTTGATCAAAAAAATCATTTATGTTCGGCAGGGGGTATTTGTTCTTGATGGTCACTTCATTCAGCGAGCGGTAGTCCACCACTAATCTCTTGCTGCTGTCTTTCTTCTCCACAAACAGAACAGGTGCACCCCATGACAACGAACTAGGCTGAATGAATCCCTTGTCCAACTGCTCTTTTAGCTGCTTCTTCAATTCCTTCAGCTCATCCACATCCATCTTATATGGTCTCTTGGCTATTGGTCCTGTTCCCGGCATCAGATCAATGAGAAACTCCACTTCCATGTCAGGTGGCATCCCTCGCAGCTCTTCCGGAAACACGTCGGGGTAATCCTTAATCACAGGCATAGTATCCATGCTAACCCCCTTAAGAGAATTCAGCTTACACCTTCCCGGTCACACAGCCGACTTGAACCTAATTCTCTTACCATCCGGGGTTTTGAGTGAAACAGCTCGCTGTGCACAATCTATGTGTCCCCCATGCATAGACATCCAATCCATACCCAGAATAACTCTAACCCTTGTGGTTCCAACACTACCAGATGTGCAATAAAATTGTGTGCTCCAATCCTCACAGTTAAGTCGCGGCATCCCGCGCTAGCTATCATATCCCCTCCAGGTGAACTCACTCTAATAGACTCTTTCATAGACTCCGTAGGTAACTTATACTTATCCACAAATGCCCTTGATATGAAAGAATGCGATGCACCAGTATCAAAAAGTATAAGTGCAGGGTGAGTGTTGATTGGAAACTTACCAATCACAAGGTCAGGCTCATCTGGGATCTCCTCCACATTCATGTGGTTCACTGTGGCCTTCTGGTTGTTGGTTGGCTTCCGTACCTTCCTCTCCGGACAGTTGTCCGCATAATGTCCCTTCTGACCACACTTGAAGCATGTCACCTCACTCAGATCCTTCTTCACAAAGCTGCGATCACGGTTGCGGTCATGTCCATTGTGTCCTCCAGAGTGGTGAGTGTGTCCTCCCTTGTGGCTGTGGTGGTTGCTCTTGTGGTTATCATGGCGATGTCCATCGCCTCCATGGTGGTGGCGGTCATGGTTCCCATGGTGCCCATGGTCACTCCCTCCATGCTTGGAGTATCCATCATAAGAAGTGCGAGACTTGTGGTGAGAACCAGAGTGGTGATTGTTGCTCTTCCTCTTGCGGCTTTCCACCTACTTGTGCTTCCCTTCCAAGATCCTGGCCTTGTCCATAAGCTCCTGGAAAGTGGGGCAATAAACCACCAGCAGCTGCACTGAAAGCTCATCACTGAGGCCATCCAGGAATCTCTCCCTCCTTTTTGCATCAGTGTCAACATCCTCAGGTGCATAACGAGACAGGTTGTTGAACTCCTCAATATACTCAGCCACGGTGCCGTTGGTTTGGCGCAAGTTGCGAAATTCCTTCCTCTTCAGGCTCAGAACTCCTGAAGACACGTGGTTGGTCTTAAACCCTTCCTCAAACATTGCCCAAGTCACAGTGTCCAGCGGGTGGGTGATCTGAAAAGTGTCCCACCAAGAAGCGGCTGGTCCCTCCAGTAGGTGAGCGGCAAACCTCACCTTCTCAGCATCAGTGCATCCAACAGTTACCAGATCCTTGTTGACTGAACGCAACCAGTCGAGAGCAACCATTGGTTCTGCTGCAGTAGAGAACTTAGCTGGCCTTAGCCTCAGAAACCTAGTGAGAGCATCCCCCTGAGGCTGGTTGTTCCCATTGTTGTTGTTCTGAGCTTCCATGAACTGGGTCATAACTTGGGTCAGCTGTGCCTGAGCTGCCATGAGCTGCTCCAACTCAGTGGGTTGATGGCGGGGAGGCATCTGCGGTTCAGCACAGGTAAGCTTAGAAAGAATCAACTACGAAAACAGGATTCTACCCATGCATTATGATCAAACAACAACAAACAATAGCAGACAATCTCAAGCAAGCAACACATCAACAATCAAGTGATCCAGCAACATCCCAGGGGTTATCCTAGCAGTATATACCTACTGAAATAGTTTTTAGAAGAGTTGGCAATGGTTATCTACACAATAGATCAACAAAGCATTAAAAACAGCAATCTGCCAAAACAGTCGAGCAGTGTTCACGAATTTTTCTACCTGACTTAAGCTCATCAGGAATTTTTTCTGATTTTTTTGCATACAGTACAGAGAGTTTCAAACCAACCCTATTTTTCTAAGATTTGTCCCAGATACCAGTAAAATATGTAAAATCGTACAGTACTGCTGTATCAGCAGAAAACTGCAACAGGAATAACTCAGATATTAACCAAACTTGCCATAACTCTTCCATAAAATTCGCACAAATAATCCTGGGATATTGGAGTACACAAATAAGCAACTAAACACTCTTAAACTAACATTAATTAAGTTTTTCATCGATCGAGACTAAATCCTAACGATTTTACCTAACGAGGACTATTTGGTGGACTTCTATCTACTTCTTGAAGAGGTTGCGGTAGGTCCTTGCACTCATGCGTTGGCGTTTCTGTCCACGAACCAACCATGGCGGCGGAGTGTACACCTCTCCTGATTCATCACTTGAAATCTCAAACTCCACCTCTTCTGGATCCTCCTCTTCTTCTTCACTCTCTGCTGCAACTGCAACAACTTCATCTCCTCCACCATCATCGTCTCCATCATCATCATCATCATCCTCGTCCTCATCATCATCGTTCCCACTATCATTGTCATCATCATTGTTGCCACCATCTCCATTGTCATCATCAGAGGGTGGATTCAGCTGTGCTTGGAGAGCGGCAATCTGGGCTGCCATATCTTCAATACTTTGATCCCTTTCCTGGACGGTCCCTTGCAACTGTTGTATGTTCTAGTTGTTTTCCTGCACAGTTCCATTAAGCTGAGTTATGGTTGCATCCCTACCTATCAGGGCATTCTCCAGAACTCCCACATCTTCATGCAAGGTGTCTATCTCCTGTCCTTGGACCACCATACCATTGCTGGCAAAGTCTGCAATCTCCTTTACCATCATCACCTTCTCAGCTAGAGCTCCATTCTCCCTTTCCATGTCCTCTATGTGCCTCCGATGGGACGGCATGTTGTTCCTGTCGCTCGGGGTAACCACAACGTTCCCATCTTCATCACGCCTCCCATAGTCACGGTAGGGTGAATCTGCTGGCGGTAGGTGTCAGACAAGATGGCACTGGCGAGACAGGGCTTCATGCATGGCCAAGTTTATTCCAAGTCCCCAGTTGCAGTATGTCTTGGTGTAGATCAGATGCACAGGGTTTGGCAAGGCGGCATCCCTGAAGATGAAAGTGGTGATCTCCCATGCATCCTCACCATATCCATAGGTATACAGCCTTCTTCCCTTGAACATGGGCAGTGGCAATCCCAATGACTGCGAGAGCTGTGCTAACTGTCTTGCAAAGGGCCTTGGTGACTCCATGGTTGCATAATCAGTCCAGACTTCTCCCATCTATCAATTAAAAGAGGAAAGTGTGAGAATAGCATATGGTAAGAACTTACGAGGGTGAAAGGCATAAGATGAAAGATGGAGTTAATATAAGCTTTAATAATTCTATGGCTTCCTAATCCAAACCTAGGTCACGACCCTACAGTCGACACACGGGCTCTGATACCATCTTGTAACACCACAGTTCTGAAAAGACCGTGGCTTCTATGTGACATGCCAATCCCTGGATCGGTTCATTGGCCCATAATAGAATAAGATGAATAACATAACAAAATATCCGTGTATCATAAATAATGAAGGTCCAGAGTACCATTATTACAATGAAAGCTTAGCTCAAGGCTAGCTCAAATTATTCAGGTAGTAACATAAATAAAGCAAATCCTCCATTCTTCAAATTACCCACAAGTGAACAAGTGCCGAGTGGAGTACCGTGGCCTATATCGATTACTCAGAATCGGAATATCCTGCAACATGAAACGTAGCAGCCCCGAAGGGTCAATACATGGAATGTATGGCAAGTAGATCTAGTAAAGGAGACAGTAGTGCTAACATCTACATGCATATTTGGCAAGTGGAGCTATGGCTAGCTTGCATTTGCAAATACCTTTGTCCTACTTTCTTAAACAGTTTTTGATTTTCTTTGAAAAGATCCCAATTAAGTTAACCCAACAACATTAAAGCAATTATGAAATTAGAATGAGCGAGAAACATGTCATGGAATCAATATCAAGCAACTCAGACGTCCATAACCGGGGACACGGCTAATCGATTAGATTATACACCCTGCAGGGGTTAGTACACTTTATCCATGTGACTTGGCCAGCCCAGCTCGTACCATCACTCTCATTTTGGGTGATGATAGGGAGAAGTCTAAGAAGAGACCATTTGGGAAGTAGCTCCCCAATCCCGACGCGCACCGGTCCAACCTACCAAAATTCTACATCTCTGGATACACGGGTTCGAGTTACCACAACCTACTAAGTCCAACCAACTGCCCATTTCATTATTGGCACATGGTTGTACACGTAAGCTACAAAATAAAGAAGCCAATCATTTTCTCTTGATACCTGGGTGCCTTTCCGCAATGATACCACCAAAATTTATCAATCCCATCACACCCAGGAGATTCATTGATTAAGTTGTTTTAGTTTTCACAAACCAACACATTTAGAAACAACTTTCAGTGATGTAACCCAGCCCTCGTGCATCATAGCATGGCTAAGCACATCTACCAACGGTGGTTCATCTACAAGGAAAGCCCTACCACATAACAGGATATAGCATAGCGATAGTATTATCCTACACATGCATCTACAAAATACACGACAATGCAATGAAAATAGTAGGATAACATCATGAACAAAGTAGCATCTACTTGCCTTGGTTGTAGCGTTCGGAAGAACAATCCACACACGAGCAAGCGTTGCACTCGTCACAATCTACACGATACAATTGCAATCATAAAAAAACCATCCATAATCATATGCAAACAAAGATGATGAAAGATGCATGCACGACAAGTGGATTGATGCTACAGCAGCACCACATAATCTTATTCAGTAAAGCTACTGTATGCATGCATGGAAAAATATTTTTAGCGCAAGGAAAACAAGTATGCAAATTATAATGCTCAATAATAGAGCTAGAACCCAAATAATTCACTACTGTTAACTTACTATTTGTAAAATGTTAGAAACATTCTACTGTGTAGGCAATACTAAATAGGAACAGTACCAACTCGAATTTCTCAAAAAGGATTTATATAACTCCCTGAGTAATTAAAATACTGCAGATAGACATTAAATAGATTCTGCTAAATTTATTACTGTAAGCCTAACTTTTTAATTCACTTTGAGATTATCCTTGTTCTACTGATTCCAGGGACATATTATTTGCAATTTTTGGAGTTACAGATCTTTTTCTACGAATTAATTACTCTAAAAAGGCCATTAACTCAATTAATTAATCTGGACAAAATCTTGCTGTAAAAGTGTGAAACAAAGGTACAGCAAGATTCTACACGACTTACTGAATCTACACATATTTTATTTGTAATTTTTGGCCCAGCAGGTTAATTTCTATGATTTTTACAAGGTTCAACTATTTTCTGCAAATTCTATTTGAATTTTAATCCAAAGGGAATATTCCCGGAATATGCCGCGTTGACTGGCGCTGATGCAGCCTCCACGCAGGCGCCACGCGGCGTGCTGGGGTTGGCCGATACCGATTCGGCCGGCCCTTCTAATCTCGACCGCAGATCACAGGATGGACGGCCGGGGGTGCTCGCGACCTCACCTTGACGACGAGCGGCGGCTGGCGGCGGCGGTCGGTGCAGACGGTGGCGGGTGGCGAGAGCTCCGGCGGTCCCTGGCAAGGTCGAGGCGTCTACGGGGTGCGGGGAGTCTCGGCAAGATCGATGGCGAGGTCGGGGCATTCCCTTGCGTCCTCGAGCGGCGGCGAAGGGCAGCTGGAGCTCCGCAGCATCGGTGAAGCTCCGGCGGTGGCGTACGGGTGCTCCCGAGGCTCTGCAACGAAGGTGGAGGGTCAGTACGAGGCGCCGAAGAGAGGGGAGGGCACGGGGAAGCAAGGGGGGGTGCAGGTGGCTCGAGTCCGTCGATCCCGACCTCTACTGAGAGCTCCAATGGCGTCGGCGGTGCGAAACTCCGGTGAGGAATCCTGAGAGGTAAGAGGCGTGGATTTCTAGGGTTCCAAAGGGGTTTCGAAGAGGGAGCGACGGGCTATATATGGGGAAGAGATTGGGGCGAGGGGCAAACGGACTCGCGCGGAATCGGGGCAGATTTTCTCGGGTGGTTCCCGTGCTCGTCCCGGTCTCCTGCTCGAGGAGGGAGACGACCGGGTGGGCCCAAGGCGTCGGTGACTGCGGGAGAGGAGCGGGCTGCGGCGGTGGTCGCGATGGGCCGGCCCGCTGGCTGCTGCTGCGTGCTGCGTGCTGCGCGGGGGGGGGGGGGGGGGGGGGGGGAGGGGGTGGGCGGCGGTTAGCCAGGGTGGGCTGGGTAGGTTAGTTCTTCTCTTTTTTTTGTTCTTACCTTTTATTCATTTTGCTTTTCTTGTTTCTTTCATAACTTTTTATTAGCTAACCCAATTGAATTGATTTCTGTTTTCAATTTTTTCTAAAAATCAAAGGACCAACATAGGATCATTTTTAGCAACAAATTGTCTATTTCAAAATAGTGACTTCACGGGTCCAACTATTCCTCTTTGTAGGAGCACTTGAGTAACTTCGTCTAGGGTTTGAAAGCAGTGTTTTGAATTTAAAAAAAATTCATGAATGCAGCATGACATGAATGATATGCAGAACCAAATCTAAAATTTGGAATGTGACATTAAGTTTCCCCGCTTTATGTTGAAAGCTTTGAAGTTGCACTTGTTTTGTCTTCCTATGCTAGTAGCCTTTTGTTTCAATAATTTGTTTTCTCATGAGACTCCCTTGCATAGGAAGTGGGTTAGACTCAAATGTGTTGGATATTTGCTTCTTGATGCTCTCTTTCACTTCCAATATATATTTCCTATGTGAGCATCTTTGAAATTATCAAGCCTAACTTAAAGGCGTTAAAGAAAAGTACTTATTAGGAGATAACCCAATAGTTTTTTTGAGTCTTGGAAGTTATAACTAGTAATAACATCTCCTTATACTTTTTGTTTGGTTTTTGTGTCAAGATCAACCACTTTTGAGAAGTAGAGGAGTTGGGAGAGTTGCTGTCCTGGGACATATTTTTTTGCTACATAGTAAAAATTCATGAAGGAGCTCAGTATTTCGGATGGAGCTGTAATTTTCTGTGCTTGTTCTCCAAGTTATTATCCAACTTTCATTAATTTTGCACTTTTTTATTTGAGCAACAGAAGTTTTTAGAAAAAAATCAATCTTTACCTGCTGGTCGGTTTTGACAGATTTCTGCCTTCATTTGCATTTGCCTCTTAAATTGATTTCCTTTTAAATTCTTTTGGGTTTTTGAAAGGAGTCACTTCAATAACTTTTGTTTTGTTAGATTTCACTTGAAATGTGATACCAAAGGTTTTTTTTTTGCATACACTAATGGTGCTAATGAAGTTTGTGTGAGGCTATGTATGTTAGGAACTTTTAAGTGTTGGAGAGAAGGAATCTGCAGAATCCGTTTCCGAATAGGTAAAAGTGCTAAAAATAGAAGGTTCACGAAAAAACTTTTTGTTTATATTTTTTCTGTTTTTATCCCATATGGAAGGGTACGAGACAAAAAAGAGGAGGAAACGGAGCCCGGTGGGCCACACCCACCAGTGGCGCGGGTCCCAGCTGGCTGCGCCACCAGGGGGTAAGACCACCCCGGTGTCCTTCTCCACCCCATTTTCACACAATACCTTCCTTATGTTGTAAAACTTTGTAATATATAATCCCCCGGATCCCACGTGGTTCGTATACCGTGTTCTCGTCAGGAACAATACTGAATTACCATACTCAGTATGCGGATAATCAATCCAAACCTTTCAATTACACACCCTAGTATAGGCACCTCCCCTATGAGTTTGGCCTCCCAACCATTACCATCTGTCATCTTGGGAACTGCACAGGTGGACATTCATCATGAGGAAGCCTCAACTCAAACCTCTTCCGCAAGGGAACCCATACTAAGATATATAAACTTCCAGTCAAGCCCTATCCAAATTCGGGTATTGTGGTTGTACGGTAAAATTGGAATGGTATCGCATCCGAACCCAACCATTAGCTTTTATAAGAGGGATAAGGCTCATGCCTCAACATTTCCATCATCAAGTTATCTTCTGTTCATAACACATGCCAAAACATTTCATTAGAATGACTAATCATTCCAAGGTTTTCATAATCATTTTCACCAAGTACTCCCATCTAAAGTGAGCAAATTTCATGCTTTAGCACTAGCAACTAAAGTTAAGGGTAATCACTAATGAGGGATGCTAATCAGGTGTGACTTATCCCGATCTAATCGCATTCCTCAGTATGATATCTAGATCTAACTAACTTAGGCCAAGTTTTATGCTCTTTATTCTACCTATAAGATCTTTCCAAAACTCACAAAACACTAACTAAAAGCAAATAAAGAACTTTGGTAAAATAAAAGAATAAAGCTTGCAAGTAAATCTAGGATTTGGTATAATCAAGGTTGCATAACCAAGGTATGCCTAAGGCATCTTGTATAGGTTATCTAGATTGCATAGAATGGCTTGCAAAGTTGCAAGTGTTAGCTTACATCGTGAACTTGTATTGTGAGGCTTGCCTTGATTGGTGTAGTGGTTGAAGTTCTCTTCTTCTTCGTAGTACTCCTCCTCCTCCTCCTTGTAGCCTTAGTCATTACTAGCGTCTATAAATAAATACGAGGTACACAATCACCAAACAGTACTACCTCTATTTAGCACACCAAGGTTCATACTAGATGATCTAGCATCATCACAATCAGCACCTCAAATAAAGACCTAGTCTTATTTATTTTATTTTGGAAAAGTAATTTCTACTCATTGAAAACTACTAAAGATTTAATATTCTCCAATTAAAATATGGTATCATGTTGACACATGTCATCACCACATAGTTTAGTACTTGGGAATGTGATTTAAACTGGTGTCACAATTTAATAAGGTTAAAATGATTATTTTATATAATTAAAGTGACTAGAGATGCCTATGTAGCATTATTTTAATACTAGTCCAAGATCACTGCATGTAAACCTAAATATTTTTACATATTCAGATAGATCTGGTCAAATGTGATTTTTCAGAGTTGGAATCAACTCAAAAGCATTTATGGTTGATTTTTGAAATTTTTTTGAATGTGGAAAAGTCTCTGTCTTGTTATTTTTACAATAGGTGATCTATAATTTCAAATAGTTTGAATCCAACGAGCTTGAATTGATAATTTGAATACCTTTCTAACAAAATTGGTTTCATGCAATTTGGTTCAGTAAAAATCTTTGAATTGATTTTCAAAGTCACTGACTAAACTAGGTTTGAACTAAATTGGAAATAAGGTTATTTGAATCTCTGGGCTGAGCGCGGGAATGTTACTGGACCGGCCCAACTGCACAGCACGTGTGGCTGGATGCTACCAGAGAGGTCCCCCACATAAATGGCTCTATCTACGTGAACCGGTAAGTTTCGATCTGGGCCGTACGATTAGACTACGATCTACAACTCACGTTTGTCGTCTCCGTCGAAAAGCTCCGATGAGACCGAACCCTAACGGTAACGGTGGGGGTGCAGTGGCTCACCTGGGATGGGGGCGAACGACGTTGTCGATGACGGCGGTTCGAACGGTGGTCGCGGCGGCTCCTGGGGTGGTCGCAATCAACGGCTCCTTTCCTCCTATGGAGCGGAGGACTCCGGTGGCCTGGTGCTCGCCTTGCTCCGAGGAAGGATCAGGGGTGGTTCTGAGAGAGAGGGGAGTGAGGTAGTGTGGAGAATGAGGGATGAGGTGGCCTCTATTTATACACTGGCGAGAGGGGCAGTGCATCATGGTCAGGGCTCGTCGGTGACGACGGTGCAGTGAGCAAACGGCATGGCGAAGGGCGTAGGCCGGTGCGGTGTCTCCTGGCAATCATCATTGGCTTAATGGCACGAAAAGGGGCGGTCGAGAATGGATGGAACAGGTCGACGCTCTGCGCGGCACCGACGGCGTTTTCAACGACGTATAGTGGCTACTGGTCGCGTGACGGCGAACAGTCATGTCTAGGAGGTAGCTAGGGGTATGGCGATTGTAGTTATGCGCAGCGAGGGTGAGGCACGGCGTGTGCGCGCATGTCGGCTGCGGCGCACTGGCGCGCTCTTGGCATGGCAGAGATAAAATGGGCACAGCTGTTCTCAGTGGTCCAGGGCGTGGCAGCGCTCGTGGGTTGGACAGGGTGTGCCGGTGGACGATGGCCTACCTCCTAGACATCATGGACGGGCGCGGCGTGTCCTCCTGCGTGCTGGCCACGGTCGGCCGGTGATGGTGGCTTCGGGTGGCATGGCACTGGTGAAAGGGTAGGGTTAGTAGCTTGTTCAATGCACTGGTGGTCATTGGGGGAGACACGGGGAGAGAATTGGGGGCAATGGGGGAACAAGGCATTAATCAAGAATAGTGAAAGTTAGGCAATTTGATCTGTGCTCACCAAGTGTTTGCTGAAATGGCCGCATGAACTTTACATTTGAATTTTTGGATGAGTTTTGGTGAGTGGTCTAGTCACATGCTTGGTAGTCTGAGGTTGCTTGGGTTTGTCAAGGTGAAGTGGTTTGGTTGGTTTTTGAGAAATGGTGATCTTAGTACCTACACTTGATTCAATTTTGAACTATCCTTTACATAGATTTGGCAAATGTTTCTGTTGGTTTGTAAGGTGGGATTGGGTTCACTATTACTTGGTATAGCAAGGGGTGAAAAGAATTGGATTTGTTCCTGTTAGAAATCCTAGACTAGAAACACTCAAAGTGGTCTAGTGGTTAACTTTGGTCAAAATGACCATTTTCTTATATATCTTATTTTTGATTTTCTCTTCATGCTTGGAAATGATCTAGATGATGTTGTTTTCATCTCTAAACTTATCTTTATCATTCATAACAATCAAACATGGAAATTGCACTCATTCATCGCACACACATGCCTTCATATTAATTTTAATAACAAAATTTTTTGTTAGCCCTAAACTTGGGTGATTAGAACTTGATAATCTTGTCTAATATTTTTGGTGTTTATAGGAAATTCCTTCCCGGAGAGGGGAGATCGTCGCCATCAACACTGTCATCAAGCTAGACTTCATCGGGATCATCATCATTATCATACACACCACCATCTCCACCAGCACCATCATCACCACTCCATCCCGCTATAACAATTGTGTTGAAACTTGCATAGATCTTAGGGGAAACTTTCCCGACGTTGATTACTATTGTAGTTGATGCTTGTGAGTGGAACCATTGAATTATTGTTTATGTTTAGATTGTTATCCATCATTATATCATCTTTGATCTTGATCCATAAGATGTCTCGTGAGTAGTTTGTTTAGTTCTTGAGGCCATGGGAGAAGTCATGTTGTTAGTAGTGGAATTGTGTTGAGGTATTATTCAATGGTTTAATTTTTAAGTTGTGGTGTTATTCTTCTAGTGGTGTCATGTGAACATCGACTACATGATACTTCACCATTTATGGGCCTAGGAGAATGCATTGTGTATTTGGCTACTAATTGTGTGGTTGTCGGAGTGACAGAAACATGAACCCTCGTTAGGAAACCTTTGCATAAGGGAGTGTAGGATCTCAGAGTTTAAGGCCGTGGTTAGGTTTTTATCTTAATTACTTTCTTGTAGTTGCGGATGCTTGCAAGGGGTTTAACCATAAGTATGTATTTGTCCATGTAAGGTCGGTACATTAGCACAGGTTCACCCACACAACACTTATCAAACCAAAGAAGATTAATCAACTATATGAAATGAAAGCACTTGATAGGATTCCCATGTGCCCTCGAGAACGTTTGGTCCTCATAAGTATTATCAGTGGCTTGTCCTTTGCTAAGAAAGGATTGGGCCACTTGCTGCAATTATATGTTGTTTTTATTTACCTGCACTTTATTTCCTTGCTTTATCAAAAAACCCTAAAAATCTGTTTGCTAAGTATTTACAGAGAAGTCCTGCTCCTTCCCACTAGTCAACACCTTCTGCTCCTCGTTGGGATCGACACTCCTATTTATCGAAAGTACTACGATACACCCCCTATACTTGTGGGTCATCAAGACTATTTTCTTGCGCAGTTGCCGGGGAGTGAAGCGCTATTGAAGAGTGGAACAGGTAAATGAAGGGATACGGGTAGGCTACACTAGTGCAAATCAAAAATTTCTACCGCGTAAACCAGGAATACTGTTGTCATAGATCACGGGATTACCACTAGACGCGCGGTTGCGGAACTTGATGAAGCGTGTCGAGGCAGTGTAGATGTTCTACGTCTCCTCCTCGTCCTCGTCCGACGAGCAGCTCCCCTTGCACGGCTCTTCCAAGTGCCACAGATGCAGCACCTCCGAGGTATCTCCACGTGCAGGGTGGAAGCGTCAGACGCCGGACTGCTAGGTCCGCGTGTGCAACACAGGCATGAGGAGTGGGAGCTGGGTAGAATGGTCTAACCCTAGTCATCTCGCCCCACCCTCTCTTATATAGGCGTCCCTAGTGGGATTCTACATTAGCAGCACATTAGTAGCCTAAGCCTGGTCTAATTCGAATCTAATCCTCATTAGGCTTCCAGCCCCTAAAGTGTGTGACCTATAGGTTCATATACGTATAGACATGACACGGATATACTTATTTTGTCAATAGTTGGTAGCGGCATCTAGCAAGATGTTCCAACTCCTAAACGCATACAAAGATCATATCGGACGAACCATCACAAGGTTTAGTACATGTCTTTCCCTTTGTCTCATGATATTTGGTCTAGCTCCAAGCTGACCTCCCTTTCTTGATACTGTGATTCGGAATCCCTTTACTAGGTTAACTTTTAACCATATGTAGCACGGCCATGCATTTCTGGATCCGATCACTCGAGGTGCCCAGAGATATCTCTCTCAAGTAGAGAGGGGCAAATCCCATCTTGATTGACCATGCCTTGCAGCATGCTTCAGGACAAACCCGAAAGCTACCTTTATAACTACCCAGTTACGGAGTAGCGTTTGATAGCCCCAAAGTAGGTCGATCCACATCTCAAGTGCATGAGACAATCTCAGGTCTAAGGACAAACCATACACAATGTGTAGAGAGAGCTACAAGTCTAATTGCCTGTCTCAAGTTGGGTCAGTCTAACCCCATGTTCATAACATGTGTTCACATCATTAGTTTGGCATCTTCATGTCTATGACTTTCGAAACATAGTCATCAACCAATCGATGTGCTAGTCTAATATTCACGTGTGTCCTCACATGAACTCCGACTAGGGACAACTATTAGATAACCATACATGTATAGAGTTTCACAAACAATTCACATAATTGCCAATCAATACAAGTTGCCTGATATGGATATCCAAGGAACATTACAATAACTCATGGATACATAAGAAATATAATCATCCCTATGATTGCCTCTAGGGCATATTTCCTCTAGTAAAGGTAACTTTTACGGTGAGTATTGTTTTTTATTTCTGTTTGTTACTTTGTTTCCAATATGGATAGCCCACTTGGTTTCCTATTTGGGAAATCTACTACCACTAATAGGGTAGTAGATGAACCACCACCTGTTGAGATAGATCCTTTTAAGATACCTACAAGAATTGTTGATCGTGTTATGGATAATTATTATTTTGGGGATGGAACTGCCCATCTTGGTGATCATTTGTTGTTTATCCATGAATTATGCGGGTTGTTTAAGTGTGCAGGTATCACAACTGAATGGGTGAAGAAGAAGTTACTCTCTATATCATTCAAAGGAAGAGCTGAAGAATGGTATAAGCTGCTGAAGAATGGACAATCTATGGAATGGGAGGAAATAATACCTCTCTTTTATTCTAAATTCTATCCTCCCAGTGAGATTCATAAGGATAGGAATCAAATATATAACTTTTGGCCTCGTGATGGAGAGATTACAGCCCAAGCTTGGGGGAGATTGAAGTTAGTAATGCTTAAATGTCCTATTCATGACCTCCCTAATAATATTATTATTAATAACTTTTATGCAAGGCTTACTCTTCATGATAAAGATTTATTAGATGCCTCTTATGCTGGATCATTCACACATATGAAGGAAGAAGCTAAATGGGATCTTCTAGACCGTATTCAAGAAAACACTGAAGCATGGGAGAATGACAAAGGAAGAAAGTCAGGTATAAATTATGATTATGAATGCATAAAATATTTTATGGGAGCTGATGACTTTCATGATATTAGTAATGAGTATGGTGTTGATTCTCAAAGTAATGCCAAATTTTTTAAGGCTTTTGACTCTTATATAGAAATTCCCAAAAAGAAGTGGAACAAGTACCATGCACCTTATAAAGATGTTGTTAATCGTGTTCCTGTTAGAAACACTGAAGTTTGTACTATTGATCCTATTTTTCCTGAACCTTATATTGAGAAAATCCCTTTTCCTACTAAGGTAAAGGAACATTCTACCATAGCTAATGTGTTTAGAAAAAGTACAAAGAAAATTGTGGAACCTGATGAGCAAACAAACATTGAACCCGTAGTAGCTATTGTGAAAGAAAATGTCACTAAAAATGTACAAGATGGGCACATTATCTTCTGTGAAGATGCTTCTTATATTTTCTCTCGTCCTAGTAAAGCTAGGAAAACTAGTGTCCCTATGCTTTCTGTTTGAATTGGTGATCATTGCTATTATGGTTTATGTGATATTGGTGCTAGTTCTAGTGCTATTCCTTATGAGCTTTACAAGGAAACTATGCATGAAATTGGTCCTTGTGAACTTGAGGACATTGATGTGGTTATTCACCTTGCTAATAAAGAAACCATTTGCCCTATTGGTATTGTAAGAGATGTGGATGTTTTTTGTGGTAAGATTAATTATCCTGCAGATTTTCTAGTGCATGGTTCAGCAGCTAGTAAAACTTGTCCTGTCATTTTTGGTAGACCCTTCTTGAACACTTATGGAGCTTTTATAGACTGTAAGAAGGAGAAAGTTTTCACTAAGTTTGATGGAGAAGCTTATGAGTTTAATTTTCCAAATTTGCTAAAGCTCCTTATGAAAATGAATTTCCTAATGAGGATTTCAGGGTTGAACAACTTGCTTCTATTGATCCAGTTTATGACCTTAGACCACTTTTTGATAATTGTAAGTATGCTCATTCTGATAAAGTTGTTTCTTGTGACAGTTGTATTTTCAACTTTATTCAAAGTGCTACTGAAGATATTATGAGAGAGGGAAACATGGTTTTATGCATCTCAATAATATTAAGTTTCCCCGCTTTATGTTGAAAGCTTTGAAGTTGCACTTGTTTTTTCTTCCTATGCTAGTAGCCTTTTGTTTCAATAATTTTTTTTCTCATGAGACTCCCTTGCATAGGAAGTGGGTTAGACTCAAATGTGTTGGGATATTTGCTTCTTGATGCTCTCTTTCACTTCCAATATATATCTCCTATGTGAGCATCTTTGAAATTATCAAGCCTAACTTAAAGGCGTTAAAGAAAAGTACTTATTAGGAGATAACCCAATAGTTTTATTGAGTCTTGGAAGTTATAACTAGTAATAACATCTCCTTATACTTTTTTTTGTTTTTGTGGCAAGATCAACCACTTTTGAGAAGTAGAGGAGTTGGGAGAGTTGCTGTCCTGGGACATTTTTTTTACTGCATAGTAAAAATTCATGAAGGAGCTCAGTATTTCGGATGGAGCTGTAATTTTCTATGCTTGTGCTCCAAGTTATTATCCAACTTTCATTAGTTTTGCACTTTTTTATTTGAGCAACAGAATTTTAGAAAAAATCAATCTTTACCTGCTGGTCTGTTTTGACAGATTTCTGCCTTCATTTGCATTTGCCTCTTAAATTGATTTCCTTTTAAATTCTTTTGGGTTTTTGAAAGGAGTCGCTTCAGTAGCTTTTGTTTTGTTGGATTTCAGTTGAAATGTGAGACCAAATGTTTTTGTTTTTGCATACATTAATGGTGCTAATGAAGTTTGTGTGAGGCTTTGTATGTTAGGAATTTTGAAGTGTTGGAGAGAAGGAATCTGTAGAGTCCGTTTCCGAATAGGTAAAAGTGCTAAAAATAGAAGGTTCACGAAAAACCTTTTTGTTTATATTTTTGCTGTTTTTATCCCATATGGAAGGGTACGAGACAAAAAAGAGGAGGAAACGGAGCCCGGTGGGCCACCCCCACCAGTGGCGCGGGCCCCAGCTGGCCGCGCCACCAGGGGGTAAGACCACCCTAGTGTCCTTCTCCACCCCATTTTCGCACAATACCTTCCTTATGTTGTAAAACTTTGCAATATATAATTCCCCGGATCCCGCATGGTTCGTATACCGTGTTCTCGTCGTGTTTTTGTTTTGATCTTTTTCTCTAAGGAAATATTCTCAAGTTTAGAGGCACCATGGTCTCCGCCAACGACAAGGGCAAGGAGCCCATGGAAGATGATCTTCAAAACCCCATGGAGGAGGAGATCTTGGTTGGGGATGAAGAGGACGTGAAGGAGGACGAGCATCCGAACACCCACGCTATCGTCACAAGCATTGGAGTGGTGGCAAAATCTATCAAGCTCAGGAGGACAACTCGGATGTCTACAGGAGGGAAACCTCCGCGTCATTGCATCGCTCCATGGTCACTTCTTCCACGTACCAAGAACCCCTTCCGTACTCTTATACATGAGCAGCAATTACAAAAGGTGCCCAAAGGTAAGTTGCCCTCTAGTTGGGATATGCCTCGTTCTAACCATGCAGGGAAGGAACACTCTAAGGAGGAAGAGTGGGGAAATAATAACAAGGACTGGGATTCTCGGTTTGACATGATCATGAACTGCATTGAGCATAATTCGGAGTTGATTCGTACTCTAACCTTCAAGATTGAAGATTTGAGGAAGCTGGTTGAAAATCTTATCAAGGGAACACCACCACTACCGAAGGAGTAATTCATCATCAGGTTTAGGCATCCCCTTGGCTTGTTCCTAGCTTGGGGGAGTGCCGCGGTATCACATCATTATCTTTCATCTTTTTACCTTTTTAGTAGATTCATATCTCGGATAGAGAAGTTATCATATAGATTGGTTTGCATTGTGGAAGTATCTCTCCTTTAGTTGGTTATCTATGTATCCCTTGGTGTGAGTGCCTTCATGGAATATTAATGAGAAGTTTTATCTTTTACTTTTTGCACTTCTTATTTTAGTTTGCAATCTCTATTATATGATTAATCTTGTTGATTAGTATTGGTATAACTTTGGGAGCATCAAGTAGATATAAATTGGTTTTGGCAAACTGGGCTCTGGTCAGTAGTAACACTTTTTCAGGTTTCAAAGGAAAAGAGAAAAGCACTTACAGGTATTTTGTATCATTTATTTTCTTTCTTGATTGGCTCAAAAGCTTATATTCTTTATTTAAGATCTTTTGTGTCTTCAAGTAAGATTGCATGTTTGGCTTTATCACTTGTATGTTTGTTTGTTTCCTTCAACTCTTCTGCTTGCTACCCAGCCTTGCTAGCCAAAAACCTATACTGAGAGGGAATACTTCTCGTGCTTCCAATCCTTTAAACCAAAACATATTCCATTTGTGCCCACCATATCTACCTATTAGAATTATTGCTATTCCAAGTAAATTATCAAGCTTCATCTATCTTTCAAATTAAAAATTATTTTGTTATGTGAAAACTAGTTAGTAAAGATCTCATGAACTTGATGGCACTCCTTATTTTCTTGCCCCTCATAAACTTTAACCATTGTGTGATCGAAGTTTTATATGCTTGCACCGAGACGTTGGGATTAGCAGAACCGTGCTATCACGGGGAATGCTTTCAACACTTGTAAATATCTACCTAGTTGATATCATGCTCTTTTGTTTGCAGATGTCGTTAGTGTGAAATAAAAGGGGAGTTTGAAAGTCCATGGAGTTATGTATATGTGTTAGAGAAACGCCTGGGCCGCTAGCCTAAGCCATGCCTAATCATGGTGGAAACTTGCAGCATCACCATAGTGAGCAATCTATGAAGCTTTCTTCTTATAAAAAAGGAGAGCGACATTGAAAAGAGGAAAGAGAGAAAAAAGCACCATTTTCCCATGGTAAATAAGAGATTGTTGAGATGCTCATTGTCTGCTTGCCTTGTCATTTTGATATGGGATAGCTCATGTATCATGTGCAAGGGGTACCTTGTTCGCAGTTCTCTATGATACACATGTACTTACTATGAAAAGAACTTACTGGTAACTAAAGTTGAGTAGCATAAGGAGCGACCCTCGTACTCAAGGGACATGAGATTGCCAACTTATATTTCGTCAAGAATATACTCCAGCTTTGTTCACTTTAACCTTAATCACCTCAATATGCTTATGATAGGGGCAATGAGAGCTCAAAGCTAGTAAGTACCATAATCTTTTGAAAGCTCTTTATGAACTTGAAATCCCTGCTTCCTTCTGTGATGTAGAGGTCCCAACCTTTAATAAGGTAGAGATCCCTGTGTTTACAATGCTAGTCCCTGGATCAATAGCTATCATCCACGGTTTAAGATGTAATATCAAGAAACAAAGGTCATAATACAACTTTATAACCAGGAATAAAATAATTCATTACATCTTACATACCTCATTTGGCTATCTCATTACAATGCAGCAGAAATAACTATATAGCATGGAGTCCTTCATCTTCAAAATGCCATAGGCAATCATGTTG
Organism: Avena sativa; assembly: GCA_916181665.1. NCBI lineage: Eukaryota > Viridiplantae > Streptophyta > Magnoliopsida > Poales > Poaceae > Avena > Avena sativa. The sequence goes on from OV702298.1 coordinate 112,769,814, forward strand.
GTTGTAGACTTGTAATCCTATTCAACACACTTTACTAACATTAAACAAACCTGCAACATAATAAGTTACAGCCACAAGGGTCAATACATTTGAATTGTATTGGCAAGTTTCACTACTATGTGGAAATAGTTGGAACCTATCAATATATGCATATGTGGATAAGTAGGGTTTGGCTCATTTGCAGAAAGCAATATGGTTTTATCGTATCTTTTCAAAATAGTTTTGATCTTTTAACAAACTTTTTGAACTCCTTGGCAAACTCCAAGTGCTTCTAATCTCTTGTTGATACCATCAGGTTTTACTTTGAGAAATTGGAATGTCGAGATCTTCCATAGCTTCAGGCCATAGTTGCTCAGAGTTGTCCGTAACCAGGGACACGGCTAAGTACTTATAATTTGACCTTATGCAGAAGTTGTACACTTTACCCACATGACACAATCTCGTCTTGATGCCACCGGTGGCCGCTGGATAAGTACACACCAAATGGAGTACCGACAGATCGAGAATGTGACAAAGTCTTTCCATAGAAGTCCTCCCAAGACATAATGCTAGCATGTCTACCAGGCACCAATGTAAGGATATATTTCCAATACATAAATCTAGTTAACCTAAATAGGTGCCAATGCAAGGGTCTTCCACTATGTAATTGACTAAGCCAGTGCCCATTTAGCATGTGGCTGTACACGGAAGCCACTGTACGAGAAACATGTTCAATCTCTAAGTCCCTGGGTGGTTTTGTTATAGTGCACATACGAAAAGATAGCCATATAAACATGGTTCCCTTCGTTGCCACCTTATACACAATTGAGTATCCACATTCCACCCAGGTGGTTCATTGAGTACTTGTTTTATTATATAAAACATATATTTTTCCAACACTTCATATAATCATAACATGTATTCCACCCCAAGTCTATAGAAGGGCTAAGCATACTTCAACTATGATGTTTTCACTCAGGAAGATATAAAGGATTTCCTAATAGGACATAGCATAGCATAGTAACATAGTAGCCCTATCATGCATACTACAAAAATTCCACTAAGTGTAATGAAAATAGTAGGACATGGATGATAGTGCCATTTGCCTTTTTAGTAGAGAATATTGGTTCACTCCTTGATCTTGCAATAATGACACTCTTCAAATTTCCGTACAATTCAATCAAGGCACAAATTTAAACTAGCATTCAAACAATTCACCACGTAAAACAATAAAAACAAAGCAATGCATGCAAGCATGCAAAAGATTGTTTTATTTGGAAACGTGGTTTCTAATAGGCTATAAACATTTTAAAACTCCTATTGGTCATTTACAAAAGTGGTAAAACCATTTAAATACAAGTTAGTGAAAATGGCCATTTAAATCATTTTTGTCTTGCTAGAAATGATTTAAATCAAAGTAATAATTTCTAGTGTTTGCCAAATATATTTTTGAACACAAAAGTTAATGTTTTATGGTCAAAGTGTTTTTATACTAATCCATTTGTAAAAGGTTTCATCCAAATTCCATGTTTAAATCAGAGCAATATTTTTATTTGCTAGAAATGCCTTTAATCAAAGTAACAATTTACTAGGGTTCATCAAATATATTTTTAAATCCTAAAACTTGGTGTTTAAGGTCAGAGAGTTTAAATCAAACTATTTTCAAAAGGTTTTACTCAAAAAGCATTTTCAAACCATAATCAACATTTTTATTTAACTAGAAATGCTTTTATTCAAGGATTAATTCCTTAGTGTCACAAAATATACTTTTAAATCCAAAAGTTTGTTTTTATGGTCAGTAGGTTCAAAACAAAATATTTACAAAAGATTTTACCCTAAAATCATTTTTAGAAGAAATTTTATAACCAAAATAGGCCTAAATATGTTTCTGCAAAAACAACTAATTTTCCAGAAACAAAATTATGAAATAATGGCATGGTTGAAAAGTTTGCATTTTTGTGATTCCAATGATATAACATTTTAAAAATTTGGCCAAGCAGAACAATAGTTATGATTTTTGCAAGTTTAAACAAACAAAAATATTTTCTGGATTTTAACAGACAGACTCTAGCCACGTGTCTTAACCCCATTGGTCGTTACCGCCTCGCCGGGATCGACTGATGTAGTGCGTTTGATTAAAAGGGCATCGTGCGGATCTGATCTAATCATACCGATTCACTTAAGTCATTCTATCTATGCCATTGGATCAAGATCTAACGGGCTACATCACAATGACCAGAAACTGGCGGCGCTTCCCGGCGTCTACAGGAAGGGAGGAAGGTAGCAAAGGGCATTACCATACTCACTATGATGAGGAGAAGATCGAGGTGGTTGCTGTTCGTCGAGGGGCACACGGTTTCACTGTCAATTGCTCGTCGGAGTTCACGGTGGAGTCGGGCACGCACTGATCTGGACGGAGGCGAGGCTACAAGTCATGGGAAGACGAGTGGAGAGGGGCGTTAGACGCGGGAGAGAGTGGCGAACACATGAGCATCATCGAGAGGGAGATGCGAGGTCAGAGTTACCGGGGAAGGGTCGCCAGAGTTAAGGCAGACGCCGTCGACGCTCAGGTGTTGTCCTTGATGATGCTCCGAAGCACGCGCGAGCTAGTAGAGGGTATGGGCAGAAGCGTGAGACGATGGGGAACTCACTCATGGAGGCTAGGGGTAGTGGGATGGTGAGGGCTGGCCGGAATTGTCGCCGGAGTTCGTCGGGACAGTAGGGGTGCACGCTCGTAATTGTGGCAGCCTGGTGGCCGAGAGGAGCTGGCGTTTGGAGGGAAACGAGGAGGAGGGCGAGGCGATTATGTACGCGTGATTGCTGGCGAGTTTAACATTGTCATTTACACGAATTTATCGCCGCAAATTAACGACTGAGAACAACAACGATGAATAGGGAGAGATGGTCACAGGGTTAAAGACGATGTGCTGCGGTGGGGCTATGTCGTCAACGAGAGAGAGGGGATGCACGTGGGGTCCAAGCGTTAGCGACTGAATGGGTTTACAAACGAGTGAAAAAATAAACGGTTCGGGGGAGAGGTGGGCTACGAGTTGGCCTGTGCTTGTTGGGCCTGACTGGGCTGGCTTCGTTTTCTATTTTTTCCTTCCCGATTTCTTTTTCCTTTTCTATTTTGATTTTTTGTTTTCATTTTATTCAAATGATTTCAAACTCTAATTTGTTGTCAAACTTTTTTCAACTTTCAGTATGTCTTTAATACTGTTTATTAATATATTCTAAAGTCCATTTTAGAATATTTCTTTTTATTCTTTTATGGTTTATTATTATTTTAAAATAGACCTCTGTTTTTATTTTACATAATATTTAAATATGGTTTCAATCCATATTATTTATTTAAATAATACTTTTATTCTTTTTAAGTCAATTAGTAACTTTTTAATCCTCTTGGCAATTTCCATTATTTTTCCCATGATTTAATTAATCATTTATCTTAGGGATTCTGTCCCCATTTAAATATAATTAGAATATGGTTTAATCCCATATACTTTTGTTTGAATATCCTTTATCCCTTTATTTTATTTGGAATATCTTTATTCCATTTGCTTATGAATTTGGCCAAGATTTAATTTGGCTTTTAAATATTTCTTATTTCTTTCTTTCTTTCTTTGCCTTATAAAATCCATATCTTTTTATTTAAAGATCCAAAATTGGTGTTTCCAATTTGTATAACTTTATTTAATATTTGTTTATCTTTTTAAATCACTTTAGGATTTATTTGCTCAAGATTTGGTATGGTTTATAGATAGGGCTTTATTAGCCTTGGAAAATATTTCCTTTTAACTTATTAAATTCATAAGTTTTTATCTATGGCTCCAAATTGAGTGAAACCAATTTATGGTTTTATAATATTTTTATTTATCATTCTTTATCATTTATAAATGTTTGTTGACAAATTTTTATATGGATCAAATCTATTGTCTTAGAGAGATCTTGGAAATGACTTATTCCATTAGGGTTTTTGGTATTTTTATTTAACTTTTCCAAGTGTTTAAATTTCAAGATACATTCATTGATGAATGCATTTCACTTGATTGAAATTTTGTTGGATTACCTTTGAAAGTTTTACGAATATTTTTTGGAGGTAATCATCGGGGCTCATTTAATATACGTACACGATCGAGGGTTTTGACAATAGGTTCGACTTCTTGCTGAGATTTTGCATCTTGACAACTTAATAAAATTAGGTCAAACTTGTGCTACGAGTAAGCGCAATAGATTGCTCTTGAATTAATTGTCTTTTTTGAAGGTAGATGGGTGCATATTTTCGGACATAGCGGACCATGCATGTTTTATTGCGATTCCTATGTTATATGAGTTTTCAAGGTACATAGTTACATTAACCCACTTAAATTACACTACTCCCTCCTATTCAAATTAATGTTTGCCAAATTGTGTATAAGGTCAACATTTTCCACAAGGTAGGACCCACATAGCTTGGTCATATTGCTCCATGCAATAGATTGGAGAGAGGGGAAATGATTTTTCTATTCTCTATGGGCAACCCACAAGCTTGAGGTAAAAATTTATTTTCTCCACAATGTACTACTATGTGACTTAATGTATACTTTTCGCCTTTTTTACATATTGCCGATGCCCTAAGGAAAAAAGCAAATAATGGGCCCACTTGGCAGTGTAAAACTCCTAAGCAGGAGTTAGCTTCTTCAGTTTAGTGGGTCCCATGAATCATCTCGTTACCGTGGAGCTTTTTACTCGTAGTTGGACATATGCTCACCTATGTCCATGTGCTGTACAAGCAGAGAGAATAAAAGGTAGGCAGGGGAAGAGAAAAGCAGCGAAGTGAGAAGAGGAGTTGAAGACGGTTCGAGGTTAGAGCATTTATGATGGGTTCCTGACATGAGGTACTCTTGCCTCCTTTACAGTGTACTCACTCTAGTACAATACTACTACTAGTATTACATTTCAGGACCTATGCACACAAAAAAAATAAAAAGTGTGTTTTCTATCTCCTTCGCTGCCTCTTATCTCCTCTCAACTCGTGCACCAGCTCGACTGATCTCTCCCTCCTCCACAGCATGGCGCTGCGCTCGTGTGCCTTGGTATGGTGGCTCTGTTTTCTTCATTTTTAGAGGGCGTGGCTCTGTATCTCTGTTGTGTTCGGTAGCCACATTGGTGTGGAGTAGGTAGGCTATCAAGTGGGATCCCACGAAAATCCCACTTCTAGTTCATTTCCCAAAATCTAGCGTAAAATTTTGCTCAAAATTAGAACTAGATTTTGAAAAATGAATTAGAAGTGGGATTTTTGTGATATCCCACTTGACACCCTAGGAGTAGTACATGGGAAGGTAACCACTTTGGTCCTTGGCAGCAAAAAGATTCAAACTTTTCAGGTTTCAAATTTTTCACTTGCTTCCCAAACATCAGGAGGAAAAGGTTATTCAATAAGACCGGACATGCGTAGTAGTACTTCTTATCTTATCTTTTTCGTCAAAAAAGCTATATAGTGTACTGATAACTTTGAACATGATCCGTTGGATCAAGACTAGAAAATCCAAACATTGCTAACCGTTGGATCTTATTTTCCGTCCTTAGCATCTAGAAGATTTTATTGGTAGTCTTTATCACAATGAACGCTAGTATACACAAACCTCAAAACACACTTCAGTTCATAGTTTCAGGGATCTTGTGCTAACTACATGGACTTTAATGCAACTCGTACTTCTACCGACCATGTGTTAACTAAAAGCAGCTCTCTCCTACTTGACCTACCATAGTTAGAAGAAAATGCAACCACCCTAATTATCACACAAAGTGGACCACGGTTTCTCTATTTCCCAAGCTTCCTAGATAAGTTCACACGCTTCACTGACTTCTTGCCGATTTAACGAACATATTAAGTCAATTGATCTACAAGTAAGCACAGTACATTGCACTTGAATTAAATGTATTTTCTGAGGTAGATGGGTGCATCTTCTTGTAGTAAAACAATGTCGCGGTATGATTTTCCAACTATCTGGAAAAGAACATTCTCAATTTCTCGAGTGATGACGAGATTGTTATTTTACATAAAGAAAGCCCGAAGAATATGGATCTAAATGCCACAAGGCAAGCTTCCTGAAATATTAAGTGGACAAACATGTTTTACTTATGATTCCCATGTTTAATTCTATGAATTTTCAAACTTCGTCCTAGCAAACTCTTCCCACTCGAATGACTTTATGTCAATTTATTCAAATTAGGTCAAATTTGAACTAAAAGTAAATTGTAGGTTGCTTTGAAAGATTTGTGAATTTTTTGGAGCTAGTTAACCATCGAGGCATCATTTAATATATCATATACCTCCATCGAGAATTTTGAGAACAGCTTCAACTTCTTACTATGATTTTGCGTCTTGACAATTTAACGAAATTAGGTCAAACTTGTGCTACAAGTAAGCGTGATGGATTGCTCTCAAATTAAATGTCATTTCATGGGTAGATGAGTGCATCTTCTCGTAGTAAAAAACACTGTCGGTGTGAGTTTCCAACTATGAGTAAATAACATTCTAAATTTAAAATATGATGACGAGATTGTTACTTTTCAAAAAGAAAGTCTGAAGAATATGGATCTGAATGCCACAAGCCAATCTTTTAGACATATATAGTGGATCGGCATGTTGTACTAACGATTCCCAGTTTTATGACTTTTAAAACTTCATACTAGCTAACTCTTTCCACTTGAATTACTTTATGTCAATTTATCAAAATTAGGTAAAATTTCAACTACAAGTAAAGTGTAGATTGCGTTGAAAGTTTTATGAATAATTTTTGGAGGTAATCATGGTGTACATCCCAATATCAGCAACCCTGAATTTTTGTCCAAAAGGCAAAAATCAGGGGGAACAAAAACTTTTCCTTGTTGCATGTGCAATGTTTTTTTACATGCTTGCTTGTGTTCTTTCCACTGATTGTGTATTAGGTATTATACTTCTTATGTCAACACTAGTTGACAAAATATATTTTACAAAAGAGATGTCTTGGCTCATCTTTCGTATTCTCAAATGTTCTGGCATTTCAAATCTGAGCCAAGATAATTTTGACAAAACAAAATATTTTACTAGTTCTATTAACAAAACTATGGAGAACTAAAATATAATCTTCTTATGTTTTCAAGACATAACTCTCAACTATTCTTACCCCTAGTTTTTCCAAAACCTTTATTCAAAACCTCTTCATTCTAACCTTGGTAGAAATACCAAGAGGTACTTATCTTAGTTCAAAACACAACCTCTTAAAAATACCAATCCTTACCTCATGCTTGGCTTGATGGTAACCTCAGTAGTAGTTCATAAATTTGAATAGATGAATTACCTTGATCTGCTCTCTGATGAATTGCCTTGATATGCCGATTGCATTGTTTGCTTAGGAACTAGAGTGAGCTAATATAGTAGCTCATCCCTTAGGACCCAATCTTTGTTTGGGATCATCAATCTCAAACCCATCATTCAAATCTGGATCCATCCTAAGCCACTAAGGTGATCATCTCCCCTCCTCATCAGATCAATCCAGGGATAACCCCTTCTAATAGTTCCCAACTCAGTGAAGCCCCAATCTAAGAATGAATCCTATCTACTTAGTTAATACTTCCAGATCATATCCTTGATCATGAGTTTGGAACTTAGCATCCTCTCAAAACCATCTACCCTTGCACTATAGTCTCAAACCCTAAATCTGCCAGAAATGGCTAAGTCTGGATTTCTTATCTAGATACAATCTTTGGAGCTCTACCTTTTCCATCCTATGTGCATTCTTGAGAATGAACTTGAACCATATTGTAGTAAATCTTTACTACTACCAAAGCCCACTCTTGGCCTTGGCTAAGCCATTCTGTTTCCCACTCATCCATGATGGTTTTATTGACATCATGGTAATCCTTTCTACAAAGCTAGTCAACATGCCTACTTTGGCAGAAGCTCACATCTATATGCCACCTCCCCTTGACCAAATCTTAGCATGTTTATGATCTACTAACCATGACCTATCAACCCCCACTTACCTTGTTCCCATTGAAGCCTTGTGCTTCTCAAACCCACATGGTTTAGGAGGCTACCTGATGTATCTGCTATGGCAGCCTTATTTTCAAAAAAGTTTGCCATCTCTTCTAGACCACCCCAAATGCAACCAAGCCCAAATCTTTCTTCCTTGATCATCCATATAACTTGGTCTAGATACCCATCTAACCCTTGTATCAAGCTGAGCTCTGAGCTCCCTGATCCAACCTTGTTTTGGTGGCATGAAATTAACAAAACCCTAGATTCCCAAAAACATAGTTTTTGTCCCTTTTCACCAAAATCCTTCAAAAAGTAAGTGGACAATGATGTATAAATCAAGGTTACATCATCTACCTTGGATATGATTTTTCCCCAAATAATTCCCATAATTATTTGGATCCCAAAACTATTTAAATTTCACTTTTCGCAAAACCCTAGAATCTTTGTCTATGAAGGCAAGTCTATTTTTCTCCAAACCACCTTGTCAACTCGATGCACAGTTGAGTTCTATATCTCATATCCCATCTTTCCAACTCAAAAATAAATATTTTTGAGATTCTTTATTATTTCTTTTTGCCCTTTTTCTTAAATGGCTAAAACAATAAATAATTCTTTAAAAATACATTTCCTTCTAAATAAATTCCAATAAAATTCTCCAATGTGTAATATGGTACTCAGAACCATTTCACATCAAAAACCAACCTTGAATAATGTAAAAAATTTACATTAGCTTCCATAATCTACTTTTTCACTTTTTGGATAAATGAGTTCTAGTGAACTGAAAATCATCTTAAAAATCCCAAATAATTCTTGGAGAATCCTCTTGACCATACCCAACTAACAACACCTTTACCTCATATTGCTAAGATCAAATTTTAGAAATTCCCTCCATGATCATTATTATGACTAAATGGGAAACTTGATCAAAACTCTAACCATTCCAACTCAACCCCATGCCCAAGCTTGCTCAACACATCTCTCCAGTAGCTCCCACCTCCCCTGGTCGAAATCCCTATAGCAAGGTACTACAGCTTTTGTCTTGTACCCCTTGGAGAGAGCATATGAGAAATGTGTGGCCCTTATGCCTTGTCTTGGAAAATATCTATATCCTAGGGAAGCCACTCCCCTCTCTGTACACTAGCACGACCAGAGACCTCTCTCTCACCTCTCCACTGCCCTCCTTTCCCATTGGTTGGCCAGTACCATCTTCCCCAAACCCCTCCTACACTATGTCCACCATGGACCCTCTTCCCTCGAGCTAAATAGGGCGGAGGCCACCCCAGCCTCCCCTCGCAGCTCATTTCTCCCCCATACTCCCACCTACCACATCTCGAGCCCTCTGTCTCTCCCTCGTAGGGTAGAAGGGACATATCCCTCCTCGGGTTGCAAGGAGAAACTCGACTATGCCGAGGCTGTGCTGCACCATTGCCCCTCATTTCTGTTCTGGCGAGGTCTCCTCTTCGAACCCCTCCTCACCATGCCCTTCCTTTCGTGCAGGACCGTCACTACCACCGCCGCCACTGAGGTCCCGAGCGAACTCGTCTGTCCGCGGTGGCGGAGCCTTGAACCTGCATCAAAATGGCCACTACCGCCCACCCCCGAGGTCCCCGGAGTGCACCGTGTCTCCCTGTACCCCTCCTGGCTCCTCCCCGCTTCTCAGGTGTGCCCCCTCGATGCTGCAAACTCCCAGCTAGGGTCTCTGCTTGCCGTAGCTGCCCAGAGGAAGAAGACAGAGCAAGGGCCGTCAGATCGGCTCTAATCGGATGGTCCAGGATCCCCCGTACCCTTTCGGTCCCTCTCCTTCACTAACGGGCGGGCCCATGTTGTCAGCCCATTTGAATCCCACTACCGCACAGTGGCATGCCCGGGTGGGCCGAATTGCCCTCACGTGCCCCAGTTTTCCATTTGGGTCTAGCCCAATAGCCAACCTACTCACTTTTTCTTTTTGATTTCTTTTCAGATCTGTTGTATAGTAGTTTGGTTTATATCCAAACAAAAATGAAAAACACCATATTATGACCAGATCCAAATTTATATTTGTAGCCACATGTTTTCCTCAACTTCCAGCATAAGAAGTTGATAGAAATAATAATTGGTTGATCCATAATAAATTATCTACCAATATTGATACTTTTAACTAATACATTTCTTTAGAGAGATTGATATTTACAAATGGCGTGAACCCAATTGGTAATGAAAGGTATTATCCATACCATGCTTATCCCACTGGCCCCACATAAAATTTCTTCCTAGACTACCTGTAGCAAAAATAAAAAAACAGGTAGTTCCGACTCTAGAATTTCTATAGGTCAAACCAAATGAGGTTTATACCTAATTCCAACTCCCAGTAAACCTATAAACCAATAAGTACCAAAATCCAGGAGCCCAAGATTTATTGAGTTTTTATTGAATTGTGGTGAATTAAACATTTATATGCATGGTTTTTTCACAAATAAATTCACTATTTGAGTTCTATAAACCCAAAAAGGGTGATTCTAATTTCTACAGAAAGGTAATCTAAATACCTAGCATGTGACCTTGGAATCAAATCAAAATATTCTGCAGTTTAAAAATGAGGAAAAAGACAAATACCATTCAGTACTATATTTGGGAATTTCTCAAGGGCATTCTGGTAATTATTTTAGTGTGAATCCAAGTCTCAGTCAATCAGTCCACCCAATACTATCTAATAACCCAAGGAAATAATTTTTGGAACTCCAGAACAATTCTGGTGAATTCTTTCCCCAAACTAGAGTTTTAATCACTATAAAATCCCTTACAAATCAATGGGAGTTGATAAAATTGTGAAACCACTTTTGTTGGATTAATTTTATCAATACCTATCTGATGGTATAATATTTATCCAATGATATCATACAGAACTTGTCCTTGCTCAAAAACCCCTCTCTTAGGTATTTCCTAGACCTCAAATCCGAAGGGATCATCTACGCATGCTTCCACATCTTCTACCGATCTAATCAACCGAATCATCTAGAACCCTACTAATGTATATCTTGTGTTGTACAATTTCTTGCTGTATGTATTGATGCTTGAAAGCATTGTTTTGATTGTGGTGTTGCTTGCTTGCATGTTTGCTCGATGACGGCGATAGTTGCGATTATATGACACTAGGAAGAATGAAGCATCGGGATATTCTTATTATGATTGTATTAGTTTTATGGTATTCTAAAGAAGTCACGGGACATCTCGCTGGTCAAAGGCAAGCCACCTTCTTTCTCATACACCTTGTCCTATTATTTTATCTATGCATGTTTTATCTACTCATTTATTCATAGTGCATTTGTTTTACTATGGTATACTTTATATGGGGAATGCTTGGCTCCTCCAAATAATTACCCCTTAGTACCATTAGGTACAACCCATTCGTATAATACCTACCTTTCCTTAGTATGGTAGATGGTGTTTAACATCATAACCCCTTGGAGACCCCGTTTTAGCCTAAACAAAAAGTGTAGGATGGGAAAGACCCCGGGAAAAGAGTTACAAAATGTTTTATGAGAAAACCTTGGTGAGGCTTGGCCTACCAAGTGGTTTGGAAAATGAGAAGGGTTTTGTTTTACAAAAAGGTGGACAAGAGATGGAGGAAATATGTTTATGAAAACATTCCCGGCTGTATAGTTCCTAATGCTTGAACAATTAACCCGTGCAACCACATTACTCTGGAATGGGACGGGGCTGGGCTAGAAGTTTCTCTAATCTGGTATAGGTGCCTCACACTACTATAGGGGTAAACAATCCCCGAAGGGTGGGCCTTCTTTGTTCAACGGTCCATGCGTAGCATCGACCGAGAGAAGGAATGAAGGGTCTACGGGCTTCCGCGCGATACTATGAGCCCCTCATTGAAAGCGCACACCCGTCAAGGTGCAAAACACGCTCTGGTTGTCTGGTTACTATATAGGACATTCCGGTTTTGAGGGGATTAACCTCATAGGGTAGGCACTTGTATAGGAGAGCGCATCCGGAAGGTCTTGACCGGTTAGTCGACCCACGATCGATGTAGATCAGGGACGGGTAATCAGATGGTGTGGGTAAAGTGTACAACCTCTGCAGAGTGTAAATCTATTCGAATAGCCGAGTCCTCGGTCATGGATGATTGTGATGGCTGCTGTATGGGGGTGATGGTTTTGTTTTCAAAAAGGACTTCAGAAAAGAAATGGCATGGAAATGATTTAACCATGAGATGGTCGGAAAATCGAGGAAGGAGTTTGTAAGGTTCCCAACCTTTAATATGGTAGAGATCCATGTGTTTACAATGCTAGTCCCTGGATCAATAGCTAGCATCCACAGTTAAGATGTAATATCAAGAAACAAAGGTCATAATATAACTTTATAACCAGGAATAAAATAATTTATTACATCTTACATAGCTCATTTGGCTATCTCATTACAATGCAGCAGAATATAACAATAGCATGGGGTCCTTCATCTTCAAAGTGCCACAGGCAAACATGTTGGTTGTAGACTTGTAATCCTATTTCAACACACTTCACTAATATCAAACAAACCTGCAACATAACAAGTTACAGTCACAAGGGTCAATACATTTGAATTGTATTGGCAAGTGATACTATGGTAGTATAGTGGAGTCTATCATCTATATGCATTTGGCTAAGTGGATCTTAGGCTTACTTTGCTCAAAATAGATTTTCCTTATCATTTGAAAACACTAAGTTTTTGCTTGACAAAATCTTTCCCAAGGCATCTCCCAATAGAAATTGGTGATCCTTCAACCCTTGTTCAACCACAAGATTTTAACTTAGAAATTGGGATGAGGAGATTCTTGATAGCTTCCATGTCTTGATGCTCAAATTTTCCTTTACCAGGGACATGGCTAAGTACTTAGATTTTACACTCTGCAGAGGTGGTGCACTTTCCCCAAAAGACTTGGTTTCCCAAGACAAGATCTTTCAGAAGCCTTCCCTTAGACCAGAATGGACGCGCTCCAACCTATCAAAACCCCTACCACCAACTGTCCATTTTGCTAAGTTATTGCAACCTATATGATCCAGGCAGAGGCCATATTGCCAAGTGGCTGCACTTGAAGCTTCTCAACATTTGACATCTCAAATCTCTTTGTTCTTGGGTGGCCATCCACAAGTGAGATACACAAGGTAAACCATAGAAATGGGCCTTGTGAACCACTCAACACAAACCATTCCTTCCATTCCACCCAGGTGATTCATTCACTTAGTTGTTTTATTAGACAAAGCACAAGTCCTTGACTTAGAAATATTCCATAGTATGAATATATATTCCACCCTTGTTTTCTACTAGATAATCTAAGCATGATAGTAGTAGGAATCTTAACTTAGGAAATTTCTACTAAGGTTTCATCTACTAGGATTTCCAATGGCATAGTTTACACTTAGCAAAAATTCCATGCAAGTCCTACTTTAGAAATATCACTAATTCATAGTGAAAATAATGTGACAAAAGTATGAAGCATCACTTGACTTTTTGGTAGAGAATTATAAGTTCACTCCTTGATCTTGCAACAATCACACTCTTCAAATTCCACTACAATTCAATCATGCAAGCAATATTTCAATCTACCATTCAAGCAACATCACATAAAATAATCGAAACAAAACAATGCATGCAAGCATGCCAAACTTTGTTTTATTTACAAAAGTGTTTTATAATAGGTTATAAACATTCTAAAACACTTATTGGTCATTTTATAAAGTGGCAAAACTATTTGCAAAAGATTCTACCTATAAACCATTTTTAAACCAAAGCCTTATTTTCTCTGGTGGAGAAATGCTTTTAATAAGGCAACAATCTATAGGGTTCACAAAATATGTTTTCAAATCATAAAACCTTGTGTTTAGGGTCAGAGAGTTTAAATCAAAACATTTCCCCAAAGGTTTCTCCAAAAAGCATTTTTAACAAATAAACAATATTGTTATTTGACTAGAAATGGTTTAAATCAAAGATTTATTCTTTTGCTTCACCAAATATATTTTTGAAACCACAAATTGATTTCTATGGTCAGTAGGTTCAAAACAAACTATTTGCCAAAGATTTTATCTCTAAAATAATTTTAGAATGAATTTTATATTCCAAACATGCCTACACAAGTTTCTGTAAAAAAAATCATTTTATCAGAAGCAATTGACTAAACAAAGGGCATGGTCAGAAATTACTTGTCTTGCTGATTCCATTGATATAAAATTTGCAAAATTTGGACGTGTGGTTTGAAAGTTATGAATTTTGCAAGTTTACTAATACAATAGATCAAATTCTGTTTTTAAAATAACACACTGGCCACGCGTCACATTACGATTCGTCTATATCGCTTCACGCGGATCGGCCTACACGGCACGTTAGATCTAAACAGATCGTGCGGCACAGGAGCAAGCATACCCCTTCGCTTGATGTTCTTTCGTGTGCGTTGGATCTGCATCCTACGACTGATGATCAACCAACCATCAAGTGGCGGCGCTGGCGGCGGCGAGTGGCGGCGCTGGCTCTGGCTACGACGTCGCGGTGACTACAGGAAGCAAGGAAGGAAGGGGAATGGCTCACCAGGTTCGTGTGGTGACGCTGAAGCTCAACGTTCTTGCTGCTTGTCGAGGGGCGCACGGGGTCAGTTGGAATTCCTCGCCGGAGTTCTCTCTGGCAACGGTTGCTCTCTGTCGGAGACGGTGGTGAGGTTTCGGTGCATGCCAGAGGGAGAGGAGGGTATGGTTAGATGCGCAAAGTCGTGGCGAGGATGCGTGCGTGAAAGAGAAAGAGAGGGGCGGTCCTTACCAACCAGGGAAGTGTCGCCGGAGTGGAAGCAGACGGCGGCGCGCTCGGTGGTCGTCGTTGCCGAGGTTCTGGGGCGCGTGGGGGCGAGCTGATTCCACTGGGAGATGCGCCAGGGTATGTGGAACACGCGTGTGTGGTCGAGGGGGCGAGGGGCGACGAGGTGTGGCCGGAATTGCCGTCGGAGCTTGTCGGAGTAGAGGGCGGTGCAGCGCAAAATGGGAACAGCCCGGTGGCAGAGGAGGAATGGGCTCTGGGGGAAACGGAGAGGAGGAGCAGGCGTTTTAACGAGCATGGTCGCAGGGGTTAAAGGCTGCGTCAATGCCGCGAATTAAACCGAGCATTCGACGGCGGAAACAGCCGGCGAGGTGAGGGGGAGAAGAAGTCGCGGCGGGTGAGGAAGAAAGCTAGGAGGTGGGACCTGGCTGTCTGCGGGAGAGAAAGAGGTGGGGTGGGTCCAAGTCGTCACCGACGCTGCGGGTCAATTCGCGAGTGAAAAACGATTCGCTGCGGGTGGGGTGGGGAGATGGGCTTGCTGGGCCAGTGGGTCTTGCCGGGCTGGGTCGACCTTGTTCATTTTTTTGTTCTGTTTGTTTTTCTTTTTCCATTTCTGTTATACTGTTTTGATTTTGTTTAATTATTTCAAACATCAATTTGATTTCAAACCTCAACCAAAATTTGTGTAGATTTAAATACTGATTAATACTTCATTTCAAAGTCAAAAATAGAATATTTCTTTTATTCTTTTAGGGTCTTTGAATTATTTAAAAGTGGGCCCATGCATTTAAATTTAATTAATATCATATATATTTTAAACCCTTATTTAATTTAAATTCTTACAAAACCTTTTCAGTAGGTTTATTTATTTAATAGGGTGTCAAATAATTCACCTTGACTTATTTTGAAAATGATTTATTAATCATTTTTAATTTGGGTACTTGTCCTTTATTCTCATGAAATTAAATATAGTTTTAATTCCATAAATTTTATTTGGAAGTTTTCTTTGATCTTATTTAAGTTAATTAAATAACTTTTATTCCACTTGGGTAAATTCCAAATATTATTTTCCCATGATTTAATTAATCATTTCTAATAGGGATTTTATTTTTATTCCAATAGAATTTGGTTAATGCCATTTTATTTTATTTGGAAAATTCTTTATCTATTACTTTATTTGGATTTGGATTATATTTATTCCATTTGCTTATGGATTTGGCCAAGATTTAATTTGGTCTTTAAATATTCTTTATTTAATATTTCTTTCTCTAACTTACAAAATCCATATCTTTTTATTTAAAGATCCCAAATTGGTGATTCCAATTTGTAAAATCCTATTTAATATTTGTTTATCCTTTTAAATCTCCTTAGGATTATTTGCTCATCATTTGGTATGGATTTTAGATAAGTGCTTTATTAGCTTTGGAAATCCAATTTCCGTATCTTATTAAATTTGTAAGATTTTATCTATGGCTCCAATTTAAGTGAAACCAATTTCTATGGTTTTATAATATTTCTATTTGTCATTCTTGACCATTTATAAATGTTTGTTGACAAATTTTTATATGGATCAAGTCCATAGACTTGGAGACAACTTGGAAATGATTTTATTCCATTGAGGAATGCATTTCACTTTGTTGGATTCAAACTTTAATTAAAGTTTGTTCAAGATGGGATTTTAAGTTTCCATTTAGAAACAAAAGTTTCTTTTCACCCTAATTTTCAACAATTATTTTTTTTATTTTTTTTCACATAACAAGATTTGGAAAATCTTGTGATGTGACAGAGTTTGGTCATGAGATGGATGGAAGGAAAACAAATGGGTGATCCAATCCTAGTATTTTCTAAAAACTTTTAAAAAAGGGTTTCCAAAATGTTTTACAAAAGTTTTTCAACAAAGATATAGAGACATGCTATATCTACAAGAGAAACTAGTTTATAAAAGAACCTCTTATGGAGCCATCCTACCACGGTCGTACTGCATATTATTTACTTTGTTATCTTCAGGTGGTTTGCGAGTACATTCAAAGTACTCACCGCATTGTCCCTGGCTATTTACTTGGACAGGCTTTCAGAAGCAAGAGGAACGATGGAGTTTGCTGACGTCTATGTGATCTAGGCCGTCTTCCCAGTCAGTCGCCTATAGGTCAAGGCATGACATGGGCTCTGCGCTTGAAGACTTCCGCTATTGATGTTGAATCGCCATAATGGCATAAATGTAAGTGCATGTATTCGTTAATTATGGATGTTGTAATGATACTTGTCGGTTATGCTCACGGCTCACTAATCATGGGAACGTGAATTGCAGGCATAATGGGTATTCTCGAACTGTAAATCCGGGGTTCCATAGACTTGGTATCAGTGCCATCCTAACTGCAGGGGACCTTAGTTAGCATGGACATTAGACAGGATAACCCCTATTTCTGAAAACACCGGCTTTCGAAAAAGTATTTATCAAAATCTTATCGAAAGATTTCTTACCCTATCCCCTATGAAAAAAGAGTTGAAAATGAATTACTCTATATCTCATCTACTTGAAAATTTCCATTTCCAACAAAGTCCGATTTGGAGACTATGAGACGGAGACAACAAGACAAGCAAAACAAAGGAGCTACCAACGATGAAAGACACTACAAAATCGCCCTACCAACGGAGTCCTTCATCGCCCCCAATCGATCAAGTACGACACCGACGACAATAGATGGCAAGACAAAAGCCAAGAAAACCGTATCCTCCGTACTTAAAATAACCCCAAGATAGGATTCCCCTAACGGCGCGTAGTCACCCCTTAGTATCTATGGTACGCTCTGCATGCTTGTGATGTGCTTGTGTGATGCTTTAAATGTGTTTTTTGTATCCCTCGGATCACTTGATCCTATTATAGGACCACCACCTTGTTGGCATAACCCAACGCTAACCCTCGCAACCCCATAGCTAGAACCTCTCCTCAGCAGGATGACCACATAAAGAAATCCCTGACAACTCCTACTCGTGCCTTAGTTCCACACGCCCCAAGAAGACGGAAGATAAGGAGCCCCGAAAACAATGAGTCTACCCCATCGTCGAACCATATCATCTCAAAGAGTTCAAGTGAAGACAACAAATCTGAAGCTAAAATGCCTCCATCTCAACTAAGGACCTAGAAGAAGCGTCGCTGACCACTAAATCTACCCCGAGCTAACCCTTAGGACTTAGTTAGGTAACCCCCATAGCAAGGTCGTAGCAATAAGGCGCCACTCGAAGACCTCAAATCGAGCGTCACGCCCTTATCCCAAGACAAAGGATCTACCCCTGGCCTCGACGACCATAAGTAAATCACTAAGGTGGAAAGACTGCGTCTTTCCACTCAAATCCAGAAGATCACCTATGAGAAGATAATACCATAAGATCTACAATCCAAGAACCTGCTCCGAACACCACCTCAAGAGTCGTCAGAGGGACAGAAAACAAACATCATCAACAAGCTTCAGAAGTCTGCTCGATCCTCCCAACAACCGAGACGTTCAGAATTAAGACGACAAGACTGCCTGACGCCATCAATACTACTCCCCAAGGAGTAGAAAGAAACCCAAAACATCAAATTTCTCTGAAGACGTCGTGAAGCCCTTCTCTGCTTCTGCTACTAACGTCCCACCGAAAAAGACCCCCAAAATCTGCAAACCCTGAGACAGAGGATGAAGAATTGTCCCCTTCACAAGTATGCCCCCCTCTTTAAGTCACCACCCACGGAAGATCCACTCGTCGAAGCAAAACATCAAGGAAGGCACGACCCTCACTGCTGAAGAGCTGAATGTCCCTAATACCCCCAAGGAAATACGGTAACTAGAGTTGGTACCCAACCCAAAGACGACTACAAAAGTCAAGGAGCTGAAGGGAATATGCCCGAGAGGCAATAATAAAGTGGTTATTATCGTATTCCTTATTTATGATAAATGTTTATTTTGCATGCTATATTTGTATTAATACGTAAACGTTAATACATGTGTGTTTAATAAACTAAAAGGAAGTTCCTAGTTATGCCTCTCTTATAAACTAGCTCGTTGATTAACAAGATGATCAAATGTTTCCTGATCATGGACATTGGATGTTGTTAATAACAAGGTCACAACATTAGTGTAATGGTGTGATGAACATTCATCCGAAGTATAGCATTACGATCAAGGTAATTTTGTTTATATTGCTATAACATCATATGAAGTAATCTTAGTCCTTCGACCATGAGATCATGTCAATCACTAACACCGGAAGAGTATCTTGATAACATCAAACGTCACACCGTAACATGGTGACTATAAAGATGGGTTCAGTGCTACAAAGGTTTTATGTTGAGGCTCATGGATCAAGAGTGGAATTTGTCCATCCTGATGATGAATAGATATACTCTGGGCCCTCTCGATGATATCACATTAGTTAGCTTGCAAGCAAGTGATTTGATCACTAGAATGTTATATCATGGGAACGAGAAAATAGTGCATGTCAGTAACAAGATCAAACTAGGTATGGAGATACCGATGATCGAATCTCGGACATGTAATATATCGCGAGACAAAAGGATTGAGTTAAATGCGTATAAGGTTCACACGATCACAGACGTCATCGTTGAATATGTGGGAGTTAGTACGGATCTGCAGGTCCCGCTGCTGATTATTGATTGGAGAGGGGTCTCGATCATGTCTACATTATTCGTGAACCGTAGGGTGACATACTTCAGGGATACCGACACCATTTGGAGCAAATAATATGCCAGAGAAAGAAAAAGGAAAGAGCAGGAATTTATTTCACTAGACACCGAAACTGTTTCGGTTGAAATTGCTGAAACCGGTTCTGCATGTGAAATTGAAATGTTGTAAGGGGTTTTATGTGAATGTTTTTTAATTAAAGTAATTAACAAAATTTTGAATAAATAAATAAAAGATTTTTATTTAAATGAGAGCTTGCATTAAATCTGGTGGAAATGTAATGCATGTGAGTGGATTTTTTGAGTGGAGGCTTTTTAATGGGAGTGGAGGCTTTTCATTTTGAGTGGGAGCTCCACCCACATGAATGTGGAAGAGGTGGGGTCATCCACCATGGCTGGCGCCATGCCCCTTGGGGTGCTCCCCTCTACCTATAAAAGGCCCCCCTCTCCTCCTCTCAAAGTACACCTCCTCGCGAAGGATCTCTCTCCCCCCTTTAGAATTTCCCCATGGTATCGGATCAACGAGATACATGTTCCCGTGGCTTTTTCTAGAAGGATTTGTTGCTTCCGCTGCTTCGCTGGAGCAAGGGCGCGGAGGTTGTCAGGGTACCCGGACGTGTGTGCGATCACGGATGCACCACTGCTTTGTGGTGCTGGACTTGATGGTGCTGGACCGGCTGGACCAGATGGACTTCATCACGATCTTGAGATTGGCAAGCGTTCGTCTACATCATCCACGAGTACAACCTCATTAACGCTATTCTGTCTTCGAGGGTATGTATTCTATGGATGTATATCCACTCGTTTCTTGTATCTAGAAGATAGATCTTGGTGCTTAGTTGTTCCCACCGTAGGAAATTATTTGTTTTCTATGCTGCGAACCCTATAGTGGTATCAGAGCCGGATCTATGCATAGATGCTTTGCACGAGTAGTACACATATGAGTATGTGGGCGATGATGATCATATTATTGCTTCTTGGTTGTACTTTGGATATTGGTGGCATAGTGGGATGAAGCGGCCCGGGCAAACTTTACATGTCCTCGCACATGAGACCTGTTCCACGCTTGACATGCAACTAGTTTTGCATAAGTGGCTAGAAGGTGTCTATCTCTCCTACTATAGTCAATATCTAATTTGCAACGAGTTGTCAACAATTTGGTTATCCTCGTTGTGGTTCATATTCGTAGGTGAGATCGGTTCTATCTTCGAAAGCCCTAAGCCACGTAAAACTTGCAATGGATAAATTAGAGGCATCTAGTTTAGATTGTTGCTAGGCTAGTGTTATTATATGGTGATATTGTAAGTAGAAGTATGAGATGATACTCTTACAACACACATAACGTGTAAGTTCCATAGACCTTGGCCTTACACATAGAGGTATGATAGTGATCATACCACTGTGCACATGATGGAGATCATATGCGGGAACCATATCATTTCACTTATAAACATGTGATGTTTGATTGAATCTTATATTGCTTGTTTGGTGTTTTATTAGCATAATAAGATGATCCCTCATTTAGATATCAAGATAAGAATGTGTTGTTCCTTAAGTATGCACCGAAAATGTTTCGTCGCTTCAAGACATCACGTGATGATCGGGTGTACTTATATCCACGAGCATATCTCGGGTGTAAGACAATTACACACACGAATACTAAGGTTCTTACTTGGCGAGCCTAGCATGTATAGACATGGCCTCGGAACACATACCAAAAGTTTAAGCATGAGTCATATGTTTTAAGTATGCACCGAAAATGTTTCGTCGCTTCAAGACATCACGTGATGATCGGGTGTACTTGAATCCACGAGCATATCTCGGGTGTAAGACAGTTACACACACGAATACTAAGGTTCTTACTTGGCGAGCCTAGCATGTATAGAAATGGCCTCAGAAGACGTACTGAAAGTTTAAGCATGAGTCATATGTTTTGATATGATGACCATATGGATGCTCGCCTTTGAAGCTACACCGACTCACGTGATGATCGGACTTGGTGTAGTGGATTTGGTTCATGTAATCATCAAAAAGACACGAGGGATGTCATTTTTGAGTGGGTGTTCATTTCTAATTTAGATTAGTAGAACTGAATTTATCATAAATTAAATCAAAGTGAATTTGCATAATTTGTTGTAGTCATTGGCATTTGTTCACCGCCTTATGCTTACTTGTAATTTAGGTAATAGAACTATAGAATTCTGGATATTTACTTTACGAACTAGTATCGTATTGTGTTGAGTGTCAATCTAAAGGTTAAAGTCTTATTGCAAACTTTTAGCAAACTCTATTTACTCCGTGAAATTTAATAATTGGTATTAAATCAAGAGTAACAATTCTAGTGTTACTATCTTAAGTATCATGTTTGCCTCCATGATTCTTGATTGTTTTAATATCAAGTTTATCTAGGAGCTAAAAGAATTGTTTCAGAAACCATCATGTGTGACAGATATAACGATATCTACAACAATATTTTGGTTGCAATATGATATAGTATAATGTATGTTCTCATATTGGATGACAAATTGCAAAGGTTGGAGATGCTAGAGATCCTAATCATCCAAAAAGGTTTTGGAAAGTAACGTTATACTCACGATTCGTATTTATAAGCTACATTAGCTTGATCATGAAAGTCGTCATGATAAGGATGAATAGAAGATGTATGTAAAGTATTTACTACACTAAAAAGATTACTAAAGAATGGTTTTTGAAAGAATACCGATCATTTGATGATGGTGATCTACTTCAAAATGCAAGTCCAAAGGTATTATTATTTGAATATACACGCTTTGTACTATGTGTCATGTATATGGCGCCACTTTTGATGTTGATAGATTCTTTTAAAAGGAAAAGGAAATGCTGAAAGAAAATCTATAAAATATATTTGGCAAAAAAAAGATTGGAAATATCCAATTTAGGTATAGGGATGATATACATGTTATGGTTGTATTCTTTGCTTGTTAGACAATGTGGTTCTTGGGTATGTGATACCGAATTGGTTGGTATGAAATGTCATACAGAACGATGCAATTCATGAACTACAATGGCCTAAGTAACCAGCAAGATAATATGTGATGATGTTCATCAAAAACAAACAAACCGTTGTTTGTATTTCTCGTTGACATCAAAGCTTGACTTCAAGATATGTTTTAATAATTGTTATTTAAATCAGGTATTATGAGAACAAAGGTTGTTCAAATAATTACCGTATCCATATAAGATGGATGATTTACAAATCTAGTTGTAGAAATCACATCCATAAAACCTAGTGCTAAAATGTCGCAAGATAGATGATTGAAAGATCACTTACGAAGTGAAATCACCGTTTAAATTATATTGGAAATAAAACATGAAGAATTTCCATATTCATGGATTTTTGGAGTCTTTGATTTTATCAAGTGACACTTGTGAGACTTTCCTCGGGATAATTAAAACTTCGTTCAAAGGCCAAAGAAGAACGAACGACTAAAATATTGGAATTTATACATGTCGATGTATGTATTCCATTATGTGTAGTCGTAAGCGATGGATTTCAACTTTATATGTTTTCTTCGGAAATTTGAGTGAATATTCACTTAATGAGAAAGAAGTATGAAATATTTGAAAACGTTCAAAGACTTTCAAGATGAAGTGGAAAATCATTGTGAAAGAAAATAAATGGTTTATGATTTTATCATAAGGGATTTATTTGAGTTGCAAGTGTAACAAGAAAATAAATGAATTATGATTTTATCATAAAGGGATTTATTTGAGTTACAAGTTTAGCAAAAACACCTAGATTTACATCTCCCGAAACACCATAGGAATATGGAGTGTTTGAGATTTGTAATGAAACCTTGTGAGACATGGTTGGATCAAAGGTGTTATTTATAAAACTGCCATTATGTTTAAAAAGATTAAAGCTTTAGGGACTACCGCTTTTACACTGAAAAGAGCTCCATCTTGATCCGTTGAAATGATACTATGGAAGTTATGGTTTGGGGTAAAACCCAAATTGTCATTTCTTAAATTTTGGTATGCTAAACATAAGTAAGATGTTTACAACCAAAGTCGGATGAGCATGTCTTTGTAGGTTATTTCGAATAACAATTGGTTATTCCTCCATAACACCAAGGACAAAAGGGTTTGTCGCTTGAAATGTGAAGTTTCTTGAAAAAGGATTTTTTGCAAAAGTTAAGTGGGAGGACAATAGAACTTTGATAAGGTTAACGAACCATAGCTAAATGTGCTGAGTTGTGTAGCACCAGAAATCGTTCCGGAGGCTGCCATAATGCTCATAGCTTATGTGCCTCAAAGATTGTGGTCACGGGGATCTAAGTTCTTATTGAACCAAGTCGGTCGGATAAACAATCAAATGCTGAGATTTGAGTGTAAATCATTATTGTTTGACAATGATGAACCGACTACATGCAAAGAAGCGATGATGGGCCCTGACTCCGTCAAATGGCTTGAAGCCATAAATTCCGTGATAGGTCCATACACGATAAATCAAGTTTTGAACTTGGAAGACCCTCCGGAAAGGTGTAAAAACCTATCGGTTGTATTTGGATCTATAAAGAAACAGACATGGATGTTTCACATCTGTGAAATAGTCAACATGTCGTAAAGTATTTTATGACAATGTTCAAGGAGTTGACTATGACAAGATTTAATCTTTCATAGTGATATTTAGTCTGGACGGATTAAAGTAGCAACCAGTACATATAATTTGGTATATGGTAGATGAATAAACAAAACATAATTCTTCTAATAGAATGGTTACCTAGGACTTGTACAAGACACGGTCCAAAGGGTTTTGTTAAATTCAAAGGATGCTAGAAGGGCATGCAAACTTCAATGGTTTAAGTAAGCATCGCGGAGTTGGAATGTTCACCGTAATGAAAAGGAGTTTTCATCAGGAGACGATGAAGATGCTTGCATTTGCAAGAAATTAAGTGGGAGCGATGAGACATATTTCTAATACATTATGTGGAGGACATCTTGTTGATTAGAAATGATGTATATTTTATTGACAAAGGTTAAGAATTTTATTTCGATGAAAGACTTAGGCAAAACCCGAATATTTAGCATGAATGTCTATAGTGGATAGACTGTAATGCTAATATGGTTGTGCCAAACGTACGTATATGAGATATTGAAGGAGTTCAATATAGAAACGACAAGACACGGTTCTTGTCTCATGGAAAGGAATTGAATCAAGATTCAAGTGGATCGACACTTGATAAGTGAAACAAGATTCAAGTGCTTTGACACTTGATGAGTGAAATCACAAGGATGTTTTGATCAATCATACCATGATATGTACACATCCAGATATGTCCTATGCTCTAAGTGTTATGAGCATATACCAGAATGAATCGTAAAATTATTATTGGACGATAGTGGGGATATTCTTATGATATTTGGAAAGAACTAAGAATATATTTGTATAAAGGTGACAAACAATTACAAATAGTTCATTGTAAAGCGTTACATTGATACTAGTTTTGTCACAAGATACAAAATTAAGTTTATCTCAATTTAAACTATGGGTGGCACAATGAAATGGAAAGGAGTTTCCATGACAGATTTGGATTAAGTCCAAAGTTAAGACATTGTGACGGATACTACAACAAAAGGCTAAGTATATGACTACTATAGTAGCAGCAAAGGAGGGCATTTGTGTCAATTAGTTTGTCATCAAACTAAGGTGTGGTTTGCAACGGCTAACACCAAAGGTTTGTGTTAATTAGTTTGTACGGCAATAGTATCGACATGATTTAACCCCAATGAACTAAAGGTCTCACCAAAAGACCAAATTTATACAATGTCATCTCATTAGAGAATGAGTAATGCGTGGAGACGCAAAGACATGCAAATACACAAGGACCTGAAGCGTCAGATCCATAGATTATGTTATCCACTTGCAATTGCCTATATGGAACACCAGAAAGCCATATGTGTTCAATACACAAAGTTTTCAAACTAGATTATTGTCTCTAGTGCGAGTGGGAGAGTGAAGGGAATATGCCCGAGAGGCAATAATAAAGTGGTCATTATCGTATTCCTTATTTATGACAAATGTTTATTTTTTGAGAGATGTTTATTTACGACAAATGTTTATTTATGACAAATGTTTATTTTGCATGCTATAATTGTATTAATACGGAAACGTTAATACATGTGTGTTTAGTAAACAAAAAGGAAGTTCCTAGTTATGCCTCTGTTATAAACTAGCTTGTTGATTAACAAGATGATCAAAGGTTTCCTGATCATGGACATTGGATGTTGTTAATTACGAGGTCACAACATTAGTGTAATAGTGTGATGAACATTCTTCCGAAGTATAGCATTACGATCAAGGTCATTGTGTTTATATTGCTATAACATCATATGGAGTAATCTTAGTCCTTAGACCATGAGATCATGTCAATCACTAACACCGGAAGAGTATCTTGATAACATCAAATGTCACACCGTAACAGGGTGACTATAAAGATGGGTTCAGTGCTACGAAGGTGTTATGTTGAGGCTCATGGATCAAGAGTGGAATTTGTCCATCCTGATGACGGATAGATATACTCTGGGCCCTCTCGGTGATATCACATTAGTTAGCTTGCAAGCAAGTGATTTGATCACTAGAATGTTATATCATGGGAACGAGAAAATAGTGCATGTCAGTAACAAGATCAAACTAGGTATGGAGATACCGATGATCGAATCTCGGACATGTAATATATCGCGAGACAAAAGGATTGAGTTACATGCGTATAAGGTTCACACGATCACAAACGTCATCGTTGAATATGTGAGAGTCAGTACGGATCTCCAGGTCACGCTGTTGATTATTGATCGGAGAGGGGTCTCGATCATGTCTACATTATTCGCGAACCGTAGAGTGACACACTTAAGGGATACCGACACCATTTGGAGAAAATAATATGCCAGAGAAAGAAAAAGGAAAGCGTAGGAATTTATTTTACTAGACACCGAAACTGTTTCGGTTGAAATTGCTGAAAATGGTTCTGCATGTGAAATTGAAATATTGTAAGGGGTTTTATGTGAATGTTTTTTAATTAAATTAATTAACAAAATTCTGAAAAAATAAATAAAAGAATTTTATTTAAATGAGAGCTTGCATTAAATTTGGTGGAAATTTAATGCATGTGAGTGGATTTTTTGAGTGGAGGCTTTTTAATGGGAGTGGAGGCTTTTCATTTTGAGTGGGAGCTCCACCCACATGAATGTGGAAGAGGTGGGGGCATCCACCATGGCTGGCGCCATGCCCCTTGGGGTGCCCCCCTTTCCCTATAAAAGGCTCCCTCTCCTCCTCTCAAAGTACACCTCCTCGCGAAGGATCTCTCTCCCCCTTTAGAATTTCCCCATGGTCTCGGATCAGCGAGATACATGTTCCCGGTGGCTTTTTCTGGAAGGATTTGTTGCTTCCAATGCTTCGCTGGAGCGAGGGCACGAAGGTTGTCGGGGTAACCGGACGTGTGTGCGATCATGGATGCACCACTGCTTTGTGGTGCTGGGCTTGATGGTGCTGGACCGGCTGGACCAGATGGACTTCATCACGATCTTGAGATCGGCAAGCGTTCGTCTACATCATCCACGAGTACAACCTCTTTAACGCTATTCGGTCTTTGAGGGTATGTATTCTATGGATGTATATCCACCCGTTGCTTGTATCTAGTAGATAGATCTTGGTGCTTAGATGTTCCCATCGCAGGAAATTTTTTGTTTACTATGTTGCGAACCCTACAGGAGCACTCTCGCTATATCCCTTCATACCCTAACAACCCTCTCTTCTAACCTCTAGCAGGTGATGGATCATCTCGAAACCTGCTCAGTAAGGCGTCAAGTACCTCCACCCTTGGCCGACGCAAATCCGCTGAAGGACCCTGTTGGATAGTATGCAAGAATAATGCCCTTCTTTACATGTTTTACCCACGACATTGCATCATACCGAACCCGAAAAGACCCCTTTTCTAAGGGACCGCATTTCGAGTCCGCTAACATGCCAACGACACTCCTCAACCTATTGGACCCCTACCTAGCTCAGAAATAAGTAACTAGAAGCTAGTTAAACGCCTCTCCCGCTATGACTATTACTTCAAGAAGTGGCATCGACGCCTCCCACAAGGCGGTACAAGGTCAACAGAAGGAAACCACCTCAGAATCAAAGGTGCAGCGCCATCCCCCAGCATCAGCATATGACTCCAACCAAGAAGGTCGGCGACTCCACCAAAACCCCTAGTGTCGCTCTAAGGGGGAAGACTGCGTCTTTCCCGCCCAAAAACCAAATAAAACCCTGGAGTCGAAGACTAGTTATTGTTCAGTGATGACCACCACTATAACATCTGAATCAACGACCCTGCAAGTAGGACGATAATCGACACTTATGCAGAATCAGAAGTTACTTCAGGAAAGTTCTCCATCATAGAGTCGACAGCCCAGCCAGCACTCCCGACGTTTCAAGACTAAGAAGGCAGAGAAGCTGACTTCAACGGTAAAGGTTTGAAGAAGGCTCAACTCGCTGTCTCGCCTCAAGAAGGAAGTATCCTGTCGACGCTAAACCTACCGAAAATCTTCCTAAGGGGAAAATACTATCTCTTTTCCATTTGTTTAATCCAAGCAACTCAAACAGAAGCCATTCGCCTCCGATCCATAACTACCCGCGCTGGTTAGCTGTAAAACTTGTTAGTGCCTAATAATTTACGCCGCTAAAATTGTTAAGCGGATGTTATTACCCAACCCCACTCCTCCCTAATCTCGGGACGAGATTATTTTAAGGGGGAAAGGTCTGTAACATCCCAATTTCAGCAACCCTGAATTGTTATCCAAAAGGCAAAAATCAGGGGGAACAAAAAAAAATTCTTGTTACATGTGCAATGTTTATTTACTTGCTTGCTTGTGTTCTTGCCACTGATTGTGTATTAGGTGCTATACTTCTTATCTCAACACTAGTTGACAAAATCTATTTTACAAAAGAGATGTCTTGGCTCATCTTTCATATTCTCAAATGTTCTGGCATTTAAAAATCTGAGCCAAGATAACTTTGACAAAACAAAATATTTTACTAGTTCTATTAACAAAACTATGGAGAACTAAAATATAATCTCCTTATGTTTTCAAGACAGAACTCTCAACTATTCTTACCCCTAGTTTTTCCAAAACCTTTATTCAAAACCTCTTCATTCCAACCTTAGTATAAATACAAAGAGGTACTTATCTTACTTCAAAACATAACCTCTTCAAAATACCAATCCTTACCTCAAGCTAGGCTTGATGGTAACCTCAGTAGTAGTTAATAAGTTTGATTAGATGAATTGCCTTGATCTATTGTCTGATGAATTGCCTTAATCTGCTGATTGCATTGTTTGCTTAGGAACTAGAGTGAGCTAATATAGTAGCTCCTACCTTAGGACCCAATCTTTGTTTGGGACCGTTAATCTCAAACCCATCATCCAAATCTTGATCTATCCTAAGCCACTAAGGTGATCATCTCCCCTCCTCATCAGATCAATCCAGGGATAACCCCTTCTAATAGTTCCCAACTCAGTGAAGCCCCAATCTAAGCATGGATCATATCTACTTAGTTAACACTTCCATATCATCTCCTTGATCACGAGTTTGTAACTTAGCATCCTCTAAAAACCATCTACCCTTGCACTCTAGTCTAAAACCCTAAATCTGCCAGAAATGGCCAAGTCTAGATTTCTTATCTAGATACAATCTTTGGAGCTCTACCTTTTCCATCTTATGTGCATTCTTGAGAATGTTCTTGAACCATATTGTAGTAAATCTTTACAAATACCAAATCCCACTCTTGGACTTGGCTAATCCATTCTGGTTCCCACTCATCCATGATGGTTTTATTGACATCATGGTAATCCTTTCTGCAAAGCTAGTCAACATGCCTACTTTGGAAGAAGCTCACATCTATATGCCACCTCCCCTTGTCCAAATCTTTTCATGTTTATGATCTAATAACCATGACCTATCAACCCCCACTTCCCTTGTTCCCATTGAAGCCTCCTGCTTCTTAAACCCACATGATTTAGGAGGCTACCTGATGTATCTTCTATGGCAGCCTTATTTTCAAGAAAGTTTGCCATCTCTTCTAGACCACCCCAAATGCAACCAAGCCCAAATATTGCTTCCTTGATCATCCATATAACTTGGTATAGATACCCATCTACCCCTTGTATCAAGCTGAGCTCTGAGCTCCCTGATCCAACCTTGTTTTGGTGGCATGAAATTAACAAAACCCTAGATTCCCAAAAACCTAGTTTCTTTCCCTTTTCACCAAAATACTTCAAAACGCAAGTGGACAATGATTTATAAATCAAGGTTACATCATCTAACTTGGATATGATTTTTCCCCAAATAATTCCCATAATTATTTGGATCCCAAAACTATTTAAATTCCACTTTTGGCAAAACCCTAGAATCTTTGTCTATGAAGGCAAGTTTGTTTTTCTCCAAACCACCTTGTCCACTCAACGCACAATTGAGTTCTATATCTCATATCCCATCTTTCCAACTCAAAAATAAATATTTTTGAGATTCTTTATTATTTCTTTTTGCCCTTTTTCTTAAATGGCTGAAACAAGAAATAATTCATTAAAACTACTTTTCCTTCTAAATAAATTCCAATAAAATTCTCCAATGTGTAATATGGTACTCAGAACCATTTCACATCAAAAACCAACCTTGATTAATGTAATTTTTTTTACATTAGCTTCCATAATCTACTTCTGCACTTTTTGGATAAATGAGTTCTAGTGAACTGAAAATCATCTTAAAAATCCCAAATAATTCTTGGAGAATCCTCTTGACCATACCCAACTACTAGCACCTTTACCTCATCTTGCCAAGATCAAATTTTAGAAATTCCCTCCATGATCATTATTATGACTAAATGGGAAACTTGATCAAAACTTGAACCATTCCAACTCAACCCCATACCCAAGCTTGCTCAACACATATCTCCAGAAGCTCCCACCTCCCCTGGTCGAAATCCCTGTAGCAAGGTACTGTAGCTTTTGTCTTGTACCCCTTGGAGAGAGCATAGGAGAAATGTGTGGCCCTTATGCCTTATCTTGCAAAATATCTATATCCTAGGGCAGCCACTCCCCTCTCTGTCCACTAGCACGACCAGAGACCTCTCTCTCACCTCTCCACCGCCCTCCTTGCCCAATGGTTTGCCAGTACCCTCTTCCCCAAACCCCTCCTACACTATGTCCACCATGGACCCTCTCCCCTCAAGCTAAATAGGCCAGAGGCCACCCTAGCCTCCCCTCACTGCTCATTTCTCCCCCACACTCCCACCTACCACATCTCGAGCCCCAAATCCAGCTCTCTGTCTCTCCCTCGCAGGGCAGGAGGGATAACTCCCTCCTCGGGTTGCAAGGAGAAACTCGACTATGCCGAGGCTGTGCTGCACCATTGCCCCTCATTTCTGTTCTGGTGACGTCTCCTCTTCGACCCCCTCCTCACCCTGACCTTCCTTTCATGCAGGACTATCACTACTGCCGCCGCCACTAAGGTCCTGAGCGAACTCGTCTGCCCGTGGTGGCGGAGCCTCGAACCTGCATCAAAATGGCCACTGCCGCCCACCCCCGAGGTCCCCGTAGTGCACCGCATCTCCCTGGACCCCTCTCAGTTCCTCCCCTCCGCTCAGGTGAGCCCCCTCGATGCTGCAAACTCCTAGCTAGGGTTTCTGCTCGCCGTAGCTGCCTAGAGGAAGAAGACAGAGCAAGGGCCGTCGGATCGGCTCTAATCGGACGGTCCAGGATCCCCCGTACCCTTTCGCCCCCTCTCCCTCAATGACGAGGGGGCCCGTGTTGTCAGCCCATTTGAATCCCACTCCCGCGTAGTGGCATGCCCGGGTGGGCCAAATCCCCTCATGCGACCCAGTTTGCCTCTGGATCTAACCTAGTAGCCAACCTGCTCACTTTTTCTTTTTGATTTCTTTTCAGATCTGCTGTATAGCAGTTTGGTTTATATCCAAACAAAAATGAAAAACACCATATTCTGGCCAGATCCAAATTTATATTTGTAGCCACATGTTTTCCTCAACTTCCAGCATAAGAAGTTGACAAAAATAATAATTGGTTGATCCATAATAAATTATCTACCAAGATTGATACTTTTCACTAATATATTTCTTCAGAGAGTTTGATATTTTCAAATGTCATGAACCCAATTGTCCCACTGGACCCACCAAAATTTTCTTCCTAGACTACATATAGCAAAAATAATAAAAACAGGGCATTTCCGACTCTAGAATTTCTATAGGTCAAACCAAATGAGGTTTTGACCTAATTCCAAATACCAGTAAACCTATAAACCAATAAGTACCAAAACCCAGGAGCCCATGAATTATTGAGCTTTTATTGAATTGTGGTGAATTAAATATTTTTGTGCATGGTTTGTTCACAAATAAATTCACCATTTGAGTTCTATAAACCAAAAAGGGTGATTATAATTTCTATGGAAAGGTAATATAAATACCTAGCATGTGTCCTTGGAATCACATCAAAATATTTTGTAGTTTAAAAATGAGGAAAAAGACAAATCCCATCTAATTTCTATAGTAAGGTAATCTTTGGGAATTTCTCAAGGGCATTCTGGTAATTGGTTTAGGGTGAATCCAAGTCTCAGTGAATCAGTCCACCCAATACTATCTAATCACCCAAGGAAATAATTTTTGGAACTACAGAACAATTCTAGTGAATTATTTCCCCAAACTAGAGTTTTAATCACTATAAAATCCCTTATAAATCAATGGGAGTTGATAAAATTGTGAAACCACTTTTGTTGGATTCATTTTATCAATACCTATCTGATGGTATCATCTTTATCTAATGATATCATACAGAACTTTTCCTTGCTCAAAAACCCCTCTCTTAGGTATTTCCTAGACCTCAAATCCGAAGGGATCATCTACCCATGCTTCCACATCTTCTACCGATCTAATCAACCCAATCATCCAGCACCCTTCTAATGTATATATTGTGTTGTATGATTTCTTGCTATATGTATTGATGCTTGAAAGCATTGTTTTGATTTTGGTGTTGCTTGCTTGCATGTTTGCTCGATGACGGTGATAGTTGCGATTATATGACACCGAGAAGAATGAAGCATCGGGATATTCTTATTATGATTGTATTGGTTTTCTGGTATTCTAAAGAAGTCACGGGACATCTCGCTGGTCAAAGGCAAGCCACCTTCTTGCTCATACACCTTGTCCTATTATTTTATCTATGCATGTTTTATCTACTCATTTATGCACAGTGCATTTGTTTTACTATGGTATACTTTTTATGGGGAATGCTTGGCTCCTCCAAATAATTACCCCTTAGTACCATTAGGTACAACCCATTCGTATAATACCTACCTTTCCTTAATATGGTAGATGGTGTTTAAAATCATAACCCCTTGGAGACCCCTTTTTATCCTAAACAAAAAGTGTAGGATGGGAAAGACCCCGGGAAAAAACTTACAAAATGTTTTATGTGAAAACCTTGGTGAGTCTTGGCCTACCAAGTGGTTTGGAAAACGAGAAGGGTTTTGTTTTACAAAATGGTGGACAAGAGATGGAGGAAATATGTTTATGAAAACACGCCTGGCTGTACAGTTCCTAATGCTTGAACGATTAACCCGTGCAACCACATTACTCTAGAATGGGACGGGGCTGGGATGGAAATTTGTCGAATCTGGTATAGGTTCCTCACACTACTACAGGGGTAAAGAATCCCCGGAGGGTGGTCCTTCTCTCTTCAACGCTCCATGCGTAGCATTGACCGGGAGAAGGAATGAAGGGTCTACGGGCCTCGACGCGATACTATGAGACCCTCATTGAAAGCGCAGACCCGTCGAGGTGCAAAACACGATCCGGTTGGCTGGTTACTATATAGGACGTCCCGATTTTGAGGGGATTAACCTCATAGGGTAGGCACTTGTATCGGAGAGGGCATCCGGAAGGTCTTGACAGGTTAGTCGAGCCACGATCGATGTAGATCAGGGACGGGTAATCAGATGGTGTGGGTAAAGTGTACAACCTCTGTAGAGTGTAAATCTATCTGAATACCCGAGTCCTTGGTCATGCACGGTTGTGATGGCTGCTATACGGGGGTGATGGTTTGGTTTTCAAAAAGGACTTCGAAAAAGAAATGGCTTGGAAATGATTTGACCATGAGATGGTCGGAAAATGGAGGAAGTAGTTTGGTCATGAGATGAACGGAAGGAAAACAAATGGGTGACCCAATCCTAGTATTTTCTAAAAACTTTTCAAAAAGGGTTTCCAAAATGTTTTACAAAAGTTTTTCAACAAAGATATAGAGACATTCTATATATACAAGAGAAACTAGTTTGTAAAAGAACCTCTTATGGAGCCATCCTACCATGTCTGTGTTGCATATTCTTTACTTTGTTATCTTAAGGTGGTTTGCGAGTACATTCAAAGTACTCACCGGCATTGTCCTTGGCTATTTACTTGGCCAGGCTTTCAGAAGCAAGAGGAAAGATGGAATTTGCTGACGTCTATATGAGCTAGGCCGTCTTCCCAGTCAGTCGCTTTTAGGTTAAGGCATGACATGGGCTATGCGCTTGAAGACTTCCGCTATTGATGTTGAATCGCCATAATGGCATAAATGTAAGTTCATGTATTCGTTAATTATGGATGTTGTAATGATACTTGTCGGTTATGCTCACGACTCACTAATCATGGGAACGTGAATTGCAGGCATAACGGGTATTCTCGGACCGTAAATCCGGGGTGCCACACATGGGGGGTCATTTAAGATACGTATCACAAACCACACCATCGAAGGTTTGGAAAACAGGTTTGACTTCTTGCTAAGATTTTTCATCTTGACAACTTAATGAAATTAGATCAAACTTGAGCTATGAGTAAGAGCGACAGATTGCTCTTGAGTTAATTGTATTTTTCGAAGGTAGATGGGTGCATATTTTTGGACATAGCGGACCATGCATGTTTTATTGTGATTCCTATGTTCTATGAGTTTTCAAGCTCCGTAGTTACATTAACCCACTTAAATTTCACTACTCCCTCCTATTCAAATTAATGTTTGCCAAATTGCGGATAAGATCAACATTTGCCACAAGGTAGGACCCACATAGATTGGTCATATTGCTCCATGCAATAGATAGGAGAGAGGGGAAATGATTTTTATGTTCTCTATGGGCAACCCACAAGCTTGAGGTATAACTTTATTTTCTCCACAATGTACTACTATGTGACTTAATGTGTACTTTTCTCCTTTTTTACACATTTCCGATGGACTAAGAAAAAAGCAAATAATGGGCCCACTTGGCAGTGTAAAACTCCTAAGCAGGAGTTAGCCTCTTCAGTTTAGTGGGTCCCATGAATCATATCATTATGGTGGAGCTTTTTACTCGTAGTTGCACATATGCTCACCTCTGTCCACGCGACGTACAAGCAGAGAGAATAAAACATAGGCAGGGGAAGAGGGAAGTGATACGTCGAAAACGTATCTATAATTTTTGATGTTCCATGCTTGTTTAGTATCTACTTTGCTTTGCTTTGTCCACACTTTGAGGTGTTTTCATATGTTTTCTGGTACTAACATATTAACAAGTTGCCACAGTGCCAATTGCCTGTTTTCTTCTATTTTTGGTTCCAGAAAGGCAGAAAATCAATATTCTCGGAATTGGACGGGACAAAAGCCAAAGTCAATATTTTGCCGTGGGAAACACGAAGACGAAGTACGAGACAGAGGGGACCCACCACGGGGCCACACCCCCTGACTGCGCCGGTGGGCCCACCCCATGCCTGGGGGTGAAGCCGCCCTGGTGGCTGTAACATCCCAAAAATATTGAACTTGGATCATCAAACTCTAAGCATCAAAATTAGGGTTAACAAAAACTTTTCTAAATAAAATTATGAATGCATGCATATGAGTATACATTGAATTTGAAATTCTTTGGAACCACCTTGTTTGTATGTTTCCTTGCTTGTAAAATGTTTCTTAGGTGAAATAAACATCATCTAAAACATTTCCCACACTTTTCCCAAAGACAAGTAAATCAAAACAAATAAAATAAAGGAATGGTCATTTTGACCAATTTAACTCCCATGCCTACTATGGCTGTCTCAAACTTTCAGAACCTAACAGAAACTTTTCTGGATCTTTGCACCCCTTGATTATACTCATAACAAAGTATCAAGGCCCACTTTGTGATCATCCAGAAACTTTCAAATGCATAGTTTAAATGACAATTCAAAATTGAATCTTTATCATATGGGAAGATCCCACTTTTTCAAAAACTACTCAAACAAGCTCAACTTTCAAAACCCAAGCATCTGCAGACTCACCAGCACCAATCTAGCACACCCACCAAAAATCTTTTCAAAATTCAAAACTTGAATTCATGCGGCCATTTCATCAAACACTTGGCAGACACAAATCAAACAAAATCAAAACACTATAGTGTGTAGTGTTTTGAGCCTAACTGGTTCCCTATCTAGCTCACAACCATCTCAGTAGATCATCTAGCAAGATTAACTAAGCACTAGCACCACTGTGAGCTTGCCAAAACCATCAATGGTGAACAGCCGAAGCCACCCTTGCCACCCCAGTTTAGACATCAAGCTAGGAAAGAAACTAGCCATGCCAACCTTGTCTGGGAGATCAACCATGCCTCACCGCCCCCTCTCGACCAGCCCTGCCTCGAAGACACCGACCAGAGCACCCAGGAATGCTGTGCCCGTGCCTCTGCCAACCGTGTCGAGCATGCGCCAGAGCGCCACCCTCGACCGAAGCCCACAGACCGCGCGCCGCCCTCACCACGTGCATACACGATCACCACCGACCCAGGAGACCGCCAAACATCCCCGTTCGCCGCCTCGTGACGCACAGCCACCGCTCGCCGTCGAAGACGCCGCCTCTACCGCGCAGAGCGTCGCGTGTTCCAGACCAAACTGCACCGCCCCTACAAGCGCATTAAAGTCGTAGAGCCTCTAGCAGCCTGTAGCCATGTCGCCACCGTCGCCTGCCCATGCCGTTTGGTCTCACTGTCGAGACTATAAATAGAGGACTCCCCCGCTCGAATTATTCACACCATTCCACTCCTCTCTCACACAAAAACACCATATCCCCGGAATTTCACCGGAGCCCGCCGCCTCTGGAGAAGAAGGGCGCCATCGATTTCGTCCACCCCAGGAGCTGCCGCGACCACCCCTGAGTTCGCCGTCGTCGACTTCGTCGTTCGCCCGCCTCGCCGACCCTCGCCTGCACCCCGTTGATCCCCCAGCAACCCCACTGGCCACGCTAGGTTTCTTTCTCGCCGGCGTTGCCCAACGTCGACGATGACTCCCAGCCGTTGGATTAGAACTAGATCGAACGACCCACATCGCCCCATACCGCTTTGCACCCCCTGTCTCACTGACGAGTGGGGACACCCACTTAAGCAGCCCGTGGAAGCACTGCGCTTAGCAGGCCGGCCCTTTAACTTTTCCCACGCAGCCCAGTTATTTGAATTAAACCTTTTCCATTTTATTTCAAACTCACTTCTATACCCAGTTTCAAAAATCAACCCAGATCGATTCATTTCACCAAATTGAATGAAACTAATTTTGTTAGAAAGGTCTGGGAATGCTGAATCCAAGCCCATTGGATTCAAGTCATTTGGATCTATAGATCACCCATGGTAAAAATAACAAGGCAGAAGCTTCTCTGCATTCAAATATTTTTCAAATTTAAACCATAATAGCTTTGGAGTTGATTCCAAATCTCAAAAATCACATTGAACCATACCTTTCATAATATATAAAAACATATAAGTTTACTTACAGAAATAATGGTCGAGTAATAAAAGAATGCTACATAGGCATTTCTGTCACTTTATTTAATTGAAATAAAAAGGTAAAACCTTATTAAATTGTGACACCACTTTAAATCATATTCCCATGGACAAAAATATGTGGTGATGACATGTGTCAACATGATCCCATGTTTGGTTTGGAGAATATTAAATCTTAAGTAGTTTTTCAATGAGTAGAAATTACTTTTCTAAAAATAAAAGGAATTAAACCAAGCCTTAATATTGTAATGTTAGAGATGATGTTATATCATCTATAGGACCCTTGTGTGTGATGATTGCAAGTAATTAAGTATTGTTTG
Organism: Avena sativa; assembly: GCA_916181665.1. Taxonomy (NCBI): domain Eukaryota; kingdom Viridiplantae; phylum Streptophyta; class Magnoliopsida; order Poales; family Poaceae; genus Avena; species Avena sativa. Next base: position 112,807,399 of record OV702298.1, read on the forward strand.
GTGATTGTGTACCTCGTATTTATTCATAGACGATAGTACCGACCAAGGATACAAGGAGGAAGGAGGATTCTACGAAGAAGAACCCGAGGAGAACTTCAACCACTGCTCTGCACAAGGCAAGCCTAATACTACCAGTTGAATGTGCAAGCTAACACTTGCAATTTAGCAATCTTATATTGACACCAATGCAAGCCAATATTTGCAAGCTATTAACCTTGCAAGCTAACACTTGCAATGATGAGAGTTAAATAACCTATGCAATTCCCTAAGCATGCTTGGTTAGATACATTTGATGATACCCAATCCTAGTTTTACTTGCAAGCTTCTTACTTTATTTCTTTATCAAAGCTCTTACTTAGATTTTACCTAAGTGAATGGTAGATACTAGAAAGATATGTGAAGGTTGCATAAAGAGCATAAAATTTGGCCTAAGCTAGATAACCTTGATGTCATCCTAAGGCATAAGATTAAACCTAGTTAAACTCCACTAGTGTACCACCCCTCATCAGTGCTTACCCCCACCGGTAGATGCTAGTGCTAAGCATAAAACTGGATCAACTTTAGATGGGAATACTTGGTGGAAAAATGGTTATGAAAACCTTGGAATGATGGATCATTCTATTGAAATGTTTTGGACATGTGTTTCCGAACACTTGATGATTTTGGTGATGAAAATGATGAGGCATGAGCCTTAGCCCTTTATAAAACTGATGGTTGTCTGGATGCGATACCATTCCAATTTTATCGTACAACCACAATACCCGAAGATTGGGTAGGGCTTGACTGGAAACTTATGTACCTTAGTATTAGTTCCCTCACGGCCAAGGTCTAAGCTTAGGCTACCTTGTGAAGATTGTCCACCTGTGCAGTACCCAAGATGACAGTTGGTCATGGTTGGGAGGCCAAACTCACAGGAGAGGTGCTTATAATAGGGCGTGTAATTGAAAGGTTAGGATTGATTATCCGCATATTGAGTATGGTGAATTCAGGATTTGTTCCTGACGGATGTATCGAATGTTGTGGTGAAAGTGTACAATCTCTGCAGAGTGTCAAACTATTCGAATAGCCGCGTCCACGGTTATGGACAGTTGGAGTGTCCATACTGTTCCCCTGTCAGACTTTTCAAAATGACTTGTGAAATGAATTGAGACTTTGACTTGACCACAACAGGGTTGTGATATGAAATACAAGTTCCCACTTAGGTGTTATACAACTTTAATTAGCATTCGTTTCTCCTAAACTTAGTAGAGATAAATCTAGCTTTTGCAAAATAACCCTAGAGCCTAGTGTCCTATTACCAAAAACCCCCTTTCACTTGTTAGTATTAGTTTGCGAGTACTTAAAGAGTACTCATGGCTTTGTCCCTGGCTATTCCCATGGCCAGACTATGAAGAGGAGTACCTGGAGGATGGACCCCAGGAAGGTTACGACAACTAGGATCATCTCCAATCGTCAGCATTGCCTGTGACCCCGAAGATGGAGCTTCGCCCACGCTACCGTTATTATTACGTATTCTGCTGCTTGATTTTGTATTAACAACTGGATCATGAGATCCCTATTTGTGTAAGAACTTATGTACGGTTGTAATGGATGATGTACTATGGTATCCAATTCTGTTATGTCTCGCAAAAATGGTAATCCTGGGGTTGCGATGTATGCCATAACAGGCATCTGGGATTAAAAATCCGGGTGTTGACAGTGGCCCTCCTGCCTCGCCTCTTTGCCTATAAGAAGCCACCGATGCCGAAACCCTAAGTACCTGATCAATATTCCATGAAACCGTCTGTAGCCGCCGCCACCATTGTCCCTAGATCGGGGGGATCTGAAGCTCTTCCCATACCCTGCGTGAGGGGAGATCATCCCGGAGGCCTTCTTCTTCATCATACCAGCCTCCGGTATGAAGCGTGAGTAGTTCCACCTTGGACTATGGGTCCATGTATTAGCTAGATGGTTGTATCTCCTCCTTGTGCTTTCATGTCTAGATCTTGTGAGCTCTATTCATGATCAAGATCTCATCTATTTGTATTCATACATTTTGTGTTTGCGAGGATCCGATGGATATTGAGATTACTATGTCAGATTGATTAATGGTTTTGTCTTATTGATTCTATCATGTCTGTGTTGTTTGTGATCTTGCATGCTCTCCGTTGTTAGTAGCTATCTTGGCCAAGTAGTTGCTAGTGACTCCAAGAGGGGGTATTTATGCTCGATAGTGGGTTCATGCCTCTACTTAATCCAGGGAAGTGACAGAAATATCTACGGTTGTAGATGTGTTGTTCCCACTAAGGAGAAAACAAGGTCTCTTGTTCATGGAACAAGTGGATTGTTTACCTTACACACTTTGCTTAAAGCAGTTGTCTTTTGCTTGCAACTTAATACTAGAGGGGGTTCGGATGATAACCTGAAGGTGGACTTCTAGTCATAGATGCAATTGGATGGAGGTCTATGTATATTGTTGTATTGCCCAATCGAATCTCATAGGATCTTTTTGTCTAGTATTGCAATGTTATTCCTTGCTCAGTCGTGTCAATTGCCCTGCTGTAATTTGTTTACCTAGCATGCCATGTTTGTTTATCTAAGGAGAACACCTTTAGTGAACTATGGACCCCAGTCCAATCTTTACCATTGATACATCTTCCACTGTTACTGTTTACTTGCTGCAAACCATCACCACCTTCCACACCATACAGTTAATCCTTTTTATAGCAACCGGTGAGATTGACAACCTCACTGTTAGTTGGGGCAAAGTATTGAGTTTGTGCTGTGCAGGTTTCCATGTTGCTTACAACACCTTTGGGACGTTTCCTTCCTCATACTGGTTTGGTAACCTTGGTTTCTTACTAAGGGAAAACTTCCTGCTATACTGCATCATATCTTCCACTTGGGGTCTCCCAATGAAGTGCTGCTGCACACATCAGGCAGCAGCGAAGAGAGAAGAGGATTTGAAGGCACTTCGAGGTCAGAGCATTTATGATGGGTTCCTGACACGAGGTACTCCTGTCGCCTTTACAGTGAACTCACTCTAGTCCAGTACTACTAGTAGTAGTAAATTTCCGGACCTATGCATGCAAAAAAAGAGAAGTGTGTTTTCTTCTCCTTCACTGCCTCTCATCTCCTCTCCCCTCTTGCACCGGCCCGGCTCATCTCTCCTTCCTCCACAGCGTGGTGCTGCGCACATGTGCCTTGGTACGGCGGCTGTGTTTTCTTATTTTTTAGAGGGCGCGGCTCTATTTCTCTGGTGTTTTCGGCAGCCGCATTGGTGTGGATTAGGTAGGCTGTCAAGTGGGATCCCACTAAAATCCCACTTCTAGTTCATTTGCCAAAATTTTGAACTAGATTTTGAAAAATGAATTAGAAGTGGGATTTTGGTGAGATCCCACTTGACACCCTAGGAGTAATACATAGGAAGGAAACCACTTTGGTCCTTGGAGGCAAAAATATTCAAACTTTTCAGGTTTCGAAATTTTCACTTTCTTCCCAAACATCAGGAGGGAAAGGTTATTTAATAAGACCGGCCATGCGTTGTAGTACTTCTTATCTTATCTTTATCGTTAAAAAAACTATATAGTTTACTGATTACTTTGAACATAATCTGTTTGATCAAGACTAGCAAATCCAAACATTGGTAATCGTTGGATCTTCTTTTCCATTCTTAGCATCTAGAAGACTCTATTGGTAGTCTTTATCACAATGAACGCTAGTATGAACAAACCTCAAAACACACTTCAGTGCATAGTTTCATGGATCTTGTGCTAACTACATGGACTTGGATGTAATTTTCATTTTATTAGGTCCTCGATGCAACTCGTACTTCCACCGACCGTGTGTTAACTGAAAGAAGCTCTCTCCTAAGTGACCTACCATAGTTAGAAGAAAATGCAACCACCCTAATTATCACACAAAGTGGACCACGGTTTCTCTATTTTTCAAGCTTCCTAGCTAAGTTCGCACACTTCACTGACTTCTTGCTGATTTAACAGACTTATTAGGTCAAACTTGGTCTACAAGTAAGCGCAGTACATTGCACTTGAATTAGATGTCTTTTCTAAGGTAGATGGGTGCATCTTCTTGTAGTTAAACAATGTCGTTGGTGTGAGTTTCCAACTATCTGGAAAAGAACATTCACAATTTCTCAAGTGATGACGAGATTTTTCTTTTACTTAAAGACAGCCCGAAGAATATGGATCTGTATGCCACAAGCCAAGCTTCCTGAAATATTAAGTGGACCAACATGTTTTACTTACGATTCCCATGTTTAATTCTATGAGTTTTCAAACTTCGTCCTAGCAAACTCTATCCACTTGAATGACTTTATGTCGATTTATCGAAATTAGGTCAAATTTGAACTAAAAGTAAATTGTAGGTTGCTTTGAAAGATATGGGAATTTTTTGGATCTAGGTAACCATGAAGGGGTCATTTAATATATCACATACCAACACCGAGAATTTTGACAATAGCTTCAACTTCTTACTAAGATTTTGCATCTTGACAATTTAATGAAATTAGGTCAAACTTGATCTACAAGTAAGCGTGATGGATTGCTCTCGAATTAAATGTCATTTCATGGATAGATGAGTGCATATTCTCGCAGTAAACAAAACCGTCGGTGTGAGTTTCCAACTATCAGGAAATACCATTCTAAATTTCCACGGTGATGACGAGATTGTTCCTTTTCAAAAAGAAAGACTGAAGAATATGGATCTGAATGCCACAAGCCAATCTTTCAGACATATATAGTGGAACGGCATGTTGTACTTACGATTCCCATGTTTTATGAGTTTTCAAACTTCGTCCTAGATAACTCTGTTCACTTGAATGACTTTATGTCGATTTATCGAAATTAGGTCAAACTTCAACTACAAGTAAAGTGTAGATTGCGTTGAAAGTTTTACGAATATTTTTGGAGGTTATCATGGGGCATTCATTTAATATACGTATCACAAACCACACCATCGAGGGTTTTGACAACAGGTTCGACTTCTTGCTGAGATTTTGCATCTTGACAACTTAACGAAATTAGGTCAAACTTGAGCTACGAGTAAGCGCGGTAGATTGCTCTTGAATTAATTGTCTTTTTCGAAGGTAGATGGGTGCATATTTTTGGACATAGCGGACCATGCATGTTTTATTGCGATTCCTATGTTCTATGAGTTTTCAAGGTCCGTAGTTACATTAACCCACTTAAATTACACTACTCCCTCCTATTCAAATTAATGTTTGCAAAATTGCGGATAAGGTCAACATTTGCCACAAGGTAGGACCGACATAGCTTGGTCATATTGCTCCATGCAATAGATAAGAGAGAGGGGAAATGATTTTTGTATTATCTATGGGCAACCCACAAGCTTGAGGTATAAATTTATTTTCTCCACAATGTACTACTATGTGACTTAATGTGTAATTTCCTCCTTTTTACACATTGCCGATGCACTAAGGAAAAAAACAAATAATGGGCCCACTTGGCAGTGTAAAACTCCTAAGCAGAAGTTAGCCTCTTAAGTTTAGTGGGTCCCATGAATCATCTCATTATGATGGAGCTTTTTACTCGTAGTTGGACATATGCTCACCTCTATCCATGTGTTGTACAACCAGAGAGAATAAAACATAGGAAGGGGAAGAGGGCAGCAGCGAAGAGAGAAGAGGAGTTAAAGGCGGTTCGAGGTCAGAGCATTTATGATGGGTTCCTGACATGAGGTACTCCTACCTCCTTTACAGTGTATTCACTCTAGTACAACACTACTAGTAGTAGTAAATTTCAGGACCTATGGACGCAAAAAGAAAAGTGTGTTTTCTCTCTCCTTCGCTGCCTCTCATCTCCTCTCCCCTCACGAACTGGCCCGGCTGATCTCTCCCTCCTCCATAGTGTGGCGTTGCACACGTGTGCCTTGGTACATCGACTATGTTTTCTTCTTTTTTTAAGGGCCTGGCTCTGTTTCTCTGGTGTGTTTGTTAGCTGCATTGGTGTGAAGTAGGTAGGGTGTCAATTGGGATCCCACCATAATCCCACTTCTAGTTCATTTGCCAAAATCTAGTGTACAATTTTGCTCAAATTTTGAACTAGATTTTGACAAATGAATTAGAAGTGCGATTTTGGAGAGATCCCTCTTAACACCCTAGGAGTAATACATAGGAAAGAAACCACTTTGGTCTTTGGCGGCAAAAAGATTGAAACTTTTCATGTTTCGAATTTTTCACTTTCTTCCCAAACATCAGGAGGGAAAGGTTATTCAATAAGACCGGCCATGCACAATAGTACTTCTTGTCTTATATTTTTTGTCAAAAAAACTATATAGTGTACTAATAACTTTGAGCATGATATGTTGGATCAAGACTAGCAAATCCAATCATTGCTAACCGTTCGATCTTCTTTTCCGTTCTTAGCATCTAGAAGACTCTATTGGTAGTCTGAACGATAGTATGCACAAACCTCAAAACACACTTTAGTGCATAGTTTCAGGGAGCTTGTGCTAACTACATGGACTTGGATGTAATTTTCAATTTTTATGAGGTCCTCGATGTAACTCGTACTTCCACCGACCATGTGTTAACTGAAGCACCTCGCTCCTACGGGACATACCACAGTTAGAAGAAAATGAAACCGACCCAATTATCACACGAAGTTGACCATGGTTTCTTATAGTTATATTTTTCAAGCTTCCTAGCTAAATTCGCACGCTTCACTAACCTCTTGCCGATTTAACGGAATTATTAGGTCAAACTTGATCTACCAGTAAGCGTAGTACATTGTACTTGAATTACATGCCTTTTCTGAGGTAGATGGGTGTATCTTCTTGTATTAAAACAATGTCATCGGTGTGAGTTTCCAACTATCTGAAAAAGAACATTCTCAATTTCTCGAGTGATGACGAGATTGTTCTTTTACATAAAGAAATCCTGTAGAATATGGATCTGAATGGCATAAGCCAAGCTTCCCGACATATTAAGTGGACCAACATGTTTTACTTACGATTCCCATGTTTAATGCTATGAATTTTACAACTTCGTCCTAGCAAATTTTACCCACTTGAATGACTTTATGCTGATTTATCGAAATTAGGTCAAATTTGAACTAAAAGTAAATTGTAGGTTGCTTCGAAAGATTTGTGAATTTTTTGGAGCTAGGTAACCATAGATGGGTCATTTAATATATCACATACCACCACCAAGAATTGTGAAAATAGCTTCAACTTCTTACTAAGATATTGCATCTTGACAATTTAACGAAATTAGGTCAAACTTGAGCTACAAGTAGGGCGATGGATTGCTCTTGAATTATATGTCATTTAATGGGTAGATGAGTGCATCTTCTCACAGTAAATAACACTATCGGCGTGAGTTTCCAGCTATCAGGAAATCAAATTCTAAATTTCCACAGTGATGACGAGATTTTTCCTTTCTGAAAAGAAAGTCTGAAGAATATGGATTTGAATACCACAAGCCAATCTTTCAGACATATATAGTGGACCGGCATGTTTTACTTACGATTCCCATGTTTTATGAGTTCTAAAACTTCGTCCTAGCTAACTTTGTCCGCTCAAATGACTTTATGTCGATTTATTGAAATTAGGTTAAACTTCAACTGCAAGTAAACTATAGATTGCGTTGAGAGTTTTACGAATATATATTTTGGAGGTAACCATGGGGGGGGGGGTAATTTAATATACGTATCAGAAACCACCACCGAGAATTTTGACAATAGGTTTGACTTCTTGCTGAGATTTTGCATCTTGACAACTTAACAAATTAGGTCAAACTTGAGCTACTAGTAAGCGCGATAGATTGCTATTGAACTAATTGTATTTTTCGAAGATAGATGGGTGCATCTTCTTTTAGTAAGGAATGCTGTTGTGTGAGTTTCCAACTATCAGGAAAGAACATTATATATTTTCTGAAATTAGGTCAAATTTGAGATATAAGTAAGCGCGATAGATTGCTCTCGAATTGAATGTCATTTCATGGGTGGTGCATCTTATCGCAGTAAACAACACCATTGTTGTTGTTGATGGAGCTTGACGGGGAGGAAGAGGTTGAAGCTATCATGTAGATCCCCGGCAACGGTGCCAGAAAACTTGTTGATGGCTTAGTTGACGTGGAGCCTGTTGGGAACCCCAAGAGCAAGGTGTGAAGAAGCATAGCAGCAAGTCTTCCCTCAGTAAGAAACCGAGGTTATCGAACTAGTAGGAGGAAGGAAACGTCACACAGGTGTTGCAAGCAACACAGAGACCTACACAACACAAACCCAAGACTTTGCCCAACTAACAGTGAGGTTGTCAATCTCACCGGTTGCTATAACAAAGGATTAAACGTATTGTGTGGAAGGTAATGGTTTGCAGCAAGTAAACAAGTAACAGTGGAAGATGTATTAATGGTAAATATTGGACTGGGATCCATAGTTCACTAGAGGTGCTCTCCTTAGATAAACAACATGGCATGAAGGGTAAACAAATTACAGTAGGGCAATTGACAAGAACTGAGCAAGGCATAACAATGCAATACTAGTCAGAAAGATCCTATGAGATTCGATTGGGCAATACAACAATATACATAGACCGCCATCCTACTGCATCTATGACTAGAAGTGCACCTTCAGTTTATCATCTGAACCCCTTCCATTATTATGTTGCAAGCAATAGACAACTGCTTTAAGCAAAGTATGTAAGGTAAATAATCCACTTGTTCCATGAACAAGAGACCGTTGTTTTCTCCCTAGTAGCAACAACACATCTACAACCAAAGAGATTTCTATCACTTCCCTTGGAAACTAGAGGCATGAACCCACTATCGAGCATAAATACCCCCTCTTGGAGTCACTAGCAACTACTTGGCCAAGATAGCTACTAACAATGGAGATAATGCAAGATCACAAACAACACAGACATGATAGAATCATAAAGACAAAACCATTAACCAAACTGACATAATAATCTCAATATCCATCGGATCCCCGCAAACACAACATGCATGATTACAAATAGATTAGATCTTGGTGATGAACGGATCTCACAAGATCTATACATGAAAGCACAAGGAGGAGATACAGCCACCTAGATACTACATGGACCCATAGTACAAGGTCGAACTACTCACGCATCATACCGGAGAGAAGGCCTCCGGGATGATCTCCCCTTTGGCAGGGTGCCGGGAAGAACTTCCGATCCCCCCGATCTAGGGACGATGGTGGTGGCGGCTATATAAGGTTTCATGGAGTATTGATCGGGTACTTAGGGTTTCTGCATCGGGGGCTTCTTATAGGTGAAGAGGCGAGGCTGAGAGGCGGCCAGGGGCCCCACACCCTACCCAGGCGCGGGCATGGCCCACCCACGCCTAGGGGGTCTGGCCGCCTTGGTTCGTTTCTACGTCTCGTCTTCTGTATTCTTGTCCCCCACGGTAAAATATTGACTTTGGCTTTTGCCCCGTCCAATTCCGAGAATATTTATTTTCTGCCTTTCTGGAACCAAAAACAGAAGAAAACATGCAATTAGCACCGTGGCAACTTGTTAATAGGTTAGTTCCAGAAAATATATAAAAACACCTCAAAGTGTAGAAAAAGCAAAGCAAAGTAGATACTAAACAAGCATGGAGCATCAAAAATTATAGATATGTTCCCAACATATCAAGCATCCCCAAGCTTAACTCATACTCATCCTCGAGTTGGTAAGTGATAAAAAGAATAATTTTTGAGGTGACATGCACCATCAAAACCAAGATCAAACCATTTGCAAGCATTGAAAGCTGGGATCAAATAACTCTAAACATGTGCATGAAAGATGGAGTTCTAACAATAGGACATAGTAACTATGCATGCAACATGAAAGGCTACAAACAAAGATCATGAATAACATGCATTGAAAAACGTTTGTTTGTTTCACATACAGAAAACATGGCATAGTGGCACTCAACTTGTCCCTCATAGAGTAGAAAATAGATGCATATGGCACCTTCAAAGTTCACAAGGGTGACTAGAAACAAATAGCACAAGAACAAGTAATATCACAATATGCATCAATCAATAAGCTTTGGGATACTGCACACATAATGACAACTATGCTCTCTTAATGGTGCCTAAACATAGAAGGTGGAGACTCAAATAATGGTGAAAGAAAGGCCCTTCACAAAGGGAAGCAGGGATTTCAAGTTTCAAAAAGAGCTTCCAAAAATTATGGTACTTGTTAGCTTTCAGCCCTCATTGCCCCTATCATAAACATCTTGAAGTGAGGTTAAAGTGAACAAACTATGGAGTATATGCTTGACAAAGTATAAGTTGGCAATCTCAAGTCCCTTGAATATGAGGGCCACACCTCATGCTACTCAACTTCAGTCACCTATGAGTTCTTGTCATTGTAAGTACATGCATATCATAGAGAACCACCAACGGGGTACCCCTTGCACATGGTGCAGGAGCTATCCCATAACCAAAATAACAAGGCAAGTAGACAATGAGCATCGCAGTGATCGTTTTATTTACTATATGCATAGGTTTTTACTGAGGATGCTTCATAGATAGCTCACTATGGTGATGCTGCAAGTTTCCACCATGATTAGGCATGGCTTAGGCTAGCAGCCTAGGCGTTTCTCTAACACAAAATACAAACTACAAGTTCCCTCTTTATTTCACACCGGTGACATCCATAGACAAAAGAGCATGGTATCAACTGAGTACAAAGTACAAGTGAAATGTTGAAAACGTTCCCCGTGATAGCACAACTCTGCTAATTCCAACGTATAAGTGCAAGCATATACAACATAGACGACACAATGGTTCAATTTTATTAGGGGCAAAGAATATAAAGTGTGCCATCAAGTTCGTGAGGGCTTTAATCACTAAGTTTTCACATAACAAAATACTTTTTAATTGGAAGATAGCTGAAAACAAGAAATATACTTGTAATGGTGTAACACACCATGCATAGGAGTTTATAGTGGACACTTTGGAAAAACTTGGTTTCTTGGGAGTTGGAAGCATGAGTAGAGCTTACTCATACAAGTGGAGGGTAGGAAAGGACCCGGAGCAACCAACTAAGAGAGCAATAATGGCCATAATTATACAAAGCAACAAAACATTACTAATCAAAGCATAGAGTGGTACTACAAGTAAAGTACTAGATGATCATAGAGGCTATGGTGACTTGTCATAGTCATAACATGGTGTGAACATGTTCCAAGTCAACCCAAACAAAGCATCAAAGGAGAATACCACAATACTATGCTTTTGCATGCTAAAACAACGCATAATTTCTTCAAGGCACACTAAGCAATCCCAATTGTTTGGAACAAGACATGCTACAGCTATAATCACTAAGCATAAATTCAAAACAACACCTAGAAGTCTAAGTCTAAGTCACAGTCAGTGCAAGCTCCTCTTGCACTTACAAGCAAGAACTTAGTATTGCTTTCCAACACTAAGCAACTTATTTGCAAAACAACACAGTGAGAACGGGGATCCAAACTACTTTATTCAAGCAAACTAAACAACCTAAGCAAAGCAAATGAAAGCTAAGATGCTCCAAGAACAACACAACACTGCATGAAACAATAAAAACGAAGTGTCTAGACAGACCTAAGCTTTTTATTGATGAAGAAGGGGATGCCTTGGGCATCCCCAAGCTTTGACGCTTGTACCTCTTGGATATTTCTTGGGGTGACACCGGGATGGCATCCCCAAGCTTGAGCTTTTGTCTATTCTTCATCTCATTACAGCATTCTCTCTCTACACCTGAAAGTTTTCCTTCATACAAAACATCACACAATGTGACACCCCCGGGATCAGGACTAAACAAATCCCAGACCTCCGTCTGACATAAGCTTAACCTTGAGCTCGAGGACATCCAGCGAAGAATTCGGTAACACAACAGTGACCCTACGACACAAAATTTATTACAGCAAGCTCATAACTGAGCAGAGAACCAAATTAGTACAAGCAGAGGTCACTGACCACAAACATCAAACAAACGGAAGGCAAATTATGCTATTAAGTATAGCAAACTTAACAAATGGCCTAAGAGGCCTGAAGCATAATGATGACGTCCCAGCCCATAGATTCCAGGCTGCCGGCCGAGAACCCCAAGCTACTCGTCGATGTCGATATAGTACAAAACTGATCTTCAGGGAACACTTACTCTGCCAAAAGTATCAACAAAGCAAGGGTGAGTACAGGGTGTACTCCGCAAGACTTCTGGCTAGTGGAGTTGTTTTGTGAAAAGCCATCTTTCTTTATAAAACAAGAGAGGGAGAAGAATCTCGTCTAATCAGAGTATTTTAAAAGGGGATAAGAGAGCGACGTCTCCGAAATATAGATCATCATCTTTTGATATCCACCAATCATCATCATCTACCAACTAGGATCACCCCTCGTACCCATGAGGAAGCATCCTTAAGCACACGTTGATCTGCCAAGTTTTACGATTAGGTTATAGTTCTCTATGATCTTAGAATCTAGTCACCAAGCGTTCATAACCGTGAACACGGCTTTTCAAAAAGATTATTACCCTGCAGGGGTGTACAACTTTACCCACACGTACTAACCTTCTCTTAATGCCACTAGATAAACCCTCTTCCTTGGAAGGCCAACGGAGGGTGGTTAGACATGACCTTTACCTTGCTTTCGCCGAGACCATGAGTCATACAATAAGTATGGCTCCGCCATAATGGATTAAATCCCGAAGCCAGTACATAAAGATGTGAGGCGAGGTTGGTTTACCAGGGGCGCCATCTACCCCAAGCAACCCCGACCACGCTTACCTACCTGTTATGAATGCACCTTCACCCGACAAATCTTTCAAAAGATTTTCTATGCATATGTCGAATGGAACGCCTAAACTATGTGACTCATGGAATCTACTAGGCAAGTTAGTTGGTCATGAGGTTGTCCAGGCCCCATGTGGTTGTACGCTCGTCTTGGTTCCAAAGGCAAGAACTCAGGTCCTAGTGGTGGCGAGCATGGGACTAGAAAAACCACATCCCAGCATGGCCTCCCATACAAGCCTTAGCATGTTTAACTCATATCACTGATCTCATATCATCATGTTTCTCCTGTCATACTAGATTCTCTGCATCTGATACATCATCTGGATGGACCAGAACTGACAACGATGCATGGCTAAGCAAGACAAAGATATACGCTCTAGCAATACACACAAGCCAAACCTAGTTATGCTAGGAGTAGTGGATCAGGTAATATAAGCTCAATGGGTGTAATGCAATAGATAGGATACTCTATCTATCGATAAAAGACTACAGTAGAATTGTATGCATCATGGAAGGAATTGAAATGCTTTCGAAATCATACGATGATATCATGGTGGGGCTATGCTTGCCTTTGCCCGTTGATAACCGATAAGAAGATCTTTGGGATCCTTGTACTTGACTTGGTTATAGTTGGTCAAGTATTGTTCGTCGATCTTCGATCTTCAATGGTGTTGATCTCGGTCTTCGATCTCGATCTCGTATTCTACCGGGAAGAACCAAAACACCGGAAAGAGAGGGAAACAATCAACACATGGCATCGATGTAATGCTCAAGCAAGGATGATGATATGACAAGTTAAATTATATTGAAAAGTAACCCTAAGGCATGCTCGACGATTTAATCGGGGTTCCGAGGGGTGAAAACCCTAACTCAGGGAAACTCCGGATGTATATGAGAGGGGTTATTATGTTCTTCTAATTATACTTGTCATTTAAGTTGTTGAACAATGCATGATTATAGCTTAAATAGATATATTTCATTTTTCTGAACATTTTGATATATTATTTGTATTTTTCTGCATTACAGATTAAAAGTTATTGAATTTACAATATTCAAAACAATTTCTGAAATTATTAAAACTTTTCTTAATTTAAATAAACTGGAAATACTTTTTACACCGAGGGCTGGGCTATCCCTAGAGATAGACGGGTGGGGCAATAGCCACCTCAGCCTCCACGCAGGCGAAGTGGGACAGGGGGGCGGTTTGTTATTTCTCACCGAGGCAGTAGCTAGCCAGATAGGCTGACTAGTGGGACCTGGTACACGTTGGCAAGTCACGCAGGTGCCACGCGGGCTCGCGGGCCAACGGGCCAGACGGCGGCGAGGAACGGTGGTTGAGTGCATGCGAGCATGCGGGGATGGGCGTGACTGGCTCAGCGAGACGTGGGCGACCGTTTAGCGGTAGCGCCGCTCTGTTTTGGTTGTCGGAGTGGCGACGGCGAGCTTGTCTGACGGCGGAGCAGGGCAGCAAACGGAGACAGAGTGAACTAGAGGTAGAGGGGGCAAGAGAGAAGGTCCACATGGACCAGTATCTCACCAGGAGCTTGACGAAGGGGTCGGCGGAGCAAGGCGAGCTCGAGAGGCGCCGGATTTTGACGACGAGAGCTGCGGCAGCCGACGGAGACGAGGCTTCAATTCAATAGATTGAGGGCATGCGGGGCTGCCTGACCTAGCTAGGATGATTCAGCGCAGCAGGGCGAGCTCAGCAGTGGCCTCAGAGCGGCGAGAGGAGGCCGGAGACGGCGGGGCACCGGCGAGGTCAGAGGCTAGGGTTAGGGTTCTTGCAACCTGTGAGCGGAAGGGAAGGAAAGTGGAGAAATGCGGCTTGCCTAGGGTTCTCGGCGGAGGCGCGGTGATACTTGTAGTCAACCGGGGGCGGCGGCATGCATCTTGGCGCGGCCGACGGCGGCGCTGGCGACAGCGAGGAGCTTCCTCGATCCACCGGCGAGGAAGATGACGGGGAAACGACAATGAAGGGGTACAGGCCGGTGGCAGGCCGAGGTGGGCCGCGGGAGGCTGCTGGCTGGTGACAGGGATGGAAAGAGAGAAGTGGGCCAGCCCAGATAGGTTGGCTGGTTCCAGTTTATTCTTTCTAAACATTTTCCATTTTCTGTTTTCATTTCCTGTTTATAATTTCAAGTTCAAATCTGTTTTGAGTAATTTGAAAATACCAGAGATATTTATAAAATATATGAAATTAGTTTAGGGGCCCTTTTAGTCCAATTGGGATCCAAATATTTTGGATTTTGCAAATATTTTCAAAATCACTTTGAAGGAATTTCAAAGAGAGGGGAGATATTAGGGTGTTAGGGTTTGCATTATTTTGTTTAGTGCAGAATTTAAAAATATGATGCTCATGATGCACAAAACAAACCCTAATATATAATTAGCTAAAAGTGGGGTGTTCAGCTCTATCCCCTTACGAGAATCTCGACCCGAGATTCCAAAGGTAGGAAACGAGACAAAGAGAGAAAGAAACTAGGTCACTCTAAGGATAAGAGGGAAACTCACTAAACATCACACATAGTATCTCATGGTCAAATCATGGATGGAGTGTTCAAAAACAAATCTGATATGACAACATGAAACACGCCAAGGTAACAGAGGAAACAAGAGGAGAAGGTTTTCAAATTGTGAGATGGATGGTCTTCATAAGGATTGAGACCATGGAACTTACAGGAGGTTTTGAAGCTTCTGAAGAAGAAAACTTCCAGAAGAAAGAACATGACCACAGGTTTCGGTATGGAACCTCTACTAAACGGCTTAAGTAGAGATTTCAGGTTGCAGAGATAGGATCAACAAAACCAAGCTATTGAACTACTTTTGAAACAAAAGAGTCACTTTTTCATCCAACAAAAGGCTTAAGACAGAGAGGTGTTTTGTGGAGAGGACTCATAAGAGTCACAAGAAACATGTAGCAAGAGAAACTACTGACTACCAAAATCATAGCCACTCTTATAACATGGTTGAGAAAACGAGGGAAACTCTTTATTCATCCAGGTATACCAGGATCTTTGCCAAAGATCATGATATCACTTTACACCACTAGATGAATAAGTAAAGAAGATTCCTAATGACACGAGAAGAAAGAAACTTCATTCTCAGACTTCAATTACTTGGCACAACAAGACGCTTGCCAACATAATGGGTCTGGAGGATTGACCGAGAGACATTTAGCAACTCTACTTTAAATGTTCTCCTTGATGTTCGAGAAATCGATCATCAAGTAAAGATCAAACTTCGGATACAAGGAAAACCATAAGAATAACTCCTATAATAAATCATAGAATAAGCCTCATGAAGAGTGGTTAAAATTGCTAAAGCCAAGAGAATATAACAAAAGGTCTTTCCGGCTAAGTGTGTCAACCATTACATCATTTTTTCCAGACTTGCAATGAGACCTATGTCAAAACCTTGAGGAACACCAACCATCATTGCTGCTTCAGATTCAGCTTTGGTTACGTGAAATGATACTTCAGACTCAGCATGTCCGAATATAAAGTTTGCAATATTTACCTAAGAGGTAAAGTTACTAGATTCTCAAGATAGGAACTATTGTGTAAAATTCCAAAATACTGTGCTAGATTGCTAGATCCATGTATTAGCAACTTGTCGAGAGACATCTGCTCCTACATTGGGGTACTTGCAATAAAATACACATGTATCCTTAAAGGAACTGAGATAACTCTTCTCGAATCCACGACGACATGTTTCAAAAATTGCTTGTGAATCAGAGAAGGTTACTTCTAACATCCATAACTCATACTTCGAAATGATCCGAAGAAGGTTCTCAAAATTTTCCAACATTTATGTCAACTATTCCATATGAATTTAATCTAGCATGGAGAGAATAAGATTGTGATCAATGGGCTCAACAACAAACTTATCGAGACACTCCAAGAAGATGGACTCATATGTTGCTTGAACAAGGCGGGAATATTGGTCAGACCAAAGAACATGAAGATGTACTCAAGTGAAACATCACAAGTAGAAACACCATCAAGATAGTCCTTGGAACTGAGTTTGATTTGACGATAACCCAAATCAAATCAAAGATAGGGGAAGATAACATGTCCACGAAGGAAATACTATCATTCTTCAACATGAACAAAACTAGACATCCCTTTTAGAAGGAACAAGTCGGATAGAACTTTTGTCTTACAACTGTCCAAGTTGTTGTTTAAGCTCGACCAACTAGTTCAGGGGTATCCAGTACAGATCCTTGGAGAAAAGAGCAGTTCAGAGAACTTGCTTGCTCAAAAACTTGACAACACGGTCATGTGGCAACATGGCGATACTTCTAGGAAGACGTCCAGAATATCATGAACCACTGATATGTCACTTAGTTCGAGAGGGAACTTGCTTGTAATGCAAGAGGACATAGTCTCAGAGTTTTGGCACGAGCCTAACTCTTTGACAGAAGAGAGTGCACTAGAATAACGAACTTGGTAGCACAATCATCATGTGCTTAGTGACGGGGTTAACTAATCACGCTAAGAATGACAAAAATGTCCTTAGAGTTCAAAACAATAATGTCACATCCCAAATTTTTCCAAATTTTGTAATGTGAAAAATAAATAAACAAAATAAATAATTGTTGAAATTTAGAGTGAAAAGAAACTTTTGATTCCAAATGGAAACTTAAAATCCCATCTTGAACAAACTTTGATTAATATTTGAATCCAATTAAATTCAAATCAAGTGGAATGCTTCCTTCATAAAAGCATCTTGAAAATTTAAACACTTGGAAAATAAACCAAAACTCTAAAACCCCAAAGGAATAAAATCATTTCCAAGATATCTCTAAGCCTATGGTTTTGATCCATATAAAATTTTGTCAACAAACGTTTATAAATGATCAAGAATGAAAAATAGAAATATTATAAAACCATATGAATTGGTTTCACTTTATTTGGAACCATAGATAAAATCTCATGAATTTAATAAGATAAGGAAATTGAATTTCCAAAGCTAATAAAGCACCTATCTAAAAATCCATACCAAATGGGGAGCAAATAATCCTAAAGATATTTAAAAGGATAAATAAATATTAAATAAAAATATACAAATTGGAATCACCAAGTTTAGGTCTATAAATAAAAATATATGGATTTTATAAGATAAAGAAAGAAGTATTAAATGAGGAATACTTAAGGACCAAATTAAATCTTGGCCTAATCCATAAGCAAATGGAATAGTTATAATCCAAATCCAAATAAAAGGAGAAGAGAATTTTCAAATAAAATAAAAGGGTATTAACCAAATTCTGTTTCTATTTCAATAAAGACAAAAATCCCTATTGGAATTGATTAAATAAATCATGGGAAAATAATATTGGAATATACCCAAGTGGTATAAAAGTTATTTAATTAACATAAATGGGATCAAAGAAATCTTCCAAATAAAATTTATGAAATTAAAACTATAATTGATTTCATTGGAATTAAAACAAATACCAATTCAAATGATTAATAAATCATATTAAAAATATTCCAAAATAATTCAAGGTGAGTTTTTGACACCCTAATAAATAAATAAAACCTACTAAAAATATTTGGAAGGATTTAGATTTCAAATGGACTTTGAAAACTTTTTTAAATCTTATTTGAATAAAAGCAAGGGCCTATTTTAAATAATTAAAAGACCCTAAAAAGAATAAATAAGTTATTCTAAATTTGACTTCAGAAAATATTAATAAACAGTATTTGAAAATACTCAAAGATTGTTGGAAGTTTGAATTCAAATAGTGCTTGGTTTGTTTGAATAAAAATCAAAATAGATAAATAGAAAAAGAAAAGGGAAAAACAATCAGTACAAAAAATGAAACAAAGCCAACTAGCCCAGCAGGCCCAACCCAGCCCAGCAGCGCAGCCCATTTCTTTCCCTCCCCCGAAACGTTTTCCACTCAGAAACCTCCCCCCTCAGTCGCTGACCGCTGGCCCCCATCTCGCCTCTCTCTCTCACTCGCTGTCAACCTTGCCCCACCTGCCAGGCCATCGTCTCTACCCGCCGCGGTGACCGCGCCTCCTCCCGACCGTTTCTGGCGAATTTTGCTCGGCGTCAATACGCGTTGATGGCGCAGTAATTTCTCCCCTCGACCACGCCTTCTTAACCGCCACTCCCTCCTCTCCGTTCCCCCCAGACTCCATTCCTTCTCTGCCACTGGGCTGTTCCCATTTTGCGATGCACCGTCCTCTCCTCCGACGAGCTCTCCGAGCAATTCCGGCCAGCACCCTCACCCCCGCAAGCCCTGCTTCACGCGAGCGTGATCCCCAGCCTCTGGCGCATCTCCCTGTGCTTTTTGTTCATCCGTGCGAGCACCGTATCGTCGACAACGACCACACCCAAACACCGTCGTCGTCTACTACCTCTCCGGCGAGACCCCCTGGTAACTCCTGACCACCCCATCCCCTCTGACTGATACTCGCCTGAACCTAATAGCATTGTTTGTTTGGTTTGGCGTGAACCGTACACTCGCTTCCGACGACAAACAGACAAACCCAACGCAGACGTGAACTCCGGCGAGCAATACACGCCATTACTCTGCGCCCCTCAGTCGACAACAACCACCTTGAGCATCCCCACGCCGCGGCGAACTCGGTAAGCATATTCCCTCTCTCCCGCGCTTCCTGTACTCGCCATACCACGACTGGCAGAGCCACCCTACTGCATAGCCGCCGCTAGCGCCACCCAACTCTGGTTGCTCGCTTATCAGCCGTTAGATTTAGATCGCAAGGCTACGAATAGATGACTGAAGCGAACCGTTATGTTAAATATGTGCCGCACGATCTACTTTAAATTCAATGATCCACAGCACGCGATCCACGCGAACCGGTATGGACCAATGAAAAACAGACACGTGGCCAGACTTTTGTTTTAAAAAACAGAAACTATTCTATTAGATACTCAAACTTGCAAAATTCATAACTTTCAAACCACACGACGAAATCTTGCAAATTTTATATCAATGGAATAAGAAAGACAAACCCTATCCAACCATGCACTTTGTTTAGTAAATTGCTTCTGTTAAATTGGTTGTTTTTGCAGAAACTTGTGTAGGCATAATTTGAATATAAAACTCATTCTAAAAATATTTTTGTGATAAAATCTTTGGCAAATGGATAGTTTTGAACCTACTGACCTTAGAAACCAACTCATGGATTTGAAAATGTATTTGGTAAAGCTAAAGAGTAAATCTTTGATTTAAAGCATTTCTAGTCAAATAAAAATGTTGTTTATATGTTGGAAATACTTTTTGGAGAAAAACCTTTGGGAAATGTTTTGATTTAAAGTCTCTGACCCCAAACACCAAATTTTAGAATTAAAAATGTATTTGATGAACCCTATAAGGATTGTTACTTTGCTAAAGGTATTTTCGACCACATAAAATATTGATTTGGTTTAAAAATGATTTATATGTAAAATCATTTGCAAATGATTTTGCCACTTATATAAAATGACCAATACGTGTTTTATAATGTTTATAACCTATTAGAAACCACTTTTCCAAATAAAACAATCTTTGGCATGCTTGCATGCATTGCTTTGTTTCTATTATTTTATGTGATGTTTTGCTTGAATGGTAGATTGAATTCTTGATTGCTTGATTGAATTGTAGTGAAATTTGAAGAGTGTGATCATTGCAAGATCAAGTAGTGAACTTATAATTCTCTACCAAAAAGGAAAGTGATGCTTCATACTTTTGTCACATTATTTTCACTATGCATTAGTGATATTTCTAAAGTAGGACTTGCATGGAATTTTTGCTAAGTGTAAACTATGCCATGGGAAATCCTAGTAGATGAAACCTTAGTAGAAATTTCCTAATTTAAGATTCCTACTACTATCATGCTTAGATTAGCTAGTAGAAAACAAGGGTGGAATATATTCATACTATGGAATATTTCTAAGTCAAGGACTTGTGTTTTGTTTAATAAAACAACCAAGTGAATGAATCACCTGGGTGGAATGGAAGGAATGGTTTATGTTGAGTGGTTACACAAGGCCCATTTCTATGGTTTACCTTGTGTATCTCACTTGTGGATGGCCACCCAGGAACAAAGAGATTTGGGATGTCAAATGTTGAGAAGCTTCAAGTGCAGCCACTTGGCATTATGGGCTCTGCCTGGATCATATAGGTTGCAATAACTTAGCCAAATGGACAGTTGGTGGTAGGGGTTTGATAGGTTGGAACGCGTCCATTCTGGTCTAAGGGAAGGCTTCTGAAAGATCTTGTCTTGGTGAAACTAAGTCTTCTGGGGAAAGTGGACCACCTCTGCAGAATGTAAAATCTAAGTACTTAGCCATGTCCCTGGTAAAGGACAATTTGAGCATCAAGACATGGAAGCTATCAAGAATCTCCTCATCCCAATTTCTAAGTTAAAAACTTGTGGTTGAACAAGGGTTGAAGGATCACCAATTTCTATTGGGAGATGCCTTGGGTGATTTTGTCAAGCAAATCTTAGTGTTTTCAAATGATAAGGAAAAACTATTTTGAGCAAAGCAAGCCTAAGCTCCACTTAGCCAAATGCATATAGATGATAGACTGCACTATATTACCATAGTATCACTTGCCAATACAATTCAAATGTATTGACCATGTGGCTGTAACTTATTATGTTGCAGGCTTGTTTGATGTTAGTGAAGTGTGTTGATTAGGATTACAAGTCTACAACCAACATGTTTGCCTGTGGCACTTTGAAGATGAAGGACCCCATGCTATTGTTATATTCTGCTGCATCGTAATGAGATATCCAAATGAGCTATGTAAGATGTAATAAATTATTTTATTTCTGGTTATAAAGTTGTATTATAACCTTTGTTTCTTGATATTACATCTTAACTGTGGATGCTAGCTATTGATCCAGGGACTAGCATTGTAAACACAGGGATCTATACCTTATTAAAGGTTGGGACCTCTACAAATAATAATTGCTAAGAATCTCAGATAGCCACATTATTACGCACATGCATCACTCACGAGTGCGAAAGCTCAAGGAAGGGTGGGTAAATATGTGCAAGAGCATCACTGCATTAAGGGTTCATGAAACTCAGCACGAACTCTTACTATAGAAGGGTGTGATACTTTAAGATAGAAACAGATAGAAGCTTATCGGTGATTCTTAATCTGCGGATTACAACACTTTGACCTGGTCCTAGATATGACGAGGTACTGGAGTTTTTTCTCCTAGACATCCCGAAATGGTTTGTCATGACGGACCACAAGAGTATCTTACATCGGAAGACACCGATGCACATTTACTACTTGGCTACCAATTGGTAGACAAAGGTCAGAAAACAACAAGGGGAAAGGAACATGCTCAGGATAGAATCCCGAGATGTGGGTGCATAAGTCAAAAATCTTCCGAAAACCAATGCATAGAAGGGTAAGGTGTGGCAGAGTCACGAGTATAGATGCGAGACTCTCGAGGAGTACTCTTGTCGTGATCTATTTGGTTCCATTAAAGAACATCTGCCATAACATGTGGTAGGGAAAGTCCTTAATTGTCACAATTAATCGCGACAAAGGCCACAAGCTTGAAGGCTAGAATTGTAATACAAGCCATACTGAGGTAATGTATGAACATTAACGATAGAGGTCAACAAAGGGATATTGGGTTAAAGGTGAGCTTCATGTACAATATTCACAATACTAGAATCCAGCACAATCAGGGATCTTCTGTTCAAGTCCAAGGGTTAAAACCAAAAGAAAGGAGTAACTACTACTTGAGTGTCATAGTGTACACTTCAAGATAGTTTTCACGAGGTAGCTTCCAGAAGAAGAAACAACTTCTGAAGTACCCAAGAAAATGAAAAAGGAGGCACAGAAGGCGAAAGGAAACCTTGAAGCCTAGAACAGAATAATGAAGATCCAACAATATAATATTGTGGGTCCAAAAGATGGAGAGATCATGATAGAAAGGAATCTCTTAGATGAGCAAGAGCAAGGTGAACAAGGAATTCACATCACACACAACTCTAGAGAACTCAACACTAGGTCAACTGGCTTAGAAACGACATGCCAAGAAGGCACCTAAGCTTTGAAAGACTAGAAGAGATATCAAAACTTTTCTAAAATTTACACCACATAAGATAACCCAGAGTTATAGAGAAAATGGATAAGGAGAAAAGAAGCATACTAGAGTTTTCGCAAATACTTTTCATCTTTGAAAATAGTTTTCACAAGCACTAGACTCAACATCGACCAATAGCAAGGTTTTCCTACGGTCGGTACTGCTTTGATACCAAGACCCGTGACACCCCCGGGATCAGGACTAAACAAATCCTAGACCTCCGTCTGACATAAGCTTAACCTTGAGCTCTAGGATATCAAGTGAAGAATTCGGTAACATAATAGTGACCCTACGACACAAAATTTATTACAGCAAGCTCATAACTGAGCAGAGAAACAAATTATTACAAGCAGAGGTCACTTACCAAAAACATCAAACAACGGAAGGCAAATTATGCTATTAATTATAGCAAACTTAACAAATGTCCTAAGAGGCCTCAAGCATAACGATGACATCCCAGCCCATAGATTCCAGGCTGCCGGCCGGGAACCCCAAGCTACTCGTCGATGTCGATGTAGTACCAAACTGATATTCAGGGAACACTTACTCTGCCAAAAGTATCAACAAAGCAAGGGTGAGTACAGGGTGTACTCCGCAAGACTTCTGGCTAGTGGAGTTGTTTTGCGAAAAGCCATCTTTCTTTATAAAACAAGAGAGGGAGAAGAATCTCGTTTAATCAGAGTATTTTAAAAGGGGATAAGAGAGCGACGTCTCCAAAATATTAATCATCATCTTTTGATATCCACCAATCATCATCATCTACCAACTAGGATCACCCCCTCGTACCCATGAGGAAGCATCCTTAAGCACACGTTGATCTGCCAAGTTTTACAATTAGGTTATAGTTCTCTATGATCTTAGAATCTGGTCACCAAGTGTTCATAACCGTGAACACGGATTTTCGAAAAGATTATTACCCTGCAGGGGTGTACAACTTTACCCACACGTACTAACCTTCTCTTAATGCCACTAGATAAGCCCTCTTCCTTGGAAGGTCGGTAGAGGGTGGTTAGACACGACCTTTGCCCAGCTTTCGCCGAGACCATGAGTCATGCAATAAGTATGGTTCCGCCGTAACGGGTCAAATCCCGAAGCCGGTACTTAAAGATGTGAGGCGAGGTTGGTTTACCAGTGGCGCCATCTACCCCAAGCAACCCCGGCCATGCTTACCTACCTGTTATGAATGCACCTTCACCCGACAAATCTTTCAAAAGATTTTCTATGCATATGTCGAATGGAACGCCCGAACTATGTGACTCATGGAATCTACTAGGAAAGTTAGTTGGTCATGAGGTTGTCCATGCCCCGTGTGGTTGTACGCTCGTCTTGGTTCCAAAGGCAAGAACTCAGGTCCTAGTGGTGGCGAGCATGGGACTAGAAAAACCACATCCCACTGTGGCCTCCCATACAGTCCTTAGCATGTTTAACTCATATCACTGATCTCATCTCATCATGTTTCTGTCAAATCCCAAGATTTTCCAAATCTTGTAATGTGAAAAAAAAATAAACAAAATAAATAATTGTTGAAATTTAGGGTGAAAAGAAACTTTTGTTTCTAATTGGAAACTTAAAATCCCATCTTGAACAAAATTTGGTTAATGTTTGAATCCAAACTATATTCAAATCAAGTGAAATGCATTCTTCATAAATGCAACTGGAAAATTAAACACTTGGAAAATAAATCAAAACCATAAAACCCTAATGGAAGAAAAACATTTCCAAGTTATCTCTAAGACCATGGATTTGATCCAAATAAAAATTTGTCGACAAACATTTATCAATGATTGATAATGACAAATAGAAATATTATAAAACCATAGAAATTAGTTTCACTCAATTTGGAGCCATAGATAAAATCTTATGAATTTAATAAGATAAGGAAATTGAATTTCCAAAGCTAATAAAGCACCTGTCAAGAAATCCATACCAAATGGTGAGCAAATAATCCTAAAGAGATTTAAAAGGATAAACAAATATTAAATAAGATTTTACAAATTGGAATCACCAAGTTTGGATCTATAAATAAAAAGATATGGATTTTATAAGATAAAGATAGAAATATTAAGTGAGGAATATTTAAAGCCCAAATTAACTCTTGACCTAATCCATAAGAAAATGGAATAAATATAATCCAAATCCAAATAAAATAATGGTTAAGGAATTTTCAAATTAATTAAGAGGGCATTAACCAAATCCTATTCTATTTTGAATAAAGACAAAAATCCCTATTGGAATTGATTAAGTAAATCAGGGAAAATAATTTGAATTTACCCAAGTGAAATAAAAGTTATTTAATTGACTTAAATAAAATACAAGAATCATTTGAATAAATTTTTTGGAATTAAAACCATATTTTAATTTCATTGGAATAAAGACAAGTACCCAATTTAAAATGATTAATAAATCATATTAAAATTATTCCAAATAATTCAAGGTGAATTATTTGACATTCAAATAAACAAATAAAACCTACTAAAAAGATTTGGAAAGATTTAGGTTTCAAATGGAGTTTGAAAAACATTATTAAATCTTATTTGAATTAATACAAGGGCCTATTTTAATTAATTAATATTTCCTAAAAAGGATAAATATATTATTCTAAATTTGACTTAAGAATGTATTATTAATCAGTATTAAAATCTACTCAAAGTTTGGTTGGAGTTTGAATTCAAAAGAATGTTTGAAATAATTAAACAAAATCAAAACAGAATATTAGAATTGGAAAAAGAAAAGAGAAACAGAACAAAAAAAATGAGCAAAGCCAGCCCAACCCAGCTAGCCCACTAAGCCCAGCAGCCACTCTCACTTCCCCCCCCCCCGAACCGTTTTCTTCTACCTGCGAACGAAGCCGCAAGTTCGCTGACGGTTGGACCCCACCTTTCCCCTCTCTCTTTAACAGACAGACGGACCCCATCGCCACCTCAGCATCTTCCCCACCCATGCTAACCTCGCCGGCCGTTTCTAGCCATTGAAGACAGCGTCAATACGCATTACTACCTCCATTAATCCCCCTGACCTCGCATACTTAATCGCCGTGCTCCTCTCTCCCTTTTACCCCAACCAGCGCCACCAGAGAGCCACCAGGCTGCTCCGATTTTGCTCGGAACCATCACTGCCTCCGGCAAGCTCCGGTGAAGATTTCGGCGCCGTCTGACCCTCTCTTGCCTCCTAGTTCACGCGAGCGTGATCCCCAGTCTCTGGCGCACCTCCCAGTGTTGCCCATTCATCCGCGCGTGCTCTGCTTCATCGACAACATCATCACTCAACAAGCGCCGCCGTCTGCTTCAACTCCGGCGACGCCTCCCTGTAAGCCACGTCTCCCCCTCCATCTCTGGATGACCCTCCTACACTCACCACTCTCCCACGCATCTAACCATGCTTTCCTTTTTCTCTGGCATGCTCTGAAGCCTCGTCTTCAACATCGTCTGAGCACACCCGACGGTTCCACGAACTCCGGTGAGCAATCCACGTCACCACCGTGCGCCCCTCGACGAGCTACTACCACATTGAGCATCAGCGAACTCTTGCGGTTCTGGTAAACCCCTCCCCTTCTTCCCTCGCTTCCTGTAGTCGCTGCGACGCTGTAGCCAGAGCACGCGCCGCCACTCGCCGCCGCTAGCGCCGCCCAACTCTGGTTGCTCGCTTATCAGCCGTTAGATTTAGATCGCAAGGCTACGAATAGATGACTGAAGCGAACCGTTATGTTCAATCTGTGCCGCACGATTCAGTTAGATCCAACGCCCCACACAGCACGATCTGCACGAACCGTTTTCGACGAATCAGAACAGTCCACGTGGCCAGCCTTTTGTTTTAAAAATAGAAACTATTCTATTAGATACTCAAACTTGCAAAATTCATAACTTTCAAACCACACGTCCAAATTTTTCAACTTTTATATCAATGGAATCAGTAAGACAAGTACTATCCAGCCATGCACTTTGTTTAATGAATTGCTTCTGGTAAAATGGTTGTTTTTGCATGAACTTGTGTAGACATAATTTGAATATGAAATTCTTTCTAAAATTATTTTGGTGATAAAATCTTTGGCCAATGGATTTTTTTGAACCAACTGACCATAGAAACCAACTTGTGGATTCAAAAACATATTTTGTGAAACAAAAGAATAAATCTTTGATTCAGAACATTTCTAGTCAATAAAAATAATGTTTATGTGTTAAAAATGCTTTTGGGAGAAAAACTTTGGGAAATGTTTTGATTTAAACTCTCTGACCCTAAACACAAAGTTTTATGATTTGAAAACATATTTGGTGAACCCTATAAAGATTTTTGCCTTGCTAAAAGCATTTTCAACCACATAAAATAATGCTTTGGTTTAAAATTGGTTTATAGTAAAATCTTTTGCAAATGGTTTTGCCACTTTTATAAAATGACCAATAAGTGTTTTAGAATGTTTATAACCCATTAGAAACCACTTTTCCAAATAAAACAATATTTGGCATGATTGCATGCATTGTTTTGTTTCTATTATTTTATGTGATGTTTGCTTGAATGGTAGATTGAATTATTGCTTGCTTGATTGAATTGTAGTGGAATTTGAAGAGTGTGAACATCGCAAGATCAAGGGAGTGAACTTATATTCTCTACCAAAAAGGCAAGTGATGCTCCATACTTTTGTCCCATTATTTTCACTATGCATTAGTGATATTTCTAAGTAGGACTTGCATGGAATTTTTGCTAAGTGTAAACTATGCCATGGGAAATCCTAGTGGATGAAGCCTTAGTAGAAATTTCCTAAGTTACAATTCCTACTACTATCATGCTTAGCTTAGCTAGTAGAAAACAAGGGTGGGTTATATTCATGCTATGGAATATTTCTAAGTTAAGGAATTGTGTTTTATTTAATAAAACAACTAAGTGAATGAATCACCTGGGTGGAATGGAAGGAATGGTTTGTGTTGAGTGGTTATACAAGGCCCATTTCTATGGTTTACCTTGTGTATCTCACTTGTGGAATGCCACCCAGGAACAAAGAGATTTGAGATGTCAAATGTTGAGAAGCTTCAAGTGTAGCCACTTGGCATTATGGGCTCTGCCTTGATCATATAGGTTGCAATAACTTAGCCAAATGGACAGTTGGTGGTAGGGGATTGATAGGTTGGAGCGCGTCCATTCTGGTCTAAGGGAAGGCTTCTGAAAGATCTTGTCTTGGTGAAACCAAGTCTTGTGGGGAAAGTACACCACCTCTGCAGAGTGTAAAATCTAAGTACTTAGCCATGTCCCTGGTAAAGGACAATTTGAGCATCAAGACATGAAAGCTATCAAGAATCTCCTCATCCCAATTTCTAAGTTAAAAACTTGTGGTTGAACAAGGGTTGAAGGATCACCAATTTCTATTGGGAGATGCCTTGGGTGATTTTGTCAAGCAAAAACTTAGTGTTTTTAAAAAGATAAGGAAAACCTATTTTGAGCAAAGCAAGCCTAAGCTCCACTTGGCCAAATGCATATAGATGATAGACTCCACTATATTACCATAGTATCACTTGCCAATACAATTCAAATGTATTGACCCTTATGGCTGTAACTTATTATGTTGCAGGTTTGTTTGATGTTAGTGAGATGTGTTGATTAGGATTACAAGTCTACAACCAACATGATTGCCTGTGGCACTTTGAAGATGAAGGACCCCATGCTATTGTTATATTCTGCTGCATTGTAATGGGATAGCCAAATGAGCTATGTAAGGTGTAATAAATTACTTTATTCCTGGTTATAAAGTTGTATTATGACCTTTGTTTCTTGATATTACATCTTAACTGTGGATGCTAGCTATTGATCCAGGGACTAGCATTGCAATCACAGGGATCCTTACCTTTATAAAGGGAGGGATCTTACAGTTTCTCCTGTCATACTAGATTCTATTCATTTGATACATCATCTGGATGGACCAGAACTGGCAACTATGCATGGCTAAGCAAGACACAGATATACGCTCTAGCAATACACACAAGCCAAACCTAGTTATGCTAGGAGTAGTGGATCAGGTAATATAAGATCAAAGGGAGTAATGCAATAGATAGGATACTCTATCTATTGATAAAAGACCACAGTAGAATCATATGCATCATGGAAGGAATTGAAATGCTTTCGAAATCATAGGATGATATCATGGTGAGGCTATGCTTGCCTTTTCCCGTTCATAACCGATAAGCAGATCTTCGGGATCCTTGTACTTGACTTGGTTATAGTTGGTCAAGTATTGTTTGTCGATCTTCGATCTTCAACGGTGTTGATCTCGGTATTTGATCTTGATCTCGATCTCGTATTCTACCGGGAAGAACCAAAACACCGGAAAGAGAGGAAAACAATCAACACATGGCATCGATGCAATTCTCAAGCAAGGATGATGATATGACAAGTTAAATTATATTGAAAAGTAACCCTAAGGCATGCTCGATGATTTAATCGGGGTTCCAAGGGGTGAAAAACCGAACTCAGGGAAACTCCGGATGTATATGAGAGGGGTTATTATGTTCTTCTAATTATACTTGTCATTTAAGTTGTTGAACAATGCATGATTATATCTTAAATAGATAGATTTCATTTTTCTGAACATTTTGATGCATTATTTATATTTTTCTGAATTACAGATTAAAAGTTATTGAATTTACAATATTCAAAACAATTTCTAAAATTATTAAACCTTTTCTTAATTTAAATAAACTGGAAATACTTTTTACACCGAGGGCTGGGCTAGCCCTAGAGACAGATAGGTGGGGAACTAGCCACCTCAGCCTCCATGCAGGCAAAGTGGGACAGGGGGTAGTTTGTTATTTCTCACCGAGGCAGTAGCTAGCCAGATAGGCTGACTAGTGGGACCTGGTACACGTTGGCAAGTCACGCAGGCGCCACGTGGGCTCGCCGGCCAACGGGCCAGACGACGGCGCGGAACGGTGGTTGAGCGCATGCGGGCATGCGGGGATGGGCGTGACTGGCTCAGCGAGACGCGGACGGCTGTTTAGTGGTGGCGCCGCTCCGTTTTGCTTGCCGGAGTGGCGACGACGAGCTTGTCTGACTGCGGAGCAGGGCAGCGAACGGCGACATAGCGAACCAGAGGTAGAGGGGGCAAGAGAGAAGGTCCACATGGACCAGTAGCTCACCAGGAGCTTGATGAAGGGGTCGACGGAGTGAGGCGAGCTCAGGAGGCGCTGGATTTGACGACGAGAGCTACGGCAGCCGACGGAGACGAGGCTTCAATTCGAGATATTGAGGGCGTGCGGGGCTGCGTGACCTAGCTAGGATGAGTCAGCGCAGCAGGGCGAGCTCAGCAGTGGCCTCAGAACGGCGAGAGGAGGCCGGAGACGGTGGGGCGCCGGCGAGGTAAGAGGCTAGGGTTAGGGTTCTTGCAACCTGCGAGCGGAAGGGAAGGAAAGTGGAGAAATGCGGCTTGGCTAGGGTTCTCGGCGGCGGTGCGGTGATACTTGTAGTCAACCGGGGGTGGCGGCGTTCATCTTGGCGCGGCCGACAACGGCGTTGGCGATAGCGAGGAGCTTCCTCGATCCACCAGCGAGGAAGGCGACGGGGAAACGACAGCGAAGGGGTAGAGGCCGATAGCAGGCTGGCGTTGGCCGAGGTGGGATGTGGGAGGCTGCTGGCTAGCGACAGGGAAGGAAAGAGAGAAATGGGCCAGCCCAGATAGGTTGGCGGGGTGCAGTTTTTTCTTTCTAAACATTTTTCCATTTTCTGTTTTCATTTCCTGTTTGTAATTTCAAGTTCAAATCTGTTTTGAGTAATTTGAAATACCAGAGATATTTATAAAATATATGAAATTAGTTCAGGGGCCCTTTTAGTCCAATTGGGCTCCAAATATTTTGGATTTTGCAAATATTTTCAAAATCACTTTGAAGGAATTTCAAAGAGAGGGGAGATATTAGGGTGTTAGGATTTGCATTATTTTCTTTAGTTCACAATTTAAAAATATGATGCTCATGATGGAGAAAACAAACCTTAATATATAATTAGCTAAAAGTGGGGTGTTACACACAATCTTCATTAGCAACATTAGTTTATTCAAAAGATATTAGACCTCTGGCAAAACTTTGGAACAGCAAAACTTTTCACTAAAAACACAATCTACTGTAGCAACTCCTTCAAAAATATCAATTCACCTAAAGAGAAATAAAAAAGGAATCAATAAGAAGCAAATGCAAATAATGGCAGAAATCTATCAAAACAGAGCAGCAGGTAGAAACCGATTTTTTCGAACATCTTTTGTTGCTCAAATAAAAAAGTATTGAACTAAAAAAAGTTATCTAACATATTGGGGGATTTATTCGTAAACTTTTAGCTCAATCCGAGTTACAGAGACTCCTCACGAATTTTTTTTGGTGGAGGACAGAAATCTGTTTCGGGACAACAACTCCCCAAATCTTACTTCCCTCTCATTAGAGGTCATTCTTGGCACAAAAGGCAAACAAAAAGGATAATGAGAGGTCATTACTGAAGTAATAACTTCCAAGACTCAAGGAAACTCTTGGTTTATCTTCCAACAAGTACTTTTCTTTACCGCCTTTAAGTTAGGCACAAGAAGCAAGAAAAATCAAGTATTTTCAAATGAGGAAGCATTCATATCAAACCTTGCTTTCAAGGGAGGAGAAAAAAGCAACTTCTCTCTCCTCATAAGGTCAGAATACCAATAAAGTATGTTCAATACCTTTCTTGAATGAAAAATGATATTTAATGGTCCCTTCTTTCATATCAATGATGGCACCAACTGTTCTAAAAAGGGTCTTACCAAAGTAATATGACAAGAAGCATTGTATTCAACATCCAAAACATAGAAATTCACAGGGACATAAGCATTGTTAACCATAATGAGAACATCATTAATACTCCCCATGAGTTTCTTCTTAGCATTATCATTAAGTGGGACATCCAAATAACAATCTTCCAATGGTGGCAAATCAAGCATTTCATAAATCATCCTAGGTATAATAGAGACACTAGAACCAAGATCACATGAAGCTTTGAGATCAAAGTCATTCACTTGCATATTAATAATGGGTTCCCAACTATCTTCTACTTTCCTAGGAATAGAAGCTTTGTGTTTTAACTTCTCTTCCTTAATCTTAACAAGAGCATCTGTAATGTGTTTGGTGAAAGCAACATGCATATCACTAGCATTAGGACTTCTAGCAAGCTTTTGTAGGAACATAATCACTTCATAAATATTGCAACCATCAATATAAAAATCAAACTTAGCATCACTAGTAGTAGGCTCAATAGGCTTAGGCATAGTAAGACGAGGAATAGGGACTACTTGTGGTTTAGTGGTGATAGTGCACACACTATTGTTTCTATCAATTTCAGCTTCCCTTTCCCACCTAGCATGAAGTTGAGCTAACAACCTAACATTTTCATCAATAGTAACTTGTATGGCATGAGTAGCAGCAAAGGTACTTTCCATGGTTTTAGGTTTAGCAGCCATTTTATTAATCAAGGAGGACCGAGCTTCAGACAGAGAGGATAAATTTTTCTCAGCACTCAAAAATTTTGACTGTAAACTAGGAATTTCTCTATTCAGATTCTCAAGCTGATGACTAATGTTTTTCAAGATAATAGATTGTTCCTCCATAGTTTTAGTGAAAATCTTATTTTGCTCATATTGCATCTGCATAAAATTCTTAATGGATCTCTCTACTTCTAGAATCCTTTCTTCACTAGGCATTCCAGATCTACCATGATAAACATTTCCACTAGGAGGATAAGGCCTATAATTACCATAAGTATTATTGCCAAAATTGTTGTTTCTAATGAAGTTCACATCAACTTACTCTTCTTGAGCAACCAAAGAGGCTAAGGGAACACTATTAGGATCTAAAGGAGCTTTCCTATTAACAAGCATAGCCATAATAACATCAATCTTATCACTCAAAGAGGAAGTTTCCTCAACAGAATTTACCTTCTTACCATGTGGAGCTCTCTCACTGTCCCATTCAGAGTAGTTAACCATCATATTATCAAGGAGTCTAGTTGCAGCACCCGAAGTGATGCTCATAAAGGTACCTCCAGCAGCTGAATCCAACAGGTTTCTTGAGGAGAAGTTCAAACCTGCATAAAAAGTCTGGATAATCATCCAAGCAGTGAGTCCATGAGTGGTACAATTCTTAACCAAAGATTTCATTCTTTCCCAAGCTTGAGCAACATGTTCATTATCAAGTTGTTTAAATTTAAAATGTCACTTCTCATAGATATAATCTTAGCAGGAGGATAGTACTTTCCAATAAAAGCATCTTTGCACTTAGTCCAAGAATCAATACTATTTCTAGGCAAGAATAGCAACCACTTTTTAGCTTTCCCTCTCAAAGAGAAAGGAAACAACTTGAGCTTAATAATATCTCCATCTACATCCTTATACTTTTGCATCTCACAAAGTTCAACAAAGTTATTGAGATGGGCAGCAGCATCGTCAGAACTAGCACCAGAAAATTGCTCTCTCATCACAAGATTCAACAAAGGAGGCTTAATTTCATAAAAGGTAGCATCAGGAGCCGGTGGAACAATAGGAGTGCTTAGGAAATCATTGTTGTTGGTTCTAGTGAAGTCACACAACTTGGTGTTCTCAGCAGAGTTCATTTTGGCAAAGGTGGGCAAGCCAAAAACAGCAACAGCAGCTAGAACAAGAACTATTTTTTTGTGTTTTTGAATAAAGAAAGCAAACCAAACTAGACTATTTTTTTTGGAGTTTTTGAAAAGAGGCAAACAAAACAAAGCAAAATAAACTAAGCAAACTAAAAACAAAGTAAAGAGAAAGGAAGTGAATGACTACCCTTGTGAAGACGTCCTTTGCCTCCCCGACAACGGCACCAGAAAACTTGTTGATGGAGCGTGACGGGGAGGAAGAGGTTGAAGTTGTCCTGTAGATCCCCGTCAGTGGCGCCAGAAAAGTTCTTGATGGCTCAGTTGACGTGGAGCCTGTTGGGAACCCCAAGAGCAAGGTGTGAAGCAGCACAGCAACAAGTCTTCCCTCGGTAAGAAACCGAGGTTATCGAACCAGTAGGAGGAAGGAAACATCACACAAGTGTTGCAAGCAACACGGAGACCTACACAAACAAAAACCCAAGACTTTGCCCCAACTAATAGTGAGGTTATCAATCTCACCGGTTGCTATAACAAAGGATTAAACGTATTGTGTGGAAGGTAATGGTTTGCAGCAAGTAAACAAGTAACAGTGGAAGATGTATCAATGGTAAAGATTGGACCGGGGTCCATAGTTAACTAGAGGTGCTCTCCTTAGATAAACAACATGGCATGAAGGGTAAACAAATTATAGCAGGGCAATTGACAGGAACTAAGCAAGGCATAACAATGCAATACTAGTCAGAACGATCCTATGATATTCGATTGGACAATACAACAATATACATAGACCGCCATCCAACTGCATCTATGACTAGAAGTCCACCTTCAAGTTATCATCCGAACCCCTTCCAATATGAAGTTGCAAGCAACAGACAACTGCTTTAAGCAAAGTGTGTAAGGTAAACAATCCACTTGTTCCATGAACAAGTGACCATTGTTTCTCCCTAGTAGCAACAACACATCTACAACCGAAGAGATTTCTGTCACTTCCCTTGGAAACTAGAGGCATGAACCCACTATCGAGCATAAATACCCCCTCTTGGAGTCACTAGCAACTACTTGGCCAAGATAGCTACTAACAACGGAGAGCATGCAAGATCACAAACAACATAGACATGATAGAATCATAAAGACAAAACCATTAACCAAACTGACATAATAATCTCAATATCCATCGGATACCCGCAAACACAACATGCATGATTACAAATAGATTAGATATTGATCATGAATGGAGCTCACAAGATCTATACATAAAAGCACAAGGAGGAGATACAACCATCTAGCTAATACATGGACCCATAGTCCAAGGTGGAACTACTCACGCATCATCCCGCAGAGAAGGCCTCCGGGATGATCTCCCCTCCGGCAGGGTGCCGGGAAGAACTTCAGATCCCCCCAATCTAGGGACGATGGTGGCGGCGGCTACAGAAGGTTTCATGGAATATTGATCGGGTACTTAGGGTTTCTGCATCGGGGGCTTCTTATAGGCGAAGAGGCGAGGCGGCCAGGGGACCCACACCCTACCCAGGTGCAGGGCAGGACCCACCCGCGCCTAGGGGGTCTGGCTGCCCTGGTTCGCTTCTTCGGCTCGTCTTCTAAATTCTTGTCCCTCACGATAAAATATTGACTTTGGCTTTTGTCCCGTCCAATTATGAGAGTATTGATTTTCTGCCTTTCTGGAACCAAAAACAGAAGAAAATAGGCAACTAGAACTAAGGCAACTTGTTAATAGGTTAGTTCCAGAAAAGATATAAAAACACCTCAAAGTGTAGACAAAGCAAATAAAAGTAGATACTAAACAAGATGGAGCATCAAAAATTATAGATACATTTCCAACGTATCAGTTGTGAGTTTCCAACTATCAGGAAATTACATTCTAAATTTTCAAAGTGATAACCAGATTGTTCCTTTCCGAAAAGAAAGTCTAGAGAATATATATGGATCAGAATGCCATAAGCCAAGCTTTTAGACATATATAGTGGACCAGCATGTTGTACTTATGATTCCCATTTTTTATGAGTTTTCAAACTTTGTCCTAGCTAACTATGTCCACTTGAATGAATTTATGCCGATTTATCGAAATTAGGTCGATTTTCAAATACAAGTGAATTGTAGATCATTGCATTAAAAGTTTTACGATTTTTTGGAGGTAACAATCAGAGGTTCATTTAATATATCACAAACAACCACCGAGAATGTTGATAACAGGTTCAACTTATTGCTAAGATTTTGTATCTTGATAACTTAACGAAATTAGGTCAAACTTGAGATACTAGTAAGCGCGATAGATTGCTCTTGAATTAACTTTCTTTTTGGAGTTAGATGGGTGCATCTTCTTTTATTAAACTATATTGTCGTCGGTATATGAGTTTCCAACTACCGGGAAAGAACATTCTCAATTTTCCGAGTGATGACGAGATTGTTCATTTCCGTAAAGAAGATCTGAAGAATATGGATCTAAATACCACAAGCAGAGCTTTTCAGATATATATAGTGGACCGACATGTTGTACTTATAGTTCCCATGTTTTATGAGTTTTTAAACTTTGTCCTAGCTAACTTTGTCCACTTAGATGACTTTATGTCAATTTATCGAAATTAGGTCAAATTTCAAATGTAAGTTTTATATTTTTTGGAGGTAATCCTTGGGGGGTCATTTAATATATCACAAATCACCTCCGAGAATTTTGACAGCGGGATCAACTTCTTGCTAAGATTCATGACAACTTAACAAAATTAGGTCAAACTTTAGCTACGAGTAAGAGTGATAGATTGCTCTTGAATTATTTGTCTTTTTGGAGGTACATGGGTGCATGTTATTTTAGTAAACAATAATGACATCGGTGCGAGTTTCCGACTACTAGGAAAGAACATTCTTAATTTTCTGAGTCATGAGCAGATTGTTTGTTTCCGTAAATAAGGTCTCAAGAATATGGATCTGAATGGCACAAGGAGAGCTTTTCAGATGTATATATATAGTGGACCGACATGTTTTGTACTACTTATATGATTTCCATGTTTCACGACCTTTCAAACTTCGACTTAGATAACTCAGCCCACTTGAATGGCTTTATGTCGTTTTATCGAAATTAGGTCAAATTTGAACTAAGAGTAAATTGTAGGTTGCTTTGAAAGTTTTTTGATTTTTTTGGAGGTAACCATCAGGGGATCATTTAATATATCACAAACCATCATAGAGAATTTTGACAACAGGTTCAACTTCTTGCTATGATTCTTGACAACTTAACAAAATTAGGTTAAACTCGAGCTACTGGTAAGCGCGATAGATTGTTCTTGAATTATTTGTCTTTTCGGAGGTGTAGATGGGTGCATCTTCTTTTAGTAAACATTAATGCCATCGGTGCGAGTTTCCAACTATCAAGAAAGAACATTCTAAATTTTCCAAGTCATGATCAGATTGTTCCTTTCCGTAAAGAAGGTCTCAAGAATATGGATCTGAATGCCACAAGCAGAGCTTTTTAGATATATATATATATATGTATATGAGATTTACATGTTGTGTACTACTTATATGATTTCCATATTTCACGAGTTTTCAAACTTCAATCTAGCTAACTCTTCCCACTTGAATGGCTTTATGTCGATTTATCGACGAAATTAGGTCAAATTTGAACTACGAGTAAATTTTAGGTTGCTTTGAAAGTTTTGCGATTTTTTGGAGGTAACCATTGGTGGGTCATTTAATATATCGCAACCCACCATCTAGAATTTTAACAACAGGTTCAACTTATTGCTATGATTCTAGACAACCTAGCAAAAATTTTAGGTTAAACTTGAGCTACTAGTAAGCGCAATAGATTGCTCTTGAATTATTTGTCTTTTCGGAGGTATATGGGTGCATCTTCTTTTAGTAAATAATAATGCCGTCAGTGCAAGTTTCCCACTACAGTAAAGAACATCCTCAATTTTGCGAGTCATGATCAGATTTATCCTTTCCATAAAGAAGGTCTCAAGAATATGGATATGAATGCCACAAGCAGAGATTTTCAGATCTAAATATAGTGGACAAACATGTTGTGTACTACTTATATGATTCCCATGGTTCATGAGTTTTCAAACTTTGACCTAGCTAACTATTACCACTTGAATGGATTTATGTCGATTTATCGAAATTAGCTCAAATTTGAACTACGAGTAAATTGTATGTTGCTTTGAAAGTTTTTCGATTTTTCTCGAGGTAACCATCGGGGGGTCATTTAATATATCACAAACACCATCTAGATTTTTTACTATTCATATCGACAATTTAACGAAATTAGGTCAAACTTGAGCTAACAGTAAGTGTGTTAGATTGCTATTGAATTAATTGTCTTTTTAGGTAGATGGGTGCATCTTCTTTTAGTAAACAATGCCGTTGGTGTGTAACACCCTAGTTTTAGTTAAATAGTAATTAGGGTTGTGTGTGCATAGCATGAGCATCATCTCTTAAAGAATGCATTCAAGAAAATAAGACAAAACCCTAAACCCTAATCTTTCCTCCTCTTGAAAGTATTCAAATATTTTTATATTTTGAAAACTACCAAAAATATTGGAGCCCAAATTGAATACAAGGGCTCATAAGTATTTTATATATTGTTTAAAATCCTCTAGTATTTTGTAAGTATTCAAAATAGTTTTCAAAATGAATTGCAAAAGAGAAACAGAATCAGGAAAAAGAAAAAGGGTTTTCTAAAAAAAGGGAGAGCCAGAGCCTCCAGGCCGCGCAGCCCAGCCTGCCCATCTCTCTCCTCTCTCTCCCAGCCGCTCGCGCGCGCAGCTCTGCGGCCCAGTCCGGTACCGCTTCATCCCCTTTCCTCGTCATCTTGCTCCTCCCAGGCACACAATTCGGTGGCGCTGCAACCATCGTCGATCACTGTTGGTCGCGCCGTGATACGTCATAAACGTATCTATAATTTTTTATGTGACATGCTTGTTTAGTATCAACTTTGCTTTGATTTGTCTACACTTTGAGGTGTTTTTATATGTATTCTGGTACTAACCTATTAACAAGATGCCACAGTGCCAGTTGCCTGTTTTCTTGTGTTTTTGGTTCCAGAAAAGGCAGAAAATCAAAATTCTCGGATTTGGACGGGACAAAAGCCAAAGTCATTATTTTACCCGACATGATACGGAAAATCGAAGCAGAGATGGAGGAGGACACCAGGATGGCCACACCCTAGGTGGGCTCGGGCCAGCCCTGGTGGCGCCCATGGGGGGTGTGGGCCCCCTGGCCCTCCATCGACCTTGCTTCCTTCGCCTATAAGAAGCCTCCGACCCAAAAACCCTAAAAACATCGACCAGAAAGCCACGGAAAGTTCCGCTGCGCCACCGCCACCGAAGGGGAGATTCGGGTGACAGAAAGTCTCTGTTCCGGCACCCTGCCAGGACAGGGAAGTGCCCCCGGAGCCATCTCCATCAATCTCCATCGCCATCTTCATCACCGTTGCTGATTCCCATGATGAGGAGGGAGTAGTTCTTCCTCGAGCCTAAGGGCTCTATCGGTAGCTATGTGTTCATTTCTCTCTCTCTCTATGCGTGATCATGTTGTGATCATGAGCGTTGTAATCAAGTAGAGTCCACATAAAAACTCACCGTGCTTTAATAAATCTATGCTTTACCCCCACGTGTGTGAAAGTGACACTTAGGATAGATTACATAAATACTCATCGTGCATGCCGTGGTGGCACTTAGGATAGATTACATATATATTTATCATGAGTTATATTTTGAGTTGGTTGTCTCCATGAAATTGTGGTGTTTGTTGGAACCATCTAGCGCTCAAGGTGATAGTGTGGGGTTATCTAGATTGGGAAAACCGGACTTTGAGGTGTGCTGTTATAGCCCTACCATGGATTAGAGTGTCCAACCGGAGAGTAGTTAAGAGTAGTATCATGAAGTGAATATATTTATAGGAGATAGTGTTCACTAGTGAAAGTATGATCCGTAGGCCTTGTTTCTAAATATGGAAACAACAGTCGCATCTAGATCTGTTGCAGGTTTTCTTACTTCCATCTTTATTTCAGTTTTCTTTTAGTCTCTCCCACATCAACAACAAGTCAGAAGATCTTTTCTGGCACCATTACCACATGTATTTCACTATCTCTTTAGTGAACTAGTGCACCTATACACCTGACAAGTGTACTGGGTGTGTTGGGGACACAAGAGACTTCTTGTATCTTGATTGCAGGGTTGCTTGAGAGGGATACCTTTGACGACTTCCTCCCTTAGTTCGATAAACCTTGGGTAATCCACTTAAGGGAAACTTCATGTTGTTCTACAAACCTCTACAGTTGGAGGCCCAAAAACTGTCTACTAGAATAGAAGTGCGAAGCCATCAAGCTATTTTCTAGCGCCATTGCCCGGGAGGAAAGGTAAAAGGCACTCACACATGTTACCCCACGGCAACAGCAAGCCAGAAAGATTTTTTTGGCGCCGCTATCGGGGAGGTAAGGTAAAAGGTACTCACATCCTCCGGTGTGAGTGCTCAAAGTTATTTCCTTTAGATTCTGCAATCTTGTCTTTTTGTTTCTTGTTTTCACTAGTTAGGCTTAATGGAAAACAACTACAAAATTAGAGATCTCTATAGTATTTATCTTGAGTTAGGACATGAAGTGTTTGAAGAGAAAATTAAAAAACCTATGGAACTTTATTTGGATGCTAATAGAAATGTTATTAGTATGAATTCTTTGGACACCATTATTGCTAATGCTATGGGAAAGTTTAAGCTTGGGGAAGCTAGTTTTTATGAAAGAGATCTTTTTAGTCCCCCAACTTTGGAAGATATCTATTCTATTGCTTATGATGATACCAAACCTCCAATATATGATGATTACAATGATGAATAGGATATTTTTAGTCCACCTAGTATTGAGGAAGAAATTAATTGTGATTACAATATGCCTCCTATATTTGATGATTATGGTGATGAGAATAATAATGATAACTATTTTGTTGAATTTGCTCCCACTATAATTAATAAGAATGACTATGCTTATGTGGAGAGTAATAATTATTTTATGCATGTGGCTCATGATAAGAATGTTTCATGTGATAGTTATATTGTTAAGTTTATTCATGTTGCTACTGAAAGTTATTATGAGAGAGGGAAACATGGTCTTATGTATCTCAACAATATTAAGTTTCCCCTCTTTATGTTGAAAATCTTGAAGTCACACTTGTTTTGCTTCCCTATGCTTGTTCCTTTGTGCTTTCATGACTTGTTTCTTTACAAGATTCCTATGCATATGAAGTGGGTTAGACTTAAATGTGTTTTGAATTTGCTTCTTTATGCTCTCTTTTACTTCAATTCATATTTCTTATGTGAGCAGCTTCTCAAACTATCATTCCTAACTTAAAGGCATTAAAGAAAAGTACTTGTTGGCAGATAACCCACGAGTTTTATTTAGTAATGACCTCTCCTTATCCTTTTTGTTTGCTTTTTGTGCCAATAAAGACCTCTAATGAGAGGGAAAGATTTGGGGAGTTGTTGTCCAAAACAGATTTTTGTGCTCCACCGTAAAAATTCGGAGGAATCTCTGTAATTCGGATTGAGCTGATATTTTCTGAATAAATCCCCCAGTATATTAGCTAACTTCCGTTAGTTCAACACTTTTTTGATTTGAGCAACAGAATAAGTTCGAAAAAATCGGTTTCTACCTCCTGGTCTGTTTTGATAGATTTCTGCCATTATTTGCATTTGCTTCTTATTCATTCCTTTTTTGGTTCTTTTTGGGAAATTGAGCTTTTTGAAGGAATTGCTACAGTAGCTTGTGTCTTTAATGAAAATTTTGCTGTTTTAAAACTAAAACCCAAAGGTCTATTATCTTTTGAATGCACTATTGTTGCTAATGAAGATTGTGTGAAGTTTTGTATGAAGGAAAATTTTCAGGTGTAGAGAAAGAATGATGTAATGAGATGAAGAATGGACAAAAGCTCAACCTTGGGGATGCCACCCCATGTCACCCCAAGAAATATTCAAGAGGTACAAGCGTCAAAGCTTGGGTATGCCCAAGGCATCCCCTTCTTCATCAATAAAAAGCTTAGGTCTTTCTAGACACTTTGTTTTTATCGTTTCATGCACAGTTGTGTCGTTCTAGGAGCATCTTTGTTTTTGTATTTAGTTTTATTTTGCTTGTTTGCTGCACTAAGTTGGTTGGATCCCAGCACACTTCTTTTGGAGAGAGACACACTCTAGCCTAGAACACTCTAGTTTTCATTCTTATTGTCTTGTGAGTGTTCTCTTTTGCTAGCACTGTGTTTAGCCTTAGTTTTCTTATGATTTTTGATTAGAACTTTTTAGTTCTTCTTTGTGGATTTGTGAGACAAGCTCACTGATATTTATTGATTAATATCTTTGTGAGTTGTTTCAAATAAGTCGATTGGTGTTAGAGAAGAGTAGAAAGTTTCATGCTTATGCTGGTACAAAAGGGAGCTTGTTTAGACTGTGACTTAGAATTTATCATGTCATGCTAGATGTTGCTTTGACCTTATGCTTAGTGATTATTTCTGTAGCATGACTTGTTCCAAACAATTGAGATTTCTTAATGTGCCTTGAAGGGATCATGCGTTGTTTTAGCATACAAAAGCATACTATTGTGGTATTGTCCTTTGACGCTTTGTTTGGGTTGACTTGGCACATGCTTACACCATGTTATGACTATGAACAAGTCACCATAGTCTCTATGATCATTTAGTCCTTGACTTGTAGTACCACATTATGCTTTGATTAGTAATGTTTTGTCGCTCTGCATGATTATGGCCATTATTGCTGTCTTAGTTGCTTGCTCCCAGTGTTTTGCTAGCCTCCACTTATATGAGTAAGCTCTACTCATCCATCCAACTCCCAAGAAACCAAGTTAGTCCAAAGTGTCCACTATAAATTCCTATGCATGGTGTGTTACACCATTCCAAGTATATTCTTGTTTTCATCCATCTTCCAATTTGAAAGTATTTTGTTATGTGAAAACTTAGTGATTAAATCTCTCACAAACTTGATGGCACACTTTATTTTTCTTGCCCCTAATAAACTTGAACCATTGTGTCATCTATGTTGTATATGCTTGCACTTATACGTTGGAATTAGTAGAACCATGCTGTCATGGGGAACGCTATCAACATTGCACATGTACTTTGTACAC
The DNA here is from genome assembly GCA_916181665.1 of Avena sativa. Taxonomy (NCBI): domain Eukaryota; kingdom Viridiplantae; phylum Streptophyta; class Magnoliopsida; order Poales; family Poaceae; genus Avena; species Avena sativa. The sequence continues at coordinate 112,849,955 of OV702298.1, forward strand.
AGATGATATCATGCTCTTTTGTCTATGGATGTCGGTGTGAAATAAATGGGGAGCGTGTAAGTCCATGGAGTTATATATGTGTGTTAGAGAAACACCTGTGTCGCTAGCCTAAGCCATGCCTAATCATGGTGGAAACTTGCAGCATGACCATAATGACATATATGAAGCTTTCTTATTATAAAAAAGAGACATATTGAAAAGAGGAAAGAGACAAAAAAGCACCATATTCCCATGGTAAATAAGAAGATTGCTGAGATTCTCATTGTATGCTCGCCTTGTCATTTTGATTATGGGATAGCTCCTGTATCATGTGCAAGGGGTACCCCGTTGGTGGTTCTCTATGATACACATGTACTTACTATGACAAGAACTTACCGGTGACTAAAGTTGAGTAGCATGAGGAGCGGACCTCGTACTCAAGGGACATGAGATTGCTAACTTATACTTTGTCAAGCATATACTCCATAGTTGGTTCACTTTAACCTTAATCACTTCAAGATGCTTATGATAGGGGCAATGAGAGATGAAAGCTAACAAGTACCATAATTTTTGGAAGCTATTTTGAAACTTGAAATCCCTGCTTCCCTTTATGAAGGGCCTTTCTTTCACCATTATATGAGTCCCCACCTTCTATCCTTAGGCACCAATTAAGAGACCATAGTTACCATTCTTAGTTCTATGTGCATTGTCCCAAAACTTATTGATTGATACATATTGTTGATATTACTTGTTCTTGTGCTATTTGTATCTAATCACTCTTATGAACTTTGAAGGTGTCCTATGCATCTATTTGCTACTCCATGAGGGACAATGATGGAGGGGTTAACCTCTTGGGTGGCCCGATCTTCACGGATCTCGTGGTCAAATCGATGGGAAAGCGAGGGAATGGGAGAAGGTAGCGGAAGCGAACACACACCTCGCGAAGAACACGATGAACACACGCAAAACTCACTCGATACAAGGCCGATTGCTCCTGAACGGCGGCCACCGGTCCGATAGAATCCTCGCAAGGAAAGATCAGTCAACGTGCTCCCTCAAATCCACATCGGAGAGGGAAGAACACCTTGGGGAGGGTCTTGACAACTTGGAGACGAGACATCGAACTCCAAGGCCTTGTTCAACGATGGATGCGTGATGCAAAGTCCAATCGAGGTTGGTGACGATAGTCGGTCCCCTTGGTAAAGGGGATGAGGCAAAACTAGAGATTCCACAATGGGGGTTGTCTTTAGTCTATCATCTATGCCTAAGGGATACATGAGGGGTACGGGCTCTATTTATAGGCCAGCCACTAAACAAGGGTAGTTTGGAGATAAACTAGGCGAATAGGTAAGTAAGGGGAATACATGGGCTGTGGCCCAATAGGTGCGCGTAGGCACACATGACCGGTAGTACCGGACTTGGGACCGGTAGTACCGGTCATCACCGGTAGTACTGCTCATGGTATCCGGTAGTACCGCTTGCGGCCGGTAGTACCGCAAGCCAGTACCGGGGCATCCAGTGGCGATGGCGCAGGCTTCAGTACCGGGCGGTAGCAGGGGGCGGTAGTACCGCTGACCGGTAGTACCGGTTCCGCCGACCGGTAGTACCGCTTGGACATGGCAGCTGCCGACATGTCTTCTTCCGTCTCCTCTTCCAAGCCTCCGTCTTGTCGGGCTTGATGTTCCGGGCTTCCTCCCTTGCCTCCGTACTGGTCGGTGTGAACCTATCATGCATATGTGACGGAGTATGAAGTAGCATACCATTCGATAGGGCAGGAAGGGGGCTCGCATAGAGGAACGGATTCACCTTTGGAGTCCATGATGACTTGGCGTAAGTTGGAGACCTTAATGTAGTAACGACCGTAGGTTGGGCTGCATCATCTCCCCCCCTTCAAAAAGAGTTGTCCTCGACTCTACATGCTCATCACAAAGTAGAAGCGGTCGAGAGACCTTCTTGATCCTGGGGTTCACCATATAGTCGTCCTCGGGAAGATTGACTTGACAACACTTCAATGTTCCTTCACCTTCCTTGAAGCCTACAAAGCTCACAACAAAAGCAAAGCAACACTCAAAGCGTAGCCAATTCATGAAGATTAGTGCAAGAGTCCTCAAGTAGAAGGAAGTCACCTTATCTTGTAGAGATAGCTCGATGAAGGGTGGCCATAGGTAACTCTCTTTGATTCTTCTTGTCAACACATGGTCCATAGAGGTTGACGTGTATGCATTTGTACCTTCATACAACAAAGACCAAGCAACATATGTTTGTGTGTGATAGAGGAGCATGTCATTTGTGGCATGTCCATTCTTGTTCACAACACGATTAGCACAACTCAAGTATAGCAAACGGGATGCATATGCAAGGTCAAAGTGCATGGAAGTCGTTGCAAAATCATCCAAATGTGGGAACTCAAAAACTCCATATAACATCTTATTGTGGCATTAAAAGCAATCGAATAGAAATTTGATCAACATCTTTGATGCAAAACTAGGAGAATTTGGCAAAAACACAAAAGGAAGAATGTCCAAAGCAACATCATTATGTGTGCAAACCAACCATTGGAAAGAGAAATTGTTCGACATGTTGGATGTCACACACAAATCATCGAAAGCAGATATCATGGGAATATGCGTATCCCAAGCGGAAGCAAAAACAATATATTTGCAAACAAACCAAATGATAGAGCAAGTGGTCCTTATGTTTGTTGCAACAACAAGACGAGATTCTTGGAAGCTCTCATGACAATACATGCTCTTAATGGAATTGTGGTTGCAAGCAAAACATCGGAGAGGGAAATTGTTCACCAATTTTGTTACAACACACAAAACATCATTATCTAAAAGCGAAGAAACATGAATGTCACAAGGGGAGATAATACCATTAACATGCTTGCAATCAAACCATAGGAAAGAGCAATTTTCCAACATGAAAGATGCAAAGCATGCAAAAGGTATCAGAGCTGGGTTCGATCTTGAACTCACTTGTGGGATGCTCTCTAGAGCTCTTTTTGTCAACTCGTGATCAACCGAGGTTGACATTCTTGTGCGGGTACCTACACACATCATAAACCAAAGGAAGAACGTGTGTGCATGGTAGAGATACACATCATCCATCATTACGTATCTCTTCTTGTGCACATCACCATTAATGTCAATCAAGTACGACATAGATGCATGGTGAGTATGCAAGTGGGGAACATGCTTATCATGGCAATCATCAAAATCTCCAAAAATTGAGAAAGCTATGGGGGCCATCTCATTATAACGCATATGATCAATATTGTTGCAAGCAAAACAAGTGAAATAGCAAGAATTCATCTTATCGCAAGCAACGGGAGAAATTGAATGACTAGCATGACAAGACAAGTCCGAAGCAATTGGAGGATACACACAAGATGCATAGCATGGCATGTTTATGGAAATGGTATTGCAATCAAACAATTCCACATGAGCAATATCATGCAAAGGCAAAGCATCACATGGGAATATGAATGAAGCATATGTAATGTCACAAGTATCATCCATAGCATGCATATCCTCACAATTCATCATGTCCACTAGTGGGATCATGGCATCATCAACACCCTTATTGTTACCTTGGTCATACCTCTCATATGAAGTGGGTGTTGTGGAAGTAGTGGCCTCCTTGTGGGCGACTTCATTTTCTTGATGTAGCCATGGCGTAGCATCATCTTCGTGCACCATGTACATCTTCTCCATTCGAGGCATCATTGCTTCATGGCTTGGTGCGTCTTCATCCATGGAACCTAGCACAACATAAGAGAACACACTAGAGGTAAAGGGTAAGTTGTTAGAAATAGAAATGGTCTCACTTGACCTATCAACTACCACTCTCAACTCACTCGGTGTATCACTCATGCCCTCAAAGTGGAAGCACTCAATCTCACCTAAGGTGGAGTCACTCATCTCACTCTTGTTCTCACTCAAGTGGGCTAAGTGGCTCTCATACTCACGTGGGATTGGTACCACATCATCACTCAAGTATATAGGGGTAGGCTCGGGTTCCTCAACTCCATGCGCCTCCTTTGGTGAAGGGAAAATCCCATGCTCACCATTCTTGACCTTGTCGCCTTCAAGGTTGGATGCCATAAGATGGGCATCATTGCTCGCCTCCATGGTCGAAGGGAAAATCCCATGCTCGACCGTCTTGTGGCCATCTTGTAGTAGTGGTGGAGGTAGGCTCATGCTATCCAACTTGGCGAAGTAGAGGTCTACATTTTCCTCGTTGGCGAGGTCGTGGAAGTCAAGCGTAGGCATCGAAGCTTGATGGCGTGGACGAAGGCTTGCTCTTGGTGCCATTTTGGTGGTGGCACTAGTAGTTGAAGGTGCCTTGTGACGGTGTCGACGGAGGTCATTGGCGTGCCTTGCCGATGGTTGATGTTGGTGAAGCACTTGGTCATCCACATGACGCTCGCGACGGTGATCATTTGCCTTGGCACTCTTCTTGTGCTTGTGGTGCCTTCTTGAGCTTGATTGAGCATTATGGTTGGTGCTCATCTTGAATTCTTCGTCTTGGTGGTGAAGATGCCTTAGACGATTTCTTGTATCCTCCTTATGGTGGCGATGCTCATGAGAGGATGTTTGTCGATGAAGATTCTTGTTTCTTGGCGCCTCTTGATGTATATGATATTTGGAAGCCACTCTTCTTTGGGTAGGAGGTGGATCTTGGCGCCTTGGAGGTGATGTAGCTTGGCGCCTTGGAGATGGTGGAGCTTGACGCCCTCTAGGTGGTGGCACTTGATGCCGTGTTGATGGTGGCGCTTGTCGCCTTGGAGGTGGATCATCGAAGTAGGTGGTGCCCTTTGGTGTGGAACGCTTGGCCTTGAAGGTCATGGATTCTTGATGATGCGCCTCCTCTTGCTTGGCGTAGTAGGCTTCCATCTCCACGCGGTGGAGGAATTCTTCATGGCTCGTGGAGGAGCCATCAAACTCGATGAAGTTCTCCGTGTCGTCCATGCTTGGCGAGGCGTCGTCGATGTCGCACTTGAAGTCATCCATGCTTGGGGAGTAATTGTTGGTGTAGTACTCCATATCACCCAAGCATGTGGAGCCATTGTCGGTGTAGTGCTCTGTCATGTCCTCTATACTTGTGGAGTCGTAGTCATGGTGGCTCATCATGGATTCTTCATGGATATCATCCTCGGTTCCGGAGTCCCTAGACATGATGCACAAGACCAAGCGGTGTATATGGAAGTGGTAGTGGGAGTTAGGGATACAACGTCAAACCTTACTTTACCTTGGAAGATCGTATCGTACAAGTGGCCACACTTGAGAGCAATAAACCAAGCCAAGTGAAGTTCACGCGGAACACCAAAACAGACTATGAACCAAAAAACACACACACACAAGGCCTATGGTAGATAGGTATGGAAAGTGGCATGTCAAGAACAAATCCGAAATCAAGATGTTGTAATGGCAAGTAAAGAACCACAATGATCACAAAGCAAACAAGTTAATCCACAAGATAGGAGATATGTACAAGGAAACACACACAGTGGGATAAATGGGACTTGTGCGACGGAGAAAGTGAGCTAAGAACCAAATGATTACCTAGCGAAGACTATAAGCTCGTGTCACACAAGTACAAGGAGAGACGCTAGTTCGATTGCACAAAATTGGTGGGCTACAAGATATGCACAATAAGTACCACTTATATGATGTTCATCGAGCTTGCGCTTCCTATTCTATGAGGCACATGTGTATCTCTTTCTTTTTCTTTTTCTTTTTCTATTTTTTTCTCTTTTTGTATCACTCTTTTTATTTTTATTTCTTTCTCACTTGCCTCTTCCTTGTGCCAACAACTATACAAGATAACAATATGAGATAGCGCTCACAATGTTTGCTCGGAATTCTACAAGGTATCAAATGTGCATAGCCCAAGCAATCATAAGAGGAACTAGTCTCAATAGGTGTTTGTTGCTCTCAAAGATAGTGGGGTTCACAAAGGAATGCAAGTGGGGAGAAGTCGTGGAATGTTTATACCTTTCGTCGATGATCTTCACCCTTTATTGTTCGATTTCGCCTTGCTCACGGAATTTGGATGGAGTAGATAGCATGAACAACGTGGATGTTTATGTATAGCTCCTTCTCCTCTTCGAAACGAGCTAAAGAACACCAAAAACCGAGTTCGAATGCAAAAGTTATGCTCAAAACGGTGAGGGGCTGAAATCTGGGAATCTGTTTTTTCTGTTCAGTACTGGGGGGTAGTACCGCTTGGATGAGAGGTAGTACCGGTTATGAGCGGTAGTACCAGATTTTGGGACCGGTAGTACCGCTTGGTCCTGGGACGCCCAGATTTGACGCGTTTTCGCGATTTTGGGGTGATTTGGACGGAAAATCTTCAAGAAAAACACCAAATCGAAGGGGGAAATCAAGGAATTAGGCCATGGGAACACAAAGGAAGGTAGATCAACAAGTTTAGCAAGTAATCCACGGATCAAAACCTACCAAAACGCACTCAAATCACAGATCGATCCAAAACACAAATTGGGGCTATTTTTGGTGGAATTTTCGAATTTATGGGGAAAAGACCAAATCGATGAGAAATCCGTGGCAACCAAAAGCTGCTGATACCAGATGATGGAGGGGTTAACCTCTTGGGTGGCCCGATCTTCACGGATCTCGTGGTCAAATCGATGGGAAAGCGAGGGAATGGGAGAAGGTAGCGGAAGCGAACACACACCTCGCGAAGAACACAATGAACACACGGAAAACTCACTCGATACAAGGCCGATTGCTCCCGAACGGCGGCCACCGGTCCGATAGAATCCTCGCAAGGAAAGATCGGTCAACGTGCTCCCTCAAATCCACATCGGAGAGGGAAGAACACCTTGGGAGGGTCTTGACAACTTGGAGACGAGACATCGAACTCCAAGGCCTTGTTCAACGATGGATGCGTGATGCAAAGTCCAATCGAGGTTGGTGACGATAGTCGGTCCCCTTGGTAAAGGGGATGAGGCAAAACTAGAGATTCCACAATGGGGGTTGTCTTTAGTCTATCATCTATGCCTAAGGGATACATGAGGGGTAGGGGCTCTATTTAAAGGCCAGCCACTAAACAAGGGTAGTTTGGGGATAAACTAGGCGAATAGGTAAGTAAGGGGAATACATGGGCTGTGGCCCAACAGGTGCGCGTAGGCACACATGACCGGTAGTATCGGACTTGGGACCGGTAGTACCGGTCATCACCGGTAGTACCTCTGATGGTATCCGGTAGTACCGCTTGCGGCCGGTAGTACCGCAAGCCAGTACCGGGGCATCTAGTGGTGATGGCGCAGGCTTCAGTACCGGGCGGTAGCAGGGGGCGGTAGTACCGGTTCCGCCGACCGGTAGTACCGCTTGGACCTGGCAGCTGCCGACATGTCTTCTTCCGTCTCCTCTTCCAAGCCTCCGTCTTGTCGGGCTTGATGTTCCGGGCTTCCTCCCTTGCCTCCGTACTGGTCGGTGTGAACCTATCATGCATATGTGACGGAGTATGAAGTAGCATACCATTCAATAGGGCAGGAAGGGGGCTCGCATAGAGGAACGGATTCACCTTTGGAGTCCATGACGACTTGGCGTAAGTTGGAGACCTTAATGTAGTAACGACCGTAGGTCGGGCTGCATCAGACAAGCTGAATGCCACTATGCTATTTTTCTATATGTGAAACAAACAAACGTCTTTCAATGCATTTTTATTCATGATCTTTGTTTGTATCCTTTCATGTTGTATGCATAGTTACTTTGTCTTATTGTTAGAACTTCATCTTTCATGCTCATGTTTAGAGTACTTTGATCCCAGCTTTCAATGCTTGCAAATGGTTTGATCAATATTGTGATGGTGCATGTCACCTCAAAAATTATTCTTTTTATCACTTACCTACTCGAGGACGAGCAGGAGTTAAGCTTGGGGATGCTTGATACGTCGTAAATGTATCTATAATTTTTGATGTTCCATGCTTGTTTAGTATCTACTTTGCTTTGATTTGTCTAAACTTTGAGGTGTTTTTATATGCTTTCTGGTACTAACCTATTAACAAGATGACACAGTGTCTGTTGCCTGTTTTCTTATGTTATTAGTTCCAGAAAAGGAAGAAAATCAATATTCTCGGAATTGGACGGGACAAAAGCCAAAGTCATTATTTTACCCGACACGATATGGAAAATCAAAGCATATATGGAGGAGGACACCAGGGTGGCCACAACCAAGGTGGGTGCGGGCCAGCCCTGGTGGCGCCCACACGGGTGTGGGCCCCCTGGCCCTCCATCGACCTTGCCTCCTTCGCCTATAAGAAGCCTCCGACAAAAAACCCTAAAAACATCGACCAGAAATCCACGAAAAGTTCCGCTGCGCAGCCGCCACCGAAGGGGATATTTGGGGGACATAAAGTCTCTGTTCCGACACGCTGCCGGGACGGGGAAGTGCCCCCGGAGCCATCTCCATCGATATCCATCGCCATCTTCATCACCGCTGCTGATTCCCATGATGAGGAGGGAGTAGTTCTTCCTCGAGGCAAAGGGCTCTACCTGTAGCTATGTGTTCATCTCTCTCTCTATGCGTGATCATGTTGTGATCATGAGCTTTGTAATCAAGTAGAGTCTACATAAATACTCATCGTGCTTTAATAGATCTATGCTTTACCCCACGTGTGTGAAAGTGATAGCGTGCACGCCGTGGTGGCACTTAGGCTAGATTACATATATATTTATCATGAGTTATATTTTGAGTTGGTTGTCTCTATGAAATTGTGGTGTTTGTTGAAACCATCTAGCGCTCAAGGTGACAGTGTGGGGTTATCTAGATTGGGAAAGGCAGACTTTGAGGTGTACTGTTATAGCCTTACCATGGATTAGAGTGTCCAACAGGAGAGTAGTTAAGAGTAGTATAATGAAGAGAATATATTTATATGAGAGAGTGTTCACTAGTGAAAGTATGGTCCCTAGGTCTTGTTTCTAAACATTGAAACACCGGTCGCATCTAGATCTGTTGCATGTTTGCTTGCTTCCATCTTTATTTCAGTTTGCTTTTAGTCTCTCTGACGTCAACAACAAGTCAGAAGCTCTTTTATGGAACCATTACCACTTGTATTTCACTATCTCTTCACCGAACTAGTGCACCTATACACCTGACAAGTGTATTGGGTGTGTTGGGGACACAAGAGACTTCTTGTATCTTGATTGCAGGGTTGCTTGAGAGGGATACCTTTGACCACTTCCTCCCTGAGTTTGATAAACCTTGGGTAATCCACTTAAGGGAAACTTGCTGTTGTTCTACAAACCTCTGCACTTGGAGACCCAACAACTGCCTAAAAGAATAGAAGTGCGTAGACATCACACAGCGATCCCCGTCACCGCTTGGAGCAAGGATAATACTGCGCCGCGCACGTCTCTCTCTCGCCCTTATCCTCTTCCCCTCTCTCCCTAGACCTCTCTCACCCCTTACTTTGAGGTGACTGAACCCTAGCCGCCGCAATCGTCGTGCATCACTGTCGTTCTGGCCTGCCCCGTGCCTCGCCGATATGCTCCTGAGCTTCACCTCCTCGCCAGCAACCTCCCCGCAAAAGGAATCAATGGGAACTGCTCGGAATCTCTGTCGTTGTCCTCATCTTCCCCGTCTTTGGCCACTATCCCCATCGATGTTGTCGATGCCGTCAGGCCTCCCCTCGCTTCCCCGACCTCACCGGCGCGCTCGCGGTGAGATCCTGGTCCTCCTGGACCACTCCCTTTCTGGTTCGCTTCCGCGTCGTGCACCTGCCTCTGCCGCCAGTCACCACCTCTCCTCTCGCTCCGGCGACCAAAAAGGGGCAGAGCTGCCACTTTCTGGTCCGCCTCAATGAGATGCGTCGAATGCGCCCTCTCCCGCTAGCCCGTGTGCACACAGTCGCCCTCCCCGTCGCTGATCTGCAAGGTCACCGCCGGCGTGACCTCACGCCAGCATCACCATGACGTCAGCGAGCGCGAGTCACCCCGGTCAACAGGTTGTAGGCCCCACTTTGCCAACATGTACGATGAGGTGACCTCGGGCCCAGTAGTCAGCCATTGTGGCCAGCCCAACCCGTGGTGTTAAACAACCCCACCCCTGCACTGATGTCATAATGACGCAATAAATGTTTTAAATTGATTAAATAATTTCAGAAAATGGTTTAAACTTGTAAATTCAATATCTAATTTATTTTAAGTCAGAAAAATATGTATAATATATCAAAATGTTTAGAAAAATGAGAACTACCTATATAAGATATAATCATCCATTGTTAAGAAACTTACATGACAAGTTTAATTAGAAGAACATAGTAACCCCTCACAGGTGATTCCGGAGGTTCCCTGAGTTAGGGTTTGTACCCCTCAGAACCCCGATTAAATTGTCAAGCATGCCTTAGGGTTACATTTCAATGCAAATTAACTTGTAATATCATCATCCTTGCTTGAGCATTGCATCAATTCCATGTGTTGATTGTTTTCCTTTCTTTCCGGTGTTTTTTTGGTTCTTCTCTGGTAGAATACAATATCGAGATCGAGATGTAAGACCGAGATCAAGACCATCGAAGCTCGACGAACAATAATTGACCAACTGTAACCAAGTCATGTACAAGGTGTCGGAAGTATAGCCCCACCATGATATAATACTATGATTTTGGAAGCATTTCAATTTCTGCCATGATGCATACAATTCTACTGTGATCTTTTATCGATAGATAGAGTATCCTATCTGTTGCGTTACTCCCTTTGAGCTTATATTACATGATCCACTTCTCCTACCATAACTAGGTTTGGCTTGTGTGCACTGCTAAAGCTTATATATGTGTCCTGCTTAGCCATGCATAGCTGTCAGTACTGGTCCATCTAGATGATGTATCAGATGCAAAGAATCTAGTATGACAGGAGAACGTGATGAGATGAGATCAATGGTAAGGTTAAACATGCTAAGGCTTGTATAGGAGGCCACGGTGGGATGTGGTTTTTCTAGTCCCATGCTCGCCACCCCTAGAACCCGATGTTCTTGCCTCTTGAATCAAGACGAGCGTACAACCACACGGGGCTTGGGAACCCCTCGACTGACTAACTTTCCTAGTAGATTCCATGAGTCACATAGTTCGGGCGTTCCATTCGACATGCATTCTGGATCTTCTCGAAGGCGGTGAAGGAGGTGCATTCATAACAGGTAGCTAAGCATGGCCGGGGTTGCTTGGGATGGATGGAGACCTTGGTAAACCAACCTCGCCTCACATCTCTAGGGACCGGGTTTGAGACTTGACCCATTACGGCGGAACCATCCTTAGGGCGCGACTCATGGTCTCGGCGAAATCAAGGTAAAGGTCGTGTCCAACCACACCCTCTGCCAGCACACCAAGGAAGTGTGTCAAGTGGCATTAGGAGTCAGTTGGTACGTGTGGGTAAAGTTGTACACCCCTGCAGGATAATAATCTTTCGGAAAGCCGTGTCCACGGTTATGGACGACTTGGGAACGGACGTGATGATCATAGAGAACTATAACCTAATCGTAAGACTTGGCAGATCAACGTGTGCTTAAGGATGCTTCCTCATGGGTATGAGGGGGTGATCCTAGAAAGCATTCACATGATGTTGATTTGGTGGATATCAAATATAATGATCAATATTTTGGAGATGTCGCTCTCTTATACCCTTTTAAAATATTCAGAGTAGACAAGCTTCTTCTCTCTATTGTCTTACAAAACAAAGATGGCTTTATACAAAAAAAACTCCACTAGCCGTAATTCTTGAGGAGTACACCCTGTACTCACCCTTGCTTTTTTTATTCTTTTGGCAGAGTACGTGTTCCTTGAAGATCAGTTTGGTACTACATCAACATCGACGAGTAGCTTGGGGTTCCCGGCCGGCAGCCTGGAATCTATGGGCTGGGACATCATCGTTATGCTCTAGGACTCTTAGGCCATTTGTTAAGTTTGCTATACTTAATAGCATAATTTGTCTTCCGTTGTTTGATGTTTGTGGTCAGTGACCTCTGCTTGGAATAATTTGGTTCTCTGCTTAGTTATGAGCTTGCTGTAATAATTTTTGTGTCGTAGGGTCACTGTTGTGTTACCGATACTTCACTGGATATTCTCGGCTCAAGGTTAAGCTTATGTCAGACGGAGGTCTGGGATTTGTTTAGCCCTAATCCCGGGGGTGTCACAGGTTTTGGTATCAGAGCAGTACCGACCGTAGGAAAACCTTGCTATTGGTCGATGTTGAGTCTAGTGTTTATGAAAACTATTTTTAAAAGCTCAAAAGTATTTGTGAAAACTCTAGTATGCTTCTTTTACTCCTTATCTAGTTTCGATCTTACTCTGGGTCATCTCACCTAGTGTTGACTTTGAAAAGTTTTGACATCTCTCCTAGTCTTTCAAAGCTTAGGTGCCTTCTGGGCATGTCATTTCTAAACCAGTTGACTTAGTGTTGAGTTCTTGTAGCACCCCAGATTTACGGTCCGAGAGTGCCCGTTATGCCTGTAATTCACCTTCCCATGATCAGTGAGCCGTGAGCATAACCAACAAGTATCATTACAACATCCATAATTAACGAATACAAGTACTTACATTTATGCCATTATGGCGATACACATCAATAGCGAAAGTCTTCAAGCGCATAGCCCATGTCATGCCTTAACCTATAGGCGACTGACTGGGAAGACGTCCTAGCTCGCACAGACGTCAATATCTTTATCACTTCTTAGCATCTGCAATCTGGCCAAGTAAATACCCAGGGACAATGTCGGTGAGTACTTTGAATGTACTCGCAAACCACCTTAAGATAACAATAATATCGGATATGCAATATGGATGTGGTAGGATGGCTCCAAGAGAGGTTCTTTTATAAACTAGTTTCTCTTGTAGATATAGAATGTGTCTATATCTTCGTTGAAAAACTTTTGTAAAACATTTTGAAACCTTTTGGAAAAGTTTTAAGAAAACACTAGGATTGGTTCACCCATTTGCTTTTCCTTCCAGTCATCTCATGACCAAACTCCTTCCTCCTTTTCCCGACCATCTCATGGTCAAATAATTTCCAAGCCATTTATTTTCCGAAGTACTTTTTGAAAACAAACCATCACCCGCCGTACAGCCGCCAGCACAACCGTCCACGACCGAGGACTCAACTATTTGAATAGATTTACACTCGACAGAGGTTGTACACTATACCCACACCATCTGATTACCCGTCCCTGATCTACACCGATCGTGGGTCGAATAACCGGTCAAGACCTTCAAAACCGGGACGCCCTATATAGTAACCGGCCAACCGGAGCGCGTTTTTCACCTCGACGGGTGTGCGCTTTCAATGAGGGGCTCATAGTATCGCGCGGAGGCCCGTAGACCCTTCATTCCTTCTCCCGGTCGATGCTACACATGGACCGTTGGACAGAGAAGGCCCACCCGCCGGGGATTGTTTACCCCTGTAGTAGTGTAAGGCACCTATACTAGATTAGTCAAACTTCCAGCCTAGCCCCGTCCCATTCTAGAGTAATGTGGTTGCACGGGTTAATTGTTCCAACATAGTAAACTGTACAACCCAGCGTGTTTTCATAAACATTTTCCTCCATCCGTTGCCGGACCATTTTGTAAAACCAAAACCTTTCTCAATTTTCAAACCACTTGGTAGGACAAGCCTCACCAAGTCTTTTCCCGGGGTCTTCCCATCCTACACTTTTGCTTACGCTAAAACATGGTCTCCAAGGGGTTATGGTGTTAAACACCATCTACCATACTAAGGGGCAGGTAGGTATCATCAAGATGCGTTGTACCTATTGGTACTAAGGGTTAATGGTTTGGAGGATCCAACATTCCCCATATAAAACATAATATAGTAAAACAATTCAATTTGAATATACGAGTGGATAAAACATGCACAGGTAAAATAATAGGACAAGGCGTATGAGCAAGAAGGTGGATTGTCTGTGACCAGCGAGTTGTCCTGTGACTTCTTTAGAATACCAGAAAACCAATAATAATAATAATAATACCAAGGATAACCCCAATGCTTCCTTCTTCTAAGCGTCTCACAAACCGCAACTATCACCGTTATCGAGCATGCATGCAAACAAGCCATAAAAACATCAAACCATACAGTAATCAAAGTATAAATACCTTATATTCATCAGCAGGATGTTGGTGGTTTGATTTGATTGGATTGGGGAGAAGATTTGGAGACATTAGGGAGAAGGATCCTTTTGGATTTCTAGTTTAGGAATTACCTAAGAAAGGTGTTTTTTACCAAGGACATAATCTATAGGATACAATTGTATGAAAATGATACCATCAGATAGGTATTGATAAAATGAAGCCAACAAAGGTGGTTTCACTATTTTATCAATTACCAAAGATTTATAGTGATTTCTATAGTCAATAAAACTCTAGTTTTAGGTAATAATTCACCAGAATAGTTCTGGAGTTCCAAAAATTATTTCCTTGGGTTATTAAATAGTATTTGTTGGAATGATTCACTGAGAGTTGGAATCATCCAAAAATAATTACCAGAATGCCCTCAGGAAATTCCCAAAGTCTATACTGGATGGTTTTTGTATTTTTAAATAGATTTAATTAACAGAAGATTTTTAGGTGATTCCAAGGACACTGGTTAGTTACTGATACCTTTCTGAATAAGTTGGACTCAACCTTTTTGAAGTTGCACAACTCAACTGGTGATTTTTTGGTGAACAAACCATGCACTGAAAGGTTTAATTCACCATAAATCAATCAAAACTCAATAAAACATGGGCTCCTGGGATTTGGTACTTGTTGGTATAAATGTTTAGTGGGAGTTGGAAATAGGTTAAAACCTTATTAGGTTTGACCTATAGAATTTTCTAAAGGTAAAAATACCCTGAATTTGTTATTTTGCTACAGGTAATCTAGGAAGCAATTTTAGGTGGGGACAGTGGGACAAGCATGGTATGGATAATACCTACCAGTACCAAGTGGATTTACTCCATTTTTAGTTGTATACATCCTTGTGGAAATTTATTGGTGGAAAGGATACATCTAGTTGGTTAATTTATTGAGATAGATCTGATCCTTATTTTGGTCAAACCTAGGCACTCCATGTTTAAGAAAATATGTAGGTACATGGAAAAATTCAGATCTGGTCATATTACGCAGCTTTCCTTTTTCATATGAATTTAAACTAAACAGGTGCTACAGATCTAGAATTTCTATAGAAAAGAAAAAGGGAAAACGGCACTCGCGGGCCGGATCTGGGAGAAATGGGCTAGCGGGGTGGAAATTTGGCCCACCCGGGCGAGGTCGCGCGCGGGGTGGGATTGGAAATCCTGGCCGCGGGGCTCTCTGGTCAGTGAGGCTGGGGGTTGAAGGGGTATGGAGGGTACGGGGCCATCGGATCTATTTTTATCAGACAGTTGCCCATCGTCGTGCTCGACGGAACAGCTAGGCGGTGCTAGGAACCCTAGCAGGGCCGGGAGGCTCCGGGGAGCTCACATGAGTGCCTTCCGGCGGCGGGGAAGCGGTGGAGAGGACGCTGCGGTTCAAGGCGACTCCGACGAGGGGAGGCAAGGGCGATGTTGACGACTGAGAGGAGTTCGCGCGAGGGAGGCCGTGCGGGGACTCGTTGGTGGTCTATGGCGACGTCTGTAGGGCGTTCCTGAGCAAGGGAGACAACATGGGAAGGTCAGAGGGGGTAGGGAGCACCAGGGGGAGACCTGCAGAGGTGGAGAACTAGGAGAGGGGATCCTAGCTCGGATCTCTTAGAGGAAGCCGAGAGCTCCTGCTTCTTCTTCTCTCATGCAGAGCCGAGCATGGGAGAGGGAGAGAGGGCTTTGGGGAGGGGAGTGAGAGTGGCATAGGAGAAGTGATGTGAAAAGAGGGGCTGGTGGGGGCTCTGCCCTTTTATATCGTGGGTCAATGGTTTACCACGGAATATGTCCATGGGGAGAAGGGAAGAATGACAAAACCAGGGGCTGGTTTGTTATGTGCTGTGGGAGAGAGGGTAGAGAGGTTTTCTGGTCGTGGTGTAGATAGGGAGGAGGTGGGGTAGATGCTACAAGAAATAAATGGGCAAGGGCATGATTTAGTCTTTGTCTCCTTCATAGCCATGCATAAGAAACAAGGTGAAAAGTGGTGCTACAGGGTGAGTGCTAAAGTGCAGCATGACCAGGGAGGGTGGAGTTCTGTTGTGCAAGTTTGCAAGTGGTGGGGTGGAGGTTTGGGGAGTTTCATAAGTTAGTTTGCTTAATTTGAAAGTTTGGGTGTAAAACAATAGTTATGAAGGAAGTTTTTCATTTTGTATTGGAAAAAGTGGGGAGACGGTACTAGGGAGTAGATAGGATCAAGATACCCTTATAAGGATTGTTTGGGATTTTTTCCAATGATTAAAACCCCATTTAGTTGCATTTAAACAAAATAGGCAGAAGTAGATTAAGGAAGCTAATGTAATATTTTTACATTAGACAAGGTTGGTTTTGATGTGAAAAGGTTCTAAATACCATATTACACATTGGAGAATTTTATTGGAATTTATTGAGGTGGAAAGGTATTTTTAAGGAATTATTTTTTATTTCTGCCATTTAAGAAAAATGGCAAAAAGAAATGATAAAGAATCTCAAAATTATTTATTTCTGAGTTATGGATATGGGATATGATATATAGGCATCATATGTGTCTTGAGTTGACAAGGTGATTTGGAGAAAAGAAAACTTGCCCTTAAAGACAAGGTGGTTGAGAAATTGTTAAGTAAAGGAAATAAAATAGTTTAATAATCCAAATAATTGTGGGAATTATTAGGGGATGCTTATATCCAAGGTATATGATGTAAACTTGATGTAGGCATCAAGGTCAACCTTGGTTTTGAAGAAAGGTGGTGAAAAGGATGGAAACTAGATAAGAGAGGATCTAGGGTTTAGTTATTTTGATGCCACCTAAACAAGGTTGGACTAGGGATCTCAGAGTTCACCTTGGTACAAGGGGTATATGGCTGGGTAGACCAAGTCATATAGATGATCATGGATGCAATAGTTAGGCTTGGTTGGGTTTGGGGTGGTTTTGGAGAGATGGCAAACTTTGTTGAAAATAAGGCTGCCATAACTGATACATCAGGTAGCCTCCTAAACCATGTGGGTTTAAGAAGCACAAGTCTCCAATGGAAACAAGAGAAGTGGGGATGGATAGTTCATGATTACTAGATCATGACCATGCAAATAGTTTTCCAAGGGGAGGTGGCATATAGATGCGAGCTTCTACCAAAGTAGGCAAGATGATAAGATTTGCAGAAAAGATTAGTATCTTGACTACAAAACCATCATGGAGGAGTGGTAAATAGAATGTCTTATTTCAAGGGCAAGGGTAGGCTTTGTTAGTACTAAAGATATACTACAAAAGGGTTGACGTACATTCTCAAGGATGCACATAGGTTGGAAAAGGTAGAGCTCCAAAGATTGAATCTAGATAAGAATTCCAGACTTTGCCATTTTGGCAGATTTAGGGTTTTAGACTAGAGTGCCAGTGTAGATGATTTTGAGAGGATGCTATGTCCCAAACTCCTGATCAAATGGAGGATTTTGATGTCATCGATAAGTAGATATGATCCATTCTTAGATTGGGTCTTCACTAAGTTGGAAACTTTCAGAAGGGATTACCCCTGATTGATCTGATTAGGAGTTGAGATGATCACCTTAGTGACTTAGGATAGATCCAGACTTGGATGCTTGATATGAGATTGATGATCACATGCATAGATTTGTTCCTAAGGGACGAGCTACTATATTGGATCACTCTATTTCCTAAGCAAACAAGGCAATCAGCAGATCAAGGCAATTCATCAGACAACAGATCAAGGAAATTCATCTTATTACTTGTATAATCACAACTAGGGTTACCATCAAGCCTAGATTGAGGTATGGAGGGGTATTTTGAGTTGGGTGTGCCTTGCAGGGAGATAATGATCATCTTGGTATTCCTACCAAGCTTGGAGTGGAATGGTTTTCACAAAGGTTTTTGGAAAACCTAGGGATAAGAGTAGCTAGGAGTTCTGTCTTGAAAACATAAGGAGATTATATATAGGTCTCCATAGTTTTGTTAATAGAAACTAGTAAAGTATTTTGTTTTATCAAAATCCTCTTGGCTTAAGTTTGAAAAGCCAGAACATTTGAGAAAATGAAAGATGAGCCAAGACATCTCTTTTGTAAAATAGCTTTTTGTGAACTAGTTTTGATATGAGGAGTACACCACTTGATACACAAAAAGTTGCTTGAGCACAAGCAAACAAGCAAGCAAGCAAACATTGCAACCTTAACAATAAAAAGTTTTTGTTCCCCCTGATTTTTGCCTTTTTGAACTTAAATCAGGGTTGCTAAAATTGGGATGTTACAAACCTTTCCCCCTTAAAATAATATCGTCCTGAGATTAGGGAGGAGTAGGGTTGGGTAATAACATCCGATTAACAATTTCAGGGAAGGGAAGTATGAGGTGTTAGCGGGTCTTCAAATAAACGGGCATGGTCAGCTAGGGTTCGGAGTGGAGTGGCTTCGGGTTTGCGGGCGTTAGATTAGGCGAGTGGAAAAGACGCGGTCTTTTCCCCTTAGGACAAGTCTAGGTAGGTTTAGCGTCGACGGGGTACTTCCTTCTTGAGGCGAGACAGCGAGTTGATTCTTCTTTACTGCTTCGCCTCGCGGTCGACTTTTCTCTCTTCTAGGTCTTGATACACCGAGGTGTTGCCTCGGCAGCCTACCTTGGAGTGGAGGACTTTCCTGAAGTATCTTCTGATTCTGGAGGAGTGCCGATTTTCGTCCTTGTTGCAGGGTCGATGATTCGGATTTTTTAAGGGTGGTCTTCACTTACCGATAACTAGCGTTCAAATCCCGTGTTCTTCAGGTTTTGGGCGGGAAAGACGCAGTCTTTCCCTCTAAGAGCGACACTAGGTTTTTTTTTGGGGAAATCACAGGATTTCCTTATTCGCGTCGTAGATGATGCTGGGGGATGGCGTTGCACCTTTCATCTGGAGGTGGTTATCTTCTGTCGACATTGTACCGCCTTGTGGTAGGCGGCGATGCCACTTCTTGAAGAAATAGTCGTAATGAGAGAGGCGTTTAACTAGCTCCTGGTTAGTTAGTTCGATGATAGGTAGGGGTCCTATGGGTTGAAGGATGTCGTTGGAGGTTGGCAGTTTAGGAACATAGTTCTTTGTTTTGGGTTCGGTATGATGCAATGTCGTGGGTAAAACATGCAAAGAACGGCATCATTCTTGCATATCATCCAACATAGTCCATCCAGAGTTTAGCAGATTTGCGCCGGCCAATGGCGAAGGTACTTGACGCCCTAATAAGCAGGTTTCGAGACGATCCATCACTTGCTAGAGGTTAGCGGAGTAAGTTGGTAGTGTATTAAGTATTATGTCAAGAGTGCTCCTTGAATCTTGTAGCTGTCCTTGGGTTGGATACCAACTTTGCTTACTGTACTTACTCGAGGGTCTGAGGGACATTCAGCTCTTCAGTCGTGAGGGTCGTGCCTTCTCTGATGTTTTTCTTTGATGAGTGGATCTCCCGGGGTGGTGACTTGAAGAGGGGTTGATACTTGTGAAGGGGATAGTTCTTCATTCTCCGTCTTAAGGTTTGCAAATTCGGAGGTCGATTCTTTTGGGGTTCTTTATTCTCCTTGGAGGATAGTATTGGTGGTGTCGGGCAGTCTTGTTGTCTTAATTCTGAAAGTCTCGGGTGTCGGGAGGATCGAGCAGTCTTGTGGAGATTGTTGATGATGTCTGATTTCTGTTCCTCTGACGACTCTTGGGGTGGGGTTTGGAGCAGGTTCTTGGATTGGAGATCTTCTGGTATTATCTTCTCATGGTCGGTCTTCTAGAATAGAGTGGGAAGACACAGTCTTTCCACCTTAGAGCTTTACTTGGGTCGTCGAGGTTGTGGTCGATCCTTCGTCTTGGGGCGAGGCGTGATACTGGAGTTGTGGTCTTCGAGTGATGCCTTATTGCGACTACCTTCCTATGATGATTCCCTAATGAAGCCGTAGGTCATCTCGGGTTAGTTTTAGCAGTTAGCGACACTTCTTATTTATCCTTAGTCGGGGTGGAGGCAATTTGGCTTTAGATGGGTTGTCTTCACTTGAACTCTTTTGTGTTGCTTTGGTTTGTTTATGGAGTAAACTCGTTGCCTTCGGGCCTTCTTATCTTCCGGCTTCTTGGAGAAGACTTCATGTTGATTTTAGCGGAGGGTTTATTTGGATTGTCACTCCTTTGGGGGCGATTAGAACTAAGTCAAGAGTAGGAGTTGTCAGGGATTTCTTTATGTGTCCATCCTGCTGAGGAGAGGTTTTCAGCTATGGGGTTGCGAGGGTTAGCGTCGGGATATGCCAACAAGGTGTTCATACGATAGGATCGGGTGATCCGAGTCAGACAAGCAACATATTTCAAGCATCACACAAGCACATGACAAGAAGGTAGAGCGTACCATAGGTACTAAGGGATGACTACATGCCATAAGGGGAATCCTATATTAGGAATGCTAATCCTAAGTATGGACGTTAGAGGGGTCTTGACTTCTATCTTGCCATCTGTTGTTGTCGGTGCCGTACTTGATCAATTTGGGAGCGATGAAGGACTTCGTTGGTAGGGCAATCTTGTAGTGTCTTTCGTCGTTGGTAGCTCCTTTGATTTTCTTGTCTTGGGGTCTCTTCATTCCGGAATGTCCATCTTCATAGTCTCCGATTGAAAATGGAACATTTGAAGTAGACAAGATATAGAGTAATCTATGTTTAAATCATTTAAGGCAGAGAAGGTGAGATGAGAAATGTTTCAAAAAGCTTTTACGGAAATAGTTTTCGAAAGCCGGTGTTTTCGGAAATAGGGGTTGTCCTGTGTAGTGTTCATGCGAACTAAGGTCTCCTATAGTCAGGATGGCTCTGATACCATGTTTGTAGCACCCCGGATTTACGGTCCGAGAGTTCCTGTTATGCCTGTAATTCATGTTCCCATGATCAGTGAGCCGTGAGCATAACCAACAAGTATCATTACAACATCCATAATTAACGAATACAAGTACTTACATTTATGCCATTATGGCGATACACATCAATAGCGAAAGTCTTCAAGCGCAGAGCCCATGTCATGCCTTAATCTATAGGCGACTGACTGGGAAGACGTCCTAGCTCGCACAGACGTCAACATCTTTGTCACTTCTTAGCATCTGCAATTTGGCCAAGTAAATAGCCAGGGACAATGTCGGTGAGTACTTTGAATGTACTCGCAAACCACCTTAAGATAACAATAATATTGGATATGCAATATGGATGTGGTAGGATGGCTCCAAGAGAGGTTCTTTTATAAACTATTTTCTCTTGTGATATAGCATGTCTTTATATCTTCATTGAAAAACTTTTGTAAAACATTTTGAAACCTTTTGGAAAAGTTATAAGAAAATACTAGGATTGGGTTACCCATTCGCTTTTCCTTCCGGTCATCTCATGACCAAACTCCTTCCTCCTTTTCCCGACCATCTCATGGTCAAATCATTTCCAAGCCATTTCTTTTCCAAAGTCCTTTTTGAAAACAAAACGATCACCTGTCGTACAGCCGCCAGCACAACCGTCCATGACCGAGGACTCGGCTATTCGAATAGATTTACACTCTGCATAGGTTGTACACTTTAGACACACCATCTGATTACCCGTCCATGATCTACACCGATCCTGGGTCGAATAACCGGTCCAGACCTTCCGGATGCCCTCTCTGATACAAGTGCCTACCCTATGGGGTTAATCCCCTCAAAACCGGGACGCCCTATATAGTAACCGGCCAACTGGAGCGCGTTTTTCACCTCGACGGGTGTGCGATTTCAATGAGGGGCTCATAGTATCGCGCGGAGGCCCGTAGACCCTTGATTCCTTCTCCCGGTCGATGCTACGCATGGACTGTTGGACAGAGAAGGCCCACCCTCCGGGGATTGTTTACCCCTGTAGTAGTGTGAGGCACCTATACCAGATTAGTCCAACTTCCAGCCCAGCCCCGTCCCATTGCAGAGTAATGTGGTTGCACGGGTTAATTGTTCCAGCATAGTAAACTGTACAACCAAACGTGTTTTCGTAAACATTTTCCTCCATCCGTTGCCAGACCATTTTGTAAAACCAAAACCTTTCTCATTTTCAAACAACTTGGTAGGCCAAGCCTCACCAAGGTTTTCTCATAAAACATTTTTGTAAGTCTTTTCCCGGGGTCTTCCCATCCTACACTTTTGCTTAGGCTAAAACGGGGTATCCAAGGGGTTATGGTGTTAAACACCATCTACCATACTAAGGGGCAGGTAGGTATCATCAAGATGGGTGTGAGACCCTGGTGCATGGCTCAATAGGATTGATAGGAAACCCACACCAACAAGTTGCAATTTCTTTTCAGGAAGCTCATTCGAAAACAACTCGAAGGTTAAGCGTGCTTTGGGTGATCGACCGGGAAATGAGTACCAGGTGCGCATGAGTGAGGACAAAGTGCACAGAAAAGACTAGTGTTGGTCTATGGGGTTAGTCTCGAGATCCTATTGAGCTGCCAGAAGTGACATTCGTCGGTCCGGAGTGACCGGGGGTGTTACAAATTGGTATGAGAGCCAACCCTCACGGTTACATGGGCGTGTGCGGGTCAGTGGCGGACATGTGTAGCATGGCGCGTGTGGCCCGGAGTGGACACGACATGGCAATGTGCCAGCACTGTACGCACAGATGTGTGCCAAGAGGGGATGTTCCTGGCTTGTGGTTGATCGACGAGGACGTCGATCTTCTAAGGGTGGGTGTATGAGAGACCCTAGCGCATGGCTCAATAGGATTGATAGGAAACCCATACCAACAAGTTGCAACTTCTTTTTCGGAAGCTCATTCAGAAAGAACTCTAAGGTTAAGCGTTCTTGGCCTAGAGAAATTCTAGGATGGGTAACCGACCGGGAAGTGGGTACCGAGTGCGCATGAGTGAGGACAAAGTGTGCAGAAAAGACTAGTGTTGGTGAAATAATAGGACAAGGCGTATGAGTATGAGCAAGGCGTATGAGAAAGAAGGTGCCTTGCCTATGACCAGCGAGATGTCCCGTGACTTCTTTAGAATACAAGAAAACCAAAAATAATAAAAATAAAAATAATAATAATAATAAGGATAACCCCAATGCTTCCTTCTTCTCAGTGTCTCACAAACGCAACTATCGCCGTTATCGAGCATGCATGCAAACAAGCAATACCACATTCAGTACAAGGCATACAAACATCAAACCATATAGTAAGAAAAGGATAAACACATTATATGCATCATTAGGATGTTGGTGGTTTGATTTGATTGGATTGGGGAGAAGATTTGGAGACATTAGGGAGAAGGATCCTTTTGGATTTCTAGTTTAGGAATTACCTAAGAAAGGGGTTTTGACCAAGGACTTAATATGTAGGATACCATTGTATGAAAATTATACCATCAGATAGGTATTGATAAAATGAAGCCAACAAAGGTGGTTTCACTATTTTATCAATTACCAAAGATTTATAGTGATTTCTATAGTGAATAAAACTCTAGTTGTAGGTAATAATTCACCAGAATAGTTCTGGAGTTCCAAAAATTATTTCCTTGGGTGATTAGATAGTATTTGATGTACTGATTCACTGAGAGTTGGAATCATCCAAAAATAATTACCAGAATGCTCTCAGGAAATTCCCAAAGGCTGTACTTGATGGTTTTTGTCTTTTTAACTAGATTTAATTTTTCGAAGATTTTTAGGTTATTCCAAGGACACGGGTTAGGTAATGATAATAAATTTCTGAATAAATTGGACTAAACCTTTTTGAAGTTGCACAACTCAACTGGTGAATTTATTTGTGAACAAACCATGTAGAGAAAGGTTTAATTCACCATAAATCGATAAAAACTCAATAAATAATGGCGTCCTGGGTTTTGGTACTTATTGTTATAAAGGTTTACTGGGAGTTGTAAATAGGTTAAAACCTTATTAGGTTTGACCTATATAATTTTCTAGAGGCAGAAATACCCTGAATTTGTTATTTTTGCTACAGGTAATCCCGGAAGTAATTTTAGGTGGGGACAGTGGTACATGTATGGTATGGACAATACCTTCCAATACCAAGTATATTTACTCCATTTGGATTTGTATATATCCTTGTGGAAATTTATTGGTGAAAAGGATACATCTAGGTGGTTAATTTATTGACATAGATCTGATCCTTATTTTGGTCAAACCTAGGCACTGCATGTTTAAGAAAAGATGTCGGTACTTGGAAAAATTCAGATCTGGTCATATTAGGCCGCTTTCCATTTTCATATGAATTTAAACTAAACAGGTGCTACAGATTTGGAATTTCTATAGAAAATAAAAAGGGAAAACGGCACCCGCAGGACGGATCTAGGAGAAATGGGCCAGCGGGGTGGGAATTTGGCCCACCTAGGCGAGGTCACGCACGGGGTGGGATTTCAAATCCTGGCCGCGGGGCCCTCTGGTCAGTGAGGCTGGGGCTGAATGACTATGGAGGGCACGGGGCCGTCGGATCTATTTTGATCGGACGGTTGCCCGTCGTCGTGCTCGATGGAACAGCCGGGCGGCACTGGGAAACCTAGCAGGGTCGGGAGGCTCCGGGGAGCTCACCAGAGTGCCTTCCGGTGGTGGGGAAGCGGTGGAGTGGATGCTGCGGTTCAAGGCGACTCCGAGGAGGGGCGGCAAGGGCGGTGTTGACGACTGAGAGGAGTTCGCGCGAGGGAGGCCATGCAGGGACTCGTTGGTGGTCAATGGCGATGTCTGCAGGGCATTCCTGGGCAAGGGAGACAACAAGGGAAGGTTAGAGGGGGTAGCAAGCACCAGGGGAGACCTGCAGAGAGGGAGAACTGGAAGAGGGGAGCCTAGCTCGGATCTCTTAGAGGAAGCCGAGAGCTCCTGCTTCTTCTTCTCTCACACAGAGACGAGCATGGGAGAGGGAGAGAGGGATTTGGGGAGGGGTGTGAGAGTGTTAGAGGAGAAGTGAGGTGAAAAGATTGGCTGGTGGGGGCTCTGCCCTTTTATACCATGGGTCAATGGTTTACCATGGAATATGTCCATGGGGAGAAGGGCAAAACCAAGAGCTGGTTTGCTGTGGGTTGTGGGAGAGAGGGTAGAGAGATTTTCTTGTCGTGGTGTATACAGTGAGGAGGTGGGGTAGCTGCTGCAAGAAATAAATGGGCAAGGGCATGATTTAGTCTTTGTCTCCTTCATAGCCAAGCATAAGAGACAAGGTGAACAGTGGTGCTACAGGGTGAGTGCTAGAGTGTAGCACGACCAGGGAGGGTGGAGTTGTGCTGTGCAAGTTTGCAAGTGGTGGGGTGGAGGTTTGAGGATTTGCATAAGTTAGTTTGCTTAATTTGAAAGTTCGGGGGTAAAACAATAGTTATGAAGGAAGTTTGGGATTTTGTATTTGACAAAGTGGGGAGATGGTACTGGGGAGTAGATAGGATCAAGATACCCTTATAAGAATATTTTGGCACTTTTTCCAATGATTAAAACCCCACTTAGTTACATTTAAACAAAATGGGCAGAAGTAGATTAAGGAAGCTAATGTAATATTTTTACATTAGAAAAGGTTGGTTTTTGATGTGAAATGGTTCTGAATACCATATTACACATTGGAGAATTTTATTGTAATTTATTGAGGTGGAAAGGTATTTTTAAGGAATTATTTCTTGTTTCTCCCATTTAAGAAAATGGCAAGAATAAATAATAAAGAATCTCAAAATTATTTATTATTGAGTTATGGAGATGGGATATGATTTCTAGGCATCAAATGTGTCTTGAGTTGACAAGGTGATTTGGAGAAAATCAAACTTGCTCTTAAAGACAAGGTGGTTGAGAAATTGATAAGTAAAGGAAATAAAATAGTTTAATAATCCAAATAATTGTGGGAATTATTTGGGGATGCTTATATACAAGGTAGATGATGTAAAGTTGATGTAGGCATCAAGGTCAACCTTGGTTTTGAAGAAAGGTGGTGAAAAGGATGGAAAATAGATAAGAGAGGACCTAGGGTTTTGTTATTTTGATGCCACCTAAACAAGGTTGGACTAGGAAGCTCCGAGTTCACCTTGGTACACGGGGTATATGGCTGGGTAGACCAAGTCATAAAGATGATCTTGGAGGAAAGAGTTAGGCTTGGTTGGGTTTGGGGTGGTTTTGGAGAGATGGCAAACTTTGTTGAAAATAAGGATACCATAACAGATACATCAGGTAGCCTCCTAAACCATGTGGGTTTAAGAAGCACAAGGCTCCAATGGAAACAAGTGAAGTGGGGATGGATAGGTCATTGTTAGTAGATCATGACCATGCAAATATTTGGCCAAGGGGAGGTGGCATATATATGTGAGCTTCTGCCAAAGTAGGCAAGATGATAAGATTTGCAAAAAAGATTAGTATCTTGACTACAAAACCATCATGGAGGAGTGGTAAATAGAATGGCTTAGTCAAAGGCAAGAGTAGTCTTTGGTATTACTAAAGATTTACTACAACAGGGTTCACATACATTCTCAAGGATGCACATAGGTTGGAAAAGGTAGAGCTCTAAAGATTGAATCTAGATAAGAATTCCACACTTTGCCATTTTGGCAAATTTAGGGTTTTAGACTAGAGTGCGAGTGTAGATGATTTTGAGAGGATGCTATGTCCCAAACTCCTGATCAAATGGAGGATGTTGACGTAATGGATAAGTAGATATGATCCATGGTTAGATTGGGTCTTCACTAAGTTGGAAACTTTCAGAAGGGATTACCCCTGATTAATATGGTTAGGAGATGAGATGATCACCTTAGTGACTTAGGATAGATCCAGACTAGGATGCTTGATATAAGATTGATGATCACATGCATAGATTTGTTCCTAAGGTATGAGCTACTAGATTGGCTCACTCTAGTTCCTAAGCAAACAAGGTAATCAGCAGATCAAGGAAATTCATCAGACATCAGATCAAGGCAGTTCATCTTATTACATGTCTAACCACTACTAGGGTTACCATCAAGCCT
The DNA here is from genome assembly GCA_916181665.1 of Avena sativa. NCBI lineage: Eukaryota > Viridiplantae > Streptophyta > Magnoliopsida > Poales > Poaceae > Avena > Avena sativa. Next base: position 112,876,915 of record OV702298.1, read on the forward strand.
AGCTTGAGGTATGGAGGGGTATTTTGAGTTGGGTGTGCCTTGCAGGGAGATAATGATCATCTTGTTATTCCTACCAAGCTTGGAGTGGAATGGTTTTCACAAAGGTTTTTGGAAAACCTAGGGATAAGAGTAGCTAGGAGTTCTGTCTTGAAAACATAAGGAGATTATATATAGGTCTCCATAGTTTTGTTAATAGAAACTAGTAAAGTATTTTGTTTTATCAAAATCCTCTTGGCTTAAGTTTGAAAAGCCAGAACATTTGAGAATATGAAAGATGAGCCAAGACATCTCTTTTGTATATTAGCTTTTTGTGAACTAGTTTTGACATGAGGAGTACACCACTTGATACATAAACAGTTGCTTGATCACAAGCAAACAAGCAAGCAAACATTACAACCTTAACAAGAAAAAGTTTTTGTTCCCCCTGATTTTTTCCTTTTTGACATTAAATCAGGGTTGCTGAAATTGGGATGTTACAGTTCTCTAGAGTTGTGTGTGTTGTGAATTCCTTGTTCCCTTTGCTCTTGTTCATCTGAGAGATTCCTTTCTATCATGATCCTTCCATCTTTTGGACCCACAATACTATATTGTTGGATCCACAGTGTTCTGTTCTAGGCTTTGAGGTTTCCTTTTGCCTCGTGTGCCTCCTTTTTGTTTGTTTGGGTGCTTCAGAAGTCGTTTCTTATCTTGGAAGCTACCTCGTGGTTACTACCTTGCAGTATACGCTATGTCACTCAAGTAGTAATTATTCTTTTCTCGGGTTTTAACCCTTGGACTTGAACCGAAGATCCCGGATTGTGTTGGATTCTAGTGTTGTGAACCTTGTACATGAAGTTGATCTTTAACCCAAGATTATTCTTTTGACCCCTATTGCTAATGTTCAGACATTACCTCAGGATGGCTAGTATTACAATTGTAGCTTTCAAGCTTGTGGTCATGGTCGTGATTGATTTGTGACAACTGAGGACTTCCCCTACTACATGCTATGGTAGATCTTCTTTAATGGAACCAAATAGATCACAACAAGGGTAATCCTCGAGAGTATCGTATCTATATTCGTGACTCTGACACACCTTACCCCTTCTTATGCATTGGGTAACGTAAGATTGATAATCTATGCATCCGCATCTCGGGATTCTATCCTGGGTATGTTCCCTTTTCCCTTGTTGTTTTCTGACCTTTGTCTACCAGTTGGTAGCCAAGTAGTAATGTGCATTGGTGTCTTCCGATGTAAGATACTCTTGTGGTCCGTCGAGACAAACCATTTTGGGATGTCAGGAGAAACAAACTGTAGTACCTCGTCATATCTAGGACCAAGTCAAATTGTTGTAATCCACAGATTAAGAGGCATTGAGTGTCTTCATCTGCTCTACCTTGAAGTATCACACTCTTTTATACTAAGAGGTCATGCCGAGTTCCATGACCCTTAGTGAAGTGATTCTCTTACACATATTTACCACTCTCCCTCAAGCTTTTGCGCTCGTGAGTGTTGCGTGTGCGTAATAATGTGCTAATATAAGATTCTAGCAATTCTAATTGTTTTGAACTCTAAGGCCATTTGTGTCACTCTTAGCATGATTGGTTTATCCCATCACTAAGCAAAGATTGATTGTGCTGCCAAGTTCGTTATTCTGGTGCGCTCTCTATAGTCAAAGAGTGAGGTCGTGCTGAAGCTCTGAGACTACGTCCTCTTGCCATACCAAGCAAGTCTCCTCTGGAACTAAGTGACATATCGGTGGTTCGTGATATTCTAGTTGTCTACTAGAAGTGTTGCCATGTTGCCACATGACCGTGTTTTCAAGTTCTTGAGAAAGCAAGTTCTCTAAACTGCCTCTTTCTCCACATGATCGTACTTGATACCCCTGAGCAGTTGCTTGAGCTTAAACAGCAACTTGGAGAGTTGTAATACAAAAGTTCTATCCGACTCTGTTCCTTCATAAAGGGATATCTAGTTTTGTTCTTGTTGAAGAATGATAATATTTTCTTTGTGGATATGCTATCTTTCCCCATCTTTGATTTGATTTGGGTTATCGTCAAACCAAACTCAGTTCCAAGGATTATCTTGATGATGTTTCTACTCTTGATGTTTCACCTCTGTACATCTTCATGCCCTTTGGTCTGACCAGTATTTTTGTCTTGTTCATGCAACAGATGAGTCCATCTTCTTGGAGTGTCTCGATAAGTTTGTTGTTGATCCCATCGATGACATCCTTATCTTCTCCATCTTAGATTTGATTCATATGGAACATTTCACATTAATATTGGAAACTTTTGAGAACCATCTCTGAGTCATCTCGAAGTATATGTTCTGGATGTTAGAAATAACCTTCTTTGGTTCATGTGCAATTTTTGAAAGATGTGGCCATGGATTTGAGAAGAGTTATCTTCGTACCTTAATGATACATGTGTGTTTTATTGTCAGTACTTATGCGTATGCAATTGTCCTTTGACAAGTTGCTAATGCATGGTTCTAACAATCTAGCTCAGTCTTGTGGAGCTTTACAATGCGCGCCCGTGGTGAGCTCCTGGTCCTTCTAGACCCTTCCATTTCTCCCCTCTCACTCTGGTTCGCTTCCGCGTTGTGTGCCTCCCTCTGCGGCCGCCAGTCACCGCAGCTCCTCTCGCTCCGGCGACCAAAAAGGGGCGGAGCCGCTACTTTCTATTTTGCCTCGATGAGTTGCGTCGAACGCGCCCTCTCCCACTAGCCCGCGTGCACCCAGTCGCCCTCCCCGTCGCTGATATGCAAGGTCACCACCGGCATGACATCACGCCAGCGTCACCATGAAGTCAACGAGCACGAGTCAGCCCAGTTAACAGGCTGCATGCCCCACTTTGCCAGCATGGACGATGAGGTGGCCTCGGGCCTAGTAGTCAGCCACTGTGGCCAGCCCGACCCATGGTGTTAAACGACTCCCACCCCTGCGCTGATGTCATAATGACGCAATAAATGTTTTAAATTGATTAAATAATTTCAGAAAATGGTTTAAACTTGTAAATTCAATATCTAATTCATTTTAAGTCAGAAAAATATGTATAATATATCAAAATGTTCAGAAAATGAGAACTACCTATCTAAGCTATAATCATGCATTGTTGAGAAACTTACATGACAAGTTTAATTAGAATAACATAGTAACCCCTCACAGGTGATTCCGGAGTTTCCCCGAGATAGGTTTTATACCCCTCAGAACCCCGATTAAATTGTCAAGCATTCCTTTGGGTTACATTTCAATGCAAATTAACTTATGATATCATCATCCTTCCTTGAGCATTGCATCAATGCCATGTGTTGATTGTTTTACTTTCTTTCTAGTTTTTTGGTTCTTCTCCGGTAGAATACGATATTGATATCGAGATCGAAGACCGAGATCAAGACCGTCGAAGCTCGACGAACAATACTTGACCAACTATAACCAAGTCAAGTACAAGGTGTCTGAAGCTCTGCTTTCTGGCTATCAACTGGCAAAGGAAAGCATACCCCCACCATGATATAATCCTATGATTTCAAAAGAATTTCAATTTTTGCCATGATGCATACGATTCTACTGTGGTCTTTTATCAATAGATAGAGTATCCTATCTATTGCATTACTCCCTTTGAGCTTATATTACCTAATCCACTGCTCCTAGCATAACTAGGTTTGGCATGTGTGCACTGCTAAAACTTATATTTGCGTCCTGCTTAGCCATGCATAGCTGTCAGTACTGGTCCATCAAGATGATATATCAGATGCAGAGAATCTAGTATGACAGGAGAACGTGATGAGATGAGATCAATGGTAAAGTTAAACATGCTAAGGCTTGTATGGGAGGCCATGGTGGGATGTGGTTTTTCTAGTCCCATGCTCGCCACCCCTAGGACCTGATGTTCTTGCCTCTTGAACCAAGACGAGCGTACAACCACACGGGGCTTGGGAACCCCTCGACTGACTAAATTGCCTAGTATATTCTATGATTCACATAGTTCGAGTGTTCCATTCGACATGCATTTTGGATCTTCTCGAAGGCGGTGAAGGAGCTGCATTCATAACAGGTAGGTAAGCGTGGTCGGGGTTGCTTGGGGTGGATGGAGCCCCTGGTAAACCAACCTCGCCTCACATCTCTAGGGACCGGGTTCGGGACTTGACTCATGGTCTCGGCGAAAGCAAGGTAAAGGTCGTGTCCAACCACACCCTCTGCCAGCACACCAAGGAAGTGTGTCAAGTGCCATTAAGAGTCGGTTGGTACATGTGGGTAAAGTTGTACACCCCTACAGGGTAATAATCTTTCAGAAAGCCGTGTCCACGGTTATGGACGACTTGGGTATGGACGTGATGATCATACAGAACTAGAACCTAATCATAAAACTTGATAGATCAATATGTGCTTAAGGATGCTTCCTCATGGGTACGAGGGGGTGATCCTAGATAGGGTTCGCATGATGATGATTTGGTGGATATCAAAGATAATGATCAATATTTTGAAGATGTCTCTCTCTTATCCCCTTTTAAAATATTCTGAGTAGATGAGCTTCTTCTCTCTCTTGTCGTACAAAAAAAGATGGCTTTATGCAAAACAACTCCACCAGCCAAAAGTCTTGTGGCGTACACCCTGTACTCTCCCTTGCTTTGTTGATACTTTTGGCAGAGTAAGTGTTCCTTGAAGATTAGTTTGGTACTACATCGACATCGATGAGTATCTTGGGGTTCCCGGCCGACAGCCTGGAATCTATGGGCTAGGACGTCATCATTATGCCCCAGGCCTCTTAGGCCATTTGTTAAGTTTGCTATACTTAATAGCATAATTTGCCTTCCATTGTTTGATGTTTGTGGTTAGTTACCTCTGCTTGTAATAATTTGGTTCACTGCTCAGTTATGAGATTGCTGTAATATTTTTTGTGTCGTAGGGTAACTGTTGTGTTACCGATTCTTCACTGGATATTCTCGAGCTCAAGGTTAAGATTATGTTAGACGGAGGTCTGGGATTTGTTTAGCCCTGATCCCGGGGGTTTCACATGGTGTGAGTTTCCTAATATCAGGAAAGAACATTCTCAATTTTCCAGGTGATGACAAGATTTTTATTTTTTGTAAAGGAAGTTTGAAGAATATGGATCTCAATGCCACAAGCCAAGATTTCAATCATATATAGTGGACCGCCATGTTGTACTTTCGAATCCCATGTCTTATGATTTTTCAAACTTCCTTGCTAACTCGGCCCACTTGAATGACTTAATGTCGATTTATTGAAATTATGTCAAATTTGAACTACAAGTAAATCATATTTTTCCTTGAAAGTTTTATGGAAAAGATTTTGGAGGTACCCATCGGGGGTCAATTAGCAGTATATCGGTAACCACCGAGATTTATCCTCTCCTTATTATTCGCAAAAACAAAAGAAAAGAAAAGCACCACCCTCACAACCGTACTAGACTCAACCACCTTTCTTCATAATCTACAAGTGCCACCGTCCAATCGCATTCGATGCCTGTTGCATTTCGAGCCTTCCTTTTAATATTTTTATTACTCAGGAGGTGAGCCAAGCGCGACTCAGCACGGAATTTTGGTGTGATATTGCAGGAGCTTCTTCTGGTTCAAAATTTTTGTGGAATATTGGCGGGATCCTCCTAGCTACCTGCATACTGACGGGGCCTCTGGCTTGTTCTCTCGCTGATCCCCTCATCCTCCTCTATCATGTCACTCCTTAGCCGACTTCCACCTCGCCGGAGTCTTCTCAGCGACGCCATCATCCACCTCTCCGGAGTCTGCTTCATCGTATCTACTTTGCCACCGCCGCAACCAAGATATGCGTAAGCCACTCGGACCCCTCACCAGGGCAACTATTAAAACTTCCTACTATTGAGACGAAGGTTGCTGAACACTTCCTATGACCGCTTTCCTTGCATTTTACTTCTGAATGTAGTTCATCTCTTCTTCCTTGTAGTGCCTTAATATATTTCTAATTATGCATGCTAGTTGCTGTACTGCGGGATCGTTTCCAAGAGAAAAGAAGGGAACTACGAGTCATGAAGCCAAATTGGTTATCTCGAAGCAGTATAAGACCTTGCCAACCCAATGATAACCCCCAACAATCCTCCCTAGACAAAGGTTTGCTTCCACTTTGCATATATGTATTTTCTAGAGTAGTTCATAGTTTGCTTGCCCTTCCTTATCATGTACTAGTATTTTTTTATTTGTATTTTTGCAAGGCATGGAAGATGATGTACTGACCAATGAGAATCGATGCCAGCGAAACCTGAGTAGTTTTCGCCATTTAGATGTAGCCCCCCTAGGCATATCACAAGTGGTATAGAAACATGGCTATTTGTTGCATCTTGCTTGTGTTATTTGCTGATTGATTTGCCGCACTGCAATTTGCAGAAGCAAGTGCATGATCATGTCCCTACCAAGAGGTTCGCAGCACAGATATTCAGCATCATGCAAGTGATGTAGCCATTTCTAGGAACCAAATAGAAGTATGGTGCATGGCGAAGCTAGGATTAGGCTGCTCTAACAGGATTTGGACACCGCCACTTGACGGATCAGAGATTTGAACCCGAGGCTAGAGTTCTATGATTGAAGATGGCCTTGATGCTTCCGATGATCTTCAGAAGTTAGTGGATAAAAATCGCGTTCCCAATCCGGCTGATGCACATGTCAATGATATCAACTGGACGGTCTTGGAACAGGTGAAAGAACGAGCAGGGATTCTCCAAGCATCCTAGAAGGCAGATGATTTTCGAAGGGTGATGCAAGAGCCACCATGCGAATAGATTGTTATTTCCAATAATGAGGATGCCTTTCCTTGTATTGGCAGGCTGATATTTTCTTTTCTTATGTGATGGTAGTACTTTACGGTAACTACGTATTTGGCACGCTATTATGAAACATATAGTACTTGCTGCATCTGGACAATGTATCTCGGTAGCCATTCGGAAAATGGAAAAAACAACATTTTCCCACCAGAATGTTGAAATGTTATTATGCACTTTTCTTAGATCCGTAGACCCACGTTTTGCTGAAAATTAGCACATTACAATGAAAGGTAGTCCATCTTTAAAAAATAAATAAATAAGAAAACAATGGTAGTCCAAGCTCAGTGACCATGTCCTTGTGACCATTATTATGCATAAATATGTGCAATTACTTGTGTTGACCCAAGTCAAACTATTAGAATGTATATACTAGTAGAGTACACAAAAAATTAGTTGAAGGACAGAACACACGCCGAAACCACCGCTTTCACCAAGAAGTCAATAACAATTTTAACTATGCGCCAGAAACAATCGCCGAAATGGCTCCCACATCCAATATTCAAAGGCGGTCAGAAATTTCCATCTCGCCCTTCGGTCCAGAAACAAGGCGCCAAAGGCCATTCCTCAAAATTGTTTGTCTTGCATAATTCAAAATTTCAAACCCGCGCCCATTGGGACGAATCCATGGAGATCACCTCGGACCACCACAGCTGTGTGCCCCTTCCGTCCCATCTCCCCTTCACAACCTCTCCACCGGCACTACATAGCGACCGAATACGTTTTACCAGCTCCCTTGTCTAGCAAGCTAGAGGTTTCTTCCCCGCCCTGACGCCGACCCGCACCAGATCACCTCCTCCATACCCGAGGTCCATAGGGCCGAAGCCGGCTTAGTAATGCTGTCACCAGCAACACCGTCGCAACTTCGATCGACCCACTTTCCCTGACTCTATGACATCGGATCTGCTTCCCCAACCTTGTCTACGGCGCCAGAGAGATGGCGAGCAAAACCCACTCAGCTGCGAACGGCGATGTCGTAGCTCACCATAAGCCCATTAAAGGAAAGGCCAGCGGCAAGAAATCGCGTAATCACGGTCACAAAGGTAGTTCATCACTTGTTTCACAGCCGGCTCGCACTGTCGACATTCATATGTTTGTCATTGTTCCTTTAGAGCTTTCAACTACTTGCTAGCAATGTACTAATTTGCTCCTCTACACACACTTTGCTCTTAAATCTCATATGGTATTTTTTTTCTCATGCATGGAAGCTGCTTTGGGGCCGACTGATAAGGGAGGGCGAAAGGGTTAGGAAGAGAGATTACTGAAGAATTCCAAACATGCAAGGTTACTCGTCTTGCGGAGACTTAGATATTTCATACATACCAGCACCAGTCATGAAGGCTAGGTTTCTGAAGCAGAATCTGATCCTCGAGATGGACAAAACCCCAATAGAGTCTTGACTCAGGAAGATGGACCGGTCGAGAACACCCGCCTAGTCCGCCCGCTTGTCCACCTCCCAAGGTGCTTGCTCTGTCTTATCATTGAGATAGTTGTTGCACCTTCCATGTTTTGTACCTCAAACCAACCAAATGTTGTGCAATGCCATCTTCTTAGTTCATGCATCATATATGTTCAGCTTGTCTTGTCTTACTTTTCTTCTGTTCTATCTGCATCTCATTATACATAGGACTTTCATTGATTAATGTATCGTTTATGTGTGTCAGGAATCAGCTGTTTCACCTAAGACCCTTTCAAATACCAGCAGGGAGAAATACTATGTCCGGCACGTGTCTGATTTAGCATTGGTTTCTGTTGATGAACAATACCTCGAGGGAGACATCACTCTGGAATTCGGACCCGTTGAGGACCTCCCCCATAGTCTGCCTGCTTTTCCACCCCTAAGGTGCTTGCTCTATTTTTTCATTGTGATATCTGTTGCATATTCCTTGTTTGCTATCTCAATCCAACCAAATATTCTGCAATGCCCTCGGCCTAGTACATGCATCATATACGTTCAGCACGTTTTGCCTTATTGTTCTTCTGTTCCATCCATGTATCATTACATATATAACTATAATTGATTGAAGTATCGTTTACGTGTGTCAGGAATCATCTGATTCAGGTACCAAACCTGAAGAGTCGACAAGCTACCCTGCTAAGGCTACAGGTGGAACACAAACACAAGCCGGGAAATACAATAAACAAAATTCAGGAAACTCACATACGGCTAAAAAGGCTCATCTTGTTGGCACACCACATGTTACAACAAATATAGACGTACCAAATACCATTCCACACATTGCACAATCAGAATGCCAATCCAGATAGCCGTGAAAAATTGACAGCCCAACCAGTTTCGGCCACTATTGGCCTAAATCTGCTGGCACAACACAAACAATCTAGCGATGATCACCCACCTGTTGATCAGCCGGCCGCCAAACAAGGTATGTGTTCCAACTCTTATCGTTGCATGCTCCCTTATATATACCATGATAGCCTGATGTAACAGTTGAATTGGCAGCTACACGAAGATTTAAGAAAAGGGGGCCAACGGTAGGAAAAAAGCTTGAATCTCAAATTTCCGGAACACAATCAAGATATTGCAACAATTCTATTGTGCCTAGCAAGCGAAGGCCAAAAGATCCAAAAGAATCTACTTTCCTAGCATCGGAAATAGGTGTTTTTGTCAGGAATGATATTCCCATCTTCGCATCGTTCAAGCTCCACCAATAGACACCTGACCATTACAATTCATTACTCTAGAAGTTACATGTAAGTCACGGTGCTCTGCCCCATGCCTTCAAACTTTCCATTGGTTCTATTCTAAGTCACATAACACATCAACTGTTCCATTCTTGCCGACAGACAAAATTCAACTTCGATCAGGATAATGAGGATGTAGAGTATGTTCTCATGGACATGTTCTCCTGTTCTTTGTGCCAGCAGCTCCATAGGCTAAATAATAAATACTTTGATGGTAAGGCAAGTAAGGATATTCAAAGAACGTCTCCTATGGAACATTCTATGACTAACCAACAGTGGATAGATCTTCTTGACCACTAGTTTGATCCAAAGATTACGGTATGGTTTGTGAAGACCGAGACCAGATCATATTCAAAATACCTATTTGCGCATCTTTATCACTAGTCTCCTTTTTGTGTCAGATGATATATCAGATGCAGAGAATCTAGTATGACAGGATAACGTGATGATATGAGATCAATGGTAAGGTTAAACATGCTAAGGCTTGTATGGGAGGCCATGGTGGGATGTGGTTTTTCTAGTCCCATGCTCGCCACCCCTAGGACCCAATGTTCTTGCCTCTTGAATCAAGGCGAGCGTACAACCACACGGGGCTTGGGAACCCCTCGACTGACTAACTTTCCTAGTAGATTCCATGAGTCACATAGTTCGGGCGTTCCATTCGACATGCATTCTGGATCTTCTCGAAGGCGGTGAAGGAGGTGCATTCATAACAGGTAGGTAAGCATGTCCGGGGTTGCTTGGGGTAGATAGAGCCCCTGGTAAACCAACCTCGCCTCACATCTCTAGGGACCGGGTTCGGGACTTGACCCATTACGGTGGAACCATCCTTAGGGCGTGACTCATGTTCTCGGCGAAATCAAGGTAAAGGTCGTGTCCAACCACACCCTCTGCCAACACACCAAGGAAGTGTGTCAAGTGGCATTAGGAGTCGGTTGGTACGTGTGGGTAAAGTTGTACACCCCTGCAGGGTAATAATCTTTCGGAAAGCCGTTTCCATGGTTAAGGACGACTTGGGAACGGACGTGATGATCATAGAGAACTATAACCTAATCGTAAAACTTGGCAGATCAACGTGTGCTTAAGGATGCTTCCTCATGGGTACGAGGGGGTGATCCTAGATAGGGTTCACATGATGATGATTTGGTGGATATCAAAGATAATGATCAATATTTTGGAGATGTCGCTCTCTTATCCCCTTTTAAAATATTCAGAGTAGACAAGCTTCTTCTCTCTCTTGTCTTACAAAACAAAGATGGCTTTATGCAAAAAAAACTCCACTAGCCGTAAGTCTTGTGGAGTACACCCTATACTCACCCTTGCTTTGTTTATACTTTTGGCAGAGTAAGTGTTCCTTGAAGATCAGTTTGGTACTACATTGACATCGACGCGTAGCTTGGGGTTCCCGGCTGGCAGCCTGGAATCTAAGGGCTGGGACATCATCGTTATGCTCTAGGCCTCTTAGGCCATTTGGTAAGTTTGCTATACTTAATAGCATAATTTGCCTTACGTTGTTTGATGTTTGTGGTCAGTGACCTCTGATTGGAATAATTTGGTTCTCTGCTCAGTTATGAGCTTGCTGTAATAATTTTTGTGTCGTAGGGTCACTGTTGTGTTACCGATACTTCACTGGATATTCTCGGCTCAAGGTTAAGCTTATGTCAGACGGAGGTCTGGGATTTGTTTATCCCTAATCCCGGGGGTGTCACAGGTTTTGGTATCAGAGCAGTACCGACCATAGGAAAACATTGCTATTGGTCGATGTTGAGTCTAGTGTTTATGAAAACTATTTTTAAAAGCTCAAAAGTATTTGTGAAAACTCTAGTATGCTTCTTTTACTCCTTATCTACTTTCGATCTTACTCTGGGTCATCTCACCTGGTGTTGACTTTGAAAAGTTTTGACATATCTCCTAGTATTTCAAAGCTTAGGTGCCTTCTAGGCATGTCGTTTCTAAACTAGTTGAATTAGTGTTGAGTTCTTGTAGCACCCCAGATTTACGGTCCGAGAGTGCCCGTTATGCCTGTAATTCACCTTCCCATGATCAGTGAGCCGTGAGCATAACCAACAAGTATCATTACAACATCCATAATTAACGAATACAAGTACTTACATTTATGCCATTATGGCGATACACATCAATAGCGAAAGTCCTCAAGAGCTTAGCCCATGTCATGCCTTAACCTATAGGCGACTGACTGGGAAGACGTCCTAGCTCGCACAGACGTCAACATCTTTGTCAGTTCTTAGCATCTGCAATATGGCCAAGTAAATAGCCAGGGACAATGCAGGCGAGTACTTTGAATGTACTCGCAAACCACATTAAGATAACAATAATATCGGATATGCAATATGGATGTGGTAGGATGGCTCCAAGAGAGGTTCTTTTATAAACTAGTTTATCTTGTAGATATAGCATGTCTCTATATCTTTGTTGAAAAACTTTTGTAAAACATTTTGAAACCTTTTGGAAAAGTTTTAAGAAAACACTAGGATTATGTCACCCATTTGCTTTTCCTTCCGGTCATCTCATGACCAAACTCCTTCCTCCTTTTCCCGACCATCTCATGGTCAAATCATTTCCAAGCCATTTCTTTTTCGATGTACTTTTTGAAAACAAACCATCACCCGCTGTACAGCCGCCAGCACAACCGTCCATGACCGAGGACTCGACTATTCGAATAGATTTACACTCGGCAAAGGTTGTACACTGTACCCACACCATCTGATTACCCGTCCCTGATCTACACCGATCGTGGGTCGAATAACCGGTCAAGACCTTCCGGATGCCCTCTCTGATACAAGTGCCTACCCTATGAGGTTAATCCCCTCAAAACCGGGATGCCCTGTATAGTAACCAGTCAACCGAAGCGCGTTTTGCACCTCAACAGGTGTGCACTTTCAATGAGGGGCTCATAGTATCGCGCGGAGGCCCGTTGTCCCTTCTTTCCTTCTCCCGGTCGATGCTACGCATGGACCGTTGGACAAAGAAGGCCCACCTGCCAGGGATTTTTTACCCCTGTAGTAATGTGAGGCACCTATACCAGATTAGTCAAACTTCTAGCCTACCCCCGTCCCATTCCAGAGTAATGTGGTTGCATGGGTTAATTGTTCCAGCATAGTAAACTGTACAACCCAGCGTGTTTTCATAAACATTTTTTCCTCCATCCGTTGCAGGACCATTTTGTAAAACCAAAACCTTTCTCATTTGTCAAACCACTTGGTAGGACAAGCCTCACCAAGTCTTTTCCCGGGGTATTCCCATCCTACACTTTTGCTTAGGCTAAAACAGGGTCTCCAAGGGGTTATGGTGTTAAACACCATCTACCATACTAAGGGGAAGGTAGGTATCATCACGATACATTGTACCTATTGGTACTAAGGGTTAATGGTTTGGAGGAGCCAACATTCCCCATATAAAACATAATATAGTAAAACAATGCAATTTGAATATACGAGTGGATAAAACATGCATAGGTAAAATAATAGGACAAGGCGTATGAGCAAGAAGGTGGCTTGCCTATGACTAGCGAGATGTCCCGTGACTTCTTTAGAATACCAGAAAACCAAAAATAATAATAATAAAAATAATAACCCCAATGCTTCCTTCTTCTTAGTGTCTCACCAACGCAACTATTGTCGTTATCGAGCATGCATGCAAACATGCAATACCACATTCAGTAAAAGGCATACAAACATCAAAACATATAGTAAGCAAAGGATAAACACATTATATACATCATTAGGATGTTGGTGGTTTGATTTGATTGGATTGGGTAGAAGATTTGGAGACATTAGGGAGAAGGATCCTTTTGGATTTCTAGTTTAGGAATTACCTAAGAAAGGGGTTTTTGACCAAGGACTTAATCTGTAGGATACCATTTTATGAAAATGATACCATCAGATAGGTATTGATAGAATGAAGCCAACAAAGGTGGTTTCACTATTTTATCAATTACCAAAGATTTATAGTGATTTCTATAGTCAATAAAACTCTAGTTTTAGGTAATAATTCACCAGAATAGTTCCGGAGTTCCAAACAATATTTCCTTGGGTTATTAGATAGTATTTTATGGACTGATTCACTAAGAGTTGGAATCATCCAAAAATAATTACCAGAATGCCCTCAGGAAATTCCCAAAGTCTATACTGGATGGTTTTTGTATTTTTAAATAGATTTAATTTACAGGAGATTTTTAGGTGATTCCAAGGACACTGGTTAGGTACTGATAATACCTTTCTGAATAAGTTGGACTCAACCTTTTTGAAGTTGCACAACTCAACTGGTGATTTTTTTGGTGAACAAACCATGCACAGAAAGGTTTAATTCACCATAAATAAATAAAAACTCAATAAAAATGGGCTCCTGGTTTTTGGTACTTGTTGGTATAAATGTTTAGTGGGAGTTGGAAATAGGTTAAAATATTATTGGGTTTGACCTATAGAATTTTCTAAAGGTAGAAATACCTAGAATTTGTTATTTTTGCTACAGGTAATCTAGGAAGCAATTTTAGGTGGGGACAGTGGGACAAGCATGGTATGGATAATACCTACCAGTACCAAGTTGATTTACTCCATTTGGAGTTGTATACATCCTTGTGGAAATTTATTGGTGGAAAGGATACATCTAGTTGGTTAATTTATTGAGAGAGATTTGATCCTTATTTTGGTGAAACCTAGGCACTCCATGTTTAAGAAAACATGTAGGTACATGAAAAAATTCAGATCTGGTCATATTAGGCCGCTTTCCATTAAACTGAACATGTGTTGCAGATCTGGAATTTCTATAGAAAAGAAAAAGGGAAAACGGCACCCGCGGGCCGGATCTGGGAGAAATGTGCCAGCGGGGTGGGAATTTGGCCCACCCGAGCGAGGTCACATGCAGGGTGGGATTTGAAATCCTGGCCGTGGGGCTCTCTGGTCAGTGAGGCTGGGGGCTGAAGGGGTATGGAGGGTACGGGGCCGTCGGATCTATTTTTATCAGACGGTTGCCCATCGTCGTGCTCGATGAAACAAACAGGCGGTGCTAGGAACCCTAGTAGGGACGAGAGGCTCCGGGGAGCTCACATGAGTGCCTTCCGGCGGAGGGGAAGCGGCGAAGAGGATGCTGCGGTTCAAGGCGACTCTGATGAGGGGAGGAAAGGGCGGTGTTGACTACTGAGAGGAGTTCGCGTGAGGGAGGCCGTGCGGGGTCTCGTCGGTGGTCGATGGTGATGTCTGTAGGGCGTTCCTGAGCAAGGGAGACAACAGGGAAAGGTCAGAGGGGGTAGGGAGCACCAGGGGGAGACCTACAGAGGGGGAGAACTAGGAGAGGGGAGCCTAGATCGGATCTCTTAGAGGAAGCCGAGAACTCCTGCTTCTTCTTCTCTCATGCAGAGCCGAGCATGGGAGAGGGAGAGAGGGCTTTGGGGAGGGGAGTGAGAGTGGTAGAGGAGAAGTGAGGTGAAAAGAGGGGCTGGTGGGGGCTCTGCCCTTTTATACCGTGGGTCAATGGTTTACCATGGAATATGTCCATGGGGAGAAGGGGAGAATGGCAAAACCAGGGGCTGGTTTGTTGGGGCTGTGGGAGAGAGGGTAGAGAGGTTTTCTGGTCGTGGTGTAGACAGGGAGGAGGTGGGGTAGATGCTACAAGAAATAAATGGGCAAGGGCATTATTTAGTCTTTGTCTCCTTCATAGCCATGCATAAGAAACAAGGTGGACAGTGGTGCTACAGGGTGAGTGCTAAAGTGCAGCATGACCAGGGAGGGCGGAGTTGTGCTGTGCAAGTTTGCAAGTGGCGGGGTGGAGGTTTGGGGATTTGCATAAGTTAGTTTGCTTAATTTGAAAGTTTGGGGTAAAACAATAGTTATGAAGGAAGTTTTTCATTTTGTATTGGACAAAGTGGGGAGATGGTACTGGGGAGTAGATAGGATCAAGATACCCTTATAAGAATTGTTTGGGATTTTTTCCAATGATTAAAACCCCATTTAGTTGCATTTAAACAAAACATGCAGAAGTAGATTAAGGAAGCTAATGTAATATTTTTACATTAGACAAGGTTGGTTTTTGATGTGAAATGTTTCTGAATACCATATTACACATTGGAGAATTTTATTGGAATTTATTCAGGTGGAAAGGTATTTTTAAGGAATTATTTCTTATTTCTGCCATTTAAGAAAACTGGCAAAAAGAAATAATAAAGAATCTCAAAATTATTTATTTTTGAGTTATGGATATGGGATATGATATATAGTCATCAGATGTGTCTTGAGTTGACAAGGTGATTTGGAGAAAAGAAAACTTGCCCTTAAAGACAAGGTGGTTGAGAAATTGTTAAGTAAAGGAAATAAAATAGTTTAATAATCCAAATAATTGTGGGAATTGTTTGGGGATGCTTATATCCAAGGTAGATGATGTAAACTTGATGTAGGCATCAAGGTCAACCTTGGTTTTGAAGAAAGGTGGTGAAAAGGATGGAAACTAGATAAGAGAGGATCTAGGGTTTACTTATTTTGATGCCACCTAAACAAGGTTGGACTAGGGATGTCAGAGTTCACCTTGGTACAAAGGGTATATGGCTGGGTAGACCAAGTCATATATATGATCATGGATGCAATAGTTAGGCTTGGTTGGTTTGGGGTGGTTTTGGAGAGATGGCAAACTTTGTTGAAAATAAGGCTGCCATAACAGATACATAAGGTAGCCTCCTAAACCATGTGGGTTTAATAAGCACAAGTCTCCAATGGATACAAGTGAAGTGGGGATGGATAGGTCATGATTATTAGATCATGACCATGCAAAGATTTGTCCAAGGGAAGGTGGCATATAGATGCGAGCTTCTACCAAAGTAGGCAAGATGATAAGATTTTCAGAAAAGAATAGTATCTTGACTACAAAACCATCATGGAGGAGTGGTAAATAGAATGGCTTAGTAAAGGGCAAGAGTAGTATTTGTTAGTACTAAAGATGTACTACAAGATGGTTGACATACATTCTCAGAGGATGCACATAGGTTGGAAAAGGTAGAGCTCCAAAGATTGAATCTAGATAAGAATTCTAGACTTAGCCATTTTGGCAGATTTAGGGTTTTAGACTAGAGTGCCAGTGTAGATGATTTTGGGAGGATGCTATGTCCCAAACTCCTGATCAAATGGAGGATGTTTATGTCATGGATAAGTAGATATGATCCATGCTTAGATTGGCTCTTCACTAAGTTGGAAACTTTCAGAAGGGATTACCCCTGATTGATCTGATTAGGAGATGAGATGATCACCTTAGTGACTTAGGATAGATCCAGACTTGGATGCTTGATATGAGATTGATGATCACATGCATAGATTTGTTCCTAAGGTATGAGCTACTAGATTGGATCACTCTATTTCCTAAGCAAACAAGGCAATCAGCAGATCAAGGCAATTCATCAGACAACAAATCAAGGAAATTCATCTTATTACTTGTATAACCACTACTAGGGTTACCATCAAGCCTAGCTTGAGGTATGGAGGGATATTTTGAGTTGGGTGTTCCTTTAAGGGAGATAAGGATCATCTTGGTATTCCTACCAAGCTTGGAGTGGAATGGTTTTAACAAAGGTTTTTGGAAAACCTAGGGATAAGAGTAGCTAGGAGTTCTGTCTTGAAAACATAAGGAAATTATTTTGTTTTATCAAAATCCTCTTGGCTCAAGTTTGAAAAGCCAGAACATTTGAGAATATGAAAGATGAGCCAAGACATCTCTTTTGTAAAATAGATTTTTGTGAACTAGTTTTGATATGAGGAGTACACCACTTGATACACAAAAAGTTGCTTGAGCACAAGCAAACAAGCAAGCAAACATTGCAACCTTAACAAGAAAAAGTTTTTGTTCCCCCTGATTTTTGCCTTTTTGACATTAAATCAGGGTTGCTAAAATTGGGATGTTACAGACCTTTCCCCCTTAAAATAATCTCGTCTGAGATTAGAGAGGAGTAGGGTTGGGTAATAATATCCGATTAACAATTTCAGGGAAGGGAAGTATGAGGTGTTAGTGGGTCTTCAAATAAACGGGCATGGTCAGCTAGGGTTCGTAGTGGAGTGGCTTCGGGTTTGGGGGCGTTAGATTAGGCGAGTGGAAAAGACGCGGTCTTTTCCCCTTAGGACAAGTCTAGGTAGGTTTAGCATCGACGGGGTACTTCCTTCTTGAGGCGAGACAACGAGTTGATTCTTCTTTACTGCTTCGCCTCGCGATCGACTTTTCTCTCTTCCAGGGCTTGATACACCGGGGTGTTGCCTCGGCAGCCTACCTTGGAGTGGAGGACTTTCCTGAAGTATCTTCTAAATCTGGAGGAGTGCCGATTTTCGTCCTTCTTGCAGGGTCGATGATTCAGATTTTTTAAGGGTGGTCTTCACTTACCGATAACTAGCGTTCGACTCTTGTGTTCTATCGGCTTTTTGGGCGGGAAAGACGCAATCTTTCCCTCTTAGAGCGACACTAGGGTTTTTTTGGGGAAATCACATGATTTCCTTATTGGAGTCGTAGATGATGCTGGGGGATGGCGCTGCACCTTTCATCTGGAGGTGGTTATCTTATGTCGACATTGTACCGCCTTGTGGGAGGCGGCGATGCCACATCTTGAAGAAATAGTCGTAATGAGAGAGGCGTTTAACTAGCTCCTCGTTAGTTAGTTCTATGCTAGGTAGGGGTCCGATGGGTTGAAGGATGTCGTTGGAGGTTGGCGGTTTAGGAGCATAGTCCTTTGTTTCGGGTTCGGTCTGATGCAATGTCGTGGGTAAAACATGCAAAGAACGACATCATTCTTGCATATCATCCAACAGAGTCCATCCAGAGTTCAGCAAATTTGCGCCGGCCAATGGCGAAGGTACTTGACGCCCTACTAAGCAGGTTTCGAGACGATCCATCACTTGCTAGAGGTTAGCGGAGTAAGTTGGTAGTGTATTAAGGACTATGTCGAGAGTGCTCCTTGAATCTTGTAGCCGTCCTTGGGTTGGATACCAACTTTGGTTATTGTACTTACTCGAGGGTCTGAGGGACATTCAGCTCTTCAGCCGTGAGGGTCGTGCCTTCTCTGATGTTTTTCTTCGATGAGTGGATCTCCCGGGGTGGTGACTTGAAGAGGGGTTGATACTTGTGAAGGGGATAGTTCTTCATTCTCTGTCCTAAGGTTTGTAGATTCGGAGGTCGATGCTTTTGGGGTTTCTTTATTGTCCTTGGAGGGTAGTATTGGTGGCGTCGGGCAGTCTTGTTGTCTTAATTCTGAACGTCTCGGGTGTCGGGAGGATCGAGCAGTCTTGTGGAGATTGTTGATGATGTTTGTTTTCTGTTCCTCTGACGACTCTTGGGGTGGGGTTTGGAGCAGGTTCTTGGATTGGAGATCTTCTGGTATTATCTTCTCATGGTCGGTCTTCTAGAATAGAGTGGAAAGACACAGTCTTTCCACCTTAGAGCTTTACTTGGGGTCGTCGAGGTTGTGGTCGATCCTTCGTCTTGGGGAGAGGCGTGATACTGGAGTTGTGATCTTCGAGTGACGCCTTATTGCGACTACCTTCCTATGATGATTCCCTAATGAAGCCGTAGGTTATCTCGGGTTAGTTTTAGCAGTTAGCGACGCTTCTTATTTATCCTTAGTCGGGGTGGAGGCAATTTGGCTTCAGATGGGTTGTCTTCACTTGAACTCTTTTGTGTTGCTTTGGTTTGTTGACGGAGTAAACTCGTTGCCTTCGGGCCTTCTTATCTTCCGGCTTCTTGGCGAAGACTTCATGTTGATTTTAGCGGAGGGTTTATTAGGATTGTCACTCCTTTGGGGGCGATTAGAACTAAGGCAAGAGTAGGAGTTGTCGGGGATTTGTTTATGTGTCCATCCTGCTGAGGAGAGGTTTTCAGCTATGGGGTTGCGAGGGTTAGCGTCGGGATATGCCAACAAGGTGTTCATACGATATGATCGGGTGATCCGAGTCAGACAAGCAACATATTTCAAGCATCACACAAGCACATGACAAGAAGGCAGAGCGTACCATAGATACTAAGGGCTGACTACATGCCATAAGGGGAATCCTATATTAGGAATGCTAATCCTAAGTATGGACGTTACGGGGGTCTTGACTTCTATCTTGCCATCTGTTGTTGTCGGTGTCGTACTTGATCAATTTGGGAGCGATGAAGGACTCCGTTGGTAGCGCGATCTTGTAGTGTCTTTCGTCGTTGGCAGCTCCTTTGTTTTGCTTGTCTTGGGGTCTCTTCATTCCGGAATCTCCGTCTTCATAGTCTTCGATTGAAAACGGAACATTTGAAGTAGACGAGATATAGAGTAATCTATTTTAAAATAGTTTAAGTCAGAGAAGGTGAGATGAGAAATGTTTCAAAAAGCTTTTACGGAAATATTTTTCGAAAGCCGGTGTTTTCGGAAATAGGGGTTGTCCTGTCTAGTGTTCATGCTAACTAAGGTCTCCTATAGTCAGGATGGCTCTGATACCATGTTTGTAGCACCCCGGATTTACTGTCCGAGAGTGCCCGTTATGCCTGTAATTCACGTTCCCATGATCAGTGAGCCGTGAGCATAACCAATAAGTATCATTACAACATCCATAATTAACGAATACAAGTACTTACATTTATACCATTATGGCGATATACATCAATAGCGAAAGTCTTCAAGCGCAGATCCCATGTCATGCCTTAACCTATAGGCGACTGACTGGGAAGACGTCCTAGCTCGCACAGACGTCAACATCTTCGTCACTTCTTAGCATCTGCAATCTGGCCAAGTAAATAGCCAGGGACAATGTCGGTGAGTACTTTGAATGTACTCGCAAACCACCTTAAGATAACAATAATATCGGATATGCAATATGGATCTGGTAGGATGGCTCCAAGAGAGGTTCTTTTATAAACTATTTTCTCTTGGAGATATTGCATGTCTCTATATCTTCGTTGAAAAGCTTCTGTAAAACATTTTGAAACCTTTTGGAAAAGTTATAAGAAAATACTAGGATTGGGTTACCCATTCGCTTTTCCTTCCGGTCATCTCATGACCAAACTCCTTCCTCCTTTTCCTGACCATCTCATGGTCAAATCATTTCCAAGCCATTTCTTTTCCGAAGTCCTTTTTGAAAACAAAACCATCACCCGTCGTACAGCCGCCAGCACAACCGTCCATGACCGAGCACTCGACTATTCGAATAGATTTACACTCTGCATAGGTTGTACACTTTACCACCACCATCTGATTACCCGTCCCTGATCTACACCGATCATGGGTCGAATAACCAGCCCAGACCTTACAGATGCCCTCTCTGATACAAGTGCCTACCCTATGGGGTTAATCTCCTCAAAACCGGGACGCCCTATATAGTAACCAGCCAACCGGAGCGTGTTTTGCACCTCGACAGGTGTGCGCTTTCAATGAGGGGCGCATAGTATCGCGCGGAGGCCCGTATACCCTGCATTCCTTCTCCCGGTCGATGCTACGCATGGACCGTTGGATAGAGAAGGACCACCCTCTGGGGATTGTTTACCCCTATAGTAGTGTGAGGCACCTATACCAGATTAGTCAAACTTCCAGCCCAGCACCATCCCATTGCAGAGTAATGTGGTTGCACGGGTTAATTGTTCCAGCGTAGTAAACTGTATAACCCACCGTGTTTTCTTAAACATTTTCCTCCATCCATTGCTAGACCATTTTGTAAAACCAAAACCTTTCTTATTTTTCAAACAACTTGGTAGGCCAAGCCTCACCAAGGTTTTCTCATAAAACATTTTTGTAAGTCTTTTCCCGGGGTCTTCCCATCCTACACTTTTTCTTAGGCTAAAACGGGGTCTCCAAGGGGTTATGGTGTTAAACACCATCTACCATACTAAGGGGCAGGTAGGTATCATCAAGATGGGTGTGAGACCCTGGCGCATGGCTCAATAGGATTGATAGGAAACCCATACCAACAAGTTGCAACTTCTTTTTCGGAAGCTCATTCGAAAAGAACTCTTAGGTTAAGCATGCTTTGGCTAGAGCAATTCTAGGATAGGTGACCGACCGGGAAGTGGGTACCGGGTGCGCATGAGTGAGGACAAAGTGCGCAGAAAAGACTAGTGTTGGTCTATGGGGTTAGTCTAGAGATCCTATTGAGCTGCCAGAAGTGAGAGTCGTCGGTCCGGAGTGACCGGGGGTGTTACAAATTGGTATGAGAGCCAACCCTCGTGGTTACATGGGCGTGTGCGGGTCAGTGGCAGACATGTGTAGCATGGCGCGTGTGGCCCGGAGTGGACACGACATGGAAATGTGCCGGCACTGGACGCACATACGTGTGCCAAGAGGGGACGTTCCTGGCTTGTGGTTTGTAATATCCCAAAAATACTAAACTTAAATCATCAAACTCTAATCATCAAAATTAGGGTTAACAAAAACTTTTCTAAATAAAATTATGAAAGCATGCATATGTGTATGCATTTAATTTGAAATTCTTTTGAACCACCTTGTTTGTGTGTTTCTTTGCTTGTAAAATGTTTCTTAGGTGAAATAAACATAATCTAAACATTTCCCACACTTTTCCCAAAGACAAGTAAAGCAAAACAAATAAAATAAAGGAATGGTCATTTTGGCCAATTTAACTCCCATGCCTACTTTGGCTGTCTCAAACTTTCAGAACCTAACAGAAACTTTTCTGGATCTTTGCACCCCTTGATTGTACTCATAACCAAGTATCAAGGCTCACTTTGTGATCATCCAGAAACTTTCAAATGCATAGTTTAAATGACAATTCAAAATTGAATCTTTATCATATGGGAAGATTCCACTTTTTCAAAAACCACTCAAACAAGCTCAACTTTCAAAACCCAAGCATCTGCAGACTCACCAGCACCAGTCTAGCAAACCCACCAAAAATCTTTTCAAAATTCAAAACTTGAATTCATGCGGCCATTTCATCAAACACTTGGCAGACACAAATCAAACAAAATCAAAACACTATAGTGTGCAGTGTTTTGAGCCTAACTGGTTCCCTATATAGCTCACAACCATCTCAGTAGATCATCTAGCAAGATTAACCAAGCACTAGCACCACTGTGAGCTTCCCAATATCATCAATGGTGAACAGCCGAGTGCATCCTTGCCACCCCAGTGTAGACAGCAAGCTAGGAAGGAAACTAGCCGTGCCAACCTTGTCTGGGATATCACCCATGCCTCACCGCCCCCTCTCGACCAGCCCTGCCTCGAAGACACCAACCAGAGCACCCAGGAACGACGCGCCCGTGCCTCTGCCAACCGTGCCGAGCATGCGCCAGAGCGCCACCCTCGACCGAAGCCCACAGACCGCGCGCCGCCCTCGCCGCGTGCATACACGATCGCCACGACCCAGGAGACTGCCAGACATCCCCGTTCGCCGCCCCATACCGCACAGCCACCGCTCGCTGTCAAAGACGCCGCCTCTGCCGCGCAGAGCATCGCATGTTCCAGACCAACCCGCACCGCCCCACGTCTCGCCACCGTATCGTTGAGCATCACCAGGGAACACCGCACCGTCCCCTACCTTCGCCCATGCCAATAGCCGTATGTACCATCACCCCCGACGAGCTCACCATGCGCCCCGTCGGTCCCCTCGCTCGACTATAAATAGAGGTCACCCCCAGACAAATTGAGCACACCATTCTACTCCCCTCTCCTCACTGATCGTGCCACACCGTTCCCGGAGCAAGGTGAGGAGCACTTCGCCGGAATTTCACCGGAGCCCGCCGCCTCTAGAGAAGAAGGGAGCCAGCGATTGGAGCCGCCCCAGGAGGATCCACCGGTACCAGGAGATTCGCCGTCGTCGACTTCATGGTTCGCCCGCCTCGCCGACCCTCGCCTGCACCCCGGTGAGCCCCCAGCAACCCCCACTGGCCGCGCTAGGTTTCTATCTCGCCGGCGTTGCCCAACGTCGACGATGACTCCCAGCCGTTTGATTAGAACCAGATCGAACGTTCCACATCGCCCCATATCGCTTCGCACCCTCCTGTCTCACTAACGAGTGGGGACAGCCACTTAAACAGCCCGCGGAAGCGCTACGCTTAGTAGGCCGACCTGTTAACTTTTCCCGCGCAGCCCAGTTATTTGAATTAAACCTTTTCCATTTTATTTCAAACACACTTCTGTACCCAGTTTCAAAAATCAACTTAGATCGATTCAGTGCACCAAATTGAATGAAACCAATTTTGTTAGAAAGATCTGGGAATGCTCAATCCAAGCCCGTTGGATTCAAGTCATTTGGATCTCTAGATCACCCATGGTAAAAATAACAAGGCAGAAGCTTTTCTGCATTCAAACATTTTTCAAATTTAAACCATAATAGCTTTTGAGTTGATTCCAACTCTCAAAAATCACATTTAACCATACCTTTCAGAATATATATAAATATATGGGTTTACTTGCAGAAATAATGTTCAAGTAATAAAAGAATGCCCCATAGGCATTTCTAGTCACTTTAATTAATTATAATAAAAGGGTAAAACCTTATTAAATTGTGACACCACTTTAAATCACATTTCCATGGACTAAAATATGTGGTGATGACATGTGTCAACATGATCCCATATTTGGTTTGGAGGATATTAAATGTTAAGTAGTTTTTCAATGAGTAGAAATTACTTTTCTAAAAATAAAAGGAATTAAACCAAGCCTTAATCTTGTAATATTAGAGATGATGT
The DNA here is from genome assembly GCA_916181665.1 of Avena sativa. Classification (NCBI taxonomy): domain Eukaryota; kingdom Viridiplantae; phylum Streptophyta; class Magnoliopsida; order Poales; family Poaceae; genus Avena; species Avena sativa. The sequence continues at coordinate 112,901,050 of OV702298.1, forward strand.
TAGATTATCTATAGGATCCTTGTGTGTGATGATTGCAAGTAGTTAAGTATTGTTTGGTGATTGTGTACATCGTATTTATTTATAGATGCTAGTACCGACCAAGGATACGAGGAGGAAGGAGGATATTACGAAGAAGAAGCTGAGGAGAACTTCAACCACTGCTCTGCACAAGGCAAGCCTAATACTACTAGTGAATGTGCAAGCTAACACTTGCAATTATGAAAGTTAGATGACCTATGCAATGCACTAAGCATGCTTGGTTAGACATATTTGATGATACCCAACCCTAATTTTACTTGCAAGCTTTCTACTTTATTTCTTTATCAAAGCTCTTACTTAGAGTTTACTTAAGAGAATGGTAGATACTAGAAAGATATGTGAAGGTTGCATAAAGAGCATAAAATTTGGCCTAATCTAGATAATCTTGATGTCATCCTAAGGCATGAGATTGAACTTAGTTAAAACTCCACTAGTCTACCACCCCTCATTAGTGCTTACCCCCACCTGTAGATGCTAGTGCTAAGCATAAAACTTGATCAACTTTAGATGGGAATACTTGGTGGAAAAATGGTTATGAAAACCTTGGAATGATGGATCATTCTATTGAAATGTTTTGGATATGTGTTTTCCGAACACGTGATGATTTTGGTGATAAAAATGTTGAGGCATGAGCCTTAGCCCTTTATAAAACTGATGGTTGTCTGGATGCGCTACCATTCAAATTTTATCGTACAACCACAATACCCGGAGATTGGGTAGGGCTTTATTGGAAACTTATATACCTTAGTATTAGTTCCCTCACGGCCAAGGTCTGAGCTGAGGCTACCTTGTGAAGATTGTCCACCTGTGCAGTACCCAAGATGACAGTTGGTCATGGTTGGGAGGCCAAACTCACAGGAGAGGTGCTTATACTAGGGCGTGTAATTGAAAGGTTAGGATGGATTATCTGCATACTGAGTATGGTGAATTCAGGATTTGTTCCTGACGGATGTATCGAATGTTGTGGTGAAAGTGTACAATCTCTGCAGAGTGTCAAACTATTCGAATAGCCGCGTCCGCGGTTATGGACAGTTGGAGTGGCCATACTGTTCCCCCGTCAGACTTTTCAAAATGACTTGTGAAATGACTTGAGACTTTGACTTGACCACAACAGGGTTGTGATATGAAATACAAGTTCCCACTTAGGTGTTATAAAACTTCAACTAGCATTCGTTGATCCTTAACTTAGTAGAGATAAATCTGGCTTTTGCAAAATAACCCTAGAGCCTAGTGTCCTATTATCAAAAACCCCTTTCACTTGTTAGTATTAGTTTGCGAGTACTTAAAGAGTATTCATGGCTTTGTCCCTGGCTATTCCCATGGCCAGACTATGAAGATGAGTACCTGGAGGATGGACCCCAGGAAGGTTACGACAACTAGGATCATCTCCCATCGTCAGCATTGCCTATGACCCCGAAGATGGAGCTTCGCCTACGCTACCGTTATTATTACGTATTCCGCTGCTTGATGTTGTATTAAGAACTGGATCATGAGATCCCTATTTGTGTAAGAACTTATGGACGGTTGTAATGGATGATGTACTATGGTATCCAATTCTGTTATGTCTCGCAAAAATGGTAATCCTGGGATTGCGATGAATGGCATAACAGGCATCTGGGATTAAAAACCCGGGTGTTGACATGGTTGATCGACGAGGACGTCGATCTTCTAAGGGTGGGTGTATGTGAGACCCTAGCGCATGGCTCAATAGGATTGATAGGAAACCCATACCAACAAGTTGCAACTTATTTTTCGGAAGCTCATTCGAAAAGAACTCTAAGGTTAAGCGTGCTTGGCCTAGAGCAATTCTAGGATGGGTGACCGACCGGGAAGTGGGTACCGAGTGCGCATGAGTGAGGACAAAGTGCGCAGAAAAGACTAGTGTTGGTCTATGGGGTTAGTCTAGAGATCCTATTGAGCTGCCAGAAGTGACAGCCATCGGTCCGGAGTGACCGGGGGTGTTACAATGGGTTGTACCTATTGGTACTAAGGGTTAATGGTTTGGAGGAGCCAACATTCCCCATATAAAACATAATATAGTAAAACAATGTAATTTGAATAAACGAGTGGATAAAACATGCATAGGTAAAATAATAGGACAAGGCGTATGAGCAAGAAGGTGGCTTGCCTATGACTAGCGAGATGTCCCGTGACTTCTTTAGAATACCAGAAAACCAAAAATAATAATAATAAAAATAATAACCCCAATGCTTCCTTCTTCTTAGTGTCTCACCAACGCAACTATTGTCGTTATCGAGCATGCATGCAAACATGCAATACCACATTCAGTAAAAGGCATACAAACATCAAAACATATAGTAAGCAAAGGATAAACACATTATATACATCATTAGGATGTTGGTGGTTTGATTTGATTGGATTGGGGAGAAGATTTGGAGACATTAGGGAGAAGGATCCTTTTGGATTTCTAGTTTAGGAATTACCTAAGAAAGGGTTTTGACCAAGGACTTAATATGTAGGATACCATTGTATGAAAATGATACCATCAGATAGGTATTGATAAAATGAAGCCAACAAAGGTGGTTTCACTATTTTATCAATTACCAAAGATTTATAGTGATTTCTATAGTGAATAAAACTCTAGTTTTAGGTAATAATTCACCAGAATAGTTCTGGAGATCCAAAAATTATTTCCTTGGGTGATTAGATAGTATTTGATGTACTGATTCACTGAGAGTTGGAATCATCCAAAAATAATTACCAGAATGCCCTCAGGAAATTCCCAAAGGCTGTACTTGATGGTTTTTGTCTTTTTAACTAAATTTTATTTTTCGAAGATTTTTAGGTTATTCCATGGACACTGGTTAGGTAATGATAATACCTTTCTGAATAAATTGGACTCAACCTTTTTGAAGTTTCACAACTCAACTGGTGAATTTATTGGTGAACAAACCATGCACATAAAGGTTTAATTCACCATAAATCGATAAAAACTCAATAGATAATGGGCTCCTGGGTTTTGGTACTTATTGGTATAAAGATTTACTGGGAGTTGGAAATAGGTTAAAACCTTATTAGGTTTGACCTATATAATTTCTAAAGGCAGAAATAACCTAAATTGTTATATTTGCTACAGGTAATCTAGGTAGTAATTTTAGGTGGGGACAGTGGTACAAGCATGGTATGGATAATACCTTCCAATACCAAGTCTATTTACTCCATTTGGAGTTGTATATATCCTTGTGGAAATTTATTGGTTGAAAGGATACATCTAGTTGGTTAATTTATTGAGATAGATCTGATCCTTATTTTGGTCAAACCTAGGCACTACATGTTTAAGAAAACATGTAGGTACTTGGAAAAATTCAGATCTGGTTATATTAGGCCGCTTTCCATTTTCATATGAATTTAAACTAAACAGGTGCTGCAGATTTGGAATTTCTATAGAAAAGAAAAAGGGAAAATGGCACCCGCGGGCCGGATCTAGGAGAAATGGGCCAGCGGGGTGGGAATTTGGCCCACCTAGGCGAGGTCGCACACGGGGTGGGATTTCAAATCCTAGCCGCGGGCCCTTTGGTCAGTGAGGATGGGGGCTGAATGGGTATGGAGGGTACGGGGCCGTCGGATCTATTTTGATTGGACGGTTGCCCGCCATCGTGCTCGATGGAACAGTCGGGTGGCGCTGGGAACCCTAGCGGGGTTGGGAGGCTCCGGGGAGCTCACCTGAGTGCCTTCCGGCGGTGGGGAACCGGTGGAGTGGATGCTGCGGTTCAAGGCGACTCCCGACGAGGGGCGGCAAGGGCGGTGACGACTGAGAGGAGTTCGTGTGAGGGAGGCCGTGCAGGGACTCATCGGTGGTCAATGGGGATGTCTACAGGGCATTCATGAGCAAGGGAGACAACAAGGGAAGGTTAGAGGGGGTAGGGAGCACCAGGGGAGACCTGTAGAGAGGGAGAGCTGGGAGAGGGGAGCCTAGTTTGGATCTCTTAGAGGAAGTCGAGAGCTCCTGCTTCTTTTTCTCTCACACAGAGACGAGCATGGGAGAGGGAGAGAGGGATTTGGGGAGGGGTGTGAGAGTGGTAGAGGAGAAGTGAGGTGAAAAGAGGGGCTGGTGGGGGCTCTGCCCTTTTATACCATGGGTCAATGGTTTACCATGGAATATGTCCATGGGGAGAAGGGGAGAAGGGCAAAACCAAGGGCTGTTTTGTTGTGGGCTGTGGGAGAGAGGGTAGAGAGGTTTTCTTGTCGTGGTGTAGATAGTGAGGAGGTGGGGTAGCTGTTGCAAGAAATAAATGGGCAAGGGCATGATTTAGTCTTTGTCTCCTTCATAGCCAAGCATAAGAGACAAGGTGAACAGTGGTGCTACAGGGTGAGTGCGACAGTGCAGCACGACCAGGGAGGGTGGAGTTGTGTTGTGCAAGTTTGCAAGTGGTGGGTGGAGGTTTGGGGATTTGCATAAGTTAGTTTGCTTAATTTGAAAGTTTGGGGGTAAAACAATAGTTATGAAGGAAGTTAGAGATTTTGTTTGGAAAAAGTGGGGAGAGGGTACTGGGAGTAGATAGGATCAAGATACCCTTATTATAATTGTTTGGCACTTTTCCAATGATTAAAACCCCATTTAGTTACATTTAAACAAAACAGGCAGAAGTAGATTAAGGAAGCTAATGTAATATTTTTACATTAGGAAAGGTTGGTTTTTGATGTGAAATGGTTCTGAATACCATATTACACATTGGAGAATTTTATTGGAATTTATTGAGGTGGAAAGGTATTTTTAAAGAATTATTTGTTGTTTCTGCCATTTAAGAAAAATGGAAAAAATAAATAATAAAGAATCTCAAAATTATTTATTTTTGAGTTATGGAGATGGGATATGATATATAGGAATCAAATGTGTCTTGAGTTGACAAGCTGATTTGGAGAAAAGCATACTTGCCCTTAAAGACAAGGTGGTTGAGAAATCGGTAAGTAAAGGAAATAAGATAGTTTAATAATCCAAATAATTGTGGGAATTATTTGGGGATGCTTATATACAAGGTAGATGATGTATACTTGATGTAGGCATCAAGGTGAACCTTGGTTTTGAAGAAAGGTGGTGAAAAGGATGGAAACTAGATAAGAGAGGATCTAGGGTTTAGTTATTTTGATGCCACCTAAACAAGGTTGGACTAGGGAGCTCAGAGTTCACCTTGGTACAAGGGGTATATGGCTGGGTAGACCAAGTCATAAATATGATCATGGAGGAAAGAGTTATTCTTGGTTGGGTTTGGGGTGGTTTTGGAGAGATGGCAAACTTTGTTGAAAATAAGGCTGCCATAACAGATAAATTAGGTAGCCTCCTAAACCATGTGGGTTTAAGAAGCACAAGGCTCCAATGGAAACAAGTGAAGTGGGGATGGATAGGTCATTGTTAGTAGATCATGACCATGCAAATATTTGGCCAAGGAGAGGTGGCATATATATGTGAGCTTCTGCCAAAGTAGGCAAGATGATAAGATTTGCAAAAAAGATTAGTATCTTGACTACAAAACCATCATGGAGGATTCGTAAATAGAATGGCTTAGTCAAGGGCAAGAGTAGTCTTTGGTATTAATAAATATGTACTACAAGAGGGTTCACATACATTCTCAAGGATGCAAATAGGATGGAAAAGGTAGAGCTCCAAAGATTGAATCTAGATAAGAATTCCAGACTTAGCCATTTTGGCAAATTTAGGGTTTTAGACTAGAGTGCCAGTGTAGACGATTTTGAGAGGATGCTATGTCCCAAACTCCTAATAAAATGGAGGATGTTGATGTAATGGATAAGTAGATATGATCCATGGTTAGATTGGGTCTTCACTAAGTTGGAAACTTTTAGAAGGGATTACCCCTGATTAATATGATTAGGAGATGAGATGATCACCTTAGTGACTTAGGATAGATCCAGACTTGGATGCTTGATATGAGATTGATTATCACAAGCATAGATTTGTTCCTAAGGTATGAGCTACTAGATTGGCTCACTCTAGTTCCTAAGCAAACAAGGTAATCAGCAGATCAAGGCAATTCATCAAACATCAGATCAAGGCAATTCATCTTATTACATGTCTAACCACTACTAGGGTGACCATCAAGCCTAGCTTGAGGTATGGAGGGGTATTTTGAGTTGGGTGTGTCTTGAAGGGAGATAAGGATAATCTTGGTATTCCTACCAAGCTTGGTATGGAAAGGTTTTAATAAAGGTTTTTGGAAAACCTAGGGATAAGAGTAGCTAGGAGTTCTGTCTTGAAAACATAAGGAGATTATATATAGGTCTCCATAGTTTTGTTAATAGAAACTAGTAAAGTATTTTGTTTTATCAAAATCCTCTTGGCTCAAGTTTGAAAAGCCAGAACATTTGAGAATATGAAAGATGAGCCAAGACATCTCTTTTGTATATTAGCTTTTTGTGAACTAGTTTTGAGATGAGGAGTACACCACTTGATACACAAACAGTTGCTTGATCACAAGCAAACAAGCAAGCAAACATTGCAACCTTAACAAGAAAAAGTTTTTGTTCCCCCTGATTTTTTCCTTTTTGACATTAAATCAGGGTTGCTGAAATTGGGATGTTACAGTTCTCTAGAGTTGTGTGTGTTGTGAATTCCTTGTTCCCTTTGCTCTTGTTCATCTGAGAGATTCCTTTCTATCATGATCCTTCCGTCTTTTGGACCCACAATATATATTGTTGGATCCACAGTGTTCTGTTCTAGGCTTCGAGGTTTCCTTTTGCCTCGTGTGCCTCCTTTTTGTTTGTTTGGGTGCTTCAGAAGTCGTTTCTTACCTTGGAAGCTACCTCGTGGTTACTACCTTGCAGTATACGCTATGTCACTCAAGTAGTAATTATTATTTTCTCGGGTTTTAACCCTTGGACTTGAACCGAAGATCCCGGATTGTGTTGGATTCTAGTGTTGTGAACCTTGTACATGAAGCTGATCTTTAACCCAAGATCCTTCTTTTGACCCCTATTGCTAATGTTCAGACATTACCTCGGGATGGCTAGTATTACAATTCTAGCTTTCAAGCTTGTGGTCATTGTCATGATTGATTTGTGACAACTGAGGACTTCCCCTACTACATGCTATAGTAGATCTTCTTTAATGGAACCAAATAGATCACAACAAGGGTACTCCTCGAGAGTATCGTATCTATATTCGTGACTCTGCCACACCTTACCCCTTCTTATGCATTGGGTTTCGGAAGATTGATAATCTATGCATCCGCATCTCGAGATTCTATCCTGGGTATGTTCCCTTTTCCCTTGTTGTTTTCTGACCTTTGTCTACTAGTTGGTAGCCAAGTAGTAATGTGCATTGGTGTCTTCCGATGTAACATACTCTTGTGTCCATCGAGACAAACCATTTTGGGATGTCAGGAGAAACAAACTGCAGTACCTCGTCATATCTAGGACCAAGTCAAATTGTTGTAATCCACAGATTAAGAGGCATTGAGTGTCTTTCATCTGCTCTACCTTAAAGTATGACACTCTTTTATACTAAGAGGTCATGCCGAGTTCCATGACCCTTAGTGAAGTGATTCTCTTACACATATTTACCACCCTCCCTCGAGCTTTTGCGCTCATGATGTTGCGTGTGCGTAATAATGTGCTAATATAAGATTCTAGCAATTATAATTGTTTTGAACTCTAAGGACATTTGTGTCACTCTTAGCGTGATTGGTTTACCCCATCACTAAGCAAAGAATGATTGTGCTGCCAAGTTCATTATTCTGGTACGCTCTCTTCAGTCAAAGAGTGAGGCTCGTGCTGAAGCTCTAAGACTATGTCCTCTTGCCTTACCAAGCAAGTCTCCTCTGGAACTAAGTGACATATCGGTGGTTCATGATATTCTAGTTGTCTACTAGAAGTGTTGCTATGTTGCCACATGACCGTGTTGTCAAGTTCCTGAGAAAGCAAGTTATATGAACTGCCTCTTTCTCCACATGACCGTACTGGATACCCCTGAGCAGTTGCTTGAGCTTAAACAGCAACTTGGAGAGTTGTAAGACAAAAGTTCTATTCGACTCTGTTCCTTTGTAAAGGGATATCTAGTTTTGTTCTTATTGAAGAATGATAATATTTTCTTTGTGGATATGCTATCTTTCCCCATCTTTGATTTGATTTGTGTTATCGTCAAACCAAACTCAGTTCCAAGGATTATCTTGATGATGTTTCTACTCTTGATGTTTCACCTGGGTACATCTTCATGCCCTTTGGTCTGACCAGTATTTTTGTCTTGTTCATGCAACAGATGAGTCCATCTTCTTGGAGTGTCTCGATAAGTTTGTTGTTTATCCCATCGATGACATCCTTATCTTCTCCATGTTAGATTTGATTCATATGGAACATTTGACATTAATGTTGGAAACTTTTGAGAACCATCTTTGAGTCATCTCGAAGTATATGTTCTGGATGTTAGAAATAACCTTCTTTGGTTCATGTGCAATTGTTGAAAGATGTGGCCATGGATTTGAGAAGAGTTATCTTCGTACCTTAAGGATACATGTGTGTTTTATTGTCAGTACTTATGCGTATGCAATTGTCCTTCGACAAGTTGCTAATGCATGGTTCTAACAATCTAGCTCAGTCTTGTGGAGCTTTACATTGTAGTCCATATCTTGAGACTCTAGTAATCTTACCTTCGTGGTAAATGTTGCAAACTTTCTATACGGACATGTTGAGTCTGAAGTATCGTTCCACCTAACCAAAGTTGAACCTCAAGCAGCAACGATGGTTAGTGTTCCTCAAGGTTTTGACATGGGTCTCTTTGTAAATCAGGCAAGCTTGATGTAATGGTTGACACACTTAGCCGGAAAGACCCTTCGTCATAATCTCTTGATTCAACAATATCAACCAATCTTCATGAGGCTTCTTCTATAATTTAATATAGGAGTTGTTCTTATGGTTTCCTTTGTATCCGAAGTCCGACCTTCACCTGATGTTTGTTTTCTCGAACATCAAGGAGAACATTTAAAGTAGTGTTGCTAAATGTCTCTCGCTCGATCCTCCAGACCCTTTGTGTTGCCAAGCGTATGGTTGTGCCAAATAATTGAAGTCTGAGAATGAAGTTTCTTTCTTCTCGTGTTATCAGGAATCTCCTTAACTATTAGTCTAGTGGTGTAAAGTGATATCATATCTTTGGCAAAGATTTTGATAAATATGGATGAATAAAGAGTTTCCTTCATTTTCTGCACCATGTTTTAAGAGTGGCTATGATTTTGGTAATCAACAGTTCCTCTTGATACATGCTCCTTGCGACTCTTATGAGTCCTCGCCACAAAACACCTTTCAATCTTGGCCTTCTGTTGGATGAAAAAGTGACCTTGTTTGTCAAAAGTAGTTCAACAGCTTGGTTTTGTTGATCCATATCTCTTAACCTAAAATCTCTACTTAAGTCGTTTAGTAGAGGTTCTCTATGGACGTCTGTGGTTATGGTCTTTTTGTTGGAACCTTCCTCTTTAGAAGCTTAAACCCTTCTGAAGCTCCATGGTCTCAATCCTTATGAAGACCATCTATCTAACAATTTGAAATATTCTCCTCTTGTTTCCTCCGTTACCTTGACGTGTTTCATGTTTTTCATCTCAGAGTTGTTTTTAAACACTCCATCCATGAGTTGACTATGAGATACTCTACAAGATGTTTAGTGTGTTTCTCTCTTATCCTTAGAGTGACCCTGTCTCTTTCTCTCTCTGCCTCTCTTCCTACCTTTGGAATATAGGGTCGAGATTCTCATAAGGGGGATAGAGCTGTAACACCCTAGTTTTAGTTAAATAGCAATTAGGGTTGTTTGTGCATAACATGACCATCATCACTTAAAAATGCATTCAAGAAAATAAGACAAAACCCTAATCTTTCCCCCTCTTGAAAAGTATTCAAATGTTTTTATATTTTGAAAATTACCAAAAATATTGGAGCCCAAATTGAATACAAGGGCTCATAAGTATTTTATATATTCTATAAAAGCCTATGGTATTTTGAAAGTATTCAAAATAGTTTTCAAAATGAATTCCAAAAGAGAAAACAGATTCAGGAAAAAGAAAAAGGTTTTGCTAAAAAAAGGGAGAGCCAGAGCCTCCAGGCCGCGCAGCCCAGCCGGCCCATCTATCTCCTCTCTCTCTCCCAGCCGCTCACGCGTGCAGCTCTGTGGCCTATTCTGGCCCACCCCAGCCCGGTACCGCTTCATCCCCTTTCCTCGTCGTATTCCTCCTCCCAGGCACACAACTTGGTGTCGCTGCAACCACCGTCGATCGCCGTTGGCCGCACCACGATCCCCGCCACCGCTTGGAGCGAGGATAAGACTACGCTGTGCACGTCTCTCTCTCTCCCTTATCCTCTTCCCCTCTCTCCCCAGACCTCTCTCACCCCTTCATGTGAGGCGACCGAACCCTAGCCACCACAGTCGTCGTGCGTCGCCGTTGTTCTGGCCTGCCCCGTGCCTCGCTGATACACTCTTGAGCTCCACCTCCTTGCCAGCAACCTCCCCACAGAAGGAATCGACCCGAACTTCCCGGAATCACCGTTGTTGACCTCATCTTTCCCATATCTAGCTACCATCCCATCAATGTTGTCGATGCCGTCAGGACTCCCCTCGCTTCACCGACCTCACTAGCGCGCCCGTGGTGAGCTCCTGGTCCTTCTGGACCCCTCCATTTCTCCCCTCTCGTGCTGGTTCACTTCCACGTTGTGTGCCTCCCTCTGCGGTCGCTAGTCACCACCGCTCCTCTCGCTCCGGCGACCAAAAAGGGGCGGAGCCGCTACTTTCTGGTTCGCCTCGATGAGCTGCGTCGAACGCGCCCTCTCCCACTACCCCGCGTGCACCCATTCGCCCTCCCCGTTGCTGATCTGCAAGGTCACCGCCGGCATGACATCAAGCCAGCGTCACCATGAAGTCAGCGAACACGAGTCATCCCAGTTAACAGGCTGCATGCCCCACTTTTCCAACATGGACGATGAGGTGGCCTCGGGCCCAGTAGTTAGCCACTGTGGCCAGCCCAACCCATGGTGTTAAACGACTCCCACCCCTGCGCTGATGTCATAATGACGCAATAAATGTTTTAAATTGATTAAATAATTTCAGAAAATGGTTTAAACTTGTAAATTTAATATCTAATTCATTTTAAGTCAGAAAAATATGTATAATATATCAAAATGTTTAGAAAAATGAGAAAAACCAATCTAAGCTATAATCATGCATTGTTGAGAAACTTACATGACAAGTTTAATTAGAAGAACATAGTAACACCTCACAGGTGATTCCGGAGTTTCCCTGAGATAGGGTTTATACCCCTCAGAACCCCGATTAAATTGTCAAGCATGCCTTTGTGTTACATTTCAATGCAAATTAACTTGTCATATCATCATCCTTGCTTGAGCATTGCATCAATGCCATGTGTTGATTGTTTTCCTTTCTTTCCAGTTTTTTGGTTCTTCTCCGGTAGAATACGATATCGAGATCGAGATCGAAGACCGAGATCAAGACCTTCGAAGCTTGACAAACAATACCTGACCAACTATAACCAAGTCAAGTACAAGGTGTCTGAACCTCTGCTTTCTGGCTATCAACTGGCAAAGGAAAGCATAGCCCCACCATGATATAATCCTATGATTTCAAAATCATTTCAATTTTTGCCATGATGCATACGATTCTATTGTGGTCTTTTATCAATAGATAGAGTATCCTATCTATTGCATTACTCCCTTTGAGCTTATATTACCTAATCCACTTCTCTTACCATAACTAGGTTTGGCTTGTGTGCACTGCTAAAACTTATATCTGTGTCCTGCTTAGCCATGCATAGCTGTCAGTACTGGTCCATCCAAATGATATATCAGATGCAGATAATCTTGTATGACAAGAGAACGTGATGAGATGAGATCAATGGTAAAGTTAAACATGCTAAGGCTTGTATGGGAGGCCACGGTGGGATGTGGTTTTTCTAGTCCCATGCTCGCCACCCCTAGGACCCGATGTTCTTGCCCCTTGAACCAAGACGAGCGTACAACCACACGGGGCTTGGGAACCCCTCGGCTGACTAACTTGCCTAGTAGATTCTATGATTCACATAGTTCGAGCGTTCCATTAGACATGCATTCTGGATCTTCTCGAAGGCGGTGAAGGAGTTGCATTCATAACAGGTAGGTAAGCGTGGCCGGGGTTGCTTGGGATGGATGGAGCCCCTGGTAAACCAACCTCGCCTCACATCTCTAGGGAACGGGTTCGGGACTTGACTCATGGTCTCGGCGAAAGAAAGTTAAAGGTCGTGTCCAACCACACCCTCTGCCAGCACACCAAGGAAGTGTGTCAAGTGCCATTAAGAGTCGGTTGGTACGTGTGGGTAAAGTTGTACACCCCTGTAGGGTAATAATCTTTAGGAAAGTTGTGTCCACGATTATGGATGACTTGGGTACGGACATGATGATCATAGAGAACTAGAACCTAATCGTAAAACTTGGCAGATCAATGTGTGCTTAAGGATGCTTCCTCATGGGTATGAGGGGGTGATCCTAGATAGGGTTCATATGATGATGATTTGGTGGATATTAAAGATAATGATCAATATTTCGAAGATGTCTCTCTCTTATCCCCTTTTAAAATATTCTGAGTAGATGAGCTTCTTCTCTCTCTTGTCGTACAAAACAAAGATGGCTTTATGCAAAACAACTCCACCAGCCATAAGTCTTGTGGAGTACACCCTGTACTCCCCCTTGCTTTGTTGATACTTTTGGCAGAGTAAGTGTTCCTTGAAGATCAGTTTGGTACTACATCGACATCGATGAGTAGCTTGGGGTTCCCGGCCGGCAGCCTGGAATCTATGGGCTAGGACGTCATCATTATGCTCCAGGCCTCTTAGGCCATTTGTTAAGTTTGCTATACTTAATAGCATAACTTGCCTTCCATTGTTTGATGTTTGTGGTTAGTGACCTCTGCTTGTAATAATTTGGTTCTCTGCTCAGTTATGAGCTTGCTGTAATAATTTTTGTGTCGTAGGGTCACTGTTGTGTTACCGATTCTTCACTGGATATTCTCGAGCTCAAGGTTAAGATTATGTCAGACGGAGGTCTGGGATTTGTTTAGCCCTGATCCCGGGGGTTTCACATGGTGTGAGTTTCCTAATATCAGGAAAGAACATTCTCAATTTTCCAGGTGATGACGAGATTGTTCTTTTTTGTAAAGGAAGTTTGAAGAATATGGATCTCAATGCCACAAGCCAAGATTTCAATCATATATAGTGGACCGCCATGTTGTAATTTCGAATTCCATCTCTTATGATTTTTCAAACTTCCTTGCTAACTCGGCCCGCTTGAATGACATAATATCGATTTATTGAAATTATGTCAAATTTGAACTACAAGTAAATTATATTTTTCCTTGAAAGTTTTATGAAAAAGCTTTTGGAGGTACCCATCGGGGGTCAATTAGCAGTATATCGGTAACCACCGAGATTTATACTCTCCTTATTATTCGCAAAAACAAAAGAAAAGAAAAGCACCACCCTCACAACCGTACTAGACTCAACCACCTTTCTTCATAATCTACAAGTGCCACCGTCCAATCGCATTCGATGCCTGTTGCATTTCGAGCCTTCCTTTTAATATTTTTATTACTTAGGAGGTGAGCCAAGCGCGACTCAGCACGAAATTTTGGTGTGATATTGCGGGATCTTCTTCTAGTTCAAAATTTTTGTGGAATATTGGCGGGATCCTCCTAGCCACCTGCATACTGACAGGGCCTCTGGCTTGTTCTCTCGCTGATCCCCTCATCCTCCTCTATCATGTCACTCCTTAGCCGACTTCCACCTCATCGGAGTATTCTTAGCGACGCTGTCATCCACCTCTCCGGAGTCTACTTCGTCGTATCTGCTTTGCCACCGCCGAAACCAAGAGATGCGTAAACCACTCGGACCCCTCACCAGGGCAACTATTAAAACTGCCTACTATCAAGACGAAGGTTGCTGAACACTCCCTACTCTAGAAAATACATATATGCAAAGTTATCTCGTAACAGTACAAGACCTTGCCAATCCAATGATAACCCCCAACAATCCTCCCTAGACAAAGGTTTGCTTCCACTTTGTATATATGTATTTTCTAGAGTAGTTCATAGTTTGCTTGCCCTTCCTTCTCATGTACTAGTATTTTTTTATTTGTATTTTTGCAAGGCATGGAAGATGATGTACTGACCAATGAGAATCGATGCCAGCGAAACCTAAGTAGTTTTCGCCATTCAGATGTAGCCCCCTAGGCATAGCACAAGTGGTATAGAAACATGGCTATTTGTTGCATCTTGCTTGTGTTATTTGCTGATTGATTTGCCGCACTGCAATTTGCAGAAGCAAGTGCATGATCATGTCCCTGCCAAGAGGTTCGCAGCACAGATATTCAGCAACGTGCAAGTGATGTAGCCATTTCTAGGAACCAAATAGAAGTATGGTGCATGGCGAAGCTAGGATTATACTGCTTCGACAGGATTTGGACACCGCCACTTGACGGATCAGAGATTTGAACCGGTGCTAGATTTCTATGATTGAAGATGGCCTTGATGCTTCCGATGATCTTCAGAAGTTAGTGGATGAAAATCGCATTCCCAATCCGGCTGATGCACATGCCAATGATATCAACTGGACGGTCTTGGAACAGGTGAAAGAACGAGCATAGATTCTCCGAGCATCCTAGAAGGCAGATGATTTTCGAAGGGTGATGCAAGAGCTGCCATGCGAATAGATTGTTATTTCCAATAATGAGGATGACTTTCCTTGTATTGGCAAGCTGATATTTTCTTTTCTTATGTGATGGCAGTACTTTACAGTAACTACGTATTTGGCACGCTATTATGAAACATATAGTACTTGCTGCATCTGGACAATGTATCTCGGTAGCCATTCGTAAAATGGAAAAAACAACATTTTCCCACCAGAATGTTGAAATGTTATTATGCACTTTTTTAGGATCCGTAGACCCATGTTTTGCAGAAAATTAGCACATTACAATGAAAGGTAGTCCATCTTTAAAAAATAAATAAATAAGAAAACAATGGTAGTCCAAGCTCAGTGACCATGTCCTTGTGACCATTATCGTGCATAAATATGTGCAATTACTTGTGTTGCCCCAAGTCAAACTATTAGAATGTATATACTAGTAGAGTACACAAAAAATTAGTTGAAGGACAGAACACACGCCGAAACCACCGCTTTCACCAAGAAGTCAATAACAATTTTAACTATACGCCAGAAACAACTGCCTAAATGGCTCTTGCATCCAATATTCAAAGGCAGTCAGAAATTCCCATCTCGCCCTTCGGTCCAGAAACAAGGCGCCAAAGGCCATTCCTCAAAATTGTTTGTCTTGCATAATTCAAAATTTCAAACCCGCGCCCATTGGGACGAATCCATGGAGATCACCTCGGACCACCACAGCTGTGTGCCCCTTCCGTACCATCTCCCCTTCACAACCTCTCCACCGGCACTACGTAGCGACCGAATACGTTTTACCAGCTCCCTTGTCTAGCAAGCTAGAGGTTGCTTCCCTGCCCTGACACCGACCCACACTAGATCACCTCCTCCATACCCGAGGTCCATAGCGCCGAAGCCGGCTCAGTAATGCTGTCACCAGCGACACCGTCGCAACTTCGATCGATCCACTTCCCCCGACTCCAAGACACCGGATCTGCTTCCCCAACCTTGTCTACGGCGCCGGAGAGATGGCGAGCAAAACCCACTCAGCTGCAAACGGCGTTTTCGTAGCTCACCATAAGCCCATTAAAGGCAAGGCCAGCGGCAAGAAATCGCGTAATCACGGTCACAAAGGTAGTTCATCGCTTGTTTCACAGCTGGCTCGCACTGTCGACATTCATATGTTTGTCATTGTTCCTTTAGAGCTTTCAACTGCTTGCTAGCAATGTACTAATTTGCTCCTCTACACACACTTTTCTCTTAAATCTCATATGGTATTTTTTTCTCATGCATGGAAGATGCTTTGGGGCCGACTGATAAGGGAGGGCGAAAGGGTTAGGAAGAGAGATTACTGAAGAATTCCAAACATGCAAGGTTACTCGTCTTGCGGAGACTTAGATATTTCATACATACCAGCACCAGTCATGAAGGCCAGGTTTCTGAAGCAGAATCTGATCCTCGAGATGGACAAAACCCCAACAGAGTCTTGACTCAGGAAGATGGACCGGTCGAGAACACCCGCCTAGTCCGCCCGCTTGTCCACCTCCCAAGGTGCTTGCTCTGTCTTATCATTGAGATAGTTGTTGCACCTTCCATGTTTTGTACCTCAAACCAACCAAATGTTGTGCAATGCCATCTCCTTAGTTCATGCATCATATATGTTCAGCTTGTCTTGTCTTACTTTTCTTCTGTTCTATCTGCATCTCATTATACATAGGACTTTCATTGATTAATGTATCGTTTATGTGTGTTAGGAATCAGCTGTTTCACCTAAGACCCTTTCAGATACCAGCAGGGACAAATACTATGTCCGGCAAGTGTCTGATTCAGCATTGGTTTATGTTGATGAACAATACCTCGAGGGAGACATCACTCAGGAATTTGGACCCGTTGAGGACCTCCCCCATAGTCCGCCTGCTTTTCCACCCCCAAGGTGCTTGCTCTATTTTTTTCATTGTGATATCTGTTGCATATTCCATGTTTGCTATCTCAATCCAACCAAATATTCTGCAATGCCCTCTGCCTAGTACATGCATCATATACGTTCAGCACGTTTTGCCTTATTGTTCTTCTGTTCCATCCATGTCTCATTACATATATAACTATAATTGATTGAAGTATTGTGTACGTGTGTCAGGAATCATCTGGTTCAGGTACCAAACCTGAAGAGTCGACAAGCGACCCTGCTAATGCTACAGGTGGAACACAAACACATGCCGGGAAATACAATAAACAAAATTCAGGAAACTCACATACGGCTAAAAAGGCTCATCTTGTTGGCACACCACAGGTTCCAACAAATATAGACGTACCAAATACCATTCCACACATTTCACAATCAGAAATTGCCAATCCAGATAGCCGTGAAAAATTGACAGCCCAACCAGTTTCGGCCTCTACTGGCCTAATTCTGCTGACACAACACAAACAAGCTAGCGATGATCATCCACCTGTTGATCAGCCGGCTGCCAAACAAGGTATGTGTTCCAACTCTTATCATTGCATGCTCACTTATATATACCATGATAGCCTGATGTAACAGTTGAATTGGCAGCTACACGAAGATTTAAGAAAAGGGGGCCAACGGTAGGAAAAAAAGATTGAATCTCAAATTTCCGGAACACAATCAAGATATTGCAACAATTCTATTGTGCCTGGCAAGCGAAGGCCAAAAGATCGAAACGAATCTACTTTCCTAGCATCGGAAATAGGCATTTTTGTCAGGAATGATATTCCCATCTTCGCATCGTTCAAGCTCCACCAACAGACTCCTGGCCATTACAATTCATTACTCTAGAAGTTACATGTAAGTCACGGTGCTCTGCCCCATTCCTGCAAACTTTCCATTGTTTCTATTCTAAGTTACATAACACATCAAATGTTCCATTCTTGCCGACAGACAAAATTCAACTTCGATCAGGATAATGAGGATGTAGAGTATGTTCTCATGGACATGTTCTCCTGTTCTTTATGCCAGCAGTGCCATAGGCTAAAGAATAAATACTTTGATGGTAAGGCAAGTAAGGATATTCAAAGAACGTCTCATATGGAACATTCTATGACTGACCAACAGTGGATAGATCTTCTTGACCACTAGTTTTATCAAAAGATTACGGTATGGTTTGTGAAGACTGAGACCATATCACATTCAAAATACCTATTTGTGCATCTGTATCACTAGTCTCCTTTTGTAGATAAACATTGAGAAAAACAAGAGGAACTGTGCTGCACAACTCTTAACAAACCGAACTAGATCTCGTGCATTGGTTGGGCACCTGAGTGCAATAGTAAGCATAATTAGTTTTTAATATTTTAGAGACTTTGTGCGTATTATATTTTGATCATGTGTTCCTCCCATGTTGCAAAAAGATGCGATAAGTCTACAGCAAAATTCGAGGCATGCCAAAAGAGCAAAAAAGATGGGCTCAATCCCTCCACTAAGAGTGTTATTGTAAGTCTTCTGTTCTATTGATATTTTGTGATGACACTCCCTTAGTGATTTATATGTTACAGTTTGATGTGCAACAATGCCTGAACTACTTCCGAGTTTTATTTTAATTTAATTATAGTTGATGATTTTCAACTAGCATGAGTTTCAGTTTTGAATGCTACAAAGAGTTGTCTTGTGATATCATCCACCGGGAGATGAAGAAACAGAGAGATGCGATGTTGGCATAGTCCTATTATTGAGTGTTAGTGATAAACTTATTAGTATGATCATATAACTAGTATTGTTTTTCTACAGTGTATATGATGTGTAATAAGCCATTCCAACTTGTAGGATTTGTTCATAGACAGGTTAAATGTGTTGTATGGATGTTCCTCTGTAGTGGCTTCTCTTCTCTCACCAATATCTATCAACCGATAACCTTACAGATTAAATTGAACGAGGAGATGGCAAAACCTGGGAAAGATGGTCTGGAACAAAATCAAGAAGAATGTATGGAAACACTTAACATGGTACTAAAAGTTGAAGGTTATCATAAAAGTACGGTCCCACGTAATGCTAGGTTGTCCCAGTACAAGTCCAATTCCAAGTCCAAGTCGGTGTATTTGTCTTATCAGGAAGAAATTGTAGCAGTACGGGCTGAACAGTAAATGCAAAGACAAACAATCGATGAGATGAGATAGAAACTATTAGCAAGTGATGCGGAGTTGAAGATGTTACTAGATCAGGAGAATTCTGGAGAACTCATATATGAACAGACTCTTCTAAATTGAAGATGAACCCTGACAATGACAGGTGAGTACAGTGGTCATGTGATGGTTCCTACTACTGAGCCCGGACTGTGTTTTATCTATTCACGCTGTGCTCCATGCACAAAAATGCTGCGCCCAAACCTCACTCTCTCCAGCCTTGGATTCATGAACCTCACAAAGGTTTTTTATTCTTTCGATAAACCGCCAGATTCAAAATCACAGTCGATCGACAAAACCTACCGCCTACCCTGCTTGAATCGGAGATTTTGTATCCAATTTTGTTTGCCAATATGGTAAGTGTTTGATGACCAGCCTTCAATTCATACAGAAGGAGTACCATTAGTATTATTCCCTGGACGCTTCCAAAATTCAAAAATCTTAGTCGAGCAGCAAAACCTGCAGCCAATCCTATTTGAATCGTAGTTATCCAATTTTCATTATGGATGATGATCAGTTGATTGCAAACTCGACATTCAATTCCTGAAGAGGGAGATACCCATTTTTTCTATTATTGCTTGGATGTTGGGGATATACTTTCCGGGTATACCCACAGGACTCGCTGACCAGGGTGGCCCACCAATGGGTTAGATCTTTGCTTCATGGGTGGCCCAGTCAGGTAAAGGGGAGGAGCCCATTTTGGCTATGACAAGGCCCAGAAGAGTTAACAACTTAGGCATGTAGTATTACTTGTAGTCCAAGCTGTATCTAGTTACCAACTTTGTAATGTAGGCGGATAGGTCTCTCCTATAACCCTAGATCCCGGTGACTATATAAACTGGCACTATGGGATCCTTTAGGGCAACAAAATACCAACAACCACAATCACAACTTGCACAGGCGAACCTCTCCTGTAATCCGCTATAACGTCCGGCTTACGCCGATATATTACTGGGTTGCTGGAAGGAGTAGGATCCGATCACCATAGTTGGATCTGAACCTAGGTAAACTTGTGCTCACCGCTCCTGGAACATCCGACATCTCACACCCCATCTTTCCAATGCCACTAGGACCCCCTATGGCGTACTTGTCGACAATCCGACGACAGTTGGCGCCTACCAGGGGCAGTGACCTTTGGAGCTTCGTTCCAGGCGGAATCTGCGCGTGTAGGAATCCGCGAAACAATCGCCATGGATCGCATGGTCTATGCCAGTGATGTCCCTCTCGTTCTTATCGACGAGACCTAGATTCCGGCTAGCAAACCTGTGACGACCTACACGGTCATGTCTATTAGCGAGATCAATATTTATCTCGGTTTCGCTGAACTCGCCAACCCACCCATGAGGTGATGACCATGGCAGAAGAAAAATCCGGATCTACTTTGTCCACAGAGGCAGAAGAGTTCACAATCCCGGAGAAAATCTAACCACCCAACCCACTCCTGTAGTGGAAGAAGCGATGGAGGAAAAATCCGGAACTGATCTCCCTGACGTTATCGGATACACGGACGAAGAATATATCTGCTACTGATCCGTCCCTGCCAATGTCATAGCAGAAAAAGCACTCTTGAGGAGCAAAATAGAGAAGTTGATGAGACGCCCCTACATCGATTACAAAGCAATCGCCAACATCAAGGAGAACTTTGAGATGGAAGACGTGGAAACCAAGTTGTACCACTACCTCAAGAACATAAACAAGAAGAAGCACTGTTTCGTGTACCACATAAGCTCTGGATCCGACTCTGTCGATGCGGGAGCCAGAAGCGATTCAGTTCTCGATGCGATCGAAGAAAACACCGACTTACCTGGCTCCCCTCAGGAGTCAATAACGTCGTAGGAACTTTGGGACTTCGAGAAGGAGATGGAGGAGTACGAAGAAGAAAACGCCTCCAAGCCAACGCAAGGTGAGCTGGAAAATACCCCTAGTCCATATGATAGCATGGATGAAATCTACACCTCGCAGGATGACATGGACACCGGAGATTCATCCGAGGTCCACAAGCCAATCACTACGGAAAGTACCGATGAAAGTTTATCTCCCGGTATCGGACCAAAAGCCATCTTTTCCACCGGTACACACGTCAAGGCTACTAGGCAGTCAAAGAAGAAGAAGAATAAGAATAAGAACAAGAACAAGAATCCGACACCGGAAGACCCGGACATCGAGGAAACCAACAAAGAAAAATTTGATGAAGAGATCGAGATGGAGAATCAGGATGGAGATCCGATTAATACCACGCCGATTGACCCTCCCGTGGATGGACACGTTGTCACCAAGAGTGCACGTGAAATTTACGGAGATGCTGTCACAATTCCAATCCCAACGGCTTCGGATCTTACTCCGGAGGCGCTGGATAAAAGGGCTGAGGACCTGGAAAAGCACCGTTTGTTTTTACTTGAAGAGGTCGCACACATCGTCAAGCTTCAGAAGCAGTTAGATAGTGATCCTGCAAAATATCAGTCAAATTTCAAACGACTATCAAACAAAACAAGAGGAGGTCCGGTTCTTGCTAGTAAGAACCTCGATATCCATAGAGATCTATTCAATGGAAAATCTATAGAGAAGAGCCGAGTCTACAGCATACCGTTGGAAAATACTGCTGCAGCTCGAGCTATCCTCGCGAATAATTTGTCTCCAGAACATTTCCAACAATGCGTTGTGTTGTTGGACAAAGGATTAAAGCAGCAGAAAATGGCTGCGTCATTCAGTGGCAAGCTGGTCTCAAAGTCGGAATTTTTCCACACTAGCGCTGACCAAAGCGCTGACGAAAGACTCCACAGGGATACAGATTAGTTCTATCGTCCCCGTGGAGAAGAAGAGAATTCAAGAACCAGCTAAACGGCCACTCTCACAGGTCGGCATGTGACTGGGGAATAGTTATTCTGGCTGCGTCCGAAGATTCCATCAGGACTATGGTCCCCCATCAAGGCCATCATCGGCAAAACAACCGCTATAGAGAAGACCCGGAAGTGCGCCGCCAGTGAGAGAAAGATCAGCTAAGGATGCCACCACCAAGCCATCCGACGGGTAACGCCGGACGAAGAGATGATATGGATCGTCCAGAATCAAGAAGGGACGAAGCCCAAAGAAACCAGCATTGGAGTCAGCATAATGAGGCTCCACCACCACCGCGTAACCCATCCGGAAATAATGCACCAGGGCCACCATTGCCCCCAGGCAGCGACCATGAAGGATCGCGACTTAGCCATGGAAGCCGTAGGGCAGAGGCGGCGATGGTGAAAGGAGAAGCAGAAATCCCACTCCGCCATGCAGAAGCCACGAGCCTCCATGGCGCAGATCTCTCTCGCCAAACGATGCTCACCACCGCATTGAGTCAAACATAGAGGTGCGACGGTACGAAGAAGAAGATGTGTATGTGGGACCCAAGTGCTTTTGCCCACGCATACATCGGACAAGATTTCCGGTTGACTTTGGTATCGCCAAACACATTCAGCCCTATGACGGCGAGGCTCGGCCAGATACCTGGCTCCAAGATTTTTCCTAGGCCTGCTGCATCGCCAAAGGAGGAAATAGCCTGGTTGCAGTTTGATATGTCCCGCTTATGCTGAGGAAGACGGCTCGATCATGGCTTAATGAACTGCCAGAGAACTCAATTCATAACTGGTATGATATGCAAAGTGCGTTCTTTTCAAACTTCTAGGGAACATACAGGAGGCCCTGCACAATCGGAGACTTGCAGCGTTGCACCCAAAGACCCGGAGAAACTTGCCGGGATTACCTCAGACGCTGGATTGACATGAAGAACTCATGTGAGGGAGTAAATGAGCAAACTTCGATAGAAGCTTTCATCGCAGGACTCCCAGTCGGACTTTTGCGTGACAGATTGAAACGTGACCACATCACAGATTTGGGAGAGATGATAGAGACAACAAGCAAGTATGTTGATGCTGATGATGATTCAGAAGGGCTGCTAAATAATCTGGCCAATCCCAATGCGGCCAAACAGCCAAAACAACAAGCTCAGAAGTGCAAGAACACCACGGAAGACAAAACGGCTTCGGACAATGCATTTTTCAATGCAATGTTCGGATCCGGAGGACGACGAAGGCGCAGAGGCGACCGAGGTAGAGGCCGTGGAACTTCCTGAATCTAGGGCATAGGAGAACAGCAACCCAGAAGAACCTATACCTGGGCCGCCATCGCCAACAATCCCTATGTGCACCACTTGGATAGTAACGGAGGATCTACCCACACTAATGTCGAGTGTCGTTTCAATGACGACATTAAGAAAGACGAATCCGCTGGCTACAGAGCCAAGCAATGAAAAGGAAAGAAAAATTCTGAGAAAGGAAAGGAACCCAAGGAAGATTCCGACATGGAAGAAGCAGATGCCGCACAGCCCAAGTCGGATGGAAAGAAGGATTTTCCGACTAAGAAAGACGCATACGTCTACTTCCTTGGATCTCAACCAGCTTAAGATAAGAAGGCAGTTCTTTGTGAGCTCAATGCCACAGTTCCGTCTGTTCCACAATTTCTGGATTGGTCGGATGTAACCATCACCTTTTATCACTTATATCACCCGAAGAAAACACATCGTCGGGGAAAATACCCTCTGGTCGTCAATTCTCTTATTGATGGCTATGATTTCTCTAAAACTCTCATGGACGGTGGAAGCAACATTAACATCCTCTACATCGAGACGCTCCACCGCATGAAGCTACACGAGAGCCAGCTGAGTTACAGTAGTGTGACTTTCCATGACATTATACCAGGGAGACAGGCGGATTCTCTTGGTGAGATTACTCTATACGTGACATTTGGAACCCGAGACAATTACCGGACCGAGCCACTTTCTTTTGAGGTGGTCTCGTTCAAAAGTGCTTACCACGCCATCTTTGGGCGTCCGGCTTACTGGGCGTTCATGGCTAATCCCTGTTACATTTACAATATGATTAAACTTCCAGGTCCCAAGGGCGTCATCACCATCCGGGGAAATCCGAGGAAGGCATGAGAGTGCGACGAAGGATCTGCTGCCTTTGCCAAAGTCATGCTACATTCCCAGGAGTACCAGGAGATCAAGAAGACCATCAACCCATCCGAGATGCCCGCTATGAAGAACGAGGTGCTAAAGCCAAGCATATAGTTGAAGGCGTCAGAAGAGACAAATAAAACGTCGCTGAAGGAAGAAGATCCCTCCAAGACGACAAACATAGGGGTAGGCTTAGACCTCGCATAGGAAAGCGCGCTCATCGAGTTCCTCAAAGCTAATAGTGACATCTTCACATGACAGCCTTCTAACATGACCGGAGTACCTAGTGAACTTGCCGAGCACTCTCTTAATGTGTACCTTGATTCTAAACCCGTCAAACAGTCCTTATGACAGTTTGGTGATGAAAAGCGCAAAGCAATAGCCAAGGAATTAGCCCGACTAGAATTAGCCAGATTCATAATAGAGGTCATCAACACAGATTGGGTGGCAAATCTTCTACTCGTCCCTAAAAGGACACTATTTATTTAAGAATGTGTGTTGATTATACCGCTTTGAACAAGGCATGCTTAAAAGACCCGTTCCCTTTGCCAAGAATCGATCAAGTCATCGAATCAACGCAGGGTCGGAATTACTCTGTTTTCTCGACGCATATTCCAGATATCACCAAATACCGATGAAAGAGTCGGATCAAATTAAGACGTCTTTCTTCACTTATTTCGGAACCTTCAGCTACAAAACTATGTATTTTGGCTTAAAGAATACAGGAGCAACATGTCAACGTACTATGCAGCATTGTCTTAATGAGCAAATTGGACGCAACATCCATGTATACATAGATGACATAGTAGTTATGTCCAAAAATAAGGAAACTTTAATTTCAGACTTAGAGGAAACATTTGATATCCTACGAAAATTCAATATGATGCTAAACCCGAAGAAGTGCTTCTTTGGAAATCTAGCCGGAAAATTTTTAGGTTTCATCGTCTCTGAGCGAGGCATAGAGGTGAACCAGGACAAAATCAAGGCTATACTCAACATTACTAGTCCGACTCACCTGAAGGACGTGCAACGTCTCACTGGTTGCATCGCAGTAGTGAGTCAGTTCGTCAGACGGCTCGAATAAAGAGTCGCACCTTTATACAAACTGAAAACTGACAAATTTGTCTAGACCAAGGAAGCTGAGACTGCCCTACAAAGTTTGAAAGACCTACTTTCAAACCCAATAGTTCTTGCAGCGCCAGAACCTCAGGAGCCCATGTTACTTTACATCGCAGCGACCAACAAGGTCATAAGTGTGGTAAAAGTAGTAGAGCGCGAGGAAGAAGGCCACGAGCATAAGGTGCAACGTCCAACTTATTATCTAAGTGAGGTTCTAACAGAGTCGAAACAACGGTATCCACACCATCAAAAGCTAGCTTATGGAGTGTTCTTCACATCTAGAAAGCTTCACCACTATTTTCAAGAGCATGAGATCACAATGGTGAGCACTACTCCCCTAAGAGATATAATCAATAATCACGACACCATAGGACGTGTCGCAAAGTGGGGAATAGAGCTTGCATCTTTTGACATTGAGTACAAGCCACGTACAGCAATCAAGTCCCAAATAATTTCCGATTTCGTTGTTGATTGGACAGAGACGACAAAAAACACAAGTACTCAAGTCAGAATTTTGGACCCTTCATTTTGACGGATCAAAAGAACGAGGAGGCTCGGGGGCTAGCATGGTTCTCAAATCACCCTAAGGAGATAAGTTGGTCTATGTGTTACACATACACTTCACGACGACCAATAATATTGCCGAGTATGAAGCATTGTTACATGGAATACACATGGCCAAAAACATTGGCGTAACAAGATTCATGTGTTACGGAGACTCGGATTTTTTTGCTCAGCAAGTATCTGAAATATGCAATGCAAACAAGCACATGGCATCCTACAAAGCTATCGTGGATGAATTATCTAAATCGTTCGAGGGTTTTGAGGTTCAACACATCCCTCGAGCAGAAAATGAGGAAGCAGATGCTCTATCAAGGATAGGCTCTGCGCGGAAACAAGTACCGGATGACACTTTTTAGAGCATTTAAGGGTCCCCTCCATAACCGGAGTAGATGAGCACTATCCGACGAAATCTGACTCACCTTTAATAGCAGTTCTGGTTTTAATTCCCAGCTGGACAAAACCCTATCTGGATTTCCTGATAGACGGAAAATTACCCGAAGACAAAGTCCTGAGCCGGCAGATCGTCCGACGAGCGAAAGCCTACACAATAATAAAAGGTGAGCTCTATAAGAGGAGTGTTTCTGGGGTATTTCAGCGATGTATTTCTCCGGAAGAAGGAGTGGAAATCTTACGAGAAATCCATGAAGGCGAGTGTGGTCACCATGCTGCAGCCAGATCCTTAGTGGCAAAAGCTTATAGCTAAGGCGGATGCCGATAAACTAGTCTAAACGTGCAAACGATGCCAAAAGTACACCCATCAGGCACATGTTCCATCTGAACAGTTGCGAACAATCCCTATTACACGTCCATTTGCGGTCTGGGGGCTTGATATGGTAGGGCCATTTAGCACGGCAAAATTTGGATTTACTCACCTACAGGTAATGGTGGATAAATTTACAAAGTGGATTGAGGCTAAACCTGTAACTAGTTGCGATGGGGACACAGCCAGAAAGTTCATCGAGGACATGATCATCCGATTCAGATATCCGCACAGTATAATTACTGACAACGGGAGCAATTTTTCCATGGGAGAACTTGCCGAATTCTGCAAAGAACAAGGGATCCGACTCAATATTGCATCAGTTGCGCATCCACAAGCTAATGGACAAGTCGAAAGAACTAACGATCTTATTTTACAAGGACTCCGACATTGTCTTGAGGCACCACTTCGTCGTGCTGCGTGGGCTTGGGCGGAAGAATTACCGTATGTGATATGGAGCTTACTTACTACTCCTAACAGATCAACCGGATACACTCCTTTCTTCTTGGTCTACGGTGTAGAAGAAGTTCTTCCAAGTGACCTAATCCATCAGTCTCCTAGAGTTAAAGCGTATATCAAAGAAGATGTAGAAGTTTCTCGACAATATTATCTTGATATAATCGAAGAAGTACAAGTCATTGCCGAGCAAAGATCTACAGCCTATCAGCAGAAGTTGCACAAGTATCATAGTCAGAGAGTACAGAACCGTTCTTTCAGGAAGGGCGATTTGGTTCTTCGGCTTGTGCAAAAAAGAAAGCACAAACTTTCACTGATTTGGAAAGGAACTTTTATGATTAGCAGAGTTCTACATAAAGGGTCATATTATTTAACCGATATGAGACCGGTCAAGGAAAGACCAGATACTCGAAAGAGAAAGAGAGATGGCGGTAGTACAGACCCTGATGAGATAGACCGTCCATGGAATATTGCACAGCTACGTCCCTTCCCTTCTTAGTTATATTTCCTTGTAATCATATATGTACATGTTCAAAGTGAAATAAAGTATTGGTTTCCTCATATGTTATCTTTGAGAAGTTTTTTACCATCATATTTAAAAATGAGCATGTAATTTTCAAAAATCCCAGAATGCTTGAAATTACTTTATGCTCATGTTTGTTCTGGTTATGATTTTTGAGTATCTAAAAAATGTTTCCTTAGGGTAAAAAATTCAATTTATCGTTTATGCTCTGGTTTTTTATCTAATTGCTTAAACACGGGTATCTTCCGAGTAATGAAATGTTGGTACTGGAAGCCAGCTTTGTTTCCGAGTTTAAACGGGTTTAACAATTGAGCTCCGTTGCTTGGCAAAGTTTCTGTGCTAAAGGTTGGCTGACTCATGAAAGGGATGAGGCATAGAGCCATATAAAACGACAAGTATAAGCATAAAAACTAGTGCTTCATTAATTTTCAAGCACAAACATAAAGTATATACAAACAAAAGTGCTATGATAGTAAAAAGCATCAGTTTTTATAGACCAGCACAATCAAAATATTGTTTCCATCATTACATTGCCCAAAGTTTATAATAATGCATATAAACTGTTTATACTACAGAATCAGGTGGTGGTGATGAAGAACATGGAGCGCTAGAGTCGATAACATCGTCGCCCTGGATCTCAGACTCGGAAGCTGCTTCAGCGAGGCTGTCTTCTGGATCTTGAGGCGAGGAAGGCACAACGATGGATTCGAAGAATGGCGTCGTGTAATTGGTCATCTCCGCCGCACGGCAAGCTTAAGCTGCACAGGAATCTTGGATAGCCTTGATGTTCTATGGGTTACCCTCATCGTCCTCCTCGGCAATACCCTTGGTGACATGCCAGATTTCCATCTCGCTGTGGTGGCTCATCACCATGGTAAGAACAGTCTGCGCAGCAGTCCGAGCGTAGGAGATCTTCTAGACTTTGATAAGCTTCAGAATCTCCTTGGCCTTGTCCCTCACGTCTTGCACTAACATTTTATGCAAGTCAAAAAGTTTGACCGACTCGCTAGCCTCTTCAAGAGTCTGGCGGAAGTCGAACAAAATATCTCCGATGAGCTTCAGAGGTAGGAGAGTCAGAAAGATTCAGGGAGGCTGGGAAAGAACCAAAAATCAAAATTTGTCTCAAAAGAAAGTCAAAAAATCAATCGAATAAAGAAGGTCAGAAATCTTACCTAGCATAGAATGACTCCATTGAGCATGCTCCTCGCGGAGGCTGTTCAGTTCACTCTCTGTGACCTGGGCTAGATCCCTCTAACTATCGAAGTCCTTCTTGAGATCATCCAATTGTTTGTCTCGGAGGGCTAGCAGCTTCTCGAGCCTCACGGTCTCATGGTTGCTTGACTCCATGACAGCAGCTACGGATTTCTCCGATTAAATAGTAAGCTTTTCATGCTTGTCCCGGAGTTCAGCAGTCTCCATTTCAAAGACCTTGAAGTTCTCGGATTGCCCCACCATCTTGCTTGGTTCACACAACAATTCTGCAAAGGAAAAAAATATTAGTCAGACAGAACAAGTTTGACTATGACAATAGCTCAATGACAAAGAGGAAGTCGGAAAAGTTTACCTTCTGCTTCATCTTTTTCAACTTTTAACTTTGAATTCTCAAGGCGCAGGGCTTTGATCTGCTTGCGTTTATTGCATATGTTCTTGAGCAATTCCTGGTTGGAAGATGCAATTTTCTGTAATTTTAGAGACGGAATACCGTCCGACATTTACTAAGACTCGAGCTGCAAATTTTAACTAAGTAAAAATACAGCATGAGCCTTGGGATTTACACTACATCGTTCTTTAGCATCCTATAAGCATCAACTCGGATTCAACGATGTTTATATGACTTTATGCTTGGGGGCTAGAGGATATGAGAATAAAATAAACTGCAAATAAGAATCAAAAACTTACAATGTGTTCCAAGTGCAACTTCTCAAATCTGAGTTTAGTGTTGTGAAACACTTTCTCGGCAAGGGATAGGGAGGGAACGTCGGTCGCTAGGAGTTCACCAGCTTCTATCTTTGCGTCCCAGACCAAAATTTGGTCCAGGAGTAAGGGTTGCTGCCACTGGAGTAAGGGTTTGTTTCTCAAGGCCGGACTGAGCCAGCTTTAGGATCTCCTCCTTCTTCTTCCTCTTCAGGCCGGAGAAAGCAAATCCAGCCACTTTATCCAATCCTCCTGTAGATATTACCATGGGATCATTACCCTTGATGGGTTCACCCTTGTTAGCTGCCTGATCACCCATTGTGGGCAGGGCTTTCGAGATGTTGCTGGTGTCAGGAGAGGCGGAAGCCTCTTGCTGATGGAGTACTAGATGGATTCGGTGGCAGCATTGCAGAGGAGATGACAAGCTTATGCTGATGTAGTTGCTTGCCTGACTTGCTGTCTGGCTTCGTTTTACTCTTCAAAACTGCTTTATCTCTGAAGCACGCAAAAACCGAATATCAGGTGTGCTTTGGAAAGAAAGAAAGGTACAATGTACTGAAAACAAAGACAGGGTGCTTACTTTTTAACTACTAGCAGCACTTGGCTACCAACAGTGATAACAACTTCCTTCGCCTTTCGCTTCTTACAGGCGGAGGCAGAAACTTCTTGCACCTCTTCATCCTCCGTCGCCTCCGGATCGTCTGAGAGATAGCCCTCTAGTAGAGCTAGCTCATACTCGGGGAGTTTCTCGAGCTAACAAAGTCAAAAAGAATTGATGAAAATATAGTCAGAGAAAGAACAGAGAAGAATGACAAAACGCGAAAGCAGAGTCAAAATATTTACCGAAGTCAGAGGACGGTTGGACGTGAACAGCTCCATGGAGACATCCGGAACTTTTTCGTTCCACTCTCTCCTTGATCAAGTACTGCATGAGGGTCTTGTAATCCTTAGTCGGAATCCGGTTCGGGCTGACCCGTATGATATCCTTCTTGTCGCTGGTGATGGTGTGCATAAGGCGATCTCCATGGTGCTGCAGAGGCTGAATCCGGCTCTCCAGCCAGCAGTGGATCAAGTCGGATTCACGGAGACCCATGTGCTTGATCAGAAACTCAATCCGCCTCTTGGCGTGGATCAAGATATCTGACAGTTCCTGTGCCTCCGCATCCCATGATTTTTGGTGGGGAGCAGCACTATCGACGAAGGCCGGAAGACCTTCTGCCTTTCCAGGAGCCGGAATATCCTTATGATAGAAGAATGTTCCGGCCCAACGTTTGACAGATTTGCTAGCGTTAATCCTAGGATAAACTCGGTTTCTCCTAAGGACTAAGCTAAGAGTGCCAGTGGTGTAAGCAACACCGGCACTCATGGAATTCTTCCAAGTATTATAGTAATAACGAAAAAGTTTGAGACTTGTCCTAATGCCAAGAAACCCCTCGCACAGAGCTACGCGAGTGCTAAGCTCAAGTAGATAGTTGGGAGGGAGATTATGGAACTGCACACCATAGTATTAGAGGACCTCGATGAAGAAGTACGATGGTGGCAGTCTGAGGCCGCTGGTCGACGTGTGTGCCGAACAACACCCGCTTGCCATCGTGTGGGGCAGGAGTGTTGTGTCCTGAGACGCTCCGCCAACCGCCGACAATGATGTATCCCACATCCTCCATGACTTGGAGCTCGGCGTCGTCCATAATGATTGGGACCCAGAGGCCCCGCAACTTCTTCTCGTCCGACGCTGATGTACCTGCCGCCGCTCCTGAGCCAGATGCAGACGCCATCGCTCTTGGAGAAGATGAAGGATTGGTGGGGAAGAGAGATTTTTTCTCGCGGTGTGTAGATGAGAATGGCTGCATAGGGCTTGAGGAGTACGGGGAGACAATGAATAAAGCGGTGGAGAGATGAATCTGGGAGAGAAGAGTTTTCTCCTCTCTTTTATTTAGCTCTGCGCAAAGATTCATGCATCAATCACGTGATTTACACCACACTTATAGGAGAGAGGGAGGTGGCTTCCTCGCGACTCCTATGCCCCCTCTATTCTCGCGTGAGCATTAAAACGGTGCTCTGTTCTGTAGGGAACGGACCCACCAACGGTCGTGTCGATGGGACTCCTGTCAGTGATAAGACCTGGTCTGAAAAGTTGTCAGCCCGCACACCGCTGTAAAATCTGGCTCATGTTTCAAACCAAGCAAGGAAAAGACTAAAGTCAGAACAAAATATATCTGACTCAACGGACTCGGAATCCTATGCTATTAAATGATGTTTTTGCGAACCCTTCAAGATTCTCAAGACAAAGAAACCATCAAGCTAGACGATTTATCCGACTTTGGATCTTGGAGACTTATGGGGGTTACTGTTGGGGATATAATTTCCGGGTATACCCCCAGGACTCGCTGGCCAGGGTGTCCCACCATCGGGTTAGAGCTTTGCTTCACAGGCGGCCTAGTTGGAGAAAGAGGAGGAGCCAGTTCCGGCTACGACAAGGCCCAAAGGAGTTACCGACTTAGGCATGTAGTATTACTTGTAGTCCAAGCTGTATCTTGTTACCGACTCTGTAACGTAGCTGGATAGGTCTCTCCTATAACCCTAGGTCCTAGTAACTATATAAACCGGCCCTATGGGAGCCTTTAGGGAAACACAATACCAACAACTATAATCACAACTCGCACAGGCGAACCTCTCTTTTAATCCGCTGTAACATCCGGCTTATGCCGATATATTACTAGGTTGCTGGCAGGAGTAGGATACGATCACCGCAGTCGGATTTGAACATGGGTAAACTTGTCCTCACCGCTCCTGAAACATACGACGTCTCACACCCCATCTTTCCAACGCCACTAGTACCCCCTATGGCGTACTTGTCGACAATTCGACGACATTGGATGCTAGCCAAATTAAAAATATTAGGGCCTATTTGTTTTCTAGCCATAATTTGCCAAGCCAAAGTTTGGTAGAGTATGGCAGCCAAAAAGTGTGGCAAAGAATGAACCCAAACTTTGGCAAAAGTTGGCAAGAAAATTAACTCTATGACAGGTGGGACATATAATTACTGAAGTGTGGCAAACTACAAGTGTGGCAAAAAACAAACACAAGCTAAACAACTTGTGGCTGCCAAAATTTGGCTTGGCAAACTATGGCTGGGAACCAAACGAGCCCTTTGTCTGCGCATTAATTGTGGTCATGGATGATCAGTTGATGTGACTCTAAGACTTGAATTCCTAGACAGATAGCATATAGTCTACTAGATTTTTCTATTATTACTTGGATGCTAGCAACAAAATTCAAAATCGTAATTGAGCAGCAAATTCCCCTCGACTCAGAAGCATTTCGCGCACCTCCGTTTCAAACATTTATAGGCAAAATCTCCCACTATTGGAGTACCATTTTTCTAGTACTATTATTAGATGGACACT
This sequence comes from Avena sativa, assembly GCA_916181665.1. Classification (NCBI taxonomy): domain Eukaryota; kingdom Viridiplantae; phylum Streptophyta; class Magnoliopsida; order Poales; family Poaceae; genus Avena; species Avena sativa. Next base: position 112,933,607 of record OV702298.1, read on the forward strand.
AGCCAGTTAAAAAATCTCAATCGAGCGGCAAAACCACCCACCAACCTTCACTCCCCTCCGTTTCAAAAAAATTGAGCCAAAATCTCCCACCGGGTAGTACAATTTTATTAGAATAGAAGATGGGCGCTAGCCAAATTCAAAATCTCAATCGAGCAGCAATATCATACATCGACCTTGAAGCATTTCATGATCCTCTTTTTCTAAAAAAATTGGCCGTAAAATTACCATTGTACACTTTGTTCAATCGACAAATCGACAGGCTATAGTCGGTATCTTGGGGGCACGATCGTAATTTGTATCATGTTCACCTCTATGGTCCCTATTCGCGCAGTTTTTCCCGCCAGCCCTCCCAAAAATCCCAAGCTCCTCTATCCCCTCCACGACCATCCGCATGCACCGGCCGACGGAAATTCCACGGTGTCCTGAGCCGCTTGAGCTGCGGTCTCGTGCACCACCGCAGAGCCGCTTCACTTGCACCCACTCCCATCGGATCTAGTTCACTGGGCTTTTGTGCCACGATAGCGGAGCTGCGGTCTCATTCACCATTCTGATGGCATCATCGACCGCCCAAGCTTTGCTTCCCCACCACTGAATGCTACCCAACCGTACTAGAGCCGCCTCACCGGTGTCCACCGGATGGGATCTTGTTCAACGAGTTACATGTCCACCGTTCTAGACCAGCTGCACGGGCATTACCGTTCAGTGCACTGGATCTGCCTCAGCGACGCTCTCGTCCACCATGCCAGATCTGCCTTAGCGTCGCTCTCATCCGCCGGGCTCAAGCCGGCATCGACCGCCCAAGATCTGCTTCCCTGACTGCCCTAGATCTACATAGCCGCAACTGCAGCACCCTCGTTGACCTGCACGTCACCCGCACGGCACCGATGATGCTTAGAAACACCTCTAACCGAGGTAACCTAATCTCCAACTCCTTTTTTTTTCTCAGCAATATAGCAGGTTAAAGCCTGTCGTAGTGAACTTCATTTTTGTAATCATGCTAGTACATACAAGTCATTGGGCATGCCTGTTCTTTGTGCTACATACAAGGTCACTAGACATGTTTGTTTGCATTCGCTGCTCTCCAAATTTCAAGTAATGCACATGTTCCTAGATACTCCCTACAACAGTAATTACCTGCTACTGTGTAGTTTTTCCAAAATGTAAAGTTAGTGAAAAATATTAGTGTGCATCCCCTGCTCCACAGTTACTGAATCTATATGGTTCGTCCTGAGCTAAGTTCCTGCTATTATTTCCTCCCTGGTATCATTCTGCTATCCTGTAGTACCTGTTTAAACTCATCATACTAGTTCGATAATAAATGTGTTGTTGCTATCTAGATCTTTAAAAGATGCAACACTGACTGTTTGTTTTTCGTTGCATAGAGCTCAAAAGGGAACACAGAACATGTTGGTTTGCGCAGCCTCTTCTACAGGTTCACAAGTGCGATGTCATTGTTTCTTTATCTGGTATTGGTTCATCCTAAGCAACAACATAATTATCCTCTACTGTGTAGTTCATTCATGGTTTGTGTTCCTACTCTACATGTTCTGGCATGATGGCATTATAATTTCTGTCTTGTTCATTCTTAGCTACTCCTACGAAAGTAAATGCATTCCCATTGTGTAGCTCACCGAAAATTCTGAGTAACCCAACCTCCCTTTCATTCTAGGATATACTACTGCTTCCATATATATTTGTTGAAATGACCTAGCTAGTTTATATTTACTGAAATTCTAGGAAACACTCTGTCCGATTGCCCACTTCATCTGTAGGCACACTTGTGTAATGCTAGATTGTCCTGTTCTACAGGTTCACAAGGAATGCCATTATATTTAATGTCTAATGGTTCGTCCTAAGCAGCGACCTAGCTATCCTCTACTTTCGTAGTTTGGATTCTTGCTCTACAAGGTATCTTATGATGCCTTTATAATTTCTATTCGGTTCCTAGCTACGAAAGTAACTGCATTCCCATTGTGTAGCTCACCGCGAATTATGGGTCACCCAGCATCTCTTGCATTCTAGGATAAACGACTTCTTCAATATATATTTGTTGAAATGACCTGGCCAGTTTATATTTGCTAAAATTCTAAGAAACACTTTGATTGATTTCTCATTTCATTGTATGAACATTTGTCTAATGCTTGCCTGTCCTCTTCTACAAGTTTGCAAGAGATGCCGTTTTATTTCTAATATGGTGCTGGTTCATCCCAAACAACAACATAACTATCCTCTACTGTGTAATTCATTCGTGGTTCGTGTTCCTGCTCTGCAAGTTCTCGCATGATGCCATTATAATTTGTGTCTCGTTCATTCTTAGCACGAAAGTAACTGCATGCTCATTGTGTAGATCACCGCAAATTCTGAGTCACCCAACGTATCTTGCATTCCGGGATATACTACTGCTTCCATATATATTTGTTGAAATGACCTGGCTAGTTTATATTTGCTGAAATTCTAGGAAACACTATGTTCGATTGCTCAATTCATTTGTACGCACACCTGTGTAATGCTTGTTTGTCCTGTTCTACAGGTTCACAAGCAATTCCATTATATTTCATATCTAATGGTTTGTCCTAAGAAGCGACATAGCTATCCTATATATATAATTCATTAGGGGCTTGCATTCTTGCTCTACAATTTCACTTATGATGCCATTATTATTTCTGTTCACTTCCTAGCTACGACAGTAACTGCATGCTCATTGTGTAGCTCACCGCAAATTCTGGGTCACCTAACGTCTCTTGCATTTCAGGATAAATGACCGCTTCCATATACATTTGTTGAAATGACTTGGCTAGTTTATATTTGCTGAAATTCTAAGACACACTTTGATTGATTGCTCATTTCATTGTAGGCACACTTGTCTAATGCTTGCTTGTCCTCTTCTACAGGTTCGCCAGAGACACCACAATATTTCTAATCTGGTGCTGGTTCATCCTAAAGGAACGACATAAATATCCTCTACTGTGTAGTTGTGACACCCTCGGGATTAAGAATACTTCTTGAATCCACGACAACATCTTTCAACCATTGCACGTGGATCAGAGAAGGTTACTTCTAGCATCTAGAACACATACTTTGAGATGACACGAAGATGATTCTCAAAAGTCTCCAACATTTATGCCAACTGTTCCACATGAATCTTTTCTAGCATGGAGAATGTAAGGATGTCATCGATGGGCTTGATAACAAGCTTATCTATACATTCCAAGAAAACAGACTCACATGTTGTATGAACAAGGCAAACATATTGGTCAGACCAAAGGACATGAAGATGTACCCAAGTGAGATGTCACAAAAGAAACATCATTAAGATAATTCCTTGGAACTGAGTTTGATTTGATGATAACCCAAATCAAATCAAAGGTGGGGAAGATAACATATCCACAAAGAACTTATTATCTTGCTTCAACACGAACAAAACTAGACATCCCTTTAAGGAGGAACAGAGTTGGATAGAACATTTGTCTTATAACTCTCCAAGTTGTTGTTTAAGCTCAACCAACTAGTTCAGGGGTTTCTAGTACAGATCCTTAGAGAAAGTAGCGGTTTGAAGAAACAGCTTACTCAAGAACCTGACAACACGGTCATGTGGCAACATGGCGATACTTCTAGAAGATATCCAGAATATGACGGAACACCGATATGTCACTTAGTTCGAGAGGGAAACTTGCTTGGTAAGGCAAGAAAACATAGTCGCAGAGTTTCAGCACAAGCCTAACTCTTTGACTGAAGAGAGTGCACTAGAATAGTGGACTTGGTAGCACAATGATCCTTTGCTTAGTGATAGCGTAACCAATCACGCTAAGAATGACACAAATGTCCTTGGAGTTCAAAGCAATACGAATTTCTACGAATCTTAGATGGCCACAACATTACGCACACACAACATTCCTGAGCGCAAACAACTCAGAGGAAGGGTGGGTAAAAATCTGTAAGAGCATCACTTCATTAAGACGGTCATGAATCTCAGCATGACCTCTTAGTATAGAAAGGGTGTGATACTTTAAGATAGAACAAAACATAAGCTAATCAACGCTTATTGATTTGCAGATTACAACACTTTGACCTGATCCGAGATATGACAAGGTACTAGAGTTTGTTTCTCCTGACATCCCGAACTAGTTTGTCATGACAAACCACAAGAGTAACTTCCATTGGAACACACAAATGCACACCTACTACTTGGCTACCAACTGGTAGACAAAAGTCAGAAAACAACAAGGAAGAAGGAACATACTCAGGATGAATCCCGAGATGTGGATGCATAAGTCAACAATCTTCTGAAGACCGATGCAGAAAAGGGAAGGTGTGGCAGAGTCACGAGTATAGATGCGGGACTCACGAGGAGCACTATTGTCATGATCTATTTGTTTCCATTAAAGAACATCTGCCATAGCTAGTGTTAGGGGAAATCCTTAATTGTCACAATTCAACAACGACAAATACCACAAGCTTGAAGGCTATACTAGAAGGTATTAGCCATCCCGAGGTAATGTGTGAATATTAACCAAAGGGTCAACAATGGATCTTGGGATAAAGGTCAGCTTCATGTACAAGATTCACAACACCAGAATCCAGCACAATCAGGGATCTTCGGTTCAAGTCCAACGATTAAAACCCAAATAAAGGACTAATCAAAATATTTTAAAAGGGGATAAGAGAGCGGTATCTCCAACTTTGATCATCTTTTGATATCCACCGAATCATCATCAGCTGAACCTACCTAGGATCACCCCCTCGATCCCTGAGGAAGCATCCTTAAGGACACATTCTTAACTTGCCAAGTTTTACGATTAGGTTCAAGTTCTCTATGATCATCACGTTCGTTCCGAAGTCATCCATAACCGTGGACACGGATTTTCGAAAAGATTAATAACCCTGCAGGGGTGTACAACTTTACCCACACTTACTAACCTTCTCTTAATGGCACTAGATAATCCCTCTTCCTTGGAAGGCCGGCAGAGGGGTGGTTAGACACGACCTTTACCTTGCTTTTGCTGAGACCATGAGTTACGCACTAGGGAGATGCCGCCGTAATGGGTCGAGTCCCAAAGTCGGTCCCTCAAGATTACGGATGTCGGGCATCTCTTGTTCCCTGCCACACTTACCTACCTGTATGAATGCACCTCCTTCACCTCCTTCGAGAACAACCAAGATGCATATGTCGAATGGAAAGCCCAAACTATATGACTCATGGAATTTACTCGGAAAGTTAGTTTGTCGAGGGGGTTTCCAGGCCCCCGTGTGGCTGTACGCTCATCTTGGTTCAAGAGGCAAGAACTCAGATCCTAGTAGTTGGAAGTATGGGACTGCAAAAACCACAACCCACCGTGGCCTCCCATACAAGCCTTATCATGTTTAAATTTCATCTTTGATCATACCACATCATCGTGTCAAACTAGGTTCATTCGTAGCTCTGATTCATCAACCGTGTGGACCAGCGATAACAGCTAAGCATGGCTAAGCACAACAGATGTAACAGCTCTAGCAATGCCATAAGCCAAACCATAGTTAGGATAGGAGCACTGGATCAGGGAATATAGGCTATAAAGGAAACATGCATCAGATAGGATTACTCTATTTATCGATAAAAGACGTTAGAATCCCATGCACATGGCAAGAATGTAAATACTTTGAAAGCATAGGTTTATATCATGTGTGGGGATTCACTTGCCTTTGCCAGTTGATATCCAGAAAGTAGAGTTTTGGACACCTGGTACTTGACTTGTTTATAGTTGGACAAGTATTGATCTTCAAGCTTTGATGGTGTTGATCTTAGTCTTTGATCTTGATCTCGATTCTGATATCGTATTCTACCGGAGAAGAACCAAATACCAGAAAGGAAGGGAAACAATCAACAGATGGCATTGATGCAATGCTCAACCAAGGATGATGATATGAAAAGTTAATTTGTACTAAAATGTAACCCTAAGACATGCTCGACAGTTTAATCGGGTTCCGAGGGGTGCAAACCCTAACTCGGGGAAACTACGGATTCATATGAGAGGGGTACATTTAGTTCTTCAAATTAACTTGCAATTGAAGTTGTTGAACAATGCATGATTATAATGCTATGAGATAGATCTCATTTTTCTGAACATTTTGATATATTATTTATATTTTTCTGATTTAGAATGAATTAGTTTTGAATTTCTCCGTTTTTAATTAATTTTAAATCATTATTAAAACAATTAAGCATTTTTTGGATCTATTAAATTATTTTCCAGCTGGCCTCACATGTCAGACTTTTATTAATTTTAGAAATCATTTCCAAAAAGAATAAAACCATGATAGACAGGGCCCACCTGTCAGCATTTTCCAATTAAAAAATAATTACAGAAATATTAAAAGAAAAAGAAAAAGGGAATATAGCCTCAGCATGACGTCATGCCGACGTCAGCATCACCATTGCTCACAGATCGAGTGGGGCGCGGCGGTAGGGCGACGTGGGGCTATGCGGAGGGGCGCGTTCGAAGCGAGGTGATGCGCTGGACCAACTCGTGGTGGCGCCACCCAGGATTGGTCGCCGGAGGTGCTTTCCCGACGAGAAATTACGATGACCGATGGCAGAGCATGACGCGGGCTCGAAGCAAAGCGAGAGGGAGATGGAGGACTGGTCCACAAGGAGCGTGTGCTCACCAGGAGTCTAGCGAAGGGGTAGGTGGAGGCGCGCGAGGTCGGCAGCGACAACAATCTCATACAGTGAGCTTTAGAAGGTCGAGATCGTCGACGACGGTAGGGGGTGCCCCGGCCCGATTCCCTTGGCGAGGTAGTCCAGCACGGTGAGGCGGTCATGGTGGCATGCTCATAGAGGCAAGGGACGATGCGGAACGACGGCAATGAGCAACACCTACATCGGCTAGGGTTCATGCAATTTGGAGAAAACTGACAGAGAGCACGAGAGGAGGAGAAACGAGTATCAGGGGAGAGAGGGGAAAGCGGCCGTTCTTATCCTGGCGTCCAACCACGGCGGCTGGAATCACAACGCGGTGTATATCGACGGCGGGCGCGTAGACAGCGAGCTACTTCCTCTGTTTGAGGAAGACGACGACGGGGTGAGGCCAAAGGGGTATTGGGCCAAGATGGGCTAAGGTGGGCCGGTTGCTGGGCTGCACACGTGGTAGAGAGAGGAGAAGGAAGGTCTGGGCCAGCCTGGGTAGCTGGGTTTCTATTTTTTCTTTTTAAATCCTTTTTCCTTTCTGTTTTCACTGTTTTTGAATATTTCAAAATACTAGATATTTTTCTAAAATAATCTGGACATATTCTAGGGACAGAAAAGAAAGGCTAGATAAATGATCAAGAATAATTTACATTCTGAAATGTTCCTTTTATTATAATAAAGAGTAGGCGAATCAACTTACTAATTTACGAATACTAAAAACTTAGTAGAACTTCCTCTTTGGGATAGAAATAGACTACCTTATAACCATTTGGGCTCCACTTTGTTTTGGTAGTTTTCAAATATTTTAAAACCATTTGAAGGTTTTCAAAGAGGGAGAGATTAGGGTTTAGGGTTTTTGTGATTATTTTCTTACATGCACTTTAATATGATGATGATGCTCATGAATACACAAACAAATCCTAATTACTAGTTAATAGAACTAGGGTTGTTACAGTAGTTCATTCGTGGTTTGTGTTTTTGCTCTACAAGTTCTGGTATGATGTCATTGTAATTTCTATCTAGTTCATTCTTAAGTATGACAGTAACTGCATGCCATTGTGTATCTCACGTCAAATTCTAAGTAAACCAACGTCTCTTCATTTCCAGGATATACAACTGCTTTCATATATATATTTGTTGAAATAACCTGGCTAGTTTGTATTTGGTGAAATTCTAAGAAACACTTTGTTTGACTGCTCATTTCATTGTAGGCACACTTGTCTAATGCTTGCCCGTCCTGTTCTATAGGTTCACAAGCGACGCCATCATATTTAGTATCTGGTTCTGGTTCGTCCTAAAAAACGACCCAACTATCCTCTACTGTATAGTTTATTTGTGGTTGGCATTCCTACTCTACAAGTTCTCTCATGATGCCGTAATAATTGTTGAAATGAAGTGGCTAGTTTATATTTGCTAAAATTCTAAGCCACACATATTGTTATATTTCTCGTTTCACGGTAGGCACACATGTTTAATGCTTGCTTGTTCTGTTTGTTTGACATGATGGTCTATATATTTGAAACATTGACCAGTAGTAAACTCCAGTTCATAGCTCCTGTCGTATCAGTTAAATGATTAGTTTGCCTTGTTTGATGTATTAACTTGTTATTACTTAGTTTCATACTGCAATTATTGGAATCGCCACCAAAGATGGGGCTGCAAGATCATGTCTCATGTTTTTTTCCAATGTAGATGTCACACTCAAAAGGGAGATGCAGGTGATGGAGAAAGCAAATTGAGGACCATTATCAACTCGATTGTTAAATGAAATGCCGATTTTTATTTACCTTGAGTTGATAATATGTAATAATTTTAAGTAGTTTGCATTTGATGTAATATCTAGACTAATTGCAATAGACCATGTAGGCATTTAGTTGATTCTGTCCACACATAGCGGTAGGCGGTACCGTACCTATGTCAGCCAGGTTGATTAGGGTACAATATCATGCTTTGTATTTTCCCATCTTGTATTAGGCCGATGATGAACAGTAAAAATGCTCACACGTTGTACACCTTTTATGGTACCGAAATGGGATCCAGAAATGCAGAAACTGTCAAAGACCATAAAAGTAACTTGGGCCGACCAACATGAGAGATTAGTAAAAGTAATAGGCCAGAAAGGTGGCAGACCAAAACAGTAAAATGCTGAAATAGTAAAAGGCTGAAAAAATAAAAGGCCAAAACTGTAGCAGGCCAAAACCATAGAAGACCAAAATAGTAACAGGCCAAAACGGTAATAGGCCAAAACAGTAACACTCGAAACAGTAGGGACCAGAAAAATAATGGTCCAGAACCTTAAATTGCTGAAATAGTAACGGGCCAGAGAAAGGCCAGGATCGCAGGAGGCCAGAATAGTAACAAGCCAAGTTTGCTCCAGGACGGAACCCAGGACGGAACAGTAACAGGCCGGGGAACTCACCAGGTTAAAACAGTAACGAGCCTGAACATAGGCCGGACATTTACGGGATTGAACGGTAGGTCCCAAACTATATGGGCCCAGTTCGAATAGTATGTGGATATACAGTAATGGGCTGCAACTGTTACGGGCCAAAGCAGGCTGGCCAAACGGGCCCATTTGAAACAGTGTAGGGATAAACACTAACGGGCCCAGATATTTATGGGTCATGCGAACGGGCCAACCTCAACAGTGTGTGTGGAAACATTAACGGGCCAGAAAGTTTACGGGCTGCCTACGACTGCACAAGTGGGCCCAATTGTAATAGTGTGTGGCGAAATAGTGATGGGCTACGATCCTGTTGGGCTTCCTTAATGGGACGGCCCACTTAATAATTATCAGGACTTGGTTGGGCCTGTCTTCTACCATGGTTTCACTGATAGTTAACGGCGTTAACTCACCGTTAATGGCGCTCGCCACGTGGCAGTTTGCATGACGTCAGCAGTCAACACGGCTGGCGAACACATCTACGGCGGAACGATTTTTCGTGGCTGAAGGGTATGATCCGCCACGGTAAAAAAAACATGGTAGAATCATTTGTGATGGGTTTTCTACCACGAAGGGCATCCGTCGTAGAAGGGTTTTCAGTCACGACAAAACGGACCTTCAACCACGAAAATCGTCCGTTGTGGCAATTTTTCTTGCAGTGGATGCTGGTATAGTGCCCATCCCCTTCTCCATCTCTAGGGTTTGCTCTAGATGAATTTTTGAGGGCAATGTCTTACCTAGATCCATGGGTACATCATATCTGCGTGCAATACTCGTCCTTGTAGTGGTTCTAGCAATCCCGATCTGCTCCGGTTGAGCACTCACGAACTGCCCAAAAATCATCAAGTCTCTAGCCTGAATGTCTGGCGTGTACGGGTTGGACACTCTGGTCCAGCCAGAATGTCCGGCTCGTATGCACCGAATGTCCGGGCATGGCAGAGTCTCTAGGTGGTTTTCCGGACAGTCTGGGTGTTTTCAGCTAGAACAACTCCTGTATTACTTTGACTACTGCTATGTGTTTGTATCTCCAGGACAAATGTTCTTACCCCATATGCTATCCTTCTACTCTGATCTCACTGGTGTCTCTCTCCCTCGTCGTTCTCGGGCTACTCAAAAGCCTTGTCCTCGCAGGTTCCGTTATGATGAAGAGATAGACATTCATGTAGATCCTTTTATGGTCAGACAGGCTGCTCGTGACTGTGCTGCAGCAAAGCAAGAAAAGATCAGACAACTGAAAAGGGATGAAGCCAAGTGTATGAAGTTTGAAGCATTGACTACTGAGGCAGATTTGGGTACCGAGGAGTTTCTGGAGATGAGAATCCAGCAGTTCTATTCTCTGCCACGCACCTCGGCTGATGATAGCTTCTAGAGAAATGAACAAGCCCTACTCTTTTCTGAGTTGTTTTGTGGGTTCAGGACTCATGTGTTCCCCATGAAGTGGTTGGATCTCGAGAAGCTCCGAGCTCACAACTACTTTGAGTACGCTCTTTGGGTGACTGATAAGATGGGGCTGCACACCATCTTTCAAGTAAAAGAAGACTACAATGTTGAATTGGACAGTAGTTCTATGCCACAGTGGTCTTTGGGGACACTGTGGGATATTCCCCTTGAATGGATGTCTAGCACTATTAGGTGTCGTTCCATCATGGTTTAGTTAGCACACATTCTTGGATTACCTTTCAATCCTGATGCTCCCAGTGGTCTCAGAATGCATGTACATGGTCAGGCATATGATAAGCATAGGTTAGACCCGATTTACTCTCAGTATGGTGTGGTTGGACAAACCACCAACATCAAGCTCATCTACAACATTCTTCTTCGCACGTTCTGACACACACTCACTCCCAAGGCGGGCAACAAGGATGAGATGAGAGGTGCAGAAATCAATCTTATGTCCCATGATCACTCAGTGTATACTCATGGTCCAGACCATCCAGTTGGTGCTATAGATGTCATGGATTTCATCTATCAGGACTTACAAGTGCATCACAGACAAGAAGTGTCCTCTGTTTTCTCCTTATGTGATGAAGCTCATTGCTGGCCACACTCCAGCAACACCATTGCTCTACATTGCTCTTGTTCCACACCTTGCTGCCAAGCTACAAAGGAAGAGTGCCCCTACCACCAAGGCTCCTCGAGGCTACCCCCTGCTCAGGACATCTTTGAGGATGATGTGATGGATGCAGATGCTTCTGATAGTGATGATGGGTCTGAGGAGGTGCAGGATGTTGTGACCTGTGGCCCTCGCATGAAGCATGCTAGCAACACATATCGCTTCGACACCTCTAGGGAGGAATGTCATGCAGGAACTCTAGCGAATCAACCAGCCCATGGATGTTTGTCACATCCCAAAATTTTCCAAATTTTTAAATGTGAAAAATAAATAAACAAAAGAATTAATTTTTGAAATTTAGGGTGAAAAGAAACTTTTTTCTTCTAAATGGAAACATCAAAAACCCTTCTTGAACAAACTTTGAATGAAAAGGGAATCCAACAAAATTTCAATCAAGTGAAATGCATTCATTAATGAATGTATCTTGAAAATTAAACATTTGGAAAAGTTAAACAAAAACCCCAAATCTTAATGAAATAAATCACTTCCAAAGATCAAATGCATTTTATGCATGGAAAGAATCTTCAATATAAATACTTGGGAAAATAAACCAAAACCCTAAAACCCTAATGGAAGAAAATCATTTCCAAGATCTCTCTAAGACTATGGATTTGATCCATATAAAAATTCAGCAACAACCTTTTAAATGATCAAAAATGATAAACTAAATATTATAAAACCATAGAAATTGGTTTCATTTTATTCAGAGCCATAGATAGAAACTTATGAATTTAATAAGGTAAAAGGGATTAATTTCCAAGGCTAATAAAGATCCTATCTAAAATCCATACCAATTTGTGAGCAAAGTAATCCTAAAAGGATTTAAAAAGATAAGCAAATATTAAATAAAATTATACAAATTGGAATCACCAATTTTGGATCTATAAATAAAAAGGTATGGATTTTATAAGACAAAGAGGGAAATAAATAAATAAATAAATAAGAAATATTTAAAAACCAAATTAAATCTTAGCCAAATTCATAAACACATGGAATGAAAGTTTACTGAATAATAAAAAGGAATAAAAAGGTTATTTACATAAAATTATGTGAATTGAACCTTATTCAAATTTTATTTAAATGAAGACAAATTGCCTAAACTAGATAATAAATCCCAAGAAAATTATTTAGAAGACAATGTAAAACTTGAATTAAATCCATAAGCAAATGGAATAAAGATAATCCAAATAAAGTAAGGGAATAAAGATTATTTGAAATAAAATTAATATGGACTAGTACCATATTTGATTTAAAAGAAGACAGAATACCTAATATAAATGATTAATTAAATCGTGGGAAAAATAATTCAAATTGCCAAATGGATTAGAAGTTATCGAATTAACTTAAAAAGAATAAAAGAATAATTAAATAGAATTATGTGGTTTGGAACCATATTCAAATTCATTTAATTAAAGACAAAAGCCTCATTTAAATGAATATTAAATCATAGTAAAATGTTCGAAATAATTCAAAATGAATTATTTAAACACAGTAATGAATAAATAAAACCTACTGAAAAGGTTTGTGAAACATTTGAACTTAAACAAATGTTTAAATCATTTGAATAAAAGGTATTGGAAACATATTTAAATAAAGAGAAGTTTCTATTTTAAATAAACCATAAGAGATTATAAGAAATATTCTAAAATGGATTATTTAAATACATTATTAAATAAGATTTAACCTACTAAAAAGGTTTAGAAAAGGTTTGATAAAAATCTAAATTAAAAGTGAGTTTATGAATCATATTAAATATTATTGAATAAATACAAAAGCCCATTTAAATAAATATTGAATCACATTAAAATATTTTGAATTATTCAAAAATGGACTCTCAAAACACATTAATAAATAAGTGCAAACCTACTAAAAGTTTGGAAAAGGTTTGGTCAAAACTTGAATTCAAATTGAGGTTTAAATGAAAGGTTTAAAATCAAAACAGAAAATGGAAACAAAAAAGTAAATAGAGAGAAAAAACAAGAAAGAGCAGGCCAACTAACCTACCCCAGTTACCAAACCTAGCAAGCCCATTACCATCCCACCCGACAGCCCTCTCCCCCCCCCACGAAACGTTTTCTTACTCGCAAACATACCCCCTCACTCACTGACCGCGTGGCCCCACCTCTGCCCAGTCATCGTCGTCTTCACCCGCTGACCTCGCCCCTCTCCCCTCGCTGCCGTTTCTGCCGTGGATTAATTCTTGTAAATTTGCATCAATGGCCGAGTAATTGTCGCCAGCGACCACGCATACTTACTCCCCTCTGATCCCTCTCTGTTCGCCTCAGAAACCACGCCACGAACACCACCAGGCTGCCTCGAATCATGCTCGCGCCACCGCTGTCTCCGACAACCTCCTACACAAATTCCGGCCAACCCTCACCTCCCCTTGCCCCCTGGACCAGACGAAACTGATCGCCAACACCGTGCACACCTTCCAGTAACTATAGTTTGCCCGCGTGTGCCCCATAGCGTCGGCAATGACAACGACAGAGCGCCACCACTATCTGCATCAACTCCGGCGAGCTACTGTCGCCTAACCCATGTGCCCCTTACTCTCTGGTAAGTTTTTCCACACTCCTCGAACCCGTGCGCACCATGCTGACGCCTTACCTTGCTCGCTTACGTGCCAGATCCTCGCCCCGTCAACGCCCGAGCTCGCCCGTCGCCGAGACCAACTCCGGTGAGCAATCAACGACGAACCCGCGCGCCCCTTGACCAACAAAGAGCACGTTGAGGATCAACACATTGCTGCGAGTCTAGTAATCCCCTCCCTTTCCTCCTTTTGCTTCCTGGTTGCACCGGACCGCCGCAGCCCAAGCGCGCCGCCGCTCACCATTGCCCAGCACCGCCTATCTCAGGTCGAGTCGTTGTGGGCCGTCCGATTTAAATCTAATGGATAGAATTAGATCACAGATGAAGCGGTATAGGTTTATCTGTGCTGTGCTGTAACATCCCGACTTTTCTATCCTAATTTGCTTAAGTAGGAACTCCAAAGTTTAGGGGGAAATAAAACTTTTTATGTTAACATAGCCACCATATGTTATTTCACTTAGTTGTTTGACTCTTAGTGTTGACTAGTAAATTTTTTGCTTGCCTTCCTAAAGGTGAACTAGTGGATCTTGCATTAGATTTGGCTCTGCTTAAAACCCTAGCACCACTATTAGAAGTGCCTTAGGAAAAATCAGAGAGGGGTCATCTTGATGATCAAACCCCAAAACCCTTAGGCCCTAAAAACCCTATGCCTCCTTGATTTTCCATGACCCCAAACAAGCATACAAGGCACATGGATTAAATCCCCAACCTTGTCCCATTATCATGTTGATGCTATGAACACATATGGCCACTTCCTCAAATGGTCACCTTAATTCATGCCCACTTTAGATTAACCTTGCAAACTCTTGGAGATTATCCAGGAGGCAACCAAGGCCTAGACTCACTCACCCCACCTCCCTCTACACCCCCATGCCTCTACCACTACCATTGGTGGTTCGTGCTCGACGTGAGCATTGGCCAAACTCGACCCCGAACGTATGCCGCCCTAGATCACTCTACCCCTTCCCCACTCTCCAAACCTTGCCATCACGCACGCCTGCCCCTGTCACGTACCCAGCATTGCCATGCACCTCTCCCCATTTCCCTAACCCCCCTTGATCACCCTAGAGAGACATAGTGTCCGGGCGGCAGATCGGCAAGATCTTGCCCTGGCACCTCCAGCCCAACCAGCCACTGTGCCATCCTGTCCACGGGCCCGCGTGGTTTGCGTCTTCCCCAGCCACCACCCACCCCTTCATTCCTCTCTCAGCAGAAGCTCCCCCTACCCCCAACCCTCACCGGCCACGTCACCGTGGCCACGTCGAGCGCCCCCGTATCCCTCAGCGCTATAGTGTAGAAATGCAGCTCACGCGCGCAGAGGGCACCGCCCACTGCACCCTCCACCACCCGACCTTCTAAACCTAGCATCCCCTAGCCCAGTCATAGCCCGACCAAGACAAGATGTGGCGTCGATCACCTGACGGGCAAGGGCGCCGTTGGACCAACTCGCACCGTACCGAGGCCGTGCGCCGGTCCATGTGTCTCCATGGCCCTCTCCCTGCCCCCAGTGACACACTCTCCCCCTCTCCTAGTCCTCCCACCCTTCCCAAACTCGCCAGAGATGGCCCTTGAGCGCGGTGCATGGTGAGTCGTTCCTTTTCGGCATAAAACCCCGGCGCCACCTACCTATCTTGCCCTCCACTTCATTTCCACCCCAAACCACTGCCACTCCACCCTTGGGAGGACCCGAGCTTGCTCAGCTTCTCCCTCCCTCTCCATCCATAGCACCGCCGAGGTACTGGCCATGGGAAGAGGAAGGTTGATGAAGCCACAACCTCTCCCCTCTCTCTAATTCGTCTATGCATGCATGCAGAGCCTAACCGCACCCTCCTACCTCGTGTCCTCTCTCTCTCAGGAACCCTGGGAGCTTCGTCGGAGAAGAGCCGAGGACGCCGACGGCGCGAGCTCGTCCCTGATGTCCCCAGAGCCCAAGTTGCCATTGTCTCCCCTCGTTATAACCAGCATCGTCGTACGCATCGAACCAAGCCATCCCCGATGCTACTACGCCCCTAGGTGAGCCTCCCCGAGCATCCCCACTAGCTGCTAGGGTTCGTCGCCGGCAACGCCACCTTCGCGAGGAAGAAAGGCCCAGGGCCGTCGGATCTGTTTAGATCTGATGACCCATGGCGCTGGATACCCCTTCGCCAGCCGCAGAAGCTGATGCACGGGGCCCCCGCCGGGGATTTGAATCCCCAGCTCCCGCGCATGCTGTCGTGCCAAATTGGCCGGCCCAGCTCATGCGTCGTGCCAAAAATCAATAAGAAGTTGATTTGACCTGATTCTCACTATGGAGGATAGCCTCTGTAAATCCCTACCCCTCACACCAGTAGCTGGCCAAAATAATGACTGTACCTTCCCTAGTAATTTTTGACATAAGACTAGGAAGTTTTCACTGTTTTAATTTTGGTAATTCTTCTGCAGGTCAGAAAAATATGAAACCAACTCCTAGGCCTTCCTTTTTAAACAACCTATCCAGTAAAATTAGAGTCGCCCCTTTTGGAGTAAATTATCACCTATATTAATTTTTGCAAGTTTGGAACAGAAGCTTCTTGCAGAAATTCTAGAAGCTTTTGTGAGACTCCTTTTTGAGTAATTCCAACTCCAGGAGTTGAGCACCATCTACGTCTACCTAGTCTCAGAAGGTTATATTTTTAGGGTGATTACTTCTGAGCTGAGAATTTATTGAGTGATTCTAGCCCTTGATGCAGTATTATAATTACTATAAATCAACCTTATAAGCTAAAATTATGAATCCAATTGGGTTAGCTTAGTTTTCCTGTTACCTACCCAGCAATATTATTTGTGTTCATTGTTCCCTTGTAGAACAGTGGTGAAGCATTGTTTTTCTTATTAGGTTAGACCTCACTTTTAAAGTCACCATTAGTTCTAAGAGTGTCCAAATTAGTTGATTCCAAGGATTTTGTCTTGACCATTTCAGTAGCTACAATATTGTGGTTGGGATGCCCTAGTTGAGTACTAATTCTATACTAAATGATTTGTTTGCTCCTTGTTTGATGTTTGGTGTATTGCTTGATTTGTTTATTTTCCTTTATGATGATAGATACGAACGAGGAAGGTGATTGGGAGTATCTTGAAGAAGGAGATCAGGGACAAGTTGTCAATGAAGGCAAGCCACCTTCTTGTTCATATGCCTTGCCCTATTATTTTAATTATGCATGTTTTATCTACTCATTTATACCAATTGCATTGTTTTACTATACTATGTTTACTAGGGGGAAAGTTTGGCTTCTCCAAATGTTTATCCCTTGGTACCATTAGGTACAACCTATTTGTATACTACCTACTTTCCCTTAGTATGGTAGATGGTTTTTAACACTATAACCCCTTGTAGACCCCGTTTTATCCAAATGAAAAACGGAGGATGGGAAGACCCCGGGAAAAGACTCGCAAAGATGTTTTATGAGAAAACCTTGGTGAGGCTTGGCCTATCAAGTGGCTTTGTAAAATGAGAAAGGTTTTGGTTTTGCAAAATGATCTGGCAACGGATGGAAGAAAAATGTTTACGAAAACACGCTGGGCTGTACAGTTTACTATGCTGGAACAATTAACCCGTGCAACCACATTACTCTGGAATGGGACCGGACTGGGCTAGAAGTTTGTCGGATCCGGTATAGGGGCCTCACCCTACTACAGGGGCAAACAATCCCCAGAGGGTGGGCCTTCTCTGTCCAACGGTCCATGCGTATCATTGACCAGGAGAAGGAACGAAGGGTCTACGAGCCTCCATACGATACTATGAGCCCCTCATTGAAAGCGCACACCCGTCAAAGTGCAAAATGCGCTCTGGTTTGCTGGTTACTATATAGGGCGTCCCGGTATTGAGGGGATTCACCTCATAGGGTAGGCACCTGTATCGGAGAGGGCATTCGGAAGGTCTTGACCGGTTATTCGACCCACGATCAGTGTAGATCAGGGACGGGTAATCGGATGGTGTGGGTACAGTGTACAACCTCTGCAGAGTGTAAATCTATTCGAATAGCCGAGTCCTCGGTCATGGACGGTTGTGCTGGCGGCTGTACAACGGGTGATGGTTTTGTTTTCAAAAAGGACTTCGGAAAAGCAATGGCTCAAAAATGTTTTGACCAGCGGATGGTCGGGAAAATGGAGGAAGGAGTTTGGTCACGAGGTGACCGGATGGAGAAACAAATGGGTGACCCAATCCAAGCGCTTTATTAAAACTTTTCAAAAAGGTTTCCAAAATGTTTTACAAAAGCTTTTCAACCAAGATATAGATACATGTTGTATCTACAAGATAAATTAGTTTATAAAAGAACCTCTCTTGGAGCCATCCTACCCCAATAAAATTGCATATTCTTTATTACTATTTTAAGGTGGTTTGCGAGTAAATTCAACGTAGTCACCGGCATTTGTCCCTAGTTATTTACTTGGCCAGATTATGAGCAGGAAGATGGAAATAACGAAGGTTACGACGGCAACTTCGCGAACTAGGGCATTATTCCGAGTCAGGCACCCTATGGGCTATGGCGTGACTCGGGCCTACTACATTTAGTGTTTCCACTGCTACTATCTATTTGTGCCCCATTGGCCCCTTTGTAAGACTATCTATGTAAGACTTATTGTTTCGGTAGTGTAATGGATGTATACTTTGCTACTATGTCGATTATGCTCCACGAGTCACTGATCATGGGATCGTGGTGGTTTGCATAATGGGTTATCCCGGACCGTAAATCTGGGGTGCCACACGTGCGTTGTTAGTTAGATCTAACGGCCAGCATTTCTCGATCCGAACGAAGCGGTACGTACCAGTAGAATCATGCCACGTGTCTATGCCACGTAAAAAACAGAAATAATCTATTAGATGTTGGACTTTCTAAAATTCATAACTTTTATTCTGCTTGGCCAAATTTTACAAATTTTCTATCAATGGATTCACAAATGTGAACTTTGCAAAAGTGCCCTTAGTTTAGTATTTTGCTTATGTAAAATTAGGTGTTTTTGCAGAAACATTATTAGGTCTATTTTGAGTATAAAATTTATTCTAAAAATGATATTTGAGTAAAATCTTTTGCAAATGGTTTGTTTTGAACTCTCTGACCATAAAAACTACTTTTGGATTTAAAAGTATATTTTGTGACACTAAGGAATTATTCCTTTGAATAAAAAGCATTTCTAGTAAAACAAAATGTTGCTATGATTTAAAAAAGATTTTTGAGTGAAACCTTTTCCAAATGGATTAGTTTTAAACATTTTGACCATAAAAACTAACATTTGTGTTTAAAAAACATATTTGGCTAACACTAGAAATTATTACTTTAATAAAATCATTTCTAGCAAAGAAAAAATGATTTAAAATGACCATTTTCACTAACTTGTTTTCAAATGTTTTTGCCACTTTTATAAATGACCAATAGGTGTTTTAAAATGATTATAGCCTTATTAGAAACCACTTTTCAATAAAACAATCTTTTGCATGCTTGCATGCATTGCTTTGTTTTTATTATTTTATGTGGTGAATTGTTTGAATGCTGGTTTGAACTCGTGCCTTGATTGAATTGTAGTGATCGTTGAAGAGTGTGACAATTGCAAGGTCAAGGAGTGAACATAGTTTCTCTACTAAAAAGGCAAGTGGTGCTTCATACATTTTGTCCTATTATTTTAACTATGCATTAGTGATGTTATGAGTAGGACTTGCATAGAATTTTTACTAAGTATGCTATGCTATGGGAAATCCTAGTAGATGATGCCTTAATAGAATTTTCCCTAAGTTGAGATTCTTTCTACTAGTATGCTTAGCCTAGCTAATAGAAAACAAGGGTGGATTATATTCATGCTATGAAATATTTCTAAGTTTATGACTTGTGTTTTGTTTAATAAAACAACTATGTGAATGAATCACCTGGGTGGAATGGTGTGAATGGTTTGTGTTGAGTGGTTACCCAGGGGAAATACCTGGTGTATCTCACTTGTGGAGAGACACCCAGGAACAAAGGGATTTGAGATGTCAAGTGTTGAGAAGCTTCTAGTGCAACCACATGGTATATGGGCTCTACCTAGATCATATAGGTTGCAATAACTTAGCCAGATGGACAGAAGGTGGTAGGGGGTGATAGGTTTGGAACGCATCCATTTGGTCTAAGGGCAGGTTTCTGAAAGATCTTGTCTCGATGCATGTCGAGTCTTGTGGGAAAAGTGCACCACCTCTCGAGAGAGTAAAATCTATGTACTTAGCCGTGTCCCGGCAATGGAAAATTTGAGCATCAAGACATGGAAGCTATCAAGGATCTCCTCATCCCAATTTCTAAGTTAAAAGTTTGTGGTTGAACAAGGGTTAAAGGATAACCAATTTTATTGGTTGTTCCTTGGGTGATTTGACAAACAAAAACTTAGTGTTTTCAACTAATAAGGAAAATTTATTTTGAGCAAACCAAGCCTAAGATCCACTTAGCCAAATGCATGTAGATGATAGATACCACTATTCTACCATAGTATCACTTGCCAATACAATTCAAATGTATTGAACCTTGTGGCTCTAACTTATTATGTTGCGGGTTTGTTTGATGTTAGTGACGTGTGTTGAATTGGATTACAAGTCTACAACCAACATGATTGCCTGTGGCACTTTGAAGATGAAGGACTCCATGCTATATAGTTATTTCTACTGCATTGTAATGAGATAGCCAAATGAGCTATGTAAGATGTAATGAATTATTTTATTCCTGGTTATAAAGTTGTAATATGACCTTTGTTTCTTGATATTACATCTTAAACTATGGATGCTAGCTATTGATCCAGGGACTAGCATTGTAAAACAGGGATCTCTACCTTATCAGGTTGGGACCTCTACAATGTTGACCCTTCTCAGCAGCAGGCATTAGATGGCACTCTTTCCTATGGTCACTGGAGTTAGGGACATGTGTACTAGTCCATGTTTGAGGACGTGACTTATTCTTCTCGCGGTCATGAACAGAGTTCGACTCAGGATGATTATGAGGACGGGGATGGCGATGAGGATGGGGATGCCGACGACGATGACTTCCGTGGCTAGAGTTGGCTTGGGGACGCTTTCGTAGTGCTCTTTTCCCTTTTTGGCATCTAGATTCCAAAGGGGGAGAAGTAAACTTTTTTATTAGGTTGCTAATGGGGATTTGCATGGGTACACGAGCTTCACGTTATTTCAATTTGCCTCTTTGAAGATTCGTGTATTTATGTTATTTAATTGAGTACTATGTTGTGCTATGTTGTGTGGAACTCTGTTATGTGTGTTACGACATGCTTACCCGGTTACGTTAAAGACTATGTTATGCCTAGCTTATTTATCTAGTCTTTATTATATCATGTGATAACCTATTACCTACAAAATCTAGTGAGGATGTGATCCAAGGGTGTGTGGTCTTGTCACACATCTTTGGGGAGCCTTACTATATTTTGTAAATCTCCTATTGTGACAAGTATTACCTATCCTAAATGCAAATCCTTGGGTTGTCATCAAACACCAAAAGGGGGAGATTGAAAGGGAATTTAGGCCCTTCATATTCTTTTGATGTTTTTTGATAACACTTGGATAGGTTTAATCATTTGTTAAATGTTTCAGGAGATATCATATATATTATTGTAAATTGTACCTAAAGAAAAAAGGGCTCCCCAGGAACAAATCAGTGCATAGACAAAGTCATGCCGGACTGTCCGGCAGATGTGCGCTGGAGTATCCGGCCGCACCGGACTATCCGGCCGCACCGGACTATCCGTCCGGTTTCTGCTGGACTGTCCGGCCCTGGGGATTCGCAAGATTTTCTTCGCCCGATGTGGATAGTTTGTATGCCACATTGGACACCACCTAGACACCGGCTGGACTCTGGCTGGAAACTCTGCCAGACCGAACTGTCTGGGTAAGTGGCTCCCAACAAATCTAATCCTATAGTAATTCTGTTTTTCATAAAGAAACTATCATCAGAGTGCATCAATAGTATTTGAACAGGAAGCCAACTACAATGTTTTAGTACTGAAACAAATCAATCATCATCAATAACTAGATATCAATCTAGATCAGAGCCACAACATCATCAATCTTACAAATGACAGCAATCCAAGCATAGAAGCTATATAACTTAATTTCCATACTCAATCATTTCCCTGAGATAAATAATCAGGAATCATTTTATCATCTGTGCATTTTATCATATAAACATTATTAGATAACCATTGGAGTATATTATTGTTGGAGATATGCCCTAGAGGCAATAATAAATATAGTTATTATTATATCTTTGTGTTTATGATAAATGTTTATATTCATGCTATAATAGTATTAACAAGGAAACATTAATACTTGTGTGATTTGTAAACTAAAATAAGAGTCCCTAGTAAAGCCTCTTGTTAAACTAGCTTGTTGGTTGATTGATGATTGTGGTTTCCCTATCATGAACATTGAGATGTTATCAACAACAAGATCATATCGTTAGGAGAATGATATGGTGGACATACTCCTATAGATAAGCGTAGCATAAAGATCAAGTCATTTCAATAGTTCAATTGCTATATGCTTTCTGATACATAGTTAACCTAATTCCTTCGACCATGAGATCATGCATATCACCTTTACCGGATGGATGCTTTGATGTCATCAAACACCACACCGTAACAGGGTGGCTATAAAAGTGGCATTGAGTGTTCGGAAAGTATTGGTTGAAACACATGGATCAAGAGTGGGATTTGTCCATCCACATGACGGATAGATATACTCTGGGCCCTCTCGGTGAAATGTCATCCAATTAGCTTGCAAGCATGTGACTAGGTCACAAGGGATCACATATCACGGGAACGAGAAAAGAGTACTTATCAGTAACGAGGTTGAACTAGGTATGCAGAGATACCGACGATCATAACCTCGGATAAGTAACATATCGTGAGACAAAGGGAAATTGGTATCGTATGTAAGTGGTTCATTCGATCGCAAAGTAATCGTAGAAATATGTGGGAGCCATATGAATTTCCAGATTCCTCTATTGGTTATTGTTCGGAGAAGTGTCTCGATCATGTCCGCATAATTCACGAACCGTAGGGAGACACACTTAAGGATTCGACGTTGTTTGAGTAGTTATGGTATTATGAGAAAGAGACCGAATGTTGTTCGGAGTCTCGGATGGGATCCGGGATATCACGAGGTGATCCGGAATGGTCCGGAGAATAAGATTCATATAAGGAAAGTCCCGTTTCGGAGTTCGGGAATGATTCCGGTGTTTTCATCGGGGATATTCTAGAAGGTTCCGGATTGTCCGGCACTCCGGGGGGGAAGGGGTACATGAATGTGTCATTACATGTTGGAATGATTGCATCATGTACTAAGTGTTCTTGCTGTCCCAAATAAAGGATTAAATTGAATCCTAAATTGAAAAAGTCAAACGGCTAGTTTGAAAGTCAAACGGCAGTTTTTGGGAAGTGGGAGGAGAGGAGGAAACCGACTTGAGGGAGGAGTCCTCCTCCCCAAGCCGGCGCCCCACCTAGGCCGAGTTGGGGAGGGACTCCACTCCCTCCCCTTGGCCGGCCAGCCCCTCCCACCTTTATAAGGAGGGGCAGGGATCCCTCCTAGCACACACAAGTTTCCTATCCTCTAAACTAAACCCTAGATCTAGACCCCGGTTTAGAGCTATTCGGTTTAGAGCCTTCTAATTGGTTTAGAGCCTTCTAATTGGTGTGTCTAATTACTAGACCACTAATAGCCTCTCTCATAAGCTCCACCATACTCGCACCGGCTTAAGGCGAAGCCCTGCGGGATCTCCCCTCTACTTCCGGTACCACGCCGTTGTGCTGCCGGAATCGCGAGGAGAGTGCTACAACCTCCGCTGCCTGCTGGAACAAGGGAGAGGAAGGTCTTCGTCGAGTACCGAACGTGTGACCGATTGCGGGAGCGCTGCTGGAACGTGGCGCTGGAAGGATCGTCTACACGATCTTGAGATCGGAAAGAGTACGACTACATCATCCACGAGAATCTGCTCTCGTTAAACGCTTTGGAATCTTCGAGGGTAAGTTATTCCATCGACTCGTTGCTACAATCTAGTAGATAGATCTTGGCTTGTTTGTTTGTATGCGGTAGAAAATTTTTGTTTTCCATGCTACGAACCCCTACAGTGGTATCAGAGCCGTGTCTATATGTAGATCTGTTGCACGAGTAGAACACAATAGTCATTGTGGGCGTTGATGCTTTTATTGTAGATTGCTTTGCGTGTACTTTGCATCTTGCGGTATGTTGGGATGAAGCGGCCCGGGCTAACCTTACATGACATCGTTCATGAGACTTGCTCCACGCTTAACATGCAACTTGTATTGCATAAGTGGCTTTGCGGGTGCCAGTTTCTCCTAGCATAGTAAAGATCCAATTTACAACGGGTAATCAACAATGCTAGTATCAATGTTGTGGTTCTTGTTCGTAGGTTAGAACGACACTTATGGAAAGCCCCAAACCACGTAAAATATGCAAAGAAAGTAGAAGCGTCTAACTTTGTTTTGCAGGGGTGTGCAGTGATGTGATATGGCCATGATTGTGATTATATTTGATGTATGCAATGTTCCTTATTGTAAGTTGGCAACCGGCAGGAGCCATATGGTTGTCTTTAATTTCTGTTAAGACCTGCGTGTCTATTCAAAATAGTTGTAATAGTTGAAGCTGGTGGACGACAACCATGAAGAAGCGTCATTGACCTTGATGCTACGCCGGTGATGATGGAGATCATGTTCGTGCTTGAAGATGGAGATCAGAAGCACAAAGAAGAAAGGCCATATCATATCACATATTATGAATTGCATGTGATGTTAATCCTTTATGCATCTTGTATTGCTTAGTAGACGACGGTAGCATTATAAGATGATCCCTCATGCACATAAATTTCAAGTTCTAAAGTGTTCGCCCTTAGTTAGCACCGTTGCTAAAACTTGTTGCTTCGAAGCACCACGTGATGATCGGGTGTCTTTGATTCCACGGGTAAATACAACGTAAGCAAGCCAGATTTGCTTATGCGGTAGCTAAGGTTTGATCTTGACGAGCCTAGCATGTACAGACATGGCCTCAGGAACACGGATTACCGAAAGGTAGAGCATGAGTCATATAGTAGATATGATGAACATGTTGATTGTTCGCCATTGAAGCTATATCAACTCTCGTGATGATCGGTTTTGATGTGGTGGATTTGGTTCGTGTGATCACTAAAACAATGTGAGGGATATTGTTTTGAGTGGGAGTTCACCTAGATTAATTTAATTATTAATTAGAACTCAATTTATCATAAACTAAATCAAAGTGAATTTGCATAGTTGTTGTAGTCATTGGCATCCGTTTACCACCTTGCGCTTAGTTATAATTGAGATGATAGAACTATAGAATTCTGGTTAGATACTTTACGAACTGGTATCGTATTGTTTTAAGTGTTAATCTAAAGTTTAAAAGTCCTATTGCAAACTTTCAGTAAGTTCCGGTTACTCCATGAAGTTTAATAATTGGTATTAAATCAAGAGTAACAATTCCAAGTGTTAGTATATAAAGTATCATGTTTGTCTCCGTGATTCTTGATATTCAAAGAATTGTCTTAATATCAAGGTTATCTAGGATCTGAAAGAGTTGTTTCAGAAACCATGATATGTGGAAGATATTGTGATATCTGAAACAAAGTTTTGGTTACAACATGATAGAGTATAATATGGCAAAAGTCATGTTCTCATATTTGATGAAAATTTGCAAAAGGTTGGAGACACTAGTTGTCCTAATCCTCCAAAATGTTTTGGAAAGCAACATTATACTCATAATTCATCGTTATAAGCTAAAAGTAGCTTGATCATGGACATTCCATGATAAGGTGAATATTTGATGTAGGTAAATTGTTTACTACACCAAGAGATTACTAAAGAAAGGAATTTGGAAGAACACCAAACATTTGATGATGGTGATCTACTTCAAAGTGCAAGTCCAAAGACATTTGTATTTAATTATACACGCTTTGGATTATGTGTCATATGTATGACTCCACTATTGATGTTGATAGATTCTTTCAAATAGAAAAGGAAATATTGAAAGAGAATCTCATAAATATATGGCAGAAAAGAAAAGACTAGAATTGTTCAGTTTAAGTATATAGATGATATACATGTTATGGCTATATTCTTTGCTTATTAAACAATGTGGTTCTCAAGTATTTGATACTGAATTTGTTGGTGTGAATCGTCATACGAAACAACACAATTCATGAACTACAATGGCCTAAGTAACAAGCAAAAGAATATGTGATGATGTTCATCGAGAACAAATAAAGGGTTATTGCGTTGCTTGTTAAACATCAAAGCTTGCCTTCAAAGATTTGTTTTATCAGGTATTATGAGAACAAAAGGGTTGTTCAAATAATTTCCGTAATCCATAAAAGATGGATGATTCACAAATCTCGTTGGAGAAATCACATCCATAAAACTAGTGCTAAAATGTCGAAAGACAAATTGATTGAAAGATCACTTAGGAAGTGACATCGCCGTTTAAATTATATTGGAAAGAAAACATGAAGAAAATCCATATGGATGGAATTTTGGAGTCTATTTGATTTTGATCAAATAACGCTTGTGAAACTTTCCTAGAGATAATTAAAACTTCGTTCATAGGCCAAAAGGGAACGAATGACTAGCTAATTGGAACTTGTACATATTGTTGTACGAAGTCCATTATGTGTAGTCAAGAGCGATGGATTTCAACTTCATATGCTTTCTCCGAAAATTTGAGTGAATATATGAATATTTACTTAATAAGGATGAAGTATGAAATATTTGAAAAGTTCAAAAGACTTTCAAGATGAAGTGCAAAATCATTGTAACAAGAATATGAATAGTTTATGATAAAGATCATAAAGGAAGATATTTGAATTACAAGTTTAGCATAATACCTAAGATTTAAGGAATCGTTCCGTGGATTTGCATTTTCCCGAAACACCATAAGTGTATGGAGCGTTCGAGATATGTAATTAAACCTTGTTTGACATGGTAAGATCAAAGGTATAATTTATAAAACTGCCATTATATTTTAAAGATTAAAAGCTTTAGAGATTACCGTTTTTCCACTGAAAAGAGCTCCATCATAATCCGTTGAAATGACACCATATAAGGTTATGGTTTGGGATAAAACCCAAGTAGTCCTTTCTTAAACATTGGTATGCTATGCATAAGAAAGATGTTTGCAACCAAAGTCGGATAAACCTGTCTTTGTATTACTGTTAAGTATTCCTCCAAAACACCGGAGACAAAAGTGTTTGTCGCTTAGAACGTCAAGTTTCTTTGAGAAGGAATTTTTCGTGAAAAGTTAAAGTGGGAGGACAATAGAACTTTGATAAGGTTAAAAGAACCTTAGCTATATGTGCAGAGTTGCGCAGCACCGAAAAGTGTTCCGGAGGCAGCAATAATGCTCATGGCTCACGTGCCTCAAAAGTTGTGGTCACGGAGGTCTAAGTTTCTATTGAAACAAGTAGGTCAAGTAAACAATCAAATACTAAGATTTGAGGGTTGAATCATTATTTGAGAATAATGAACGGACTACATGCAAAGAAGCAATGATGGGCCCTGACTCCGTCAAATGGCTTGAAGCCATAAAATCCGTGATAATTCCATACACGAGAAATCAAGTTTTGAACTTGAAGGACCCTCGAGAAAGGTGTAAGACCTTACAGTTGTGTTTGGATCTATAAAGAAATGGACATGGATGTTTCACATCTATAAGTCGACATGTTGGGAAAGAGTTCACAACAATGTTCAAAGATTGACTATGACAAGATTTGATCTTTCATAGCGATATTTAGTCTAGACGGATTAATGTAGCAACCACTACATATAATTTTGTTATGTGGTAGTTGAATAAACAAAACAAGTTCTTCTAATAGAATTGTTACCTAGGACGTGTGCATGACACGGTCCAAAGGGTTTTGTTAATTCAAAGGATGCTAAAAGCATATGCAAACTTCAATGGATGAAGTAAGCATAGCGGAGTTGGAATCTTCACTATGATGAAACTGTTAAAAGAGTTTAATTTCATCAAAGACAATGAAGATACTTGCATTTGCAAGAAATTAAGTGGGAGCACTAAGACATATTTCTAATACATTATGTGGAGGACATATTGTTGATTAGAAATGATGTATCTTTTATTAACACATATTAAGAATTTCATCCTGATGAAAGACTTAGGCAAAACCCAAATATTTGGCATCAATAGATGCTAATATGGTTGTGCCAGAAGTACATAGACAAAGATATTGAATGAGTTCAATATAGAAACTACAAGAAAGGTTCTTGTTGCACAGAAAGGATTGAAAGAGTTCAATGTTGATGATATATTCAAGTGTATTGACATTTGGTAAGTGAAACAAAGATTCAAGTATAGATTGATACTTGATGTATGAAATCACAAAGAGTGTTTATATCAATCATACTGTGGTATGTACAAATCCAGATATGTCCTATGCCCTAAAAGTTATGAGCATATACCAGAATGATTCATAAGATGATCATTGGACGATAGTAAGGATATTCTTATGATCTTTTGGAAGAACTAAGAGTATATTATTTGTAGAAGTGACAAATAGATGGTTAGTTCATTGTAAAAGTACTACATTGATACTAGTTTTGTCACAGAGTACAAATTAAGTTTATCTCAATCTAAATTAAGGGTGGCACAATATAATGGAAAGTGAGTTCCATAATGGATTTGGATGAGTTCCAAAGTTAAGACATTGTGACAGATACTTCAACAAAAGGCTAAGTATATGACTGCTATAATAGCAGCTAAAGAGGGCGTTTGTGTCAAGTAGTTTGTTATCAAACTAGGTGTAGTTCACAGCGGGATAATACTATGAAGATATATTGTACGACAATATTATCAACATGTTTTAACCCCAAAGAACTAAAGGTCACACCGAAAGACCAAATTATACAAAGCCATCTCATTAGAGAATGAGTGATGCGTAGAGACGCAAAGACATGCAATTACACACGGACCTGGAAGTGTCAGATCCGGAGATCAGTTGACCACTAGCAATCGTGTACATACAACACCGGAAAGCCATAGGTGTTGAATACACAAAAGTTTGAAACTAGATTAGATGACTCTAGTGCAAGTGGGAGACTGTTGGAGATATGCCCTAGAGGCAATAATAAATATAGTTATTATTATATCTTTGTGTTTATGATAAATGTTTATATTCATGCTATAATAGTATTAACAAGGAAACATTAATACTTGTGTGATTTGTAAACTAAAATAAGAGTCCCTAGTAAAGCCTCTTGTTAAACTAGCTTGTTGGTTGATTGATGATTGTGGTTTCCCTATCATGAACATTGAGATGTTATCAACAACAAGATCATATCGTTAGGAGAATGATATGGTGGACATACTCCTATAGATAAGCGTAGCATAAAGATCAAGTCATTTCAATAGTTCAATTGCTATATGCTTTCTGATACATAGTTAACCTAATTCCTTCGACCATGAGATCATGCATATCACCTTTACCGGATGGATGCTTTGATGTCATCAAACACCACACCGTAACAGGGTGGCTATAAAAGTGGCATTGAGTGTTCGGAAAGTATTGGTTGAAACACATGGATCAAGAGTGGGATTTGTCCATCCACATGACGGATAGATATACTCTGGGCCCTCTCGGTGAAATGTCATCCAATTAGCTTGCAAGCATGTGACTAGGTCACAAGGGATCACATATCACGGGAACGAGAAAAGAGTACTTATCAGTAACGAGGTTGAACTAGGTATGCAGAGATACCGACGATCATAACCTCGGATAAGTAACATATCGTGAGACAAAGGGAAATTGGTATCGTATGTAAGTGGTTCATTCGATCGCAAAGTAATCGTAGAAATATGTGGGAGCCATATGAATTTCCAGATTCCTCTATTGGTTATTGTTCGGAGAAGTGTCTCGATCATGTCCGCATAATTCACGAACCGTAGGGAGACACACTTAAGGATTCGACGTTGTTTGAGTAGTTATGGTATTATGAGAAAGAGACCGAATGTTGTTCGGAGTCTCGGATGGGATCCGGGATATCACGAGGTGATCCGGAATGGTCCGGAGAATAAGATTCATATAAGGAAAGTCCCGTTTCGGAGTTCGGGAATGATTCCGGTGTTTTCATCGGGGATATTCTAGAAGGTTCCGGATTGTCCGGCACTCCGGGGGGGAAGGGGTACATGAATGTGTCATTACATGTTGGAATGATTGCATCATGTACTAAGTGTTCTTGCTGTCCCAAATAAAGGATTAAATTGAATCCTAAATTGAAAAAGTCAAACGGCTAGTTTGAAAGTCAAACGGCAGTTTTTGGGAAGTGGGAGGAGAGGAGGAAACCGACTTGAGGGAGGAGTCCTCCTCCCCAAGCCGGCGCCCCACCTAGGCCGAGTTGGGGAGGGACTCCACTCCCTCCCCTTGGCCGGCCAGCCCCTCCCACCTTTATAAGGAGGGGCAGGGATCCCTCCTAGCACACACAAGTTTCCTATCCTCTAAACTAAACCCTAGATCTAGACCCCGGTTTAGAGCTATTCGGTTTAGAGCCTTCTAATTGGTTTAGAGCCTTCTAATTGGTGTGTCTAATTACTAGACCACTAATAGCCTCTCTCATAAGCTCCACCATACTCGCACCGGCTTAAGGCGAAGCCCTGCGGGATCTCCCCTCTACTTCCGGTACCACGCCGTTGTGCTGCCGGAATCGCGAGGAGAGTGCTACAACCTCCGCTGCCTGCTGGAACAAGGGAGAGGAAGGTCTTCGTCGAGTACCGAACGTGTGACCGATTGCGGGAGCGCTGCTGGAACGTGGCGCTGGAAGGATCGTCTACACGATCTTGAGATCGGAAAGAGTACGACTACATCATCCACGAGAATCTGCTCTCGTTAAACGCTTTGGAATCTTCGAGGGTAAGTTATTCCATCGACTCGTTGCTACAATCTAGTAGATAGATCTTGGCTTGTTTGTTTGTATGCGGTAGAAAATTTTTGTTTTCCATGCTACGAACCCCTACAATTATGAACTCCAATCTGAACATATCAATACATGCCAGTGCATAAAGATTAAGTTAACAACTACTGACAGAGCCGCTATTAGTAATAAGAACACTGAACAGTAGTAAAATCCACACTACTAGGATTAGTAGGTAATCACCTCAACACAGCCTATTATCAAGGGATGAACCCTAAAATAGAGGGATGAACCCTAGAACATTGGACAATCATAATTAGGGTTCATATGTTGCAAGAAAACTAGAGCCAGCAGGGTAGGAAAGAGAAGAAGAGGGGGAGAAAAGGGGAAACTCACCAGAAGTCCTCGCTGTAGTTAGAAGAGGAACCAGAGTGAAGAGCGCGCACACGGTGGCACGGGGAGCACTCGAGGGCACTGCCAACCGCGCCAACCCATAAGCACGATGGCCAAGGCAGAACGAGCAACGCTGGCGACACCACAGGGCCACCAGAACCGCGGTACAACACCATAGGGACGAGGGAGCACCACATCACCGGAAACCACAAAATCCTAGGGTTCAGGATGGAGACGACCTGGCCAGGAGAGGGTATTAACGACGAATCGAGCAGCACCAGTCGATGGAGCGGCATCGACTACCTTGTCTCTCACCATGGCGGCGGACGGAGTGGCCTGAGGAGGCCAGAATCGCACGGCGACGGCGGCGGCAGCACTGCGCCACGGCGGGGCGAGAGAGAGAAGAGAGGACGTGAGTGAGCGAGAGAGAGGAGGTGTGTAATGGGTCGGCACGGTCCAATATCACCCGAGCTAAGCGGGTTGACCAGCCCAGGTGGGTCGGGTTAGGGATGGGCCAGTCCAATGGGCAAGGTCCAGATTTTAAATAAAAGATCTAAATAATTGTGTAAATACCAAAATAACCCTAAAACTAAATAATTCCTAAGAAAGAAAATAAAAATCCTAAAAATACAAATAATATGTCCATGAGTTCATAAAAATATAAGCTACCCAATAAAATTAAGAATTATATTTTTAATAGAATAAATTTAGGTTAATTATTTTTATAATTTATATTCCTTAAGGAATTTTATAAAAAAATACCTATAAATAAATAAATTTTACTTTTATCTTTCTAATTAGTATAGTATTTTATATAAAATAATAAGTTTCTATTTATATTAGTAAAAATAAAATCTTATAAATTAAAATAATTATTCTTAAAAAGAATGTTAAAAAAATAAGAGTTAAAATTAATTAAAAATAAGTTTTAAGCTCTTATATTATTATATTATACCACAAAAATAATAATATTTATAAAATTTTAGGGGTTATCCACAACAATTTCATTTGTTTAAATAAATGAATATTAGAATTTAATAAGATGGGTAAAACACACAAAGAAGAAAACTAATAAATGATGTATTGCATTACTATGCATAATCATTATTGCTTTATTAAATATTGTCCTTACCAGGAAATAATGGTGTTTTGTAGAAATATAAGCTCAAGGTCGAGTGCAAGAATCCGACTTCACTACCTTGTAGTCACAAGGCAAGTTCATCACTTGCTCATGTCCTTTGATGAGTCTTTATCAAAATATTGCAAATTGTGTGTTATCATTTATGTTCTGAAGAAAAGAAAGAAAATACTATTTTCCCAAATAAATGAAATGCTATTATCATCCTAAGTGATGGTAAATATAAGATTGGTAATGGAACTTAGGTTTCCAATTGCATAAGATTCACCATAGGAATTAACAACCCATGACATCAGTGATTCTAGCGTCGTATATTACGCGTTAACCATGAGATTTAGAATGGGATAGAGATATCAACTGTATATTCTTCCTCTCGCATGTATCCGGATGCACGGGTCGTGGCTGTTATCCTTGTAGTGTGCAACAATTGGTAATTTGTAGAGGATATGCAGCATATGGGTGGGAACCCTCAATGTCCCACGATAGTTCTAGCATCTGAACGGTCTGTACTAACCATTGCCATAATTCGATATGTGGGCATGGCGTATACCAAGGAGACATGCGGGATTGTGAAGGGGCAGTGATTGGCTTGGATCATCTACTAGGCTCCACATAACGGAATTGTGGACGGGAAAGTACGCCCAGTTGTGCAATAAGGAT
This sequence comes from Avena sativa, assembly GCA_916181665.1. Classification (NCBI taxonomy): domain Eukaryota; kingdom Viridiplantae; phylum Streptophyta; class Magnoliopsida; order Poales; family Poaceae; genus Avena; species Avena sativa. Next base: position 112,966,539 of record OV702298.1, read on the forward strand.
TTGATCTCTCATGGGTAAAGCAATGCACCTTTGCAGAGTGTAAGAACTGTAACTTGTTACTCCCTGTTTCGGGAAGGAACTGTGAATGCGGCAGGAAAGGAACTCCATTAAGTTCTGGTCAACCTGTGAAGGCTGATGGGCATACTTTTTATATTAAAATCAATCTTTGAATAAATTTTTATGAAAACTTCCCACCTTGCATATAATGAACTTGTTGGGTGACGCTGTTACTCACTCTTTCCTTTGATCCCCTTCTTAGACTCTGAGGAGCCAGAAGACACTCCGATGTACGCTGCTAAAGGACAAGAGGATGTCTACTATGAGGAACCAGACTTGTCCGAAGGAGAGGAATGGGTGGATTATGAAATACGCTATAGAGTGGAGGGAAATGAGTCTGAGTAGTTTCCTTAGTTAGTAGTAAACCAATTGAGCCGAGCAACATAAACTTTATATAATAAGTTGTTGAGCTCAATTCGGAGTATGAGTTTGAAACTTTAATCTTCCGCTAAAACTAATTAAGTTTGGTTTGTAACTTTGAATCACTTGAAGTACTAAATTTCTGGTATTGTAATAATAATAAAGTGTGTATGTTTGTAATATGGACCCACAATGTTTCTTATGTACCACTCTAACGGATGTGATATTTACGAAACAGTGTTTTTTGGATGTTATGTCAATGACTATAGTGTACTACACATGCAGTGGTATGCTGGGTCACTGTAATTATTAAGCGTTGGTTCATCTGGACACTTAACAGGCATAATTATGTGTCAGTGCTCCCTCATCCATGACATATACATGTCTTCCATGAAAAAATGGTGTCATGGTTGCTCATTTACAAGGAAACCAACGTTTCCAGGTGCTTTCGCTTCTGTCGCCGCAAAAAAGTGTCGCGCACGGAGGGTATGTTTTAGTGAGATCTGACGCGGCTTCCTGGATGGCTCTCGCCACCACTATGCTAGCACCAACCATGAGAGAACCACCACTACCACCATCACCTATTGATGCTTCACTGCTCCACGGGCCTACCCAAGCCCATTGGTATTCATGCGAATCTAGAGCGAGAAATTGCAGCAACCATGGGACCCCATATGATCGAACGCTATATTCCCTTCCTTGTCATTGCCATCAAGACCAACATTGTGGTTCGTCGAGGAGCCACTAGTGAAGGAGATATCCATTGCCACTATGAAGGGGGATATCCTCGTCTTCTCCATGGATGGAATCATTGTTGTCCCCGCGCTAGCTTTGCCTCAGAGCAGTTGCTAGTGGAGACGAGGAGCGAGGGGATGGGGAGGTTGGAGGAGGAGGTGGGTGGAAGGGGAGTTGGTCGCCTCCCATGTCACCTAGAAGAGGCGACACGAGGGACTAAAAAAGTAGTTATGAGAAAAGTTTGTGGCTTAAACCCACATATATCTAGAAATGTTTTATGACTAGATACATATATATCTAGATAAAGTGAAATCACTTATTTTGAAACAGAGGGAGTAGTAGATACTCGATAAACTAAAAGTAGAAAACTTAGGTTGGGGGAGCTAGATATTTGTATCTGATAAATAAATATTTCTATCACAATAGATACTTCAAAGAAGGAACTGCATATTTAGGAAAAAATATTGGCGCCACGAAATTTCTTAAAATCTAGTTCATTGCTTAAGGTAGTTCATGCATACATACATTGGAGATACAAGCCTAGAAAGAACTAGATACTTGGCTACTTCTTGGATATCCTAACCCTATAGCTACTTTCGGGGAGGCGTCAGTGACAAAGCTTGTGAGCTCCGTGGAGCGTTTGACTTGCTGGACTACCTCCACATCGTGTTAAACGTATTGTTGCAATTTAAGTTAAGATTGCATCTAAACATCTCTAATTGTCTATTAGAATGTGATTTAGTGCATCCGTCTACTAGTTGATCTCCTAATGGTATAAATCGTATGTCCAAAAGTTTCTAAGCCACCCTCTCACGTACAAAGTGATAATCAACTTTAATATGCTTCGTCCTCGCATGAAGCACCGAATTCACTGAGATACATATAGCTCCAATATTGTCACACCAAAAACACACGGCTCTTGGATGTGGTACACCCAAATATTTTAACAAAGTCTACACTCAAATAACTCCCGCAGTTGCATTTGCCAATACTTTATATTCTTCTTCTGTACTAGAGCGAGAAACTATGGCTTGCTCTTCAACACACCATGAGATCTAATTTGATCCCAAAAATATAGCAAATCCACCAGTAGATCGTCTGTCATCTAGACATCCTGCCCAGTCATCATCGAAGAATGCACTCAAAAGAATAGAGTCAATTTTACTTAACCGTAAGCTAATAGAGATATATCCTCTTAGAGACCTCAAGATTGTTTTAACCATTGTCCAATGAAGCATAGTAGGTTCATGTAAAAACTGACAAACCTTATTAACTGAAAAAGGTATGTTAGGCTTTGTAAGAGTAAGATACTATACTGCGCCAACAATGCTCTTGTACTGAGTAGAATCATTACTACTCAAAGCATCTCCATCAGCTATATATAATTTTTCCAATACTAACAAAGGAGTATCAATGACCTTGCATGACTGCATGTTGACTCGAGAGAGTAAATCATGTGCATATTTCTGCTGGGAGAGAATTATTCCATTTGAAACCTTCTATAGTTATATTCCCGGAAAAGAGTGCAATTCTCCTAGATCCTTAAGAGAAAAGGACATACCAAGATCATGAAGAAAGGCATCCACATCTTGACCAGAGGAACTGACAATATAAATAAACATATAGATAGACACTCCCCTTTTTGTAGAAAAAGAGCGAGGTGTCAGCTTTATAAGCCAAAAAACCAAGATCACGTAACTTAGAGCTCAACCGTGCATACCAAGCACGAGGAGCCTATTTCAAACCATAGAGGGCCTTTGTAAGCTTGCAAACATGTCCCATACAACTTTGATCCTCATAAACAGGAGGTTTCTACATATAGATCTCTTCTTCTAGAACACCATGTAAGAACACGTTCTTCACATCGAGTTGTCACAGCTACTAACTGCGAGAGACAACTAAAGAGAGAACCATGAAATAGTATCCTCCTTGACCACATGACTGAGCATGTCCTCATAATAAATACCATAGCGTTGCTTAAAACCATCAGCAACAAGACGAGCCTTATACTGATCAATAGTACCATTAGCCTTCTTCTTAACTGTGTATACCTTACAATTTATAATATTGCGTCCATGAGTCGGAGGAACGAGACGCCGAGTCTCATTGCGCATAAGAGTAGACAATTCTTCATCATATCCTGTTTCCAGTTAGGTGCACTCAAAGCTTCCTATAGATTAGTTGGTTCGCCAATAGCAGAAAAATTTGCAAACTGAACATTGTCATACCTAACGGTGCCATAAGTATTAACTCGTGGTTTGAAAACTCCACACTGGGTGCAACTAACAAGACCATCAACAATAGGAGGAACAACCGGTGGAGAAGCCACAAAAGATCCCGGACTAGAAGCACCCCGATCCAACACCGGCAGATGAATTTGAAATAGCTCCCGCAGAAGATCCCTTCGCAAAACCTAGTGAAGAGGAAGCCAAAGAAGATCCACAACATGGAGAAGAAAACACATCACTTGCCCTAGCGCGCCAGTCGAGTCCCCATCATGGGACCCACCGAATCAGGTGTTAAAGCATTGGATGAGCCAAAAGGCTGCACGTGGCTGGTAGGAGTGGGATTTGCACCGGGTGCCGCATCTACATGTGGTCCTCAATCCGAGAAGGATCCTATCGCTGCGGCGGAAACATCACCAAAACTCGTCAGCACTAGGATTAGACAAAAAAACAGCTGATTCCTGTACAACAGACTCAATAGGAAAATAATTAGCAAGATTATCATCAACATTAGCTCCTAAATCATGACCTCCAATAATAGTTAAATGAACATATGGTGAGAGGAGCGAGATCTCAACGTGTAATTATGCGCCAACATTAGGATGAAGATTTCCAAAAGGAAACATTACTCATTCGACACAACATCACGAGAAATATATACGCGACCAGTGGATATATCAAGACATTTATAGCCTTTATGAAGACTACTATAACCAAAAAGGACACACTGCTTAGAGCGAAAGTCGAGCTTACTAGCATTATAGGAATGAAGGTTGGGCCAAAATGCACACCCAAATATACGTAAAAACGAGTAGTCAGGTTTGGATTTAAACAAGCGCTCAAGCAGAGATTAGGAAGCAATAACTTTGCTACGAAGATGATTAACCAATTAAACCGTCATAGAGAAAGCCTCTTCCCAAAACTTAAGAGGCATGGATGCATGAGCAAGAAGGGATTATTCAACCTTGACAATGTGCCTATGTTTGCGTTCAGTAGATCCATTCTGCTGATGAGCATGGAGAAATGAAACATGATGAGAATCCTAACCTTTTAAAAAGGTGAATTGAGTTTTTCATACTCACCACCCAATTAGTTTGAAGAGCAAGAATTTTCTTATCGAAGAGTCTCTCTACATGATGCTGGAAGTCATGATGTCTTTGAAAAACATCAGATTTATTCTTCAACAGATATATCCAAGTATACTTGATATAATCATCAATAAAAATAATATAGTATTTATTTCGACCAACCGAAGATGGAGAAGGGCCCCATACATCAGAAAACACAAGTTCTAAAGGAACAGAAGATACACTCGAGGACTTAGGATAAGGTAACTGATGACTCTTAGCCTTTTATAGGCATCACAACTGACTCTTTACTTGACTCACTAAACTAAATATTATTTTCTCTAAGAATTTGTTGAACCACCACCGACGAATGATTCCCTGAGCGTCTATGCTAATGAGAGGAAGACTGAATGCCAAGATCTTTTGTAAGTTGATGTATAGAAAGATTACTTTTGGTGGCTTGAGGCACATGAAGAATATTATTAAGACGAAGATCATGATTGGGGGTATGATGTAAAGAGTGACCAATGTGATGTATATCCATATCTGAACCATTGGTATTATGTACTTGATCTTGACCATGATAGCATTCACTACTAGGAAAAAGCTAATTCGTGGCGCACCTATTTGGCCATCTGTGGCGTACTAGGGGTGCGCCACAAGGTGCGCGCTACGGCTAACTTTTAGCTGTGGCGCACTAGGTGGTGCGCCACGCGTATGAAAAGATAACCGTGGCGCATTAGGTGTTGTGCGCCACGCGTATGAAAAGCTATCCATGGTGAACTGGGTGCTGTGCGCCACGGATACAAATTTCAAAATTCAAAAAAAAGCGGGAGATTTGGATCTCGCCGCCCCCACTTTCGTCGCTCGTCGGTGCGGTCGTCGCTCGTCGGTGAGGGTCGTCGCCGTCGCCTCGTTGGAGTGGTCACCTCCATCGCCGTTGCCTCGTCGGATAGCTCGCCGTCATCGTCACTGCAAGTAGGAGGAGGAGGAGAATAAGGAACCCACCGTCGCTTTCATCACTACAAGGAGGAGGAGGAGGAGAAGAAGAAGGAGCTCGTCGTCGCTGTCGTCACTATAAGGAGGATGAGGAGGAGAAGAAGAAGGATCTCATCGTCGCCATCGCCAATGCAAGGAGGAGGAGTTGGCCGTCGTCACCATCTTCACTACAAGGAGGAGGAGAAGGAGAAGGAGAATGTCAACACCCGGATTTTTAATCCCAGATGCCTGTTATGCCATACATCGCAATCCCAGGATTACCATTTTTGTGAGACATAACAGAATTGGATACCACAGTACATCATCCATTACAAACCATACATAATGTCTTACACAAATAGGGATCTCATGATCCAGTTCTTAATGCAACTTCAAGCAGCAGAATACGTAATAATAACGGTAGCGTAGGCGAAGCTCCATCTTCGGGGTCACAGGCAATGCTGACGATGGGAGATGATCCTAATTGTCGTAACCTTCCTGGGGTCCATCCTCCAGGTACTCCTCTTCATAGTCTGGCCACAGGAATAGCCAGGGACAAATCCATGAGTACTCTTTAAGTACTCGCAAACTAATACTAACAAGTGAAAGGGGTTTTTGATAATAGGACACTAGGCTCTAGGGTTGTTTTGCAAAAGCCATATTTATCTCTACTAAGTTCAGAAGCCACGAATGCTAGTTGAAGTTTTATAACACCTAAGTGGGAACTTGTATCTCATGTCACAACTCTGTTGTGGTCAAGTCAAAGTATCACTTCCTTTCACAAATCATTTTGAAAAGTCTGACGGGGGAAATAGTATGGCCACGCCAACTGTCCATAACCGCGGACGCGGCTATTCGAATAGTTTGACACTCTGCAGAGATTGTACACTTTCACCACAACATTCGATACATCAGTCAGGAACAAATCCTGAATTCACCATACTCTGTATGCGGATAATTAATCCTAACCTTTCAATTACACGCCCTAGTATAAGCACCTCTCCTGTGAGTTTGGCCTCCCAACCATGACCAACTGTCATCTTGGGTACTGCACAGGTGGACAATCTTCAGAAGGTAGCCTCAGCTCAGACCTTGGCCGTGAGGGAACTAATACTAAGGTATATAAGTTTCCAGTCAAGCCCGACCCAATTCTCGGGTATTGTGGTTGTACGATAAAATTTGAATGGTATCGCATCCAGACAACCATCAGTTTTATAAAGGGCTAAGGCTCATGCCTCAAAATTTTCATCACCAAAATCATCTGGTGTTCGGAAACATATGTCAAAACATCTCAGTAGAATGATCCATCATTCTAAGGTTTTCATAACCATTTTCACCAAGTATTCCCATCTAATGTTGATCAAGTTTTATGCTTAGCACTAGCATCTACAAGTGGGGTAGGTACTAATGAGGGGTGGTAAACTAGTGGAGTTCAACTAAGTTCAATCTCATGCCTTAGGATGACATCAAGGTTATCTAGATTAGGCCAAGTTTTATGCTCTTTATGCAATCTTCCATTATCTTTCTAGTATCTACAATTCACTTAAGTAAGCTCTAAGTACTAGCTTTGATAAAACTTGTAAGTAAAACTAGGAATGGTTTATCAAGTGGGTATGATCATATATGCTTTAAGGCATATAGGGGACATGGTAGCAAGCAAGTATTGTCTTGCATCAATATCAGTATAAGCTTGCTAAATTGCAAGTGTTAGCTTGCCTTGTGCAGAGCAGTGGTTGAAGTTCTCCTCGGCTTCTTCTTCGTAGTATCCTCCTTCCTCCTCGTATCCTTGGTCGGTACTAGCGTCTATAAATAAATACGATGTACACAATCACCAAAAAATACTTAACTACTTGCAATGATCACACCAAAGGGTCTTATAGATGATCTAGCATCATCACTAACATTACAAGATTAAAGCTTGGTTTAATTCCTTTTATTTTTAGAAAAGTAATTTCTACTCATTGAAAACTACCTCAGATTTAATATTCTCCAAACCAAACATGGGATCATGTTGATACATGTCATCACCACATATTTTAGTCCATGGGAATGTGATTTAAAGTGGTGTCACAATTGAATAAGGTTTTACCCTTTTATTTTAATTAAATAAAATGACTAGAAATGCCTATGTAGCATTCTTTTATTACTTGAACATTATTTCTGTAAGTAAACCTATATATTTTTATATATCCTGAAAGGTATGGTTAAATGTGATTTTTGAGAGTTGGAATCAACTCAAAAGCTATTATGGTTTTAATTTGAAAAATGTTTGAATGGAGAAAAGCTTCAGCCTTGTTATTTTTACCATGGATGATCTATAGATCCAAATGATTTAAATCCAATGGTCTTTGATTCATCATTCCCAGACCTTTCTAAAAAAATTGGTTTCATTCAATTTGGTTCACTGAATCGACATGGGTTGATTTTGAAAACTGGGTACACAAGTTTGTTTGAAATAAAATGAAAAAGGTTAAATTCAAATAACTAGGTTGCGCGGGAAGTGATACTGGGCCGGCTTGCTAAGCACAGCGCTTACGCGGGCTGGTTAAGTTGCTGTCCCCACGCGTTAGTGAGACGAGGGGGTGCGAAGCGGTATGGGGCGATGTGGTGCGTTCGATCTGATTCTAATCTAACGGCTGAGGGTCATCGTCGACGTTGGGCAACACTGGTGATACAGAAACCTAGAGCGACCAGTGGGGGTCGTTGGGGGCTCACCGGGGTTCAGGCGAGGGTTGGAGAGGCGGGCGAACGACGAAGTCGACGACGGCGAACCTCCTGGTACCGGCAGCTTCTCCTGGGGCGGCTCCAATCGCTGGCCCCCTTCTTCTCTTGTAGCGGCAGACTCCGGTGAAATTCCGGCGAAGTGCTGTTCGTGTTGCTCCTTGAACGGGGTGACACAATCAGTAAGGAGAGGGGAGTGAGATGGTGTGCTCAATTCGGCTGGGGGTGGCCTCTATTTATAGTGGCGAGAGGGGACCGACGGGGCGCAAGGTGAGATCGTCGTGGTCGACGGTACAGACGGCTATCGGCGTGGGCGATGGTAGGGGCGGTGCGGTGCTCCCTGGCAATGCTCAACGACACGGTGGCGAGACGTGGGGCGGTGCGGTTTGGTCGGAACGCGACGGTGCTCTGCGCGTGCCCGACGGAGGATTTAATGGCGCACAGCGCGCGTGGTCCGCGCGACGGCGAACGAGCGTGTCTTCAGGGTTACTGCGACGGTGGTGATCATGTATACACGCGGCAAGGGCGGCGCGCGGTCTGTGGGCGTCGGTCGAGTGTGGCGCTCTGGGAGTGCTCTCGGCATGGTTGCTGGCAAGCTTGGCTTGGTTCGTGTGTGAGGTCCAGTGGCTGGCAAGGTTCGAGCGCTGGACAGGGAGTGGCGGTGGGGTGTTGGCTGCCTCCTAGACATGTTGTTTAGGCTTGGTGCTTGCTCTGGCTAGCTAGCCATTGTCGACTGGCAAGGTGATGCTCGGGTTGGCATGGCATGGGGCAAAGGGTAGGGGCTAGGGTTTGTCCAGGCACTGGTTGGCACTGGGGGAGACAAGGGTGATCATTGGTGAACATTGCTTAGCCAAATTACTGCTCCAAACAGTGAAGTTAGGCCAGTTTGATTTGTTTCTGCCAAGTGTTTGATGAAATGGCCGCAAGAATTCAAGTTTGAATTTTGAAAAGATTTTTAGTGGGTGTGCTAGGTTGGTGCTGGTGAGTCTGCAGATGCTTGGGTTTTGAAAGTTGAGCTTGTTTGAGTGGTTTTTGAAATAGTGGGATCTTCTCATATGATAAAGATTCAATTTTGAACTGTCCTTTAAACTATGCATTTGAATGTTTCTGGATGATCACAAAGTGGGCCTTGATACCTTGTTATGAGTACAATCAAGGGGTGCAAAGATCCAGAAAAGTTTCTATTAAGTTCTGAAAGTTTGAGACAACCAAAGTAGGCATGGGACTTAAATTGGTCAAAATGACCATTCACCCATTTATCTTTGTTTTGATTTATTTGTCTTTGAGAAAAGTTTGAGAATTGTTTAGATGATGTTTATTTCACCTAAGCATCCATTTACAAGCAAAGGAACACACAAACAAGTTGGTTCAAAAGGATTCAAAATGAAATGCATACTCACATGCATGCTTTCATATTTTTATTTAGCAAAGTTTTTGTTAACCCTAATTTTGCTGATTAGATTTTGATGATCCAAGTTTAGTATTTTTGGGATGTTAAAAACCTTCCCCCCTTAAACAAAATCTCGTCCCGAGATTTGAAAAAGGACGAAAAAGATTACCTAGGATTTGAAGATATCAGGAAACTCTGTCCTGATGTGATCTTCGCGCTCCCAGGGAGCTTCCTCTTCTGTGTGGTTGCTCCACTGAATTTTGAGAAACTTGATGCTTCGGGTTCGGGTAGTTCTGAAAGCTTCTTCCAAAATATGGATGGGTACTTTGGGATAGGTCAGGTCATCGTTGATCTCTATGGTCTGGTGGTCGATATTCTTGAACACTTCGGTCTTCTCTGGGACTTCGAGACACTTGCGAAGTAACGAGATATGGAACACATTGTGCACAGCTGACATCTCTTCGGGTAGTTCCAATTGATACGACACTTCTCCTCAATGGTTCAGAATCTTGAAGGGTCCGATATATCTGGGGTCTAACTTTCCCATGAGTTGGAAACGCTTCATTCCCTTCAATGGCGACACTTTTAGATAAACAAAATATCCTATGTTGAAGGTGAGGTCTCTACGTCTCTTGTCGGCGTAACTCTTCTGTCTGGACTGGGCGGTCTTGAGGTGCTCATGAATCTTGTGAACCTTCTGTTCTACTTCTCGTAGGATGTCTGGTCCGAAAATCTGACTCTCTCCTACTTCCGACCAGTTCAAAGGGGTGCGACACTTCCTTCCGTACATAAATTCAAATGGGGCCATTTGCAAACTGGCTTGATAACTGTTATTGTATGAGAATTCTGCAAACGGCAGATAGTCTTCCCACTTGGATCCATATTCTAACACACATGCTCTCAGCATATCTTCGAGTATTTGATTTACTCGCTCTGTTTGTCCATCGGTCTGAGGGTGATACGCAGTGCTGAAATCTAGGCGGGTTCCTAAACCTTCTTGGACTTTCTTCCAGAATCTCGAGGTAAACTGAGTTCCTCGATCTACGATGTTCTTGGGGACTCCATGCAAACTAACTATCCTAGCGATGTACAACTTCTTTAGCTTCAAACTCTGATAGGTGGTCTTGACGGGCAAGAAATGGGCAACTTTGGACAATCGGTCCACTATGACCCAGATAGAGTCATTTCCCCTACTAGAAGTAGGCAGTCCAGTGATAAAGTCCGTTCCAACGGAATCCCATTTCCATTCCGAAATCTGCAAGGGTTGCAACAATCCAGCGGGTCTTTGATGTCCTGCCTTGACTCGCTGACATATATCACACTTGGCGATATAGCTTTCGATTTCTCTCTTCATCTTATGCCACCAAAATTACTCTTCTAAATCTTGATACATCTTAGTTCCTCCGGGATGGATATAATAAAGAGTATCATGAGCCTCCTTCAAAATCACTTCTTTCAACTCAGAATCTGCTGGTACACAAAGGCGTCCTTTGTACCACAGAACTCCTTCTTCGTCTTCGGTGAATCCGGGTACTTTGCCTGTATCGATACGACGCTTGATTCCGTCGATACTAGCATTTCCTTTCTGCGCCTCTTTGATCTGGCTGATCAAAGTGGGCTGAATTTCTATGCTAGCCAAAAATCCTTCACTCACTAATTCCATTCGAAAATCTTCCATTTCTTTGTGCAAGCTTGGTTGCTCCTTCAAGATCATGGAGTTCAAGCGGCACGGCAATCTGCTAAGGGCATCGGCTACCACATTGGCTTTACCAGGGTGATAGTGAATGTCCAGATCGTAATCCTTGATTAGCTCAATCCACCTTCTCTTTCTCATATTCAGCTCCTTCTGAGTGAATATATACTTCAGGCTCTTGTGATCCGAATAAATCTCACAACGGTTTCCCATCAGGTAATGTCTCCATGTCTTCAGGGCTAGAACTACGACTGCGAGTTCGAGGTCATGGGTTGGGTAATTTTTCTCATGTTGCTTTAGTTGTCGAGATAGATAAGATATAACTTTTCCTTCTTGCATTAGCACACATCCGAGACCGATCTTGGATGCATCACAATACACATCGAAGGGCTTCGTGATATCCGGCATGATCAAGATTGGGGCTGAAATCAATCTCCTCTTGAGTTCTTGAAAACTCGCTTCACATTTGTCGGTCCATTCAAACTTCTTGTCCTTCTTCAGTAATTGGGTCATGGGTCTGGCGATACTCGAGAATCCCTCTATGAACTTGCGGTAATATCCCGCCAATCCGAGAAATGCACGAACTTGGGTTTGAGTGGTTGGGGCTTGCCAATCCTCGACATCTTTTACTTTTGCAGGGTCAACGGCAATTTCTCCGGCTGATACAATGTGACTGAGGAATCCTACCTCCTGTAACCAGAATTCACATTTGCTAAACTTTGCATACAGCTGATGCTCTCTAAGGGTTCCAAGAATGGTCCTTAGGTGTAGCTCATGTTCTTCTTCTGATTTGGAATAAATCAGAAAGTCACCGATGAAAACAATGACAAACTTATCCAGGAAGTCCGTAAAAATCTTATTCATGAGATTCATGAAATAAGCGGGGGCATTGGTTAATCCAAAAGACATGACTGTATACTCATACAATCCATATCTGGTGGTAAAGGCAGTCTTTGGGATATCCTCTGCATGAATCTTGAGTTGATGATAGCCTGTTCTAAGGTCAATCTTAGAAAACACTTTGGCACAAGTCAACTGATCAAACAGATCTTCTATCTTGGGCAAAGGGTAATTGTTCTTGATGGTGAGATCATTCAACTTCCGATAATCCGTACACAAACGGTTACCTCCATCCTTCTTGTCCACAAACAAGACAGGTGACCTCCATGGTGACGCACTTGGTTGAATCAATCCAATTTCCAACATGGAATCCAGTTGCTTCTTCAGTTCTGCCAGTTCCGACGGGTTCATACTATAGGGTCTCTAGGCTATGGGTCCGGTTCCAGGGATTAGTTCAATGATAAACTTGATATCCCGATCTGGGGGCATACCGGGCAAAACATCTGGAAATACATCGGGGTATTCATAGACTATCCGGACTTGGTCAATGGTAGGTTGGGCTATACTCGTGTTGCACTTGAATTGGCGAGGTAAGTTTTCAGATATATGCTCGACTGATATTCCGGCTGTACTGGTCATGGTTATGGCTTTCTTGGCACAGTCAATCAATCCTTTATGTTTGGACATCCAATCCATTCCTAGTACTACTTCCAAACCTTTAGTTCTGAGTACTATCAGATTTGCATAAAAATCTATGCCATGGATTCGGATAGGGACGGCTTTGCAAATTTGCCTAGCCTTGGTGGTTGATCCGGGAATTTGAACAATCATGACATGCTTCAGTTTGGTTGGTTGAATTTTACTAGTGCATGCAAATTCTTCGGTGACAAATGAGTGCGATGCACCAGAATCAAACAACACTCGTGCAAGTACTGAATTAACAGAAAACATACCCAGGACGACGTTTGGCGATTCCTGAGCTTCTTCAGCATGCATGAGAAAAAGACGGCCATTGTGGTTGAGCGAATTCCCTGGGGCAAACCTTCTTCCTGGCTGAACACGACGCTGTTGCTGAGCTGGGACATTGGCATTGGGTGTTGTGGCATTCTTCTTGTTGGGGCACTCGTTGGAGTAGTGACCCTTATTTCCACGGTCATAACAAGTCACCTGCGACTTGTCCTTTGCTGCTACAGGCACAGCATTGCTTCCAGTCCTCGAGGCAGTGTTGGTGTTTGTGGTAGCATTGTTGTTGTTGTTGAACTTGGGTGGGGCACGGTTGAAATTGCTAGAGTTGCCGGGGTTGTTGTGATTTCCTCTGGGCCTAGGGTTTCCACGGTTGGGATAGGTCAGACGGTTCATCGGGGGTCTGTTGGTTCTTGGGGAAATCCTGAAGATGGGTTAGGGCGATATTTTGGGGTCTGATGGGTTCCTGGCTGATGCATCATGCGACGCTTGCAGTTCTCATTGGCTTGGTTGATCTTTCCTTCCATCTGGATATCAGAGTCGACAAGGGCTTCAATATCAGCAAAGGGGATATTGACTAACACTGTCTGCATCTCATCGTGCAGACCATTCAGGAATCTTTCTTTCTTCTTGGCTTCGGTATCGATATCATCCGGGGCATACCTAGCTAATGACAAGAATTTGTCACGGTATTCCACTACGGTCATCCTTCCTTGCTTCAGCTCTCTGATTTCGTCTCTCATTCTCTTGATCAAACCCGGTGGCACATGGGTTCTGCTAAATTTGACCTTGAATTCCTTCCAGGTCATCATCTGCCCTCCGGTCATTGCGCGAACACTGTTCCACCATCTCTAGCATCTCCGGCTAGATAGTGGGTGGCGAACATAACTTTCTCGTTGGATTCCACTCCGGCGACTTCTAGGTTAATTTCCATGGTCTGCAGCCAATTGTCGGCTTCTAAGGGCTCTTCCGACTTAGTGAAAACATGTGGGTTGGTGTTCTGGAAGTTCTTGAGCTTAGATCCATGGTTGTCCTGGTTTTCGTGGCCTTGGTTGTTGTGGTCTAGCTGGGCTATCTGTTGCAGGTTAGCTAGGTTGGCTTGACGTTCCGATCTTTCAGCTTCGCGGTCAGAGGTCAACATTTGCAGAATCTACAACATCGGGTCCGGGGATGAACCACTTCCTCCGCGTAGCATCTGAAGATTGAGATAGATCATGAGAAAAGAGGGAAATTTCTAAGGTTCAGGGCTTTGAAAAGTTTTTAAAGTTTGACTCCGATTTTCGAGTAACTTGCTTTTCATTCATTCATTCATAGCACACGATACAACACACACCACAACAAAGAAAAACAGATGGTTTTAAGAACCATTCTAGAAACTACGATACAGTGGGACCGAATACTACTCACTACGCTAGTGCTCAAGTGGTACTACTCCTCGGAATCTGTGGCTTCGTCATCTTCATCGTCATCGATGAAGGCGAAATCATCCTCATCGGTGAAGAAGTCCATAGCCTGATCCTCCAGAAAATCATCATCATCGCTGAGATAGGAGTAGGGGTCTCCATGAAGATCCTCTCTTGCATTCTCCCTTTCTTCCAACTGCATGTCTCTCTCTTGTATGGTCTCCTCCAAAGATGATATAGGGTGGCGAAGACGGGCAATGATGCGCTCCTTCTTGTCGAGCTGAAGGCGGCGAGACTTGCGATCCTTTGCTAGCATGGCGATGGTTTGATCCTTCGTCTTGATGATGGCAGACTTGTGGTTGGAGTAGTCACGGCAGTTATCCAACTCCTGCTGACGATCGTACATCATGAAGATATGGTGGTCCAATTGGGTCTTCAGCTCCGGGTGGTATGGGGCTTACAGCGGTTGTCCATTTGCATCACGCCTTGGGCAAAACTCAAAGCGGGTTCCCTTGATCTGATTGACGCTCTGCCCACACAGACGGGAAAGAGCTTCCTGCATTGCCTTGGCAAGTCCGTCGAGCCAGTTGTTCTCTCTTAAGGTAAACTGAATTCCCTCAGCAGTGGGAGGTTCAATCTTTCCTCGGAGACTTGCAAAAATTAGCCACTGCAGATCTTCTCCTCCTTGATCATTGAGCTGAGCTCCGAAGAACTCAGGGTGCGGACGCTCCAGAAGTTCCAAAAGCTGGTCCAAATCCCTCTCAAAGATAAGGTCTCCTCCATTCCCCAACTGATAAAAATTGCTGTACTTCACGTCCATCTATAAGAATATAGGATGAGTAAGTTAGTAGAGTGATCAAGTGTGTCAAATTTTATGTATTTTGCAAGAGTTTTTGAGGAACATGAATTTTCATGAAAGAATCAAAGGGATAAGAATGAGAATAAGTTTTTGTAAATATTTGTTTTCTTTGGTTTTGAAACTAAGTTTTTGATTCAAACGTCCAGTCTAACTAGGGTCTCCTATGGTCAGGATGGCTCTAATACCAACTTGTCAACACCCGGATTTTTAATCCCAGATGACTGTTATGCCATACATCGAATCCCAGGATTACCATTTTTGCGAGACATAACAGAACTGGATACCACAGTACATCATCCATTACAAACCATACATAAGGTCTTACAAAAATAGGGATCTCATGATCCAGTTCTTAATACCACTTCAAGCAGCGGAATACGTAATAATAACGGTAGCGTAGTCGAAGCTCCATCTTCGGGGTCACAGGCAATGCTGACGATGGGAGATGATCCTAGTTGTCGTAACCTTCCTGTGGTCCATCCTCCAGGTACTCCTCTTCATAGTCTGGCCACGGGAATAGCCAGGGACAAAGCCATGAGTACTCTTTAAGTACTCGCAAACTAATACTAACAAGTGAAAGGGGTTTTTGATAATAGGACACTAGGCTCTAGGGTTGTTTTGCAAAAGACAAATTTATCTCTACTAAGTTCAGAAGCCACGAATGCTAGTTGAAGTTTTATAACACCTAAGTGTGAACTTGTATCTCATGTCACAACTCTGTTGTGGTCAAGTCAAAGTCTCACTTCCTTTCACAAATCATTTTGAAAAGTCTGACGGGGGAAACAGTATAGCCACTCCAGCTGTCCATAACCGTGGACACGGCTATTCGAATAGTTTGACACTCTGCAGAGATTCTACACTTTCACCACAACATTCGATACATCCGTCAGGAACAAATCCTGAATTCACCATACTCAGTATGCGGATAATCAATCCTAACCTTTCAATTACAAGTCCTAGCATAAGCACCTCTCTTGTGAGTTTGGCTTCCCAACCATGACCAACTGTCATCTTGGGTACTGTACGGGTGGACAATCTTCACAAGGTAGCCTCAGCTCAGACCTTGGCCGTGAGGGAACTAATACTAAGGTATATAAGTTTCCAGTCAAGCCCTACCCAATTCTCGGGTATTGTGGTTGTACGATAAAATTGGAATGGTATCGAATCCAGACAACCATCAGTTTTATAAATTGCTAAGGCTCATGCCTCAACATTTTCATCACCAAAATCATCTGGTGTTCGGAAACATATGTCAAAACATCTCAGTAGAATGATCCATCATTCTAAGGTTTTCATATCCATTTTCACCAAGTATTCCCATCTAATGTTGATCAAGTTTTATGCTTAGCACTAGCATCTACAAGTGGGGGTAGGTACTAATGAGGGGTGGTAAACTAGTGGAGTTCAACTAAGTTCAATCTCATGCCTTAGGATGACATCAAGATTATCTAGCTTAGGCCAAGTTTTATGCTCTTTATGCAACCTTCCGTTATCTTTCTAGTATCTACAATTCACTTAAGTAAGCTCTAAGTACTAGCTTTGATAAAGAAATAAAGTATAAAACTTGTAAGTAAAATTAGGATTGGTTTATCAAGTGGGTATGATCATATATGCTTTAAGGCATATAGGGGGCATGGCAGCAAGCAAGTATTGGCTTGCATCAATACCAGTATAAGCTTGCTAAATTGCAAGTGTTAGCTTGCCTTGTGCAGATCAGTGGTTGAAGTTCTCCTCGGCTTCTTCTTCGTAGTATCCTCCTTCCTCCTCGTATCCTTGGTCGGTACTAGCGTCTATAAATAAATACGATGTACACAATCACCAAACAATACTTAACTACTTGCAATCATCACACCAAAGGGTCCTATAGATGATCTAGCATCATCACTAACATTACAAGATTAAAGCTTGGTTTAATTCCTTTTATTTTTAGAAAAGTAATTTCTACTCATTGAAAACTACCTCAGATTTAATATTCTCCAAACCAAACATGGGATCATGTTGACACATGTCATCACCACATATTTTAGTCCATGGGAATGTGATTTAAAGTGGTGTCACAATTTAATAAGGTTTTACCCTTTTATTTTAATTAAATAAAATGACTAGAAATGCCTATGTAGCATTCTTTTATTACTTGAACATTATTTCTGTAAGTAAACTATATATTTTTATATATCCTGAAAGGTATGGTTAAATGTGATTTTTGAGAGTTGGAATCAACTCAAAAGCTATTATGGTTTTAATTTGAAAAATGTTTGAATGGAGAAAAGCTTCAGCCTTGTTATTTTTACCATGGATGATCTATAGATCCAAATTATTTAAATCCAACGGGCTTGGATTCATCATTCCCAGACCTTTCTAACAAAATTGGTTTCATTCAATTTGGTTCACTGAATTGACCTGGGTTGATTTTTAAAACTGGGTACAAAAGTGTGGTTGAAATAAAATGAAAAAGGTTAAATTCAAATAACTAGGCTACGCAGGAAGTGATACTTGGCCGGCCTGCTAAGCACAGCGCTCACGCGGGCTGGTTAAGTTGCTGTCCCCACGCGTCAGTGAGACTAGGGGGTGTGAAGCGGTATGGGGAGATGTGGTGCGTTCGATCTGTTTCTAATCTAACGGCTGAGGGTCATCGTCGACGTTAGGCAACACCGGCGATACAGAAACCTAGCGCGACAAGTGGGGGTCGTTGGGGGCTCACCGGGGTTCAGGCGAGGGTCGGAGAGGCGGGCGAACGACGAAGTCGGCGACGGCGAACCTCCTGGTACCGGCAGCTTCTCCTGGGGCGGCTCCAATCGCTGGCCCCCTTCTTCTCCTGCAGCAGCAAACTCCGGTGAAATTCCGGCGAAGTGTTGCTCGCCTTACTCCGGGAACGGGGTGGCATGATCAGTGAGGAGAGGGGAGTGAGATGGTGTGCTCATTTCGGCTAGGGGTGGCCTCTGTTTATAGTGGTGAGAGGGGACCGACGGGGCGCAAGGTGAGCTCGTCGTGGTCGACGGTACAGACGGCTATCGGCGTGGGCGACGGTAGGGGGCGGTGCGGTGCTCCCTGGGAATGCTCAACGACATGGTGGCGAGACGTGGGGTGGTGCGGTTTGGTCGGAATGCGACGGTGCTCTGTGCGTGCCCGACGGAGGATTTAATGGCGCACAACGCGCGTGGTCCGCGCGGCGGCAAACGAGCATGTCTTCGGGGTTACTGGGACGGTGCTGATCACGTATGCACGCGGCGAGGGCGGCGCGCGGTCTGTGGGCGTCGGTCGAGTGTGGCGCTCTGGGCGTGCTCTCGGCATGGTTGCTGGCGAGCTTGGCATGGTTCGTGCGTGTGGTCTAGTGGCTGGCAGGGTTTGAGCACTGGACAGGGAGTGGTGGTGGTGTGTTGGCTGCCTCCTAGACATGTTGTTTAGGATTGGTGCTTGCTCTCGCTAGCTAGCCATTGTCGGCTGGCAAGGTTATGCTCGGGTTGGCATGGCATGGGGCAAAGGGTAGGGCCTAGGGTTTGTCCAAGCACTGGTTGGCACTGGGGGAGACAAGGGTGATCAATGGTGAACATTGCTTAGCCAAATTACTGCTCCAAACAGTGAAGTTAGGCCAGTTTGATTTGTTTCTGCCAAGTGTTTGATGAAATGGCCGCAAGAATTCAAGTTTTCAATTTTGAAAAGATTTTTGGTGGGTGTGCTAGGTTGGTGCTGGTGAGTCTGCAGATGCTTGGGTTTTGAAAGTTGAGCTTGTTTCAGTGGTTTATGAAAAAGTGGGATCTTCTCATATGATAAAGATTCAATTTTGAACTATCCTTTAAACTATGCATTTGAATGTTTCTGGATGATCACAAAGTGGGCCTTGATACCTTGTTATGAGTACAATCGAGGGGTGCAAAGATCCAGAAAAGTTTCTGTTAAGTTCTGAAAGTTTGAGACAGACAAAGTAGGCATGGGAGTTAAATTGGTCAAAATGACCATTCACTCATTTATCTTTGTTTTGATTTATTTGTCTTTGAGAAAAGTTTGGGAATTGTTTAGATGATGTTTATTTCACCTAAGCATCCATTTACAATCAAAGGAACACACAAACAAGTTGGTTCAAAAGGATTCAAAATGAAATGCATACTCACATGCATGCTTTCATATTTTTATTTAGCAAAGTTTTTGTTAACCCTAATTTTGATGATTAGAGTTTGATGATCCAAGTTTAGTATTTTTGGGATGTTACGAGAAGGAGAGAAGGAGAAGGAGAAGGAGAAGGAGAAGGAGAAGGAGAAGGAAAAGGAGGAGGAGGAGGAAAAGGATAAGGGAGAAAAAGGAGAGAAGTGGTAGGGAAAATTAGAGGGTAGGTGGGCGGGGTGGTGATTCGAATTTCGAATCCCGCCCAACTTAGTTGTGGCGCACTAGGGGTGGTGCGCTACGGGTCAGTTGCCCTCTATTTTTTCTACAGGAAAAAACATTCTTTTGACCATAAATTTTTACTCTTTTCGAATTTAGAAAATCTAAAAAATCTCTAAATTACCAACGGTCATTGAGAGCGGATGCGAAATCTCGTTCTCGTCATTTTGGTATATTAAACATATTTTTTCTACATCGTATGCAAAAGTTACGGCTGTTTTACCGTGGCATAATTTTTTTTGCAGAGAACACCCTCCTCCAATCCTCCTAGATGATCATCTAGTTGAAGGGTAGAGGAAGGGGTTTGATGTGTATTAGTCCCTTTATTTTTCCAAGATGCTGATGCAAAAGAAATATAGATGCTTAAAAAATTGTAGAGTTCTACCTGCTACAAAGATATGATTGTTGACCTTGTTTTGCTACTGATGTAAGCTTTTATGCATCCTCTCCTGGAAATCCTTCTCCTCCTTATTCCTTGCTGGATCTACTTTTAATCCTAACCTGATACTTGATATGTTGGCTAGTTCTTCTTTGGACTACTAGTGGCTTTGTGAAATACATCAGAAATAACTCTGGTGTTCTAGTGGTTTGTATGGGTGTGGTGAAAATGGTGAGTTAAATCATCTGCTACTAGTGCTTCTTGCCTCCTCCTCCTTTGCAACTATGTTTACAAATTTCTCCTTTGGTAACCATATTGCCTTTCCTGTGAATTCCTCTCCTCCTAGATCCTGGATGGCTCCAAGGAGCAACCAGAGTTGATTGATGGTGCTGGTCTAGATTGGTGATCTTGTGGTTGTTTATGTGTGGGCTTGGGAGCTCTAGTGCTAAGAAATGAGCTGGGGTGTGTGTTGATGTGCTATAGAGAGATATGGATCAGCTTCTAGCTGAGCTTCTACGGCTGTGCCCTCCCTTTGTACTTCATGTGATGCTTCCTGGTGTTGACAACACTACATAGTTGCATGTATGTGTAAGCTGCTTAAAGGTGGGGCCCTTTTTGGTACAAGATGGAAAGTTACCTTTCCCCTCTTCTTTGTACAAGCTACGATTGTTGTGGATAACTATCTCTATTCCTTTATTTCCTTACTGCCAAGTGGGTTTACTAAGGTTGGTGATGCCATCTTGCTCGTCCTGGGCTAAGGACATTGTTGGCTTAAACATAATCTGTTTAGTTGATTTAGTGTTAAACATGATTATTCCTTTTTATTATTGTTGCCTCTTTCTTTCTAATTAATTTTAGCTAGGCTTAAGAGGGTGCCATAGCATGCTAGTTGTTGCCTAATAATTCAAATGATCAAATCTGTGCTGGTTTCTTTCGACCTTAACTTTTCCGCTCATACTCAAGTGTATAGCTCACAGATCAAATTTCTATTTATGGTCTAGATTGGGTGGTACCCTCTTAGGTCATTAGTGGATTTTGGTAGTTCTTACCAAAATCGCTAAGCTATTTTCATATATTAAATTGCCTCACCTATGGTGGGGCAAATATTTTAACATTAAAACAATGTTTCTTCTCTATTGTTTATTTTAAAGGAATGAAGATCAAGAATAAGAAAAGAAGCTTAGTTAGATTTTATTTTTAATCTTGTTGTAATTTCCTGTTTATTCAAATGTGTAAAGATTTTGTATTATTATTGTGATTGTAAATAATGAACTATTTATTTATTAATTCTTCCTTTGTAAATCCTAATTGTAAAGACAATGTCATATATATTTTTTTGTAATAAATAATTCTTTTATTTATTTTAATAATGTAATTCTTTTTTCTACTTATTTGTTTCCTAATACTTTACTTTTATTTATCTATTGTAAAGTAATACTATATGTATATATATTAATATTAATAAAGAATCCTTTTTATATTATTTATGTAATCATTTTATTTCAAGTTATTAAATTTTTCCAATTCCTATTTGTGAATTTTATAAATTCATTTGAATTTCAAATATATGTTTGAACAAATTTCCCCAAAACAAAGAATTCTACAAAGGTCATATCGAAATCTATCGCACTTGCTCCGAAGTTTTCTTCAGTACAAGAGCGATCCTGATCCCTCCATAGCTCTTTTAGTTTTGAGCGAAAATTTCCCGGATTTTCTTATGCATGAATGAAATGCACACACATGTGTTCTCTCTATTTCCAGATGCTAATCCTGGGATGTTACAGACTCTCCCCCTTAAAATAAACTTCGTCCTCGAATTTTGCACCCTCTTACGTTTCCAAAGATAAAATTGACTTCTTCAGATCCTGGTGACTCTTTTATATCCGGGAGGAAGATAATTGTTGTATCTTCATTCAAGCTTTTCCTTGGATCCTCTTCTATTTTGAAATGAGCCAACTTCTAATTCCATTTGATATATAAACTTCTTTTGAATCTAGCACTTCTGCCCTGATCAGATCCTCTTAAGTGTTTTCAGATTAGGACATCTATTCAAGAAGTGTCTAAGTTTTTAGAAAGTATCCTTAAGGTAAGATTCTGGTTTATACTTTGGCTAAATATAGATTGACTCTATTATTCATCTATTTATGGTATACTTAGTCCTTATGGCTTACTTTTTAAGAATGTTTTGGCTTTCCCTAAATATTACTCCGGATCTCAACTTTTGATGCTTCATTATTCACTCTCCCCCTTGAGATTTTCTAATTGTCTTATGAGGAACAGATGGTACACCCACATACTTGGGAAATAGCGGTGCAAAATCTCTAACTCCTTAAGTGCATGTATAAGATAACTTATATCATTTAATAATGCCTTGACTTACCACTTGCTTTGTTGTGGTCGCTGCTGTTATTGACTTCATTTAGAGTTTCATGCTTCGTTTTCCTAAAGATGTACCTTCTTCACATACACCCTCTTTTGATGGTAATTTGGTGGATGTTATGTATCTTCCCACTGATGTTCCACAATCCTCTTGATGTTATGGACAACATGATTTCTTGTGTCCTAGGATTCCACACTTATTACATTTTCCCCGAAATGCTCCTGCATTCCTTTCTCCAATTGGATTTGGCTGAATATTTTGAGTAGATGATAACCCCATTATTGGTTCTATTACTCCTGTTGTTGAACCATGAGTTAACTGTGGTTTTAAGCAGTTCTTTTTCATGTGTCCTGATTCCCCACATTGGTAACATACTATTCAAGGTTTTGGACACTCCTTCAAAACGTGGCCCCGAATTCCACAATTGTGACATATCTTCTCTGTTTTGTATGTCATATGTGGATCCGGACCATTCTTTACCATATGTCCTTGGACCAGACATGTTGTGGTCTGTTTTTGAATTCTCTTTTTGTTCCTTCAGGTGCATCAATCTCATCATCTTCTGATATTTGTGCACTATCCACCAATTCCTGAAACTCCTTTGCACGCACAATTCTGAGATGCATCTTCATAACTGCTTGTAGTCCTTTCATGAACTTCCTTTGACGTTTCGCCTCCCTGTTTACTTTCTTACTAATGTACTTGGGTAAACGGTTAAACTCCCTTACATGTTTCAGGACTGGAAGATTATTTTTCTCTAAGTCTTCATTCTCCTTCCTTTCCCATTATTCTGATGAACAAATTCTTCTCGAAATTTATTTTTGAACTCAGCCCAGTTACTGACACCTCCTTCCGGAATCATGAACTTGGACTTTTCCCAACACATGGCTATGGTTCCGGTCAATAGATAAGTTGCATAGCGCACCTTTTCTTCATCCTTACATCCCACACTTTTAAGCATACGGGATGTCTCCATTAACGAATTCTCTGCCTCCATAGGTTCTTCAACAATGGAAAAACTCCAAGGTTTGGTTTCTAAGAATTCCACCAGTTTAACCCTTGGATGTAATTCCTTGAATTGCTTCTCTTTCCTAACCTTTAATGTCTCCTGATAGAATGGGTTCTGCCTCCCTATTTCAACCTTTCTTCCTTCTTCAATACTCCTCATATACTGAAGAACCTCCTCTTTGGTGGTTAAATACGGCTTTTGACTTGGTCCTTCCTCCAGAATTGCCTTGTTAGCCTCCTTTTGTTGTATCACCAACATCTCATGAGCCTTCATCTTTCCAATATTAAAGTGATAATTCGCCTCTCCCTCACGCGAACCCATTTTCCCTTCTAGACATGTACATCATGTAAGGACTCCATGAAACATCATGCATATTCCCATAAAGTTCAAACTTCATGCACAAACCTAGTCACACAATAAAATCCAATAAAATCTAACAAATCCAAATATTACCTCTAGCAAACATACATCAAAAGCCTGTAGAAACAGTACTTCGAGTAAAACATCTCTTGTACTTAGGCTTTGATGTTATACACTACAATTTGTGATACATATTTGTGTATGGACTTCTACCGTTATATACCTATTTCTACGGCTCATAATGTTATTTGCCTCCGAAATTACACCATTTTCCCCTTTGCAACGGAATAATTTTTGGCAAAACTCGATCCAACTCTAGTGGTAATTGGTTAATTCACTCTATAAATGGTTATAACACAATTATCCTTGGAGTTATACTAAACATCATCCTCATATTTCTACCCTTGATTTATAATTTTAACTACTCTAAGCATATTTATTATAACAACGAATAATTCTCAAGTTTTAACCAGTTTCATAACCTATATAGATCTACTTGTACTACAAGAATACTGCCTTGTAATTCATGCCACTATGGATTTGGCATATTCCATGGGGTTAGATAAGCATAACCCTATTTGTTACTCTCTATAAGATTCTATACTTTATGTAATAGCTTTTATTTAAACCAAACATCAGTTACTATCCATACAGTAACATGTTGTTTAAGGTTTTGGGGCGTACTCCCCTGGTATTTACCATTAGTATAAAGATAATAACAAAGTTTTACTTCATTTCATGGCTTCTGTTAGTAGGATAACACCACGATTAACTACTCCCTTATGAGGTACTCTGACTTGGTGATATACTACTCTAGTTTAGTTATAGTATAGAATAGTCTAGTAGAAGATATATTGTCTACTTACGAAATACTGGTTAGGTACTTCCTAATACAAATAGTAGATAGGTAATCATTCTATCGAGAAAATAACCCAAAAATTCCACTAAGGTGTGACAAAGTTATTCTAAAGTGAATATTCATCACTTGTATAAGGAAATATGGTGTAGATAAGATGGCTTCCTATAGTCACTATCCAACCTACAGGTTCTACCCATTTACTAGGTTGCCATACTAAGGTCAAAGCATATGCTCTGATACCAACTACGGTGACCCAGCATACCACTTCATGATGTAGTACACTATAGTCGTTGACATAACACCAATGGAACACTGTTCCATTCGCATTATATCCCTCAGAGTGGTACAACAGAAACATCGTGGGGCCAAGACATTAATTTAATTTACATATAACATATTACAAAAGATCTAGAGAACTTCCTCGAACAGTGAGGAATATTATATAGAAAGAACCAAAAAGATCCACTCGGAGTTTACCTTAGAAGTACTACTATTAGTATATGGATAAGGCTTGAAAGTACTACTATAGTATTGTTCTACATAAGTAGGTTTTATATTCTAGGAGTTTTATTTATGTTCTATGCTTCAGCTTGTCTTTGATATCTTCCGATAAGGTCTTCGACTCCGTTGATCTCCATCAGATATCTTCAACTCCTCAAGTAACTTATTTCCTAGGAACGCCATTGGTTTCTCCGAGATCTAGCAAGGGTTAAGAAGATACGTTGAGTACGAGTGTACTCAGCAAGTTCACTAAAGGGAAGTGTTTGATGCACTATCTACAGCCACACACCATAGGTCGTAGGCAATGCAGGTTTTCGAAAACATTTCTTCAAAGGTTGCTTTTTTTCTGAAAAGCTATGTCCGTCAGCCTTCACAGGTTTACCAGAACTTTCATGGAGTTCCTTTCCTGCCGTGTTCGTAGCTCCTTCCCGGAACAGGGATTAACAAGTTATAGTTCTTACACTCTGCAGAGGTGCGTTACTTTACCAATGAGAGATCTTAGCTTTGTTGCACATCCGAGTTATAGGATCGTTCACACTTCCTTGGTGTGAGGCCCATACTAAGATCCAAGCCAATCACTATCCTTCTCCGCGACCCCGCATACCCGACGGATTGCACATCAGGCCTAGGATAAAACGTGGTTCCATTATCAGCCTAAGGTGTACAACCCTCATAGATACCAGAAGCCGTGGGACGTTGAGGGATCCCACCCATAACCTGCTAATCCTCTACAAGAGGAGTTGCAACAATGACCCGGTCATCCGTTGGCATGTGAGAGAGAGCCGATCCAGCTGACTTCTCTGTCCCATTCCAAATCTCATGGTTAACACGTAATATACGGTGCAAGAATCACTGGCGATATTGGTTGTTAAGTCCTAGATAATATGTTCCTTTACCACTGGAACTTTCATAGTAGGTTAGTACCTCATGGTAAATAACCTATAATCATATTATTATGAAAATAGTGTTTCTGGCGTTTTTAAAATGCAGGTGATGACAACACTGGATTTGCAAAATACTTTATAGAAAATAATCAAAGGACATGAGCAAGTGTGAACTTGCCTTTTGTGATTGCAAGATTATGCACTCACGGTCTTCGATATAATAGAAGATCCAATATCTGAAATCAACATCATTGGTCCGGTAAGGACTAATGTTTAAAGAAGAAAGATGCCATTATGCATAAATAATGCTATGCAATTTTATAATTCCCAAAGTGAAACCCTCAACATTATAAATAAGGTGATCTTAGGTATATTATTTAAGATTGGGTTTATCTTTAAGTATAGTTCATAAGCAATGGCATTGATAAGGAACTTAAGTGTTAACAATCCAAAATGTACAAGTATGGATACAATAATGTGATTATGAGTAATTGTTATCTGGTGACTAAGATAAAAAGTCCTTGGGTTGAGTTCTTAAGAGCTGAAGGAACTATTATAGACTTGTTGGTGTGAAGTGGCAAAAAGAATAACATTTGAAGATGCCTGTTATGCCATACATCGCAATCCCAGGATTTCCATTTTTGCGAGACATAACAGAATTGGATACCACAGTACATCATCCATTACAAACCATACATAAGGTCTTACACAAATAAGGATCTCAAGATCCAGTTCTTAATACAACTCAAGTAGCGGAATAACGTAATAATAATGGTAGCGTAGGCGAAGCTCCATCTTCGGGGTCACAAGCAATGCTGACGATGGGAGATGATCCTAGTTGTCGTAACATTCCTGGGGTCCATCTTCCAGGTACTCCTCCTCATAGTCTGGCCACGTGAATAGCCAGGGACAAAGCCATGAGTACTCTTTAAGTACTCGCAAACTAATACTAACAAGTGAAGGAGTTTTTGTAGTAGGACACTAAGCTCTAGGGTGGTTTTGCAAAAAGCCAGATTTATCTCTACTAAGTTCAGAAGCAAGAGAAAGCTAGTCCAATTTTATAACACCTAAGTGGGAACTTGAATTCATATCACAACTCTGTTGTGGTCAAGTCAAAGTCTCAAGTCATTTCACAAGTCATTTTGAAAACATCTGACGGGGGAATAGTATGGCCACTCCAACTGTCCATAACCGCGGACGCGGCTATTCGAATAGTTTGACACTCTACAGAGATTGTACACTTTCACCACAACATTCGACACATCCGTCAGGAACAAATCCTGAATTCACCATACTCAGTATGCGGATAATCAATCCTAACCTTTCAATTACACGCCCTAGTATAAGCACCTCTCCTATGAGTTTGGTCTCCCAACCATGACCAACTGTCATCTTGGGTACTGCACAGGTGGACAATCTTCACAATGTAGCCTCAGCTCAGACCTTGGCCGCGAGGGAACTAATACTAAGGTATATAAGTTTCCAGTCAAGCCCTACCCAATTCTCGGGTATTGTGGTTGTACAGTAAAAGTGGAATGGTATCGCATCTAGACAACCATCAGTTTTATAAAGGGATAAGGCTCATGCCTCAATATTTTCCTCACCAAAGTCATCTGGTGTTCGGAAACACATGTCAAAACATCTCAATAGAATGATCCATCATTCCAAGGTTTTCACAACCATTTTCATCAAGTATTCCCATATAAGTTGATCAAGTTTTATGCTTAGCACTAGCATCTACAAGTGAGGGTAAGTACTAATGAGGGGTGGTAAACTAGTGGAGTTTAACTAAGTTCAGTCTCATGCCTTAGGATGACATAAAGATTATCTAGCTTAGGCCAAGTTTTATGCTCTTTATGCAACCTTCAATTATCTCTCTAGAATCTACAATTCACTTAAGTAAGCTCTAAGTACTAGCTTTAATAAGGAAATAAAGTAGAAAGCTTGTAAGTAAAACTAGGAGTGGTTTATCAAGTGGTTATGATCATATATGCTTAAGGCATATAGTTGGCATGGTAACAAGCAAGTATTTGCTTGCATAGGTTAAAGCTTGCTAAGTTAATAGCTTGCAAGTGTTAGCTTGCACAAGTATCAGTATAAGCTTTGCTAAGTTAATAGCTTGCAAGTATTGGCTTGCCTTGTGCAGAGCAGTGGTTGAATTTCTCCTTGGCTTCTTCTTCTTAGTATCTTCCTTCCTCCTCGTATCCTTGGTCGGTACTAGCGTCTATGAATAAATACGAGGTACACAATCACCAAACAATACTTAACTACTGGCAATCATCACACAAAAGGTTTCGATAGATGATCTAGCATCATCACTAACATTACAAGATTAAAGCTTGGTTTAATTTCTTTTATTTTTAGAAAAGTAATTTCTACTTATTGAATAACTACTTAAGATTTAATATCCTCCAAGCAAAACATGGGATCATGTTGACGCATGTCATCATCACATATTTTAGTCCATGGGAATGTGATTTAAAGTGGTGTCACAATTTAATAAGGTTTAACCTTTTATTTTTAAATAAATAAAGTGACTAGAAATGCTTATGTGGCATTCTTTTATTACTTGGTCATTATTTCTGTAATTAAACCTATATATTTTTATATATTCTGAAAGGTATGGTTAAATGTGATTTTTGAGAGTTGGAATCAACTCAAAATCTATTATGGTTTAAATTTGAAACGTGTGATGCTCTGCGCGGCCGAGGCGGCGTCTTCGACGGCGAGCGGTGGCTATGAGGCATGGGGCGGCAAACGGGGATGTCTGGCGGTCTCCTGGGTCGGTGGTGATCGTGTATGCACGCGGCGAGGGCGGCACGCGGTCTGTGGGCGTGTGGCGAGGGCGGCGCTCTGGCGCATGCTCGGCATGGTTGCTGTGCGTGTGGTCCAGGGGTTGGAAACGTTCGAGCGCTGGACAGGGAGTGGCGGTGGGGTGTTGGCCTGCTCCCAGACATGTTGTCTAGGCTTGTTTCTTCTCCTAGCTTGCTGTCCACAGTGGGGTGACATGGCGAGCTTTGGCTATTCACCATTGATGGCATTGCCAAGCTTATAGTGGGCCTAGTTCTTGGTTTAGTTTGCTAGATGATCTACTGAGGTTGCTGTGAGCTAGAGAGGGAACAAGTTAGGCTCCAATCACTGCTCACAATAGTGTTTAGATTTTATTTGATTTGAATCAGCAAGGTGTTTGATGAAATGGCCGCAAGAATTCAAGTTTTGAATTTTGAAAAGATTTTTGGTGGGTGTGCTGGTGAGTCTGCAGATTCTTGGGTTTTGAAAGTTGAGCTTGTTTGAGTGGTTTTTGAAAAAGTGGGATCTTCCCATATGATAAAGATTCAAATTTGAATTGTCATTTAAACTATGCATTTGAAAGTTTCTGGATGATCACAAGGTGGGCCTTGATACTTTGTTAAGAGTACTATCAAGGGGTGTAAAGATCCAAATAAGTTTCTGTTAAGTTCTGAAAGTTTGAGACAGCCAAAGTAGGCATGGGAGTTAAATTGGGCAAAATGACCATTCACTCAATTTCGCTTATTTTGTTTTATTTGCCTTTGGGAATTGTTTAAATGATGTTTATTTCACCTAATAATCCTTTTACAAACAAAGAAACACAGAAACAAGGCAATTCAAAAGAATTCAAAATGGGATGCATACACACATGCATGCTTGCATATTTTTATTTAGAAAAGTTTTTGTTGACCCTAATTTTGATGTTTATTGTTTGATGATCCAAGTTTAGTATTTTCGGGATGTTACAAACCTCCCCCCCTTAAACAAAATCTCGTCCCGAGATTTGAAAAAGGACGAAAAGATTACCTAGGATTTGAAGAGATCGGGAAATTCCATCCTGATGTGATCTTCGCGCTCCCATGTAGTTTCCTCTTCTGTGTGGTTGCTCCACTGAATCTTGAGAAACTTGATGCTTCGGGTTCTGGTGGTTCGGAAATCTTCTTCCAAAATACGGATGGGTACTTCAGGATAGGTCAGGTCATCGTTGATATCTATGGTCCGGTGATCGATATTCTTAAACACTTCAGTCTTCTCTGGAACTTCGAGGCACTTGCGAAGTAATGAGATATGGAACACATTGTGCACGGCTGACATCTCTTCAGGTAGTTCCAATTGATACGACACTTCTCCTTGACGGTTTAGAATCTTGAAGGGTCCGATATATCTAGGGGCTAACTTTCCTTTGATTTGGAAATGCTGCATTCCCTTCAATGGCGACACTTTTAGATATACAAAATCTCCTATGTTGAAGGGGAGGTTTCGACGTCTCTTGTCGGCATAACTCTTCTGTTTGGACTGGGCTGTCTTGAGGTGCTCACAAATCTTGTGAACCTTCTCTTCTGCTTCACGTAGGATGTCGGGTCCAAAAATCTGACTCTCTCCTACTTCCGGCCAGTTCAAAGGGGTGCGACACTTCCTTCCGTACATGAATTCAAATGGGGCCATTTGCAAACTGGCTTGATAACTGTTGTTGTATGAAAATTCTGCAAACGGCAGATAGTCTTCCCACTTAGATCCATACTCTAACACACATGCTCTCAACATATCTTCGAGTATTTGGTTTACTCGCTCCGTTTGTCCATTGGTCTGCGGGTGATATGCCGTGCTAAAATCTAGGCGGGTTCCTAAACCCTCTTGGACTTTCTTCCAGAATCTCGAGGTAAATTGGGTTCCTCGATCAGATACGATGTTCTTGGGGACTCCATGCAAATTGACGATTCTAGCGATGTATAACTCTGCTAGCTTAGAACTCTGATATGTGGTCTTGACGGGTAAGAAATGGGCGACTTTGGACAATCTGTCCACTATGACCCAGATAGAGTCATTTCCCCTACTAGAAGTAGGCAATCCGGTGATAAAGTCCATTCCAACAGAATCCCATTTCCATTCCGGAATTTGCAATGGTTGCAACAGCCCAGCGGGTCTTTGATGTCCTGCCTTGACTCGCTGACATATATCACACTTGGCGATATAGCTTCCGATTTCTCTCTTCATCTTATGCCACCAAAATTGCTTTTTCAAATCTTGATACATCTTAGTTCCTCCGGGATGGATAGAATAAAGAGTATCATGAGCTTCCTTCAAAATAACTTCTTTCAACTCAGAATCTGCTGGTACACAAAGGCGTCCTTTGTACCACAGAACTCCTTCTTCGTCTTCGGTGAATCCAAGTACTTTGCCTGTACCAATACGACGCTTGATTCCGTCGATACTAGCATTTCTCTTCTGCGCCTCTTTGATCTGACTGATCAAAGTGGGTTGAAGTTCTATGCTAGCCAAAAATCCTTCACTCACTAATTCTATGCGGAGATCTTCCATCTCTTTGTGCAGACTTGGTTGCTCCTTCAAAATCATGGAGTTCAAGCAGCACGGCAATCTGCTAAGGGCATCTGCTACCACGTTGGCTTTACCAGGGTGATAGTGAATGTCCAGGTCGTAATCCTTGATTAGCTCAATCCATCTTCTCTGTCTCATATTCAGCTCCTTCTGAGTGAATATATACTTCAGGATCTTGTGATCCGAATAAATCTCACAACAATTTCCCATCAGGTAATGTCTCCATGTCTTCAGGGCTAGAACTACGGCTGCGAGTTCGAGGTCATGGGTTGGGTAATTTTGCTCATGTTGTTTCAGTTGTCGAGATAGATAAGATATAACTTTGCCTTCTTGCATTAGCACACATCTGAGACTGACCTTGGATGCGTCACAATACATGTCGAAGGGCTTCGTGATATCCGGCATGATTAAGATTGGGGCTGAAATCAATCTCCTCTTGAGTTCTTGAAAACTCTCTTCACATTTGTCGGTCCATTCAAACTTCTTGTCCTTCTTTAGCAATTGGGTCATGGGTCTGGCGATACTCGAGAATCCTTCTACGAACTTGCGGTAGTATCCCGCTAATCCGATAAATGCACGAACTTGGGTTTGAGTGGTTGGGGCTTGCCAATCTTCGACATCTTTCACTTTTGCAGGATCAACGGCATTTCCTCCGGCTAACACAATGTTACCGAGCAATCCTACTTCTTGTAACCAGAATTCACATTTGCTAAACTTGGCATACAACTGATGCTCTCTAAGGGTTCCAAGAATGGTCCTCAGGTGTAGCTCATGTTCTTCTTCCGATTTGGAATAAATCAGAATGTTATCGATGAAAACAACGACATACTTATCCAGGAAGTCCATAAAAATCTTATTCATGAGATTCATGAAATAAGCGGGGGCATTGGTTAATCCAAAGGACATAACGGTATACTCGTATAATCCATATCGGGTGGTTTAAGGCAGTCTTTGGAATATCCTCTGCACGAATTTTGAGTTGATGATAGCCAGTCCTAAGATCAATCTTAGAAAACACTTTGGCACCGGTCAACTGATCAAACAAATCTTCTGTCTTGGGCAAGGGGTACTTGTTCTTGATGGTGACATCATTCAACTTCCGATAATCCATACACAAACGGTTACCTCCATCCTTCTTATCCACGAACAAAACAGGTGATCTCCAAGGTGACGCACTTGGTTGAATGAGTCCAATTTCCAAGATGGAACCCAGTTGCTTCTTCAGTTCTACCAGTTCCGACGGGTTCATACTATAGGGTCTCTGGGCTACGGGTCTGGTTCCAGGGATTAGTTCAATGATAAACTCGATATCCCGATCTGGGGGCATACCGGGAAAAACATCTAGAAATACATCGGGGTATTCACAGACTATCCGGACTTGGTCAATGGTAGGTTGGGCTATACTCGTGTTGCACTTGAATTGGCGAGGTAAGGTTTCAGATATATGCTCGACTGATATTCCGGCTGTACTAGTCATGGTGATGGCTTTCTTGGCACAGTCAATCAATCCTTTATGTTTGAACATCCAATCCATTCCTAGTACTACTTCCAAACCTTTAGTTCCAAGTACTATCAGATTAGCATAAAAATCTATGCCATGGATTCAGATAGGGACGGCTTTGCAAATTTGCCTAGCTTTGGTGGTTGAATCGAGAATTTGGACGATCATAACATGCTTCAGTTTTGTTGGTTGAATTTTACTAGTGCATGCAAATTCTTTGGTGACAAATGAATGCGATGCACCAGAATCAAACAACACTCTTGCACGTACTGAATTAACAGAAAACATACCCAGCACGCCGTCTGGTGCTTCCTGAGCTTCTTCAGCATAAATGAGGAAAAGATGGCCGTTGCGGTTGAGTGAATTCCCTGGGGAAAACCTTATTCCTGGCTAAACACGACGCTACTGCTGAGCTAGGGCATTTGCATTGGGGGATGCGGCATTCTTCTTGTTGGGGCACTCATTGGAATAGTGGCCCTTATTTCCACAGTCATAACAAGTCACTTGCGACTTGTCCTTTGCTGCTACAGGCACAGCATTGCTTCCAGTCCTCGGGGCAGTGTTGGTGTTAGTGGTAGCATTGTGGTTGAACTTGGGTGGGGCACAGTTGAAATTGTTAGAGTTGCCGAGGTTGTTGTGATTCCCTCCGGGCCTAGGGTTTCCACGGTTGGGATAGGTCGGACGGTTCATCGGGGGTCTGTTGGTTCTTTGGGAAAATCCTGGAGATGGGTTAGGGCGATACTTTGGGGTCTGATGGGTTCCTGGCTGGTGCATCATGCGACGCTTGCGGTTCTCATTGGCTTGGTTGATCTTTCCTTCCATCTGGATGGCAGAGTCGACAAGGGATTCAATATCCGCAAAGGGGATATTGACCAACACAGTCTGCATCTCATCGTGCAGACCAATCAGGAATCTTTCTTTCTTCTTGGCTTCGGTGTCGATCTCATCCGGGGCATACCTAGCTAATGACAAAAATTTGTCATGGTATTCCCCTACGGTCATCCTTCCTTCCTTTAGTTTGCTGAACTCGTCTCTCATCCTCTTGATCAAACCCAGGGGCACATGGGTTCTGCTGAACTTGACCTTGAATTCCTCCCAGGTCATCATCTGGCCTCCGGTCATTGTGCGAACACTGTTCCACAATGCCCTGGCATCTCCGGCTAGATAGTGGGTGGCGAACAGAACTTTCTCGTTAGCTTCCACTCCGGCGACTTGTAGGTTATTTTCCATGGTCTACAGCCAATCGTCGGCATCTAGGGGCTCTTCAGACTTAGTGAAAACAGGTGGGTTGGTGTTCTGTAAATTCTTGAGCTTAGATCCATAGTTGCCCTGATTTCCGTGGCCTTGGTTGTTGTGGGCTAGCTGGGCTATCTGCTGAAGGGTGGCTAGATTGGCTTGATGTTCGGCTCTTTCAGCTTTGCGGTCAGAAACCAACATTTGCAGGATCTGCAACATCGGGTTCGGGGATGAACCACTTCCTTCGCGTGGCATCTGAAGATTGAGATAGATCATGAGAGAAGAGGGAAATTTCTAAGGTTCTGGGACTTTGAAAAGTTTTTAAAGGTTGACTCAGATTTTCTAGCAACTTGCTTTTCATTCATTCATTCACACGGTACAACACACACCACAACTAAGGTAAACAGATGGTTTTAGGAACCATTCTGGAAACTACGATACAGTGGGACCGAATACTACTCACTACGCTATTGCTCAAGTGCTACTACTCCTCGGAGTCGGTGTAGTCGTCATCCTCATCATCATCGATGAAGGCGAAATCATCCTCATCGGTGAAGAAGTCCATAGCCTGATCTTCCAGGAAATCATCATCATCACTAAGATAGGAGTAGGTGTCTCCACGAAGATCCTCTCCGGCATTCTCCCTTTCCTCCAACTGCATGTCTCTCTCGTGGATGGTCTCCTCCAAAGACGAGATACGGTGGCAAAGACGGGCAATGATGCGCTCCTTCTTGTCAAGCTGACAACGGCGAGACTTGCGATCCTTCGCTAGCATGGCGATGGTCTGATCCATCGTCTTGATGATGGCGGACTTGTGGTTGGAGTAGTCACGACAGTTGTCCAATTCCTGCTAACGATCGTACATCATGAAGCTAAGGTGATCCAACTGAGTCTTCAGATCATGGTAGTATGGGGCTTGCAGGGGTTGTCCATTAGCATCACGCCTTGGGAAAAACTCAAAGCGAGTACCCTTTATCTGGTTGATACTCTGCCCACACAGACGGGCAAGAGCTTCCTGCATGGCCCTGGCAAGTCCATCGAGCCAGTTGTTCTCTCTTAAGGTGAACTGAATTCCCTCAGCAGAGGGAGGTTCAATCTTTCCTCGGAGACTTGCAACAATTAGCCACTGTAGATCTTCTCCTCCTTGATCATTGAGCTGGGCTCCGAAGAACTCGGGGTGTGGACGCTCCAGAAGTTCCAAAAGCTGGTCCAAATCTCTCTCAAAGATAAGGTCTCCGCCATTTCCCAACTGATAAAACTTGCTGTACTTCACGTCCATCTATTAAGAATATAGGATGAGTAAGTTAGTAGAGTGATCAAGTGTGTCAAATTTTATGTATTTTGCAAGAGTTTCTGAGGAACATGAATTTTTTTATGAAAGAATCAAAGTGATAAGAATGGGAATAAGTTTTTGTAAATACTTGATTTCTTTGGTTTTGAAACTAAGTTTTTGATTCAAACGTCTAGTCTAACTAGGGTCTCCTATGGTTAGGATGGCTCTGATACCAACTTGTCAACACCCGGTTTTTTAATCCCAGATGCCTGTTATGCCATACATCGCAATCCCAGGATTACCATTTTTGCGAGACATAACAGAATTGTATACCATAGTACATCATCCATTACAAACCATACATAAGGTCTTACACAAATAAGGATCTCATGATCTAGTTCTTAATACAACTCAAGCAGCGGAATAACTTAATAATAACGGTAGCGTAGGCGAAGCTCCTTCTTCGGGGTCACAGGCAATGCTGACGATGGGAGATGATCCTAGTTGTCGTAACCTTCCTGGGGTCCACCTTCCAGGTACTCCTCCCCATAGTTTGGCCACGTGAATAGCCAGGGACAAAGCCATGAGTACTCTTTAAGTACTCGCAAACTAATACAAACAAGTGAAGGGGGTTTTTGTAGTAGGACACTAAGCTCTAGGGTGGTTTTGCAAAAAATCTAGATTTATCTCTACTAAGTTCAGAAGCAAGAGAAAGCTAGTCAAATTTTATAACACCTAAGTGGGAACTTGAATTCATATCACAACTCTGTTGTGGTCAAGTCAAAGTCCCAAGTCATTTCACAAGTCATTCTGAAAACATCTGACAGGGGAACAGTATGGCCACTCCAACTGTCCATAACCGCGGACGCGGCTATTCGAATAGTTTGACACTCTGCAGA
Source organism: Avena sativa (assembly GCA_916181665.1). Lineage (NCBI taxonomy): Eukaryota > Viridiplantae > Streptophyta > Magnoliopsida > Poales > Poaceae > Avena > Avena sativa. The sequence continues at coordinate 113,002,834 of OV702298.1, forward strand.
GATTGTACACTTTCACCACAACATTCGATACATCCGTCAGGAACAAATCCTGAATTCACCATACTCAGTAGGCGGATAATCAATCCTAACCTTTCAATTACACACCCTAGTATAAGCACCTCTCCTGTGAGTTTGGCCTCCCAACCATTACCAACTGTCATCTTGGGTACTGCACATGTGGACAATCTTCACAAGGTAGCCTCAGCTCAGACCTTGGCCGTGAGGGAACTAATACTAAGGTATATAAGTTTCCAGTCAAGCCCTACCCAATTCTCGGGTATTGTGGTTGTACGGTAAAATTGGAATGGTATCGCATCCAGACAACCATCAGTTTTATAAAGGGCTAAGACTCATGCCTCAATATTTTCATCACCAAAGTCATCTGGTGTTCGGAAACACATGTCAAAACATCTCAATAGAATGATCCATCATTCCAAGGTTTTCATAACAATTTTCATCAAGTATTCCCATCTAAGTTGATCAAGTTTTATGCTTAGCACTAGCATCTACAAGTGGGGGTAAGTACTAATGAGGGGTGGTAAACTAGTGGAGTTTAACTAAGTTCAATCTCATGCCTTAGGATGGCATAAAGATTATCTATCTTAGGCAAAGTTTTATGCTCTTTATGCAACCTTCAATTATCTCTCTAGAATCTACAATTCAGTTAAGTAAGACCTAAGTACTAGCTTTGATAAGGAAATAAAGTATAAAGCTTGTAAGTAAAACTAGAAGTGATTTATCAAGTGGTTATGATCATATATGCTTAAGGCATATAGTTGGCATGGTAACAAGCAAGTATTTGCTTGCATAGGTATAGTATCTTGCAAGTGTTAGCTTGCACAAGTATCAGTATAAGCTTGCTAAGTTAATAGCTTGCAAGTATTGGCTTGCCTTGTGCAGAGCAGTGGTTGAAGTTCTCCTCGGCTTCTTCTTCGTTGTATCCTCCTTCCTCCTCGTATCTTGGTCGGTACTAGCGTCTATGAATAAATACGGGGTACACAATCACCGAACAATACTTAACTACTTGCAATCATCACACAAAAGGGTCCTATAGATGATCTAGCATCATCACTAACATTACAAGATTAAAGCTTGGTTTAATTTCTTTTATTTTTAGGAAAGTAATTTCTACTTATTGAAAAACTACTTAAGATTTAATATCCTCCAAACCAAACATGGGATCATGTTGACACATGTCATCACCACATATTTTAGTCCATGGGAATGTGATTTAAAGTGGTGTCACAATTTAATAAGGTTTAACCTTTTATTTTTAAATAAATAAAGTGACTAGAAATGCTTATGTGGCATTCTTTTATTACTTGGTCATTATTTCTGTAAGTAAACCTATATATTTTTATATATTCTGAAAGGTATGGTTAAATGTGATTTTTGAGAGTTGGAATCAACTCAAAAGCTATTATGGTTTAAATTTGAAAAATGTTTGAATGCATAAAAGCTTCCGCCTTGTTATTTTTACCAAGGGTGATCTACAGATCCAAATGATTTAAATCCAATGGGATTGGATTCAGCACTTCAAGACCTTTCTAACAAAATTGGTTTCATTCAATTTGGTTCACTAAATCGAGCTAGGTTGATTTTTGAAACTAGGTGCAGAACTATGTTTGAAATAAAATGGAAAAGGTTAAATTCAAATGACTGGGCTGCGCGGGAAACGATACTGGGCCGGCCTGCTAAGCACAACGCTTACACGGGCTGGTTAAGTGTTGTCCCCACACGTCAGTGAGACGAGGGGGTGCGAAGCGGTATGGGGCAGTATGGTGCGTTCGATCTAGTTCTAATCCAACGACTGAGGGTCGTCGTCCACGTCGGGCAACGCCGGTGAGACTGAACCCTAACGCAGCAGGTTTGGGGTCGTCGGGGGCTGACCGGGGCTCAGGCGAGGGTCGGCGAGGCAGGCGAATGACGAAGTCGATGACGGCGAACCTCCTGGTACCGGCAGCTTTTCCTGGGGCGGCTCAAATCACTGGCTCCCTTCTTCTCCAGCAGCGACGGGCTCCAGTGAAATTCCGGCGAAGCGCTGCTCGCCTTGCTTCTGGAACGGGGTGGAACGATCAGTGTGGAGAGGGGAGTGAGATGGTGTGCTCAATTTGGCTGGGGGTGGCCTCTATTTATAGCCGCGACGACGAGACCGAACGGGATGGGCAGGCGACGGTGGCGACATGGCTACGGGTTGCTAGATGCATGGCCGGCGGTGGCGATCGCTTGGTGGTCTCCTGGCGATGCTCTACGGCTTTAATCCGCATGTAGGGGCGGTAGCAAATGGTCTGGAACGTGCGATGCTCTGCGTGTCCGAGGCGGCGTCTTCGACGGCGAGCAGTGGCTGTGAGGCATGGGGCGGCAAACGGGGATGTCTGGCGGTCTCCTGGGTCGATGGTGATCGTGTATGCATGCGGCGAGGGCAGCGCGCGGTCTGTGGGCGTGTGTCGAGGGCGGCGCTCTGGCGCATGCTCGGCATGGTTGCTGGCGAGTTGGGCACGGTCTGTGCATGTGGTCCAGGGGTTGGCAACGTTCGAGCGCTGGACAGGGAGTGGCGGTGGGGTGTTGGCTTGATCCCAGACATGTTGGCTAGGCTTGTTTCTTCTCCTAGTTTGCTGTCCACAGTGGGGTGACATGGTGAGCTTCGGCTGTTCACCATTGATGGCACTGCCAAGCTTACAGTAGGGCTAGTGCTTGGTTTAGTTTGCTAGATGATCTACTGAGGTTGTTGTGAGCTAGAGAGGGAACAAGTTAGGCTCCAATCACTTCTCACAATAGTGTTTAGATTTTATTTTCTTTAATCGCTACCAGATCAAACATGAGACCAGCATCCTAAAAAAGAAAAAGGAACGCAAAAGTTTTTAGAAATCCTTATCTTTCGGCTTTTTAAAACCCTACCCTATTCTCGAACCCTCTGCCGAGCTCTACCCTGTCCGCATTTATTTGGAAGGGGGCCAAAGAAATGTCTCCACCTGCTGCCAACAGTCTTTCTTCGGAATTCTACTGAACGGGTCGATCAATTCAATTCCATTCCATGTGCCTGGGGTCCCCTCTGTTATCAATAAATGAGTAGGCGCTTCAGACGGCGAGTGCGGCGCATGAGGACCGCAAGGATGAGTTGCGACTCAAGGAGCACAGAATGTAAACAGGCAAGTACCCGCTGTTGATGCATCGTCGGAGTAGTGCCATTATGAACGGGCAAGCCTCTTGTGGATTCCTCCAACTCTATGAATGAAGGGGGGAGTATGAGGAAGGCCGATTTTCTTTCTATATGAAGATGAAAAAAGGATCAGGGACGCTTTAAGAAAGCAAAGAATTCCGAATGGAATGATTTTGAATATAGATTTCTTGGTAACAGCCGCGGTAAGACGGGGGGGCAAGTGTTCTTCGGAATGACTGGGCGTAAAGGGCACGTAGGCGGTGAATCGGGTTGAAAGTGAAAGTCGCCAAAAAGTGGCGGAATGCTCTCGAAACCAATTCACTTAATTCCAGAAACAAGTTGTCCTATCTCAAAATCATTTAGAGATAAGTTTCTATAGAAAGATAAGCGGGTGTAAATCATATGGAATTTGGAGGTGCGTAGTGTCTTACGGGGCTGGCTCACAATACAACAATTATCGCTACTGATTCCAGGGCCTGCTTGCCATCCACACCAGAATAGATAGAGTTTTCCGAAGAAACCTGCTAGTGGAGGAAGACCTCCTAGGGATAAGAGACATAGGGCTAAAGAGAGAGCCAAAAAAGGATCTTTCCGTCCGATTCTCCTTCTATTGATTCTTTTCCGATCGCGATGCACGGATCCATGTGTCTACATACCTAGATTATGTTCATGGATTAACGAAAATGTGCAAGAGCTCTATTTGCCTCTGCCATTCTATGAGTCGCTTCCTTTTTGCGTATGGCACCCCCACTCCCTTTGGCAGCATCTACTAATTTGGAACTTAATTTGAAAGCCACCTCTATGGCCCTTCCCTGCTGGGAGAATACAATCCTTCGTTAATCCCTTTTATCGAGTCTCGGGCACATAACCAATAGAGAACCTTTTCCTCTGTATGAATCTATATTATTCCATTCCAATTTCTTCCCGAAACTTCCCAAGAAAAATCCCGAATTGGATCCAAAATTGACGGGTTAATGTGAGCTTATCCATGCGGTTAGCGTCTCACCTTCTCAAGTCGTTGGAGCAGAGCCGTCTTAAACTGCCTGACTCCGCGACCGATAGAATTCTGATCCAGCCGGTGTGCCTTCTCGAATGCGTAAAACCGACCTATGTTCGCACGAACCGCTGCTAAGCATAAACAAATCAAGCAAGCAACAACCCCGGGAAAAACATCATAATCCTAGGGAACAAGCAAGCAAGAAAGAAAGTAAGTAAGTTCAGTCTCTTCTTTAGGAGTTCGCACCGCGTAGTGGGCTTGGCTTCTATCTATCTCGGGGAGGTAACATAAAATAAAGCAAATAATATGCTCACAAGCTAGTTCTTTCGCACCGCAAGTAGAGCTGTTTCTCACCACGTAAATGAAATAGTGTCTTTTTTATTTCGTTTGTAGTGTTGGAGGAAGAAAGAAAAGCAGCTCCTCAAGATAGCACTAAAGCAATGCACTGCTTCGCCAATTTTTTTGGATGACAACCAGGTAATGAGGAATGACTCACTTTGGTGATATATCTTGAAATTGAGTAGGGCCACTTTGTCAACTTTGACTAGCCGCGAACCTTCAAAACCAAATATGAGTGTTTCCGAAAATGCAAAGCAAATATGTCACATTTAGACTTCTAAAAAGGGAAGGAAAAAGAGCATGTAGAAGGCCTTTTCCAACTTCGTCTAGAATAAGGTAAGCACAAGGTTGAGCGGGTTCATAAACATTCTAAGGAATGATAACGTGACCCACGGCAGCAATCACCATTTCATGTACACCATCTTTGTCAATATTGTAACACCCGCTGATGTACCTCATAGTTGGGTTGTACCTTCCTCAGGTGTCAAATGTGATTTGAATCAGCAAGGTGTTTGATGAAATGGCCGCAAGAATTCAAGTTTTGAATTTTGAAAAGATTTTTGGTGGGTGTGCTAGGTTGGTGCTGGTGAGTCTGCAGATGCTTGGGTTTTGAAAGTTGAGCTTGTTTGAGTGGTTTTTGAAAAAGTGGGATCTTCCCATATGATAAAGATTCAATTTTGAATTGTCATTTAAACTATGCATTTGAAAGTTTCTGGATGATCACAAGGTGGGCCTTGATACTTTGTTAAGATTACTATCAATGGGTGTAAAGATCCAGATAAGTTTCTGTTAAGTTCTGAAAGTTTGAGACAGCCAAAGTAGGCATGGGAGTTAAATTGGGGAAAATGACCATTCACTCAATTTGGCTTATTTTGATTTATTTGCCTTTGGGAAAAGTTTGGGAATTGTTTAGATGATGTTTATTTCACCTAAGAATCCTTTTACAGACAAAGAAACACATAAACAAGGCAATTCAAAAGAATTCAAAATGGGATGCATACACACATGCATGCTTGCATATTTTTATTTAGAAAAGTTTTTGTTGACCCTAATTTTGATGATTAGAGTTTGATGATCCAAGTTTAGTATTTTTGGGATGTTACAGATAGATCTTATTTTTATGATAATTTTAACATATTAAATGTATTTTTATGATTTTTCTATAATTTGTTATAGCTAAAAATGTTTAGAAGTTATTTTAGTAATTTATTTGTTTTACTTTCATTTCATTTCTTATCCTAATTAACTTGGCCTGTTTGGTTGGGCACATGGGCCAACCTGGCCCATTTAGAGCTGGCTTGGGTCATCCAGAACACAGCCCACCCCCGATCTTCCTCTCCTCTCACTCGCACACATGCGACACAATCCCTACTTTCCCTCTCTCGTTTCTCTGCCTCACCCGCACACGCAGCCGCCGCCGCCCTCGCCGGCCAACACCGGCCAAATCCGACGTCGTCGGTTGCTGCCGTGTGCTGGCGCTAGCTAGCTAATGCCTCCTCTTCCTTTCTCCTGGACGATTTGGTTTAATCGCGGCCTCGCACGCTTCTGGCCGAAACACTAGTTCTGCCCTGGCCGGACCGTTGTTGATCCTGGCGGTGCTGCTGCTTGGCCATGACCCTCGCCGCCCTACAGATGTTGCTGGGGTGGCTCGGCGCGGTGCAGGCTCCTTGGTGCCCATCGTGCCGCCGTGCTGCTACATTCGCGGCTTCTGCCTCCTCTTCGGCGAGCTAGGACTCGCCCCAGGTAGCTGCCACTTGCCCCTTCTCACAACCTCTCTCAATCCTAGTGTACAATCTTAATTAGATTTCTTCTTCCTACATGTTTTGATGCTTGATGTTTCACAGTGGTCTTCTCAGTGATCAATTGTGTGCATGTGACCCTTATCTTGATTGAGTGCTCCTGATGCTAGTGGTATAAGTTGTTAATAGCATTAAATATAATGAGCTTCTATTGTATTCTGATGAATTCATACTTGGAACATAAGATGTTGAATCTTGCTTCTGTGATTGATGCTTTGAATCTACTATAACTATATCTTGGCTTAATTTGTTATCTCCTGATCAGGATGATTGTCATGAGTGGCAACAGATTTGACTACAAAGTTAATTCCTGGTAACCATCCTAGGAGAATGATTTGTTGTCTTGTGGGGATAAGCTCTACAAGTAAAGCTTGCCCATATTATTGTTACTGTTTACATGACAGGGATTATGTGATAATGAAAAGGTCCCCTTTGAATGATCTCTGTTAACTAGCACCTGAACCAAGCATGCACAATTGTGCCTGGTTATTACTATTGTGATTAGCTGTGTGGAAAATATGATTTAGTTGATAATATTCTAGCTTCCATTTATGTTAAGCAGTGAAGACATATCTGCCTGATTCCTAAGGTTTATCTTTAGGAAAATGATTTGAATGAGACCCTTAATCTAGAGATTGTTGGTGAATGCTAAACTATAGTTTAAGTTGGTAAACCCAGGCTCTAGTGGCACTTGTGGCTAGGTTGCTACTGAGGTGCTTCCCACATTTGGATTGTGCCCAATATTAGCCAGCCAATAGGTGTGACAGCTCTGCTGCTTGGCTATACCTTCTCCTTGCTTTAGACTAGGTCAAGGATGCAAAGACTGAGACCTAGGCTTGGGATGACTAAGGATTAATGATATTTTCTTTGGTTGTCCAATACACAGTGATAATTTTACACTTCATTAGAGTGTATCCCTGAGGATAATCTCAAATCCAAGTTTGAAAGATGAACTCAGTCAGAGATCCCTTGTGGCTTCTCTGGTTGTGATCCTACTACTGTGGTGCCTCACTTTGGAGTGTGCACAGTGGTATGATCATAGTGTATATGACCTGATGCCCTTGCCCCTGCCAATGATGCAAAGGCAGAGGCCAATTTAATATAAGAACAAATACTACTGTTTTCGCTCAGCTCTATGATGTGTCTAGCATAGCTTCTATGCCAACCTGAGAGCATGCCCTACCAAAAGCCCCTTTTTACATGATAAGGATATATCTGTAGTTTGATTCATTGATCTAGCCTAGGATGCATAGACTGAGACTTTTACTAAATAGGAACAAAGATTAAGATGTAGCATTCTAATTCTCTATGAGGAATATACATAGCATCTCTATTTAGATCTGAGAGAACACCCTCCTCCAATCCTCCTAGATGATCATCTAGTTGAAGGGTACATGAAGGGATTTGATGTGTATTAGTCCCTTTATTTTCCCAAGATGCTGATGCAAAAGAGAATACAGATGCATAAAAGATTGTAGAGTTCTACCTGCTACAAAGATATGATTGTTGACCTTGTTTTGCTACTGATGTAAGCTTCTATGCATCCTCTCCTGGAAATCCTTCTCCTCCTTATTCCTTTCTGGATCTACATTTAATCCTATCCTGATACTTGATATGCTGGCTGGTTCTTCTCTAGACTACTAGTGGCTTTGTAAAATACATCAGAAATAACTCTAGTGTTCTAGTGGTTTGTATGGGTGTGGTGAAAATGGTGAGTTAAATCATCTGCTACTAGTGCTTCTTGCCTCCTCCTCCTTTGCAACTATTTTTACCAATTTATCTTTTGGTAACCATGTTGCCTTTCCTGTGAATTCCTCTCCTCCTAGCTCCTGGATGGCTCCAAGGAGCAACCAGAGTTGATTGATGGTGCTGGTCTAGATTGGTGATCTTGTGGTTGTTTATGTGTGGGCTTGGGAGCTCTAGTGCTAAGAAATGAGCTGGGGTGTGTGTTGATGTGCTATAGAGAGATATGGATCAGCTTCTAGCTGAGATGCTACGGCTGTGCCCTCCCTTTGTACTTCATGTGATGCCTCCTGGTGTTGACAACACTACATAGCTGCATGTATGTGTAAGCTGCTTACAGGTGGGGCCCTTTTTGGTACAAGATGGAAAGTTACCCTTCCCCTCTTCTTTGTGCAAGCTACGATTGATGTGGATAGCTATCTCTATTCCTTTATTTCCTTACTTCCAAGTGGATTTACTAAGGTTGGTGATGCCATCTTGCTCGTCCTGGGCTAAGGACCTTATTGGCTTAAACATAATCTGTTTAGTTGATTTAGTGCTAAACATGATTATTCCTTTTTATTATTGTTGCCTCTTTCTTTTTAATTGATTTTAGCTAGGCTTAAGAGGGTGCCATGGCATGCTAGTTGATGCCTAATAATACAAATGATCAAATCTGTGCTGGTTTCTTTGGACCTTAACTTTGCCTCTCATACTCAAGTGTATAGCTCACAGATCAAATTTCTACTAATGGTCTAGATTGGGTGGTACCCTCTTAGGTCATTATGGATTCTGGTAGTTCTTACCAAAATTGCTAAGCTATTTTCATATATTAAATTGCCTCACCTATGGTGGGGCAAATATCTTAACATTAAAACAATGTTTCTTCTCTATTGTTTATTTTAAAGGAATGAAGATCAAGAAGAAGAAAAGAAGCTTAGTTAGATTTTATTTTTAATCTTGTTGTAATTCCCTGTTTATTCAAATGTGTAAAGATTTTGTATTATTATTATGATTGTAAATAATGAACTATTTATTTATTAATTCTTCCTTTGTAAATCCTAATTATAAAGACAATGTCATATATATTTTGTTGTAATAAAGAATTATTTTATTTATTTCAATAATGTAATTCTTTTTTCTACTTATTTGTTGCCTGATACTTTACTTTTATTTATCTATTGTAAAGTAATACTATATGTACATATATTTATATTAATAAAGAATCCTTTTTATATTATTTATGTAATCATTTTATTTCAAGTTATTAAATATTTCCAATTCCTATTTGTGAATTTTATAAATTCATTTGAAATTCAAATATATGTTTGAAAAAATTTCCGCCGAAACAAAGAATTCTACAAAAGTTATGTCAAACTCTATCGCACTTGCACCGATGTTTCCTTCGGTACAAGAGAGATCCCGATCCCTCCATAGCTCTTTTTGTTTTGCGCGAAAATTTCCCTGATTTTCTTATGCATGAATGCAATGCACACACATGTGTTCTCTCTATTTTTTGATGCTAATCCTGGGATGTTACAAGATATTATTAAGCTTAAATTGTTTCCTTTCTCTTTAAGAGGAAGAGCTAAAGATTGGTTGCTATCTTTGCCTAAAAATAGTATTGATTCCTGGATTAAGTGCAAGGGTGCTTTCATTGGAAAATATTATCCTCTTGCTTATATCCATGAGAAGTGACATAATGAAATTTTAAAAAATTTATAATGAACATGTTGCTCAAGCTTGGGAAAGAATGAAATCTTTAGTAAAGAATTTCCCCACTCATGGACTAACTACTTGGATGATTATCCAAACCTTTTATGCAGGACTGAATTTTTCTTCCAGAAATCTGTTGGATTCGTGATGCTGGAGGTACCTTTATGACCATCACTTTGTGTAGCACCCCCCGGGATTAGGGTTAAACTAACCTCAGATCACCATCTAAGATAAGTTCAACTCCAAACATGGAGGATCACAGTATGGTTCGGTAACATTACAAAACTTAGGGATTCAACAGCATAAGTTTAAACTCTTAACAAAATAAGATATTAGAGTTATTACAAACCAGAGGTCATAGACCCAACACTACATCACACGGCGAAAGCAAATTATGTTGTTCTACACAACATAATAGCAAAGGGCCTAAGTGGCCATAAGCAAAAGCGACGTCCATCCCATAGTCCTCAGGATGCTACCTGGGACTCCCAACTACTCGTCGATGTCAACATAGAAGCCACCTTCAGTTGCAACCAGATCCTCTATAGAAAAACAACAATGGCGCAAGGCTGAGTACGAGAATGTACTCCGCAAGGCTTAGATAACCTAGTAACTACATGCTCTGGCTAGAAAGGCTTTCTCTGGATTTTTCTTTTGCGTAAAGCAATCTTTATTTGTAAACAGGAAAGAGAAGAGGCTCGTCTACTCATAATCTTTTAAGAGGGATAAGATAGCAACTTCTTCATCTTGTTAATCACATCTTGATAACCACCAGCTTCATCAGAACCTCCTATCTAGGATCACCCCCTCGACCCAGAGGAAGCATCCTTAAGCACACGTGGATCAACAAGTTTTATCATGGTTAAAGTTATCTATGATCTTAGAATCTGGTCACCAAGCATTCATAACCGTGAACATGGATTTTCGAAAAGATTTAACCCTACAGGGGTGTACAACTTTACCCACACGTACCAATCGACTCTTAATGCCAAATATTATTAGCCCTCTTTGTTGGAAGGCTGGCAGAGGGTGGTTGACCACGACCTTTACCTTGCTTTCGCCGAGACCATGAGTCACGCAATAAGTATGGTTCCGCCGTAACGGGTCAAATCCCGAAGTCGGTAATTATAGATGTGAGGCGAGGTTGGTTCACCAGGGGCTCCATCGACCCCAAGCAACCCGGTCCATGTTTCCCTACCTGTTATGATGCACCTCCATCACCTCCTCTTTCGAAAATGTTTTCAGTGCGTATGCCAAATGGAAAGCCCAAACTATGTGACTCATGGAATCTACTAGGCAAGTTAGTCACTCGAGGGGTTCCCAAGCCCCGTGTGGTTGTACGCTCGTCTCGGTTGCAAAGGCAAGAACTCAGTCCCTAGTGGTGGCGATCATGGGACTACGAATACCACACCCAACGTGGCCTCCCATACAAGCCTTAGCAAATTTAGTTAACTCCTTCGATGATGTCACCATCTCCTACCTTTCTAGATTCTCCGGCATCTCTGATTCATCATTCGGACATATCAGATGCTGTTACTATGCATGGCTAGGCTATCGATCACAGAAGCTCTAGCAACGCTCAAATGCCAGACCTAGGTATGCTAGGAGCAGTGGATCAGGAGTATAAGGCAACAAGAGGGAAACTATGCAGCAGATAGGTAACACTCACCACTGACAAAAGACCACATTGGAATCGTGCGCATCATAGCGAGAAAGTAATATACTTTTTAAAAGTAGGTTCAGAATGAGAGGCTACACTTTCCTTGTCCGTCGGTAGACATGTATGGATATTCGGTGTCGTTGACTTCAGCCACGGGCTCAGATCCTATCGCGAAGAACCAATACCGAAAAGAAAGGCGACAATCAAGACATGGCATCGATGGAATGTATCAACCAAGGATGATGATATGACAAGTTAAATTGCATTGAAATGAAACCCTAAGGCATGCTTGACAGTTTAAATGGGGTCCGAGAGGTCCAAACCCTAGAACAGGGGGATCCTCGAAATCACCTATGGGGTTCATTTGGCTCTTCTAATTAAAGTTATCATGTAAGTTGCTTAACAATGCATGATTCTAGTGTAATTAGATAGTTATCATTTTCTGAACATTTTGATATATTATTCATATTTTTATGACTTATAATTAATTAGTTATTGAATTTCTAATATTTAAACCTTTTCTGAAATTATTAAAACAATTTAAATTGAATTATTGCATTAGGATGACATCAGCACAGGCGCCAAATACTTTTTACACACAGGCTGACCCTAACCAGTGAGACTGATAGTGGGGCCCGAGGCCACCTCAGCAGCCACGTTGGCCAGGCGGGGTCGGCGCTAGGGTGGGCTGATTTTCACCGGGGCAAAACCTAGCCCAAGAGGCTGACAGGTGGGTCGGGCCACGTCGGCAAGCCACACGAGCGCCACCTAGGCTCACTGGAATCCGCGTCAGACGACGGCGAGAGATGGCGCTATAGGGAACAAGAGGAGGCGTGCTATGGCTTGTTCTAAAGAGCGCACGGAGAACCTAACTGCGGGGCCGCCTCCGATTCTTGGTCACCGGAGCTTGGTCAACGTCGACGAACGGCGGCGGTGCTCTCTGATTTACGGCGCGGGCGCGGCACAGAGCGTTAGAGATGAAAAGGACGGTGCCTTGAGCACCGTATGCTCACCCTGGTGCGATTGATGGTGATAGCGAGGCGAGGCGGTGACCGGAGCGACGACGAGGCGAGCGGCGGAGCACGTCAGTGTTGGGGAACAAGACGTCCTTGGCGACGATTCACGGCGCCCCTCTTCGATTCCTTCTGTAGGGAGATGGAGTGGAGCAAGGCGGAGCTCGAGGTGGTGTCGGATGGGCGAGGGGAGGCCGGCGACGGCGGCTAGCCGGCGGCCATGGCGGCTAGGGTTCGGGCTGGCGCTATGCAGAGAGGGAGAGAGAGCGTGCAAGGGAGAGGATGAGATCTGGGAGGGAGAGTCGTGCGGGGCAGCTCCTTATCCTCGTCCAGAGCGGCGGCGAGGATCTTGACACCGGCGAGCGGCGGTGCGGCGACACGCAGGAGCTTTCGAGCTTGACGACGTCGATAACGTGGACAAACCGGTATCGGGCCGGCTCCTGGGCCCCGGGTGGGACGACCTGGGATGCTGGCTGCTGCTCACAAGCGAGAAAGAGAGAGAAGGGAGATGGGCCACAGCCCAGCTACGGCTGCTGCTGTTTTATTTTGCCAAACTCTTTCCTTTTTCTGATTTCATTTTTGTCTTTTGTAAATTTCATTTGAAATCTATTTTTCAAAATTCAAAAATACTAGAGACTTTAGTAAAGTTTACAAAATATTTAGAGGCCCTTGTAAACCATTTGGGCTCCTTTATTTTGTAATTTTCAAAATTCAAACACCATTTGAATGTAGTTTCAAAGAGAGGGGAGGTTTAGGATTTTAGGGTTTTTGGTACTTGTGTTTTGTTTCACACACTTGATCACATGCAAACATTTTATTGAGTTTAACAGATGCATGCAATGCTTAAGTACTAATTACATATATTACAAACTTGGGTTGTTACACTTTGGGTGCTACAATAAGGCTCGTTGATAATATGATGATAAATTATTCTAAATGGCACACTAAGAGAGCTCCACAAGGTAAGAACGTAAATTCTGTTGAAGAAACCTCCTCCTTGAGTGATCAGATTGATCCTATTATGTCTATGCTTGTTAGTGGAAAAGCTCATATTGATCCAAATAATGTTCCTTTAGCCTCTTTGGTTGCTCAAGAAGAGCAAGTTGATCTGAAGTTCATTAGAAGTTATAATTTTAGCAACAATGCTTATAGGAATAATTTTGGTAATAATAATTATAGGCCATATCCTTTTAATAATGATAATGCTTATGGATATCCATAGAAAAACAATAGAAATGCACCCTCTGAACTTGAAGTCATGCTTAAGGATTTTATTAGTAAACAAACTGCGTTCAATAAAACTTCTGAGGAAAAGCTTGGAAAAATTGATGATCTTGCTTATAAAGTTGATATCCTTGCCCATGATGTTGAACTTATTTAATTAAATGTAATGCCTCATGATGTTAAAGAAAGCAAGACTCTGAGTGCCATACAAGTTAGAATTGATGAAAATGTTAGGATGTTGGCTGAATTGCATGCTAGGTGGGAAAGAGAAGATGAAATTGCTAAAAGTAGTAGTATGACTAAAGTTTGTACCATTACCACCACTAGTAATGTTTATGTTAGCAAACCACCTAAAGTCCCCATTCCTTTTGCAACATTACCTAAACCCAATGGAACCTTTTCCAATAAAAATGTTGAAATTTTTCGAAATATGGGAGACAATAGTTCTACTACTTTGAATGATAATATTGATTTTGATCTTTATGGTTGAGATATTTCTGAAGTAATTATCTTCTTGCAAAAGCTTGCTAGAAGTCCTAATGCTAGTGCTATGAATATGGCTTTTACAAAACATATTGCAATTTCTCTCATGAAAATTAAAGAAGAAAAACTGAAACATCAAGCTTCTATTCCTCGGAATTTTGAAGATGGTTGGGAGCGCATCATTAATATGAAAGTGAATGATTTTGATTTCAAAGATTCATGTGATCTTTGTTCTAGTGTCTCTATTATGCCTAGAAAAATTTATGAAATGCTTGATTTACCACCTTTGGAAGATTGCTATTTGGATGTCCATCTTGATGATAATGCTAAAAAGAAACCTATGGGAAAAATTAATGATGTACTTATGATGGTTAACTATACCTTTGTCCCCATTGATTTCTATGTTTTGGATGTTGAATGCAATGCTTCTTGTCCTATTATTTTGGGAAGACCTTTTCTTAGAACTGTTGGTGCCATTATTGATATAAAGGAAGGCACCATTAAATATCAATTCCCACTCAAGAAAGGTATATAAAACTTCCTTAGAAAAAGAGATAAGCTACCTTTTGATTCTCTTATTACAATTTTTTTTATGTTAATGCTTATTCATTTAAAAATACTTGATTCTTGCTTTTTGTTCCTAGCTGAAAGGCGTTAAAGAAAAGCACACTTGGGAGATAACCCAATTTTTATTTCAGTTTGTTTTCCTTTTGTTGAGTCTTGTAAGTTATTGCTTATGTAATAACCTCTCCTTATCCTTTTTATTTGGTTTTTGTGACAAGAATAACCTCTAATGAGAGGGAAGTAATATTTGGGTAAGTTGCTGTCCCGAAACAGATTTCTGTGCTTCACTCTAAAAAATCGTGAAAAATCCCAGTATGTTGGATTGAGCTGAAATGTTTTGTGTGCATGCCCCTGTTATTTACCCAACTTCTGTTAGTTTTCACTTTTTGATTTGAGTGACATAATATTTCTGAAAAAAACGGTCTTTACCCGCTGGTCTGTTTTGACAGATTTCTGCCATTATTTGCATTTGCCTCTTAATCGGTTTATTTTTTAGTTCTCTCTGATCACTTGAGATTTTAAAAGGAGTTTCTACAATAGATTATGTTTTAATGTAAGTTTTCCTTGAGTTGAAGCTGAACCCAAAGGCTTATTATCTTGAATACACTAATGTTGCTGATGAAGATTGTGTGAAGTTTTGTATGAATGAAATTTTCAAGTGTAGCGAGAGAATGATGTGATGAGATGAAGTATGGACAAAAGCTCAAGCTTGGGGATGCCACCCGTTTCACCCCAACAAATATTCAAAAGGTACAAGCGTCAAATCTTGGGAATTCCCAAGGCATCCCCTTCTTCATCAATAAAAATCTCAGGTTTTCTTTCAAAACACTATATCTTTTCCTTCATGCGCTATTGTGTTGTTCTTGGAGCGTCTTTGTTTTTGTTTTTAGTTTTATTTTTTATTGTTTGCTGTAATAAGTTGGTCGGATCCCAACACACCTATTTTTGAGAAGTCACACCTAGTTCTTTATTGCTTACAACACTCTAGTTTTCACTCTTATTATTCTGTGAGTGTTCTCTTTTTATAGCACTGCGTTTAGATTTAGTTTTCTTATGCTTTTTGCTTAGAAGTTTTTAGCTCTTATTTTTAGTTAGGTGAGACAATATCTCTGATCTTTATTGATTATTATCTTTGTGAGTTGTTTCAAATAAGTCGATTGGTGTTGGAAGAGAGTAGAATGTTTCATGCTTATAGTGGTACACAAAGAAGCTTGTTTTGAGTGTGGCTTGGACTTTATCATGTCATGTTAGATGTTTCTTTGACCATATGCTTAGTGATTATTGTTGTAGCATGACTTGTTCTTAATGTGCCATGAAAGAATCATGCGTTGTTTTAGCATACAAAAGCATAATATTGTGGTATTCTCCTTTGATGCTTTATTTGGGTTAACTTGGCACATGTTTACACCATGTTAAGACTATGAAGTGGTCACCTTAGCCTCTATGATCATTTAGTTTTTTATTAGTGATATCACTTTATGCTTTAATTAATAATGTTTTGTCGCTCTGCATGATTATGGCCATTATTGCTCTCTTAGTTGGTCGCTCCCAGTATTTTGCTAGCCTCCACCTATACTGAGTATGAGCTCTACTCGTGCATCCAACTCCCAAGAAACCAAGTTATTCCAAAGGGTCCACTATAAATTCATATGCATGGTGTGTTACACCATTCCAAGTATATTCATGTGTTTGTTTATCTTCCAAATTAAATATTTGTTATGTGAAAATCAGTGATTAAATCTCTCACGGACTTGATGGCACACTTTATTTTCTTGCACTTAATAAACTTGAACCATTGTGCCCATCTATGTTGATTGTATGCTTGCAAATTATAAGTTGGGAGTTAGCAGAACCATGTTGTCATGGGGAACGCTTTCAACATTGCACTAATTCTATTTAGTTGATATCATGTTCTTTTGTTTATGGATCCTGGCGGTGTGAAATAAAAGGGGAGCTTGTAAGTCCATGGAGTTTCTATATGTGTTAGAGAAACGCCTGGGCGGCTAGCCTAAGCCATGCCTAATCATGGTGGAAACTTGCAGCATAACCATAATGAGCATTCTGTGAAGCATCCTCAATAAAAACCTATGTAATGGGGCAAGGGCTCATTGTCTGTTGCCTTGTCATTTTGATATGGGATAGCTCCCATGTAATGGGGCAAGGGCTACCCCGTTGGTGGTTCTCTATGATACACATATACTTACAATGACAAGAACTTGCTTGTGACCAAAGTTGAGTAGCATGAGGTTCGGTACTCGTACGCAAGGGGCATGAGATTTTCAACTTATGGTTTGTCAGGCATATACTCATATTTGTGTCACTTTAACCTTAATCACTTCAAGATTCTTATGATAGGGGAAATGAGAACTCAAAGCTAGTAAGTACCATAATTTTTAGAAGCTCTTTATGTAACTTGAAATCCCTACTTCCCTCTGCGAAGGGCTTTTCTGTTTTACTTTTTGTTTAGTCTCCATCTTCTATCTTTATGCACCAATTAAGAAAGCATAGTTGTCATTCTTAGTTCAATGTGCATTGTCCCAAAACTTGTTGATTGAGTCATAATTATGGTATTGCTTGTTCTTAAATTATTTGTATCTAGTCACCCTTATGAACTTTGAAGGTGAACTATGCATTTATGTTTTGCTATTCCATGAAGGACAAGCTTATTACCACTCTTGCTATGTTTTCTATATGTGAAACAAACAAATGTCTTTCAATGCATTGTTATTCATGATCTTATGTTTGTGTTGTCTTTCATGTTGCAACATAGTTGCTATGTCTTATTGTTAGAAATATATCTTTCATGCTTATGTTAGAGTACTTTGATCCCAGCTATCAATGCTTTACAATAACTTGATCAATATTGTGATGGTGCATGTCACCTAAAAAATTATTATTTTCATCACATACCTACTCGAGGACGAGCAGGAGTTAAGCTTGGGGATGCTTGATATGTCGTAAACGTATCTATAATTTTTTATGCACCATGCTTGTTTTGTACCAACTATCTTATGTTTTGTTTAAACTTTGAGGTATTTTTATACATTTTCTGGAAATAACCTATTAACAAGATGCCACAGTGCCAGTTCCTGTTTTCTGCTGTTTTTGGTTTCAGAAAAGCTAGTAAAGAAATATTCTCGGAATTCGACGAAACAAAAGCCGAAGTTCCTATTTTTTCTTGACACAAGACGGAGTCCAAAGCAGAGATGGAGGAGGGCACTGAGGTGGCCACCCACCCCTAGGCGCGGGTCCACCCCTGGCCGTGCCTGGCTATGGTGTCGGCCCTCGGGCGTCCACCGACCTTGCCCCTTCGCCTATATAACCCCCCGCCCCCGAGAAGAAAACCCTAAGTACCCGATCAGAAATCCATGAAAAAGTTCGTAGCCGCCGCCACCATCGTCCCAAGATCGGGAGAAATCTGAAGCTCTACCCGGGCACCCTGCCGGAGAGGGGAGATCATCCCAGAGGCCTTCTTCATCACCATGTCAGCCTACGGAGTGATGCGTGAGTAGTTCCTCGTTGGACTATGGGTCCATAACAGTAGCTAGATGGTTGTTTCTCCTCTTTGTGATATCATGTTTAGATCTTGTGAGCTGCCTATCATGATAAAGATCATCTATTTGTAATCCTATATGTTATGTTTGTTGGGATCTAATGGAAATTGAGTACTACGTCAAGATTGATTATTGATTCTATCATGTCTATGTTATTTGTGATCTTGCATGCTCTCCGTTGCTAGTAGCTACTCTGGCCAAGTATTTTCTTGTGACTCCAAGAGGGAGTATTTATGCTTGATAGTAGGTTCATGCCTGTAGTAATCTGGAGGAGTGACAGAAACCTCTAAGGTTGTAGATGTGCAGTTGCTACTAGGGATAAAACAACAATCCTTTGTCCAAGGGGAATTGTATTGTTTACTTTACACACTTTGCTTAATGCAATTATCTGTTGCTTGAAACTTCATACTGGAAGGGGTTCAGAATATAACCTGAAGGTGGATTATTAGTCATAGATGTAGTTGGATGACGGTCTATGATTATGTTGTAATGACCAAACGAATCTCATAGCGATCATCATGACATGTACATGCATTGTTATGCATTCTCAATCTGTCAATTTCTCAACTGTAATTTGTTCACCCAACATGCTATTTATCTTATGGAGAAAACACCTCTAGTGAACTGTGGATCCCGATCCATTCCTATCCACTGATATTCAATCTATTGTCTATTGTTTACTTTCTGCAATTACTACAAGCAATTACTTTCTTCCACACTATATGTTTAATCCTTTGTTTTCATCAAACCGGTGAGCTTGACAACCTCACTATAAGTTGGGACAAATTATTGTGGTTGTGTTGTGCAGGTTCCACGTTGCTAGCAACACCTTGGGAGATGTTTCCTTTCTCCTACTGGTTCGATAACCTTGGTTTCACAACTAAGGGAAAACTTGTTGCTGTGCTCATCATACCTTACTCTTGGGGTTTCCCAACAGGCTCTACAGTAACCGATCCACATCAGGCACTTTTAGTGAACCATTCCATTGTAGTTGCAATACTTACTAATCAGATATAGACGTAGCATGTGACATCCCAAATCTAGCAGTTGTTGACAGTTTTATTTACTCATTCCATTGTAGTGAATCTGATTACTAGACATGTCAAAGTCAAATTTATAGCACTACTTTAGTTATAGTTGTCTATGATCGAGATACTGTGCTCCAAGTCATCCATAACCGTGGACACAACTTTCAGAAAGTTTTACCCTGCAGGGGGCACAAATAGCAACACACGCACGATCAACCTCGGAAAAACCAAATGAAAACCGAACGAGGAATCACGACAAAGAAATCACAAGATTCATATAATATTTCAGGGGGCACCCCACCAAGCTACCCGTGACGAAGTTGGCCAGCTACGAGATGGACCCCGAGGTTTGTGCCAATGGATGTAAATGACTGTAAACCCTGATGTGTGACTGGGCTTGTCGATACCGCGAAAACATTCTGCATTCCTAAACATTACAGTAGTAAACGCTCTCCATGAGCAATAGCAATAAATAAAGCAGTAAACATGGCATAAGTACATGATAGTAATAAAACCCCAAACTAGTTTGTGCCCCCAAGAAATAAGATATGATTCAAGCTCTCTCTAAGGGGACTCATGGTCCCACATGCGGATAGTGTGAATAGTCAAGGAACAAGTATCAAGTACTCGGGGTCCTACGGGACACAAGTGGGCGGTTAAAAACCAAATAACATCTATTGCCCACCAGTATCTCTGCATTATTTACCTACTTTCAATATAGTTGTTAAACTGCAATTAAAGCCATGATCATCTCCAACATTACGCATGAGGCATTTCCCCAACAACTGTGGAACATCGATAGTGCGAAGCCACACCCGAGCAAGCAACTACGACTTGCAAGGCTGAATATCTACCAGACAACAGGTAATAGGAGGTGTTGTCACATCCCAAAATTTTCCAAATTTTGTAATGTGAAAAATAAATAAACAAAATAACTAATTGTTGAAATTTAGAGTGAAAAGAAACTTTTTGTTTCTAAATGGAAACTTAAAATCCCATCTTGAACAAACTTTGGTTAATTTTTGAATCTAACTGAATTCAAATCAAGTGAAGTACATTCATCAATGAATGTATCTTGAAATTTAAACACTTGGAAAATAAACCAAAACCCTCAAACCCTAATGGAAGAACAACATTTCCATGTTATCTCTAAGCCTATGGATTTGATCCATATAAAAATTTGTTAACAAACATTTATAAATGATCAAGAATGGCGAATAGAAATATTATAAAACCATATGAATTGGTTTCACTTAATTTGGAGCCATAGATAAAATCTTATGAATTTAATAATATAAGGAAATTGAATTTCCAAAGCCAATAAAGCACCTATCTAAAATCCATATCAAATGGTGAGAAAATAATCCTAAAGATATTTAAAAGGATAAATAAATATCAAATAAGATTTTACAAATTGGAATCACCAAGTTTGGATCTATAAATAAAAAGATATGGATTTTATAAGATAAAGAAGGAAATATTAAATAAGGAATATTTAAAGACCAAATTATATCTTGGCCTTATCCATAAGCAAATGGAATAAGTTATAATCCAAATCCAAATAAAATGATAGAGAATTGTTAAATAAAATAAAATGGCATTAACCAAATTCTAATCCTATTTGAATGAAGACAAAATCCCTAATGGAACTGATTAATTAAATCAGGGAAAAATAATTTACCCAAGTGGTTGAAAAGCTATTTAACTAACTTAAATGGAATCAAGTAAATCACCTAAATAAAATTTATGAATTAAAACCATAATTGATTTCATTGGAATAAAAACAAATACCCAATTTAAATGATTAATAAATCATATTAAAAATGTTCTAAATAATTCAAGGTGAATTATTTGACACATTAATAAATGCATAAAACCTACTGAATAGGTTTGGTAAAATATGGATTTCAAATAAAGTTTTAAACACATTAAAACCTATTTGAAATAAATACAAATATCCATTTATAAAATAAATAAAAGACCCTAAAAAGAATAAAAGAATTATTCTAAATATGACTTTAGAATGTATTATTAATCAGTATTTGAATATACACAAAGTTTGTTAGAAGTTTGAAATCAAATGGGTGTTTGAAATAATTAAACAAAATCAAAACAAATTATTAGAAATGGAAAAAGAAAAAGAAAGCACAACAAAAAATGAACAAGGCCAAACCAACCCAGCAGACCCAGTCCAGCCCAGCATCGGCCCACTCCCTCTCTCCCCGCAGAAAACGCTTCGTACCAGAGAAACGACCCGCATTGTAGCTGATTAGCAGGCCCCACCTCCTATCTCTCTCTCACGCTAACAACAACGCCCCACCGCCAGGTCATCGTCTCCCTCACCGCGCGAAGACCACGCCCCCTCAGGCTGTTTCTCAGACGATGATGTCAGCATTAAATTCCCCATCAATGCCTTGCCTTAACCTCGCCGCGACCATGCCCTGCTAGACGCCTCTCTCCCCTCTTCTGTTTCCCCCAGTCGACACACTTCGAGAGCCCCAGGTTGCCCCGAATTTTTTGCTCAAGCTCTCACTGCCTCTGGCAAGCTCCGGTGAAGATTCCGGCCAAGCCGCACCTCCCCTCGCCCGCTCGACCACACGAGCGCACTCCCCATCACCCGGCGAACCTCTCTGTAGCCTCCACTCGCCCGCGTGCGCTCCACAGCGTCGGCAACGACAACCACCGAGCATCGCCACCGTCTGCTCCAACTCCTGCAACATCTCCTGGTGAGCCCAGACCACCCCAGACCCTCTCGTTGATGCTCTCGCACGCTCCTCTCTCGCGCGCATCTTACGCTGCTCTCCGTTTGCCTTAGCGCACCCTATAGGTTCGTCTTCGACAGCACCAGAGCACGCCCGTCACCAGAACAAACTCCGGCGAGAGATTGAAGACGACCCCGTGCGCCTCCTGCTCTCCTACGACCACGTTGAGCATCTACGTTTCACGGCGAACATGGTAAGCACATCCTACCTCTCCCTAGATTCCTAGAATAGCCAGAGCGCTGCCGCCCGAGCGTCGCCGCCGCGCGCCACCGTCGTCGCGCCGCCAGTTTTTGGGAAAGCAATAGGAGGTATGAGATCCGAGTGATGCGATAGATTGACTTATCGAAGAGGTATGAGAGCATCTGCGCCGTGCGATTTGCATTAGATCCAACGGTCCACGATAGTCGATCCGCCTGAAATGGTACTGGCGAATAGGAAGAAGCCACGTGGCCCAGTATGTTTATAAAAAACCAAAAATTGATCTATTAGATGATCAAACTTGTAAGTTGCATAAATTTCAAACCGCACGTCCAAATTTTGCAAACTTTATATCAATGGAATCAGCAAGAAAAGTACTATCCAACCCTGCACTTTTTTTTAACAAATTGCTTCTGTTAAATTGGTTGTTTTTGTAGAAACTTGTGTAAGTATATTTTGGATATAAAAAAATGTTCTAGCAATGTTTTTAGGATAAAACCTTTAGCAAATGTATTGTTTTGAAACTACTGACCATATAAATCAACTTGTGGATTCAAAAACATATTTTGAGAGGCAAAAGAATAAATCTTTGATTTAGAACATTTCTAGTCAAATAAAAATAATGTTTATATGTTAAAAATGCTTTTGGAGGAAAACCTTTGGGAAATGTTTTGATTTAAACTCACTTACCCTAAACACAAAGTTTTATGATTTAAAAATGTATTTGGTGAATCCTATAAATATTATTGCTTTGCTAAAAGCATTTTCAACCACATAAAATAATGCTTTGTTTTAAAAAGGGTTTATAGTTAAAATCTTTTGCAAATGGTTTTGCCACTTTTAAAAATGACCAATAGGTGTTTTCAAATGTTTATAACCCATTAGAAACCACTTTTCCAAATAAAACAACCTTTGGCATGTTTGCATGCATTGCTTTGTTCCTATTATTTTATGTGTTGTTTGCTTGAATGGTAGATTGAATTCTTGCTTGCTTGGTTGAATTATAGTGGAATTTGAAGAGTGTGAATATTGAAAGATCAAGGAGTGAACTTATATTCTCTACCAAAAAGGCAAGTGATGCTCCATACTTTTGTCCCATTATTTTCACTATGCATTAGTGATATTTCTAAGTAGGACTTGCATGGAATTTTTGCTAAGTGTAAACTATGCCATGGGAAATCCTAGTAGATGAAACCTTAGTAGAAATTTCCTAAGTTAAGATTCCTACTACTATCATGCTTAGATTAGCTAGTAGAAAACAAGGGTGGAATATATATTCATACTATGGAATATTTCTTTCTCATGACTTTGCAGTCATTTAGAAAAGTCAAGGAAACCTCTTTACTTAATAAGATCAAGTAACACATTACTTTTCAATCTTGAATGTAACTTAACACATGATTTTATGACTCCTAGTCATTTCTCGCACTCAGGTCCATCACGCTTCTTTTTATTTCGTAGGTATCTCTTGTTCAAACAACATGACAAGTGAATCACAATATAATTCCACTTAATTGCAGAATATGTTCTTGAATCCTACTTTCTTTTGTAAAAGTATTCACTGAAACTTAATGAGCATTATCATTAGTTTATCCTCTATTTTTAGAGTTCGGTTTCATGAAACAAATTTCGTTGTGCCACTCAACAATCAGGAGGTAAGGTCAAATACCTTGTTTTGAACTTTTACTTTCTTCCACTTGTATCTTCATCAGGACACATATCCTTGGGACAATAGCAGGTTTGCCCTCTGTGGAACATGTATTCATAGTTTCCTAAGAATACACTACAAAGACTTGTTTATTCACCACGATTTCGAATCATCGAAATCTCTAGAAACTCGAAAATACCATAACTCTTATGGTGTTGTTTCCACTAATCTTTAGATTTTCCTTTGTATTTAAACGAGTGTTTGCTTATTTCTATCTTTAACTCTAAATGATAACAACAACCCTGATAAGAGATAATATTAGACCATATGTATTTAATACAAAATGATTATGATATTTAGACATATCAACACCTTGAATTTGTCCAATTATCATAATTTGTGAAACAACTTTCACAAGTCCCTTTTATGCCAATACTTAACTTAAATAGTCATATCGATCAAATCAAAGAGACTTTGTATTCCTTCTCATTTCATATCCAACTTTTCTTTGAACTTATTTGAACAATTCAAAACATTTCAAAACTTCTTTTTCATTAAGTAAATACACTTATTCACTTAAGTCCACAATGAAATAATGATTTCCACTATTTGTTGAAAATACGATCTTTCTTCACATATCATCGTTTTACCATAATGCGGAGTTTTTAGTCATTTTGTCAAATGAGGCATGGTTTTGCAAAGTCTCTAGATCAAATATCCAAGACATTAATCTTCATCTAGGATGAAAAACATGCAATAACCATCATGAATTAAACAATAGTGTCATTTCATTATTATCCTTTTGGATATCTTTTAGCATTATAATCCTTTATAAATGCTTAAACTATTATCATTAACATAGTGATGAGAATAACTCATTTATAATCATAATTTGACCATAAAGGTATTACTCATAAGAACAATACAACTATCTTGGAAATTATTCATATGAATAATCGTCTTGCCAAAAGCAAGAAACACAAACAAGAGTTATGAAATTATATTCAAGTCCACTAATACAAATGATAAACTTTGAGGTAAGGAGTGATGTCGGCCATCAACTAGTTTGATTTCCGTCAACAAGCCACACTGCCTCAATTCAAGCAATCCTCAAGCAGACCATCCTATTTTCACAAAATGGGACAAGTATCCAATACTTTGTAAACTACAATGAGTTTTGCATGAATTACAGTTATAACTTTGTATATATGACATATACCCTTTTTCATCCATGACCTCCATCACAACCAAGCACTTTTGAAAGTTCTCAACTCTTATGCAAGATTGCTTGGTGATTCTCCAAATATTCTGTTTTCATCCATCATGGAGCAAAATTCATCCAATGGCTCATACTCTATGTGCCTAATCTTGCAGAATGCAAAATAGTAGTCCAACTCTCCATCGAATGGAGAATGGCCCCCTTTTGAATGATTTATGGAGAAAACACAAACTTTGTGGAGTCATCATATTATCTCCTAATTATTGTTGTATCAAGAAGAGAAGATTAGCTTATTATTAGGATATCACTTGGACGTGGGTATTAATCTATGAATTTGGACCCTTCTGCTAAGTTCCAAATCAAGCAAGAAATTTCTCATGGTCGCAAAGAACCCCAATGAGATAGGCCATGATCTACTAAGATATTTGCAAATAGACATATAGGCTTAGTTCATAATGATGAGTTCAGTTCATAATTGATCTTCCACTAAAATAGTCATCCCCTAGACGATTTTAGTGATCACACGATCCCAATTCACTATGCAACCCCTGATTGTCATGGCCGTCAACATAACTTTAAAGGTAGACATTATCCAATGTCAATCACATCATACATGTGACTCATGATCAAACTTTTGGTCTCTCGTGTTCCGAGGCATGTCTATACATGCTAGGCTCTCCAACTAAAACTTGTGTGCATTGAAATGCAACACTTACACCCACTGTATGCGAACGTAGATATGTCTATCCCCCGATCGTCACGACCGGCTTCATAAACAAGAACTTTCTTGGTGGTGCACACACAAGGGGGACACTATCATTGGAATTTCTAGGCCATGTCTGCATATGCTAGGCTTGCCAATTCAATATTGGTTTTAATAGGGATCATCTTATCTATGCCACCGTTGAGTATTTAATACTAGCACACAATAAGATGCAAAGAAGGTATCAACATCATATGTATATTTGTGATATGATATGGTCCCTCTTGCGCCTTGATATCCATCGAGTGCTCCGGCATGGTCTCCATTGTGCCATTTGCATGATCTCCATTGTACCACCGATTTTGATGGAAATTCCACGACGACACCAGTAGGTCGTCCATCAAAATAATGGCTATTAATACACAACTTAGTAACATAAAAGTAAACTACTTTACCTTCATCACGACCATGACACCCCTACTTTATCTATTGCAAGTTTTACATGGTTATTAGGGCTTTCGTGATAGAACCGTTTGTAATCTACGAACTTTCCAACCACAACATGGATCCATACAGTTGTCTCTACTACATTGTCACATCCCAAAATTTTCCAAATTTTGAAATGTGAAAAATAAATAAACAAAAGAAATGATTGTTGAAATTTAGGGTGAAAAGAAACATTGAATTAAAGGGTATTCAACAAAATTTCAATCAAGTGAAATGCATTCATCAATGAATGTATCTTGAAGTTTAAACACTTGGAAAAGTTAAACCAAAACCCTAAAACCCTAAAGGAATAATTCATTTCCAAGATCTCTCTAAGACTATGGATTGGATCCATATAAAATTTTTGTCAACAAACATTTATAAATGATCAAGAATGATAAATAAATAATATTATAAAACCATAGGAATTGGTTTCAATCAATTTGGAACCTTGGATAAAAACTTATGCATTTAATAAGTGAAAAGGAATTAATTTCCAAAGTTAATAAAGCTCTCATCTAAAATCCATACTAAATGGTGAGCAAAATAACCCTAAAAGGATTTAAAAGGATAAACAAATATTAAATAAAATCATACAAATTGGAATCACCAATTTTGGATCTTTAAATAAAAGATATGGATTTTATAAGATAAAGAAATAAATAAATAAGGAATAATTAAAAGCCACAATTAAATCTTGGTTAAATCCATAAGAAAATGGAATAAAGACAATCCAAACAAAATAAAGGAATAAATATTATTGGAATAAAATTAATATGGACTTGAGCCATATTTGATTTTATTTGAATAAAGACAAATGCCCTAATTAAATTGTTAGTAAATCATATTAATGTATTTTAAATAAATTCAAAGTGAGATATTTAACACACTAATTAATAAATAAAAAATTACTGAAAAAGGTTTGGCAAAAATGAGAATTCAAAAGAAGTTTGAAACCATATCTAAATCTTATTTCAAATAAAGACAAAATGTCTATTTTAAAATAATAATAAACCATAATAGAATAAAAAGAAATATTTTAAAATGGACTTTAAAACACATTACTAAACAGACTAAACCTACTTAATGTTTGAAAAAGGTTTGAAAAATAAATCTGAATTCAAATGAATGTTTGAATTTGAAAACAGAAAATCAAAATAGAAAAGGAAAAATAAATCAGGAAGAAAAAAGAGAAAAGGACCAACCCACTAACTAGGCCCAGTCCAGCCCAGCAAGCCCACTATCTCCCCCTCCCCGCGAAGCGTTTTCTCACTCACGCGCTCACCCACTCAGCCGCTGGCCACGTGGACCCATGCCACATCAGCATCATCGTCTCCACCCCGCGACCGTTCCCCTCCTCGCACCTCACCGTTTCTGCTGCGATTAATCCTCGTAAATTTGCCTGAATGCATGATCAATCTTGGCCGGTGAACACGCCCTCTTAAATGCCCACGCCCCCTCTCCATTTCCCCCCAGACACCACTCCCTCCCTGTCCCTAGGCTGCCCGAATTGCTCGCGGCAACGCCACTGACTTCGGCGAGCGTTTTGTCCAATTCCGGCGATGCCTGAACGTACCCCACCTCCTTGTGCATGCGAGATCACTCCCCCGTACCTTGCGCATCTACTAGTGGTCCCAGCTAGCCCGCGCGTGCTTCGGAGCATCGGCAAGGACAACACCTAAGCATCGACGGCGTCTGTCTCAACTCTGGCGACCCTTCCCCGGTAACTCTGACCTCACCTCTCCCTGTCGATGATGATCACGTGTTCGCCACACTCGCCCGCGTATAACGAACACTTTGCCTCGCCTTTTTATGCCTTGTAGCATCGGCAACAACCACACCTGAGCGTACTCGTCGCTTGGAACAACTCTGGTGAGCAATCGTCGTTGTTCCCGTGTACCCCTTGACAAACAGCAACCACCTCGAGCTTCTCCTCATCACGGTGAGTTCGGTAATGGCCTCCTACCTCTCCCGCGCTTCCTGATTCGTCGGCAACGCCACCGCCAGAGCGCTCCGCCGCTCGCCACCGTCGCAGCGCCGCCCATCTGTAGTCGCCACCGTTTGAGCTGTTCGATTTAGATCAGATGGATGCGATAGATAACTTAATGAAGGGGTACGAAGCGATCTGTGTCATCCGTTGTTAGTTAGATCTTACGGCTGTAGTTGCTCGAGCCACACGAACCGTTTTCAGCCAATAGAAACATGACACGTGGCCAGTGATTTGTTTTAGAATCATAAAATTGATCTATTAGATGATAGGATTTGTAAAATTATAACTTTAAATCTACACGTCCAAATTTTGCAAACTTTATATCATTGGAATCAGGAAAAATAATTCTATCCAACCATGCCCTTTGTTTAATGATTTGCTTCTGGAATATTGGTTGTTTTTGCAGAAACATTTGTAGGCATATTTTGAGTATAACATATATTCTAAAAATATTTTTAGGGTAAAATATTTTGTAAAAGCTTTGTTTTGAACCTACTAACCATAAAAACCAACTTGTAGATTTAAAAATATATTTTGTGATGCTAAGGAATAAATCTTTGAACAAAAGCATTTCTAGTTAAACAAAAATGTTGTTTATGTTTTAAAAATTCTTTTTAAGTAAAACCTTTTGGAATTTTTTTTGATTTAAACTCTCTAACCCTAAACACCAAGTTTTGGGATTTAAAAATATATTTCATGAACCCTAGTAAAAACTATTACTTTGCTTAAAGGCATTTCTAGCAAATGAAAATATATATTGCTTTGAATTAAAAATGGAATTTGGATGAAACCTTTTGCAAATGGATTAATATTAAACACTTTGACCATAAACACTAACATTTGTGTTTAAAAATATATTTGACTAACACTACAAAATATTACTTTTATTTAAATCATTTTTAGCAAACAAAAATGATTTAAATGACCATTTTTCACCCAACTTGAATTTAAATTGTTTTACCACTTTTGTAAATGAACAATAGGAGTTTTCAAATGTTTATAGCCTATTAGAAACCACTTTTCTGAATAAAACAATATTTTGCATGCTTGCATGCATTGCTTGCTTTTATTGTTTTATGTGGTGAATTGTTTGAATGCTAGTTTGAATATGTGCTTGCTTGATTGAATTATAGTGAAATTTGAAGAGTGTGATTATTGCAAGATCAAGGAGTGAACCAATATTCTCTACTAAAACGGCAAGTGGCACTATCATCCATGTCCTACTATTTTCATTACACTTAGTGGTATTTTTGTAGTATGCATGATAGGGCTACTATGTTACTATGCTATACTATGTCCTATTAGGAAACCCTTTATATCTTCCTTAGTGAAATCATCATAGTGGTAGTATGCTTAGCCCTGATATAGACTTGGGGTGGAATACCATCTTATAACTAGAAGAAGTATTGGAAAAATATATGTTTTATATAATAAAACAAGTACTCAATGAATCACCTGGGTGGAATGTGGATACTCAATTGTGGATAAGGTGGCAACAAAGGGAACCATGTTTATATGGCTATCTTTTTGTATGTGCACTAGAAGAAAACCACCCAGAGACTTAGAGATTGAACATGTTTCTCATACAGTGGCTTCCGTGTACAGCCACATGCTAAATGGGCAATGGCTTAGTCAATTACATAGTGGAAGACCCTTGCATTGGCACCTACTCAGGTTAACCGGATTCATGTATTGGAAATATATCCTTACATTGGTGCCTGGTAGACGTGCTAGCATTATGTATTGGGAGGACTTCTATGGAAAGACTTTGTCACATTCTCGATCTGTTTGTACTCCATTTGGTGTGTACTTAACCAGCGGCCACTTGTGGCGTCAAGACGAGATTGTGTCATGTGGGTAAAGTGTACAACTTCTGAAGAAGATCAAATTCTAAGTAGTTAGCCGTGTCCCTAGTTATGGACAACTATGAGCAACTAAGGCCTGAAGCTATGGAATATCTCGACATTCCAATTTCTCAAAGTAAAACTTGATGGTGTCAATAAGGGATTAGAAGCACTTGGAGTTTGCCAGAAGTTCAAAAATATTGTTAAAAGATCAAAAGTATTTTTGAAAAGATAGGATAAAACCATATTGCTTTCTGCAAATGAGCTTAAACCCTACTTAGCCAAATATGCATGTATTGATAGACTCCAACTTATTTCCACATAGTAGTGAAAGTTGCCAATACAATTCAAATGTATTAACCCTTGTGACTATAACTTATTATGTTGCAGGTTTGTTTGATGTTAGTGAAGTGTGTTAAATAGGATTACAAGTCTACAACCAACATGATTGCCTGTGGCACTTTGAAGATGAAGGACTCCATGCTATATAGTTATTTCTGATGCATTGTAATGAGATAGCCAAATGAGCTATGTAAGATGAAATGAATTATTTTATTCCTGGTTATAAAGTTGTATTATGACCTTTGTTTCTTGATATTACATCTTAAACTATGGATGCTAGCTATTGATCCAGGGACTAGCATTGTAAACACCGGGATCTCTACCTTATCAGGTTGGGACCTTTACAGATGGTATCAGAGCACTGTGTTGCCTGTAGGATTGTAACCCTAGGATTGGACAAAACCCCTTAGAAAAGTAGGAGTTGTATTTGTTCCAAAACTTATTTACAAACAATCTTGTAAACTCTTTCCTCAACCTTTTTGTTTTTTATTCTACATCTCTTCCTTTTTCAACTTGATGTACAAAGCCTCCACCATGACCAATGACTTCAACTTTAGTTTCACCAAGGACTTCAACTTAGACATCACTAAGGACTACAAGTGAGAACCAAGAGACATTAGATTGCCTACCAACTATCTAAGACATTGATGACATGTTAGTGTATGGATCATACTGACCTATGAGGTATGAATATACTCGGTTGATTGTTTCAAGAAAACTTGTTGTTTCCTTCAACTCATGAGTTAAGCTCATAAGTTATTAAGTGAATAGTTGCTTGTTGATTGTTTGATTGAACTTGATTGTTTTGGGTTGTGTGTTAGAACTTCTTTAGATCTATCTATCATTACTTATCCCTATTAAACCAACAGATGCCTCCACGCCGTACCAACCCCAACCAAAACAACAACAAGAACAACACCACTCCAGAGATGCAGCAATTGATCACATCTCAAGCTCAACTGATGCAGATGATGACGCGGTTCATGCAGAATCATAATCAGAATAACAACAATAACAATAACAACAACAATCAGAATAATCCTACAGCATTTGACATGCTCACCAGATTTCTGAAACTAAGGCCTCCAAGGTTCTTTGGAACAACTGATCCAATGGTATCCAATGACTGGTTACGTTCAGTGAACAAGGACTTAGTGACTGTTGGCTGCACCGACGAAGAATAGGTCAGGTTCGCAGTGTGGTGCCCCGCAAAAACCACTACTAGAAAATCGCGCTATTTTTGTGCATTGCATCATCATGACTGCATGCTCATGTCATCATGCCACCTTGCATTTGAGCATCGTCATGTTATCTTGCATTTGTTTGCATAAAACTATCTTCGAAAAATCTGTTTTTGTCTTCTAAACACCTCGTCTTTATTCAAACACAAAACCTGGGTCTCCGAAATATTTTGTTTTGTCTACCCATGGTTTGCAAAAGCCCCGTTTTAAATAAATAAAAAAATTTAATTGTTTTTAGGAGGCAGCCCGCCAGGCCCGAAAGCCCAGCTGGCCACCTCCAGATAAAACCAGAGCTACCCCAATATCTTTTCCTACCTAATCCTAACCTACCCAGCCCCCTCCACCTCACTTCAGCCAACCACCACCCTCCACATCACATGGCCCAATCCCCCACCCACTCACATCGCGCCACCTCACCCCACCCACCAATTCCAGCCGCCAACCCCTGGCCGACCCGCCTCCACCTGGCGCGCCCCACACCCCCCTTCCCGCCCACGCTTCCCTCATGTCCCGCCTCGTGCACCACCCCCCCCCCCCCCCCGACAAACTCTCCTGCCCGTTTCCCCACACCTGACCCCGCCACCTGCTCCCGGGACCACCCCGCGGTAGCCCGCCCCAGGCGCGCCTCCCCCGCTCTCTCTCTCCTCCCGCACGTCCCTCTCTCCTCTTCCCCGCCTCGCTCGGCCTCCCCTGGCTCTTTTTCCCCATCCACCGCCGCCCCCCTGAGTGCCTCCGACCGCCGCCCGGCCTCTTCCCCCCCTCGCCTCACCGAGCCACCGCCCGGACGGACTGCCCCGCCGCGGTTTCCCTGCATCGCCGGCCGACCTCTCTCCCCTCTGCCGTGCTGCGCCTCCTCCCCGCCGTCGTCCTCGGCTCCAACTTTGCGACCATGCCCGTCCTGCTCGGCTCCCGTCGTCCCGCGGCCCCGCTCGCCGAGCCCTGCAGCGCCTCCTCTCCGCGCACCTCGCGCCGCCGCCCACCGGCCACGGGATACCTCCTTTGCTCGAGCTCCTCTTCACCGCCGGCCCCTGCTTCCGCCGTCGCCCCAGGCGCGTCGTCATCCGCCCCGCCCTGCCGCCGCTGGCCGCGAGCAGCCTGAGCCGTGCCACCCTACAAGCTCGTGACCCCGTCGCCATCGTCCTCAACTTCCGCCACCCGAGCTCCCCATGGCGCCTCGCCTCCACCTCGTCGGTCCCGAGCTGCGCCGCCACCCTTCCCCTCTGTGGGCTCGCCTCCACGGTGCCGCTGTGAGCACGAGGGCTCTGCCTCGCCACCATATCCCCCTCTGCTCGTCTTCGGCCTCAAGCCACCACTGATGCCGCCGGCCTGCGCGACCCCCTCCTGCGTCGGCCGCCTTGCACACTTCCTCTGGGTTCTTCAGTGCCCGTGTCTCGCCTGCTACTCTTTTTCCCACCACGACCCAGTATCCTTTTGTGCATGCTTCTCTGTGTTGGTGCCCTGTTGGGGATTCAGTGCAGCAGGTTCCCAAGTGCCGCTTTGCATCTTGTTGTCAAGCTGCCCAATCGTGTCATTTGCAAGTGTGACCTGATGACTAGGGGTGTGGATGCTGGGTCATTTGGAGTTGTGATGGAGGTGACCGAGTAAAGATGGTGTTGTGCCGACAAGGTGTGTTGACGGTGTGGTGCTACAACAAGGACCTCCTCTAGCTCGAGTCGGCAAGATCGGCAAGTGACGATGAGACCCGAAGAATCTCGACAAGATCTCCTTCACGAATGACCCTGAGCCCCGACGCTCCAAGTCTCCATCCCGGGTCCCGACCTCGAAGCCCGATCTCGGTGATCCGAAGACCGATCCCGGCGAGACCGAACCGTCCCCCTTCGAACCCCCCCAAGATCTTCGATCCGAGATGTGTGATGCCCTTTCCAACCCCGTATTTTTATAATATATGATATAAACTTGTTGCATTAAGTCATTCATGTCGCATACATATTTGTGTGGTTTGGGGGCCTTATGCCGATTCACCTTATAATTAAATATGGAGACCATATGCGGGCGAATCTAGTCTAATAATGGCCCCATTTAAAATTGTGTAGCGAACCGGTGATAAATTTTGCTATGTTAATACTACATTTAAATTGCGGGTATCTAAATAACTTGAACCATCTAAATAATTGTCGGGACCCCGGTTCCGCTTAATATTGCTTAATTGCATCGTACCTTGCCATGTCATACATCATACATGCATCATGCCCGATTTTCTACCGTAGTATTAAATAGTCCATCCGGTGTTTCTTCTAGTGCTTTGCTTCTTCACGGATTAGGCCGATGAGTTGATGCGAGTGTCGACCCGATCTTCGGATGAACCTTCGGCAATGTTTTCAGGGGAGCACCTCCCCCTTTCTACCTATCTTATTTTTATAGTATTTATTCCCTCCTGTTGATCCATTGCTATCTGTGTTGCGATGCTCTAGTTTTCGTGCCCGTGAAATCCCTTGCAGCCTTATATTGCCTTGGACACATCCTATTACCTGTTGATTGGTAGATAGTTGGACTTCTGCGTCGTAATCGCTTGCTCAAGTGCTGTTGCGTGTCGTCAAGTACCACAGTTGTTGGAGTATTGCCGCATGTTTAATGTTGGAGATGATCAAGACTTTAATTATTGTTTAATAACTAAAATTGAAAGTAGGTAAATGCAGAGGCACCGGTGGGTAATAGACAATATTTGGATTTTAACCGCTCACCGGTGTCCTGTAGGACCCCGAGTTCTTGACACCTGTTCCGAAATCGAGCGCGCTAACCACAGGTGGGGTGTGTGGGCACCCCCATCGATTTAGTACCTGATTCCAAGTACTGTACTGGGGGCCACAAAGTAGTTTGGAGCTTTATTACTATCTTGTACTTATGCCATGCTTTACTGCTTTATTTAAGATTGTGCGTGGAGCACCTGCACTGTTTAGGATTGCGGAGTGTTTTCGCGGTATCGACAAGCCCAGTCACACTTTCGGGTTCCTAGTCGTTTACAGCCACTGACGCAAACCCTGGGTCCGTTCCGGAGCCGGCCAACTTCGTTGCGGCAGCTTAGTGGGGTGGCCCCCATGTAATTGCTTTGGGTCTAGGAAACGTCATGACTTAGGCCCCGCTGACATACCGATGGGTGTATGTTAACTGATCTGGCAAAAAGGGTCGAAGTGCGTGTGGATACTTTGGTGCACCCCTACAGGGTTAAATCTTTTCGGAAAGCCGTGTCCGCGGTTATGGACGACTTGGAGCACAGTTCTCGATCATAGACAACTATAACTAAAGTTTACTGTTATAATTTGACTTGTATCTGATATGACTAGTAATCAGCTTCACTGCAACGGAATGGCTAAATAAAAGTACCAACAACTGCTGGGTTTGGGATATCTCATGCTAATTGTATCTGACTAGTAAGTGTTGCAACTACAATGGAATGGTTAACTAAAACTGCCCACTGCTTATTATATTAGGATGACTATCTATACCTGACTAGTAATTGCTGCAACGATAACTGAATAAATAAAACTGCCAACGGTGTGAGTTGCTCGGTTGACTTCCTCGTTTGGTCTCGAGGGGGAAATACCAGGATGGGTATGTTTGGTGGTAGTATCAGGTCGGTTCCGGATAGGTCTTTCTTATCCCTCTCTAATAGCCGACAGTTATCTCGAGTCTCTATAGGTTGTTTAGTGCATGCCGCGCTGCCGCTCAGTCCACCATACCTATGTAGGCGAGGACCGCCGAATTCTAGTCTCGCCGTGTACTGGCCTCAGTACTGACCGCTCTCTTTTTCCTTTGCCCTTTGTCGGCACCCCTTTTGTTTAAGCAGGTTTGAGATCGACGTCGTTAGCAGGGTTACCCTTCCGGCTTGGCCTGGGCAGGGTTATGGACGCCATTGGTTATTCTTCAGGGCTCTTAGCTCAATTTGCATCTTGTCCGTACTCGGACGCTGTATTGTTTTCAAGGTGATTTGGTTCTTTGTACTGTAAATCTGTATTCTTGACTCTTTGAGTCGCTGTTGTATATATATGTTTTGTGGGTTCCATCGAGGACTATTGTGTAATGATATTACTTCGTTTTCCACCCGCACGCAAGTGCCTGGTGGGCACCTTTGAATCGTTTCTATGCGGGTTTGGCGGGAAGCGCTGAAACTTGCATAGGGCCAATTCCGAGGGTGTTACAGAGTGGTATCAGAGCTCAGCAGTTGCGATACCCCACAAGTCCAGCCTGTAGGATAACCTAGCTAACGGCCGAAGTAGAGTGTCAAAACTATTTTTGCAAAATCGGTTGGTATAGATGCTAAGAGGAAAGATAAATTCCTCGAAGGACTTAATGATGAGTTGAACCTGCAGTTGTCTGTTGCCTATGTCCCAACTTATCAATCACTTTGTGACAAAGCCACCATCTTGGAAAACAAGATGAATCAAGTTGAGAAGAGAAAGAGGAAGCATAGCCTCAAGTATCACTCAGGATCATCACAAAGGAAGCGTTCATTCAAAAAGAGCAATGGAGATTCTGGACCACATCAGCATCACCACAACAACAATGGAAGTGATAATAATGGGAATGATACTGACAATGGAGATGACCTTGGTCAGAGCAAACATGGAAATCCCAGGAAGAAAGACATTAGCCAGTTGCAGTGCTATAATTGTAAAGAACTTGGACACTATGCATCAGACTATCCTGAGAAGAAAAGGAAAAGGGATGCTACAAACTCCAATGAAAGCAATTCCAATGTGGCCCAGAAAGGACATGTGAACCACATCAACATATATGGAACCCTTGAAGAATTAGATGATGTGGATGGCAGTAATTAGTTAACTCAGTTGAGTCAAATAAGGATTCCTTGTTTGGATATCAATTATTGAACCCATAGTCAAGTGAACCATCAATGTAACCCTACAAAACTTTCTTTTAAGGGTGGTAGTACCCTAGTTGTCTTCAAGCCAACTTATAACCTCTCGCCTTCCCAAATCTCGGGACGAGATTTCTTTTAAGGGTGGTAGCCTGTCACATCCCAAAATTTTCCAAATTTTGAAATGTGAAAAATAAATAAACAAAAGAAATGATTGTTGAAATTTAGGGTGAAAAGAAACTTTTTGTTTCTAAAAGAAAACATCAAAACCCTTCTTGAACAAAATTTGAATAAAAGGGAATTCAACAAAATTTCAATCAAGTGAAATGTATTCATCAATGAATGTATCTTGAAGTTTAAACACTTGGAAAAGTTAAACCAAAACCCTAAAGGAATAATTCATTTCCAATATCTCTCTAAGACTATGGATTTGACCCATATAAATTTTTTGTCAATAGACATTTATAATCAAGAATGATAAATAAAAAATATTATAAAACCATAGGAATTGGTTTCAATAAATTTGGAACCTTAGATAAAAACTTATGAATTTAATAAGTGAAAAGGAATTAATTTCCAAAGTTAATAAAGCTCTCATCTAAAATCCATACAAAATGGTGAGCAAAATAACCCTAGAAGGATTTAAAAGGATAAACAAATATTAAATAAAATCATACAAATTGGAATCACCAATTTTGGATCTTTAAATAAAAGATATGGATTTCATAAGATAAAGAAAGAAAAACAAAATAAGGAATAATTAAAAGCCAAAATTAAATCTTGGTTAAATCCACAAGAAAATGGAATAAAGATAATCCAAAAAAAATAAAGGAATAAATATTATTGGAATAAAATTAATATGGACTTGAGCCATATTTGATTTTATTTGAATAAAGACAAATGCCCTAATTAAATTGTTAGTAAATCATATTAAAGTATTTTATATAAATTCAAAGTGAGATATTTAACACACTAATTAATAAATAAAAAATTACTGAAAAAGGTTTGGCAAAAATTAGAATTCAAAAGAAGTTTGAAACCATATCTAAATCTTATTTAAAATAAAGACAAAATGTCTATTTTAAAATAATAATAAACCATAATAGAATAAAAAGAAATATTTTAAAATGGACTTTAAAACACATTATTAAACAGAATAAACCTACTGAAAGTTTGAAAAGGTTTGAAAAATAAATCTGAATTCAAATGAATGTTTGAATTTGAAAACAGAAAATCAAAATAGAAAAGGAAAAAGAAATCAGGAAGAATAAAAAAATAGAAAAGGACCAACCCACTAACCAGGCCCAGTCTAGCCCAGCAAGCCCACTATCTCCCCCTCCCCGCGAAGGGTTTTCTCACTCACGCGCTCACCCACTCAGTCGTTGACCGTGTGGACCCATGCCACATCACCATCATCGTCTCCACCCCTCGACCGTTCCCCCCCTCGCACCTCGTCGTTTCTGCCGCGATTGATCCTCGTAAATTCGCGTGAATGCACGATCAATCCTCGCCGGTGACCATGCCCTCTTAAACGACCACGGCCCCTCTCCATTTCCCCCAGACACCACTCCCTCCCTGCCCATAGGCTGCCCGAATTGCTCGTGGCAACACCACTGACTCCGGCGAGTGTTTCATCCAATTCCGGTGACGCCTGACCATACCCACCTCCTTGTGCACGCGAGCTCACTCCCCCGTACCTTGCGCATCTACCAGTGGTCCCAGCTAGCCCGAGCGCACTTCGAAGCACCGGCAAGGACAAAACCTGAGCATCGACGACGTCTGTCTCAACTCCGGTGACCCTTCCCCGGTAACTCTGACCTCACCTCTCCCTCTCGATGATGCCCACGTGATCGCCACACTCACCTGCGTCTAACAAACCCTCTGCCTCGCCTTTTTATGCCTTGTAGCATCGGCAACAACCACACCTCAGCGTGCCCGTCGCCTGGACCAACTCCGGTGAGCAATCGCCGGTGTTCCTGTGCGCCCCTCGACGAACAGCAACCACCTCGAGCTTCTCCTCATCACGGCGAGTTCGGTAATGGCCTCCTCCCTCTCCCGCTCTTCTTGATTCGTCGGTAATGCCACTGCCAAAGCGCTCTGCCGCTCGCCACCGTCGCAGCGCCGCCCATCTATGGTCGCCACCATTTGAGTCGTTCGATTTAGATCGGATGGATGCGATACATAACTTAACAAATAGGTACGAAGCGATCTGTGCCATGCATTGTTAGTTAGATCTAACGGCTGTAGTTGCTCGATCTGCACGAACCGTTTTCAGCCAATAGAAACATGACGCGTGGCCAGTGATTTGTTTTAAAAACAGAAAATTGATCTATTAGATGATAGGATTTGTAAAATTCATAACTTTAAATCTACACGTCCAAAATTTTCAAACTTTATATCATTGGAATCAGGAAAAAGAATTATATTCAACCATGCCCTTTGTTTAATGATTTGCTTCTGTAATATTGATTGTTTTTGTAGAAATATGTGTAGGCATAGTTTGAATATAAAATATATTCTAAAAATGTTTTTAGGGTAAAATCTTTTGTAAAAGGTTTGTTTTGAACCTACTGACCATAAAAACAAACTTGTAGATTTAAAAATATATTTTGTGATGCAAAGGAATAAATCTTTTAACAAAAGCATTTCTAGTTAAATAAAAATGTTGTTTATGTTTTAAAAATGCTTTTTAAGTAAAACCTTTTGGAAAATGATTTGATTTAAACTCTCTGACCCTAAACACCAAGTTTTGGGATTTAAAAATATATTTCATGAACCCTAGTAAAAACTATTACTTTGTTTAAAGGCATTTCTAGCAAATAAAAATATTGCTTTGAATTAAAAATGGAATTTGGATGAAACCTTTTGCAAATGGATTAGTATTAAACACTTTGACCATAAACACTAAAATTTTTGTTTAAAAATATATTTGACTAACACTACAAAATATTACTTTGATTTAAATCATTTTTAGCAAAACAAAATAATTTAAATGGCCATTTTCACCCAACTTGAATTTAAATGGTTTTACCACTTTTGTAAATGACCAATAGGAGTTTGAAAATGTTTATATCCTATTAGAAACCACGTTTCCTCATAAAACAATCTTTTGCACATGCATTGCTTGATTTTATTGTTTTATGTGGTGAATTTTTTGAATGCTAGTTTGAATATGTGCTTGCTTGATTGAATTGTAGTGAAATTTGAAGAGTGTGATTATTGCAAGATCAAGGAGTGAACCAATATTCTCTACTAAAAAGGCAAGTGGAACTATAATCCATGTCCTACTATTTTCATTACACTTAGTGGTATTTTTGTAGTATGCATGATAGGGCTACTATGTTACTATGCTATACTATGTCCTATTAGGAAACCCTTTATATCTTCCTTAGTGAAGACATCATAGTGGTAGTATGCTTAGCCCTACTATAGACTTGGGTGAAAAAATATATGTTTTATATTATAAAACAAGTACTCAATGAATCACCTGGGTGGAATGTGGATACTCAATTGTGGATAAGGTGGCAACAAATGGAACCATGTTTATATGGCTATGTTTTTGTATGTGCACTAGAAGAAAACCACCCAGAGACTTAGAGATTGAACATGTTTCTCGTACAGTGGCTTCCGTGTACAGCCACATGCTAAATGGGCTCTGGCTTAGTCAATTACATAGTGGAAGACCCTTGCATTGGCACCTACTCAGGTTCACCGGATTCATGTATTGGAAATATATCCTTACATTGGTGCCTGGTAGACGTGCTAGCATTATGTATTGGGAGGACTTCTATGGAAAGACTTCGTCACATTCTCGATCTGCCGGTACTCCATTTGGTGTGTACTTAACCAGCAGCCACTGGTGGCATCAAGATGAGATTGTGTCATGTGGGTAAAGTGTACAACTTCTGCAGAAGATCAAATTCTAAGTACTTATCCGTGTCCCCGGTTACGGATAACTCTGAGCAATTAAGGCCTGAAGCTATGGAAGATCTCGACATTCCAATTTCTCAAAGTAAAACTTGATGGTGTCAACAAGGGATTATAAGCACTTGGAGTTTGCCAAGAAGTTCAGAAAGATCAAAACTATTTTTGGAAAGATAGGATAAAACCATATTGCTTTCTGCAAATGAGCCTAAACCCTACTTAGCCAAATATGCATGCATCAATAGACTCCAACTTATTTCCACATAGTAGTGAAACTTGCCAATACAATTCAAATGTATTGACCCTTGTGGTTGTAACTTATTATGTTGCAGGTTTGTTTGATGTTAGTGAAGTGTGTTAAATAGGATTACAAGTCTACAACCAATATGATTGCATGTGGCACTTTGAAGATGAAGTACTCCATGCTATATAGTTATTTCTGCTGCATTGTAATGAGATAGCCAAATGAGCTATGTAAGATGAAATGAATTATTTTATTCCTGGTTATAAAGTTGTATTATGACCTTTGTTTCTTGATATTACAACTTAAACTGTGGATGCTAGCTATTGATCTAGGGACGAGCATTGTAAACAGAGGGATATCTACCTTATCAGGTTGGGACCTTTACATACACCCCTTTCGAGGCCCTCCGTTGTAAATTCTATATCAACTATTGTAAGAGAGACAGATACCCACCATCCACTTATAAGGAACAAGCCGTATGTCGAGTGTGGAACCATTCTCGCGTAAGCTTCCACGTAAGGTCAGTCCGGGATACTTCATCAAACAAACCAGCGATATAAACAAGTACACGTGGGAGGGTAACAAATATAGCATCAATGCTTGCATAACACATGTGCGTACTGGCCGGACAACATTACTACACATAGATCGACTCAGATATACCTATTGGGGTTCCGGTGTAGAAAATCAAAAAATTTACTATGACGGATCGCCTCGATGCCGAAGATCTATCTACTAGTAATGCAGTAATGACCGAGAGGTTTCGGATACATACCCTCGTAGTCCAAAAGTGGTTAATGTTTTGAGAGGAACGTGGTTGAAGTAATCGTGCTCGTAGCCGACCTCAAGGTTGCGAAGCTCCTCCCAAGTCACTTCTTGCTCCATCACCATGCAGCAGTCCGTCTCACGACATCCAAAGTGCAAGAAGTGTTACACCTCGTGGCTTCATACACATATGGTGTACGACAAGAACCTCCGTCTCCTCGATCCCGCCGGGAATAAGTGCGGAAGTTAGATCTCCGGCTATGGAATCCCTGCCATGCAACGGCATGGTGCAGATGTGTTTTCTCTTGTGCGAATAGCCTTGGGCTATGCCAAAGCATGGAGAAAAGTAGAGAGAGAGATTGGAGAGGAGGACGACGAGAGTTCCCAACTCATGGGATCTGTCATATTGGTGTGGCTATTGTGTTCCTCCAAGGGGGAGAGAGGGGGCCTCTTTATATAGCGGGGGGAGGGGGCAGCCTTGCCCCTTCCCCAAGCCATCCAAGCGGCAACCAAGGGGGGGAGGAGGCGGCGGCCACGGGTGGGGGCAGTCCTAGGGCGCCCCAACCCCTAAACCTAGTCTCCCTACGGTTTCCCCCAGGTGCATGGCCCTTTAGGGCCCATCTGGGTGGCCTTCCCTCTTCCGATTTCCCTCATGGGCCCTTTTTCCCTATGAAATTTGGCCCATTACTGTAATACCCTTTAAAATTAGATTTTAATATTATATTTAATATTAATTACATTAATTAATATGTGAACACTTATTACCAAATCCGATTCAACCCGAAACACCTTTCGGTTCCCCTTATATATCCTCCGAACTGCTTCGGAACTCCCGGAATGATTCTGGCCCTCTCACAGGTACTTTTCCGGTTTCCTTTCTTTCTCCGAACAACTTCGGATCTTTTTCCACAGAACAATTCCGACTGTATCTTTATCTACTATGATTCCAACATATGGATAATCTCCAGCTCATCGCACCCTTAAGTGGATCCCCTCACGGCTCGTGAATGGCACATACATGACCAAGACTCCTCTTGCGTCAATGATCAACAGCGGGACCAGGATGCCCATAATGACCCCTGTGCATTCCATATTGACGATGTTGTTTGAACCATAAACATAGAGTACATTTCCCTTTGTTTCTTCGATACTACTTGTCCGAGATCCGAATGTTAGGTATCTCCATACCTTCTTCAATCTTGTTACTGACAAGTACAGTTTACTTGTATACGTGATATTATATCCCTGTGACATAGTCGGATGTTGCAACATGTATGGATGTAATCTCACCAAGTCAGCCTAACTGTATCTTACCCGTCACTAGGTGAACAAATCCCGCTCTTGACGCAGTCTCCTCAACAAGTTCCTCTGGATACCCAACAACACCGTTATGATCACCATTTCACTAAGTGACGTTAAATTACATCAAAGTATCCTCGGGAGACAGTGAATTGATATGGTCTCACGGTATAAGGAGGAGACTTCATTTCTGACTATTGCAACGATGAACTTTGTGACTTGATCATGTCGCAATCTTTGAGGAATGTCCATCACATCATTCACCAATGATATGACCTTGTTGTCAACCAGTACTATCACTCATGATTAGGAAACCTTGATCATCAGTTGCCCAACGAACTAGTATCAATAGAGGCTACTAGGGACTTATGTTTCATATCACACTTCTATCAATGTTTCCACTTGAGACAGTTATAGCATAATATGAAAATATTACGAACTTATTGGGATATGACAATAATAAGCCTTTTATTATTTTCCTCTATTGCATATTCCCTTCTAGTTTTGCATAGTAGTTTTATAGCTT
The DNA here is from genome assembly GCA_916181665.1 of Avena sativa. Taxonomy (NCBI): domain Eukaryota; kingdom Viridiplantae; phylum Streptophyta; class Magnoliopsida; order Poales; family Poaceae; genus Avena; species Avena sativa. The sequence continues at coordinate 113,046,118 of OV702298.1, forward strand.
GGTCATACACTGCCAAGTGGGGCCCATTATTTGCTTTTTCCTTTAGACACATGTGCCTTGTACTCCCCTCGCTACCGTACTAGACTCGATTTTTTTGCGAAATTCCACCGATCTATTAATAATGATCAAAAACTGTATAAAGAGACCCAAAAGTAAGTTGCTCTTACATGCCATATTTCCTCAACAATTTGCATGCATAATCCATCCTCGTTCTTCGATTTTCCCCTCTATTTTCAGCTATATGCTTTATAGAGAAGAACAATTTGACCTAATTTATTTAAATATATATAAAGTCATTTAAGTGTACCAAGTTAGCTAGTAATATTGAAAAACCCATCTAAAAACTTGGGAATTATAAGAAAGCAAGGTCCACTTTGTATGAAAATTGGGGTGGTGCCTTTTTCTTTTAACTAACACGGGTCCCGTGGGAGCAGTGAGCTTCAGTTAACACGGTCGGTGCAAGTACAGGCTGCATCAAGGACCTTATAGAAAATTAAAATGAAATCCCAGTCCATTGATACGTCGAAAACGTATCTATAATTTTTGATGCTCCATGCTTGTTTAGTATCTACTTTTCTTTGCTTTGTCTACACTTTGAGGTGCTTTTTACATGTTTTCTGGTACTAACCTATTAACAAGTTGCCACAGTGCCAGTTGCCTGTTTTCTTCTGTTTTTGGTTCCGGAAAAGCTAGTAAGGAAATATTCTCGGAATTGGACGGGACAAACGTCAAAGTCAATAACTTTCCGTGGGGAACAAGAAGTCTAGAGGGGAGACGGAGAAGCGGGACAAGGTGTCCAGACCCCCCTAGGCGCGGGTGGGCCCTTCCCTACACCTAGGCAGGTTGTGGGGCCCCTGGCCACCGCCTCGGCCTCCCCCTTCGCCTATAAGAAGCCCCCGATGCAGAAACCCTAAGTACCTGATCAATATTCCACAGAACCTTCTGTAGCCGCAGCCACCATCGTCCCTAGATCAGGGGGATCTGAAGTTCTTCCTGGCACCCTGCCAGAGGGGAGATCATCCCGGAGGCCTTATCTCTGGTATGATGCGTGAGTAGTTCCACCTTGGACCATGGGTCCATGTAGTATCTAGATGGTTGTATCTCCTCCTTGTGCTTTCATGTATAGATCTTGTGAGCTTCGTTCATGATCAAGATCTAATCTATTTGTAATAATGCATGTTGTGTTTGCGGAGATTCGATGGATATTGAGATTATTATGTTGGTTTGATTAATGGTTTTGTCTTTATGATTCTATCATGTATGTGTTGTTTGTGATCTTGCATTCTCTCCGTTGTTAGTAGCTATCTTGGCCAAGTAGTTGCTAGTGACTCCAAGAGGGGGTATTTATGCTTGATAGTGGGTTCTTGCCTCTAGTTTCCAAGGGAAGTGACAGAAATCTCTTCGGTTGTAGATGTGTTATTGCTTCTAGGGAGAAAACAACGGTCTCTTGTTCATGGAACATGTGGACTGTTTACCTTACACACTTTGCTTAAAGCAGTTGTCTGTTGCTTGCAACTTAATACTAGAGGGGGTTCGGATGATAACCTGAAGGTGGACTTCTAGTCATAGATGCAGTTGGATGGCGGTCTATGTATCTTGTTGTATTGCCCAATCGAATCTCATAGGATCTTTCTGACTAGTAATTGCATTGTTATGCCTTGCTCAGTTCCTGTCAATTTCCCTGCTGTAATTTGTTTACCCTTCATGCCATGTTGTTTATCTAAGGAGAGCAGCTCTAGTGAACTATGGACCCGGTCCAATCTTTACCATTGATATATCTTCCACTGTTACTTGTTTACTTGATACAAACATTACCTTCCACACCATACGTTTAATCCTTTGTTACAGCAAACCGGTGAGCTTGACAACCTCACTGTTCGTTGGGGCAAAGTATTGAGTTTGTGTTGTGTAGGTCTCCGCGTTGCTTGGAACACCTATGTGACGTTTCCTTCATCCTTCTGGTTCGATAACCTCGGTCTCTACTGAGGGAAGACTTGTTGTTGTGCTCATCACACCTTGCTCTTGGGGTTTCCATCAAGCACCATCAACAAATTTTATGGTGCCATTGCCGGGGAGGGTGTGGACGTCTTCACTAGGGGAGTGCTTCACTGCCTCTCACTTTACATTGTTTTTAGTTCGCTTTGTTTTATTTTGCTTGGTTTTGTTTGCCTATTTTCAAAAAACCCAAAAAAAATTAGTCTAGTTTGGTTTGCTTGCTTTATTCAAAAACACAAAAAAAAATTAGTTCCTACTCTAGTTGCTGGTCTGTTGTTGCCTTGCTTGGTCATGCTTTCTATCAATGGATGGTTTCTTTGAAACTAGTTCTTATTGGAAAGGTGGGTTCATGGAGGAACAAAATTATTATTATAAGGAACACCGTTTGTCACAAAAAGGGAAACACCTATGGTAACAAATTGATAGGTTGAATACTATTGCTAGAGACGTGTGCTCTATTTATAATGTTACTTATTGCTTTGATAAAGCTTGCTGCTGCAGGAGGTGTAAACACCTACCCTTTCAATGTGAGTATAATGATAATGTTACCATATCCTCTTATGTTAAAGGAAATTATTATTTTGATGATGTGGACCAAATTGAAGAATTTATTGCCTTCAAGGGTGCATTTTAACTTGCCAGTTTGCTTGAAAATACTGATGATGCACCTTATAAACATGAGGTTTTTGAGATACTTAAATTTTTCTTTGATAATTACAGGGAAGAAAATAGCTATATTCTTGAATATTTTAATAGGCGTTTTCCACAAATGGAAGAGACTAATGCCTTGCAGGAGCCTATGGAAGAAGATATTGTTGAAACTTGAAGCACATTAGATGAAAAAGGAGGGGAGAGTGATGAACAAAAGGAGGAAGAATGGATTATCTACCCATGCCTACATTCTAATGAGAGTAACTCTTTATCCCTTACATTATTTGATTGTCCCCCATGCTTACCAAAGGAGGATGAATGTTATGTTCCTGTGGATCCTTTTGAAATATCTACTTTGGATAAATCCTATGGAGGTTTTAATCCCACTATTTTTGAGCTTGATAGAAATTATGTGTTTGTAGATCATGAAAAGCATGCTTTATGTGATAGCTATGTTGTTGAGTTTATTCGTGAGGCTACTGAAAATTATTATGAGAGAGGAAATTATGGTTGTATAAGTTTTCATGGTACTAAAACACCTCTCTATGTGCTGAAAGTTTTGAAGCTGCCCTTGTTTCATCTTCCTATGCCTGTCACTTTGTTCTTTGTGAATTTATTTGCATACAAGATTCCTATGCATAGGAAGTGGGTTAGACTTAAATGTGTTTTGAATTTGCTTCTTGATGCTCTCTTTGAGTTCAATTCATATTTCTTATGTGAGCATCTTCTCAAGCTTCTTGTGCCTAACTTAAAGGCGTTAAAGAAAAGTACTTGTTGGGAGATAACCCAAGAGTTTCATTGAGTCTTGGAAGTTATTACTTCAGTAATGACCTCTTCTGTTTGTTTTTTGTGCCAAGAATGACCTCTAATGAGAGGGAAGTAAGAATTGGGGAGTTGCTGTCCCGAAATAGATTTATGTCCTCCACCATAAAATTCGTGAGGAGTCTCTATAACTCGGATTGACCTAAAAATTTACGAACAAATCCCCCAGTATGTTATATAACTTTCATTAGTTCAACACTTTTTGATTTGAGTAACAGAAGATGTTCGAAAAAATCGGTTTGTACCTGCTGATCTGTTTTGACAGATTTCTGCCATTATTTGCATTTGCTTCTTATTTATTCCTTTTTGAGTTCTCTTTTGGGGATTTGAGCTTTTTGATGGAGTTAATACAGTATCTTGTGTTTTTAGTGAAAAGCCTTGCTGTTACAAAGCTTTGCCAGGGGTCTAATATCTTTTAATACACTAATGTTGCTAATGAAGATTGTGTGAATTTTTGTATGAAAGAAGAAATTCTAGGTGTAGAGAGAGAATGATGCAATGAGATGAAGAATGGACAAAAGATCAAGCTTGGGGATGCCACCATGGTGTCACCCCAAGAAATATCCAAGAGGTACAAGAGTCAAAGCTTGGGGATGCCCAAGGCATCCCCTTCTTCATGAATAAAAAGCTCAGGTCTGTCTAGACACTTCGTTTTTATTGTTTCATGCACAGTTGTGTTGCTCTTGGAGCGTCTTAGTTTTCATTTGCTTTGCTTAGTTTGTTTAGTTTGCTTGAGTATATTGTACCCCCGTTCTCGTTGTGTTGTTTTGAAAATAAGTTGCTTGGTGTTGAAAAGGAGTAGTAAGTTCTTGCTTGTAAGTGCAAGAGGAGCTTGCATTGACTGTGACTTAGACTTTAGCATGACATGCTAGGTGTTGTTTTGACCTTATGCTCAGTGATTATTGTTGTAGCATGTATTGTTCCAAACAATTGGGATTGCTTAGTGTGCCTTGAAGAAATTATGTGTTGTTTTAGCATGCAAAAGCATAGTATTGTGGTGTTCTCCTTTGATGGTTTGCTTGGGTTGACTTGGCACATGCTTACACCATGTTATGACTCTCACAAGTCACCATTAGCCTCTATGATCATTAAGTCATTGAATTGTAGTACCACTCTATACTTTGATTAGTATGCTTTGTGCACTGCATGATTATAGCCATTATTGCTCTCTTACTTGGTTGCTCCCAGTCTTTTGCTAGCCTCCACTTGTATAAGTAAGCTCTACTCATGCTTCCAACTCCCAAGAAACCAAGTTTTCCAAAGTGTCCACTATAAACTCCTATGCATGGTGTGTTACACCATTCCAAGTATATTCTTGTTTTCATCTATCTTCCAATTTAAAACTATTTTGTTAGGTATCTGCATACCTTGTTCAAATTTTACCTAATTTCGATACGCCGGCATAAAGTCATTCAAGTGGTCAGAGTTAGCTAGGACAAAGTTCGAAAACTCAAAAAATGAAACATAGGTATCGTAAGTGAAACATGTTGGTCCACTTAATTTGTCTAGAAGCTTGGCTTATGGCATTTAGATCCATATTCTTCGGACATTCTTTACAAAAAGAACAATCTTTTCATTACTCGGGAAATTGAGAATGTCCTTTCCTGATAGTTGGAAACTCACCTCGGAGGCATTGTTTACTACAAGAAGATGCACCCATCTACCTCTGAAAAGACATTTAATTCAAGAACAATCTACCTCGCTTACTTGTAGCTCAAGTTTGACCTCATTTCGTTAAATCGGCAAGAAGTTTGTGAAGTGTGTGATGTTTGCTAGGAAGCTTGAAAAAATGGAATTATATAGGAAATCATGGTACACTTTGTTTGATAATTGGGTTCTTTTAACCGTGGTAGGTCCCATAGGAGTGAGGTGCTTCAGTTAACACGGTCGATGGAAGTACAAGTTACATCGAGGACCTCATAAAAATGAAAATTACATCCAAGTACATGCATTTAGCACAAGGTCACTGGAACTAAGCAATGAAGTGTGTTTTCAGGTTTGCGCATACTAGCATTCATTGTGCTAAAGTCTATCAATAGAATCTTCTAGATGCTAAGAATGGAAAAGAAGATCGAAGGGTTAGCAATGTTTAAATTAGCCACTCTTGATCCAATGGTCAATGTTCAAAGTTATTCGTGCACTATATAGTGGTCTATGGTATTATACGAAATAAGACAAGATAAATATAAGATAAAAAGTACTACTATGAATTTCTGATCTTTTGAATAAACTTCCGTCCCGATGTTTGGGAAGCAAATGAAATTTCGAAACCGAAATGTTTGAATTTTTTGCCACCAAGGACCAAAGTGGTCTCCTTACTACGTACTCCTCCTCCTACTCCATACCAACGTGGTTGCCGAACACGCTAGAGAAACAGAGCCGCCCTCTCAAAAAAACAAAAAATAAAAATAGCCGCCATACCAAGGCACACATGCGTAGCGCCACGCTATGGACGAGGGAGAGATTATCCGGGCCGGTGCGCGAGGGGAGAGAGGTGGATACATGAGATGCATTAAAGGAGAGATAAAACACACCCTTTTTTCATGCATAGGTCCTGAAATTTACTAATAGTAGAGTGTACACAGGCGATAGGAGTACCTCGTGTCAGGAACCCATCATAACTTTTCTCTTTGTTGCTTCCCTCACTACAAGAAAAATGTCCTTTTACAATGGACGATTTTCGTTGTTCAAAACCCTTCTACGACAGATGCCCTTCGTGGTAGAAGCCCCATCACAAATGAATCTACCATGGTTTTTTTCAACCGTGGTGGATCGCACCCTTCTACCATGAAAAGTCATTCCATTGTAGATCTGTTTGCCACCTGCATTGACTGCTGACGTCATGCAAACTGCCACGTGGAAAATGCTGTTAACGGCTAGTTAGCGCCATTAATATTAATAAAACCATGGTAGAAGCCAGGCCCAACCAAAGCCTAATAATTATTAAGTGGGCTGGCATTAGGAGATCCCAACAGTATCATGGCCCATTACTATTTTGTCTTGCACTGTTACAAATGGTGTGGGACCCCGGATTTATAGTCCGAGAATCCCCGTTATGCCTGCAATTCATGTTCCCATGATCAGTGAGCCGTGAGCATAACTGACTAGTATCATTACATCATCCATAAGTAGTGGGTACAAAACTTACATTATTGCCATTATGGCGATTACAACATTAATAAAGGAAGTCCTCAAGCGTAGAGCGCATGTCACACCTTAACCTACAGGCGACTGACTAGGAAGACAGCCTAGCTCGCATAGACGTCAGCATCTTCATCATTCCTTGATCTTCTGAAAGTCTGGCCAAGTAAATAGCCAGGGACAAAGCCGTGAGTTCTTTTGAATGTAAACAAGATAACGCATTTGTGGCTATGGTGAAATAGCTTTAACTAAGGTTGTTTTGTAAAAGCCTAAAATAGCATCTCTATATCTTTTTTGAAAAATAGTTTTTGGAAAACATGTCTCCTTTTTAAAAACAGTACTAAAAAAACCTTTTAAAACACTTTAGACCACCTCTGGTCAAAACAAAACTCGTTCTTATCTTTCCTCGTGACCAAGTCACATCCTTCTTAGTTATCTCGAAAACATCTCAAGGGTACTCCTAGCAATCACCTTTCCAACCGTCCTTGACCATGGACACGACTATTAGAATAGATTAGACTCTGTAGAGTTTGTGCACTTTACCCACAAGAATCAATACATCCGCCCGGATACAACCACGGCCCTCTACACACGAGGATTCGGATAATGAAACCGAACTTTTCATTTTTCCATCCCTAGCAAAGGCGGCTTTTACTTTTGGGTTTTTTATCCCCGAAAACGAGTATGTGGCCCAGCGCCATAGTCCTCCCTCCAGTACAAGCCTATACCCAAACCGTAGCTTGGTGTATAGTAGTTTGAATCCACTTCCTTCTCCACTCCTTAAGCATACCGTCTGCGGGAGACCCAATTGTTGCACCGACACTCCTGTCGTAGCAGGCTATAGGCCCTAGATCCATAGATCTATTGTAGAGCCCACTCGGAATTCAAGGAATTTCTCCCAATTAGCAAGTACAAGCTACCCCGTCTAAAGACCACAAACTACGAGCTAAGGACCATCTCCTGGGGTAATGTGGTTGCACGAATAAATTGTTCAGGCATAAAACATCCCTTCTCTTTCTCTTTTTCGAATTTATCCTTCTCTTCTTCATTATTTTGTTTGATAAACCATCCACTGGAAACGATGCCTCTTTCCAAGGGTTTTTCTTTGAAAACTTTGTAGTAGGGTAAAACCCAAAAAAGTTTATCATCGAAAATCCGTAGTTTCCCAAGAGGGAAGATGCTAAGCATCTTAGCCTCGACCTAAAGGGTAAAGATGGGTGTAAACAAGGGTAAGTTTCCTAATGGACACTCCATCATAACTTGGAGGAGCCAAGTTACTCATGCCTTTTATTTCAAAGAAACCATGCATTTAAAATCAGGAAGTTGATAAACATGATAGAAAACAATTGAACAAAAGAGTAGGTCAATGTAGGAGTTTAGGAATGGTGGCTTGCCTATGACCAGTGATATGTCCCTTCACTTCCATAATACCAGAATACCAATAATGCAAATACCAATAGTAATAAGAAGACATGTTCTTCTCTTCGTCAAACAATCGCAACTATCACCGTCATCGAGCAAACATGCAATCAAACAATACCACATTCAATACAAGCACCAACACATACATCAATAAAATAAGTAACTCATGCTATATTTCAGTGTGGTTTGGGGATAATGGATATTAAGGATTGGGAAATGCCTTGGAAGCATTTCAAGAAATTCCAATATGAGTTATAGTCTAGAAGCTACCTAAGAGAGGGGTTTTGGACTAAGGACATGTTCTGTATGATACCATTGTATAAAAAATATACCATCAGCTAGATATTGATTAAATGAAACTAACAAAAGTGGTTTCACTATTTTTACCAATTACCATTGATTTATAATGGATTTTCTAGTGAATAAAACTCTAGTTTTAGGAAATAATTCACCAGAATAGTTATGGAGTCCCAAAAATTATTTCCTTTGCTAATTAAGTAGTGTTTGATGGACTAATTCACTGGGAGTTGGAATCACTTCAAAATATTTACCAGAATACCCTTAGGAAAATCCCAAAGATAGTTTTGGATGGTTTTTGTCTTTTTAACCACATTCAATATATAGAGTATTTTGATATTATTCCAAGGAAACATGGTGTGTATTTGGAAGAACTTTATTTATAAATTGGAATCACTCTTTTTGGATTTGCATATCTACTGCGGTGAATTTATTGGTGAATAAACCATGCATAGAAATGTTTAGTTCACCAAAATTCAAAGAGAGCTCAATAAATATTGGTCTCCTGGGGTTTGACGGATATAGGTATGAATGTCATCTCCGGGTAGGAACTAGCTCACTGCCTATTTTGAGTTGATTTAGAGAATTTACCAAAGATTGAATTGCCCTGTTTTTGTTAGTTTTACCAAGGTATGTCCAATACCTTGCAGTACAAAAAGGGTTTAGTTCATTTGGTGTTGTGAAACCCACAGAAACAATTCATTAGGTAAAATAGCACCTTTAGTTAGTGGATTTATGGAAATTAATCTGGGCAATATTTGGGTCAACTATTCTTACTACATGATCAAGAAAACATATAGGAACCCTATAATTTTTAGATCTGGGAGATTTGTGTTGATTTAAAATTTCAAAATGATTTAAACTGGAGGCCAATTTCTGGATCCTGAGAAAATAAATAAAAACCAGAAGGCTATGGGCTAGGATCTGGGTAGAATGCGCTGCAGGGGAGCATTCGGCCCACCTGGGCTATGCCTTGCGCGGGGGAGGGATTTTCGAATCTGTCCAGATGAAGGACTGCCTGTCAGAGAGACTGGGAGGCCAAAGGGTGACATGGTTATACCCCACGGGACAACATTAGCATACCTAGTCCAGCCCAAGGAAGGCCCACTGCAAAGATACACGGTCTATGGAGGTTTCGGGTGGCCCAAGCCCATGATGCGTTCGGATGCTTGGAGAACAAGACTAGAGTAGATAGAATTTCAAAGGGCAAACCCTAATCTGTAACTGACTCGACCTATGCCCCGGACCTGCCTATCTATATAAAGTATAGGAGGGCACGGCGAGGAGGGCACCTCTCACCTCATACACACCTCCACACCAGATTGCATCTGCGCACCCCTGTAACTTTCTGTTCCACCGTAATCAAGAGCAGACAAGCAGGAGTAGGGTTTTCCCTTCAGGGGCCTGAACCTGGGTAAACTTCGTGTCCCCGCATTGCTTGTTTGCTAACCATTCCGTGATCTCCAGCATCCCCACCTTTTCCAAAACCCAAGCTCATAACAATGGGTATTGACAAGATTAAACCTCATCAAAGGGGTACCAGGGGTTATAGGCCATCAGATCAATGGAGGATATACGGCTAGAGTTCGTCTTCTACCTCAGGGCGAGGATAGCCGTGATGGAACCCTAGCTAGCTTCGGGGTGGAGCATGGAGACTTACCGGGACGTCTATAGGTATCGGGGATGGTACGAGGCAAACGGTTTCTTGGGGCGAGCTCGGAGAGGGGCGGAAGAGGGGGTTCCCATGCGAGGAGGGAAATTCGCGTGACTGCAGGGCCCGGTGCACTTCAGGTGCTCGCCGGAGCTGGACAGGGGAGCTTCTTAAGGCTCTGCATGTTGGATGGGAGGGGTCAGGGAGTATGCTGGGGTCCTAGCAGATGCAAGGGTTGTGTGCTTACCGTGGTAGGGGCTCAGCAAGGTGAGCTTTGTCGTCAGATTGTTGACAAGTACGCCATAGGGGGTCCTGACGGTATTGAGAAGATGGGGTGTGAGACGTCGGATGTTTCGGGAACGGTGAGCACAAGTTTACCCAGGTTCAGATCCAACTGCGGTGATTAGATCCTACTCCTGCTAGCAACCCAGTAATATATCGGTGAGAGCCGGATGTTACAGTGGATTATAACAGATGTTTGCCTGTGCGAGTTGTGATTGTGGTTATTTCCCTAAAGGTTCCCTTAGGGCCGGTTTATATAGTCACCGGGACCTAGGGTTACTGGAGATACCTATACGGCTATGTTACATAGTCGGTAACTAGATACAGCTTGGAATACAAGTAATACTACATGCCTAAGTCGGTAACTCTTTTGGGCCTTGTCGTAGCCGGAACTGGCTCTTCTTCTTTCTCTGACTAGGCCGCCAGTGAAGCAGAGCTCTAACCCGTTGGTGGGCCACCCTGGTCAGTGAGTCCTGTAGGTATACCCATCGACTCATCGATTGGAGTTTTCTCTCGGGGCGTGTAGATGAGAATGGTCGCGGAGGGCGTGTAGATGAGAATGATAGCCCCTAGAAGTCTCCAAGATCCAAAGTCAGATAAATAGTCTAGCTTGATGGTTTCTTCGTCTTGAGAATCTTGAAGGGTTCCCGAAAAATTCTTTCAACTGTGTTGGATTCCGAGTCAGCTGAGTCAGATCTATTTCATTCTGACCTTTATTATTTTCCTTGCTCAGTTTGAAACATGAGCCGGATCTCAAACAGCGGCGTGCTAGCTGACAACTTTTTAGACCAGGTCCTATCACTGACAGGAGTCCCGTCAACACGACCGTTGGCGGGTCTATCTCCTATGGAACGGAGCACCATTTTAATGCTCAAGCAAGAATCAAGGGGGCGGAGTAGTCGCGAGGAAGCCACCTCCCTCTCTCCTATACGCGTGGCGTAAATCGTGCGATTGTAGCACAAATCTTGGTGCAGAGGTAAATAAAAGAGAGGAGAAACCCTTCTCTCCCAGATTCATCTCTCCACCGTTTCCCTTATTGCCTCCTCGTACTCCTCGAGCCCTCCGCAACCATTCTCATCTACACGCCCCGAGAGAAAACTCCAATGGCCACCAATCCCAGCGATATGGAAGCACCATCCAGCTCAGTCATGGCGGCGGTGGGAATCACGACGGCAGATGAGAGGAAGCTGCGGGGCCTTTGGGTCTCTAGCGCCATAGACAACACGGAGCTCCTATTTATGGAGGACGAAGGCTACATCGTAGCCGGCGCATGGCGAAGTGGTGCTGGAGAGGCCGTACCCACGCCACGCGAAGGCGAGCGCTTCCTTTTCGGGACACACGTCGACTGTGGCCTTAGCCTGCCAATGTCGGATTTCTTCACCGAAGTTCTTCAATACTACGGTGTGCAGCTCCATAATCTCCATCCCAACTCTCTGCTAGAACTTAGCGCTCATGCAGCTTTGAGAGAGGGGTTTCTTGGCATTAGGCCAAGTCTCACTCTTTTCCGGTACTACTATGGTACCCGGAAGAATTCCATCAGTTTGAGTGTTCCTTACACCACTGGCACTATACCTGGACGCGAGCCGGACCGAGCTGGCTCGGCGCGAGCCAGCGAAAAGCTCGAGCTTTTCCGGCCGAGCCCGAGCCAGCTCGCAACCGCCGGCGAGCCTCGTCATGGAGCTCGGCCCAAGCTTTAAAAAGCTCGGAGCAGCTCGCGAGCCTGACGGCGACGAGTCACTGGCGTGTGGCTCCTTCCTCAACAGCAGCGGCAGTGCGCGGCGGCGCGGCGGTTGGAGGCCACGACGGCAGTTTGGCGTGGCGCGGTGGTGCCTGCTAGGCAGCAGCGGCGTCTAGGAAGCAGTGTGGCTAGCATGGCGGTGACGAGGGACAACAAGTCGCAGGTTTCTTGGGGGCTAGGAGCGGCGGCGGCGTGCGCCGGTCGCGGCAGCATCGAGTGGCGGCGGCGCAAACCTGGAGCTAGGGAGGAAGACGTTCTGGAAGAGAACTAGTTACTTGATTAGTAAAATGGGCCCAAAACTCCAGCCCAGCTCGTTATTCCTCTCTTAATTCAGCCTTTTCTCATTAAAAAAAGAATATGGCGAGCCAGCGAGCTGGACCGGGCCGAGCCTGGCTCGGACCGAACTCGTCGCGATCCAGGACGGGAGGCTCGGCTCGGTCCAGAATCAGCAGCGGGCCGACCCCAGCTCGGCGCGAGCCCACAAAGCTCGGTGCGAGCATAAAAACTCGGGTCGTACGTCCAGGTATAACTGGCACTCTTAGATTAGTCCTTAGGAGAAACCGAGTTTATCCTAGGATTAACACTAGTGAGTCTGTAAAACGTTGGGCCGGAACTTTCTTCTATCACAAGGATATTCCGGCTCCTAAAAAGGCAGAACGTCTTCGGGCCTTCGTCGATGGTGCCGCTCCCCACCAAGAGTCGTGGGACGCGGAAGCGCCGGTACTTTCTGAGGACTTGATCCTTGCAAAGAGGCGGATCGAGTTCTTGATGAAGAACAAGGGGCTCCGTGGATATGATTTGATCCACTACTGGCTGGATCGCCGGATTCAGCCACTTAAATTCCACGGAGACCGTTTGATGCAAACGGTCACCGGAGACCGCAAGGATAGCTTGAAGGTTGGTACGATGTAACACCCTCAGAATCGACCCTATGCAAGTCTTAGCGATTTCCGCCAAACCCGCATAGAAACAATTCAAAGGTGCCCACCAGGCACTTGCGTGCGGGTGGAAAACGAAGTAATATCATTACACATTAGTCCACGATGGAACCCACAAAATAGATATATACAACAGCGACTCATCGAGTCAAGGATACAGATATACAATACAAAGATCCAAATCACCTTGAAAACGATACAACGTCCGAGTACGGACAAGATGCAAATGGGGCTAAGAGCCCTGAAGAATAACCAATGGCGTCCATAACCCTGCCCAGGCCAAGCCGGAAGGGTAACCCTGCTAACGACGTCGATCTCAAAACCTGCTTAAACAAAAGGGGTGCCGACAAAGGGCAAATGAAAAAGAGAGCGTTCAGTACTGAGGCCAGTACACGGCGAGACTAGAATTCGGCGGTCCTCGCCTACATAGTTATGGTGGACTGAAGTGGCAGCGCAGCATGCACTAAACAACCTATAGAGACTCAATACAGCTGGCGGCTATCAGATAGGGATAAGAAATATCTATTCGAATCCAACCTAAAACTATCACCAAGCATATCCATCATGGTATTTCCCCCTCGAGACCAAACGAGGAAGTCAACCTAGGAACTCACACAGTTGGCAGTTTTATTTATTTCGTTATAGTTGCGACAATTACTATCAGATATAGATGGCATGAGTCATCCTGAGATAATAAGCAGTGGGCAGTTTTAGTTAACCATTCCGTTGTAGTTGTAGTACTTACTAGTCAGATACATATAGCATGAGGCATCCCAAAACCCAGCAGTTGTTGGTACTTTTATTTAGTCATTCCGTTGTAGTTGCAATACTTACTAGTCAGATACAATGGTAACAGGTGACAACCCAAGCAAGAAATTGTTGGCACTTTTATTTAGCCATTCCAATAGTGAAGCTGATTACTAGTCATCATAAAGTCAAATTTATAGCACTACTTTAGTTATAGTTGTCTATGATCGAGATACTGTGCTCCAAGTCGTCCATAACCGCGGACACGGTTTTCAGAAAGTTTTAACCTGCAGGGGCACAAATAGCAACATACGCACGATCAACCTCGAGAAAAACCAAATAAGACCCAACGAGGCATCACGACAGAGCAATTGCAAGATTCATATAGATTTCAGGGGGCCACCCCACCAAGCTACCCGCTACGAAGTTGGCCGGCTCCGAGACGGACCCAGAGGTTTGCGAGAACGGCTGTAAACGACTGGAAACCCAAAAGTATAACTAGGCTTGTCGATACCGCGTAATCGTGCCGCGATCCAAAACAGTACAGGCTCTCCACGCGCAATCGTAAATAAAGCAGTAAAGCATGGCATAAGTACAGGATAGTAATAAAGCCTCAAACTAGTTTGTGGCCCCAAGAAATAAATATGACTCAAGCTCTGGCTAGGGGGATTCATGGTCCCACATGCGGATAGTGCGAATATTCAAAGAACAGGTATCAAGTACTCGGGGTCCTACGGGACACAAGTGGACGGTTAAAACCAAATAACATCTATTGCCCACATGTGCCTCTGCATTATTTACCTACTTTAATTTTAGTTATTAAACGGTAATTGAAGTTATAATCATCTCCAACATAAAGCATATGGCAGTCTTCCAACAACTGTGGTGCTTGACACGCAACAACACTTGAGCAAGCAACTACGACACGCAAGTCCAACTATCTACCAAACAACAGGTAATAGGAGGTGTCCAAGGCAATATAAGGCTGCAAAGGATATCGCGGGTACGAAAACTAGAGCATCGTAACACATATAGCAATAGATCAACAGGAGGAAATAAAGACTAGAAATGTAAAATAGGTAGAAAGGGGGAAAATGCTCGCCTAAAAAACATTGTCGAAAGTTCATCCGAAGATCGAGTCGACACTCGCATCAACTCATCGGCCTAATCCGTGAAGAAGCAAGGCACTAGCAGAAACACCGGATGCACTATTTAATACTACGGTAGAAGATCGGTCATGATGCATATATGATACGTGACATGGCAAATATGCGATGCAATTAGACCATATTAAGCGGAACCGGGGTCCCGACAATTAATTAATATGTTCAAGTTGTTTGGATACCCCACAATTTAAATGTTGTCTAAACAAGGCGAAACATTTCATCGGTTTGTTATACAAATTTAACTGGTGTCAATATAAGACTAGATATACGGGTCTCCATATATAATCTAGGTGAATCGACAAAGTACCCCCAACGAATGAACATGTATGCAAGCATGTATGATTTGTTGCAATAAGATAGATGGCATATTTAGAAAATAATGTTTGGAAGAGAGGTCTCACGGTTCGGTTTGATGAGACGAAGATAAAGTATC
This sequence comes from Avena sativa, assembly GCA_916181665.1. Lineage (NCBI taxonomy): Eukaryota > Viridiplantae > Streptophyta > Magnoliopsida > Poales > Poaceae > Avena > Avena sativa. The sequence goes on from OV702298.1 coordinate 113,061,401, forward strand.
CAGGTCCCTGAAGGAAGAACTTGGGTTCTAGCTCCAGCTAGTCGATGGTAGTCTCCAGGCTTGATCTTAGCATCGGTATGAAAGGAGACGACAGAGATGAGACAGAGTAGCTGCCTTATGTGTTGTCGCCGGCTTGGAGTACATGCTTACCACACGAAACATGCACGGGATGCTGCTGATTTTCTAGCAGTAGACGTAGGCTTACACCACCTGGTATAGCAGCCCCGTCGATGAGGGTGTTCGATCAGCTCGATCGAACAGGGCCCCCGGATTTCTGAGGCCCCCAAATACCACAGCCCACTGTACATAGTCAGCCCGCCAGTGTCGTTTATGTGCCTGTGCGTCATGAATTTCGAGCATGTGGAGTCCTAGACGCACTGTGTCTCCCGATCAACGATCGATCTCTCGTTCCTGTAGTTCCGTCCGCCATCCACAGGACACCTTCCGGCTTCCGCCGCGCCGTTCTTTCGTTCTTGCTAGCTTCGCGGCGGCCGTCCGGCCGGGGTGTCCTTCCTTTTCCTCAGCGTTGCTCTATGCTTTTCCTCTTTAAGAATCCAGAACACACTACAACGCTAGTTGGGCTTGGATCAGTTGACATCGAAGGCAGGTAGCCAGTACGGTACCAGCCCTGATCTCCTTCCTCTTCCTCAAGTCTCAAGTCTGAAACTAAATGTTTTGTTAAGAAAAATAAGTGTCAATCAAGTGCTAAAAAGAAGAAGAAAAGACAAAGATTAGCAAATTCTGAAGTTCTATAATTAAATAAACGTATGATTTTGTTTTACTAATTATTGAGTTTTAATAAAATTTAGGGTCTCATTTTATAAGTCGCACCGGGGCCCTCAAATCCTGGAGACGGGGCCTGTGGTATAGGAATTTAGTCAAACATCTAGCAGGCATGGGACGACGTGCAGAGCAATACGAGGAGGCTCGGTTGGCAGCAGGCGCACGAGGAACGCGATGCTATCTGGTGGCGGTGGAGTGCGTGCGGACAGGCGACAGACACAAGCACGCGTGCGGGCAGCAAGGCCAAGATGAGATGGAGCCGGCACTGCTGCTCCATGCGCACGGGGACAATCGGCAGCAAGCGAGCGCAGGCGCGCTCACGCGCAAGCCCCAAAGCTGCCTGGGACTTGGTCTCCCGGTCGATGCTGCGGTGGATTTGGATGGCGTGTGGGATGGTGATCTGGTGGTGGTGTTGAGGTGTGGAGCTGGGCAGGTGCATGAGGATTTGGTGTGGTGCGTGGAGCTTGGTGACATGCCCGATCTGGTTGAGGTGAGGATTTAGATCGGGTTGGTGGTGCACACATAAGGAATCCAAGCCTTGGTCAGCTTAGAGTTGATTCAAAGAAGTGACAACGCAATGAAGAATAAGATCTAGAGAGAAAGAGTCGTGGAGAAGAACAGATCACATCGGTGGCGGCGCTGAGAATATGAAAGAGGTGGGGAATTTGGCTTAGATTTGGAGGCTAGGGTTTGAGAGAAAAAAAAAAAAAGAATAGATTATTTATCTAGTCCAAACTAGATTAAGTGGGGCTAGTTTTGGACTAAAATTTTAGACGGGCCTTTAGCCTAATTTTATTTGTAGTCAAATAAGAAAACTATTTATGGTCAAGTAATAGTCCGGTAATATTATTTTATTTTAGTTTGAAAATAAGAAAAGGGAAACATATTTAATAAAACCATAGGAATATTTAGTAAAACAAAGTAGGTTTTTAGTAAAATAGTTTGCGATCGAAATTGTGAACAAAATATGCATGATGATGTCACGATGATGCACGAAATAAAATAACTATCAATTTTCTATTAGTGGTTTTATCCGGGGTGCTACATACGAATCACATAGCTGTGAAGGACTACAAGACCCGGATGCAGTACCTCGTCAAGGAGCGGGTGGAGAAGAAAATCCTCGAAGTCTCCACGAAGATGTACACATCCGACCGTCCTCTTACCCTGGTAAATATTTCGACTTATTTTAAGCTTATTCGCTCTTTTCCACCTTGTAATCCGACTTCTCTTTTACCGACGTTTATTTATACTTATCAGCTCAAGGATCTCCCCGAGTCCGAGCTTTCCCCTATTGAGGGTTATGACTCGGAAGGGATGGAGGACGAGGAGGTGAAGGAAGTTCCGGCCTCCGCTTCCAAGAAGCGCAAGGCCAAGGAGGTTGTTATCACAACTAGCAGCCAAGTGTTGCCAGTAGTTAAAAAGTAAGTACCTTGTCAATACTTGCATTGCTTTTTGATAATTTTCTTTCTTTCAAGAGCACACCTGATATTTGGATTTATATGCTCCAGAGCAAAATCGTTTTTGAAGAGCAAGGTGAAACCAGACAGCAAGCTAGGAAAGCAACTACGTTAGCAGGAACTTGTCATCTCCCCAGCAATGCCACCGCCAACTCCAACCAGTGCCCCATCATCAGCACTAGAGGTTTCCGCCTCTCCTGATGTCGGCTCTGCCATCCCCGACGCCAACACCACCTCGAAAACCCTGGTTACCGTTGGTAGCCAGGCAACTAACAAGGGTGAACCCGTCAAGGGTAATGATCCCATGGTAATATCTACATGTCAACTGGGTAAAGTGGCCGGCTCTGCTGTCTCCGGCTTAAAATGAAAGAAGAAGGAGATCCTCAAGCTGGATTAGTCTAGTCTTGAGAAGCAAACCCTCACTCTAGAGGCAGCAAGCCAGGAGATGAAGGACGTGAAGCTGGTCAGCCTCCTGGACCAGATTTTGGTCCGGAACGCGAAGATAGAGTCTGGCGTATTCCCAGCAGCGGACATTCCCTCCCTTTCCCTTGCCGAGAAAGTGTTTCACAACACTAAACTCGGATTTTAGAAGTTGCACCTAGAACACATTGTAAGTTTCCGATTCTTATTTGCTATATTTTATTATCATATCCTCTAGCCCCCAAGCATAAAGTCAGATAAACATCATGGTATTGAATCCGAGTTGATGCTTATAGGATGCAAAAGAACGATATAGTGTATCCCCCAAGGCTCATGCTGTACTTTTACTTAGTTAAATTTGTAGCCCGAGTCTTAGTATCCGTCTGATGGTATTCCGTCTCTAAACTTATAGAAATTGCAGATTCCAACCAGGAATTGCTCAAGAACGCAAATAGATTAAGGCTTTGCGCCTTGTGAATTCATCCACCGCCTCATCGGGGCGGAAAACACCGAGAGAGAAAGAGCTCTCTAGACGACAGATTTCTACCGGGGAAATTCCTTCCCAGAGAGGGGAGATCGTCGCCATCAACACCATCATCAAGCTAGACTTCACCAGGATTATCATCATCATACACACCATCATCTCCACCAGCACCATCATCACCACTCCATCCCGCTGTAACAATTGTGTTGAACCTTGCATAGTTCTTAGGGGAAACTTTAACAGTGTTGATTCTTATTGTAGTTGATGCCTGTGAGTGGAAGCATGGAATTATTGTTTATGTTCAGATGGTTATCCATCATCATGTCATCTTTGATATTGACCCATATGATGTCTCATGAGTAGTTCGTTTAGTTCTTGAGGACATGGGAGAAGTCATGTTGTTAGTAGTGGAATTGTGTTGAGGTATTATTCAATGGTTTAATATTTAAGTTGTGGTGCTATTCTTCTTGTGGTTTCATGTGAGCAAGGGAGTGTAGGATCTCAGAGTTTAAGGCTGTAGTTAGGTTTATATCTTAATTGCTTTCTTGTAGTTGCGGATGCTTGCAAGGGGTTTAATCACAAGTACGTATTAGTCCAAGTAAGGTCGGTAAATTAGCAGAGGTTCATCCACACAACACTTATAAAACCAAAGAAGACTACTCAACTATATGAAACAAAAGCACTTGACAATATTCCCATGTGTCCTCGAGAACGTTTGGCACTCATTAGTATTTCCACCGCCTTGTCCATTGCTAAGAAAGGATTGGTACAATTGCTGCAATTGTTTGCTGTTTTATTTACTTGCACTTTATTTCCTTGCTTTATCAGAAAACCCCTAAAAATCTGTTTGCTAAGTATTTACAGAGATTTGCGGCTCCATACCACTAGTCAACACCTTCTGCTCCTTGTTGGGATCGACACTCCTATTTATCGAAAGTACTAAGATACACCCCCTATACTTGTGCGTCATCAAGACTATTTTTTGGCGCCGTTGCTGGGGAGTGAAGCGCTATTGAAGAGTGGAACTGGTAAAGGAAACTTCTAGTGTGAGTATTGCTTTTTATTTCTGTTTGTTACGTTGTTTCCAATATGGATAACCCACTTGGTTTTCTATTTGGGAAAACTACTACCACTCTTAGGGTAGTAGATGAACCACCACCTGTTGAGATAGATCCTTTTAAGATACATACAAGTATTGTTGATCGTGTTATGGATAATTATTATTTAGGGGATGGAACTGTCCACCCTGGTGATCACTTGATTTTTATCCATGAATTATGCGGGTTGTTTAAGTGTGTAGGTATCACAACTGAACAGGTGAAGAAGAAGTTACTCTCTATATCATTGAAGGGAAGAGCTGAACAATGGTATAAGCTGCTGAAGAATGGATAATCCATGGAATGGGAGGAAATAGTACCTCTCTTTTGTTCTAAATTCTATCCTCCCAGCGAGATTCATACGGATATGAATCTAATACATAACTTTTTGCCTCGTGATGGAGAGAGTACAGCTCAATCTTGGGGGATATTGAAGTTACTAATACTTAAATGTCCTATTCATGAACTCCCTAACAATATTATTATCAATAACTTTTACGCTAGGCTTTCTCTTCATGATAAAGATTTACTAGATGCTTCCTGTGCTGGATCATTCACACGTATGAAGGAAGAAGCTAAATGGGATCTCCTAGACCGTATTCAAGAGAACACTGAAGCATGGGAGAATGACAACGGAAGAAAGTCAGGTATAAATTATGATTATGACTTTATTAAATATTTTATGGGAACTGATGACTTCCGTGATATTAGTACTAAGTATGGTCCTGATTCTCAAGTTCTTGCAAAATGTTTTAAGGCTTTTGCCTCTTATATTGAAATTCCCAAAAAGGAGTGGGACAAGTACCATGCTCCTTATAAAGATATTGTTACCCATGTTCCTGCTAGCATTGAAGTTTGTACTGTTGAACCTATCTTGACTGAACCTTATGTTGAGAAAATCCCTTTTCCTGCTAAGGTAAAGGAACATTCTATCATAGCTAATGTGGTTCGAAAAAGTGCAAAGAAAACTTGGATCCTGATGAACAAATAAATATTGAACCTGTAGTAGCCATTGTGAAAGATCTTGTCACTAAAAATATAGAGGATGAGCACATTTTCTTCTGTGAAGAGGCTTCTAATATTATCTCTCATCCTAGGAAAGCTAGAAAAACTAGTGTCGCTGTGCTTTCTGTTAGAATTGGTGACCATTGCTATTATGGTTTATGTGACATTGGTGCTAGTTCTAGTGCTATTTCTTATGAGCTTTACATGGAAATTATGCATGAAATTGGTCCTTGTGAACTTCAGGACATTGATGTGGTTATTAACCTTGCTAATAGAGAGACAGTCTGTCCAATTGGCATTATAAGAGATGTGGAAGTCCTTTGTGGTAACATTAAGTATCCTGCTGATTTTCTAGTGCTTGGTTCTGAAGCTAGTAAAACCTGTCGTATTATCTTTGGTAGACCTTTGTTGAATACTTGTGGGGCTATTATAGATTGTAGGAAGGATAAAGTTTTGACTAATTTTGATGGAGAATCGTATGAGTTTAATTTTTTCAAATTTGCTAAAACTCCTTATGAAAAACGAATTGCCTAATTAGGATTTCAGGGTTGAACAACTTTCTGCTATTTCTCTTGCTCGTAACAATGCCTTGCAGCAGTATATGGAAGATCACGAAAGTGAAGTCTTCATGAAGGAAAGCAATGATATTGACAAAGTTTTCCTTCGTCAACCAGAATTACTTAAGCATAACCTACATGTGGAAGATTTGGGTACCACCTTACCACCTAAAGGGGACCCTGTTTTCGAATTAAAACCTCTACCTGATGATCTTAAATATGCTTATCTAGATGATAAGAAAATATATCCTGTTATTATTAGTTCTAAACTTTTAGGAAAGGAAGAGGAAAGGTTATTGGAAATATTGAAGAAACACAGAGGAGCTATGGGGTATACTCTTGATGATTTAAAAGGGATTTCTCCTACTATATGTCAGCATGCTATTAATATAGAACCTGATGGAAACCAGTTGTTGAACACCAACGCCGTTTAAATCCTAAGGTGGATGTGGTAAGAAATGAGGTATTAAAACTCCTTGATGCTGGTATTATTTACCCTATTGCTGATAGTCAATGGTTTAGCCCTGTTCATTGTGTCCCAAAGAAATGGGGAATCACTGTTGTGCCTAATGAAAATAATGAGCTTATACCTCAAAGAGTAGTGGTTGGTTATAGGATGTGCATTGATTTTAGAAAGGTTAATTAAGTTACTAATAAAGATCATTATCCTCTTCCTTTTATTGATCAAATGCTAGAAAGATTGTCTAAAAAGACTCACTTTAGTTTTCTGATGGTTATTCTGGGTTCTCTCAAATTGTTGTGGGATCACAAGACCAAGAGAAAACTACCTTCACTTGTCCTTATGGAACTTATGTTTATAGGCGTATGCCTTTTGGTTTATGTAATGCTCCTGCTACCTTTCTGAGATGTATGTCTGCTATCTTTCATGGTTTTTGTGAAGAAATTGTGGAGGTTTTCATGGACGAGTTCTCCGTCTATGGAACTTCTTTTGATAATTGTTTGCACAACCTTGATAAAGTTTTGCAGAGATGTGAATAAACTAACCTTGTTCTTAATTGGGAGAAATGCCACTTCATGGTTAATGAAGGGATTGTTCTTGGACACAAAATTTCTGAAAGAGGTATTGAAGTTGAGAGAGCCAAAATTGAAGCAATTGATAATATGCCTTGCCCTAGCGATATAAAAGGTATTCGTAGTATCCTTGGTCATGCTGGTTTCTATAGGAGGTTTATTAAAGATTTCTCCAAAATTTCAAAGCCCCTTACTAATCTTCTACAAAAAGATGTACCTTTTGTTTTTTATGATGATTGTAAGGAAGCTTTTGAAACTTTGAAGGAAGCTTTGACTACTTCTCCTATTGTTCAACCACCTGATTGGAATTTACCTTTTGAAATTATGTGTGAAGCTAGTGATTTTGCTGTGGACGCTGTCCTTGGGCAACGTCTTGATAAAAAATTGAATGTTATTCATTATGCTAGCAAGACTCTAGATGCTGCTCAAAAGAATTATGCTACTACTGAAAATGAGTTCTTAGCTATAATCTTTGTCTGTGATAAGTTTAGGCCCTATATTGTTGATTCAAAGGTTACTATTCATACTGATCATGCTGCTATTAAGTACCTTATGACAAAGAAAGACGATAAGCCTAGGCTTATTAGATGGGTGTTTATTTTACAAGAGTTTGATCTGCATATTGTAGATAGGAAAGGTGCTGAAAATCCGGTTGCTGATAATTTGTCTCATTTGGAAAACATTTCTTTTAACCCTATGCCTGTTAATGATAGTTTTCCAAATGAACGGTTGGCTGGAATAAGGGTGAGCCCACATGAGAGTCCTTGGTATGCGGATTATGCTAACTTTATTGTTTCCAAGTATTTGCCTGCAACCTTTACAGCCCAGCAAAGAAGAAAAATCATCTATGATCTGAGGCATTACTTTTGGGATGACCCACATTTATGTAAAGAAGGAGTAGATGGTATTATGCGAAGATGTGTTCTAGAGTATGAACAATAAGAGATATTGAGAAAATGTCATGGCAGTGCTTATGGAGGACTTCATGCTAGGGATAGAACTGCACAAAAAGTTTTATAATCTGGATTTTATTGGCCTACTCTTTTCAAGGATGCAAGGAAGTTTATTTTATCGTGTGATGAATGTCAAAGAGTTGGTAACATTTTTAGACGCAATTAAATGCCTATGAATTATTCTCTTGTTATTGAACCGTTTGATTGTTGAGGATTTGACTTTATGGTTCCTTTTCCTCCTTCAAAAGGGCGTACTCATATTCTTGTTGTTGACTATGTTATAAAGTGGGTAGAAGCCATACCTACAAACAACGCCGATGGTATGTGTTGGGAATATGCCCTAGAGTCAATCATGTATGATGATATTTCCCATTGTATTCATAAAGTTATTAAGATGTCCTTGTATGAGCATCTGATGTATATCATTGAATATGTGATTCGGTTGTGGAACTATACATTCATGTTGTTTGTACTAAATGTCCTTGGTCATTGAGGTTGTGCTGGACACACAACTTAGACCAATGTGAAAGTCGGCTTGATGACTTGGTTCCACTTGTCATGGGCATGGAGATGCTATTCCGACTTACACAGATTCGGCTAAAGAGTTTAGCGAGTCGGATTGGCCCATATTGAGGTAAAACGAACAAGTTTTCATTTGTATATCTCAATCAATGTAATCCTTAGACCTGAGGTTACTGCATAGTTCGAGTTGAGGATCACCGACTTCGGTTCTGTCAAACTCTGATCCGTAACTAGGCAGTTATAAAGGTAGAGTTCGGGTCGACTGAGAATCAAGCTGTGTGATGTGAATAACCAAGATGGGATTTTGCCCCTCCACTTGGAGAGATATTCTCTGGGCCCTCTCGAATGATATGATTTGGAAAGCATGGCCATGCACGACTCGGTTAAGTGTTAACCGAGGCGATCGACTAAGAGTTAGTCGGGTGAATCACTTATCTCGGACCGAGAAGAGAGTCAGACTATTTAAGGGATGACAAATATTCGCCTATAGTCTGACAAGGTATATCGTGAGGCAGAAGGGACTCGTACGCAAGGTGCATTGGAAAGGCAAGTCATCATGACTCTTTGGTACTTGGGAGTCGGCACGTTCTGCTAGGAGCCACTACCGACTGATCAATTGAGAGTCGGACTCTAATCGTGTCCAAGTTGCCAAGAGCCTGCGGGGTCTCACACTTAAGAGCGGGGGCAAGTTCGGATAGGATCTGAACCGGATATCTGGTTGGGTTGGACCCGCGCCGGATTTGGACTAAGTCAGTGAGTCGGACTCATGGTAACTAGTGTTATATGGGCTTTAGTGAATGGGCCATGAAAATGGAGCCCACGTTCACTCCCTATATATGGTGGAGCACATTAACCCAGAAGGGTTAATCATTGATCGGTTAGGTCATTCCATGTGTTGGAAACCCTAGCTCCACAGCAGTCCTGCCGTCGTATCGAACCTAGAAGTTTGCCGCCGGTGCTCCTCCTTGTTCATGTGGATACTACTAGAGGTGTTGTACGATCAGCACCAGGACGATCGGATCGCAAAGGACTGCGCTGCATCAACTGACGCGCTTCATCAGTAATCCACAACTGCGCGTCTAGTGGTAAACCTCGTGGCCTTCTACCTCAACTAGATCTTGGGATCACCACGTTAGAGGAAAAAGTTTTGTTTTATCTCTACGTGGCCCAACAGTGGTATCAGAGCGATAGCTTCTGGTTTTAGGCTCGACATCTCGCATATGTGATATGCGGTTGGCTCTAGATGAGATCTATGTGTTGTTTGGTGGTCGATCTATGAGATAGATCGGTTTTGTACGAGGTTGATTGGATCAACTGTACTCGGGGAATGGTAGATCTATGGCTGAGGTCGTGGAACGACATACCCCTAGCTGTCGGCTTCCGCCCTATCTGTTGGGGATATGCTATATGGGTATCCTCATAGCATGTCCTCTATCCAGATAACCCAGATGGCCCACAGTTGGTAGCATGGCCCATGGCCTACTGGGCGGCCTAGTTAGATGGATCCAGAAGGGAGGCCCATGCTGGATAAAGGAAGGCTACAGAGGAGTCACCGACGTACCCGGAGCCTTGGAGTGCAAGACACGCTAGACTAGTTATAGACAGTGTAGGACTCTGTAACCTGTCCGGCAAGGACTTTTCCTGTAACCCTAGGACCTGGCGACTATATAATTCCGGCCTATGGGACCCTTTAGGGCACAATCATAGACAATATCAGATAACTTCACATAACCTCGCATAGCGAACCAATCCCTGTAACTCGGCGTATTGCCATTATAGTGATTTATAGCAGTAGTAGGATTCCGCCACCGTTGTGGGATCTAAACCTGGGTAAGTTGTGTTACCTTGTACCCGTCAACCGTCCACCTTCCCCCGCGTCTCTAAACACGCACTGTGAGGACCCCTCCATGGGGTACTCGTCAGCAATACCACGATAGTTGGCGCCCACCGTGGGGCAAGAGGCGCTTCAGGCTCTTCAGCGGTCGAGGACCAAGATCTTCACGGGAATCAGCGAAACCGTAGCCATCGGTCGTGTTCTCTTCTCCGGCAACGTTCTGATCGCCCCTCCCGACGAGTTTTGGATCCCGGCGAAGACGAACCCTACGCGATGCTCGATCGTCCCCATCGGAGAAATCCACCTCTTCATTGGCGAAACCGACTCGGGCACTAGTTCCCTAGGAGTCGGAGGAGCATCAAGACCCGCACGGACCGCCTACAGGCAGGATACGTTCGCGGAAGGATCGATGTCGGATCTCTCCTTGTAGTTTTTTGGCAAAGATGGTAAAAATTCAAGGACCACCCAAACCGCCCTTGTGCAGGATATAACGGTGGAAGATCACTGCAAGTCCGCCGGCTTCGTCCGAGCGTCTGGACAACAGAGATCCAAGTTCGACGGCGTAGTCACCATCTTCGATCTGGCGCGTTGCATTTAGAGAGAGAGAGTGAAAGCCCCCGCGATTACCTTGCCATCTGGCGCATTACCCCAACGATGATGCCATGTATCACTTTGTGGAAGGACTAGACCAGGGAACGCTTCTCCGGCATTCTCTAAGGAGGCAGCAAGCTTTAGGACGTCTCACCTTCGAAAATATGGTGAACACCGTCAACAGCTAGGCGGAGGCCGAGGGGGCACCTCAGGAAGCTCCAGCGCTCATTGACGGAGCGCCACCGCATCAGCCACCGCCACCATCGCCCCCGTCCGCCATCACCGCAGCTGCGCCACCGCCTCCAATCATCGTCGCGCCTGTTGCACCTCCACCCCCGTCATCGAGGAAGCCCCGGCACTCTCTGATTCTGTGATTGACACGCTTTACGCCGACTTCAGTGCAGATTTAGAGGAGATAGATTTCAGCCCGGAGGATCTAGACTCTGTTATGCAGGAGATGGAAGAGTATTACCAGCGCGACGAGCAGGCCAATAACACCGTCGCGTCGCAAGAAGTGTTCATCACCATCGGGAGGGCGATGTATGAAGATCAACCCGGAAGAGCTCCACCTACAGCGCTGGACAAGGGAAAAGGACCACTTCTTGCCTCCGACAATGATCGCGCAAGGGACATGCCCCCTCCGCCTAACCTAGTGCAACAGCCGCAGGAACTCGGCACCAGCCCGAGCAACAACAACACCGCAAACTTGCCGCCATCGGCATCTACGTCTGCTACTGCACAAGTTACTCCAGCTGATAGAGTGATGTACGACAATCTCCTCGTCGAGCCCTTGCCCGTAGCTCATATCCGGAACGTAACCCAGCTTGACGAGAAGCGCCAGCAGCTGCTGGAGGAAGCACAGGCCATCACGGAGCAAGGCGCAATGCTAGATCGAGATCTGGTCAACGCGCAGAAATCCATAGAGAAAGCTAGAGCAATGGAGGCTGAGTACAAGACTCTGCTGCAGCAGCAGAAGGGCAAGAAAGCTCCAGCTCGAGTTATCAACGATCCTGGTGTGCGGCAAAACCTACGATGGGCTCCCCCGAAGCCGGCACAAGCCAAGACATACATTGACAGTGAAGGCAGGCAGGTGATGCCCACTCCTCTCCTCAACCTCGCCGTCACCAAGACCCTTCTGGAGCAGGATAGATCGCCTGAGGCAGTGGACCAGGTCTATGACCTAGTGTTCAAGGCGGTAAAACAGCAGGAAAAGGCCACCTCTCAGAGGCTTGAGTCTGACCCAGCGTTTTGCCAGTCTAGCCAGCATAAGCCGCCAAGGGACAGATCTCCTCTTCATGTTGGGTCTCAGACATGTTCATCAGAACAAAGACGAAGGGATGCGCGCAACAGGAAGGATGCTATCCCCATATCCTCCAACCACGGAGGTAAGGCCCAACCTCGTCGCCCATCGCCACCGCCCCGCTCCCCCCGACATCGCGAAGAAACCAAGGCTCAACGTCGTACGGATATGCCTCCTCCAAGGCAGAGCAGCATCGTCATCCACGACAACGCGGAGCAGACCCATCATTACGGAGAGCGCAACCAAGGACACAAGATCAGGTCGCGCCATGACCCTCCACGTACGAAAAGCAACCAAGACAAGCGAGAGGCGTCGCAGGAGGGTAACAACAAGAAGGCTAACCCACCGCCACCTCCGCCTCTGTCGCCACCTAGCAGCCACCATGGCGGAGGGGGTCTGCGTCATTCACGCAGCCCATCCCCTGGTGGCAAGAAGAAAACTAGCCCGGAGCCATACGATGCATGTTCACGGATAAACAAGATCCACGAGGCCCGGGAAGGACCCTACCTGGCACCACGTTTCTTTGGACCTGTGATACGGTCCGCAACTTACCCCAAAGGTTTCCGGATTGAAAACACCATCAAGCCCTATGACGGCACTGCCAAGCCAGCTACATGGTTGCAGGAATACAACAACACGGTGGAGATCGCCGGGGGTAGCCCCAATGTCGCCGTCAAGTACCTCCCACTAATCTTGGGGGGCACGGCCTGTCAATGGATCGATGACTTGCCGGAGAGATCCATCTGGAATTAGTTGGACATGCAAGAAGCATTCACCAAGAACTTCGAGGGTACGTATAAGCGTCCCTGTACTATTGGCGATGTATAGCGGTGCATGCAAGAGAAAGACGAGACGTCTCGCGCCTACCTCTCCTGCTGGCTAGACATGAAGAATTACTTCGTAGGAGTGCACTCTCATACCGCCATGGCCGCCTTCATCGATAGGTTAGAAAAGGGCACGTTGCTCCGACATAAGCTGAAGCGCTTGCAGGACAATCACCAGCTAGACTTGAACCAGATGATTCAGTTGGCCAGTGAGTTCGCAGCCGCCGCCGACGATGCTCGTGGCTCTCTGCCGGCAACGGCTGTTCCAACTCAAGATCGAAGGAACAGAAGCACAAAGTGGAAAACTGCACCAGAAGAAAAGCAAACTCCCGACATGGTCGCTATGACTTTCGTAGGACGAGGTGATGGCGGACAACGTGGCCGAGGAAGGGGAGCTGGTCGTGGGCAGCAGCGAGGAAGTGAAAATATGTCAGCAGCGCTTCGCGTTCCCCAAACTTACAAGGAGTACCGTGATATGCTGTGCCTCATACACCTCGACGGCAACAGCAAGGCCACCCACACCAATCGACACTGCAAGTTCGTCAACGACCTCAAGGAGGACCCGGAGTCCGGCTACAAGCAAAGTCGGAAGAACAGACCGCGAGGCAAGGGCAAGGGGAAGAAGAAGGAGGAGGATTCCAAGGATTCAAGTGACATGGACGAGGACATTGACCCCAAGCACGGTGCCAAGAGCGACGACAAAGGCAAGAACCCCTTCGAGAAGAAGGCGGCATTTTTCCATACTTTCTTTGGCACCCCCACCATCCGACAATAGAAGACCACTATGAGGATACTGATGGCTACTCTCCCCCCGGTCCCCCAGTTCCTGCGCTGGTCGGAGATTCCAATTACTTGGGACATGAAGGATCACCCAGACCTCATCCCTACGGAGAACCAATACTCCATGGTCATAAACCCCCTAATTGACGGCAATGGGTTCACCAAGTGTATGGTGGATAGTGGAAGCAACATCAACATCATGTACCTGGATACACTGCAGAAAATGAACTTGACGGAGGCAAACCTAAGGCGGACCAACACCATCTTCCATGGCATAGTTCTTGGTCGGGAGGCTCGGTCCCTTGGGTGCATCACACTTCAGGTAGCCTTTGGCGATGTTAATAATTACCGCCAAGAGCGCATGACCTTTGAGGTGGTCCCCTTGAAGAGCGTTTACCACATCATATTCGGCCGCGACATATTCCACACCTTCATGGCCAAGCCATGCTTCGTCTACAACAAACTCAAGATACCCGGACCAAACGGTGTCATCACCGTATCCGGAAGCTTTACCAAAGCAAAGGACTACGAGATTGGAGAAGCAGCCTACATGGAAGCTGTCCTCTACAGCGAAGAATTCAAGGAGATCCAGAGCAAGGTCGAGGCCTCGGAGATGCCCGCGTCGAAGAAACAGATTTCTTACTCTGCCCTAGCATTCAAGGCCGCCATCGAGACCAAGTCGGTGGAACTTGTGGTAGGCGATGCCTCCAAGACCACCGCCGTTGGGACGAACCTGGATCCCAAATAGGAAAGCATGCTTGTCGAGTTCCTCCGTGAGAATAGGGACATCTTTGCCTGGCAACCTGCCGACATGAAAGCTGTACCTAGGGAACTTGCTGAGCAAAGCTTGAACATTGATCCAAAATGCAAACCAGTGAAGTAACCTCTACGATGCTTTGGGGATGAGGAGAGACGCGCCATAGGAAAAGAGATAGCTAGGTTACTCCAGGCTAGTTTTATCTGAGAAGTCCTTCACACCCAATGGGTGGCTAATCCTGTACTTGTCCCCAAAAAGGGAACCAAAGAATTAAGAATGTGCATTGATTACACCGGCTTGAACAAAGCATGCCCCAAAGATCCGTTTGCTTTGCCTCACATTGACCAAGTCATTGACTCGACGGCTAGCTCGGAACTTTTGTGTTTTCTCGATGCATACTCAGGATACCACCAGATCAAGATGAGGAAGTCGGACCAATTGGCCACTTCGTTCACTACCCCCTACGGCATGTTTTGCTATGTTACGATGCCCTTTCGGCTGAAAAACGTAGGTGCTACATACCAGCGGACAATGCAGCATTGCCTACATGATCGAATTGGTCGGAACGTTCACGCTTATGTGGACGATATAGCGGTGATGTCTAAAAAATCAAATGACTTAATCTCTGACTTAAAAGAAACCTTTGATAATCTCCGGAAATCAACATGATGCTTAACCCTAAGAAGTGCGTCTTTGTGGTTCCAGCCGGCAAATTGTTGGGCTTCATCATTTCCCAGCGTGGAATCGAGGTAAACCCGGAGAAAATCAAGTCCATCTTAAACATAAACCGTCCGACATTCCTAACGGACATACAGCGAATAACAGGTTATGTTGCAGCAGTTAGTTCGGTTCGTCAGCCGACTTGGAGAGAAGGCTCTGCCGATGTACAAGTTGCTGAAGAAGGCGGACAAATCCACATGGACGGACGAAGCAGATGCAACATTGAAGTAGCTCAAGGAGATTCTTTCCTCAGCGCCTATCCTTGCAGCACCCGATCCTGGAGAACCCATGTTAATTTACATGGCGGCCACCAACCGGGTAATCAGCATCGTCGTCGTGGTAGAGCGGGAGGAACCAGGATATGAGCATGGAGTTCAATGACCAGTTTACTATGTAAGCAAGGTCTTGACGGAGTCCAAACAGCGTTACTCGCACTACCAAAAGATAGCTTATGGAGTATTCCTTGCTTCTCGGAAGCTGAGGCATTATTTCCAGGAGAACCCCATCATAGTGGTGAGCAAGACTCCACCGTCCGACAACATCAACAACAGCAACGCTACAGGAAGGGTCGCGAAGTGGGAAATTGAACTTGCCGCCTTCGAGATCACCTACAAGCGACGCGATGCTATCAAATCACAAGCCTTGGCGGATTTTATTGTAGATTGGACGGAGATGCCAGATGCTACCCCATTGCCGGAGTCACAATACTGGGTGATGCACTTTGACGGATCAAAGCTGCTCAACGGCTCGGGGGCTGGTGTACTGCTACAGTCACCAACTGGGGACAAGCTACACTATGTTCTGCAGATCTAGTTCGAGGCTACGAACAACATGGCAGAGTATGAAGCACCCATTCACGGATTACACGTAGCCGAGGATATTGGCATCAAGCGCATAGTTTCTGTGGAGATTCTGACTTGGTTGCCTAGAAGGTGGCTGGCACCTGGAACACGCGAACCCTATGATGTCGGCATATCGAGACGAAGTGGACGAGATAGACAAGAGCTTCTTGGGCTAAGAGCTCAAGTATGTACCTAGGGAGCAAAACGAGGCGGCGGATCTGCTGTCTAAGCTTGGATCAGGGCACAAACAAATTCCGCCTGGAGTTTTCCTGGAGCATCTACGGACACCATCCGTGAAGGGAGAATACATCGACAACCCAGACAGAGGAGACTCTTTCGTCCACATGGTGGCAAAGGTCCCTCCGTCTTGGACAAAACCGTTCATTGAGTATCTCGAACACGGAACTTTGCCTGATGACAAAGTCGAAAGACGGCAAATAGTACGTCAAGCAAAGGGCTATACCATAATCAATGGACAACTCTACAAAAGAAGCACTACTGGTGTATACCTTAAGTGTGTTTCCCAGCAATAAGGTATTGAAATCCTCCGTGAAATTCATCTCGGAGATTGCGGGCATCATGCCGTTCCCCGATCGTTGGTTGCTAAAGCTTTCCGGAAAGGATTCTACTGGCTAACCGCAAAGGCGGACACCGACAAGCTGGTTGACACATGCATGGGATGCCAGTATTATGCCCGACAACCACATGTTCTTGCTGAAGAATTGCGAACAATACCAATAACTTGGCCGTTTGCAGTCTGGGGGGACATGGTGGGTCCGTTGTAGACGGAACCATGTGGGTTTACGCATCTGCTAGTAGCAGTTGATAAATTCACTAAATGGATAGAAGCTAAACCCATTAGAAAGCTCGATGGGGCAACTGCCCTTAGGTTTGTCCGGGATCTAGTGGTGAGATTTGGTCTCCCACATAGCATTATCACCAACAATGGAAGAAACTTGTCACTCGGAGAAGTGGAGGCTTGTTGTTGGGACAAAGGCATCCGACTTGACCTTGCATCTGTGGCACACCCACAATCGAATGGTCAGGTTGAGCAAGCAAATGGATTAATTCTGCAGGGTATCAAGCCACATCTTGAGGCATCACTACATAGAGCAGCTGGAGCCTGGGCGGAAGAATTGCCATCTGTGTTGTGGAGTTTACGAACTACACCCAACAGATCCACCGGCTACACCCCTTACTTCATGGTATATGGAGCAGAAGCCATCCTGCCTTCTGACATCCTTCATGATGCACCAAGAGTCGCCGCCTACGACGAAGATGACGCTGAAGAATCCAGACACCTAGATGTGGACCTTCTCGAGGAGGAGCGCTTTTTGGCATGCCAAAGATCCACCAGCTACCAGCAAAAGCTACACAACTACCATAGTCACCGCGTTCGACATCTCTCATTTAAAGAAGGGGATTTGGTGCTCTGACTTAAGCAGAAGAAGTCACAGAAATTATCCCCGCCATGGGAAGGACCGTTCATCATAAGCAAGGCGCTTCTCAATGGGTCTTACTACCTCATTGACAATCGTGAACTGAAGGATAGACCCAACGAGGATCATAAACATAAGCGACGTGACCCGTATGATGACTACCTAGAGCTTGATCGGCCATGGAACATAGCACAGCTACGTCCTTTCTACACTTAGCATTTTTTATCTATTGTGTACCTCTTATATGATCAATGAAATAAAGCTCTCTGGTTCACTCATATTCCTAAGTCTTTTACCGCCTTTAGTGTTCATTTTTGGATCATATAAAACCTTTACGCACAAGCTTTGCACTTGCACTTGTGAAAATTCCGCCTACGGGCGTTAGCTTAAGTTTTCTGATCTACACGTTCTTTGTCGTTTTTATGTGGATTCTGGAGTAGTGACTTTTGGCACTTATTGTCGGCGATTTTTTGCTTAGGTTATTGACGGTGCCATTGGGCATCATCTCCTGAGCGCATGGTTCCGACAACGAGTCTTCTGACTCATGAAAAGTCAAGCATAAAAACCAAAGTATTGGATATGCCAGCACTTGCTTAAAAAATATATACATGCTGGAACTAGTTCTTGGGTAGAAGGAAATAACAACCATTGTTTTACACTTTAAGTTAACACATAGTTTTTTCCGCATACACATTTTATAGGAAACAAATATTACATAATTGTTTTTCATTCCTCTGGCGTAGGCGACTTGGATGCAGCATCGTCGGTAGCAGGAGAGTCACCTTCCTCAAAGTCAGCAGTGTTGAGGGACTCGGAGGAGCTCTGGTTGACACCATCAATAGTTTTCATGGGCACAAAGACATTAACGTCGACCAACTCGGTGACTCTGGTGTCAAAACCCGCGAGCAACGCCAAGATAGATTCATGATTTATCTTTTGGCCTTCGTCGTCTACGTCGGGGATATCGGATGTCATCGTGTCGATGTCGGAATTTTCATAGTGTGCCTTGACCATTGACAACGCCATCCTTGTGCTGGCCCATGCACACAAAGCTTTCCAGCTTGAGATACGCTCGGGGGCTCGGCGCAGGATCTCCGAGAACTTTGCCACAGAGTCCGATGCCTTGATATTAATCTGGAGGGGCTTGGCTATCTCTTTGGCCTGCTTGATGGCGGTGTTGATAAAGTTGCCGGCAAGGACCATGCATTCGTTTGGCGGAGGAGGCGACCGGATTAAACCCATAGGAGCTGCAAATTTCTGACAATGGAGCACATGAGTCCAATAACACAAAAAGTTTGGAGTATCTAGCTTACAGAAATCCAAGACAGAGGATCACTTACCGAAGATGCTAATCTTAGCCTATTGGAGAGTATCCGCCATGGAATCCCGTTCTTATCAGAGGATCCTGTATGCTTCAAGATGACGCTGATTTTTCTCATCGGCAGCTTTCTTCTGATCTTTTAAGATCGCGATTTACTCCTTCAAGCAGTTCATTTCCTCACTGGCGGAGTCTTGCAGGGCTTTCATTGAGTCTTCATGCATCTTCAACATATCTTTTCTCTCATGTTTAAGGATCTTGTTTTCGCTATCCAGCTGCTGAATATGCTTGGATTGCTCAACAATGTCCTTAGCCTTGGAGATGGTTTCTGCAAGTCGGAGAAAGAACAGTACACAGTGAGTACTCGGAGAATATTGGCACAAGACCAAGTCGGAATACGAAAACGAAAGGAAAAACAGACGCTTGCTCTTGATGATCTGTTCCTTCAAGAAGGCAGTTTTACCCTTTTCAGCTTCCAAGTCCGCGCGCATCTTCTGGTACTTGTCGTTGGCTACACCCCTCCGAGCATTCTCATTCTGTGAAAAGAAGAAAGTTAAATGTTGTTTGGTCTACTTGGAGCATCTAGCCAGAAAATTTCCACCTAGAAGCTCGGGGCTACAGCGAGAGTTTTTAACTTAACAATATGCTTAGCTTCTCTTTAAGCATCTAGTTGGAACTAATTCAGTTTTCAACTAGAAGCTTGGGGGCTACAGTATAAAGTTTTTATCTCAGTCATATTCTTAGCTTCTCTTTAAGCATCTAGTCAGAACTAATTCAGTTACAACTAGAATCTTGGGGGCTACAGTATTGAAATTTAGAAACACTGCGTATGCTACTCTGAAAGCATCTAGTCAGAATAATTCATTCAAACTATATGCTTGGGGGCTACAGTGAGAAGTTTTCTAGCTTAGTCACTCTTAGAGCATTTAGATGCAAAGAACTATGGTTTTCCGTCTAAATCCTCGGGGTCTACAGTGGGATACTCATATGAAAAGCAAAAGGCAAATAAAACTTACAAGTGCGATGATCTTGAGGTTTGTAGCACTCTCAGCAAGCAACTTGCCAAAGGACAAACTATTTCCTTGCAAGATTTCTGCTTGCCGGAGAATCTCCTCAAGGCCACACGTTGGATATGTCGGCGCTGCACCAGGAACTAGGGCAGTGCTACCCGGCGTAAGTACCGGGAACTCTATGGTCTTCTTGGGTGCGGAGGCGCCGCCTTCGGAAGATGTACCATCTTCCACCACCGCCTTACCTCTACCAATGGCATCCTTAGCCGGAGCTTCAGCCATTTGGGGTGCGGCACTCTCCTGCGTCGCCTGTTCGCCGACAACAACAAGCTCTGTGGAGGCGCCTGAGTCCACTTCAATGGCGGAAGGGCCAGATGTTTCTTTGGCTTGAGAGCTTGTCCGAGCGGGCGTGGGATTGACGATGGTAGTGACAGGCGCGATGGCGGGAGATGCATGGGAAGACATGTCACGATGCAACATATCCTTAATGTTTTTAGAAGCCCCCAAAGTCTTGGAGGTCTTCTTGAAACTGGTTGTGTCTTTCTTCCTGAAACATACAAAAAGTATAAGTACATGAATAAGATAAACAATGGACAATGTCAGAGAGAAAGAAGCTTACACAAGAGGGGGTGCTTTGGCAAAGGGGATCCCTGTAACCTTTCTTTTCTCCGCCTCCAGGGTGGCGGTAGTCTTCTTGGAGGCTCCACCCTCCGTCTTCTTTTTCTTGCCTCCGACGGCAGCGTCAGAGGTGGAGCTCTTCCGCTTTCGCACCAACGGGGCATCGTCGTCGAACATGACGGTCTTCCTTCATATTTGGATCATAGATTTGGGGAGCCATGCTATCCTCATCTATGTCGCTGAGCTGTTAAGTGAAGAACCACCGTGTTAGATGAGATGGTAATGGCTAGACGGAAGAACTAGAGTATACGTCATACACAGAAAATAAACAGGTACCTTTGGGCACTTGCTCTCTATGAACATGCCGTAGGTGATGGTGAAGCCACGCTTCCTATCCTTCACCTTGACAATGTCCTTGAGGCGGAGCTTAACGGAGTCGCTCGACAAGTTGTCCTCGGAGATGCGGAGGCTATCCTTCCTCTCGTTGGTATACTCGTGCATCAACTTCAAGCGGTGCTGTAGAGGCTGGATCCGCCTGACGAACCAACACATGGCTAGGTCCAATCCGGTCAGACCCATATCTACAAACCAATCTATCCGCCTTATAGCGTGGGAAGCATCGATGTCGGAGGGAAGGGAGGCCTGGGATCTCCATGTAGAGGCTTTGCCGGCAGCTTCATCGACGAAGTCCGGGTATGTTACTTATCGGTCGGCCAGAGGGATATCTGGTCCATAGAAGTACGTCTGCTGCCAATTCTTGCAGGACTCGTGGCCGACGATGTCGGGGAACCGGTGGCTAGGCCGGATCTTAGAACTAATGGTGCCACGATTCCTAAGCTCGTCCTTGCCGGCTCCGGCTTCGCACTTGAAGGTGAAGAAATAGATGAAGAGATCTAGCCTAGGCCTAATCCCTAAATAACCCTCGCAAAGCGCCGCGTAGTTGCTAAGCGCTAAGATGCTTTTGGGGGAGAGATTCTGAGGCTATACTCGGTAATGGTTGAGGACAGCAAGGAAAAAGTTGGAGATGGGCAGGGAGACGCCGCGTACCATTTGAGCTTTGAGGTACACCTTCTCTCCGGCTTAGGGAGAAGGGGTGACCTCGCCGGCCGGTGCCGCCCGCCAGACGAGCCCCTCCGTCGCGGGGAGGTAGCCCTCGTTGATCAGTTCTTTGATATTGCGGTCCGTAATATCCGAACCGCGCCAATCGCCCTTGTGGGAGTCATACTCCTCCTCCAGCAGATCCAGCGCCGCTGGGTTATGGTTGCCGCCGGTGGTTTCAACCACCGCGGATTTGGGAATAACCAATCCCTCTAGGGGCACGATGACGGTGCTCGCTGGCTTCGCTGCGACATCGCCTGACGCCGCCATGGAGGGGGAGGAGATGCTGCTAGCCATTGGGAGTTTTCGATGGTGACTGGGAGAGATTAAGGGGCTAGGGTTTTTTGCACAGGTGTGCGGAGAGCTCGAGGAGGCGCTTGTTAGAGGAAGAAGATGATGCAGAGGAGAATGAGGTGAAAAAGTAAATTTTCCACCACTGTTACTATCTATGACCTCCGGCATCAAGATTCGTGTAGCATGATTGAACGGTTGTCGAGTAGGCGACGTGTGCGGGGACGTGCATGGAAATTTCTCCACGTTACCAACCGTCTCCGCCAACGGTTCGTATCGCTCGCGCGGAAAAAATGGACGTGATTGCGTTCTCTGCATGTGTGAGTTACGAGGCGTTGCTGACCTATGTCTATGTCGCCCTAGCTGTCACTGGCAGGTGAACCATCACATCGGAATATTCCGGCATGGACGGATCCAATCCAGCTACAGAAGAGTACGATAGAAGATTCAGCAATTCTTCGACTTACATATTGAAGATGGAGAAAACCTTGCTGGGTTCTTGGGAGAGGACTACAAGATATTGCTTGACGATTTGCCGACATCCATCTAGACGGATAATTCAAAATGAAGAGGCAAGACGGTGCAAGATCTCGGAGTTCTCCGGGGGCTACTGTTGGGGATATGCTATATGGGTATCCTCATAGCATGTCCTCTATCCGGATAACCCGGGTGGCCCATAGTTGGTAGCAAGGCCCATGGACTGCTGGGCGGCCCAGTTAGATGGATCCAGAAGGGAGGCCCATGGTAGATAGAGGAAGGCTACAGAGGAGTCACCGACGTACCCGAAGCCTTGGAGTGCAAGACACGCTAGACTAGTTATAGACAGTGTAGGAATCTGTAACCTATCCGGAAAGGACTTCTCCTATAACCCTCGGACCTGGCGACTATATAAGTCGGGCCTATGGGAGCCTTTAGGTCACAATCATAGACAATCTCAGACAACTTCACATAACCTCGCACAGCGAACCAATCCCTGTAACTCGGCGTATTGACATTATAGTGATTTATAGCAGGAGTAGGATTCTGCCACCGTTGTGGGATCTAAACCTGGGTAAGTTGTGTTACCTCATACCCATCAACCGTCCGCCTTCCCCCACGTCTCTAAACACGCACTATGAGGACCCCTCCATGGCGTACTCATCGTCAATACCACGACACTGTCGTAGTGCCTTAGATGTCATTGCGAGTTTCACAATGCCGGTAGATATTGTATCTATGCATAACTTTTTTTTGCAGGAAGTTTTGAATGGTATGGTTCATGTTCATGTGATGTATGTGTGTAATCCATACGTGATCTGTGAATCACGGTTTTTGTCAGCCGGCTGGAGCCTAGGTGCTGTCATATTATTGTATAACGACCTGCGTGTCGGATTCTCCATGTAATTTACTTTACTAAGCTAGTGTAGCTGTTTGGAGAATCTGGATGACATGCAAGGCGATGTACATGTCGGCGACATGGAGTAAGACGGCAAGTGACAAGAGTTGGCACGAGCCGGACTACAGGCTTTGTTGAGATGGAGATCGCCATGAAGAGAGCCATACCATTTCACATTATGATTATTTTATTATGTGTTATTGTTATGTCTCTATTTTAACTCTATTAGATAGTCGGTAAAATTTAATCCCTCAAAGAAGGTCTAGTCGGTTTTCCCGCCAGTGTTTGCCCCATCACAAGTCGGACATTTTTGGTAGTGGGCTCATAAAATTGAGGTGCTGCCAATTCTTTCCAACTAGGTGGGTTTGAGTCGGACTATTACTGCAGAAACACTCGGTAAGCTAGACGGGTCTATCACAACGGTTGTGGGGCTCGGGGAAAAGTCGGATGGGAGCCGGGGCATGTGATTCCACCCGTCCAACAAGAGTCGTATGAGATACGATTGATAAGGAGTTGTCTACCTAGATCACTTGGAGGCTAGCGGTGATGCTAAAGCTCACTAGCTGAATTGCTTATTTAGGATCCTGAATCACCAAGTAACCATCGGAGGGGTGTTGGTTCTAGTGGGAGCATAAAATATTAAAGTGTTTAATATGCTTGCTCTTTTATTAATACATGTCTTAAGTGTTTAGCATATTTTCTGTTGTAGATCATGGCACCAAGTAGCAGTCACTCTCAGATATCCGGTTTTGCATTGAGAACCATTCTTGAGAAAGATAAACTGAACGACACTAATTTTACCAACTGGTATCGAAATATAAGAATTGTTCTGAAACAAGAAAAGAAGGACCATGTCCTAGACAACCCACTTCTAGATGAGCCGAATGAGAATGCGACTGTCGCTGCCACTAATGCCTACCGTCGGGCTAAGGATGAGTCCACGGATATTAGCTGTCTTATGCTTGCTCACATGGAACCGGACTTGCAAAAGCAGTTCGAGAATGTTGAGGCCTACGATATGATCGAATGCCTCAAAAGTATGTTCCAGGCTCAGGCGAAAACTCAGAGGTATCAAGTCTCTCAGGATTTCCTGAGTTGCAAGCTTAAGGATGGTGATCCAGTGAGTCCGCATGTGATCAAAATGGTTGGTTATGTGCAGTCTCTAGAGAGGCTTGGCTACCCCATTAGCGAAGAGTTCGCTACGGATATAATTCTGAACTCTCTTCCTAGTGCATATGGGCAGTTCATTTCGAACTACCACATGCATGGTATGGATAAGAAGCTCACTGAATTACATGGGATGCTCAAGCAGGCAGAGGCGGATCTCAAGAAGGGCGCCAGTCAAGTGTTGATGGTGTAGAATAAGGCTAAGTTCAAGAAGAGTTCTTGGACTAAGAAGAAGTCTAAGTCGGGAGGAAAGCAGGCTCAGGACCTGATCCCAAGCGCTTCCTTAGGGACTAAGCCATCTCCTTCAGCCGGATCCACTTGCTTCTACTGCAAGGCGGATGGCCACTAGAAGAGGAACTACAGCAAATATTTGGTTGATAAAGCCAAGAGGTGGAGGTATGACTTCTGACTCAGGTACACTTGTTTGCAATGTTATAGACAAATATCTTGCTGATGCACCTAATAGTTCTTGGCTATATGATACCGGATCAGTTATTCACATCTGCAACTCGTTGCAGGGACTGGTAAGAACTAGGAGCGTAGCAAGAGGCGAGGTTGATATTTGAGTCGGCAACAAAGCAAGAGTTGCTGCCTTGGAGGTCGGCATGATGCAACTTCATTTACCTTCCGGATTCATTATGGAACTGGATAATTGTTATTATGTTCCAGTGCTCAGTCGAAACATTATTTCTGCTTCATGTTTGATGAGAAAAGGCTATGAGTCGAATATCAAGAAAAATGGTTGTTTTTTGTATTTGAATGATATGTTTCACGGCTTTGCACCCGTCCAGGACGGATTATTTATTTTGAATCTTGATGGTGAGTCAGTTTATAACATAAATGTTAAAAGGTTGAAACCAAATGATCTGAATATGACTTACTTTTGGCACTATCGTCTTGGTCATATAAGTTGGAAACGCATGAAGAAGCTACATGATGATGGACTCCTAACTTCGTTCGACTTGGAGTCGTTCGAGACATGTGAATCTTGCCTACTCGGCAAAATGACCAAGACCCCTTTTGCAAAGAGTTGCGAAAGGGCGTCCAACTTGTTGGGACCAGTACATAGTGATGTATGTGGACCAATTAGAACGACAGCCAGGGGTGGTTATGAGTACTTGATTACCTTCACTGATGATTTGAGTCGGTATGGATATATCTACTTGATGAAACATAAGTCAGAAGTCTTTGAAAAGTTCAAAGAATTCCAGAATGAAGCACCAAATCAACTCGACAAGAAAATAAAGTTTCTTCGGTCGGACCGAGGAGGCGAGTACATGAGCCAAGTTGGACATCTAAAAAGTTGTGGAATAGTTCCTCAACTTACTCCGCCAGGAATGCAACAAAGGAATGGTGTTTCGGAAAGGCAGAATCGGACCTTGTTGGACATGTTACGGTCAATGATGAGTCAGATAGATCTGCCTTTATCATTTTGGGGTTATTGTCTAGAAACAGCGGCGTTCACACTAAACAGAGTATCATCAAATCGGTAGAGAAGACACCGCATGAGATGTGGATAGGCAAAAAGCTGAGTTTGTCTTTTCTTAAGATTTGGGGTTGTGAAGCATTTGTCAAGCGACCTCAGTCGGACAAGCTTACGGCCAAGTCGGATAAGTGTATTTTCATGGGGTATCCAAGGGAAACTTTGGGTTACTACTTCTACAACCAAGAAGAGGGCAAAGTGTTTGTCCCTCGGAACGGTGTCTTCCTTGAGAAAGAGTTTCCCAGTCAGGGAGTCAGTGGGAGAACGATGCAGCCCAAAGAATTTCGAGAGCAACCGGCTAGTAGCGAGTCGGAAAAAACCTTGGAGGTCGAGCCGGCAGCAGCACCGGTACTATGAAGATCGGCAAGATTACGAAGTGTTCGTGATGTATTACTGTTAGACAGTGATGAGCCGGAAAATTATTCGAAAGCGATGGTGGGATCTGATTCCAAGTCATGGCTTGGAGCCATGAGATCCGAGTTAAAGTCCATGGATGAAAATCAAGTTTGGAACTTGGTTGATCTTCCAGACGGTGCAAGACCCGTTCAGTGCAAATGGGTCTTTAAGAAGAAAACTGATGTGGATGGAAATGTTTCCATCTATAAAGCACGCCTTGTCATGAAGGGGTTCCGACAAGTTCAAGGAGTTGATTACGACGAGACTTTCTCACCTGTAGCGATGCTTAAACCAGTTCGGATCATGTTAGCGATAGCACCCTATTTCGACTATGAGATATGGCAGATGGATGTCAAAACAGCTTTCCTTAACGGAAATTTAACCGAGGACGTGTATATGATACAGCCCGAGGGTTTTGTTGATCCAGCTAATGCTGACAAAGTGTGCAAACTTCAGAAATCCATTTATGGGTTGAAGCAAGCATCTTGGAGTTGGAGTATTCACTTTGATGAGGTAGTCAAATTGTTTGGGTTCATCAAGAGTGATCATGATTCTTGTTTATACAATAAGTTTAGTGGGAGCAAAGTAAACTTTCTAATCTTATATGTGGATGACATATTATTGATTGGAAATGATGTTCAAATGTTGCAAGAAACCAAGGAATCATTGGAAAGGAGTTTCTCGATGAAAGACTTGGGTGAGGCAACATATATCCTCGGAATCCGGATCTATATAGATATATCAAGACGGCTTATTGGATTGAATCAGGGTACTTATTTGGACAAAGTGTTGAAGAAGTTCAACATGGAATCGTCTAAGAAAGGGTTCTTACCAATGTCCCATGGTGTAAAACTTAGCAAGACTCAGTGTCCTTCGACAACTGATGAGCAAAGTCGGATGAGTGCGATTATGTATGCTTCTGCAGTCGGATCCATCATGTATGCCATGATTTGTACTAGGCCGGATGTTTCATATGCTCTGAGTGTTGTGAGCAGATACCAGGCTGATCCTGGAGAAATCCACTGGACAGCGGCTAAAAATATCCTAAAGTACTTGAGAAGGACTAAGGATATATTTTTGGTTTATGGTGGTGAAGATGAACTCAGTGTAAAGGGTTACACATATGCGAGTTATCTTACCGACTCTGGTGATTCTTGTTCGCAATCCGGATACGTGTTTATTATAAACAGAGGTGCTGTGAGCTGGAAGAGTTCCAAGCAAGAGACTGTGTCTGCATCTACAATAGAGGCTGAGTATATTGCCGCCTCGGAGGCAGCAAAGGAAGCTGTTTGGATGAGGAATTTCCTCATGGATCTTAGTGTGGTTCAGGGCTCGTCCAATCCGTTAGACGTGTATTGTGACAACAATGGTGCTATTGCACAAGCCAAGGAACCTAGACAACACCAGAAGAACAAGCACATACTCATGCGGTACCATCTGATTCGCCAATTCATGGATCAGGGTGATATCAAGTTATGCAAGGTACACATGGATCCAAATATTGCGAATCCGTTGACAAAGCCGTTACCACAGCCGAAGCATGAGGCGCACCTGAGAGCCATGGGCATTATATGACTAGACATGTGATGTCGGAAGATTGACTCTAGTGCAAGTGGGAGACTGTTGGGAATATTCCCTAGAGGCAATCATGTATGATGATATTTCCCATTGTATCCATAAAGTTATTAAGCTGTCCTTGTATTAGCATCTGATGTATATCATTGAATATGTGATTCGGTTGTGGAACTATACATTCATGTTGTTTGTACTAAATGTCCTTGGTCATTGAGGTTGTGTTGGACACACAACTTAGACCAATGTGAAAGTCGGCTTGATGACTCTGTTCCACTTGTCATGGGCATGGAGATGCTATTCCGACTTACACAGATTCGGCTAAAGAGTTTAGCGAGTCGGATTGACCCATATTGAGGTACAATGAACAAGTTATCATTTGTATATCTCAATCAATGTAATCCTTAGACCCGAGGTTATTGCATAGTCCAAGTTGAGGATTACTGACTTAGGTTCTGTCAATCGCTGATCCGTAACTAGGCAGTTATAAAGGCAGAGTTCGGGTCGACTGAGAATCAAGCTGCGTGATGTGAATAACCAAGATGGGATTTTGCCCCTCTACTTGGAGAGATATTCTCTGGGCCCTCTCGGATGATATGATTCAGAAAGCATGGCCATGCACGACTCGGTTAAGTGTTAACCGAGGCGATTGACTAAGAATTAGTCGGGTGAATCACTTATCTCAGATCGAGAAGAGAGTTATACTATTTAAGGGATGACAAATATTTGCCTATAGTCTGACAAGGTATATCGTGAGCCAGAAGGGACTCGGACGCAAGTCGCATTTGAAAGGCAAGTGGTCATGACTCTTTGGTACTTGGGAGTCAGCACGTTCTGCTAGGAGCCGCTACTGACTCATCGATTGAGAGTCGTACTCTAATCGTGTCCAAGTTGCCAAGAGCCTGCGGGGTCACACACTTAAGAGTGGGGAAAAGTTTGGATAGGATCTGAACCGGATATCTGGTTGGGTTAGACCCGAGCCGGATTTGGACTGAGTCAGTGAGTCGGACTCATGGTGACTAGTGTTATATGGGCTTTAGTGAATGGTCCACGAAAATGGAGCCCATTTTCACTCCCTATATATAGTGGAGCACAGTAAACCAGAAGGGTTAATCGTTGATCGGTTAGGTCATTCCATGTGTTGGAAACCCTAACTCCACATCGGTCCTGCCGTCGTATCGAACCTAGCAGTTCGCCGCCGGTGCTCCTCATTGTACTTGTGGATACTAGCAGAGGTGTTGTACGATCAGCACCAGGACAATCGGATAGCAAAGGACTGCACTACATCAACTGGCGCGCTTCATCAGTAATCCGCAACTGCGCGTCTAGTGGTAAACCTCGTGGACTTCTACCTCAGCTAGATCTTGGGATCACCATGTTAGAGGAAATAGTTTTGTTTTATCTCTACGTGGACTAACAGTAAGACATCTTTAAAAATGCTTAAAGATGTTATTTTTCCTAGGTTTGGTGTGCCTAGATATCTCATGACTGATGGAGGTTCTCATTTTATTCATGGCGGTTTTAGGAAGCCTCTTGCTAAATATGATGTTAACCATAGAATTGCTTCACCTTATCACCCCCAAACCAGTGGTCAAGTAGAACTTTCCAATAGGGAAATTAAATCTATCTTGTAGAAGACTATTCATAGATCTAGGAAGAATTGGGCTAAAAAGTTGAATGACGCTTTATGGGCTTATAGAACTGCTTATAAAAATCCTATGGGAATGTCTCCTTACAAAATGGTTTATGGGGAAGCTTGTCACTTGCCTCTAGAATTATAACACAAAGCTTATTGGGCAGTGAAGGAACAGAATAGATATTTTAAACTTGCTGGTGAGAAAAGATTGCTTGACTTGAGTACCTTAGATGACTAGAGAAGTGAAGCTAATGAAAATGCTACTCTTTAAGGAAAAAGTAAAAAGATGGCATGATAGGAGAATTCTCAAAAGGGAGTTCTATATTAGTGAGAAAGTTCTTTTGTATAGGTCTTGTCTCAGATTTTTTGCAGGAAAACTACTCTCAAAATGGGAAGGACCTTTCGATATTGAGGAGGTGTATCGTTCAGGCGATATTAAAATATCCTCCTTGAGGGACAACACTACACAAGTGGTGAATGATCAAAGGCTCAAACATTATATTTCTGGAGATTTTTACAATGAAGACGTTGATATTATTCAAATGGTAACTCCGGAAGAATTTATTAAAAACCGAACTCCAGAATCTGCAGAGTCCGTCTTTGAATAGGTAAAAGTGCTCCAAACTGAAGGTTCATGAAAACCTTATCTTTTTATATTTTTGATGTTTTTATTACATACAGAAGGTTACGAGATGAATCAGAGGAGGAAACGGAGCCCAGGTGGGCCACACCCACCCTAGGCGCGAGGCCCAGCTGGTCGCGCTTACAGGGGGTGTGAGCCCCCTGGAGTCCATCTCCGCCTCGTTTTCACAGTGTACCTTCCTTATGTCATATAACTTTGTAATATATAACCCCCCGGATCCCCCGAGGTTCGTATGTCGTGTTTTAGTTTCAATATATTTCTGTCAGGAAATCTCCTCAAGTTTAGAGCACCATGGTCTCCGCCAATGACAAAGGCAAGAAGCCCATGGAAGATGATCCTCAAAACCCCAAGGAGGAGGAGATCTTGGTTGGGGATGAAGAACACATGAAGGAGGAAGAGCATCTGGACACCCGCACTACCGTTGCAAGCAGTGGAGTGGTGGGAAACACTACCAAACTTAGGAGGACAGCACAGATGTCTATAGGAGGGGAAACCCCCTTCAAATCCTCGCTCCACGGTCACTTCCTTCACGCACCAAGAACCCCTTCCATACTCTCATAATTGAGAAACAATACCAAAAGGTGCCCCAAGGGATGTTCCCCTTTGTTTGGGATCTGCCTCGTTCTAACCATGAAGGGAAGGAACATACTAAGAAGGAAGAGTGGGGAAGGAATAACAAGGACTGGGATTCTCGGTCCGACATGATCATGAACTGCATTGAGCATAATTCAGAGTTGATTTGTACTCTAATCTTTTTAGATTGAGGATTTGAGGGAACTGATTGAAGATCTTATCAAGAGAACACCACCACCACCGAAGGAGTAATTCATCATCAGGTTTGGCATTCCCTTGGCTTGTTCCAAGCTTGGGGGAGTGCCGCGGTATCACATCATTATCTTTTATCTTTTACCTTTTTAGTAGTTTCATATCTTGGGTAGATAAGTTATCTTATAGGTTGGTTTGCATTGTGGAAGTATCTCTCCTTTAGTTGGTTATCTATGTATCCCTTGGTGTGAGTGCCTTTATGGAATATTAATGAGAACTCTCATCTCTTACTTTTTGCACTTCTAATTTTAGTTTGCAATCTCTATTATATGATGGATCTTGTTGATCAGTATTGGTATCACTTTGGAAGCATCAAGTAGATCTAAATTGGTTTTGGCAAACCGAGCTCTGGTCAGTAGCAACACCTTTGAGGTTTGAAAGGAAAAGAGAAAAATCTTACACGTATTTTGTATCATTTATTTTCTTTCTTGATTGGCTCATAAGCTTAGTATTCTTTATTTAAGATCTTTGTGTCTTCAAGGAAGAATGCATGTTTGGCTTTATTACTTGTATGTTTGCTTGTTTCCTCAACTCTTTTGCTTGCTACCCAGCCTTGCTAGCCAAAAACCTGTTTTGAGAAGGCATACTTCTCATGCATCCAACCCCTTCAAACCAAAACCTGTGCCATTTGTGTCCACCCTATCTACCTATTAGCATTATTGTTGTTCCAAGTAAATTCTGAAGCTTCATCTATCTTTTGAATTAAAAAATATTTTGTTATGTGAAAACTAGTTAGTAAAGATCTCACGAACTTGATGGCACACCTTGTTTTCTTTCCCGTATAAACTTGAACCATTGTGTCATCGAAGTTGTATATGCTTGCACCGATACGTTGGAATTAGCAGAACCGTGCTTTCACGGGGAACGCTTTAAACATTGCACATGTACATTGTACACTATCATGCTCTTTTGTTTGCGGATGTCGTTGGTGTGAAATAAAAGGGGAGCTTGTAAGTCCATGGAGTTATGTATGTGTGTTAGAGAAAAGCCTGGGTCGCTAGCCTAAGCCATGCCTAATAATGGTGGAAACTTGCAGTATAACCATAGTGAGCAATCTGTGAAGCATCCTCAATAAAAACCTATGCAAATAGCAAATAAAAAGATCGTTGAGATGCTCACTGTCATTTTGATTATGTGATAGATCCTGTATCATGTGAAAGGGGTACCCCATTGGCGGTTCATTATGATACGCATGTACTTACAATGACAAGAAATTATCGGTAACTAAAGTTGAGTAGCATGAGAAGTGGCCCTCATACTCAAGGGACATGAGATTGCCAACTTATATTTCGGTAAGCATATACTCCATCTTTGTTCACTTTAACCTTAATCACCTCAAGATGCTTATGATAGGGGCAATGAGAGCTCAAAACTAGTAAGTACCATAATCTTTTCGAAGCTCTTTATGAACTTGAAATCTCTGCTTCCCTCTATGAAGGGCCCTTTCTTCTACTTCTAAGTTGAGTCAGTAAACCTACTTTCTCTCTATCTCCAGCAAGCATATGAGTTGTTGTGTTTGAAGCATTCTTATGATGATTTATTCAATCATGTTCTTTATCTTCCTTGTTTGCACTAAACTCTTATCTAAATGAGTATTACTTTGAAAGCTATCATTGTGAAAAACCTTGTATGTCTGAGCAAAGAATACTCCTGTTGTAAACCTCTTTACAAAAGCTTTGCTTGAAGACTGTTTGCCAGCTATTCTCTAACCAAGAACAAAGTTTGTCAATCCCAATTATGATTTATCTCTATCCATTTTTATTGTGACTCCCATACTTGTTGCAATCTAAGTTATATAATGGTGAGTTTCTTTCTTCTGTGAGTTGTGTATTGGTAAGTGTGATGATTCTTGTCTGTATTCTTTTTTGGACACTTCACTCCATAAATTTGTGGACATGTTTACTAAGCTAAGTTTTCGCTTGGTGACAAGCGAAGGTCTAAGCTTGGGGGGAGTTGATACGTCCAATTTGCATCACCATTCTATATCATAATTTGCCTCTATTCATTGATATATTTCATATTAAGAGGTGTTACTTATGTATTTTCATCTGTTTTTGCATGTTGTATGATTCTTGGAGGATGAACTGCCGGAGTCAGGATTCTGATGGAAAAAGCGGTGTTTTGATGAAATTTCGCGAAGATCAGAAAATTAACAGAAAAACTACGGAAAATCCTATTTTCCCAGAAGACGAAGGATGCCAGAAGGGGGGCTGAGTTGGGCCACAGGGGGCCCACACCCCTAGGCGCGGGCCACCCTAGGCCACGCCTACAGGGGTGTGGCCACCCTGGCCCTCCTCTGGCTCCGCCCTCTCTCCTATATCTTCTCCTCGAAACCCTAATACATGGGGAGCGACCACAGAAACATTCCACCGCCTCTACAGGACGGAAAACACTGAGAGAGAAAGAGCTCTCTGGCAGATAGATTTGTGCCGGGGAAATTCCTTCCCGGAGAGGGGAGATTGTTGCCATCAACACCATCATCAAGCTAGACTTCATTGGGATCATCATGATCATCATCCACACCATCATCTCCACCATCACCATCACCACCACTCCATCCCGCTGTAACAATTGTGTTGAATCTTGCATAGTTCTTAGGGGAAACTTTCCCGGTGTTGATTACTATTGTAGTTGATGCTTGTGAGTGGAACCATTGAATTATTGTTTATGTTCATATTTTTATCCATCATCATATAATCTTTGATATTGATCCATATGATGTCTCGTGAGTAGTTCGTTTAGTTCTTGAGGACATGGGAGAAGTCATGTTGTTAGTAGTGGAATTGTGTTGAGGTATTATTCAATGGTTTAATATTTAAGTTGTGGTGCTATTCTTATAGTGGTTTCATATTTTATGGGCCTAGGGGAATGCATTGTGTATTTGGATACTAATTGTGGGGTTGCCGGAGTGACAGAAACCTGAACCGCCATTATGAAACTATTGCACAAGGGAGTGTAGGATCTCAGAGTTTAAGGTTGTGGTTAGGTTTATATCTTAATTGATTTCTTGTAGTTATGGATTCTTGCAAGGGGTTTAATCACAAGTATGTATTAGTCCAAGTAAGGTCAGTACATTCGCACAGGTTCACCCACACAACAATTATAAAACCAAAGAATACTACTCAGCTACATGAAACGAAAGCACTTGACAATATTCCCATGTGTCCTCGAGAACGTTTGGTCCTCATTAGTATTTCCACCGGCTTGTCCTTTGCTAAGAAAGGATTGGGCCACTTGCTGCAATTGTTTGCTGTTTTATTTACTTGCACTTTATTTCCTTGCTTTATCAGAAAACCCCTAAAAATCCGTTTGCTAAGTATTTACAGAGATTTCCGGCTCCATGCCACTAGACAACACCTTCTGCTCCTCGTTGGGATCGACACTCCTATTTATCGAAAGTACTACGATACACCCCCTATACTTGTGGGTCATCACCCACGTACACGTCTTCTTCCTAATACCGCCGCACTTCTATATTTGAATCAATGCGGTGGCGAGCGTTGTTTGGCGAGAGAGATCTGCGCCTTGGAGGCTCACGGCTTCTGCGCGGCGGAGTCGGATTGCTGATTCTCCTCTCACCATTGCCACCTCCGCCCTGCGGCTTCCATGGCTACGATAAGATCCTTCATGGTCGCTGCCTGGAGGCGATGGTGGCCCTGGTGGATTGCTTCCGGCTGGGTTACGTGGTGGTGGTGGAGCCTCATTATGATGAATCCGATGTTGATTTCTTCGGGCTCCGTCCCTACTTGATTCAGGACGGTCCGGATCATCTCTTCGCCTGGCGTTACCAGCCGAACGACTTGGTGGTGGCATTCTTAGGCGATCCTGTTCTCACTGGCGGCGCACTTCCGGGTCTTCTCTATGGCGGTTGTTTTGCCGATGATGGCCCTGATGGGGAACCATTGCCCTGATGGCGTCTTCGGACGCAGCCGGAAAAACACTTGACTAGTCACGTGTCGGCCTGCGAGCCTGACCGTTTGAGCCGGTCCTTGAATTTTCTTCTTCTTCCTGGGGATGATAGCGTTGATCTGTATCCCTGTGGGGTCTTTCGTCAGCGCTTTGGTTAGCGCTAGTGTGGCAGAATTCCAACTTTGAGGCCAGCTTGCCACTAAATGACGTGTCCATTTTCTGCTGCTTCAATCCTTTGTCTAGCAACGCAATGCATTCCCGGACCTGCTCTAGGCTGGCCCGAGCTGCTGCAGCATTTTCCAACGGCATGTTGTAGACTCGGATCTTCTCTCCAGATTTTCCGTTGAATAGATCTTTGTGGATATCCGGGTTCTTATTGGCAAGAACCGGACCTCCCCTTGTCTTGTTTGGTAGTCGCTTGAAATATGACTGATATTTGGCAGGGTCACTATCTATTTGCTATTTAAGCTCGACGATGCGTGCGACCTCTTCGAGTAAAAACAAGTGGTGTTTTTCTAGGTCCTCAGCCCTTTTCTCCAGTGCATCCAGATTAACATCAGAAGCCGTTGGGATTGGAATTGTGAGAGCATCTCGGTAAATTTCACATGCACCCTTGGTGATGATGTGTCCATCCACGGGAGGGTCGATTGGCATGGTATTAATCGGATCTCCATCATGATTCTCCATCTTGATCTCTTCATCAACTTTTTCTTCGTCAGTTTCCTCGATGTCTGGCTCTGACGGTGTCGGATTCTTGTTCTTCTTCTTTGACTGCCCAGTAGCCTTGACATGCGTACTGGTGGCAAAGAAGGATTTCGGTCGGTACCGAGAGATAAACTTCCATCAGTACTTTTTGTAGTAGTTGGCTTGTGGACCTCAGACGAATCTCTGGTGTCCATGTCATCCTACGAGGTGTAGTTTTCATCCATGCTATCATATGGACTAGGGGGAGTCTCTGGCTCACCTTGCGTTGGTTTGGAGGGGTATTCTTCTTCATACTCTTCCATCTCCTTCTCTAAGTCCTGAAGTTCTTGTGATGTAATTGACTCCTGAGGGGATCCAGGAAAGTCGGCGTTTTCTTCGATCGCATCGAGAACCGAGTCATTCCTGGCTCCAGCATCGACATAGTCAGATCCAGAGCTTATGTGGTATATGAAACAGTTCTTCTTCTTGTTCATGTTCTTGAGGTAGTGGTACATCTAGGTTTCCGCCTCCTCCATCTCAAACCTTTCCTTGATATCAGCGATTGCTTCATAATTAATGTAGGGGTGTTTTGTCATCTTCTTTATCTTGTTCCTCAAGAGTGCTTTTTCTGCTACGGCATCGGCACAGACGGATCTATAGCGGATATATTATTCATCCGTGTATCTGATCTCAACTGGGAGATCATATCCGGATTTTAGTTCCACCAATTCTTCCACTACAGGATCTTGAACTCTTCCACCTCTGTGGACAGAGCAGATCCGGATTTTTGTTCCACCATGGTCATCACCTCAAGGTAGGTTGGGTGGGTTCAGCAAAACTGAGGTAGATATCAATCTCGCCGATGGACATGATCGTGTAGGTTGTCACGGTCTTGCTAGCCAGAGTCCAAGTATAATCGAGAAGAACGAGAGGGACATCACTAGCGTAGACCACGCGACCCATAGTGATTGTTTTGCCGATTCCTGCATGCACAGATTCCTCCTGGAGCGAAGCTCCAAAATCCACCCGCCCCACGATGGGCGCCAACTGTCGTCGAATTGTCGACAAGTTTGCCATAGGGGGTCATGACGGTGTTGAGAAGATGGGGTGTGAGACGTCGGATGTTCCGGTAACGGTGAGCACAAGTTTACCCAGGTTCAGATCCCACTGCGGTGATCAGATTCTACTCCTGCTAGCAATTCAGTAATATATCGGCGAGAGCTGGATGTTACAGCGGATTACAAGAGAGGTTCGCCTATGCGAGTTTTGATTGTGGTTATTGCCCTAAAGGCTCCCAGAGGGCCGGTTATATAGTCACCGGGACCTAGGGTTACAGGAGAGACCTATCCGGCTACGTTACAGAGTTGGTAACTAGATACAACTTGGACTACAAGTAATACTATAGGCCTAAGTCGGTAACTCTTCTGGGCCTTATCGTAGACGGAACTGGCTCCTCCTCTTTCTCTGACTAGGCCGCCCGTAAAGCAGAGCTCTAACCTGTTGGTGGTCCACCCTGGTTAGTGAGTCCTATGGGTATACCCGGAAAGTATATACCCAACAAGCTTCGCTTGGGAAGTTTCTCAAACGGTCAAGCACGCCGGCAATAACCATCTCTCGGGCTCCTGTAGTAGAAAAGGGGGCAGGAAGGTAGATCAGAGATAGATGATCTCAAAGGTACCACATGCACGGGGAGAGGGGCAGCGAGAGGGCAACCTTTTGCTCAAGCTAGACAATGGCCGAACGGGCCATTTCTTCTTCGTGTGGCCAGCTGAGAGATAAGGAGGGGAGGGGGATCTCCGGGTGAGTTAGTGGGGGTGAGGGAGTGAAATGAGGACAGTGGGGAGCGTCGTACTAGCCTCTCTCTTTATAAATCAAAGGGAGAGGTACATGGTGGACCTTGCTCATGGGAGAGCTTGGGGGTGGGCAGGGGTTGTGGTTGGTCGATATGGGCGGTGTTGGGAGGTGGCGGGGGACCTGGTGTCGTGTAGAGAGCAGAGAGGGAGTGGGGGTGCTGTAATAGAAATAAAATGACTAGGTAAGGATTTGCCCTTGCTTCCCTCTCCTACTAGAACATGGGACAAGAAATAGGGTTAGCTACAGTGGTCAGCTACAATGTGTCTCGACCAGAGTTGATAATGGTGCTGAGGAGTAGTGTTTGATAAGATTTGAAGGAAGTAAGATGGGTTTAGGAGTGGTCCTTGCATAATGTTCAAGACAACCATATATGATGATCATGAGGAAATCCTCATATTTTGATCAAGATAAGATAGTTTGATGATGCTAGAAGATGGAGGTGGTCAAGAGACACCTCCTATAAGTATTTTAGATTTTTCTAAGGAGTTTTAGTCCTCTTATTGTTATTTATTCAAAGAGTGCAAAAATGATTTCTATGGGCTCATTTATTGTTTTTACATTATACAATGTTGGATTTTGATGTGATATGGTCTGAATACCATAACACACATTGGGGAATCTTGTTAGAATTTATTTAGATGGAAAAGTATTTTTAAGGAATAATTTTATGTTTCTGCCATTTAAGAAAAAGAGCAAAAAGAGATGATAAAGCATCTCAAAAATATTTATTTTCGAGATGGGAAGATAGGATATGATATATAGTCATAAAATGTGCCTTGAGTTGATAAAGTATTTTGGATAAAAACAAACTTGTCTTTATGGAAAAGTTTTGGGATTTCTATTTTCGTGCCCTTGGTTCCTTAGTTGTACTCACTTTCCCTAGCCACTTAACTTTTCCTCACTTTTGCCCACCTCCTATTATGAAACTCTCGCACGGTCTGAAACTTGTTGTCCATCAGCCTTGCCGTTACATGCTGATAAGTGGGTCCGCATTCAGTCGGGTCCCGTAGTGGACCCTCGCCGTTACGTGCTAACAAGTGGAGTTGCGGTCTGTCAGGTCCCGTAGTGGACCCTTGCCGTTATATGATGACAAGTGGGGCCACGTCAGGTTCGTTCCCGTAGTGGACACCTCTCTCCACTTATCCAGATCAGCATGGGACCCATAGCTTATCCACGTGAGTGTCAGACCTACAGCTTATCCACGTGAGCCAGCCCCGTTCCCGCGCCCATGCCATTGCCTCCCCTTTCTTCTTCTTCTCTAGCGATGGTGGCCCTTCTCCGACGACAGTGGCCCTTTG
Organism: Avena sativa; assembly: GCA_916181665.1. Classification (NCBI taxonomy): domain Eukaryota; kingdom Viridiplantae; phylum Streptophyta; class Magnoliopsida; order Poales; family Poaceae; genus Avena; species Avena sativa. Next base: position 113,099,978 of record OV702298.1, read on the forward strand.
TCGAGCTTGACATTGGCCTCTAGTTTGTCCTGGCCATAGTATGGTGCCGTCCCGTTGACCCGTATGAACGATGGCAATGGCAACCGTGCGCAGAGAATGTTAGATATCGCACCAAAATGTTCCGATTAGACGGGGTCGCTTGCTGTGGAAAATGCAGACGGCGAGCCGTTCCGCTGATTTAATTGGTTTATCGAGTTAATGTCTCGGTTGCAATCAAGTAAAAGAGTGTTTACAATTAAAAATTGTGGAGATGGATGTATAATAAATAAGAAAATTCCACAACTCTTGAACACTTTAAAATTATCAAAATTATACAACTCTCAATGTACAAGAGTGTTTATAATTGACACAACTCTTGAACACTTTCAAATTAAAAAAAGTATACAACTCTTAATGTACAAGAGTGTTTATAATTGACACAACTCTTGAACACTTTCAAATTAAAAAAATTATACAATCTTAATGTAAAAGAGTGTTTATACTTGACACAACTCGTGAACACTTTAAAATTAAAAAAATGTAACTCTTAATGTAAAAGAGTGTTTATAAGTGACACAACTCTTGATAACTTTCAAATTAAAAAAATTATACAACTCTCAATGTAAAGGAATGTTTATAATTGACAAAACTCTTGAGCACTTTCAAATGGAAAAAATTATACAACTCTTAATGTAAAAGAGTGTTTATAATTAACAAAACTCTTGAACACTTTTAAATTGAAAATATTATACAACTCTTAATGTAAAAGAGTGTTTATAATTGACACAACTCTTTAACACTTTCAAATTAAAAAATATATACAACTCTTAATGTAAAAGAATATTTATAATTCATACAACTCTTGAACACTTTCAAATTGAAAAAATTATAAAACTCTTAATGTAAAAGAGTGTTTATAATTGACACAACTCTTGAACTCTTTCAAATTATAGCGTGCTAAGAAAATCTTGAGAGTTTACCATTTTTAGAGCGTGAAAAGTGATCCCTAAACTTGCGTATATGAAAAATATAAACGTTTGGACACTATGAACTCACACTTAATACGTGATAATGATGTGCTAAGAAAATCTTGAGATTTATAATTTTCATAGAATGTAATGCATAAACTTACATATGGAAAAAATTATTCACCTTTGAACTCTTTGAAATCGCACTTAGGACATGATAATGTTGTGCTAATAAAATCCTGGTCATTTATAATTTTCATGGAGTGAAATGTAATAAAAAATTATACACATTTGAACACTTACCCTTCAAATTATATTCAAAATCATTTGTGTATGGAGTTAAAGCATCGGTGGCAAACTCGTTATTTTGCACGGATAAAGGGTGCCCCCAACAGATACATGGGTTATCCTGTCCGCTAGATCACAAAGGCTCAATCAGAGGATCAACGGTTGGTGGGTACAATCCGCGTGACAACTGTCTTGACCAATCAGAGGTAGCAGCCAAGATGAGCACATGTGTGAGAGTTTATGACTAAGAGAGAGGGGAAAACTGAGTAGAACTTAAAAACCAAGGGCAAAATTGATAAGGGGTTCAAATAGAAAACAGAAAGAGATTTAAGAAATGGAAAATGCTTTTTTTATACAATAAAATATATGTTGGCATACATCAAACTATTTGTAATTCAAATATATATTCGTTTTACAATTATTGCCTCATTCAAACAAATTATGTTTTGGGAAGAGGCTTGAGTAGAAAGCCATGGACCATCATAGATAGTAGGTGATTTAAGAAGTGGTGATTTAGGTTAAAACTTGAATTATATACATTTCTTATGGTAGCAGGTCACATAATAAGAGTCCCTGGGTAGATGCCACTATGTTTTGATCTTTTTGAATTTGTTGTGCATAAAATGACTCAATTATCTAGATAAAAATCATTCATTGACTCTCTATTGACCAGCCACCAGAGGGTACAAGTGAGTATGTTGCACACAACAATGTTAGTACTGGAGGACAAAACTGAGTACAACCAAACTGCCAGTGTTACACTCGAGGGTATAACTGAGCATAATAAGTGGCCAAGGTTAGACACGAGAGGGAAAACATGACGCACGGTACGCGTGTCGCGGTGCACAGGGCAGGGGAGGACGCGTGTGGCCATGCATGGTGCAATGAAAAGTCTCCTCACTTCACCTTTATAGAGGCCTCCTCACTCTCACTCATCACTCATCACTCGCTCGCTCACTCACACAACGATCTCCATTGTCCCATCACCTTCTCCAAACACCCAAGAAAACCCCAACCACGCCGGCGATGGAGAAGAATGGCGCGGTGGCCACCGTCGCCTCCAAGGCCACTGACGAGGAGGCCCCTGTCGCCGTACAGGCCCCCGTCGTTGTACAGGCCCCCGTCAAGGCATCGAAGGTAGCCGCCATCCCCGTCCAGACCGCCGTCCCCGCTTCTGTTGTAGCCGTCGGCGAGGAGGCCCCTCGTCCGCGTACAATCTCCCGTCGAGGCATCGAAGGCAGCCACCATCCCCGTCCAGACCCCCATCTCCACTTCCTCCATAACCACCGGCGAGGAGGCCCCCGTCGTTCTTCAGCACATCCCACATGGCTGGGAACCCTACGGGGACAACGATTACATCAGGCCGGAGAACCCCTACGACACCAGCTTAGTCAACCCATGGTCAGAGGTAACTAGGGTTTTCTCCCCTTACTTTGTTCTTCCCCCATTCCCATCGTTGGATGCTAGATCGTGTGTTATTAGGGCTCGGCTATTCGTATTTTCAATCGTTGGATGATAGGTATTTTTATAGTAGCTAATCCTCTTCTGTTAGATCTCGTATTTCGATGAATGCCCCTAATTGAGATCAGTACTAGCACCGAACTGTAGTTGGGATCAGTATTCGATTTGGTTAGAGAATTGGGGATTGGGGAATAATCAGGGGATCTCAATCGGTTAATTTATGCATGTAGTAAATCCCGACTATCATAGTATCTCAATAATATCCTTATTGCACTCTACTGTTTTTTCCAATAGGTGGATAGCAGCGATGTCTACAGCGACGACGAGTCCACAGACACCAAGGTTCGTCAGGTGCTGAGGAGGCTGAAGTCTGGCCAGTACAACAACTTCTTCACCAGCGATGTCTACAGGTGCCCCTTCTGCACCAGGAGCCTCGCCACCGACTTAAACTCCCTCGTGAGGCATCCCGAGGACGTGAAGACCTGCAGCCTGTCAAAGAATGTCCACGCCTTATAGCCAAGCACCAGGTGCTCGGTTTTCACCTCCGCAACCTCCAAAAGGTGGCCATCAAGGAGGGTCGCATGCCCCCAATCAAGGCCAAGGCGCCCAAGGTCAAGGGACTGGGCAGCAAGAAGTGGAGGAAGCGCTAGAGGGAGTAGGCGGAGGCCCTCCTAGCGGAGGCCATGAGGGGCCATTGATCTTGTGCTGATGCTGCTACTGCTGTAAAGTAGCTTCTTTCGTTTTGTTGTCTGTGTTGAACTTGTCCGCTGTTGCTGAGCAGCATAATTGTCGAACCTCGTTTAAGTACCATAATATATATATCCTATATTAGCTACTTTATCTACATCTGCTCTGTTTATATATTCTATATTAGCTGTTTTATCTACATCTGCTCTGTTTATCTACATATTTATGGTGTTGGTTAGATTTGCTGCTCTAGATTTGCTACCAGATTGGGAAAATACGAGGGCCAAAAGAAACCATGAATGAAGAGAAAAGCTGCTCTATATTCGCTACCTTTTTGGGAAAAAATTAACACAACTGTTAGCGACATAAAGGGGAAAAGGCGCTCTTAAAAAGGCCAATCATAAAAATAACAAAAAATAAATCTTCCAATTTAGGCGATAGGGAGCAAGTAACTACCAAACGTGCCCCACTTGTTCGAACACCACATCCCCCAAAACGCGTTCCCAACAAGCCTGCCCCACGCAGTCCAACATGGAGGGGGTCCTACTACGAGTCCCGACTGAAGATGGACCCACTTGTCAGCATGTAACAGGGGGTTCCTACTTGTCAGCACGTAACAGCGAGGGTCCACTACGGGACCCACCTGAATGCAGCCCCACTTGTCAGCTCGTAACGACGAGGGTCCACTAATGGGACCCGACAGAGAGCGAGTTTCAGACGATGCAAGAGTTTCGGACAAGGAGCTGGGAAAAAGAGAGGAAAAGTTAAGCAGCTAGGGAAAATTGAGTACAACTAACGAACCAGGGGCACGAAAATAGAAATCCCAAAAGGTTTTTAGGATGTAGCAAATAAAGGAATTTAAATAGTTTTAGGTTCCAAATTATTATGGGAATTATTTGGCAAAAGTTTATATCCAAGGTTGATGATGTCAACATGGATTATCTATCATAACCAACCTTGGGTTTTGGAAATCAAACTTGAATAGGGGAGGAGACTAGATTTAGATGATCTAGGGTTTTGATATTTTTATACCACCTCTACAAGGATGGATTAGTGAGCTTAGAATTCACCTTGATACAAGGGATATATGGATGAATAGACCAAGTTTTATAGATGATAATGGAAGCAAGAGTTGGGCTGGGTAGTGTTTGAGGTGATCTAGAAGTGATGGCAAACTTTGTTGGAAATAAGGCTACCATAGGAGATATGTCATGATGCCTTATAAACCATGTGGGTTTAAGAAGCACAAGTCTCCAATGGAAACAACTGGAGGATGGGTTGATAGACCATGGTTAGTATGTCATGACCATGCAGAGAGTTGGTCACGAGGAGGTGTCATATGGATGTGAGCTTCTGCCAAAGTAAGCAAGATGATAAGATTTGCCGAAAAGATTATTATCTTGACTACAAAACCATCAAGGATGAGTGGGTATAAGAATGGTGTAGCAAAGGGGGAGAGTGGGCTTTGGTAGTAAAATTTTTTTACTAGAATATGATTCAGGTACATTTTCAAGAATGCACACTGATTGGAGTGGGTGGAGTTCCAAAGATTGAATGTAGTTAAAGATTCCAGACTTAGCCAAATTTGGCAGACTTGTGGATTTGGAGTAGTATGTAAGAGGGACACATTTGAAGAGGATGCAAGCTTTTATTATTATCAGCAAGTGGTTGATGTTGAAGTATAGCTTGTGTAGGGGAGATTCATGCTTGTATTTGGTATTTTATGTGTTGGATGCTAATACATAGGATTAACTCGGGATTGATCTGGTGCAGTAGATTAGGTGGTCACTAGAGGAGCTTAGGATAGATCCAGCTTAGGAGGCTTGGTTTAAAATTTGGAGATCTTAACCATTGGTGTGATGCTAAGTGATGAGCTACTAGATTAGATCACTCTAGTTCCTAAGAAAACAAAGCATTCAACGGATCAAACAAAACATCAGACATCAGGTCAAGGCAATTCATCTTGCCAACTTATCTAGCTACTACTAAGGTTACCATCAAGCCTAGCTTGAGGTAAGTAATGGGTGTTTGGAAGAGGTTTTAATTTGAAGTAACATAATGTCCTCTTGGTATTTCCACCAAGATTGGAATGAAAAGGTTTCGATAAGGTTTTTGGAGAAACCTAGAGATAAGAGTGGTTAAAGTTCTGTTTTGAAACATAAGGATATTATATATAGGTCTCCATAGTTTTGTTAATAGAAAATAGTAAAGTATTTTGTTGTGGCAAAGTCATCTTGGCTCAAGTTTGAAATGTCAGACCATTTGAGAATAAGAGAGATGAGCCAAGACATCTCTTTTGTAAAATAGATTTTGTCAACTAGTGTTGAGATAAGAAGTATATAACCTAATACACCATCAGTTGTAATGAACACAAGAAAACAAGTAAGCAAACATTGCAACACTTAACAGGAAAAAGTTTTTGTTCCACCTGATTTTTGCCTTTTTTGACAACAAATTAGGGGTTGCTAAATTTGGGATGTTACAAATGGGCCCACAGGTGCTGCCCATAGCGGCTCGCAAATTTTCGGGCCCTTTACTATTTCAACCAACTCTGTTTGATATTGGCCCATTGCTAAGGCCCGTAAAAAGCTAGGCCCGTTATTGTTCCGACCTATACTGTTTGAATTGGGCCAATTTGGCCAGCCCGGTTTGTCCCATAGCCATTCTGGCCTGTTATTGTACAATTTTGTACTGTTCAAAACGGCCCATTTACGCAATCCGCTATGGCCTGTATGCTAGGCTCGCCAGGTAATAACCTTAGTATTTGCGTGTGTAAATTGCCTTACACCCGAAATATGATCGTGGATCCAAGAACACCCGATCATCACGTGATGTCTTCGAGCGGCAAAACATAATCGGTGCATACTTAAGGGAGAACACATTTTTATCTTGATATCTAAATGAGGGATCATCTTATTATTCTAGTAAAACGCCAAACTATCAATATAAGATGCAACTAACATCTCATGCGAAAAGTGAAATGATATGGTTCTTGCACTTCATCTCCATCATGTGCATCATGGTATGACCGTCATCATTCCTCTATGTGTAAGGACAAGGTCTATGGAACTTACAGTTATGTGTGTTGTAAGAGTATCGACTGATACTTTTACTTACAACATCACCATATCATGACACTAGCCCAGCAACAATCTAAACTAGACGCTTCTAATTTATCCATTGCAAGTTTTATGTGGCTTAGGGCTTTCGAAAGATAGGACCGTTCTTACCTACGAACATGAACGACAATGAGGATAACCAAATTGTCGACAACTCGTTGCAAATTAGATATTTACTATAGTAGGAGAGATATACACCCTCTAGCCACATATGCAAAACTAGTTGCATGTCAAGCATGGAACAGGTATCATGTGCGAGTACATGTAAAGTTTGTTCGGGCCGCTTCATCTCACTATACTCCAATATCCAAAGTACAACTAAGAAGCAATAACATGATCATCATCGCCCACATATACATATGTGTACTACTCATGCAAAGCATATACGCATAGATCCAGCTCTAATACCACTGTAGGGTTCGCAACATAGAAAACAAAAAACATTCCTACGATGGGAACAACTATGTAACAAGATCTATATACTAGATACAAGCAACGGGCGGATATACATCCGTAGAGAACATACCCTTTAAGACCGACAAAGCGTAACGAGGTTGAAATCATGGTTGATGTAGTTGAACTCTTGTCGTTCTCAAGATCGAGAGGAAGTCCTAGCGCCGCAAATGAGCAGCGCATTCGTGCTCGCACACACGTCCGAGGCACCGAGCAACCTCTACCTCCTCGCTCCAGTGATGCAGCGGAAGCACAACTATTTCTTGCCGAAAAGGCACCGGGAACATGTATCTCGCTAGTCAGAGACCATGGGGAATAAACTAGAGGGGGAGAGAGATCCTTCACGAGGAGGTGTGAGTGAGAGAGAGGGAGAGGGGCTCCTTTTATAGGAGGAGGGGGAACCCCAAGGGGGTGGCCGGCGCATGGGGGCTGCCCCCTTTCCCTCCCTCCATTCATGAGGGTGGAAGCTCCACTCACAATTTGGCCATTCAATTCTCCACTCAAAAATCCCACTCAAATTCCCATTAAATTTCCATCAAATTTAATGCAAACTCTCTTTAAATAAAACTCCTTTTATTTATTCAGAATTTTGTCAATTACCTTAATGACAAACATTCACATATAACCCCTTGCTAGTATTTCATTTCACATGCAGAAACACTTTCTGCAATTTCACCCGAAAACAGTTTCGTTGTCTAGTGAAATAAATTCCCGCGCTTTGTTATTCTTTCAGCATGAAACTATTTGCTCCAAATGGTGTCGGTGCCTCTTAAGTGTGTCACCCTACGGTTCACGAATAATGCGGACATGATCGAGACCCCTCTTAGATCAATAATCAGAAGCGGGACCTGGAGATCCATACTGACTCCCACATATTCAATGACGACTTTCTTGTGATCGTGTGAACCTTTTACGCTAGTAACTTAATCCCTTTGTCTCGCGATATATTACATGTCCGAGATTCGATCATCGGTATCTCCATACCTAGTTTGATCTCGTTACTGACATGTAATCTTTTCTCGTTCCTGTGATATAACATTCTAGTGATCAAATCACTTGCTTGCAAGATAATCAATGTGATATCACCGAGAGGGCCCAGAGTATATCTATCCGTCATCGGGATGAACAAATTCCACTCTCAATCCATGGGCCTCAACATAACACTTTAGTAGTACTGAACCCATCTTTATAATCACCCGGTTATGGTGTGACGTTTGATGTTATCAAGATACTATTCTAGTGTTAGTGATTGACATGATCTCATGGTCTAAGGATTAGGATTACTTTGTATGATGTTATAGCAATATAAACTCAATGAATTTGATTATAATGCTATACTTCGGATGAATGTTCATCACACCATTCCAATAATGTTGCGACCTCATTATTAACAACATCCAATGTCCATGATCAGGAAACCTTGATCATCTTGTTAATCAACGAGCTAGTTTATAAGAGAGGCATAACTAGGAACTTTACGTTTGTTTATTAAACACACATGTATTAACGTTTCCATATTAATACAGTTATATCATGCAAAATAAACATCTATCATATACTTGGAATATACATAATAACCACTTTATTATTGCCTCTTAGGGCATACTCCCTTCAGATTCGGCCTATTACTGTTTTGGCCATTTACTGTTACTTAGCATGCCTATGGGTCGGGCCCATTACTTTTACGGTCTTTTATAGTTTTTGCATTTCTGGATCCCATTCCGATATCATAAAAGGTGTACAACTTGTGAGCATTTTTACTGTTCATCGTCAGCCTAATACAAGACGGGTCAACACAGAGAACGATATTATACCCGAATCGACCTGGCTAGCGTAGGTATGGAACCGCCTACCTCTATGTGTGGATGACGTCAGCTAAATGCTTACACAGGCTATGCAATTTATCTAGCTATTACATCAAATGCAAATTACTTAAAACTATAACATATTATCAACTCAAGGGAAAGAAAAATCAACATTTCAGTTGACAATCGAGTTGATAGCAGTCCTGAATTTGCTTTCTCCATCTATCACCTGCATCTCCCTTTTGAGTGACATCTACATTCTAAAACAACCTTGAGACATGATCTTGCAGCCCCCTCTTTAGTGGTGATAGCAATAATTGAAGTATGAAACTAAGTAATAACAAGTTAATACATCAAACAAGAAAAACTACTCATTTAACTGATACGGCGGGAGCTATGAACTGGAGTTTACAACTGGTCAATGGTTCAAATATATTGACCATCACGTCAAACAACCTAGGAAAGCAAGCATTAACCAAGTGTTCCTACCATGAAACGAGAAATATAACAATGTGTGTTGTTTAGAATTTCAGCAAATATAAACTAGCCGGTCATATCAAAAAAAATATAGAAGAATAATCCAAACAATGGCATGCAGTTACTGTCATAGCTAAGAATGAACGAGACAAAAATTATAACGGCATCATGCGAGAACTTCTAGAGCAAGAATGCAAACTACAAATAAACTATACAGTAGAGGATAGTTATGTCGTTGCTTAAGACGAACCAGAATGTAACACCCTCAGAATCGGCCCTATGCAGGTTTTAGCGATTCCCGCCAAACCCGCATAGAAACGATTCAAAGGTGCCCACTAGGCACTTTCGTGCGGGTGGAAAACGAAGTAATACCATTACACAATAGTCCACGATGGAACCCACAGAACATATATATACAACAATGACTCAAAGAGTCAAGAATACATATATACAATACAAAGATCCAAATCACCTGGAAAACGATACATCGTCCGACTACGGACAATATGCAAATGGGGCTAAGAGCCCTGAAGAATAACCAATGGCGTCCATAACCCTGCCAGGCCAAGCAGGAAGGGTAACCCTGCTAACAACGTCGATCTCAAAACCTGCTTAAACAAAAGGGGTGCCGACAAAGGGCAAAGGAAAAAGAGTGCGGTCAGTACTGAGGCCAGTACACGGTGAGACTAGAATTCGGCAGTCCTCGCCTACATAGGTATGGTGAACTGAAGCGGCAGCACAACATGCACTAAACAACCTATAGAGACTCAATTCAACTGGCGGCTATCAGATAGGGATAACAAAGACCTATTCGGATCCAACCTAAAACTATCACCAAGCATACCCATCCTGGTATTTCCCCCTCGAGACCAAACGAGGAAGTCAACCTAGGAACTCACACAGTTGGCAGTTTTATTCATTTCGTCATAGTTGCGGCAATTACTAGTCATATATAGATAGCATGAGTCATCCTGATATAATAAGCAATGGGCAGTTTTAGTTAACCATTCCATTGTAGTTGTAGTACTTACTAGTCAGATACATATAGCATGAGGCATTCTAAAACCCAGCAGTTGTTGGTACTTTTATTTAGCCATTCTGTTGTAGTTGCAATACTTACTAGTCAGATACCATGGTAACAGGTAACAACCCAAACCAGCAAATGTTGGCACTTTTATTTAGCTATTCCATTATAGTGAAGCTGATTACTAGTCATTATGAAGTCAAATTTATAGCACTACTATAGTTATAGTTGTCTATGATCGAGATACTGTGCTCCAAGTCGTCCATAACCATGGACATGGCTTTCGGAAAGTTTTACCCTACAGTGGTGCACAAATAGCAACACACGCACGATCAACCTCGGAAAGAACCAAATAAAAACCCAACGAGGCATCACGACAGAACATTCACAAGATTCATATTTGATTTCAGGGGGCCACCCCACCAAGCTACCCGCGACGAAGTTGGCCGGCTCCGAGACGGACCCAGAGGTTTGTGTCAATGGCTGTAAACGACTAGGAACCCGAAAGTGTGACTGGGCTTTTCGATACCGCGGAAACATTCCACTTACCTAAACAGTACAGGCGCTCCACGCGCAATCGTAAATAAAGCAGTAAAGCATGGCATAAGTACAGGATAGTAATAAAGCCCCAAACTACTTGTGGCCCCAAGGAATTAAATATGACTCAAGCTAGGGTTAGGGGGATTCATGGTCCCACATGCGGATAGTGCGAATATTCAAAGAACAGGTATAAAGTACTCGGGGTCCTACGGGACACAAGTGGACGGTTAAAAACCAAATAACAGTTATTGCCCACCTGTGCCTCTGCATTATTTACCTACTTCAATTTTAGTTATTAAATGGTAATTAAAACCATGATCATCTCCAACATAAAGAATATGGCAGTCTTCCAACAACTGTGGTACTTGACGACACGCAACGACACTTGAGCAAGCGACTACGACACGCAAGTCCAACTATCTACCAAACAACAAGTAATAGGATGTGTCCAAGGCAATATAAGTCTGCAAGGGATATCACGGGTACGAAAACTAGAGCATCGTAACACATATAGCAATAGATCAACATGAGGAAATAAAGACTATAAAAGTAAGTTAGGTAGAAAGAGGGGGATGCTCGCCTGGAAAACATTGTAGAAGGTTCACCGAAGATCAGGTCGACACTCGCATCAACTCATCGTCCTAATCCATGAAGAAGCAAACACTAGAACAAACACCGGATGCACTATTTAATACTACGGCAAAAGATTGAGCATGATGCATGTATGATATATGACATGGCAAAGATGCAATGAAATTAGGTCATATTAAGCGGAACCGGGGGTCCGACAATTAATTAGATGGTTCATATTGTTTAATATACCCCGCAATTTAAATGTTGTTTTAACAAGGCAGAAAATATGTCAACGGTTCGCTACACAAATTTAAATGGAGCCAATATTAGACTAGATTTATCCGCATATGGCCTCCATATTTAATTATGAGGTGAATCGGCAAAAATCCCCCAAACCACATAATATATATGCAAGAATGACAATTCAATATGCACAAATTAAACATCATGTTATAAAAATATGGGACTCGGAAATGGGATCACATATGGGGTTCGGTGATCTTGGGGCCTCGAAGGATCAGGCTCGGCTTCAGGGTTTTGGTCTCGAGCTTCGGACTCTGGATCTCGGGGGTTCGATCTTCGGATCCATGACGTAGACCTTGTCGCATCAGTGAAGGCGACGTCGGTGTCACGGTCGTTGGTGAACTTGGTTAACGATAGAACCTTCGGAGATCTTGGCGTTGGTATAATTCTCGTCCTTAGCCCCTCGGTTTCTCGTGCAAACGTCGGTCACGCGGGCGACAACATAGATGTAGAACCCGGCGATTGCACATGTCATCGTCGATCTTGAGTAGGGGCATACAACAGCACCACAAGGTCAAACTATCGCCGGGAACAGGAACAAGGATCTGCTGACGGTGTTGTTTGCAAGGCGAAGTAGTTGCGCGGTTCATGAGCCCCACCTTGCACAAAACGTTCAGCCTCTGTCTTGCAACGGAGGCACCAGGACCGTGTCAACGAGGATCGGCTCGCAGAGACGAGTTGTCGGCTCGCAGGGGTACGCCAGGAAGCCGATGGCGGCTCTTCTGGCATCAGGCGAGGAAGGTGGCGGGGATCGCTGAGGCAGTGCAGGGGCGGGCGTGACCGAGCGGAGCCGTCTCGAGGAGGAGGGGCTCACCGGCAGGAACCATGAGCTGCAGGGGTACGCTCGGGCGGTGGGGAGAAGGTGTCACTGACGAGTGGCACGCGGGGCGGCGCCTAGGCTCACAACGGCAGCGATCCCGAGCGGCTCGGGGAGGGCTTGCGGAGGCGGTGATGCGTAGAGGGGCGATGGTGGTCACTGGCCGCGGGGAAGAGGAGGGGCGCTGGCGGCGACCAGGAGTTGGGCTCTGGAAGGACATGCAGAGGGAGGCGACGCGGGTGATGGGCCGACGGATGGCGGTGCTTGCCAAGGAGGGGATTCGGTGGCGTTCGAGCGGGAAGCGAGGGGAGGAGCTCTAGGTAGCGCGTGCTCGCGGCTGGGAGGGAGGCGCACTGGTGGTTGCGGAGGTGAGGACGAGGGGAGCGGGGCACGATGGGGATTGGTGGAGGGTTCGCAAAGGAGGGAGTGAGACCCAGGCTGGGTGCGTGCGTGTAGTGCTCCAGCGTGTTGGGTGGTGTTGGGGTCCTAGGTGCGTGTGTTGTGTTTGGTGGGTGCCTGCGTGGTGAGTGGGGTGGCGGCGTGGGGATGAGGGGGGGGGGTTAGGGTTTGGCTAGGTTTTGGTCTAGTGGGGTAGTAGGTGGCCTGTTGGCTGGGCCTTTGGGCCTGGCAGACTGGGCTGCCTCCCCCACTAACAAAATATTTTATATTTATTATTTTTCTTTTAAAACAAAACATTTACAAAAAGGTTTTAGACAATAAAATATCTGGACAGATCTAGGGTTTCGATTTGTACAAAGAGGGAATCTCTAGAAAACAACATAGGCTTTTGGGAAATTGTTTTAGGCAAATAAATGCATGATGATGTCATGATGATGCGCAATATACAAACAACCGCGATTTTGTAGTAGTGGTTTTACCCGGGGTGCTACACAGAACCAGATACGAAATATAATCGCGTCGCTCGTGAACCTGTAGAATAGGACATGCAAGCATTAGAAAAGTGTGTCTACAATGAAATGAGCAATCAAACAAAGTGTTTCTTAGTATTTCAGCAAATATAAACTAGCCAAGTTATTTCAACAAATATATATGGAAGCAGTTGTATATACTGGAAAGCAAGAGACATTGATTGACTCCGAATTTGTGATGAGCTACACAATGGCATGCAGTTATTGTCGTACCTGAGAATGAACCATATGGAAATTATAATGGCATCATACCAGAATTGTAGACTAGGAACGCAAACCACGAATGAACTACACAACAGAGGATAGTTATGTCATTGCTTAGGATGAACCAGCACCAGATAATAAATATAATGGCTTCTCTGGTGAACCTGTAGAAGAGGACAATCAATCATTAGACAAGTGTGCCTACAATGAAATGAGCAATCAATCAAAGTGTTTCTTAGAATTTCAGCAAATATAAACTAGACATGTCATTTCAACAAATATATATGGAAGTAGTCGTTTATCCTGGAATGCAAGAGACGTTGGGTGACCCGGAATTTGCGGTGAGCTACAAAATGTGCATGGAGTTACTGTCGTAGATATGAACCGAATATAAATGATAATGACATCATAAGAGAACTTGTATAGCAAGAATGCAAACATGAATGAAATATATATAGAGTATAGCAAAGTTGCTTCCTAGGACAAACCATTGGATATGAAATAATGTCATTTCTTGTGAACCTGTAGAACACGACAAGAAAGCATTACACAAGTGTGCCTAAAAATGAATTGAGCAATCAAACAGAGTGTTTCCTAAAATTTTAGCAAATATAAACTAGACAGGTCATTTCAACAAATATATATGGAAGCAGTAATATATCCTGTAATACAAGGGATGTTGGTTGATTCAGAATTTGCGATGAGCTAGACAATGGGCATGCAGCTACTTTTGTAGCTAAGAATGAATGAGACAGAAATTATAATGGCATCATGCGAGAACTTGCAGAGCAGGAACACAAACCACGAATGACTACACAGTAGAGGATAGTTATGTCATTGCTTAGGATGAACTAGTACCAAATTAGAAATATAACAGCGTGTCTTGCAAACCTGTAGAAGAGGACAAGCAAGCATTATACAAGTGTGCCTACAATGAAATGAGCAATCAATCAAAGTTATTCTTATAATTTCAGCAAATGTAACTGGCCAGGTCATTTCAACAAATATATATGGAAGAAGTCGTATATCCTGGAATGCAAGAGACATTGGGTGGCATAAAATTTGTGTGAGCTACACATTGGGCATGAAGTTACAGTCGTAGCTAGGATCCACATAGAAATTATAAAGCCATCATAAGATAACCTGTAGAGCAAGAATGCAAACTACGAATGAACTATATATACAGTAGAGGATAGCTATGTCACTGCTTATAACGAACCATTAGATATTAAATATAATGGCATTTCTTTTGGACTTGTAGAACAGGCCAATCATGTATTACAGAAGTGTGCCTACAAATGAATTGAGAAATCGAACATAGTGTTTCCTAGAATTTCACTAATATAAATTATCCAGGTCATTTCAAGAAATATATATGGAAGCAATAATATATCCTGGAATGCAAGAGATGTTGGGTGACTCAGAATTTGCGGTGAGCTGCACAATGGGCATGTTGTTACTTTTGTAGATAATATTGAACAAGACATAAATTATATGGCATCATGCGAGAACTTGTAGAGAAGGAATATAAACCACGAATGAACTACATAGTAGAGGATAGTTATGTAGTTGCTTAGGATGAACCAGCACCAGATAAGAAAACAATGACATCGCGCTTGTGAACCTGTAGAAGAGGCTGTGCAAACCAACATGTTCAGTGTTTCCTTTTGAGCTCTATGCAAAGAAAAAACAAATAGTTAGCGTTGCATCTTTTAAAGATCCAGATAGCAAAAAAAATTATAATCGAAATAGTATGATGAGTTTAAACGGGTACTACATGATAGAAGAATGATGCCAGGGAGGAAATAACTTAGCTCGGGACAAACCAGATAGATTTTCTAACTAGGGAGCAGTGAATCCACACTAATATTTTCCATTGACTTTAAAATTTGCAAGAAATACACAATGGGAGGAAATTAGCGTTGTAGGGAGTAGCTAATAACATGTGCATGACAAAATAACAAACATGTTCATGACTTTAAATTTCTAGAGCAGTTAGTGCAAACCAACTTGTCAAGTGGCCTTGTATGTAGCACAAAGAACAGGCATGCCTAGTGACATGTGTGTACTAGCACGATTACAAAAATGCAGTTCACTACAATAGGCTTTAACCTTCTATACTTCCGAGAAAACTAAAAGGGGTTTTGGTTACCTTGGTCAAAGAGGATTCTAAGCATCATCGGTACCATGCGGGTGACGTCCAGGTAACCGTGGGTATTGCGGTTGCGGGGAAGCAGATCTTGGGTGGTCGCGGAAGAAAATCTTGGGCGGTCGATGCCGTATTGAGCACGCTGGATGAGAGCGTCGCTGAGGTAGATGCGGTGTAGCAAACAACGATGCCCGTGCAACTGGTCTAGAGCGGTGGACAGAGAACTCGTAGAACTAGATCCCATCCGGTGGACACCCGTGTAGTGGCTCCGGTACGGTTGGGTAGCTTTCAGCAGCGGGGAGGCAGAGTTTGAGCGGTCGATGAAGCCATTGGCACGGTCAGCGAGACCGCAGCTCCGGTGTAGTGGCAGAGAGACCCGGTGAACTAGATCCGGTGGGGTGGGCGCCGGTGAAGCGGCTCCGCGGCGGTGCACGAGACCGCATCTCAAGCGGCTCAGGCCGCCATAGAATTACTGTCGGCTGGTGGGCGTGGAGCTGAGGGCATGGGGGAGGAGCCTGGGATTTTTGGGAGGGCCAAGGGGAAAACTGCGTGAATTAGGGATATGGAGGTGAAAAGAAAAATAATTATGATCGTGCCCCCAAATTACAGACTATAGCTTGCCCATAGGGCGTCTACACAACGGGTAGAATGGTAATTTTGAAACCAAAAGTTTTTGAAACGGAGGGGCACGAAATGCTTCGAGGTCGGTGTGTGATTTTGCTGCTCAATTGATATTTTGAATTTGGCTAGCATCTATCTACTACTAGAAATAATGTAGTAGACTATACGCTATCTGTCCAGGAATTTAAGGCAGAGAGTCACATTAACTAATCATCCATATCCATATTTTTGCACAGAAACTTGGATACCTTCGATTCTCACGGCGGAGGCGGTAAATTTTCTCGCCTGACTGAAATTTTGAATTTGGTTAGCGTCCAAGTAAAAATAGAAAATGGTACTACCTGGATGGGAGATTTTGCCTACAAATGTTTGAAATCGAGAGGCATGAAATGTTTTGGGGTCGGTGGGTTATTTTGCCGTTCGATTATGATTTTAAATTTGGCTGCCAGCCAAGGTTTAATAGAAAAAAAGGTTGTGTAGACCATACACCATCTGGTCAAGAATTTAAGCTGCGAGTCCCATCCACTTATGCCTCCAATTCAAACAGGATATGCGGTAGGTTTTGGCGGCCGACAGTAATTTTGAATTTGCAGATTTTCCAAATAATAATTTAAAAAAATAGGCCGTTCTCTCTCTATTTTAGGAACCAAGTCATCGCAACAAATAAATGTACGAAGTAGCTTAGGTTCAAGAATAAAAAGACAAGATCTACTAATAATTTATGTGTCGGCACAGACTCTTCTACAGGAAGCACTAACCAAATGGTAGTACTAATTCAAATCAAATAAAAAGCCTACTGCAAAACAAATATTGTTGCATACTATCAAAACACAAACACCAGCCACATGAGTATATGTAGATCACATAAAACAAGGTTTCATCACACATACGGTACTATATAGACAGAAACAATGTTTCATCAGACACGGATAGGCCCCCAAAACGAACATACATCTCTAACATTCTAACCCCTGTAGCTCCGTGACTGCAGCACAAACAAAAATGCCGCCACTATTCCATTAGCTACTAAAACAAACAAACATCAGACTACAGATCTAAATAACACAACCTGGCTAACATGTGCTTGCCCAAACAAGCCTTTCTTGTTCATCCTAGTGTTATTTTCATCTACTTGATGTTGCTGTCTGAATCAGCTGGTTTGCTAACAGGACTTCATTTTTGTTTCTTTGATTTAGCACTCAGAATCACGTCGGTTGCTAAAGGAAATGAACAAAATGATCAGAAAAATCATAGGTGTACAAAGATGCAAGGGTTGCACATGAATGACTGCACTAACCAGGTGTAATTAAGTAGGGACATAAAGTTCACCAACGTTTAGGAGATCTAAACTTCTTACACTTCATGCTTCTGAGATCTAATTGGAATACTCCCTCCTTCGCCCATATAACCACCATTTCTCTATCCTCAAATGCGTAGAGTAACCTTACTAAATCTTTCCCATTAGATGCCCATGATTTCTCAAGGCAAAGGAGAGTATCCAACTCAACCATTATATGAGGAGCCCAAGCTTCCCATTTCCGTGTTAATGATCTTGCAATGGACCATATGCATAGAGTGAAATATCTTATAACCACAAGGGAAACATCTCCATTATGCCCCTTAGCGATGACAAAATTGCGTCTGGAAATATCATGTGTCTCATGTGGGCACTCCGTATAACATAGTTTTGTGGTCACGTTGTCAAAGGGAATTATATATCCGGACTTCATTATTAGCCAGTACAAAATGCCCCCTATGAGAGTTGCCGACATGTGATCAGTCTTATCCAGCATCTCATCACATTCAATCCAGTCCTCCCATTTTCCAAACCCTAATGAGTACCTCTGGAACAGTGTTTGGTTACAATTGGTTACTATCCAAACAACCCATAAATTTTTTGAGGGTAAAACAGTAGGGCAAAATACCCCACTGCAATTTTTATAAATCATAGAGAGTTACAAAAAGAATATTTACAAACTCAATCCACCTCAAAAAGAGGGATAACATTCTAAGCAACTATCTCCTGTCTAAATTAATTTCAATCCAATCTTTGAGGCCCTGATAATACTTCTTCTTAATTCTATACAGGACCCATCTTAATTCCTGGGCTACAATAGCTTTCCATTCCTCAAGCGAAGCATGCTTGTTGTTGAAGATTTCATTGTTTCTGCAAATCCAAAGGCCCCAAGCTCCAAGTATAAGAATTTCCATTGCAAAAGGGACATTAAGATCTTTTTTAATACTAGCTAAAGCTTCAAAAAGATTTTGATCAACCACTTGGACATGCGAGATTTCAGCCCAGCAAGCTCTTGCAAAAGGGCAGTCCCAAAATAAATGTAGAATGGTTTCTTCACTAATGCAGCCATGGAACACACATTCATAAGATGCTAGAGAAAAACATTTCCTTTTAAGAAGGTTTCTTGTGTTTAGCCTATCAAGCAGTAAGAGCCAGAAGAAGAATTTGTGCTTTTGCTGACAGGAGGATTTCCACAACCAAGAGAAATGTGGCTGTACAGGTTGGCAACCAGATAAGGAACAATAAGCCTTTTTGACCGAAAAATTACTGCCCCAAATGTAACTCCAGTTATCAGTTTCCCCCTGCCTGCCAGTATTAAGAATTTGCTCAAGACTTTGATATTCCTGGTAAGCTTGCTGTGACAGAGGGAGGTAAAAAAGATCCTGAGTATTTTCAGTTTGCAGGAACTCACTGACAGAGATGTGAGGGTTTTTTGCATAGGAGAGGAGATGAGGAAGCTTATGTTGAAGACAACTATCATCCACATATCAGACCAGAGAAGTGTGGATTTTCCATCTCCCACCAAGCACTTTGCAAGTCCTTTAAAAATGTCAATCAATTTCATATGAGCTTTCCACTAAAAGGATCCCTCAAGACTTCTTCCAGGGAGCTTACCATTACAGTAATAAGTGTTCCATATAAGGTGAACCCAAGGGATATCCTTGTGATTATAAAATTTATCCAAATTCTTCAAAAGAAGTGCAGAGTTTGGATATTAAGGTCTAGAACTCCCAATCCCCCCTAGTTCTTGGGTCTACAAACTTTCTTCCATGCTACAAGAGCATTACCTCTAGCTTGAACATCAGATGTTTTCTTTCTCCACAGACATTGCCTCATATATTTAATCAACTGTTCCTTGATAGTGATAGGAAGATCAAAACAACTCATGTAATATATGGAAGGGAAGATAAAACAGATTTAACTAGCTGCAGTTTCCCCCCATAATTAAGAAAGTCAGCTATCCCACACAACCTTCTCTCAACTCTCTGAACAATAGGCAGGAAATGTTCCACTGCAGGTTTATTCAAACTCAGAGGCAAACCAAGGTAGGTGAAAGGCAAAGTGCCAGTGAGGCAAGAAAGAGTATTAGCAAAGTGTCCAAGCCTCTCAGAGTCCATGTTAATTGGCATCATACTGGATTTAGAGTAATTAACTTTGAGTCCAGTGGAGAGAGCAAAAGTATGAAGAATGGCCTTAAGGCACAAAATTTGCTCAGAATCAACTTTAAGGATTAATAAAGTGTCATCTGCATACTGAACCACAGGGAAATCAGGACAGAACACCTCTTCAGTGGGAAGAGAAAGAAGACCAAGGTTCATTGCCTTATTGAGGATATTTTGAAGGAGATCAGCAGCCAAGACAAACAGTAAAGGAGATAAAGGGTCCCCCTGTCTAACACCCCTTCTGCAGTAAAAAAATTTCCCCGGCACTCCATTTAAAAGCACAGAGGAAGAAGCTGAACCAAAGATCAACTGAATCCAAGAAATCCATTTATCACCAAAACCTTTGGCTTTAAGGATATTGATAATTGCAGAGTGCTCAATTCTGTCAAAAGCCTTTCAAAGTCAAGCTTAAGAATTAAAATTTCTTCCTTTGACTTGTGACATTGATCAAGGAATTCAAATGCCCAACCTAAACAGTCTTGGATAGATCTTTGTTTGAGGAAACCATATTGATTCTTGTGAACAAGTTTAAGGATGACTTTCTGCAGTCTATTAGCCAGAATTTTGGTGATAATCTTAAAGACACTATTTAGCAAAGAAATAGACCCATAAATTGCTGCAACAATGTGAAGACAATTGCCCATGGTTTCTCGAATAGAGAATTGTCTCACTATCATACTCACGTTTCTTCCAAATTGGTGGTTCTAGTATCACTGTTTCAATTCCACTAATTGGATCCCATGCCATTATCATGTTAGACCCTTGCGGACAAGGAAGTTGCACCCTACCATTGCGACATCCGAGTACATATGGTTTGAAGGCTTTATGTACTTTCACTAGGCTGTTTAGCTTCTAGAAGATGGCTCGGTCAAGATTATGATCTATTATGAAGCGAGCGTCCTCGAAGCTATTGGTGGAAAATCCAAGTAACGATATTACTCTGTTGTGTGATAGGGTTAGATTTTTGAAATTGTTGCTTCCCATAAAGTCCATCCAATGTTTTTGGGAAACTAAAGCGCTCACTATGCAGGATGGGTACAGAGGAAGCTTGACAAAAATCTGACCGACTACATCGCTTGGCAAGTCATTGATTGTTGCATATGTTCTTCCACTGAACCTGGTAGGGTGATGCAAATAGCACAAGTGCATCATCATAATCAAGTAAACTGCAAAAGGCATAATGCACAACCCTAAAAAAAATAAGTAAACACCATAATGCATCATATAATTTGACAGGAAAATTTATCATCGAAATTTCATATACTGCACGTGTCCGAAAAACTACCGAAATAGCAGAGTGTGTCAACAAAATACCTAAACAGAACAAGGAATCAACTAGAATAGTACAAAAGAACTAAAATTCTTCACCATGTCGAAACAGGGTAAAGGGAATGAAGAACATTTTTTTCAGAGGTCACCGGAGAGGACAGAAAGGCCCCCACCTGAATTTTCTGGTTTTATCATAAAGAAGGGGAGAAAAATGGACGCAACCTTAGTGAGTTGGTGAACCAAGGTATCACGGTGACTTTCCCCAAGATCCACCTTCCATGTTAGATTCATTGTATGACATTAGCTCAGATTTTAAACTACAAAGTAAAACTATTCGAAAAAATTGACAAAAAATCAGTAAATCATAGGTGCCTAGGTTTGAATCCTATGAAAGTTTCATCCCATTCGGATTGCTAGTTTGTGTTTAAATAGCTTTTATGTTCCAAGTACTAGTAGTTTAAACTAATATCCACTTCTTCCAGAAAACCCCCGGAGTGGAATACATAAAAGAGGGAGGGAGTCAGGGAGACAACATCCAACGCATAACTTACAAAGGGGTCGATGAGTTCTGAGCAGCTAGAGCAGGCGCCGCCGATGAATGATGAGCCATAGCTACTGACGCTGAAGAAGCACTACCATGAGCTGACGCTGAAGAAGCACGACCATGAGCTGAGGAATTCCTAACATCCCACGCAGCGGTCGCTTTAGCAGTGACATCCAACATAGCCAAATTTGATCCAACAGTAGCCGACAAGGATCTCGACTGCGCCTCCACCGCTTTCCAAGCATCACTCAACACTGCCCCAGATTCCGATGCAATACAAGGATCGGCCTCCGCATCCGCTTCACATGTATCCGCTGGTGCTGCTTCAGCATCCACCTCTCATTTAGAAGCATCAGCCGACGCAGCAAAATCATTCGCAAACTCTGATTGCATTTCCTGCAAAATCCACCAGCTTATTTACTTCGCAATGCCTAAAATAAATGTATTCTATCCATCAAAAAGCATGTAATCCCTGGAGGTTGGGAACATATATACCAGCGAATGGCGGTGCGGTGGTGCTCAATGGTGGAGCGGCGGGGACGGTCCGGTCAAGGGAGAGCGGCCAGGTGGAGGAGATGTCTCGATGCATTTGAGGGAGGTATTCCTCGAAACTAAATTTTGCCCCTCTATATATATTATTTTTTTGTGAACCCCGCTTTATTTTTGTGCAAAAACCCCGTTGTACAACACGACTAAGGATCCAGCCTTGGCGTTGCTCAGTTTTCCGCCTATAGGCATCCAGTTTTGTATTCGTCTGATACAATGAATTGCTTGGTATAAAATGTTCCAGAAGGTAGAAGACTGCCGTTAAATGACATCAAGTTCTAGAGTTCAAACATCAACCTGAAATTCCACAATATACAACAAAAGTTTTGACTTACTACCAGATACATGCTTACATAGCACTCGCAACTGGCATTGACATCATCATTAAAAGATCCAGGAAGGAAAAAAACTAGAAGATAAAAAACCACCACAAGTTAGAATAATATGACTCCTGTTGCCAAATATTGTCACATAAAACTAGGTCCACTCCAACATATATTATGTCGTAATAGTATATCAAATATATAGATTCGTCAGCACCACACACCAGTAGAGCGAAAAAACATGTTTTAGTACTGACTTAATGTAGCACCCCGGGTAAAACCACTACTAGAAAATCGCCGTTGTTTTTATTATGTGCATCATGAAAACATCATGTATTTATTCGCCTAAAACTATTTCCCCAAAAGCCTATTTTGTTCTTTTAGATATTCCCCTCTTTGTCCAAATCCAAATCCTAGATTCGTCCGGATCTTTTATTTATATAAAACCTTTTTGCAGATGTTTTGTTTTATAAGAAAGAAAAATAATAAATATAAAATATTTTGTTAGTGGGGGAGGCAGCCCAGTCGGCCAGGCCAAAAGGCCCAACCAACAGGCCACCTACTACCCCACTAGACCAAACCCTAGACTAACCCTAACCCTACCTAATCCCTCCCCACTCCCTCACCCTGCCGCCACACTCCCTCTCCACCCACCAGACCCAGCACTCACCTGGTCAACCCACCATCCCGCCTTGTTGACCGCATCCCCACCAACCCTCTCTCTCCCCCGAAATTCTCTCTCCCCACCCTGCATAGTATCCGGCCCCACCGCCTGGCGGCCCCGTCCCTGCCCTCACCAACCTCGCTCGCAAGCGCCCCCGCTCGCCTCCATCCCCGCGCGCAGCACCGCCACCTGCGCGTCCCGGCCGCCTCCACCTCCTTCCCCGCGACCCGGCCGCCAACCTCTCTGTACCCTCGAGCCCTCGCATCGGGATCCCCATTACCGCTCGCCTCTTCTCCCGCAAGCACGCCGCCGCCGCCAGTGACCTCTCTCTCTCTCCCTGCTCCCTCTCTCCCAACCTCCACCGTCGGCGCCTCCTGCTTCCTGTGGGTTTGCCGTCATCGCCTCTGCAGGGCACCGCCTTTGGCTCGGCCACCCTCCGCCGCTCGCCTCCCCACGCCCCTTCCTTGCAGATCGTCCCCGACCGCCGGCACCGCGGTTCCTTGTCCCTGAGATCCGGCCCGCGTGCGCCTCCTATAGCTTCCCAGCGCATGCGCTGCTTCCCCGCCCCTAACGCCCCGGCGCCACTCTACTCCGACCGTCGGTGCTTTTTGTGCCGGATTTTCATCCGCTGTAGCATATCATCGATAGGAGCTTTGCCTCCCAGTCGTTCAGCGCCAAGACCAGGCCTTCGTTGACCTTCCCTGCTCACATTTGTTGTGACTCCGCACTAGCTAATATGCAAACCGTGTCTTGTTGATCGATGTGGTGTGTTGTTACTGATGAGAAGAAGGGATGTGATGTTACTACAGCAGAAACCGTGTGAAGATGGGGCTAGGTTTTGCTAGAGGCATGTGATGGTATGAGATACCATCTACTTGGGCTACCTCCTCGACTTCTTCCGCTCGGGCAACGGAAGATGGACATGAAGTGTCCCTTCGTCAAGAACCTCTGACACTAGATCTTCGTCCCTGTGTCCAAGGCCTTCAACACGGAACGTCAGGCTCTCCCTTACAGAAACTGAACCTCTCCGAGCCCTAAGTTCGTCGACCGCAATGTGTGACCCTTTTATCTGAGACCCTATTTTTATAAATAACATATACTTGTGTATCTTAATTGAACATGCTTGCATACATATTTTTGTGGTTTGGAGCTTTTAGTCTAATCATCTAATAATTAAATATTTAGACCATATGTAGACAAATCTAGTCTAATATTGGCCTCATTTAAATTTGTGCAACAAATCGATAACATATTTTTGACTTGATAAGACAACATTTAAATTGCGGAGTATCTAAACAACATGAACTTAATAATTAATTGTCGGGTCCTCGATTCCGCTTAATATTGCCTAATTGCATCGCATCTTTTCCATGTCATACATCATACATGCATCATGCCCGATCTTTTATCATAGTATTAAATAGTGCATCCGGTGTTTCTTCTAGTGATTTGCTTCTTCACGGATTAGGCCGATGAGTTGATGCGAGTGTCGACCGATCTTTGGATGAACCTTCAGCAATGTTTCCAGGCGACCATTCTCCCCCTTTTTACCTATTTTACATTTCTAGTCTTTACTTTATCCATTTGGTCTATTGCTACCTGTGTTGCGATGCTATAGATTCCGTTTCCCTTTATAATTCCCTCCAGCCCCGATATTGCCATGGACACCTCCTATTACCTGTTGTTTGGTAGATAGTCGGCATGCGAGTCGTAGTCGCTTGCTCAGGTGCTGCTTCGTGTCGTCGATGTTGCATCGTTGTTGGGTGGTTGACACATGCTTAATGGTGGAGATGATCAAGACTTTAATTATTGTTAAATAACTAAAATTGAAAGTAGGTAAATAATGCAGACGCACCGGTGGGTAATAGACAATATTTGATTTTTAACCGCTCACTGGTGTCCCGTAGGACCCCGAGTTCTTGACACCTGTTCCGAGATCGAACGCGCGAACCATAGGTGGGGTGTGTGGGCACCCCCATCGATTAGTACCTGATTTCAAAGTACTATACCGGGGGCCACAAAGTAGTTTGGGGCTTTATTACTATCCTGTACTTATGCCATGTTTTACTGCTTTATTTACGATTGCGCGTGGATCGCCTGTACTGTTTTGGAACAAATGTGGAATGTTTTCGTTGTATCGACAAGCCCAGTTACACTTTTGGGTTCCCAGTCGTTTACATCCATTGTCACAAACCTCTGGGTCCGTCTCGGAGACCGGCCGACTTTGTTGCGGGTAGCTTAGTGGGGTGGCCTCCATGTGCTTGCTTTGGGTCTGGGAAACGTCGTGTCCAAAACCCCGTCGACATACCGTTGGGTGTATGTTTTGTGATCTTGTACCTACCTGATCTGACAACAAGGGTGTAGGTGCGTGTGGAAACTTTGGTGCACCCCTGCAGGGTTAAATCTTTTCGAGAAGCCGTGTCCTCGGTTATGGACGACTTGGGGCACAGTTCTCAATCATAGACAACTATAACTAAAGTTTACTATTATAATTTGACTTTTATCTGATATGACTAGTAAGATGGATAAACACCATGGAAAGAATGAATAAAATTGCCAACCGTGTGAGTTTCCTCGGCTTGACTTCCTCGTTTGGTCTCGAGGGGGAAATACCAGGATGGGTATGTTTGGTGGTAGTATCAGGTTGGATCTGAATAGGTATTTCTCATCTCTCTCTGATAGCCGACAAATGTACTGAGTCTCTATAGGTTGTTTAGTGCATGCTTCGCTGCAGCTTCAGTCCACCATACCTATGTAGGCGAGGACCGCCGAATTCTAGTCTCGCCGTGTACTGGCCTCAGTACTGACCGCTCTCTTTTTCCTTTGCCCTTTGCCCTTTGCCGGCACCCATTTTGTTTAGCAGGTTTGAGATCGACGTCGTTAGTAGGGTTACCCTTCCGGCTTGGCCTGGGCAGGGTTATGGACGCCATTGGTTATTCTTCAGGGCTCTTAGCTCAATTTGCATCTTGTCCGTACTCGGACGTTGTATCGTTTTCAAGGTGATTTGGATCTTTGTACTGTATATCTATATTTTTGACTCTTGGAGTCCTTGTTGTATATATATGTTCTGCGGGTTCCATCGTGGACTATTGTGTAATGATATTACTTCGTTTTCCACCCGTACGCAAGTGCCTGGTGGGCACCTTTGAATCATTTCTATGCGGGTTTGGCGGGAATCGCTAAAACTTGCATATGGCCGATTCTAAGGGTGTTACAGAGTGGTATCAGAGCCCAGCAGTTACGATACCCACTGGTCGAGCCTGTAGGATAACCTAGCCAGCAGACGTCGTAGAGTGTCACAACTATTTTGGAAAATCGGTTGGATTAATATGATTAGGTCTGCTTTTACTCCTTACCCTTTGCTAATCTCTTCTTACCTCGACGTGTTTTGAATCTGCTCGCTTATATTTTCTTCAAGTCCAGGAATTCTTGTGGTTGGGTTTCTGTCGTACCTTCAGGGTTTCACTTCCATCCTTTGTTAACGGTGCTTCGACAACTGGTCTTCATGCTATCTGATGGATCTTTCATCTGTTGTACCTTTTAGTTGACCGAAGATTCACTAAATTTTTTCTTTCTATCCTCCGGTGTTTTCCGATACGACGAAATCATCTACATCAGATCTCATGAGAATCTCCATCCCTCCTTTGTTTCCAAACCTCGCTTGTCGAGATCTTCAGTCTGAATTCCGAGAGTTTGTTGCATAATTTACCATTCATGTGCAGAGTAATGCTTTGGGTGCACGATGGACTGATCACCATCTGACTACTCTTATCATTCGTTCTTGTGCATTGAATTGGTGGATAAAGCAATTTTACTCCTTCCATGGAAGTTAGAGGTGGCCTTATCTTTTGATACCTCTACCTTTGTCCTTTGTTTCTCCAGAGCGTTCTCTCGATGAACGTGAGCACCGACCCTTGTTGGTGGTGTCGCGGATTTCAAGATGGAGAAAGAACCATTGTTAGGGGTGTCGCGAGGATCTAGATGAAGCCAGAAGAAACCCAACCAGCCCAGCAGAAGCCCACGCGGGAAATCCCCTCCCTCGAACCGTTTCTTTTCTCACCCGCGAGCAAACCCGTTCACTCGCTGACGTTTGGACCCCACGCGCAATCCTCCACCTTGTTGACAGCGTGACCCCACCGCCAGCTTGCATCGTCATCAACCTCGCTCGACCGTTTTCCCCCTTGCACCTCGCCGTTCCTGCCTTGATTTCGCAGCATGAATTCACATCAATGCGCGAGTAATACTCGTCCGCGACCACGCACGATGAATCGCCTCGCCCTCTTCCTTATTTCCCCTCAGATCCCACGCCATGAACGACACCAGGCTGCGCTAATTACTCGATGCAACTCCTCTGCCTCCAACGAGCTCCACCATCGATTCGGGCCAACCCTGACCATCTCCTACCTCCTAGCTTGCACGAGCTTGCTCGCCAGCACCTCACGCACCTGCAAGAACCTTTCCCTTGCTCGCACGTGCCTCGAAGCCTCGCCTCTGTCTACGGCTAAATGTCACCGTCGTCTGCCTCATCTCCGGCAAGTTTTTCCTGGTAGGTTCCGTCCTCCCCTCTCTCTGGATGATGCTACTGCACTCGCCGTACCCTCACGCATCTAACACCACTGCTTGCTTGCTTTCTCGTGCCCTGTAGCGACGCCATCGACGAATCCCGTGCGTGCCCGACGGTAGCAAGAACTCCGGTGAGCAATCCCCATAGAACCCGTGCGCCCCTTGGCCGACAGAGACTATGTTGAGCATCCACGCGCTTCGGTGAATCTGGTAAGCCCCTCCGTTTTCCTCCTCGCTTCCTAGTTTCGTCGAAAACATCACCGCCCGAGCGCCGTCGCCGCAGACGCCAGGCTGCACCGCCCATCTGTGGTCAGCGTGCCATGAACCATTGGATGCAGATCGGTCGGTTAAGATTAGATCTTAGATCGAAAGGGTATCAAGTAGTTTACACCGTGCGATTTCAATTAGATCTGACGGTCCACATACTTCAATCCGAGTGAAACGGTATGCGCCAATGGGATGCTGACACGTAGCCAGACTCAGGATTTGAAAACAGAATTAGATCTATTAGTGATTTGATTTTGTAAAATTCATAACTTTTATCTACACGTCAAAATTTTGCAAATTTTATATCATTGGAATTAGGAAAAAGAAATCTTTGCAACCATTCCCTCTGTTTAGTGTTTTGCTTCTGTGAAAGTATTTTTTTTGCAGAAATATTTCTAGGCCTATTTATGTTATAAAATTTATCCTAAAAATGATTTTTGAGTAAAATCTTTTGCAAATGATTTGTTTTGAACCTACTGAACATAAGAACAAACTTTTGGGTTTAGAAACATATTTTGATAAACACAAGGAATTATTCCTTGAATAAAGACATTTCTAGTAAAATAAAAATGGTGCTTGATTTAGAAATGGTTTTTGAGTGCAATCTTTTGTAAATGATTTTGTTTTTAAACACTTTGACCATAAACAATAACGTTTGTGTTTAAAAATATATTTGGCAAACATTATAAATTATTACTTTGATTTAAATCATTTCTATCAAAACAAAAATGATTTAAATGGCCCATTTTCACTAACTTGGTTTCAAATGATTTTGCCACTTTTATAAATGACCAATAGGTGTTTTAAATGTTTATAGCCTATTAGAAACCACATTTCCAAATAAAACAATCTTTTGAATTCTTGCATGCATTGTTTTGTTTCTTTATTTTATGTGATGAATTGTTTGAATGCTAGTTCGAATATTTTCTTGCTTGATTGAATTGTAATAAACTTTGAAGAGTGTGACTATTGCAAGAGCAAGGAGTGAACCTATATTCTCTACTAAAAAGGCAAGTGACACTATCATCCATGTCCTACTATTTTCAATACACTTAGTGGGATTTTTGTAGTATGCATGATAGGGCTACTGTGTTACTATGCTATGCTATGTCCTATTAGGATATCCTTTATATCTTCCTTAGTGAAAACATCATAGTTGTAGTATGCTTAGCCCTGCTATAGACTTGGGGTGGAATACATGTTATGATTATACGAAGTGTTGGAAAAATATATGTTTTATATAATAAAACAAGTACTCAATGAATCACCTGGTGGAATGTGGATACTCAATTGTGGATAAGGTGGCAATGAAGGGAACCATTTATATATGGCTATCTTTTTCATATGTGCACTAGAAGAAAACCACTCAGGGACTTAGAGATTGAACATGTTTCTCGTACAGTGGCTTCCGTGTACAGCCACATGCTAAATGGGAACTGGCTTAGTCAATTACATAGTGGAAGACCCTTGCATTGGCACCTATCCTGGTTAACTAGAATTATGTATTGGAAATATATCCTTACATTGGTTCCTAGTAGATGTGCTAGCATTATGTCTTGGAAGGACTTCTATGGAAAGACTTTGTCACATTCTCGATCTGCCGGTACTCCATTTGGTGTGTACTTATCTAGCGGCCACTGGTGGCGTCAAGACGAGATTGTGTCATGTGGGTAAAGTGTACAACTTCTGCAGAAGATCAAATTTTAAGTACTTAGCTGTGTCCCCGGTTACAGACAACTCTGAGCAACTAATGCATGAAGCTATGGAAGATCTCAACATTCCAATTTCTCAAAGTAAAACTTGATGGTGTCAACAAGGGATTAGAAGCACTTGGAGTTTGCCAAGGAGTTTAGAAAGATTGTTAAAAGATCAAAACTATTTTTTAAAATATAGGATAAAACCATATTGCTTTCTTCAAATGAGCCTAAAACCTACTTAGCCAAATATGCATATATTGATAGGTTCCAACTTATTTCCACATAGTAGTGAAACTTGCCAATACAATTCAAATGTATTGACCCTTGTGGATGTAACTTATTATGTTGCAGGTTTGTTTGATGTTAGTGTGTTGAATACGATTACAAGTCTACAACCAACATGATTGCCTGTGGCACTTTGAAGATGAAGGACTCCATGCTATATAGTTATTTATGTTGCATTGTAATGAGATAGCCAAATGAGCTATGTAAGATGTAATGAATTATTTTATTCCTGGTTATAAAGTTGTACTGTGACCTTTGTTTCTTGATATTACATCTTAAACTGTGGATGCTAGCTCTTGATCCAGGGACTAGAATTGTAAACACAGGGATCTCTACCTTATCAGGTTGGGACCTCTACAGATGGTATCAGAGCACTGTGTTGCCTGTAGGATTGTAACCCTAGTATTGGACAAAACCCCTTAGAAAAATAAGAGTTGTATTTGTTCCAAACTTATTTACAAACAATCTTGTAAACTCTTTCCTCAACCGTTTTGGTTTTGATTCTACACCTCCCCTCTTTTCAAATTGATGGATAAAAACTTCAACATGAGCAAAAGACATTAACATCACCAATGACTTCAACTTTAGTTTCACCAAGGTCTTCAACTTGGACATCACTAAGGACCACAAATGAGACCCAAGAGACATTAGATTGCCTACCAACTACCTAAGACATTGATATCATGTTAGTGTATGGATCATACTGACCTATGAGGTATGACTATACTAGGTTGATTGTTTCAAGAAAACTTGTTGTTTCCTTTGACTCATGAGTTAAACTCATAAGTTGTTAAGTGATTAGTTGCTTGTTGATTGTTTGATTGAACTTGTTTGTTTTGGGTTGTGTGTTAGAACTTCTTTAGATCTATCTATCATAACTTATCCCTATTAAACCAACAGATGCCTCCCCGTCGTGCCAACCCCAACCAAAACAACAACAACATCACCCCCGAGATGTAGCAGTTGATCACATCTCAAGCTCAACTGATGCAGATGATGACGCAGTTTATGCAAAATCAGAATCAAAACAACAATAACAACAACAACAACAATAACAACAATTAGAACAATCCTCCAGCATTTGACATGCTCACCAGATTTCTGAAACTAAGGCCTGCAAAGTTCTCTGGAACAACTGATCCAATGGTAGCCAATGACTGGTTACGTTCGGTGAACAAGGACTTAGTGACTGTTGGCTGCACAGATGAGGAAAAATTCAGGTTTGCAGCACATCTGCTCGGAGGACCAGCAGCAACCTAGTGGGACAACTTTCAGATCACCACTCCCCTTGAGGATGTGACCTGGGCTATTTTTGAGGATGGTTTCCATACAGCTCATATCTCATCCGGAGTGATGAACTTGAAGAAAAAGGAGTTCCACAGCCTGAAACAGCGTCACCGTAGTGTGGCTGAGTACATCGAGGAGTTCAATAATCTGGCGCGCTATGCACCAGATGAAGTTGATACAGATTCTAAGAGGAAATATAAATTCCTTGAAGGACTTAATGATGAGTTGAACCTGTAGCTGTATGTTACCTATGTTCCAACTTATCAATCACTCTGTGACAAAGCCACCATCTTGGAAAACAAGATGAAGCAAGTTGAGAACAGAAAGACGAAGCATAGCCTTGACAAGTATCACTCATGATCATCACAAAATAAGCGTTCATTCAAAAGGAGCAATGGAGATTCTGGACCACATCAGCATGAAGGAAATGGATACACTCATCACAAGAATCACCACAACAACAATGGAAGTGGTAATAATAATGGGAATGATACTGACAATGGAGATGACCTTGGTCAGAACCAACATGGCAATCCCAAGAAGAAAGACATTAGCCAGTTGCAGTGCTATAATTGTAAGGAACTTGGACACTATGCATCAGACTGTCCTGAGAAGAAAAAGAATAAGGATGCTAGAAACTCTAATGGAAGTGATTCCAATGTGGCCCAGAAAGGACATGTGAACCACATCAACATGTATGTAACTCTTGAAGAATTAGATGATGTGGATGATAGGATTTAGCTAACTCAGTTGAGTCATATAAGGATCCCATGTTTGGATGTCAATTATTGAACCCATAGCCAGGTGAACCAATCAGTGCAACCCTACAAAATTTTCTTTTAAGGGTGGTAGTACCCTAGTTGTCTTGAAGCCAACTTGTAACCTCTAGCCTTCCCAAATCTCGGGACGAGATTTCTTTTAAGGGTGGTACCCTGTCACATCCCAAAATTTTCAAAATTTTGAAAAGTGAAAAATAAATAAACAAAATAAATAATTCTTGAAATTTAGGGTGAAAAGAAACTTTTTGATTCCAAATGGAAACATCCAAACCCTTCTTGAACAAACTTTGAATGAAAAGGGAATAAAACAAAATTTCAATCAAGTGAAATGCATTCATTTATGAATGTATCTTGAAATTTAAACACTTGGAAAAGTTAAACCAAAACCCTAAAAACCTAATGGAAGAAAATCATTTCCAATATCTCTCTAAGGCTATAGATTTGATCCATATAAAAATTTGTCAAACATTTATAAATGATCAAAAATGATAAATAAAAATATTATAAAACCATAGAAATTGGTTTCACTCAATTTGTAACCATGGATAAAAACTTATGAATTTAATAAGTTAAAAGGAAATAATTTCCAAGGCTAATAAAGCTCCTATCTAAATCCATGCCAAATCTTGAGCAAAATAATCCTAAAAGGATTTAAAAAGATAAACAAATATTAAATAAAATTATACAAATTGGAATCACCAATTTTGGATCTTTAAATAAAAAGATATGGATTTTATAAGGCAAAGAAAGAAATAAATAAAAAAATAAATAAATAAGGAATATTTAAAAGCCAAATTAAATCTTGGCCAAATCAATAAGCAAATGAAATAAAGATAATCCAAATAAAATAAAGGGATAAAGAATATTCAAATAAAAGTATATGGGACTAAACCATATTCTAATTATATTTAAATGGAGCCAAAATCCCTAAGGTAAATGATTAATTAAATCATGGGAAAAATAATGGAAATTGCCAAGTGGATTAAAAGTTATCTAATTTACTTAAAAAGAATAAAAGAATTATTTGAGAAAATAATATGGATTAGAAACATATTTAAATCTTATTTAAAATAAAGACAAATGTCTATTTTAAATAAATAATAAACCATAATAGAATAAAAGAAATATTCTAAAATGGACTTTAGAGAATATTAGTAAATAGTATTAAAATCTTACTGAAAGTTGGGAAAAGTCTGAATTTAAAAAGAGTTTGAATCATTTGAATAAAAATCAAAACAGTAAATAAAAATAGAAAAAAGAAAAAGGGATCAAAAAGAAAAAATAGAAAATAGAAGAAACCCAACCAGCCAAGCAGGCCCAGCAGAAGCCCACGCGGGAAATCCCCTCCCCCCGAACCGTTTCTTTTCTCACCCGCGAGCAAACCCGTTCACTCGCTAACGCTTGGACCCCACGCGCAACCCTCCACCTCGCTGACAGCGTGACCCCACCGCCAGCTTGCATCGTCATCAACCTCGCGCGACCGTTTTCCCCCTCGCACCTCGCCACTCCTGCCTTGATTCTGCGGCATGAATTCGCATCAATGCGCGAGTAATACTCGTCCACGACCACGCATGATAAATCGCCTCACCCTCCTCCTCATTTCCCCTCAGATCCCATGCCATGAACGCCACCAGGCTGCGCTAATTACTCGCTGTAACTCCTCTGCCTCCGACGAGGTCCACCACCGATTCTGGCCAACCCCGACCATCTCCTACCTCCTAGCTTCCACGAGCTTGCTCGCCAGGACCTCACGCACCTGCCAGAACCTTTCCCTTGCTCGCGCGCTCCTCGGAGCCTCACCTCTGTCTACGGTTGAACGTCGCTGTCATCTAACTCATCTCCGGCAAGTTTTTCCCGGTAGGTTCCGTCCTCCCCTCTCTCTCTCTCTGGATGATGCTCCTGCACTCGCCGTACCCTCACGCGTCTAACACCACTATTTGCTTGCTTTATCGTGCCCTGTAGCGACGCCACCGATGAAGCCCGTGCGTGCCCGAAGGTAGCAAGAACTCCGGCGAGCAATCCCCATAGAACCCGTGCGCCCCTTGGCCGATAGAGACTATGTTGAGCATCTACGCGCTTCGGTGAATCTGGTAAGCCCCTCCGTTTTCCTCCTGGATTCCTAGTTTCGTCGGAAACATCACCGCCCGAGCACCGCCGCCGCAAACGCCAGGCCACGCCGCCCATCTGTGGTCAGCGTGCCATGAACCATTGGATGCAGATCGGTCGGTTAAGATTAGATCTTAGATCGAAAGGGTATCGAGTAGTTTACACCGTGCGATTTCAATTAGATCTGAGGGTCCACATAGTTCAATCCGAGCGAAATGGTATGCGCCAATGGGATGCTGACACGTAGCCAGACTTAGGATTTAAAAATAGAATTAGATCTATTAGTGATTTGATTTTGTAAAGTTCATAAATTTTAATCTACACGTCTAAATTTTGCAAATTTGATATCATTGGAATAAGGAAAAAGAAACCTTCTCAACCATGCCCTTTGTTTAGTGTTTTG
The DNA here is from genome assembly GCA_916181665.1 of Avena sativa. NCBI lineage: Eukaryota > Viridiplantae > Streptophyta > Magnoliopsida > Poales > Poaceae > Avena > Avena sativa. The sequence goes on from OV702298.1 coordinate 113,134,567, forward strand.
TTTCTGTAAAAGTAGTTGTTTTTGCACAAAAATTTCTAGGCCTACTTATGTTATAAAATTTATTCTAAAAATTATTTTTGAGTAAAATCTTTTCCAAATTATTTGTTTTGAACCTACTGACCATAAGAACAAACTTTTGGGATTAGAAATATATTTTGATAAACACAAGGAATTATTCCTTGAATAAAGACATTTCTAGTAAAATAAAAATGGTGCTTGATTTAGAAATGGTTTTTGAGTGCAACCTTTTGTAAATGATTTTGTTTTTAAACACTTTGACCATAAACACTAACATTTGTTTTTAAAAATATATTTGGCAAACATTAGAAATTATTACTTTGATTTAAATCATCTCTAGCAAAACAAAAATGATTTAAATGGCCCATTTTCACTAACTTGGTTTCAAATGATTTTGCCACTTTTATAAATGACCAATAGGTGTTTTAAAATATGTATAGCATATTGGAAACCACCTTTCCAAATAAAACAATCTTTTGCATGCTTGCATGCATTGTTTTGTTTCTTTATTTTATGTGATGAATTGTTTGAATGCTAGTTTGAATATTTGCTTGCTTGATTGAATTGTAGCAAACTTTGAAGAGTGTGACTATTGCAAGATCAAGGAGTGAACCTATATTCTCTACTAAAAAGGCAAGTGGCACTATCATCCATGTCCTACTATTTTCAATACACTTAGTGGGATTTTTGTAGTATGCATGATAGGGATACTATTTTACTATGCTATGCTATGCTATGTCCTATTAGGATATCCTTTATATCTTCCTTAGTGAAAACATCATAGTTGTAGTATGCTTAGCCCTGCTATAGACTTGGGGTGGAATACATGTTATGATTATATGAAGTGTTGGAAAAATATATGTTTTATATAATAAAACAAGTACTCAATGAATCACCTTGGTGGAATGTGGATACTCAATTGTGGATAAGGTGGCAATGAAGGGAACCATGTATATATGGCTATCTTTTTCGTATGTGCACTAGAAGAAAACCACCCAGGGACTTGGAGATTGAACATGTTTCTCGTACAGTGGCTTCCGTGTACAGCCACATGCTAAATGGGCACTGGCTTAGTCAATTACATAGTGGAAGACCCTTGCATTGTCACCTATTCAGGTTAACTAGAATTATGTATTGGAAATATATCCTTACATTGGTGCCTGGTAGATGTGCTAGCATTATATCTTGGGAGGACTTCTATGGAAAGACTTTGTCACATTCTAGATCTGCCGGTACTCCATTTGGTGTGTACTTATCCAGCGGCCACTGGTGGCGTCAAGATAAGATTGTGTCATGTGGGTAAAGTGTACAACTTCTGTAGAAGATCAAATTCTAAGTACTGAGCCGTGTCCCCGGTTATGGACAACTCTGAGAACCTAAGGCCTGAAGCTATGGAAGATCTCGACATTCCAATTTCTCAAAGTAAAACTTTATGGTGTCAACAAGGGATTAGAAGCACTTGGAGTTTGCCAAGGAGTTCAGAAAGATTGTTAAAAGATCAAAACTATTTTTGAAAAGATAGGATAAAACCATATTGCTTTCTGCAAATGAGCCTAAACCCTACTTTGCCAAATATGCATATATTGATAGGTTCCAACTTATTTCCACATAGTAGTGAAACTTGCCAATACAATTCAAATGTATTAACCCTTGTAGCTGTAACTTATTATGTTGTAGGTTTGTTTGATGTTTATGAAGTATGTTGAATAGGATTACAAGTCTACAACCAACATGATTGCCTGTGGCACTTTGAAGATGAAGGACTCCATGCTATATAGTTATTTCTGCTGCATTGTAATGAGATAGCCAAATGATCTATGCAAGATGTAATGAATTATTTTATTCCTAGTTATAAAGTTGTACTATGACCTTTGTTTCTTGATATTACATCTTAAACTGTGGATGCTAGCTCTTGATCCAGGGACTATCATTGTAAACACAGGGATCTCTACCTTATCAGGTTGGGACCTCTACACGCTCACAAATGCATACACACAATCACCCCTATGAACACAAGAATGCACACCCTACTCCTATGAGCACCACTGAAAGATTGTGTCTTGAGACTGACCTGGTGGGGCTTGAGCTTGATTAAGTCACCATATATAGGCACCTCGATATCGACGATAACATCACATCCTGCTACCCTTATAACCATCCTTCAAAGCCGAGCATCGAGGCTTCATGGATAAGGAAGAGTTAGGGGAGTTAGAGCTCACATTTGTTTGCTGCTATAGGATATAACTGGACCACTAATAACGGGCCCCCACAGTAGTTATCCCATAGGACCAATACCTTAGAGCAACCACAGCATGAGCCGTTACTAGACGTGGCTAGAAATTTACTAGACTCACTTATAAAAGAATAAAATCACCTCCACCGTTTAGACCAGACAGTGGATCCACTCATCTCGGTAGAAATGCCCAATAAAGAAAACATGCCATTTTATTCCCTTAGACAAGGGTCTTGTACTAGACCTAGGGTCGAGAAAAACTTAGCTAGGCTCACCCTCTCAAGGCATCCACTATGATGTCCACAAGCTTGTCCATAAGGAAAAACATAGTGGTGGCTATCAACGAGCTAAAACCTTAAGGGTCACCACCCTTAGGTTATGGTTAGTCCATAAGATTTAAAACATTGATATCTAGTAAACATTTCAATAGAAAAAAATTATAATCACAAGACTATGAGAGGGTAGCTCTTACGTGTTGGGTCCTATCTTATGGATAGGTTTGACTATATACATTGTGGTGAAATCAACAAGATTATGGTATAGAAAGTGTGTCCCATCTTAAAGCCATATACATAGGTGATTCCCTCAAGTTTTAGACCTTGTTCTAGGAAGAAAAATATTCTCTTTTAGAAACCCCAAAATTTCAACGCTGCACATACTCTCGATGACCTGGTTTGACTTGCATTATATGTAGTTCTAGATAACAGAGAAAAAATCAATATAAACTAAAGGATGAACGCATGGACGCACACCTAGCAACCTCTATATATGAACACCTCTGAAATATTGTGTCTTGAGACCGATCTTACGAGGCTTGAGCTTTATGAAGTCAGCATGCACGCCTCGCTATAAACGGGAAGATCGCTTCCCACTAAAGAATATTCTGCATTTTATGAGACACCAAAGTGCCAAACCTATGGTATAAACTCTAGTGAGATAGGGGTACCAATTCTCTCATACGTAATAGCCATCCAGCCATGGGTGAGCTTTCGCTCTCTCTCCCTCTCTCTTGTACACGACATGGTACACAATAAATAATTGGCATACATGAAATTAGGTGAACACACTTTCTATTTTCATTATTGTGACCGATCTTAACAAGTAGCTCAAGAAACTCTTTAACAATATTGTTCAATTCGTTAACATTAACGAGCAAAAAATGTTGCTTACCTATGTTCATTAAGAAAAAAACCAACCTCAAATGCGTCGACTAGACAAGCGCTCATTACTATCGACACGCAAGCTTGGAACTACCTCATTTTTAGACAAACGTTGACAATGTTTAAGAATAATTCTAAATATTTATGCAATCTTTCTAGCTAATTTCGATCATCAAAATGAATTTAAGTCGATTAGCGGAAAAACTAGTGAGGATTTGGAAAGATTCAATTTCTTTCTAAGAATTTGCACGTCGACCCTGTTTTGAAAATATTAAATAAAATAAAAATAAAAAATGAAGACCTTTCAGATTCAATCCAATACATCAACAAGCTCTATCAAAAGTGAGCAACGCGATGATTTATTTTGTTAACCAAATGGTATTAGCTGAAGGGTATGGCGTAGCTTCTTGGCGGATAAATAGCTAGACCCAACTGATTTATCTTACTTCATTAATTTCAGGGTTCTTTGTGCTAAATGTATGAAAGATATCATTTTCATTTTGTAAGGTCCTAGATGCAACTTTTACTTCCAACGACCATATGAACACTAATCTTATGGCACCCATGTCAGTTATAAGAAAATTCCACCACCCCAATTTTCATACAAACTGGACCTTGATTTCTTACAATTACCAAGTTTTTAGTCGACTTTGTACAGAATACTACCTAATTTGGTACACTTAAATGAATTTATGTCAATTTAACGAAAGTAGGTTAAATTGTTGTTTTTTGTAAAGAAAATAGCTCGAAATAGAGGGGAAGATCTAAGAACAAGAAGAGATTATGCATGCACATTAATTGTGGAGTAACGTAATAGGGAGTCAAAGAGCAACTTACTTTTGGGCCTCTTTATATGGTTGTTTATCATTATTAATAGATTGCTCTTTACACTTTTGGGCGATATATTACTCTTGAATTAATTGTCTCTTTGAATGTAGTTGGGTGCATCTTCTTCTAGTAAAAAATGTCACCGGTGTGAGTTTCCAACTATCAGGAAAGAACATTCTTATTTTTTCAAATGATGACGAGATTGTTCCTTTCCGTAAAGTAGGTCTGAGGAATATAATATGGATCTGAATGCCACAAGCCAAGCTTTTCAGTCATATATAGTGGACCAACATGTTTTGTACTACCTATATGATTACCATGGTTGAAAAGTTTCCAAACGTCGACCTAGCTAAGTCTGTCCACTTGAATGGCGCTATGTCGATTTATCAAAATTAGGTCAAATTTGAACTACGAGTAAATTGTAGGTAGCATTGATAGTTTTACGATTTCTTTTTTAGGTAACCATCGGGGGGTCATTTCTAATATATCACAAACCACCATCGAGAGTTTGGACAATAGGTTCAACTTCCTGCTAAGATTTTGCATCTTGACAACTTAACGAAATTAGGTCAAACTTGAGCTACAAGTAAGCGCGATATATTCCTCTCAAATTAATTGTCTTTTCTTCGAAGGTAGATGGGTGCATCATCTTTTATTAAATGATGACGTCGGTGTGAGTTTCTAACTATCAGAGAAGAACATTCTCAATTTTCCCATGTTTTGCAAATTTTATAACTTCCAAGATAACTTTGCCGACTTGAATGACTCTTTGTGCCGATTTATCGAAATTAGGTAAATTTGAACTACAAGTAAATCTTAGGTTGCTTTTAAAGTTTTACGAAAAAGATTTTTAGTGGTTTTCGATATACTAAATTCCTAGTTGGCTTCAAAAGATTTTTTGAAAATTTTAAGACCATACTTGTAGTAAAAATTCGAAACGGTCGATGGGAGTATGGTCTACATCCAATACCTCAAAAAAGACAAAATTACATAGAGGTCCCTAAATTTAGCACAAAAGGCCCTAAAGTTAAGAAAGTAAAAGCGGTCGGGACCTTCTCGAGTGAGAAGCTGAGCCATAGCTTCGTACTACTGTACTTGATTTGCACACACACAATAAAGAACATTCTAAATTTTCTGAGTGATTATGAGATGTTCCTGTCCGTAAAGAAAGTATGAAGACTAGGAATCTGAATGCCACCACCAAGAATTTTGACAACAGGTTCAATATATTGCTAAGATTTTGCATCTTCACAACTTAATGAAATTAGGTCAAACTGAGGTACCAGTAAGCACGATAGATTGCTCTTGAATTATTGTCTTTTTGAAGGTAGATGGGTGCATCTTCTTCTAGTAAACAATGTCGTCGGTGTTTGTTTCCAACTATCAGAAAAGAACATTCTCAATTTTCCCGTGTTTTGTGAATTTTTAAACTTCCTAGCTAACTTTGACGACTTAAATGAGACTTTGTGCAGATTTATCAAAATTAATTCAAATTTGAACTACATGTAAATAGTAGGTTTCTTTTAAAGTTTACGAAAAAGCTTTTCGGTGGTTTTCGATATACTGAATTCCAAGTTGGCTTCAAAAGATTTTTTGAAAATTTTAAGAGCATACTTGTAGTAAAAATTCGACATGATCGGTGGAAGTACGGTCTACATCCAAGACCTCAAAAAAGACAAAATTACATAGAGGTCCCTAAATTTAGCACAAAGGGCCCTAAAGTTAAGAAAGGAAAGGTGGTCGGGCCCTTTTCGAGTGAGCAACTGAGCCATACCATTCGTACTACTATACTTTCTTCAAGTAAATAATAGAGAACATTCTCAATTTCCCGAGTCATGATGATATTGTTCCTTTCTGTAAAGAAAGTATGAAGATTATGAATCTGAATGTCACAAGGAGAGCTTTCAAATATTTATAGTGGATCGACATGTTATACTTACGGTTCCCATGTTTTATGATTTTTCAAGCTTCGGCCTAGATAACTCTGCCCACTTGATAACTTTATTCCGATTTATTGAAATTAGGTCAAATATGAACTACAATAAAAATGTAGGATCCTTTGAAAGTTTCATGATTTTTTGTAGGTAACCATCGGGGGTCATTTAATATAACACAAACTACCACCGAGAGTTTGGACAACAGGTTCGACATCTTGCTAAGATTTTGCATCTTGACAATTTAACAAAATTTGGTCAAACTTGACCTACACAAGAGAACAAAAGGGAGGCAGCGAGCCTTTAAAGAAAGAGGCAACACAGGAGCAGCGAAGAGGAGGAGGCGGTTTGATGTTAGAACAAAGTTATGGTGGATTCTTGACTCGTGGTACTCCTCTACTAGTAGTAAATTTCAGGACCTATTGTGTGTTTTCTCTCTCCTTCACTGCCTCCCATCTATCCCCACCCCTCTCCTCTCACGCACCGGCCGACCCGGTTGATCTCTCCCTCATCCACATCGTGGAGCTGTGCATGTGTGCCTTGGTATGGTGACTCTGTTTATTTTTTTAGAGGGCGGATCCGTTTCTCTGGCGTGTTCGGCAGCCACCTTGGTGTGGAGTAAGAGGAGTAGATAGGAAGGAAACCACTTTGGTCCTTGGCGGCAAAAAAATCAAACTCTTACTGTTTCAAAATTTCACTTGCTTGTCAAACATCAGGAGGGAAAGGTTATTCAAAAGACCGGCCATTCACAGTAGTACTTCTTATCAAATATTTATCTTGTCTTATCCCTTACAATACCATACGACTATAGTATAGTGTATGGATAACTTTGAACATTGAACGTTGGATCAAGACTGGCAAATCCAAATATTGGTAGCCGTTGGATCTTCTTTTCATTTCATAGCATCCAGAAGATTCTATTGTTAGTCTTTAGCATGTACAATGAACCCTAGTATGCGCAAACCTCACAACACACTTCACTTCTTAGTTTCACGGATCTTGTGCAAAATGCATGGACTTGAATTTAATTTTCATTTTTATGAGTTCCTTGATTTAACTCGTACTTCCACCAACCGTGTTATCTGAAGCACCTCGCTCCTACATGACCTTCCAAAGTTAGAAGAAAATGCCACTACCCTATTTATCACACAAAGCAGACCAGAGTTTCTTATAGTTCCATTCTTCAAGATTCATAGCTAAGTTCACACACTTCACTCACTGCTTGCCGATTTAACGAAATTAGGTCAAACTTGAGCTAAAATTAAGCGCGATATATTACCCTCAAATTTAATGTATTTTTGGAGGTAGATGGGTGCATCTTATTGCAACAAATAACATCGTCGCTGTGAGTTTCCAACTATCTGGAAATAACATTCTAAAGTTTCCACGAGATTATTCCTTTTCAAAAAGAAAGTCTGAAGAATATGGATCTGAATGCCACAAGCCAAGCTTTCAGACATATATAATGGACTGTCATGTTGTACTTAAGATTCGCATGTTTTATGAGTTTTCAAACTTCATCCTAGCTAACTCTATTCACTTGAATGACAAAATTAGTTCAAATTTCAACTACAAGTAAATTATAGATTGCGTTGAAAGTTTTATGAATTCTTTTGCAGGTAACAATCGGAAGGGGGGTCATTTAATACATCACATCCCACCACCGAGAATTTTGACAATAGGTTCAATTTCTTGCTAAGATTTTGCATCTTGACAACTTAACAAAATTAGGTGAAACTCAGGTACCAATAACCATGAAAGATTTCTCTTGAATTAATTGTATTTTTCAAGGTAGATGGGTGCATCTTATTCTAGTAAACAATGTCGTCGTTGTGAGTTTACAACTATCAGGAAAGAACATTCTCAATTTTCTGAGTGACGACGAGATTGTTCCTTTTCGTAAAGTCGGTCTGAAGAATATAATATGGATCTGAATGCCACAAGCCAAGATTTTTAGTCATATATATAGTGGACTGACATGTTGTATACCACATATATGATTTCCATGTTTGAAAAGTTTATAAACTTCGTCATAGCTAACTCTGCCCACTTTAATGGCGCTATGTCGATTTGTCGAAATTAGGTCAAATTTGAACTACAAGTAAATTGTAGTTTGCATTGACAGTTTTGCGATATGTTTTTTAGGTAACCATCGGGGGTTCATTTAATATATCACAAACCACCATCAAGAGTTTTGACAATATAATCAACTTCTTGCTAAGATTTTGCATCTTGACAACTTAAAGAAATGAGGTCAAACATGAGCTACAAGTAAGCGCGATAGATGCCTCTCGGATTAATTTTATTTTCTTCGAAGGTAGATGGGTGCATCATCTTGTACTAAAGGATGCCGTAGGTGTGAGTTTCCAACTATCAGGAAAGAACATTCGAAATTTTCCCATGTTTTGTGAATTTTAAAAGTTCCTAGCTTACTTTGCCGACTTGAATGAGACTTTGTGCCGATTTCTCGAAATTAGGTAAAATTTGAACTACAAGTAAATCGTAGGTTTTTTTGAAAGTTTTATGAAAAAGCTTTTCGATTGTTTTTGATCTACTGAATTCCTTGTTGGCTTCAAAAGATTTTTTGAAAATTTTCAGAGCATACTTATAGTAAATATTTGACATGGTCAGTGGGAGTACGGTCTACATCGAAGAACTCAAAATATAAAAAATTACATAGTGGTCCCTAAATTTAGCACAAAGGGCCCTAAAGTTAAGCAAGGAAAAGCAGTGGTGCCCTTCTCGAGTGAGCAGTTGAGCCATACCCTTCGTACTACCGTACTTGCTTCACACACACAATAAAGAAAATTCTCAATTTCCCGAGTGATGATGAAATTGTTCCTTTCGGTAAAGAAAGTATGAAGACTATGAATTTGAGTGCCACGAGGATATATTTCAAATATTTATAGTGGTCCAACATGTTGTACTTACGGTTCCCATGTTTTATGATTTTTTAAGATTCGGCCTAGCTGTATTTGCCCACTTGAATGACTTTATGCCGATTTATCAAAATTAGGTCAAATATGAACTGCAAGAAAAATGTAGGTTGCTTTGAAAGTTTCCTAATTTTTTTGGAGGTAACCATCCGGTGTCATTTAATATAGCACAAACTACCAACAAGAGTTTGGACAATAGGTTCAACATGTTGCTAAGATTTTGCGTCTTGACAATTGAACGAAATTAGGTCAAACCTAAGCTACCACCGTAAGTGTGATAGATTTCTCTCGAATTAAATATCATTTCAGAGGTAGATGAGTTCATATTATTTTAGTAAACAATGCCGTCGGTGAGAGTTCCCAACTATCGGGAAAGAACATTTTCAAGTTTCCAAGTGATGGACTAGAGGTTGTATTTTTCATTTTCTAAGGTCCTTGATGCAACTTGTACTTCCACCAATCATGTTTACTGAAGCTTATTGCTCCTACGAGACCCACCCTAGTTAAAACAAAATGCCAACGCCCCAAATTTCATACAAATTGCACATTACTTTCTTTTCATACAAATGTCGATTTATCAAAATCAAGTCAAATTTGAACTACAAGTAAATTGTAGGTTGCTTTGAAAGTTCTACAAAAAAATTCAATGGTTTTTGATATACTGAATTCCTCGTTAGCTTCAATAGTTTTTATGAAAAATTCGACATAGTCGGTGGGAGTACGGTTTACATCGAAGACATTAAAAAGAAAAAATTACATAGAGGTCCATGAATTTCGCACAAAGGGCCCTAAATTTAGGAAAGGAAAAGCGGTCGGGTCCTTCTCGAGTTAGCAGCTGAGCTATACCCTTTGTACTGTTGTATTTGCTTCACACACACATGCGCGTGTTGCTGGTCGTAGGGTGTGAAATGGAATGACAAGGCAGGTCGACGCACGTGCGCCACCGAGAGTATGGACAAACGGTTTAAATTCTTGCTACAATAAGATTTTGCATCTTGAAAAATTAATGAAATTTGGTCAAACTTGATCTACACAAGAGAACAAAAGGGAGGCAGCGAGCCTTTAAAAAAAGAGGCAGCACGAGAGCATCGAAGAGGAGGAGGCGGTTCTATGTCAGAGCAAAGTTATGATGGATTCTTGACACGAGATCCTCCTCTACTAGTAGTAATTTCAATACCTATGTACGCCAAAAAATTATGTGTTTTCTCTCCTTTGTTGCCTCTCATATCTCCCCACCCCTCTCCCGTTGCGCACTGGCCCGCATGATCTCTCCCTCGTCCACAGCGTGGCGCTGTGGACGTGTTGCTTGGTACCGCGGCTCTGTTTCTTTTTTTAGAGGGAGGCTCTATTTCTTTGGCGTGGTCGACAGCCGCCTTGTTGTGTAGTAGGAGGAGTACATAGGAAGGTAACCACTTTGGTCCTTGGCGGCAAAAAAATCAAACTTTTCTGGTTTTGAAATTTTCACTTGCTTTCCAAACGTCGGGAGGGAAAGGTTATTCAACATAGTGTCTATTCGCAGTAGTACTTCTTATCTAATATTTATCTTGTCTTATCCCTTATAATACCATACCACTATAGTATAGTGTACGGATAACTTTGAACATTAACTATTCGATCAAGACTAGTAAATCAAAACATTGGTAGCCGTTGGATCTTCTTTTCCATTCTTACCATCCAGAAGATCTATTGTTATTCCTTAGAATGTACAATGAACCCTAGTATGTGCAAACCTCAAAACACACTTAACTTCTTAGTTTCCGGGACCTTGTGCAAAATGCATGGACTTGGATTTAATTTTTATTTTTTTGAGGTCATTGATATAACTCATACTTCCATCAACCATGTTAAATAGAGCACCTCGCTCCTACAGGACCTTCCACAGTTAGAAGAAAATGTCACTACCCCAATTATCATACAAAGTCGACCACAATTTCTTATAGTTGCATTTTTAAGCTTCCTTCCTAACTTCGCACACTTCACTCACTTCTTACCGATTTAATGAAATTAGGTCAAACTTGAGCTATAAGTAAGCGCGTTAGATTACCCTTGAATTAAATGTCTTTTTATAGGTAGATGGGTGCACCTTCTTGGAGTAAACAATGTCGTCGATGTGAGTTTCTAACTATCACGAAAGAACAATCTCAATTCCCAGTGAACTTCTTTCTAATAAGATTTTACATCTTGAAAATTTAACAAAATTAGGTCAAACTTGAGCTACAAGTATGCACGATAGATTTCTCTTGAATGAAATGTAATTTTATAGGTAGATAAGTGCATCTTCTTGCAGCAAAAAACACCATCGCTGTGAGTTTCCAACTATCGGGAAATAACATTCTAAATTTTATGAGTGATGACGAGATTGTTCCTTTTTTAAAAGAAAGTCTAAACAATATGGATCTGAATGCCACAAGCCAAGCTTTTAGACATATAGTGTAGCGGCATGTTGTAATTAAGATTCGCATGTTTTATGAATTTTTAAATTTCGTCCTAGCTAAATCTATCCACTTGAATGACGTTATGTCGATTTATCGAAATTAGGTCAAATTTCAACTACAAGTAAACTGTAGATTGCCTTGAAAGTTTTATGATTTCTTTTGAAGATCACCATCGGGAGGGGGGTCATTCGATATATCACAACCCACCACCAAGAAGTTTGACAATAGGTTCAATATTTTTCCAAGATTTTGCATTTTGAAAACTTAACGAAATTAGGTCAAACTAAGGTACCAGTAAGCGCAATAGATTGCTCTTGAATTAATTTCCTTTTTGAAGGTAGATGGGTGCATCTTCTTTTAGTAAACAATGTCGTTGGTGTGAGTTTCCAACTATCAGGAAAGAACGTTCTCAATTTTCTGAGTGACGACGAGATTGTTCCTCTCCGTAAAGTAGGTCTAAAGAATATAATATGGCTTTGAATGCCATAGGCCAAGCTTTTCAGTCATATATATAGTGGACCTACATGTTGTGTACTACTTATATGATTCCCATGTTTCAAAATGTTTCAAACTTCAACCTAGCTAACTTTTCCCACTTGAATGGCGCTATGTCAATTTATCGAAATTAGGTCAAATTTGAACTACGAGTAAATTATAGGTTGCGTTGACAGTTTTGCGATTTGTTTTTTAGGTAACCATAAGTGGGTCATTTAATATATCACAAAATACCATCGAGAGTTTTGACAATAGGTTCAACTTCTTGCTAAGATTTTGCATCTTGACAACTTAACGAAATTAGGTCAAACTTGAGCTACAACTAATCACGATATATTCCTCTCGAATTAATTGTATTTTCTTCGAAGGTAGATGGGTGCATCATCTTTTAGTAAACGATTTTGTCGGTGTGAGTCTCCAACTATCAAGAAAGAACATTCTCAATTTCCCTTGTTTTGCAAATTTTAAAGTTTCCTAGCTAACTTTGCTGACTTGAATGAAATTAGGTAAAATTTGAACTGCAAGTAAATAGTAGGTTGCTTTGAAAGTTTTGTAATTTTTTGGAGCTAACCATCGGGGGGTCATTTAATATATCACTAACCAGCACCAAGAGTTTTGAGAACAAATTTAACTTATTTCTAATACTTTGCATATTGACCATTTAACGAAATTAGGTCAAACTTGAGCTACCGTTAAGAACGATAGATTGCTTGAATTAAATATCATTTTAGAGGTTGATGGGTTCACCTTCTTTTAGTAAATAGTGTCGTTGGTGTGAGTTTCCAACTATCAAGAAAGAACATTCTCAATTCTCCAAGTGATGGACTTGGATGTCTTTTTCATTTTCTAAGGTCCTTGATCCAACTTGTACTTCCACCGACTGTGTTAACTGAAGCTCATTGCTCCTATGAGATCCACTTTCTATACCAATCTAGTTGATTGCACCACAATGTATCTAGTCAAACTTGTCCATAAGATAGGACCCACATGTAAGAGCTACCCTCTTGTAGTCTTGTGGTTAAAATTTGTTTTCTACAACTAGGTGTACTACTCCATATTTTTATGCTTATCAATATTTTAATGCTTATGGACTACCCGTAAGGTTTTTATCTTGTGGTTAGCTTCCACTGTATATGGAAGTCCATCAGGACTATTTTTCCCTTGATGGACAACATAGAACATGCCCTTTTACTCGGAGTAGTATTTTTCTTTCCTTAGACATGTGCTCACCCCTGTCCACACACTGTACATACAGATAGAATAAAATGTAGGCAGGGGAAGAGGGCAACAGCGAAGTGAGCAAAGAAGTTAAAGGTGGCTCGATGTCAGACCAAAGTTATGATGGGTTACTGACACGAGGTACTCCTGCCGCCTTACAGTTTACACTCTACTGGTACTCTTATGCACGCAAAAAAATTGTGTGTTTTCTCTCTCTTTGATGCCTCTCATCTCTCCACCCCTTTCCCCTCACATACCAGCCCGGCTGATCTCTCCCTCGTCGACAACATGGCGCTGCGCATGTGTGCCTCGATATGGCAGCTCTATTTCTTTCTTTTTTTGAGGGGGAGGCTTTGTTTCTCTGGCGTGTTCGGCAGCCACGTTGGTGTTCAGTAGGAGGAGTACATAGGAAGGAAACAACTTTGGCCCGACTAAATTCATGTACTTGGATGTAATTTTCATTTTTTAGAGGTCCTTGATGTAACTTGTACTTCTACTGAGTGTGTTAATTAACGTACAAAGTCCCTAGAAGATGACATCTAGAAGATTCTTTTGATATTCATTAGCATGATGAATGCTAATATGCTCAAACCTCAAAATACACTTCACTTTTTAGTTTTAGGTACCGTGCTAAATGCATGGATTTGGATGTAATTTTCATTTTTTACAAGGTCCTTGATGTAAATTGTACTTCCACCGACTGTGTTAACTGAAGCACCTCACTCCTACCACAGTTAGAAGAAAATGTAACCCTCCCAATTATCACACAAAGTGGACCGTGATTTCTTATAGTTCCATTTTTCAAGCTTTCTAGCTAACTTCGCACACTTCACCGACTTCTTGCCGATATAACTAAATTTGGTCGAACTTGAGCTAAAAGTAAGCGCGGTAGATTGATCTTGAACTAAATGACTTTCTAGAGGTAGATTGGTGCATTTTATTTTAGTAAACAATGGTGTCGTTGTGAGTTTCCAACTATCAGGAAAGAATATTCTCAATTTTCCAAGAAAAATGACGATATTATTTTCATAAAGAAAGTACGAATAATATGTATCTGAATGCCACAAGCCAAGCTTCTAGACATATTAAGTGGACCAACATGTTTTACTTCATTAAGATTTCCATGTTATACGAATGTTCAAACTTTGTCCAACCTAACTTTGCCCACTTGAATGACTTTATGCCGTTTTATTGAAATTAGGTCAAATTTGAATTACAAGAAAATTGTAGGTGCTTTGAATGTTTTGCGATTTTTTGAAGGTAACCATTTGGGGTCAATTAATATATCATAAACCACCACCGAGAGTTTTGAAAACATGTTCGACTTTATGCTAGAATTTTAGATCTTTACAATTTACCAAAATTAGGTCAAACTTGAGCTACAAGTAAGCATGACAGATTGCTCTCAAATTAAATGCCATTTTAGACGTAGATAGGTGCATATTCTTGTAGTAAACAATACCATTGGTGTGAGTTTCCAAATATCAGGAAATAACTATCTCAATTATCCGAATGATGACGAGATTTTTTCTATAAAGGAAGTCCGAAGAATATTGGATCTAAATGCCACAAAACAAGTTTTTAGATCTATATAGTGGACTGACATGTTGTAATTATTATTGCCATATTTTATGAATTTTCAAACTTCGTTCTAGCTAACTCTGCCCACTTGAATGACCTATGTCGATGTATTGGAATTAGGTCAATTTGAACTACAAGTAAAGTGTAGGTTGAATTGAAAGTTAGTTTAATGAAAAAAGCTTTTGGAGGTACCCATGGGGCACTCAATTTTTATATTAGAAACCACCGAGAGTTTTGACGACTGGTCCAACTTCCTAGTATGATTTTCATCTTTTCAAATTTGAATCCATTTAAAAAAATGACATGGAATAAATAAAAAACGAAAGATTTACGCATGATGTACTATCACCTCGCGTGCACAACCATGGGATTATATAAGTTTTGGAAACGGTTTGATAATATTGTTCTACCATGTGTATGGATATTATTGGGTTCAACCGAATGACCAAGGTTATCTAGCCCATATGGACATCATAGTTTACTATATGATATATAGAGTTCTTAAATTAGTTTGGTAGATGGGTGCATCTTGACATAGTAATCAGTGTTGCTTGTGGGAGTTCCCAACAATTAGGAAAAAATACATTCAATTTTCCCTAGCGAGGAAGGTGAAGTTTTTTCCATTCTAATATTCCGAATAATATGGTTCATAATGCCACAAGCCAATAGTTTCACACATAGTGGATCATGCTTCCTAGCTACTTCCGCACTTAAATGGCTTTATGTGAATTTATTGAAACTAGTTCAAATTAATTTGATGTACAAGTAAATGGCAGATTCCTCTTAAGATTTTACATAGGGCCTTTGAAGGTATTGTACCCATCAGGCAATCAATATATGAGAACGTCCAATATTTTTGAAAGATTCAACTTCTTGCTAATCATTTGTGTGCCGACAATGTTGACTCTATTTTGAAATCAATAGAAAAAAAATAAAAACCCTAAAAACAAAGACTTACGCATGGCATCCTTTTGCGTGTATTATCTTCCATAAAAAATGGTAAACATGAGTTTTGAAAACTTTGGAAAAACTTGCCTTTACAAAATTGTCCAAACATGTATGTGAACATGTTTCAAGTCGAAATACCAAGATCATGGCCATATCCAACATCATTTTTATGATAATTTTCCCATATTTAGTAGATTGGTGCATCTTGGCATGGTAAACAACGTTGATAAGGGGAGTTTCCAACAAGTTTTAGGAAAAGAGACAATCTCAATTTTCCTAGTGAGAGGAATGTTTTTTGTGTAAAACAAGTAGGATTATTACTAGTACTGCGAATAATATGGTTCGAAATGGAGGGGAAAATCGAAGAGCAAGAAGAGAACGTGAGCTCAGAGGAATGCTTTTTCTGTAAAATATTTGCTTCACAATATAACCAGTGGTGTGTTAACATTCTTGGATTTCAAGCTAAATAATGACCAAGGTCATGGCCATTATCTACATAGTTCATAAGAACGTGTCCATTTCTTCTAGATGGGTGCATCTTGGCATGGCATACTAACATTGTTAATGTGACTTCTCAACTTTTATGCATTCAAACATTTTCAAATATTTTTAGAAGTCTCACCTATAATTTTTTTTAAAGATAGTGCAAAGAGTATGGCTCTGATTGCCACAACATAGTAAATTTTAGACATAATAGAGTATGTTTTATGGTTAAAAGTTTCATGAATTTTCAATTTTCTATCTAATTTCTCATACTTAAATGACTTTTTGTCAATTGACCAAAGTAGGTTAAATTTGAAGTACAAGTGCATGATAGATTTCTTGTAAATTTGTCCGAAATTCATATATAATTATTTTACCCATGTAGTCATACTGAAAACCAATGACTGTTTTGAAATATACAACTTCTTTGAAAGAATTTTCATGCTGACATATCTGACCATGTTTTAAAAAGTCAAAGAAAATATAGAAACATTGCAAAAATGAGCAAAGGCCGTTTTTTATTTTCTTTCGAAGAGGGGGAGTAGAAGCCCGGCCTCTGCATCGGGTGATACACACAGCCTTTTATTAAAAATTCATAGCAAAACAGTAAAAAGTATGATATTAAAGTTTCAATATAAGGGACCTGGGCACCTTCACCGGACCTCCACAATTAACCTTTCTTCCTCTTCTCCACCCCCTGCTCCTTTACGACTTTGCATCTATGGCTTCGAAGACAGGAGCTCCCCGGGTGAAGAAGAAGAATACCTAGGTGGCAACGACAAAGGCCATGGAGAAAAAGGAGACATGTCGCCGGCTTTCGAATCCTAATTTGGTCACTCTAGGTAGTAGTCTCGCACCACGCAGGCACAAGAAGAAGCATGTGACAAGGTCCGTCAAGGCCGGGCTGCATTTCCCCGTCGGCCGGATAGGGGGCTACCTCAAGGAGCGTCGGTACTCCTAGCGCATTGGCTTCGGGGCTCCCGTCTACCTCACGGCCGTTCTCAAGTACCTCACCGCTGAGGTGCTAGAGCTCGTCGGGAAAGCCGCCAAGGACGGCAAGAAGATCTGCATCATCCCGAGGCACATGATGCTCAGCGTCATGCACGACGAGGAGCTGAGCAAGCTACTGGCCGGCATGGCATCACCATCATGCACGGTGGCATGCTGCCCAACATCCATGAGTCGATGCTTGGCAATGGTACCGTGAAGGACGCAGTCAAGTTGCCCACGGAGGATGCTGCTAAGTCGCTTGAGAAGACCGTGGAGTCCCCCTAGAAGTCGTTAAGTTGTACTATACTCCGTATGATGTTGGGTTTGCTCTGTTTGTAGTTTGGCTAATAATCGGTGTCAATGTAATGTTCGGATCATGGTCTAAGAAAAAGCTTGAGGGTTCTAAAAAAATGTTGTTTTCCAAATCTTATCCTATACTCCTTTTGTTTAATATTACACCCTTCGCCACAAGCCAAGATCTCAGACATATATAGTGGACCAACGTTTGGATAAATCTAGACACTATTTGGCATATACTCACACCATTTCAAAATATAAGATTTTTTAGCTTTGTGAAGCTAATGTATCTGAACTCCTTTTAGTATGTAGATTCAGGGAGGTTCAGAGTGATCCTACACACTAAAAGGGTCTAGATTCATCAGCTTCACAAAGCTAAAACATCTTATATTTTGACAGAGGGAGTAGATTCATGGAAAATTTGAAAATTCTGAGACATCTATTTCGAGACGGAGGGAGTAGTAAATAATGTCGTAGGTGTGAGTGTCTAACTATTAGGAAGAAATTCTCAATTTTCCAAGTGATGATGAGATTTTAATTTTCCGCAAAGAAAGCCCGAAGAATATTGGATTTGAATGCCACAAGCCAAGTTTTTAGATATATTTAGTGGGTCAATGTGTTGTACTTACGATTTCCATGTTTTATGAGTTTTCAAGCTTCCTATCTAACTACGCCCACTTGAATGTCTTTATGTCGATGTATAAAAATTAGGTCAAATTTAAACTACATGTAAATTGTAGGTTTCTTTGAAACTTTTACGAAAGATCTTTTGGAGGTACCTATTCTGTAGGTCAACTAATATACAGTATCATAAACCACCATAAGTTTTGACGACAGGTTCAACTTCTTGCTATAAGATTTTGCATCTTGACAATTTAAAGAAGCTAGGTCAAACTTGAGCTACAAGTAAGCACAAAGATGTGGTTTAGGGCGTGTTTTGTTTTATGGAGGTTTAGGGCGTGATTTCTGGGCCGCATCTGTGTTGCACCGGCATGCCTGTTTGTGTTGCACGCACGAAGAAGAGTTGGGCCTTGAGATGCATCGGGAAGGAGCGCTAGAAAGCCCCTCACCATAAGAAGTGTCATATTGACGGAGGAATGTGTTATCGTGCCCGTGCACCATTGTATCCATGCCAAAGTGCCATTATTAATAAAATAAACTGTACGACTAACTGTGTGATCCGACGCAGGACTGTGTCATCATGACACTACAGGCCAGACGCATGCCCATTGTATTAGCGCCGAAGTGTCATTGAATTGAGCATCCAATCGGTCGCATCATTATAGTTCTCTATTTTTTCTCTGCCACGTGTGCACAACACTTCGCACGATGGATACAAATGGAGATAGTACGGGAGACGACCGTGGTGTGCCTAGACTTTTGACTATCTTGCTCCACTCGTCACTAGACACCCTCCTCCCTTTCTTCTTCCTCACATGCTCATCCCGCTCCTGCTCCCTCCCTCTATGCAGCCATGCCTCCCTCCCGGAAGCGTTTACCGGCGACATTGCACGAGGAGAGAAAACAAAGAGCTCGCCACGATTGTTTACACACTGCAGAGTCAAAATATATGATCATGAAGGCTGGGTCCTCCGGGTTGGTCTTGTACTTCTTCTCCTTAATCGTGTTCTCCAGCATTCTTCTTATCCTTCATCATCATGTTTTTCTCCTTGTTCAGAGCCTGCGGTTCACCGGCAGACCTGTTCTCCCTAGTTCCCCAGGTCAGCAAGGTAAGCACTGTACACTGGGGTTTTTACGACTAGGAATCGGGCTTTCCTGATCTTTTCCTCACCGCCCAGTCTTGCATAAAGCTCAGTGCTATAACTTCAGATATTGTTTTCTCCGTTCCATGATAGAGCTGAAACCACGTTTTCTTCGTCCCGGGAAATCAAACCACAACTCAACACTCTAGTAGAGCTTGGCTTAATGCACGGATAAGCAGCCATAGGGAGAAAATGCAAATTCAAGAACTGGAATTAGAACGGCTCAAATCCGTTGTGAAGACCCTTACTAAGGAGCGTGACCATCTGAAAAGGGATAATGCTGCCTGGCAGAAACTACATAAGAAGATCCAAGACTCGACCCGGCGGAATACATACATCATCGAGGGGCTCTCGAAGGATAATGCGAGGCTCAAATGTTAATGTCGATCTGCTTCGGAAGCTCCAGGAATCGCTCAATGAGCATGTCAAGATCATACAAGACATGCTCGTACGTCTCCTACTACTTGAAGAGAAGGAGGAGGAAAACGAGCAACTCCTCTCTAGGCTTTCCTCGGTGTTGATCTGCTGAACTAAACTACTACGTGTTTCTATTTTGGAACTGTAAACTGAACTATCCAAACTATATGAGTCTCAATGGGAGATACCTTTTGCACAGTCCGAAACCTATCTTCTTTCCTATTGTTTCTATCTATGTATTCAGAGTTACAGATGCTCAAGAAAGCTTCAGAGTTACAGTGTGAGAACTCTTCTCCGGATGACCAGATATTACTAGTGCCATCCCGCGAATGGAACATGCAGGGCGTGGACTACGTGCCACTATTACACCCTGTTCGATCCAGTTCGTCATTCCATCGCAAGAATGGTCCAAATGACGACCTAAACAAGTGTTGCATGGAACTGAAGGAAACAGGTGCAGGGTTTTCAAGTGCTAACTGAAACTGAACAAAATCTAGAGGTTGTTGACAACATCTTGATGGCAACAGTAACCTGACGAAACTAAACATTAGAAGATGCATGAGATTTATTTAATATAGCCTAGAATCCAACATTAGCTAAAGGTTCACCTCATAAAAAATGGCTTATCATGTTCCTAATGCTCAAACCAACTAGAGTGTATGCACTGTATAAATTAACAGTGAATTCAAGCAACTGAACATTCAAAACAACAAGAACCCACCAATAGTCTACATCTACTATCATTATAAGTTTAAGTAGATGAACCATTACAATATTTGGAATACAGATTCATGCTAAGTTCTGGAAGTATCTACAGCAGATCAAACAAAGTTACAGACTCACCATAGCAATAGCTACATCAGCTTGCAGATGAGCATCTGCTGATGCTCAACCATGGAGTGTAGAGAAAGTGAGTGGAATATCCTACATGAGTTTTAAAGCCAACTAGGTGGGATCATGTTGGCCAAGGGTTTAATCACACAACCAATAGTTGATGATGGTGTTTCTAGCCAACCTAGAAAGGTCTATGGCCCATGCAATATTGGCATGGGCCCGCATCTATCACAAAGTGTCTCATCATATCTTGGCATAGAAAAATTATACTTATATCTATCAAGTAGGTAGAATCATGTTGTCCAATTGTTCCTGACATCTTCCCTATGTCGCTCGTAGGGGTTGACGGCACATGACCTGCTCCTGTTTGTGATGGTGGCCACAACATCTATGGCTCAATGTGTTGGTCGGGGAGTCTGGTTCTGCATAATTTCAGATAAGGAATTTGGTATTGAATCTGCTCCAGTGTGTGTATGTGAAATAAACAAGTCAAGCTCTGATGTGCTGACATTGTAGTGTGATGTGCTAGTGTATAAACTGGTTGTATTATTGTGTTCGAAACTGTTAACTAAATGTGCGAATTCTTTGGCTTTTTACATGATTACAATGCCACATGTTGGCGCTAATTGCGGCATCTATTAATTTGATCATACTGAAGCATACAACTTCGAGAAATCAGTATAAGATGGTGCTTACCCAAGATATATGAAGCTGGGAAATTCAAGACCATTGTGTCTCTATCACATACAGATTAAATGGCATGATTACATGGTTTTGAGTACATCAAATCGATTGGGCAGATTCAAAGCCACCCAAACATCTCGAAATATAACCTTTAATGGAAAGATGATCCTGCGTTGTAAGACTTGATATGACTGGATTTTATGTCAATCAGTCAAAGTCCCTCCAGCAGTTTCCATGTTAGAATCTTGTGCTGCCAAAGTTCTTTGCTAGCTAGGTCATATCAAGTCTTACAATATCGGTTTATTTTATCCCTTTCCAACTTCATTCTTTTAGATACGGCGTAGGTACATCCAGGTCAGGTGGACCATCGACCTTTAGTACAATGTATTTTCACTACCGAGCCTATGGAAATGAATTTTTCAAACCCACTTCAGGAAAAAAACTTCCCACAATATTGTTTTAAAAACACTTCCCTTAATTAGCCTTTGGTGGTGAGCAGAGTCGCCAAACCCCAGTATATTTTACCAACTACATCGAATTTTCACTAAGTATCTAACGAAAAGATTGTATATTCGACCAATGTCCGGCACAAAACATTGCAAATTCAGTGAGGAGCTCATTAGAAAATAGTACATTCGATCCAATTCTATCCCAGAATCTCGCTAATTTGTCTTTCTTGGGTCAGGTCGGTCGTTGGCCACCAACCCTCAACACATTGTTACTTTTTTAAGCATGAATCACACTGACACTAAGGAGCCCATGATAATAAGCCCATTTGTTCATAAGATTGGACCCAAATTATTTTTTATATCGCCCAAAATTTTCTTAATTTAGCATTTTCCGTGCCATTCTAATTAAGTATAGTGCAAGCTTTGCCTACCCAAGTTTTATGTATGCTGACCATGTAGCATGTTTTAATGGCAATCATCATCGCTGCCTTTTCATTTTAAGTGATATCAAAATTTCTAAACCTAATATTTTATGAGTAGCATAGTTGGTTCTAGCATAGTGGAAGCACACGCAGTTGCCATTTGTTGAAGTCTTGAGTTTGATTCGAAACCTAGTTTATCAATATATATAATCTATGTCGTACTTGTACATTTGTTCCATCATAAACACGTTTCTTGCACAGAGAAGGCAGACATCTGGGACCCAGCAACGTTACCAAGCTCAAACCCGGGGGAGGCGTCCGAAAAAAATGTCCAACATAAACATGTATCCTCTAAAGAGGCGGATGACATGTAGGACCCACTAGAGAGACCTAATACAGAGGAGGCATAGAGTAATATTGCCAAGTTCAAAACAGGGAGGCGTGAGCGAGAAAAAAGTCCAGCATGCACACATTTCTTCTAATGAGAGGCTGACATGGGGGACCCACTAGCCTGTATAAATGGCTGGTGCATCGGTAACGTTGTCAAGTTTGAAACAGGGAGGAGTGAGCGTGAAAAAAGTCTAGCATGCACACGTTTCTTCTAATGAGAGGCTGACACGGGGACCCACTAGCCTGTATAAACCGCTGATGCATCGAGCAATGTTGCCAAGTTCTAAAAACGGAAGCGCGAGCAAGAAAAAAGTCCAACATGCACACATTTCTTCTAATGAGATGCTGACATGTGGGACCCAACAGCCTGTATAAATGGCTGATGCATCAAGTAACATTGCCAAGTTCGAAACATGGAGGCGCGAGCTAGGAAAAAAGTCCAACATATGCACACGTTTATTCTAGTGAGATGCTGACATGTGGGACCCAGTAGCCTGTATAAACGTCTAGTCATGCATCGAGCAACGTTGCCAAGTTCGAAACACGGAGAAGTAAGCGGGAAAAAAAGTCCCACACATTCTTCTAATGAAATTCTAACATATGGGACCCAGCTATTTGACCAAACGACAAATTCGTCGAGCTAGTAACATGGTAGCGCTAGAGAAGAAAAAATTCAATCATATACACACGATTTGTCTAATGTGAGGCTGGCATATGGGACCCACCAGCCTGAATAAACGGCTTATGCCGCGAGCAATGCTATCAAGTTAACATGGAGGCGCGACTGAGGGAAAAAATTCCATCATGCACACATTTCTTCTAATGAGAGGATGACTTGTGGGCCCATATGCGTGATTAAATGGTAGATGCATCTAGCAGTGCAATCAAGTTCAGAATATGATAGCGGGAGCGAAGGAAAAAAATTCATCATACACATGATTATTTAAATGAGAGGCTGACATGTGGGACCGAGAAGTGTGATTAACGCCAGATAGATCGAGCAACATTATCAAATTCAAATCAGGGAGGCATGATCCAAGGAAAAAAATCATCATGCACGCATTTCTTCTAATGTGAGGATGACATGTGGGGCCCAGTTGCGTGATTAAACTGTAGATGCATCTAGAAGCACCATCAAGTTCGGAACAAGGTAGCGGGAGCGAAGGAAAAAATTCCATCATACACACGATTCTTGTAATGAGAGGCTGACATGTGGGACCTAGTATCGTGATTAACGACAGATAGATCGAGTAACGTTATCGAGTTCATATCAGGGAGGCACGAGCCAAGGAAAACAATCCATCATGCACACGTTTATTCTAGTGTGAGGATGACACGTGGGACCTAGCAGCCTTATTAAACGACAGATGCATCAAGCAACGCTATCAAGTTCGCAACAGGGAAGGAAAAAATTCCATCATACACACGATTCCTCTAATGTGCGGTAGACATGCGGGACCCAGCAGCCTGACTAAATGGAGGAGGCATCAAGCAACGTTATCGAGTTAAAATTAGGGAGGTGCGACCGAAAAGTTTGGTCCGGTGGAGTCACTGACGTCCAGGACCCACATGCAAAAAAAATACTTCGGCGAGTCAAGATCTCGCGAGGAAGCGGAAATCTTACTTCTGCCACACGCCCGTCGAGCTTCCGCCACATTTTTAGCGGTTTCGTCATAGTAGAGGGGCGTGGAAAACCGGAAAAAAAGTTCTGCATCGGCCACGGTCGTGCCGAGATTTTCGTCGCGGAAGAAGAGCCTTCTATGACGATCGATGAGCCCAGCCATTGCGGAAGGAAACATTTCTTTTAGTGCCTCTTCCCATGCCTACGTTTTATTCTCTCTGCACATACAACATGTGGACAGAGGTAAGAATATGTCTAAGCAAATAAATACTACTACGAGTAAGGGCGTCCACTATGTTGTCCATAAGGAAAAAAGTAGTCATGATGGACTTCCATATACATAGTGGAAGCTATCCAGAAGCTAAAAACCTTAAGGATCACCCTTAAGCTCATGTGTTGTCCATAAGCATTAAAATATTGGTAACTTTGTATGAAAATTGGAAGAGTGTATTTTTATTTTAACTGACACGAGTCCCCATGGGAGCAGTGAGCTTCATTAACACGATCGGTGGAAGTACATGTTGAATCAAGAAACTTATAGAAAATGAAAATGATATCCAAGTCCTTCATTTGGAAAATTGAGAATTTTCTTTCATGACAGTTGGAAACTCACACTGACGGCATTATTTACTAAAATAAGATGTGCCCATCTACCTCTGAAATGATATTTAATTCGAGAGCAATCTATCACGCTTACTGGTAGCTCAAGTTTGACCTAATTTTGTTAAGTTGTGAAGATGAAAAATCTTAGCAATAAGTTGAACCTGTTTTCAAACTCTCGGTGGTTGTTCGTGATATATTAAATGACCTCGCCCCCCACCCGATTGTTACCTCAAAAGAATCGCAAAACTTTCAAAGCAACCTACAATTTTCTTATAGTTCAAGATTCAGATAATTTCGATATATCAGCATAAAGTCATTCAAGTGGGCACAGTTAGCTAGGCCAAAGTTTGAAAAATCATAAAACATGGGAATCTTAAGTACAACATGTCAGTCCACTAAATATTTGAAAGATCATCTTGTGGCATTCAGATCCATATTCTTCAGACTTGTTCTTCAGTCC
The DNA here is from genome assembly GCA_916181665.1 of Avena sativa. Classification (NCBI taxonomy): domain Eukaryota; kingdom Viridiplantae; phylum Streptophyta; class Magnoliopsida; order Poales; family Poaceae; genus Avena; species Avena sativa. Next base: position 113,159,766 of record OV702298.1, read on the forward strand.
ACGGAAAGGAACAATCTCGTATTCACCCGGAAAATTAAGAATGTTCTTTCCTAATAGTTGGATACTCACACTGATGGAATTGTTTACTAAAAATAAGATTAATTCAAGAGAAATCTATCGCGCTTACTTGTAGCTCAAGTTTGACCTAATTTCGTTAAATTGTCAAGGTGCAAAATCTTAGCAAGAAGTTGAACCTATCATCAAAACTCTCGGTGGTTTGATATATTAATTGTGACCCACCGATGGGTTCCTCCAAAAGGTTTTTTGTAAACTTTCAAAGCAGCCCACTATTTATTTGCAATAGTTCAAATTTAACCTAATTTTGATAAATCGGCATAAAGTCATTAAAGTGGGCGGAGTTATGTAGGAAGTTTGAGAACACATAAAACATGGGAAATCATAAGTACAACATGTTGGTCCAGTATATATGTCTGAATACTTGGTTTTGTGGCATTCAAATCCATATTCTTTAGACAATCTTTATGGGAAAGAACAATCTCGTCATCACTCAGAAAATTGAGAATGTTCTTTCATGATAGATAAAAACTCACACTGACAAGATTATTTACTTTAAGAAGATGCACCCATCTACCATCGAAAATATTTAATTCAAGAGAAATCTATCGCGCTTACTTGTAGCTAAATTTGACCTAATTTCGTTAAATTGTCAGGATGCAAAATCTTAGAAAGAAGTTGAACTTGTCATCAAAACTATCGGTGGTTTCTGATATATTAATTGTGACCCATTATGGGTACCTCAAAAATCTTTTTCCTAAACTTCCTAAGCAACCTACAATTTACTTATAGTTTCAAATTTGACCTAATTTCGATAATAGACATAAAATCATTCAAGTGGGAAAAGTTAGAAAGGAAATTTGAAAAACTCATAAAACATGGGAACCGTAAGTAAAAAATGTTGGTCCACTATATATGTCTGAAAACTTGGCTTGTGGGATGATGACCCACAAGTGTAGGGGATCGCAATAGTCTTCGCGGGTAGTATTACCCAATTTATTGGTTCGACACAAGGGGAGCCAAAGAATACTTGCAAGCCTTAACAACTAAGTTGTCAGTTCAGCTGCACCTGGAAATAGTTCTTGCTCACAGAAGTTTATCAGTAGCGACAGCAAAGCAACAGCAACAGCAACAGCAACACAGGAGCAAACGTAATAATAATGGTACTAGTAGGATTCGAGTGTGATAGGCATAGGGATGGATGGACAGGCGTTGCATGGACGAGTCTGAACATGTAACTTCAAGATCTAGGGCATTGTAGATAAATAATAACAAGCATCCAAGTACTAAACAATCCTAGGCATGTGCTCCAAATATAGTCATACGTGCTCGCAATGAGAACTTGCACAACATCTTCTGTCCAGCCAGCCCGTGGCAGCGGGGCCTCTAGGGAACTACTGGCAATTAAGGTGCTCCTTTTAATAGAGCACCAGAGCAAAGCATTAACACTCCGTGAACACATGTGATCCTCACACCACAGCCATCCCCTCCGGTTGTCCCAATTATTGTCACTTTGGGGCCTTTGGATCTGGCCAATTATATGTGTACACAACTTGTAGATAAGATAACAAACAAAATTGTCATAATGATTCAATAATAAGTTCAGATCTGAGATCATGGTACTCGGTCCCTAGTGACAAGCATTAAGCACAACAAGTTGCAACAAAGTAAAATAGCAGTAATAGAGATACTAGGCACTATGCCCTAACAGATATTATTCGATTACATGATAGAACTCATCCAATCCCTACCATCCCCAAGCCTATAGCGGGGGATTACTCACTCATGGATGAGGGAAACATCGGTGATTGATGGAGATGCGTTGGTGATGACGATGGCGATGATCCTCTCCAAATCCCCCGTCCCGGTAGGGTGCCAGAACGAAGTTTCTGGATCCGAATCTTGGTTTCTGGTGGCGGCGGTGGAGCGGATCTCTTTCTGGAAAACTATTGAACCCCCCTGAGTTTTTAGGTCAGAAGGCAACTTATAGGCACAGAGGGAGGCCGAGGAGCTGCCTAGGGTGGCAGCACCCCCTCCAGGCATGGGGTCAAGTGGGCCCGCGCCTAGGGTGGGTCTGGGCCCCCCAGGCCTCCTCTCTGTCTCCCCTTCTGGCTCCGTGGATCTTCTGGTGAAAAATAGTTTTTGGCATATTTTTTGGGATTTTTCCTGATAGTTGATTTTCTGCACAAAAACAAGACACCAAGGTAATTCTGCTGAAAACAACGTCAGTCCGTGTTAGTTGTATCCAAATCACACAAGTATAGAGGAAAAACAATAGCAAAGTGTTCGAGAAAGTAGATACGTTTTGAACGTCTCAACTCCCCCCCAAGCTTAGCTTATTGCTTGTCCTCAAGCAATTCAGTTAAAACTGAGTGCGATAAAAGAACTTTCATGAATACTTTGCTTCATATGATGTAAATATTCTCAGCACAGGAGTAGATGCTTAGACAATTCATAATAAGGAGTATGCAACTAAGTCTACTCAATAGTCATTGCAAGCTATGAAGAGAAACCAACTGAATAATAATAAGTAGCATGAAACATAAACATAAGCAACATTGCGATGCTCATAATAAGGTATGATAGAGTGGTATCTCACTTGCCTTTATTTGAAGAGCACAATATAAATGCCAAGGCACCTCTGAAGTTCACATGATGACTAGAAGTAAAAATATTAGAGATACAAGCATCAAAGTCATGACATAATTAACCAAGTTTTGGAACAAACACAAAAATGACAACTATGCTCTAAAGAAGGTGCTCATAGAATAAGTGGTGCCTCAAACAAGGTTGTGAAAACGGTTTTTTGAAGGTTTGAAAGGCTTCCCAATGCTAAAAGGAAGGTACTCATTAGCTTTGAGCTCTCATTGCCCCTATCATAGGCATCTTCATGTGGTTAAGGTGAAAGTGGGGTCCACTCTGAATCATATGCTTGACAGACCATAGACTGAAAATCCCAAGTCCCTTGAGTAAGAGGGTCGCTCTGCATGCTACTCAACTTTGGTCACCCGAAACTTGTCATTGTAAATACACGCATATCATCAAGAACCGCCAATGGGGTACCCCTTGCACATGGTAGAGGAGCTTTCCCATAGCCAAAATGACAAGGCAAGCAGACAATGAGCATCTCAGCAATCTTTTTATTTACCATATGCATAGCTTTTTATTGAGGACGCTTCATAGATGCTCATTATAGTGATGCTGCAAGTTTCCACCATGATTAAGCATGGTTTAGGCTAGCGGCCCAGGCGTTTCTCTAACACAATGTATAAACTCCATGAACTCACAACCTCCCCTTTTATTTCACATCGTCGACATCCATAAACAAAAGAACAAGGAATCAACTAGATGAGATATCCAACAGGTGTTGAAAGCGTTCCCCGTGATAGCACGGTTCTGCTGACTCCCAGTATATAATTAGCAAGCATATAACTTTCATGGACTAGTCACAATGGTTTAGAATTATTAAGCGCAAGGAATAAAGTTTGCCATCAAGTTCGTGAGAGCTTTACTAACTAAATTTCCCAAAACAGACAAACATTTTATTTTGGAAGAAAACACGGCATATATAATATGCACTGAAGTAGAAAATGATGCTAATAGGTAGGTGTGGTGGACACAGCTGGCAATATTGATTTTGGAGAGTTGGAAGCACAGGTTGAGCACATACTCAGTGCAAGTGAAGGCTAGCAATAGAGAGGGAACGACAAACGAGAGAGCAATAACTGGCATAATCATGCTTACAACAAAACATGACTAATTATGGCATGAAAGTGATACAAGAACTCTAAGGCAGAATAAATCATCGAGGCTTACTGACTATTTATTAGTCATATGCATGCGTGAGCATGTGCCAAGTCGATTCATATGAACAGTCAGATGAGGATACCACAATGTCATACAAAGTATGAATAAAACAATGCAAGCAAACATTCATATGACATGCTACAAACTATTAGCAAGCTGGAGCTAACCATAGACAAGCAAGAACTACTAAGCATCCATAATGACATACACCTTACACAAATAGGCTAAGCATGCTCACAATGATAAGTATATGTACAAGAATGAAACAAATAGAGTTCGTTACTAGCCTCTTACCACTCCTCGAGTTGTCTTTATCTTCATTATTGCCCTTCACTTGTGTGACTTGAATAATAACATGAAAACCAAAATCCAGTGAGGACGGCTGAACCCTGCAAAGAACTCACAAAACCAAAGAAGAACAACAAATATTTTTGGTGTTTTCGATTTTTTAGAAACAAGCAAACAAAGAAAAAACAAACAAAAACAAAGCAAACCAAACAAAGCAAAATCTTTTTGGATTTTTTTTTATTTTAAGGCAAACCAAAGCAGAAACAAAGAAACAAACCAAGAGAAACAACAAAAATATTTTTGGTATTTTTGGTTTTTTAGAAAAGAAGCAACAAAAACTAAAAAGAAAGCGAAAACAATGGATATACAAAGAACCGACCGAGCATGACATATAGATGAGTGTAATGTCGGTATACCTCCCCCCAAGCTTAGGCTTTTGGCCTAAGTGGGGCTCAATCCCATGGTGCCCAAGTAGATGCACCTCCGTAGTATGACGAGGAGGCTCCCTCCTCCTGGTACGAGCTTGAGGACTCCCCTGTGTAATGTATCGCTGGGTCATATGAGGGCGCTTCCTCCTGATAGCGCCCATGGAAGTTAAGAGAATGCAACAACTCATCCATCTCCGCCTTCGAGCGTGACCAAGGTCCCTGAGAAATACTGAACAAAGTAGTTTGTGGTAGAGGGAGATCTCTCTCTTCCCCGTCAATAAACAACATTCTATAAACCAAGTTCTCAAGAGTAGAGCTAGTGGTGACAAAATGGTGCGCCTTCAAGGCAGCAAGATCAAGCCTCTTAGGAGCCAAAACTGTATCATGTGGATCAACAGCAATGTCCAAGGCAGCAGGAACATGGGTAGCAATAATTCCCCCATAAATGGGTCCCTTAGCAGCTAAACGACGAGCAATGAGAGAACCAAGATTATACTTGTCCTCATTGTTGAGCGCAGTAGCTAAGAAGGCCAATTGATAGTTGGAAATATTACTAGTGTTCTCCCTACCAAGAACACTGGTGGCAAGATAGTAGGCCAAATACCTGATGGCTGGAAGTTGAATGTTCTTTATCTTCCCTTGCTGAGCTCTACGGTCATCATCATTGGTTATTCCTTGGTAAAGCTCTAGCAAATCAGCAGGTAGAGATTGAATCTTCTTTGATGACCCAGTTGTACCAAGTCCAAGGGCCTTGCAAAATTTCTTCAAAGTCATGGAATAAGCCTTGCCATAAATTTTAAAAGACACATAAGGCTTGTACATACTATTAGTAAAGGAGAAACTCTCCACAAATGTTTTAGTAAGCAAAGCATATTGTGCACTCTCATCCTACATGTAACTTGTTAGTCCAGCCCTCTGCACCAAAGTCATGAATTCATTAAGAATCCCGGCAGCTTGCAAGAAAGTTTGACAAGGAAAGGTGGAGGGATGCGCATCCCCTTCATCTCCCTCGTCACCAAATCACGGAGTGATGAGATCCTCATTGTATGAGGGTCTAGTACTGGTAGATGACCTTGGAAGCCTTGCCCTTCTAGGTGCATCACTCTCAAATATGTCACCAAAGGTGTGGTGGTCCATGAATTCCCTATTCTGAAATTTTTAAACAACCATCAAACCAAGTGATTTCTAAGTTGATAAATGATGAGCAACTACTATAGGAACTTGCTAGAGGACTACACATGCATCAAAACAAAGTTTCTAAGCAAAGAACAAGCATGCAAGCTCAAACAACCTGTCACCTATAGCATAAAAATACTCAAGATACAATCTACCAATCACAAATCTAATTGGACAAGTGGAGGAGGCACATACCAAGTAGCAATCCCTCCAAAAATCAGCACTTGAGATGGTCTGAACAAGGAGATCAAAAATCACGAACAAGAACAGCAAGGAATCGAGCTTGAGCCAGTTTTCCGGGTTTTTTTCGAGAGAGAAAGAAGGTGGTTTTGACGAGGCATCCTGGAGGGGCCGAGGTGGGCCAGACCCCCCAGGCACCGCCAGTGGTGGGCCCGCGCCTACCATAGGTGTGGTGGCCCCCTGGGTCACCTCAGGTGCCTCTCTACCCCTTTTTTTGAGAAAAAAAATATTTTGAATTTTCTGGGATTTTTCGGAAAACTTTACTTTTGGCCAATTTGCAGGGTATGAAAATTGATTTTCTCGCAGAAACAGTTTTTTCAGAAGAAGCAAACGCAAACCAAAAGCCAAACGATAAGATCTCTAAGAAACTCAAACAAGCAAACAACTAGCAAAACTAAAGCTAAATCAAAGACTAAGAAGGAGAAACGAAAAAGAAAGCAAGTACAACCATAGTGAAAATATTATTTTGTTCATTAAAATCCTTTTGTTAACAAGGTTGATCAAGTCTTGTTACCAAAACAATCTTATATGAAACAAAACTTTGCATTCCACAAGGTGATTATGTTACCTCATACTTGATAGCAATGGTCCCAATCATAATAGTTTCAAAATTTTCTTGTGGAATGGGACAATATATTTCTCCAACCTTAATGCCTTCAATATTTTCAATCGAATTCAGGCAATAGCTCTTAACAACCTTCTTGGGGAAATAGACAGTGTGCTCTTTGTCATTAATATTTAATGTTACTTTTCCTTGATTGCAATTAATGATAGCACCTGCAGTATTAAGAAAAGGTCTCCCAAGAATAATAGACATATTATCATCTTCAGGCATTTCAAGCACAACAAAATCAGTCAAAACCATGCAATTATGAGCAACTTGAACAGGAAGATCCTCACATATACCAACAAGAATAGTAGTTGACTTATCAGCCATTTGCAAAGATATATCAGTTGGTATCAACTTTTCTAGCTGAAGTCTCTTATAGAGAGAAAAAGGCATAACACTAACTCCAGCTCCCAAATCACATAAAGCAGTTCTAACATAATTATTCTTAATGGAGCAAGGAATAGTTGGTATACCTAGATCACCAAGTTTCTTTGGAACCTTACCATTGAAGTAATAATTAGCAAGTAGAGTAGAAATCTCCTCGGTAGGAATCTTCCTTTTATTAGAGACAATATCCTTCATATACTTTGAATAAGGAGGCAACTTAATAGCATCAGTCAAAGCAATTTGCAAGAATAAAGGTTTCATCCACTCACAAAACTTGTTGTAGTGTTCTTCCTCCTTTGCCTTGTGTTTCTTACCTGGAAAAGGCATAGGTTTCTGCACCCAAGGTTCTCTCCCTTTACCATGTTTATTAGAAATAAAATCTTCCTTAGTGTACCTAGTGTTCTTAGTGTGCTTCTCAGGTTCTTCCTCACCTTCCTCCTTATCAGGAGACTCATTATTATCATTACCACTCTCAGTTTTAGCATCAGAGACAGATATACTTTTAGGATCTACAGCAGGTTCAAGTGGTTCCTCAACTATCTTATGTTTCTTTTTCTTTCTCTTACGAGGACTACCACTATCTTCACCTTGTTGAGAATCCTGCTCAATTCTTTTAGGGTGTCCTTCAGGATATAAAGGGTCTTGAGTAGCTATACCACTCCCAGTACTAATTCCATAAGCATGTTTATCTCCCGAAGAATTAACTAGCATATCATTTTGTACCTTAGCAAGTTGGTCAAGTTGGGTTTGAACCATTTGAAAGTGTTTACAAAGCATTTTAATATCATTAGAAGTTCTTTCCACAATATCTTTCAACTCATGGATTGCTCTAGAGTTTTCCAATAAATGATTCTGAACTTGTTTATTAAAGTACCATTGTTTAACAATAAATGTGTCAAGTTCCTCTAAACATTGATCAGGAGGCTTACCATAAGGAATATCACCTTCATCAAAGTGTTGGAGAGAGTGTACCTCAATAGTAGATGAGTGGGGAATTGGCTTGCATAATTCTTCTATAGGAGGTAGATTCTTCACATCTTCAGCTCTAATACCTTTCTCCTTTAGACACTTCTTAGCTTCCTTCATCACTTCATCATTTAATACAATAACTCCCCTCTTATTTGTTGTTGGTGTTGGGACTAGTTCAGGAACAACTGGTTCAGGAGTAATAGGCTCAGGTGCATTCAACTCAGTTGAAGTCCAGTCATCATCATTCTTGCTTATCTTGTTCATTAATTCCTCAGCATCTGTAGGAGTCCTTTTCCTGAAAACACAATCAGCAAAGCTATCTAGGTAGGTCCTAGAATCATCAGTTAGTCCATTATAATAAATATCAAGAAGATCATTCTTGGGAAATGGACATCCAGGATGTGCATGAATCAAGGCACGGAACCTTTTCCATGACTCAGGAAATTTCTCTTCTTTTCCCTGTTTAAAATCAAAAAGTCTCTACAAAGCAGCATGTCTAGCACTGGGAGGAAAATATTTCTAGAAGAAAGAAGCAATCAAGCAATCAGGGCTATCAATGGAACCAGGAGGTAATCTATTAAACCAAGCCCTAGCTTGTCCTTTTAGTGAAAAGGGGAAGATCTTAGCAACAAAGTACTTGCGCATCTTAAAATCATCAGAGAACGAAGCACTCATAGTCGAAAGCTCATTCATATGAGCCATATCACTCTCATTTTCAGTCCCAAAAAAAGGTTCTTTCTCAACAATATCTAAATAAGATAAATCAAGAGAGAAATCATAATCTTTATCTTTAATATCTATGGGAGAAGTGGCAAACTTAGGATTAGAGGACAACTTAGGCATAATAGTACGCCTAGCAAGGAGACTCTTAACAACACTAGTACCATGTGTGTTTCGGCACTGTTCAACAAAATCATTAGTGAACTCAATGTAACCATCATTAATATCATAACTCTCACTAGCCTCAGGTGAGCTAACAGGTGTAACAGTGTCTTCACTAGGAGTTTCAGTATTTCCTAGACTATCCATAGTAGCATCTAGAAAAGGACCTAATGAACCACTCGCATCAAGCACAGTAGAAGTAACATCATGAGCATCAAAAGCAGTTTCAGACTCAGCAGTAGTAGCAGTGTGTGTAGCATGAGTATGTGGTGGTGGTGTAACAAGCTTACTTATAACAAACGGTGAATCAAGAGCAGCAGAGGTGTTTAGGACTGTACCTCTTCTTGTAGTGGATTGTAAAATAGGGAACTTTCCATCACGAGACTTCCCCATGATGAAAGGAGTAGAAGTGAATAATAATAGATCCAAGTGAACTTAAAAATAAAGTTATGCTCCCCAGAAACGACCCTAGAAAATAGTCTTGATGACCCACAAGTGTAGGGGATCGCAACAGTCTTCACGGGTAGTATTACCGAATTTATTAATTTGACACAAGGGGAGCCACAGAATACTTGTAAGCCTTAACAACTGAGTTATCAGTTCAGTTGCACCTGGAAATAGTTCTTGCTCATAGAAGTTTATCAGTAGCAACAGTTTGTAGTAGCAACAGCAAAGCAACAACAACACATGAGCAAAAGTAACAGTAACGGTAACAGTAGGATTCGAGTGCGGTAGGCATAGGGATGGATGGACGGGATGTAACAGCCCAAGTTCGTAATATATGTAATTAGTACCTAAGCATTGCATGCATCTGTATAAATCAATAAAATGTTTTCAAGTGATCAAGTGTGTGGTTTAAGAATACAATTACAAAACCCTAAACCCTAGTCCTTCCCCCTCTTTTTGAAATCCATTCAAAGTGGTTTGAATTTGAAATGTACACAAACATTGGAGATTGTTTGAAAACTTCTCAATCTCGCCAGAAAATCTATCATGATCGTCACCATCAACATGTTGAGTATGAAGTTGGTCATCAAGCTTATCTTCAGGTCACTCCATTAAAGGGTGTCCATCGTTTCGGCATCAAAGGAAAACTAGCTCCTCGCTACGTTGGTCCTTTTCGTGTTCTGTCTAGGCAAGGTAATATCGCATACAAATTGGAGTTGCCTATAAATTTCCCTGAGGTACATGACGTCTTTCATGTGTCTCAACTCAAGAGTTGCTTCAAAGACCCTGCTGTGGTGTTGATCACCAAACTCTTGATCTCCAGAAGGATCTGACTTATCGTGAGTATCCTGTTCGTATCCTTGATGAAACCGAGCTCAAGACTCGACGTCAAAACATCAAGTTCCTGAAAGTTCAGTGGTCTCATCACTCTGAGGATGAAGCAACCTGGGAACGAGAAGATCGTTTACGATCTGAGTATCCTGCCTTCTTTTCTAAAACTTAGGAATCTCGGGTCGAGATTCTTGTAAGGGGGGTAGAGCTGTAACAGCCCAAGTTTGTAATATATGTAATTAGTACCTAAGCATTGCATGCATCTGTATAAATCAATAAAATGTTTGCAAGTGATCAAGTGTGTGGTTTAAGAATACAATTACAAAACCCTAAACCCTAGTCCTTCCCCCTCTTTTTGAAATCCATTCAAAGTGGTTTGAATTTGAAATGTACAAAAATATTGGAGCCCAAATGGATTATAAGGGCCCTATGTGTTTCCAATAATATTCTAAACCTTCTGGTATTTTTGAAATACTCTAAAATAGATTTGAAATGGTTTTATAAATGGAAAAGAGAAAAACAGAAAAAAATAAAACTGTTTTAGCAGAAAAAATAGGGCTAGCTGACGATGGGCCTTGGCCCATCTCTCCTTCCCCATTTCTCTGCCACCACGAGAAGTAGCTAGCAGCCCAGCTCAGCCCACCCGGGGCCCAGGAACCAGCCCATACCAGTTTGGCCTATCCCTCGTCGTCGTCTTCGTCGACGATAGCGAGAACCTGCGTGTCGCCGCTGGCGACGTTGATCTCCACCGCCTGCTCTGCACCGTTCATCAAGCTCCTGGGAAGGATAAGTTCGCCATGACGCTGCCTCGCCCTCCCTATCCACTTTCCCCTCTCTCCCTCGCCCTCGTTGGCTTTCTCCCGCGCAAGTCGAACCCTAGCCTCGACCCCGCCTGGCCAACGTGGCTGCACACGTGGCCTTGGGCCTAGCAGTCAGTGGCTGGGTATGGCCTCTGCCTCGGTGAGAAATGTTTAGGGTTAGGGCCCTGATGTCATATTGATGCAGTAAATCAATTTAAATTGTTTTAATAATTTCAGAAAAGGTTTAAATATTGTAAAATCAATAACTAATTATCTATAAGTCAGAAAAATACAAATAATATATCAAAATGTTCAGAAAAATGAGAACTATCTAATTACACTATAATCATACATTGTTAACCTACTTTCATGACAAGTTTAATTAGAAGAACTAATTGAACCCCCATAGGTGATTCCGAGGATCCCCCTGTTCTAGGGTTTAGACCTCTCGGACCCCGTTTAAAGTGACCAAGCATGTTCTAGGGTTCATATTAACACTATTTAACTGGTCATATCATTCATATTTTATGAGCATTGCACAATTCATGTCTTGATTGTTGCCTCTCTTTCCGGTGTTGGTTCTTCGCGATAGGATCCGAATCCGAAGCTGAAGTCAACAATACCGAAGATCCATACCTGTCTACTGACGGACAAGGCAAGCGTAGCCTCTCATTCTGAACCTATGTTTTATAAAGTATATTACTTTATCGCTATGATGCACACGATTCCAATGTGGTCTTTTGTCAGTAGCTAGTGTTACCTATCTGCTGCATTGTTTCCCTTTTTTAGCCTTATACTCCTGATCCACTGCTCCTAGCATACCTAGGTTTGGCATATGAGCATTGTTAGAGCTTTTGCGACCGACAGCTTAGCCATGCATAGTAACATCGTCTGATTTATCCGAATGATGAATCAGAGATGCCGGAGAATCTAGAAAGATAGGAGATGGTGACATCATCGAAGGAGTTAACTAAACATGCTAAGGCTTGTATGGGAGGCCACGTTGGGTGTGGTTTTTGTAGTCCCATGCTCGCCACCACTAGGACCTGAGTTCTTACCTTTGGAACCAAGACGAGCGTACAACCACATTGGGCCTAGACAACCCCTCGAATAACTAAATTGCCTAGTAGATTCCATGAGTCACATAGTTTGGGCTTTCCATTTGGCATGCGCATTGAAAATGTTTTCGAAAGGGGAGGTGATGGAGGTGCATCATAACAACTAGGGAAGCGTGGACCGGGTTGCTTGGGGTAGATAGCGCCCCTGGTAAACCAACCTTGCCTCACATATTTAAGTACCGGCTTCGGGATTTGACCCGTTATGGCGGAATCATACTTATTGCGTGACTCATGGTCTCGGCGAAAGAAAGGTAAAGGTCATGGTCAACCACCCTCTGTTGGCCTTCCAAGGAAGAGGGCTAATAATTTGGCATTAAGAGTCGGTTGGTACGTGTGGGTAAAGTTGTACACCCTGCAGGGTTAAATCTTTTCGAAAAGTCGTGTTCACGGTTATGAACGCTTGGTGACCAGATTCTAAGATCATAGATAACTTTAACCATGATAAAACATGTTGATCCATGTCGCCTTAAGGATGCTTCCTCTGGGTCGAGGGGGTGATCCTAGATAGGAGGTTCTGATGAAGCTGGTGGTTATCAAGATGTGATGAACAAGATGAAGAAGTCGCTATCTTATCCCTTTTAAAAGATTCTGAGTAGACGAGCCTCTTCTCTCTCTTGTTTACAAATAAAGATTGCTTTCCGCAAAAGTAAATCCAGAGAAAGCCTTTCTAGACAAAGCATGTAGATACTAGGTTATCTAAGTCTTGCAGAGTACATTCTCGTACTCAGCCTTGCGCCGTTGTTGTTTTTCTATAGATGGTCTAGTTGCAACTGAAGGTGGATTCTACGTTGACATCAACAAGTAGTTGGGGGTACCAGGTAGCAGCCTGAGGACTATGGGATGGACGTCGCTTCTGTTTATGGCCTCTTAGGCCTTTAGCTAAGTTGTTGTGTAGAACAACATAATTTGCTTTCGCAGTGTGATGTAATGTTGGGTCTATGACCTCTGGTTTGTAATAACTCTAATATCTTACTTTGTTAAGAGTTTAAACTTATGATGTTGAATCCCTGTGTTCTGTAATGTTACCGAATCATACTGTGATCTTCCATGTTTGGAGTTGAACTTATCTTAGATGGTGATCTGAGGTTAGTTTAACCCTAATCCTGAGGGGTGCTACACGGGTGTTGCATGGACGAGTCTAAACATGTAACTTCAGTATCTAGGGCATTGAAGATAAATAATAACAAGTATCCAAGTACTCCAAATATAGTCATATGTGCTCGCAATGAGAACTTGCACAACATCTTCTGTCTAGCCAGCCCGTGGCAGCGGGGCCTCGAGCGAAATACTGGCAATTAAGGTGCTCCTTTTAATAGAGCACCGGAGAAAAGCATTAACACTCTGTGAACACATGTGATCCTCACACCACAGCCACCCCCTCTGGTTGTCCCAATTATTGTCACTTTGGGGCCTTTGGATCCGGACAATGATATGTGTACACAACTTGCAGATAAGATCACAAATAATACTATCATAATGATTCAATAATAAGTTCAAATTTTAGATCATGGCACTCGGGCCCTAGTGACAAGAATTAAGCACAACAATTTGCAACAAAGTCAAATAGCAGTAATAGAGATACTAGGCATTATGCCCTAACAGATCTTATTCTATTACATGATAGAACTCATCCAATCCCTACCATCCCCAAGCCTACAGCGGGGGATTACTCACTCATGGATGAGGGAAACATCGGTGGTTGATGGAGATGCGTTGGTGATGATGATGGTGATGATCCTCTCCACATCCCCTGTCCCGGCAGGTTGCCAGAACGGAGTTTCTGGATCCGAATCTTGGTTTCTGGTGGCGGTGGCGGAGCAGAACTCTTTCTAGAAAACTATCGAACCCGCCCCCCTGAGTTTTTAGGTCAGAAGGCAACTTATAGGCGCAGAGGGAGGCCGAGGAGCTTCCTGGGTGGCTTCACCCCCTCTAGGCGTGGGGTCAGGTGGGCCCGCGCCTGGGGTGGGTCTGGCCCCCCCGCAAGCCTCCTTTCTGTCTCCCCTTTTGGCTCTGTGGATCTTCTGGTGAAAAATAGTTTTTGGAATATTTTCCGGGATTTTTCCCGATAGTTGATTCTCTGCACAAAAACAAGACACCGAGGTAATTCTGCTGAAAACAGCGTCAGTCTGTGTTAGTTGTATCCAAATCACACAAGTATAGAGGAAAAACAATAGCAAAGTGTTCGAGAAAGTAGATACATTATGGACATATCATGGCACTGAGATCAATATTCTTTTAACTTCTCTTTACTAAAAAGAACAATCTCGTCATCACTCATAAAATTGAGAATGTTCTTTACAGATATAGTTGGACACCCACACCGACGACATTGTTTACTACAAGAATAGGAATCCATCTACCTCTGAAATTACATTTAAATTTAATAGCACTCTATCGCGTTTACTTGTAGCTTAAGTTTGACCTAATTTCCTTAAACTTTGAAGATGCAAAATCTTAGCAAGAAGTTGATCCTGTGTCAAACCTTGTGTTCATTTATGATACATTACTTGACCCCCCATGGGTACCTCCAAAAGCTTTTTCATAATACTTTCAAAGCAACCTATTTACTTGAAGTTCAAATTTGACCTAATTTTGATAAATCAGCATAAAGTCATTCAAGTTGGCAGAGTTAGCTAGGAAGTTTGAAAACTCATAAAATATGGGTACCATCGGTACATGTTGTCCCACTATAAATGTCTTAAAACTTGACATGTGGTATTGAGATCCATATTCTTCGGACTTTCATTATGAAAAGAACAATCTCGGCATCACTCGGAAAATTGAGAGTTGAATGCTCTTTCCTGATAGTTGTAAGATCACATCGACAACATTGTTTACTACAAGAAGATGCACCCATCTACCTCCGAAAATACAATTAATCAAGAGCAATCTATCGGGCTTACTCATGTAGTAAAAGTTTTACCTAATTTCATTAAACTGACAAGATAAATATTGGATGAATTACTGACCTTCTATGAATATGTAAATTTTTACAAGTTTGCAAATTAATGGGAGTACTGACAAGGTGGTCCCAACTGTCTGTTATGTTGTCAGCAGAGCTAAATAGGAAATTACATGACCAAGTGGTGGAAATTACAATGGATTCTTCGTAATTTATTTATGGAAAAGAACAATCTGGTCATCAATCAGAAAATTTGAGAATGTTCTTTCCTTATAGTTGGAAACTCACACCAACGGCATTGTTTACTACAAGAAGATGAACCCATCTACCTCCGAAAATGCATTTACTTCAAGAGAAATCTATCGTGCCTACTTGTAGATCAAGTTTGACCTAATTTCGTTAAAATACCAAGATGAAAAATCTTAGCAAGAAGTTGAAACTATTGTCAAAACTCTCGGTGGTATCAGATATATTAATGGACCCCCTGATGGTTACCTATAAAAGCTTTTCGTAAAACTTCCAAAGCAGCCTACAATTTACTCGTAGTTCTTCAAATTTGACCTAAATTCGCTAAATGGGCATAAATTCATTCAAGTGGGCGGAGTTAGCTATGGAGTTTGAAAACACATAAAACATGGAAATATTATTTAAGTACAACATGATGGTCCACTTAATATGTGTAGAAGCTTGGCTTATGGCATTCAGATCTATATTTTTTGGACTTTCTTTATGGAAAAGAACAATCTCGTCATCACTTAGAAAATTGAGAATGTTCTTTCAAGATAGTTGGAAACTTACACCGGCAGCATTGTTTACTACAAGAAAACGCACCCATCTACATCTGAAATTACATTTAATTTAAGAGAAATCTACCCCTCTTACTTGTAGCTCAAGTTTGACATAGTTTCATTAAATCAGCAAGAAGTCATTGAAGTGTGCGAAGTTAGCTAGGAATCTTGAAAAATGGAATTATATAAGAAACCGTGGTCCACTTTGTGTGATAATTGGGAGGGTTGCATTTTCTTCTAACTATGGTAGGTCCCATAGGAGCGGGGTGCTTCAGTTAACATGGTCGGTGGAAATACAAGCAGTTACATCAAGGACCTCATAAAAAATGAAAATTACATAAAATTCCATGCATTTAGCACAAGGTCCCTGAAACAAAGCAATGAAGTGTGTTTTGAGGTTTGCGCATAGTAGTGTTCATTGTGCTAAATACTATCAATAGAATCTTCTACTCCCTCCGTTTCAAAATATAAGATGTTTTAGCTTTGTAAGCAAATGTATCAGGATTACTTTTACTAAGTAGGTTCGCTCATTTTTGCAATGAATCTACACACTAAAAGAAGTCTATATACATTTTTGCTAAGAATGGCAAAGAAGATACAACGGTTAGCAATGTTTGGATTTGCCAGTTTTGAACGAACGGTTAATGTTCGAATTCGAAAACTGGACAAATTTGAATTTTTTTGCTGCCAAGGACCAAAGTGGTTTCCTTCATATGTACTACTCCTCCTACTCCACACCAACACGGTTGACAAACACACTAGAGAAACAAAGCCACCCTCTCCAAAAAATAAAAATAAACAAAGCCGTCGTACCAAGGCACATGTGCGCAACGCCACGCTATGGACGAGGGAGTGATTAGCCGGGCTGATGCATGAGGGGAGAGTGGTAGAGAGATGAGAGGCAGTGAAGGAGAGAGAAAATACACCATTTTTTCCATGCATAGGTCTTGTATTTTACTACTAGTAGAGTCAGGAGTACCTCGTGTCAAGAACTCATCAGTAATAAACTTTGCTCTGACATGGAACCGCCGTCAACTCCTCTTCTATCTTTGCTGCTTCCCTCTTCCCCTAACTACATTTTATTCTCTATGTATGTACAGCGCGTGGAAATAGGTGAGGATATGTCTAAATACATTATAGTACTAGTACGAGTAAGATCCACCGTGTACACAATGTCTATACGAGACGATTCATGGGACCTACTAAACTGAAGATGCTAACTTTTGCATAGGAGTTTTATTGCTTGATCATACACTGCAAAGTAGGCCCATTATTTTATTTTTCCTTAGAATCCACAATGTGTTCAAAAACACCTTAATGCCTATGTGGCATCCTATAAGGTACACATTATACATTGTGGGTCCTACCTAGTGGCAAATGTCTGGAAACTTGTCTTGTGGCATTCGGATCCATATTTTTCGACTATCTTTACAGGAAATAACAATCTCGTCATCACTCAGAAAATTGAGAATGTTCTTTGGTGATAGTTGGAAACTCACACTGACAACATTGTTTACTACACTAATATGCACCCATCTATCGCAGAAAAGATTTAATTCAAAAGCAATCTATTTGTACAGCACGTGGAAAGAGGTGAGGATATGTCTAAATACATTATAGTACTAGTACGAGTAAGCTCCACCATGTACACAATGTCTATATGAGACGATTCATGGGACCTATTAAACTGAAGATGCTAACTTTTGCATAGGAGTTTTATTGCTTGATCATACACTGCCAAGTGGGCCCATTATTTTATTATTCCTTAGCATCCACAATGTGTTAAAAACACCTAAATGCCTATGTGGCATCCTATAAGGTTCACCTTATATATTGTGGGTCCTATCTAGTGGCAAATGTCTGGAAACTTGGCTTGTGGCATTCAGATCCATATTTTTCGGACTATCTTTATGGGAAATAACAATCTCGTCATCACTCAGAAAATTCAGAATGTTCTTTGGTGATAGTTGGAAACTCACACTGACAACATTGTTTACTATAATAATATGCACCCATGTATTGCAAAAAAGATTTAATTCAAAAGCAATCTATTTGCGCTTACTTGTAGCTAAATTTGACCTAAGTTTCTTAAATTTTCAGGATGCAAAATCTTAGTAAGAAGTTAAACCCGGCGTCAAAACTCTTGGTGGTTTCTGATATATTAATTGTGACCCCTGATGGGTACCTATAAAAGCTTCTTCATAAACTTTCTAAGCAACCTACAATTAATTTGTAGTTTAAAATTTGACTTAATTTTGATAAATCCACATAAATTCATTCAAGTGGGCAAAGTTAGCAAGGATATTTGAGAAATCATAAAACATGGGAACCGTAAGTACGATATGTTGGTCCACTATATATGTGTGAAAACTTTCCTTGTGGCATTGAGATCCAATATTCTTCGGACTTTTATTTCCATAAAAGAACAATCTCATCATCACTTGTAAATTTGAGAATGTTCTTTACATCTATAGTTGGACACCCACACCGACGACATTTTTTACTAAAAGAATATGAACCCATCTACATCTAAAATTACATTTAATTCAAGAGCACTCTATCGCTCTTACTTGTAGCACAAGTTTGACCTAATTCCGCTAAACTGTCAAGATGCAAAATCTTAGCAAGAAGTTAAACCTTTCATCAAAACTCTCATTAGTTTATGATATATACACCGGATACTTTACGGACATGGCTCAAAATTATAATCATTTCACCTATTATAATTTTATATAAAAATGATATTATCATACTTCTATTATTCGATTCCCACGTGTGCAAGGCACGTGTGCAACTTATAGATATATAGTGTATGGATATTTTTGAATATTCACTGTTACGACCAAGACTGGAAAATCCCAACATTCCTAAGCATTGGGTCTTATTTTCCATTCCTGAGTCTAGAAGATTAGAGCATTTACACCGTTTAGCTAGAGTCTAGAAAATATTTTCAAAAGAATGTTGTCGGGTATCTATTTTTTTATAGGACCCACTACTTTGCAAATAGAACTATCAATCTTGATTTTCTATTTGCCTGACATGCCATTATAGAAAGGTTCTATAGACTGACTGTGGGCCCTTCCAATAATTTACCTTGACTTGAGTTTTGTACTACTAGAATTAGCCATGGATGTCTTTTTGCTAGACTCATGTTGCGCAACCATGTCTAGCTAGGCAAGATGCATAATGAAACAGCTGGTGTACTGTTCTTGCATGTGCGTTGGTGTGGTGTTTGACCATTTGCACACTAATATAGGTATAAATGAAAACATACACGCAAGGTACTGTATGCAAAGATTCGACAAAATGCAGATCACAGTGGACTAGACTAGTCATGTTACAGTACACTCGTACTCAATGCATGCTTTCTGACCTGTGCCAGTTATTGCTCCTACAGCAGCAGTATGCACATGGTTCCAGATATTCTCCTATTTCCCATGCTAGTTTGTGTTCCTCGTGCGTATTCAGTTGATCTTGATTTACTGACGCGTGAGGTCCATCATACGGTGGGTCATCCTTTGAGTGTGAGTTACATAGACCACCTTCCCAACATATCGCGGCGCCTTCTTCCCCCTTGCTTGGGCTACTCCACCCCCATCACGTAATGGGCCACCATACTAGTCCCGCCAAACATTTTCAAACAAACTCAAGCCCTGGCTTCCCTCCTCGCAACCCTCACGAATGACCAGGTTAGCCTCGCTGCACCCTCAAAGCACACACCCACGCCCCAAAAAAACCATCACCGGCGCGATGGTGAATCCACCATGGCCGGAGCCAATCCAGGCAACCCTGTCCACAACTGGTTGAAGTTAGATGATGATGATCTCCGTGTAATCGCTAGTCGATCCGATCCTCTTAGCATGTCCTATTTCTCGGAGGCCATCCTAGATCTATACCTTTCCCTCGAACTGGTTGCGCTTTAGAAGCCGCTCTTCTTCCCCTATGATTATCCTTGCCTTCTGAACTATTTTCCATCTTCTTCCCCATCTCCCGCTAGTACTGAAAAGGGAGTGATTGATGCCAACATGGTACCACTAGACGACCCTTCTATGCTACCCCCCATCATCATCCCAAAATTCGGCTATGATTATTGGGCTGGTTATAGCCACAAATGGGTAGCCATGATTGATCTCGCGGGTTTCCTAGTCCTGGAAAATCATTAGTACGTCTAATGAATTTGTATACTGGCACCATCATTCAGGTCCCCTCACTCGAAACTATCAGGTTTCATGGTACACACTTAGGTTTATTTTTGTATCGTGAGGCCCTTACCAGGCTACTTAAGATACATATTGGTAGTGAACCTCAGATGTCCACCCGCTGCAACAAGTGGTTGTAGAAGCTCATCGCGATCTTCAGTAAGTTCATTGCCATCCTAGACATGGAGAATTTTTTAGGGGACGATACATGGAGTGTACTTAGGCACAGTAATCTTGCCCCGAGAAGCTATGTGTACACTTTGTGGGCAGACGATATTGTCTTTGTTTTATCAGATGATGGCTCTATTTTTACATGGCAACCCTTCAACTATCGTGAGTTCAGTACCAAACTATACTTACTACTCCCTTTTTTCGACTTGCTTTTGTTAATGTGTTAGCAAGAGCTAATTACTACAATACATATTTGTTATCTGTTGTGTATATTGGGCAGGTGTTGATGCAGACCCTATGAAGGTGCAGACCCCAATAATAGACGAGCATGAGCAAGCTGTGTCGAACAACAATGACGACGGCCTAGATTGTGGATACATAGATTCTCGCCCGTGCCGGTTCCTAGATTATTTCAGGCCAACACTATTGTGGATACACATCCGGGGCAAACGAACTCCTTTGAAGGAGATCATTAGTCACCAAGGTAGGACATTCAAATTGTATCTATTGCTTCGGTGCCATATCTTCTAGAGGGTAGCAGCCCAACGCTGTTGCAGCTACCACGATGACCTTCCTTAGCTAGAGTGGGTTCCGAGCCATCTCCAACATGTTTCCCTCTTCCTTGGTCTAAATCATCCCCTTATTGGTTTTGTGAATAATGATGTGATGCATGGCCCTCATACCAAGCACCTACCGTTCGGGAGGCAAGGCTTCATGTACATTTCTTTTGATAGCCTAAGTTTTGTAGAATATATGTCAGTGGACTGGATTCGTCTGCCTGTTTCTAACTAGTTAGCACCAGAACTTGCAATCAGAGAGACCGGTAGGTTCATCCATCATGCGTCCATGTGGTTCATGCCTCATTTTCTTGGCTCAAGGTCACGCTGACGATGGATCTGGTTGCTCGAGAAGAGATGTAGCGAGGCATTGGTTCTTGGTACTCATAACTTGTATGGTTGGGATGATACAATTTATGCTCCTTCTTGCACTCCTTTTGCAAACCATTGGTTTCACCTGGTATGTGTAAAGCTCAATGCATCCAACATTTCGTCAAACCAAAACTTTGTAAATCTTAAACATGAGCTACTTCTGCAAGTTAGAGGATCTGCATCACTTGTTTCTTGCAAAATATCAAACTAAATACACTTTTATTCAAACTTCTTGTACCCGAGGTGAAAATTATCCCCATATATTTCAAAGTGGACAAAATCAGCCCTAAAACATGCATCCAAGTGCAAATCAGTCCATTTCAAACAATTTCGAGCCTATTTGACCAAATTCGTACACGTTTAGCTGTCATGAACGTGTGCTTCTGCGATTGAGACCGTAAAAATAGTACTGGCATGTAACTTGTGTCCTTCCACGACTTCTTTTTATTTTGAAAGTTCATGTAGATTTTTTGTGTAGATTAATGTTGTTTAGGTTGGCCGAACAATGTCCTTTGCAATGCTCAACTTAACTGAAACTACATATATGCATTTCACTCAATATTGCATTGTCAGTTTTCAGTTAGATGAAATCTTATCAAATTTGATTCTTTTCTTATACACTGCATTGTCCTAGTGCATCAAAAGGTTTTTTATGTGTCACAATTCAACTTGATCATTTCGAAGTAATCCTACATTGGATCAGCACATGGACATATGATATTCGCATATCATGTCAAATTCCCAAGATTTTAGCTCTAGCACATGGGCTTTTCTGTAAACATTGATACTTTGCATTGGCCCATAAATTACCCTGGCCTCACTTTTTCCTTATATTATCTTACATCTTACAACTATATAGTGTACAAAGAACTTTGAGCACTGACCGTTGGATCAAAGATCGGCAAATACAAACATTTCTAGCTGTTGGATCTTCTTTTCCATTATGGGATCTAGAAGATTATGTTGATAGTGTTTAGCACAATGAACTTTATACACAAACCTCTAATACGTCGGAAACGTATCTATAATTTTTGATGTTCCATCCTTGTTTAGTATCTACTTTGCTTTGCTTTGTCCACACTTTGAGGTTCTTTTTACATGTTTTCTGGTACTAACCTATTAACAAGTTGCCATAGTGCAAGTTGCCTGTTTTCTGCTGTTTTTGGTTCCAGAAAAGATAGTAAGGAAATATTCTCGGAATTGGACGGGACAAAAGCCAAAGTCAAAATTTCATCGAGGAGAACACAGAGTCCAGAGGAGAGACGGAGGGGTGCCACAGGGTGGCCACACCCCCCCCCCCCCACAGGCACGGCCTAGGGTGGGCCCACGCCTGGGTAGGGTGTGGGCCCCCTGGCCGCGTCCCAGCCTCACCTCTTCGCCTATAAGAAGCCCCTGATGCCGAAATCCTAAGCACCCAATTAATATTCCACAAAACCTTCTGTAGCCGCCGCCACCATCGTCCCTAGAATGGGGGATCTGAAGCTCTTCCTGGCACCCTGTCGGAGGGGAGATCATCCCAGAGGCCTTCTTCTTCATCATGCCAGCCTCCGGTATGAAGCGTGAGTAGTTCCACCTTGGACTACGGGTCCATGTAGTAGCTAGATGGTTGTATATCCTCCTTGTGCTTTCATGTCTAGATATTGTGAGCTTCGTTCATGATCAAGATCTCATCTATTTGTAATCATGCAAGTTGTGTTTGCGGGGATCCGATGGATATTGAGATTACTATGTCAGATTGATTAATGGTTTTGTGTTATTGATTCTATCATGTCTGTGTTGTTTGTGATGTTGCATGCTCCCCGTTGTTAGTAGCTATCTTGGCCAAGCAGTTGCTAGTGACTCCAAGAGGGGGTATTTATGCTCGATAGTGGGTTCATGCCTATATTTTCCAAGGGAAGTGACAAAAATCTCTTCGGTTGTAGATGTGCTGTGACCACTAGGGAGAAAACAACGGTCTCTTGTTCATGGAACAAGTGGATTGTTTTCCTTACACACTTTTCTTAAAGTAGTTGTCTGTTGCTTGCAACTTAATACTGGAGGGGGTTCGGATGATAACCTGAAGGTGGACTTCTAGTCATAGATGCAGTTGGATGGAGATCTATGTATATTGTTATATTGCCCAATCGAATCTCATAGTATCTTCTCGTCTAGTATTGCATTGTTATGCCTTGCTCAGTCCTATCAATTGCCCTGCTGTAATTTGTTTACCCTTCATGCCATGTTTGTTTATCTAAGGAGAACACCTCTAGTGAACTATGGACCCCGGTCCAATCTTTCCCATTGATACATCCTCCACTGTTACTTGTTTACTTGCTGCAAACCATCCTCACCTTCCACACCATACATTTAATCCTTTGTTGACAACCTCACTGTTCGTTGGGGCAAAGTCTTGAGTTTGTGTTGTGCAGGTTTCCATGTTGCTTTCAACACCTTTGAGACGTTTCCTTCCTCCTACTGGTTTGATAACCTCGGTTTCTTACTAAGGGAAGACTTGCTGTTGTGCTCTTCACACCTTGCTCTTGGGGTTTCCAACGAAGCGCTCCCACGTCAACACTGGGCGCCATCAAGTTTTCTGGCGCCGTTGCCGGGGAGGCTAAGGACGTCTTCACAAGGGGAGTCCTCCTCACCTTTCTCTTTACTTTTTTTAGTTTGCTTAGTTTATTTTGATTTGTTTTGTTTGCCTCTTTTTATCGAAAACTCAAAAAAAAATTAGTTTAGTTTGGTTTGCTTTGTCTTATCAAAAACACAAAAAAATAGTTCCTGCTCTGCTGCTGCTGTTTTTGGCTTGCTCCACTTTTTCCAAAATGAACTCTACTGAGAACACCAAGTTGTGTGACTTCACTAGCACAAACAACAATTATTTCCTAAGCACTCCTATTGCTCCCCCTGCTCCTGATGCTACCTTTTATGAAATTAAGCCTGCTTTGTTGAATCTTGTGATGAGAGAGCAATTTTCTGATGCTAGCTCTGATGATGCTATTGCCCATCTCAATAGCTTTGTTGAACTTTGTGAGACGCAAAAGTATAAGTATGTAGAT
The DNA here is from genome assembly GCA_916181665.1 of Avena sativa. Taxonomy (NCBI): domain Eukaryota; kingdom Viridiplantae; phylum Streptophyta; class Magnoliopsida; order Poales; family Poaceae; genus Avena; species Avena sativa. The sequence goes on from OV702298.1 coordinate 113,183,791, forward strand.
GGAGATATTATTAAGCTCAAGTTGTTTCCTTTCTCCTTGAGAGGAAAAGCTAAAGAATGGTTGCTATCCTTGCCTAGAAATAGTATTGATTCTTGGATTAAGTGCAAAGATGCTTTTATTGGAAAGTACTATCCTCCTGCTAAGATTATATCTATGAGAAGTGATATTATGAAATTTAAACAACTTGATAATGAAAATGTTGCTCAAGGTTGGGAAAGAATGAAATCTTTGGTTAACAATTGTCCCACTCATGGACTCACTGCTTGGATGATTATCCAGACTTTTTATGCAGCTTTGAACTTCTCTTCAAGAAACCTGTTGGATTCAGCTGCTGGAGGTACCTTTATGGGCATCACTTTGGGTGTTGCAACAAAACTCCTTGACAATATGATGGTTAAATATTCTGAATGGCACACTGAGAGAGCTCCACATGGTAAGAAGGTAAACTCTGTTGAAGAAACCTCCTCTTTGAGTGATAAGATTGATGTTATTATGGCTATGCTTGTTAATGGGAAAGCTCCTTGTTTCTTCTAATGAGAGGATGACATGTGGGATCCTTCTGCATGATTAAACGATAAATGCATCTAGCAACACTATCAAGTTCTGAACAGGGTAGAGGGAGTGAAGGAAAAAATTCCATTATACACATGATTCTTCTAATGAGAGGCTGCCATGTGGAACCCAACAGCTTGATTGACGGTAGATAGATTGAGCAACGTTGCCAAGTTCAAATAAGGGATACACAAGCCAAAGAAAAAAATCCATCATGCACAAGTTTATTCTAGTGTGAGGATGACACGTGGGACCCAGCTGCCTGATTAAACGGCAGATGCATCGAGCAATGCTATCAAGTTTGGAACAGGGAAGGAAAAAAATTACATCATACACAGGATTCTTCTAATGATAGGAAGACACGTGGGACCCAAATGCCTGACTAAACAAAAGAGGCATCAAACAACATTATATTTTTCAAATTAGGGAGGCTTGACCAAAAAGTATGGTCCGCAAGAGTCACTGACGTCTAGGACCCACACGTCAGAAAATACTTCGGCGAGTTAACATCTTGCGTGGAACCGGAAATCTTACTTATGCCACTCGCCAGTCGAGCTTCGTACATGTTTTCATCATAGTAGAGAGGTGCGAAACCGAAAAAAAAGTTTTCCATCAGCGAAGGTCTAGCGGAGAATTTTTTCGCGGAAGACGCGCCTTCTACGACGACCGACGGGCCAAGTCGTTTCAGAAGGAAACATTTCTTGTAGTGGCGGTCGACCTTGGCGGCCGTGTGTGCTCTAGGTTCTCCTTGTGCCCTTGTGAGCATCGTGCTCATCGTGAGCCCCTCCATAGCACGGCTACTGGGCTCGGTGCCTTGACGGGACGAGGTACCCCTAGTGCCAATAGTCCGACATTGTCCAAGTTCCAGCAGCCTCGAGCTCCTGCTCATCCGGTAGCTTAGCTGCCCTTAGGGAGGCAGTTGGTGTTGCGCGCACGCTGAGTGCAGTCCATCGGGAAGTCAGGAGCCTCCGGGTCGGGGTAGTTCTTGAGAGCCTCCTCAGCGCTTGCGAGGGTAGGAGGCAGCGGCTCAGAGTCCTTTTCCTGAGCCATCATCTGCTTCCTTCTTGTAGAGCCGCCGACATAGCCCAACGCATCGAGGTCCTCAGGGTAGGCGGTTGCTGCTTTCTTGAAGGCATGCTTGAGGGAGCGCAAGGCTTCCACCTCATCACAGCGGACCATGATGACCCCGCCGTTGCCCCCGGGCATCTTGATGATGTTGTAGGCATGGTGGGTGGCTTCCATGAAATTGGCCAGCGCAGGGTAGCCGAGGATGACGTTGTAGGGGAGCTCGATGTGGGCCATGTCGAAGTAGATGAGCTTGGTGCGATAGTTGTCGCGCGTCTCGAACGTGATAGAGATGCGTACCTACCCGATGGGTGTAGTGGTCCTTCTGGTCACTCTAGAGAACGGCATGGTTGACATAAGCCTGTCATAGGGCACCTGCAGCTGGGTGAACGTCTCAATGGAGATCACGTTCAGGACTGCACCTCCATTGATAAGATTCTTCGCGACCGCAATGTTGTTAATGGTGGGGGTGCAGATCATAGGGAGAGTGCCGATGGGCCTGGTGGAGACAGGTTGGTCGCAGGCGTCAAAGATGATGGTGCACTGGGACCAATTGATCTTCAGGGATGGAACACCCGACCTGGCAGCGGCAACCTCGCAAGTGAGCATCTTGAAGTGCCGGTTGGACACCAGAGCTTGGGAACCACCGAGGATGCAGGCGATGGCACCCCGTGGCACTTGGTAGCCCCCAGGGTCCTCGGTACGTCCATTCTCTGGCTGAGGGGGTGCTGCTACACAGTGTTGGCCCTCCTGCGGGGTGTCGTGGCCATCAGAGTTGTTGTTCCAGAGCTGGGCCCTGTGATTACCGCCTCTCGCACCGCCATGCTCGATGCATGGTCTTCCCCTTCTTTGCTTGTTGCGCATGTCGCGGAGTTTCTTGAGATTGTAGCAGTCGTCAGTGGCATGTCCATGCCTCTTGTGGAGGTGGCAGTACGAGCTATCGTCTTGTTCCCCTTCACCGTGCTCCTCGCGAGGACTCTTCTAGTCTAGTTCCACGGCCATGACAATGGCGGTCTTGCGCTTGGGATCCTTATCCTTAATCTTGGACGAGATCGAGGCCTTGGGTGGACTATTCTTCGGCGAAGCCGAACATCCGCCCCGCCTCCACCTTTGCATACTTTTCAGCCATGATGAAGAACTCCGCAGCCGTAGTGAGGCTCTCACACCGGATGCTAGTCTTCTTCCTCATCTTGACGTCCTTGACGTCCTTGACGCCCTTGGAGAAGGCGGTGATGATGTTGGAGTCCAAGATCTTGGGGATCTTGTTGCAGAATCGGCTGAACCTTTGTAGGAACTTGAAGAGGGTCTCTCTAGGTTAATGGCGCACCTGGCGAAGGTCGCAGTAGGTGAGTGGGCGCTCGTAGGTCCCCTTGAAGTTCGCGATGAAGAGGGAGCTGAGATTAGCCCACGAGTTGATGGATTCCTCTGGAAGGTTCATCAGCTAGGTGTTTATTGTGTCCTTCAGGCACATGGGAAGCCAATTCTCCATGATGCAGTCATTGCCTCCCACGGCCTTGATTCCCATGGTGAAGAACTGCAAGAAATGGCACAGGTTTGTTGTTCCGTCATAGTGTGTAGGTATCGTCGAGTGGAAATTGTGCGGTCAGACCAGACGACGGAGACCCTTGGTGAGGGCGAGACAACCGTTGGCCTGCACCGCCTTGCCTTTGGCGAGGGCCACGCGATTCTGCTAATCTGCATTGGCGATTTCTTCAGCGAGACAGTCTTCGCCCATGTGGGGCAGCGCCACGGCCATGGCAGTCAAGATGATCTGGCAGATATTGGCCGCCAGAGGGGTGACCTAGTCGGGATTGAGGGCCTGTCGCGGTGCTAGGCTGGGAGTGAGCCCCCAGCACACAGTCCTCACCTTGATCCCCCAGCCCTTCCGGAGAAAGGGTGGCAAGGTCGTGGAGCTCTACGAGCCGGTCACTCCACCTCTCCTTGCCTAGGACAGCATGCGGGTGGTGAGGAGCTCCTGCACTATGTTTGGAGGCTTCGGGCATTAGGTGCTCGGAATGGCCGCGTGAGGACGTGGTGCGGGAGAGAGAGGTGCTGCCGTGCGAGGAGGAAGGGGACTCTCGCGAAGGGCGGTAGGTATAGCCCCCGTTGTCCTCTGTCCATGGGTCCTGCTCGAAGGGGGTGCGTCGCGCAATCGACTCGGTCTGGGCTTTGCTTTCCGCGTGACTGAGGGCACGCTCGCCCTGGGTCTCAGTGCGAGCCGACATGTCGTTGAGGTCTATGAAGATCTGGAAAGCTTGCCTCAACCCCCTACCTGGCGCACCAAATTCAGAGATTTGTCCCGTGAAGGAAACTAGGTTCCAACAATCCCTTGGTTCAAGAGGGGGCCAAACACGCAGTTCCAAGGAGCCTCGGCGATGGTAGCAACGGTGGATCAAAACACACGATAGAGAGGTGACACGGGGTTTTTTACCCAGGTTTGAGACCCTCGTGAGGAGGTAAAGCGCCTACTCCTGGTTTGTTATATTTCTCGCTTGCTTTGCGAGGGTACAATGGAGGATGCAAGTCTAGGGCTTTAGATCACTGAGGATCGTGCTATTCTAAGGTAGGAGAAGGGTCCTTTATATAGGGTGGCCTCGGGCCTCTTCCCTCAGTCTTTGAGCGGGAAGGGTATACACAGTGCCACTCCTCGAGAACCCGGTCTAGGAGACTACTTTTGGTGGACGCTTTGCCCAATCCTTCTGTAAAGTGGTCTTCTTTAGCGTCACTTGTCTTCATCCGGTGCTCTCTGCTTTTCCTCTTTGCACCAAAATGTCAATGGGAGGATCCTTCCACCATAAGGTCACCCATCAACTTCCTTCCGAAAGTAGGGTGGACCGAGTCTTGCTTTACCGAGGCGGGTCGGAAGCGTAGAAGCGCTACTCCCCTTGTTGGGATACGCTCGTACCTTGCTAGGCGGAGTTACCAAATAGCCTCATGATGCATACAAAAGTATCCAAGGCTTCGGGACGCGACGAGGCATGGCAGTAGGGTCTCCTCGGGAGGTTCATCTTCCCGTGAAGCAGGGGCCTTGCAAGGTGCGCACGGCCAGGAAACCTCCAGAGGTACCGTCGCCTCACGAGGGGGCTCTACTCCTGGCGCTGGACCCGTCAACGAAGGGGACATGGCACCCCGGTTGCCAGGACCCCGACAATAGTGGACCGGTGGACGGCTGTCGGGGGATCACCCCCGGGTAGGCTAACCGGACAAGATATAGAGGCAATGTAACTGCCAGCTGGCTGGCCCAGTCGGATGTAAAAACTCAAGAGCAGATTAGGAAGAAGACCGGACGTAGAGCAAGCCAGCAAACCAATCAGACGGATAAAGAGCACTCCTAAAAGCGGCTAGCCGGCTGGATCATGCCAGCCGGATAAAGAAAGACGAGCCAAGGGCGAGAAGGAGGAACCATCAGCTGGATAAGAAGGCGAAGGCCAGACACTTATCCGGATGGGACCAACCACCCGGATAAGACAGTGCATCTGGCTGAGATGACCTAGCCGGACATTCAAGGCAGATGGATGACGTAAGGCACAGTGCCCCGCAGTCCTAGCAGAGAGATGCCAGACAAGAGGACAGAGGCAGCGGCGTCGACGCCGGAGGAGACGATCCGTACCCGTGTCGGGCGGGAACAGGAGCTGCCACCTGTGTCGGCCGGGGCGGCCTCCACTGTTTCCGTGCTGGTCGGGGGGCGCGTCACTATGCAAGACGTCAGGAGGCTGGATATTGTACCGAAATAGTTGGCTGGGCCCACCTGTGGGACCCGCCAGTCGGCTGAGTCTTTGCCCATGCCGCCTTGGCCTATATAAGGGACGGCAGGGGCTTCATAGCAAGGTTCGTCTCACTTTCTTCTAGATAGGCACTGATACAGATCGAGGAGCCTTTGTAGTCCTTTGTGTTCATCAAGATAGTTAGATCGGCAGGAGTAGGGGTGTTACCTCACCACGAGGGCCCTGAACCTGGGTACTTCTTGTGTCCCCGACACATGCTTGTGCCCAATCCAGCATGTGGACGTCGTTGCTCGCTTCCCTGGTCGCTCCCACACCATGAACTATCCTTCTCAGGCACTGTCGTTCCCATAACAACGACAGTTGGCGCCCACCGTGGGGTTGACATGGCGGCGATCGGAGTAACGTTCCGCATGGGACCCCGTACCACGTCCGGCGAGCGCGTGGCTTCCGCCCTCTTGCTCACGTTGGGCAAATTCGACTGCTTCATCGACAACACCCGCTGCTTCGCCGGTTCCAGTTTCTGGACATGCGGCTCCGTCCTGCTATTCCGTGACCTGCCAGTCTACTCGCCACCATGCTGGAGAGATTCCCTCGGGAGATCGTCTCCTTCGTCTAGTCGCTGTCCTCAGCTGGCAGTGGTCTCGCCGCACGCCGTAGCGCAGAGGTGACGATGGACGGCACTAGCCATGGCCTCTGTCCCGCTCTCGAGCACACAAGTGCCCTAGCCGGCATGTCCACTCTCCAGCGCGAGAAGGGCGTGGCGGAAGAAGTCATCGAGGAACTCCTCGAGCCGGTTGATCACGGAGAGAACCCGGACAAGGTGATGACCAAGATCGAGGCGACACGAGAGAGTTTGCTTCACCAGGCTGAAGGCCTAGCCTCTACCAAGTACCAGATGGAGAGCAACATTCGTGAGTATCACCGCGCCCATGGCCTCACCCCGGCTAATCAAGATCCTAGCTGGCTGGGCTCCGTGCAGCATCGCGGGGGAGAGCTGGGCACCCGCTTCGAGCCATATGTCGAGCCAGGCCCCCACATGTACTTCCCACTGCCTATGTATGACACCACGGTCAAGAATGTCCGGGAGGCGCGAGCCGTCACGGAGGACCTACCTCACCTAGAGGGGGAGGAAAAGATGCGGCTGTTTCAGCGAGTGCAGCACCTGCTGCGCATGGCTGACAAGCAGGACGAGGCCGCTCAGATCGCGTTCGAGGCAGGAGACGGCTCCAGAGGGAACCACCCGGGTGGAGGTAGCCAGGGAGGCCCACGCCAGACCGAGTACTCCGCGTCTCCAGGACAGCACCATGTGCATCCGCACTCCAAGCGTCGCCAGTCCGGCAGCAGCCAACCCCGCAGCGACCAAGGTGCCACGAGTCACCCGCCACCACCTCCGGCTGTCCAGAACCACCCTCCCCCATCCCGCCTCACTAGCCGGGTGGGAGTGCCCAATCCGATTGAGCTGGACACGCGCGACCGAATCGACCTCCTGACGCAAGCTTGCATCATGGAGGAGGAAGACTCATCCGTAAGGATTCGTTCCCTGACAAGTTATCCCTGCCATGGGACACCCCAAGTACGGCATCAACATGAAGTCGGAGGACTGGCTGACCGACTATGTCACTGCAGTCAGAATCGCCCACGACAACAAGCGCGTGGCAGTTTGCTACATCCCTCTCATGCTGACCGGCTCGGCAAGAACCTGGCTCAATAGCCTCGCGCCAAACAACATTAATGCTTGGCCTGACTTCGAGAAGGTATTCATCCAGAACTTCAACGGCACCTACAGGCGCCCGGGTAGACCCCGCGATCTCTCTCTGTGTGTCCAAGGAGACCGCGAGTCAGATCACGAGTATCTCGCCCGCTGGACCGAGTTACGCAACTCCTGCTAAGGGGTGGTGGAGAATCAAGCAATTGGTTTCTTCATCAAGGGGTGCCGAGAGGGCACGATGCTGCACCACCGCCTGCTGTGCGACGAGCCCACGACCATGGCGGAGCTAGTGACCATTGCAGACCAGTACGCCATGATGATCCACAAGTATAGGGGGTGTATCATAGTACTTTTGAGCAAAAGGTGTTGACTAGAGGTTTGGAGCAGGAAATCTCTGTAAATACTTAAAAAACGGATTTTTAGGTTTTTTTGATAAAGCAAGGAAACAAAGTGCAAGTAAATAAAGACAGCAAGTAATTGCAGCAAGTGGCCCAATCCTTTCTTAGCAAAGGACAAGGCGGTGGTAATACTTATGAGGACCAAATGTTCTCGAGGACACATGGGAATATTATCAAGTGCTTTTGTTTCATATAGTTGATTAATCATCTTTGGTTTGATAAGTGTTGTGTGGTTGAACCTATGCTAGTGTACCAACCTTACTTGGACTAATACATACTTGTGATTAAACCCCTTGCAAGCATCCGCAACTACAAGAAAGCAATTAAGATAAAAACTTAACCACAGCCTTAAAATCTGAGATCTTACACTCCCTTGTGCAAAGGCTTCCTAACAGGGGTTCAGGTTTCTGTCACTCCGGCAACCCCACTATTATTAGACAAATACACAATGCATTCCCCTAGGCCCATAAATGGTGAAGTATCATGTAGTCGACATTGACATGACACCACTAGAAGAATAGCACCACAACTTAAATATTAAACCATTTAATAATACCTAAACACAATTCCACTACTAACAACATGGCTTCTCCCATGTCCTCAAGAACTAAACGAACTACTCACGAGACATCATATGGATCAATATCAGAGTTGATATGATGATGAATAACAATCTAAACATAAACAATAATTCAATGGTTCCACTCACAAGCATCAACGACAAAAGTAATCAACACCGGGAAAGTTTCCCCTAAGAACTATGCAAGATTCAACATAATTGTTATAGCGGGATGAAGTGGTGATGATGGTGTTGGTGGAGATGGTGTTGTGTATGATGACGATGATGATCCCGATGAAGTCTAGCTTTATGACAGTGTTGATGGCGACGATCTCCCCTCTTCGGGAAGGAATTTCCCCGGCAGAAATCTGTCTACCGGAGAGCTTTTTCTATTTCTGTAGTTTCCGCCCCGCAGAGGCAACATAATCTTTCTATGGTCGCTCTCCAAACTTTAGGGTTTCTAGAGGAAGATATAAGCGGAAGGGCGGAGCAGGAGGTGGGCCAGGGTGGCCACACCCCCTGGTGGCGCGGCCTAGGGTGGCCCACGCCATGTCAGCCTCCCCTTCTTGCATCCTTTGTCTTCTGGAAAATAGATTTTTCCATGTATTTTCTGGTATTTTTTTGATCTTCGCGAAAATTACATCTAGACACCGCTTTTTCATCAAAATCCTGACTGCGACAGTTCATCCTCCAAGAATCACCCAACATGCAAAAATAGATGAAATGACATAAGTATCACCTCTTAATAAGAAATATATCGTTGAATAACAGCAAATTATGATATAGAATAGTGATGCAAAATGGACGTATCAACTCCCCCAAGCTTAGACCTCGCTTGTCCCCAAGAGAAAATTGAGCTCAATAAACATGTCCACAGGTTTATGGAGTGAAGTGTCGATAAAAATAATATGGAAAAGAAGCATCACACTTACCAATACACAACTCATAAAAGAAACCAAATCACCATTATATAAATTAACTTGCAACGAACAGGGGAGTCACAATAAAGATGCATAAATATAAATCATAATTGGGAATGGCAAACTTTGTTCTTGGTCAGAGAACAGATGACAAAAAGTTTTCAAGCAAAGGTTTTGTAAAGATGTTTATAATAGGAGTCCTTTTGCTCAAACATAAAAGGCTTTTCACAATGATGGCTTTCAAAGTAATACTCATTCAGATAAGAGTCTTGTGCAAAACAAGGAAGATAAGCAACATGATTGAATAAATCATCATATGAATGATTGAAACATAACAACTCAAATGCTTGATGGAGATAGAGAGGAATAGGCTTTACTAACTCAACTAAGAAGTAAAATAAAGGCCCTTCACAAAGGAAAGCAGGGATTTCAAGTTCATAAAGAGCTTCCAAAAGATTATGGTACTTAATAGCTTTGAACTCTCATTGCCCCTATCATGAGCATCTTGAGGTGATTAAGGTGAAAGCGAACAAAGATGGAGTATATGCTTGACAAAATATAAGTTGGCAATCTCATGTCCCTTGACTACGAGGGCACCTCCTCATGCTACTCAACTTTAGTTACCGGTAAGTTCTTGTCATATTAAGTACATGCGTATCATAGAGAACCGCCAACAGTGTACCCCTTGCCCCATGATACATGAGCTATCCCATATAAAAATGACAAGGCAAGCAAACAGTGAGCATCTCAGCGATCTTTTTATTTTCTATTTTCATAGGTTTTTATTGAGGATTCTTCACAGATTGCTCACTATGGTTATGCTGCAAGTTTCCACCATGATTAGGCATGGCTTAGCTAGCGGCCCAGGTGTTTCTCTAACACACATACATAACTCCATGGACTTACAAGATCCCCTTTTATTTCACACCGACAACATCCGAAAACAAAATAGCATGATATCAACGGGGTAGATATTTACAGGTGTTCAAAGCGTTCCCCGTGAAGCACGGTTCTGCAAATCCCCAACTTATAGGTGCAAGCATATACAACATAGATGACACAATGGTTCTAGTTTATTAGGGGCAAGAAAATAAGGTGTGCCATCAAGTTCGTGAGAGCTTTACTAACTAGTTTTCACATAATAAAAGAATTTTTAATTTGAAAGATAGATGAAGCTTGAGAATTTACTTGGAATAGCAATAATGCCAATAGGTAGATATGGTGGACACAGATGGCATAAGTTTTGGTTTAAAAGGATTGGATGCACGAGAAGTATTCCCTGTCAGTACAGGTTTTTGGCTAGCAAGGCTGGGTAGCAAGCGAGAGAGTTGAAGGAAACAAGCAAACATACAAGTGAAAAAGTCAAACATGCAATCTTCCTTGAAAAACACAAAAGATCTTAAATAAAGAATATTAAGCTTATGAGACAATCAAGAAAGAAAGAAAATGATATAAAATACATGTAAGTGCTTTTCTCTTTTTCTTTCAAACCTCAAAAAGTGTTGCTACTAACGAGAGCACGGTTTGGAAAAACCAATTTATATTTACTTGATGCTCCCAAAGTAATACCAGTACTAATAAACAAGATCAATCATATAATAGAGATTGCAAACTAAAATAAGAAGTGCAAAAAGTAAAAGATGAAACTTCTCATTAATATTCCATAAAGGCACTCACACCAAGGGATACATAGATAACCAACTAAAGGAGAGATACTTCCACAACGCAAGCCATCCTATGTGATAACTTCTCTATTCAAGATATGGATCTACTAAAAAGGTAAAAAAGATGAGAGATAATGATGTGATACTGTTGGGGATATGCTATATGGGTATCCTCATAGCATGTCTCCTATCCGGATAACCCGGGTGGCCCACAGTTGGTAGCATGGCCCATGGCCTGCTGGGTGGCCCAGTTAGATGGATCCAGAAGGGAGGCCCATGCCGGATAAAGGAAGGCTACGGTTGGAGTCACCGACGTACCCGGAGCCTTGGAGTACAAGACACGCAAGACTAGTAATAGACGGTGTAGGACTCTGTAACCTGTACGGCTAGGACTTTTCCTTGTAACCCTAGGACCTGGCGACTATATAAGTCGGGCCTAGGGGATCCTTTAGGACACAATCTTAGACAACTTCAGACAACCTCGCACAACGAACCTATCTCTGTACTCGGCGTATTGCCATTATAGTGATATATAGTAGGAATAGGATTCTACCACCGTTGTGGGATCTGAACCTGGGTAAGCTGTGTTACCTCGTACCCGTTAATCGTCCGCCTTCCCCCACATCTCTAAACACGCACTGTGAGGACCCCTCCATGGCGTACTCGTCGGCAATACCACGACAGTTGGCGCCCACCGTGGGGCAAGAGGCGCTTCAGGCTCTTTAGCGGGCGAGGACCAAGATCTTCGCGGGAATCGGCGAAATCATTGCCATCGTCGCGTTCTCTTCTCCGGCAATGTTCCGATCGTCCCTCCCGATGAGTTCTGGATCCCGGCAAAGACGAACCCTACGTGGTGCTCGATCGTTCCTATTGGAGACATCCACCTCTTCATTGGAGAAACCAACTCGGGCACTAGTTCCCTAGGAGTCGGAGGAGCATCAAGACCCGCACGGACCGCCTACGGGCAGGATATGTTCGCGGAAGGATCGATGTCGGATCTCTCTTCGGAGTTTGCCGGCAAAGATCGGAAAAATTCAAGGCCCACCCAAACCGCCCATGTGCAGGATATAATGGTGGAAGATCACTGCAAGTACGCCGGCTTCACCCGTGTGTCTGGACAGCAGAGATCCAAGTTCGTCGGCGTGGTTACCATCTTCGATCTGGCGCATTGCATTCAGAGAGAGGGTGAAAACCCTCATGATTACCTGGCCAGGTGGTTCCGTATACGAGCCGATCTGGCCCACTACCCCAATGATGATGCCATGTATCACTTTGTGGAAGGACTGGACCATGGCACGCTTCTCCGGCATTCTCTAAGACGGCAGCAGGCGTCAGGACGCCTTACCTTCGAAGGCATGGTGAACACCGTCAACAACTACGCGGAGGATGAAGCGGCAGCTCAGACAACGCTTGCGCTCATTGACGGAGCCCCTCCGATTCAGCCACCGCCACCACCGCCTCCGGCCTCCATCGTCGCAGCTGTGCCGCCACCCCCAGTCATCATCGCTGCTGTTGCACCTCCACCCCCCGTCATCGAGGAAGTCCTGGCACCCTCTGACTCTATGATTGACGTGCTCTACGCCGACTTCAGTGCAGATTCAGAGGAGATAGATTTCAGTCCAGAAGAGCTAGACTCCGCCATGCAGGAGATGGAGGAGGAGTACACACGCGACGAGCAAGCCAACAATGTTGTCACGTCTCGAGAGGTGTTCGTCACCATTGGGACGGCAATGGATGAAGATCAACCCAGATGAGCTCTACCTACATCGCTGGAAAAGGGGAAGGGGCCACTTATTGCTACTGACGATGATCGTGCAAAGGTCATGCCTCCTCCGCCTAACCCAGTGCAGCAGCCGCAGGAACACGCCACCGGCCCGAGCAACAACAACACCGCAAACTTGCCGCCTCCGGCATCTACGTCTGCTTCTGCCCAAGTTACTCCAGCTGATAGAGTGATGTACGGCAATCTCCTCATTGATCCACTAACCGTAGCTCATATTCGGAACATGACTCAACTCGACGAGAAGCGCCTGCAGCTGCTGGAGGAAGCGCAGGCCATCGCAGAGCAAGGCGCTAAGCTGGATCGAGATCTAGTCAACGTGCAGAAGTCCATAGAGAAAGCTAGAGCAATGGAGGCCGAGTACAAGACTCTGCTGCAGCAGCAGAAGGCCAAGAAAGCTCCGGCTTGCATCATCAACGATCATGGTGTACGGAAAAACATAGGATGGGCTCCCTCGAAGCTGGCATAGGCCAAGCCATACATTGACAGTGAAGGCAAACAGGTGATGCCCACCCCACTCCTTAACCTCGCCGTCGCCAAGACCCTTCCGGAGCAGGATAGATCACTCGAGGCAGTGGAACAGGTCTATGACCTAGTGGCCAAGTTGGTGAAGCAGTAGGAAAAGGCCACCTCTTAGAGGCTCGAGTCCGACCCAGCGCTTTGCCAGTATAGCCAGTATAAGCCGCCAAGGGACAAATCTCCTCTTGATGTCGGGTCCCAGATGGGTTCATCAGAACGAAGATGGAGGGATGCACGCAACAGGAAGGATGCTATCCCCATATCCTCCAACCACGGAGAAAAGGCCCGACCTCATCGCCCATCGCCACCGCCCCGATCCCCCCGACATCGCGAAGATCCCAAGGCTCACCATCGTACGGATATGCCCCCGCCAAGGCAGTGCGGCATCGTCATCCACGACAACACGGAGCAGACCTGTCATGACGGAGAGTGCAACCAAGGACACAAGATCAGGTTACGCCATGACCCTCCATGTCCGACAAGCAACCGTGACAGGCATGAGGCGTCGCAGAAGGGTAACAACAAAAAGGATAACCCACCACCACCTCCGCCTCTGTCGCCACCTAGCAGTCACCATGGCGGAGGAGGTCCGCGTCGTTCACGCAGCCCATCCCCTGTTGACAAGAAGAAGAAGAACCCGGAGCCATACGATGCATGTTCGCGGATTGATAAGATCCATGAGGCCCGGGAAGGACCATATCTAGGACCACGTTTCTTTGGACCTGCAATACGGTCCGCAACTTACCCCAAAGGTTTCCGGATTGACAAGACCATCAAGCCCTATAACGGCACCGCCAAGCCAGCCACATGGTTGCAAGACTACGGCAACGCGGTGGAGATTGCCGGATGTAACCCCAACGTTTCCGTCAAGTACCTCGCTTTGATGTTGGCGGGCACGGCCCGTTAATGGATTGACGACTTGCCGGAGAAATCCATCTGCAATTGGTTGGACATGCAAGAAGCGTTCACCAAGAACTTTGAGGGTACATACAAGCGTCCCTGCACTGTTGGCGATCTACAGCAGTGCGTGCAAGAGAAAAACGAGACATATCGCGCCTACCTCTCCCGCTGGCTGGATATGAAGAACTCCTGCGCAGGAGTGCACGCATCAATGGGTTGGAAAGGGGCACATTGCTCCGACATAAGCTAAAGCGCTTGCAGGACAATCACCAGCTTGACTTGAACCAGATGATTCAGTTGGCTAGTGAGTTTGTAGCTGCTGACGACGATGCTCGCGGCTCCTTGCCGGCAACGGCCGTTCCAACTCAGGCTCAGAGGAATAGCAGTACAAAGCGGAAAACCACTCAAAAAGAAAAGCAATCCCCCAACATGGTCGCCATTACTTTTGCAGGATGAGGTGATGGCAGAAAACATGGCCGAGGACGGGGAGCAGGTCGTGGGCAGCAACGAGGAAGTGAAACTACCTCGGCGCCGCTCCGTGTTCCCCAAACCTACAAAGAGTACCCCGATATGTCGTGCCTCGTACACCCCGATGTCAATGGTAAAGTCACCCGTACCAATCGACACTACAATTTCGTCAACAACCTCAAGGAAGACCCGGACTCCGGCTACAAGCAAGGTCGGAAGAACAGACCGCGAGGCAAGGGCAAGGGGAAAAAGAAGGAGGAGGAGACCAAGGATTCAAGTGACATGGACGAGGATGTTGACCCCAAGCACGCCGGCAAGAGCGACGACAAGGGCAAGAACCCCTTCGTAAAAAAGGCGCCAGTCTACCACACTTTCCTTGGCACCCCCATCGTCCGACAACAGAAGACCTCTATGAGGATCCTGATGGCTACTCTGCCCCCAGTTCCCTAGTACCTGCTCTGGTCGGAGGTTCCAATTACTTGGGACAGGATGGACCACCCAGACCTTATTCCTATGGAGAACCAATACGCCATGGCCATCAACCCTTTGATTGACGGCGTGGAGTTCACCAAGTGTATGGTGGATAGTGGAAGCAGCATCAACATCATGTACTTGGATACACTGCAGAAGATGAACTTGATAGAGGCAAACCTAAGGCGGACCAACACCATCTTCCACGGCGTAGTTCCTGGTCAGGAGGCTCGGTCCGTTGGGTGCATTACACTTCAGGTTGCTTTTGGCGATGTTAATAATTACCGCCAAGAGCGCATGACCTTTGAGGTGGTCCCCTTCAAGAGCGTGTACCACATCATATTCGGCCGCAACATATTCCACACGTTCATGGCCAAGCCATGCTTCGTCTACAACAAACTCAAGATACCCGGACCAAACGGTGTCATCACCGTATCCGGAAGCTTTACCAAGGCAAGGGACTGCGAGATTAATGAAGCAGCCTTCATGGAAGCTGTCCTCTACAGCGAGGAATTCAAAGAGATCCAGAGAAAGGTCGACGACTCAGAGATGCCCGCATCGAAGAAGCAGATCTCCCACTCCGCTCCTGCATTCAAGGCCGCCATCGAGACCAAGCCAGTGGAACTTGTGGTAGGCGATGACTCCAAGGTCACCGCCATTGGGACGAACCTGGATCCCAAATAGGAAAGCGCGCTCGTCGAGTTCCTCTGTGAGAATAGGGACATCTTTGCCAGGCAACCCGCCGACATGAAAGGTGTACCTAGGGAACTTGCCGAGCATAGCTTAAACATTGATCCAAAATGCAAACCAGTGAAGCAACCTCTACGACGCTTCGAAGACGAGAAGAGACGCGCCATTGGCAAAGAGATAGCTAGGTTACTTAAGGCTAGATTTATCCGAGAAGTCCTTCACACCCGATGGGTGGCCAATCCTGTACTTGTCCCCAAAAAGGGAACCAAAGAATTAAGAATGTGCGTTGATTACACCAGTTGAACAAAGCGTGTCCCAAAGATCCGTTTGCTTTGCCTCGCATTGACCAAGTCATTGACTCGACGGCTGGCTCGGAACTTTTGTGTTTTCTCGATGCATACTCAGGATACCACCAGATCAAGATGAGGAAGTCGGAACAATTGGCCAGTTTGTTCACTACCCCCATACGACACATTTTGCTATGTTACGATGCCCTTTGGGCTGAAAAACGCAGGTGCTATGTACCAGCGGACAATGCAATGTTGCCTTCATGACCAAATTGGTCGAAACGTTCACGCCTATGTGGACAATATCGCGGTGATGTCTAAAAAGTCAAATGACTTAATCTCCGACTTAAAATAAACCTTTGATAATCTCCGGAAATACAACATGGTGCTTAACCCTAAGAAGTGCGTCTTCGGGGTTCCATCCAGCAAATTGTTGGGATTCATCGTTTCCCAGCGCGGAATTGTGGTCAACCTGGAGAAAATCAAGGCCATCTTAAACATAAACCTTCTGACATGCCTAAAGGACATTCAACGACTAACAGGCTGTATTGCAGCAATTAGTCGGTTCGTCAGCCGACTTGGAGAGAAGGCTCTGACGCTGTACAAGTTGCTGAAGAAGGCGGACAAATTCACGTGGACGTACAAAGTAGATGCAGCATTGAAGCAGGTCAAGGAGATTCTTTCCTCAGCACCCATCCTTGCAGCACCCGAGCCTGGAGAGCCCCTGTTAATCTACATGGCGGCAACCAACCGGGTAATCAGCATCGTCGTTGTGGTAGAGCGGAAGGAACCAGGCTATGAGCACGGAGTTCAACGACCAGTTTACTATGTGAGCGAGGTCTTGACGGACTCCAAGCAGCGTTACCCGCACTACCAGCAGATAGCTTATGGAGTATTCCTTGCTTCTCGGAAGCTGAGGCATTACTTTCAGGAGCATCCAATCATAGTGGTGAGCAAGACCCCACTGTCTGACATTATCAACAACAGCGACGCTACGGGAAGGGTCGCGAAATGGGGCATTGAACTTGCTGCCTTCGAGATCACCTACAAGAGACGCGACGCTATCAAGTCACAAGCCTTGGCAGATTTTGTTGCAGATTGGACGGAGATGCCAGATGCTACTCTGTTGCCGGAACCAGAGTACTGGGTGATGCACTTTGACGTATCAAAGCTGGTCAACAGCTCGGGGGGCTGGTGTAGTGCTACAGTCACCAACAGCAGACAAGCTACACTATGTTCCGCAGATCCACTTCGAGGCTATAAACAACATGGCGGAGTATGAAGCACTCATTCACGGACTATGTGTAGCCAAGGATATTGGCATCAAGCGCATAGTTAGCTGTGGAGATTTTGACTTGGTTGCCCCGTAGGTGGCTGGCACCTGGAACACGCGAAACCTTATGATAGCGGCATATTGATACGAAGTGGACGAGATAGCCAAGAGCTTCTTGGGATACAAAGTCAAGTACATACCTAGGGAGCAAAATGAGGCGGCTGATCTACTATCTAAGCTTGGATTAGGGTGCAAGCGAATTCCACCAGGAGTTTTCCTAGAGCATCTGCGCACACCATCCGTGAAGGGAGCCGACATCGACAACCCAGATAGAGCTGACTCTTTCGTCCACATGGTGGCAAAGGTCCCTCCGTCTTGGACAAAACCATTCATGGAATATCTCGAACACGGAACTTTGCCCGACGACGAGGTCAAAAGACGGCAAATAGTACGACAAGCAAAGGGTTATACCATAATCAATGGACAACTCTACAAAAGGAGCACTACTCGTGTATACCTTAAGTGCGTTTCTCAGCTACAAGGTATGGAAATCCTACGCGAAATCCATCTCGGAGATTGCGGGCATCACGCCGCTCCTCGATCGTTGGTCACAAAAGCCTTCCGGCAAGGATTCTACTGGCCGACCATGAAGGCAGACGCCGACAAGCTGGTTGAGACATGCATGGGATGCTAGTATTATGCCCGACAACCACATGTTCCTACTGAAGAATTGCGAACAATACCAATAACTTGTCCGTTTGCAGTCTGGGGGCTAGACATGGTGGGACCATTACAGACGGCACCATGTGGGTTTACGCATCTGCTTGTAGCAATTGATAAATTCACTAAATGGATAGAAGCTAAACCCATTAGAAAGCTTGATGGGGCAACTGCCCTTAGGTTTGTCCGGGATCTAATGGTGAGATTTGGTCTCCCACATAGCATTATCACCGACAACGGCAGCAACCTGTCACTCGGAGAAGTGGAGGCTTATTGTTGGGAGAAGGGCATCCGACTTGACCTTGCATCCGTGGCACATCCACAATCCAATGGTCAGGTCAAGCAAGCTAATGGATTAATTCTGCAGGGAATCAAGCAACGTCTTGAGGCACTGCTACATAGAGCAGCTAGAGCCTAGGCGGAAGAATTGCCATCTGTGTTGTGGAGTTTACGAACTACACCCAACAGATCCACTGGCTACACCCCTTACTTCATGGTATATGGAGCAGAAGCCATCCTACCTTCCGACATACTTCACGATGCACCAAGAGTCGCCGCCTACGACGAAGATGACGCTGAAGAATCCAGAAGCCTAGATGTGGACCTTCTCGAGGAGGAGCGCATTTTGGCATGCCAAAGATCCGCCATCTACCAGCAAAAGCTACGCAGCTACCATAGTCGCCGCGTTTGGCACCGATCGTTTAAAGAGGGAGATTTGGTGCTCTGACTTAAGCAGAAGAAGTCACACAAATTATCCCCGCCATGGGAAGGACCGTTCATCATAAGCAAGGTGCTACTCAATGGGTCTTACTACCTCGTTGACAATCGTGAACCGAAGGATAGACCCAACGAGGATCATAAGCGTAAGCGACGTGACCCGGATGATGACTACCCGAAGCTTAATCGGCCATGGAACATAGCACAACTACGTCCATTTTACACTTAGCATTTTTATCTAATTGTGTACCTCTTATATGATCAATGAAATAAAGCTCTCTGGTTCACTCATGTTTCTGAGTCTTTTACCTCCTTTAGTGTTCATTTTTGGATCATATAAAACCTTTATGCACAAGTTTTGCGATTGCACTTGCGAAAAATTCCGCCTACGGGCGTTAGCTTAAGTTTTCTGGTCTACACGTTCTTTGTCATTTTTATGTGGATTCTGGAGTAGTGACTTTTGGCACTTATTGTCGGCGATTTTGTGTTTAGGTTATTGATGGTGCCATTGGGCATCATCACCTGAGCGCATGGTTCCGACAACGAGTCTTCCGACTCACGAAAAGTCAAGCATAAGAACCAAAGTAATGGATAAGCCAACACTTGCTTAAAAAATATATACATGCTGGCAACTGGTTCTTAAGTAGCAGGACATACAACATTGTTTTCTGCCTTAAGTTAAATACATAGTTTTTTCCGCATACGCATCAAAGGTGAAACAAATATTACAAATTGTTTTTCATTCCTTTGGCGCAGGTGACTTGGAAGCAGCGTCATCGGAACCAGGAGAACCACCCTCGAAGTCGGCGGTGTGAAGGGACTCAGAGGAGCTTTGGTTGCCGCTATCGATGGTATTCATCAGCACGAAGACGTTGACGTCGACTAACTCGGAAACTCTAGTGTCATAGCCCGCGAGTGACGACAAGATGGATTCGTGATTAATCTCTTTTCCATCATCATCTACGTCGGGAATGCCAAAGGTCACCGTGTCGATGTCGGCATCTTCGTAGTGTGCCTTCACCATTGACAGCTCCATCCTTGCACCAGCCCGTGCACATGAAGCTTTCTAGCTTCTGATACGCTCGAGGGCTCGGCGCAGGATCTCCGAGTACTTCGCCACAGATTCTGATGCCTTGATGTTGATCTGGAGGGGCTTGGTAATCTCTTTTGCTTGCGCGATGGCAGCGTTGATGAAGTTGCCGGCAAGAACCATGCATTCCTTTACTGGAGGAGGCGAACGGGTTAAACCCATAGGAGCTGCAAATTACGACAAGGAGCACATGAGTTCAAAAATTCAGAATATCTAGACTACAGAAATCCAAGACGGGGAATCACTTACTGAAGATGCTAGCCTCAACTTGCCAGAGGGTATCCGCCAAGGAGTCCTATTCTTGTTGGAGGAGCTTGTACGCCTCATGATGGCGTTGATTCTGCTCATCAGCATCTTTCTTCTGATCTCTTAAGATCGAGACCTCTTCCTTCAAGCGGTTCGTCTCCTCGGTGCCGGAGTCCTGCAGGGCTTTCATGGATTCTTCATGCATCTTCAGCATGTCCTTCCTCTCCTGCTTAAGGATCTTGTTCTCGCTATCCAGCTCCTGAATGTGCTTGGATTGCTTGACAATGTCCTTAGCCTTGGCAATGGTTTATGTAAGTCAGAGAAAACAAAGTACACAGTGAGTACTCAGAGAATATACAAGTTCAAGTCAGATTACGAAAAAGAAAGGAAAAACAGATGCTTGCTCTTGATGATTTGTTCCTTCAAGAAGGCAGTTTTACCCTTTTTGGCTTCCAGATCCGCGCGCATTTTCTGGTACTTGTCGTTGGCCCTGCCCCTCCGAGCATTCTCGTTCTATGGAACAAAGAAGAAATCAAAACGTTGTTTGGTCTGCTTGGAGCATCTAGCCAGAAATTTTCCACCTAGACGCTCGGGGGCTACAGCGAGAGTTTTTAACTTAGCAATATGCTTAGTATTTCTTTAAGCATCTAGTCGGAACTAATTCAGTTCTCGATTAGAAGCTTCGGGGCTATAGTATAAAGTTTTTAACTCGGATATATGCTTAGCTTTTCTTTAAGCATCTAGTCGGAACTAATTCAGTTACAATTAGAGGCTTGGGGGCTACAGTATTGAAATTTATAGACACTGCATCTGCTACCCTTAAAGCATCTAGTCGGAATAATTCATTCCACCTATATGCTTGGGGGTTACAGTGAGAGGTTTTCTAGCTTAGTCACTCTTAGAGCATCTAGACGCAAAGACCTATGGTTTTCCATCTACATCCTCGGGGGATACAGTGGGATACTCATATGAAATGAAAAAGGCAAATAAAACTTACAAGTGCAATGATCTTGAGGTTTGTAGTACTCTCGGCCAGCAGCTTGCCAAAGGATATGCTGTTTCCTTGCAAGATCTCTGCTTGTCGGAGGAGCTCCTCTAGACCGCACATCAGAGAAATTGGCACCGCACCTAGAACCAGAGCAGTGCTACCCGGTGTAAGTACCGGATAGACTAACTTTGGATACTCTATGGCTTTCTTGGGTGCGGGGGCGTCTCCTATGGCAGAAGTACCAGCTTCCACCACCGCCTTAACGCCACCGATGGAATCCTTAGCCGGAGCTTAAGACATTGGGTGTGCGACACTTTCCTGTGTCGCCTGCTCGCCGATGACAGCAATCTCAGTAGAAGCACCTGTGTCCACTTCCATGGCAGAAGGGCCAGATGCCTCCTTAGCTTGTGAGCTTGTCGGAGCAGAGGAGGGCTTGACGCTAGGAGTGACAGGGGCGATGGCGGGAGATGCGTCGCGATGCAACATGTCCTTAATGGTTCTAGAAGCCCCCAATGTTTTGGAGGTCTTCTTCAGGCTGGTCGTGGCTTTCTTCCTGAAACGTGCAACATGCATAAGTACAGGAGCAAGCCAGAAAATAGACAATGTCGGAGAGAAAGAAGCTTACACAAGTGGGGGTGCTTTGGCAAAAGGAATCCCGGTAGTCTTTCTTTTCTTCGCCTCCAGGGCGGCAGTAGTATTTTTGGAGGTTCCACCCTCCGTCTTCTTCTTCTTGCCTCCGTCGGCAGCATTAGAGGTGGATCTCTTCCGCTTTCGTGCCAATGGAGCATCGTCGTCGAACACGACCGTGACTTCCTTCATCTTTGGATCATAGCTTTGGACATCCATGCTATCCTCCTCTAGATCGCTAAGTTGTTAAGTGAGAAGTCACCGTGTTAGATGGGATGGAAATGGCTAGATGGAAGAACTAGAGTATATGTCATGCACGAAAGATAAACAGTTACCTTTGGGCACTTTCTGTCTACGAACATGTCGTAGGTGATGGTGAAGCCACGCTTCTTGTCCTTCACCTTGATGATGTCCTTAAGATGGAGCTTGACGGAGTCGCTCGAGAAATTGTCCACGGAGATGCGGAGGTTATCCCTTCTATCGCTGGTATACTCGTGCATCAGCTTCGCGCGGTGCTGCAGAGGATGGATTCGCCTGATGAACCAGCACATGGCTAGGTCCAAGCCGGTCAAACCTGTCTCTACGAACCACTCTATCCGCCTTATGGCATGGGAAGCGTCGATGTCGGAGGGAAGGGAGGCCTCGGATCTCCATGTCGAAGTTTCGCCGGTGGCTCCATCGACGAAGTCTGGGTACGTTACTTCTCGGCCGGCCAGAGGGATATCTGGGCCATAGAAGTAAGTACACTGCCAGTTCTTGCAGGACTCGTGGCCTACGATGTTGGGGAACCGCCGGCCAGGACGGATCTTGAAGCTTATGGTGCCGCAATTTCTAAGTTCGTCCTTACTGGCTCCGGCTTCGCGCTTGACGGTGAAGAAATACATGAAGAGATCTGGCCTAAGCTTAATCCCTAAGTAACCCTCGCAGAGCGCCGCGTAATTGCTGAGCGCTAGGATGCTATTGGGAGAGCGGTTTTGGGGCTGGACTCGGTAGTGGTTCCAGACGGAAAGGAAGAAGTTAGAGATGGGAAGGGAGACGCCACATACCAATTGTGCTTTGAGGTACACCTTTTCTCCGGCTTGGGGAGAAGGTGTGACCTCGCTGGCCGGCGCCACCCGCCAGGCGAGCCCCTCCGTCGCAGGGAGGTAGCCCTCGGAGATCACACTACTAGGAAAACGGTCGTCTGTGGCGCACCTGTAAACATCATCTGTGGCGCACTAGGGGTACGCCACGGGCCTTGCTCTACGGCTATCTCCTAGCCGTGGCGCACTGCCTGGTGCGCCACGGTTATGTCGAGATAGGCGTAGCGCACCTGCTAGTGCGCCACGGCTATGTCGGCAGGTGCGCTACGCGTAGGATCTTCTGTGGCGCACGTCCCAGTGCGCCACTAAGCTGCTGAGGTGCGCTGTAGACGTAGTGCGCCACCAAAACTAGGTCATGTGCGCCACAGGTGTTTTTTGTTTTTTTAATTTCAGAGCCAGATTATATACAATATTACAGGCAGATATACACACACATATACAAGATATACAATTATATATATAAATACACAATTTGAAAAACAAGATTGAAACAAATACATATAGATAAGTCTCATACATGAATACATAGTATAAGTTACATTGTTTTGATCAAGTTACAAAGTAGTTGGTGACATGCGAATACATGTGTCGATCGAACAAGTTAGAGCTCGGAAGCTCGCCTAGACATCTAAACTAGCTAGACACAAACACGGGATAAACAACCAAAGAAGATAAGCATGATCACCGCCGCGACGAAGGTACCACATCATCTATAAGTTGACAATAATAATTAACCGATGATTAAAAAAACATATATAATTAAAGTCGCATATAAAGATACACTTATAGAAAGTACTCCTAAATCAAAAAGACCAAACTCAAAAAGCATGCCTCATATATAACTAGGTTGTTCGACATAGAAATATGCTACGATGGAACTGTGAGCCAAGTAGGATGCACAAGCCTGGACTTGTGCATATCACAAGGCTCACAATCCCGTCGTAGCACATTCACATATATATTGTGCCAAGACATTTCAATCATCGGCATTATTCTTGAAAAATACCAAAGTAACTCAAAAAGAATGCCTCATATATATGTACATAGGTCGTTGGACACAGGAATATGCTACGATGGAACCGTAAGCCAAGTAGGATGCACAACATCTAGACTTGTGCATAACACAAGGCTTACAGTCCCGTCGTAGCACATTCACATATATATTGTGCCACGACGTTTCAATCATCGCATTATTCTCGAAAAAGACCAAAGTAACTCGAAAAGAATGCCTCATATATAACTAGCTAGGTCGTTGGACACAGGAGCTACGACGGAACGGTTAGCCAAGTAGGATGCACAATTCCTGGACTTGTGCATATCACAAGGCTAACTATCCCGTCATAGCACATTCACATATATATTGTGCCATGACATTTCAATCATCGGCATTATTCTCGAAAAAGACAAAAATAACTCGAAAAGAATGCCTCATATATATACATAGGTCGTTGGACACAGGAATATGCTACGATGGAACCGTGAGCCAAGTAGGATGCACAAGACCTGGACTTGTGCATATCATAAGCCTCACAATCCCATCGTAGCACATTCACATATATAGTGTGCCACGACATTTCAATCATCGGCATTATTCTCGAAAAAAGAGTAAGGAAAAAAAGAAGGACCAAAGTGAGCAAAGGACCAAAGAGTAAGCAAAAAAACCAAGCATTGATTGATATATAATAATAATAAGCAAAAGAAGTAAGCGATGATTCATAAACCTAATAAGATAAGTATAGTAGCATGTACACTTGTCCATACACACACAAAGGTCATCTATAGTTTGTAACTACAACTAGGCCAACATCAAGCCTTCTGGCTTGGCTTAGGGAACGGGAGGACGCCTTGTCTCGTCATGAACTTCCTATAGTCACCCTGCATCTCTAGGCGATCTTCTATGTCACGGTTATTCAGGATATTTCCTCCGTAGAAGATCCCCCCCGAAGTCATGACATCACGAAAGATGATTGCCTCAAACTGCTGCTGGATGCGATACATCTCTTGTCTAATATCTGAATCAGTGATCTTGGCCTTTGCTTCGGCCCACTGTTTGAGATGATCTGGCAGCGTAGAATTCTGCTGGTCAAGTAGGAACGCCCTCATGTGATGGAGTGGGTAGTAGGCTTCCTTCTTACTGTTTTCTGGCTGCTTCACGTAGGGGAACTCCGTTACGTGGTTGAAGACGTGCCTGCCGAACTTGAACTTCGTACGCACGAAGGTGGTGCCTTCCTTTGAGGCAAAGCCAGTGAGAGCATCATCCAGAACTTCCTTGATCTTGTCATAGTTTTTCTTCATTTCTAGACTCCCGAGTCGAAATACGTGGTGTGGGAATGCTTCCGCGATAAGGAGATGAGCGTACAGTGTTCATCTCTGTGCAAAAAATTCAAATGGAATGTGTTGGAAAAAGAATGATGATAATCTAATAAAGCCAATCGACGGTAGCGAGTGAATAACGACTTACTCGGGAAAGTAAGGCACGAGAATGTATTCCTTTGTCTTGTTCGCCACGAGGATTCTTTTTAGGTACGAGGCCACGATACGTCGTTCGGAGGGGGAACCCAAGAAGCCATCACGCATGTAGTTGGGGTCCACTATAGCGATGCCCGGTGTGTTCTCTCTAATGATCTGCATGGCCAGGCTGAGAGAAAACATACGGACCATGGTATAGTGCAGCGGGTATAGGTGGAACATATTGAAGATGTCATCTAACCGCAAGAAGAACAGATCCACAGGGGCATTGTCGACGAAGCCCAAGCCTGGTGGCACCTTAACCACGAATACCGGGTGCGAGGGATCTTTCTCCGATAGAAGGCGTCTCTCTATTGTCAGCACGCCGTCATGCACACTCTGCAGTTCCGGACTGGCGAGCTTCCGCAAATTCTTAGGTAGCATGGGCTCACCCGCAACATGAATCCTCCACATAATACCCTCGGGTCTTGGTGGCCCGTCCCGAAACCTGGTCGGATTCGCAGTTGTTGACGCCACCGGCTGGCTCGAGCTGCTATATTTTCTTTTCCTTCCCTTTTTTCCTTTTGGAGAGCGGGCATGCACCGCAATCTGAGCACCGGCCGCCCTATGTAGTGTGTCAGGGCTTAGAATAAAGGGCCGGTTGGTTGTATCAGCTGGCTCTGTAAAGGCGCAAGCTCGAGGCGTCTCCTGAGAACCAAACAGACGCTTGGTGATAGTGGCTTTCTCTGTGGGGCCACCAGCTAGGTCTTCGTTGCTAAACTGAGTGTTGAAGAAGTGATCATTCCAGTCTTCGTCGTCCTCGGCCGGATCCTGCGCCATGTGCATATCATCAACATGATCATCCGACCCACCGCGTGGAGGTGACGGCGAGGGCGGTAAGGGGGCCTTTCCACCGCTTGTCGCTGGCACGACAGGCGGTGCTGTTGTCTGTGGCGTGATGGCCCCGTCGTCCCCAAACGGATCATGCTCTTTGGCCGTTGCAAGAATAAGCCGAAGCAAGTTCTGAGGACAGCCGGCTCTTCTTCATCCGCTTCTGGGGGTTGAATGGGAGGTTCCAGGTCGTCGCAGCCCCTTAGCACCCGACTAATTTTAACCCTGTGCACGCTATCTGGCATCGGCCTTGAGTGGAACGTGCGCTGCAAGGGTTGAACGATGGTACCCTTGGCAACATCCCTCAGCTCGTTGTTCACGTAGCATAAGAGAGTGCAAGGAACATCCTTCTGCGGAAAACATGTACGGCGTCGTCAGAGATGCCATAAGAGTAAAAGATGGCGTGAAAGGCGGTAAAGCAATTTGTTTACCGTGATGGCGTCGAGATCGGCTAATGTCGACGCACCACATACGGCGATGGGCGTGCAAGAGATGGAAGGGCTGTTTGATGGCGCGGTGCTGGCCACCGGTGTATTCTCCCTACCGACGGGTGCTTGGAGCTCCGGTGACACCGCGATGATGGCAGGGGGCACCAACATGTACTCCGGCGCCGCGGTGATGGCAGGGGGAGTCACCAACACTTGCGGCACCGCGGTGCTAGCGGGCAGAGTCACGAACACGTAGTTCACCTGATTCATCGGTGCCGCGTTGTACGAGTGGCTGCTGACCATGCTTGGAATCGGGCACGGCCCTACTCGACCACCCGCACTCCAGTTCGCTATTGACTCCACCAAGGTAGGCAGGAAGGACGTGAGGGTGATTGCCAGGTTGTCTTGGACGATCTGCGGGATCCACGCCACTTGTTCCTTAAGTTCTTGAACCTCGCGGTTTTTCACCTCCCTCCTTCCCGACGGTGCCACATGCGTCCTCGGCGGTGGACCAAAATGATCCACCCAATTCTTACCCTCGAGGCCGGCCAGACGGCCAGCCGACGATGGCTTCTTCGTAACCGGCTCTATTTTCTTGGCCTGGTTCATCGCCCTGTTAAAAGGGTTATCCCACCAGGTGGCCGCCGTCGACCCCTGGGATGAGGAACCCTGGGATCCATGACTAGCAAAAATTTACTCCTCCTGCAGAACAAGTAACAGTGAATCGTTTAGATCATCGATTAGAATGCAATCGAGTTGATCCGCGGTAATTAGATTATACTTACCACAATTTCCTCGAATTCCTTCACCGCAGGATCCGCGGTGAGTTGTTTGGTTTTTGGGTCCACATGGTAACGGGCCCTGATGAAGTTTCGAACCTGCCCAGGTTTGAATTTCGCAAAGGGGTTTTCTATCCCCTTGGATCTATACTCTTCGTCCTCCTTATTCCATTTGGCCTTCGCGGTTCTGTATCCACCACATCCGAGATGGTGATGACCTATATTCATCGCCTGCAGCACCTTTCCCCGATTACTATTGGCCAGGGCTCTTTCGGATTCACACCTCTCCTTGAACTCCCGGAACTGATCTTCGGTGATCTGCGGGTCAATCTTATGGATCTCCTCGAGACTTTTGCCTTCTTTATAGATCTTCTTCTTTATCCGGGTTCTCCAGCTGGACAGGGCGGTGCTCATCTTTGTGAGGGCGGATTTGTTTACTTCGTTCCCATGATAATTTGTGTTCTGATACTTAGCGGGGAACTTGTATCTTGCGTGCAGCTTCTCGAAGAGGAGTGTGCGCAAGTGGCCATTATCTTTATGCCGGAGATTCTCTGTGTTGATCGAGATGGTTGTCCAGGTGATCGCCGCCACTTGCCCACTGTACCCTTTGACGACAAGGGCGGGCTCCAAATGAACCCCTGATGGGCTCACTTTGGTAATTTCCTCCCTGGCGGTGCCGACCGTGTTCGGGCGCCGTTCCTTCGGCTTCTTCTTCTTCTTAGGAGGATTGCTACCACTCCCTGTGCCCTTGCCGCCATCAGTGGTTTCATCATCCGCCGTTCCTTCGGCTTCTTCCTCCACGTCTTCCATCTCATCATCCTCGCTCTCCGAAGGATGGTATTCTTCATCGTCTTCTAGCCGCTGGGCCACCTCCCAGAATGTCAATTGTTTATTCAGAGGTCTGAGTTCTCCTCCAGCGCTGATGCGCTTAGAACATCCATCCTCGTTGTTGTCACACATCTTTGCACTAATAAAAAACAAATAATTGGTAAATGCACGGAAAAATCCGGCATGACCTTTGCTAATTTTCTTAAACTAGGAGTGCCCGATTTCTGCCAAAACGGAAGTTAATCAACATTCCGGCAAAAATCGGGACTCATTTCATACAAGAACCTGCATACAGATCATACACCTACATCATGAACTTGCCATTTCAAAACTGATATGTTGCATAGGAGATTCACGGCAGTAAAAAAGCAATGTATATATAGCTACAGCAATAACAGCAACACTGCACAGCAATAACAACAGCATGTATAGCTATAGCAATAACAGCAATAACAGCAGCAACATGTGCAAAAAGACTCGGGAACATTTGAAACTTTTAACACTGTCAACAGCACATCAAGCACTGTCAACAACCTCAGTGTCATAAAACACTGTCAACAGCACATCAAGCATTGTCAACATGTGCCATGTGCTTGCAGAATTAAAATCATCTCATTGACACTGTAAATAAGTCTGATGGAGATGAAGAGGTACTCTTGGAACATCAAATGGTTGATCTACTAATCTTATCTCCACAAATCACTCACATGGACAGGGTTTTTTCTTTGTTTCACAGGTCAAAGCTGCTGGTTATGCACTCACAACTGCTGACACATTTCCAGGAAAAAGTTGAAATATTGCCAAGGGAAAACATGTCAGGTTATGCACAGTTTTCATATACATGTTTTTTCTGGTCTCCTACAAGAATTTAATCGAAGATGGTACCAGTACAAGAATTTTTTTCTGGTATCCTACACAACCAGTACAGCAAGCATAAATACTTAACTATAATGCTAACTATAAAATTCCTACTGCTAACTATAATGCTTGATGTACAAGATTCAGACAGAACATTCTGTCAACTACTAACTATCAGTGTCACTGTCAACTACTCTTTTTCAAACCTAACCCTAAGCCTAAAATTTCACTGTCAACTACTACTAACTATCACTATCAACTATCACTGTCAACTACTCTGTTAACTATCACTGTCAACTACTCTGTTAACTATCACTGTCAACTACTCTGTTTCAAACCTAAACCTAAGCCTAAAATTTTAGACAGAACATTCTGTTACAAATGCATAATGCACAAGAACATTCAGACAGAACATGTTGTCAACTATAATGCTGTCAACTATAATGTACAAAATTTCAGACATAACATGCTATCAACTATAATGCATAATTCACAAGAACATTCAGACAGAACATTCTGTTACAAACCTAAAATTTGCTAAGCCTAAACCTAAATCAAGCCTAAGCCTAAGCCTAAACCTAAGCCTAAACCTAAACCTAAATCAAGCCTAAGCCTAAACATAGGCCTAAACCTAAATCAACCGAGAAGTGGAGAGGGGAGAGAGGGAGAGAGGGGATAAGGCTCACCTCTAAGACGAGGACAATGACGAGCGCATGGGCGAGGCGGTGGCCTCCTCCTCCTCAGCGTCGAGCGGCGGTGGCCTCCTCCTCCTCGAGCGACGGCGACCTCCTCCTCCATGGATCGGCAGCGACGGCGACCTCCTCCTCCACGAATCGGCAGTGACAGCGACCTCCTCCTCCACGGATCGGCAACAGCGCGGGCCTCCTCCTCCACGGTCTCCTCCTCGAGCGGCAGCAGCGGCTGGCACGGCGGCGGATCGATAGCGGCGGCGGGGGCTCGGGCTCGAGATGGGTGGGCGCGTCTGATGGGGGATGAGGAACGTGCCCGTGCGTGTACGTGGATAAGGCAAAGATAGGCGTAGCGCACTCTGGCATAGTGCGCTACAGATATCCGTAGCGCACTATGCTAGAGTGCGCTACGCCTATCTCCTCTAGCAACTGTATAAGAAAAAAGGCGTCCCACTATGTAACAGATTCACTGCCCTAACCCACTGGTTCTGCCCACTACTCTATTCTAAACTTGTGAGCACCCAGGTTCAAATCCTGGTGCCCCAATTTTTTATTTTTATTTTAAAAATAATTTTAAATGTTCCAAAAAATGCCCAAAAGTGGTGATATATACCATAGAAGTTTTGTTTTGTTTTTGAAATACTTTTAAATATTCCAAAAATACCCAAAAGTGATAATATATGTCATAAAAGTGGTACAAATATGATTCTTAGTATAACTAAATTTCATAATAATTTGTCCATGAATATTACAATCTTTTTCGAGCACGCGTTTTACAATATTTTTTTAGCTAGCGTTTTACAATCTTTTTTCCCTTCTTTGTCGCGGTTGAATAATTTAACCCTGGCACTTTAATATTTCTTCTTTCGAATGGGCTACCTTTTTTGGGTAGGGTTGTCCTTTTTCTTCTTGTGATGTATGTTGCTGCATCGTAGTCGTCATCATCTTCAATCTTTGGATCGCCGTACTGGTCGAAGTCTTGCTCGTTGGCGACTCCATCCATTCCGATGATGTTTATTTTTCCTCTCCTCACGACAACATGGCTAGGCTTTGTCGGGTCGGTAATGAAAAAACATTGGTCCACTTTGGTAGCTAGTACCCACGGTTCATTTTTCGCGGCCACGTTCGCACCGACGGCCTTGGATTTGGCTGCTTCGGGTATAACCATGGTTGTGAAATACCGGTCTTCTCTTTCGACGCTCTTTGCCCATCTGACACGGAACATCGGCACCTTTTCTCCACAGTAGTCGAGCTCCCAGATCTCCTCGATTCTTCCATAGAATCTTTCCTTCATGTTGTCATCGGTGTAGAATTCCGACGTTACGCTTGAGTTCTGATAATCACACTTGTTGTCCTTTTCCTCCGTGTAGAATGTGTAGCCGTTGATATCATACGCCTGATAGGTCACCAGGTTTTGCATCGGTCCCTGCGACAAGGTGAATATGATCTTTTCTGTGTCAGAAGAATGCGATCGCGGGGGATTATCAAGGAGCGTCTGCGTAAACCAACGCGTGAAATCTGAGTTGTGATCTTTGATTATTTCTCCTTGCGTCCTCTGTATGCCCCGGTCACTGTACGTCTTCTCGATTAACCTTTTGTGCTTCTGTACCCAAGGATCGACCAGTTCTAAATGCTGTAGCGCGATGAGGTTTGCTCAATCAAAGTCTGCACTTTGAAAATCGAAGTCTGCATGCAGTATGCGACGACCCTCTCGGTGACCAGATCCGTCAAACTTGCCAAGGTGCCTGTTGACGGGAAGACCGACAGGGTTCTCGATGTCTAGATAATTCATGCAGAAAGAGATGCACTCTTCGGCCAGAAAGCCCTTGGCTATGCTTCCATCTGGACAGGACCTGTTGCGAACGTATTCTTTGATGTGTCCGTTCATCCTTTCGAACGCCATCATGCTGCGGAGGAACATCGGCTCGAGTTGTATGATGTCCTCCATGACATGGACCAGCAGATGCACCATAATGTCGAAGAATGCGGGTGGGAAGTAGACCTCAAGCTCGCATAGTATCACCATGATCTCCTCCTGTAGCCTCCCGAGCTGATTCACGCCAATCGACTTCCTAGAGATGACGTCGAAAAACTTGCAGAGGCCAAATAACGTTTCACGGACGTGCTCGTCCATTATCCCTCTTAGTGCGACAGGAAGTACCTGCGTCATTAGCACGGCACAGTCATGAGACTTCATGCCACTGAACCTCTGCTTCGCCTCGTCTAGTTATCTGCTTATCTTGCCCGTGTAGCCGTAAGGAAATTTGACTCCTAGAAGGCACCTGAAAAACTGTTTGATCTCATCCTAGATTAGAGTGAAGCAAGAAGGAGGGTAGTAATATTCGTTCTTCTTGAACTTTTTACCCTTCCGACGACCTTGTGTCGTCTCCGAATCATGATCATCGTCATCTTCCTGATCATCAGGAGTAGTGCGTCCTCCGTGAAGCTCCTTCCGGATACCCAAGCATATCAGGTCGTGCCTTGCTTTCGGACCATATTTCGTCCTATCTGGCATGTTGATTATGGTGGCGACCAGACTCTCGCACACGTTTTTCGTGATATGCATGATGTCGAGGCTATGAGGCGTGCGGAGAAACTTCCAGTATGGCAACTCCTAGAAAACAGACCTTGTTTTACATACCTTCATCAGCGGCTTGTCTTGTTGCTGCCTCTTTCGCTTATTTCCAGGCTTAGGACAATCTTTCCAGTTTTTCAGCAACTCTTCCACTTCTTCGCTGCTCCTACGCTCTGGGATTCCTCGGGTCTCGGATTTGCCATCGAACAGGTCTCCCCGTTTTCTCCATGGATCATTCTTGCCGAGCCACCTCCGGTGCGCCATGAACACGGTTTTCGATGACCCTGGATCTTTCTCTAGTTGGAGATAGCTTGTGTTATCTATCCACCTAACACATGCGCAGAATCCTTGGATAACCTGCCCCGAGATATACCCGCAACCTGGATAGTCTTGCACCGTAGTGACCAACGCGGCTCTCATAGTGAAATAATATTGTGCGACGGCGTCGTAAGTATTGGCTCCAGATTCCCATAACATGGCTAGCTCCTCTTTCAACAGCCCGAGATACAGATTGATGTGGGTACCAGGTTGTTTCGGCCCTTGAATTAGCATACTCATTTGTATGTACTTCTTCTTCATGCACAACCATGGAGGGAGGTTGTACATCCATACAAACACGGGACAAGTGTTGTGCGTGCTGCTCTGGCTACCGAACGGATTGAGTCCATCGGTGCTCGCACCAAGCCTGATGTTCCTCGAATCTCCACCGAATTCTGGTAATTCGAGGTCCAATGCTTTCCACTGGCTAGCATCTGAAGGGTGCGTCAGCAGCTCATCCTTTTCGGGGTCATCATCATCATCTCCTGGATTCTTCCTTTCCGCATGCCATCGCATGAGCTTCGCTTCCTTAGGGTCCGCGAAATAGCGCTGCATACGAGGAGTGATAGGAAAGTACCATACCACTTTTCGAGGTGTTTCCTTACCTTTCTTGTATCAACTCACGCCGCACACCGGACATGTGGTTTTCTCCGTGTCCTCGCCCCGATAAATGATGCAATCGTTGATGCATACGTGATATCTAGCATGCGGTAGATCGAGAGGACAGACGATTTTCTTGGAGTCCTCGATACTAGTTGGACATGTGTTCACCTCCGGGAGACGATCGTGCCAGAATGCCATCATATCGTTGAAGCTTGCGTCGCTCAATTTGTGTTTTGCCTTCATCTCCATAGCCTTGAGCGTTACATTCAACCGGGTATCATCGGGCCTGCATCCTTCATACAATGGAGTAACCGCGTCTTTCTCAAGTTGCGCAAGCTTGGCTTTCTCTCTAGCGGCAGCCCTGGCGTTACTCGTCTGCTTGAGAAGAAGCTCTTGCACATAAGGGTCCCACACCCAGCCTGACGTTGTTCCATCGTCGTCTGCTCCTCCGACATCTAGATCATCATCATCCCGGTCTGCTTCCGCACCTTCACCATCTCCAGGAGACTCTTCATCATATCGCCCGTTCTCGCCGTGATGATGATCATCATCATGTTGGCCACCTTCACTGTCTCCATCGTCTTCGTCATCGCTTATCCAATGAGTGTATTCATCCATAAAACCATGGCGGAGTAGGTGCGCCTGCAGATTCCCGGAATCTGGGTCGATCACCCAGTTGAGTTTGCATCTTCTGCACGGACATCTTATATCTGTCTTGTTATTTTGTATCATGTCGGCCATCGCACATTTCAAAAATCTAGCCACAATGCCTTCGCTCATTATGCGGACCATTTTTGCCTGCACGGTGTACACGGTACAATTAGAAGTCTATTAGAACCACATAATGAATGCATGCATGCAATGGTTGATAGAAAATTTCGGCATGACCTATCCTAAAATTAGGACCTTTGCGAAATGCCAAAGTCTTGCAAAAATGGAAATGAATCAACAATTTGGCAAAACAAATGGCAACTTGTTCACATACAAACACAAGAGAGAGAGACCGAGATCCATACACACATGAACATATCATTATCCTCTCCATACACACATGCATGAGCATAATCGATACTCTCCATATATACACACATATGACCATATCGATCCTCTCCATACACACATCATGAGCATCGATCATCTACATACATATGACCATATCATCCATATACACATGAACACATCCTTACATGGACAACTTACCGAGCTGAGAGACCAATCGCGAGAAGATGGAAAGAAGAGGTGCGCGCGAGACCGGAGAAGGAGATGAGAGAGGAGAGCTTCCTCTATTACTTATGTAACATCCAAGGCAAGTTCTACATGCTAAAAATGGTGAATGGGTGGAGAAATTGAGGTGGGAAGGAGAAGGATCCCGACTAGATCTAAGGAGGAAGAAGAAGGGGAAAGTGAAGTGTGGGGTGGTGGAGATGATCACATGCCCACATATGTTTGTGCAGGTCGACACATCCGTGGCGCACATGGCCCCAGTGCGCCACAGGGAAAAAGCACATCCGTGGCGCATATGCCAGAGTGCGCCACGGATGTTTATGCCCGTTTAAGGAGCAGAGGGGGCTGGGCATAGGCGTAGCGCACTTTCCACAAGTGCGCTACGGCTATCCCCAACAACCGTAGCGCACCACCCCTATGTGCGCTACAGGTATGCGGCATGCGGCCAACAGGGCCCTGGCCCACACATATCTGTGGCGCACTATGGTCATGTGCGCCACGGTTGTTCTAGTTACTAGTAGGGCACTGCACATAGGTGTGCCACGCCTGTTTTAGCCGTGGGGCACTCCAGCCATGTGAGCCACGGATGTGCTGATTACCTATAGCTGTTTTCCTAGTAGTGTTATCTCCTTGATGTCGCAGTCCGTGATGTCCCAACCGCGCCAATCGCCTTTGTGGGAGTCAAGCTCCTCTTCCAGCGGCTCCAGCGCCGCTGGATTGTGGTAGCCGCCGGTGGTCTCGACCATCGCAGAGATGGGGATGACCAGGCCCTCTAGGGGCACGATGAGAGCTCGCCGGCTTCACCGCGGCTTCGCCCTACGCCGCCATCTAGGGAGTAGAGCTGCTGCTGGCCATTGCGCGAGTTTGAAGGTGACTGGCGAGATTGGGAGCTAGGGTTTTTCACGAGGTTGCGCGGAGAGCTCGAGGAGGCGCTCGCTAGAGGAAGAAGACGATGCGGGGAGAGAATGAGGTGAAAAGTAAAAATTCCACCGCAATTACTATTTATGATCTCCAGCATCAAGATTCGTGCATCTTGATCGGACGGTTGCCGCGTAGACGACGTGTGTGCGGACGTGCGCGGAAATTTCGCCACGTCCCAACCGCTGCCGCCAACGGTTCGTATCGCTCGCGCGGGAAAAGTGGACATGATTCAGTTCTATGCATGTGTGAGTTACGAGGCGTCGCTGACCTACGTCTACGTCGCCCTAGCTGGCATAGGCAGATGATCCGTCACATCAGAAGATTCCGGCATGGACGGATCCAGTCCGGCTAAGGAAGAGTATGATGGAAGATTCAGCATTTCTCCGACTTACAAGTTGAAGACGGAGAAAACCTTGCATGGTTCTTTGGGAGGACTACAAGATATTGCTTGACGATTTGCCGACATCCATCTAGACGGAGCATTCCACATGAAGAGGCAAGACGGCGCAATATCTCGGAGTTCTCCGGGGGCTACTGTTGGGGATATGCTATATGGGTATCCTCATAGCATGTCTCCTATCCGGATAACCCGGGTGGCCCATAGTTGGTAGCATGGCCCATGGCCTGCTGGGCGGCCCAGTTAGATGGATCCAGAAGGGAGGCCCATGTCGGATAAAGGAAGGCTACGGTTGGAGTCACCGACGTACCTGGAGCCTTGGAGTACAAGACACGCAAGACTAGTAATAGACGGTGTAGGACTCTGTAACCTGTTCGGCTAGGAATTTTCCCTGTAACCCTAGGACCTGGCGACTATATAATTCGGGCCTATGGGAGCCTTTAGGGCACAATCTTAGAAAACTTCAGACAACCTCGCACAGCGAACCTATCTCTGTACTCGGCATATTGCCATTATAGTGATTTATAGCAGGAGTAGGATTCCGCCACCATTGTGGGATCTGAACCTGGGTAAGATGTGTTACCTCATACCCGTTAACCGTCCGCCTTCCCCCACATCTCTGAACACGCACTGTGAGGACCCCTCCATGGCGTACTCGTCGGCAATACCACAACAGATACTGCGGCACTCCCCCAAGCTTGGAACAAACCAAGGGGATGCCAAAACCTGATGACGAATTACTCCTTCGATGGTGGTGGTGTTCCCTTGTTGAGGGCGAGAAAACCCTCCAGCATCCTACAAAGCCTGTTATTCTCCTCTTGATGTATATCCACCTTTTGCCTTAGAGCTCGGTACTTATCACAACACTCATCAGTGGTTCGAAGGGCTTCCACTACCTCAGGGCAGGATCTGAAGTCTGGAACGGAGGTCATCATCCCCTGCATATTATGAGAAAAAGCACGTCCATTGTTAATTGGCCTTACAAAAGTAGGTTTTCTTGCCCTTGATCCTGTGGCATCTTGTCCCTTCTTGGTTGCTGACATGTTCTTCACTTCCTCCTCGGCGCTCCAATCCATGTCTTCACGCCTAGAAGCGATCCTTTCTTCTTCCACGGACTCCTTGCCCTTGTCGTTGGCAGAGACCATGGTGCCTCTAAACTTGAGAAAATTTCCGAAACGAAAACATGAGAAGAACACGATATACGAACCTCGGGGGATCCCGGGGGTTATATATTATGAAGTTTTACAACATAAGGAAGGTACTGTGTGAAAACGGGGCAGAGACGGACTCTAGGGGGCTCACACCCCTGGTGGCGCGACCAGGTGGTCCCCGCGCCACTGGTGGGTGTGGCCTACCCGGACTCCGTTTCCTCCTCTTTTTCGTCTCGTAACCTTCCATATAGAATAAAAACAACAAAAAATATAAAGAGATAAGTTTTTCACGAACCTTCTATTTTCAGCACTTTTACCTATTCAAAGACGGACTCTACAGATTCCTTCTCTCCAACACTTGAGAGTTCCTTTCATACAGAGCCTCACACAAACTTCATTAGCAACATTAGTGCAAGAAAAAACAATAAACCTTTGGGTTCAAATTTCAACTAAAATCCATCAAAACAAAAGCTACTATAGCAACTCCTTTCAAAAGCCCAAAAAGAATCTGGAAGGAAATCGATTTAAGAGGCAAGTGCAAATGATGGCAGAGATC
Source organism: Avena sativa (assembly GCA_916181665.1). Taxonomy (NCBI): domain Eukaryota; kingdom Viridiplantae; phylum Streptophyta; class Magnoliopsida; order Poales; family Poaceae; genus Avena; species Avena sativa. The sequence continues at coordinate 113,220,906 of OV702298.1, forward strand.
TATTAAAACAGACCAGCAGATAAAGATTGATTTTTTTGAAAATCTTCTATTGCTCAAATCAAAAAGTGCAAAACTAACAAAAGTTGGATAACAATTTGAGGCACAAGCACAGAAAATTATAGCTCCAACCGACTTACTGAGATCTTTCATTTTTACAATGCAGCACAAAAAACTGTCCCAGGACAACAACTTCACACAACTCCTCTACTTCTCAAAAGAGGTTGATCTTGACACAAAAACCAAACAAAAAGGATAAGGAGCGGTTATTATAGAGTTAATAACTTCCAAGTCTCAAAGAAACAAAAGACACAAAGCAAACTAAAAAGGGTTGTCTCCCAAAAGCCCTTTCTTTATAGCCATTAAGATGGGCATGATAATTTCAATGATGCTCACATAGGAGATATGGTTTTGAAGTGAAAGAGAGCATCAAGAAGCAAATATCCAACAGATTTAAGTCTAACACACTTCCTATGCAAGGGAGTTTCGTGAGAAAAAAATTATTGAAACAAAAGGCTACTAGCATAGGAGACAAAACAAGTGCAACTTCGAAGCTTTCAGCATAAAGCAAGGAAACTTAATATTATAGAGATGCATAAAACCGTGTTTCCCTCTCTCATAATAACTTTTAGTAGCACTTTGAATAAAGCTAACAATATAACTGTCACAAGAAACATCTTTGTCATCACAGTGAGCATACTTACAATCATCAAAAGGAGGTCCAAGATCATAAACTGGATCAATAGAAGCAAGTTATTCAACCCTGAAATCCTCATTAGGCAAATTATTTTCATAAGGAGTTTAAGCAAATTTGGAAAATTTAAACTCATAAGAATCTCCATCAAACTTAGTTAAAACTTTCTCCTTCCTAAAATCTATAATAGCTCCACAAGTATTCAAGAAATGTCTACCAAAAATGATAGGACAACTTTTACTAGTTGTTGAACCAAGCAATAGAAAATCTGCAGGATATTTAATCTTACCACAAAGGACTTCCATATCTCTTACAATACCAATACGACAAATGGTTTCCTTATTGCCAAGGTGAATAATCACATCAATCTCCTCAAGTTCACAAGGACCAATTTCATGCATAATTTCCTTATAAATCTCATAAGTAATAGCACTACAACTCGCACCAATGTCATATAAACCATAATAGCAATGATCATCAATTCTAACAGAAAGCACAGGGACACTAGCTTTCCTAGATTTACTAGGATGAGAGACAATATTAGAAGCATCTTCAAAAAAGATAATGTTCTCATCTTCTATAGTTTTAGTGACAAAGTATTTAACAATGGATACTACAGGTTCAATGTTTATTTGTTCATCAGGTTCCATAGCTTTCTTTGTACTTTTGCTAACCGCATTAGCCATAATAGAATGTTACTTTACCTTAGCAGGAAAACGTATTTTCTCAATATAGGGTTCACGCAAAAAAGGATCAATAGTATAAACTTCAGTGTTTATAACAGGAACATGATTAACAACATATTTATGGGATGCATGGTACTTGTCCCACTCATTTTTGGGAATTTCAATACAAGAGAAAAGGCCTTAAAACAATTGTCAATGCTTTGAGAATCAAGACCATACTTAGTACTAATATCATGAAAATCATCAGTTCCCATAAAAGATTTAATGCATTCATAATCATAATTTATACTTGACTTTCTTCCTTTGTCATTCTCCCATGCATCAGTATTCTCTTGAATACGGTCTAGGAAATCCCATTTAGCTTCTTCCTTCATACGTGTGAATGATCCAGCACAAGAAGCATCTAATAAATCTTTATCATGAAGAGAAAGCCTTGCATAAAAGTTATTAATAATAATATTGTTAGGGAGTTCATGAATAGGACATTTAAGAATTAGTAACTTCAATCTCCCCCAAGCTTGGGTTGTGCTCTCTCCATCACGAGGCCAAAATTTATATATTTGGTTCCTATCCTTATGAATCTCACTAGGAGGATAGAATTTAGAATAAAAGAGAGGTACTATTTCCTCCCATTCCATAGATTGTCCATTCTTCGGAATTTTATACCATTCTTCAACTCTTCCTTTCAATGATATAGAGAGTAACTTCTTATTAACTTGTTCAGTTGTTATACCTGCACACTTAAACAAACCGCATAATTCATGTATAAAAAGCAAGTGATCACCAGGATGGACAGTTCCATCCCCAAAATAATAATTATCCATAACACGATCAATAATTCTTGTAGGTATCTTAAAAGTGGTGGTTCATCTACTACCCTAGCAGTGGTGGTAGCTCTCCCAAATAGGAAACCAAGTGGGTTATCCATATTGGACACAAAGTAACAAACATAAATAAAAAGCAATACTCACAGTATAAGTTTCCTTTACGAGTTCCACTCTTCAAAAGTGCTTCACTCCCCGATAAAGGCGCCAGAAAATAGTCTTGATGACCCACAACTATAGGGGGTGTATCATAGTAGTTTCGATAAATAGGAGTGTCGATCCAACGAGGAGAAGAAGGTGTTGATGTAACACCCCAGTTTTAGCTAATGTCTAATTAGGGTTTTGATTGTGCATCATGATCATCATATTACAAAATGCATGCAATAAGAAATAAATCAAAACCCTAATACCCTTCCTCTCTTGAAAATTTATGTAAATGGTTTTGAAAATGTTTGAAAAGTACAACATGTGTGGAGCCCAAACAGTATAGAGGGCCCCTATGTGTTTCAAATAATTTTATAAAGTTCTAGTATTTTCAGAATGTTCAAACTAGAAAAGGATTTGAAAATACAAAAGGACAAATGTAAACAGAAACAGAAAAACAACTTTGCAAATAAAAATTAGATCCAGAGCTCGACCAGGATGGCCCAAACCCTCCCATGTGCTACCTGCCTCCCGCGTGAAGCCCGCAGCAGCCGCAACCGGCCCATCTGGCCCATACCCCTTCACCCTCCCTGTTCGTCATCTTCTTCCTCGCCTCCAAGAAGCTGCGTGGCCGTGTGGATGCCGCCCGACGCCATCACGATGCTCGCCGCCATCATTCCACGTATGTGAGGGGATAAGAAGGACACCGAGTCCATGCCTCTCCCTCTGGTCTTATCCTCTCCCCTTTCCCCTAGCTCTCTCATCGTCCCTCTCTGCAAGCTAGCCGAACCCTAGCTCCAGATGCCGCCGGCGTCATGCCGTTGATGTGCTCCCCTCGCCTACCTGAGACCGCCACGAGCCCCACCGTGATGTCGGCTCCCTCCTCGCCAACGGAATCAACGGGGAGTTCTCTAAATCATTGCCAGTGACGCCTTCTTCCCCGCCACCGATGGCCACCACAGGTGCCATTACTGTCTACCTCAACCTCCTCTGGCCAGTCTAACCTCACCATCATCCTCAGGGTGAGCCGCTGGTCCCTGTGGACCCTTCCCCTTCCTCCCTTTCCCTCTGTAGCATGCTTCCGTTGTAGCTTGTCGTCCGCCGTCGTCGAGCACCGCCGCAGCAGCTTCTCCGGCGAGCTAAAACTAGCGGAGCCACCGTAGCTACCCTCCCCCCGTCTCCCTGCTTCGAGCCGTACCAACCGCGCAGTCCCGTGTCACCTCTACGATGAACCTGCCGCCGATTTGAGGTCACCGGCATGCTTGCGCGGGGTCTGACCCAGTCAAACCCAGCCCGGGTCCAACTTTGCCTGCGTGGCTTGCCGATGTGGCGCTTGGCCCACGGGTCAGCCACCATGGGTAGCCTCTGCTTCAGTGACAAACAGCCCCACGCCTATGCTGACATCAGCGTGATGCATTAATTCAATTAAAAAGGCTTTAATAATTCCAGAATTTGATATAAACTTGTAAAATCAATAAATTATTATTTATAAGTCAGAAAATACAAATAATATATCAAATTGTTCAGAAAAATGAGATCTATTTATCTAAGCTATAATCATGCATTGTTAAACAACTTAAATGATAAGTATAATTAGAAGAACATTGAAACCCTCATAGGTGATTCCGTAGTTTTCCCGAGATAGGGTTTGCACCCCTCGGAACCCCGATTAAATTGTCAAGCATGTCTTAGGGTCAACTCAACTTTTCATATCATCATCCTTGCTTGAGCATTGCATCGATGCCATGTGTTCATTGTTTCCCCTTTCTTTCCGGTGTTTGCTTCTTCCCGATAGAATACGATATCAAGATCAAGATCGAAGACTAAGATCAAGAACATCGAAGATCGACAAACAGTACTTGAACAACTATAATCAAGTCAATCCAAGGATTCCGAAGATTTGCTTATTGGTTATCAATAGGCAAAGGCAAGCATATCCCCACCATGATATAATCCTATGATTTCGAAAGCATTTGAATTCATGCCATGATGTATACGATTCTACTATGGTCTTTTATCGATAGATAGAGTATCCTATATGTTGCATTACTCCCTTTGAGCTTATATTACCTGATCCACGGCTCCTAGCATAACTAGGTTTGGCTTGTGTGCACTGCTAGAGCTATTATCTGTGTCCTGCTTAGACATGCATAGTTGTTGAGTCTGGTTCAGCCAGATCATGTATTAGATGTAGAGAATCTAGTATGACAGGAGAACATGATGAAATTATATCAGAGGTGATATAAGTTAAACATGCTAAGGCTTGTATGGGAGGCCATGGTGGGATGTGATTTTTCTAGTTCCATGCTCGCCACCACTAGGACCTGAGTTCTTGCCTTTGGAACCGAGACGAGCGTACAACCACACGGGGCCTTAAAAACCTCACGAGTGACTAACTTTCCTAGTAGATTCCATGAGTCACATAGTTCGGGCGTTCCATTCGACATATGCATTGAAAAACTTTTGAAAGTTTTGGCGGGTGAAGGTGCATCATAACAGGTAGGTAAGCTTGGCCGAGGTTGCTTGGGGTCGATGGAGCCCCTGGTGAACCAACCTCGCCTCACATATTTAAGGACCGGCTTCGGGATTTGATACGTTACGGTGGAACCATCCTTAGGGAGTGACTCATGGTCTCGGCGAAAGCAAGGTAAAGGTCGTACATAACCACCCTCAGCCGGCCTTCCAAGGAAGAGGGCTAATCATGTGGCATTAAGAGAAGGTTAGTATGTGTGGGTCAAGTTGTACACCCCTACAGGGTAATAATCTTTTCAAAAGCCGTGTTCACGGTTATGAGCGCTTGGTGACCAGATTCTAAGATTATAGAGGACTTGGACCTAATCGTAAAACTTGGCAGATCAACGTGTGCTTAAGGATGATTCCTCATGGGTACGAGGGGGTGATCCTTGTTAAGGTTCAGATGATGATGACTTGGTGGATATCAATGATGATGATCAATATTTCAGAGTTGTCGCTCTCTTATCCCTTTTAAAAATACTCTAACTAGACAAGCTTCTTCTCCCTCTTGTTTTATAAAGAAAAGTGGCTTTATGCAAAACAACTCCACCAGCCATAAGTCATGCGGAGTACATCCTATACTCACCCTTTCTTTGATGATACTTTTGTATCAGAGTAAGTGTTCCCTCAAGATCAGTTTGGTACTATATCGACACTGAGGAGTAGCTTAGGCTTCCCGGCCGGCAGCCTGGAATCTATGGGCTGGGACGTCATTGTTATGCTTTAGGCCTCTTAGGCCATTTGTTAATTTTTCTATACTTAATAGCATAATTTGCCTTCCGTTGTTTGATGTTTGTGGTCAGTGACCTCTTCTTGTAATAATTTGGTTCTTTGCTCAGTTATGAGCTTGCTGTAATAATTTTGTGTCGTAGGGTCACTGTTGTGTTATCGATTCTTCACTGGATATCCTCGAGCTCAAGGTTAATCTTATATCAGACAGAGGTCTGGGATTTGTTTAGCCCTGATCCCGGGGTTGTCACAGGTTTTGGTATCAAAGCAGTACCGACCGTAGGAAAACCTTGCTATTGGTCAATGTTGAGTCTAGTGTTTGTGAAAACTATTTCAAAGATGAACAGTATTTGTGAAAATTCTAGTATGCTTATTTTTATCCTTATCCAGTTTCTCTCTAAGTCTGGGTTATCTTATCTGGTGTTGATTTTGGAAAAATTTTGATATCTCTTCTAGTTCTTCAAAGCTTAGGTGCCTTCTGGGCATGTCGTTTTTAAGCCAGTTGCCCTCGTGTTGAGTTCTTTAGAGTTGTGTGTTGTGGGTTCCTTGTTCCCCTTTTGCTCTTGTTCATTTGAGAGATTCCTTTCTATCATGATCTCTCTGTTTTATGGATCCTACAATATAATGATCCATGGTGCTCTGCTCTAGGATTTGAGGTTTTATTTCGTCTCGTGTGCCTCCTTTTTATTTGTTTGGGTACTTCAGAAGTTGTTTCTTCTCTTGGAAGCTACCTCGTGAACATTACCTTGAAGTGTACACTTTGTCACTCAAGTAGTAGTAACTCCTTTTCTCGGATTTTAACCCTTGGACTTGAACCTAAGATACCTGATTGTGCAGGATTGTGGTGCTGTGAATCTTGTACATGAAGCTGACCTTTAACCCAAGATCCTTTCTTTGACCCCAGTCATTAATGTTCACACATTACCTCAGGATGGCTGGTACTAAAATTCTAGCCTTCAATCTTGTGTTTTTGTCACGATTAAATTGTGACAACTATGGACCTCCCCTACCACTAGCTATTGCAGATGTTCTTTGATGGAACCAAATAGATCACGACAAGAGTACTCCTCGAGAGTCTCGCATATATATTTGTGACTCTGCCACATCTTAACTTTTCTATGCATTTTTTTGGGATATTGTTGACTTATGCATCCACATCTCGGGATTCTATTCTGAGCATGTTCCTCTTTCCCTTGTTGTTTTCTGACCTTTGTCTGCCAGTTCATAGCCAAGTAGTAAACCTGCATCAGTGTCTTCTGATGTAAGATACTCTTGTGGTCCGTCATGACAAACCATTTCGGGATGTCAGGAGAAACAAACTCCAGTACCTCGTCATATCTAGGACCAGGTCAAAGTGTTGTACTCCACAGATTAAGAGGCATTGATTACCTTCTATCTATTCCACCTTAAAGTATCACACTCTTTTATAACTAAGAGATCATACTAAGTTTCATCACCCCTTAATGAACTGGTGCTCTTATACATAATTACCCACCCTCCCTCGAGCTTTAGCGCTCGTGAATGATGCGTGTGTAATAATGTGGCCATTTGAGATTCTTAGCAATTATTATTGCTTTGAACTCTAAGGACATTTGTGTCATTCTTAGCATGATTGGTTAACCCCATCACTAAGCGAAGAATGGTTGTGCTACCAAGTTTGATATTTTAGTGCACCCTCTTCAGTCAAATAGATAGGCATGTGCCGAAAATCTAAGACTATGTCTTGTAGCCTTACTATGCAAGTTTCCTCTCGAACAAAGTGACATATCGGTGGTCCATGATATTCTGGATGTCTTCCTAGAAGTATCGCCATGTTGCCACATGACCGTCTTGTCAAGTTCTTGAGCAATAAAGTTCTCTAAACTGCTCTTTTCTCCAAGAATCCGCATTGGATACCCCTGAACTAGTTGGTTGAGCTTCAACAATAACTTGGAGAGTTGTAAGACAAAAGTTCTACTCGACTTTGTTCATTCGTAAAGGGATATCTAGTTTTGTTCGTGTTGAAGAAAGATAGTATTTCCTTTGTGGATATATTATTTCTCCCACCTTTGATTTGATTTGGGTTATCGTAAAATCAAACTCAGTTCCAAGGACTATATTGATAATGTTTCTTCTTGTGATTTTTCACTTGGGTACATCTTCATATCCTTTGGTATGACCAATATGTTTTCCTCGTTCAAGCAACATACGAGTTCATCTTCTTGGAGTGTCTCGATAAGTTTGTTGTTGAGCCCATCGATGACATCCTTATCTCCTCCATGCTAGATTAGATTCATATGGAACATTTGGCGTTAATGTTGGAAACTTTCGAGAACCATCTTCGAGTTATCTCAAAGTATGAGTTCTTGATGTTACAAGTAACCTTCTCTGGTTCACGTGCAATTGTTGAAAGATGTCGCCGTGAATTAGAGAAGAGTTATCCCTTTCCTTAAGGACACATGTCTGTTTTATTATTAGTACTTTATGTATGTGCAGTTGTCTTTTGACAAGTTGCCAATACATGGGAATAGAAATCTAGCTCATCTTTTGGAGCTTGACACTGTAGTCCATATCTTGAGAATCTAGTAACTTTACCTTCACGGTAAATGTTGCAAACTTTCTATTCAGACATGCTGTGTATGAAGTATCATTCCACTAACCAAAGTTGAATCTCAAGCAACAATGATGGTTGGTGTTTCTCAAGGTTTTGACATAGGTCACTTTGTAATTCTGGAAAGCTTGATGTAATGGTTTACACACTTAGCCGGAAGGACCTACCATCATATTCTCTTGAATCAGTAGTAACAACCACTCTTCATGAGGCTTCTTCTATAATTTGACTATAGGAGTTGTGCTCCTGGTTTCCTTTGTATCCGAAGTCCGACCTTTACTTGGTGTTTGATTTCTCGAACATCAAGGAGAACATTTAAAGTAGTATTGCTAAATGTCTCTCGGTCAGTCATCCAGACCCTTTATGTTGGCAATCGTTGTTGTGCCAAGTAACTGAATTCTGAGAATGAAGTTTCTTTCTTCTTGTGTCATCAGGAATCTTCTTAACTACTCATCTTAGAGGTGCAAAGTGACATCATGATCTTAGGAAAAGATTTTAATACTCCTGGATGAATAAATGAGAGATCACATCAATCTTTGCTTGATCCACCTCTATACCTCTTGCTGATACCAGATGTCCAAGAACAATTCCTTCCTTTACCATGAAATGGCATTTCTACCAATTTAGCACTAAACAAGGCTGTTGACATTTCTTCAATACTATTTCAAGATTTTTCATACAATTCTCAAAGCTATTTCCATAAACAGTGAAATCATCCATGAAAACTTCCATGATTCTTTCAATTTCTTCTGAGAAAATGGACATCGTACATCTCTGGAATGTCCCAAGAGCATTGCATAGACCAAATGGTAATCTTCTGTAAGCAAATGTGCCATAGGGACAAGTGAAGGTTGTATTGTCTTGATCACTTGGGTGAATTGGGATTTGCAAGAACCCTGAGTATCCATCCATGTAACAATAATATTCATGCCCTGCTAATCTTTCAAGCATCTGATCAATGAATGGGAGAGGGAAATGATCTTTTCTGGTTGCACTATTTAATTTCCTGAAATTAGTGCACATTCTCCATCCTGTGGTTTTCCTAGTGGGAATTTTCTCTCCCTTTTCATTTTTCACAATAGTGATTCCTCCTTTCTTTGGCACAACATGTATTGGGCTTACCCACTCACTATCACTAATTGGATAAATTATGTCAGCAGACAGTATCTTGAGAATTTCCTTTTTGACAACTTCCTGCAGAGTTGGATTCAATCTCCTTTGATGTTCTCTAGTTGGCTCAGCTCCTTCAAGAAATATTCTGTGATTGCAGACAACTGGACTTATCCCTTTCATATCTGCAATAGAATATCCAATCACTTCCCTGTATTTTCTTAGCAAATTTACCACTTCAGCAGTTTGCTCATCTGTGAACGCAGAGCTCATAATCACTGGAAATTTCTTGTCAGCTCCAAGGAATTCATACTTCAAGTGTCTTGGCAAGGGTTTGAATTCAACTTTTTCCTCTGATGAATTTACAGCTACACCCTTTCTGTCATCAGCAATCTGATAGATAGTAAAGTGATGTCCTTCATCTGAAATTCTGTCCCCAGTCAACTCAATGCTTTCAACTTTTAATTCACAGAACAATTCTGAAACACATCTGCCAACTGAATCTATTCTCATGCATTGTTCATTGCTCTATGGAATATGAGTGGGATGCTTCATATCAAACATTACTTCATCTTGACCAAATCTCAGAGTTAGTTTTGCTTCCTGCACATCAATCAGTGCACCAGTTGTAGCTAAGAATGGTCTACCCAAAATTACTGCTTCAGTCTTGTCATTCATATCCAAGACTATGAAATCCACTAGATAAGAAAATTTACCCACAGCAACTGGTATATCCATCAACATCCCTACTGGTTTCCTGAATGATCTGTCTGCTAGTTGCAAAGTGATAGCAGTGTCCTGCATTTCTTCTAAATATAGTTTCTGACTAACTGACAGAGGAAGAACACTGACAGATGATCCTAGATCACACATTGCCATAAAAGTTTTGTTCCTAATAATGAAAGGAACACAGAATCTTCCTGGATCATCTAACTTGGTTGGCAGAGAATTTTGAATCAATGCACTGCATTCGTTAGACAATGCTACAATTTCTGGCTCATCCAAGCTTCTCTTCTTTGATAGCAAATCTTTCAAAAACTTGGCATACATTAGAACATGCATTATAGCATCCAGAATGGGAATTGTGGTTTGCACTTCTTTCATCATTTCCAAGAACTTGTTGAATTGCTTTTCATCCTTAGTTTTCTTTAGCCTTTCTAGAAATGGGATTCTGATTTTTTCTGCCGGTACTGCTACTTCTGTTTTCAACTATTGGATCCTTTCCTTTTTCCTGTTGAGTAGCTCTCTTTTCTGGCACTGGTTCATCTGCAGTTGCACTTCTCAATGCAGGAGGTTGGTACATTTGTGGTGTTGGTGATAGACCTGCACCTGATCTTGTAGTAGCTGCTCCTGTAACTGAGATTGCTTGACAGTGTCCCTTTGGATTCTGTTCAGGTTGAGAGGGCAATTTTCCTTCTGATTTTTCCTCACCCAATTTTCCACACATGGTGTCAACTTTACTACTCATGCCATTGAACTGATTCTGCATAGATTCCAGTAGCTTAACCTGCTTTTCTATCAGCTCTTCCATCCTTGAATTCTATGGAACTAAATTTTCTGGTGGCTTGTAATATTGTGTCCCAGCTTGCTGATTGTTTCCTTTAAAGCCAACAAATGACTGGACAAAAGTTGGTTGCACATTGCTTCTGTAAGACAGGTTTGGATGATTCTTCCAAGCTGGATTGTAACTATGAGAGAATGGACCCTGATTCTGTCCTTGAGCATAATTCACTTCAGATACAGATGGACCAATTGTTGCATAAAGTGTACAATCTGCTATCAAGTGACCAAGTTGACCACAACCTTCACAAATTTGCTGAGCAGTTTGAACTGAAGCTACTGAGGTTGCTCCACAGCTTGACATCACACTAGCCATATGTCTGTTCAGCAGTTCAATTTGAGCTGCTAGAGATCTTTTTGCTACAGAACATGTATTCCAGGGGCTTGAGGTGATACTGCTCTTTCACTTGACCACTGGAAATGATGAGATGCCATGCTTTCAATCAGAGTAAATGCTTCATCCAATGTTTTGTTCATTATTCCTCCTCTAGCTGCTGAATAAACATAGGCTCTGGTTTGATGTGCCAGTCCCTTCTAAAATGTTTGCAAAACCAACCACTTCTCCAAACCATGGTGTGGGCACATTTTGATCATTGTATTGTATCTCTTCCATGCATCATACAAGATCTCACCATCATATTGCATAAATCTAGTAATCTTGTCTCTTAACTCAGCAGCTTTAGTTGGAGGAAAGTATCTCTCAAGAAAAGCCTGCAACAGATGTTCCCAGGTATCTGTCAGATGAGGTGGTAAAGAATGCAGCCACTGCCTTGCTCCATCCCTGAGAGAGAATGGAAACAGAGATAATCTGATGGCATCTGGTGGAACTCCATTCTGCTTCAATGTATTGCAGTACTCAAGGAATGTTCTGATATGCTCATGAGGATCCTCAAGTGTTGAACCACTAAACTGAGAATGCTGCACCATATTGATCAGAGCTGGCTTCAAATCAAAGTTGTTGGCCTGAATCACAGGAGAAATAATCCCAGAAGCAAACCCCTGATCCCTTGGAATCCACAAGTCCCTGAGCAAAACTCTCTGGTTATCACCCATGACTGCTACTCTTGTTGCTTGTTTTTCTCTTCTTAATCTCAGAAATGTTCTCTCTATCTCAGGATCAAAATTATTCAGTATCACTTCTTCTCTGTTACTCATACACCTGTTACCTGCCTTTCATAATTCACAGGAAAACAGATCACAAGCATCTGTTGAAACAAATAGAAAATAACACTAAGTCTGCACTACTACCATTCCTAACTTAATTGATCCCCGGCAACGGCGCCAAAATTGATATGAAGGTTTTAATAGTATAGAGTGTTGTCGTGTTCTTTCCACAGGGATCAAGCTAAATAGGTTTGGGATCACACATCTTAGCAAGCAAAATTGTTTTGGAGATTATCAAGCAGTAAATAAAAATAAACAGAACAATGAAGAAACAAGGCAGGGATCAAGGAGAAACAGGGGTAGAAGGAGAGAATGATCACACAGCAACTACACAGAAAAGGGTATAAGAAGATAGAAACTACTGAAACAGGCAGAGCAATTTACTAGAAGAGGCAGAATATCTAGAATCAGAGCAGTACTATCGCACACACACAACAGTTTTTAGATAGATCAGAGTAAGGACAGAGTGGAGAGGAAGAGAGAGAGAGAGAGAGAGAGACCGACTGAAATCTAGACAGTACTTCCTAGAACACTAAGCAGTATGCGCTCAGAACAGAGAAACACAGACAGAAGTAGAAGAAGAAGAACAAGCAGTGCAGAATAGAGGGACATGCAGTATTCGACAGCAAACAGAGGAAGGAGAAGGAAGAGTCGAGCACACAGACAGTAATTCGTTGCAGCAAAGGGCAGGAAGATAGATTAACACATAATCACACTTATACTCAGGTTATTTCACAGCAGGAGATCCAGAGGTTTAGATTACAACTTCAATTTAGAATAGGCTCTAGCTGAACAGAAGATCAGATACAGAGAGGAGAGGGAGAGAGCAGCAAGAGATTATAGAGGAGAGGGAAGAAGAGCTTGTCGAGGAAGAAGAGCCCCAGAGAAGATGCTCCAGATCTAGGCGCCAGGAAGAAGAACTCGCGAAAGAGATGATTGCCAGGAAGGAGAGAGAGACCGGGCTCCCCTCCTGCGGTGCTCTGCCTCACACGCCTTGCGTGCACCACCCTCGTCCCAACCGTCCATCCTCTAGCCTTTCTTGCGTGTGTGCACTGCTGCTTTTCTAGTGCGCGTGCACTGCCCCTTTTTGCTCTTTGGTCCTTAGCCTTTTCTTCTTCTTTCCCAAGATGGTCCCTCTGCTCTGCCTCTTCCAAACTGATGAACTGCGCAGGGTTGCAGTGCAAAGCGCTGGATCGCAGTGCACAGCCTTGGCTTGCAGTGCACGGGCTTTGCACTGGTTCTGTGCTGCCTGGCATGTTGGCTTGCACTGCTCGCTCTACCTTGGCGCTGCTTCTGCCCTAGCTTGGTCTTGCACTGGCCTTGGTCTGCCTTGGCACTGAGCTTGCTCTGCCTTAGCGCTGCTCTGCACTGGCCTTGCTCTTCTCGTGTGCTGGCTTTGCACTGACACTGCCCTAGTCTAGGCTTTGAACTGGCTGTGCTCTGCCTTGACTAATGGAATGCACAGTTGGCAGAAGCTTTGCACTGAGCAGTTCTCGTGCTACACCAGCTTGGATCTCCCTATGCCAGGAGCTTTGTATTGCCTTGCTGACTGTAATGCTTTGAGTTGCAATGGTTTGCTCTGCCCTTTGAGGATAGCTTGCACTGCTCCAGTAGCCTTTTGCTCAGATTTGCCCTGGGCTTGGTCAGCAACTACACTGGCAAAGCACTGTTGGTTCTCCAGCCTTGTACTGCCTGTGTGCTTAGTGCTGCTGTATTGAGGCTTGGCACAGTGTATGTCCTGCCTCTGGAATATGTTTGCACTGCCATGGGTTTTAGGTGCCTTTGTGCACCTTTCCTGCAAATATGGCAACTGGTCTATAAAGTGGATCATATAATCAACATTGCCTATTTTCTAGCATTTCAGTTACATAATTGGATCAATAAAGCCTCAAATGCAAATGATTATGCACTGAAATATGCTTAGAAAACAGTTGAACAAGCTATTGATTAGTTAGTACTTTATGTGTTTGCAGCTATCTTTCGACAAGTTGCTAATGCATAGGTATAGAAACCTAGCTTATATTTTGGAGCTTTACACTAAAGTCCCTGTCTTGAGAATGCAGTGACTTTACCTTTGCAGTAAATGTTGCAAACTTTCTATTCGGACATGCTGAGTCCGAAATATCGTTTCACCTAACGAAAGTTGAATCTCAAGCAGCGATGATGGTTGGTGTTCCTCAAGGTTTTGACATAGGTCTCTTTGAATATCCGACAAGATTGATGTAATGGTTGACACACTTACCCAGAAAGACCTTTTGTTACATTCTCTTGAATCAGTAGTAACAACCACTCTTCATGAGGCTTCTTCTATAATTTGACTATAGGAGTTGTGCTCCTGGTTTCCTTTGTATCCAAAGTCCGACCTTTACTTGATGTTTGATTTCTCGAACATCAAGGAGAACATTTAAAGTAGTATTGCTAAATGTCTCTCGTTCAATCCCCCAGACCCTTTATGTTGGCAATCCTTGTTGTGCCAAGTAACTGAATTCTGAGAATGAAGTTTCTTTCTTCTCGTGTCATTAGGAATCTTCTTAACTACTCATCTTAGAGGTGCAAAGTGACATCATGATCTTAGGAAAAGATTTTGATACTCCTGGATGAATAAAGAGTTTCCTTTATTTTCTCAACCATGTTTTAAGAGTGACTATGATCTTGGAAATCAACAGTTTCTTTTGCTACATGTTCTTCGTGACTCTTACGAGTCCTCACCACCAAAACACCTATCTGTCTTAGCCTTCTGTTGAATGAAAGAGTGACTCTTTTTTGTCAAAAATAGTTCAATAGCTTGGTTTTGTTGATCCAAATCTCTACAACCCGAAATCTCTATTTAAGCCATTTAGTAGAGGTTCATATCGAAGTCTGTGTTGTGATCTTTCTGTTGGAAGCTTTCCTTTTCAGAAGCTTAAACTCTTCTGAAGTTCCATGGTCTTAATCCTTATGAAGACCAAATATCTAACAACTTGAAACCTTCTCCTGTTGTTTCCTCCGTAACCTTGATGTATTTCATGTTTGTCATCTCAGAGTTGTTTCTGAACACTCCATCCATGAGTTGACCATGAGATACTCTGTGTGTTTTTTGTGTGCTCCCTCTTATCCTTAGACTGACCATGTCTCTTTCTCTCTCTGTCTCTCTTCCTTCCTTTGGAATCTCGGGTCGAGATTCTCGTAAGGGGGATAGAGCTGTAACACCCCAGTTTTACTTAATCAATATTTAGGGTTGTTTGTGCATTCATGAGCACCATCTTAAAAATGCATGCATTAAGAAAATAAAATGCAAACCCTAAAACCCTAGTTTCCCCTCTTTCTCTAACACCTTCTAAAATGGTTTTGTATTTTGAACTACAAAATCGTGGAGCCCAATCTGAATAAAAGTGTTCCCTCAATATTTTATACACTTTTACAAAGTCTCTAGGATTTTCAAATTACTCAAAATAGTTTTGAATTGGAAAATACAAAACAGAATTTGAAAACAGAAAAAGAAAAGAGTTTGGAAATAAAAAAAGAACCAGAGAGCAGCCAGGACCAGCCAAGTCCGCATCTGCCCCTCCCCTTCTCTCCTTGTCGCCCTGTGCAGCAAACTGCAGCCCACAGCCAGCCCATGCGCAGCCCAGGCCCAGAACCCCTTCGGTCGTCATCTTCCTCGAGCAGACAGACAGCTCGATGTCGCCGGCGTCGCTGTCGATCCCCGCCGCCTCCTCCCGGCCGTCCGTCGAGCCCCGAGCGTGGATAAGAACGATGCGGCCACGTCCCCGTCGCCCTCATCCACTTTCCCCCTCTCCAGCGACCTCTCTCTTCCCTTCCGTGCGAGAGAGCCAAACCCTAGCCGTCGCTCGTCGTCGTTCCGACCTCCCTCGAGCTTCGCTGAGCATGCTCGAAGAACCACCTCGATGAGTTGAGCTCCCTCATAGAAGGAATTGATGTCGCGTGTCTTCAATCACCGCCATCGACATCGTTATTTCCGCCTCCGGCCGCCGCCTCCGACGATGTTGCCGACGTCGTCCGACCTCACCTCGCGTCAATGACCGCACCACTGCGCTCCTGGTGAGCCGCCGGTCCTCCTGGACCACTTTGTTGGCCCCCTCCCTCTATGTTTCTTGCTCGCATCGATCACCGCCGTGCGCCGACGCCGCTGCTCGCTGTGCTTGCTACTCCGGCAACCATCCCGTAGCGGCGTCGCCACTTTCTGGTCCTCCTCGCCACGCTGAATCAAACGCACACTCTCGCGTGCCCCAGCTCTCTCCCTAGAGCCGTCGCCGACCACCGCCTGTGTGTGCTCCCCCGGTAAGCCCATGTGGAGCCGACGTGGCTCTTGCGTGGAGTCCTCATGGTGCCTATGTGGCCTCCGGCCCACAGGTCAGCCTCTTTGGCTAGGCTCTGTCCCGGTGAAAAATGCCCTGACCCTGTGCTGATGTCAGCTTTGTGTCACAGTGACGCATTAAATCATTTTAAATGATTTAAATAATTCCAAAATTTGATATAAACTTATAAATTCAATAACTAATGATTTATAAGTTAGAAAAATACAAATAATATATCAAAATGTTCCGAAAAATGAAACCTATCCATCTAAGCTATCATCATGCATTGATAAACAACTCAAATGACAAGTTTAATTAGAGAACAAAATCAACCCCTCTCATGTGTTTCCGGAGTTTCCCAGAGTTAGGGTTTGCACCCCTCGGAACCCCGTTTAAATTGCTGAGCATTCTTTAGGGTTACACTTCGATACAATTTAACTTGTCATATCATCATCCTTGCTTGAGCATTGCATCAATGCCATGTGTTGATTGTTTCCCTTTATTTTCGGTGTTTGCTTCTTCCCGGTAGAATACGATATCGAGATCGAGATCAAACACCAAGATTAGGACCATTGAAGATCGAAGAACAATACTTGACCAACTATAACCAGGTCAAGTACAAGGCTCCTGAAGATCTGCTTACCTGTTATCAACTAGCAAAGGCAAGCATAGCCCCACCATGATATAATCCTATGATTTAGAAAGCATTTCAATTCCTGCCATGATGCATACGATTCTACTGTGGTCTTTATCGATAGATAGAGTATCCAATCTATTGCATTATTCCCTTTGAGCTTATATTACCTGATCCACTGCTCCTAGCATAACTAGGTTTGGCTTGTGTGCACTGCTAGAGCTATTATCTATGTCCTTAGCCATGCATAGGTATTGAGTCTTGTCCATGTAGATGATGTATCAGATGCAGAGAATCTAGTATGACAGGAGAACGTGATGAGATTAAACTTGCTAAGGATTGTATGTGAGGCCACGGTGGGATGTGGTTTTTCTAGTCCCATGCTCGCCACCACTAGGAACTGAGTTCTTGCCTTTGGAACCGAGATGAGCGTACAACCACATGGGGCTTGGGAACCCCTCACCTGATTAACTTACCTAGTAGATTCCATGAGTCACATAGTTCGGGCGTTCCATTCGACATACGCATTGAAAGCCTTTTCGAAAGAAGGAGGTGAAGGAGGTGCATTCATAACATGTAGGGAAGCGTGGACCGGGTTGCTTGGGGTTGATGGCTCCCCTGGTGAACCAACCTCGCCTCACATCTTTAAGTACCGGCTTCGGGATTTGACCCATTACGGCGGAACCATACTTATTGCGTGACTCATGGTCTCGGCGAAAGCAAGGTAAAGGTCGTGGCCAACCACCCTCTATCAGCCTTCCAAGGAAGAGGGCTAATGTACTGGCATTAAGAGTCGGTTGGTACATGTGGGTAAAGTTGTACACCCCTGCAGGATTAAATCTTTTTGAAAAGTCGTGTTCACGGTTATGAACGCTTGGTGACCAGATTCTTAGATCATAGAGAATTATAACCTAATCGTAAAACTTGGTAGATGAACGTGTGATTAAGGATGCTTCCTCATTCGTACGAGGGGGTGATCCTAGTTGGTAGATGATGATGATTTGGTGGATATCAAAAGATGATGATCAATACTTTGGAGATGTCGCTCTCTTATCCCCTTTTAAGATATTATTATTAGACGAGATTCTTCTCTCTCTCTCTTGTTTTATAAACAAAGATGGCTTTAGGCAAAACAACTCCTCCAGCCATAATTCTTGCGGAGTACACCCTATACTCACCCTTGCTTTGTTGATACTTTTGGCAGAGTAAGTGTTCCCTGAAGATCAGTTTGGTACTACATCGACGAGTAGCTTGGGGTTCCCTGCCGGCAGCCTAGAATCTATGGGCTAGGACGTCATCGTTATGCTTCAGGCCTCTTAGGCCATTTGTTAAGATTTCTATACTTAAAAGCATAATTTGCCTTCCGTTGTTTGATGTTTGTGGTCAGTGACCTCTGCTTATAATAATTTGGTTCTCTGCTCAGTTATGAGCTTGCTGTAATAATTTTGTGTCGTAGGGTCACTGTTGTGTTACCGATTCTTCATTGGATATTCTCGAACTCAAGGTTAAGCTTATGTCAGACGGAGGTCTGGAATTTGTTTAGCCATGATCCCGGGGGTGTCACACCCATCAGGTTATCAATTAATATATCAGAAGCCACCGTGAGTTTTGACAAAAAGTTCAAACTTCTTTCTAAGATTTTGCATCTTGACAATTTAACGAAATTAGTTAAAACTTGAACTACAAGTAAGAGTGATATACTGGTCTCGAATTAAATGTGTTTCGTAGGTAATTAATAAAAAACAAGGGAGGTGGTAACTTAGCTAGTTACCATAAGATCATACATACCAAGACTAGATTCTACAACCAAATTAATTAGGCCTTGCGCGACACTATACACATGTTATTGTTGGGAATATGCCCTAGAGGTAATCATGTATGATGATATTTCCCATTATGTTTAAAAGATATTAAGTTGTCCTTGTATAAACATGTGATGTATATCTTTGAATATGTGATTCGGTTGTGGAACTATACATTCATGTTGTTTGTACTAAATATCCTTGGTCATCGACGTTGTGCTGGACACACAACTTTGACCAATCTCAAAGTTAGCTGATGACTCGGTTCTAGTTGGAGAGTTATTCTCTGGGCCCTCTCGGATGATATGATTCGGAAAGCATGGCCATGCACGACTCGGTTAAGTTTTAACCGAGGCGATCGACTAAGAGTTAGTCGGATGAATCAATTATCTCGCATTGAGAAGAGAATCGGACTATTTAAGGGATGACAAATATTCGCCTATAGTCTGACAAGGTACGTCATGAGGCAAAAGGGACTCGCACTCAAGTCACATTGGAAAGGCAAGTCATCATGACTCTTTGGTACTTGGGAGTCGGCACATTCTGCTAGGAGCC
Source organism: Avena sativa (assembly GCA_916181665.1). Classification (NCBI taxonomy): domain Eukaryota; kingdom Viridiplantae; phylum Streptophyta; class Magnoliopsida; order Poales; family Poaceae; genus Avena; species Avena sativa. Next base: position 113,240,207 of record OV702298.1, read on the forward strand.
GCTACCGACTGATCGATTGAGATTCGAACTCCAATCGTGTCCAAGTAGCCATGAGCCTGCAGGGTCACACAGTTAAGAGCGGGAGCAAGTTTGGATTGGCTCTGAAACGGAAATCTGGTTGGGTTGGACCCGAGCCGGATTTGGATTATGTCAGTGAGTCGGACTCACGGTGACTAATATGGGCTTTAGTTAATGGGCCATGAGTGAGTGAAGCCCACGTTCACTCCCTATATATAGTGTGGCACAGAAACCCAGGAGGGTTAATCGGTTAGGTCATTCCATGCGTTGGAAACCCTAGCTCCATAGTAGTCCAGCCGTCGTATTGAACCTAGCAGTTCGCTGCCGGTGCTCCCCCTTGTATGTGTGGATAGCAGCAAAGGTGGTGTATGATCAGCACCAGGACGATCGTGATTGGACCGGATCTCGAGGACTGCACTCCATTCAACTGACACGCTTCATTAGTAATCCGGAACCGCGCGTCTAGCGGTAATCTTCGTGGCCTTCTACCTCAGCTAGATCTTGGGATCACCATGTTAGAGGAAAAACTTTTTGTTTTATCTCTACGTGGACCAACAGTGGTATTAGAGCGATAGCTTCTGGTTTTAGGATCGAGATCTCGCATATGTGATATGCGGTTCGCTGTAGATTGGATCTACATGCTGTTATGGTGGTCGATCTATGAGATAGATTGATTTTGTACGAGGTTGATTGGATCAACTGTACTCGGGGAATGGTAGATCTGATTTCCGTGATCATAATGCTAAGGTCGTGGAACGACATACCCCTACTGGTCGGTTTTCGCCATTGGGGTAGACTGTGACACGTAAACCCCCGAGGGGCGCTGCCCCTTCGATCCCTTCCCGCTATCTGGCTAGAGGGATCTCTGGCCTTGCCCTGTCCTAGCATATTAGATGTTGTTGCGAGTTTCACAACGCCGGTAGATAGCGTATCTATGCATAACTTGTTTTGCAGGAAGTTGTGAATGGTATGGTTCATGTGTGTGTGATGTATGTTTGTAATCCATACGTGATCTGCGAATCACGGTTTTGTTAGCCGGCTGGAGCCTAGGTGCTATCATTTTATTGTATAACGACATGCGTGTCGGATTCTCTATGTAATTTACTTTACTAAGGTAGTGTAGCTATTTGGAGAACCCGGATGGCATGCAAGTCGATGTACATGTCGGCGACATGGGGTAAGACGGAAAGTGACAAGAGTTGGCACGAGTTGGATTACAGGCTTTATGGAGATGGACATCACCATGAAGAGAGCCATACCATTTCACATTATAATTACTTTATTATGTGTTATTGATATGTCTCTATTTTACCTCTATTAGATATCGGTAAAATTTAAATCCCTCAAAGAAGGTCTAGTCGGTTTTCCCGTCAGTGTTTGCACCATCACAAGTCGGACATTTTTGGTAGTGGGCTCATAAAATTGAGGTGCTTCCAATTCTTTTCAATTCGGTGGGTTCGAGTCGGACTCTTACTGTGGAAACACTCGGTAAGCTAGACGGGTCTATCACAACGGTTGTGGGACTCGGGGAAAAGTCAGACGGGAGCCGAGGCATGTGATGCCACCCGACCAACATGAGTCATATGAGATGCGATTGATAAGGAGTTGTCTACCTAGATCACTTGATGGCTAGCGGTGATGCTAAAGCTCACTAGCCGGCTTGCTTATTTAGGATCCTGAATCACTAAGCAACCATCGGAGGGGTGTTGGTTCTAGTGGGAGCATAAAATATTAAAGTGTTTAATATGCTTGCTCTTTTATGAATACATGTCTTAAGTGTTTTGCATATCTCTGTTGTAGATCATGGCACCAAGTAACAGTCCCTCTCAGATATCCGGTTTTGCTTTGAGAACTATTCTTGAGAAAGATAAACTGAACGACACTAATTTTGCCAACTAGTATCGAAATCTGAGAATTGTTCTCAAACAAGAAAAGAAGGACCTTGTCCTAGACAACCCACTTCCAGATGAGCTGAATGAGAATGCGACTGTCGCTGCCACCAATGCCTACCGTCGGACTAAGGATGACTCCATGGATATTAGTTGTCTTATGCTTGCTCACATGGAACCGGACTTGCAAAAGCAGTTCGAGAATGTTGAGGCCTACGATATGATCGAAAGCATCAAAAGTATGTTCTAGGCTCAGTCTAAGACTGAGAGGTATCAAGTCTCTTAGGATTTGCTGAGTTGCAAGCTTAAGCATGACGATCCATTGAGTCCGCATGTGATCAAAATGGTTGGTTACATGCAGTCTCTGGAGAGGCTTGGCTACCCCATTAGAGGAGACTTTGCTACAGATATAATTTTGAACTCTCTTCCTAGTGCATATGGTCATTTCATATCGAACTACCACATTCATGGTATGGATAAGAAGCTCACTGAATTGCATGGGATGCTCAAGCAGGCAGAGGAGGATCTCAAGAAGGGCGTCAGTCAAGTGTTGATGGTGCAGAATAAGCCTATTTCAAGAAGAGTTCTTAGACTAAGAAGAATGATAAGTCGGGAGGAAAGCAGGCTCAGGACCCGGTCCCAAGCGCTTCCTCAGGGACTAAGCCATCTCCTTCAGTCAGATCCACTTGCTTCTACTACAAGGCATATGGTCACTGGAAGAGGAACTACATCAAGTATTTGTCCGACAATGCCGAGAGTGGACGTATGACTTCCGACTCAGGTACACTTGTTTGCAATGTTATTCTTGGGTATATGATACCAGATCAGTTATCACATCTGCAACTCGTTGCAGGGACTGGTAAGAACTAGGAGCATAGCAAGAGGCGAGGTTGATATTCGAGTTAGCAACAAAGCGAGAGTCGCTGCATTGGAACTCAGCACGATGCAACTTCATTTACCTTCCGGATTCATTATGGAACTGAATAATTATTATTATGTTCCAGTGCTCAGTCAAAACATTATTTCTACTTCATGTTTAATGAGGCAAGGCTATGAGTCGAATATCAAGAATAATGGTTGTTCTTTATATTTGAATGATATGTTTCAGGGCTTTGCACCCGTCCAGGACGGGTTATTTATTTTGAATCTTGATGGTGAGTCGGTTTATAACATAAATGTTAAAAGGTTGAAACCAAATTATCTGAATATGACTTATTTTTGGCACAGTGGGCTTGGTCATATAAGTTGGAAACTCATGAAGAAGCTCCATGATGATGGACTCCTAACTTCGTTCGACTTGGAGTCGTTCAAGACATGCGAATCTTGCCTACTCGGCAAAATGACCAAGACACCTTTTGCAAAGAGTTGTGAAAGGGTGTCTGACTTTTTGGGACTAGTACATCGTGATGTATGTGGACCAATGAGCACGACAGCCAGAGGTGGTTATGAGTACTTCATTACCTTCACTAATGATTTGAGTAGGTATGGATATATCTACTTGATGAAACATAAATCGGAGGCCTTTGAAAAGTTCAAAGAATTCCAGAATGAAGTACAAAATCAACTCGGCAAGAGAATAAAGTTTCTTTGGTCGGACCGAGGAGGCGAGTACATGAGCCATGAGTTTCATGACCATCTGAAAGGTTGTGGAATAGTTCTCCAGCTTACTCCACCGGGATCACCGTAGAGGAACAGTGTATCGGAAAGGCGGAATCAGACCTTGTTGGACATGGTACGATCAATGATGAGTCGGACAGATCTGCCTTTATCATTTTGAGGTTATTGTCTAGAAACAGCGGTGTTTAGACTAAACAGAGTACCATCAAAGTTGGTAGAGAAGAATCCGCATGAGATGTGGATAGGCAAAAGCTGAGCTTGTATTTTCTTAAGATTTGGGGTTGTGAAGCATTTGTCAAGCGACTTCAGTCGGACAAGCTTACGACCAATTCGGATAAGTGTATTTTCGTGGGGTATCTGAGGGAAACCTTGGGTTACTACTTCTACAACCGAGAAGAGGGCAAAGTGTTTGTCTCTTGGAATAGTGTCTTCCTTGAGAAAGAGTTTCTCAGTCGGGGAGTAAGTGGGAGCACAGTGCAGCTTGAAGAAATTCGAGAGGAACCGGCTAGTAGAGAGTCGGCAAAAACCTTGGAGGTTGAGTTGGTCATGGTAGCTAAGCCGGTAGCAGCACCTGTACTACGAAGATTGGCGGGATTACGAAGTGTTCGTGATGTATTACTCTTATACAGTGATGAGGCGGAAAATTATTCAGAAGTGATGGTGGGATCTGATTCCGAGTTATGGCTTGGAGCCATGAGATCCGAGTTAAAATCCATGGATGAAAATCAAGTTTGGAACTTGGTTGATCTACCAGATGGTGCAAGACCCGTCAAGTGCAAATGGGTCTTTCAAAATAAAACTGATATGGATGTAAATGTGTCCGTCTATAAAGCATGTCTTGTCGCGAAGGGGTTCCAACAAGTTCAAGGAGTTTACTACGACGAGACCTTCTTGCCTAGAGCGATGCTTAAATCAGGTTGGATCATGTTAGCTATAGCAGCTTATTCGACTATGAGATATGGCAGATGGATGTCAAAACTTCTTTCCTTAACGGAAATTTAACCGAGGACGTGTATATGATACAGCCCAAGGGTTTTGTCGATCCGGCTAATGCTGACAAAGTGTGCAAACTTCAAAAATCCATTTATGGGTTGAAGCAAGCATCTCGGAGTTGGAATATTCGCTTTGATGAGGTAATCAAATCATTTGGCCTCATCAAGAGTGATCATGGTTCTTGTTTATACAAGAAGTTTAGTGGGAGCAAAGTAAAATTTCTAGTCTTATATGTGGATGACATATTACTAATTGGAAATGATGTCCAGATGTTGCAAGAAACCAAGGAATCATTGGAAAGGAGTTTCTCAATGAAAGACTTGGGCGAGGCAACATATATTCTCGTAATCCGGATCTATAGAGATAGATCAAGGAGGCTCATTGGATTGAGTCGGAGTACTTATTTGGAAAAAGTGTTGAAGAAATTCAACATGGAATCGTCTAAGAAGGGGTTCTTACCGATGTCCCATGGTGTAAAACTTAGCAAGACTCAGTGTCCTTTGATGACTGATGAGCGAAGTCAGATGAGTACGATTCCATATGCTTCTGCAGTCGGATCCATCATGTATGCCATGATTTCTACTAGGCCGGATGTTTCATATGCTCTAAGTGTTTTGAGCAGAGACTAGGCTGATCCTGGAGAAATCCATTGGACAGCGGCTAAAAATATCCTAAAGTACTTGAGGACTAAGGATATGTTCTTGGTTTATGGAGGTGAAGATGAACTTAGTGTAAAGGGTTACATGGAAGCGAGTTATTTTACCAACTCTAATGATTCTCGTTCGCAATCCGGATATGTGTCTGTATCTACAAGATTAACTAAGGGGTTGTGAGCTGGAAGAGTTCCAAGCAAGAAACTGTGTCTGTATCTACAATGGAGGCTGAGTATATTGCCGCCTCAGAGGCAGCAAAGGAACTTGTTTGGATGAGGAATTTCCTCATGGATCTTGTGTGGTTCAGGGCTCGTCCAATCCGTTAGACATGTATTGTGACAACAATGGTGCTAGTGCACAAGCCAAGGAACCTAGACAACACCAGAAGAACAAGCACATACTCATGCGATACCACCTGATTCGCCAGTTCGTGGATCAGGGTGATATCAGTTATAAAAGGTACACACTGATGCAAATATTGCGGATCTGTTGACAAAGCTGTTACCACATCCAAAGCATGAGGCACACCTAAGATCCATGGGCATTAGATGCCTAGACATGTGATGTCAGAAGATTGACTCTAGTGCAAGTGGGAGACTGTTGGGAATATGCCCTCGAGGCAATCATGTATGATGATATTTCCCATTGTGTTCATAAAGATATTAAGTTATCCTTGTATAAACATCTGATGTATATCATTGAATATGTGATTTGGTTGTGGAACTATACATTCATGTTGTTTGTACTAAATATCCTGGGTCATCGAGGTTATGCTAGACACATCCCTTAGACCAATGTGAAAGTCGGCTGATGACTCGGTTCCACTTGTCATGGGCATGGAGATGCTATTCCGACTTACACAATTTGACTAAAGAGTTTAGCGAGTCGGATTGACCCATATTGAGGTACAATGAACAAGTTTTAATTTGTATATCTTAATCAATGTAATCCTTACACCTAAGGTTGTTGATGATCACCGACTTAGGTTCTGTCAAACATTGATCCATAACTGGGCAGTCATAAAGGGAGAGTTCGAATCGACTGAGAATCAAGCTGCGTGATGTGAATAACCAAGATGGGATTTTCCCCTCTAGTTCGAGAGATATTCTCTAGGCCCTCTCGGATGATATGATTCTAAATGCATGGCCATGCACGACTTGGTTAAGTGTTAACTGAGGTGATCGACTAAGAGTTAGTCAGATGAATCACTTATCTTGGATCGAGAAGAGAGTCAGACTATTTAAGGGATGACAAAAATATTCGCCTATAGTCTGACAAGGTATATCATGAGGCAAAAGGGACTCGGACGCAAGTCGCATTAGAAAGGCAAGTCGTCATGACTCTTTGGTACTTGGGAGTCAGCATGTTCTACTAGGAGCCGCTACCGACTGATCAATTGAGAGTCGGACTCCAATCATGTTCAAGTATCCATGAGCCTGTAGGGTCACACACTTAAGAGCGGGAGCAAGTTCGGATTGGATCTGAACCGGAAATTTGGTTGGGTTGGACCCAAGTCGAATTTGGACTGAGTCAGTGAGTCGGACTCACGGTGACTAATATGGGCTTTAGTAAATGGGGCATGAGTGAGTGGAGCACATGTTTAGTCCATATATATAGTGGGGCATAGAAACCCAGGAGGGTTGATCGGTTAGGTCATTCCATGCGTTGGAAACCCTAGCTCGACAACATTTTAGCCGTCGTATCGAACCTAGCAGTTCGCCGCCGGTGCTCCCTCTTGTATGTGTGGATAATAGCAGAGGTGTTGTACGATCAGCACTAGGACGATCGTGATTGGATCGGATCTCGAGGACTGTACTGCATTCAACTGACGCGCTTCATTAGTAATCTACAACCACACGTCTAGTGGTAATATTCGTGGTCTTCTACCTGTGCTAGATCTTGGGATCACCACGTTAGAGGAAACTTCTTGTTTTATCTCTACGTCGCCCAACAGTTATTACCCAATATGAAGGTAGTAATAACATGTGCAAGTTACTAGTCTAAGTTAGTATTTAGCACTATGATGACCATCCTAAATCAGAACAGAGGTGTACTAGAATACTAGTACTACGTACTATATGCCTTACAGACACCTTTTCATAAGTTGTTCACCAGTCGTGTCGGCTCTCACTAGTCAGACGAATAAAGCTAGTAACACTTGTTGATCAAGGCCGGAGGAGGGGTTCACCGAAGATGGTGGTGGCCGGAGGGGGTCTATGGAGGAGTGCTAGGCCAAAGGTGGGTGGAGGAGGGAGGCCGCAGGAGGTGGTGGACGGAGGAGGAGGCCATCGGAGGTGGTGGACAGAAGAGGCCGCCAAAGGAGGTGGAGGAGGAGGACGATAGAGGAGGGGGGTTGCCGAAGGAGGAGGAGGTGGTCGCCAGAGGTGGTGGAGGAGAGGAGAAGGGGAGGCATGAGGAGAAGGGAGAAGGGGAGGCATGAGGAGAAGGGAGAAGGGGAGGACAAGGAAAGTGGAGAAGGTGGAGGGAGGAGAATGGGAGGAGAAGGGGAGAATTAGAGAATGGGAGGAGAAGGAGAGTGGAGGAGGAGGTAGGAGGGAGGAGGGAGGAGGGAGAATGGGAGAAGTGGAGGATAAAGAGAGGAGAAGTGGAGGAAGAAGAAGTGTGGAGGATAAAAGAGAGGAAGAAGGGCGCCGACAGGATTCAAAAATTGAATCCCGCCCAACAGTTCGGTAGCACATATTGGAGATATGCACCACAAAAGTGTCTCCCTCTTTTTTATTTTTTGTAGTAAAAAATCGTCTTTTTACCATAACTTTTTACTCTATTCAGATTTTTGGAATCTATAAAATCTAGAACAACCTTTGATGGATGAAACAGGAATGAAAATTTCTAGATGATCGTTTTGATGGGTAAAACATTTTTTTCTGACATCTTATGCAAAAGTTATGGTTGTTTTACCGTGCCATGACCTTTTTGCAGAATACATCGAAATTCATGTTTTTCAATTTTCCCAACAACTATACCCTAAAATATAACTACATCTCAAAGGAATTATTTTTTGAAGAGTTTATCATTTTCATTTATTTTTGACAAAACTTAAAAGACGATCCACATGGGGTCTCTTTTCCACTTTATGTGGTGCATATGTCTATGTGCGCCACATAATTGTCTCCCCTTAGTTGGTTCTGCATCCCATCAAATTTCTATGGCACATATGTCTATATGCGCCACAAAATCATCACTTTTTGTGGAACACGGAAAAATATGCGCCACAGAAAGTTGGTCGCCCAACCCTGGTGGCAGGTCTCACATTATTTATGTGGCCAATGGGTTTTTGTATGCGCCACAGAATTCTGAAGTTTCTGTGGCGACTTGACCTACCGTGTGCCACTCGATTTTAACTGTGGCGCATGGCATGAAATATGCGCCTTAGAAAGTGTTTCTATTTATACTTGTTTTCCTAGTAGTGTTAGTTGTCATTTTAGAGGTAGATGGGAGCATATTTTTGTAGTAAACAACCAACTACCATGAAAGAATATTTTCAATGTTCCGAGTGACAACAAGATTGCTCCTTTACGTAAAGAAAGTGCAAAGAATATGGATTTGAATGCCACAAGCCAAGGTTTTAAACATATAGATAGTGGACTAATATGTTGTACGGATGATTCCTATGTTTTATGAGTTTTAAAACTTCCTATCTAACTCTACTCACTTGAATCATTTTATGTAGAATTATCAAAATTAGGTAAAATTTGAACTACATATAAATTTTAGGTTTCTTTGAAAGTTTTAAGAAAAATATTTTAGAGGTACCCATCAGGCGGTCAATTAATATATCAAAAGCCACCGCGAGTTTTGATAACAAGTTCAAACTTCTTGCTAATATTTTGCATCTTGACAATTTAATAAAATTAGGTCAAACTTGAACTACAAGTAGGCATGATATACTGGTCTTGAATTAAATGTGTTTCAGAGGTAATTAATGAAAAACAGGAGGTGGTAACTTAGCAAGTTACCATAAGATCACACATACCAAGACTAGATTCGATAACCAAATTAATTAGGCTTTGCGTGACACTATACACATGTTATTACCTAATATGAAAGTAGTAATAACATGTGCAAGTTACTAATCTAAGTTAGTATTTAGCACTATGATGACCATCTTAAATAAGAACAGAGGTGTACTAGAATATCAGTACTACTTACTATATTCCTAACAGACACCTTTTCGTAAGCTGTTCACCACTCGTGTCGGCTCTCACTAGTAAGACGGATAAAGCTAGTAACACTTGTTGATTTGGTACCGTATCGTCGATCTTCTTCCATGACTGATAGATAATAAATTCTTCCGCCACTTCTAGGCACGTGCTTTCGCAGAGCTATAACCAGTAGTTCAGACGTCTACTCGCGCGACTCTCGAGAAATTGTGACCGTCCGTCTAAAATGAACGGGAAGGATTAGACAATGGATTTTATTTTCGTTGATGGTTGATTTTTTCGAGAGATGGTTGATTTGGGGTCCGTGAATGGGGGCATAAAGGCCAACAAGAGGAAATTGGCGGTATCGCAGGCAAGTTTATTTGGGGTGGCAGCATGTGGGTGTACAGATAGTAATGGTAGCCCATTTTATGAGAATTTTTGTTATTGTACTACTACAAGAGTTCGAGAGAATTCTAGTTTTGGTTTCTTACCCGTGGAAGTAGTACAGTACTTGTTCTGAATGCGCCTACACACGATGATGAATATAGAAGATCCAAGGATTATTCACGTTCAGCAAGAGGTGCTCCAAGTATACTCCAGACCATTCATTTAACAGGACAGTACAACACCATGGCATGATAGGCTAGCTACGCTGTAGTGAAGGCCAGATCTACTCCAGTCGATATGATTTCAATCAATTTATTCCACTCCTAGTATTTTCCTTTTCTCTCTATCCTCTTCCTATCCATCCGCCGCCATGCCGCTTTCATATCATCTCTAGATCCCAGTTTAGTAGGCACAGTGGATTTAGCAGAGAGAAAGAAGGCACACTTGGTTTTATTTCATCCTGTATTTCTCCTTGCCACGATCTCCATCCTCACTTCACCTCCAACATCTCGGCGAAGGACATTCCCACTCGCACACCAATACAGCCGCCCGCCAATGCCGCCATGCCGCTTTAGGATCAGCTCCGATGCCTAGTTTGATAGACTGTTTTCCATCTCAGCCTGCCAGCTGTCGCTCGCTCTCTCCTCCAAAACCCTAATCAAAACAAAATGCCATCATCCTCCACCTGCTCGAGATATTCCTCGCTATGTTCCAATCGATCGATGACAGTGACACTTCTAGGGTGTTTTCCTATAGGCCCCTTGAAGAAATCTTAGCCAGATGCGGCATTATCACCGCTGCGAGCCTCGTTGCCTACAGCAAATGTTATCTTTACTCAGCAACACATAGTGCATCCCTAGCGAAATCTCATCCGTTTGGTCTCCCCTGTGTTTTTCACTCTCACCCAACTGATCTACCGCTAGAGTACAATTTCTTATACCTCGAAAATCGCAAGAAGAAGTTCTACAAGGGCAGCTACTATCGTAGCAGGGGCAAGCAGAAGTCACAGTAGAAGTTCAGCTGGACCCTGTGCGAGTTGGCTCCACTGGACAGTTCCTTCTCTGATGTTGTGATGCCAGACTATGAGGGTAAGAAGTGGGCAAGCGGGAATGGAGCTTGGATCATCACTATTGGCATCACCTGGAGCAGGGAGCTTGTAAATGTATTCACTTGTCGCTAGATTCATCTAGCAGCAATCTTTGACTTTGAGGCTACCTCCGAGGTACTTAAGTTTGTGGCCGCTGGTCAGCCAACTAATCTACTGAAGATAGCCATTTTCCGAGTTCCCGCAGCTGCTAGGAACTATAAGGATTTCTCTGTCCTGACCATCTTCAACATTGTAATTTCCTTCCTTGATGGTCCTCATGGTATGTGTATGGTTCTTGCAAACCAGTTCAGCATGTTCAGGTACCGTTATTCAATTATCTACAAGGGAGTTATCTATGTCGTAACTCAGATTGGCAATGTTTATGCATGGTATCCTCGGGCATGGAGTAAAATTTCCATCCTTAGATTTTTTATCTTCATCATTCAAATTTTTCTAAACTGACCTCTGAATGTGTTGCAAGGTCCTATGGGTCTTTCGGGGCCACCCGATTTTGATGGTAATCATGAGTATGGTCCTGATCTGTGGTGGTTAGCAAGATCTCCTAATGGTGGTAGCCTTATTCTAATCAATACTGAGGGTGTTAGTGATAGACAGTATGATAGTATGTATGGTGATCATCATGTCGCTGATAATGTAGCTTATCATCATGGCCATACTATTCACACCTATTCTACTGGATTTTGCTGTCATGTTTTCTCTATTGACACTAGTAGGTTACTTCCACCCAGGCAATGGCGGAGGGTTTTTAACCTTGGATAATTTTCTATCTTCCTTAGATTGAACTATCCGATTACTATTCCAGTTGGCACGGTAGGACTTGGACCTAGAGATCTAACGAAGAGCAGCTGTGTATACACCTTGTTGCATGCAGTTAGCCTCCATGGATTTAATTCGCATCCTGAAATGTGCCACTTTTGTATGAATGCTCAAGACACTGATGTTGGTTTCTCAACAAACATTGGATGGAATTGGCGCAGACTTCATTGTGGTTCGTCCCAAACTTGTCCAACGCGAAGGATTGGAACTTGCATAATTAACAGTTCAAGGAACAGGGACTAAACGTAGCAATCATATGGAATAGGCATTTGCGTATCTTGAATTATTTCCTTTGCCTCATTTGAATTGCATGCCCATGAGCCGTTAACTTGCTGTACTCAAACACCCATTTTGCCGCAATGTAAGTGCAAGGCCTGTAATTTGATCAAACTCCTTTTGTATGCAAGTCATAGCTTTCATCAGTGCATGTCGATTATTGCAACTCGTTGCGCCCGCACCCCTTTATTATTTACTGCACTTTCGAGATCTCAAAATATGTGAAACAAATCATGAATATTGGCTATGTTGTATCTCGTGCATCTATAATACTCACTCTCGTATTATGATCTTATGTGACCTTTGTAAAAAAGAAAAAACCTAATCGAAGGATAGATTGTCTTCATTTGTTAATTTTGTGGAGGCTAGACCATGTAATATTTTGGGCTGGAAATTTACAGAAGAACTATATACAATATGTTTATGATTTATTTCACATTTTATGAAAAACTTAGAAGTGTGACATGCAACAACTAGTTGCGGGTTCAACTAGTCATAAATTATAATTTCCGTCGTGGACATCTCTAGTGGCAAGTGGGGCCGACCTAAACTGGGCCCGCCTATTAGTGATTCAGAGCCACATAAAGTCATGCACGTTAAATCTTGTGTTCGTGCACGTAGTACACGTCTCTCATTTTGATGTGCGGTTGCATGCTATACACGTGTAATTCCATGTATATATGAACATATCAACATGTAAAAATTACCACGGACACAAACGTATGTGCATTGTATTCGGTTTATATATTTTCGGTGCTATACTACGACTTCTGCATGTAGGGAAACAAGGTAAAAGTACACATGTCCATGTCGTGGCTACTACTACTAGTAGTAGTTCGTCCTCCTAATTTCCGTTGAAAATACTATGTTGGAATGAAAGCTGTAAAAACAAAACCCTCTGGTCAAACTTATGTGACTAGACCATACTGCACCTCTGATACATAGGAGTAGCTTCGTGGCATGCTAGTCTAAAATACAGTGAAGTCTAGGCAGTGGTGTCAACCTCGATGCTGCTGTTGACAGAGCAATCAAGTAAAATATCCCTCCTCTCGTTTTTTTATTTGCCTCTCCATCTTCTTCCCCAGTCCCCACTCCCCACTCCACCTACGCTCTCTATTCTCACAAGTTCCTTGCATAATGCTCTCCCCCTCCTCCAGAAAACCTCAGTCGCACTTGCATCTGTGTACTCCGCCTAAATCCATCCGGTCCTGATGGCCAATTATAAGTTCAACGGGTGATGCAAGTGGGTTCAACTCAGCCCAGAAGATATCGATCTTATCATTCAGCGTCTAGACATTTCCAGCACCGTTAGGCTAACCGCATGCTGCAAGATGCTATACGATTGTATCAGCAACAACGAAGGTACTAAATGGACTTTGCACCATTGGAGTGAACCCTGCCTACTGATGCCTCAGCCTACTCATTGGTTTCTTCAAGAACTCTGACGAGATGATGGAAATTCATGTCACACAGTGTTTGACATGGTGTCCCTCGACCATCCTTGGTGCACAGCAATCCTGCCATTCATACACGACAAATTCTGGGTGGGCATGAGCAGCGACTGGCTCGCCGCTATGGACCCGGGTAGGGTCTGAAGCCTAACGAACATCTACACATATTGAGTAATCAACCTTCCATCGGCGAATACTTGTCGCATTCACGGCGTCTTATTTCCATTATATCAAATATATAATAGCTTATGATACTAGCCAGCTAGGGTTCCCACAGTTACCTGTACCCATTTCAATACTCATCAAAATTTTGTTTTTGGCGAATCCGTAGGTATGGATAAAAGTAGGAAAAGTTGTGGGATGGATGTCTTGACATGTTGAAGATCGTAATTTGCAGAGTGCCCACAAAAGCTGGGGGGTTACATAGACTACAAGCTCCTCGTGTTGTTCGATAGTGAAATCGCCTACCTGGAAGGCGGTAGAGAAGTTTGGAGATGTCTGTACTATTCATGTCATGGAAGACGACAGTACCATGATGCCATTGAACACGGTGACCTCATTTTTGCGGTCGCAAGTGAAGGATGCACCTACTGCGGGGATCCCACATTGGAAGGTAATTCTAGTTTCATGATACATTGTGCGTGATTTAGTGAAGTTGTTCTTTAACTACCTTGTTTATGTTTTACAATTCATATGACTGAATGAGCACACACTTTATGTCCTAAAATATAAATGAAACATTGCTACTAATGAATTAGTACCAGTAATAAGTCTTTCAAAAAATATAGTGTATGACGGCGTCCCTGCACTAGTAAGTTCGTTCATTGTCAGAATATGAAAGGTGTTAACTAGCATCTCAAATGTGAGGGCAAAACACTAAAGCCGGTTTTCTTGATTTGTTTGTACTTTTAGGCCCTCCTTAGATTGTATGAATCACATAGGATTTTTGTAGGACACCAATCTTTTCTTTTGGATCCACGTAAGATTTTTGTAGGATTTGGATCCTTGAGTTTTTTCTATAAATGTTGTTTGATTCAAAAGAGTATAATCCTTAGGAATTCCTTCAAAAGAATTCCTCCAACCTATTTGTACAATTTCTTCGGATTTCCTATGCAAACAAACGCTAGACTTGATCCAAAATCATGTAGGTATCTAATACTATAGGATTCAAGTGGACATGCCTCTATATCAATAAAAAATTGGCATTTCCAGCATTTTTTCTCATTCATGTGTTCATGCGATTGAAAGAGTCCCTCATTTTTTATATAACTGAATGATCGGTCCTTCTTTTAAAACTACAACTGCTAGGAAAGTAAGATATGGAAGAAATCCAAATATTCAGAATAACAGAATAAGAAAAATCAATTACTAATCAGGATTTTCCTAGTCACATTGTTAGCACGAACAATGAAGAATGCTGGTGTTAGAATATGTATGCTAGTATCACACTTTTTATCTCCAATTCAGATGTTCAGGAAACAAGGATCTGCCATTTGTAATCCCAACACTTATTCTAAATGATCGGCTAAGCATGTGGTTCCTCGCTCGATCGGCTAACGGGGGATGCTTGATGATCATAATTACGACGTATGGAATGGGGGTTGCCCATGGAGAAGAGGCTAAAGTCATTCCTCATGCTCAAAATGGGACTAACCTACGCCTATATCCAGCCGCTCATGTCTACTTTTTGAACACGATCCTAGCTATGTTATACCTCCAGAGGTCATCATTTGGAGGTAGGTTAACAGTCTAGGCGAGACATCTCTGTTTCTCAGTCTCGATTATCCAATAATTGACAAGATGATGAAGAAACGCGGATGCCAGGATCTTGATGGCACATTGTTCCCATTCATGAGGAAAAACTATATGTACACAACATACAGGAGGTTTCATGGAATACAATTCTCACAGATTATACGCTACAACCTCCAGGCCAACTGAAGGTGAGCCTGTGGTAATTATAAGTCTTCCTAAAGATGGTTGTAATAGTATGCAACAAGTGGCAATTTGGTTTAGGCCTAGTTTAGGTGTGTTAGGTTCGTTGTTCCGTCCCTAGACTGAGTTGTGGATCGTTTTAGTATATCGTTGTGTCATCTTTTTTGTGCCATGGTTCAACAGTTGACTGTTAGTACACTGGTTTTATTGACTAGTTTGAATCAGTTTATATGATCCATGCCATGCTTTCGTAATTAGTATTGCCTTCCACGTTATAATCCATGTAGTGGTTCTTATATCATAGCATCATTTATGTACTATATTTATCAGTACTGTTACTATGCAGCTTTGTGTTTACAAAGGAATATTCCTTCTAGACAGGAAAGGTATGTCACCACGGCCAGGAAACAGGCCTTAACTGGGCCTTAATTAATCTAGGATCGGTACGGCAAAGCAGACTGAGTCGTCCTAGGATGATAGCCGCAAAAAAAATTATGCACATTTTCTAGAAAATATTGTTTATGCAGACCGTCCTACAAACAAAATTTATGGAGACCCCATATTGTCACTAATACATGGCATACTTTTGGCGTGGGGCTGAAACATTTTTGCACTACCGTTAAATTAATTCTTCAATATGTATCCTCGCTCACCTTCCATAGTCAACCACCCCCACTAGGGGAACCCCCAAATCAAATCCCCTACCCCCCTACCACCACACACACACCACTCCTTGTACCAAGCGCCACCATCACTGCCATGTCGACCCCCTTCGGCGGCTCGAAAGCGCTCCGATGTGGCGATCCCGAGCTCCATCCTAATCAAGGGCATTGTGTTATGTCGATGAATGCCGGCATGTCATCACGAGACTGCAAGTATGGCAGGTTAGCCCTCATGGCTACCGTGGAAGGGCCCCGTCCTACAAGGTCGTCGGATGACCTAGAGAAAGATCTAGAGGCTATCCACAGCATCCAGTCGCGTGACTTGCTCGTTGAAGTGTGTGCGCCCTTAGTGGATTTTATGGTTACATTCCGGAGGGAAACTTAACGTTGTCTTGTGTTCAAGGAATCTCCCGTTCTCTGCCTAGGTGTGTGGGTTAGCTTCGCATGGTGGCACACAGGTTGGGGTGCCTGGGAGTGCTCTGAGTTACCCTTTTTGACGAAGATAACCTTCGAGGCCCTACCACGATGGACTTGGGGCTGCAAGAAAGCGAAGGATCCTCTAAATGGCCTCGACGGTGAGCTAGTAAAGATCTTTCCTCTGAGTGACAGCTGGTGTCTATCAGTGGTTGCATGGTTGAAGGAACCTTCACACGTGTCGAAGGTCCTCTTTTTTAATTTTTCGGTGCATGAATCGAAAATGTACGATGGCATGCTATAGTCGCCATTTGAGAGGGCACGACCTATGTTCAAGCATCGCGTGCTCGTGCATGTTAAACACGTGCTCCGTGACAATAATCACAATTGCAGATGTTTGCCTAACATCTTCCCTACGTCGCTTGGAAGGATGGGCGGCGCAAGATCTGCTCCTATTCGTGATGGTGGCCACAGCTTCTATGGCTCAATGGGTCGTTCTGGGGATAGATTCTGCATAATTTCAAGTAAGGCGTTTGGTACTTCATTTGGTACTGAATCTTCTCTAGTGTATGTGAAATGAACAAGTCAGGCTCTGATGTGCTGACATTATACTATGATGTGCTAGTGTACAAACTGGTTGTATTATTGTGTTCAAAACTGTGAACCAAATGTATGAATTCTTTGGCTTTTTGCATGCTGACAATATCACATGTTGGCGCTAACTGCGGCATGTATTAATTTTATCGAAGCATACAACTTGAGTGATCAGTATAAGCTGGTGCTTACCCGAGCTGTCTGAAGCTAGGAAAGTCAAGGCCACTGTGTCTCTATCACCTATAGTTTAAAAGGCATGATACATGGTTTTGAATACATCAAATCGATTGAGTAGATTCAAAGTCACCCAAACAATCTCGAAATATAACCTTTACTAAAAAGATGATCACGTGCGGTAAGAATTGATATGGCACAATTTTATGCCAATCAGTCAAACTTCCTCCAGTACTTTCCATGTTCGAATCCTACGCTTCCAAGGTTCTTTGCTAGCTTGGTCATATCAAGTCTTACAATATCGATCAATTTTCTCCATTTTCAACTTCATTCTTTTGGATGCGGCATAGTTACAGCCAAGTCAGGTGGACCATCGACCTTCAGTACAATGTATTTTTACTACTCAGCATATGGGAATGAATTTTTCAAACCCACTTCAAACAAAAAAATTCCAAAATCTTGTTTCAAAAAAATCTTCCCTTAATTATCCTTTGGTGGTGAGCAGAGCTGCCAAGCCCTGGTACATTTTACTAATTACATCGAATTTTCACTAAGGAGCTGACAAAATTATTGCACATTCGACCCAAGTCTTGGCTCAAAACATTGCAAATTTAGCCTGCCAATTCGGGTGGACTACGGACCCATGACATATTGAGTACATTGAATTTTTAGTGAGAAGCTCATTAGAAAATAGTATATTCGACCCAACTCTGGCCCAAAATCTCACTAATTTATCCTTTCGATGTCAGGTAGATTGTGGGCCGCCAACCCTCGACACATTGTTACTTTTACAAAAGCATGAAGCATACTGAAGAAGTTTCGCTAAGGAGCCCACGATAATAAGTCGATTGGTTCACAAGATTGGACCCAAATTATTTTTTGTATCGCCAAAAATATTCTTAATTTAGCATTTTTTGTGTGCCATTCTGATAAAGTATAGTGTAAGGTTTTCCTACCCAAGTTTTAATATACAAACCATGTAGAACTTTTTATGGCAATTCTTCACGATCACTGCCTTTTCATTTTAAGTGATGTCAACATTTCTAAACCTAATCTTTTAGGAGTAGAATAATTGGTTTTGACATAGTGGAAGCACATGTTGTTGACATTTGTTGAAGTCTTGTGTTCGATTCGAATCCTAGGTTTATCAATATATATAATCTCTTTCGTACTTGTACATTTTTTCTAACATACAAACGTTTCTTGCACATAGAAGGCTGACATCTGGGACACAACATGTAACATCCCAAAAATACTAAACTTGGATCATCAAACTCTAATCATCAAAATTAGGGTTAACAAAAACTTTTCTAAATAAAATTATGAATGCATGCATATGAGTATGCATTGAATTTGAAATTCTTTTGAACCACCTTGTTTGTGTGTTTCCTTGCTTGTAAAATGTTTCTTAGGTGAAATAAACATCATCTAAAACATTTCCCACACTTTTCCTAAAGACAAATAAATCAAAACCACTAAAATAAAGGAATGGTCATTTTGACCAATTTAACTCCCATGCCTACTTTGGCTGCCTCAAACTTTCAGAACCTAATAGAAACTTGAATGTACTCATAACAAAGTATCAAGGCCCACTTTGTAATCATCCAGAAACTTTCAAATGCATAGTTTAAATGACAATTCAAAATTGAATCTTTATCATATGGGAAAATCCCCCTTTTTCAAAAACCACTCAAACGAGCTCAACTTTCAAAACCCAAGCATCTGCAGACTCACCAGCACCAATCTAACACACCCACCAAAAATCTTTTCAAAATTCAAAACTTGATTTCATGCGGCCATTTCATCAAACACATTGCAGACACAAATCATCAAAATGCTAAACACTATAGTGAGCAGTGATTGAAGCCAAACTTGTGCCCTCTTTAGCTCACAACCATCTCAGTAGATCATCTAGTAAGTTAAACCAAGCACTAGCTTCACTGTAAGCTTGGCATTGCCATCAATGGTGAACAGCCGAGCACACCCATGCCACCCCAGTGGAGATAGAAAGGTAGGAGGAGAAACAAGCCTAGCCAGCATGTCTGGGAGGCAGCCCATCGTCCACTGCCACTCTCTGCCACCGCTCAAACCTTGCCAAAAACTGGACCACACGCACGGACCGCGCCCAGACCGCCAGCGACCATGCGGAGCGTGCGCCAGAGAGCCACCCTCGACCGAAGCCCACAGACCGCGCGCCGCCCTCGCTGCGTGCACACACAATCGCCACCGACCCAGGAGACCGCCAGACATCCCCGTTCGCCGCCCCATGCCTCACAGCCACCGCTCGCCGTCGAAGAAGCCGCCTCTGCCGCGCAGAGCATCACGTGTTCCAGACCAAGCCGCACCGCCCCACGCCTCGAAACCATGTCGTTGAGCATCGCCAGGGAACACCGCACCGTCCCCTACCTTCGCCCATGCCAATAGCTGCCTGTACCATCGCCCCCGACGAGATCACCGTGCGCCCCGTCGGTCCCCTCGCTCGACTATAAATAGAGGCCACCCCCAGTCGATTTCTTCACACCATTCTACTCCCCTCTCTTCACTGATCGTGCCACACCGTTCCCGGAGCAAGGCGAGCAGCACATCGCCAGAATTACACCGGAGCCCGCCGCCTCTGGAGAAGAAGGGCGCCATCGATTTCGTCCACCCCAGGAGCTGCCGCGACCACCCCTGAGTTCGCCGTTGTCGACTTCGTCGTTCGCCCGCCTCGCCGACCCTCGCCTGCACCCCGGTGAGCCCCCAGCAACCCCCACTGGCCGCGCTAGGTTTCTTTCTCGCCGGCGTTACTCAACGTTGACGATGACTCTCAGCCGTTGGATTAGAATCAGATCGAACGCACCACGTTGCCCCGTACCGCTTCGCACCCCCTGTCTCACTGACGAGTGGGGACACCCACTTAAGCAGCCTGCGGGAGCACTGCGCTTAGCAGGCCGGCCCGTTAACTTTTCCTGCGCAGCCCAGTTATTCAAATTAAACCTTTTCCATTTTATTTCAAACACACTTCTGTACCCAGTTTCAAAAATCAACCCAAGTCGATTCAGTGCATCAAATTGAACGAAACTAATTTTGTTAGAAAGGTCTGGGAATGCTGAATCCAAGCCCATTGGATTCAAGTCATTTGGATCTATCGATCATCCATGGTAAAAATAACAAGGCAGGAGCTTTTCTGCATTCAAACATTTTTCAACTTTAAACCATAATAGCTTTTGAGTTGATTCCAACTCTCAAAAATCACATTTAACCATACCTTTCAGAATATATAAAAATATATAGGTTTAGTTGCAGAAATAATGTTCAAGTAATAAAAGAATGCCCCATAGGCATTTCTAGTCACTTTAATTAATTCAAATAAAAGGGTAAAACCTTATTAAATTGTGACACCACTTTAAATCACATTACCATGAACTAGAATATGTGGTCATGACATGTGTCAACATGATCCCATGTTTGGTTTGGAGAATATTAAATCTTAAGTAGTTTTTCAATGAGTAGAAATTACTTTTCTAAAAATAAAAGGAATTAAACCAAGTTTTAATCTTGTAATGTTAGAGATGATGTTAGATCATCTATAGGACCCTTGTGTGTGATGATTGCAAGTAGTTAAGTATTGTTTGGTGATTGTGTACCTCTTATTTATTTATAGACGCTAGTACCGACCAAGGATACGAGGAGAAGGAGGATTCTACGAGGAAGAAGCCGAGGAAAACTTCAACCACTGCTCTGCACAAGGCAAGCCTAATACTACTAGTCAATGTGCAAGCTAACCGTTGCAAGATACTCTACTGATGCAACAAACCACTATTTGTTACATTGTCAACTATATGCCTTAAAGCATATATGATCATAACCACTTGATAAACCAATCCTAGTTTTTACTTACAAGCTTTATACTTTATTTCTTTATCAAAGCTCTTACTTAGAGTTTACTGGAATAAATGGTAGATACTAGAAGGATATGTGAAGGTTGCATAAAGAGCATAAAACTTGGCCTAAGCTAGATAATCTTGATGTCATCTTAAGGCATGAGATTAAACTTAGTTGAAACTCCACTAGTTTACCACCCCTCATTAGTGCTTACCCCCACTTGTAGATGCTAGTGCTAAGCATAAAACTTGATCAACTTTAGATGGGAATACTTGGTGGAAAAATGGTTATGAAAACCTTGGAATGATGGATCATTCTATTGAAATGTTTTGTACATGTGTTTCCAAACACCTGATGATTTTGGTGATGAAAATGTTGAGGCATGTGCCTTAGCCCTTTATAAAACTGATGGTTGTCTGGATGCGATACCATTCCATTTTTATCGTACAACCACAATACCCGAAGATTGGGTAGGGCTTGACTGGAAACTTATATACCTTAGTATTAGTTCCCTCACGGCCAAGGTCTGAGCTAAGGCTACCTTGTGAAGATTGTCCACCTGTGCAGTACCCAAGATGACAGTTGGTCATGGTTGGGAGGCCAAACTCACAGGAGAGGTGCTTATACCAGGGCATGTAATCGAAAGGTTAGGATTGATTATCCGCATACTGAGTATGGTGAATTCAGGATTTGTTCCTGACGGATGTATCGAATGTTGTGGTGAAAGTGTACAATCTCTGCAGAGTGTCAAACTATTCGAATAGCCGCGTCCGCGGTTATGGACAGTTGGAGTGGCCATACTATTCCCCCGTCAGACTTTTCAAAATGACTTGTGACATGAATTGAGACTTTGACTTGACCACAACAAGGTTGTGATATGAAATACAAGTTCCCACTTAGGTGTTATAAACTTTCAACTAGCATTCGTGGCTCCTAAACTTAGTAGAGATAAATGTGGATTTTTGCAAAACAACCCTAGAGCCTAGCGTCCTATTATCTAAAAACCCCCTTTTACTTGTTAGTATTAGTTTGCGAGTACTGAAAGAGTACTCATGGCTTTGTCCCTGGCTATTCCCATGGCCGGACTATGAAGAGGAGTACCTAGAGGATGGACCCCAGGAAGGTTACGACAACTAGGATCATCTCCCATCGTCAGCATTGCCTGTGACCCTGAAGATGGAGCTTCGCCCACGCTACCATTATTATTACGTATTCCGCTGCTGATGTTGTATTAAGAACTGGATCATGAGATCCCTATTTGTGTAAGAACTTATGTATCATTTGTAATGGATGATGTACTATGGTATCCAATTCTGTTATGTCTCGCAAAAATGGTAATCCTGGGATTGCGATGTATGGCATAACAGGCATCTGGGATTAAAAATCCGGGTGTTGACAAGTTGGTATCAGAGCCAGGTTGACCATAGAAGACCCTAGTTAGACTGGACGTTTGAATCAAAAACTTAGCTTCAAAACCAAAAAAAAGCAAATATTTACAAAAAAACTTATTCTCATTCTTATCCCTTTGATTCTTTCATGAAAATTCATGTTCCTCCAAAAACTCTTGCAAAAATACATAAAATTTTGACACACTTGATCACTCTACTAACTTACTCATCCTATATTCTTATAGATGGACGTGAAGTACAGCAAGTTTTACCAACTTGGGAATGGAGGAGACCTGATCTTTGAGAGGGATTTGGACCAGCTTTCGGAACTTCTGGAGCGTCCACACCCCGAGTTCTTCGGAGCTCAGCTCAATGATCAAGGAGGAGAAGATCTGCAGTGGCTAATTGTTGCAAGTCTCCGAGGAAAGATTGAACCTCCCACTGCGAAAGGAATTCAGTTTACCTTAAGAGAGAACAACTGGCTCGATGGACTTGCTAGAGCGATGCAGGAAGCTCTTTCTCGTCTATGTGGGCAGAGCATCAATCAGATCAAGGGTACTCGCTTTGAGTTTTTCCCAAGGCGTGATGCTAATGGACAACCACTGGAAGCCCCATACCACCCCGAGCTGAAGACCCAATTGGACCACCTTAGCTTCATGATGTACGATCGTCAGCAGGAGTTGGACAACTGCCGTGACTACTACAACCACATGTCTGCCATCATCAAGACGAAGGACCAAACCATCGCCCTGCTAGCAAAGGATCGCAAGTCTCGCCGCCGTCAGCTCGACAAGAAGGATCGCATAATTGCCCGTCTTCTCCATCGCATCTCATCTCTGGAGGAGACCATCCACGAGAGAGACATGCAGTTGGAGGAAAGGGAGAATGCCGGAGAGGAACTTCGTGGAGACCCCTACTCCTATCTCAGCAATGACGACGATTTTCTAGAGGATCAGGCTATGGATTTCTTCACCGATGAGGATGATTTCGCCTTCATCGATGATGATGAGCATGATGAGGCCACAGATTCCGAGGAGTAGTATCACTTGAGCACTAGCATAGTGAATAGTATTCGGTCCCACTGTATCGTAGTTTCCAGAATGGTTCTTAAAACCATCTTCTTTCCTTTGATGTGGTGTGTGTTGTATCGTGTGAATGAATGAATGAATGAATGAATGAATGAAAAGCAAGTTACTAGAAAAATCTGAGTCAAACTTTAAAAAATTTCAAAGACCCAAAACTTTATAAATTTCCCTCTTTTCTCATGATCTATTTCAATCTTCAGATGCCACATGGAGGAAGTGGTTCATCCCCGGACCCGATGTTGCAGATTCTGCAAATGTTGACTTCTGACCGCGAAGCTGAAAGAGCGGAACGTCAAGCCAACCTAGCCACACTTCAGCAGATAGCCCAGCTTGCCCAAAACAACCAAGGCCACGAAATCAGGACAACCATGGATCTAAGCTCAAGAACTTTCAGAATACCAACCCACCTGTTTTCACTAAGTCAGAAGAACCCCTAGACGCTGATGATTGGCTGCAAACCATGGAAAATAACTTAGAAGTCGCTGGAGTGGAAGCCAATGAGAAAGTCCTGTTCACCACCCACTATCTAGCCGGAGATGCCAGGGCATGGTGGAACAGTGTTCGCGCAATGACCGGAGGCCAGATGATGACCTGGGAGGAATTCAAGGTCAAGTTTAGCAGAACCCATGTGCCACCAGGTTTGATCAAGAGAATGAGAGACGAGTTCAGAGAGCTGAAGCAAGGAAGGATGACTGTAGTGGAATACCGTGACAAATTTTTGTCATTAGCTAGGTATGCCCCGGATGAAATCAACATCGAAGCCAAGAAGAAAGAAAGATTCCTGAATGGTCTGCATGACGAGATGCAGACTGTGTTAGTCAATATCCCCTTTGCGGATATTGAAGCCCTTGTCGACTCTGCTATACAGATGGAAGGAAAGATCAACCAAGCCAATGAGAACCGCAAGCGTCGCATGATGAATCAGCCAGGAACCCATCAGACCCCAAAGTATCGCCCCAACCCATCTCCAGGATTTGCCCCAAGAACCAACAGACCCCCGATGAACCGTCTGACCTATCCCAACCGTGGAAACCCTAGGACCGGAGGAAATCACAACAACCCCGGCAACGCTAGAAATTTCAATCGTGCCCCACCCAAGTTCAACAACAACAATGCTACCGCCAACGCCAACACTGCCCCGAGGACTGGAAGCAATGTTATGCCTGCAGCAGCCAAGGACAAGTCGCAAGTGACCTGTTATGACTGTGGAAATAAAGGCCACTATTCCAACAAGTGCCCCAACAAGAAGAATGCTACCGCCCCTAATGCCAATATCCCAGCTCAGCAATAGTGTCGTGTTCAGCCAGGAAGAAGATTTGCCCCAGGGAATTCACTCAACCGCAACGGCCGTCTTTTTCTCATGCATGCTGAAGAAGCTCAGGAAGCCCCAGACGTCGTGCTGGGTATGTTTTCCATTAATTCAGTACTTGCAAGAGTGTTGTTTGATTCTGGTGCATCGCATTCATTTGTCACCGAAGAATTTGCATGCACTAGTAAAATTCAACCAACCAAACTTAAGCATGTTATGATTGTTCAAATTCTCGGATCAACCACCAAGGCTAGGCAAATTTGCCAAGCCGTCCCTATCCGAATCCATGTCATAGATTTTTATGCAAATCTGATAGTACTCGGAACTAAGGGTTTAGAAGTAGTACTAGGAATGGATTGGATGTCCAAACATAAAGGATTTATTGACTATGCCAAGAAAGCAATAACCATGACCAGTACAGCCGGAATATCAGTCGAGCATATATCTGAAACCTTACCTCGTCAATTCAAGTGCAACAAGAGTATAGCCCAACCTACCATTGACCAAGTCCGGATAGTCTGTGAATACCCCGATGTATTTCCAGATGTTTTGCCCGGTATGCCCCAAATCATGATATCGAGTTTATCATCGAACTAATTCCTGGAACCGGACCCATAGCCCAGAGACCATATAGTATGAACCCGTCAGAGATCGCAGAACTGAAGAAGCAACTGGATTCCATGCTGGAAATAGGATTGATTCAACCAAGTGCGTCACCATGGAGATCACCTGTCTTGTTTGTGGACAAGAAGGATGGAGGTAACCGTTTGTGTACGGATTATCGGAAATTGAATGATGTCACTATCAAGAACAAATACCCCTTGCCCAAGATAGAAGATTTGTTTGATTAGTTGAACAGTGCCAAAGTGTTTTCTAAGATTGATCTTAGAACTGGCTATCATCAACTCAAAATTCGTGCAGAGGATATCCCAAAGACTGCCTTTACCACCAGATATGGATTGTATGAGTATACTGTCATGTCTTTCAGACTAACCAATGCCCCCGCTTATTTCATGAATCTCATGAATAAGATTTTTATGGACTTCCTGGATAAGTTTGTCATTGTTTTCATTGATGACATTCTGATTTATTCCAAATCAGAAGAAGAACATGAGCTACACCTAAGGACCATTCTTGGAACCCTTAGAGAGCATCAGCTGTATGCAAAGTTTAGCAAATGTGAATTCTGGTTACAGGAGGTAGGATTCCTCGGTCACATTGTATCAGCCGGAGGAATTGTCGTTGACCATGCCAAAGTGAAAGATGTAGAAGATTGGCAAGCCCCAACCACTCAAACCCAAGTTCGTGCATTTCTCGGATTGGCGGGATATTACCGCAAATTCGTAGAAGGATTCTCGAGTATCGCCAGACCCATGACCCAATTGCTGAAGAAGGACAAGAAGTTTGAATGGACCGACAAGTGTGAAGCGAGTTTTCAAGAACTCAAGAGGAGATTGATTTCAGCCCCAATCTTGATCATGCCAGATATCACGAAGCCCTTCGATGTGTATTGTGACGCATCCCAAGATTGGTCTCGGATGTGTGCTAATGCAAGAAGGCAAAGTTATATCTTATCTATCTCGACAACTGAAGCAACATGAGCAAAACTACCCAACCCATGACCTCGAACTCGCAGCCGTAGTTCTAGCCCTGAAAACATGGAGACATTACTTGATGGGAAACCGTTGTGAGATCTATACGGATCACAAGAGCCTAAAGTATATATTCACTCAGAAGGAGCTGAATATGAGGCAGATAAGATGGATTGAGCTAATCAAGGATTACGATCTGGACATTCACTATCACCCTAGTAAAGCCAATGTGGTAGCCGATGCCCTCAGCAGATTGCCGTGCTGCTTGAACTCCATGATTTTGAAGGAGCAACCAAGTTTGCACAAAGAGATGGAAGATTTCCGGATGGAATTAATAAGTGAAGGATTTCTAGCTAGCATAGAACTCCAGCCCACTTTGATCAGTCAGATTAAAGAGGCGCAGAAGGGAAATGCTAGTATTGATGGAATCAAGCGTCGAATCGGTACAGGCAAAGTACCCGGATTCACCGAAGAAGAAGGAGTTTTGTGGTACAAAGGACGCCTTTGTGTACCAGCAGATTCTGAGTTGAAAGAAGTTATCTTGAAGGAGGCTCATGATACTCTTTATTCTATCCATCCCGGAGGAACTAAGATGTATCAAGATTTGAAAGAGCAATTTTGGTGGCATAAGATGAAGAGAGAAATCGGAAGCTATATCGCCAAGTGTGATATTTGTCAGCGAGTCAAGGCAGGACATCAAAGACCCGCTGGATTGTTGCAACCCTTGCAGATTCCGGAATGGAAATGGGATTCTGTAGGAATGGACTTTATCACTGGACTACCTACTTCTAGTAGGGGAAATGACTCTATCTGGGTCATAGTGGACAGATTATCCAAAGTCGCCCATTTCTTGCCCGTCAAAACCACATATCAGAGTTCGAAACTAGCGGAGTTGTACATCGCTAGAATCGTCAGTTTGCACGGAGTCCCCAAGAACATCGTATCTGATCGAGGAACTCAGTTTACCTCGAGATTCTGGAAGAAAGTCCAAGAAGGTTTAGGAACCCGTCTAGATTTCAGCATCGCGTATCACCCTCAGACCGATGGACAAACGGAGCGAGTAAACCAAATACTCGAAGATATGCTGAGAGCATGTGTGTTAGAATATGGATCCAAGTGGGAAGACTGTCTGCCGTTTGCAAAATTTTCATACAACAACAGTTATCAAGCCAGTTTGCAAATGGCCGCCTTTGAGTTCATGTACGGAAGGAAGTGTCGCACCCCTTTGAACTGGTCGGAAGTAGGAGAGAGTCAGATCTTCGGACCCGACATCGTACGAGAAGCAGAAGAGAAGGTTCACAAGATTCGTGAGCACCTCAAGACCGCCTAGTCCAGATAAAAGAGTTACGCCGACAAGAGACGTAGGGACCTCGCCTTCAACATAGGAGATTTTGTTTATCTGAAAGTGTCGCCATTGAAGGGAATGCAGCATTTCCAACTCAAGGGAAAGTTAGCCCCCAGATATATCGGACCTTTCAGGATTCTGAACCGTCGAGGAGAAGTGTCGTACCAATTGGAACTACCTGAAGAGATGTCAGCCGTGCATAATGTGTTCCATATCTCGTTACTTCGCAAGTGTCTCGAAGTCCCCGAGAAGACCGAAGTGTTCAAAAATATCGACCACCAGAACATAGAGATCAACGATGACCTGACCTATCCCGAAGTACCCATCCGTATTTTGGAAGAAGCTTTTCGAACTACCCAAACCCGAAGCATCAAGTTTCTCAAGATTCAGTGGAGCAACCACACAGAAGAGGAAACCACCTGGGAACGCGAAGATCACATCAGGACGGAGTTTCCCGATCTCTTCAAATCCTAGGTAATCTTTTTGTCCTTTTTCAAATCTCGGGATGAGATTTTGTTTAAGGGGGAAGGTTTGTAACATCCCAAAAATACTAAACTTGGATCATCAAACTCTAATCATCAAAATTAGGGTTAACAAAAACTTTTCTAAATAAAATTATGAATGCATGCATATGAGTATGCATTGAATTTGAAATTCTTTTGAACCACCTTGTTTGTGTGTTTCCTTGCTTGTAAAATGTTTCTTAGGTGAAATAAACATCATCTAAAACATTTCCCACACTTTTCCTAAAGACAAATAAATCAAAATCACTAAAATAAAGGAATGGTCATTTTGACCAATTTAACTCCCATGCCTACTTTGGCTGCCTCAAACTTTCAGAACCTAACAGAAACTTTTCTGGATCTTTGCACCCCTTGAATGTACTCATAACAAAGTATCAAGGACCACTTTGTAATCATCCAGAAACTTTCAAATGCATAGTTTAAATGACAATTCGAAATTGAATCTTTATCATATGGGAAGATCCCCCTTTTTCAAAAACCACTCAAACAAGCTCAACTTTCAAAACCCAAGCATCTACAGACTCACCAGCACCAATCTAGCACACCCACCAAAAATCTTTACAAAATTCAAAACTTGATTTCATGCGTCCATTTCATCAAACACATTGCAGACACAAATCATCAAAATCCTAAACACTATAGTGAGCAGTGATTGAAGCCTAACTTGTTCCCTCTTTAGCTCACAACCATCTCAGTAGATCATCTAGTAAGTTAAACCAAGCACTAGCCTCACTGTAAGCTTGGCATTGCCATCAATGGTGAACAGCCGAGCACACCCATGCCACCCCAGTGGAGACAGCAAGCTAGGAGGAGAAACAAGCCTAGAAAGCATGTCTGGGAGGCAGCCCACCGTCCATCGCCACTCGCTGTCCACCGCTCAAACCTTACCAACCACTGGACCACACGCACGGACCACGCCCAGACCGCCAGCGACCATGCCTAGCGTGCGCCAGAGCGCCACCCTCGACCGAAGCCCACAGACCGCGCACCGCCCTTGCCGCGTGCACACACGATCGCCACCGACCTAGGAGACCGCCAGACATCCCCGTTTGCCGCCCCATGCCTCACAGCCACCGCTCGCCGTCGAAGACGCCGCCTCTGCCGCGCAGAGCGTCACGTGTTCCAGACCAAGCCGCACCGCCCCACGCCTCGAAACCATGTCGTTGAGCATCGCCAGGGAACACCACACCGTCCCCTACCTTCGCCCATGCCAATAGCCGCCTGTACCATCGCCCCCGACGAGCTCACCGTGCGCCCCGTCGGTCCCCTCGCTCGACTATAAATAGAAGCCACCCCCAGTAGATTTCTTCACACCATTCTACTCCCCTCTCCTCACTGATCGTGCCACACCGTTCCCGGAGCAAGGAGAGCAGCACATCGCCGGAATTTCACCGGAGCCCGCCGCCTCTGGAGAAGAAGGGCGCCATCGATTTCGTCCACCCCAGGAGCTGCCGCGACCACCCCTGAGTTCGCCGTCGTCGACTTCGTCGTTTGCCCGCCTCGCTGACCCTCGCCTGCACCCCGGTGAGCCCCCAGCAACCCCCACTGGCCGCGCTAGGTTTCTTTCTCGCTGGCGTTGCTCAACATCGACGATGACTCTCAGCCGTTGGATTAGAATCAGATCGAACGCACCACGTTGCCCCGTACCGCTTCGCACCCCCCTGTCTCACTGACGAGTAGGGACACCCACTTAAGCAGCCCGCGGGAGCACTGCGCTTAGCAGGCCGGCCCGTTAACTTTTCCCGCGCAGCCCAGTTATTCAAATTAAACATTTTCCATTTTATTTCAAACACACTTCTGTACCCAGTTTCAAAAATCAACCCAAGTCGATTCAGTGCATCAAATTGAATGAAACTAATTTTGGTAGAAAGGTCTGGGAATGCTGAATCCAAGCCCGTTGGATTCAAGTCATTTGGACCTATAGATCATCCATGGTAAAAATAACAAGGCAGGAGCTTTTCTACATTCAAACCTTTTTCAAATTTAAACCATAATAGCTTTTGATTTGATTCCAACTCTCAAAAATCACATTTAACCATACCTTTCAGAATATATAAAAATATATAGGTTTACTTGCAGAAATAATGTTCAAGTAATAAAAGAATGCCCCATAGGCATTTCTAGTCACTTTAATTAATTCAAATAAAAGGGTAAAACCTTATTAAATTGTGACACCACTTTAAATCACATTCCCATGAACTAGAATATGTGGTGATGACATGTGTCAACATGATCCCATGTTTGGTTTGGAGAATATTAAATCTTAAGTAGTTTTTCAATGAGTAGAAATTACTTTTCTAAAAATAAAAGGAATTAAACCAAGCTTTAATCTTGTAATGTTAGAGATGATGTTAGATCATCTATAGAACCCTTGTGTGTGATGATTGCAAGTAGTTAAGTATTGTTTGGTGATTGTGTACCTCGTATTTATTTATAGACGCTAGTACCGACCAAGGATACGAGGAGGAAGGAGGATTCTACGAGGAAGAAGCCGAGGAAAACTTCAACCACTGCTCTGCACAAGGCAAGCCTAATACTACTAGTCAATATGCAAGCTAACCCTTGCAAGATACTCTACTGATGCAACAAACCACTATTTGTTACATTGTCAACTATATGCCTTAAAGCATATATGATCATAACCACTTGATAACCCAATCCTAGTTTTTACTTACAAGCTTTATACTTTATTTCTTTATCAAAGCTCTTACTTAGAGTTTACTGGAATAAATGGTAGATACTAGAAGGATATGTGAAGGTTGCATAAAGAGCATAAAACTTGGCCTAAGCTAGATAATCTTGATGTCATCTTAAGGCATGAGATTAAACTTAGTTGAAACTCCACTAGTTTACCACCCCTCATTAGTGCTTACCCCCACTTGTAGATGCTAGTGCTAAGCATAAAACTTGATCAACTTTAGATGGGAATACTAGGTGGAAAAATGGTTATGAAAACCTTGGTATGATGGATCATTCTATTGAAATGTTTTGTACATGTGTTTCCAAACACCTGATGATTTTGGTGATGAAAATGTTGAGGCATGTGCCTTAGCCCTTTATAAAACTGATGGTTGTCTGGATGCGATACCATTCCAATTTTATCGTACAACCACAATACCCGAAGATTGGGTAGGGCTTGACTGGAAACTTATATACCTTAGTATTAGTTCCCTCACGGCCAAGGTCTGAGCTGAGGCTACCTTGTGAAGATTGTCCACCTGTGCAGTACCCAAGATGACAGTTGGTCATGGTTGGGAGGCCAAACTCACAGGAGAGGTGCTTATACTAGGGCGTGTAATCGAAAGGTTAGGATTGATTATCCGCATACTAAGTATGGTGAATTCAGGATTTGTTCCTGACGGATGTATCGAATGTTGTGGTGAAAGTGTACAATCTCTACAAAGTGTCAAACTATTCGAATAGCCGCGTCCGTGGTTATGGACAGTTGGAGTGGCCATACTATTCCCCCGTCAGACTTTTCAAAATAGGACTTGTGACATGAATTGAGACTTTGACTTGACCACAACAGGGTTGTGATATTAAATACAAGTTCCCACTTAGGTGTTATAAACTTTCAACTGGCATTCGTGGCTCCTAAACTTAGTAGAGATAAATCTTGATTTTTGCAAACCCTAGAGCCTAGCGTCCTATTATCTAAAAACCCCTTTTACTTGTTAGTATTAGTTTGCGAGTACTTAAAGAGTACTCATGGCTTTGTCCCTGGCTATTCCCATGGCCGGACTATGAAGAGGAGTACCTGGAGGATGGACCCCAGGAAGGTTACGACAACTAGGATCATCTCCCATCGTCAGCATTGCCTGTGACCCCGAAGATGGAGCTTCGCCCACGCTACTGTTATTATTACATATTCCGCTGCTTGATGTTGTATTAAGAACTGGATCATGATATCCCTATTTGTGTAAGAACTTATGTATCATTTGTAATGGATGATATACTATGGTATCTAATTCTGTTATGTCTCGAAAAAATGGTAATCCTGGAATTGCGATGTATGGCATAACAGGCATCTGGGATTAAAAATCCGGGTGTTGACACAACAACATTGCCAAGATCAAACCGGGGGAGGCGACCGAAAAAATTTCCAACATACACATGTTTCCTCTACATAGGAGGCTGACATGTGGGACCCACTAGTGAGACCTAATACCGAGAAGGCATCGAGCAGCGTTGCCAAGTTCGAAACAGGGAGCCACGAGCGAGAAAGAAGCCCAGCATGCACACGTTTTTAATAATGAGAGGCTGACATGGGGCATCCACCAGCCTGTATAAACGGTTGATGCATTGAGCAACATTGTCAAGTTCAAGACAGGGAGAAGCGAGTGTGAAAAAATTCTAGCATGCACACGTTTCTTCTAATCAGAGGCTGGCATGGGGATCCACCAGCCAATATAAAGGATTTATGCATCGAGCAACGTTGCCAAGTTCAAAATACAGAGGCGCGAGTGAGAAAAAATTCCAACATGCACACATTTCTTCTAATGAGATGCTAACATGTGGGACCAGGCAGCGTGACCAAACGGCAGATTTGTCGAGAAACGCTATCTAATTTGGAAAAGGGTAGAGCTAAAGAAGAAGAAAATTCAATCATATACACATGATTCTTCTAATGTTAGGCTAATATAGGGGACCCATGTAACTACCTCGGTGAATTACGCTCCTAGTTCAAGCCTGGATGAACAGAAATGGTTGAAATAGTACGGTGGGACCCAAATGCCACTCACAGGTAGACCTTTCGGCCGTCCCAACCATTTCCAAACATCGGGACAAGAACGGGCGGCGTAATCGGCAGGCGAAGGGATCAACTACATACACAAATGAGTATGTATGCAAGCCACCATACAACAGTACATCAGAGCCATTCCATCTAAAAAGAAAGGAAATATAGCATCGCCATACGGCAAGATCCAAATGTCCTAGATAGATATAATAGTTTAGGATATCTCCTCATACATCAATCAACAGAGTATCAAGCGGAAGCGGAAGACAAAATCCGAGTACGGATAAGAAGCAAATCGGCATAAGATGCCCCATAAATAAGCAGATCCCGCCCACAGATCTCACGGATCCCCGTTCCCGGAATCTCTACACCGAATGATCGTTGCCCACATCGTCCATCTCTTCCACCCAGTATCCATCTTGCGAGTGTACCTGTTCATCTGAACCAAATAATTTATCGTGTGAGACCCTAGGGGTACTCAGCAAGTCTTTATGCCTCTAAAGGGGACACAACCTAGGGTGACGCAATTGCAGCAAAGGATAAACCCTAGCAATTCTATAGATACTCGCTACCCATCCGCCTAACCAGGGATAGACGGATGTCCGTGAATTAATATCAACAGTTATAACGGTAATCTTAACAGATCCATCCTCTTCCTCGCTTACCGACGAGGAAGCGGACGAATAACCCCCCCATCCGTTGGCAGTTTTATTAACCATTCCATGAGTGTTGTACTATTTACTAGTCAGGTACCTAGTCTAGTCAAATTAAAAGCGGTACTTTAGTTATGCTTGTCTATGATCGAGAAACTGTGCTCCAAGTCGTCCATAACCGCGGACACGGCTTTCAGAAAGTTTTACCCTGCAGGGGTGCACAAATAGCAACACACACTCGATATGCCTCGGAAAAACAATATCAAAACCCAACGAGGCAGTCACGACAAAGCAATTACAGGATTCAGAAATATTTCAGGGGGCCACCCCATTAAGCTACCCGCAACGAAGCTGGCCGGCTACGAGACGGACTCAAGGTTTGTGTGGCCGGCTGTAAACGACTGGGAACCCGAAAGTGTGACTGGGCTTGTCGATACAGCGAAAACGGGTCACGGACCTAAACAGTACAGTGTGCAGTACCTCGCACAATTTAAATAAGCAGTAAAGCATGGCATAAGTACAGGATAGTAAATAAAACCTCAAACTAGTTTGTGGCCCCAAGAAATAAGAATGAATCAAGCTCTGGCTCAGGAGGGTTCATAAGCCTCCCGGATGTGGATAGCGCGAATATTCAAGGAACAGGAATCAAGTACTCGGGGTCCTACGGGACACAAGTGAGCCTGAAAAACCAAATAGCAAATATGGCTCACCGATGCCACTTTCATTAGTTATCCCATTACTACTCAGGTTAAGTTGTTTAGGTACCTCGTTATTCATCAGACACTCACAAACCCTACACATGCTGTTCTACGACTCGCATGGCTCAAACAACTCCTGTAGTAATGGCTCATGGGATGGAGGAACAAGCTTCGGTGGGGTTTAAAAGTAAAGGCTATGCAATACTTGGGATTCAATTTAATGCAAACGCGACTCAATGATGCAAGAATAAGAAAGAGGCAATAGGTACTATATGTATGCAAGCATGTGGTAGTGCTTGCCTGGCAGCTCAGTTGAAGCAAGGGATGGATCTGGGTAGTGCTCCTGGTTCTCTTGATATGTCCCCTGCTCAGCGTCTATTCGAAGAAGAACCAAACAAACAAGGGCCAACATAAATAAAGTGCATAAGCATATGTATAAATGCATCAAGCAAACAATCATGCCATGATGAATGATGCACAATTTGCATGGCAATAAGGTAGCATGGCCTAGGTGAGGTGTAGAAAACAATAATAAAGCATTTTATTGAGTTTTGGCCCCATTTTATTCTCAAATTAGTTGCTGTACTTATTATATTTATATGATGCATGCTTCAAATCAAACCATGGAATGCATAAACAGAAAGGTCTCGTCGAGCTAATCATTTTAGACATATTATTTGTTAAATTTGGATTTATAAAACAAAAGTTATCAATTAATTAAGTCAAAAGGGCAATTTATTGTAATTTTAATTAACTTGGAAAATAAAGTGTTCAAAATATATTTTGAATGGCATATTTGAATTCCTCACATTTTTCTGATTTGAAAACATATATTATTTGTATTAATAGGATTCATATTTTAAAAGTTATATTAAACAGATTTAAATTTGAATTTGAAATAATTTGAAAAAGATTGGAATTAAAAACAGATTCCAGAAATCCTTTTTATACTCAGGAACAGCTAACCCCAGCCACTGACGGGTGGGGCCAGTGCTGACTGGGACTCCACAGCGCGCAAAAACGTTTTACACCGCGGCAGTGCCCAGCCCGTGTCGCTGACAGATGGGACCCGCTGGCTCGCAGGCCCACTTGACAGAGAGAGGCGTGGAACGGACCACGTGGCGCTGAGAGGGAGCGCGGGTTGCGGTTTACGAAAACCTGGGTACCTTTTTGCAAAAAGGCCGGGGGGCTGGCAGGTGGGACTGGTGGACCGCGGGTTGATGCAGAAAAAGAACGGAGGGGCTATTTGCAAAAGCAACGCCCGTACTGTGCTTCTTCTCTGCCGCGATCGACAGATCGGTGCGCGGCGCGGGCGGAGGGGGGATCGATCTCTGGACCTGGCGCGCGTGCGCGGAGGCGGCCGCCACTGCGGTAGGCCTGGGTTGGTGATAGGGGAGGGCGACACGGCTAGCTAGGGTCTCTGCGCGACGCGGGAGCGAGCAGACGCTGCGGCCGACGGCGCACACAGACTGTTTGACGAAACGTTCGGCGGCACCCGACGGCGACAGCGAGAGCGAGGGTGTCTGGGAGATGCGTCTGCTCACCAAGAGGCTGTTGATGCGGTCGAAACGGGCAGGGGAGCAGGCGATCATCGTCGAGGCAGAGGCCGGGCGACTAGGGTTTGGCGTCGGCCTTGGCGTCGATCTGGTGGCTCCGGTTCTCCTCCTCGTTGTCGGCGTGTACAGGACGACACAGTGGACGGCCGTGAACCTCCCCGACACCCGCGTATGCACGACCGCCTCCTGGTTCTGTATGTGGACGGCGACACCGAGAGCGGCGGCCGGTTAGACGGTGGTGGGGTTGCTGGGGAGGAAGGAGCGGATGGGCTCGACCCTGGGGAGATCTGGGGAAGGTAGCAGGTGGGAGAGAGGGAGGGGAGGAGCGGCAGAGAGGAGGTGGTGCCGTGGGGGAGCGGTAGATGGGAAAAAGGTGGCTCGGCCACTTTTTACCCTCTCCTTCTTCACGTGCTTGGTCGGGGCAGGCAGGGCAGGTAGGGGACGTCCAGGTGGGGTAGGGTGAGGCCAGAGAGGTGGTAGGCTCGGTGGAGGGGCCCCCATGCAGAGAGAGAGAGAGAGCTGAGAGAGAGAGGGGTGGCTCAGGTGGATAGCTAGGGTTGGGAGTAGAGGAGGGTATGGCTCGGGTTAGGCTTAGCTAGGGTTGGGGCTAGGTGGGCCGGGTGGCCAAGTGGGGCCAAGCTAGGGTAGGTCATGGTGGGGTGGCTCGGCTAGAGAGAGGAGAGATGAGGGGGGGTACTTAGGGTTTGGTTTAGATTAGGTATAGATTAGGGTTTAGCTAGGATGGGGTATGGGGGGTATGGTGATGATGGGGTAGATGATGAGAGGGAACTTAGATAGAGGATTAGAGAAAGAGGGGTGAGAGCTAGGGCTTTAGAAGCATGCATGCTCCAAACCTAGATCAAGCAAGATCATGAGTAAAAGAGAGAGAGAGGGATGTGGTTTTATAAAGATCCACTCAAATTTCAAATAAAAACCAAATGCTAGAAAAGGTGGCACTTGCATGGCCCATGCAAAATATTTATTGCCATGTTGATTCTTGTGAAAAGTACATGGCATTATTATTATGCATTCCCAAAATTGGAGTAAGGCCTAAGCAAAAGAATTTAGAAGGAATTCCAAGTGGAGTAGATGGAGATGATCACATTGGATTATAATTGGGAATTACTAGTGTGTATATTCCACTAGATGTTTAATAGTCCCAAAATACTCCCACATGAGCATAAATCCATAATAATCCATGTGGAAGCTAGGAAAAATGGTTCCACTCCCAAGGCATGCAAAGATGGCCATGTGGCTCTCATATATCAATACTGTGAAAACAACATGATGCTAAGATGAGAGCACGTGGAAAAAGAATTGGATCCATCCCAACCCACATGAGCTAGAGGTAAACCCAAATAAGGTGCAAGGCTCATATTTAGTTGGGTGGTGGAATTATAAGGTGGTGAAAGAAAAGGTGGTGGATTTAATAAGAGATATGCCCCCAACTCAACTTGGGCATTACACAATGTATCAAGAACCAAATACAATATCAAGAGGCAAATACAATTAACAATGCAGATGAGATAAGAACCAAAAGTAAAGGGTTTTATATGATGCTCAAATGCAAGGTGGCATGATGACATGAGCATGATATAATGATGATGCAACAATTTTATATATGAAGTAGCCATTATATAGACTAGACTAGTAGCATTGCAATTGTTAGACAATTGGGATGCTACAACCCACTAGCTTGAATAAACGGCTGATGCAGAGAGCGGCGCTATCAAGTTAACATGCATGCGCGACCGAGGGCAAAAAATACTTCCTATACACGTTTATTCTAATGAGAGGATGATATGTGGGGCCTAGCTATGTGATTAAACGGTAGATGCATATAGCAGCGCTATCAAGTTTAGAATAGGGTAACGCGAGCAAAGGAAAAAATCCATCGTAGACACAATTCTTCTAATGAGAGGCTGACATGTGGGATAAAGTAGCGTGACTAAACGACAGATAGATCGAGCAATGTTATAGATTTCAAATCAGGGAGGCACGAGCCAAGGGAAAAAATCCATCATGCTTATGTTTCTTCTAGTGTGAGGATGATATGTGGGACCTAGCAGCCTGATTAAATGCAGATGTATCGAGCAATGCTATCAAGTTCGGAATAGAGAAGGAAAAAATTCATCATACACACAATTCTTCTAATGAGAGAAAGAAATGTGGGACCTAGGAGCCTGACTAAACGGAAGAATCATCGACCAATGTTATCGAGTTCAAAACAGGGAGGCGTGACCAAAAACTATGGTCCGCAAGAGACTCTGACATCCGGGATCCATACGCCTAAAAATACTTCGGCAAGTCAACATCGCACGAGGAACTAGAAATCTTTCTTCTGCCAGGCGCTGGCCGAGCTTCGTCCATGTTTTTAGCGGTTTCGTTGTAGTAGATGGGCGCGAAACCGAAAAAAAAAAGTTTCCCATCAGCCACGGTCGAGCCGAAAAAAAAATTCACGAAAGACACGCCTTCTACGAGGATCATCGGGCCAAGTCATTGCAGAAGAAAACATTTCTTATAGTGCGTGTAAGATGGTAGCCTGATCGTTAGTCCAATTTGGAGAAGAGAGTAGCTCTAGTGAGTTCATCTAGTAACTCATAAATGATTGGCATAGGGAAAGTGTTCTTGACTGTCATCTCATT
Source organism: Avena sativa (assembly GCA_916181665.1). Classification (NCBI taxonomy): domain Eukaryota; kingdom Viridiplantae; phylum Streptophyta; class Magnoliopsida; order Poales; family Poaceae; genus Avena; species Avena sativa. Next base: position 113,278,754 of record OV702298.1, read on the forward strand.
TAGGCGTCGATAATCGATGCAAAATCTTTGAGAGTCGTCTTTCTTTTGCACCAAGAGCACTGGAGAAGCATAGGGCGACATATTGGGCAAAAAGATACCCGCGTCTAGCATTGCCCTTACTTGTTTATTTATCTCGTCTTTGTGTGCAAGTGAGTATATGTAAGGTGAGCATTGAAAGTTGTAGCTTTAGCTTTGAGAGGAGTCTCTCATGCATGTAGCACCCCAGATAAAACCACTACTAGAAAATTGCATGTTATTCCTACTTTGTGCATCATCATGCATTTATATGCCTAAAAATATATTGCTAAAAGTCCTATACTCATTTTATAATTATGCCCCTCTTTATTTCAAATCAAAACCATCGATCGGCTCGAATCCTTCATTTGCCTAAAACTATTTAAAAAAAAATTTAAAACTAAATAAAAATATAAACAAACTGTTTTGTGGGGGAGGCTGCCAGCCTGTCAGGCCAAAAGCCCAACAAGCCAGCAGTCTATCACCCCACTAAAGACTCTAACCCTAAATCCCTAAACCCTAACTCCCATTCTATCTACCCAACATGTAGCTGCCGGCCCAACCCCGCCGACGCGTGCACTCACCCGCGCGCACACCACGCCCCGCCCCTTGCCCAGTACACCACACAACCACACCGCGTACATCATATGCTTTCTTGATTGCCCACCAACACGACCACTACACGCCATCCCCACTATCCTGCATACCCTGGTCCCACACTTGGCCCCACCCTGTCTCTCCTCTCCCGAATCCACGCTTCCCGCACTCCTTCCTTGATGCACCACCAGCCCGACCCCGTCTTCTTTCTCCACGGCCGCCTCTCTGCCGAGTGCAGCCGCTGCACTGCTCTCCTCTCTCCCGCGTCTGCCACCATCAGGTCGCGCCTCTCCCACCCTTCCTCGCCAGGACCTCGGCCGCCACCGCTCGGATCCTGTCGAGCTCATGGTCGCCGCCGCAGCCGACCTCCCCAGGCCCCGCAAGCATTGCTGCTCTCCTGCCGCCCGACCTCAGCCACCCGTCGGCCCGCCTCTATAGGGCCCTGCTGTCGACCTCGTCCCCGCTTCTAGCACAGTGCTCGGCCTTCCAGCGCCCCTGCAATTCTTCCACCCGCATGTCGCCACCACCAACCTCCTCCTAGACCGCCGGCCCGCCCGAGCTTCCCCCGGCCGCCCCGTCTTCCTCCCCACAAGCTCTGCAGCATGCCGACGCAGGCCTCCCTCCCCCGCCAGCTTCCCTTGGTCGCCGCACTGGACCCTCCACCACCCACATGGCCGACCGACAGCTCCATCTCGTGCACATAGCAGTTATGTGGGTGTTCTTCTGTGGCCTATCTTGATGTACCCTCGATGCAACCCGGTGTTCCTTCGTCCGTCAGGTGGTCGACAAAATGTCTGCAAGATTGTTCGAATAACTGTTATCCTTTCTTCGTATGACTAATTTGATCAATATCTTTTTCGCTTTGTCACGCCGCACCAAAACAATCGATCTACCACACGGAACCCAAAGACCGTTCCAGTACTCAAAGAACTCGGATCTGAAGGCCGATCCTGGCGCCCGAAGACCAAACCCTAAAGCCCTGATCCCATCGAACACATCGGAACACCAAGATCGACGAACCCCTACGTGTGATCCCTACCCGAGCTCCATATTTTATAAATTGTCATTTATGTATCCTATTACATTAAATTATTCATGCTTGCATGCATATGTTGTGGTTTTGGGGCATTATGCCGATTCACCTCATAATTAAATATGGAGACAAAATGCGGGCTTTTCTAGTCCTATATTGGCTACATTTAAATTTGTATAGCAAACTGATGCCATATTTTACCTTGTTAAGACAACATTTAAATTGTGGGGTATCTAAACAACATAAACTACCGAATTAATTGTCGGGACCCCGGTTCCGCTTAATATTGCCTAATTGCAATGCACCTTTGCCATGTCATGCTTCATACATGCATCATGACCTATCTTTTGCCGTAGTATTAAATAGTGCATCCGGTGTTTTTTAGTGCTTTTCTTCTTCATGGATTAGGCCGATGATTTGATGTGAGTGTCGACCAGATCTCCGGTGTATCTTCGACAGTGTTTACAGGCGAGCATTCTCCCCCTTTCTACCTACTTTATATTTATATTCTTTACTTCCTCGTATTGATCTACTACTATCTGTGTTGCGATGCTTTAGATTTCGTACCCCTTTATATATCCATGCAGCCTTTATATTGCCTTGGACACCTCCTATTTCCTGTTGTTTGGGTAGACAGTTGGCCTTGTGAGTCGTAGTCGCTTGCTCAGGTGCTATTTCACGTCGTTGATGTTCCACTGATGTTGGGGGTTGGCATATTCATAAAGGTGGAGATGATCGTGGTTTAAATTACAGCTGGTTAATTAAATATTAAAATGGATATAATTAATGAAGAGGCACGGGTGGGTAATAATTGAGATTTGGTTGTTAACCGTCCACTTGTGTCCACCTAGGACCCGAGTATCTTGACACCTTTTGAAATACTGAGCGCGCTAACAAAATGTGGGGTGTGTGGGCACCCCTATCAGCTTAGTACCTGATTTCAAAGTACTATACTGGGGCCCACAAACTAGTTTGAAGTTTTCGTGACATGTTATTCCACGTTTATTACCTATTGGTCGATGAGCGTTTCTTACTGTTGCATAGGTGCGACACTCTATCAAGGAAATATATTGTCCATGACCTCTGCCTGCCTGACAAGTGTATGCAACCCTAGGGTCCGTACGAGGAGGATTAGCTATACCTCGTATGGGTAGCTCTTTCGAGTGGCCCCATGTATTTGCTTTGGTTCAGGGAAAGCGTCGTGTCCTAGGCCCCACCGACATACCGATTGAAGTATGTTAATTGATCTTGCAAAAAGGGTCAAAGTGTGTGTGGAAACTTTGGTGCACCCCTGCAGGGTTAAATATTTTCGAAAAGACATGTCTGTGGTTATGGATGACTTGGAGCACGGTATATCGATCATGGAAAACTATAACTAAAGTTTACTGTTATAATATGACTTGTATCTGATATGACTAGTAAGTTGGATAACCACCATGGAAAGAATGTATAAAATTGCCAACCGTGTGAGTTTCCTCAGCATGACTTCCTCATTTGGTCTCGAGAGGGAAGTACCAGGATGGGTATGTTTGGTGGTAGTATCAGGTTGGTTCCGAATAGATCTTTCTTACCCCTCTCTGATAGCCGACAGTTGTATCGAGTCTCTATAGGTTGTTTAGTGCATGCTGCGCTGCCGCTTCATTCCACCATACCTATGTAGGCGCGAGCCGCCAAATTCCAAGTCTCGCCGTGTACTGGTCTCATTACTGACCGCTCTCTCTTTCCTTCGTCCTTTGCCGGCACCCTTTTTGTTTAAGCAGGTTTTGAGATCGATGTTGTTAGCAGGGTTACCCTTCCGGCTTGGCCTGGGCAGGGTTATGGACGCCATTGGTTATTGTTCAGGGCTCTTAGCCCAATTTGCATCTTGTCCGTACTCGGACACTGTATCATTTTTATGGTGATTTGGATCTTTGTACTTTATATCTTTATTCTTGACTCATTGAGTCATTGTTCTGTGGGTTCCATCGTGGACTATTGTGTAATGGCATTACTTTGTTTTCCACCCGCACGAAAGTTCCCGGTAGGCACCTTTGAATCGTTTCTGTGCAGGTTTGGCAGAAAACGCTGAAACTTGCATAGGGCCGATCCGAGGGTGTTTGATGTCTACGCACTTCTATTCTTGTAGATAGTTGTTGGGCCTCCAAGTGCAGAGGTTTGTAGAACAGCAGCAAGTTTCCCTTAAGTGGATCACCCAAGGTTTATCGAACTCAGGGAGGAACTGGTCAAAGGTATTCCCTCTCAAGCAATCATGCAATCAAGATACAAGAAGTCTCTTGTGTCCCCAACACACCCAATACACTTGTCAGGTATATAGGTTCACTAGTTCGGCGAAGAGATAGTGAAATACAAGTGGTAACGGTGCCAGAAAATAGCTTGACGTTGAGGTAAAGACTAAAGAAAGCAAACATGCAACAGATCTAGTAGCAAACGGTGTTTCAATGTTTAGAAACAAGGCCTAGGTATCATACTTTGACTAGTGAACACTCTCTCATAAATATATTCTCTTCATGATACTACTCTTAACTACTCTCCGGTTGGACACTCTAATCATCGGTAGGGCTATAACAGCACTCCTCAAAGTCCGCCTTCCACAATCTAGATAACCCCACATTGTCACCTTGAGCGCTAGATGGTTCCAACAAACACCACAATTTCATAGAGACAACCAACTCAAAATATACTCATAACAAATATTCAATCTAGCCAAAGTGCCACACATGGTATGCATGCTGTCACTTTCACACACGTGGGGAAAAGCATAGATCTATTAAAGCACCAAGGGTATTTATGTAGAATCAAACCTAAGTGCCACCATGGCATGCACGCTGTCACTTTCACACACATGGGAGAGCAGAGATCTATTAAAGCACTTGAGTAGCAAGGTAGATCAACTTGATTACAAAGCTCATGATCACAATATGACCATGCATAGAGAGAGATGAACACATAGATACCGGTAGAGCCCTTAGCCTCGAGGAAGAACTACTCCCTCCTCATCATGGGAAGCAGCAACGGTGATGGAGATGTTGGTGGAGATCGATGGAGATGGCTCCGGGGGAACTTCCCCATCCCAGATGGGTGCCGGAACAGAGACTTTCTATCCCCCTAAGCTCCCCTTCGGTGGCGGCGGCGCTACGGAGGTTTTCGTGGATTTCTTCGGGATGATTTAGGGTTTTCGGGTCGGAGGCTTCTTATAGGCGCAGGAATCAAGGTAGGTGGGGGTCCAGGGGGCCCAAACCCCCTGTGGGCGCCTCCAGGGCTTGCACGTGCCTAGGGGGTGCGGCCACCCTGTGGTCCCCCTCTGGCTCTGCTTCATGGTTCCGTGTTGCTCCGGGAAAATAATGACTTTGGATTTTGTCACGTCCAATTCCGAGAATATTGGTTTTCTGCCTTTCTGGAACCAAAAAATAGAAGAAAACAGGCAACTGGCACTGTGGCATCTTGTCAATAGGTCAGTTCCAGAAATTGTATAAAAATACCTCAAAGTGACAAAACATAAGACAAATGATACAAAACAAGCATGGAGCATCAAAAATTATAGATACGTTTCCGACGTATCAAGCATCCCCAAGCTTGAGGTGACATGCACCATCAAAACCAAGATCAAACCATTTGCAAGCATTGAAAGCTGGGATCAAAGAACTCTAAACATGTGCATGAAAGATGGAGTTCTAACAATAGGACATAGTAACTATGCATGCAACATGGAAGGCTACAAACAAAGATCATGAATAACATGCATTGAAAAACGTTTGTTTGTTTCACATACAGAAAACATAACATAGTGGCACTCAGCTTGTCCCTCATAGAGTAGCAAATAGATGCATAGGACACCTTCAAAGTTCACAAGGCTAACTAGAAACAAATAGCACAAGAATAAGCAATATCACAATATGCATCAATCAATAAGCTTTGGAACACTGCACACAAAATGACAACTATGCTATCTTAATGGTGCCTAAAGGTAGAAGGTGGAGACTCAATAGTAGTGGAAGGAAATCCTTTTATAAAGGAAGCAGGGATATAAAGTTTCAAAAAGAGCTTCCAAAAATTATGTTACTTGTTAGCTTTTAGCCCTCATTGCCCCTATCATAAGCATCTTGAAGTGATTAAGGTTAAAGTGAACAAAGATGGAGTATATGCTTGACGAAGTATAAATTGCCAATCTCAACTCTCTTGAATACGAGGGCCACACCTCATGCTACTAAACTTTAGTCACCTATAAGTTCTTGTCATTGTAAGTATTTTCATATCATAGAGAACCGCTAACGGGGTACCCCTTGCACATGGTACAGGAGCTTTCCCGTAACAAAAATGACAAGGCAAGCAGACAATGAGCATCTCAGCAATCTTTTTATTTACCATGGGAATATGGTGCTTTTTTCTCTCTTTCCTCTTTTCTCAATGTGTCTTTTTTATAAGAAGAATGCTTCATAGATGTCACTATGGTGATGCTGCAAGTTTCCACCATGATTAAGCATGGCTTAGGCTAGCGGCCCAGGTGTTTCTCTAACACAGGATACAAACTCCATGGACTTACAACTTCCCTCTTTATTTCACACCGGTGACATCCATAGACAAAAGAGCATGATATCAACTGAGTACAAAGTACTAGTTCAATGTTGAAAACGTTCCCCGTGACAGCACGGTTCTGCTAATTCCAACGTATAAGTGCAAGCATATACAACATAGATGACACAATGGTTCAAGTTTATTAGGGGCAAAGAATATAAAGTGTGCCATCAAGTTTGTGATGGCTTTAATCACTAAGTTTTCACATAACAAAATACTTTTTAATTGGAAGATAGCTGAAAACAAGAATATACTTGGCATGGTGTAACACACCATGCATTGGAATTTATAGTGGACACTTTGGAATAACTTGTTTTTTGGAAGTTGGAAGCATGAGTAGAGCTTACTCATACAAGTGGAGGATAGCAAAAGACTAGGAGCAACCAACTAAGAGAGCAATAATGGCCATAATCATGTAGAGCAACAAAACATTACTAATCAAAGCATAGAGTGGTACTACAAGTCAAGGACTAAATGATCATAGACGCTATGGTGACTTGTCAAAGTCATAACATGGTGTGAGCATGTGCCAAGTCAACCCAAACAAAGCATCAAAGGAGAATACCCCAAAAATATGCTTTTGCATGCTAAAACAACGCATAATTTCTTCAAGGCACACTAAGCAATCCCAATTGTTTGTAACAAGTCATGCTACAACAATAATCACTAAGCATAAGGTGAAAACAAGATATAGCATGACATGATAAAGTCTAAGCCACAGTCAAAACAAGCTCCCTTTTGTACCACTATAAGCATGAAACTTTCTACTCTTTCCAACACCAAACAACTTATTTGAAACAACTCACAAAGATAATAATCAACAAAGATCAGTGAGCTTGTTTCACAAATCCACAAAGAAGAACTAAAAAGTTCGAAGCTGAAAGCACAAGAAAACTAAGGTTGAACGCAGTGCTAGCAAAATTGAACACTCATAGAATAATAAGAATGAAAACTAGAGTGTTCTAGGCAATGAAAACAGAGTGTGTCTTCTCCAAAAGAAGTGTGTTGTGATCAACCAACTTAACTCAAGCAAACTAAGCAAACGAAAACCAAAAATGAAACTAAGACGCTCCAAGCACAACACAACAATGCATGAAACAATAAAAACGAAGTGTCTAGAAAGACCTAAGATTTTTATTGATGAAGAAGGGGATGCCTTGGGAATCCCCAAGTTTTGATGCTTGTACCTCTTGGATATTTCTTGGGGTGACACCGGGGTGGCATCCCCAAGCTTGAGCTTTTGTCCATTCTTCATCTCATTACATCATTCTCTCTCTACACCTGAAATTTTTCCTTCATACAAAACTTCACACAATCTTTATTAGCAACATTAGTGTATTCAAAAGATAATAGACCTTTGGGTTTAGTTTCAAAACATCAAAACTTTCACTAAAGACACAAGCTACTGTAGCAACTCCTTTCAAAATCTCAATTTCCCAAAAAGAACCCAAAAAGGAATCAATAAGAAGCAAATGCAAATAATGGCAGAAATCTATCCAAACAGACCAGCAGGTAGAAACCGATTTTTTCGAAGACCTTCTGTTGCTCAAATAAAAAAAGTGTTGAAGTAACGAAAGTTAGCTAACATACTAGGGGATGTATTGGTAAATTTTCAGCTCAATCCACTTACAGAGACTCCTCACGAATTTTTATGGTGGAGGACAGAAATCTGTTTCGGGACAACAACTCCCCAAATCTTACTTCCCTCTCATTAGAGGTCATTCTTGGCACAAAAAGCAAGCAAAAAGGATAAGGAGAGGTCATTACAGAAGTAATAACTTCCAAGACTCAAGAAAACTCTTGGGTTATCTCCCAACAAGTACTTTTCTTTAACGCCTTTAAGTTGGGCTTGATAGTTTGAGAAGATGCTCACATAAGAAATATGAATTGAAGTAAAAGAGAGCATCAAGAAACAAATTCAAAACACATTTAAGTCTAACCCACTTCCTATGGATAGGAATCTTGTAAGGAAACAAGTCATGAAAGCACAAAGCACCAAGCATCGAAAAGCAAAACAAGTGCAACTTCAAGATTTTCAACATAAAGAGGGAAACTTAATATTTTTGTGAGGCATAAGACCATGTTTCCCTCTCTAATAATAACTTTCAGTAGCATCATGAATAAAATTAACAATATAAATATCACATAAAACATTCTTATCATGAGCCACATGTATAAAATGATTATTACTCTCCACATAAGAATAACCATTCTTATTAATCATAGTGGGAGCAAATTCAACAAAATAGCTATCATTACTATTCTCATCACCATAATCATCAAATATGGGAGGTAGATTGTAATCACAATTAAATTTGTCCTCAATAGTAGGTGGACTGAAAATATCATATTCATCATTGTAATCATCATAAATTGGAGGTTTGGTATCATCATAAGCAATAGAATAGCTATCTTCCAAAGCTGGGGAACTAAAAAGATCATTTTCATAAAAACTAGCTTCCCCAAGCTTAGACGTTTCCGTAGCATTAGCAATAATGGTGTCCAAAGAGTTCATACTAATAACATTGCTATTAGCATGCAAATAAAGTTCCATAGGTTTTTAAATTTTCTCTTCAAACACTTCATGTCCTAACTCAAGATAAATAATATAGAGCTCTCTAATTTTGTTGTTGTTTTCCATTAAGCCTAACTAGTGAAAAAAAAGACAAGATTGCAGAATCTAAAGGAAATAACTCCGAGCACTCACACCGGAGGATGTGAGTACCTTTTACCTTACATCCCCGGCAACGGCGCCAGAAAAGATCTTTGATGGAAATTGACATGGAGGAAAGGTAAAAGCCCAAAACCTCCCCGACAACGGCGCACGAAAATAGCTTGATGTCTACGTACTTCATTTCTTGTAGATATTTGTTGGGCCTCCAAGTGCAGAGGTTTGTAGAACAGCAGCAAGTTTCCCTTAAGTGGATCACCCAAGGTTTATCAAACTCAGGGAGGAACTGGTCAAAGGTATTCCCTCTCAAGAAATCATGCAATCAAGATACAAGAAGTCTCTTGTGTCCCCAACACACCCAATACACTTGTCAGGTATATAGGTTCACTAGTTCGACGAAGAGATAGTGAAATACAAGTGGTAACGGTGCCAGAAAATAGCTTGACGTTGAGGTAAAGACTAAAGAAAGCAAACATGCAACATATCTAGTAGCAAACGGTGTTTCAATGTTTAGAAACAAGGCCTAGGTATCGTACTTTCACTAGTGAACACTCTCTCATAAATATATTCTCTTCATGATACTACTCTTAACTACTCTCCGTTTGGACACTCTAATCATCGGTAGGGATATAACAGCACTTCTCAAAGTCCGCCTTCCCCAATCTATATAACCCCACACTGTCACCTTGAGCACTATATGGTTCCAACAAACACCAGAATTTCATAGAGACAACCAACTCAAAATATACTCATAACGAATATTCAATCTAGCCAAAGTGCCACACACGGTATGCATGCTGTCACTTTCACACACGTGGGGAAAAGCATAGATCTATTAAAGCACAAAGGGTATTTATGTAGAATCAAACCTAAGTGCCACCATGGCATGCACGCTGTCACTTTCACACACACATGGGGAGAGCAGAGATCTATTAAAGCACTTGAGTAGCAAGGTAGATCTACTTGATTACAAAGCTCATGATCACAATATGACCATGCATAGAGAGAGAGATGAACACATAGCTACCGGTAGAGCCCTTAGCCTCGAGGAAGAACTACTCCCTCCTCATCATCGGAAGCAGCAATGGTGATGGAGATGGTGGTGGAGATCGGTGGAGATGGCTCTAGGGGCACTTCCCCGTCCCGGCAGGGTGCCGGAACAGAGACTTTCTGTCCCCTGAATCTCCCCTTTAGTAGCGGCGGTGCTATGGAGGTTTTCGCGGATTTCTTCTGGATGATTTTGGATTTTCGGGTCAGAGACTTCTTATAGGCGTAGGAATCAAGGTCGGTGGGGGTAGAGGCGGCCCACACCCCCTGTCGGCGCCTCCAAGGCTTGCCCGCGCCTAGGGGGGTTGCGGACACCCGGTGGCCCCCCTCCGGCTCTGCTTCGTGGTTCCGTGTTGCTCCAGAAAAAATAATGACTTTGGCTTTTGTCCCATTCCAATTCCGAGATTACTGATTTTCTGCCTTTCTGGAACCAAAAACAGAAGAAAACACGCAACTGGCACTATGGCATCTTATCAATAGGTTAGTTCCAGAAAGTGTATAAAAATACCTCAAAGTGTAGACAAAACATAAGACAAATGATACAAAACAAGCATGGAGCATCAAAAATTATAGATACGTTTTCGACGTATCAGTGTTACAAAGTGGTATCAGAGCTCAGCAGTTGCAATACCCCACTGGTCCAGCCTGTAGGATAACCTAGCTAACGGTCGTTGTAGAGTGTCAAAACTATATTCGAAAAATTGGTTAGATAGATCTCATTAGGTCTGCTTTTACTCCTTACCCCTATGCTATTCTCTTCTTACCCCAGCGTGTTTTGAATCTGCTCTCTTATCTTTTCTTCGAGTCCAGGAATTCTCGTATTTGGCTTTCCATTGTACCTTCAGGGTTTCGCTTCCATCCTCTTGTAATGGTTCTTCGACATCTAGTCTTCATGTTATTTGAGGAATCTTCCTATGTTGTACCTTTCAGTGGACCAAAAGTTCACTAAATTTTTTCTTTCTATCTTCTGGTGTTTTCCTTCATGAAGACATCATCTGTATCAGATCTAATGAAGAGCCTGCATCATTCCTTTGTTTCTGAACATCGCTTGTGAAGATCTTTAGTATGAATTCCGAGAATGGGTTGCACGCTTTTCTACTGAATCTGCGGAGTAATAGTTTGGGTGCGTGATGGATTGGACACCATGCCGACTACTCACTCTATCTTCTCTTGTACATTGAAGTGGATTAGAATGTATATTTTTCTCTCCTTATATCGAAGTTAGAGGTGGCCTTAACTTTTGAAGCCTTTACCTTCGTCCTTTATTCTCCAGAGTGCTCTGTCGGCGAATGCGAGCAATGACCCTTGTTGGCGGTGTCAAATATTTCAAGATGAAGAAAGAATCTTTGTTAGTGGTCTCGGAGGATCTACACGAAGCGAGAAGATTCGGATTGTTGGCCTTCTTCCCGTACCATGAGGTGGATCTCGAGGACAAGATCCATTGTTAGTGGTGTCGAATTGTAGCATCCCGGGTAAAACCACTACTAGAAAATCACCAGTTATTCCTACTTTGTGCATCATCATGCATTTATTTGCCTAAAAATATTTTGCTAAAGGCCTAATTTTCGTTTTCTAATTATTCCCCTCTTTATTTCAAATCAAAACCATCGGTCCTCCCGGATCCTTTATTTCCCTAAAACTATTTACAAACAAAATTTTAAAACTAAATCAAAAATAAACAAAATGTTTTGTAGGGGAGGCCGCCAGCCTGCCAGGCCAAAATCCCAACAAGCCAGTAGCCTAACACTCCACTAAAAACCCTAACCCTAAATACCCAAACCCTAACTCCCATTCTACCTACACAACCTGTAGCCGCCGTCCCCACACCACCGACACGTGAACTCACCCGCACACGCACACCCTACTGGCGCTTTGTCAATGCGGAGCGCTTCGTCAGAAAACCCCAAGAGCAAGATATGATGCAGCACAGCAGCAAGTCTTCCCTTAGTAAGAAACCGAGTTTATCGTACCAGTAGGAGGAAGGAAACATCTCAAAGGTGTTGCAAGAAACATGGAAACCTTCACAACACAAACTCCAGACTTTGCCCCAACTAATAGTGAGGTTGTCAATCTCACCGGTTGCTGTAACAAAGGATTAACTGTATGGTATGGAAGGTGATGATGGTTTGCAGCAAGTAAACAGTAACAGTGGAGGATGTATCAATGGTAAATATTGGACCGGGGTCCATAGTTCACTAGAGGTGTTCTCCTTAGATAAACAAATATGGTATACTAGATAAACAAATTACAGCAGGGCAATTGACAGGACTGAGCAAGGCATAACAATGCAATACTAGACGAAAAGATCCTATGAGATTCGATTGGGCAATACAACAATATACATAGACCGCCATCCAACTGCATCTATGACTATAAGTCCACCTTCAGGTTATCATCTGAACCCCCTCCAGTATTAAGTTACAAGAAACAGACAACTGCTTTAAGCAAAGTGTGTAAGGTAAAAAATCCACTTGTTCAATGAACAAGAGACCCTTGTTTTCTCCCTAGTGGCAACATAACATCTACAACTGTAGAGATTTCTGTCACTTCCCTTGATTAAGTAGAGGCATGAACCCACTATCGAGCATAAATAACCCCTCTTGGAGTCACTAGCAACTACTTGGCCAAGATAGCTACTAACAATGGAGAGCATGCAAGATCATAAACAACACATACATGATAGAATCAATAAGACAAAACCATTAATCATTCTGACATAGTAATCTCAATATCCATCGGATCCCCGCAAACACAACATGCATGATTACAAATAGATGAGATCTTGATCATGAACGGAGCTCACAAGATCTAAACATGAAAGCACAAGGAGGAGATACAACCATCTAGCTACTACATGGACCCGTAGTCCAAGGTGGAACTACTCACGCTACATACCGGAGGCTGGCATGATGAAGAAGAAGGCCTCCGAGATGATCTCCCCTCAGGCAGGGTGCCGGGAAGAGCTTCATATCCCCCCGATCTAGGGACGATGGTGGCGGCTACAGACGGTTTCGTGGAATATTGATCGGGTTCTTAGGGTTTCAGCATTGGGGGCTTCTTGTAGGCGAAGAGGCAAGGCTGGGAGGCGGCTAGGGGGCCCACACCCTGCCTAGGCGTGGGCCCACCCTAGGCCGCGCCTAGGGGGTGTGTCCACCATGTGGCGCCCCTGCGTCTCTCCTATGGACTCCGTGTTCTCCTTGATCAAATATTGACTTTGGCTTTTGTCCCGTCCAATTCCGAGAATATTTCCTTCCTAGCTTTTCTGGAACCAAAAATAGCAGAAAACAGGAAACTGGCACTGTGGAAACTTGCTAATAGGTTAGTACCAGAAAACATAATAGAAGCACCTCAAAGTGTGGAACTCCGAGATATTGCGCCGTCTTGCCTCTTCAGGTTGAATGCTCCGTCTAGATGAATGTCAGCAAATCGTCAAGTAACATCTTGTAGTCCTCCCAAAGAACCCTACAAGGTTTTCTCCGCCTTCAACTTGTAAGTCGGAGAATTGCAGAATCTTCTATCATACTCTTCCGTAGTCGGACTAGATCCTTCCATGCCGGAATCTTCTGATGTGATGGTTCATCTGCCTATGGCAGCTAGGGCAACGTAGACATTGGTCAGCAACGCCTATCATGTCCACTTTTCCCGCGCGGGCGATACGAACTGTTGGCGGCGACGGTTGGTACGTGGCGAAATTTCCGCACACGTCGTCTACGCGGCAACCATTCGATCAAGATGCACGAATCTTGATGCCGGAGACCATAAATAGTAACTGCGGTGGAAAATTAACTTTTTCACCTCATTCTCCCCTGCATCGTCTTCTTCCTCCAGCGAGCGCCTCCTCGAGCTTTACGCACAACGTGCGAAAAAACCTAGCTCTCCAATCTTTCCCAGTCACCGTCGAACACACCCAATGGCCAGCAGCAGCTCCTCCCCTTCGATGGCGGCATCGGGCAAAGCGGGCGAGCTCCGTCGTCGTGCCCCCAGAGGGCCTGGTCATCCCCTGGTCTGCGGTGGTCAAGGCCACCGGCGGCGACCATAATCCAGCGGCGCTAGAGCTGCTGGAAGAGGAGTACGACTCACAGAAGGGCGATTGGCGCGGTTCGGATATCACGGACTACGACATCAAAGAACTGAGCAACGAGGGCTACCTCCCCGCGATGGAGGGGCTCGCCTGGTGGGCGGCGCCGGCCGGCGAGTTCACACCTTCTCCCCAAGCCGGAGAAAAGGTGTACCTCAAAGTGCAGATGGTACGCGGCGTCTCCCTGCCCATCTCCAACTTTTCCTTGTTGTCCTGAATCATTACCGAGTACAGCCATAGAACCTCTCCCCAATAGCATCTTAGCGCTCAGTAACTACGAGGCGCTCTGCGAGGGTTATTTAGGGATTAGGCCTAGGCTAGATCTGTTTATATACTTCTTTACCGTCAAGCACGAAGCCGGAGCTGGCAAGGACGAGCTTAGGAATTGTGGAACCATTAGTTTTAAGATTCGGCCTGGCCGGCGCTTCCCTGACATCATTGGCCATGAATCCTGCAAGAATTGGCAGCGGACGTACTTCTACGACCTAGATATCCCTCTGGCTAGCCGAGAAGTCACGTACCCGGAGTTTGTCGATGGAGCAGCCGCCGAAGCCTCGACATGGAGATCCTAGGCCTCCCTTCTCTCCGACATCGATGCTTCCCGCGCTATAAGGCAGATAGAGTGGTTCGTAGAGACGGGTTTGACCGGATTGGACCTAGCCATGTGCTGGTTCATCAGGCGGATCCAGCCTCTGCAGCACCGCTTGAAGCTGATGCACGAGTATTCCAACAATAGAAGGGATATCCTCCGCATCTCCGAGGACAACTTCTCGAGCGACTCCGTCAAGATCCGCCTCAAGGACATCGTCAAGGTGAAGTACATGAAGTGTGGCTTCACCATCACCTACGACATGTTCGTAGAGAGCAAGTGCCCAAAGGTAACTATTTATTTTCCGTGTATGACATATACTGCAGTTCTTCCGGCTAGCCATTACCATCTCATCTAACACGGTGGTTCTTCACTTAAAAGCTCAGCTACATAGATGAGGACAGCATGGCTCCTCAAATCTATGATCCAAAGATGAAGGAAGTCACCATCGTGTCCGACAACGATGCTCCGTTGGCGCGAAAGCGGAAGACCTCCACCTTTGACGCTGCCGACGGAGGCAAGAAGAAGAAGATAGAGGGTGGAGCCTCCAAAAAGACTACCGCTGTCCTGGAGGCAGAGAAAAGAAAGGTTACGGGGATCCCCTTTGCTAAAGCACCCCCTCTTCTGTAAGCTTCTTTCCCTCCGACATTGTCCATTTGTCTGTCTTATTCCTGTACTTATGCATTTGAGAAAGAAAGTCACAACCAGCTTGAAGAAGACGTCCAAAACTTTTGGGGCTTCTAGAACCATAAAGGATATGCTGCATCACGACGTATCTCCTGTCATCGCCCCTGTCACTCCTGTCGTCTAGCCTTTGTTCGATCCGACAAGCTCTCAACCTAAAGAAGCATCTAGCCCTTCCGCCATGGAAGTGGACTCAGGCGCCTCCACAGAGCTCGCTATTGTCGGCGAACATGCGACGCAGGAAAGTCCGGAAAACCAAATGGCTGAAGCTCCGGCTAAGGATGCCATGGGTAGCGGTAAGGCGATGGTGGAAGGTGGTACATTTGCCGAAGGCGGCGCCCTCGCCCCAGGAAGGCCATGGAGTTCCCGAAGATAGTCTACCCGGCATTTACGCCGAGTAACACCTCTCTGGTTCCTGGTGCGGCGCCGACATCTCCAACGTGCGGTCTCGAGGAGCTTCTCCGGCAAGCAGAAATCTTGCAAGGAAACAGTGTATCCTTCGGCAAGTTGCTGGCTGAGAGTGCTACCAACCTCAAGATCATTGCACTTGTAAGTTTTATTTCCCTTTTGCATTTCATATGAGTATCCCACTTTTGCATTTCAAGATCTAAGACTGACTAAGCTAGAAAACTTCTCACTGTAGCCCCCAAGCATATAGTTTGAATGAATTATTCCGACTAGATGCTTCAAGAGTAGCATACGCAGTGTTTATAAATTTCAATACTGTAGCCCCCAAGCTTCTAGTTGTAATTGAATTAGTTCCGACTAGATGCTTAAAGAGAAGCTAAGCATACATTTGAGTTAAAAAACTTTACACTGTAGCCCCCAAGCTTCTAATCGAAAACTGAATTAGTTTCGACTAGATGCTTAAAGAAAGACTAAGCATA
The DNA here is from genome assembly GCA_916181665.1 of Avena sativa. Taxonomy (NCBI): domain Eukaryota; kingdom Viridiplantae; phylum Streptophyta; class Magnoliopsida; order Poales; family Poaceae; genus Avena; species Avena sativa. The sequence goes on from OV702298.1 coordinate 113,294,927, forward strand.
TTGCTAAGTTAAAAAACTCTCGCTGTAGCCCCCGAGCGTCTAGGTGGAAATTTTCCGGCTAGATGCTCCAAGTAGACCAAACAACGTTTAACTGTTTCCTTTCCACAGAATGAGAATGCTCGGAGGGGCATGGACAACGACAAGTACCAGAAGATGCGCGTGGACCTAGAAGCTGAAAAGGGTAAAACTGCCTTCTTGAAGGAACATATCATCAAGAGCAAGAGTTTGTTTTTCCTTTATTTTTCGTATTCCGACTTGATCTTATGTACTCTCCGAGTATTCACTGTGTACTTTTATTTCTCCGACTTGCAGAAACCATTTACAAGGCTAAGGATATTGTCGAGCAATCCAAGCACATTCAGCAGCTGGATAGCGAAAACAAGATCCTTAAGAAGGAGAGGGAGTAGATGCTAAAAATTCATGAAGACTCGATGAAAGCCCTACAGGACTCCGCCAACGAGGATATGAGCCCCTTGAAGGAGGAAATCGCGATCTTAAAAGATCAGAAGAAAGCTGTCGATGAGCAAAATCAACGCCATCATGAAGCCTATAAGATCCTCCAACAAGAACGGGACTCCATGGCGGAGACTCTCTAGCAGGCTGAGGCCAGCATCTTCAGTCAGTAATTCTCCGTCTTGGATTTCTATAGTCTAGATACTCTGAATTTTTAAACTCATGTGATCCTTTGTCGGGAATTCGCAGATCCTATGGGTTTAATCCGGTCGCCTCCTCCGCCAAAGGAATGCATGATCCTTACTGGCAACTTTATCAACACCGCCATCGCATAGGCCAAACAGATTGCTAAGCCCCTCCATATCAATATCAAGGCATCAGACTCTGTGGCGAAGTTCTCGGAGATCCTGAGCCGAGCCCCCGAGCGCATCGCAAGCTGGAAAGTTTCATTTGCACGGGTCGGCGCCAGGATGACATTGTCAATGGTGAAGGCACACTACGAGAATGTCGACATCGACACGGTAACCTCCGGTATCCCTGACATAGACGACGAAGGCCAAAAGATAAACCATGAATCTATCTTGGCATCGCTCGCGGGTTATAACACCAGAGTCACCGAGTTGGTCGACGTTAACGTCTTTGTCCCCCTGAAAACCGTTGAAGACAAAAGCCAAAGCTCCTCTGAGTCCCTCAACACTGCCGACTTCGAGGGTGACTCTCATGCTGCCGATGATGTTGCTTCCAATTCGCCTGCGCTAGAGGAATAAAACAACTTGTAATATTTGTTTCCTCTGTAATGTGTTATGCGCAAAAAACTATGTGTTAACTTAAGGCGAAAAAAAATGACGTATGTCCTGCTACTTAAGAACTAGTTCCAGCATGTATATATTTTTAAGCAAGTGTTGGCTTATCCATTACTTTGGTTTTTATGCTTGACCTTTCATGAGTCGAAAGACTCGTTGTCGGAACCATGCGCTCAGGCGATGATGCCCAATGGCACCGTCAATAACCTAAGCACAAAATCGCCGACAATAAGTGCCAAAAGTCACTACTCTAGAATCCACATAAAGACGACAAAGAACGTGTAGACCAGAAAAATTAAGCTAACGCCCGTAGGCGGAATTTTCACAAATGCAATCGCAAAAATTATGCATAAAGGTTTTATATGATCCAAAAATGAACACTAAAGGAGGTAAAAGACTCAGAAATATGAGTGAAACAGAGAGCTTTATTTCATTGATCATATAAGAGGTACACAATTAGATAAAAAATACTAAGTGTAGAAACGACGTAGCTGTGCTATGTTCCATGGCCGATAAAGCTCCGGGTAGTCATCATCCGGGTTACGTCGCTTACGCTTATGATCCTCGTTGGCAGGATGGCTTCTGCTCCATATACCATGAAGTAAGGGGTGTAGCCGGTGGATATGTTGGGTGTAGTTCGTAAACTCCACAACACATATGGAAATTCTTCCGCCCAGGCTCCAGCAGCTCTATGCAGCGGTGCCTCAAGACGTGGCTTTATTCCCTGCAAAATTAGTCCATTGGCTAGCTCGACCTGACCATTGGATTATGGGTGTGCCACAAATGCAAGGTCAAGTCGGATGCCCTTCTCCCAACAGTAAGCCTACACTTCTCTGAGTGAGAAGTTGATGTCGTTGTCGGTGATAATGCTATGTGGGAGACCAAATATCACCACTAGATCCCGGACAAACCTGAGGGCAGTTGCCCCATCAAGCTTTCTAATGGGTTTAGCTTCTATCCATTTAGTGAATTTATCAACTGCTACTAGCAGATGTGTAAACCCACATGGTGCCGTCTGTAACGGTCCCACCATGTCTAGCCCCCAGACTGCAAACGGCCAAGTTATTGGTATTGTTCGCAATTCTTCAGCAGGAACATGTGGTTGTCGGGCATAATATTGGCATCCCATGCATGTCTCGACAGCTAGTCGGCGTCCGCCTTCGCGGTCAGCTATATAGAATCCTTGCCGGAAAGCTTTCGCGACCAACGATCGAGGAGCGGTGTGATGCCTGCAATCTCCAAGATGGATTTCGCGTAGGATTTCAATACTTTCTTGTTGGGAAACACACTTAAGGTATACACCGGTAGTGCTTCTTTTGTAGATCTACCATTGATTATGGTATAGCCCTTTGCTCGACGTACTATTTGCCGTCTTTCGACTTTGTTGTCGGGCAAAGTTCCGTGTTCGAGATACTTCATGAACGGTTTTGTCCAAGCCAGAGGGACCTTTGCCACTATGTGGACGGAAGAGTCTACTCTGTCCGGGTTGTCGATGTCTTCCCCCTTCACGGATGGTGTCCGTAGATGCTCTAAGAAAAATCCTGGCGAAATTCGCTTGTGCCCTGATCCCAGCTTAGACAGCAGATCAGCCGCCTCGTTTTGCTCCCTAGGTACATACTTGACCTCGTAGCGCAAGAAGCTCTTGGCTATCTCGTCCACTTCGTCTCGATATGCCGCCATCATAGGGTTCTGCGCATTCCAGGTGCCAGCCACCTGCTGGGCAACCAAGTTAGAATCTCCACAGCAAACTATGCGCTTGATGCCAATATCCTTGGCTACGCGTAATCCGTGAATGAGTGCTTCATACTCCGCCATGTTGTTCGTAGCCTCGAAGTGGATTTGCAGAACGTAGTGTAACTTGTCCCCAGTTGGTGACTACACCAGCCCCCGAGCCGTTGAGCAGCTTTGATCCGTCAAAGTGCATCACCTAGTATTCTGGTTCCGGCAATGGGGTAGCATCTGGCATCTCCGTCCAATCTGCAATAAAATCCGCCAAGGCTTGTGACTTGATAGCGTCGCGTCTCTTGTAGGTGATCTCAAAGATGGCAAGTTCAATGCCCCATTTTGCGACCCTTCTTGTAGCGTCGTTGTTGTTGATGATGTCGGACAGTGGGGTCTTTCTCACCGCTGTGATGGGGTGCTCCTGGAAATAGTGCCTCAGCTTCCGAGAAGCAAGGAATACTCCATAAGTTATCTTCTGGTAGTGCGGGTAACGCTGCTTGGACTCCTTCAAGACCTTGCTTACATAGTAAACTGGTCGTTGAACTCCGTGCTCATAGCCTGGTTCCTTCCACTCTACCACGACAAACGATGCTGATTACCCGGTTGGTGGCTGCCATGTAAATTAACATGGGCTCTCCAGGCTCGGGTGCTGCAAGGATGGGCGCTGAAGAAAGAATCTCCTTGAGCTGCTTCAATGCTGCATCTGCTTCATCCGTTCACGTGAATTTGTCCGCCTTCTTCAGCAACTTGTATAGCAGCAGAGCCTTCTCTCCAAGTCGGCTGACGAACCGACTAACTGCTGCAACACAACCTGTTAGTCGCTGAATGTCCTTTAGGCATGTCAGACGGTTTATGTTTAAGATGGCCTTGATTTTCTCTGGTTTGACCTCGATTCCACGCTGGGAAACGATGAACCCCAACAATTTGCCGGATGGAACCCCGAAGACGCACTTCTTGGGGTTAAGCATCATGTTGTATTTTCGGAGATTATCAAAGTTCCTTTTAAGTCAGAGATTAAGTCATTTGACTTTTTAGACATCACCGCTATGTCGTCCACATAGGCGTGAACGTTCTGACCAATTTGATCGTGTAGGCAACGTTGCATTGTTCGTTGGTACGTAGCACCTGCGTTTTTCAGCCCAAAGGGCATCATAACATAGCAAAACATGCCGTAGGGGTAGTGAACGAAGTGGCTAATTGGTCTGACTTCCTCATCTTGATCTGGTGGTATCCTAAGTATGCATCGAGAAAACACAAAAGCTCTGAGCCAGCCGTCGAGTCAATGACTTGGTCAATGCGAGGCAAAGCAAACGAATCTTTGGGACATTCTTTGTTCAAGCCGGTGTAATCAACGCACATTCTTAATTCTTTGGTTCCCTTTTTGGGGACAAGTACAGGATTGGCCACCCATTGGGTGTGAAGGACTTCTCGGATAAAACTAGCCTTAAGTAACCTAGCTATCTCTTTGCCTATGGCGCGTCTCTTCTCATCTCCAAAGCGTCGTAGAGGTTGCTTCACTGGTTTGCATTTTGGATCAATGTTTAAGCTGTGCTCGACAAGTTCCCTAGGTACACCTTTCATGTCGGCAGGTTGCCAGGCAAAGATGTCCCTATTCTCACGGAGGAACTCGACGAGCGCACTTTCCTATTTGAGATCCAGGTTCGTCCCAATGGCAGTGGTCTTGGAGGCATCGCCTACCACAAGTTCCACCGGCTTGGTCTCGATGGCGGCCTTGAATGCTAGAGCGGAGTCGGAAATCTGTTTCTTCGACGTGGAAATCTCTGAGGCATCGACCTTGCTCTGGATCTCTTTGAATTCTTCGCTGTAGAGGACAGCTTCCGTGTAGGCTGCTTCACTAATCTCGCAGTCCATAGCTTTGGCAAAGCTTCCGGATACGGTGATGACACCGTTTGGTCCGGGTATCTTGAGTTTGTTGTAGACGAAGCATGGCTTGGCCATGAAGGTGTGGAATATGTCGCGGCCGAATATGACGTGGTACACGCTCTTGAAGGGGACCACCTCAAAGGTCATACGCTCTTGGCGGTAATTGTTAACATCACCAAAGGCAACCTGAAGTGTGATGCACCCAAGGGACCGAGCCTCCCGACCAGGAACTACGCCGTGGAAGATGGTGTTGGTCCGCCTTAGGTTTGCCTCCATCAAGTTCATCTTCTGCAGTGTATCCAGGTACATGATGTTGATGCTACTTCCACTATCCACCATACATTTGGTGAACTCATTGCCGTCAATCAAAGGGTTGATGACCATGGCGTATTGGTTCTCCGTAGGGATAAGGTCTGGGTGATCCTTCTTGTCCCAAGTAATTGGAACCTCCGACCAGCGCAGGAACTGGGGGTAGAGTAGCCATCAGTATCCTCATAGAGGTCTTCTGTTGTCGGATGGTGGGGGTGCCAAGGAAAGTGTGGAAAATTCCTTCTTCTTCTCGAAGGGGTTCTTTCCTTTGCCATCTCTCTTGGCGGCGTGCTTGGGGTCAACGTCCTCGTCCATGTCACTTGAATCCTTGGACTCCTCCTCCTTCTTCTTCCATTTTATTTCAAACACACTTCTGTACCCAGTTTCAAAAATCAACCCAAGTCGATTCAGTGCATCAAATTGAATGAAACTAATTTTGGTAGAAAGGTCTGGGAATGCTGAATCCAAGCCCGTTGGATTCAAGTCATTTGGATCTATAGATCATCCATGGTAAAAATAACAAGGCATGAGCTTTTATGCATTCAAACCTTTTTCAAATTTAAACCATAATAGCTTTTGATTTGATTCCAACTCTCAAAAATCACATTTAACCATACCTTTCAGAATATATAAAAATATATAGGTTTACTTGCAGAAATAATGTTCAAGTAATAAAAGAATGCCCCATAGGCATTTCTAGTCACTTTAATTAATTCAAATAAAAGGGTAAAACCTTATTAAATTGTGACACCACTTTAAATCACATTCCCATGAACTAGAATATGTGGTGATGATATGTGTCAACATGATCCCATGTTTGGTTTGGAGAATATTAAATCTTAAGTAGTCTTTCAATGAGTAGAAATTACTTCTCTAAAAATAAAAGGAATTAAACCAAGCTTTAATCTTGTAATGTTAGAGATGATGTTAGATCCTCTATAGAACCCTTGTGTGTGATGATTGCAAGTAATTAAGTATTGTTTGGTGATTGTGTACCTCGTATTTATTTATAGACGCTAGTACCGACCAAGGATACGAGGAGGAAGGAGGATTCTACGAGGAAGAAGCCGAGGAAAACTTCAACCACTGCTCTGCACAAGGCAAGCCTAATACTACTAGTCAATGTGCAAGCTAACCGTTGCAAGATACTCTACTGATGCAACAAACCACTATTTGTTACATTGTCAACTATATGCCTTAAAGCATATATGATCATAACCACTTGATAAACCAATCCTAGTTTTTACTTACAAGCTTTATACTTTATTTCTTTATCAAAGCTCTTACTTAGAGTTTACTGGAATAAATGGTAGATACTAGAAGGATATGTGAAGGTTGCATAAAGAGCATAAAACTTGGCCTAAGCTAGATAATCTTGATGTCATCTTAAGGCATGAGATTAAACTTAGTTGAAACTCCACTAGTTTACCACCCCTCATTAGTGCTTACCCCCACTTGTAGATGCTAGTGCTAAGCATAAAACTTGATCAACTTTAGATGGGAATACTTGGTGGAAAAATGGTTATGAAAACCTTGGAATGATGGATCATTCTATTGAAATGTTTTGTACATGTGTTTCCAAACACCTGATGATTTTGGTGATGAAAATGTTGAGGCATGTGCCTTAGCCCTTTATAAAACTGATGGTTGTCTGGATGCGATATCATTCCAATTTTATCGTACAACCACAATACCCGAAGATTGGGTAGGGCTTGACTGGAAACTTATATACCTTAGTATTAGTTCCCTCACGGCCAAGGTCTGAGCTGAGGCTACCTTGTGAAGATTGTCCACCTGTGCAGTACCCAAGATGACAGTTGGTCATGGTTGGGAGGCCAAACTCACAGGAGAGGTGCTTATACTAGGGCGTGTAATCGAAAGGTTAGGATTGATTATCCGCATACTAAGTATGGTGAATTCAGGATTTGTTCCTGACGGATGTATCGAATGTTGTGGTGAAAGTGTACAATCTCTACAAAGTGTCAAACTATTTGAATAGCCGCGTCCGTGGTTATGGACAGTTGGAGTGGCCATACTATTCCCCCGTCAGACTTTTCAAAATAGGACTTGTGACATGAATTGAGACTTTGACTTGACCACAACAGGGTTGTGATATTAAATACAAGTTCCCACTTAGGTGTTATAAACTTTCAACTGGCATTCGTGGCTCCTAAACTTAGTAGAGATAAATCTGGATTTTTGCAAAACAACCCTAGAGCCTAGCGTCCTATTATCTAAAAACCCCTTTTACTTGTTAGTATTAGTTTGCGAGTACTTAAAGAGTACTCATGGCTTTGTCCCTGGCTATTCCCATGGCCGGACTATGAAGAGGAGTACTTGGAGGATGGACCCCAGGAAGGTTACGACAACTAGGATCATCTCCCATCGTCAGCATTGCCTGTGACCCCGAAGATGGAGCTTCGCCCACGCTACTGTTATTATTACATATTCCGCTGCTTGATGTTGTATTAAGAACTAGATCATGAGATCCCTATTTGTGTAAGAACTTATGTATCATTTGTAATGGATGATATACTATGGTATCTAATTCTGTTATGTCTCGAAAAAATGGTAATCCTGGAATTGCGATGTATGGCATAACAGGCATCTGGGATTAAAAATCCGGGTGTTGACACAACAACATTTCCAAGATCAAACCGGGGGAGGCGACCGAAAAAATTTCCAACATACACATGTTTCCTCTACATAGGAGGCTGACATGTGGGACCCACTAGTGAGACCTAATACCGAGAAGGCATCGAGCAGCGTTGCCAAGTTCGAAACAGGGAGCCACGAGCGAGAAAGAAGCCCAGCATGCACACGTTTTTAATAATGAGAGGCTGACATGGGGCATCCACCAGCCTGTATAAACGGTTGATGCATTGAGCAACATTGTCAAGTTCAAGACAGGGAGAAGCGAGTGTGAAAAATTCTAGCATGCACACGTTTCTTCTAATCAGAGGCTGGCATGGGGATCCACCAGCCAATATAAAGGATTTATGCATCGAGCAACGTTGCCAAGTTCGAAATACAGAGGCACGAGTGAGAAAAAATTCCAACATGCACACATTTCTTCTAATGAGATGCTAACATGTGGGACCAGGCAGCGTGACCAAACGACAGATTTGTCGAGAAACGCTATCTAATTTGGAAAAGGGTAGAGCTAAAGAAGACGAAAATTCAATCATATACACATGATTCTTCTAATGTTAGGCTAATATAGGGGACCCACTAGCTTGAATAAACGGCTGATGCAGAGAGCGGCGCTATCAAGTTAACATGCATGCGCGACCGAGGGCAAAAAATACTTCCTATACACGTTTATTCTAATGAGAGGATGATATGTGGGGCCTAGCTATGTGATTAAACGGTAGATGCATATAGCAGCGCTATCAAGTTTAGAATAGGGTAACGCGAGCAAAGGAAAAAGTCCATCATAGACACATTCTAATGAGAGGCTGACATGTGAGATAAAGTAGCGTGACTAAACGACAGATAGATCGAGCAATGTTATAGATTTCAAATCAGGGAGACACGAGCCAAGGGAAAAAATCCATCATGCTTATGTTTCTTCTAGTGTGAGGATGATATGTGGGACCTAGCAGCCTGATTAAATGCAGATGTATCGAGCAATGCTATCAAGTTCGGAATAGAGAAGGAAAAAATTCATCATACACACAATTCTTCTAATGAGAGAAAGAAATGTGGGAGCTAGGAGCCTGACTAAACGGAAGAATCATCGAACAATGTTATCGAGTTCAAAACAGGGAGGCGTGACCAAAAACTATGGTCCGCAAGAGACTCTGACATCCGGGATCCATACGCCTAAAAATACTTCGGCAAGTCAACATCGCACGAGGAACTAGAAATCTTGCTTCTGCCAGGCGCTGGCCGAGTTTCGTCCATGTTTTTAGCGGTTTCGTTGTAGTAGATGGGCGCGAAACCGAAAAAAAAAGTTTCCCATCAGCCACGGTCGAGCCGAATTTTTTTTTCACGAAAGACACGCCTTCTACGAGGATCATCGGGCCAAGTCATTGCAGAAGAAAACATTTCTTATAGTGCGTATAAGATGGTAGCCTGATCGTTAGTCCAATTTGGAGAAGAGAGTAGCTCTAGTGAGTTCATCTAGTAACTCATAAATGATTGGCATAGGGAAAGTGTTCTTGACTGTCATCTCATTTAGGCGTCGATAATCGATGCAAAATTTTTGAGAGTCGTCTTTCTTTTGCACCAAGAGCACTGGAGAAGCATAGGGCGACATATTGGGCAAAAAGATACCAGCGTCTAGCATTGCCCTTACTTGTTTATTTATCTCGTCTTTGTGTGCAAGTGAGTATATGTAAGGTGAGCATTGAAAGTTGTAGCTTTAGCTTTGAGAGGAGTCTCTCATGCATGTAGCACCCCAGATAAAACCACTACTAGAAAATTACATGTTATTCCTACTTTGTGCATCATCATGCATTTATCTGCCTAAAAATATATTGCTAAAAGCCCTATATTCATTTTATAATTATGCCCCTCTTTATTTCAAATCAAAACCATCGGTCGGTCCGAATCCTTTATTTGCCTAAAACTATTTACAAAAAAAAAATTAAAACTAAATAAAAATATAAACAAACTGTTTTGTGGGGGAGGCTGCCAGCCTGTCAGGCCAAAAGCCCAACAAGCCAGCAGTCTATCACCCCACTAAAGACTCTAACCCTAAATCCCTAAACCCTAACTCCCATTCTATCTACCCAACATGTAGCTGCCGGCCCAACCCCGCCGACGCGTGCACTCACCCGCGCGCACACCACGCCCCGCCCCTTGCCCAGTACACCACACAACCACACCGCGTACATCATATGCTTTCTTGATTGCCCACCAACACGACCACTACACGCCATCCCCACTATCCTGCATACCCTGGTCCCACACTTGGCCCCACCCTGTCTCTCCTCTCCCGAATCCACGCTTCCCGCACTCCTCCCTTGATGCACCACCAGCCCGACCCCGTCTTCTTTCTCCACGGCCGCCTCTCTGCCGAGTGCAGCCGCTGCACTGCTCTCCTCTCTCCCGCGTCTGCCACCATCAGGTCGCGCCTCTCCCACCCTTCCTCGCCAGGACCTCGGCCGCCACCGCTCGGATCCTGTCGAGCTCATGGTCGCCGCCGCAGCCGACCTCCCCAGGCCCCGCAAGCATTGCTGCTCTCCTGCCGCCCGACCTCAGCCACCCGTCGGCCCGCCTCTATAGGGCCCTGCTGTCGACCTCGTCCCCGCTTCTAGCACAGTGCTCGGCCTTCCAGCGCCCCTGCAATTCTTCCACCCGCATGTCGCCACCACCAACCTCCTCCTAGACCGCCGGCCCGCCCGAGCTTCCCCCGGCCGCCCCGTCTTCCTCCCCACAAGCTCTGCAGCATGCCGACGCAGGCCTCCCTCCCCCGCCAGCTTCCCTTGGTCGCCGCACTGGACCCTCCACCACCCACACGGCCGACCGACAGCTCCATCTCGTGCACATAGCAGTTATGTGGGTGTTCTTCTGTGGCCTATCTTGATGTACCCTCGATGCAACCCGGTGTTCCTTCGTCCGTCAGGTGGTCGACAAAATGTCTGCAAGATTGTTCGAATAACTGTTATCCTTTCTTCGTATGACTAATTTGATCAATATCTTTTTCGCTTTGTCACGCCGCACCAAAACAATCGATCTACCACACGGAACCCAAAGACCGTTCCAGTACTCAAAGAACTCGGATCTGAAGGCCGATCCTGGCACCCGAAAACCAAACCCTAAAGCCCTGATCCCATCGAACACATCGGAACACCAAGATCGACGAACCCCTACGTGTGATCCCTACCCGAGCTCCATATTTTATAAATTGTCATTTATGTATCCTATTACATTAAATTATTCATGCTTGCATGCATATGCTGTGGTTTGGGGGCATTATGCCGATTCACCTCATAATTAAATATGGAGACAAAATGCGGGCTTTTCTAGTCTTATATTGGCTACATTTAAATTTGTATAGCAAACTGATGCCATATTTTGCCTTGTTAAGACAACATTTAAATTGTGGGGTATCTAAACAACATAAACTACCGAATTAATTGTCGGGACCCCGGTTCCGCTTAATATTGCCTAATTGCAATGCACCTTTGCCATGTCATGCTTCATACATGCATCATGACCTATCTTTTGCCGTAGTATTAAATAGTGCATCCGGTGTTTTTAGTGCTTTTCTTCTTCATGGATTAGGCCGATGATTTGATGTGAGTGTCGACCAGATCTCCGGTGTATCTTCGACAGTGTTTACAGGCGAGCATTCTCCCCCTTTCTACCTACTTTATATTTATATTCTTTACTTCCTCGTATTGATCTACTACTATCTGTGTTGCGATGCTTTAGATTTCGTACCCCTTTATATATCCATGCAGCCTTTATATTGCCTTGGACACCTCCTATTTCCTGTTGTTTGGGTAGACAGTTGGCCTTGTGAGTCGTAGTCGCTTGCTCAGGTGCTATTTCACGTCGTTGATGTTCCACTGATGTTGGGGGTTGGCATATTCATAAAGGTGGAGATGATCGTGGTTTAAATTACAGCTGGTTAATTAAATATTAAAATGGATATAATTAATGAAGAGGCACGGGTGGGTAATAATTGAGATTTGGTTGTTAACCGTCCACTTGTGTCCACCTAGGACCCGAGTATCTTGACACCTTTTGAAATACTGAGCGCGCTAACAAAATGTGGGGTGTGTGGGCACCCCTATCAGCTTAGTACCTGATTTCAAAGTACTATACTGGGGCCCACAAACTAGTTTGAAGTTTTCGTGACATGTTATTCCACGTTTATTACCTATTGGTCGATGAGCGTTTCTTACTGTTGCATAGGTGCGACACTCTATCAAGGAAATATATTGTCCATGACCTCTGCCTGCCTGACAAGTGTATGCAACCCTAGGGTCCGTACGAGGAGGATTAGCTATACCTCGTATGGGTAGCTCTTTCGAGTGGCCCCATGTATTTGCTTTGGTTCAGGGAAAGCGTCGTGTCCTAGGCCCCACCGACATACCGATTGAAGTATGTTAATTGATCTTGCAAAAAGGGTCAAAGTGTGTGTGGAAACTTTGGTGCACCCCTGCAGGGTTAAATATTTTCGAAAAGACATGTCTGTGGTTATGGATGACTTGGAGCACGGTATATCGATCATGGAAAACTATAACTAAAGTTTACTGTTATAATATGACTTGTATCTGATATGACTAGTAAGTTGGATAACCACCATGGAAAGAATGTATAAAATTGCCAACCGTGTGAGTTTCCTCAGCATGACTTCCTCATTTGGTCTCGAGAGGGAAGTACCAGGATGGGTATGTTTGGTGGTAGTATCAGGTTGGTTCCGAATAGATCTTTCTTACCCCTCTCTGATAGCCGACAGTTGTATCGAGTCTCTATAGGTTGTTTAGTGCATGCTGCGCTGCCGCTTCATTCCACCATACCTATGTAGGCGCGAGCCGCCAAATTCCAAGTCTCGCCGTGTACTGGTCTCATTACTGACCGCTCTCTCTTTCCTTCGTCCTTTGCCGGCACCCTTTTTGTTTAAGCAGGTTTTGAGATCGATGTTGTTAGCAGGGTTACCCTTCCGGCTTGGCCTGGGCAGGGTTATGGACGCCATTGGTTATTGTTCAGGGCTCTTAGCCCAATTTGCATCTTGTCCGTACTCGGACACTGTATCATTTTTATGGTGATTTGGATCTTTGTACTTTATATCTTTATTCTTGACTCATTGAGTCATTGTTCTGTGGGTTCCATCGTGGACTATTGTGTAATGGCATTACTTTGTTTTCCACCCGCACGAAAGTTCCCGGTAGGCACCTTTGAATCGTTTCTGTGCAGGTTTGGCAGAAAACGCTGAAACTTGCATAGGGCCGATCCGAGGGTGTTTGATGTCTACGCACTTCTATTCTTGTAGATAGTTGTTGGGCCTCCAAGTGCAGAGGTTTGTAGAACAGCAGCAAGTTTCCCTTAAGTGGATCACCCAAGGTTTATCGAACTCAGGGAGGAACTGGTCAAAGGTATTCCCTCTCAAGCAATCATGCAATCAAGATACAAGAAGTCTCTTGTGTCCCCAACACACCCAATACACTTGTCAGGTATATAGGTTCACTAGTTCGGCGAAGAGATAGTGAAATACAAGTGGTAACGGTGCCAGAAAATAGCTTGACGTTGAGGTAAAGACTAAAGAAAGCAAACATGCAACAGATCTAGTAGCAAACGGTGTTTCAATGTTTAGAAACAAGGCCTAGGTATCATACTTTGACTAGTGAACACTCTCTCATAAATATATTCTCTTCATGATACTACTCTTAACTACTCTCCGGTTGGACACTCTAATCATCGGTAGGGCTATAACAGCACTCCTCAAAGTCCGCCTTCCACAATCTAGATAACCCCACATTGTCACCTTGAGCGCTAGATGGTTCCAACAAACACCACAATTTCATAGAGACAACCAACTCAAAATATACTCATAACAAATATTCAATCTAGCCAAAGTGCCACACATGGTATGCATGCTGTCACTTTCACACACGTGGGGAAAAGCATAGATCTATTAAAGCACCAAGGGTATTTATGTAGAATCAAACCTAAGTGCCACCATGGCATGCACGCTGTCACTTTCACACACATGGGAGAGCAGAGATCTATTAAAGCACTTGAGTAGCAAGGTAGATCAACTTGATTACAAAGCTCATGATCACAATATGACCATGCATAGAGAGAGATGAACACATAGATACCGGTAGAGCCCTTAGCCTCGAGGAAGAACTACTCCCTCCTCATCATGGGAAGCAGCAACGGTGATGGAGATGTTGGTGGAGATCGATGGAGATGGCTCCGGGGGAACTTCCCCATCCCAGATGGGTGCCGGAACAGAGACTTTCTATCCCCCTAAGCTCCCCTTCGGTGGCGGCGGCGCTACGGAGGTTTTCGTGGATTTCTTCGGGATGATTTAGGGTTTTCGGGTCGGAGGCTTCTTATAGGCGCAGGAATCAAGGTAGGTGGGGGTCCAGGGGGCCCAAACCCCCTGTGGGCGCCTCCAGGGCTTGCACGTGCCTAGGGGGTGCGGCCACCCTGTGGTCCCCCTCTGGCTCTGCTTCATGGTTCCGTGTTGCTCCGGGAAAATAATGACTTTGGATTTTGTCACGTCCAATTCCGAGAATATTGGTTTTCTGCCTTTCTGGAACCAAAAAATAGAAGAAAACAGGCAACTGGCACTGTGGCATCTTGTCAATAGGTCAGTTCCAGAAATTGTATAAAAATACCTCAAAGTGACAAAACATAAGACAAATGATACAAAACAAGCATGGAGCATCAAAAATTATAGATACGTTTCCGACGTATCAAGCATCCCCAAGCTTGAGGTGACATGCACCATCAAAACCAAGATCAAACCATTTGCAAGCATTGAAAGCTGGGATCAAAGAACTCTAAACATGTGCATGAAAGATGGAGTTCTAACAATAGGACATAGTAACTATGCATGCAACATGGAAGGCTACAAACAAAGATCATGAATAACATGCATTGAAAAACGTTTGTTTGTTTCACATACAGAAAACATAACATAGTGGCACTCAGCTTGTCCCTCATAGAGTAGCAAATAGATGCATAGGACACCTTCAAAGTTCACAAGGCTAACTAGAAACAAATAGCACAAGAATAAGCAATATCACAATATGCATCAATCAATAAGCTTTGGAACACTGCACACAAAATGACAACTATGCTATCTTAATGGTGCCTAAAGGTAGAAGGTGGAGACTCAATAGTAGTGGAAGGAAATCCTTTTATAAAGGAAGCAGGGATATAAAGTTTCAAAAAGAGCTTCCAAAAATTATGTTACTTGTTAGCTTTTAGCCCTCATTGCCCCTATCATAAGCATCTTGAAGTGATTAAGGTTAAAGTGAACAAAGATGGAGTATATGCTTGACGAAGTATAAATTGCCAATCTCAACTCTCTTGAATACGAGGGCCACACCTCATGCTACTCAACTTTAGTCACCTATAAGTTCTTGTCATTGTAAGTATTTTCATATCATAGAGAACCGCTAACGGGGTACCCCTTGCACATGGTACAGGAGCTTTCCCGTAACAAAAATGACAAGGCAAGCAGACAATGAGCATCTCAGCAATCTTTTTATTTACCATGGGAATATGGTGCTTTTTTCTCTCTTTCCTCTTTTCTCAATGTGTCTTTTTTATAAGAAGAATGCTTCATAGATGTCACTATGGTGATGCTGCAAGTTTCCACCATGATTAAGCATGGCTTAGGCTAGCGGCCCAGGTGTTTCTCTAACACAGGATACAAACTCCATGGACTTACAACTTCCCTCTTTATTTCACACCGGTGACATCCATAGACAAAAGAGCATGATATCAACTGAGTACAAAGTACTAGTTTAATGTTGAAAACGTTCCCCGTGACAGCACGGTTCTGCTAATTCCAACGTATAAGTGCAAGCATATACAACATAGATGACACAATGGTTCAAGTTTATTAGGGGCAAAGAATATAAAGTGTGCCATCAAGTTTGTGATGGCTTTAATCACTAAGTTTTCACATAACAAAATACTTTTTAATTGGAAGATAGCTGAAAACAAGAATATACTTGGCATGGTGTAACACACCATGCATTGGAATTTATAGTGGACACTTTGGAATAACTTGTTTTTTGGAAGTTGGAAGCATGAGTAGAGCTTACTCATACAAGTGGAGGATAGCAAAAGACTAGGAGCAACCAACTAAGAGAGCAATAATGGCCATAATCATGTAGAGCAACAAAACATTACTAATCAAAGCATAGAGTGGTACTACAAGTCAAGGACTAAATGATCATAGACGCTATGGTGACTTGTCAAAGTCATAACATGGTGTGAGCATGTGCCAAGTCAACCCAAACAAAGCATCAAAGGAGAATACCCCAAAAATATGCTTTTGCATGCTAAAACAACGCATAATTTCTTCAAGGCACACTAAGCAATCCCAATTGTTTGTAACAAGTCATGCTACAACAATAATCACTAAGCATAAGGTGAAAACAAGATATAGCATGACATGATAAAGTCTAAGCCACAGTCAAAACAAGCTCCCTTTTGTACCACTATAAGCATGAAACTTTCTACTCTTTCCAACACCAAACAACTTATTTGAAACAACTCACAAAGATAATAATCAACAAAGATCAGTGAGCTTGTTTCACAAATCCACAAAGAAGAACTAAAAAGTTCGAAGCTGAAAGCACAAGAAAACTAAGGTTGAACGCAGTGCTAGCAAAATTGAACACTCATAGAATAATAAGAATGAAAACTAGAGTGTTCTAGGCAATGAAAACAGAGTGTGTCTTCTCCAAAAGAAGTGTGTTGTGATCAACCAACTTAACTCAAGCAAACTAAGCAAACGAAAACCAAAAATGAAACTAAGACGCTCCAAGCACAACACAACAATGCATGAAACAATAAAAACGAAGTGTCTAGAAAGACCTAAGATTTTTATTGATGAAGAAGGGGATGCCTTGGGAATCCCCAAGTTTTGATGCTTGTACCTCTTGGATATTTCTTGGGGTGACACCGGGGTGGCATCCCCAAGCTTGAGCTTTTGTCCATTCTTCATCTCATTACATCATTCTCTCTCTACACCTGAAAATTTTCCTTCATACAAAACTTCACACAATCTTTATTAGCAACATTAGTGTATTCAAAAGATAATAGACCTTTGGGTTTAGTTTCAAAACATCAAAACTTTCACTAAAGACACAAGCTACTGTAGCAACTCCTTTCAAAATCTCAATTTCCCAAAAAGAACCCAAAAAGGAATCAATAAGAAGCAAATACAAATAATGGCAGAAATCTATCCAAACAGACCAGCAGGTAGAAACCGATTTTTTCGAAGACCTTCTGTTGCTCAAATAAAAAAAGTGTTGAAGTAACGAAAGTTAGCTAACATACTAGGGGATGTATTGGTAAATTTTCAGCTCAATCCGACTTACAGAGACTCCTCACGAATTTTTATGGTGGAGGACAGAAATCTGTTTCAGGACAACAACTCCCCAAATCTTACTTCCCTCTCATTAGAGGTCATTCTTGGCACAAAAAGCAAGCAAAAAGGATAAGGAGAGGTCATTACAGAAGTAATAACTTCCAAGACTCAAGAAAACTCTTGGGTTATCTCCCAACAAGTACTTTTCTTTAACGCCTTTAAGTTGGGCTTGATAGTTTGAGAAGATGCTCACATAAGAAATATGAATTGAAGTAAAAGAGAGCATCAAGAAACAAATTCAAAACACATTTAAGTCTAACCCACTTCCTATGGATAGGAATCTTGTAAGGAAACAAGTCATGAAAGCACAAAGCACCAAGCATCGAAAAGCAAAACAAGTGCAACTTCAAGATTTTCAACATAAAGAGGGAAACTTAATATTTTTGTGAGGCATAAGACCATGTTTCCCTCTCTAATAATAACTTTCAGTAGAATCATGAATAAATTAACAATATAAATATCACATAAAACATTCTTATCATGAGCCACATGTATAAAATGATTATTACTCTCCACATAAGAATAACCATTCTTATTAATCATAGTGGGAGCAAATTCAACAAAATAGCTATCATTACTATTCTCATCACCATAATCATCAAATATGGGAGGTAGATTGTAATCACAATTAAATTTGTCCTCAATAGTAGGTGGACTGAAAATATCATATTCATCATTGTAATCATCATAAATTGGAGGTTTGGTATCATCATAAGCAATAGAATAGCTATCTTCCAAAGCTAGGGAACTAAAAAGATCATTTTCATAAAAACTAGCTTCCCCAAGCTTAGACGTTTCCGTAGCATTAGCAATAATGGTGTCCAAAGAGTTCATACTAATAACATTGCTATTAGCATGCAAATAAAGTTCCATAGGTTTTTAAATTTTCTCTTCAAACACTTCATGTCCTAACTCAAGATAAATAATATAGAGCTCTCTAATTTTGTTGTTGTTTTCCATTAAGCCTAACTAGTGAAAAAAAAGACAAAATTGCAGAATCTAAAGGAAATAACTTCGAGCACTCACACCGGAGGATGTGAGTACCTTTTACCTTACATCCCCGGCAACGGCGCCAGAAAAGATCTTTGATGGAAATTGACGTGGAGGAAAGGTAAAAGCCCAAAACCTCCCCGGCAACGGCGCCCGAAAATAGCTTGATGTCTACGTACTTCTATTCTTGTAGATAGTTGTTGGGCCTCCAAGTGCAGAGGTTTGTAGAACAGCAGCAAGTTTCCCTTAAGTGGATCACCCAAGGTTTATCAAACTCAGGGAGGAACTGGTCAAAGGTATTCCCTCTCAAGCAATCATGCAATCAAGATACAAGAAGTCTCTTGTGTCCCCAACACACCCAATACACTTGTCAGGTATATAGGTTCACTAGTTCGACGAAGAGATAGTGAAATACAAGTGGTAACGGTGCCAGAAAATAGCTTGACGTTGAGGTAAAGACTAAAGAAAGCAAACATGCAACATATCTAGTAGCAAACGGTGTTTCAATGTTTAGAAACAAGGCCTAGGTATCATACTTTCACTAGTGAACACTCTCTCATAAATATATTCTCTTCATGATACTACTCTTAACTACTCTCCGTTTGGACACTCTAATCATCGGTAGGGATATAACATCACTCCTCAAAGTCCGCCTTCCCCAATCTAGATAACCCCACACTGTCACCTTGAGCACTATATGGTTCCAACAAACACCACAATTTCATAGAGACAACCAACTCAAAATATACTCATAACAAATATTCAATCTAGCCAAAGTGCCACACACGGTATGCATGCTGTCACTTTCACACACGTGGGGAAAAGCATAGATCTATTAAAGCACAAAGGGTATTTATGTAGAATCAAACCTAAGTGCCACCATGGCATGCACGCTGTCACTTTCACACACACATGGGGAGAGCAGAGATCTATTAAAGCACTTGAGTAGCAAGGTAGATCTACTTGATTACAAAGCTCATGATCACAATATGACCATGCATAGAGAGAGAGATGAACACATAGCTACCGATAGAGCCCTTAGCCTCGAGGAAGAACTACTCCCTCCTCATCATCGGAAGCAGCAACGGTGATGGAGATGGTGGTGGAGATCGGTGGAGATGGCTCTAGGGGCACTTCCTCGTCCCGGCAGGGTGCCGGAACAGAGACTTTCTGTCCCCTGAATCTCCCCTTTAGTAGCGGCGGTGCTACGGAGGTTTTCGCGGATTTCGTCTGGATGATTTTGGATTTTCGGGTCAGAGACTTCTTATAGGCGTAGGAATCAAGGTCGGTGGGGGTAGAGGCGGCCCACACCCCCTGTCGGCGCCTCCAAGGCTTGCCCGCGCCTAGGGGGGATGCGGACACCCGGTGGCCCCCCTCCGGCTCTGCTTCGTGGTTCCGTGTTGCTCCGGAAAAAATAATGACTTTGGCTTTTGTCCCATTCCAATTCCGAGATTACTGATTTTCTGCCTTTCTGGAACCAAAAACAGAAGAAAACACGCAACTGGCACTATGGCATCTTATCAATAGGTTAGTTCCAGAAAGTGTATAAAAATACCTCAAAGTGTAGACAAAACATAAGACAAATGATACAAAACAAGCATGGAGCATCAAAAATTATAGATACGTTTTCGACGTATCAGTGTTACAAAGTGGTATCAGAGCTCAGTAGTTGCAATACCCCACTGGTCCAGCCTGTAGGATAACCTAGCTAACGGTCGTTGTAGAGTGTCAAAACTATATTCGAAAAATTGGTTAGATAGATCTCATTAGGTCTGCTTTTACTCCTTACCCCTATGCTATTCTCTTCTTACCCCAGCGTGTTTTGAATCTGCTCTCTTATCTTTTCTTCGAGTCCAGGAATTCTCGTATTTGGCTTTCCATTGTACCTTCAGGGTTTCGCTTCCATCCTCTTGTAATGGTTCTTCGACATCTAGTCTTCATGTTATTTGAGGAATCTTCCTATGTTGTACCTTTCAGTGGACCAAAAGTTCACTAAATTTTTTCTTTCTATCTTCTGGTGTTTTCCTTCATGACGACATCATCTGTATCAGATCTAATGAAGAGCCTGCATCATTCCTTTGTTTCTGAACATCGCTTGTGAAGATCTTTAGTATGAATTCCGAGAATGGGTTGCACGCTTTTCTACTGAATCTGCGGAGTAATAGTTTGGGTGCGTGATGGATTGGACACCATGCCGACTACTCACTCTATCCTCTCTTGTACATTGAAGTGGATTAGAATGTATATTTTTCTCTCCTTATATCGAAGTTAGAGGTGGCCTTATCTTTTGAAGCCTTTACCTTCGTCCTTTGTTCTCCAGAGTGCTCTGTCAGCGAATGCGAGCAATGACCCTTGTTGGCGGTGTCAAATATTTCAAGATGAAGAAAGAATCTTTGTTAGTGGTCTCGCGAGGATCTACACGAAGCGAGAAGATTCGGATTGTTGGCCTTCTTCCCATACCATGAGGTGGATCTCGAGGACGAGATCCATTGTTAGTGGTGTCGAATTGTAGCATCCCGGGTAAAACCACTACTAGAAAATCGCCAGTTATTCCTACCTTGTGCATCATCATGCATTTATTTGCCTAAAAATATTTTGCTAAAGGCCTAATTTTCGTTTTCTAATTATTCCCCTCTTTATTTCAAATCAAAACCATCGGTCCTCCCGGATCCTTTATTTCCCTAAAACTATTTACAAACAAAATTTTAAAACTAAATCAAAAATAAACAAAATGTTTTGTAGGGGAGGCCGCCAGCCTGCCAGGCCAAAATCCCAACAAGCCAGTAGCCTAACACTCCACTAAAAACCCTAACCCTAAATACCCAAACCCTAACTCCCATTCTACCTACACAACCTGTAGCCGCCGTCCCCACACCACCGACACGTGAACTCACCCGCACACGCACACCCTACTAGCGCTTTGTCAATGCGGAGCGCTTCGTCAGAAAACCCCAAGAGCAAGATATGATGCAGCACAGCAGCAAGTCTTCCCTTAGTAAGAAACCGAGTTTATCGTACCAGTAGGAGGAAGGAAACATCTCAAAGGTGTTGCAAGAAACATGGAAACCTTCACAACACAAACTCCAGACTTTGCCCCAACTAATAGTGAGGTTGTCAATCTCACCGGTTGCTGTAACAAAGGATTAACTGTATGGTATGGAAGGTGATGATGGTTTGCAGCAAGTAAACAGTAACAGTGGAGGATGTATCAATGGTAAATATTGGACCGGGGTCCATAGTTCACTAGAGGTGTTCTCCTTAGATAAACAAATATGGTATGCTAGATAAACAAATTACAGCAGGGCAATTGACAGGACTGAGCAAGGCATAACAATGCAATACTAGACGAAAAGATCCTATGAGATTCGATTGGGCAATACAACAATATACATAGACCGCCATCCAACTGCATCTATGACTATAAGTCCACCTTCAGGTTATCATCTGAACCCCCTCCAGTATTAAGTTACAAGAAACAGACAACTGCTTTAAGCAAAGTGTGTAAGGTAAAAAATCCACTTGTTCAATGAACAAGAGACCCTTGTTTTCTCCCTAGTGGCAACATCACATCTACAACTGTAGAGATTTCTGTCACTTCCCTTGATAAAGTAGAGGCATGAACCCACTATCGAGCATAAATAACCCCTCTTGGAGTCACTAGCAACTACTTGGCCAAGATAACTACTAACAATGGAGAGCATGCAAGATCATAAACAACACATACATGATAGAATCAATAAGACAAAACCATTAATCATTCTAACATAGTAATCTCAATATCCATCGGATCCCCGCAAACACAACATGCATGATTACAAATAGATGAGATCTTGATCATGAACGGAGCTCACAAGATCTAAACATGAAAGCACAAGGAGGAGATACAACCATCTAGCTACTACATGGACCCGTAGTCCAAGGTGGAACTACTCACGCTACATACCGGAGGCTGGCATGATGAAGAAGAAGGCCTCCGGGATGATCTCCCCTCAGGCAGGGTGCCGGGAAGAGCTTCATATCCCCCCGATCTAGGGACGATGGTGGCGGCTACAGACGGTTTCGTGGAATATTGATCGGGTTCTTAGGGTTTCAGCATTGGGGGCTTCTTATAGGCGAAGAGGCAAGGCTGGGAGGCGGCTAGGGGGCCCACACCCTGCCTAGGCATGGGCCCACCCTAGGCCGCGCCTAGGGGGTGTGTCCACCATGTGGCGCCCCTGCGTCTCTCCTATGGACTCCGTGTTCTCCTTGATCAAATATTGACTTTGGCTTTTGTCCCGTCCAATTCCGAGAATATTTCCTTCCTAGCTTTTCTGGAACCAAAAATAGCAGAAAACAGGAAACTGGCACTGTGGAAACTTGCTAATAGGTTAGTACCAGAAAACATAATAAAAGCACCTCAAAGTGTGGAACTCCGAGATATTGCGCCGTCTTGCCTCTTCAGGTTGAATGCTCCGTCTAGATGAATGTCAGCAAATCGTCAAGTAACCTCTTGTAGTCCTCCCAAAGAACCCTACAAGGTTTTCTCCGCCTTCAACTTGTAAGTCGGAGAATTGAAGAATCTTCTATCATACTCTTCCGTAGCCAGACTGGATCCTTCCATGCCGGAATCTTCTGATGTGATGGTTCATCTGCCTATGGCAGCTAGGGCAACGTAGACATAGGTCAGCAACGCCTATCATGTCCACTTTTCCCGCGCGGGCGATACGAACTGTTGGCGGCGACGGTTGGTACGTGGCGAAATTTCCGCACACGTCGTCTACGCGGCAACCATTCGATCAAGATGCACGAATCTTGATGCCGGAGACCATAAATAGTAACTGCGGTGGAAAATTAACTTTTTCACCTCATTCTCCCCTGCATCGTCTTCTTCCTCCAGCGAGCGCCTCCTCGAGCTTTACGCACAACGTGCGAAAAAACCTAGCTCTCCAATCTTTCCCAGTCACCGTCGAACACACCCAATGGCCAGCAGCAGCTCCTCCCCTTCGATGGCGGCATCGGGCAAAGCGGGCGAGCTCCGTCGTCGTGCCCCCAGAGGGCCTGGTCATCCCCTGGTCTGCGGTGGTCAAGGCCACCGGCGGCGACCATAATCCAGCGGCGCTAGAGCTGCTGGAAGAGGAGTACGACTCACAGAAGGGCGATTGGCGCGGTTCGGATATCACGGACTACGACATCAAAGAACTGAGCAACGAGGGCTACCTCCCCGCGATGGAGGGGCTCGCCTGGTGGGCGGCGCCGGCCGGCGAGTTCAGACCTTCTCCCCAAGCCGGAGAAAAGGTGTACCTCAAAGTGCAGATGGTACGCGGCGTCTCCCTGCCCATCTCCAACTTTTCCTTGTTGTCCTGAATCATTACCGAGTACAGCCATAGAACCTCTCCCCAATAGCATCTTAGTGCTCAGCAACTACGCGGCGCTCTGCGAGGGTTATTTAGGGATTAGGCCTAGGCTAGATCTGTTTATATACTTCTTTACCGTCAAGCACGAAGCCGGAGCCGGCAAGGACGAGCTTAGGAATTGTGGAACCATTAGTTTTAAGATTCGGCCTGGCCGGCGCTTCCCTGACATCGTTGGCCATGAATCCTGCAAGAATTGGCAGCGGACGTACTTCTACGACCTAGATATCCCTCTGGCTGGCCGAGAAGTCACGTACCCGGAGTTTGTCGATGGAGCAGCCGCCGAAGCCTCGACATGGAGATCCTAGGCCTCCCTTCCCTCCGACATCGATGCTTCCCGCGCTATAAGGCAGATAGAGTGGTTCGTAGAGACGGGTTTGACCGGATTGGACCTAGCCATGTGCTGGTTCATCAGGCGGATCCAGCCTCTGCAGCACCGCTTGAAGCTGATGCACGAGTATTCCAACGATAGAAGGGATAGCCTCCGCATCTCCGAGGACAACTTCTCGAGCGACTCCGTCAAGATCCGCCTCAAGGACATCGTCAAGGTGAAGTACATGAAGCGTGGCTTCACCATCACCTACGACATGTTCGTAGAGAGCAAGTGCCCAAAGGTAACTATTTATTTTCCGTGTATGACATATACTGCAGTTCTTCCGGCTAGCCATTACCATCTCATCTAACACGGTGGTTCTTCACTTAAAAGCTCAGCTACATAGATGAGGACAACATGGCTCCTCAAATCTATGATCCAAAGATGAAGGAAGTCACCATCGTGTCCGACAACGATGCTCCGTTGGCGCGAAAGCGGAAGACCTCCACCTTTGACGCTGCCGACGGAGGCAAGAAGAAGAAGATAGAGGGTGGAGCCTCCAAAAAGACTACCGCTGTCCTGGAGGCGGAGAAAAGAAAGGTTACGGGGATCCCCTTTGCTAAAGCACCCCCTCTTCTGTAAGCTTCTTTCCCTCCGACATTGTCCATTTGTCTGTATTATTCCTGTACTTATGCATTTGAGAAAGAAAGTCACAACCAGCTTGAAGAAGACGTCCAAAACTTTTGGGGCTTCTAGAACCATAAAGGATATGCTGCATCACGACGTATCTCCTGTCATCGCCCCTGTCACTCCTGTCGTCTAGCCTTTGTTCGATCCGACAAGCTCTCAACCTAAAGAAGCATCTAGCCCTTCCGCCATGGAAGTGGACTCAGGCGCCTCCACAGAGCTCGCTATTGTCGGCGAACATGCGACGCAGGAAAGTCCGGAAAACCAAATGGCTGAAGCTCCGGCTAAGGATGCCATGGGTAGCGGTAAGGCGATGGTGGAAGGTGGTACATTTGCCGAAGGCGGCGCCCTCGCCCCAGGAAGGCCATGGAGTTCCCGAAGATAGTCTACCCGGCATTTACGCCGAGTAGCACCTCTCTGGTTCCTGGTGCGGCGCCGACATCTCCAACGTGCGGTCTCGAGGAGCTTCTCCGGCAAGCAGAAATCTTGCAAGGAAACAGTGTATCCTTCGGCAAGTTGCTGGCTGAGAGTGCTACCAACCTCAAGATCATTGCACTTGTAAGTTTTATTTCCCTTTTGCATTTCATATGAGTATCCCACTTTTGCATTTCAAGATCTAAGACTGACTAAGCTAGAAAACTTCTCACTGTAGCCCCCAAGCATATAGTTTGAATGAATTATTCCGACTAGATGCTTCAAGAGTAGCATACGCAGTGTTTATAAATTTCAATACTGTAGCCCCCAAGCTTCTAGTTGTAACTGAATTAGTTCCGACTAGATGCTTAAAGAGAAGCTAAGCATACATTTGAGTTAAAAAACTTTACACTGTAGCCCCCAAGCTTCTAATCGAAAACTGAATTAGTTTCGACTAGATGCTTAAAGAAAGACTAAGCATATTGCTAAGTTAAAAAACTCTCGCTGTAGCCCCCGAGCGTCTAGGTGGAAATTTTCCGGCTAGATGCTCCAAGTAGACCAAACAATGTTTAACTGTTTCCTTTCCACAGAATGAGAATGCTCGGAGGGGCATGGACAACGACAAGTACCAGAAGATGCGCATGGACCTAGAAGCTGAAAAGGGTAAAACTGCCTTCTTGAAGGAACATATCATCAAGAGCAAGAGTTTGTTTTTCCTTTATTTTTCGTATTCCGACTTGATCTTACGTAATCTCCGAGTATTCACTATGTACTTTTATTTCTCCGACTTGCAGAAACCATTTACAAGGCTAAGGATATTGTCGAGCAATCCAAGCACATTCAGCAGCTGGATAGCGAAAACAAGATCCTTAAGAAGGAGAGGGAGTAGATGCTAAAAATTCATGAAGACTCGATGAAAGCCCTGCAGGACTCCGCCAACGAGGATATGAGCCCCTTGAAGGAGGAAATCGCGATCTTAAAAGATCAGAAGAAAGCTGCCGATGAGCAAAATCAACGCCATCATGAAGCGTATAAGATCCTCCAACAAGAACGGGACTCCATGGCGGAGACTCTCTAGCAGGCTGAGGCCAGCATCTTCAGTCAGTAATTATCCGTCTTGGATTTCTATAGTCTAGATACTCTGAATTTTTGAACTCATGTGCTCCTTTGTCGGGAATTCGCAGCTCCTATGGGTTTAATCCGGTCGCCTCCTCCGCCAAAGGAATGCATGATCCTTACCGGCAACTTTATCAACACCGCCATCGCATAGGCCAAACAGATTGCTAAGCCCCTCCATATCAATATCAAGGCATCAGACTCTGTGGCGAAGTTCTCGGAGATCCTGAGCCGAGCCCCCGAGCGCATCGCAAGCTGGAAAGTTTCATTTGCACGGGTCGGCGCCAGGATGGCATTGTCAATGGTGAAGGCACACTACGAGAATGTCGACATCGACACGGTAACCTCCGGTATCCCCGACATAGATGACGAAGGCCAAAAGATAAACCATGAATCTATCTTGGCATCGCTCACGGGTTATAACACCAGAGTCACCGAGTTGGTCGACGTTAACGTCTTTGTCCCCCTGAAAACCGTTGAAGACAAAAGCCAAAGCTCCTCTGAGTCCCTCAACACTGCCGACTTCGAGGGTGACTCTCATGCTGCCGATGATGTTGCTTCCAAGTCGCCTGCGCTAGAGGAATAAAACAACTTGTAATATTTGTTTCCTCTGTAATGTGTTATGCGCAAAAAACTATGTGTTAACTTAAGGCGAAAAACAATGACGTATGTCCTGCTACTTAAGAACTAGTTCCAGCATGTATATATTTTTAAGCAAGTGTTGGCTTATCCATTACTTTGGTTTTTATGCTTGACCTTTCATGAGTCGAAAGACTCGTTGTCGGAACCATGCGCTCAGGCGATGATGCCCAATGGCACCGTCAATAACCTAAGCACAAAATCGCCGACAATAAGTGCCAAAAGTCACTACTCTAGAATCCACATAAAGACGACAAAGAACGTGTAGACCAGAAAAATTAAGCTAACGCCCGTAGGCGGAATTTTCACAAATGCAATCGCAAAAAGTGTGCATAAAGGTTTTATATGATCCAAACATGAACACTAAAGGAGGTAAAAGACTCAGAAATATGAGTGAAACATAGAGCTTTATTTCATTGATCATATAAGAGGTACACAATTAGATAAAAAATACTAAGTGTAGAAAGGACGTAGCTGTGCTATGTTCCATGGCCGATAAAGCTCCGGGTAGTCATCATCCGGGTTACGTCGCTTACGCTTATGATCCTCGTTGGCAGGATGGCTTCTGCTCCATATACCATGAAGTAAGGGGTGTAGCCGGTGGATATGTTGGGTGTAGTTCGTAAACTCCACAACACATATGGAAATTCTTCCGCCCAGGCTCCAGCTGCTCTATGCAGCGGTGCCTCAAGACGTGGCTTTATTCCCTGCAAAATTAGTCCATTGGCTAGCTCGACCTGACCATTGGATTATGGGTGTGCCACAAATGCAAGGTCAAGTCGGATGCCCTTCTCCCAACAGTAAGCCTACACTTCTCTGAGTGAGACGTTGATGCCGTTGTCGGTGATAATGCTATGTGGGAGACCAAATATCACCACTAGATCCCGGACAAACCTGAGGGCAGTTGCCCCATCAAGCTTTCTAATGGGTTTAGCTTCTATCCATTTAGTGAATTTATCAACTGCTACTAGCAGATGTGTAAACCCACATGGTGCCGTCTGTAACGGTCCCACCATGTCTAGCCCCCAGACTGCAAACGGCCAAGTTATTGGTATTGTTCGCAATTCTTCAGCAGGAACATGTGGTTGTCGGGCATAATATTGGCATCCCATGCATGTCTCAACAGCTAGTCGGCGTCCGCCTTCACGGTCAGCTATATAGAATCCTTGCCAGAAAGCTTTCGCGACCAACGATCGAGGAGCGGTGTGATGCCTGCAATCTCCGAGATGGATTTCGCGTAGGATTTCAATACTTTCTTGTTGGGAAACACACTTAAGGTATACACCGGTAGTGCTTCTTTTGTAGATCTACCATTGATTATGGTATAGCCCTTTGCTCGACGTACTATTTGCCGTCTTTCGACTTTGTTGTCGGGCAAAGTTCCGTGTTCGAGATACTTCATGAACGGTTTTGTCCAAGCCAGAGGGACCTTTGCCACTATGTGGACGGAAGAGTCTACTCTGTCCGGGTTGTCGATGTCTTTCCCCTTCACGGATGGTGTCCGTAGATGCTCTAAGAAAAATCCTGGCGGAATTCGCTTGTGCCCTGATCCCAGCTTAGACAGCAGATCAGCCACCTCGTTTTGCTCCCTAGGTACATACTTGACCTCGTAGCGCAAGAAGCTCTTGGCTATCTCGTTCACTTCGTCTCGATATGCCGCCATCATAGGGTTCTGCGCATTCCAGGTGCCAGCCACCTGCTGGGCAACCAAGTTAGAATCTCCACAGCAAACTATGCGCTTGATGCCAATATCCTTGGCTACGCGTAATCCGTGAATGAGTGCTTCATACTCCGCCATGTTGTTCGTAGCCTCGAAGTGGATTTGCAGAACGTAGTGTAACTTGTCCCCAGTTGGTGACTACACCAGCCCCCGAGCCGTTGAGCAGCTTTGATCCGTCAAAGTGCATCACCTAGTATTCTGGTTCCGGCAATGGGGTAGCATCTGGCATCTCCGTCCAATCTGCAATAAAATCCGCCAAGTCTTGTGGCTTGATAGCGTCGCGTCTCTTGTAGGTGATCTCAAAGATGGCAAGTTCAATGCCCCATTTTGCGACCCTTCTTGTAGCGTCGTTGTTGTTGATGATGTCGGACAGTGGGGTCTTTCTCACCGCTATGATGGGGTGCTCCTGGAAATAGTGCCTCAGCTTCCGAGAAGCAAGGAATACTCCATAAGTTATCTTCTGGTAGTGCGGGTAACGCTGCTTGGACTCCGTCAAGACCTTGCTTACATAGTAAACTGATCGTTGAACTCCGTGCTCATAGCCTGATTCCTTCCACTCTACCACGACAAACGATGCTGATTACCCGGTTGGTGGCTGCCATGTAAATTAACATGGGCTCTCCAGGCTCGGGTGCTGCAAGGATGGGCGCTGAAGAAAGAATCTCCTTGAGCTGCTTCAATGCTGCATCTGCTTCATCCGTTCACGTGAATTTGTCCGCCTTCTTCAGCAACTTGTATAGCAGCAGAGCCTTCTCTCCAAGTCGGCTGACGAACCGACTAACTGCTGCAACACAACCTGTTAGTCGCTGAATGTCCTTTAGGCATGTCAGACGGTTTATGTTTAAGATGGCCTTGATTTTCTCCGGGTTGACCTTGATTCCATGCTGGGAAACGATGAACCCCAACAATTTGCCGGATGGAACCCCGAAGACGCACTTCTTGGGGTTAAGCATCATGTTGTATTTCCGGAGATTATCAAAGTTCCTTTTAAGTCAGAGATTAAGTCATTTGACTTTTTAGACATCACCGCTATGTCGTCCACATAGGCGTGAACGTTCTGACCAATTTGATCATGTAGGCAACGTTGCATTGTCCGTTGGTACGTAGCACCTGCGTTTTTCAGCCCAAAGGGCATCATAACATAGCAAAACATGCCGTAGGGGTAGTGAACGAAGTGGCTAATTGGTCTGACTTCCTCATCTTGATCTGGTGGTATCCTAAGTATGCATCGAGAAAACACAAAAGCTCTGAGCCAGCCGTCGAGTCAATGACTTGGTCAATGCGAGGCAAAGCAAACGAATCTTTGGGACATTCTTTGTTCAAGCCGGTGTAATCAACGCACATTCTTAATTCTTTGGTTCCCTTTTTGGGGACAAGTACAGGATTGGCCACCCATTGGGTGTGAAGGACTTCTCGGATAAAACTAGCCTTAAGTAACCTAGCTATCTCTTTGCCTATGGCGCGTCTCTTCTCATCTCCAAAGCGTCGTAGAGGTTGCTTCACTGGTTTGCATTTTGGATCAATGTTTAAGCTATGCTCGACAAGTTCCCTAGGTACACCTTTCATGTCGGCAGGTTGCCAGGCAAAGGTGTCCCTATTCTCACGAAGGAACTCGACGAGCGCGCTTTCCTATTTGGGATCCAGGTTCGTCCCAATGGCAGTGGTCTTGGAGGCATCGCCTACCACAAGTTCCACCGGCTTGGTCTCGATGGCGGCCTTGAATGCTGGAGCGGAGTCGGAAATTTGTTTCTTCGACGTGGAAATCTCTGAGGCATCGACCTTGCTCTGGATCTCTTTGAATTCTTCGCTGTAGAGGACAGCTTCCGTGTAGGCTGCTTCACTAATCTCGCAGTCCATAGTTTTGGCAAAGCTTCCGGATACGGTGATGACACCGTTTGGTCCGGGTATCTTGAGTTTGTTGTAGACGAAGCATGGCTTGGCCATGAAGGTGTGGAATATGTCGCGGCCGAATATGACGTGGTACACGCTCTTGAAGGGGACCACCTCAAAGGTCATACGCTCTTGGCGGTAATTGTTAACATCACCAAAGGCAACCTGAAGTGTGATGCACCCAAGGGACCGAGCCTCCCGACCAGGAACTACACCGTGGAAGATGGTGTTGGTCCGCCTTAGGTTTGCCTCCATCAAGTTCATCTTCTGCAGTGTATCCAGGTACATGATGTTGATGCTGCTTCCACTATCCACCATACATTTGGTGAACTCATTGCCGTCAATCAAAGGGTTGATGACCATGGCGTATTGGTTCTCCGTAGGGATAAGGTCTGGGTGATCCTTCTTGTCCCAAGTAATTGGAACCTCCGACCAGCGCAGGAACTGGGGAACTGGAGGTAGAGTAGCCATCAGTATCCTCATAGAGGTCTTCTGTTGTCGGATGGTGGGGGTGCCAAGGAAAGTGTGGAAAAATTCCTTCTTCTTCTCGAAGGGGTTCTTTCCTTTGCCGTCTCTCTTGGCGGCGTGCTTGGGGTCAACGTCCTCGTCCATGTCACTTGAATCCTTGGACTCCTCCTCCTTCTTCTTCCCCTTGCCCTTGCCTCGCGGTCTGTTCTTCCAACCTCGCTTGTAGCCGGACTCCGGGTCCTCCTTGAGGTCGTTGACGAACTTGCAGTGTCGATTGGTATGGGTGGCCTTGCCGTTGGCATCGAGGTGTACGAGGCACGGCATATAGCGGCACTCTTCGTAGGTTTGAGTAACGCGGAGTGCTGCCGAGGTAGTTTCACTGCTTCGTTGCTTCCCACGACCAGCTCCCCGTCCTTGGCCACGTTGTCCGCCATCACCTCGTCCTGTGAAGGTCATAGCGACCATGTCAGGAGTTTCCTTTTCTTCAGGAGCAGTTTTCTGCTTTGTGCTGATGTTCCTCCGAGCTTGAGTTGGAATGGCCGTTGCCGGCAGAGAGCCGCGAGCATCGTCATTGGCTATTGCAAACTCACTAGCCAGCTGAATCATCTGATTCAAGTCCAGCTGGTGATTGTCCTGCAAGCACTTCAGCTTTTGTCGAAGCAACATGCCCCTTTCCAACCCATCGATGAAGGCGGCCATGGCGGTCTAAGCGTGCACTCCTGCGCAGGAATTCTTCATATCCAGCCAGCAGGAGAGGTAGGCGCGATATCTCGTCTTTCTCTTGCACGCACTGCTGTAGATCGCCAATAGTGTAGGGACGTTTGTACGTACCCTCGAAGTTCTTGGTGAACGCTTCTTGCATGTCCAACCAATTGCAGATGGATTTCTCCGGCAAGTCATCAATCCATTGACGGTCTATGCCCGCCAACATCAGTGGGAGTTACTTGACGGCAACATTTTGGTTACCCCCGGCGATCTCCACCGCGTTGTCGTAGTCCTGCAACCATGTAGCTGGCTTAGCGGTGCCGTCATAGAGCTTGATGGTCTTGTCAATCCGGAAACCTTTGGGGTAAGTTGTGGACCGTATCGCAGGTCCAAAGCAACGTGGTCCCAGGTATGGTCCTTCCCGGTCCTCGTGGATCTTGTCTATCCATGAACATGTGTCGTATGGCTCCGGGTTTATCTTCTTCTTGTCAACAGGGGATGGGATGCGTGAACGACGCGGGCCTCCTGCGCCATGGTGACTGCTAGGTGGCGACGGAGGCGGAGGTGGCGGTGGGTTAGCCTTCTTGTTGTTACCCTCCTGTGACGCCTCACGCTTGTCGCGGTTGCTTGTCGGACGCGGAGGGTCATGGCGTGACCTGCTCTTGTGTCCCTGGTTATGCTCTCCATCATGACGCGTCTGCTCCGCGTTGTCGCTGATGACGACGCCGCTCTGCCTTGGCGGGGGCATATACGTACGGTGGTGAGCCTTGGGGTCTTTGCGATGTCGGGGGGAGCGGGGCGGTGGCGATGGACGACGAGGTTGGGCCTTTCCTCCGTTGTCGGAGGATATGGGGATAGCATCCTTCTTGTTGCACGCATCCCTCCGTCTTCGTACAGATGAACCCGTCTGAGACCCGACATCAAGAGGAGATATGTCCCTTGGTGGCTTATACTGGCTAGACTGGCAAAGCGCTAGGTCAAACTCAAGCCTCTGAGAGGTGGCCTTTTCCTGCTGCTTCACCGCCTTGGCCACTAGGTCATAGACCTGGTCCACCGCCTCAGGCGATCTATCCTACTCCAGAAGGGTTTTGGCGACGTGGAGGTTGAGGAGAGGAGTGGGAATCACCTGCCTGCCTTCACTGTCAATGTATGGCTTGGCTTGTGCCGGCTTCGGGGGAGCCCATCCTAGGTTTCACCATACACCAGGATCGTTGATGACACGAGCCGGAGCTTTCTTGGCCTTTTGCTGCTGCAGCAGAGTCTTGTACTCGACCTCCATTGCTCTAGGTTTGTCTATGGATTTCTGCGCATTGACCAGATCTCGATCTAGCTTAGTGCCTTGCTATGCGATGGCCTGTGCTTCCTCCAGCAGTTGCTGGCGCTTCTCGTCAAGCTGGGTCACGTTCCGGATATGATCTATGGTTAGTGGCTCGACGAGGAGATAGCGGTACATCACTCTATCAGCTGGAGTTACTTTGGCAGCAGCAGACGTAGATGCTGGAGGCGGCAAGTTTGCGGTGTTGTTGTTGCTCGGACCGGTGCCGAGTTCCTACGGTTGTTGTACTGGGTTAGGCGTAGGGGGCATGACCTTTGTGCGATCATTGTCGGCAGCAATAGGTGGTCACCATGCTTTCGAAGGTGAGGCGTCCTGAAGCTTGTTGCCGCCTTAGAGAATGCTGGAGGAGCGTTCCCTGGTCCAGTCCTTCCACAAAGTGATACATAGCATCATCATTGGGGTAGTGGGCCAGATCGGCTCGTATACGGAGCCACCTGGCAAGGTAATCGCGGGGGTTTTCGCCCTCTCTCTGAATGCAACGCGCCAGATCGAAGATGGTAACCACGCCGACGGACTTGGATCTCTGTTGTCCAGACGCACGGACGAAGTCGGCGGACTTGCAGTGATCTTCCACCGTTATATCATGCACAAGAGTGGTTTCGGTGGGCCTTGAATTTTTCCGATCTTTGCTGGCAACCTCCAAAGAGAGATCCGACATCGATCCTTCCGCGAACGTATCCTGCCCGTAGGCGGTCCGTGTGGGCCTTGATGCTCCTCCGACTCCTAGGGAACTAGTGCCCGAGTCGGTTTCGCCAATGAAGAGGTGGATGTCTCCGATAGGAACAATCGAACACCGCGTAGGGTTTGTCTTCGCCAGGATCCAGAACTCGTCAGGAGGGACGATCGGAACGTTGCCGGAGAAGAGAACATGACCGGTGGCTATGGTTTCATTGATTCTCGCGAAGATCTTGGTCCTCGCCCGCTGAAGAGCCTGAAGTGCCTCTTGCCCCATGGTGGGCGCCAACTATCGTGGTATTGCCGACGAGTACGCCATGGAGGGGTCCTCACAGTGGGTGTTTAGAGACGTGGGGGAAGGCGGATAGTTGACGGGTACGAGGTAACACAACTTACCCAGGTTCAGATCCCACGACGGTGGCGGAATCCTACTCCTGCTATAAATCAATATAAGGGCAATGCGCCGAGTTACAGGGATTGGTTCGCTGTGCGAGATGACTAGAGAGTCTAAGTTATCGTGTCCTAAAGGCTCCCATAGGCCCGACTTATATAGTCATCAGGTCCTAGGGTTACAGGGAAAAGTCCTAGCCGGACAGGTTACAGAGTCCTACACCGTCTATTACTAGTCTAGCGTGTCTTGTACTCCAAGGCTCCGAGTACGTCGGTGACTTCTTCGTAGCCTCTCTTTATCCGGCATGGGCCTCCCTTCTGGATCCGTCTAATTAACTGGGCCGCCTAGCATGCCATGGGCCATGCTACCAACTGTGGGCCACCCGGGGTTATCCGGATAAGAGACATGCTATGAGGATACCCATATAGCATATCCCCAACAATACGCTTTCTTTATTCCCCACCGACACGACCATTGCACTCCATCCCCGCTATCTCACAAACCCCGGTCCCGAACCTATCCCCACCCTGTCTCTCCTCTCCCGAATCCCCGCTTCCCGCACTCCTCCCTCGACGCACCACCAACCCCGACCCCATCTTCCTTCTCCATTTCGCCTCTCTGCCGAGCGCAGCTGCCGCGATGCCCTCATCTCTCCCTAATCTGCCACCATAGGGCCACGCCTCTCCCCACCCTTCCTCACTAGGACCTCGGCGTCCGTCGCTCGGATCCCTTCAAGCTCACAGTCGCCACTGAAGGGTTTCGCAGCATAGTAAATCAAAAAAAATTCTACGGATGCGAACGGGAAAGCCAAGATCTAATCTAGTAGATGCAAACAACGAGGGGGATTAGATGAGATGTTCATACCCTTGAAGATTCACACAGCGGAACGTTCGTCGGAACGTGGGTGATGTAGTCGTACTCGCTTCTCCTCCTCGCGATCTGATCCGATCTAACACCGCAAGTGGCGATGCCTCCGAGAGATGCACACGTGCGGCACCTCGACGTCTCCTCCTTCCTCGGTCCAGCAGGTATGGTGGAGAGACGGATTGGATCTACAACGCGACGGCGCGGTGCAAGTGGTGGAGAGTTTCTGCAGCAGGGCTTCGCCTACGTGCAGTCAGGAGGGAGAGAGAGAGGAGGGCAGCAGGGCGGCTAGGGTTGTGGAGGAGGTGTGGGGGGAGGGTGGGCGCCAGCCCTAGCCCCTCCCCCAAGCCCTAGGCCGGCGGCCAAGGAGGGAGGAGTGGGGGGCAAGTTTCCCCCCCTTCTAGAAGCTTTCCTAAGGTTTGCCATAGGTCTGGCCGGCTGGGCCCTATGGGGCCTTGTGCCCCTGGCCCAATGCGGCCAGGGCACTCCCTCATAGGCCCATGCCCCCTCCCGGCAGGTGGGGCCACGTTGGTCCCCCTCCAAAAGGTTCTAGAAGCTTCCGGTACAATATCGATTAACCCGAAACAATTCCGTACTCCAAAAACTGCATTGCCTTATATGAATCTTATTCTCCGGACCATTCCGGAACCTCTCGTGATGTCCCGGATCCCATCCGACACTCCGAACAAAAACTCATAAACCAATTATCCAATCTATCCTAGCGTCGAGACACGTTAAGTGTGTGACCCTTCGGGTTCGAGAATATGCAGACATGATCTTCTATCAATAATCAACAGCGGGGTCTGGAAACCCATATTGACTCCCACACATTCATCGATGATCATATCGGATGAACCACGATGCCAGGATTCAATCAATCCCATATATATACTCCCTTCGTCTCGCGTTATTTTACTTGCCCGAGATTTGATCGTCGGTACCGTCATACCTAGTTCAATCTCGTTCACAGCAAGTACTTTACTCGTTCCGTAATCCGATATCACTTTGTGATTAACTCCTTAACCACATGCTTGCAAGCGGTGTTGATATCGATTACCGAGTGGGCCCGAAGTACATCTCTCTGACTTGGGAGGGACAAATCCCATCTCGATACATACAACCCAACAGGTACTTTTCGATCACCTGAGAGACACCTTTATGATCACCCTCTCATAGGATGACGTTTGATGACTTCGAGGCTTTCTTCCGATACCAGGGAGTTGTATTATCCCATGGTCTAAGGAATACAATATTTGACATAAGAAAAGCTTCGTAAAGATGAACACGATGACACGATCTAATTGCTCCGCTTAGTTTGGGTCTGTCCATCATATCATTCTCCCAATGATATGATCTTATTATTAATCGATAACTCATGTCTATGGTTAGGAAACCTTAACCATCATCAATCAATGAGCTAGTCCATAGAGGAATACTAGGGACACGGTGTTGTTCACAAACCACACAAGTATTAAAGTTTCCGCTTAATACAATTCTAGCATCGAATATAAACTTTATCATGAACAAGAATTATAATAATAACATCTTTATTATTGCCTCTAGGGCATAATTCCAACAGTCTCCTACTTGCACTAGAGTCAATAATCTAGTTTACATTTGGCAACAATCTCACACCCATGGAACTAAGGTGCTGATCATGTTTTGCACGTGGAAGAGGTTTAGTCAATGGATCTGCGACATTCAGATCTGTATGTACTTTGATAATCTTTAGATCTCCATCTGCTATATAATCTCGGATTATATGAAACTTGCGGTTGATATGCTTGGTCTTTGGATGATATCTTGGTTCCTTAGCGAGTGCTATGGCGCTAGTGTTGTCACACAATATCTCCAGTGGGTCCAATGCACTTGGAACCACGCCAAGCTCAGTGATGAAGTTCCTGATCCAAACTCCTTCACTTGACGCTTTTGCAGTAGCCATGTATTCCGCTTCTACTGTAGATCCCGCGATCACGCTTTGCTTGCAGCTTCTCCAGCTCACAGCTCCTCCATTCAAAATATAAACGTATCCTGTCTGAGACTTAGAATCATCCTTGTCGGTGTCAAAGCTAGCATCGACGTAACCTTTTACAACGAGCTGTTCATCACCTCCATAGACTAAGAACATTTCTTTAGTCCTATTTAGGTACTTTAGGATGTTCTTCACAGCTGTCCAGTGTTCCACTCCTGGATCACTTTGGTATCTGCTCGTCAAACTAAGAGCATTGGACACATCCGGTCAAGTACACAGCATGGCATACATGATAGAACCTATGGCCGAGGCATAAGGCACTTTTCTCATAGCTTCTCTATCATTTACCGTAGCTGGACACTGAGCCTTGCTCAATATCTTACCTGACAACATAGGCACTGAACCTTTCTTTGCCTTATCCATTCTGAACCTTTTCAGAACTTTGTCTAGGTATGTACTCTGGCTTAAAGCTATCAGGCGTCTTTGTCTATCTTTATAGATTTTGATGCACAATATATAAGCAGCTTCACCTAGGTATTTCATTGAAAAACACTTGTTCAAATAACTCTTCACATCGTTAAGCATGTTAATATCATTTCCAATAATCAATATGTCATCCACATATAGTACCAGAAATGTCACCGAGCTCCCACTCACTTTCTTGTAGATACAAGCTTCGTAGCAATTTGGAACAAATCCAAAGCTCTTGATCACTTGATCAAAACGAAGGTTCCAACTCCGAGATGCTTGCTTCAGTCCATAAATGGAACGCTGAAGTTTGCATACTTTATCAGCATCCTTAGGATCGACAAAACCTTCGGGTTGCATCATATACAACTCTTCATCAATGTTGCCATTGAGGAACGCAGTCTTGACATCCATCTGCCATATTTCATAATCATGAAACGCAGCAATTGCTAATAAAATCCGAATGGACTTAAACATCGCTACGGGAGAGAAAGTCTCATCGTAGTCAACACCTTGAACTTGTCGAAAACCTTTTGCGACAAGTCGTGCTTTATAGACGGTAACATTACCATCCGCGTCCGTTTTCTTCTTGAAGATCCATTTGCACTCAACGGCCTTTCGGTCGCTAGGAGGGTCCACCAAAGTCCATACTTGGTTTTTACTCATGGATCCCAATTCGGATTTCATGGCCTCTAGCCATTTCTCAGAGTCTGGGCTCATCATCGCTTCCTCATAGCTCGTAGGTTCACTGTCTTCTACCAACAAGATAGTCAAGACAGGGTTGCCGTACCACTCAGGAGGGGCACGCGACCTTGTCGACCTGCGACGTTCAGTAGCAGCATCATCTGAAGCTTCATGATCCTTGTCATTAGCTTCCTCTATTGTTGGTGCAGGCGGCACTGGAACAATTTCAGGTGTTGCGCTACTCTCCAATTCAAGAGAAGGTTCAACAACCTCGTCTAGCTCTACTTTCCTCCCACTCACTTCTTTCGAGAGAAACTCCTTCTCAAGAAAGGAACCGTTCTTTGCGACAAAGACTTTGCCTTCGGTTCTGTGATAGAAGGTATACCCAATAGTTTCCTTAGGGTATCCTATGAAGATGCATTTCTCCGCTTTGGGTTCGAGCTTGTCCGGCATCAACTTCTTGACGTAAGCTTCGCATCCCCAAACTTTAAGAAACGACAACTTAGGTTTAGCACCAAACCATAGTTCATACGGTGTCGTCTCAACGGATTTAGATGGTGCCCTATTTAAAGTGAATGCAGCGGTTTCCAATGCATAACCCCAAAATGATAACGGCAAATCAGTAAGAGACATCATCGATCGGACCATATCTAATAGGGTTCGATTCCGGCGTTCAGACACACCATTGCGCTGTGGTGTTCCAGGTGGCGTGAGTTGCGAAACGATTCCGCTTGCTTTAAGATGTGTGAGAAAATCATAACTCAAATATTCACCTCCACGATCGGATCGTAGAAACTTAATCTTTCTGTTACGATGGTTCTCCACTTCATTCTGAAATTCCTTGAACTTTTCAAATGTTTCAGATTTATGTTTCATTAAATAGATATACCCATATCTACTTAAGTCATCGGTAAAAGTGAGAAAATAGCGATATCCACCACGCGTCGAAACACTCATCGGTCCGCATACATCGGTATGTATGATTTCCAATAAGTCTGTTGCTCGCTCCATCATACCGAAGAACGGGGTTTTGATCATCTTGCCATTGAAGCATGGTTCGCATGTGTCAAATGATTCAAAATCAAGAGACTCCAAAAGTCCATCATAATGGAGTTTCTTCATGTGCTTTACACCAATATGACCTAGACGACAGTGCCACAAATAAGTAGTATTATCACTATCTACTTTGCATCTCTTAGCCTCAATGTTATGGATGTGTTTCATCCCTTTCGAGATTAATAAACCATTCATAGCAGGTGCATGACCATAAAAGATGTTACTCATATAAATAGAACAACCATTATTCTCCGATTTAAATGAATAACCGTCTTGCAATAAACATGATCCAGAAATAATGTTCATGCTCAACGCAGGCACATAATAACACTTATTAAGGTTTAAAACTAATCCCGAAGGTAAAACTAAGGAGAGCGTGCCGACGGCCATCACATCAACTCTTGATCTGTTGCCAACGCGCATCGTCACCTCATCCCTCGCAAGCCGCCGTCTATTCCGTAGCTCCTGTTTCGAGTTACAAATATTAGCAACTGAACCAGTATCAAATACCCAGGCACTACAATGAGGGCTAGTAAGGAAAACATCAATAACATGTATATCAAATATACCTTTGATGGTGCCAGTCTTCTTGTCCGCTAAGTACTTCGGACAGTTGCGCTTCCAGTGACCCTTGTCCTTGCAATAGAAGCACTCAGTGCCCGGCTTGGGTCCAGACTTGAGCTTCTTCTCAGCAGGGGAACGCGCTTGCCGCCGCCTTTCTTGACGGGCTTCTTTGCACCCTTACCTTTCTTGAAGGTGGGGGGATTGTTGACCATCAACACATGATTATTCTTTTTGATGTCCACCTCCGCAGCCTTCAGCTTTGCGAAGAGCTCGGTGATCGTATCAGTGGAAACAATCTGATTATGAGTCACTACAAAACTTTTGTAGCTGGGAGGGAGTGATTGCAGAACCCTGTCAATCTTGAGCTCCTCTGGAATCTTGCAGTCTAGTTGCTCAAGCCGTTGAGTGTAGCCCGACATCTTTATGGCGTGCTCACTAACGGAACTCCCTTCCTCCATCTTGCAGTTAAAGAATTTCTCAGAGATCTCATATCTCTCAGAACGGGCCTGAGTCTGAAACATGGTTTTCAGCTCCTCAAGAATCTCAAAGGGCCCGGGATAGTCTTCAAAACGATTTTGAAGGTCCGATTCCATAGCAAACAACATGGTGATCTTAATCACACCATAATCATCTTTGCGCGACTGATAGACAGCTTTCTCATCAGCCGGCGCATCTACAGCAGGGGCATCACCTAGCGCATTTTCAAGGACATAGTCCTTTTGACCGCCAGAGAGGATGATTCTCAGATTGCGGAACCAATTGGTGAAGTTAGACCCATTGTTTCTAAGCTTTTCCTTCTCAGCAAAAACGTTGAAGTTGAAGTTGGACTTAGCCATTTGATCTACAATGTTTGCAAGTACAAATTAGACTATGTTCATGATAACTAGTTCAACTTTTAATCAAATTACTAGATGAACTCCCACTAAATTCAACATCCCTCAAGTTGCTTAGTGAACATGATCCAAGTTCACCACACCTAATCCGATCTTCACGAGAAGAGATGTGGTTTCAATGGTGGACAACGAAGTGTCGATCATATCATTCATACGACTCATGTTTAACCTTCCGGTTCATGTGTTCCGAGACCATGTCTGTACATGCTAGGCTCGTCAAGTCAAACCCAAGTATTTCCGCTTGTGCAAAACTAGCTTGCACCCGTTGTATGTGAGCATAGAGTCTATAGCACCCGATCATCACGTGATGCTTGGACACGACGAACTTTCGCAACGGTGCATACATGGGGAGAACACAGTTTTATCTTGATCTTTAAGTGAGGAATCATCTTATAATGCTACCGTCGCGATCTAAGCATAATAAGATACATAAAAGGATAAACATCACATGCATATAACTTTATGTGACATGGTATAGCCAATCTTCGTGCAATGATCTCCATCTTGTGCATGCCGGCATGATCTCCATCACTCCACCATGATTGTCTCCACCACGAATAGCAACTACAACTATTGCTAACTACTTAG
Source organism: Avena sativa (assembly GCA_916181665.1). NCBI lineage: Eukaryota > Viridiplantae > Streptophyta > Magnoliopsida > Poales > Poaceae > Avena > Avena sativa. The sequence goes on from OV702298.1 coordinate 113,336,000, forward strand.
CGATAAAGTGAAACTATTACATGGCGTATAAGAAGTTGACACACGGGTCATACATAATTATAAAGACAACCATATGGCTCCTGCCGGTTGTGTACTCATCGACATGCAAGTCGTGAAACATTACAAAACATGATCATTGCATACAACATACACATCACATCTTGGGCCATACCATATCACAGAAAACACTCCCTGCAAAAAACAAGTTAGACGCCTCTACTTTGTTGTTGCATGTTTTACGTGGCTTATGGGAGTAGCAAGCTAAGAACGATTCTTATCTACGGAAAGCCACAACGGTGATATTATGGTTGCCAAACTCCGGTGTAAATCCCATGACAACTATAGTGAGAGAAACTGGCATCCACCAGCCGCATGTGTGGAACAAGCCACACGTCAAGTGCGGAGCCGGTCTCGCGAACGACGTCGCGTAAGGTTGGCCTGGACCGCTTCAATCTCACTATCTCGCGTCATAAGAAGAACACAAACAAGAGGCTTGCAACAGAAAATATCAACGCCCGCAACAACCATGTTGCATTCTACTCGTGAAACACATCTACGCATAGATCTAGCTCTGATACCACTGAAGGGTTTCGCAGCATAGTAAATCAAAAAAAATTCTACGGATGCGAACGGGAAAGCCAAGATCTAATCTAGGAGATGCAAACAACGAGGGGGATTAGATGAGATCTTCATACCCTTGAAGATTCGCACAGCGGAACGTTCGTCGGAACGTGGGTGATGTAGTCGTACTCGCTTCTCCTCCTCGCGATCCGATCCGATCTAACACCGCAAGTGGCGATGCCTCCGAGAGATGCACACGTGCGGCACCTCTACGTCTCCCCCTTCCTCGGTCCAGCAAGTATGGTGGAGAGACGGAATGGATCTACAACGCGACGGCGCGGTGCAAGTGGTGGAGAGTTTCTGCAGCAGGGCTTCGCCTACGTGCGGTCGGGAGGGAGAGAGAGAGAGGAGGGCAGCAGGGCGGCTAGGGTTGTGGAGGAGGTGTGGGGGGAGGGTGCACCCCAGCCCTCTATATATAGAGGGGTGGGCGCCAGCCCTAGCCCCTCCCCCAAGCCCTAGGCCGGCGGCCAAGGAGGGAGGAGTGGGGGGCAAGTTTCCCCCCCTTCTAGAAGCTTTCCTAGGGTTTGCCCTAGGTCTGGCCGGCTGGGCCCTGTGGGGCCTTGTGCCCCTGGCCCAATGCGGCCAGGGCACTCCCTCATAGGCCCATGCCCCCTCCCGGCAGGTGGGGCCACGTTGGTCCCCCTCCGGAAGGTTCTAGAAGCTTCCGGTATAATACCGATTAACCCAAAACAATTCCGAACTCCAAAAACTGCATTGCCTTATATGAATCTTATTCTCCGGACCATTCCGGAACCTCTCGTGATGTCCCGGATCCCATCCGAGACTCCGAAAAAACTCATAAACCAATTATCCAATCTATCCTAGCGTCGAGACACGTTAAGTGTGTGACCCTTCGGGTTCAAGAATATGCAGACATGATCTTCTATCAATAATCAACAGCAGGGTCTGGAAACCCATATTGACTCCCACACATTCATCGATGATCATATCGGATGAACCACGATGCCAGGATTCAATCAATCCCATATATATATTCCCTTCGTCTCGCGATATTTTACTTGCCCGAGATTTGATCGTCGGTACCGTCATACCTAGTTCAATCTCGTTCACAGCAAGTACTTTACTCGTTCCGTAATCCGATATCACTTTTTGATTAACTCCTTAACCACATGCTTGCAAGCGGTGTTGATATCGATTACCAAGTGGGCCCGAAGTATATCTCTCTGACTTGGGAGGGACAAATCCCATCTCGATACATACAACCCAAAAGGTACTTTCCGATCACCTGAGAGACACCTTTATGATCACCCTCTCATAGGATGACTTTTGATGACCTCAAGGCTTTCTTCCGATACCAGGAGTTGTATTATCTCATGGTCTAAGGAATACAATATTTGACATAAGAAAAGCTTCACAAAGATGAACACGATGACACGATCTAATTGCTCCGCTTAGTTTGGGTATGTCCATCATATCATTCTCCCAATGATATGATCTCATTATTAATCGATAACTCATGTCTATGGTTTGGAAACCTTAACCATCATCAATCAATGAGCTAGTCCATAGAGGCATACTAGGGACACGGTGTTGTTCACAAACCACACAAGTATTAAAGTTTCCGCTTAATACAATTCTAGCATGGAATATAAACTTGATAATGAACAAGAATTATAATAATAACATCTTTATTATTGCCTCTAGGGCATAATTCCAACAGCCGCCACGGCCGACCTCCCCAGGCCCCGCGAGCGCCGATGCTCTCTTGCCACCCGACCTCATCCACCCATCAGCCCGCCTCTACAGGGCCCTGCTCTTGACCTCGTCCCCGCTTCTAGCATCGTGCTCGGCCTCCTAGCGCCCCTACACTTCTTCCACCCGCGTGTCTTCACCACCGACCTCCTACTCAGCCAGCGGCCCTCCTGAGCTTCCCCCGGCCACCATGTCTTCCTCCCCACAAGCTCCGCAGCATGCCGATGCAGGCCTCCCTCCACCGCCAGCGCCCTTGGTCGCCGCACCAGGCCGGGTCTCCTTGATGTTCCACAAGCAGCAGGCCACCTACCGCACTGCCGACTGACAGCTCCATCTCGTGCACATAGCAGTTATGCAGGTGTTCTTATGTTGCTTGCCTTGATGTACCCTCAATCCAACCCGGTGTTCCTTCATTCGTTAGGTGGTCGACAAAATGTCTGCAAGATTGTTCGAATGACTGTTATCCTTTCTTCATATGACAAATTGATCAATATCTTTTTCACTTTCTCATGTCGCGCCGAAACAATTGATCTACCACACGGAACCCGAAGACTATTCCCATACTTGAAGACCTTAGATCTGAAGCCTGATCCCAGCGCCCGAAGACCAAACCCCGAAGCCCTGATCCCATCGAACACCTCGGAACCCCAGGATCATCGAACCCCAACGTGTGAACCCTACCCAAGCCCCATATTTTATAAATTTTCATCTATGTATCCTATTACATTAGATTATTCATGCTTGCATGCATATGTTGTGGTTTGGGGGCATTATGTTGGTTCACCTCATAACTAAATATGGAGACAATATGCGGGCTTTTCTAGTCTTATATTGGCTCCATTTAAATTTGTATAGCAAACCGATGACATGTTTTGCCTTGTTAAGACAACATTTAAATGGTGGGGTATCTAAAGAACATAAACCACCTAATTAATTATCGGGACCCCGGTTCCTCTTAATACTGCCTAATTGCATCGCACCTTTGCCATGCCATGCGTCATGCCCGATCCTCTGCCGTAGTATTAAATAGTGCATACAGTATTTTTGGGACCAAACTATTTATTTGGTTTTAACTCAATCTCATAAATATTAAGAATGGATCCTTGCTTGTGCTCTACATTCTTTCATTCATGATCTCTTCTTGTTTTCACAATTTCAGGAATGGAAGTCTACATGGCCACATTGCATGTATCTAGAGCATGATCCCTTTCTTCTCTACATGGTTATCATGAGCTATGGTCTTGTTTGAGTTTTGTTAGATGCATGGAATATTAGAGTAGATAGTACATATTTCTAATTTGAGCTGAATTCAAACGAGCACATTGTTTGGAATTCATAATATACATGTGCCTTTCATTTCACCTTCTATTCATGCAAATATTGCATGCATGTCACCATGACCCATCTAATCTACCCCACCCTGTCCTCCTTTTATTTTTCCTTTTTCTTCGGTTCATGTTTACAAATAGCACGTGGTTTCAAAATTTGAAATCAAACCAAACTCAAAATAAAACATAAAAACAGAGAAAAGAATAAGAGAGTGGTGGGCCTTACCTGGTGGAGCATCCCACCAGCACAGTAGCCGCAACAAGCCACCGCCACCCTTGCGCCCTCTTCCTTCCTTTGGACCGGCCCACTTCCATGTACCACTTCGACCGAAGGGAAAAGCGACATCGTCATTATTCATCGTGTGATGGGAATATGTAAATCGGGTGTAACACCCTCAGATCATCCCTATGCAAGTTTTAGCGATTCTTGCCAAACCCGCATAGAAACGATTCAAAGGCGCCCACCAGGCACTTTTGTGCAGGTGGAAAACGAAGTAATACCATTACACAATAGTCCATGATGGAACCCACAGAACAGATATATATATATAACAACAACTCAAGAAGTCAAGAATACAGATATAAAGTACAAAGATCCAAATCACCTTGAACACTATACCGCATCCGAGTACGGTAAATATTCAAATTAGGCTAAGAGCCCCGAAGAATAACCAATGGCATCCATAACCCTGCCCAGGCCAAGCTGGAAGGGTAACCCTGCTAACGACGTCGATCTCAAACCTTCTCAACAAAAGGGGTGACGAAAAAGGGAAAAGGAAAAAGGGAGCGGTCAGTACTGAGGCCAGTACACGGCGAGACTTAGAATTCGGCGGCTCTCTCCTACATAGGTATGGTGGACTGAAGCGGCAGCACAGCATGCACTAAGCAACCTATAGAGAATCAATTCAACTCGAGGCTATTAGAGAGAGATAAGAAAGACCTATTCGGAACCAACCTGATACTAACACCAATCATTCCCATCCTGGTATTTCCCCGTCGAGACCAAACGAGTAATTCATACCGAGGGAACTCACATAGTTGGCAATTTTATTCATTCCATTATAGTTGTAGCACTTACTAGTCAGATATAGATAGCATGAGTCATCCTGATATAATAAGCAGTGGGCACTTTTAGTTAACCATTCTGTTGTAGTTGAAATACTTACTAGTCAGATGCATATAGCATGAGGCATCCCAATTCCAGCAGTTGTTGGTACTTTTATTTATCCATTCCATTATAGGGTAGTTGATTACTAGTCATTCCAAGATCAAATTTATAGCACTACTTTAGTTATAGTTGTCTATGATCGAGATACTATGCTCCAAGTCGTCCATAACTGTGGAACAGCTTTCAGAAAGATTTACCCTGTAGGAGGCAAAAATAGCAACACATGCACGAACAACCTCGGAAAAACCAAATGAAAACCCAAGGAGGCATAACAACAAAGAAATCACAAGATTCATATAATATTTTAGGAGGCCACCCCACTAAGCTACCCGCGACGAAGTTGGCCGGCTCCGAGAAGGACCCAGAGATTTGTGATGACAGATCTAAACGACTGGGAAGCCGAAAGTGTGACTGGGCTTGTCGATACCGAAAAACGTGGCACGTGGTTACAAAATAGTAGTAGTAAACGCTCCTTGAGCAACATTAGTAAATAAAGCAATAGCATGTCATAAGTGCAGGATAGTAATAAAGTTCCAAACTACTTTGTGGGCCCACGAAATAAGATATGATTCAAGCTCTAGCTAAGGGTATTCATGGTCCCACGTGCGGATAGTGCGATAGTCAAGAAACAGGTATCAAGTACTCGGGGTCCTATGGGACACCAGTGAGCGGTTAAAAACGAAATAACATCTATTGCCCACCAATGCCTCTGCATTAGTTATAATTATTCCAAGCATTTAATATCATTTATAATTTAAGTCATGATCATCTCCAACATAAAGCACAAGGCAACCTTCCAACAAATGTGGTACTTGACAACACGTAGAGCACCTGAGCAAGCGACTACGACACATAAGGCCAACTATCTACCAAACAACAGGTAATAGGTGTCCAAGGCAATATAGTGGTTACAAGGGATATCACGGGTACGAAAACTTGAGCATCACAACACACAGATAACAATAGATCAATTGGAGGAAATAAAGACTATAAGATAATATAGGTAGAAAGGGGGAGAATGCTCACCTAAAAACATTGTCGAAGGTTCACCGGAGATCGGGTCGACACTTGCATCAACTCATCGTCCTAATCTGTGAAGAAGCAAAGCACTATAAGAAACACCGGATGTACTATTTAATACTATGGCAAAATATCAGGCTTGATGCATGTATGATGTATGACATGGCAAAGGTGCAATGCAATTAGGCAATATTAAACGGAACCAAGGGCTTGATAATTAATCAGAGCATTCAAGTTATTTAGATACCCCACAATTTAAATGTTGAATTAACAGGGAAAAATATGTCATCGGTTTGGTACACAAATTTAAATGGGGCCAACCCACATATGGTCTTCATATTTAATTATTAGGTTAATCATCTAAATAGCCCCAAACATCCCCAATATGCATGCGAGTATGAATTATTCATATGCAACAAGTATATATCATTTATAAAAATAGGGGTCTCGACAAAAGGGGTCACACGTGGGGGACTCGACGATCTTGGGGTTCGCCGAGGGTTCGGTCTTCGGGAAGGTCTTTGGAGCTCTGGCCATCGATCCGTGAAGGGGACTCTTGGGATCTCAGCGCCCATGAGGTAGATCTTGACATTCGGGGGGAGGGTTCTTCGGCGCCATGTAGAACACCTCCGGACTTCATGCTTATTGACGATGGCGAACCATATTGGTACATGCGGTTCCCTGGTTTCACCATCTAACGTCGGTCTTGGCATCGGTCCTTTTTTAGGGAGGCTTTGTCAAAGATCTTGTCGACAAGATCCATGACGATGTGGATCTAGGGTGGCTCTGGGGTGGTATTATCAAAGATCATCTATCCGCAGGTGCCTCAAGAACACAAAAAAAAAACCCTGCAGGAGGCGGTGCTGGCTGGGGCTACAGGAATCCTCGGGGACTAACATGGGCCGACACGGATATGAGGCACGGTCAGGAGGTCGCGTGGGGAGGCAGAGCCGGGCCTGCCAGAGCTGCTGGTTTTCCATGGCAGCGCGATGGTGGCGGTAGACAGAAGGCGGCCAGAGGAGAGGCCGACGACGGAGCCCAACGAGGAGGTGGCACTCAGGAGGGAGAGGCGCCGGTGGCAAGAGGAGGGTCGTGGAGGATATTATCGGTGTTGGGGGTCATGGAGGCAACGGTCCGCTAGCGACGGCGAGGAGGAATCATAGGAAGGCGGCGAGGTTAGGGGGCGGCTGGTGGTGGTGGCGCCAAAGTAGCTTGACAGGGAGGTCGCACGGGTTGGTGCGGGGGACGACGAGGCAGAGAGGCGAGGATAGGAGCTTGGCCACGAGGAGGAGAGGGAGGCGCATGCGGTGATGGTTGCTAGCAGCAGGAAAGGTGACGGGGCGAGCAGCGATGAAGGGTGGGGAGGAACTCGACAGGGAGCGGGCGCGCGAGGCGGTGGGGATTGCGGCGGCGTCCTCGCTGTGACGCGGAGGAAGAAGTAGGCAGGGGCGTCTCGGGATTGGGGTCACGAGGGTGGGTGGTGAGCGACGATGCAGGACATGGTGGTGGGACCGCGCGACCGCGTGGGTTGGTGGGCGGCTGGGGAGGTCGCGTGGGGTGTATGTGGTCGGCAGGTGGGGTTCCTGTGGCATGAGTGGGTGGGTGGTTGTGTCCGGGTCGTGTGTTGTGTGCCTTGCAGGGTCGCGTGCGCTAGGTTAGGTAGGGCCGCGTACGCGTGTGTGTGCTTGCAGCGCGACGCGCTGGGCTGCAGGCGCTACGCGGATGCGGCAGCGTGCGTGCTCTATGTGGGTGGCAGCGGTGGGGTAGCTCTAGGCTAGGGTTGGGGTTTGCTCTAGAATTATGGTTTGGGGTGTTTGGGGTTGTAGGCTGCTTCTAGCTGGGCTGTTGGGCCTGACCGATGGCCGCCTCCCCGGGGAGTTATACAAATTGTTTTATTATTTATTTGTTTTATTCACTTAAAGTAAAACATTTGTAAATAGGGTTTTAGACAAATAAAATATCCGGAAGGCCCGACCTTTATAATTTGAAATGGAGAAGGGGATATGTAGAACAAATATAGGCTTTTATAAAATAATTTTGGCAAACAGATGCAGGGTGACATGACGATGCTCAAATTCAAGGTGGCATGATTACATGAGCATGTATTCATGATGATGAATAAACATGAGCAATTTTCTGGTAGTGGTTTTACCCGGGGTGCTACAATTCGACACCACTAAGAATGGATCTCGCCCTCGAGATCCGCCTCATGGTATAGGGAATCGATGATATGAATCTTATCGCTTTGTGTAGATCTTCGCAACACCACTAACAAAGGTTCTTTCTCCGTCTTGAAGTCGGCAACACCACCAACAAGGGGTCATTTCTCACGTTCGTCGAGAAAACACTCTGGCGAAACACAGACGAAGACAGATGTCTCTAAAGGCAAGGCCACCTCTAACTTTTGTAGAAGGAGTAAAATTGCTTCATCCACCAATTCAATGTACAAGAGCGAATGATAAGAGTAGTCGGATGGTGATCAGTCCATCATGCACTCAAAGCATTAATCTGGACATCAATAGGAGAATTATGCAATCAACTCTCGGAATCAGACTGAAAATCTCGACAACCGAGTTCCGAAAACAAAAGAATGATGATCGTTTCTAACGTAAATTATATCATCGCGTTGGAGAACACCGGAGGATACAAATACAAATTTTAGTGGATTTTTGGTCCACTAAAAGGTACAACAGAGGAATTTCCTTAGATAGCATGAATACAGGATGTAGAAGTACTGTTACAAGAGGAAGGAAGCGAAATCCTGAAGGTACGACAGAAATCCAACCACGAGAAATCGTAGATTCGAAGAAAAGATAAGATATCAGATTCAAAACACGCGAAGGTAAGGGGAGAATAGCATAGAGGTAAGGAGTAAAATCAAACATAATCAGATATATCCAACCATTATTTCAAAATTAGTTTTGACACTACATCGTCCTTTAGCTAGGTTATCCTACAGGCTGGACCAGTGGGGTATCGCAACTTCTGAGTGATGGCTCAAATGATGTAGAGCTTGTTGGGAACCCCAAGTGGAAGGTATGATGAGCACAGTAGCAAGTTTCCCTAAGTTATGAAACCAAGTTTATCGAACCAGTAGGAGAAAGAACCATCTCCCAAGGTGTTGCTAGCAACGTGGAATCTGCACAACACAACCACAATACTTTGTCCCAACTTACAGTGAGGTTGTCAGGCTCACCGGTTTGCTGAAAACAAAGGATTAAACGTATAGTATGGAAGAAAGTAGTTGCTTGTAGGAATTGCAGAAAGTAAACAGTAGACAGTAGATTGAATATTAGTGGGAAGGGATGGACCTGGGTCCATAGTTCACTAGAGGTGTTTCTCCATAAGATAAATAACATGCTGGGTAAACAAATTACAGTTGGGCAATTGACATATTGAGAATGCATAATAATGCATGTACATGTCATGATGATTTCTTTGAGATTCGTTTGGGCAATACAACGTAATACATAGACTGTAATCCAACTGCATCTATGACTAATAATCCACCTTCAGGTTCTCATCCGAACCCCTTCTAGTATTAAGTTGCAAGCAACAGATAATTGCATTAATCAAAGTGTGTAAAGTAAACAATACAATTGCCCTTTAACAAAGGATTGTTGTTTTCTCCCTAGTAGAAACAGCACATCTACAATCTTAAAGGTTCTTGTCACTCCTCCAGATTACTAGAGACATGAACCTACTATCGAGCATAAATACTCCCTCTTGGAGTCACAAGCAACTACTTGGCCAGAGTAACCACTATAAACGGAGAGCATGCAAGATCACAAATAATATAGACATGATAGAATCAATAATCAATCTTGACATAGTACTCAATATCCATTGGATCCCAACAAACACAATATGTAGGATTACAAATAGATGATCTTGATCATGATACGCAACTCACAATATCCAAACATGGTAGCACAAAGGAGGAGAAACGACCATCTAGCTACTGCTATGGACCCATAGTCCAAGGATGAACTACTCATGCATCACTCCGGAGGCTAGAATGGTGATGAAGAAGGCCTCCAGGGTGATCTCCCCTCTCCGACAGGGTGCCGGGAAGAGCTTCGGATCCCTCCCGATCTAGAGACGATGGTGGCGGTGGCTATGGACTTTTTCGTAGATTTATGATCGGGTACTTAGGGTTTCTGCCTCGGGGGGGGGGGGGGCGTATATAAGCAAGAGGGCAATGTCGGTTGAGGGCCAGGGGGCCCACACCATGCCCTGGTGCGGCCTAGGGTGGTCCCGCGCCTAGGGTTGGTGCGGCCGCCCTATGGCGCCTCTTCGCCCCCCCCCCTCTGGACTCCGTCTTCGTTACGGTAAAATATTGACTTCGACTGTTGTTCCGTCCAGTTCCAAGAATATTTCTTTACTAGATTTTCTGAAACCAAAAATAGCAGCAAACAGGGAACTGGCACTGCGGCATCTTGTTAATAGGTTAGTTCCAAAAAATTTATAAAAATGCCTCAAAGTCTAGACAAAACATAAGATAGTTGGTACAAAACAAGCATGCAGCATCAAAAATTATAGATACGTTTATGACATCTCGAGCATCCCCAAGCTTAACTCATGCTCGTCCTCGAGTAGGTAAGTGATAAAAAGAATAATTTTTGAGGTGACATGCACCATCACAATCTTGATCAAGGTATTGTAAAGCATTGATAGATGGATCAAAGTACTCTAACATAAGCATGAAAGATAAATTTCTAACAATAAGACAAAGAAACTATGTTGCAACATGAAAGGTTTCACAAACAAAAGATCATGAATAACAATGCATTGAAAGACATTTGTTTGTTTCACATATAGAAAACATAGCAAGAGTGGTAATCAGCTTGTCCTTCATGGAATGGAAAAACATAAATGCATAGGACACCTTCAAAGTTCATAAGGGTGACTAGATACAAATAATTTAAGAACAAGCAATACCATAATTATGAATCAATCAACATGTTTTGGGACAATGCACATTGAAATAAGAATGACAACTATGCTCTCTTAATTGGTGCATAAAGATAGAAGATGGAGACTCAACAAAAAGTAAAAATAAAGGCCCTTCATAGAGGGAAGTAGGGATTTCAAGTTTCATAAAGAGCTTCCAAAAATGATGGTACTTACTATCTTTGAGCTCTCATTTCCCCTATCATAAGAATCTTGAAATGATTAAGGTTAAAGTGAGACAAATATGAGTATATGCTTGACAGAGCATAAGTTGAAAATCGCATGCCCCTTGCGTACGAGTATCGAACCTCATGCTTCTCAACTTTGGTCACAAGCAAGTTCTTATCATTGTAACTATATGTGTATCATAGAGAACCGCCAACGGGGTACCCCTTGCCCCATGACACAGGAGCTATCCCATATCTAAATTATAAGACAACAGACAATGAGCATCTCAGCAATCTTTTTATTTGCTATTTGCATAGGTTTTTATTGAGGATGCTTCACAGAATGCTCATTATGGTTATGCTACAAGTTTCCACCATGATTAGGCATGGCTTAGGCTAGCCGCCCAGGCGTTTCTCTAACACATATACAAACTACATGAGCCTACAAGCTCCCCTTTTATTTCACACCGCCGACATCCATAAACAAAAGAACATGATATCAACTAAATAGAATAAGTGCAATGTCGAAAGCGTTCCCCATGAAAACATGGTTCTTATAACTCCCAACTTATAATTTGCAAGCATATAAGCAACATAGATGGGCACAATGGTTCAAGTTTATTAAGTGCAAGGAAATAAAGTGTGCCATCAAGTTTGTCAGAGCTTTAATCACTAATTTTCACATAACAAAAGTTTAATTTGGAAGATAGATAAAAACATGAATATACTTGGAATGGTGTAACACACCATGCATAGGAATTTATAGTGGAATCTTTGGAATAATTTGGTTTCTTGGGAGTTGTATGCATGAGTAGAGCTTACTCAGTATAGGTGGAGGCTAGCAAAAGACTAGGAACGACCAACTAAGAGAGCAATAATGGCCATAATCATGCAAAGCGACAAAACATTATTAATTAAAGCATAAAGTGATATCACAAGTCAAAAACTAAATGATCATAGAGACCAAGGTGACTGGTTCATAGTCATAACATGGTGTAAGCATGTGCCAAGTCAACCCAAATAAAGCATCAAATGAGAATATCATAATATTATGCTTTTGTATGCTAAAACAACACATGATTCTTTCAAGGCACATTAAGCAATCTCAATTGTTTGAAACAATTCATGATACAACTATAATTACTAAGCATATGGTCAAAGCAACATCTAACATGACATGATAAAGTCTAAGCCACAGTCAAAACTAACTTCCTTTTGTACCACTATAAGTATGAAATTTCTACTCTTTTCCAACACCAATCAACTTATTTGTAACTCACAAAGATAATAATCAATAAAGATCAGAGAGCTTGTCTCACCTAACTACAAAGAAGAACTAAAAAGTTCTAAGCAAAAATCAGAAGAAAACTAAAGCTAAACGCAGTACTAGCAAAAGAGAACACTCATAGAACAATAAGAGTGAAAACTAGAGTGTTCTAGACTGTGAAGAACTAGGTGTGTCTCTTCCAAAATAGGTATGTTGGGTCCGACCAACTTATTACAGCAAACAAAACAAAATAAAACTAAAAACAAAAACAAAGACGCTCCAAAAACAACACAATAGTGCATGAAGCAATAAAAATGAAGTGTCTTGAAAGAAGACCCGAGATTTTTATTGATGAAGAAGGGGATGTCTTGGGCATACCCAAGCTTTGATGCTTGTACCTCTTGAATATTTCTTGGGGTGACACGGGTGACATCCCCAAGCTTGAGATTTTGTCCATACTTCATCTCATCATATCATTCTTCTCCTACACTTGAAAATTTCGTTCATACAAAACTTCACACAATCTTCATTAGCAACATTAGTCCTCAACCCGTGCAACTGCATGGGCTAGTTTAGCTAATTTCTAACAAATACTCAAAAAATTATGTATGTTCATTATTTCCACGGATATGTGAATCGCTCAGAAATGTCAAAAATAATTTACTTAATGTATGTGAATTTTAGTAACCTATGAGCTACAATGAATGACTTAGGAATATTTATGACCTAATTATCATAAGTCAAGTGCCAAATATTGAGATCTCCATGATTAATATTTTTATGCGTAAGAGTTATAATTTAGTTATTTTTACATTTGCAAGAGACAATAAAGGTCCCGTGGAGACACCTATGAAATATGTTTGAGAATTCTACAACGATCATGGGGAGCTTGAGATTCCAAAGTGTCCCTAATTCTTTGCTATTCCCTACAAACATGAAGCACGATCGAATTATAGATGTATATGTTAAACATGTACTATTATGGATCTTCAAAAACACAAACCTAGCCTCCTGTTGCACTTCCTGCTATATCATGGGTGGGAACAACGTGGAAGGAAGTCGGAGAGAGGATCATAAGTAGCTAATTATGTGATGCTACCAAACAAAGATGAATTTATTAGTCAGTATGCCTCTAATACTGATACCTGATATAATATTAGTGACAAACACACCAATAACTATTATTATGCATAAGGTTTTAGTATGACAAAATGAATTTGTTATAGTTCTATCATTACTTATGTGAGAAATCAAACATTGATACATGTATGTGGTAGTATTATGGAAATTTTAAAAATAGGAATTTAACTGGAGAATGATCTACTAAATCGGATAAGAAAAGGGAAAACACGACATGGTTTTTACATACAAAATCGACTTAAAACAACATGTAGTGGCTTGATCCAGATTAGACCGGGAATATATGAAGGAGCTAATTATGTGATGCTACGAAACCAAGCTTAATTTTTTATCTACTATGCCACCAATACTGAAACATGAGATAGTATTAGTAACACACACACACACACACTAATCTCATGTATAGGTTTTAGCACGATAGAATGACATGAAAATACATGTAGGATCATATACGTGAGTAATTTAGACAATTAAATTGACAAACAGGGAAGAGTTAGCAACCCTATTGAGACAACAAAAGAAACCATAAATTTTTATTAGAGAAACAGTTAACCGACAAAGACATGCGTACCATGAAAAACTGCATTCTTTCATAAACCGGAGCTGGACAAATATTTTCATAAATAAATGGAATGGAAATCCAACCAATTTTGTTATCATAATAATCTGAAATTAAGTGAAAATAGAGAAAAGGAGAAAATGCACTTTGTTGCAAAATAAAAAATATACTGACATTGACATATGTCTAGGTTGAGGAGAATGCCATCACATACGAACATCATCAGGCCTTTTGCCAAATTGTATAATTGAGCTGCAGAAAGGGTCCGAAGCCTGTTGTCAAAAAAAAAAAGAGAACAGTATGAAAACCTTTAATTGGCACTCATTAACCATTAATTCTTGACATGTAGTATAACAATGGCATGGACCATGAAAATTTTGGTCATTAATTAATAATGTACAATTTATCTAGTACCTATACATATTACTGTCATCAAGGCATGAACTCATCTAGGTTGTCACAGCTGCTATATTTTCCACATAATTTTGTAAACACAAAATATTAAGGATATCACCCTAGCTCTCAATTGGTTGAAGCATATGCTTTCAGTGAGAAATGATCAACGCTAATAGAATAGATCAAGCACACATAGCAATATTATGGTATGCATGCTTAATTTGAAGAAATCCCTCTTCTTATATCTCAGGCATCATGCGGTCGCAACAGAAAACATTAATCATAAGGCATATTCTAAAAAATTAAATTTAAAAGTGAACACTGAATGACATAATTATAACCACTCAATCATGGTATATTCATTACCTGATTTCTGGCGAACTGAATAGAGAAATTGTTGTTGACACAAAATTGCATTGAATTTGTATTATTCCCTTTCAACGGTACATCAGTACTTCATATATGCAGACGAAGGAATAGATTTAAACCATTTACACAAACTTCATTAGCCCTTTTGAAGTATTGATCGACGGCCGGAGACGTGCAGCTCGAACATGTATTATAGCTTCCAGCCTTACTCACATGCCTGCTTCATGCTTTCGCTTGATTTCAGTTAATCTGCAATGTTCCATTGTCTTCAAATCTGAAAACGAATAACTATAGTTTGCTCATTCATGCTAATTTGATTAATCCATGCAACCTTACCAGTTGATGATTTAGTTTCCTGCTTCCACCAATCGGCACCTCCAGAATGTCTACTTAGGGTCAGATATTCTATCGTGAACATGCTGATGCAAAGGAAACAAATTAAGATCGCCGCCGGCTGCCGGCGCAAGGAGATGCGGCTTGTATATACATGATCATCGCCATAAATAATGGCCACATGGATCCATCTGCTTATCACAATGTTGGAATTTGGTGTATATTGGGCTGTTGGCCCATTAGACAAATTCTGAAATTCTCTTTGGCCCACTTGTATATGGCAGCATATGGCTGTGCTAATGGTGCTAAAGTTTAGTCCCACACTGCTAGTTGAAGGGGAGTTGGACCACCTTATATAGTAGAGTGTTGCACCACTCACTAAGGTGTGACAAGAAGAGTAGCCCTCGCGCATTCCTCCTCCGACGCCACCCGCCTCGCCCGCCCCCCGCCTCTCATGAAACTGTACGGGTGAGGGGCGATCAGGTTTTTGGGGAGCGCTCGTAGCAACTACGACGTCGTCCGACGACGAGTTCCCAAACGACGACTTCTTCCCGAACGTCACCAATCTCTTCGACAACCTTAACATGGGCGACGCTGCTGCGACTGCTATTCAGCCTACATTGTACGTGATCCTCAATTGTTTTTTTCGGATTATGCTACAGTTCTTTGTTCTAGCGTTTGGTGTAGATGTGATAGGTTTATCTCTTATAGATGTAATATGTTTATCTACTTTGTTGATCTGCATAATTGGTTTTAGTACCGTTTATATGATCATGCTTTATTAATTTATTATTCGGATTAAATCATATGGATTATTGCTTTTATTTCCAATAATCCAAAAACCTGATGATAGGCAACTGAATTCCACAGGTGTAGCCGCGGCTACTAGGCCGCCTCCTTTTGATGGCATGCACTATAAGAGATGGCGCAAGAGAGCAGTTCTCTGGTGTGAAAACCTAAACTGCTATAGCGCCACTCTTGGCAAGCCTGAAGAAGATCTTTCTGCTGAGCAGGAAGCGAACTTTAAGAAAGCTGATACCATGTTTATGGCAGCTTTGTTCCGTGTTCTTGGGGACAACATTGTTGACCCTTATATGTCATTTGATAATGGCAAGGACGCGTGGGAAGCGCTCGAGGCCAAGTTTGGGGTCTCGGACGCTGGCACTGAGCTGTATGTCATGAAGCAATTCTATAACTACAGGATGGTTGATGAGCGCTCCGTCGTTGAGCAAGCTCATGAGATATAATCACTTGCCAAAGAACTTGAGCAGTTCAAGTGTTCCTTACCGGACAAATTTGTGGTTGGTGGCATTGTTGCCAAGCTTCCTCCTTCGTGGAGGAACTTTGCTACTTCTCCGAAACATAAGAGACAAGAGTTTTCTGTTACGGATCTCATTGGGTCTCTTCATGTTGAAGAGAAGGCGAGAGCAAAGGACAAAACTGCTCGAGAACTTGAGGGAGGTTCTACTGCCAATTTAGTGCACAGGAAAAACTTCCAATCCCACAAGTTTAAGAATAAGAACAAAACTGAAGGAAAGGGAAAGTTCGATGGCAAGAACAAGGCCACGCACTCAACCAACTGAAAGAAGAAAAATGATAAGAGGAAAGGCTCTTGCCACGTCTGTGGTGATCCTGATCATTGGGCTCCTAGCTGCCCTAATCGCTTTGACAAGCGTCAACATGGGAACAGCGACAAGACCACGCATGTTGTTATTAGCGGTACTAAGATGAAGGATGTTGGGTACGGTATTTTACCTACTATCCTTTCAGTATGTCATTCTCCAGATTGGTGGATAGACACGGGTGCTAATACACATGTATGTTCTGATATTTCCATGTTTTTCTCTTATCAGGTCTCAAGGACCTCTTCCGTGCTGATGGGAAACGGCTCACGTGCTTCTGTTCATGGTGTTGGTATGGTAAATCTGAAGTTTACTTTGGGGAAGACCGTACAGCTGAAGGATGTGCAGCACGTTCCCTCCATCAATAAGAATCTCGTTAGCGGATCGCTTTAATGTCGAGATGACTTTAAGTTGGTTTTTGAGTCCAATAAAGTTGTAATTTCTAAGTATGTACAATTTGTTGGAAAGGGTTATGAGTGTGGAGGTCTGTTCCGCTTGTCTTTGTCAGACTCATGTACTAAAGTTATTAATCATGTGTGCAATGATAATGACTCCAATGTTTGGCATTCACGACTCTGTCATATTAACTTTGGTTGCATGACGTGGCTAGCCAATATGAGTTTAATTCCGAAATTTACCACTATCAAAGGTTCTAAGTGCCAAGTTTGTGTGCAAGCAAATCAACCCCGCAAGTCTCATACGGCTACGAAACCGAGAAACTTAGCACCGCTAGAACTTATACATTTAGATCTTTGTGAGTTGAATGGTGTGTTGACAAAAGGTGGAAAAAGATACTTTATAACTTTGATTGATGACTCCAATAGATACTGCTATGTTTATCTCCTGAAATCTAAAGATGAAGCTTTGAACTACTTCAAAATCTATAAAGCTAAGGCAGAAAACCAACTTGATCTTAAAATCAAGCGGCTAAGGTCGGATTATGGTGGAGAGTACTTTTCAAATGAATTTGATTTATTCTGTGTGGAACATGGTATTATACATGAGAGGACGCCTCCCTACTCACCTCAGTCAAATGGGGTGGCCGAAAGAAAGAACCGCACTCTAACTGATTTGGTTAACGCCATGTTAGATACATAGGGTCTTTCCAAGGAATGGTGGGGGGAGGCGCTAATGACTGCGTGTCATGTCCTAAACCATGTTCCTGTAAAGATAAAACCATAACTCCATTTGAGGAATGGGAAAAGAAAAGGCTTAAACTCTCTTACTTACGAACTTGGGGTTGTTTGGCGAAAGTCAATATTCTAATACCCAAGAAGCGAAAGCTTGGACCAAAAACCGTTGATTGTATTTTTCTGGGATATGCTTTTCATAGCATTGGCTATAGATTTTTGATAGTAAAATCTGAGGTATCCGACATGCATGTTGGTACAATTATGGAGTCGAATGATGCGAATTTCTTTGAGGACATCTTTCCTATGAAAGGTATGTCTAGCTCATCAAATCAGGAGATGACTAGTTCATCTAGTCAGGAATTTTCTATAATTCCTGAACCCACTATGCCGATAGAACACTCTGAGGATCATGTGGAGGATGACAATGAAGCTCCCAAAAGGAGCAAGAGACAAAGGACTGCAAAGTCATTTGGTGATGATTTCATTGTGTACCTTGTGGATGATACTCCCACTTCTATTTCAGAAGCCTATGCATCTCAAGCTACTGACTACTGGAAGGAAGTTGTCCGTAGTGATATGGACTCGATCTTAGCTAATGGTACTTGGGAAATAACTGATTTTCCTTATGGGTGTAAACCTGTAGGATGTAAATGGGTGTTCAAGAAAAATCTTAGACCTGATGGTACTATTGAAAAGTACAAGGCACGTCTTGTGGCTAAGGGTTATACCCAAAAGGAAGGTGAAGACTTTTTCGATACCTACTCACCTATAGCCAGATTGACCACTATTCGAGTACTACTTTCCTTGGCTGCCTCACATGGTCTTCTCGTTCATCAAATGGACGTTAATACAGCTTTTCTAAATGGAGAGCTAGATGAGGAAATTTATATGGAGCAGCCTGATGGATTTGTAGTAGATGGTCAAGAAGGAAATGTGTGTAAGTTAGTGAAGTCTTTGTATGGTCTTAAGCAAGCTCCTAACCAGTGGCACAGGAAGTTTGGAAGAACTTTAACTGCTGAAGGCTTTGTTGTAAACGAAGCTGACAAATGTGTGTACTATCGCCATGGTGGGGGCGAGGGAGTTATTATGTGTCTCTACGTTGATGGCATATTGATACTCGGGACCAACCTCGCTGTTATCGAGGAGTTCAAAGAGTTCCTATCTCGATGCTTTGAGATGAAGGACTTGGGAGTGGCTGGTGTAATTTTAAACATCAAGCTACTAAAGGATGACAATGGTGGGATTGCACTGCTTCAGTCTCACTATGTTGAAAAGATATTGAGTCGCTTCAGGTATAGCGACTGCAATTCTTCTCCAACGCCTTATGATCCGAGTGTGCTACTTCGAAAGAATCGAAGGAGTGCTAAAGATCAATTGAGATATTCTCAAATTATTGGCTCGCTCATGTATTTAGCCAGTGCTACTAGACCTGACATCTCCTTTGCTGTCAGCAAACTAAGTCGATTTGTGTCAAATCCTGGAGATGATCATTGGCATGCTCTTGAAAGAATTTTGCTCTATTTGAAAGGCACTACGAGTTATGGTATTCACTATACTGAGTATCCACGGGTACTTGAGGGTTATAGTGATTCAAAGTGGATATCTGATGCTGATGAGATTAAGGCCACAAGTGGTTATTTGTTTACACTTGGTAGTGGTGCTGTTTCCTGGAAGTCTTGCAAGCAGACCATCTTAACGAGGTCAACAATGGAAGCAGAACTCACAGCATTAGACACAACCACTGTTGAAGCAGAGTGGCTTCGTGAGCTCTTGATGGACTTACCTGTGGTTGAAAAACCAATACCCGCCATCCCGATGAACTGTGATAATCAAACTATGATCGTCAAAGTAAACAGTTCTAAGGATAATATGAAGTCATCAAGGCATGTGAAGAGGAGATTGAAATCTGTCAGGAAACTGAGAAACTCCGGTGTTATTGTGTTGGATTATATCCAAACATCTAAAAACCTGGCAGATCCCTTCACAAAGGGTTTATCACGCAATGTGATAGATAATGCATCGAGGGAGATGGGTTTGAGACCCACGCTATGAGTTGATCCCAGTGGCAACCCACTCTATGTGATCGGAGATCCCGTGAATTAGAGCTGGGAGACAAGCTGTTGGTCAGCTGAGAGGAGAGTATCCCCATATTATATTTACATCTCCATAAAGATGCAATACTCTCTTAAATCTGCATGGCAGGTTGATATTTATCTTAATGTGTTCCAAGTGGCTTTTTACAAGCGAAGATGTTGTCCTACAGAACATCTCTTGAGGAATAGACCTATGTGAGTCTGACTGTCAAACCTCGCAGTCCGTGAGAGTTGGGTGCTCTCTAATAAACTCATGAAAGGCCCGGGAGTATGACGCATAAGCTCCAAACCGCAGGGAAGCCGACAGTATCCCTGTACCGGTCTAGATTTTGTGTGAAACTAGCACACAGAAAACTTGTAGTTCAAGGCATAGTCCTCTATTCAACTTGCTAGCTAGCGTAGCATGAAGTTTAATGTGGAAGTTCAACTTAGCAGTCTCCACTACACATCGGTATATAAAACAATGTTCTGGAAGGAAAATGATGTGATGTGCCAATGATAGTTTGTGGGGGATTGTTGGAATTTGGTGTATATTGGGTTGTTGGCCCATTAGACAAATTCTGAAATTCTCTTTGACCCACTTGTATATGGCAGCATATGGCTGTGCTAGTGGTGCTAAAGTTTAGTCCCCCATTTCTAGTTGAAGGGCAGTTGGACCACCTTATATAGTAGAGTGTTGCACCACTCACTAAGGTGTGATAAGAAGAGTAGCCCTCGCACACTCCTCCTCCGACGCCGCACGCCTCGCCTCGCCACGCCTCGCCTCATCACGACGCGCGCGCCTCGGGTTGCGGGAATCTCGCCGAGCCGAGCTTTATTTTGCTTGTTGGGAAAACTGATTATGAGTCATTAACGGACGCGTTAATTATAGCCGTTTCCAGTTTTTATGGACGTGGCTGTTACCGACTCGGACGTGGGCTGAGCCCACGATCTTCCTAACCTGCACTATATATAAGTGTCCGGGCTAAACCTAATCAGAACCGAATCAATCCACACACGTGTCTACCCTCCAGAACCTTGCGCCAACACTTTCGTCTTCCCCATCCCGGCTTGCGGCGTGCACCGCAGATCGGGACAGTAGGCCTCCGGAACCCCGCCTCTCGTGAAACTATACGGGTGAGGGGCGATCAGGTTTTTGGGGAGCGCTCAAGCGCGACTACTGGCAACTACGACGTCGTCCGACGACGAGTTCCCGAACGACGACTTCTTCCCGAACGTCACCAATCTCTCCGACAACCTCAACATGGGCGACGCTGCTGCGACCGCTGCGGCTGCTATTCAGCCTACACTGTACGTGATCCTCAATTGTTTTTTTCAGATTATGCTAGAGTTCTTTGTTCTAGCGTTTGGTGTAGATGTGATAGGTTTATCTCTTATAGATGTAATATGTTCATCTACTTTGTTGATATGCATAATTGGTTTTAGTACCGTTTGTATGATCATGCTTTATCAATTTATTATTCGGATTAAATCATATGGATTATTGCTTATATTTCCAACAATCCAAAAACCTGATGATAGGCAACTGAATTCCACTGGTGTAGCCGCGGCTACTAGGCCACCTCCTTTTGATGGCCTGCACTATAAGATATGGCGCAAGAGAGCAGTTCTCTGGTTTGAAAACCTAAACTGCTATACCGCCACTCTTGGCAAGCCTGAAGGAGATCTTTCTGCTAAGCAGGAAGCGAACTTTAAGAAAGCCGATACCATGTTTAATGTGGCTTTGTTCAGTGTTCTTGGGGACAACATTGTTGACCCTTATATGTCATTTGATAATGGCAAGGACGCGTGGGAAGCGCTCGAGGCCAAGTTTGAGGTCTCGGAAGCTGGCACTGAGCTGTATGTCATGGTGTAATTCTATGACTACAAGATGGTTGATGAGCGCTCCGTCGTTGAGCAAGCTCATGAGATACAATCACTTGCCAAAGGACTTGATCAGTTCAAGAGTTCCTTACCGGACAAATTTGTGGCTGGTAGCATTATTGCCAAGCTTCCTCCTTCGTGGAGGAACTTTGCTACTTCTCTGAAACATAAGAGACAAGAGTTTTCCGTTACGGATCTCATTGGGTCTCTTCATGTGGAAGAGAAGGCGAGAGCAAAGGACAAAACTGCTCGAGGACTTGAGTGAGGTTCTACTGCCAATTTACTGCAGAGGAAAAACTTCCAATCCCACAAGTTTAAGAATAAGAACAAAACTGAAGGAAAGGGAAAGTTCGATGGCAAGAACAAGGCCACGCACTCAACCAACTTAAAGAAGAAAAATGATAAGAGGAAAGGTTCTTGCTACATCTGTGGTGATCCTGATCATTGGGCTCCTAGCTTCCCTAATCGCTTTGACAAGCGTTAACATGGGAACAGCGGCAAGACCGTGAATGTTGTTATTAGCGATACTGAGATGAAGGATGCTGGGTACGGTATTTTACCTACTATCCTTTCAGTATGTCATTCTCCTGATTGGTGGATAGACACGGGTGCTAATACACATGTATGTTCTGATATTTCCATGTTTTCCTATTATCAGGTCTCAAGGACCTCTTCCGTGCTGATGGGAAACGGCTCACGTGCTTTTGTTCATGGTGTTGGTATGGTAAATCTGAAGTTTACTTCGGGGAAGACCGTACAGCTGAAGAATGTGCAGCACGTTCCCTCCATCAATAAGAATCTCGTCAGCGGATCGCTTTTATGTCGAGATGGCTTTAAGTTGGTTTTTGAGTCCAATAAAATTGTAATTTCTAAGTATGTAAAATTTGTTGGAAAGGGTTATGAGTGCGGAGGTCTGTTCCGCTTGTCTTTGTTAGAGTCATGTACTAAAGTTATTAATCATGTGTGCAATGATAATGAGTCCAATGTTTGGCATCCACGACTCTGTCATATTAACTTTGGTTGCATGACGCGGCTAGCCAATATGAGTTTAATTCCGAAATTTACCACTGTCAAAGGTTCTAAGTGCCAAGTTTGTGTGCAAGCAAAGCAACCCCGGAAGTCTCATACGGCTGCGGAACCGAGAAACTTAGCACCGCTAGAACTTATACATTCAGATCTTTGTGAGATGAATGGTGTGTTGACAAAAGGTGGAAAAAGATACTTTATGACGTTGATTGATGACTCCACTAGATGCTGCTATGTTTATCTCTTAAAATCTAAAGATGAAGCTTTGAACTACTTCAAAATCTATAAAGCTGAGGCAGAAAACCAACTTGATCTTAAAATCAAGCGGCTAAGGTCGGATCATGGTGGAGAGTACTTTTCAAATGAATTTGATTTATTCTGTGTGGAACATGGTATTATACATGAGAGGATGCCTCCCTACTCACCTCAGTCAAATGGGGTGGCCGAAAGAAAGAACCGCACTCTAACTGATTTGGTTAACCCCATGTTAGATACATCGGGTCTTTCTAAGGAATGGTGGGGGAGGCGCTAATGACTGTGTGTCATGTCCTAAACCGTGTTCCTGTAAGGATAAAACCATGACTCCATTTGAGGAATGGGAAAAGAAAAGGCTTAAACTCTCTTACTTACGAACTTGGGGTTGTTTGGCGAAAGTAAATATTCCAATACCCAAGAAGCGAAAGCTTGGACCAAAAACCGTTGATTGTGTTTTTCTGGGATATGCTTTACATAGCATTGGCTATAGATTTTTGATAGTAAAATCTGAGCTATCCGACATGCATGTTGGTACAATTATGGAGTCGAATGATGCGAATTTCTTTGAGGACATCTTTCCTATGAAAGGTATGTCTAGCTCATGAAATCAGGAGATGACTAGTTCATCTAGTCAGGAATTTTCTATAATTCCTGAACCCACTATGCCGATAGAACACTCTGATGATCCTGTGGAGGATGACAATGAAGCTCCCAAAAGGAGCAAGAGACAAAGGACTGCAAAGTCATTTGGTGATCATTTCATTGTGTACCTTGTGGATGATACTCCCACTTCTATTTGAGAAGCCTATGCATCTCAAGATGATGACTACTGGAAGGAAGCTATCCGAAGCGATATGGACTCCATCTTAGCTAATGGTACTTGGGAAATCACTGATCGTCCTTATGGGTGTAAACCTGTAGGATGTAAATGGGTGTTCAAGAAAAAGCTTAGACCTGATGGTACTATTGAAAAGTACAAGGCACGTCTTGTGGCTAAGGGTTATACCCAAAAGAAAGGTGAAGACTTTTTCGATACCTACTCACCTGTAGCCAGATTGACCACTATCCGAGTACTACTTTCCTTGGCTGCCTCACATGGTCTTCTCGTTCATCAAATGGACGTTAAGACATCTTTTCTAAATGGAGAGATAGATGAGGAAATTTATATGGAGCAGCCTGATGGATTTGTAGTAGATGGTCAAGAAGGAAAGGTGTGTAAGTTAGTGAAGTCTTTGTATGGTCTTAAGCAAGCGCCTAAATAGTGGCATGATAAGTTTGAAAGAACTTTAACTGCTGAAGGCTTTTTTGTAAACGAAGCTGACAAATGTGTGTACTATCGCCATGGTGGGGGCGAGGGAGTTATTATGTGTCTCTACGTTGATGACATATTGATTGTCAACACCCGGATTTTTAATCCCAGATGTCTGTTATGCCATACATCGCAATCCCAGGGTTACCATTTTTGCGAGATATAACAGATTTGGATACCACAGTACATCATCCATTACAAACCATACATAAAGTCTTACACAAATAAGGATCTCATGATCCAGTTCTTAATACAACTCAAGCAGCGGAAATACGTAATAATAACGGTAGCGTAGGCGAAGCTCCATCTTCGGGGTCACAGGCAATGCTGACGATGGGAGATGATCCTAGTTCTCGTAACCTTCCTGGGGTCCTTCGTGCTGGTACTCCTCTTCATAGTCTAGCCATGGGAATAGCCAGGGACAAAGCCATGAGTACTCTTTAAGTACTCGCAAACTAATACTAACAAGTGAAGGGGTTTTTTGTAGTAGGACACTAAGCTCTATGGTTGTTTTGCAAAAATCCAGATTTACCTCTACTAAGTTCAGAAGCAAGAAAAGCTAGTTGAAATTTCATAACACCTAAGTGGGAACTTGAATTTCATATCACAACTCTGTTGTGGTGAAGTCAAAATCTCAATTCTTTTCATAAGTCATTTGGAAAACATCTGACCGGGGAACAATATGGCCACTCCAACTGTCCATAACCACAGACGCGGCTATTCGAATAGTTTGACACTCTACAGAGATTGTACACTTTCACCACAACATTCGATACATCCGTCAGGAACAAATCCTAAATTCACCATACTCAGTATGCGGATAATCAATCCTAACCTTTCAATTACACGCCCTAGTATAGCACCTCTGATGTGAGTTTGGCCTCCCAACCATGACCAACTGTCATCTTGGGTACTACACAGGTGGACAATCTTCACAAGGTAGCCTCAGCTCAGACCTTGGCCGTGAGAGAACCCATACTAAAGTATATAAGTTTCCAGTCAAGCCCTACCCAATTTTCGGGTATTGTGGTTGTACGGTAAAATTGGAATGGTATCGCATCCAGACAACCATCAGTTTTATAAAGGGGTAAGGCTCATGCCTTCACATTTTCATCATCCAAATCATCTAGTGTTCGGAAACACATGTCAAAACATCTCAGTAGAATGACTCATCGTTCTAAGGTTTTCATAACCATTTTCCACCAAGTATTCCCATCTAAAGTTGATCAGGTTTTATGCTTAGCACTAGCATATACAAGTGGGGGTGAGTACAAATGAGGGGTGGTAAACAAGTGGAGTTTAACTATGTTCAATCTCATGACATAGGGTGACATCAAGATTATCTAGCTTCGGCCAAATTTAATGCACTTTATGCAACCTTCAATTATCTTCCTAGAATCTACAAGTCACTTAAGTAGACTCTAAGTAATAGCTTTGATAAAGAAATAAAGTATAAAGCTTGTAAGTAAAACTAGGAGGGGGTATCAAGTGGGTATGATCACATATGCTTAAGTCATCTAGTGGTCATGGTAACAAGCAAGTATTAGCTTGCATCAGTATCAGTATAGGCTTGCTAAAGTAGAGTATCTTGCAAGTGTTAGCTTGCACATTCAACTAGTAGTATTAGGCTTGCCTTGTGTAGAGAAGTGGTTGAAGTTTTCCTCGGCTTCTTCTTCGTAGTATCCTCCTTCCTCCCCGTATCCTTGGTCGGTACTAGCGTCTATAAATAAATACGAGGTACACAATCACCAAACAATACTTAACTACTTTCAATCATCGCATAAAAGGGTTTTATAGATGATCTGGCATCATCACTAACATTCAAGATTAAATCCTTTGTCTTATTTATTTTATTTTTAGAAAAGTAATTTCTACTCATTGAAAAACTACTTAAGATTTAATATTCTCCAACTCAAACATGGGATCATGTTGACACATGTCATCACCACATATTTCAGTACATGAGAATGTGATTTAAAGTGGTGTCACAATTTAATAAGGTTTACCCTCTTATTTTAAATAAAATAAAGTGACTAGAAATGCCTATGTGGCATTCTTTTATTACTTGAACATTATTTCTATAAGTAAACCCCTATGTTTTTATATCTTCTGAAAGGAATGATCAAATGTGATTTTTGAGAGTTGGAATCAACTCAAAAGCTATTATGGTTGAAATTTGAAAAATGTTTGAATGCAGAAAAGCTTCTGACTTGTTATTTTTACCAGGGTCGATCTACAGATCCAAATGATTTGAATCCAACGGTCTTGGATTAAGCATTTCAACACCTTTCTAACAAAATTGGTTTCATGCAATTTGGTTCACTGAGTCGATCTGGGTTGATTTTTGAAACTAGGTACAGAACTGAGTTTGAATGAAAATAGAAAAAGCTAAATTCAAACGAGTGGGCTGCGCGGGAAGGGTTACTGGGCCGGCCCAGTGTCACTCTGCAGCGCGGGGCGCAACTGACAGGGGGGTCTACTAGTCAGTGGATCACAAAACACGAAGCGGTACGGGGCGATGTTGTGCGTTGGATTAGAAGTGAGATCAACGGCTGAGGGTCGTCGTCGACGATGAACAAGTCACCGGCGAGCTCGAACCCTAGCGGCTCGGTGGGGGTGCATAGGGGGCATACCGGGGCTCCAGTGATGACGGCGAGGCAGGCAAACGACGAAGTCGACGACGACGAACTCAGGGGTGGTCGCGGCAGCTCCGGGGGTGGTCGAAATCAACGGCTCCCTTCTTCTCCAGAGGCGGCCTGCTGCGGTGCAATTCCGGCGAACTGCTGCTCCTCGTGCTCCGGCTAAGGAATGGAATGATCAGTGAGATGAGGGGAGTGAGATGGTGTGAAGAAATCGAGCGGGGGTCTTCTCCTTTTATAGGCTTGACGGCGAGACCGAGAGGGATGGGCAGGTGACGGTGGCGACATGGCTATGGGCGGCTAGAGGCATGGCCGAGGTTCGAGGTCGACGGGCGGTCGCCTGGCGATGCTCTAGAGCTTAAATGCGCGTGTAGGGGCGGTGGCAAATGGCTGGAAACGCGTGATGCTCTGCGAGGCAGAGGCGGTGAACTCCGCGGCGAGCGGTGGCTACGGGGTACGGGCGGTGAAACGAGCATGTCTGGTGGTCTCCTGGGATGTTGGGGTACATGCTAGCGGGCGGCAAGGGCTCGAGGTGGTCGGGTGGCGTGGGAACAGCGCATGCTCTGCGGTGCGCGTCGGCATGGTCGACAGTGGCACGTGCGCGGCGTTCCTGGCGGTTCTGGTGGCTATCTCCGAGCTAGGGCTTGTCGAGAGGGGGCGGTGAGTCATGGTATGCATGCTAGACAAGGTTGGCACGGGTTGTTCTTCTCCTAGCTTGCTGTCCACACTGGGGTGACATGGGTGCTCTCGGCATGCTCACCATTGATGACAATGTCCAGCTTACAGTGGTGCTAGAGGTTAGTTAAGGTTGCTAGCTGATCTACTAAGGCTAGTTGTAACCAGAGAGGGAACAAGGTTGGCCAAAACACTGCTCAACATAGTGTTTCTGATTTTGTTGATTTGAGTCTGCAACCTATTTGATGAAATGGCCGCATGAACTTAAGTTTTGAATTTTGAAAAGATTTTTGGTGGGCGTGCTAGGCATGTGTTGAGGGTTCTGTGGATTCTTGGGTTTTGAAATTTGAGCTTGTTTGAGTGGTTATTGAAATAGTGGGATCTTCCCATATGAAATAGATTCAATTTTAAACTGTCATTTAAACTAAGCATTTAAATGTTTTTGGATGATCACAAAGTGGGCCTTGGTACCTTATTACGAGTACTATCAAGGGGTGCAAAGATCCATACATGTTTCTGTTAAGTTCTGAAAGTTAGGGATAGCCAAAGTAGGCATGGAGTTAATTTGGCCAAAGTGACCATTCACCTAATTTGTTTATTTTGACTTGTTTGTCTTTGGGAAAAGTTTGGGGATTGTTTAGATGATGTTTATTTCACCTAAGAATCATTTTACAAGCAAAGAAACATAGAACCATGGCAATTCAAAATAATCCAAATTTTAATACACACTCATATGAGTGCTTTCATACTTTTAATTTGGAAAAGTTTTTGTTAACCCTAATTTTGATGATTAGAGTTTGATGATCCAAGTTGAGTATTTTTGGGATGTTACAAACCTTCCCCCCTTAAACAAAATCTCGTCCCGAGATTTGAAAAAGGACGAAAAGATTACCTAGGATTTGAAGAGATCGGGAAACTCCGTCCTGATGTGATCTTCGTGCTCCCAGGTAGCTTCTTCTTCTGTGTGGTTGCTCCACTGAATCTTGAGAAACTTGATGCTTCGAGTTCTGGTAGTTCTGAAGGCTTCTTCCAAAATACGGATGGGTACTTCAGGATAGGTCAGGTCATCATTGATTTCTGGTCCGGTGATCAATATTCTTGAACACTTCAGTCTTCTCCGGGACTTCGAGGCACTTGCGAAGTAATGAGATATGGAACACATTGTGCACGGCTGACATCTCTTCGGGTAGTTCCAATTGATACGACACTTCTCCTCGACGGTTCACAATCCTGAAGGGGCCGATATATCTGGGGGCTAAATTTCCTTTGATTTGGAAACGCTGCATTCCCTTCAATGGTGACACTTTCAGATACAAAAATTCTCCTATGTTGAAGGCGAGGTCTCGACGTCTCTTGTCGGCGTAACTCTTCTGCCTTGACTGGGCTGTCTTGAGGTGCTCACGGATGTTGTGAACCTTCTCTTCTGCTTCTTGTAGGATGTCGGGTCCGAAAATCTGACTCTCTCCTACTTCCGACCAATTCAAAGGGGTGCGACACTTCCTTCCAAACATGAATTCAAATGGGGCCATTTGCAAACTAGCTTGATAACTGTTGTTGTATAAAAATTCTGCAAACGGCAGACAGTCTTCCCACTTAGATCCATATTCTAACACACAGGCTCTAAGCATATCTTCGAGTATTTGATTTACTCGCTCCGTTTGTCCATCGGTCTGAGGGTGATACGCGGTGCTGAAATCTAGTCGGGTTCCTAAACCTTCTTGGACTTTCTTTCAGAATCTCGAGGTAAACTGAGTTCCTCGATCCGATACGATGTTCTTGGGGACTCCATGCAAACTGATGATACTAGCGATGTATAACTCTGCTAGCTTCGAACTCTGATATGTGGTCTTGACTGGTAAGAAATGGGCGACTTTGGACAATATGTCCACTATGACCCAGATAGAGTCATTTCCCCTACTAGAAGTAGGCAATCCGGTGATGAAGTCCATTCCTACGGAATCCCAATTCCATTCCGGAATCTGCAATGGTTGCAACAAGCCTGCGGGTCTTTGATGTCCCGCCTTGACTCTCTGACATATATCACACTTGGAAATATAGCTTCCGATTTCTCTCTTCATCTTATGCCACCAAAATTTGTTCTTTCAAATCTTGATACATCTTCGTTCTTCCGGGGTGGATAGAATAAAGAGTATCATGAGCTTCCTTGAGAAGAACTTCTTTCAACTTAGAATCTGCTGGTACACAAAGGCGTTCTTTGTACCACATAACTCCTTCTTCATCTTCGGTAAATCCGGGTACTTCACCTGTACCGATACGACGCTTGATTCCGTCGATACTAGCATTTCCTTTCCGTGCCTCTTTGATCTGGCTGATCAAAGTGGGTTGAAGTTCTATGCTAGCCAAAAATCCTTCACTCACTAATTCCATTCGGAAATCTTCCATCTCTTTGTGAAAACTTGGTTGCTCCTTCAAAATCATGGAGTTTAAGCGGCATGGCAATCTGCTAAGGGCATCTGCTACCACGTTGGCTTTACCGGGGTGATAGTGAATGTCCAGATCGTAATCCTTGATTAGCTCAATCCATCTTCTCTCTCTCATATTCAGCTCCTTTTGAGTGAATATATACTTCAGGCTCTTGTGATCCGAATATATCTCACAACGATTTCCCATCAGGTAATGCCTCCATGTCTTCAGGGCTAGAACTACGGCTGCGAGTTCGAGGTCATGGGTTGGATAATTTTGCTCATGTTGTTTCAGTTGTCGAGATAGATAAGATATAACTTTGCCTTCATGCATTAGCACACATCCGAGACCGATCTTGGATGCGTCACAATACACGTCAAAGGGCTTCGTGATATCTGGCATGATTAAGATTGGGGCTGAAATCAATCTCCTCTTGAGTTCTTAAAAACTCGCTTCACATTTGTCCGTCCATTCAAACTTCTTGTCCTTCTTCAGTAATTGGGTCATGGGTCTGGTGATACTCGAGAATCCTTCTACGAACTTGCGGTAGTATCCCGCCAATCCGAGAAATGCACGAACTTGGGTTTGAGTGGTTGGGGCTTGCCAATCTTCGACATCTTTCACTTTTGTAGGGTCAACGGCAATTCCTCCGGCTGATACAATGTGGCCGAGGAATCCTACCTCCTGTAACCAGAATTCACATTTGCTAAACTTGGCATACAACTGGTGCTCTCTAAGGGTTCCAAGAATGGTCCTTAGGTGTAACTCATGTTCTTCTTCTGATTTGGAATAAATCAGAATGTCATCGATGAAAACAACGACAAACTTATCCAGGAAGTCCATAAAGATCTTATTCATGAGATTCATGAAAAAAGCGGGGGCATTGGTTAATCCAAATGAGATGACAGTATACTCGTATAATCCATATCTGGTGGTAAAGGCAGTTTTGGGAATATCCTCTGCGCGAATCTTGAGTTGATGATAGCCTGTTCTAAGATCAATCTTAGAAAACACTTTGGCACCGGTCAACTGATCAAACAAATCTTCTATCTTGGGCAATGGGTACTTGTTCTTGATAGTGACATCATTCAACTTCCGATAATCCGTACACAAACGGTTACCTCCATCCTTCTTGTCCACGAACAAAACAGGTGATATCCATGGTGACGCACTTGGTTGAATCAATCCAATTTCCAACATGGCATCTAATTGCTTCTTCAGTTCTGCTAGTTTAGACGGGTTCATACTATAAGGTCTCTGGGCTATGGGTCCTGTTCCTAGGATTAGTTCGATGATAAACTCGATATCCCGATCTGGGGGCATACCAGGCAAAACATCTGGAAATACATCGGGGTATTCATAGACTATTCGGACTTGGTCAATGGTAGGTTGGGCTATACTCTTGTTGCACTTGAATTGACGAGGTAAGGTTTCAGATATATGCTCGACTGATATTCCGGCTGTACTGGTCATGGTTATGGCTTTCTTGGCACAGTCAATCGATCCTTTATGTTTGGACATCTAACACCCTCAGAATCGGCCCTATGCAAGTTTCAGCGATTCCCGCCAAACCCGCATAGAAACGATTCAAAGGTGCCCACCAGGCACTTTCAGGCTGGTGGAAAATGAAGTAATACCATTACACAATAGTCCACGATGGAACCCACAGAACAGATATATACAACAACGACCCAAAGAGTCAAGAATACAGATATTCAGTACAAAGATCCAAATCACCTTGAAAACAATACAGCGCCCGAGTACGGACAAGATGCAAATGGGGCTAAGAGCCCTGAAGAATAACCAATGGCGTCCATAACCCTGCCCAGGCCAAGCCGGAAGGGTAACCCTGCTAACGACGTCGATCTCAAAACCTGCTTAAACAAAAGGGGTGCCGACAAAGGGCAAAGGAAAAAGAGAGAGCGGTCAGTACTGAGGCCAGTACACGGCGAGACTAGAATTCGGCGGTCCTCGCCTACATAGGTATGATGGACTGAAGCGGCAGCGCGACATGCACTAAACAACCTATAGAGACTCGATACAAATAGCGGCTATCAGAGAGGGGTAAGAAAGACCTATTCGGAACCAACCTGATACTACCACCAAACATACCCATCCTGGTGTTTCCCCCTCGAGACCAAACGAGGAAGTCAACCGAGGAACTCACACAGTTGGCAGTTTTATTTATTCAGTTATCGTTGCAGTAATTACTAGTCAGGTATAGATAGTCATCCTGATATAATAAGCAGTGGGCACTTTTAGTTAACCATTCCGTTGTAGTTGCGACACTTACTAGTCAGATACAATTAGCATGAGATATCCCAAACCCAGCAGTTGTTGGTACTTTTATTTAGCCATTCCGTTGTAGTGAAGCTGATTACTAGTCATATCGGATACAAGTCAAATTATAACAGTAAACTTTAGTTATAGTTGTCTATGATCGAGAACTGTGCTCCAAGTCATCCATAACCGCGGACACGGCTTCTCGAAAAGATTTAACCCTGCAGGGGTGCACCAAAGTTTCCACACGCACCTACACCCTTGTTGTCAGATCAGGTAGGTACAAGATCACAAAACATACACCCAACGGTATGTCGACGGGGTTTCGGACACGACGTTTCCCAGACCCAAAGCAAGCACAGGGGGCCACCCCACTAAGCTACCCGTAACGAAGTCGGCCGGTCTCCGAGACGGACCCAGGGTTTGCGTCAATGGCTGTAAACGACTGGGAACCCGAAAGTGTGACTGGGCTTGTCGATACCGCGAAAACACTCCGCTTACCTAAACAGTACAGGCGCTCCACGCGCAATAGTAAATAAAGCAGTAAAGCATGGCATAAGTACAGGATAGTAATAAAGCCCCAAACTACTTTGTGGCCCCCAGTACAATACTTTGAAATCAGGTACTAATCGATGGGGGTGCCCACACACCCCACCTGTGGTTAGCGCGCTCGATCTCGGAACAGGTGTCAAGAACTCGGGGTCCTACGGGACACCAGTGAGCGGTTAAAAACCAAATATTGTCTATTACCCACCGGTGCCTCTGCATTTATCTACTTCAATTTTAGTTATTAAACGATAATTAAAGCCATGATCATCTCCAACATAAAGCATATGGCAGCCTTCCAACAGTTGTGGTACTGAACGACACGCAACAGCACTTGAGCAAGCGACTACGACGCGCAAGTCCAACTATCTACCAAACAATAGGTAATAGGATGTGTCCAAGGCAATATAAGGCTGCAAGGGATATCACGGGTACGAAAACTAGAGCATCGCAACACAGATAGCAGTAGATCAACAGGAGGGAATAAATACTATAAAAGTAAGATAGGTAGAAAGGGGGAGATGCTCGCCTGAAAAACATTGCCGAAGGTTCATCCAAAGATCGGGTCGACTCTCGCATCAACTCATCGGCCTAATCCGTGAAGAAGCAAAGCACTAGAAGAAACACCGGATGCACTATTTAATACTACGGCAGAAGATCGGGCATGATGCATGCATGATATATGACATGGCAAAGGTGCGATGCAATTAGGTCATATTAAGCGGAACCGAGGCCCCGACAATTAATTAATAGGTCCATGTTGTTTAGATACCCCGCAATTTAACTGTTGTATTAACAAGGCAAAATATATCACCGGTTCGCTACACAATTTTAAATGGGACCAATATTAGACTGAAAAAGGCCACATATGGCCTCCATATATAATTATTAGGTGCATCGACAAAATGCCCCAAACCCACAACAAATATGTATGCGACATGAATGATTTAATGCAACAAGATATATAGTTGGCAATTTATAAAATAGGGGCTCGGAAAAGATCACACATTAGTATCGATGATCTTGGGGTTCGCCGAGGGTTCGGGATCGGTCTTCGGGGTCTCGGCGAGATCGGCCTTCGGACTCCGGGAAGGAGCACTTGGCGTTCCGATAGATCGGTCTTCGCATTCCGGAACCGGGGCCTTCGAGTCCGTCATGGTCATCAATCGGACAGATCCGCACATCTGTTCTTAGATCATTTTTCGTCTTGTCAGCATCAGGGCGAAGGCAGTCGATGTACGTGTCCAAACTCCTGAAATCACCACACCCACAGGAACACTTTGGTTCTGCTCATAGCACCACATCACCAGGACACATACAAGCACCAACACATACATACTCGAATCGTTGTGGACACGCGGTGACGACAGCAGAGAGCGGACAGGTGCACGGGGCACGGCCGGTGCAGGGGTCTATGGGGATGAGGCGAACGCAGGAGAGGACATGGAGGGCTCGGGCGGCACCGGTGCCGGCCTCAGATCTTGACGAGGAGGTGGGGGCGGCGCGGCCCACGGCCGCAGGCGCGGCGACCGGGGAGGCGTGGCGAGCCGGCGCTGCCTCGGGCAAGCTGCTGTCGGTCGGAGGGCGCCGTAGGAGGAGGGAGCAGAGGCAGGACGGAGGCAGAGAGGAGCTCGGCGACCGGAGGGTGCTGGAGATGAGGCGGCTCGGCGAAGGCAAGCGGGCCGGACGCAGGCCTGGTGCTGGAGGCCGGAGGGGCAGCACATGGCGACATGCTTGTGGACGACGGCGCAGACGACCGGGGACAGGGACGGTCGTGGAGGGAGGCCGAGGCCGGTGGAAAGGCGAAGGTGAGGGGAGCCCCTGGTGGCGGACGGGGACGGGAGGATGAGGGGAGGCGGCGGCGCGCGCTCGCGGGAAGGAGAAGCGGCCGACGGTGGGGCCTAGCGAGGAAGGAGGCGACGGGGGATGGGGATCGACCGCACGCAGGGCTCGGGAAAGGAACGTGGTCCGCGGGTGGGACCTTGTGCGTGGTGTGCGTGTTGGGTTGGGTCAGGGCACGTGCGGTGTGGTCAAGGTGGGGGGCTATGTGAAGGGGTGGAGGGGGTTGGGGTGAGGTGGCAGGTTAGGAGTGGATGGGGTGGAGGAAGTGGTGAGGTGGCGGGTGGTGATTGGCCGGGGTGATGTGGCTGGGGAAGGGTAGATTAGGATTAGGTAGGAAAAGATTTGGGGTAGCTAGGATTTTATCTGGAGGTGGCCAGCTGGGCTTTCGGGCCTGGCGGGCTGCCTCCTAAAACAATTTAATTTTTTTTATTTATTTAAAACGGGGCTTTTGCAAACCGTGGGTAGACAAAACAAAATATTCCGGAGACCCAGGTTTTGTGTTTGAATAAAGACGGGGCGTTTAGAAAACAAAAACAGATTTTTCGAAAATAGTTTTTAAACAAACCATGCAAGATGATGACGATGCTCAAATGCAAGGTGGCATGATGACATGAGCATGCAGTCATGATGATGAAATGCACAAAAACACCGCGATTTTATAGTAGTGGTTTTGCGGGATGCCACAGGACATCCAATCCATTCCTAGTACTACTTCCAAACCTTTAGTTCCAAGTACTATCAGATTAGCATAAAAATCTATGCCATGGATTCGGATAGGGACGGCTTTGAAAATTTGCCTACGTTTGGTGGTTGAACCGGGGATTTGAACAATCATAACATGCTTCAGTTTGGTTGGTTGAATCTTACTAGTGCATGCAAATTCTTCGGTGACAAATGAGTGCGATGCACCAGAATCAAACAACACTCTAGCGAGTACCGAATTAACAGAAAACATACCCAGCATGACATCTGGCGCTTCCTGGACTTCTTCAGCATGCATGAGAAAAAGACGGCCATTGCGGTTGAGCGAGTTCCCTGGGGCAAACCTTCTTCCAGGCTGAACACAACGTTGTTGCTGAGCTGGGGCATTGGCATTGGGGTCTGCGGCATTCTTCTTGGGGCACTCATTGGAGTAGTGGCCTTTATTTCCACAGTCATAACAAGTCACTTGCGACTTGTCCTTTGCTGCAACAGGCACAACATTGCTTCCAGTCCTCGAGACAGTGTTGGTGTTGGCGGCATCATTGTTGTTGTTGAACTTGGGTGGTGCACGGTTGAAATTGTTAGAGTTGCCAGGGTTGTTGTGATTTCCTCCGGGCATCGGGTTTCCACGGTTGGGATAGGTCGGACGGTTCATCGGGGGTCTGTTGGTTCTCGGGGCAAATCCTGGAGATGGGTTAGGGCGATACTTTGGGGTCTAATGGGTTCCTGGCTGATGCATCATGCGACGCTTGCGGTTCTCATTGGCTTGGTTGATCTTTCCTTGCATCTAGATGGCAGAGTCGACAAGAGCTTCAATATCAGCAAAGGGGATATTGACCAATACCGTCTGCATCTCATCATGCAAACCATTCAGGAATCGTTCGTTCTTCTTGGCTTCGGTGTCGATCTCATCTGGGGCATACCTAGCTAATGAAAAGAATTTGGCACGGTATTCCACTACGGTCATCCTTCCTTGCTTCAGTTCTCTGAACTCATCTCTCATCCTCTTGATCAAACCCGGGGGCACATGGGTTCTGCTGAACTTGGCCTTGAATTCCTCCCAGGTCATCATCTGTCCTCCGGTCATTGCACGAACGTTGTTCCACCATGCTCTTGCATCTCCGGCTAGATAGTGGGTGGCGAACAAAACTTTCTCGTTAGCTTCCACTCCGGCGACTTCCAGTTTGTTTTCCATGGTTTGCAGCCAATCATCGGCGTCTAAGGGCTCTTCGGACTTAGTGAAAACGGGTGGGTTGGTGTTCTGGAAATTCTTGAGCTTAGATCCATGGTTGTCCTGATTTCCTTGGCCTTGATTGTTGTGGGCTAGCTGGGATATCTGCTGAGGGTGGCTAAGTTGGCTTGACGTTCGGCTCTTTCCGCTTCGTGGTCAGAAACCAACATTTGCAGGATCTGCAACATCGGCTCCGGGGATGAACCACTTCCTCCGCGTGGAATCTGAAGATTGACATAGATCATGAGAAAAGAGGGAAATTTCTAAGGTTCAGGGACTTTGAAAAGTTTTTAAAGTTTGACTCATATTTTCTAGAAACTTTCTTTTCATTCATTCATTCATAGCACATGATACAACACACACCACAACAAAGGTAAACAGATGGTTTTAAGAACCATTCTGGAAACTACGATACAGTGGGACCGAATAGAACTCACTAACGCTAGTGCTCAAGTGCTACTACTCCTTGGAGTCGGTGTAGTCGTCATCCTCATCCTCCTCATCGTCATCGATGAAGGCGAAATCATCCTCATCAGTGAAGAAGTCCATAGCCTGATCCTCCAGAAAATCATCATCATCCCTGAGATAGGAGTAGGGGTCTCCACGAAGATCCTCTCCGGCATTCTCTCTTTCCTCCAACTGCATGTCTCTCTCGTGGATGGTATCCTCCAAATCCGAGATACGGTGGCGAAGACGGGCAATGATGTGCTCCTTCTTGTCGAGCTGAGGGCGGCGAGACTTGTGATCCTTCGCTAGCATGGCGATGGTCTGATCCTTCGTCTTGATGATGGAAGACTTGTGGTTGGAGTAGTCACGACAATTATCCAATTCCTGTTGTTGATCATACATCATGAAGCTGAGGTGGTCCAACTGAGTCTTCAGCTCGTGGTGGTATGGGGCTTCCAGTGGATGTCCCATAGTATCACGCCTTGGAAAAAACTCAAAGCGGGTACCCTTGATCTGGTTGATACTCTGCCCACACAGACGGGCAAGAGCTTCCTGCATGGCCCTGGCAAGTCCATCGAGCCAGTTGTTCTCTCTTAAGGTGAACTGAATTCCCTCGGCAGTGGGAGGTTCAATCGTTCCTCAGAGACTTGCAACAATTAGCCACTGCAGATCTTATCCTCCTTGATCATTGAGCTGAGCTCCGAAGAACTCGGGGTGCGGACGCTCTAGAAGTTCCGAAAGATGGTCCAAATCCCTCTAAAAAATAAGGTCTCCTCCATTTCCCAACTGATAAAACTTTCTATACTTCACATCCATCTATAAGAATATAGGATGAGTAAGTTAGTAGAGTGATCAAGTGTGTCAAATTTTAGGTATTTTGCAAGAGTTTTTGAGGATCATGAATTTTTATGAAAGAAATAAGGTGATAAGAATGGGAATAAGTTTTTGTAAATATTTGCTTCCTTTGGTTTTGAAACTAAGTTTTTGATTCAAACGACCAGTCTAACTAGGGTCTCCTATGGTCAGGATGGCTCTGATACCAACTTGTCAACACCCGGATTTTTAATCCCAGATGCCTGTTATGCCATACATCGCAATCCCAGGATTACCATTTTTGCGAGACATAACAGATTTGGATACCACAGTACATCATCCATTATAAACCATACATAAAGTCTTACACAAATAAGGATCTCATGATCCAGTTCTTAATACAACTCAAGGAGCGGAAATACGTAATAATAATGGTAGCGTAGGCGAAGCTCCATCTTCGGGGTCACAGGCAATGCTGAAGATGGGATATGATCCTAGTTGTCGTAACCTTCATGGGGTCCTTCGTCCTGGTACTCCTCTTCATAGTCTAGCCATGGGAATAGCCAGGGACAAAGCCATGAGTACTCTTTAAGTACTCGCAAACTAATACTAACAAGTGAAGGGGGGTTTTTGTAGTAGGACACTAAGCTCTAGGGTTGTTTTGCAAAAAGCCAGATTTACCTCTACTAAGTTCAGAAGCAAGAAAAGCTAGTTGAAATTTCATAACACCTAAGTGGGAACTTGTATTTCATATCACAACTCTGTTGTGGTCAAGTCAAAATCTCAATTCTTTTCATAAGTCATTTGGAAAACATCTGACGGGGGAACAGTATGGCCACTCCAACTGTCCATAACCGCGGACGCGGCTATTCGAATAGTTTGACACTCCGCAGAGATTGTACACTTTCACCACAACATTCGATACATCCGTCAGGAACAAATCCTAAATTCACCATACTCAGTATGCGGATAATCAATCCTAACCTTTAAATTACACACCCTAGTATAAGCACCTCTCCTGTGAGTTTGGCCTCCCAACCATGACCAACTGTCATCTTGGGTACTGCACAGGTGGACAATCTTCACAAGGTAGCCTCAGCTCAGACCTTGGCAATGAGGGAACCCATACTAAAGTATATAAGTTTCCAGTCAAGACCTACCCAATTTTCGGGTATTGTGGTTGTACGGTAAAATTGGAATGGTATCGCATCCAGACAACCATCTGTTTTATAAAGGGGTGAGGCTCATGCCTTCACATTTTCATCATCCAAATCATCTGGTGTT
Organism: Avena sativa; assembly: GCA_916181665.1. Lineage (NCBI taxonomy): Eukaryota > Viridiplantae > Streptophyta > Magnoliopsida > Poales > Poaceae > Avena > Avena sativa. The sequence goes on from OV702298.1 coordinate 113,375,218, forward strand.
CGGAAATACATGTCAAAACATCTCAGTAGAATGACTCATCATTCTAAAGTTTTCATAACCATTTTCCACCAAGTATTCCCATCTAAAGTTGATCAGGTTTTATGCTTAGCACTAGCATCTACAAGTGGGGTGAGTACTAATGAGGGGTGGTAAACAAGTGGAGTTTAACTAAGTTCAATCTCATGCCTTAGGGTGACATCAAGATTATCTAGCTTAGGCCAAATTTAATGCTCTTTATGCAACCTTCAATTATCTTCCTAGAATCTACAAGTCACTTAAGTAGACTCTAAGTAATAGCTTTGATAAAGAAATAAAGTATAAAGCTTGTAAGTAAAACTAGGAGGGGGTATCAAGTGGGTATGATCACATATGCTTAAGGCATCTAGTGGTCATGGTAACAAGCAAGTATTAGCTTGCATCAGTATCAGTTTAGGCTTGCTAAAGTAGAGTATCTTGCAACTGTTAGCTTGCACATTCAACTAGTAGTATTAGGCTTGCCTTGTGCAGAGCAGTGGTTGAAGTTTTCCTCAGCTTCTTCTTCATAGTATCCTGCTTCCTCCCAGTATCCTTGGTCGGTACTAGCATCTATAAATAAATACGAGGTACACAATAACCAAACAATACTTAACTACTTTCAATCATCACACAAAAGGGTATTATAGATGATCTAGCATCATCACTAACATTCAAGATTAAAGCCTTTGTCTTATTTATTTTATTTTTAGAAAAGTAATTTCTACTCATTTAAAAACTACTTAAGATTTAATATTCTCCAAATTAAACATGGGATCATGTTGACACATGTCATCACCACATATTTCAGTACATGGGAATGTGATTTAAAGTGGTGTCACAATTTAATAAGGTTTACCCTCTTATTTTAAATAAAATAAAGTGACTAGAAATGCCAATGTGGCATTCTTTTATTACTTGAACATTATTTCTATAAGTAAACCCATATGGTTTTATATCTTCTGAAAGGTATGATCAAATGTGATTTTTGAGAGTTGGAATCAACTGAAAAGCTATTATGGTTGAAATTTGAAAAATGTTTGAATGCAGAAAAGCTTCTGACTTGTTATTTTTACCAGGGTTGGTCTACAGATCGAAATGATTTGAATCCAACGGTCTTGGATTAAGCATTTCAACACCTTTCTAACAAAATTGGTTTCGTGCAATTTGGTTCACTGAATCGAGCTGGGTTGATTTTTGAAACTAGGTACAGAACTGAGTTTGAATGAAAATAGAAAAAGCTAAATTCAAACGAGTGGGATGCGCGGGAAGGGTTATTGGGCCGGCCCAGTGTCACTCCGCAACGCGGGGCGCAACTGACAGGGGGGTCTACTGGTCAGTGGCTCATAAAACACGAAGCGGTACGGGGCGATGTGGTGCGTTGGATTAGAAGTGAGATCAATGGCTGAGGGTCGTCATCGACGATGAACAAGTCACCGGCAAGCTCGAACCCTAGTGGCTCGGTGGGGGTGCATAGGGGGAATACCGGGGCTCCAGTGACGACGGCGAGGCGGGCAAACTACGAAGTCAACGACGGCGAACTCAGGGGTGGTCGCGGCAGCTCCGGGGGTGGTCGAAATCAACGGCTCCCTTCTTCTGCAGAGGCGGCCTGCTCCGGCGCAATTCTGGCGAACTGCTGCTCCTCGTGCTTCGGCTAAGGAATGGAATGATCAGTGAGATGAGGGGAGTGAGATGGTGTGAAGAAATCGACCGGGGGTCTTCTCCTTTTATAGGCTCGACGACGAGACCGAGAGGGATGGGAAGGCGACGGTGGCGACACGGCTACGGGCGGCTAGAGGCATGGCCGAGGTTGGCGGTCGACGGGCGGTCGCCTGGCGATGCTCTAGAGCTTAAATGCGCGTGTAGGGGCGGTGGCAAATGGTCGGGAACGCGTGATGCTCTGCGAGGCAGAGGCGGCGAACTCCGCGGCGAGCGGTGGCTACGGGGTACGGGCGGTGAAACGAGCATGTCTGGTGGTCTCCTGGGATGGTGGGGTACATGCTAGCGGGCGGCGAGGGCTCGAGGTGGTCAGGTGGCGTGGGAACGGCGCGTGCTCTGCGGTGCGCGTCGGCATGGTCGACAGTGACACGGGCGCGGCGTTCTTGGCGGTTCTGGTCGCTGTCTCCGAGCTAGGGCTGGTCGAGAGGAGGCGGTGATGCATGGGCTGCATGCTAGACAAGGTTGGCACGGCTAGTTCTTCTCCTAGCTTGTTGTCCACACTGGGGTGACATGGGTGCTCTCGGCCTGCTCACCATTGATGAAAATGGCCAGCTTACAGTGGTGCTAGAGGTTAGTTAAGGTTGCTAGCTGATATACTAAGGCTAGTTGTAACCAGAGAGGGAACAAGGTTGGCCAAAACACTGCTCAACATAGTGTTTTTGATTTTGTTGATTTGAGTCTGCAACCTGTTTGATGAAATGGCCGCATGAACTTAAATTTTGAATTTTGAAAATATTTTTGGTGGGTGTGCTAGGCATGTGTTGAGGGTTCTGTGGATTCTTGGGTTTTGAAATTTGAGCTTGTTTGAGTGGTTTTTGAAATAGTGGGATCTTCCCATATGAAATAGATTCAATTTTAAACTGTCATTTAAACTAAGCATTTATATGTTTTTGGATGATCACAAAGTGGGCCTTGGTACCTTATTATGATTACTATCAAGGGGTGCAAAGATCCATACATGTTTCTGTTAAGTTCTGAAATTTAGGGATAGCCAAAGTAGGCATGGGAGTTAATTTGGCCAAAGTGACCATTCACCTAATTTGTTTATTTTGACTTGTTTGTCTTTGGGAAAAGTTTGGGGATTGTTTAGATGATGTTTATTTCACCTAAGAATCATTTTACAAGCAAAGAAACACAAAACCATGGCAATTCAAAAGAATCCAAATTTTAATACACACTCATATGAATGCTTTCATACTTTTAATTTGGAAAAGTTTTTGTTAACCCTAATTTTGATGATTAGAGTTTGATGGTCCAAGTTGAGTATTTTTGGGATGTTACATTGATATTCGGGACCAACCTCGCTGTTATCGAGGAGGTCAAAGAGTTCCTATCTCGCTGCTTTGAGATGAAGGACTTGGGAGTGTCTGATGTAATTTTAAACATCAAGCTACTAAAGGATGACAATGGTGGGATTACACTGCTTCAGTCTCACTATGTGGAAAAGATATTGAGTCGCTTCGGGTATAGCAACTGCAATTCTTCTCCAACTCCTTATGATCCGAGTGTGCTACTTCGAAAGAATCGAAGGACTGCTAAAGATCAATTGAGATATTCTCAAATTATTGGCTCGCTCATGTATTTAGCCAGCGCTACTAGACTTGACATCTCCTTTGTTGTAAGCAAACTGAGTCGATTTGTGTCAAATCCTGGAGATGATCATTGGCATGCTCTTGAAAGAATTTTGCGCTATTTGAAAGGCACTGCGAGTTATGGTATTCACTATACTGGGTATCCACGGGTACTTGAGGGTTATAGTGATTCAAACTGGATATCTAATGCTGATGAGATTAAGGCCACAAGTGGTTATTTGTTTACACTTGGTGGTGGCGCTGTTTCCTGGAAGTCTTGCAAGCAGACCATCTTAAAGAGGTCAACAATGGAAGCTGAACTCACAGCATTAGACACAGCCACTGTTGAAGCAGAGTGGCTTCGTGAGCTCTTGATGGACTTACCTGTGGTTGAAAAACCAATACCCGCCATCCCGATGAACTGTGATAATCAAACTGTGATCGTCAAATTAAACAGTTCTAAGTATAATATGAAGTCATCAAGGCATGTGAAGAGGAGATTGAAATCTTTCAGGAAACTGAGAAACTCTGGAGTTATTGCGTTGGATTATATCCAAACATCTAAAAACCTGGCAGATCCCTTCACAAAGGGTTTATCACGCAATGTGATAGATAATGCATCGAGGGAGATGGGTTTGAGACCCACGCTATGAGTTGATCCCAGTGGCAACCCACTCTATGTGATCGGAGATCCCGTGAATTAGAGCTGGGAGACAAGCTGTTGGTCAGCTGAGAGGAGAGTATCCCCATATTATATTTACATCTCCATAAAGATGCAATACTCTCTTAAATCTTCATGGCAGGTTGATATTTATCTTAATGTGTTCCAAGTGGCTTTTTATGAGCGGAGATGTTGTCCTGCAGAACATCTCTTGAGGAACACACCTATGTGAGTCTGACTGTCAAACGTCGCAGTCTGTGAGAGTTGGGTGCTCTCTAATAAACTCATGAAAGGCCCTGGAGTATGACGCATAAGCTCCAAACCGCGGGGAAGCCGACGGTAGCCCTGTACTGGTCTAGATTTTGTGTGAAACTAGCGCACAGAAAACTTGTAGTTCAAGGCATAGTCCACTATTCAAGTTGCTAGCTAGCGTAGCATGAAGTTTAACGTGGAAGTTCAGCTTAACAGTCTCCACTACACACCGGTATATAAAACAATGTTCTGGAAGGAAAATGATGTGATGTGCCAATGAGACTTTGTGGGGGGATTGTTGGAATTTGGTGTATATTGGGCTGTTGGCCCATTAGACAAATTCTGAAATTCTCTTTGGCCCACTTGTATATGGTAGCATATGGCTGTTCTAGTGGTGCTAAAGTTTAGTCCCACATTGCTAGTTGAAGGGGAGTTGGACCACCTTATATAGTAGATTGTTGAACCACTCACTAAGGTGTGACAAGAAGAGTAGCCCTCGCACACTCCTCCTCCAATGCCGCCCACCTCGCCTCGCCACGCCTCGCCTCGTCACGACGCGCGCGCCTCGGGTTGCGGGAATATCGCCGAGCCGAGCTTTGTTTTGCTTTTTGAAAAAACTGATTATGAGTCATTAACGGATGCGTTAATTACAACCGTTTCCAGTTTTTATGGACGTGGCTGTTACCGACTTGGACGTGGGTTGAGCCCACGATCTTCCTAACCTGCACTATATATAAGCGTCCGGGCTAAACCTAATCAGCACCGAATCAATCCACACACGCGTCTACCCTCCAGAACCTTGCGCCAACACTTTCGTCTTCCCCATCCCGGCTTGCGGCATGCACCGCAGATCGGGACAGTAGGCCTCCGGAACCCCGCCTCTCGTGAAACTGTACGGGTGAGGGGCGATCAGGTTTTTGGGGAACGCTCAAGCGCGACTACTGGCAACTACGACGTCGTCCGACGACGAGTTCCCGAACGACGACTTCTTCCCGGACGTCAGCAATCTCTTCGACAACCTCAACATGGGCGACGCTGCTGCGACCGCTGCGGCTGCAATTTAGCCTACACTGTACGTGATCCTCAATTGTCTTTTTTGGATTATGCTAGAGTTCTTTGTTCCAGCGTTTGGTGTAGATGTGATAGGTTTATATCTTATAGATGTAATCTGATCATCTAATTTGTTGATCTGCATAATTGGTTTTATTACCGTCTGTATGATCATGCTTTATCAATTTATTATTCAGATTAAATCATATGGATTATTGCTTATATTTCCAACACACAATAGCTGGTAGAAAGTGCACACCCCATGTCTCTGCTGTAAATCTCATGAACAGCAGATCGATCAACTATGTTGATCATCGGATAGATACATTGAAGATGCCTCGTGGGAAATATGCTCCATAATTGAGGGTCTCATAGGATTTCGGGTGAGTGCGGAGCCAAGATCAAGGAAGAGAAGCCACCTGAGAAAATGAGTAGGAGGGGACCAACCGGATATAGTTCGACGCGTCTTGGACATCGTGACCGGCCCTATCATACGCACTTCTGACTCTCTGTCCAACCTCGGTAATCCAACATCTTAGATATCCCACATCAAAAATCTGTTGGATGAAAACATTTATCTCTAGGATTAACGTGGTGTCTCTTACGGTACCTCCAATTAGTAAATATAAGATTAGTGTATTCAAGGTAATAAGCCTTTGGGTTTCTCAAGTAAAACTTTCACTAAAACATAAGCTGATGTACCAACTTCTTTTAAAATCTCATGTGATCAAGAAAAACTAAAAAAGAAACTGATTAAGAGGCAAATGCACATAATGGCAGATATCTATCAAAACAGACCAGCAGGTAAAGACCAATTTTTTCGAAAGCCTTTTGTTGCTCAAATCGAAAAGTGCAAAAATAACGAAAGTTAGATAATAACCTGGGGCATAATAAAAAACAATTACAGCTCAATTCGACGTACTGGGATATTTCACGATTTTTTACAATGAAGCACAGAAATCTGTTTCGGGACAGCAACTTTTCTAAATCTTACTTCTCTCTCATTAAAGGCTATTCTTGGCACAAATCCAAACAAAAAGGATAAGGAGAGGTTATTACAGAGGCAATAACTTCCAAGACTCAACAAAAGAAAAACTTACTAAAATAAATTTTGTGTTATCTCCCAATAGTGCTTTTCTTTAACGTCTTTCAGCTAGGCATAGAAAGCAAGAAGCAAATATTTTCAAAATAAGAAGCATCAACTTCAAAAAAAAATAAGAGAGTCAAAAGATAGCTTCTCTTTTTTCCTAGGGAAGTGTTCTATACCTTTCTTGAGTGGGAATTGATATTTAATGGTGCCTTCCTTCATATTAATAATGGCACCAATAGTTCTAAGAAAAGGTCTTCAAAAAATAATAGGACAAAAAGCATTGCATTAAACATCCAAAACATAGAAATCAACGGGGACAAAGGTATGGTTAGCCATAATAAGAACATCATTAATTCTCCCCATAAGTTTCTTTTTAGCATTATCATCAAGATGGACATCCAAATAACAATCTTCCAACGGTGGCAAATCAAGCATTTCATAAATTTTTCTAGGCATAATAGAGATACTGGAACCAAGATCACATGCATCTTTGAAGCCAAAATCATTCACTTTCATATTAATGATGGGCTCCCAACCATCTTCTAATTTCCAAGGAATGGAAGCTTTATGTTTCAATTTTTCTTCTTTAATTTTTATGAGAGCATTTGTAATATGTTTTGTAAAAGTCATATTCATAGCACTAGCATTAGGAATTCTAGCAAGATTTTGTAAGAACATAATTACTTCAAAAATGTTGCAACTATCAAGATCAAAATCAATATTATCCTCCAAGGTAGTGGAACTATTGTCTCCCATATTTCTAAAAATTTCAGCATTTTTATTGGAAAACGTTCCATTGGGTTTAGGCAATGTTGCAAAAGGAGTGGGGAATTTACGTGGTTTGCTAGCATCAACATTACTAGTTGTGGTAATGGTACAAACTTTAGTCATATTATTATTTCTAGCAATTTCATCTTCTCTTTCCCACCTAGCATGCAATTCAGCTAGCATCCTGACATTTTCATCAATTCTAACTTGTATGGCATTCAAAGTCTTACTTTCTTTAACATCATGAGGAATTACCTTTAATTTAAGAAGTTCAACATCATGGTCAAGGCTATCAAATTTAGAAGCAAGATCATCAATTTTTCCAAGTTTTTCCTCAATAGTTTTATTGAAAGCAGTTTGTTTACTAATAGAATCCTTAAGAATGACTTCAAGTTCAGAGGGTGCACTTCTATTGTTGTTGTAGGAATTTCCATAAGCATTACCATTACTAGAAGGGTATGGCCTATAATTATTATTACAAAAATTACTCCTATAAGCATTGTTGCTAAAATTATTACTTCTAATGAAGTTCACATCAACTTGCTCTTCTTGAGCAACCAAAGAGGCTAAAGGAACATTATTTGGATCAATAGGAGATTTTCCACTAACAATTATAGACATAATAAAATCAATCTTATCACTCAAGGAGGAGGTTTCTTCAATAGAATTTACCTTCTTACCTTGTGGAGCTCTCTCAGTGTGCCATTCGGAATAGTTTGTCATCACATTATCAAGGAGCCTTATTGCAACACCCAAAGTGTTGTCATAAAGGTACCTCGAGCAGCTGAATCCAACAGATTTCTTCAAGAAAAATCCAGTCCTACATAAAAGGTTTGGATAATCATCCAAGTAGTCAGTCCATGAGTGGGGTAATTCTTCACTAAAGATTTCATTCTTTCCCAATCTTGAGCAACATGTTCATTATCAAATTGTTTAAATTTCACAATGTCACTTCTCATGGATATAGTCTTAGCAGGAGGATAATATTTTCCAATGAAAGCATCCTTGCATTTAATCTAAGAATCAATACTATTTTTAGGCAAAGATAGCAACCAATCTTTAGCTCTTCCTATTAAAGAGAAAGGGAACAATTTAAGCTTAATAATATCTCAATCTATATCCTTATATTTTTGCATCACAAAAAGTTCAACAAAATTATTAAGATGAGCAGCAGTATCATCAATACTAGCACCAGAGAATTGCTCTTTCATCACAAGATTCAGCAAAGCAGGTTTAATTTCATAGAAAGTAGCTTTAGGAACACGTGGAGCAATAGGTGTGCAAATGAAATCATTGTTGTTTATGCTAGTGAAGTCACACAACTTAGTGTTTTCAGGAGTATTCATTTTTGCAAGAGAAAAGCAAGCCAACAAAATAGAAACTAAAGTAGAAACTATTTTTTTGTGTTTTTGGTAAAAAGAAGTAAATAAGTACAACTATTTTTTTTTGTTTTTGATAAAAAAAGAAGCAAAATAAACTAAGTGTAACATCCCAAAAATATTGATCAAGGTTATCAAATTCCAGTCACCAAAATTAGGGTTAACAAAAACTTATGTTAATTAAAATCATTATGAATGCATGTGTGTATGTGATGAATGTATGAATGCATGAATGAACTTGTGTGATTGTTGTGAATAGCAAGGAATGGTTTAAATATGAAAACAGAATCATCTAAATCATTTCCAAGCAGAAAAAAATCAACAGAAATTCAGAAACAAACAAAACAAGCAAATGGTCATTTTTGCCAATCTTGCTCACCAGACCACTTTGAGTGTTCCTAGTCCAAGATTTCAAACAGAAACAAATTCATTTATTTTCACCCCTTGCTAGACCAAGTGAAAGTGAACCCAAGACCACCTTTCAAACCTACAGAAACTTTTGGCAACTTGATTCAAATGACAATTCAAAATTGAATCTTTATCATATGTGAAGATCACCATTTCTCAAAACCCCACCAAACTAGTGCACCTTGACCATTCCAAGCAACTAGATACTGCATAGTATGTGACTAGTACACCCACCAAGTTTCACTAAAAAATTCAAATTCAAATCTCTTGCGGCCATTTCATCAAACACCTTGGTAGATGATTTAGTACACCTTGATACTGCATAGTATGTGACTAGTACACCCACCAAGATTTCAAACAGAAACAAATCAAATAAAACACCAAACACTATAGTGAGCAGTGTTGTGCCTAATTTGTCTCCTCTCTAGCTCATAGCACACTCTCAGTAGATGATCTAACTTATTTAACCAGCCTTAGCTCACTGAAACTAGGCAATGCCATCAATGGTGACCATGGCCGAGCCCAACTTGCCAACCCAATGTCGACAGCAAGCTAGGAGCCTCACCAAGCCTAGCCACCTTGTCTGGGACACAAGCCACCGTCCATCGCCACCCCATGTCCAGTTCCCAAGCCCTGCCAGCCACTGGACCACTCAGAACGAATGCGCCCAGTCTCTCTGCAGCCATACCGAGAGCGCGCCAAAGCACCGCGCTTGACACGCTTGCACAGACCGCGCACCGCCTTCGCCGCTCGCGTGCATGATCACCACCGCCCCAGGAACCGCACGGACATGCCCGTTCGTCGCCGCGTGACCAGGAGAGCCCGTGTACCATTAAATTTCTCGTTAGACCCGCCCAGAGCATCGCAGTGTTCTGACCAATTCGCATTGCCCCACGCCTCGCCACCATGCCTTTGAGCTTCGCCAGGAGGTAGCACACCATCCCCTACCCCCAGCCATGTCGTTCGCTCATTGTGACGACCACAACGAGCTCCACCCACACACTCTGGTCCCCTCTTTGCACAATAAATAGAGGCCTCCCCCGTTCGAATTCAGCACACCATCTCACTCCCCTCTCTCTCAGAACCACCTCACCTCATCCCCGGATCAAGGCGAGCACCAGGTGGCCAGAATTTCGCCGGAGCTTGCCGCTCCTGGAGGAGAAGGGCGCCGTTGATTGGAGCCGCCCCAGGAGGATCCACCGGTACTAGGAGGATCACTGTCGTTGACTTTGTTGTTCGCCCCCATCACTGACCATCGTCGGAGCCCTGGTGAGCCGCCACTGACCCCCACTGGCCGCGCTAGGGTTCAACCTCGCCGCGTTCTGTTCAGACATGGACGATGAACCTCAGCCGTAGATCTAGCTTCTAATCCTACGGCCCAAATCACCCCGTACCCCTTCACACCCCCTGTCTCGCTGACTGGTGGGGACAGCCACTTAAACCCGCCCGCGCGCGCTGTGCGCAGTGGGCCGGCCCAGTTACACTCTCGCGCGACCCAGTAATTCAAACATAGGTTTTTCCATTTAGTTTCAAACTTAGTTTTGTCTCTAGATTCAAAAATCATTCCACGGAGATTCACTGAACCAAATTGCATGAAACTAATTTTGCTATAAAGGTACTGAAATTCTTAATCCAAGCCCGTTGGATTCAAATCATTTGGAATTATAGATCACCTATAGTAAAAATAACAAGGCAGAGAATTTTCTGCATTCAAACATTTTTCAAAATTCAACCACAAAATCTTTTGAGTTGATTCCAACTCTCGAATATCACATTTGACAAGACCTTTCTGAAAATATAAAAATATCTAGGTTTACTTGCAGAAATAATGGATAAGCAATACAACAAGTGCCCCATAGGCATTTATAGTCACCTTATTTAATTAAAATAAAAAGGTTAAACCTTATTAAATTGTGACACCACTTTAAATCACATTCCCCAAGTACTGAAATATATGGTGATGACATGTGTCAACATGATCCCCTATTTTAGTTGGAGAATATTAAATCTTAAGTAGTTTTTCAATGAGTAGAAATTACTTTTCTAAAAATAAAATAAATGGAAATTTCTTGTGATGATACTAGATCATCTAGCGTGAACCTTGGTGTGGTAAATAGAATTAGTTAAGTATTGTTTGGTGATTGTGTACCTCGTATTTATTTATAGACGCTAGTACCGACCAAGGATACGAGGAGGAAGGAGACTACTACGAAGAAGAAGCCGAGGAGAACTTCAACCACTGCACAAGGCAAGCTAACACTTGAAATTTTGAAAGTTAGATAATCTATACAATTCATTAGGCATGCCTTAGTTATACCAATGAATGATACCAAGCCTAGTTTTACTTGCAAGCTTAGTTATTTTATTTCCTTATCAAAGCTTTTATTTGTGTTTACTTAGTGACTTGTAGATTTTAGAAATATGTTCAAAGGTAGCATAAAGAGCATAAAATTTGGCCTAAGTTAGATAATCTTGATGTCATCCTGAGGCATGAAATTGAACTTAGATCATTCACACTTGTTTACCACCCCTCATTAGTGTTTGCCACCACTTGTAGATGCTAGTGCTAAGCATAAAACATGATCACTTTAGATGGGAAGACTTGGTGAAAATGGTTATGAAAACCTTAGAATGACGAGTCATTATAATGAAATGTTTTGACATGTGTTCTTGAACACCAGATGATCTTGATGATGAAAATGTTGAGGCATGAGCGTTAGCCCTTTATAAAACTAATGGTTGTCTGGATGCGATACCATTCCAATTTTACTGTACAACCACAATACCCAAAATTTGGGTAGGGATTAACTGGAAGTTTATATACCTTAGTATGGGTTCCCTTGTGGCCAAGGTTTGAGCTGAGGCTACCTTGTGAAGATTGTCCACCTGTGAAGTTCCCAAGATGACAATAGGTCATGGTTGGGAGGCCAAACTCATGGGAGAGGTGCCTATACTAGGGCGTGTAATTGAAAGGTTAGGATTGATTATCCGCATACTGATTATGGTGAATTCAGGATTGTTCCTGACGGATGTATCGAATATTGTGGTGAAAGTGTACCACCTCTGCAGAGTGTCAAACTATTCGAATAGCTGTGTCCGCGGTTATGGACAATTGGAGTGTCCATACTATTATGTCGTCAGATGTTTTCAAAATGACTTGTGAAATGAATCGTGATTTGACTTGACCACAATTGAGTTGTGATATGAAAATTTGAGTTCCCACTTAGGTGTTATAAAACTTTCAACTAGCTTTCTTTGCTTCCGAACTGAGTTAGAGATAAACCTGGATTTTTGCAAAACAACCTAGAGCTTAGTATTCCTATTCAAAACCACTTCACTTGTTAGTCTTAGTTTGCGAGTACTTAAAGAGTACTCATGGCTTTGTTCCTGGCTATTCCCGTGGCCAGACTATGAAGAGGACTATCAGGAGGATGGACCATAGGAAGGTTACAACAACTAGGATCATCTCCCATCGTCAGCATTGCCTGTGACCATGAAGATGGAGCCTCGCCCACGCTACCGTTATTATTACGTTATTCCGCTGCTATGATCGTATAAAGACTGGATCATGAGATCCTTTATTTTTTGTAAGACCTTATGTATAGTTTGCAATGGATGATGTATTGTGATATCCAATCTATTATGTCTCGCAAAAATGGTAATCCTGCGATTGCGATGTATGGCATAACAGGCATCTGGGATTAAAAATCCAGGTGTCGACAAGTTGGTATCAGAGCCATCCTGACCATAGGAGACCCTAGTTTAGAATGGACGTTTGAATCAAAAACTTAGTTTCAAAACCAAGGAATTGACTATTTATGAAAACTTATTCTCATTCTTAGCACTTATATTCTTTCATGAAAATTCAGGTTCCTCAAAAATTCTCACAAACTTACAAAAAAATTGACACACTTGATCACTCTACTAACTTACTCATCGTATATTCTTATAGATGGACATGAAGTATAGCAAGTTCTATCAGCTGGGAAATGGAGGAGATCTCATCTTTGAGCGTGACTTGGTGTAACACCCTCGGAATCGACCCTATGCAAGTTTTAGCGATTCCCGCCAAACCCGCATAGAAACGATTCAAAGGTGCCCACCAGGCACTTTTGTGCGGATGGAAAACAAAGTAATACCATTACACATTAGTCCACGATGGGACCCACAGAACAGATATATACACCCTATGCAAGTTTTAGCGATTCCCACCAAGCCCGCATAGAAACGATTCAAAGGTGCCCACCAGGCACTTTCGTGCGGGTGGAAAACAAAGTAATACCATTACACATTAGTCCATGATGGAACCCATAGAACAGATATATACAACAACGACTCCATGAGTCAAGAATATAGATATACAATACAAAGATCCAAATCACCTTGAAACGATACAACATCTGACTATGGACAAGATGCAAATGGGGCTAAGAGCCCTGAAGAATAACCAATGGCGTCCATAACCCTGCCCAGACCAAGCCGGAAGGGTAACCCTGCAAACGACGTCGATCTCAAAACCTTCTTAAACAAAAGTGGTGCCGACAAAGGGCAAAGGAAAAAAGAGAGTGGTCAGTACTGAGGCCAGTACACAGCGAGACTAGAATTCGGCGGTCCTCGCCTACATGGTATGGTGGACTGAAGAGGCAGCGCAGCATGCACTAAACAACCTATAGAGACTCAATACAACTGGCGGATATCAGATAGGGATAAGAAGGACCTATTCGGATCCAACCTTAAACTATCACCAAGCATACCCATCCTGGTATTCCCCCCTCGAGACCAAACAAGTAAGACAACCGAGGAACTCACACAGTTGGCATTCCGTTATAGTTGTGACAATTACTAGTCAGATATAGATAGCATGAGTCATCCTGATATTATAAATAGTGGACAGTTTTAGTTAACCATTCCGTTGTAGTTACAATACTTACTAGTCAGATACATATAGCATGAGGCATCCCAAAACCAGCAGTTGTTGGTACTTTTATTTAGCCATTCCGTTGTAGTGAAGTTGATTACTAGTCATTATAAAGTCAAATTTATAGCACTACTTTAGTTATAGTTGTCTATGATCGAGATACTGTGCTCCAAGTCGTCCATAACCGCGGACACGGCTTTCAGAAAGTTTTACCCTGCAGGGGTGCACAAATAGCAACACACGCACGATCAACCTCGGAAAAAACAAATGAAAACCCAACGAGGCATCACGACAGAACATTCGCAAGATTCATATTTGATTTCAGGGGCCACCCCACCAAGCTACCCGCGACGAATTTGGCCGGCTCCGAGACGGACCCAGAGGTTTGTGACAATGGCTGTAAACGACTGGGAACACGAAAGTGTGAATGGGCTTATCGATACCGCGAAAACATTCCACATTTGTTCCTAAACTGTACAAGCACTCCACGCGCAATAGTAATTAAAGCAGTAAAACATGGCATAAGTACAGGATAGTAATAAAGCCCCAAACTACTTTGTGGCCCCCAGAAATTAAATATGACTCAAGCTAGGGTTCAGGGGATTCATGGTCCCACAGGCGGATAGTGCGAATATTCAAAGAACAGGTATCAAGTACTTGGGGTCCTACGGGACACAAGTGGACGGTTAAAAACCAAATAACATCTTTTGCCCACCCGTGCCTCTGCATTATTTACCTACTTCAATTTTAATTATTAAACGGTAATTAAAGCCATGATCATCTCCAACATTAAACATGTGCCAACCACCCAACAATGGTGGAACATCGATAACGTGAAACAACACCTAAGCAAGCAACTACGACCCGCAAGGCTGACTGTCTATCAAACAATAGGTAATAGGATGTGTCCATGGTAATATAGGGGCTGCAGGGGAAAATAAAGGGGTACGAAATCTATAGCATCGCAACACAGATAGCAATAGATCAACAGGAGGAAATAAATACTATAAAGACAAAATAGGTAGAAAGGGGGAGAATGCTCACCTGAAAAACATTGCCGAAGGTTCATCCGAAGATCGGGTCGACTCTCGCATCAACTCATCGGCCTAATCCGTGAAGAAGCAGAGCACTAGAAGAAACACCGGATGCACTATTTAATTCTACGGCAAAAGATCGGACATGATGCATGTATGATGTATGGCATGACAAGGATGCGATGCAATTAGGCAATATTAAACGGAACCAGAGTCCCGACAATTTATTAGATGGTTCATGTTGTTTAGATACCCCACAATTTAAATGTTGTCTTATCAAGACAAAACACGTCACCGGTTCGTTGCACAAATTTAAATGGGACCAATATTAGACTAGATTTGTCCGCATATGGTATCCATATTTAATTTAGGTGAATCATCCAAATGCCCCCAAACATTCACAATATGCATGCGGGAATGAATAATTTAATATGCCACAAGTGTATCTCATATATTATAAAAATATAGGGGTCTCGGGAAAAGAGGTCACACATAATAACTTGTCGAACTTGGGGTTCCGAGGGTTCAAGGGATCGGCCTTGGGTCAGGGCTTCGGGGTTCCATGATGAATTCTTGGGGATCGACGTAATGGCCTTCTGATTCCTAAATCGGTGAAGAACTTGAAATCGCTACCAGGTCTTCGAGTGGCGCCACGCCATGCCATCTATAACACTTCACTTCGTCGGTACCAACAGTGCCACACTTCCACGGAGGTTGTAGTTGACAAAGGAGCAGCAGCCTCAACATGAACGCATACAGGAGGCCAAAGGGTCATGATAGATGCCACATCGCGCTGAGAACGAATCTGGAGGCTTCGGGGTCTCCAGTAGCTAGCACACACCTAGGAT
Source organism: Avena sativa (assembly GCA_916181665.1). Lineage (NCBI taxonomy): Eukaryota > Viridiplantae > Streptophyta > Magnoliopsida > Poales > Poaceae > Avena > Avena sativa. Next base: position 113,390,928 of record OV702298.1, read on the forward strand.
TATGGCACTGTCACAAATACATGTACCAAGGGCGTGTATGAGCATGATACAGACAAGAAAAACAGGAGCAACACCAATCACATAGAGCTTACTGTGGAACAATACTACACGTGAGAAGCAGAGGCTCACCTAGCCCCACACATGTGAAACTCACGGCGACAGTACAAAGACGGAGCAGAGAAAACTAGGGCCGGCGCGGAGGACGTCCGGGTACTGCGGTCAACCTGTGACGGCAGCGCCGGTTCGGTGGAGGGTAGTCCGGCAGAAGGAAAGGCCGGTAGCCGATGGTGAGGGCGCTGGCGCCCGGTGAGAGGCGCAGGGCAAAGAGAGCGACGCAGGAGGCAGCGCACCGCGCGGGCAGAGGGGCCGACGGGCAGAGTCGAGGCTCCGGTAGGAGGCGAGAAGGGCGTGGCGTGTAGGGCGCCAGACAAGGTGGGGAGTTGGGAGGCGGCTCGCAGAGGCCGGGGCCAGAGAAGGGCCGTGGCGGTGGTCTTGCAGGGCCAAACCGTGGTGCTCGATGGCGACGGTCGCTGCTGCAGCCAGCGGAGCTCGCTAAGGGAGGAGAAGACGGCCAGAGTCGTCGGATGGGCGGCAAGGGGACGCGCATGGGGGCTCCTGGCGGCGGTGGTTCGTCTAGGAAGGAGGCTTCGGGGGTGGAGTTCAAACGAGGGAGGCGGGGGTCAGGCGCGTGCGAGAGAGGTGGGGAGCGGGGATCGTGCGGAGTGGTGGGGCCAGGGTGAGCGACGCGGGGTGGGTGGCAGCGCGAGACAGGGACCTGGGTCGGGGCAGTCTCTGGAACAAGGGAAACGGGGATGGTGGCGTGTATGTGGGGCCGTTGGGTCTGTCGGGTTGAGGAGAGTGGGGTGGCAGCGGGATGGCGGCTGAGATGGGGTTATGGGGATTAGGGTTAGGATAGAAAAGCTAGGGTTTGGTCTAGACGGTTTGGGCCGGGCCTGCCGGAGTTGTAGGTGATCTGGCCTACGGCTTGGGCTGTCTCCTCCGGAGGGTTATAAAATAGATTTTTGTATTATTATATATTTGTTTTATTTTGCTTAAAACAAAACGGTTGAAAATAAGTGTTATACAAAAATAAAGATTCGAGAGGACCAGGGTTTGATTTGAAATAAAGATAGGGGCATTTAGAAAACAAAGATAGGATTTTATAAAATAGTTTTGGCAAAAAAATGCATGCTAATGTCATGATGATGCATGAAGATAAACACAGGCGATTTACTAGTAGCGGTTTTACCCGGGGTGCTACAATTCGACACCACTAACAATGGATCTCGCCCTCGAGATCTGTCTCATGGTACAGGGAAGATGGCCGGCGGTTAGAATCATCTCGCTTTGTGTGGATCATCGCGACACAACTAACAAGGAGTCTTTCCTTCATTTTGAAATTGGTGACACCACCAACAAGGGTTGTTGGTCACGTTCGTCGAGAGAACACTCCATGTAAACAACGAACAAGGTCGAGGTCTCAAAAAGGGAGGGCCACCTCTAACTTATGTGGAATGAGTATAATTGCATCGATCCAACATTCAATGTACAAGAGCGAATGATAAGAGTAGTCATATGGTTATCAGTCCATCGCGCACCCAAATCATTACTCTGAACATGAATAGGGGAATTATGTAGCCAACTCTCGGAATCAGACTAAAGATCTCGACAATCGAGTTTTGGAAACAAAAGAATGATGTAGGCTCTTCATCGGTTCTGACATACATGATATTGTCACATTGAGAAACATCGAAAGAAACAAAGAAAAAATTTAGTAAATTTTTCGGTCCACTAAAAGATACAACAGATGAAAGGTTCATTAGATAGCATGAAGACCGGATGTCGAAGCACCATTACAACAGGATGGATGCGAAACCCTGAAGATACGATGGAAACCCAACCACGAGAATTCCTGGACTCGAAGAAATGATAGGAGAGCAGATCGAAAACACGCAGAGGTAAGAGGAGAATAGCAAAGTGGTAAGGAGTAAAAGCAGACCTAATCAGATCTATCCCATCGATTTTCCAAAGTAGTTTTGACACTCTACATCCACCATTATCTAGGGTATCCTACAGGCTGGACCAGTGGGGTATCGTAACAGCTGAGCTCTGATACCAATCTGTAACACCCTTGGAATCGACCCTATGCAAGTTTTAGCGATTCCCGCCAAACCTGCATAGAAACGATTCAAAGGTGCCCACCAGGCACTTTCGTGTGGGTGGAAAATGAAGTAATACCATTACACATTAGTCCACGATGGAACCCATAGAACAGATATATACAACAATGACTCCATGAGTATGGAATACAGATATACAATACAAAGATCCAAATCACCTTGAAACGATACAACATCCAACTACGAACAAGATGCAAATGGGGCTAAGAGCCCTGAAGAATAACCAATGGCGTCCATAACCCTGCCCAGACCAAGACGGAAGGGTAACCCTACTAACAACGTCTATCTCAAAACCTTCTTAAACAAAAGGGGTGCCGACAAAGGGCAAAGGAAAAAGAGAGCGGTCAGTACTGAGGCCAGTATACGGCGAGACAAGAATTCGGCGGTCCTCACCTATATATGTATGGTGGACTGAAGCGGCAGCGCAACATGCAATAAACAACCTATAGAGACTCAATACAACTGGCGGCTATCAGATAGGGATAAGAAAGACCTATTCGGATCTAACCTGAAACTATCACCAACATACCCATCCTGGTATTCCCCCTCGAGACCAAACAAGTAAGACAACCGAGGAACTCACACAGTTGGCAGTTTTATTCATTCTGTTATAGTTGCGGCAATTACTAGTCAGATATAGATAGCATGAGTCATCCTAATATTATAAAAAGTGGGTGGTTTTAGTTAACCATTCCGTTGTAGTTGCAATACTTCCTAGTCAGATACATATAGCATGAGGCATCCCAAAACCAGCAGTTGTTGGTACTTTTATTTAGCCATTACGTTGTAGTGAAGTTGATTACTAGTCATTATAAAGTCAAATTTATAGCACTAGTTTAGTTATAGTTGTCTATAATCAAGATACTGTGCTCTAAGTCGTCCATAGCCGCGGACATGGCTTTCAAAAAGTTTTACCCTGCAGGGGTGTACAAATAGAAACACACGCATGATCAACCTCGGAAAAAACAAATGAAAACCCAACGAGGCATCACGACAGAACATTCACAAGATTCATATTTGATTTCAGGGGGCCACCCCACTAAGCTACCCGCGACGAAATTGGTCGGCTCCGAGACGGACCTAGAGGTTTGTGCCAATGGTTGTAAATGACTGGGAACCCGAAAGTGTGACTGGGCTTGTCGATACCGCGAAAACATTCCACATTTGTTCCTAAACAGTACAAGCGCTCCACGCACAATAGTAATTAAAGAAGTAAAGCATGGCATAAGTAAAGGATAGTAATAAAGCCCCAAACTACTTTGTGGCCCCCAGAAATTAAATATGACTCAAGCTAGGGTTAAGGGGATTCATGGTACCACATGCGGATAGTGCGAATATTCAAAGAACAGGTATCAAGTACTCGGGGTCCTACAGGACACAAGTGGACGGTTAAAAACCAAATAACATATATTGCCCACTTGTGCCTCTACATTATTTACCTACTTCAGTTTTAGTTATTAAACGGTAATTAAGCCATGATCATCTCCAACATTAAACATGTGCCAACCACTCAACAACGATGGAACATCGACGACGCGAAACAACACCTGAGCAAGCAACTACGACTCGCAAGGCCGACTGTCTATCAAGCAATAGTTAATAGGATGTGTCCATGGAAATATAGGGGCTGCAGGGGAAAATAAAGGGGTACAAATCTATAGCATCGCAACACAGATAGCAATAGATAAGCAGGAGGAAATAAAGACTATAAATACAAAATAGGTAGAAAGGGGGAGAATGCTTGCCTGAAAAACATTGCCAAAGGTTCATCCGAAGATTGGGTCGACTCTCGCATCAACTCATCGGCCTAATCTGTGAAGAAGCAAAGCACTAGAAGAAACACCGGTTGCACTATTTAATTCTACGGCAAAAGATCAGGCATGATGCATGTATGATGTATGGCATGGCAATGATGCGATGCGATTAGGCAATATTAAGCGGAACCAGAGTCCCGACAATTTATTAGATGGTTCATGTTCTTTAGATACCCCACAATTTAAATGTTGTCTTATCAAGACAAAATATGTCACCGTTTCGATGCACAAATTTAAATGGGACCAATATTAGACTAGATTTGTCTACATATGGTATCGATATTTAATTTAGGCGAATCATCCAAATGCCCCCAAACATCCACAATATAAATGCGAGATATGCAACAAGTGTATGTCATATATTATAAAAATATTGGGGGTCTCGGGAAAAGAGGTCACACATAATAACTTGTCGAACTTGGGGTTCCGAGGGTTCAAGGGATCGGCCTTGGGTCGGGGCTTCAGGGTTCCATGATGAATTCTTGGGGATCGACACAACGGCCTTCCGATTCCTGAATCGGTGAAGAACTTGAAATCAGTACCAGGTCTTCGACTGGCGCCACGCCATGCCATCTATAACACTTCACTTTGTCGGTACCAACAACGCCACACTACCACAGAGGTTGTAGTTGACAAAGGAGCAGTAGCCTCAACATGAACGCACACAGGAGGCCAAAGGGTCATGATAGATGCCACATCGCGCTGAGAACGAATCTGGAGGCTTCAGGGTCTCCAGTAGCTAGCACACACCGAGGATTATGGCACTGTCGCAAATACATGTACCAAGGGTGTGTATGAGCATGATATAGACAAGAAGAACAGGAGAAACACCAATCGTATAGAGCTTACTGTGGAACAATACTACACGTGAGAAGGAGAGGCTCACCTAGCCCCACACATGTAAAACTCACGGCAACAGTACAAAGATGGAGCAGAGAAAACTGGGGCTGGCGCAGAGGACATCCGGGTACTGCGTTCAACCTACGATGGCGGCGCCGGTTCGGTGGAGGGTAGTCCGGGAGAAGGAAAGGCCGGTAGTGGAGAGGGTTGTCGATGGTGAGGGCGCTGGCAGAGGGGCCGACGGGCAGAGTCGGGGCTCCGGCAGGAGGCGAGGAGGTCGTGGCGTGCAGGGCGCCATACGAGGTGGGGAGTTGGGCGGCGGCTCGCAGAGGACGAGGCCGGAGAAGGGCCGTGGCGGCAGGCGTGCAGGACCGAACCACGGTGCTCGCTGGCGACGGTCGCTGCTACGGCCAGCGGCGCTCGCGAGGGGAAGAGGAGACGGCCAGAGTCGTCGGATGGGCGACAAGTGGACGTGCAAGGGGGCTCCTGGCGGCGGTGGTTCGACTAGGAAGGAGGATTCAGGGGTGGAGTTCGAACGAGGGAGGCGGGGGTCCGGTGCATGCGAGAGAGGTGTGGAGCGGGGATCGTGGGGAGTGTTGGGGCAGGGGTGAGCGACACGGGGTGGGTGGCAGCGTGAGAGAGGGACCTGGGTCGAGGCGGTCTCTGGAACAAGGGAAACGGGGATGGTGGCATGTATGTGGGACCGCTGGGTCTGTCGGGTTGAGGAGAGTGGGGTGGCGGTGGGATGGCGGCTGAGATGGGGTTATGGGGATTAGGGTTAGGATAGAAAAGCTAGGGTTTGGTCTAGATGGTTTGGGTCGGGCCTGCCGGAGTTGTAGGTGATCTGGCCTACGGCTTGGGCTGCCTCCTCCAAAGGGTTATAAAATAGATTTTGTATTATTATATATTTTTTATTTTGCTTAAAACAAAACGGTTCCAAATAAGTGTTATACAAAAATAAAGATTTGAGAGGACCAAGGTTTGATTTGAAATAAAGACAGAGGTATTTAGAAAACAAAGGTAGGCTTTTTTAAAATAGTTTTGGCAAACAAATGCATGCTGATGTCATGATGATGCATGAAGATAAACACAGGCGATTTACTAGTAGCGGTTTTACCCGGGGTGCTACACTTGGACCAGCTTTCGGAACTTCTGGAGCGCCCGCACCCCGAGTTCTTCAGAGATCAGCTCAACGATCAGGAAGGAGAGGAATTGCAATGGCTGATTGTTGCAAGTCTCTGAGGAAATATTGAAGCCCCTACTTTAGAGGGAATTCAGTTCACCTTAAGAGAAACAACTGGCTAGATGGACTTGCCAGGGCCATGCAGGAAGCTGTTGCCCGTCTGTGTGGGCAGAGTATCAATCAGATCAAGGGGTACCCGCTTTGAGTTCTTCCCAAGGCGTGACGTTATGGGACAGCCACTGGAGGCACCATATCACCCTGAGCTGAACAATCAAGTGGACCACCTCAGCTTCATGATGTATGACCGGAAGAGGGAGTTGGACAATGCCCGCTCCTACGCCAACCACAACTATGCCATCGTTGTCAAGAAGAACCAGACCATCGCCATGCTGGTGAAGGATCGCCAGTCTCGTTGCTGTCAGCTTGACAATAAGGAGCGCATCATTGCCTATCTTCGCCACAAGATCATAGACTTGGAGGAGACCATCCACGAGAGGGACATGCAGCTTGAGGAAAGGGAGAATGAAGGGGAGGACATCCGTGGAGACCCCTACTCTTACCTTAGTGATTATGATGACTTTCTGGAGGATCAAGCCATGGACTTCTTCAACGATGAGGATGACTTCGCCTTCATTGATGTTGATGATGAGGAGGAGGATGACAAGGACACCGATTCCGAGGAGTAGTAGCACTTGAGCACTAGCGTTAGTGAGTTATATCTGGTCCCACTGTATCTTAGTTTCACAGAATGGTTCTTAAAACCATCTGTTTTTCCTTTTTGTGGTGTGTGTTTGTATCATGTGCTATGAATGAATGAAAAGCAAGTTGCTAGAAAAATCTAAGTCAAACTTTGAATTTTTTTTAAAAAACAAAAACCAAACCTTAGAAATTTCCCTCTTGTCTCATGATCTATCTCAATCTTCAGATGCCTCGCGGAGGAAGCACTTTGTCCCTGGACCCAATGTTGCAGATCTTGCAAATGTTGGTTTCTGACCGCGAAGCTGAAAGAGCTGAACGTCAAGCCAACTTAGCCACCTTCAACAGATAGCTCAGATGGCCAACAACAACCAAGGCCATGGAAATCGGGATAACCAGGGATCAAATCTCAAGAACTTTCAGAACACCAATCCACCCATCTTTACTAAGTCTGAAGAGCCCCTGGATGCAGATGATTGGATGTAGACCATGGAGAACAACTTAGAAGTTGCTGGAGTGGAAGCCAACGAGAATGTACTGTTTGCCACCCACTATCTGGCCAGAGATGCAAGAGCTTGGTGGAACAGCGTTCACACCATGATTGGAGGACAAATGATGACTTGGGATGAATTCAAACTCAAGTTCAACAAAACCCATGTGCCATCGGGTTTGATCAAGAGGATGAGAGATGAATTTAGAGAATTGAAGCAAGGGAGGATGACAGTAGTTGAGTACCGTGACAAATTTTTGTCATTGGCTAGGTATGCCCCGGATGAGATTGACACCGAAGCCAAGAAGAAGGAGAGATTCTTGAATGGTCTGCATGATGAGATGCAGATAGTGTTAGTCAACATTCCATTTGCTGACATTCAAGCCTTAGTGGATTCTGCCATTCAAATGGAAGGCAAGATCAACCAAGCCAATGAGAACCGCAAGCGTAGAGTGATGCATCAACCAGGAACCCACCATACCACAAAGTATCGCCCCAACCCGTCTCTAGGATTTTCCCCGAGAACCAATAGACCCCCGATGAACCATCCGACCTATCCCAACCATGGAGGAGGAAACCCAAGGCCCGGAGGAAGCCACAACAACAACCCCGGCAACCCTAGCAACTTCAATCGTGCACCATCCAAGTTCAACAACAACAATGTCGCCACCAACACCAATACTGCCCCAAGAACTGGAAGCAATGTTGTGTCTGTTGCAGCAAAGGACAAATCCCAAGTGACTTGTTATGAATGTGGAACCAAGGGTCACTATTCCAATGAGTGCCCCAAGAAGATTACCACAGCCCCCAATGTTAATGCCCTAGCTCAGCAGCAGCGTCGTGTTCATCCTGGAAGAAGATTCGCCCCAGGGAATTCTCTCAACTGCAACGGCCGTCTATTTCTCATGAATGCTGAAGAAGCCCAAGAAGCGCCAGATGTCGTGCTGGGTATGTTTTCTGTTAACTCAGTACTTCAAGAGTGTTGTTTGATTCTGGAGCATCACACTCGTTTGTTACCGAAGAATTTGCATGCACTAGTAAGATTCAACCAACAAAATTGAAGCATGTTATGATAGTTCAAATACCTGGTTCAACCACCAAAGCTAGACAAATTTGCAAGGCCGTACCTATCGGAATCCATGGCATATATTTTTATGCTAATCTAATAGTACTTGGAACAAATGGTTTGGAAGTAGTACTAGGAATGGATTGGATGTCGAAACATAAAGGATCAATCGACTGTGCCAAGAAAGCCATAACCGTGACCAGTACAGCCAGAATATCAGTAGAGCATGTATCTGAAACCTTTCCCCGTCAATTCAAGTGCAACAAGAGTAGCCCAACCAACCATTGACCAAGTCAGAGTAGTCTTTGAATACCCCGACGTATTCCCAGATGTTTTGCCCGGTATGCCCCCAGATCGGGATATCGAGTTTATCATTGAACTAATCCCTGGAACCGGACCCATAGCCCAGAGACCGTATAGTATGAACTCGTCTGAATTAGTGGAGCTAAAGAAGCAACTGGATGCTATGCTGGAGATAGGATTAATCCAACCAAGTGTGTTGCCATGGATATCACCTGTCTTGTTTGTGGACATGAAGGATGGAGGTAACTGTTTGTGTACGGATTATCGGAAGTTGAACGATGTCACCATCAAGAACAAGTACCCACTACCGAAGATAGAAGACCTGTTTGACCAGTTGACTGGTGCCAAAGTGTTTTCTAAGATTGATCTTAGAACTGGTTATCATCAACTCAAGATTCACGTAGAGGATATTCCGAAGACTGCCTTTACCACTAGATATGGATTGTATGAGTACACTGTCATGTCTTTTGGATTAACCAATGCCCCCGCTTATTTCATGAACCTCATGAATAAGATTTTTATGGACTTCCTGGATAAGTTTGTCATTATTTTCACCGATGACATTCTGATATATTCCAAATCAGAAGAGGAACATGAGCTACACCTAAGGACCATCCTTGGAACCCTTAGGGAGCATCAGCTGTATGCCAAGTTTAGCAAATGTGAATTCTGGTTACAGGAAGTAGGATTCCTCGGACATATTGTATCAGCGGGAGGAATTACCGTTGACCCCGCGAAAGTGAAGGATGTCGAAGAATGGCAAGCCCCAACCACTCAAACCCAAGTTCGTGCATTTCTCGGATTAGCGGGATATTACCGCAAGTTCGTAGAAGGATTCTCGAGTATCGCCAGACCCATTACCCAATTGTTGAAGAAGGATAAGAAGTTTTAATGGACGGACAAATGTGAAGCGAGTTTTCAAGAACTCAAGAAGAGATTGATCTCAGCCCCAATCTTGATCATGCCGGATATTACGAAGCGCTTTGATGTGTATTGTGACGCATCCAAGATCAGTCACGGATGTGTGTTGATGCAAGAGGGAAAATTTATATCTTATCTATCACGACAACTGAAGCAACATGAGCAGAATTATCCTACCCATGACCTTGAACTAGCAGCCGTAGTTCTAGCCTTGAAGACATGGAGGCATTACCTTATGGGAAACCGTTGTGAGATTTATTCGGATCACAAGAGCCTGAAGTATATCTTCACTTGGAAGGAGCTGAATATGAGGCAAAGGAGATGGATAGAGTTAATCAAGGACTATGATCTGGACATCCACTATCACCCCGACAAAGCCAATGTGGTAACAGATGCCCTTAGTAGATTGCCGTGTCGATTGAACTCTATGATTATGAAGCAGGAACCAAGTTTGCACAAGGAGATGGAAGATTTTAGAATCGAGTTACTAAGTAAAGGATTTTTGGCTAGCATAGAACTTCAACCCACTTTGATCAGTCAGATCAAGGAGGCGCAGAAAGGAAATGCTAGTATCGACGGAATCAAACGTCGTATTGGTACAGGATAAGTACCCGGATTCACCGAAGATGAAGAAGGAGTTCTGTGGTACAAAGGACGTATCTGTGTGCCAGCAGATTCCAAGTTGAAGCAAGCTATTTTGAAAGAAGCCCATGATACTCTTTATTCTATCCACCCCAGAGGAACAAAGATGTATCAGGATTTGAAGGAGCAATTTTGGTGGCATAAGATGCAGAGAGAAATCGGAAGCTACATAGCCAAGTGTGATATTTGTTAGAGAGTCAAGGCGGGACATCAGAGACCCGTAGGACTGTTGCAACCATTGCAGATTTCGGAATGGAAATGGGAGTCAGTTGGAATGGATTTTATCACCGGTTTGCCTACATCTAGTGGGGGAAATGACTCTATTTGGGTCATAGTTGATAGACTGTCCAAAGTCGCCCATTTCTTACCAGTCAAGACCACCTACCAAAGTTCAAAGCTAGCAGAGTTGTACATTGCTAGGATCGTCAGTTTGCATGGAGTCCCCAAGAACATCGTGTCGGATTAAGGAACTCCCTTTACCTCGAGATTTTGGAAGAAACTCCAAGAAGGATTAGGAACCCGACTGGATTTCAGCACAGCTTATCACCCTTAGACAAATGGACAAACATAGCGAGTAAATCAAATACTCGAAGATATGCTGAGAGCCTGTGTGCTAGAGTATGCATCAAAATGGGAAGATTGTCTGCCTTTCATAGAATTTTCATACAACAACTGTTATCAAGCCAGTTTGCAAATGGCCCCATTTGAATTCATATTTGGAAGGAAGTGTCGTACCCCTTTGAATTGGTCGGAAGTAGGAGAGAGTCAGATTTTTGGACCTGACATCCTACGCGAAGCCGAAGAGAAATTTCACAAGATCCGTGAGCACCTCAAGACCGCCCAATCCAGACATAAGAGTTATGCCGACAAGAGACATCTATACCTCGCTTTCAATATAGGAGATTTTGTGTATCTCAAAGTGTCATATTTGAAAGGAATGCAACGTTTCCAGCTCAAAGGAAAGTTAGCCCCCAGATATATCGGACCTTTCAAGATTCTAAATCATCGAGGAGAAGTATCGTATCAACTGGAACTGCCAGAGGAGATGTCACTCATGCATAATGTGTTCCATATATCGTTACTTCGCAAATGCTAGAAGTCCTGGAGAAGACTGAAGTATTTCAAAATATTGATCACCAAACCATAGAGATCAATGATGACCTGACGTATCCCGAAGTACCCATCCTTATTTTGGAGGAAGCTTTCAGAACCACCAGAACCCGGAGCATCAAGTTTCTCAAGATCCAGTGGAGTAACCATACTGAAGAAGAAGCTACCTGGGAGCGAGAAGATTACATTAGGACAGAGTTTCCAGATCTCTTTAAATCCTTGTTTTCTTTCTCTCAAATCTTGGGACAAGATTTTTTTTAAGGAGGGAAGGTTTGTAACATCCCAAAAATATTGATCAAGGTTATCAAATTCCAATCACCAAAATTAGGGTTAACAAAAACTTTTGTTAATTAAAATCATTATGAATGCATGTGTGTATGTGATGAATGTATGAATGCATGAGTGGACTTGTGTGATTATTGTGAATAGCAAGGAATGGTTTAAAGATGAAAACAACATCATCTAAATCATTTCCAAGTAGAAACAAATCAAGAGAAGTTCAAAAACAAACAAAACAAGCAAATGGTCATTCTTGCCAATCTTGCTCACTAGACCACTTTGAGTGTTTCTAGTCCAAGATTTCAAACAGAAACAAATTCATTTCTTTTCACCCATTGCTATACCAAGTGAAAGTGAACCCAAGCCCACCTTTCAAACCTACAGAAACTTTTGGCAACTTGATTCAAATGACAATTCAAAATTGAATCTTTATGATATGTGAAGATCACCATTTCTCAAAACCCCACCAAACTAGTGCACCTTGACCATTCCAAGCAACCAGAGACTACATAGTATGTGACTAGTACACCCACCAAGTTTCACTCAAAAATTCAAATTCAAATCTCTTGCGGCCATTTCATCAAACACCTTGTAAACACAAATCAAATAAAACGTCAAACACTATAGTGAGCAGTGTTGTGCCTAACTTGTCTCCTCTCTAGCTCACAGCACACTCTCAGTAGATGATCTAACTTATTTAACCAGCCCTAGCTCACTGTAAACTTGGCAATGCCATCAATGGTGACCATGGCCGAGCCCAACTTGCCACCCCAATGTCGACAGCAAGCTAGGAGCCTCACCAAGCCTAGCCACCTTGTCTGGGACACAAGCCACCATCCACCGCCACCCCCTGTCCAATTCCCAAGCCTTGCCAGCCATTGGACCACTCAGAACGAACGCCCCCATTCTCTCTATAGCCATGCCGAGAGCGCGCCAGAGCGCCGCGCTCGACATGCTTGCACAGGCCACGCCCCGCCTTTGCCGCTCGCGTGCGTGATCACAACTGCCCCAGGAACCGCCCGGACATGCACGTTCGTCGCCGCGCGACCAGGAGAGCCTATGCGCCATTCAATTTCCCATCGGACCAACCCAGAGAATCGCAGTGTTCCGACAATTCACATCGCCCCACGCCTTGCCACGATGCCTTTGAGCTTCGCCAAGAGGCAGCGCACCGTCCCCTACCCCTAGCCATGTCGTTAGCTCGTTGTGTAGACGACCATGATGAGCTCCACCCGCACCCTTCGGTCCCCTCTTCGCACTATAAATAGAGGCCTCCCTCGTTCGAATTCAGCATACCATCTCACTCTCCTCTCTCTCAGAACCACCCCACCTCATCCCCGGAGCAAGGCGAGCACCAGGTGGCTGGAATTTCATCGGAGCTTGCCGCTGCTAGAGGAGAAGGGCGCCGTTGATTGGAGCCGCCCGAGAGGAGCCACCGGTACCAGGAGGATTCTCTGTCGTCGACTTTGTAGTTCACCCCCATCGTGGAGCATCTCCGGAGCCCCGGTGAGCCTCCACTGACCCCCACTGGCCGTGCTAGGGTTCGAACTCTCCGCGTTCTGTTCAGACATGGACGATGAACCTCAGCCATAGATCTAACTTCTAATCCTACGGCCCAAATCACCCCGTACCCCTTCGCACCCCCTGTCTCGCTGACTGGTGGGGACAGCCACTTAAACCCGCCCGCGCTCGCGCTGTGCACAGTGAGCCGGCCCAATTACACTCCCGCGCGACCCAGTAAGTCAAACTTAGGTTTTCCATTTAGTTTCAAACTTAGTTCTGTCTCTATATTCAAAAACCAATCTAGGGAGATTAACTGAACCAAATTGCATGAAACTAATTTTGCTAGAAAGGTACTGAAATTATTAATCCAAGACCGTTGGATTCAAATCATTTGGAATTATAGATCACCTACAGTAAAAATAACAAGGCAGAGACTTTTCTGCATTCAAACATTTTTCAAAATTCAACCACAAAAGCTTTTGAGTTGATTCCAACTCTCGAAAATCACATTTGCAAAGACCTTTCTAAAAATATAAAAATATCTAGGTTTACTTGCAGAAATAATGGACAAGCAATACAAGAATACCCCATAGGCATTTCTAGTCACTTTATTTAATTAAAATAAAAAGGTTAAACCTTATTAAATTGTGACACCACTTTAAATCACATTCCCAAGTACTGAAATATGTGGTGATGACATGTGTCAACATGATCCCCTATTTTAGTTGGAGAATATTAAATCTTAAGTAGTTTTTCAATGAGTAGAAATTACTTTTATAAAAATAAAATAAATGGAACTAATGCTTTATTTCTTGTGATGATACTAGATCATCGAGTGTGAACCTTGGTGTGATAAATAGAATTAGTTAAGTATTGTTTAGTGATTGTGTATGTCGTATTTATTTATAGACGCTAGTACCGACCAAGGATACGAGGAGGAAGGAGACTACTACGAAGAAGTCGAGGAGAACTTCAACCACTGCACTGCATAAGGCAAGATAACACTTGAAATTGTGAAAGTTAGATAATCTATGCAATGCATTAGGCATGCCTTAGTTATACCAGTGAATGATACCAATTCCTAGTTTTACTTGCAAGATTAGTTATTTTATTTCATTATCAAAGCTTTTATTTGTGTTTACTTAGTGACTTTTAGATTTTAGAAAGATGTTTATAGGTAGCATAAAGAGCATAAAATTTGGCCTAAGTTAGATAATCTTGATGTCATCCTGAGGCATGAGATTGAACTTAGATCATTCACACTTGTTTACCACCCTCATTATTGTTTACCCCCACTTGTAGATGTTAGTGCCAAGCATAAAACTTAGAATGACTTTATATGGGAATACTTGGTGAAAATGGTTATGAAAACCTTAGAATGACGAGTCATTCTAATGAAATGTTTTGACATGTGTTCTTGAACACTAGATGATCTTGATGATGAAAGTGTTGAGGCATGAGCCTTAGCCCTTTATTAAACTGATGGTTATTTGGATATGATACATTCCAATTTTATCGTACAACCACAATACCCGAAATTTGGGTAGGGCTTGACTGGAAGTTTATATACCTTAGTATGGGTTCCCTTGGGCCAAGGTTTGAGCTGAGGCTACCTTGTGAAGATTGTCCACCTATGTAGTTCCCAAGATGACAGTTGGTCATGGTTGGGAGTCCAAACTCATAGGAGAGGTGCCTATGTTAGGGCGTGTAATTGAAAGGTTAGGATTGATTATCCGCATACTGATTATGGTGAATTCAGGATTATTCCTAACAGATGTATCAAATATTGTGGTGAAAGTGTACCACGTCTGCAGAGTGTCAACCTATTCGAATAGCCGCGTCCACGGTTATGGACAGTTGGAGTGGCCATACTGTTCCATCGTTCGATGTTTTCAAAATGACTTGTGAAATGAATCGTGATTTGACTTGACCACAATAGGGTTGTGATATGAAAATTTGAGTTCCCAGTTAGGTGTAGCTTTCTTTGCTTTCGAACTCAATTAGAGATAAACCTGGCTTTTTGCAAAACAACCTAGAGCTTAGTATTCCTATTCAAAAGCACTTAACTTGTTAGTCTTAGTTTGTCAGTACTTAAAGAGTACACATGGCTTTGTCCCTGGCTATTCCCGTGGCCAGACTATGAAGAGGACTATCAGGAGGATGGACCACAGGAAGGTTACAACAAATAGGATCATCTCCCATCGTCAGCATTGCCTGTGACCATGAAGATGGAGCCTCGCCCACTCTACTGTTATTATTACGTTATTCCGCTGCGATGATTGTATTAAGACTGGATCATGAGATCCTTTATTTGTTGTAAGACCTTATGTATGGTTTGTAATGGATGATGTATTGTGATATCCAATCTGGTATGTCCCGCAAAAATGGTAATCCTAGGATTGTGATGTATGGCATAACAGGCATCTGGGATTAAAAATTCGGGTGTTGACACTAAGCAAAACAAAAACAAAGTAAGGAGATTGGTTGTGAGAGACTCCTCTTGCAGAAGATGTCCTGTATCTCCCCGCCAACGGCGCCAGAAAATTGCTTGATGGCTCAAATGAAGTAGAGCTCGTTGGGGAACCCCAAGTGGAAGGTATGATGAGCACAGCAGCAAGTTTCCCTTAGTTATGAAACCAAGGTTATTGAACCAGTAGGATAAAAAGCCAACTCCCAAGGTGTTGCTAGCCACTTGTAACCTGCACAACATTACCACAATACTTTGCCCCAACTTACAGTGAGGTTTTCAATCTCACCGGTTTGCTGAAAACAAAGGATTAAACGTATAGTGTGGAAGAAAGTAATTGATTTGTAGGAATTGCAGAAAGTAAATAGTAGGCAGTAGATTGAATATCAGTGGGAAGGAATGGACCGGGTACAAAGTTCACTAGAGGTGTTTCTCCATAAGATAAATAGCATGTTGGGTGAACAAATTATAGTTGGGTAATTGACAGGATAGAGAAAGTATAACAATGCATATAAATTTCATGATGATCGTTATGATATTCGTTGAGGCATTACAACATAATACATAGACCATAATCGAACTTCACCTATGACTAATAATCCACCTTCAGGTTATCATCTGAACCCCCTCCAGTATTAATTTGCAAGCAACAGATAATTGCATTAAGAAAAGTGTGTAAAGTAAACAATCCACTTGTTCCATGAACAAGAGACCGTTGTTTTTCTCCCTAGTAGCAACAGCACATCTACAACCTTAGATATTTCTGTGAATTCCCTAGATTACTAGAGGCTTGAACCTACTATCGAGCATAAATACTCCCTCTTGGAGTTACAAGCATCTACTAGCAACGGAGAGCATGTAAGATCACAAACAACATAGACATGATAGAATCAATAATCAATCTTGATATAGTACTCAATATCCATCGGATCCCAACAAACACAACATATAGGATTACAAATAGATGATCTTGATCATGAACGGAGCTCACAAGATCTAAACATGATAGCACAAAGGAGAAGAAACTACCATCTAGCTACTGCTATGGACCTATAGTCCAAGGATGAACTACTCACACATCACACCGGAGGCTGGCATGGTGATGAAGAAGGCCTCCAGGGTGATCTCCCCTCTCCGGCAGGGTGCAGGGAAGAGCTTTGGATCCCTCCTGATCTAGGGATGATGGTCGCGGTGGCTATGGACTTTTTCATGGATTTCTGATCGGGAACTTAGGGTTTCTGCCTAAAGGGGCTTATATAGGCGAAGGGGCAAGGTCGATGGCCGCCCGAGGGGCCCACACCATGCCTATGCGCGGCTAGGGGTGGGTCCGCACCTAGGGGTGGTGCGGCCGCCTCGTGGCTCTCCTCCGTATCTGCTTTGTACTCCGTCTTGTGTCGGGAAAAATAGGAACTTCTGCTTTTGTTCCGTCTAATTCCAAGAATGTTTCTTTACTAGCTTTTCTGAAACCAAAAACAGCAGAAAATAGGCAACTGGCACTGTGGCATCTTGTTAATAGGTTAGTTCCAGAAAATGTATAAAAATTCCTGAAAGTGTAGACAAAACATAAGATAGTTGATACAAAACAAGCATGGAGCATCAAAAATTATAGATACGTTTACGACGCATCAGTTAGGACTGAGGCCAGTACACGACAAGACTTAGAATTCGGCGGCTCTCGCCTACATAGGTATGGTGGACTGAAGCGGCAGCGCAGCATGTACTAAAAAACCTATAGAGACTCAATTCAACTGGCGGCTATTAGAGAGCGATAAGAAATACCTATTCGGAACCAACCTGATACTAACACCAATCATTCCCATCCTGATATTTCCCCCTCGAGACCAAAATAGGAAGTCGTACCAAGGAAACTCACACAGTTGGCAATTTTATTCATTCCATTATATTTGTAGCACTTACTAGTTAGATATAGATAGCATGAGTCATCCTGATATAATAAGCAGTGGGCACTTTTAGTTAACCATTTTGTTGTAGTTGCAATACTTACTAGTCAGATGCATATAGCATGAGGCATCCTAATTCCAGCAGTTGTTGGTACTTTTATTTAGCCATTTCATTATAGTGACGTTGATTACTAGTCATTCCAAAGTCAAATTTATAGCACTACTTTAGTTATATTTGTCTATGATCGAGATACTATGCTCCAAGTCATCCATAACCGCGGGCATGGCTTTCATAAAGATTTACCCTATAGGGAGGCACAAATAGCAACACACGCACGATCAACCTCGAAAACCCAAATGAAAACCCAACGAGGCATCACAACAAAGCTATCAAAAGATTTATATAATATTCTAGGGGTCCACCACACTAAGCTACCCACGACGAAGTTGGTCGGCTTCGAGACAGACCTAGAGGTTTGTGATGACGGCTTTAAATGACTGGTAACCCAAAAGTGTGACTGGGCTTGGCGATACCGCAAAAATGTTGCACGGGGTTCCAAAATAGTACAGTAGTAAATAAAGCAGTAGCATGGCATAAGTACAGGATAGTAATAAATCCCCAAACTACTTTGTCGCCCCAATAAATAAGATATGATTCAAGCTCTAGCTAAGGGGATTCATGGTCCCACATGCGGATAGTGCGATAGTCAAGAAACAGGTATCAAGTACTTGAGGTCCTACGGGACACCAGTGATCGGTTAACAACCAAATAACATCTATTGCCCACCGGTGCCTCTGCATTAGTTATAACTATTCCTAGCATTTTAATATCAGTTGTAATTTAAGTCATCATCTCCAACATAAATTATATGGCAACCTTTCTACAACTGTGGTACTTGACGACACGTAGCAGCACCTGATCAAGCGACTATGACACGCAAGGCCGACTATCTACCAAACAACAGGTAATAGGTCTCCAAGACAATATAGTGGCTGCAAGGGATATCACAGGTACGAAAACTAGAGCATCACAACACACAGATAGCAATAGATCAATAGGAGAAAATAAATACTATAAAGTAATATAGGTAAAAAGGGGGAGAATGCTCGCCTGTAAACATTGCCAAAATTTCACTGGAGATCGGGTCGACACTCGCATCAACTCATTGGCCTAATCCATGAAGAAGCAAAGCACTAGAAAAACACTGGATGCACTATTTAATACTTTGGCAAAAGATCGGGCATGATGCATGTATGATGTATGACATGGCAAAGGTGCGATGCAATTAGGCAATATTTAGTGGAACCGAGGTCCCGATAATTAATTAGATCATTCAACTTATTTAGATACCCCACAATTTAAATGTTCAATTAACAGGGCGAAATATGTCATCGGTTCGGTACACAAATTTAAATGGGGCCAGCCCGCATATGGTATTCATATTTAATTATTAGTTTAATCATCTAAATAGACCCAAACATCCCCAATATGCATGTGAGTATGAATGATTCATATGCAACAAGTATATATCATTTATAAAAATAAGGATCTCGGCAAAGGGGTCACACATGGGGACTCGACGATCTTGGGGTTCGCCGAGGGTTCGGTTCGGTCTTCAGGAAGGTCTTCGGAGCTCTGGCCATCAGATCTGTGAAGGGGACTCTCAGGATCTCAGCGCCCATGAGGTAGATCATGACATTCGTGGGGAGGATTCTTTGGTGCCATGTAGATGACCTCTAGACTTCATGCTTATTGATGATGGAAAACCATATCAGTACATGCGGTTCATTGGTTTCACCATCTACCATCGGTCTTGGCATTGATCCATTGTTAGGGAGGCCTTGTCGAAGATCTTGTCGACGAGATCTGTGACGCTGCGGATCTAGGGTGGCTCTAGGGCAGTATTATCAGAGATCATCTCATCTGCAGGTGCCTCAAGCGAACACAAAAAAACAAAACGCAACCCCTACAGGAGGCGGTGCTAGCTGGGGAGCTACAGGCAGCCTTGGGGACTAACGCGGGCCGGCACGGAGACAAGGCACAGTGAGGAGGTCGCGTGGGGAGGAAGAGCTGGTCCTGCCCGAGCTGCTAGCTTGTCATGGAAACGGGATGGTGGTGGTCGACCGAAGGCGGCCGGAGGAGAGTTTGATGACAGAGTCCAACGAGGAGGTGGATCTCAAGGGTGGGGAGAGGTGTCGGCGGCGAGAGGGGGGTCACGGCGGAGCTTATCAGCATCAAGGGTCATGGAGGCGGTGGTCCGCGTGCGACAGTGAGGAGGAATTGTAGGAAGGCGGTGAGGCCAGGGGGGCAACTGGTGGAGGTGGCACCAGAGTAGCTTGACAGCGCGCAGGGTGGTGTGGGGGAGGGTGATGTGTGGCTCAGATATGTAGAGCTCGTTGGGAACCCCAAGAGGAAGGTATGATGAGCACAGCAGCAAGTTTTACCTCAGTTATGAAACCAAGGTTATCGAACCAGTAGGAGTAAGGAAACAACTCCAAGGTGTTTCTAACAACTTGGAACCTGCACAACACAAACTCGAAACTTTGCCCCAACTTACAGTGAGGTTGTCAATCTCGCCGGTTTGCTGAAAACAAAGGATTAAGCGAATAGTGTGGAAGATAGTAGTTGCTTGTAGAAAGTAAACAGTAATAGTATATGGAATATCAATGATAAAGTTTGGACCGGGGTCCACAGTTCACTAGAGATGTTCTCCTTAAGATAGATAGCATATTGGGTGAACAAATTACAGCGGGGCAATTGACAGATTGAGAAAACATAACAATGCATATACTAGACATCTTGACTCCTATGAGATTTGATTGGGTATTACAACAATATACATAGACCATAATCCAACTTCATCTATCACTAATAATCCACCTTCAGTTTATCATCCGAACCCCTTCTAGTATTAAGTTGCAAGCAATAGATAATTGCATTAAGCAATGTGTGTAAAGTAAACAATACAATTGCCCCATGGACAAAGGATTGTTGTTTTCTCCCTAGTAGCAACAGCACATCTACAACCCTAGAGATTTCTGTCACTTCCCCAGATTACTAGAGGCATGAACCTACTATCGAGCATAAATACTCCCTGTTGGAGTTGCAAGCATCTACTTGGCCAAAGCATCTACAAACAACGGAGAGCAAGCAAGATCACAAATAACACAGACATGATAGAATCAATAATCAATCTGACATAGTATCTCAATATCCATCGGATCCCTACAAACACAACATGTATGATTACAAATAGATGATCTTGATCATGAACGGAGCTCACAAGATCTAAACATGATAGCACAAAGGAGGAGAAACAACCATCTAGCTACTGTATGGACCCATATTCCAAGGGTGAACTACTCACGCATCACTCTAGAGGCTGGCATGGTGACGAAGAAGGCCTCCGGGATGATCTCTCCCCTCCGTCAGGGTGTCGGGAAGAGCTTCGGATCCCCCCCCCCCATCTGGGGACGATGGTGGCGGTGGCTATAGACTGTTTCGTGGAGATTTGATCGGTTCCTTAGGGTTTCTGCATCGAGGTGCTTTTATAAGCGAAAGGGCAAGGTCGGTGGGTGCCCTAGGGGCCCACACCTAGGGCTGCCCCCCCTAGGCCGAGCCACACTAGGGTGTGGCCGCCTAGAGGCCCCTCTTTGGCTGCCCTTCACACTCCGTGTTATTTCTGGTAAAATATTGAATTTGGCTTTTGTCCCGTCCAATTCCGAGAATATTTCCTTACTAGCTTTTCTGAAACCAAAAACAGCAGAAAACAGGCAACTGGAACTGTGGCATCTTGTCAATATGTTAGTTTCGGAAAATGTATAAAAATACCTCAAAGTGTAGAGAAAACATAAGAAAGTCGATACAAAACAAGCATGGGGCATCAAAAATTATAGATACGTTTACGACGTATCAAGCATCCCCAAGCTTAACTCCTGCTCGTCCCCGAGTAGGTAAGTGATAAAAAGAATAATTTTTGAGGTGACATGCACCATCACAACCTTGATCAAATATTTTTAAAGCATTGATAGCTGGGTATAAAGTACCCTAATCATGAGAATGAAAGATGTAGTTATAATAATAAGACAAAGCAACTATGTTATAACATGAAAATATACAAACGATGATCATCAATAAAAATGCATTGAAAGATGTTTGTTTGTTTCACATATAGAAAACATAGCAAGAGTGGTATTCAGCTTGTCCCTCATGGAATAGCAAAATATAAATGCATAGGACACCTTCGAAGTTCATAAGGGTGATTAGATACAAATAATTTAAGAACAAGCAATACCAACATTATAAATCAATCAATAAGTTTTGGGACAATGCACATAAAACTAAGAATGACAACTATGCTCTCTTAATTTATACCTAATAATAAAGAACGCAAGGTTTCTGTCCATGGTCCGTCATATAGATTTGCCCCTAGAGTTTATGGGAATTACCCACCTTTGCCACCGGCAAGTACCTCTTGGTAAAAAATAACAAGACAGCGCCTAGAAAATAGAATAGAGCGAGATGGACGCGACCTCCTCTTCTCAATCCTGAACCAGGTCCCCGTCGAGAATCTCGCTCGGTCAATCGATGGAAGGCCGGCGCTCCATGATTGAGTGAGCGATCAAGGGAGGTGTTCCAGTCGGCAGGGGACCTCGAGCATCCCTGCTTCTCTCTTATCCATGTACAGACGCCAAGACTGATCCCCGCTTCTCTCCTCCATGGACAGGCTCCCGCGAGGGAGCGAGGAGGCCAGCTCCCGGCTTGCCTTGCTCGCCACCTCCGGCCTCCCTGATACCCGAACGCCGCCGAGTGTAGGGCCTGTTGTGCTGCAATCGCATTTGACAGATCCCTTCACTGCCAACGCCCTGGTTTTTTTCCTCTGGCTTAGCAAGAGAGCTTGAGGGTTTAGGATTTATGTTCGTACTGTGCTCTACCATGTTTGATTCCTAGAACGCGGTGGTTGAATCTTCCAATTATTTTTGTGGGGATTTTGGAGATTTTGCTTCTCCATCTATGTTGGGGAACGGGGGATTCTAGCTACATGTGAAGACGGCACCCGATTACCCTAGTGTGGCCCTGAAATTTGTGGACGGATATTCAGTTCTTTTGCTGTACAAATCAGCTACCTTGATGCAGTCTAAAGGGTTCATGCTCTGACTGAATCTTGAGAGGGCTTTTGTTCGGTTGTCAACAACATTTGCACGGTGCTTGGTGACTCCGCCTTCAGCTAATTAAGTTGCTTTGTTTGTCATTTTGTCTAACACATTTAGCTCGGTGCTTTGTGACTGAATTTGATTTTAGAATTCATCAGGAAATTTCGAAAAATATTACTAGGAGTAACCAGTTTTTATTCTGAACTATTTACATGCACATCATACGTGCCATGGGGAAATAAACACAAAATATTTAATAAAAAATAAAATTATGAACGCATAGGGATGTGGACTGATGTGATATATCGATTTGGCATAATTGTTTATAAAATCTGTGAATTATGTAGTGTGAGGTTTAGAGAGTCCGTCATATTGGTACTGGTACATACCAAGACATATTTCTTCTAGAGAACTATAAAAGTAGGAGAAAATGTGGAAAGACCAAACTAAGGTTAGGGTTGCGATGATCACTAGATTTTGGGATAAAATTTATTTTACACCCAAAAAAATTGACAATAGTTTTAGGACGGTGAGTGAAATGTTTAGATGTCATATGAAAATATTCAATTTCAACGGTTCTGACCGTGAGCAGAATGTTTAGACATCATCTAAAAATATTCAATTTCAACGGTTTTTTTAACAACCCGTTGCAACACACGGGCAAATTTACTAGTTGGTGCCTAAATATAGAAGGTGGAGACTCAACATAAAAGTAAAAAAGAAAGGCCCTTCATAGAGGGAAGCAGGGATTTCAAGTTTCATAAATATCTTCCAAAAATTATGGTACTTACTAGCTTTCAGCTCTAATTGCCCCTATCATAAGCATCTTGAAGTGATTAAGGTTAAAGTGAAACAAATATGAAGTATATGCTTGACAGATCATAAGTTGGCAATCTCATGTCGCTTGAGTACGAGGGTTATTCATCATGCTACTCAACTTTAGTCACAAGCAAGTTCTTGTCATTGTAAGTATATGTGTATCATAGAGAACCTACAACGGGGTACCCCTTGCCCCATGACACAGGAGCTATCCCATATCAAAATGACAAGGCAATAGACAATGAGCATCTCAGTGATCTTTTTATTTGCTATTTGCATAGGTTTTTATTGAGGATGCTTTACAGATTGTTCACTATGGTTGTGCTGCAAGTCTCCACCATGTTTAGGCATGGCTTAGGCTAGCCGCCCAGCCGTTTCTCTAACACATATATAATACTCTATGGACTTACAAGCTCCCTTTTTATTTCACACCGCCGACATCCGTAAACAAAAGATCATGATATCAACTAGGTAATATGTACAGGTGTTGAAAGCGTTCCCCATGACAGCATGGTTCTGCTAATTCCCAACTTATGAGTACAAGCATATAGAAAACATAGATGACACAATTGTTTAAGTTTATTAGGTGCGAGAAGTAAAGTGTGCCATCAAGTTTGTGAGAGATTTAATCACTAATTTTCACATAACAAGTTTAATTTGGAAGATAGATAAAAACATGAATATACTTGGAATGGTGTAACACACCATGCATAGGAATTTATAGTGGAATATTTGGAATAACTTGGTTTCTTGGGAGTTGCATGCATGAGTAGAGCTTACTCAGTACAAGTGGAGGCTAGCAAAAGACTGGGAGCGACCAACTAAGAGAGCAATAATGGCTATAATCATGCAGAGCGACAAAAAATTACCAATTAAAGCATAAAGTGGTATCACAAGTCAAAAACTAAATGATCATAGAGGCTAGGATGACTGGTTCATAGTCATAACATGGTGTAAGCATGTGCCAATTCAACCCAAACAAAGCATCAAAGGAGAATACCACAATATTATGCTTTTGTATGCTAAAACAACACATGATTATTTCAAGGCACATTAAGCAATCTCAATTGTTTGGAAAAATTCATGCTAAAGCAATAACCTCTAGGCATAAGGTCAAAGCAATTTCTAGCGTGACATGATATAGTCTAAGCCACAGTCAAAACAAGCTCCCTTTTGTACCAGTTAAGCATGAAACTTTCTACTCTTTTCCAACACCAATCAAATTATTTGAAACAAAAGTGCCAAAGCGGGGGTCCAAATAATTTATTCAGCAAACCAAACAAAAGAAAACCAAAAATGAAAACTAAGACGCTCCAAGAACAACACAAAAGTGCATGAAGCAATAAAAATAAAGTGTCTAGAAAGAGACATGATATTTTTATTGATGAAGAAGGAGATAGCTTGAGCTTTTTTCCATTCTTCATCTCATTATATCATTCTTCCCCTACACTTAAAAATTTCCTTCATACAAAACTTCACACAATCTTCATTAGCAACATTAGTGTATTCAAGATAATAAGCCTTTGGGTTTAGTTTCAACACAACTAAAACTTAATTAGAACACAAGCTACTGTAGAAATTTCTTATAAAATCTCAAGTGATCAAAAGGAGAACTGAAAAAGAAACTGATTAAGAGGCAAATGCAAATAATGGCAGAAATCTGACAAAATAGACCAGCAGGTAAAAACCGATTTATTAGAAGACCTTCTGTTGCTCAAATCGAAAAGCGTTGAACTAACAAAAGTTAGATAATAACCTAGGCATAAGCTCAGAAAATTACAGCTCAATCCGACGTACTGGGATTTTTCATGAATTTTATAGTGAAGCACAAAAATCTGTTTCGGGACAGCAACTTCCCCAAATCTTACTTCTCTCTCATTAGAGGTTATTCTTGGCACAAATACCACACAAAAAGGATAAGGAGAGGTTATTACTGAAGTAATAACTTCCAAGACTCAACAAAAGAAAAACCTACTAAAATTTGGGTTATCTCCCAATTAGTACTGTTCTTTAACGCCTTTAAGTTAGGCACAGGAAGCAAGAATCAAGTATTTTCAAATGAAGAAGCATTAACATAAAATTTTGCTTTAATAGGAGGAGCAAAAGGTATCTTCTCTCTCCTTTTAGGGAAGTGTTCTATACCTTTCTTGAGTGGGAATTGATATTTAATGGTGCCTTCCTTCATATCAATAATGGCACCAACAGTTCTAAGAAAAGGTCTTCCCAAAGTAATAGGACAAGAAGCATTGCATTCAACATCCAAAACATAGAAATCAATAGGGACAAAGGCATTGTTAACCCTAATAAGAACATCATTAATACTCCCCATAAGTTTCTACCAATCTTCCAAAGGTGCCAAATCAAGAATTTCATAAATCTTTCTAGGCATAATAGAGACACTAGAAGCAAGGTCACATAAATATTTGAGATCAAAATCGTTCACTTTCATATTAATGATGGGTTCCCAATCAACTTCTAATTTCCTAGGAACAGAAGTTTTATGTTTCAATTTCTCTTCTTTAATTTTAATGAGAGCATCTGTAATGTGTTTTGTAAAAGCCATATTCATAGCACTAGCATTAGGACTTCTAGAAAGCTTTTGTAGGAATATAATTACTTCAAAAATATTGCAACCATCAAGATCAAAATCAAACTTAGCATCCAAAATAGTATAACTATTGTTTCCCATATTTCGAAAAATTTCAGATATTCTTATTTGGTTTAGGCATTGTTGCAAAAGGAGTGGGGACTTCTTCTGGTTTGCTAGCATCAACATTGGTGGTGGTAATAGTGCAAATACTATTATTTCTAGCAATTTCATCTTCTCTTTCCCACTTAGCATGCAATTTAGCTAACAGTCTAACATTTTCATCAATTCTAACTTGTATGGCATGAGTAGCAGCAAAGGTATTTTCCATGGTTTGAGCTTTAGCAGCCATTTTATTAATCAAAGAGGATTGTGCTTCAGACAAAGATGATTTTTTTTCAACATTCAAAAGCTTTTCCTCCACAGTTTTGTTGAAAGTAGTTTGTTTACTAATAAAATCCTTAAGCATGACTTCAAGTTCAGAGGGTGCACTTCTGTTGGTGTTGTAGGAATTTCCATAAGCATTACCATTATTGGGAGGATAGGGCCTATAATTATTATAACCAAAATTATTCCTATAGGCATTGTTTGCTAAAATTGTTATTTATAATGAAGTTCACATCAACTTACTCTTGTTGAGCAACCAAAGAGGCTAAAGTAACATTATTTGGATCAATATGAGCTTTTCCATTAACAAGCATAGACATAATAACATCAATTTTGTCACTCAAGGAGGAGATTTCTTCAACTAAATTTACCTTCTTACCTTGTGGAGCTCTCTCCGTGTGCCATTCGGAATAGTTAACCATCATATTATCAAGTATCTTAGTTGTAGCACCCAAAGTAATGGTCATAAAGGCACCTCCAGCAGCAGAATCCAACAGATTTCTTGAACAAAAATTTAGTCCTGCATAAAAAGTTTGGATAATCATCCAAGCAGTCAGTCCATGAGTGGGAAAATTCTTTACCAAAGATTTTATTCTTTCCCAATATTGAGCAACATGTTCATTATCAAGTTGTTTAAATTTCATTATTTCACTTCTCATAGATATAATCTTAGCAGGAGGATAGTATTTTCCAATAAAAGCATCTTTGCTTTTAATTCAAGAATCAATACTATTTCTATGCAAGGATAGCAACCATTCTTTAGCTTTTCCTCACAAAGAGAAAGGAAACAATTTAAGCTTAATAATATCTCCATGTACATCCTTATATTTTTGCATCTCACAAAGTTCAACAAAATTATTAAGGTGAGCAGCAGCAGCATCAGAACTAGCACCAGAAAATTGCTCTTTCATAACAAGATTCAGCAAAGGAGGTTTAATTTCATAAAAAGTAGCATCAGGAGCAGGTGGAGCAATAGGTGTGCAAAGGAAATCATTGTTGTTTGTGCTAGTGAAGTCACATAACTTGGTGTTTTCAGGAGTATTCATTTTTGCAAGGGTGAAGCAAACCAACAGAGTAGCAACTAAAGTAGGAACTAATTTTTTTTGTGTTTTTTATAAGAAAAGGCAAGCCAAGCAAAACTATTTTTTTTGTATTTTTGAAAAAAAAAACAAGCAAAAGAAACTAAGAAAAATAAAAACAAAGTAAAGAGATTGGTTATGAGAGACTCCCCTTGCGAGAATCTTATTTCTCCTTGAAAGGTGACTGACAAGGAAGAAGAGATTGAAGTTGTCCTTATCTTCCCAACAACGGCGCCCGAAAAGTCTTGATGTGTGGCTCAGATATGTAGAGCTCGTTGGGAACCCCAAGAGGAAGGTATGATGAGTACAGCAGCAAGTTTTCTCTCAGTTATGAAACCAAGTTTCGTAAAATGTATAAAATACCTCAAAGTGTAAAAAAACATAAGAAAGTCGATACAAAACAAGCATGGAGCATCAAAAACTATAGATACATTTATGACGTACCATACGGCGAGGCAGAGAGGCGAGGAGGGGAGCTTGGCCACGAGGAGGAGAGGGAGGCGTAGGTGGCGACGATTGTTGGTGGTGGGGAAGGTGACGGGGCAAGTGGCAACGGGGGGTGGAGAGGAACTCGACGGGGAACGGGCACGCGAGGCGGTGGGGATTGCGGCGGAAGCCTTGCTGTGACTCGTAGGAATAAGTAGGCAGGGGCGTCTCGGGATTAGGGTCACGGGGGTGGGTGATGAGCGACGAGGTGGGACAGGGTGGTGGGACCGCGCGACTGCATGGGTTGGTGGGCGGATTGGGAGGTCACGTGGGGTGTACGCGGGCAGCAGGTAGTGTTCATGTGGGTGCGTGGTTGTGTTTGGGTCATGTGTTGTGTGCCTTGCAGGGTCACGCACGCTGGGTTAGGTGGGGCTGCGTACGTGTGTGTGAGTGCTTGCGGTCCGACGCGCTGGGTTGCAGGCGTTGCGTGCGTGTGGCGGCGTGCGTGCTCTGTGTGGATGACAGCAGCTAGGTGTGTGGGCTGCGTATGTGTGTGTGAGTGCTTGCTCTGTGCTCTAGAATTAGGGTTTGGGGTGTTTGGGGTTGTAGGCTGCGACTAGCTGGGCCGTTGGTCCTGGCCGGCGGTGGCCTCCTCGGGGATTTATACAAAAATTATTATTATTTATTTGTTTTATTCACTTAAGGTAAAACATTTCTAAATATAGTTTTAGACACATAAAATACCCGGTAGGCCCGGCCTTTATAATTTGAAATGGAGAAGGGGATATGTAGAAAAAAATAGGCTTTTATAAAATAGTTTTAGAAAATAGATGCATGGTGACATGACGATGCTCAAATGCAAGGTGGCATGATGACATAAGCATGCAGTCATGATGATGCACAAACTTGAGCGATTTTCTGGTAGTGGTTTTACCCAGGGTGCTACATCGGGGTATCCACAAAGGCAGGAAACGATTGGCCCAGGACAATGTCGACTGGTCCTGCTTTGACGGCGACTAGAATAAAGGCTTCACTGAAGACCGACGACTGGATGTAAAGGCCCAAGACGGTATCTAGGCCTAGTCAGATTAGGTCAAAACCTCTAAAACCCTAACTGGTTTGGAGGTAATCTTGTAAACCCTAGCGAGGTAGCCCTATATAAACCTCCCTAGGGTCCCCATTATACTCACGAGCTATTAGCTACCCCATCCTTGCGACTCGCTGCCCATATGCCGAGTTCGTCCACCTTGTAATCTCCCTCGCCATTAATACAATCAAGTAGGAATTAGGTCTTTATCCTGCGGGGAGTCGAACCTGGGTAAAACCCGTGTCTTTCCCTTAATCTTGATCCATGGATGGCGACTCGCTCTTGCTATTCTTCGACTCAATCGCTACCCCTGGTAGCGACTGTCGTGGCCATTCCAATGATAGTGGCGCCCATCATGGGGCTTGGTGAGTCAAGCCTTACATCTGTGGCGAGACCCGACATGCCCGTTCGCTGACACTTCCCTACCGGTCGCATGATTGCTACCGGTGGATTATCCCAGATCCTGCCAAGAAGCTACGTGTCGGCCTCGCGTCCGGTCACCCACGCTGCAATGGTGCCAATCAGCTCCACTAACCTCTTCGTCAGCTTCACCGACGCCATCGACCCGGCGGATCCCGCAGGATTCGCCGTCAGCAGCGGATCGCCTCCATGTGATCTACTCTCGGAGGAGCAGATCCAATCGATCACCCTCCTCACCTCCAAGTATGACTCGGCCAAGGATGGCTCAGTCGAAAGTTACTCCACTCTCTATGGCGACACAGACTTGGCGACGCCAGCGTCGGCCACGGGACCTACGATCCCTGCACAAGGCCAGCTCCATCACGAAAGTCTCTAACGCTGGGGACTACGAGGACGACTCGATCCTCTATCTCCTCGACTATGACTCGGGGTCGGAATCTCCATATGACATCTACCCGTTGTCCACCATGCCATCTACATGGCGAACGGGGATGAACCACCACCAGATTGTTTCTCCACTCCCCTCCCATTGACAGTGACCACCGACGAGATCGAGCGGCACCGCGTGGCCCTGGACATTGCCAGGGAAAAATAAAAGGCCGATCACGAAAAATTTCGCCTCTGGCAAGAAACCGCTCAACAACTCTCGGCGTACCATCAACACCGGATGATGCGGCGACTCAACCTCTCCACGCAGGGTCGAGCCCTAAACTTCAATGAATAGAACGACCCCGCGTGTGTGGCCGGCCATGAAGTCTGCAACAACACGCCACTTGGAGGCATTCGCCCACCAGCTGGGTCAACCGCGCACGGAGAGCCTCCACCACCCAAACACACACCTCCTCTGGAGAAACCGCGGGTAATAAGCGCACATCAGGAGTACAATGCCAACAGCTTCCCCCTCTAGTCGACTCCGATGGACAATGTCATCGCAAGCCAGGCTACGGTTGCCAACCTGAACATCGCGGGCGATGGCGCGATTCAGATCAAGTATGCCTAGGCCCTACTCGCCAAAGTTGTCGAGCAGCAGACCGCGGGCTGTGACTCATAGGGGCGAGTCTACTGCAGGTCCACCAACAGCAGGGAAGTGTTGGGGATATGCTATATGGGTATCCTCATAGCATGTCACTTATCCGGATAACCCGGGTGGCCCATAGTCGGTAGCATGGCCTATGGCCTGCTAGGCGGCCCAGTTAGATGGATCCAGAAGGGAGGCCCATGCCGGATAAAGGAAGGCTATTGTGGAGTCACCAACGTACCCGGAGCCTTGGAGTGCAAGATACACAAGACTAGTAATAGACGGTGTAGGACTCTGTAACCTGTCCGGCTAGGACTTTTCCCTGTAACCCTAGGACCTGGCGACTATATAAGTCGGGCCTATGGGAGCCTTTAGGGCATCGATTCACACATCCTCGCATAGCGAGCCAATCCATGTAACTCGGCGTATTGCCCTTATAATGATTTATAGCAGGAGTAGGATTCCGCCACCGTCGTGGGATCTGAACCTCGGTAAGTTGTGTTACCTCGTACCCATCAACCGTACTCCTTACCCCACGTCTCTAAACACGCACTGTGAGGACCCCTCCATGGCGTACTCGTCGGCAATACCACGACAGTTGGTGCCCACCATGGGGCAAGAGGTGCTTCAGGCTCTTCAGCGGGCGAGGACCAAGATCTTCATAGGAATCGGCGAAACCGTAGCCATCGGTCGCGTTCTCTTCTCCGGCAACGTTCTGATCGTCTCTCCTGACGAGTTCTGGATGCCGGCGAAGACGAACCCTACGCGGTGTTCGATCGTTCCTATCGGAGACATCCACCTCTTCATTGGCGAAACCGACTCGGGCACTAGTTCCCTGGGAGTCGGAGGAGCATCAATACCCGCACGGACCGCCTACGGGCTGGATACGTTCACGGAAGGATCGATGTCGGATCTCTCTTTGGAGTTTGCCAGCAAAGATCGGAAAGCATCAAGACCCGCACGGACCACCTACGGGCTGGATACGTTCGCGGAAGGATCAATGTCGGATCTCTCTTCGGAGTTTGCCAACAAAGATCAGAAAGCACCAAGGCCCGCACGGACCGCCTACGGGCAGGATACATTCACGGAAGGATCAATGTCGGATCTCTCCTTGGAGTTTGCCGGGAAAGATCGGAAAAATTCAAGGCCCACCCAAACCGCCCTTGTGCAGGATATAAAGGTGGAAGATCACTGCAAATCCACCGGCTTTGTCCGTGCGTCTGGACAGCAGAGATCCAAGTTCGTCGGCGTGGTTACCATCTTCGATCTGGCGCGCTGCATTCAGAGAGAGGGCGAAAACCCCCGCGATTACCTAGCCAGGTGGCTCCGTATACGAGCTGATCTGGCCCACTACCCCGATGATAACGCTTTGTATCACTTCGTGGAAGGACTGGACCGTGGCACGCTTCTCCGACATTCTTTAAGACGGCAGCAGGCAACAGGACGCCTTACCCTCGAAGAGATGGTGAGCACCGTCAACAGCTACGCGGCAGCTGACGCAGTAGCCCAGATGGAGCTTGCGCTCAGAGACGGAGAACCTCCGATTCAGCAGCCACCACCACCGCCTCCCGCCGCCATCATCGCAGCAGCACCACCACCTCCAGTCATCGTCGAGGCCGTTGCACCTCCACCTCCTGTCATCGAGGAAGTCCTGGCACCCTCTGACTCTGTCATTGACGAGTTTTATGCTGATTTCAGTGCCGATTCAGAGGAGATAGACTTCAGTCCAGAAGAGCTAGACTCCGCTATGCAGGAGATGGAGGAGGAGTACTCGCGCGACGAGTAAGCTAACAATGTCGTCACGTCTCGAGGGGTATTCGTCACCATTGGGATGGCGATGGATGAAGATCAACCCGGACGAGCTCCGCCTATGGCACTGGAAAAGGGGAAGGGGCCACTTATTGCTGCTGACGATGATCGCGCAAAAGTCATGCCTCCTCCGCCTAACCCAGTGCAGCAGCCGCAGGAACTCGGCACCAGCCCGAGCAACAACAACACCGCAAACTTGCCGCCTCCAGCATCTACGTCTGCAGCAGCCCAAGTTACTCCAGCTAATAGAGTGATGTACGGCAATCTCCTTGTCGAGCCACTAACCGTTGCTCATATCCGGAACGTGACCCAGCTTGACGAGAAGCGCTAGCAGCTGCTGGAGGAAGCGCAGGCCATCGTGGAGCAAGGCGCTAAACTAGATCGAGATCTGGTCAACACGCAGAAGTCCATAGAGAAAGCTAGAGCAATGGAGGCTGAGTACAAGACTTTACTGCAGCAGCAGAAGGCTGAGAAAGCTCCGGCTCGCGTCATCAACGATCCTGGTGTGCGGCGCAACCTAGGATGGGCTCCCTCGAAGCCGGCACAGGCCAAGCCATACATTGACAGTGAAGGCAAGCAGGTGATTCCCACCCCACTCCTTAACCTCGTCGTCGCCAAGACCCTTCTGGAGCAGGATAGATCGCCTGAGGCAGTGGAACATGTCTATGACCTAGTGGCCAAGGCGGTGAAGCAGTAGGAAAAGGCCACCTCTTAGAGGCTCGAGTCTGACCCAGTGCTTTGCCAGTCTAGCCAGTACAAGCCGCCAAGGGACAGATCTCCTCTTTATGTTGGGTCCCAGACGGGTTCATCAGAGCGAAGACGGAGGGATGCGCACAGCAGGAAGGATGCTATCCCCATATCCTCCGACCATGGAGAAAAGGCCTGACCTCGTCGCCCATCGCGATCGCCTCGATCCCCCCGACATCGCGAAGATTACAGGGCTCACCATCGTACAGATATGCCCCCACCAAAGCAGTGTGGCATCGTCATCCGCGACAACGCGGAGCAGACCCGTCATGACGAAGAGCGCAACCACAGGCACGGGAGCAGGTCACACCACGACCCTCCACGTCCGACAAGCAACCGTGACAGGTGTGAGGCATCGCAGGAGGGTAACAGCAAGAAGGATAACCCACCGCCACCTCTGCCTCCGTCACCACCAAGCAGTCACCATGGAGGAGGAGGCCCGCGTTGTTCATGCAGCCCATCCCCTGTTGACAAAAAGAAGAAGAACCCGGAGCCGTACGATGCACGTTCGCGGATCGATAAGATCCACAAGGCCCTGGAAGGACCATACCTGGGACCATGTTGCTTTGGACCTGCAATACGGTCCGCAACTTACCCCAAAGGTTTCCGGATTGATAAGACCATCAAGCCCTATGACGGCACCGCCAAGCCAGCCACATGGTTGTAGGACTACGGCAACGCGGTGGAGATTGCTGGAGGCAACCCCAATGTCGCCGTCAAGTACCTCCCATTAATGTTGGCGGGCACGGCCCGTCAATGGATCGACGACTTGCCGGAGAAATCTATTTATAACTGGATGGACATGCAAGAAGCATTCACCAAGAACTTTGAGGGTACATATAAGTGTCCCTGCACTGTGGGCGATCTACAGCGGTGCGTGCAAGAGAAAGACGAGACATCTCGCGCCTACCTCTCCTGCTGGCTGGATATGAAGAATTCTTGCGCAGGAGTGCACGCTCAGACCGCCATGGCCGCCTTCATCGATGGGTTGGAAAAGGGCACGCTACTCCGACATAAGCTAAAGCGCTTGCAGGACAACCACCAGCTTGACTTGAACCATATGATTCAGTTGGCTAATGAGTTCGCAGCTGCCGATGACGATGCTCGTGGATCCTTGCCGGCAACAGCCGTTCCAACTCAAGCTCGGAGGAACAGCAGTACAAAGCGGAAAACCGCTCCAGAAGAAAAGCAATCTACCGACATGGTCGCCATGACTTTTGCAGGACAAGGAGAAGGCGGTCAACGTGGCCGGGGAAGGGGAGCTGGTCATGGGCAGCAACAAGGAAGTGAAACCACCTCGGCGCCGCTCCGCGTTCCCCAAACCTACAAGGAGTACCGTGATATGCCGTGCCTCGTACACCTCGACGCCAACGGCAAGGCCACCCATACCAATCAACACTGCAAGTTCGTCAACGACCTCAAGGAAGACCCGGAGTCCGGCTACAAGCGAAGTCGGAAGAACAGACCGCGAGGCAAGGGAAAGGGGAAGAAGAAGGAGGAGGGGTCCAAGGATTCAAGTGACATGGACGAAGATATTGACCCCAAGCACGCCACCAAGAGAGACAACAAGGGCAAGAACCCCTTCGCAAAAAAGGCTCCAGTCTACCACACTTTCCTTGGCACCCCCACCGTCCGACAACAGAAGACCTCTCTGAGGATCCTGATGGCCACTCTCCCCCCGTCCCCCAGTACCTGCGTTGGTCGGAGGTTCCAATAACTTGGGACAGGACGGACCACCCAGACCTTATACCCACGGAGAACCAATATGCCATGGTCATCAACCCCTTGATTGACGGCGTAGAGTTCACCAAGTGTATGGTGGATAGTGGAAGCAGCATCAACATCATGTACCTGCATACATTGCAGAAGATGAACTTGACGGAGGCAAACCTAAGGCGGACCAACACATCAAGGCCGCCATCGAGACCAAGACGGTGGAACTTGTGGTAGGCGATGCCTCCAAGGTCACCGCCATTGGGACGAACCTGGATCCCAAATAGGAAAGCGTGCTCGTCGAGTTCCTCCGTGAGAATAGGGATATCTTTGCCTGGCAACCTGCCGACATGAAATGTGTACCTAGGGAACTTGCCGAGCACAGCTTAAACATTCATCCAAAATGT
Organism: Avena sativa; assembly: GCA_916181665.1. Taxonomy (NCBI): domain Eukaryota; kingdom Viridiplantae; phylum Streptophyta; class Magnoliopsida; order Poales; family Poaceae; genus Avena; species Avena sativa. Next base: position 113,425,976 of record OV702298.1, read on the forward strand.
AAACCAGTGAAACAACCTCTACGACGCTTTGGAGATGAGAAGAGACGCGCCATTGGCAAAGAGATAGCTAGGTTACTTAAGGCTAGATTTATCTGAGAAGTCCTTCACACCCAATGGGTGGCCAATCCTGTACTTGTCCCCAAAAAGGGAACCAATGAATTAAGAATGTGCGTTGATTACACGGGCTTGAACAAAGCATGTTCCAAAGATCCGTTTGATTTGCCTCGCATTGACCAAGTCATTGACTCGACGGCTAGCTCGGAACTTTTGTGTTTTCTCGATGCATACTCAGGATACCACCAGATCAAGATGAGGAAGTCGGACCAATTGTCCACTTCGTTCACTACCCCATACGGCATGTTTTTCTATGTCACGATGCCCTTTGGGCTGAAAAATGCAGGTGCTACGTACCAGCGGACAATGCAACGTTGCCTCCACAACCAAATTGGTCAGAACGTTCACGCTTATGTGGACGATATTGCGGTGATGTCTAAAAATTCAAATGACTTAATCTCCTACTTAAAAGAAACCTTTGATAATCTCCGGAAATACAACATGATGCTTAACCCTAAGAAGTGCGTCTTCGGGGTTCCCAACGTGGAATAGAGGTCAACCCGGAGAAAATCAAGGCCATCTTAAACATAAACCGTCCGACATGCCTAAAGGACATTCAATGACTAACAGGTTGTGTTGCAGCAGTTAGTCGGTTCGTCAGCCGACTTGGAGAGAAGGCTCTGCCGCTGTACAAGTTGCTGAAGAAGGCGGACAAATTCACATGGACGGACGAAGAAGATGCGGCATTGAAGCAGCTCAAGGAGATTCTTTCCTTAGCGTCCATCCTTGCAGCACCCGAGCCTGGAGAGCCCCTGTTAATTTACATGGCGGCAACCAACCGGGTTATCAGCATCGTCGTCGTGGTAGAGCGGAAGGAACCAGGCTATGAGCACGGAGTTCAACAACCAGTTTACTATGTGAGCGAGGTCTTGACGGAGTCCAACCAGCATTACCCGCACTACCAAAAGATAGCTTATGGAGTATTCCTTGCTTCTCGAAAGCTGGGGCATTACTTTCAGGAGCACCCAATCACAGTGGTGAGCAAGACTCCACTGTCCGACATTATCAATAACAGCAACGCTACAGGAAGGGTCGCGAAGTGGGGCATTGAACTCGCCGCCTTCAAGATCACCTACAAGAGACGCGACGCTATCAAGTCACGAGCCTTGGCGGATTTTGTTGCAGATTGGACGGAGATGCCAGACGCAACTCCGTTGCCAGAACCAAAGTACTGGGTGATGCACTTTGACGGATCAAAGCTGCTCAACGGCTCGGGGGCTGGTGTATTGCTACATTCACCAACAGGAGACAAGCTACACTACGTTCTAAAGATCCACTTAGAGGCTACAAACAACATGGAGGAGTATGAAGCACTCATTCACGGACTGTGTGTAGCCAAGGATATTGGCATCAAGCGCATAGTTTGCGATGGAGATTCCGACTTGGTTGCCCAGCAGGTGGTTGGCACCTGGAATGCACTAAACCCTATGATGGCGGCATATCGAGACGAAGTGGACGAGATAGCCAAGAGCTTCTTGGGATACGAAGTCAAGTATGTACCTAGGGAACAAAACGAGGCGGCTGATTTACTGTCTAAGCTTGGATCAGGGCGCAAGAAAATTCCGCCAGGAGTTTTCCTAGAGCACCTGCGCACACCATCCGTGAAGGGGGCCGGCATCGACAACCCGGATAGAGCTGACTCTTTCGTCAATATGGTGACTAAGGTCCCTCCGGCTTGGACAAAACCGTTCATGGAATACCTCGAACACGGAACTTTGCCCGACGACGAAGTCAAAAGACGGCAAATAGTACGGCGAGCAAATGGTTATACCATAATCAATGGGCAACTCTACAAAAGGAGCACTACTGGTGTATACCTAAAATGTGTTTCCTAGCTAGAAGGTATGGAAATCCTACGCGAAATCCATCTTGGAGATTGCGGGCATCACGCCGCTCCTCGATCGTTGGTCGCGAAAGCCTTCCGGCAAGGATTCTACTGGTTGACCGCAAAGGCGGACGCCGACAAGCTGGTTGAGACATGCATGGGATGCCAGTATTATGCTCGACAACCACATGTTCCTACTGAAGAACTGCGAACAATACCAATAACTTGGCCGTTTGTAGTATGGGGGATGGACATGGTGGGACCGTTACAGACGGCACCTTGTGGGTTTACGCATCTGCTTGTAGCAGTTGACAAATTCACTAAATGGATAGAAGCTAAGACCATTAGAAAGCTTGATGGGGCAACTACCCTCAGGTTCGTCTGAGATCTAGTGGTGAGATTTGGTCTCCCACACAGCATTATCACCAACAACGGCAGCAATTTATCACTCGGAGAAGTGGAGGCATATTGTTGGGAGAAAGGCATCTGACTTGATCTTGCTTCTGTGGCACACCCACAATCCAATGGTCAGGTTAAGCGAGCCAATGGATTAATTCTGCAAGGAATCAACCCACGTCTTGAGGCACCGCTACATAGAGCAGCTGGAGCCTGGGCGGAAGAATTTCCATCTGTGCTGTGGAGTTTACGAACTACACCCAACAGATCCACTGGCTAAACCCCTTACTTCATGGTATATGGAGCAGAAACCATCCTGCCTTCTGACATACTTCACGATGCACCAAGAGTTGCCGCCTACGACGAGGATGACGCTGAAGAATCCAGACGCCTAGATGTGGACCTTCTCGAGGAGGAGCACGTTTTGGCATGCCAAAGATCCGCCATCTACCAGGAGAAGCTACGCAGCTACCATAGTCTTCGCGTTTGGCATCGCTCGTTTAAAGAGGGGGATTTGGTGCTCCGACTTAAGCAGAAGAAGTCGCACAAACTATCCCCGCCATGGGAAGGACCGTTCATCATAAGCAAGGCGCTACTCAATGGGTCTTACTACCTTGTTGACAATCGTGAACTAAAGGATAGACCCAACGAGGATCTTAAGCGTAAGCGACGTGACCCGGATGATTACTACCCGGAGCTTGATCGGTCATGGAACATAGCACAGCTATGTCCTTTTTACACTTAGCATTTTTTATCTAATTGTGTATCTCTTATATGATCAATCAAATAAAGCTCTCTGGTTCACTCATATTTCTGAGTCTTTTACCTCCTTTACTGTTCATTTTTGGATCATGTAAAACCTTTATGCACAAGTCTTGCGTTTGCACTTGTGAAAATTCCGCCTACGGGCGTTAGCTTAAGTTTTCTGGTCTACACGTTCTTTGTTGTTTTTATGTGGATTCTAGAGTAGTGACTTTCGGCACTTATTGTCGGCAATTTTGTGCTCGGGTTATTGACGGTGCCATTGGGCATCATCACCTAAGCGCATGGTTCCGACAACGAGTCTTCCGACTCACGAAAAGTCAAGCATAAGAACCAAAGTAATAGATAAGCCAGCACTTGCTTAAAAATATATACAAATGCTGGATACTAGTCTTAAGCAGCAGGAAATAAACAACCATTGTTTTCCGCCTTAAGTTACATCAACAAGTTTTTTCCGCGTATACACCAAAGGTGAAACAAATATTACAAAGTTGTTTTTCATTCCTTTGGTGCAGGAGACTTGGAAGCAGCATCGTCACCAGCCGGAGAATCACCCTCAACGTCAGCACTGTGGTGGGACTCGGAGGAATCTTGGTTGCCGTTGTCGATGGTGTTCATGGGCACGAAGACGTCGATGTCCACCAACTCGGCAACTCTGGTGTCATAGCCCGCGAGTGACGATAGGATGGCTTCATGATCAATCTCTTTGCTGTCATCGTCGATGTTGGGGATACCAGAGTTCACCGTGTCGATGTCGGCACCTTCGTAGTGTGCCTTCACCATTGACAGCGCCATCCTTGCGCCAGCCCGTGCACATGAAGCTTTCCAGCTTGTGACACGCTCGGGGGTCGGCGCAGAATCTCCAAGTACTTCGCCATGGAGTCCGAGGCCTTGATGTGTATCTAGAGGGGATTGGCAATCTCTTTGGCTTGGGTGATGGCGGTGTTGATGAAGTTGCCGGCAAGAACAATCCATTCCTTGTCTGAAGGAGGCAATCGGGTTAAACCCATAGGAGCTGCAAGTTCCGACAAGGAGCGCATGAGTTCAATAAATTCAAAGTATCCAGACTACAGAAATACAAGGCGGAGGAAACTTACTGAAGATGCTGGCCTTAGCCTACCAGAGGGTGTCCGCCAGGGATTCTTTCTCTTGTTGGAGGAGCTTATACGCCTCGCTATGGCGTTCATTTTTCTCATCAGCAGCTTTCTTTTGATCTTTTAAGATCACAAGCTCCTCCTTCAAGCGAGTGATTTCCGCGGAGGCGGAGTCCTGCAGGGCCTTCATTGAATCCTCATGCATTTTCAGCATGTCTTTCCTCTCCTCCTTAAGGATCTTGTTCTCGCTGTCCAGCTGCTGGATGTGCTTGGACTGCTCGACAATGTCCTTGGCCTTGGCAACATGTTCTGCAAAGTCGGAGAAAACAAAGTACACAGTAAGTACTCGGAGAATTTAGGCACAAAACCAAGACGGAATGCACAAAAAGAAAACAGACTCTTGTTTTTGATGATATGTCCTTCAAGATGGCAGTTTTACCCTTTTCGGCTTCAAGATCTGCGCATCTTCTGGTACTTGTCATTGGCCATACCCCTCCGAGCATTCTCGTTCTGTGGAAAAAAGAACAAAGTTAAACCGTTGTTTAGTCTACTTGGAGCATCTAGTCGGAAAATTTCCACCTAGACGCTCGGTGGCTACAGCGAGAGTTTTTAACTTAGCAATATCCTTAGCTTTTCTTTAAGCATCTAGTTGGAGCTAATTCAGTTCTCGATTAGAAGCTTGGGGGCTATAGTATAAAGTTTTTAACTCAGATATCTGCTTAGCTTTTCTTTAAGCATCTAGTCGGAAGTAATTCAGTTACAACTAGAGGCTTGGGGGCTACAGTATTGAAATTTATAAACACTGCGTATACTACTCTTAAAACATCTAGTCGGAATAATTCATTCCATCTAAATGCTTGGGGGATACAGTGAGAAGTTTGCTAGCTTAGTCACTCTTAGAGCATATAGATTCAAAACCTATGGTTTTCCGTCTACATCCTCGGGGGCTACAGTGGGATACTCATATGAAATGCAAAAGGCAAAGTAAAACTTACGAGTGCAATGATCTTGAGGTTTGTAGCGCTCTCGGCTAGCAGCTTGCCAAAGGAAATGCTATTTCGTCGCAATATTTCTGCTTGTCGGAGGAGCTCCTCAAGACCGCATGTCGGAGATGTCGGTGCTACTCCAGGAACCAGAGTTGTGCTGCTCGGCGTAAGTGCCGGATAGACTATCTTGGGGAACACAAAAGGTTTCTGGGGAGCAAGGGCGCCGCCTTCGGCAGAAGTACCAGCTTCCACCACCGCCTTGCCGCCATCGATGGCATCCTTATCCAGAGCTTCAGCCATTTGTTGAGCGGTGCTCTCCTGCGTTGCCTGCTCGCCGATAACAGCGAGTTCGGTAGAGGTGCCAGAATCCACTTCCATGACGGAAGGGCCTGATGCCTCCTTAGCTTGTGAGCTTGTCGGGGCAGACGAGGGCTTGACGGCAGGAGTAGCAGGGGCGATGGCGGGGGAGGCGTCGTGATGCAGCATGTCTTTGATATTTTGAGAAGCCCCCAAAGTTTTGGAGGTCTTCTTGAGGCTGGTCGTGGCTTTCTTCCTGAAACGTGCGAAATGCATAAGTATAGGAGCAAGACAGATAAATAGACAATGTCAGAAAATTAGAAGCTTACACTAATAGGGGTGCTTTGGAAAAAATCCCGGTGGTTCTTCTCTTTTCGCCTCCAGGGCAGCGGTAGTCTTTTTGGAGGCTCCACCCTCCGTCTTCTTCTTCTTGCCTACATCGGCAGCGTCAGAGGTGGAGCTCTTCCGCTTCCGCGCTAGCGGAGCTTCATCGTCGGACACGACCGTGACTTCCTTCATCTTTGGATCATAGATTTGGGCAGCCATGATGCCCTCCTCTAGATCTCTAAGTTGTTAAGTAAGAAGTCACCGTGTTAGATAAAATGACATTTGCAAGACGGAAGAACTGGAGCATATGTCATGCATGGAAAATAAAAACCTACCTTTGGGCACTTGCCGTCTACGAACATGTCGTAGGTGATGGTGAAGCCGCGCTTCTTATCCTTCTCCTTGACGATATCCTTAAGGCGGAGCTTGACGGAGTCGCTCGAGAAGTTGTCCACGGAAATGCGGAGACTATCCCTTCGGTCGCTGGTATACTCGTGCATGAGCTTCGCGCGGTGCTACAGAGGTTGGATTCACCTGATGAACCAGCACATGGCTAGGTCCAAGCCGGTCAAACCCGTCTCTATAAACCATTCGATCCACCTTATCGCACGAGAAGCGTCGAGGTTGGAGGGAAGGGAGGCCTGGGATCTCCATGACGAGGCTTCAGCGGCGGCTCCGTCAACAAAGTCCGGGTACGTAACTTGTCGGCCAGCCAGCGGGATGTCTGTGCCGTAAAAGTACGTCTGTTGCCAATTCTTGCAGGACTCGTGGCCGACGATGTCGGGGAACCGCCGGCCAGGTCGAATCTTGAAGCTTATGGTGCCACAGTTCCTAAGCTCTTCCTTGCTATGTCCGGCTTCATGTTTGACGGTGAAGAAGTACACAAAAAGGTCTAACCTAGGCTTTATCCCTAGGTATCCCTCGCAAAGTGTCGCGTAGTTGCTGAGCACTAAGATACTATTGGGGGAAAGGTTTTGGGGCTGGACCCTATAGTGGTTTAAGACGGAGAGGAAGAAGTTGGAGATGGGCAGGGAGACGCCGCGTACCAGCTGAGCTTTTAGGTACACCTTTTCTCCGGCTTGGGGAGAAGGTGTCACCTCGCCGGCCGGCGCCGCCCGCCAGGCAAGTCCCTCCGTCGCGGGGAGGTAGCCTTCGGCGACCATCTCTTGGATATCGCGGTCGGTGATGTCCGAACCGCACTAGTCGCCCTTGTGCGAGTCTGGGTCCTCCTCCAGTGGCTCTAGCGCCGCCAAATTTGGGTCGCCGCCGGTGGACTCGATCACCGCCAATGCAGCGATGACCAAACCCTCTGGGGGCACAACGACGGAGCTCGTCGGCTTCGCCGTGGCTTCGCTCGACGCCGCCATTGATGGAGAAGTGCTGCTGCTAGCCATGGAGTGAAGATTGGGTGCGACTAGTGCAGATTGGAGCTAGGGTTTTCTCGAGGTTTCTCGCGGAGATCTCGAGGAGATACGCGGCTGGAGGAAGAAGATGATGCAAGGAGAATGAGGTAAAAAGTGGAAAATTCCCCACGGTTACTATTTATCATCCTCGACGTCAAGATTCGTGCAGCTTGATCGGATGGTTGCCACGTAGACGACGTGTTCGCGAACGTGTGCGGAAATTTCGCCACGTCTCCAACCGTCGCCGCCAACGGTTCGTATCACTCACGCAGGAAAATCGGATATGATTGTGTTCTCTGTATGTGTGAGTTAGGAGGCGTCGCTGACCTAAGCCTACATCGTCCTAGCTGACATGGATAGATGAGCCGTCACATCGAAGATTTCGACATAGACGGATTCTATCCGACTATGGAAGAGTACGATGGAAGATTCAACATTTTTCCGGCTTACAAGTTGAAGACGGAGAAAGCTTTGTAGGGTTCTTTGGGAGGACTACAAGATATTGCTTGACGATTTGCCAACATCCAACTAGACGGAGCATTCATCAGAAGAGGCAAGACGGCGCAAGATCTCGGAGTTCTCCGGGGGCTACTGTTGGGGATATGCTATATGGGTATCCTCATAGCATGTCACTTATCCGGATAACCCGGGTGGCCCTTAATCGGTAGCATGGCCTATGGCCTGCTGGGCGGCCCAGTTAGATGGATCCAGAAGGGAGGCCCATGCCGGATAAAGGAAGGCTACGGTGGAGTCACCAACGTACCCGAAGCCTTGGAGTGCAAGATACACAAGACTAGTAATAGACGGTGTAGGACTCTGTAACCTGTCCGGCTAGGACTTTTCCCTGTAACCCTAGGACCTGGCGACTATATAAGTCGGGCCTATGGGAGCCTTTAGGGCATCGATTCACACAACCTCGCACAACGAGCCAATCCCTGTAACTCGGCGTATTGCCCTTATAGTGATTTATAGCAGGAGTAGGATTCTGCCACCGTCGTGGGATCTGAACCTGGGTAAGCTGTGTTACCTCGTACCCGTCAACCGTCCTCCTTACTCCACGTCTCTAAACACGCACTGTGAGGACCCCTCCATGGCGTACTCGTCGGCAATACCACGACAGGCAGCATCGTCCAACCGCCCAGGTGAGCGGACAGTTGCCAACATCAACAGTTGCCCGCCCTCGAAGCCACGGCCACAACAAATGGTAGTCGCCAACCCTGCCATCTCCACCAATGACCCGCGACCTCAATACAACGCGGTCGCTGCCAACAGCTAGTCGGTTGACGCGCGGGGCCACATCATCAACACCCAGGCATGGCGAGCTCGTCAGCCGTACTACCTCCGCCACACGCTGTCCAACCGCGGTGACCTCAGCCAGGTCGGCCCACCATGCTTTGGAACAATGGTCTGAGGCAAAAATTACCCTCCAAACTTCCGAGGGCCAAAGGACATTGACAAGTATGACCCCACACTCGATCCCAAAAGTATGGATTGACACCTACCTCTTAGCGATGGGGATCACCGGCCACAACGAGCTACTGGCCACTTGCTACCTCCCGCTGATGATGGAGGTTATGACTCACCAGTGGATTAACACCCTCCCCGAGAACAAGATTGACTCATGGGAAGCGATGCGCGCGGCCTTCATCAATCACTTCAAAGGCTCTTACTCATGCGCCACCATGGTCAAAGACCTAGAGCGATGCGTCTAGGGTCCCAGCGAGTCGACCTTCCACCAGGTCAAGTGTTGGCAGGATCTATGGATAAACGTCACGGGTATCCACCCGGACACGGCCACCCACTAATTCAAAAACGCATTTCGATACGACCCTTGGTCGCAAAGATCGAGCGCGTTTACCAAGCGCTCAATAACATCCCTGACCTCCTCGAGATTGCCAAGTGCTACTCGGAGGAGGACCCAATCCAGGAGTTCGACGACAAGTCACGCGGAAGCCACCGCATGGGCGGCTAGACTAGCGGCCACAACCGCGAGCTCCCATAAAACGACAAAGCACCGCAGCGACAGGAGGACCGACTTTGTCGCCAATGCTAGCTATGGCCCACGTGACCAAAGAACTACTGCCGAGAGTGGAACAACCCACGGAGAAATAATGTGGCTTGGCCGAAATTAGACCCTGCTGCCCTGCTGAATCAACCCTGTGTCTACCACAGTAGAGAAGGCAAACCTTCCACCCACACAACCAATGACTACCACTCTCTCAAAGAGATTGAGAAGGCATGGCGTGCCAGGGAGAACCCGAACCCGGATCAGCCACATTACAACGGCAATGGTGGCACGTTCAGAAAATCCATCGGGTCGCTCCACACTTTCACTGGTGTGGGGACGCGACACGAGAAAAAATTACTCGCCCGCGTTGTCGCCGTCAATGCGGTGCAGCAATTCGACATCCTGCGCTAGCTAAATTGGTCAGAGCAAAGCATCACCTGGAGTCATGAGGATCACGTGCCTAGGATCGAATATCTAGGGCAATTCGCCCTGGTTGTCAAACCCAAAGTGGCTGAATACTGACTGCCAAAGACCTTAATGGATGGGGGAAGCTCCACCAACATCCTATACCTGGACACATTCAGGCGACTGCAGCTTCCATAGTCCATGGTCAGGTCAACCCTCTACACCTTCCAAGGCATCGTCTCGGGTCATAAGGCATACCCAATTGGGAAGGTGACGCTGCCATTCACATTCAGCACATCAGTCAACTTCCACATGGAGCGGATTGTCTTTGAGCTGGTAAACTTCATAAGCTCGTATCGATGCATACTCGGTAGGTAGGCATTCCCCAAATTCATGGAGACCCCGCATTACGCATATAACATGACGAAGCTTCTGGCCCCCCATGGCAAAATTACTGTGTGCGGCGACCCGGACATGGCCGTCGAGTGCGAATACAACAGCACCAAGATGGCTGACATAGTGATACGCCCAATTTGCATCACCATTCTATATCATAATTTACATCTATTCATTGATATTTATCTTATTATGAGGTATTACTTATGGCTTTTCATCATTTTATGCATGTTGGATGATTCCTGGAGGATGGACTGCCGGAGTCTAGATTCTGATGGAAAAGAAGGCGTTTCGGTGCAATTTCGCGAAGATCAGAAAAATACCAGAAAATATGGAAACATATTATTTTACCAGAAGACGAAGGAAGCCAGAAGGAGGGACGGAGATGGGCCTCAGGGGGCCCAGACCCCACCCCCTAGGTGCAGGCCCACCTGACCCCGCGCCTAGGGCAGGTGTGGCCCACCTGCCCGGCCTCTGACTCCGCCCCTTCGCCTATATCTTCCCTACGGAACCCTAACACTAGGGGAGCTACCACAGATAGATTTCCGCTGCCTCTAGGGGCGGAAAACACCAAGAGAGATAGATCTCTTCGGCTGACAGATTTCTGCCATGGTAATTCCTTCCCGGAGAGGGGAGACCGTCGCCATCAACACCATCATCAAGCTAGGCTTCATCGGGATCATCATCATCCACACCATCATATCCACCAGCACCATCATCACCTCTCCGTCTCGCTGTAACAATTGTGTTGGATATTGCTTTTGTTCATTAGTGGAAACTTTCTCGGTGTTAATTACTATTGTAGTTGATGCTTGTGAGTGGAACCATTGGATTATTGTTTATGTTCAGATTGTTATCCATTATCATATCATATTTGATCTTGATCCATATGATGTCTTGTGAGTAGTTCATTTAGTTCTTGAGGACATGGGAGAAGTCATGATGTTAGTAGTGAATCTGTGATGAGTTATTATTCAATGGTTTAGTATTTAAGTTATGGTGCTATTATTTTAGTGGTGTCATGTGAACATCGACTACATGATACTTCACCATTTATGGGCCTAGGGGAATGCATTGTGTATTTGGCTACTAATCGCGGGGTTGCCGGAGTGACAAAAACCTGAACCCCCGTTAGGACACCTTCGCACAAGGGAGCACAGGATCTTAGAGTTTAAGGTTGTGGTTAGATTTATATCTTAATTACTTTCCTATAGTTACGGATGTTTGCAGGGGGTTTAATCACAAGTATGTATTAGTCCTAGGAAGGGTGGTATGTTAGCACAGGTTCACCCACACAACACTTACAACACCAGAGAAGAGTACTCAGCTATTTGAAGCAAAAGCACTGGACAGAATTCCCATCTGTCCTCGAGAACGTTTGGTCCTTATAAGTATTTCCACCGTCTTGTCCTTTGCTAAGAAAGGATTGGGCCACTTGCTCCGTTTGTTTGTTACTTTTGTTACTTGCTCCTTGTTTGTTTCCTTGTCAGAAAACCACTCAAAATATGTTTGCTAATTATTCAAAAGGATTTCCTGCTCCATACCACTGTTCAGCACCTTCTGCTCCTCGTTGGGATCGACACTCCTATTTATCAAAAGTACTATGATAACCCCCTATACTTGTGGGTCATCACATAGTCATCGCCGAAGAGGCGCAGCACGCTGACAGACTCACCGAAATGGCGAGCGGCGCCTATCAGGACGACCCCATAGTCCTGAAGAAGCCAACTATGACGCTCTTCTCCCGAGTACCTTTGAGCTCCCCACTAAGGCCCCTCACGCCGAACTTACCCCCAGCGAGCCAATCCAGCAAGGAACCCCGAAGGCAGACCTCGTCCGTGCATAGGAAGGCGCACTCTGTGAGTCCTGACGTGAGAGTCGTGATGCCCCCGGTCGGATAATATCCAACACACCCTGTGTTATGGAGGACCTCGCTGAGCACAAGCAAAAAGCCGATCCAAAGGGTCGGCCTAAAAAATCAACCACCGTGATCTCCTAATGAAGAGTGTCGTCAATCTGTCGCCAAAGAGGCGCGGAGGATATTCGCTGTGGGGATCATTCGCCCCAACAAGTGATCTGACTGGCCGACGAAACCATTCCTGGTACTCAACAAAAATGGTACACGAAGAATGTGAGTCGACTATATCGACCTTGTTGGAGCACAACTCGCCCAGGGTCCACCACTGGATTGACCCGCTGGGAAAACGACAAGACCGGAGGAAGTCACCCACCGGAACTGATGCACACGGCAGTTGCCCCGTTCAGCCATGGAGTTGTATCGCGTCCACGGATCCGAGGAGAGCTAGCGTATGCCCACGACGCTGGTCGACTTCAGCATCGGCGTTCCCAGGAGCGTGGCTTGAGGGCGAAGTTCCACTCGTTGCGGCCGCTTTGGCCATGAAACGCGGGAAGGTGGCGATGGAAGCACCCGCCCCAAAGGAGGTCGGCTCGGCCGTTCCAGGCAGGAGAGTGCCCTCCTTCGTGGACGCGGCCGCCTCCGTTACGGGTCCAGCCGGCGCGACCGCCGTGTCGTCAGAAATCGTGACAACGCCGTCGCCCTTGGCCTTCTTGCCGCCATCCGCAGGAGTGGTGACTTCGTCCGCCTTCCTCTTGCGGGAAGGATCCTCTTCGCTGATGACGGGTGGAACCTTAGCCACGGTCGGGTGACCCATCCTCTTCACTCTGGTCCTGCACATCAATCATGTAAGCAAGATAATTCAAGCGATTATGGAAGACGAAGGAAGGCGAGTGTACTCACTTGGCGACTGGAATAAAGCGGAGCCCCGTACGGAGGCTGGCCGTCTTCTCTAGTTCAGGGCCCAGTCGGTGGCTGAGCCCCATGTCCAGGACGTCGCGTGCCCAAGACACGGACGGCTTCTTCGTCGTTGAGGCTGCAACCGGAGCTTCTGTAACATCTTCGACAGGAGTCTCCCTGCGAGGCGAAGTCGCTACGGCCGGAGCGTCCCCCAGCCCCGAGACTGGGGTGAATGGCGGAGGCATCAACGCCAGGGGCACCTCGATGGTGGCCATGTCCAGCGCGGCCGTCATCGGCGGCGCCTCATCCTTGGCCGGGCTGGGGGCGTCAGAACTGCTCGCTGAATGCGGTGGCGAGGCCGGCCTCGTCGGCTTCGTCTTCTTCTTCCTCGGAGGGGCCTTCGCCTCTTTTTCCTTCTTCTTCTTTTTCGATGGAGTAGCATGGCGGCGCGAGGTGGTTTCTGGAAGCTCGTCGTCGTCATCGTGGCGCTCGAGGCTTTTGCTTGCCTCAAGCTCGCGTTGACGCTGCCCACGGGTCTTGCGGAGCAGCGGGGCGACTTCCTCTTCGGACTCATCGTCGTTGTCGCCTTCATCACTCCCGGCATCGCCCTTGGCGGGAGGCGACTCGCCCACGTCCTGGACGGACGAGCTCGAGTTCTCGTCGTCCAAAGGCGGGAGCCATCCTTCCACCACTTGAAATAGCTGCAGTGAAGACAAGACGAAATCAGAATTACCGCGACTGCAAAAACTGCGACTGCGAGTGAGGTGAAGCGATTACCGTTGGGGCTGGACGCTTTGCGGTGTAGGGGGCGACCCCAGCCTGTGCATCCAGGTACACCGCCTGAGTGATTTTCTTCAGTGCTGGGAGGTAGTCCTTGAGCTTCCATTCGGCGAGGCAGGCCTTCGTCGAGTCGTCCCGGCCGGTGTACTGGTACATGTAGTGCTCGCGTCGGGCCAGCGGGACGAGCCGCCGCCCGAGCCAGCAGTTGTACAGGTTTATCGCCTGGAGGCCCTTCTTCTTAAGACCGCGGATGGTCTGAAGCATCTCGTCGACGACCATCCGCTGGTCGTTGGGGAGCTTGCCGATTTGAAGGCGGCGCGGCTCGGACCGGTTGGCGGAGTACCGCGGAATCGCCGTCTCGCCCTCCGGGGTCACCTCGGCTACGTAGAACCACGATTTCTTCCAGTCGCTCGCTGCCTTGGCGGGCAGCATCAGGTCGAAGAATGAAGCCTTCGACTTCAACTGGAAGGTTAGGCCGCCCGCGGCTAGCATTGGGCCGCCCGCTTCCTCGCGGCTGATCCGTCCATGAAACAGATCTTGCCACAGAGGGAAGTATGGCCGGCAGCCCAAATAGCATTCGCAGAACTCCACTAAGATGGCGAACTGCTCGATGCTGTGGGGACCCATATCTGATGGCTGGATCCCGTAGTAGGCGCAGAAGCGCCGGAAGAACAGGGACGTGGGGAACCCTAGCCCCCGTTCAAGATGGCTGGTGAAGCAGATGAACTCCCTCTCTCGCGGGTTCGGAGTCACCTCTTCGGCCGCGGGGATGCGCCAGCAGCCGGCTTGCAGGATCCCGGCCTCCTCAAAGGAAGCCAGTTGCGCCCTAGTGCACTTCGATCTACCCCAAGGTTCGGTGGAGAGGGCCATGGCGGAAAGATTTGTGGGGGCTCGGAGGATTTCCGGTTGGTTGGGTCGCGATGCGGAGGGAGGCGAAAGTACGTGCAGTCGGAGGAAATGGTGAGAAGGTGGTTCTCTGATCGCCTGCCATTCCTCTTATATAGCGGATGTTACCCGCCAAATCAGGGAGCCGTTACTACGCGGTGATTACGCCAAAAGTTACCGTTGGATTACCCCAACGGCTAGTTTGACCACGGTTAACGGTCCAACTTCAGCCACTCGGCTCGCCGACTCGACTCGCCAAAGCTGCGATCCGAACGACTAGCTTCTCTTTATATGGGAGCCCGCCGACGATTCGACTGGATGCCCGCTCAGCGGCCGCATACTCCGACTGCCAGCGACCATCTACGCCCAATCAACGACGGCCTCGGGGACTACTGATGGGGATGCGCCTACCGGGGTATACCCAGCAGGACGTTTCTGACTGGCCCAAGAACTGGCGAGTGGGACTGCAAGACGGCGACTGGATTGAAGCCCGGCGAGGATCCAAGCGACTAGAAGCTGAAGGCCCAGGCGAGTAGATAGGCCCAGTCGGATTAGGTTAAACAAGCACCGAAGCTTTAACTGATTCGGTTGAGATATGTAAACCCTAGGGGAGGTGAGCCTATATAAACCTCCCTGCAGGGCGTGTAGACGCACGTTCCATCATACACCCAAGCGACTCGCCGCCTAGCCGCCGAGCTCGCCCATTGTACCACCTCCATAATACAATCTAGCAGGAGTAGGTCTTTACCCTCCGGGGGGCCGAACCTGGGTAAAACCTTGAGTCTCCGCCCTCATCTCGCACCGCAGATGGCTGGCCGCCCTTGCCCCTCGTTCTACTACTCGCTGCCGATTGCAGCATCTGCCGTGACCATTCCCACGACAGTTCGCGAATGTCTCGCCGAGATCTTCCAGCAGGGTCCGCTTCTCCTTGGTCTTGATGACGACATCATCCATGTACACGTGCACGTTTCGGCCGATCTGCGAGTGCAAGCATTTCTGCATGCAACGCTGATAGATAGCACCTGCATTCTTCAGGCCGAATGGCATGGTTACATAGCAGTAAGATCCGTACGGGGTGATGAACGATGTTTTCAGTTGATCAGCCGGATTCAGCCGGATCTGATTATAGCCGGAATAACAATCGAGAAAAGAGAGCAGGTCGCAGCCAGCCGTAGAGTCAATCACTTGATCATTACGGGGCAGAGCAAAAGGATATTTCGGGCAGGCCTTGTTCAGGCTCGTGTAGTCGATACACATGCGCTAGGTCTTGTTCTTCTTCAGCACCAGGACTGGGTTGGCCAGCCAGTCCGGGTGTGTAACTACCTCGGTGAATTACGCTCCTAGTTACAAGCCTGGATGAGCAGAAATGGTTGAAATACTACGGTGGGGCCCAAATGCCACTCACAGGTAGACCTTTCGGCCGTCCCAACCATTTCCACACATCGGGACAAGAACGGGCGGCGTAATCGGCAGGCGAAGGGATCAACTACATACACAAATGAGTATGTATGCAAGCCACCATACAACAGTACATCAGAGCCATTCCATCTAAAAAGAAAGGAAATATAGCAACGCCATACGGCAAGATCCAAATATCCTAGATAGATATAATAGTTTAGGATATCTCCTCATACATCAAACATCAGAGTATCAGGCGGAAGCGGAAGACAAAATCCGAGTACGGATAAGAGGCAAATCGGCATAAGATGCCCCATAAATAAGCAGATCCCGCCCACAGATCTCACGGATCCCCGTTCCCGGAATCTCTACACCGAATGATCGTTGCCCACATCGTCCGTCTCTTCCACCCAGTATCCATCTTGCGAGTGTACCTGTTCATCTGAACCAATAATTTATCGTGTGAGACCCAAGGGGTGCTCAGCAAGTCTTTATGCCTCTAAAGGGGACACAACCTGGGGTGACGCAATTGCAGCAAAAGATAAACCCTAGCAATTCTATAGATACTCGCTAACCATCGGCCTAACCAAAGATAGACGGATGTCCGTGAATTAATAACAACAGTTATAACGGTAATCTTAACAGATCCATCCTCCTCCTCGCTTACCAACGAGGAAGCGGACGAACAACCCCCCATCCGTTGGCAGTTTTATTGTCCATTCCGTGAGTGTTGCACTATTTACTAGTCAGGTACCTAGTCTAGTCAAATTAAAAGCTGTACTTTAGTTATGCTTGTCTATGATCGAGAAACTGTGCTCCAAGTCGTCCATAACCGCGGACATGGCTTTCAGAAAGTTTTACCCTGCAGGGGTGCACAAATAGCAACACACACTCGATATGCCTCGGAAAAACCAAATCAAAACCCAACAAGGCAGTCACGACAAAGCAATCACAGGATTCAGAAATATTTCAGGGGGCCACCCCATTGAGCTACCCGCAACAAAGTTAGCTGACTCCGAGACGGCCTCAAGGTTTGCGCCAATGGCTGTGAACGACTGGGAACCCGAAAATGTGACTGGGCTTGTCGACACCGCGAAAACACTCCGCTTTCCTAAACAGTACAGTGTGCTCCTCGCACAATTTTAAATAAAGCAGTAAAGCATGGCATAAGTACAGGATAGTAAATAAAACCTCAAACTAGTTTGTGGCCCCAAGAAATAAGAATGAATCAAGCTCTGGCTCAGGGGGGGTTCATAAGCCTCCCGGATGTGGATAGCGCGAATATTCAAGGAACAGGAATCAAGTACTCGGGGTCCTACGGGACACAAGTGAGCCCGAAAAACCAAATAGCGAATATGGCTCACCGATGCCACTTTCATTAGTTATCCCATTACTACTCAGGTTAAGTTGTTTAGGTACCTCGTTATCCATCAGACACTCACATACCCTACACATGCTGTTCTACGACTCGCATGGCTCAAACAACTCCTGTAGTAATGGCTCATGGGATGGAGGAACAAGCTTCGGTGGGGTTTAAAGTAAAGGCTATGCAATACTTGGGATTCAGATTAATGCAATCGCGACTCCATGATGCAAGAATAAGATAGAGGCAATAGGTACTATATGTATGCAAGCATGTGGTAGTGCTTGCCTGGCAGCTCAGTTGAAGCGAGAGAAGGATCTGGGTAGTGCTCCTGGTTCTCTTGATATATCCCCTGCTCAGCGTCTATTCGAAGAAGAACCAAACAAACAAGGGCCAACATAAATAAAGTGCGCAAGCATATGAATTAAATGCGACAAGCAAGCAATCATGCCATGATGAATGATGCACAATTTGCATGGCACTAAAATAGCATGGCATGGGTGAGTTGTGGAATACAAGAAATAAACATTTTATTGGGTTTTGGCCACATTTTATTCTCATATTAGTTGCTGTTCACAATATATTTATATGATGCATGCTCCAAAACAAACCATGGAATGCATAAACAGAAAGGTCTCGTCGAGCTAATCATTTTAGACATATCATTTGTGGAATTTGGATTTATAAAACAAAAGTTATTAATTAAATAAGGAAAAGGGCATTTAATTGTAATTTTAATTAACTTGGAAAAATAAAGTGTCCAAAATATAATTTGAAGGGCATAATTGAATTCCTCATATTTTTCTGATTTGAAAACATATATTACTTGTATTATTTGGAGTTATATTTCAAAAGATAATTAAAACAGAATTAAATTTGAATTTGATTTGAATTTTGAAAAGATTTGAATTAAAACAGATATGCAGAAAAGCTTTTTATACCCAGACAGACCCAGCCACTGTCGCTGACGGGTGGGGCCACGCTGACTCAGCAACACAGCGTGCAGCACAGGTGTTTCTCACCGCGGGGCTCCCTAGCCTATGCGACTGACGAGCGGGCCCGACAGGAACTTCGGCCCCACGTGACAGTGAAGCCCCAGGGTGGACCACGTGGCGTCGCTAGGGGAGCGCGGGTTGAGGCTGGGGTTATACGGGGGTTTCTTTGCAAGATTGCTTGGGTGGCTGTCTAGTGGGCCACGAGCACCGCGGGTTGAGGCAAAAACTAGAGGAGGGGTTTTCTACAAAACGGACGACGCGCACTGTGGATCTTCCTCTGCTCTCTGCCGATCGATCGGTGCTCGACAGGGCGCCGCGGCGGGGCTCGAACGCGCGATCTGGGGCGCGCGCACAGAGGCGGAACCACTGCGGTGGCCTGGGGTTGCTGCTGGGGTACGGCTGCGCGGCTAGATGAGGGCTAAGCGATGCTAGCGCGAGCAGACAGAAAAGAGCGGCGGCGAGCAGAGGGAGCTTCGATTAGGGTTAGGTATGGCTCGGGTTAGGGGAGGTAGCTAGGTGGCCAGGGTGAGGAACCAGGTAGGGCCAGCTAGAGGAGATAGGGGGGTAAGGCCGAGAGAGAGGGGAACATGGTAGCTAGGGTTTGGTCACGGGGATGGTGAAGAGGGGAGATTAGGTGTAGGGCTTGATGGGGGTATGGTAGATTAGGGTTTTAGAGAGAGAGAGAGATGTGGTGTGGTTCTCTTTGACAAGATCAAGCAAGACCAAAACAAGCTCAAGCAAGAAATGGCCAAAAGAGAGAAGAAAAGGGAGGTGGTGATGGGTGGATGGAGATGATGATGAGGTTTAAGCAAGATCAAAATAGATCAATCCCAAAAGAAGGGATAGAGATAGAGATGATCCTCTCAAGATTCAAATAAAAACCAAAGGCTAGAAAAAGGTGGTTCTTGCATGGCCCATGCAAAACAATTAATGCCATGCTTATTTTGTGAAAACAAGATTATCACATGGCATTAAACTTAGGCATTCCCACAAGTGGAATAAAGCCAAGCCAAGAATTAAAAGAAAGTCCCAAGTGGATTAAATGGAGATGATCCTATTTGAATACAAATGGGACATGCTAGTGTGTATGGACCACTAGATGATTACTAGTCCCAAAAATATTCCCACATGAGCATAAATCCATATTAATCCATATGGAAGCTAGGAAAAAGGGTTCCACTCACAAGGCATGCAAAGGTGGCCAAGTGGCTCTCATATATCAATAATGTGAAAACAACATGATGCTAAGATGAGAGCATGTGGAAAAGAATTGGATCCATCCCAACCCACATGAGCTAGAGGTAAACTCAAATAAAGTGCAAAGCTCATATTTAGTTGGATGGTGGAATTACAAGGTGGTGAAAGAAAAGGTGGTGGAGTTAATAAAAGATATGCCCCCAACTCAACTTGGGCATTAAACAATATAACAAGAACCAAATACAATATCAAGAGGCAAATACAATTTACAATGCATATGAGATAAGAACCAAAACAAAAAGGGTTTTATATGATGCTCAAATGCAAGGAGGCATGATGACGTGAGCATGATATAATGATGATGCAACAATTATATGTTTGAAGTAGCTATTATATTACTAGACCAAGTAGCATTACAATTGTTAGACAATTGGGATGCTACAGGGTGGTACACTTCCATGATGAAGCAGGCAGCAAGTAGCCGGTCTATCTCGTCGCTGATGACCTTCCTCTTGTCCTCCGCGAAGCGACGGAGGGGCTGCTTGACCGGATTGGCATCCGGACGCACATGAAGCGAGTGCTCGGCGAACTCCCTCGGCACACCTGGCATGTATTTGGGAGACCATGCGAAGATGTCCCGATTCTCACAGAGGAAGGTTAAGAGTGCGCTTTCCTATTTGTTGTCCAAGCCGGCGCCGATGGTGACGCACTTGGAGGGTTCAGCCGGGTCGAGCGGGATCTGGCGGGTCTCCTTGGACGGCTGGAACGCCATGTCCCCAGCCGGCTTCATACCAGCCGACACTTCCTGCTGCAGCATAGCAACATTGCGCAGCATCTCGCGCTTCTCCTCGGTGATGAGCAGGGCCTCCGCTATCTGGGCACCTTCTTTCGCTCATGCCATCTACCGCATGTAGCAGCCAGCCACAGTATTGGGCAAGCCTCCATTAGAAGGTCGATGCGAGCGCGTGCATCTGGCTCAACCGGATTGGGAGTTCCCACCCGGCCGGTGAGGCGGGATGATGGAGGGGGCGGGAGAGGTTCTGCCCAGCCGAAGGAGGGCGGCTCGTGGCGCCCTGCTCGCCGCGAGGCTGGCTGCTGCCGGATTGGCGACGCTTGGAGCGCGGGGGGTGCTGGCCCAGAGACGCGGAGCACTCGGTCTGACGTGGTCCACCCCGACTGTTGCCAGTCTGGCGATTCCCCCTGGAGCCGGCTCCAGCCTCGGATGCGATCTGAGCGGCCTCGGCCTACTCGTCGGCCACGCGCAGCAGGTGCTGCACGCGCTGGGACTGGCGCAGCCTCTCATCCCCTTCCAGGTGGGGTAGGTCCTCCGCAACGGCTCGTGCCGCCCGGACGTTCTTGACCACGGTGTCGTAGACGGGCGGGGGGAAGTAGGTGCGGGAAGCTGGCTCGAGGTCGTGCTCGAAACGGGCGCCCAGCTCTCCCCCGCGGAAGTGCACGGAACCCAGTCGGCTAGGATCCTCGTTAGCCGGGGTGAGGCCACGCGCGCGATTATACTCGCGGATGTTGCTCTCCATCCGGTACTTGGTGGAGGCTAGGCCTCGGTCCTGCAGGAGCAGACGCTCACGAGCCGCCTCGATCTTGGCCATGACCTCCTCCGGATCGTCTCTGGGGTGCACTGGTTTGCGGAGCTCCTTGATGACCTCGTCCACCGCGCTCTTTTCGCGCACCGGAGTGGATGGGCTGGCCTGGTCGCTGCCACGCTCGAGGGGAGGACGGCGGCTGTTGCTTGAGCCAGCCATCATCACCTCTACGGCGTCGGGCGCAGCGAGTGCGCTACCGGCTGAGGGCAACGGCTCGGCGAAGGAGACAATTTCCCGAGGGAAACGCTCTGGAACGGTGGCAACGTAGACGGGTAGATCGTCGAACAGCGGGATGGAGCCGCCTGCTGGAAAGCTGGATCCGGCAAAGCAGCTGGCGTTGTCGATGACGCAGTCAAACTGGCCGAGCGTGAGCATGAGGCCGGATGCCACGCGCTCTCCTAACGAAGTGTGGGGTCCCATGCGGAACGTCACTCCAGTCGCCGCCATCTCTGCCCCATGGTGGGCGCCAACTATCATCATTATGGAAACGGCAGAGCCTAAGCAGGCTAGAAAGAGGTGTGGGAGCAAAGCAAGGAAGCGTGCGACGGCGTCCGCGGTCGGGATTGGATACAAGCAAGTGCGGTGATACAAGATGTACCCAGGTTCGGAGCCCTCGATGTGAGGTAAATCTCCTACTCCTGCCGATCCGACTATCTGGATGATCACTAAGGACTACAATGCACCTCGAGCTGTATCGGGTCTGGCTAGTAGTAAAAGAGAGTCGAACCCTTTCTCAGTTGCCCCTGCCACCCCTTATATAGGCCGAGGCGGCGTGGGCAACGACCTAGCCGACTGGCGGGTCCCACAGGAGGGCCCCAGCCGGCTAGGTCATCTACAGTGGTCGGCATGGGAGTGCGTACTCACAGTCAAGCCCATGCCGCCACGCCATCTACAGTGGTCACCGTGCGGGTAGTTACGCACAATGCCACCTACTGTCTACTATTGCAACCGTCAACGATAGAAGTCATCGGTATGGGCCGAGTGTCTGAGTCTCCTTTCTGTCTTGTCCGCTGTCCTGGGCGTACTACGCACTGTGCCCTACGTCATCTGGTACCTTGCCTGTCTCGGGGAGCCGGCTAGGGTGGTCTAGCCGACTGGCCTTCCTGGGCCAGATGGTCGGATCCATCCGGCTACTCTTCTGCCCTTGCTTGCTTCATCTGGCTGGTTCTTCTGCCAGTTGGCTCTTGATCTGTCTTGCTCTTGCTGGCTGTCTTGCTCCAGCCGGCTGTCTGGTTTTCCAGTCGGGTCTTTGTTTGTACCTTCCTCTGATCTGTCTTGGAGTTTTTGTGTCTGGCTACTCTCAGCCAGCTATCGTGCTGGTGCTTTGCATCTTGTCCGGTTAGCCTACCTGGGGGCGATCCCCCTGACAGTACCACTGTTCAGCACCTTCTACTCCTTGTTGGGATCGACACTCCTATTTATCAAAAGTACTATGATACACCCCCTATACTTGTGGGTCATCAAGGCTATTTTCTGGCACCATTGCCGGGGAGTGAAGCGCTAATGAAGAGTGGAACTGGTAAGGGAAACTTTTACTATGAGTATTGCTCTTGTTATTGCTTGTTACTTTGTTTCCAATATGGATAACCCACTTGGTTTTCTATTTGGGAAAACTACTACCACTGCTAGGGTAGTAGATGAACCACCTTCTGTTGAGATAGATCATTTTAAGATACCTACAAGTATTGTTAATCGTGTTATGGATAATTATTATTTTGGGAATGGAACTGTCCATCCCGGTGATCACTTGCTTTTTATCCATGAATTATGCGGGTTGTTTAAGTGTGCAGGTATCACAACTGAACAGGTGAAGAAAAAGTTACTCTCCATATCCTTGAAAGGGAGAGCTGAAGAATGGTATAAGCTGCTGAAGAATGGGCAATCCATGGAATGGGAGGAGATGTCATCTCTCTTTTACTCTAAATTTTATCCTCCCAGTGAGATTCATAAGGATAGAAATCTTATATATAACTTTTTGCCTCTTGATGGAGAGAGTACAACTCAAGCTTGGGGGAGATTGAAGTTACTAATGCTTAAATTTCCTATTCATGAACTCCCTAACAATATTATTCTCAATAACTTTTATGCTAGGCTTTCTCTTCATGATAAAGATTTACTAGATGCTTCTTGTGCTGGATCATTCACATGTATGAAGGAAGAAGCTAAATGGGATCTACTAGACCGTATTCAAGAGAAAATTGAAGCTTGGGAGAATGACAAAGGAAGAAAGTCAGGTATAAACTATGATTATGAATGCATTAAATCTTTTATGGGAACTGATGACTTCCGTGATATTAGCAATGAGTTTGGTCTTGATTACCAAAGTATTGCCAACTGTTTTAAGGCCTTTGCCTCTTACATTGAAATTCCCAAGAAAAAGTGGAATAAGTACCATGCTCCTTATAAAGATGTTGTAAGCCATGTTCTAGTTAGAAGTACTCAAGTTTGTATTACTAATCATATTGTGCATGAACCTCATGTTGAGAAAATTCCTTTCCTAGCTAGGGTAAAGGAGTATTCTATGATTATTAGTGCAAATAACAAGGGTACAATGAAAACTGTGGAGCCTGGTAAGCATTTGAATGATGAACCTGTGGTAGCTATTGTGGAAGACACTGTCACTAGAAATATAGAGGATGATCACATTGTCTTCTGTGAATACGCTTCTAATATTATCTCTCATCCTAGTAACACTAGAAAAGCTAGTGTTCCTATGCTTTATGTTAAAATTGGTGATCATTGCTACTATGGTTTATGTGATATTGGTGCTAGTTCTAGTGTTATTCCTTATGAGCTTTACAGGGAAATTATGCATGAGATTGGTCCTTATGAGCTTGAGGATATTGATGTGGTTATTCACCTTGCTAACAAGGAAACCATTTGCCCCATTAGCATTGTAAGAGATGTGGAGGTTCTCTGTGTTAAGATTAAGTATCCTGTTGATTTTCCAGTGTTTAATTCAGCAGCTAGCAAAACTTGTCCTATCATTTTTGGTAGGATTTTCTTGAAAACTTGTGGAGATATTATTGATTGTAAGAAGGAAAAAAGTTTTAACTAAGTTTGATGGAGATTCTTATGAGTTTAAATTTTCCAAATTTGCTAAAGCTCCTTGTGAAAATAGCTTGCCTAATAAAGATTTCAGGATGGAACAACTTGCTTCTATTGATCCAGTCTATGACCTTGGACCTCTTTTTGGTGACTGTAAGTATGCTTATTCTGATGATAAAGTTGTTGCCAGTGACAGTTATATTGTCAACTTTATTCAAAGTGCTACTGAAAGTTATTTTGAGAGAGGGAAACATGGTTTTATGCATCTCAATGATGTTAAGTTTCCCCGTTTCATGTTGAAAGCTTTGAAGTTGCATCTGTTTTGTCTTCCTATGCTAGTGGCTTTTTGTTTCAAAAATTCGTTTTCTCATGATACTCCCATGCATAGGAAGTGGGTTAGACTCAAGTGTGTTGGTTATTTGCTTCTTGATGCCCTCTTTCACCTCAGATATATATCCTATGTGAGCATCTTTGGAAGTTTCAAGCCTAACTTAAAGGAATTAAAGAAAAGTACTTATTGGGAGATAACCCAAGAGTTTTGTCGAGTCTTGGAAGTTATTACCTTTATAATAACCGCTCCTTATCCTTTTTGTTTTGGTTTTTGTCAAGTTCAACTACTTTTGTGAGGTAGAGGAGTTGGGAAAAGTGGCTGTCCTGGGACAGATTTTTGTGCTGCATTGTAAAAATCCGTGAGGAAGCTCAGTACTTCGTATGGAGCTGAATATTTCTGTGCTTGTTCTCCAAGTTTTTACCCAACTTTCATTAGTTCTTCACTTTTTGATTTGAGCAACAAAAGGACTTCAAAAAAATCAATCTTTATCTGCTGGTCTGTTTTGACAGATTTCTGCCGTCATTTGCATTTGCCTCTTACAGAAGCTTTTTGTTTTGATGGGTTTTCAATTGAAGTGTGTACCAAAGTTTTATTGTCTTTGCTTACACTAATGTTGTCATTGAGATTGTGCAAGGGTTTTGTAAGAAGGAAATTCTCAAGAGAAAGAGAGAAGGAATCTACAGAGTTCGTCTTTGAATAGGTAAAAGTGGTGAAAACAGAAGGTTCGTGAAACCACAATCTTTTTATATTTTCGATCTTTTTAATACATAAGGTAAGTTACAAGACGAAACTGAAGAGGAAACGAAGCCCGGGGTGGACAAACCCACCCCAAGCGTGGGCCCAGCCTGGACGCGCCTGAGGGGGGTGTCTCCCCCTCGAACTCCGTCTCCGCCTTGTTTCCGTGTCAAAACCTTCCTTATGTATTGAAACTTTGTAATATATAACCCCCCGGATCCCCTGAGGTTCATGCATCGTGTTCTCGTCGTGTTTTCATTTTGATCTGTTTCTGTCAGGAAATCTTCTCAAGTTTAGAGCACCATGGCCTCCGCCAACGACAAAGGCAAGAAGCCCAAGGAAGAAGAACCTCAAGTCCCCAAGGAAGAGGAGATTCCAGTAGGTTATGAAGGAGACATGGAGGAGGACAAGCAACCAGACACCTGCGCTACCATCGCAAGCATTGGTTTGGTGGCACAACCTACCCAGCTTAGGAGGACAGCACGGATGTCTATAGGAGGGAGAACTCCACGTCATATCCTTGCTCCGCGCACACTTCCTCCTAGTACCCATTGTTCTAACCATGCAGGGAAGAAACGCTCTAATTTGGAAGAATGGAGAAAGAATAACAAGGACTGGGATCCTCGGTCCGAGTTGATCATGGGATGCATTGAGCATAATTCGAAGTTAATTCATACTCTAACCTTCGATATGGAGGATTTGAAGGAACTTGTTGAGGAGCTTATCAAGAGAACACCACCACCACCAAAGGAGTAACTCGTCATCAGGTTTGGCATCCCCTTGGCTTGTTCCAAGCTTGGGGGAGTGTCGCGGTATCACCACCATTATCTTTTATCTTTTACCTTTTTAGTGGATTCATATCTTTGGTAGAGAGGTTATCTTATATTTTGTGGAAGTATCTCTCCTTTAGTTTATTATCTATGTATCCCTTGGTGTGAGTGCCTTTATTGGAATATTAATGAGAAGTCTCATCTTTTACTTTTTGCACTTCTTATTTTTAGTTTGCAATCTCTATTATATGATGGATCTTGTTGTTCAGTATTGGCACCACTTTGGGTTCATCAAGTGAATCTAAATTGGTTTAGGCAAACCAAGTTCTGGTCAGTGGCTTTAGTTTGAAAGAAAAAGAAAGAAAGAAAAAAGCTTACAGGTATTTGGTATTATTTGTTTCCTTTCTTGTTGGCTCATAAGCTTAGTATTCTTTATTTAAGATTCTTTTGTGTCTTCAAGGAAGATTGCATGTTTGGCTTTATTACTTGTATGTTTGCTTGTTTCTTTCAACTCTCTTGCTTTCTACCCAGCCTTTCTAGCCAAAAACCTGTTTTGAGAAGGCATACTTCTCATGTTTCCAAAATCCTTTGAACCCAAAACTTTTGCCACTTGTGTCCACCATATCTACCTAGTAGCATTTTTGCTATTCCTAGCAAATTCTCAAGCTTCATCTACCTTTCAAACTAAAAAGTATTTTGTTATGAGAAAACTAGTTAGTAAAGCTCTCATGAACTCGATGGCACACTTTATTACTTGACCCTAATAGACTTGAACCATTGTAAACATCGATGTTGTATATGCTTGCATCTATACATTGGAATTAGCAGAACCGTGCTGTCACGGGGAACGTTTTCAACATTGCACTTGTACTTTGTACACAGTTGATATCGTACTCTTTTGTCTATGGATGTCAACTATGAGAAATAAAGAGGGAACTTGTAAGTCCATGGAGTTTGTATTCTGTGTTAGGGAAACACCTGGGCCGCTAGCCTAAGCCATGCTTAATCATGGTTGAAACTTGCAGCATCACCATAGTGAGTCATCTATGAAGCATCTTCAATAAAAAGCTATACACATAGTAAATAAAAAGATTGCTGAGATGCTCATTGTCTGCTTGCCTTGTCATTTTGGTTATGGGAAAGCTCATGTACCATGTGCAAGGGGTACCTCGTTGGCGGTTCTCAATGATATGCAAATACTTACAATGACAAGAACTTACCTGGACCCAAAGTTGAGTATGCATGAGGAGTGGCCCTCATATTCAAGGGACATGAGATTGCCAACTTATATTTTGTCAAGCATATACTCCATCTTTGTTCACTTTCACCTTAATCATCTCAAGATGCTTATGATAGGGGCAATGAGGGCTCAAAGCAGTAAGTACCATAATCTTTTGGAAGCTCTTTATGACTTGTAATCCCTGCTACCCTCTAAGAAGGGACCTTCCTTCTAGTTACCAGTTAAGTCAGTAAACCTACTTCCTCTCTATATCCATGCAAGATTTTGAGTTTTTTTGTTTCAAGCATTCATATGGTGATTTATTCAATCATGTTCCTTATCTTATTTGTTTGCACAAAACTCTTATCTATTGAGTATCACTTTGAAAGCCTTCACTTGTGAAAAACCTTTTGAGCGAAGAGTGTTCCTGTTTTGAAACTTCTACAAAAAGCTTTTGTGAAACTGTTTGCCAGGTGTTCTCTGACCAAGAACAAGTTTGCCAATTCCAATTATGATTTATCTTTATGCATCTCTATTGTGACTGATGTACTTGGCTGCAAGCTAAGTTATATAATGGTGAGTTGCTCTCTTCTATGAGGTGTGCAATGGTAAGTGTGATGCTTCTTGTTCGTATTCTTTTTATCAACACTACACTCCATAAACCTGTGGACATGTTTACTGAGCTCAGTATTCGCTTGGGGACAAGTGAAGTCTAAGCTTGGGGAGTTGATACGCCCAATTTGCATCACCATTCTATATCATAATTTACCTCTGTTCATTGATATTTGTCTTATTATGAGGTATTACTTATGGCTTTTCATCTGTTTATGCATGTTGGATGATTCCTGGAGGATGGACTGCCGGAGTCTGGATTCTAATGGAAAAGAAGGCGTTTCGGTGCAATTTTGCGAAGTTCAGAAAAATACCAGAAAAATATGGAAACATATTATTTTACCAAAAGACGAAGGAATCCAGAAGGAGGGACGGATATGGGCCTCAGGGGGCCCACACCACCCCTAGGCGCGGGCTCAACTGACCCCGCTCCTAGGGTAGGTGTGGCCCACCTGCCAGGCCTCCGATTCCGCCCCTTTGCCTATATCTTCCCTACGGAACCCTAACACCAGGGGAGCGACCACGGATAGATTTGCGCCGCCTCTGGGGAGCGGAAAACACCGAGAGAGAAAGATCTCTCCGGCTGATAGATTTCAGCCGGGAGAATTCCTTCCCGGAGAGGGGAGACCGTCGCCATCAACACCGTCATCAAGCTAGGCTTCATCAGGATCATCATCATCCACACCATCATCTCCACCAGCACCATCATCACCACTCCGTCTCGCTATAACAATTGTGTTGGATATTGCTTTATTTCATTAGGGGAAACTTTCCCGGTGTTAATTACTATTGTAGTTGATGCTTGTGAGTGGAACCATTGGATTATTGTTTATGTTCAGATTGTTATCCATTATCATATCATCTTTGATCTTGATCCATATGATGTCTTGTGAGTAGTTCATTTAGTTCTTGAGGACATGGGAGAAGTCATGCTGTTAGTAGTGAATCTGTGATGAGTTATTATTCAATGGTTTAGTATTTAAGTTGTGGTGCTATTATTTTAGTGGTGTCATGTGAACATTGACTACATGATACTTCACCATTTATGGGCCTAGGGGAATGCATTGTGTATTTGGCTACTAATCACGGGGTTGCCAGAGTGACAGAAACCTGAACCCCCGTTAGGACACCTTTGCACAAGGGAGCGCAGGATCTCAGAGTTTAAGGCTGTGGTTAGATTAATATCTTAATTACTTTCATGTAGTTACGGATGTTTGCAGGGGGTTTAATCACAAGTATGTATTAGTCCTAGGAAGGGTGGTATGTTAGCACAGGTTCACCCACACAACACTTACAACACCAGAGGTGAGTACTCAGCTATTTGAAGCGAAAGCACTTGACAGAATTCCCATGTGTCCTCGAGAACGTTTGGTCCTTATAAGTATTTCCACCGTCTTGTCCTTTGCTAAGAAAGGATTAGGCCACTTGCTTCGTTTGTTTGTTACTTTTGTTACTTGCTCCTTGTTTGTTGCCTTGTCAGAAAACCACTAAAAATATGTTTGCTAAGTATTCACAAGGATTTCCTGCTCCATACCACTGTTCAGCACCTTCTGCTCCTCGTTGGGATCGACACTCCTATTTATCAAAAGTACTATGATACACCCCCTATACTTGTGGGTCATCACATAGTCATCACCGAAGAGGCGCAGCACGCTGACGGACTCACCGAAGTGGTGAGCGGCGCCTATCAGGACGACCCCATAGTCCTGAAGAAGCCAACTATGACGCTCTTCTCCCGAGTACCTCTGAGCTCCCCACTAAGGCCCCCCACGCCGAACTCGCCGCCAGCGAGCCAATCCAGCAAGGAACCCCGAAGGCAGACCTCATCCGCGCATAGGAAGGCGCACTCTATGAGTCCTGACATGAGTGTTGTGATGCCCTCGGTCGGATAATATCCAACACACCCGGCGTTATGGAGGACCTCGCTGAGCACAAGCAAAAAGCTGATCCAAAGGGTCAACCTAATAAATCAACCACCGTGATCTCCCAATGAAGAGTGTCGTCAATCTGTTGCCAAAGAGGCGCGGAGTATATTCGCCATGGGGATCATTCGCCCCAACAAGTGATCTGACTAGCTGACGAAACCATTCCTGGTGCTCAAGAAAAATGGTACACGAAGAATGTGAGTCGACTATATCGACCTCGTTTGAGCACAACTCGCCCAGGATCCACCACTGGGAAAACGACAAGACCGGAGGAAGTCACCCACCGCAACTGATGCACGCGGCAATTGCCCCTGGGAAATCAGTAATTCGTGCAAGTCTTACACTTTGCGCCCCACCTTGTACCATAAATTGTGTACCCCCTCCAATGTATAAAGCTACTATTTCCGCAAATTGTGTTCACTCGCCTTGTCTTGTTCCAATTGCACTCGTAAATGCAAAAGCATATATGTTACGCCGGTCGTCAACCCTTGGGAGAGCGACTTGACATGGCCAAGTAGTGCATCACAAGGGCATCAGGGGAACCTGAGCCTCGTGTTGTTCACGAAAAATTCCCAAGCGAGAGCCCCATATGAGTTGCCTTGCTCGACGGGCTTACCGAGCTAAGACGATCGGTCATGCTTCTCACAGCACCTTGTCTCCCTCATCCTCGGATGCAGTGACTTGAACGGATAAGTAGCATGCTCGGGGACTCGTTACATAACGGACCTACACGCGCCTTGTGAAAATACCAAGTATGAGAGCTCGCCTTGGAGTCGCCCATCGGCTGGTTCCCCGAGCCAGCAGGGATGACGCGCTACACACAAATAGCACAGTAAAGTCCTTCATACCTTAGGATCAACGTCTTGAAAAGCTAAGTACCATGCTTAGGGACTCATCAAAAACGAACCCGCACGCGTCCAGGGAAAAATGCCAAGTACAGCGGGTCCTTTGGGGTCACCCGTGACTGTCTCCACGAGCTAGGGCAAGTTGACCAAAGAGATACTCCAACATCTCACACAAACACACTACAATAGTAGGTCATGCACGTGTAAACCTAAATCAACATGCTCGCAAACTAGCTACCTCCGACGCACTCAAATCAAAAAATAATCACTCGACAAACAAACAGTCACAGATCATCACCACATCATTGCAAAATATGATGCATTCATAATAATATCAAGTCTTTACAAAGTCAGTCGGCACTAACCCTATTACATGGTCAGACCTCTCACTTTACAGGCTTTGCAACCGAGGCACCACTCGCGCCCTTGGCCACCTCAATAGGGCTTGGTTAGGTATGTTAATAGATCCTTCGCAATTACCGACCGAAATGGGCGCTCATAGGGGAGGTCAGGATGCTCTGGCCCAGCATCGCCAGGCGCCACCTACGTCGCATGGTAGGGCATTTGATCATTCATTGCCAGCACCTGCTCTGCAGACACATGGGCAGTCTCCACCTTCCCAGTCATCGACGGATACCCGCTGGAGACATCGTCGAGGTCGAAGTCTTCTGGGAAATGAGCGATCCCAAGACTCAATGCCGCAATTGCCCCATGGAGGAAGGCGGACTGTGCCATCCACTCCACCACCATGGGTTCCTCCTCCGGATATCGCCACACCTCCATGAACCTTGCGGGTACCACTTCAGTCGGGGTGATGTTCTGGAGGATCATGCGAACGCACATCAACGACATCATTGCGGCGTTCACAACCAAGTTCATGCACTGCTCGGTGGTGAAGTTCCGCACGGACAGGTCACCTTGGCCTACAACACTACAATGCATATTGCATCAAATCGAGTGTGTGGTTGATCTGACCCACTCGAGTATTGGACCTACTCAGGGACTCCTCCTGTTAAAACAAAACAACCAAAACACCACTCACCGAGGAGGGTGTGGCAGCTTGCTTAGACAAATTTCTCCAAATTGGAGAGCTTCACCTGCAGGTCCACGATAATGGAGTTGGATGCCTCGTGGTCCGAATCCGCTGTCGTGACCGTCACCTTCACCTTCTCCTCTGCTTTTGCAAGTGCGATCTTCATGGAGTCAAGCTCGGCGACTGGCATGTAGCATTCACGAGCTTTTGCCAGCACGGCAGTTTGGTTCCTTACACAAATAGCACAACACTTAGTAGTCATTCACAAATTGGCTCCAAAAACTATTCGAGATGGAGACCTACCCACTGAAGCTTTAAGTAATTGTGCCTTCTCTTGTGCCGCCACCAACTCCTTTTCCATCCGCTGAATCGTGGATTGCCGGTCGGTCGTCTCGACTAGCAGAACAGCAATGAAATTATCATGAGTACAACTTTCCACAGAATCGACTCGCCAATTTCCAGCAACTCGATCTTTGGGGACTAGGGAATGCAAATTCTAAGTGCCCAGTCGCTAAAATTAGCGACTGGACCCTCGGGGACTGGATTACTTGGAGAGCCTCTCCTAGAAGGCGATGAAATTCGGTAGCACCTACAGAGGACGACGAAGCTGTCCCGCCTCATGGACGCTGCAATGCAGATTCGGCGCGATCATCAATAACCTTAATCACAGCAGCGATTGCACGCCCGCAGCCATCGCAATGAATCGCGGGGAGGTAGCATACTTCACCACGGGCACCTCGGTCGCCATCAAACCCGCCTTGACTGGAGGATCTACCTCCATGATGTCATCCCCTTCATCGGAGGACTTCTCTTGCTGAGGCGCTGCTACCTCAACCTCAGTCGCCGATGTTGCGCCCGATCCTGGAGGGTCGACCTTCTTATTTTTTGCACCCGCCTCAGGTGCGTTGGTGATGCCATTCTTACTCTTCATGGAAGGTTCCTCTACAATCTTGGCGGGCTCGGCCAGGACCTTCGCACCACGCCTACAATATATGGCGATTAGCAAACTCGGGAATCCTGATAGGTGTACAAAACTAAAGAGAAACAGGAAGCAATACTTACTTAGCGACCGGGATGGCTAACAGCCCGGTGGTGATGTGCACGGCTTTTCCAATTTCGGCACGATGGGTCGTGATAGCCCTATATCCAGCGGGCTCGTTTGGTGCTGCTGCTTCGGTTGAAATTTTGGTTCCGCCGTGGGCTTCTTTGGCGTCGGAGCTCGCCTGGCGCTCTCCTCCTCGACGGTCTCTGGATCATTGCCTCCTTCACCAAGGTTGTGACTGGCCTCAGTCTCACGATGCTTCTGCTCGCACGCCTTGCGACTCATCTAGGGTGGCTGGTGCTCCTCCTCCTCAGCGAAGGAGTCTCCCACTTCTTCATGAAGAAGCTCCTATGGTACCTCCTCATCCATAGGGGAACCAGTGTTCCAGGATCTTGAATGTCTGCAAGCGAATTGCATCATTTGAAGCGAATTCACGAAATACGACTGAAACGGGAAATGGTGGAAACCACTCACCGTGGGCGCTGGCATCTCGTCCGGCCTGCACAGGGCAAATTCGTCGGCCTTGTCGGCATACGTCGCCTTTGTGATATTCTTGAGGGCCGCGACATAGTCCTCGATGACCCATTATGTCGGTTTTGACCTCGGTGGGTCGGAACGCCCGGTATACTCACACATCAAGGCCAGCCGATTCATCAAAGGAACCTGCCGCCGGCCGAGCCAGCAGTTAAAGAGGTTGATTGTTTTCAACCCCTCCTCCTCTAGCTTGTCCATTCGGCTGATCATCTTTGTGACGACCACCTTCTGCGAGCGAGGCAAATCTTTCACAGATAGTCACGGCGGATTGCTCCGTTCCGTGTTATAGGTCGGGATCGCCACCTCTCCACTCGGGCTCGATTCTTTGGCGTAAAAGCATGAATTCTTACAATCGTTGTCTGCCTTCTTCGGTAGCATCAATGTTAAGAAATTGGCATGAGGCTTCTCCCTTCATTAGAGGAGTTCGTCACCGATTCGACTGGGTGTCAACCCGGAATCGCCTACTCCGACTGCCAAGTTGACTACTATGCCGAACCCCTGATGCACTCAGGGACTACTGATGGGGATATGCCAATCGGGGTATCCACAAAGGCAAGAAACGACTGGTCTAGGACAATGTCGACTGGGCCTACTTTGATGGCGACTAGAATAAAGGCTTCACTGAAGAGCGGCGACTGGATGCAAAGGCCCAAGACGGTAGCTAGGCCTAGTCGGATTAGTGATAGTTGTGAGATTTGACACATTTTTGATGGTTTCTATTGATGGTTTTTGTTTGGATTTGATGGTTTTCTAGTTTTACCTAATGCTAATACTTAGGTAGCGAAGAAAAGTTGGTTTTAGTGTGTGTTTCAGGTTCTGAATATCAACAGAGGGTTTTAATAGCAGAAACACAATATTTAGACGAAAACAAGCAAGTCTCACTACTAGGAAATAGCACATTGGTGGCGGACCTAAAAACCACATCTGTGGCGCACTAGGGGTGCGCCACCATGCATGTTCTATGGCTAACACTTACCCGTAGCGCACTGCCTGGTGCACTACGGGTATCTGGAGATAGTAGTAGTGCACCTGCCAGTGCGCCATGGCTAGGAAGGCGAGTATGCTTCCAGTATGTTGCATGTGGCGCACTTGGCAGTGTGCCACTGAAGGCAGTCATGTGTGCTTTAGGGATAGTGCGCCACTAAAGCCAGGCCATGCGTGCCATAGGAAACTTTTTTGTTTTTTTAATTTTGAGCCAAATGATATACAATATACAAGACAGATATACACACAGATATAAGATATACAGGTATATATGAATACACAATTTGCAAAACAATATTGAAACAAATACATATATATAATTCATATACATGAATACATAGTATAAGTTAAATTGTTTCGATCAAGTTACAAAGTAGTTAGTGACATGAATACATGTGTCTCGAACAAGTTAGAGCTCGGAAGCTCGCCTAGGCATCTAAACTAGAAACACGCGGGGTCGACAACCAAGGGAGATTATAAGCATCACCGCGACGAAGGTGTAGGTCTTCATCTGGTTCCTCGTCCAAACTCCCGCTAGATAGCGCGTGCATCTAGCTTCCGCCTCCGTCATAGTGTTGTACCCTTTGTAGCTATTGTCACTGAAACGGTGCACCTGTCTTTGGCGGTCTTCCCAATCATCATAGACTCCGGGAACCCGTACCTTGTACACGACGTACCACATCATCTACAAGTTGGCAATAATAATTAACTCGTGATTGAAAAAACATGTAAAAGTGAAGTCGGTGCACTTAGCAAATAGCGCCAACTCAAAAAGAATGCCTCGTATATTCTAGGTTGTTGGACACAAAAATATGCTATGATGGAACTGTACGGCCAAGTAGGATGCACAAGACTTGGACTTGTGTAAAGCACAAGGCTGGACAGCCCATCGCAGCAGATTCACATATATATAGTGTCCAACAACATTTTAATAATCGGCATTTTTAAAAAAGACCAAAATAACTCAGATTTGTGTCTCATTCTCGAAAAAACAAAGTAGTCCCAACTCAAAAAGCATGCCTCATATAGAACTAGGTCGTTGGACACAGGAATATGCTACGACGGAACGGTGCGCCAAGTAGGATGCACAACACCTGGACTTGTGCATAGCACAAGGCGCACTATCCCGTCGCAGCACATTCACATATATAGTGTGCCACGACATTTCAATCATCGGCATTCTCGAAAAATATCAAAGTAAATCAAAAAGAATGCCTCATATATACATAGGTTGTTGGACACAGGAATATGCTACGACTGAACAGTAAGCCAAGTAGGATGCACAACACCTGGACTTGTGCATATCACAAGGCTCACTATCCCGTCGCAGCACATTCACATATATATAGTGTGCCACGACATTTCAATCATCGGCATTCTCGAAAAAAGACCAAAGTAAGCAAAGGACCAAAGAGTAAGCAAAAAAACCAAACATTGATTCATATATAATAATAATAAGCAAAAGAAGTAAGCGATGATTAATAACCCTAATAAGCTAAGTAGTAGCATGTACTTGTGACATACACAAGTACTTGTGGGGATAAAGTTTACATATGGCATAAGCTCATCTATAGTTTGGAACTATAACTAGGCCAACATCAAGACTTCTGGCTCATCCTAGGGAACGGGAGGACGTCGTGTCTCGTCATGAACTTCCTATAGTCACCCTGCATGTTTAGGCGATCTTCTATGTCATGGTTATTCGAGAGATTGCGTCCATAGAAGATCCCCCCAAAGTCATGACATCATGAAAGATGATTGCTCCAAACTATTGTTAGATGCGATACATCTCTTGTCTAATATCTGAATCTGTGATCTTGGCCTTGGCTTCGGCCCACTATTTGAGATGATCTAGCAGCATAGAATTTGGTTGCTCTAGTAGGAAGGCCATCATGTGATGGAGTGTGTAGTGGGCTTCCTTCTGAATGCCTTTTGGTTGCTTCAAGCAGGGGAACTCCGTTACGTGGGTGAAGACATGCCTTCCGAACTTGACCTTCTTACGCATGAATGTGGTGCCTTCCGCCGAGGCATAGCCAGTGAGAGCATCTTCCAGAACTTCCTTGATCTTGTCATAGTTTTTCTTCTTTTCTAGACTCCCAGAGTCAAAATACGTGGTTTGTGAATGCTTCGGCAATAAGGAGATGAGTGTGCAGTGTTCATCTCTGTGCAAAAAAATTCAAATGGAATGTGTTGGAAAAAGAATGATGATAATCTAATAAAGCCAATCAATGGTGGCGAGTGAATATTGACTTACTCGGGAAAGTAAGGCATGAGAATGTATTCCTTTGTCTTGTTCGCCACCAAGATGTATTTTAGGTACGAGGCCACGAGTCGTCGTTCAATGGCGCTTCCCAAGCAGTCATACGCATGTAGTAGGGGTCCACTACCACGATGCCCAGGGTGTTCTCTCTAATGATCTGCATGGTCAGGCTGAGAGAAAACGGGCGGACCATCGTATAGTGCAGCGGGTACAGGTGGAACATACTGAAGATGTCGTGAAACCACAGGAAGAACAGATCCACGGGGACATACCTTTGATGGTGCCAGCCTTCTTGTCCGCTAAGTACTTCGGACAGTTGCGCTTCTAGTGACCCTTGTCCTTGCAATAGAAGCACTCAGTGTCCGGCTTAGGACCAGACCTGAGCTTCTTCTCAGCAGGGGCAACGCGCTTGCCGCCGCCTTTCTTGAAGGGCTTCTTTGCACCCTTACCTTTCTTGAAGGTGGGGGGCTTGTTGACCATCAACACATGATTATCCTTTTTGATGTCCACCTCCGCAGCCTTCAGCTTTGCGAAGAGCTCAGTGATCGTATCAGTGGAGCCAATCTGATTGTGAGTCACTACAAAACTTTTGTAGCTGGGAGGGAGTGATTGTAGAACCCTGTCAATCTTGAGCTCCTCTGGAATCTTGCAGTCCAGTTGCTCAAGGCGTTGAGTGTAGCCCGACATCTTAATGGCGTGCTCACTAACGGAACTCCCTTCCTCCATCTTGCAGTTAAAGAACTTCTCAGAGATCTCATATCTCTTAGAACGGGCCTGAGTCTGAAACATGGTTTTCAGCTCCTCGAGAATCTCAAAGGGCCCGGGATAGTCTTCAAACCGATTTTGAAGGTCCGATTCCATAGAAAACAACATGGTTCTCTTAATCACACCATAATCATCTTTGCGCGACTGATAGACAGCTTTCTCATCAGCCGGCGCAGTAGCAGCAGGGGCGTCACCTAACGCATTCTCAAGGACATAGTCCTTTTGACCTCCAGAGAGAATGATTCTCAGATTGCGGAACCAGTTGGTGAAGTTAGACCCATTGTTTCTAAGCTTTTCCTTCTCAGCAAAAACGTTGAAGTTGAAGTTGGACTTAGCCATTTGATCTACAATATTTGCAAGTACAAATTAGACTATGTTCATGATAACTAGTTCAACTTTTAATCAAATTACTAGATGAACTCCCACTAAATTCAACATCCCTCAAGTTGTTTAGTGAACACGATCCAAATTCACCACACCTAATCCGATCTTCACGAGAAGAGATGTGGCTTCAATGGTGGACAACGAAGTGTCGATCATATCATTCATATGACTCATGCTTAACCTTTCGGTTCATGTGTTCCGAGGCCATGTCTGTACATTCTAGGCTCGTCAAGTTAAACCCAAGTATTTCCGCGTGTGCAAAACTGGCTTGTACCCGTTGTATGTGAACGTAGAGTCTATAGCACCCGATCATCACGTGATGCTTGGACACGACGAACTTTCGCAACGGTGCATACATGGGGAGAACGCAGTTTTATCTTGATCTTTAAGTGAGGAATCATCTTATAATGCTACCGTCGCGATCCAAGCATAATAAGATACATAAAAGGATAAACATCACATGCATATAACTTTGTGTGACATGGTATAGCCAATCTTCGCGCAATGATCTCCATCTTGTGCGTGCCGGCATGATCTCCATCACTCCACCATGATTGCCTCCACCACGAATAGCAACTACAACTATTGCTAACTACTTAGCGATAAAGTGAAACTATTACATGGCGTATAAGAAGTTGACACATAGGTCATACACAATTATAAAGACAACCATATGGCTCCTGCCGGTTGTGTACTCATCGACATGCAAGTCGTGAAACATTACAAAACATGATCATCGCATACATTATACACATCACATCTTGGGCCATACCATATCACAGAAGACACTCCCTGCAAAAACAAGTTAGACGCCTCTACTTTGTTGTTGCATGTTTTACGTGGCTTATGGGAGTAGCATGCTAAGAACGATTCTTACCTACGGAGAGCCACAATGGTGATATTATGGTTGCCAAACTCCGGTGTAAATCCCATGACAACTATAGTGAGAGAAACTGGCATCCACTAGCCGCATGTGTGGAACAAGCCACACGTCAAGTGCGGAGCCGGTCTCGCGAACGACGTCGCGTAAGGTTGGCCTGGACCGCTTCAATCTCACTATCCCGCGTCATAATAAGAACACAAACAAGAGGCTTGCAATAGAAAACATCAACGCCCGCAACAACCATGTTGCGTTCTACTCGTGAAACACATATACGCATAGATCTAGCTCTGATACCACTGAAGGGTTTCGCGGCATAGTAAATCAAAATTTTCTATGGATGCGAACAGAGGAAAGCCAAGATCTAATCTAGGAGATGCAAACAACGAGAGGGATTAGATGAGATCTTCATACCCTTGAAGATTCGCACAGCGGAACGTTCGTCGGAACGTGGGTGATGTAGTCGTACTCGCTTCTCCTCCTCGCGATCCGATCTGATCTAGCACCGCAAGTGGCGATGCCTCCGTGAGATGCACACGTGTAGCACCTCGACGTCTCCTCCTTCCTTGGTCCAGAAAGTATGGTGGAGAGATGGATTGGATCTACAACGCGACGGCGCGGTGCAAGTGGTGGAGAGTTTCTGTAGCAGGGCTTTGCCTACACGCAGTCGGGAGGGAGAGAGAGAGGAGGGCAGCAGGGCGACTAGGCTTGAGGGGAAGGTGTGGGGGGTGGTGCGCCCCAGCCCTCTATATATAGAGGGGTGGGCTCCAGCCCTAACCCCTCCCCCAAGCCCTAGGCCGGCGGCCAAGGAGGGAGGAGTGAGGGGCAAGTAAACCCCCCCCCCCCCCCTTCTAGAAGCTCCAAACTAGGGTTTCCCCTTGTTTGGCCGGCTGGGCCCTATGGGGCCTTGTGCCCCTGGCCCAATGCGCCCAGGGCACTCCCTCATAGGCCCATGCCCCCTCCCGACAGGTGGGACCATGTTGGTCCCCCTCCGGAAGGTTCTAGAAGCTTCCGGTACAATACTGATTAACCCGGAACAATTCCGAACTCCAAAAACTGCACTGCCTTATATGAATCTTATTCTCCGGACCGTTCCAGAACCTCTCGTGATGTCCCAGATCCCATCCGAGACTCCGAACAAAAACTCATAAACCAATTATCCAATCTATCCTAGCATCGAGACACGTTAAGTGTGTGACCCTTCGGGTTCGAGAATATGCAGACATGATCTGATATCAATAATCAACAGCTGGGTCTGGAAACCCATACTGACTCCCACACATTCATCGATGATCATATCGGATGAACCACGATGCCAGGATTCAATCAATCCCATATATATTCCCTTCGTCTCGCGATATTTTACTTGCCCGAGATTTGATCGTCGGTACCGTCATACCTAGTTCAATCTCGTTCACAGCAAGTACTTTACTCGTTCCGTAATCCAATATCACTTTGTGGTTAACTCCTTAATCACATGCTTTCAAGCGGTGTTGATATCGATTACCGAGTGGGCTCGAAGTATATCTCTCCGACTTGGGAGGGATAAATCCCATCTCGATACATACAACCCAACAGGTACTTTCCGATCACCTGAGAGACACCTTTATGATCACCCTCTCATAGGATGACGTTTGATGACCTCAAAGCTTTCTTCCGATACCAGGGAGTTGTATTATCTCATGGTCTAAGGAATACAATATTTGACATAAGAAAAGCTTCGCAAAGATGAACACGATGACACGATCTAATTGCTTCGCTTAGTTTGGGTCTGTCCATCATATCATTCTCCCAATGATATGATCTCATTATTAATCGACAACTCATGTCCATGGTTAGGAAACCTTAACCATCATTAATCAATGAGCTAGTCCATAGAGGCGTACTAGGGACACGGTGTTGTTCACAAACCACACAAATATTAAAGTTTCCGCTTAATATAATTCTAGCATGGAATATAAACATTATCATGAACAAGAATTATAATAATAACATCTTTATTATTGCCTCTAGGGCATAATTCCAACAAGATCTCCTCTTGATGTTGGGTCCCAGACGGGTTCATCAGAACAAAGACGGAGGGATGCGCGCAACAGGAAGGATGCCATCCCCATATCCTCCCATCATGGAGAAAGGGCCCGACCTCGTCGCCCTTCGCCACCACCCCGATCTCCCCGACGTCACGAAGATTACAAGTCTCACCATCGTACGGATATGCCCACACCAAAGCAGTGCGGCATCGTCATCCGTGACAACGCGGAGCAGACCCGTCATGACGGAGAGCGCAACCAAGGACACAAGAGCAGGTCACGCCATGACCCTCCGTGTTCGACAGGCAACCGTGATAGGCGTGAGGCGTCGCAGGAGGGTAACAGCAAGAAGGCTAACCCACCGTCAACCTCCGCCTTCGTCACCACCAAGCAGTCACCACGGCGTAGGGGGGCCGCGTCGTTCACGCAGCCCATCCCCTGTTGACAAAAAGAAGAAGAACCCGGAGCCGTACGATGCACGTTCGCGGATCGATAAGATCCACGAGGCCCGGGAAGGACCATACCTGGGACCACGTTGCTTTGGACCTGCAATACGGTCCGCAACTTACCCCAAAGGTTTCCGGATTGACAAGACCATCAAGCCCTATGACGGCACCGCCAAGCCAGCCACATGGTTGCAGGACTACGGCAACGCGGTGGAGATTGCCGGAGGCAACCCCAACGTCGCCGTTAAGTACCTCCCGTTAATGTTGGCAGGCACGGCCCGTCAATGGATCGACGACTTGCCAGAGAAATCTATCTACAACTGGTTGGACATGCAAGAAGCATTCACCAAGAACTTTGAGGGTACATACAAGCGTCCCTGCACTGTGGGCGATCTACAGCGGTGCGTGCAAGAGAAAGACGAGACATCTCGCACCTACCTCTCCCGTTGGCTGGATATGAAGAATTCCTGCGCAGGAGTGCACGCTCAGACCGCCATGGCCGCCTTCATCGATGGGTTGGAAAGGGGCACGTTGCTCCGACATAAGCTGAAGCGCTTGCAGGACAATCACCAGCTTGACTTGAACCAGATGATTCAGCTCGCTAGTGAGTTCGCAGCTGCCAACGACGATGCTCGTGGCTCCTTGCCGGCAACGGCCGTTCCAACTCAAGCTCGAAGGAATA
Source organism: Avena sativa (assembly GCA_916181665.1). Lineage (NCBI taxonomy): Eukaryota > Viridiplantae > Streptophyta > Magnoliopsida > Poales > Poaceae > Avena > Avena sativa. The sequence continues at coordinate 113,467,488 of OV702298.1, forward strand.
GCAGTACAAAGCGGAAGACCGCTCCAGAAGAAAAGCAATCTACCGACATGGTCGCAATGACTTTTGCAGGACGAGGAGAAGGCGGACAACGTGGCCGAGGAAGGGGAGCTGGTCGTGGGAAGCAACGAGGAAGTGAAACCACCTCGGCGTTGCTCCGTGTTCGCCAAACCTACGAAGAGTACCGCGATATGCCGTGCCTCATACATCTCGACGCCAATGGCAAGGCCACCCATACCAATCGACACTGCAAGTTTGTCAACGACCTCAAGGAAGACCCGGAGTCCGGCTACAAGCAAAGTCGGAAGAACAGACCGCGAGGCAAGGGCAAGGGGAAGAAGAAGGAGGAGGAGGAGTCGAAGGATTCAAGTGAGATGGACGAGGACGTTGACCCCAAGCACGCCGCCAAGAGCGACGACAAGGGCAAGAACCCCTTCACAAAGAAGGCTCCAGTCTACCACACTTTCCTTGGCACCCCCACCGTCCGACAATAGAAGACCTCTCTGAGGATCCTGATGGCTACTCTCCCCCCAGTTCCCCAGTACCTGCGCTGGTCGGAGGTTCCAATAACTTGGGACAGGACGGACCACCCAGACCTTATACCCACGGAGAACCAATACGCCATCAATCCCTTGATTGACGACGTGGAGTTCACCAAGTGTATGGTGGATAGTGGAAGCGGCATCAACATCATGTACCTGGATACACTGCAGAAGATGAACTTGACGGAGGCAAACCTAAGGCGTACCAACACCATCTTCCATGGCGTAGTTCCTGGTCGGGAGGCTCGGTCCCTTGGGTGCATTACACTTCAGGTTGCCTTTGGCGATGTTAATAATTACCGTCAAGAGCGCATGACCTTCGAGGTGGTCCCCTTCAAGAGAGTGTACCACGTCATATTCGGCCGCGACATATTCCACACGTTCATGTCCAAGCCATGCTTCGTCTACAACAAACTCAAGATACCCGGACCAAACGGCATCATCTCTGTATCCGGAAGCTTTACCAAGGCAAGGGACTGCGAGATCAACGAAGCAGCCGTTGCAGAAGCTGTCCTCTATAGCGAGGAATTCAAGGAGATCCAGAGCAAGGTCGATGACTCAGAGATGCCCGCATCGAAGAAGCAGATCTCCGACTCCGCTCCTGCGTTCAAGGCCGCCATCTAGACCAAGCCGGTGGAACTTGTGGTAGGCGATGCCTCCAAGGTCACCGCCATTGGGACGAACATGGATCCCGAATAGGAAAGCGCGCTCGTCGAGTTCCTCCGTGAGAACAAGGACATCTTTGCCTGGCAACCTACTGACATGAAAGGTGTACCTAGGGAACTTGCCGAGCACAGCTTAAACATTGATCCAAAATGCAAACCAGTGAAACAACCTCTACGACGCTTTGGTGATGAGAAGAGACGCGCCATTGGCAAAGAGATAGCTAGGTTACTTAAGGCTAGATTTATCCGAGAAGTCCTTCACACCCAATGGGTGGCCAATCCTATACTTGTCCCCAAAAAGGGAACCAATGAATTAAGAATGTGCGTTGATTACACCGGCTTGAACAAAGCATGTCCCAAAGATCCATTTGCTTTGCCTCACATTGACCAAGTCATTGACTCGACGGCTGGCTCGGAACTTTTGTGTTTTCTCGATGCATACTCAGGATACCACTAGATCAAGATGACGAAGTCGGACCAATTGGCCACTTCGTTCACTACCCCATACGGCACGTTTTGCTATGTCACGATGCCCTTTGGGCTGAAAAACGCAGGTGCTACCTACCAGCGGACAATGCAACATTGCCTTCACGACTAAATTGGTCGGAACATTCACGCCTATGTGGACGATATCGCGGTGATGTCTAAAAAGTCAAACGACTTAATCTCTGACTTAAAAGAAACCTTTGATAATCTCCGGAAATACAACATGATGCTCAACCCTAAGAAGTGCGTCTTCGGGGTTCCAGCCGGCAAATTGTTGGGCTTCATCATTTCCCAACGTGGAATCGAGGTCAACCTGGAGAAAATCAAGGCCATCCTAAACATAAACCGTCTAACATGCCTAAAAGACATTCAACGACTAACAGGTTGTGTTACAGCAGTTAGTCGGTTCGTCAGCCGACTTGGAGAGAAGTCTGCTGCTGTACAAGTTGCTAAAGAAGGAGAAAAAATTCACGTGAACGGACGAAGCAGATGCAGCATTGAAGCAGCTCAAGGACATTCTTTCCTCAGCGCCCATCCTTGCAGCACCCGAGCCTGGTGAGCCCTTGTTAATTTACATGGCGGCAACCAACCAGGTTATCAGCATCGTCGTCGTGGTAGAGCGGAAGGAACCAGGCTATGAGCACGGAGTTCAACGACCAGTTTACTATGTGAGCGAGGTCTTGACGGAGTCCAAGCAAAGTTACCCGCACTACCAAAAGATAGCTTATGGAGTATTCCTTGCTTCTCGGAAGCTGAGGCATTACTTTCAGGAGCAGCCAATCACAGTGGTGAGAAAGACTCCACTGTCCGACATTATCAATAACAGCGACGCTACAGGAAGGGTCGCGAAGTGGGGCATTGAACTTGCCGCCTTCGAGATCACCTAGAAGAGACGCGACGCTATCAAATGACAAGCCTTGGCGGATTTTGTTGCAGATTGGACGGAGATGCCAGACGCTACTCCGTTGCCAGAACCAGAGTACTGGGTGATGCACTTTGACGGATCAAAGCTGCTCAACGGCTCGGGGGCTGGTGTATTGCTACAATCACCAACAGGAGACAAGCTACACTACGTTCTGCAGATCCACTTCGAGGCTACAAACAACATGGCGGAGTATGAATCACTCATTAACGGACTACGTGTAGCCAAGGATATTGGCATCAAGTGCATAGTTTGCTGTGGAGATTCCGACTTGGTTGCCCAGCAGGTGGCTGGCACCTGGAATGCGCGGAACCCTATGATGGCGGCATATCAATACGAAGTGGACGAGATACCCAAGAGCTTCTTGGGCTACAAAGTCAAGTATGTGCCTAGGGAGCAAAATGAGGCGGCTGATCTGCTGTTCAAGCTTGGGTCAGGGCGTAAGCGAATTCCGCCAGGAGTTTTCCTAGAGCATCTGCGCACACCATCCGTGAAGGGATCCGACATCGGCAAACCGGATAGAGCTGACTCTTTCGTCAACATGGTGACTAAGGTCCCGCCGGCTTGGACAAAACCGTTCATGGAATATCTCGAACACGGAACTTTGCTCGATGACGAAGTCGAAAGATGGCAAATAGTACGACGAGCAAAGGGCTATACCATAATCAATGGGCAACTCTATAAAAGGAGCACTACTGGTATATACCTAAAGTGTGTTTCCCATCTAGAAGGTATGGAAATCCTGCGCGAAATCCATCTCGAAGATTGCGGGCATCACGCCGCTCCCCGATCGTTGGTCGCGAAAGCCTTTCGGCAAGGATTCTACTGGCTGAACGCGAAGGCGGACGCCGACAAGCTGGTTGAGACATGCACGGGATTCCAGTATTATGCCCGACAACCACATGTTCCTACTGAAGAATTGCAAACAATACCAATAACTTTGCCGTTTACAGTCTGGGGGCTAGACATGGTGGGACCATTACAGACGGCACCTTGTGGGTTTACGCATCTGCTTGTAGCAGTTGACAAATTCACTAAATGGATAGAAGCTAAACCCATTAGAAAGCTTGATGGGGCAACTGCCCTCAGGTTCGTCCGAGATCTAGTGGTGAGATTTGGTCTCCAACATAGCATTATCACCGACAACGGCAGCAATTTATCACTCGGAGAAGTGGAGGCATATTGATGGGAGAAAGGCATCCAACTTGACCTTGCATCTGTGGCACACCCACAATCCAATGGTCAGGTTGAGCGAGCCAATGGATTAATTCCGCAAGGAATCAAGCCACGTCTCGAGGCACCGCTACATAGAGCAGCTGGAGCCTGGGCGGAAGAATTGTCATCTGTGCTGTGGAGTTTACGAACTACACCCAACAGATCCACCGGCTACACCCCTTATTTCATGGTATATGGATCAGAAGCCATCCTGCCTTCCGACATCCTCCACGATGCACCAAGAGTTGCCGCCTACGACGAGGATGACGCTGAAGAATCCAGACGCCTGGATGTGGACCTTCTCGACGAGGAGCGCGTTTTGGCATGCCAAAGATCCGCCATCTACCAGCAGAAGCTACGCAGCTACCATAGTCGCCGTGTTCGGCATCGCTCATTTAAAGAGGGGGATTTGGTGCTCCGACTTAAGCGGAAGAAGTCACACAAATTATCCCCGCCATGGGAAGGACCGTTCATCATAAGCAAGGCGCTGCTCAATGGGTCTTACTACCTTGTTGACAATTGTGAACTAAAGGATAGACCCAACGAGGATCATAAGTGTAAGCGATGTGACCCGGATGATGACTACCCGGAGCTTGATCGGCCATGGAACATAGCACAGCTACGTCCTTTTTACACTTAGCATTTTTTATCTAATTGTGTACCTCTTATATGATCAATGAAATAAAGCTCTCTGGTTCACTCATATCCCTGAGTCTTTTACCTCCTTTAGTGTTTATTTTTGGATCATGTAAAACCTTTATGCACAAGCTTTGCGTTTGCACTTGTGAAAATTCCGCCTACGGGCGTTAGCTTAAGTTTTCTGGTCTACACGTTCTTTGTTGTTTTTATGTGGATTCTGGAGTAGTGACTTTCAGCACTTATTGTCGGCGATTTTGTGCTCAGGTTATGGACGGTGCCATTGGGCATCATCACCTAAGCGCATGGTTCCGACAATGAGTCTTCCGACTCACGAAAAGTCAAGCATAAGAACCAAAGTAATGGATAAGCCAGCACTTGCTTAAAATATATATACATGCTGGAAACTAGTTCTTAAGTAGCAGGAAATAACAACCATTGTTTTCCGCCTTAAGTTACATCATCAAGTTTTTTCCGCGCATACACCAAAGATGAAACAGATATTACAAAGTTGTTTTTCATTCCTTTGGCACGGGAGACTTGGAAGCAGCATCGTCACTAGCCGGAGAATCACCCTCAACGTCGGCACTGTGGTGGGACTCGGAGGAATCTTGGTTGACGCTGTCGATGGTGTTCATGGGCACGAAGACGTCGATGTCCACCAACTTGGCAACTCTGGTGTCGTAACCCGCGAGTGATGACAAGATGGCTTCGTGATCAATCTATTTGCCGTCATCGTCAACGTCGGGGATACCAGAGGTCACCGTGTCAATGTCGGCATCTTCATAGTGTGCCTTCACCATATACAGTGCCATCCTTGCGCCAGCCCATGCACATGAAGCTTTCCAGCTTGTGATACGCTCGGGGGCTTGGTGTAGAATCTCCGAGTACTTCGCCACGGAGTCCGAGGCCTTGATGTGTATCTGGAGGGGCTTGGCAATCTGATTGGCTTGGGTGATGGTGGTGTTGATGAAGTTTCCTGGAAGAACCATGTATTCCTTGGCTGGAGGAGGCGATCTGGTCAAACCCATAGGAGCCGCAAATTTCGATAAGGATCGCATGAGTTCAACAATTCAAAGTATCCAGACTACAGAAATACAAGGCGGAGGAAACTTACTGAAGATGTTGGCATTAACCTGCTAGAGGGTGTCTGCCAGGGATTCTTTGTCTTGCTGGAGGAGCTTATACGCCTCGCTATGGCGATGGTTTTGCCCATCAGCAGCTTGCTTCTGATCTTTTAAGATCGCAAGCTCCTCCTTCAAGCGATTGATTTCCACGGAGGCGGAGTCCTGCAGGGCCTTCATGGAATCCTCATGAATTTTTAGCATTTCTTCCCTCTCCTTTTTAAGGATCTTGTTCTCGCTGTCCAGTTGCTGGATGTGCTTGGACTGCTCGACAATGTCCTTGGCCTTGGCGACATGTTCTGCAAGTCGAAGAAAACAAAGTACACGGTGAGTACTCGGAGAATGAAGGCAAAAAACCAAGACGGAATGCGCAAAAAAGAAAACAGACTCTTGTTTTTGATGATCTGTTCCTTCAAGATGACAGTTTTACCCTTTTCGGCTTCAAGATCTGCGCATCTTCTGGTACTTGTCGTTGGCCATGCCCCTCCGAGCATTCTTGTTCTGTGGAAAAAAGGAAAAAAGTTAAACCGTTGTTTAGTCTACTTGGAGCATCTAGTTGGAATCTTTCCACCTAGATGCTCGGGGGCTACAGCGAAAGTTTTTTACTTAGCAATATGCTTAGCTTTTCTTTAAGCATCTAGTCAGAGCTAATTCAGTTCTCGATTAGAAGCTTGGGGGCTACCGTATAAAGTTTTTAACTCGGAAAAAGCTTAGCTTTTCTTTAAGCATCTAGTCGGAACTAATTCAGTTACAACTAGAGGCTTGGGGGCTACAGTATTGAAAATTATAAACACTGTGTATGCTACTCTTAATGCATCTAGTTGGAATAGTTTGTTCCATCTAAATGCTTGGGGGCTACAGGGAGAGTTTTTTCTAACTTAGTCACTCTTAGAGAATATAGATGCAAAACCTATGGTTTTCCGTCTACATCCTCGGGGGATACAGTGGAATACTCATATGAAATGCAAAAGGCAAAGTAAAAGTTACAAGTGCAATAATCTTGAGGTTTGTAGCACTCTCGGCTAGCAGCTTGCCAAAGGAGATGTTATTTCCTCGCAAGATATCCGCTTGTCAGAGAAGCTCCTCAAGACCGCACGTCGGAGTTGACGGTACTCCTCCAGGAACCAGAGTTGTGTTACTCGGCGTGATCGCCGGGTAAACTATCTTCAGAAACTTAAAGGGTTTCTGGGGAGCAAGGGCACCGCCTTTGGCAGAGGTACCAGCTTCCACCACCACCTTGCCGCTACCGATGGCATCCTTAGCCGGAGCTTCAGCCATTTGTTGAGCGGTGCTCTCCTGCGTCGCCTGCTCGCCGACAACAGCGAGTTCGGTAGAGGCAACAGAATCCACTTCCATGACGGAAGGGCCTGGTGCCTCCTTAGCTTGTGAGCTTCCCGCGGCAGACGAAGGCTTGACGGCAGGGGTAGCAGGGGCGATTGCGGGGGAGGCGTCGCGATGTAGCATATCCTTGATATTTCGAGAAGCCCCAAAAGTTTTGGAGGTCTTCTTGAGGCTGGTCGTGGCTTTCTTTCTGAAACGTGCAAATGCATAAGTACAGGAACAAGACAGACAGATAGACAATGTCGGAGAATGAGAAGCTTACACTAGGGGGGTGCTTTGGCAAAAATCCCGGTGGCTTTTCTCTTTTCCGCCTCCAGGGCAGCGGTAGTCTTTTTGGAGGCTCCACCCTCCGTCTTCTTCTTCTTGCCTTCGTCGACAGCGTCAGAAGTGGAGCTCTTCCGCTTTCGTGCCAACGGGACATCGTCGTCGGACACGACCTGACTTCCTTCATCTTTGGATTGTAGATTTGGGCAGCTAGGTTGTCCTCATCTAGATCGCTAAGTTGTTAAGTGATAAATCACCATGTTAGACAAAATGGTGTTCGCAAGATGGAAGAACTGGAGCATATGTTGTACACGGAAAATAAATGCCTACCTTTGGTAACTTGCCGTCTACGAACATGTCGTAGGTGATGGTGAAGCCATGCTTCTTATCCATCACCTTGACGATGTCCTTAAGGCTGAGCTTGACGGACTCGCTCGAGAAGTTATCCACGGAGATCCGGAGGGTATCCCTTCGATCACTGGTATACTCGTGCATGAACTTCGCACGGTGCTGCAGAGGTTGGATTCGCTTGATGAACCAGCACATGGCTAGGTCCAAGCCGGTCAAACCCGTCTCTACGAACCATTCGATCCGCCTTATTGCGCGAGAAGCGTCGAGGTCGAAGGGAAGGGAGGCATGGGATCTCCATGTAGAAACTTCAGCGGCGGCTCCATCCACGAAGTCTGGGTACGTCACTTCTCGGCCCGCCAAAGGAATGTCGGGGCCGTAAAATTATGTCCGCTGCCAGTTCTTGTAGGACTCGTGGCCGACGATGTCGGGGAACCGCCGGCCAGGTCGAATCTTGAAGCTTATGGTGCCGTAGTTCCTAAGCTCCTCGTTACTATGTCCGGCTTCACGTTTGACGATGAAGAAGTACACGAACAAGTCTAACCTAGGGCTTATCCCTAGATAACCCTCGCAAAGTGCCGCGAATTTGCTAAGCACTAGGATGCTATTGGGAGAGAGGTTATGGGGCTGGACCTTGTAGTGGTTTAAGACGGAGAGGAAGAAGTGGGAGATGGGCAGAGAAACGCCGCGTACCAGTTGAGCCTTAAGGTACACCTTTTCTCCGACTTGGGGAGAAGGTGTCACCTCGCTGGTCGGCGCCGCCCGCCAGGCGAGCCCTTCGTCGCAGGGAGGTAACCTTCGGCGACCATCTCCTGGATGTCGCGGTTGGTGATGTCCGAGCCGCGCCAGTCACCCTTATGCGAGTCTGGCTCTTCTTCTAGTGGCTCTAGCGCCGCCAGATTGTGGTCGCCATCGGTGGATTCCATCACCGCCGATGCGGGGATGACCAAGCCCTCTAGGGGCACGACGACAGAGCTCGTCGGCTTCGCCGCGGCTTCGCTCGACGCCACCATCAACAGGGAGGTGCTGCTGCTGGCCATGGAGTGATGGACGGGTGCGACTGACACAGATGGAAGCTAGGGTTTTCGAGGTTTCTCGCGGAGAGCTCGAGGATACGCGCGGCTGGAGGAAGACGATGATGCGAAGAGAATGAGGTAAAAAGTGGAAAATGCCCCACGATTACTATTTATCATCCTCGGCGTCAAGATTCGTGCAGCTTAATCGGACGGTTGCCGCGTAGACGACGTGTTCGCGAACGTGCGCAGAAATTTCGCCACGTCTCCAACCGCCGCCGCCAATGTTTCGTATCGCTCGCGCGGGAAAATGGGATATGATTGCGTTCTCTGCATGTGTGAGTTACGAGGCGTCGCTGACCTAAGCCTACGTCGTCCTAGCTGACACGGGTAGATGAGCCGTCACATCGAAGATTCCGGCATGGACGGACTTAATCCGACTACGGAAGAGTACGATGGAAGATTCACCATTTCTCCGACTTACAAATCGAAGACGGAGAAAACCTTGCAGAGTTCTTTGGGAGGACTACAAGATGTTGCTTGACGATCTGCCGACATCCATCTAGACGGAGCATTCCACGTGAAGAGGCAAGACGGCGCAAGATCTCGGAGTTCTCCGGGGGCTACTGTTGGGGATATGCTATATGGGTATCCTTATAGCATGTCTCTTATCCGGCTAACCCGGGTGGCCCATAGTCGGTAGCATGGCCTATGGCCTGCTGGGTGGCCCAGTTAGGTGGATCCAGAAGCGAGGCCCATGCCGAATAAAGGAAGGCTACTGTGGAGTTACCAGCATACCCTGAGCCTTGGAGTACAAGATACACAAGACTAGTGATAGACGGTGTAGGACTCTCTAACCTGTCCGGCTAGGACTTTTCCCTGTAACCCTAGGACCTGGCGACTATATAAGTCGGGCCTATGGGAGCCTTTAGGGCAGACAACTTCAGACAATCTCATACGATCATAGATCGACACACACAACCTCGCACAGCAAACCTATCTCTCTAACTCGGCGTATTGCCCTTATAGTGATTTATAGCAGGAGTAGGATTCTGCCACCGTTGTGGGATCTGAACCTGGGTAAGCTGTGTTACCTCGTACCCGTCAACCGTCCGCCTTACCCCACGTCTCTAAACACGCACTGTGAGGACCCCTCCATGGCGTACTCGTCGGCAATACCACGACACTTAGCTATATACTCACCGTCCTTCTTATCCCATTTGCACTCTGTGGTTCTGTATCCACCTGATCCGAGATGGTGGTGACCTATATTCATCGCCTGTAGCACCTTTCCCCGCCTACTCGAGGCCTGGGCTTCTTCGGATTCGCACCTGTCCTTGAACTCCCGATACTGATCTTCAGTGATCCGCGGGTCAATCTTCTGGATCTGCTCGAGACTTTTGCCTTATTTAAAGATTTTCTTATTTATCCAGGTTCTCCAGCTGGCTAAGGAGGTGCTCATCCTTGTGACGACGGATTTGTTTACTTCATTCCCATGATAATTTGTGTTCCGATACTCAGTGGGGAACTTGTATGTTGCGTGCAGCTTCTCGAAGAGGAGTGTGCGCAAATGGCCATTATCTTTATGTTGGAGATTCTCGGTGTTGATCGATATGGTGGTCCGGGTGATAGCTGCCACTTGCCCACCATACCCTCTGACGACAAGGTCGGGTGCCAAAGGAACCCGTGTTGGGCTCACTTCGGTAATTTCCTCTATAACAATGTCGACTGTGTTCGGGCGTTGTTCCTTCTTATTCTTAGTAGGATTGCTACCACTCGTTGTGCCCTCGCTGCCATCAGTGGTTTCATCACCCTCTGTTCCTTCGGCTTCTTCTTCCTCCATGTCTTCCAACTCATTGTCGTCGCTCTCTGAAGGATGGTATTCGTCATCTTCTTCTAGCCGCTGGACCTCCTCCCAGAATGACAATTGTTTCTTCTCATGTTTGACTTCTCCTTCAGCGTTGATGCACTTAGAATAGCCAGCCTTGCCGTTGTCACACGTGTTTGCACTAATAAAAAGCAAATAATGGTTAGTAATAAAGTGCCCAGAAAAATCCGGCATGACCTTTGCTAATTTTCTTAAACTAAGAGTGTCTGATTTCTGCCGAAACGGAAGTTGATCAACATTCCGGCAAAAATCGGGACTCATTTCATACAAGAACCTGCATACACGACATAAAAAAGTGCTTCATACAAGCACAAGCACAATATATACTTGCACTAAATCAAGTGCCTCATACAATTATTGTTGCAGTTCTATTTAACACAAGCTCATTACCAGCACAACAAGCACAAGATCATTACCAGGTATATAAAAATAAATGGTCAACACAGCCAGCATGGCACATTACCAACACATTACCAGGTATATAAATATAAATGGTAAGCTCATTACCAGCACATCCAGCACTCTGCTACTGGAAAGTTACTATATGCATGAGCAAGTAAATGGCAACAATGACAGCAGCCACTTATTCAATTAAGAACACATTTAAAAATTGAAAACTAGCCCTGACTACTAGCACATTTAAAAAACCAAAGGTCGTTTCTCTCTAAGCAGCCAAGCTTACTAATCAACCAATCCTTACTGATCACTAATCATCCTTCTCTCTAAACTAGCACTGACCTAGCAAGTCACAGACCACAAAACCCATCCATTAAGAGGGTGTGGAGGTCCAAAGGGACAAAATCCATCCATCTCTGAATTTACAAACTGTAGACTGCAACTGCTAGCCTATAAATATGTGTGGTACAATTCTGAATATAATTGTCTTTTGCATACTTATATCTATATAAGGGTATGATGGAGTCATGGCAATATAAGAATGAGGGAGGGATGCGCTAGGACCTTGATCTGTTAGAGGGCTGAAATATTGGTCCTAAAAGTGAACTAGACATGATTGCTATTTTTGGGAAAATGCAACTATCCATCAGCACCACAATTACAATATACTTGACCATTATTTTCAGAAAAAGGGAACTGTTATTCAGTAGAAAAAATTTAGTTAACTTGACCTTTATTTTAGAGAAGTAGCACCACTACTCTAGTGCATATTCAGTTTTCAACAATAGAACTTGGTTTCATATTCAGTAGCATATTCAGAACTTGGTTTCATATTCAGTTTTCAACAACAGAGAAGTAGCACCACTACTAAACAAGCAGTGCATATTCAGTTTTCAAAAAAATTGTTCTTGTTGCAGTGGCCAAGTAATCGCGAGTGTCACAGGTCTTCAGTGTGGAATCATTAGACCTAAACAAGCATGTACACTAATCTGAACCCTAGCTTGATCGCCTACAGAGAGAGTGGAGAGAGGGAGAGAGAGACAGGGGAGGGGCGACGCTCACCTCTGAGACAAGGACGATGATGGCGGGCGGACGACGGCGGGCTCCTCCATGGCCTCCTCCTCCTCGGACGTGTGTGGGCCTCCTCCTCCATGGCCTCCTCCTCGAGCGGTGGCTGCTGGCGGGGCTGGCGAGGTGGTGGATCGAGAGCGGCGGGGGGGCTCAGGCTCGATCGATATGGTAGGCATGTCTGAGATGGGGATGAGAGGGATGTGTCCATGCACGTGGATAAGGCAGAGATAGTCATAGAGCACTCTGGCATAGTGCGCTACGGATATATGTAGCGCACTCCGGCCTATTGCGCTATGCATATCTATTCTAGCACCCGTATAAGAAAATAACAACCCCACTCTCAAACAGATACACTACCCTATCCCACTGGTTTCGCCCACTTTATTTCAACCTGTGAGCACCCAGGTTCGAATCCTGGTGCCCACCTTTTTTGTTTTTATTTTAAAAATACTTTTAAATGTTCCAAAAATGCCCAAAGTGGTGATACATGCCATAAAAGTTTTGTTTTTATTTTAAAAATACTTTTAAATGTTCCAAAAACGCCCAAAAGTGATAATATATGTCATAAAAGTGGTACAAATATGATTCAAAGTAGAACTAAATTTAATAATAATTTTTCCATGAATATTACAATCTTTTTTTACCACGCGTTTTACAATATTTTTTGAGCTAGCATTTTACAATCTTTTTCCCCTTCTTTGTCGAGGTTGAATAATTTAGCCCCGACACTTTAATGTTTCTTCTCTCGAATGGGCTATATTTTTTGGGTAGGATTGTCCTTTTTCTTCTTGTGATGTATGTTGATGCATCATAGTCGCCGTCATATTCAATCTTTGGATCGCCGTACTATTCGAAGTTTTGCTCGTTGGCGACTCCATCCATTCCGATGATGTTTCTTTTTACTCTCCTCACAACAATACGGCTAGGCTTTGTCGGGTCAATAATAAAAAAACATTGTTCCACTTTGTTAGCCAGTACCCACGGTTCATTTTTCGCGACCATGTTCGCACTAGCGGCCTTGGATTTGGCTGCTTCGGGTATAACCATGGTTGTGAAATACCGGTCTTCTCTTTCTACGCTCTTGGCCCATCTAACATGGAACATCAGATCTCCTCGATCCTTTCGTAGAATATTTCCTTCATGTTGTCATTGGTGTAGAATTTAGACGTTATGCTTGAGTTCTGATAGTCACACTTGTTGTCCTTTTCCTCCGTGTAGAATGTGTAGCCGTTGATATCATACGCTTGATAGGTCACCAGGTTTTGCATGGGTCCCTGCGACAAGGTGAATATGATCTTTTTCGTGTCAGAAGAATGCGATTGTGAGGGATAATGTAGGAGGGTCTGCCAAAACCAACGCGTGAAATCTAAGTTGTGCTCTTTCATTATTTCTCCATGTGTCCTCTGTATGCCCCGGTCACTGTACTTTTTCTCGATTAACCTTTTGTGCTTCTGTACCCAAGGAACAACCAGTTCTAGATGTTGTAGCGCGACGAAGTTTGCTTGATCAAAGTATACACATCTACAATCGAAGTATGCATGTAGTATGCGACAACCCTCTCAGTGACCAGATTCGTCGAGCTTGCCAAGGTGCCTATTGACAGGATGACCGACAGGGTTCTCGATGTCTAGTTAATTCGTGCAGAAAGATATGCACTCTTCATCCAGAAAGCCCTTGGCTATGCTTCCATCTGGATGGGGCCTGTTGCAAACGTATCCTTTGATGTGTTTGTTCATCCTTTCAAACGCCCTCATGTTGCGGAGGAACATCGGCCCGAGTTGGATGATGTACTCCACGACATGGACCAGCATATGCACCATAACGTCGAAGAATGTGGGCAGGAAGTAGACCTCGAGCTCGCATAGTATCACCATGATCTCCTCTTGTAGCCTCCTGAGCTGATTCATGCCAATCAACTTTCGAGAGATGACGTCAAAAAACCTGCAGAGCCCAAACAACGTTTCACGGACGTGCTTGTCCATTATCCTTCTTAGTGCAACCGGGAGTACCTGCGTCATTAGCACGTCACCTTCATGAGACTTCATGCCACTGAACCTCTGCTTCGCCTCGTCTAGGTATCTGATTATCGTGCTCGCGTAGCCGTAAGTGAATTTGACTCCTAGAAGGCACTTGAAAAACGGTTTGATCTCATCCTGGATTAGAGTGAAGCAAGAAGGAGGGAAGTAATATTCGTTCTTCTTGACCTTTTTACCCTTCCGATGACCTTGTGTCGCCTCCGACTCATGATCATCGTCATCTTCCTGATCAGCAGGAGTAGTGCATCCTCCATCAAGATCCTTCTGGATGCCCATGAATATCAGGTCATGCCTTGCTTTCGGACCATCTTTCGTCCTATCTGGCATGTTGATTAGGGTGGCAACTAGACTCTCGCACACGTTCTTCATGATATGCATGATGTCAAGGCTATGAGGTGTGCGGAGAAACTTCTAGTATGGCAACTCCCAGAAAACATACCTTGTTTTCCATACCTTCAACAGCGGCTTGTCTTGCTACCTCTTTCGCTTCTTTCTGGGCTTAGGAAAATCTTTCCAGTTTTTCAGAAATTCTTCCACTACTTCCCTGCTCCTCCATTGTGGGATTCCTCGGGTCTCGGATTTTCCATCGAACAGATCTCCATATTTTCTCCATGGATCATTCTTGTCGAGCCACCTCCGGTGCGCCATGAACACGGTTTTCGAAGACCCTGGATCTTTCTCTAGTTGGAGATAGCTTGTGTTATCCATGCACCTAACACATGCGGAGAATCCTTGGATAACCTGCCCCGAGATATACCCGCAACCTGGATAGTCTTGCACCGTAGTGACCAACGCTCTCATAGTGAAATAATCTTGTGCGACAGCGTCATATGTATTGGCTCCATATTCCCATAACATGGCTAGCTCCTCTTTCAACAGCCCGAGATACAGATTGATATCGGTACTAGGTTGTTTCGGCCCTTGAATTAGCATACCCATTTGTATGTACTTCTTCATGCACAGCCATGGAGGGAAGTTGTACATCCATACAAACATGGGCCAAGTGTTGTGCGTGCTGCTCTGGCTACCAAACAGATTGAGTCCATCAGTGCTCGCACCAAGCCTGATATTCCTCGAATCTCCACCGAATTCTGGGAATTCGAGGACCAATGTTTTCTATTGGCTAGCATCTGAAGTGTGCGTCAGCAGCTCGTCCTTTTCGGGGCCATCATCATCTCCTGGCTTCTTCCTTTTCGCATGCCATCGCATGAGCTTTGCTTCCTTAGGGTCCGCAAAATAGCGTTGCAGACGAGGAGTGATAGGAAAGTACCATATCCCTTTTCTAGGAGATTTCTTCCCTTTCTTGTATCGACTCACGCCGCACACCAGGCATGTGGTTTTCTCTGCGTCCTCGCCCTGATAAATGATGCAATTGTTGATGCATACATGGTATCTAACGTGTGGTAGATCGAGAGGACGGACGATTTTCTTGGCATCCTCGATACAAGTTGGACACGTTTTCCCCTCCGGGAGACAATTGTGCCAGAATGCCATCATATTGTTGAAGCTTGCGTTGGTCAATTTGTGTTTTGCCTTCATCTCCATAGCCTTGAGCGTTACATTCAACCGGGTATCATCGGGCCTGCATACAATGGAGTAACCGCGTCTTTCTCAAGTTGCGCAAGGTTGGCTTTCTCTCTAGCGACAGCCCTAGCGTTACTCGTCTGCTTGAGAAGTAGTTCTTGCACATAAGCGTCCTGCACCCAGACTGACGTTGTTCCATCGTTGTCTGCTCCTCCGGCATCTAGATCATCATCATCCTGATCTGCTTCCACACCTTCACCATCTCCAGGAGACTCTTATTCATATCGACCGTCCTCGCCGTGATCATCATCATGTTGCCCGCCTTCCAAATTTCCCGCCTCCCCATTTACGTACCCATCATCTTCGTCATCGCTTATCCAACGAGTGTATCCATCCATGAAACCATGGCGGAGCAGGTGCGCTTATAGATGCCCGGAATCTGGGTCAATCAACCAATTGAGTTTGCATCTTCTGCACGGACATCTTAACTCTATCATATTATTTCGAATCATGTCGGCAGTCGCGCATTTCAAAAATATAGCCACAATGCCTTTGCTCATTATGCGGACCATGGTTGCCTGCGCGGCGTACACAGTAGAATTAGAAGTTTATTAGAACCACATAATCAATGCATGCATTCAATGGTCAATAGAAAATTTTGGCATGACCTATCCTAAAATTAGGACCTTTGCGAAATGCCAAAGTCTTACCAAAATGGAATGAATCAACATTTCGGCAAAACAATGGCAACTCATTCACACATAAACACGAGAGAGAGAGAGACCGATCCATACACATGAACACATCATCCTCTCCATACACACATGAGCATCTATCATCTCCATACATATGAGCATATCATCCATACACATGAACACATCCTTACATGGACAACTTACCGAGATGAGAGATTGATTGAGAAAATGGAAGGAGAGGTGCGAGACCGAGAGGATGGCGTGCCCGGAAGGAGAGATTCCTCTATTATGTATGTAGCATCCAAGGTAAGTTTTACATGCTAAAAATGGTGAAAGAGTGGAGAAATTGAGGTGGGAAGGAGGAGGATCACGACTAGATCCAAGGAGGAAGAAGGAGGGGAAAGTGAAGCGGGGGTGTGGTAGTGGATAGTCACATGTGCAAAAAGGGGGCTGCCAAAAAGTGGACAGAACATCTGTGGCGCACATGGACCTAGTGCGCCAGAGAACTTAATCACAACTGTGGCGCACATGCAGGTGGTGCGCCACGGATGTGTTTGGTGATTTAGACAGCAGAGGAGCCTGCAGTTAGGCGTAGCGCACGGGTCACATGTGCACCACGGATACCCCTCACAATCATAGCGCACTTCCCCCATGTGCGCTACGGGTATGTGGCCTGCGGCCGGCAGGGCCCTGGCCCACACATATCTGTGGCGCATTGCCCCCATGTGTGCCACGGTTGCTCTATTTAGCAATAGGGCACATCCTGGGAGTGCGCCACGCCTATTTTACCCGTGGGGCACTCCAACCACGTGAGCCACGGATGTACGGATTACCTATAGCCTTTTCCTAGTAGTGTATCTTTTTGGAAGCAATCAAGGGGAGCATACAGTAGCTTTAACGAGCAACTATACGACAGGAATATTTTTCCGGCCGTATAGTTCCCGCCGTGTAGTTGCCATCGCTTTCGTCTTGTTAAAAGCGACAACTTTCGTGAATAGGCGAGGGTCGAAAACAGAACACACGAGCCGCCATCCCATCCAGAAGGGAGAAAGAAGAGATCCAGAGAAGAAGGGGAAGACGTTCTTCATCTCGCTCCATGATCTTCGACCTCCTAGCCACCACACCTCCATAGCCATTACTTGTACTTGAGAGAGAGAGAGAGAGAGAGATCTCCACCTTGCAACATTAGGGTTTGAGATTGTTTCTTCCCATCTTGAATTGTGTTGGATTTATTTCTATTCTTATTGTGGATCTCCATGGTAATATCAAGAAGAACTCCCTTTATTTATTTATATCGATGATGCTTTCTTCTCTCATGTGTGAGTAAATTCCCTTGGGCATGGGAGATGTAAGGGATTGGTAAGATGTGATGTGCCTATATAATTTCCATTAAGTTTGTGGTTGATTCTAATTACTATATTTTGTGTGCTTGACTATCTATGGGATTCTTAATGCTTGTTATCCAATTAAGGGCCCAGACAACATGATACCTTGTTCTACATAGATAAGATCTTGTTTGCTAGAAGACCAGCGACCCCTAAGTGACACGGGGATATCAATGGAAAACTAGTAGAGCTCGAGGAGCATGAGGATCCACTTTGCCTATTGCATTAGTCCGATCCAAGGAGCTTAATTTCTAAGCAACCTGAAGGATCTTAATCGTCTAGTGACTGACCATGGTTTTGGTAACAGGCTAGTAGGATTATTGAAGTTAGGATGAAATCTACCAAGAGGAGTTCCCGCTAATTATGGGTTGCTCGCCTACACACATACTTATAATATTATAATAGTTACACTTATCACCCATCCACCTGGCACATTCACTATCACCATGAATTGAATCTCCCCGCGCCTACTTTGCCATCTGCAGAAAACAACAAACAAATTGTTCTTTACTTTTATGTTTTTTATTTCTAAAGTTTACGTTTTAGTTTTATTTAAATACAATCATTTTAATCCAAATCTCATTCGTATTTCAACACTTGCAGTTAATTCACTCAAAGACCTGCGACAACTTTGAGTGCGACAGAGGCTTTCTTCATAAACATTTACCTTCGGGCTCCCTGTGGGATCGACATCTTAACTTTGAAACTACCTACAAACGATCTATGCACTTGCAGCCATCAAGCTATTTTTGGTGCCATTGCCAGGGAGCTAAGCATTAAGTGTTTTGTCTCTTGACATTTCAGGTGTTACCACTACAAAATTGTCTCCCTAGGAGACAAAGGGTCTACACACTCTGGTAGGACTTATCTACCAGATTATCTTGATCACGTACATGTTCAAAGGCGCGAGGAAATTATTGAAAAACTTTTGAGATCGAATAAGGTTGAAGTTGAAAACCTAAGTGACTTCATGGATATCATGTACATTCATAGGACACTCCCAAAAAACCTGAGAAAACTCAGAGAATACAGTGCTCCAAATTCTGCTTTTCTTAAACAAGCAATAGAATTTCCTAATCCTGGAGTTAGATGTAGCATCCCAATTGTCTAACAATTGCAATGCTACTAACCTAGTCTAGATAATGGCTACTTCATATATATAATTGTTGCATCATAATTATGTCATGCTCATGTCATCATGCCACCTTGCATTTGAGCATCATATAAAACCCTTTTGTTTTGGTTCTTCTCTCATATGCATTGTAAATTGTATTTGCCTCTTGATATTGTATTTGGTTCTTGATATATTGTTAAATGCCCAAGTTGAGTTGGGGGCATATCTTTTATTCAACTCCACCACCTTTTCTTTCACCACGTTATAATTCCACCATTCCACCATGTATGAGCATTGCAATTTATTTGGTTTTACCTCTAGCTCATGTGGGTTGGGATGGATCCAATTCTTTCTCCACATGCTCTCATATATGCACCATATTGTTTCCACATTATTGGTTTATGAGATCCACATGGCCACCTTTGCAAGCCTTGTGAGTGGAACCTTTTTCCTAGCTTCCATATGGGTTGTTTTGGGGTTATTATCATGTGGGATATTTTTGGGCTTACTAAATACCTAGTGGCACATACACACTAGCAAGTCCCATTTCTATTCAAATATGGTCATCTCCATCTACTCCACATGGGGCATCCTTTTAATTCTTTTTGCTTGGCTTTTATTCCAATTTTGGGAATGCATAATAATAATGCCATGTAATATTACTGTTCTCACAAGAATACACATGGCATTAAATATTTTGCATGGGACATGCAAGTACCACCACCTTCTAGTCTTTTGGGTTTTACTGGAATTTGTGAGTGAATCATCAATCTCCCTCTCCACCATCCTTTGGCATCTAAACTTGGTTTGTTAAGCATCATGGTATGCTTATATTCCATGTGTAGATGTCTCTTTTCCTTCTTAACCAAAATCTTTTCTCTCTTACCCCACCTCCAAAACCTCAACACCCCATGCTTTGTCACCACCTTCCCTATCTCTTGTTTTTGTGTAGATGGGGTTTTGTTTGTTTGAGTCATTTCAAATACAATTGAAAACCCTATCTACCCTCTAAACCCTAGCAAACCAAACCCTAACCCTAGCCCCTTTAACCTAACCTGAGACCACCTCTTCTCTCTCTAGACCTAGCTAACCCGAGCCTCTCCTAACCCTAGCCCTACCTAACCCGAGCTACCCCTGCCTCCCCTGGTCCTCTCTCTTACCATCTCTAGCTAAAGAACAAGGAGAGAGGAGAGACCTAGCCCGATCCCCCCTCCTCACCTTTTTCAAAAGCCACCCCTCATGTGCCCTACCCTCCTCCCTCACCTAACCACACCTCACCCCACCCAGGTCCTATCCAGGAGGCGCCCAGGTCCCTCTCCCCCTCCCTTTTTCTTCCTCTCCTTGCAGCTCCCCTTGGCCATGGCCCAAAACCCTAGCTTCTTCGGCCTGTTCAAGATCGACGCAGCCTGCTGCTCCCCAAGGCGATCCAGGAGCACCAGGGGCGTCCTCTGCTTCCTCTTCGACGCCTAGGCTGCGGGGTAGTACCAGGACCTCGCCGGAGCAGCCTAGCACCGCCGTGCTCCGCCGCAGCCCGAGCCCAACGTCCCCGAGCCTGCCGCCAGATCCGATCCACCTCTCGCTCCAGCGGCGTCACCGACGAGTTCCTGGTGAGCCTCTCGATCCCCTAGACATCCCCTTCTCCTCTCTAGCTCGCCGTAGCTCCGCCGCTTTCCGTCGAACGCTCTGCGCGCGCCGCGCGTCGCGCTCTGGCAGCAGTACCTGCAGCAGCTTTTTCCCGCCTCTGTTCTTCGTCGTGCCCCGCGCGCTGTAGGTCGCCTCCGTGCGAGCTTGCTAAACAAAACTTGTAGCCCGATGTCCCTTCTGCGTTTTTGCTTTTTGTGGCTTGGCCAGTTTCTCGCTAGATTCGTCGCCACCGTCGCCGGAAGACGGCCCGATCCGCCGCCGTCAGGGACGGATTCGTCAGCAGCGCAGCAGCAGCCGGAGCCGTTTCGCAGTTTGCCCCCTGTAGTTTTTCCCGCCTCAACCCGAGCTCCCTAGTGCCCCACCTGTCAGCCTCGGCGTTCATTTTGCAAGAGGACCCCCGGAGAATCCAGACCATCACGGACAACCCCCCCCCCCCCCCCCCCCCGCGCCTGGGATCGCCCACGTGTCCAGCACACGTTGGCCGCGCGCGCGCTGTGGCCCCGCAGCCCTGGGACCCACCTGTCGGCCTCTATGGCTGGCAGCAGCCGCGGTGAGGAAGCCTTTTCCTGCGCGCGTGTTGACCAGTCAGCCAGCGGCCCCGCCTGTCATTGTCTGTGGCTAGCTGAACCTGAGTAGAAAAAGTATTTCTGTCTGTCTGTTTGAATTTAAACTTTTTCAAATTAATTCAAATTCAAATTTAAATCTGTTTTTAAATATCTTTTAAAATATAAATCCAAATAATACAAATAATATATGTTTTGAAATCAAAAAAATGTGAGGAATTCAAATATGCCATTCAAAATATATTTTGGACACCTTAATTTCCAAGTTAATTAAAATTACAAGAAAATGCCCTTTTGCCTTAATTAATTAATAACTTTTGTTTTACAAGTCCAAATTTAACAAATAATATGTCTAAAATGATTAGCTCGACGAGACCTTTCTGTTTATGCATTACATGTTTTGTTTTGCAGCATGCATCATATAAATATAATGTGTACAGCAACTAATATGAGGATAAAATGGGGCCAAAACTCAATAAAATGATTTATTCTTGTATTCCACACCTCACCCATGCCATGCTACTTTATTGCCATGCAAATTGTGCATCATTCATCATGGCATGATTGTTTGCTTGTCGCATTTTATTCATATGCTTGTGCACTTTATTTATGTTGGCCCTTGTTTGTTTGGTTCTTCTTCGAATAGACGCTGAGCAGGGGATATATCAAGAGACCCAGGAGCACTACCCAGATCCTTCTCTCGCTTCAACTGAGCTGCCAGGCAAGCACTACCACATGCTTGCATACATATAGTACCTATTGCCTCTATCTTATTCTTGCATCATTGAGTCACGATTGCATTAATTTGAATCCCAAGTATTGCATAGCCTTTACTTTTAAACCCCAACGAAGCTTGTTCCTCCATCCCATGAGCCATTACTACAGGAGTTGTTTGAGCCATGCGAGTCGTAGAACAGCATGTGTAGGGTATGTGAGTGTCTGATGGATAACGAGGTACCTAAACAACTTAACCTGAGTAGTAATGGGATAACTAATGAAAGTGGCATCGGTGAGCCATATTTGCTATTTGGTTTTTCAGGCTCACTTGTGTCCCGTAGGACCCCGAGTACTTGATTCCTGTTCCTTGAATATTCGCGCTATCCACATCCGGGAGGCTTATGAACCCCCCCTGAGCCAGAGCTTGATTCATTCTTATTTCTTGGGGCCACAAACTAGTTTGAGGTTTTATTTACTATCATGTACTTATGCCATGCTTTACTGCTTTATTTAAATTGTGCGAGGTACTGCACCTGTACTGTTTAGGACCGTGACCCGTTTTCGCTGTATCGACAAGCCCAGTCACACTTTCGGGTTCCCAGTCGTTTACAGCCGGCCCCACAAACCTTGAGTCCGTCTCGTAGCCGGCCAGCTTCGTTGCGGGTAGCTTAATGGGGTGGTCCCCTGAAATATTTCTGAATCCTGTGATTGCTTTGTCGTGACTGCCTCGTTGGGTTTTGATTTGGTTTTTCCGAGGTTGATCGAGTGTGTGTTGCTATTTGTGCACCCCTGCGGGGTAAAACTTTCTGAAAGCCGTGTCCGCGGTTATGGACGACTTGGAGCACAGTTTCTCGATCATAGACAAGCATAACTAAAGTACCGCTTTTAACTTGACTAAGTATCTGACTAGTAACTAGTGCAACACTCATGGAATGGATAATAAAACTGCCAACGGATGGGGGTTTGTTCGTCCGCTTCCTCGTCGGTAAGCGAGGAGGAGGATGGATCTGTTAATATTACTGTTATAACTGTTGTTATTAATTCACGGACATCCGTCTATCTCTGGTTAGGCGGATGGTTAGCGAGTATCTATAGAATTGTTAGGGTTTATCTTTTGCTGCAATTGCGTCACCCCAGGTTGTGTCCCCTTTAGAGGCATAAAGACTTGCTGAGTACCCCTAGGGTCTCACACGATAAATTGTTTGATTCAGATGAACAGGTAAACTCGCAAGATGGATACTGGGTGGAGGAGACGGACGATGCGGGCAACGATCATTCGGTGTAGAGATTCCGGGAACGGGGATCCGTGAGATCTGTGGGCGGGATCTGCTTATTTATGGGGCATCTTATGCCGATTTGCTTCTTATCCGTACTCGGATTTTGTCTTCCGCTTCCGCCTGATACTCTGATGTTTGATGTATGAGGAGATATCCTAAACTATTATATCTATCTAGGATATTTGGATCTTGCCGTATGGCGTTGCAATATTTCCTTTCTTTTTTAGATGGAATGGCTCTGATGTACTGTTGTATGGTGGCTTGCATACATACTCATTTGTGTATGTAGTTGATCCCTTCGCCTGCCGATTACGCCGCCCGTTCTTGTCCCGATGTTTGGAAATGGTTAGGACGGCCGAAAGGTCTACCTGTGAGTGGCACTTGGGCCCCACCGTACTATTTTAACCATTTCCGCTCATCCAGGCATGTAACTAGGAGCGTAATTCACCGAGGTAGTTACATTAGAGAATATAAATTTGATGGTGAGATTATTAAAATTTTGCAGTAAAAAGCTTTTAGCAGAAGGGAAGATGAAGACCCAGGAAGACATCGTAGAGAGTTCGATGATCTGATAACATCACTTGGACCAAAAGGTTTACCAAGGGATTTCTCTCGTCTAAAATTATTTCGTTGGTCTCTCAAAGGTAAGGCTCTAGAATGGTTATATTCTCTCCCTCGTCATTACATTAAATTCTAGGAAAACTGCATTGTTAAGTTCATAAACATATTTAGTCCTTTCAAAAAGGTAAAATTAGGAAGAATATAGGCAACTTCAGTCAAAACATGGGACAAAACTACCCACAAGCATGGGATAGATTCTTTGGAATGATCAATACTATTCCTAATCATGTCTATTCTGAATCAACTATTTGCCATTTATTTTACCATGGTCTTAATACTCAATGCAGAGAGTTGCTTGACTTATCAGCAGGAGGATCGATAAATACTTTAAATGTTAAAGCATGTTTGGAATTGATGTCTAATAGTTCTAAGAATGATTCTTTATATAATCCTGATTTTGGCACTAAGCTAGAAAAAGGTATACTTCGTATAACTCCTGATCTTATGCCTAAAGTACACACAAAAAAGGTATACCTTCTAAACTTGTTAAGGAAAACAAAGTAGATTTGTTACAAGTCTTTACTGAATAAGATGAAACTAGAAAAGTTTTTCAAGAATTAAAACATCGACAGGCTAAAACTCATAATAACATGCATAAGCAATTTCAAAGACATAAGAAGAATTTTAGCAGAACTAACGGAAAATTATGATGATATTGGCCAAGAAATAAAATTATTTCACAAGCACCTTAGTATGATTGTAACCCAGTGTGAACAAATAGCATCTGGATATCAAATTTTTCTTCAAGATGATATAAATATTCCTGTTTCTACTAATGTTGTTACAGGGAGACGTGTTGTTGTTACAGGACCATTAGGACCACCAGAATATGAAGATGAAAAAGAGAAAAGGGAAAAAGCCTTGCTCAAAGCAAGCCAAGAAGATGACACATTGGTTGATCCTCAAGATGAAACTACTCAAGAAACAAAAGAACAAACCTTGGAGGAGCAAAATGATGCACAAGATGACCGTTATGACTCTGATGCAGAGATTGTTCATCCAAGAGAAGAAAAGAAACAAGAAAAGAAGATGAAGTTGTTGTAGTAGAAAAGAAGAAAAGTGATAAGCAATAACAAAAGAAAGCAACTAAAGATCATGATCCCCCCACAAAAGGTAAAAGACAAAAATAAGAAAGGTGAGCAAAAACTTCCATATCCAGATCAAAAAAAGAAAGCACTGGATCAGGTAATCTATGATTCTTTCAAGAAGGCACTTGGTGACCTTTGTTTAGAAATTCCATTTGCGGATGCAATAAAAGTTCCTACCTATTCTAAATTTCTCTATGATATTCTTAATAGAAAGAAATAACTGAAACTATTGCCATGGTGACTAGTTATCCTACTAATGGAAGTTATTATCTAAGTCGCGAGATCCCGGAATACCAACTATTTCATGCACAATTGGAAAAACTGATATTCATAATGCTTTGTGTGATTTAGGTGCAGGAGTTAGTGTAATGCCATATTCCCTCTATAAAAGGTTAGGATTAGGGGAGTATTCCCCCACTTCTATCACTTTACAGATGGCTGACAAATCCACTAAACAACCTATTGGTATGATTGATGATGTTCTACTTAGAATAGATGGGCATGTTATTGCCACTGATTTTATTATTCTAGAAATGCCAGAGGATGAAAAATTATCTATAATACTTGGAAGACCTTTCCTTAGCACTGCAGGAGCGTCAGTTGATTGTGTTGAGGGAAAAATAATCTTCAATGTTTATGATGCTAAAATCATCCAGTATTTTCCAAAGAAACAAGAAGTAGGAGAAAGGTATATTCCACCGGCTAAAAGAGTCCATGTGGTAAGTGCCTTTGATAAAGGGAAACCCAAGGTAAGAATTCGAGAACAGAGAAAGGGTTGAGATGTTCAACCATTCTTAATAAATGCTTAATGGGAGTCAACCCATCACAAGGATAAAATAAAGTTAAATAATAAAAAGTCCATCGCATTCCTACAACTTTTTCACAGACATTCTTGCGGAAGCGCGCCCATGAAGATACAGCTGTCAAAAAGTAGTAGAAATATCGACTGAATAATCATAGATTTAGTGTAGAAAATAAAGTTTGAGTTTTATATGCAGAAAATAGCTTAATCATATTATCCATATTAAAAAGAGAATCTCTAAAAATTTGGGCGAAAAAGCATTTTCCAGGAGTTGTAATGACCGACTATACGGCGGGAATATATATTCCAGCCGTATAGTTGCGGTCGTATAGTTATCGACAAAACTCTCAAAAAAGGGGTCTCGGATACAGAAGGTTTAACGACCAACTATACGCCGGACCATTTTGGTCCGGCCGTATAGTTATGCCCGTATAGTTGTGATCTAGCATGGAGAAACACTAATCCTTGGCGCCGCCTCATCTATACGGCGGGATCTACCTAACCCGCATGTATAGCTCCCGCCTTATAGTTCGGCGCGACCACTTAAACGCCCCGGGGCAGCTAGGGCTTCTCCTCCTCCCTATTATTTCTCTCATATTCTCTCTCCAAACCTCTCCAAATCCACCTAGAACTCTTGATTCTTCATGGATTTTGTTCGTTTGAGTGGGGGAATCAGCAGATCGGTATGTTTCTCTCCCTATCCATGCTTCATTTTTAGAATTCCATGGTAGAAATCCTCTCATTGAATTAGTGGATGAACTCAAGCTTGTTTGATTTTCTCTTTCGATTTCTCACGTTAGGATTGAATTCCTCCACGTAGAATCATTCATATATCATGTAGAAACTATATGCCTAAGGTTTTATGTTGAAATTTCTCAGTGCATCAAGATGAAAAGCTCGGTAGTATTTTTTGCAAGAGCAAGCGCCAACGTGGTGAAGGCTCGGGGCTCCGGTCTGAGCTCGACAACAAGTACGCCATGGTTTTAGCAAGGAAGGTGTTGCCCACACGATGGGCCGATGATGGCTTTCTTAGCGCAGCAGGGTTGAGGGCGGACTTCGACCACATTTGTGCAAATGCAGGGCTATCAAACCTCGCCTATGCAAGCCACTACACCTACACTGAGCTCAACCATGATTTCTCACCTCCTTCTACGATGACTACAAGGAGAAAGATAATTCATGCATGGTGAGTTTCACAGTTAACCAGTGGCCATATCAAATCACTTTTCAACAATTTTGTGAAGCTTTTGAATTCCCTCAAGAAGGGGAATCAACTGTTACAAACTTGTATAGCATCTCAAGTGGAGAAACTTGGGAGGTTATTTTTGTTAATGGTGGCAGGGACTTCTACTAGAACAAGATGTCCACCATTCAGAACCCGAACATCCGCTACTTCGCTTTGTTTCTTGCTAACATTTTGTTGGGAAGAGGAGATACCGTCTCTATGGCCAATGCAGACATGGCCATGATCACCAAGGCACTCTTCCCTGATGCACTGTAGAGTCCCACTCATGAAGCTCTATTCCTTCAGCACCTCCGCCACCAGAGCAACAAAAAGAAAGGTGATATTCACATCGGTAGATCGGTAAACCACCTACTCCAAGCCCGTGGAATTCCGATACCTATTGTGCAACCTGTTGATGGCTCCATACTTATGGATGTCAAATATATAACTGCTTGTGGCTTCATCAGTGTATACCAAGCTAACAGAAGGCTCCGGCCCTATCAATTTGGTTATCTTGATGTTGCACAGGATGAGCAGGTGCCATTGCCTTGTCCACAGATTCGGGAGAGAAACAACTGGATCCTTACCAAGGATCAAGTGACGGAGATCATGGCAGCACTCTATCCTGACTCCGAGGAAGATGAAGAAGGAGAGCAGCAGGATGAGCAGCAGCAGGAGCAAGAGTACAACCCTTCTTGGGAAGGACAGCAGCAGGAGGAGGGACCTTGGGAACCATGGCCCAATCAGTAGTAACAGCATCAGGGGTTCAACAATGTCCCCTATGAAGATTTTCTGCAGCTCAACCAGCACGTTGGGGATATCGACCAAACTTTGCATGGAGTGAATGAGGATGTGAGTGCCTTAACTCATAACTTCATTCACTTCATGACCCACTTCTCTGAATACTACCAGCAGCATTTGTACCCGCCGCCGAATGCCGGCAACAACTAAGCATGGCAACAGCCTAAGCTTGGGGAGGTTTGAAAACCTCCAAACTTTGCATTCATATTTTTATTTCTTCTTTTGATTTATTTCACTTCTTCAAAAATTTCATGTTTACTTTCGGTTTGCATTCTTAAACCAAAACATACAAAAATTAGTTGTAACCTTTATTGCAAATTTGTTTCTTTGTTTTTCTCGAAGATTTCTCAATTTCAGGTGACCTGGAAATAGGGAAATATAGAGGGCATTCGACTCAAGTACGAGAACAAAGAAAGCAAGAGGAGGTATCACATTCCTTTCATCACCTCTTCTGCAACTTCAAATTGACCCTACAATTATTTACTTGCTTGCACTGGAGTCATTCCCCACTTAGCTTGTTATACTATAAATTCTATTCCTTTGCCAGTGTCCTCTTTTAGCTTTGAAATAATGAGCAATGAACTTGGTTAAAATATTTCTGACATTTTTACAACAAGAAAAAGCATCCAAAAGATGACTTGAGTCCATGTTTAGCCCAAAGGATTTGATTTTAGAAACTACTCAACCCCATTGAGCTTAATGTAAATATACTCGATAGAACCCTTGAATGAAATTATATGATAAAATAGATGCTTCGAAGTAGAAGAGATTATGCCACTGCTTTTTGTAATAATTACAGTAAGATATTGCTATATGTGTGTCATTACAACACTATCGTACTCCATGGGGAACTATTAACTCTGTTGTCCAACGAACGATCTAAATGTGGGAAACCACTTGATTTCGGCTATTGGGTTATGTAAGCGTCTGTAGCTGCAATGCTATGACGGGTAAAATTTTAGTCTCCTCGTAGTTTCACATTTCAAGTGAAGTTGTAGTACTCCTCTTACCCACTATTGCTCAACAATTATCTACTGGCATGGTCACGAGTGCGCAACACATTCCCAATTAACATGTTAGAAACAGTGGCATGATTTCTCTATGAAAGAGCTGAAGTTTTTGAAAAACAAGTAAAGGAAAAAGGTGCTTTGAGAGTCTTGAAATTTTGACGTGGGAGTAGATAAGTTGTTCTTGAATTAAATGTTGTTGGTACCAACTTGAGTACTCTTAATTGATTAAAGGAACAAGAGCAAAAAGTTTTATTCTCTCAATAAGAGAGAAACCAAAAGGACTTGTTTTACTTTCCTGGCTAAACTTTTGACACTTGCTCAGGCATATGATTTATTTGCTACCAAGATATACGTGGTTAGGAAGTGAACTCAATGCAATCTTGTGAATACTTGTATGATCATGTTTAAGATTGCAGGAATTGTGAAGAAAATAATTTGACACCAATTCGAGCTTGTAAGCTCTTTTATTTCAGTCTCGAATCTCTGCTATCCTTCCTTATTTTCTTGTCACTCGAGGGCGAGCAAAATCTAAGCTTGGGGGAGTTGATAGCTGTGAGATTCGACACATGTTTTATGGTTTCTATTGATGGTTTTTGTTTGGTTTTGATGGTTTTCTAGCTTTACCTAACACTAATACTTTGGTAGCAAATAAAACTTGGTTTTTAATGTGTGTTTCGGGTTCTGAATATCAACAAAGGGTTTTAACAGCAGCAACACAATATTTATACGAAAACAAGCAAGTGTCTTTTTGGAAGCAATCAAGGGGAGCATACAGTATCTTTAACGAGCAACTATACGGCGGGAATATTTTTCCGTCCATATAGTTTCCATCGCTTTCGTCTTGCTAAAATGGACAACTTTCGTGAAGAGGCGAGGGTTGAAAACAGAAAACACGAGCCGACATTCCATCCAGAAGGGAGAAAGAAGAGATCCGAAGAAGAAGGGGAAGACGTTCTTCATCTCGCTCCACGACCTTCGACCTCCTAGCCACCACACCTCCATAGCCATTACTTGTACTTGAGAGAGAGATCTCCACCTTGCAAGATTAGGGTTTGAGATTATTTCTTCCCATCTTGAGTTGTGCAGGATTTATTTATATTCTTATTGTGGATCTCCATGGTAATATCAAGAAGAACTCCTTTTATTTAATTATATCGATGATGCTTTCTTCTCTCATGTGTTAGTAAGTTCCCTTGGGCGTGGGAGATGTAAGAGATTGGCAAGATGTGATGTTCCTATATAATTTCCATTAAGTTTGTGGTTGATTATAATTACTATATTACGTGTGCTTGACTATCTGTGGGATGCTTAATGCTTGTTATCCAATTAAGGGCCCAGACAACATGATACCTTGTTCTACATAGATAAGATCTTGTTTGCTAGCAGACCAGCGACCCCCAAGTGACACGGGGATATCAATGAAAAACTAGTTGAGCTCGAGGATCACGAGGAGCCACTTTGCCTATTGCATTAGTCCGATCCAAGGAGCTTAATTACTAAGCAACCTGAAGGATCTTAATCGCCTAGTGACTGGCCATGGTTTTGGTAACAGGCTAGTAGGATTATTGAAGTTGGTATGAAATCTACCAAGAGGAGTTCCGGCTAATTATGTGCTCGCCTACACACATACTTATAAGATTATAATTGTTACACTTATCACTCATCCACCTGGCACATTCACTATCACCATGAACTAAATCTCCCCGCGCCTACTTTGACATCTGCAGAAAAAAACAAATCGTTCTTTACTTTTATGATTTTTATTTCTAAAGTTTACATTTTAGTTTTATTTAAATACAATCATTTTAATCCAAATCTCATTCTTATTTAAATACTTGTAGTCAATTAACTCAAAGACCTGTGACAACTTTGAGTGCGACAGAGGCTTTCTTCATAAACATTTACCTTCGGGCTCCCTGTGGGATCGACATCTTAACTTCGAAACTAGCTACAAATAATATGTGCACCTGCAGCCATCAATTAGGTCAAAACCTTCGAAACCCTAACTGATTCGGAGGTGATCTTCTAAACCCTAGCGAGGTAGCCCTATATAAACCTCCCTAGGGTCCCCATTGTACTCATGAGCTATTAGCTACCCCATCCTTGTGACTCCTTGCCCATACACCGAGTTTGCAAACCTTGTAATCTCACTCGCCATTAATACAATCAAGCAGGAAGTAGGTCTTTACCCTACCGGGGGCTGAACCTGGGTAAAAACCCGTCTCTTGCCCTCAATCTCAATCCGTGGATGCAACTTTCTCTTGCCCTTCTTCGACCCAATCGCTACCCCTGGTAGCGACTGTCATGGCCATTCCCACGATATCCTCGTTGTCTCCGCTCCCTCTCTCTCTCTTTGTAGCTCTAACGGCACAGCAGGTAGCCATCGAGTGTCGTCCGCCATGTCCGAAGGTTGTGCTTTTCTCGTGCTTTATCAACCCCTCTTCTCGCGCCGCCAAACCTTAGCTCTCCCTCCCCTTTTCCTTCCCTCGCGCCGCCACCACTGGCAAGCGATGTCGCCGCCCCTTTGAGTTGTGCCCGGCCACGTGAAGAACTCTGGCGTCACCGCCTCACCGCCGCGAAGCTTCTAGTATGAACCGTTTGACCTGACGCGCCTTGTACCCGGTGATTGGCCACTCTCCTATGCTCTGACCAGCGTCGTTCCTGCTCAAATTTCGGCCGCTGTAGTTCTCTCTGGCCTCCCCGGCCTTGGCCTCTTGCTCCTGGTAAGATGGCACACCGTCGAGGTCCCTCTCCAGTTCTCCTTCCTCTCTGCCTTGCAGCCGCGACTTCTGACCATCTCACCTACCCGTAGCAGCATCGTCTTCGACAAAGTCCGTGCTCCTCCGTCACGTTGTCGTTCGGTCTAGTCCATCATGGTCCTATGCCTCGCTCCATACTCCTTCAGCTCCAACAACCTCGTAAGAGAATCATCAAGAGCTTACCCATATATGGGTAAGAGGGGCAATAACCGCTTTTTGGGTAAAATAGGGCAAAAACATAGCTCCAACAGCTTACCCAAAAGTGGTTCCCCACCGAAATTTTTATGGTGATCACCCATTTTTTAGCCCGTCCTACCCATTTTTGGGTAAGACTACACAATTTTTGGGTAAGAAGCCATGTCAGCGAAACCATCCCAGGAAGGCCCAACTGCTCCTCGCGGATACTTCCTCTCGCGATCTTCCTGGCTCCGCGCCGTCATCCTCGCCGTGTCTGCTCGTTGGTGACCGTCGGTCGCACCGCCCAACCTTGTCCCCACATCTCCCGACACCCGACGTCCTCCTACCGACCCAATTGCTTCTCCTCCCGACCGAGATTTACCACAAAGGTCGCATGTGTCGGCGGCCTCAATTCGGCCAAGCCGAGGCCCAGTCTGACGGCGGAGCACCTACCCTGCCACCCAAACTACAAGCTCCGCCACCCGCCCCTAGCCGCGAGTTGCGATAGTGAAG
Organism: Avena sativa; assembly: GCA_916181665.1. Lineage (NCBI taxonomy): Eukaryota > Viridiplantae > Streptophyta > Magnoliopsida > Poales > Poaceae > Avena > Avena sativa. Next base: position 113,499,347 of record OV702298.1, read on the forward strand.
GCCGGAGCAGGTGGAGGTCGTCGTCATCGTTTGATTTGATACGGTAATACATGGTGGCCGCCGCCTATCTGGGCGCAAGGTTAGGCACGACGGCAACTGGTCTTGGCGCAAGGTTGGGCGCGGCGGCAGGGCTAGGCACTGGTGGGTGGGTGCTGCGGCAGGCTAGGCGTGGCAGCAAGGCTTGGCGCACGGGAGGGAGTTGGTGGTGGGGTTGATTGGGAAGAAGGAAAACAAGAAATTGGTGAAAAAGGCATATCTCACTGACATTTGGGTCCCATGTGTGTGTGCAAATTTTGGGTAACCAATTTTGGGTAAGCTAGAAAGGTAGACAACTTTCTCATTACCCAAACCTTCTATTTCCTCTTACCCAAACAACTTTTACTTACCCATTTATGGGTAAGCTGTTGAAGTTGCTCTAAGCATCGGTTTCCCCTGCATCTTTGGCCTATTGATCTCTATCGCCTCGCATCGTCGTTCAGAAGCTTGTGCCCGCCCGCGGCGCGCCAGAATGTGCCCAGCGCGCGCACCATCCTGTCATGCAATAGCATCCGCGCCTATAGCCGCAGGCGCTCGCCTCGCTCCACTCTGCTTGCCACGTCGTGCGCGTATTCACGCTAGCGTGCGCACCGGCCTTGCAACAGCAGCAGCCGCTGCAGTTTCCCCCTCTGTTCCTGCCAAGCGACCACCCTCCACCATCCCGCTCTGGTGTCGTTCTGCACATCTCTGGAAAGAGGGAACCTTCCTCTTTCCATAGCCCCATACCATGCTTAGATCGACACACTGCAGCGCTCGCCATCGTCTTCACAAGTTCGACGCATCTCAGCTGCAAACGGTGGACAGTGTTCAGTTTCGTCAGGAACTCGCTGGCCACACTTTTGTAAATAGGCACCTAGTGGTTTCCTGTCTCAACCCACAGCCCAACCTAGTCTGGCCTTTTTTATAAAAAGGCAAATCAACTTCTTCAAGCTCAACCCGCGGTCCCTAGAGTGGCCACGTGCCCGTCCCAGCTGTCCCATGAGCCCAGTGGCCCCGCGAGGCCCCTGCCCCACTTGTCATTAACTGTAGGTAGGGTACCTCTACATGAGAAAAGTCTGGTCATTTTCAAAATTCAGTTTCAAATCAATTCCAAAATCTGTTTAAATATGTATCGGTTTATAATTTCAAAAAAAATCGAATTTGAATAAATTATTAACATGAAATATGTTATGTTTTTTGCATGTGAATTCACATGTCAATTCAAATATGTTCAAAACTAATTCAAAGTAGTCAAACCTTTAACAATTGACAATATTTAATACAATTTGAATTTTAATATTATTTTAAATTTTATATATGTTTTTGAATCATAAAATAATGAGAAATATGAATATGCTATTTAAAATATATTCTGGAGAAATTAAAAAATTTGAATTATTAAATACTATTTAGGAGTCATTTCTTAATAATTGCATAACTTTAATTACGTAACTCTAAATTCGAAAAATGATATGTCTAAAAATATTAGCACGACGAGCCCGTTCTAACTATGCATTTCATGATATGAATTGAAGAATGCATCATGTAAATACTACAGGGGCAGCAAGGTTTATGGGAGAAAATGTGACTAAACAATTAATAAAATGCTTTATTCTTGTACTACTCACCTCACCCATGCCATGCTATGTTATACCATGTAATTGTGTATCATTCCGTTATGGCATACCTTGTTTTCTTGTTGGATATGATTTATATGATTGCGCGATGTATTTATTATGGCCCTTGTGTGTTTTGTTTTTATCATGATAGACGTCGAGTAAGGGAACTATCAGGAGCCTCAGGAGTATTACCAGGATGTAGCACCCAGGTAAAACCACTACTAAAAAATCGTCCGTCTTTATCTCTGTGTATAATCATGACATCATCATGCATATTATTTTTTCCTAAAACTATTTCGCTAAAGACTATGTTGTTTTCTAAATTAGCTCGTCTTTAATTTCAAATTAAAACCTCTCGGTCCGTCTGGATCTTGTATTTATCTTAAACTATTTACAAAAAAATTAAAACAAAATAATTAAACAAAACTATTTTGTAAGTTGGGGGAGGTCGTCCAACCGGTTAGGCCCAACCGGCCAGACCACCTACTACCTAGCCCAACCCAGCTAAGCTACCCCAAACCTTAAATCCTTGGGAAACTCAAAACCTAAACCCCCAGACCCTCACACCCCCGCCGCCGCCACTCACTCACTCTAACCCTGTCCCGTTCCCATTTTTCCTCCTAGCGGCCCCATCCCGTCCACCCCCGCGTGAAGCGCACGCAGAGCCACATCCACCCCGCGTCGCTCCGCTCATTCCTGCCTGGCCCTACCTCATGTTTTCCCCACCCGCGATTCTCGACCCCACCTCCTCTTATCGCTCGCTAGCCCCCGTATTCCTCCCACCTCTTCGCCTGCAAGCCCCTGCCGCCTCCCGAGTCTATCGCCGCTCCTCAAGTTCCCCTCGCCGGCAGCCCCGGGTGCTCCTGCCGTCGGCCCTCTCCCATGTTGCTCAACCTCCCCTACCCCGTGGCCCCCTCCTCCCGCTCACGTCACCGCCCTGCAGGCCCTGCCGAAGAGCGTCGCCACTGCTTTGCTTGTCCGCTTCGCTGGCCACAGCAGCGACCCACCTCCCCTCCCTGCAAACCTCTGCCTCGAGCCCCGCCTTCCTCGGCATCCCACCTCATCCGCCCTCGCTGCGAACTACGGCGCACATGGCCTCTAGCTCGACCTCGACCCCACAACAAGAACCTCCACGTCACAGGCTTGTCTCTTCTCGAGTACTAGCTATTGCTATTTGAGGTGTTGTTGCGAGGATGTGGTGATGTGTTTATCGATGAAGTTTGGATGGCCGTGTGCGTGTGAAGCTACTACATGTATGCGTCGAAAAGAACTACAACCGATAATTGTGGTGATAATCTGGAGAGGGCATAGTGTCAATACGGTGAGGATTGACATAATGCCTGTACCGTGCCCAGGTTGGTGCGGTGGCCACTAACGGTTCACCCGAAGACCGTCCCAGCGCCAAGATCCTACAGATCCCTCTAGCACCCAAAAATCCAGATCTCCAAGAACTTCGACACAGAAAACCCCAATATCTCCTTCATGGAAACCGAAGCTAGACCCCGGAGATTCGAAGTCCGAACCCCAGAACCGACTTCGGGTTCTTCTTCACGGACGCCAAGACCTATTCCTGGAGGCGAAGATCGATCCCCGCCGACCCCGTCGAACCCCAAGACCCCCGGATCCGAATCCCCCCAATGTGTGACCTCTATCCGAGACCCTTATATTTTTAATATATGATATTTAACTTGTTGCATATTAAATTGTTCATGCTTGCATACATGTTTGGGGGCATTATGCCGATTCACCTCTTAATTAAATACGGAGACCATATGCGGGCGAATCTAGTCTAATATTGGCTCCATTTAAAGTTGTGTAGCGAACCGAATGTCATGTTTTTCCTTGTTAAGACAACATTTAAATTGCGGGGTACCTAAATAACATGAACCACTAAAATATTGTTGGGACCCTGGTTCCACTTAATATTGCCTAATTGCATCGCATCTTTGTCATGTCATACATCATGCATGCATCATGCCCGGTCTTCTGCTGTAGTATTAAATAGCGCATTTGGTGTTTCTTCTAGAGCTTTGATTCTTCATGGATTAGGACGATGAGTTGATGCAAGGGCCGACCCGATCTTCAGATGAACCTTCGACAGTGTTTCCCACGCAAGCAATCTCCTCCTTTCTACCTATTTTGTTTTTATAGTCTTTTTCATGACCCGGGATCAGGGCTAGACAAATACCAGATCCTCATCTAACATAATCCTAACCTAGATTTCGAAGCGCGCAGGGAATGATCGGTAACATTACAGAATATATAAACCATACATTAATAAAGTAAACTCTTAAGAGAGTTACAAACCAGTCATACAAGCCAGGGGTCACAGACCCATCATTACAACAAACAACGGAAGTAAACAAGTTGTTCTAAACAACAAACTTGGCAAAGGGCCTAAGAGGCCTTAAACAGAAGTAGCGACCCTTCCATAGATCCTAGGCTGCTGCCCGGGAACCCCAACTACTCATAGACTTCGACGTAGAAACCACCTTTAGTTGGAGTAGCTTCATCTATAGAAAAACATCAACGAAGCAAGGCTGACTACAGGGTGTACTCTGCAAGACTTATGGCTAGTGGAGTTATTTTGCATAAATCCATCTTTTGTTTTCAAAACAAGAGGGAGAAGAAACTTGTCTAGTCAGATCATTTTCAAAAGGGATAAGAATACTACAACTCTAGCTCTTAGAAGTCATCTTTGATATCCACCAAGTACCATCATTAACCGAACCTCTCTTCCAGGACTACCCCCTCAAACAACTGCAACGAAGTAATCCAGATCTCACATTAGTTGGCTAAGTTTTATCATTCAGTTATAGTTCTCTATGATCTTCATGTACGTTCCCAAGTTGTCCATAATTGTGGACACGGCTTTTCGAAAAGATTAATACCCTGCAGGGGTGCACAACTTTACCCACACGTACCAACCGATTCTTAATGCCAAATTATTAGCCCTCTTCCTTGGAAGGCCGGCAGAGAGTGGTTGACCACGATCTTTACCTTTCTTTCGCCGAGACCATGAGTCACGCACTAGGGAGATGTCGTTGTAACGGGTCAAGTCCCGAAGCCGGTCCCTAATGATGTGCGCAGGGTTTAATATTACAGATGCCGAGCATCTCTTGTTTCCGGCCATGCTTACCTACCTGTTATGAATGCACCTCCTTCACCTCCATTCAATAACAACCAAGATGTGTATGTCGAATGGAAAGCCCGAACTATGTGACTCATGGAATCTACTGGGCAAGTTAGTTGGTCGAGGGGGTTTCCAGGCCCCCGTGTGGTTGTACGCTCGTCTTGGTTCAAGAGGCAAGAACATCGGGTCCTAGGGGTGGCAAGTATGGGACTACAAAAACCACAACCCACGTGGCCTCCCATACAAGCCTTAGCATGTTTATTATCCATCTCTGATCATATCACAACATCCTACAATACTAGGTTCATTCGTATCTCCAGTGCACCATCCGGATGATCGATACTATACCACTAAGCATGGCTAAGCTTGATTGAAATGTGGCACTAGCGATGCTCATAAGCCAAACCCTAATTGTGCTAGGAGCGGTGGATCGGGCAATATAGTTCACAAAGGGAACCATGCATTAGATAGGATTACTTTATCTACTGATAAAAGACTGTTGAACCGAATGCACATGGCGAGAATCAGATACTTTATAAACATAGGATTCATATGTATGAGTGGGGCTTCGCTTGCCTTGTCCGTTGTTTGACTGGTACTGCTCTTCGGTGGCGTTGACTTCAACCTCGGGTTCGGTTCCTATTCGCGAAGAACCAATCACCAGAAAAGGAAAAGCAACATTCAACACATGGCATGTGCAATGCTCATACAATATGGATGATATGACAAGTTAAGTAGTGTTGAAATGAACCCTATAACATGCTTGGTAATTTTAAACGGGGTCGAGAGGTCCAAACCCTAGAACAGGGGATCCTCGAAATCACTTGTGGGATTCAATTGGTTCTTCTAATTAAACTTTTCATGAAAGTTAGTTAACAATGTATGCTTATGGCTTAGTTAGATAGAGCTCATTTTTTTGATCATTTTGATATATTATCTGTATTTTTCTGATTTAAAATGAATTAGTTACGAATTTATCCATTTTTAATTCATTTTAAATCATTTTTGGAATATTTAAATTATTTTCCAAGTTGGGCCCACATGTCATAAGTTTAATCATTTCATAAAACATTTACAAAAAGAATAAAACCCTGACAGACAGGGCCCACCTGTCAGCATTTTATTATTTACAGAAAATATTTACAGAATTAATAAAAGAAAAAGAAAAAGAAAAAGATTTACTGCCTCATGATGATATCAGCATGACATCAGCAACGGGGAGCTCTTAGATCGAGCAAGGATCCATCAATCCAGTGCGCGCCTGGACGCATGGGTGGGGGCATTGGAAAGAGGCGATGATGGGGAGTCGATTCGTGGTGGCGCCGCCTGTTCTTGGTCACCGGAGACGGCAGCGCGATGACGGCAAGAGGTGGCGGCGGCGGGCTCACGCGGGGAAGATGATACAGAGGGAGAGGGAGAAAACGGAGGGGTGCTTGAGCATCGTGGGCTCACCACGAGCGCGATGGAGGGGTCTTCGGAGCGAGGGGGAGCCAGACGGAGGAGGAATCGACGGTGGCCGGCGTCAGAAGAGATGAGGTCGACAGCGATGATTCCGAGCGCCTGGGCTTGATTCCTTCGGCGGGTAGGCTCAACTCGACGAGGCGCAGCTCCTAGGGGCAACGGCGAGGCTCGGGGCGGTCTCCAGCGACGGGGACAAACGGCAACTGTGGTGGCTAGGTTTCGGTCATTTGGGGAAAAACGGCAGAGGGGACGAGATGGGGAGAAATGGGGATAGGGAGAGAGAGGAGGACACGGGCGATCTTATCATGTTCTCCAGGGCGGCGGCGGGCATCGCAGCGCACGAGCGACGATCGACGGCGCCGACAGTGCTAGCGTGGAGCTTGCCGCACAGGAGGAAGACGACACGGACGAGGGGCGAAGCGGTATGGGCCGATTTGGGCCCTGGCTGGGCCAAGGTGGGTTGGCTGCGGAGCGCGTGAGCGACCGGGAGAGAGAGGAAAGTTGGGCTGCGGCCCAGTAGAGCTAGGATTAGATTTTTTCTGCTAAAAACCTTTTTCTATTCTGTTTTCTCTTTTTCTGTTTGTATTTTCATTTCCAAAATGTTTTGAATATTTTCAAAATTACCAGAGACTTCTATAAAGTGTATAAAATAGTGTGGGACCCTTTTATTCATTTTGGGATCCTCTTATTTGGAGTAATTTTAAAATATAAAAAACATTTGAATGGATTTGAGAGGGAGAAGAATTAGGGTTTTGTTTGTTCTTATGTTCTTAAATCAAAGTGCATGTATAATGCATGCATGCAATGCTCAAACATGTCTTTTTTTATATTACACAAAAGGGTGGTATGTTACAGTCTTTACTTACTCTTGTTGATCTATTGCTATCTGTGTTGTGATGCTTTAGATTCTGTACCCCTTTATATTTCCCTGCAGCCCCTGTATTGCCATGGACACCTCTTATTACCTGTTATTTTATAGACAGATGGCCTTGTGAGTCGTAGTGTAACATCCCAAAAATATGAAACTTGGATCATCAAACTCTAATCATCAAAATTTAGGATTAACAAAAACTTTTCTAAATAAAAATATGAAAGCATGCATATGTGTAAGCATGACAATTTGGATTCTTTTGAATTGCCATGATTGTGTGTTTCCTTGCTTGTAAAAGGATGCTTAGGTGAAATAAACATCATCTAAACAATCCCCACACTTTTCCCAAAGACAAATAAATCAAAACAAACAAAATAAGGGAATGGTCACTTTGGCCAATTTAACTCTCATGCCTACTTTGGCTGTCTCTAACTTTCAGAACTTAACAGAAACTTGTTTGGATCTTTGCACCCCTTGATAGTACTCATAACAAAGTATCAAGGCCCACCTTGTGATCATTCAGAAACATTCAAATGCATAGTTTAAATGACATTTTAAAATTGAATCTATATCATATGGGAAGATCCCACTTTTGCAAAAACCACTCAAACAAGCTCAACTTTCAAAACCCAAGCATCAACAGACTCACCAGCACATGCCTAGCACACCCACCAAAAATCTTTTCAAAATTCAAAACTTGAATTCATGCGGCCATTTCATCAAACACCTTGCAGATTCAAATCAAACAAAATCAAAACACTATAGTGTGCAGTGTTTTGGGCCTAACTTGTTCCCTCTCTGGACACCACTAGCCTTAGTAGATCATCTAACAACCTAAACTAATCTCTAGCCCCACTGTAAGCTGGCCATTGTCATCAATGGTGAGCAGGCCGAGCATCACCTTGCCACCCACATGTCGACAGCGAGCCAGGATAAGCACCAAGCCTAGCCAACATGTCTGGGAGCAAGCCAGCACCCCACCGCCACTCCCCGTCCCAGCCGCGAGCGATGCCAGCCCCTGGACCACACGCACAGACCATGCCAAGCTACTCTGCAACCATGCCGAGAGCGCGCCCCGTGCTCCACGCTCGACAGACGCCCACAGACCGCGCGCCGCCCTCGCCGCGTGCATACGTGATCACCACCGTCCCAGCAACCCCGCAGACACGCCCATTCGCCGCCGCGCGGACCACGCGAGTTGTGCGTCATTAAAATTTCCGTCGGGCACGCGCAGAGCACCGCAGCGTTCCGACCAATCCGCACCGCCCCACGCCTCGCCACCACGCCGTTGAGATTTGCCAGGGAGCACAGCACCGCCCCCTACCGTCGCCCACGCCGATAGCACGCTGTGCCGTCGACCACGACGAGCTTAGCTTGCGCCCGTCGGTCCCCTCTCGCCACTATAAATAGAGGCCTCCCTCGCTCGAATTCTTCACACCATTCCATTCCCCTCTCACCCAGAACCACCCTGCCTTAGTCCTGGAGCAAGGAGAGCAGTGCATCGCCGGAATTTGGCCGGAGCTCGCCGCTGCTGGAGAAGAAGGAAGCCAGAGATTGGAGCCACCCCAGGAGAAGCCGTCGGTACCAGGTGGTTCGCCGTCGTCAACTTCGTCCTTCGCCCGCATCGCCGACCCTCGCCTGAGCCTCGGTGAGCCTCCCACGACCCCCACCTGCCGCGTTAGGGTTCTGCCTCGCCGGCGCTGCCCGACGTGGACGATGAACCAGAGCCGTTGGATTAGAACTAGATCCAACGCACCACGTTGCCCCGTATCGCTTCACACCCCCCGTCTCACTGACGCGTGGGGACAGCAACTTAATCAGCCCGCGTAAGCGCTGTGCATAGCAGGCCGACCCATTAACAGTTCCCGCGCAGCCTAGTCGTTTGAATTTGGATTTTTTCCATTTTCATTCAAACACAGTTCTGTACCTAGTTTCAAAAATCAGCCAGCTCGATTCAGTGAACCAAATTGAATGAAACCAATTTTGTTAAAAAGGTTTGTAAATGCTGAATCCAGGCCCGTTGGATTCAACTCATTTGAATCTATAGATCAACCTTAGTAAAAATAACAAGGCAGAACCTTTTCTGCATTCAAACATTTTTCAAATTTAAACCATAATAGCTTTTGAGTTGATTCCAACTCTCAAAAATCACATTTGATCATACCTTTCAGAATATATAAAAACATATGGTTTTACTTACAAAAATAATATTCCAGTAATAAAAGGATGCCACTTAGGCATTTCTAGTCACTTTATTTTAATTAAAATAAAAGGTTAAACCTTATTAAATTGTGACACCACTTTAAATCACATTCCCATGTACTGATATGTGTGGTGATGACATGTGTCAAAATGATCCCATGTTTGGTTTGGAGAATATTAAATCTTAAGTAGTTTTTCAATGAGTAGAAATTACTTTTCTAAAAATAAAAGAAATTAAACCAAGCTTTAATCTTGTAACGTTAGTGATGATGCTAGATCATCTATAGGACCCTTTTGTGTGATGATTGAAAATAGTTAAGTATTGTTTGGTGATTGTGTACCTCGTATTTATTTATAGACACTAGTACCGATCAAGGATACGAGGAAGGAGGATACTACGAAGAAGAAGCCGAGGAGAACTTCAACCACTGCTCTGCACAAGGCAAGCTAACACTTGCAATTATGAGAGTTAAATAACCTATGTAATGCACTAAGCATGCTTGGTTAGACACATTTGATGATACCCAATCCTAATTTTACTTGCAAGCTTTATACTTTATTTCTTTATCAAAGCTAGTACTTGGAGCTTACTTCAGTGAATTGTAGATACTAGAAAGATAGTGGAAGGTTGCATAAAGAGCATAAAACTTGGCCTAAGCTAGATAATCTTTATGTCATCCTAAGGCATGAGATTGAACTTAGTTAAACTCCACTAGTTTATCACCCCTCATTAGTACTTACCCCCACTTGTAGATGCTAGTGCTAAGCATAAAACTTGATCAAGTTTAGATGGGAATACTTGGTGGAAAATGGTTATGAAAACCTTGGAATGATGGATCATTCTATTGAGATGTTTTGGACATGTGTTTCCGAACACCAGATGATTTTGGTGATGAAAATGTTGAGGCATGAGCCTTATCCCTTTGTAAAACTGATGGTTGTCTGGATGCGATATCATTCCAATTTTACCATACAACCACAATATCCGTAAATTGGATAGGGCTTGACTGGAAACTTATATACCTTAGTATTATTTCCCTCACAGCCAAGGTCTGAGCTGAGGCTACCTTGTGAAGATTGTCCACCTGTGCAGTACCCAAGATGACAGTTGGTCATGGTTGGGAGGCCAAACTCATAGGAGAGGTGCGTATACTAGGGCGTGTAATTGAAAGGTTAGGATTGATTATCCGTATACTGAGTATGGTGAATTCAGGATTTGTTCCTGACGGATGTATCGAATGTTGTGGTGAAAGTGTACAATCTCTGCAGAGTGTCAAACTATTTGAATAGCCGCGTCCGCGGTTATGGATAGTTGGAGTGGTCATACTGTTCCCCCGTCAGATGTTTTCAGAATGACTTGTGAAATGAATTGAGACTTTGACTTGACCAGAACAGAGTTGTGATATGAATTTCAAGTTCCCATTTAGGTGTTATAAAACTTCAACTAGATTTCTTCGTTTCTAAACTTAGTAGAGGTAAATCGGGCTTTTTGCAAAACAACCCTAGAGCCTAGCGTCCTACTACAAACCCCCCCCCCCCCCCCCCCCTTCACTTGTTAGTATTAGTTTGCGAGTACTTAAAGAGTACTCATGGCTTTGTCCCTGGCTATTCATGTGGCCAGACTATGAAGAGGAGTACCAGGAGGATGGACCCCAGGAAGGTTACGACAACTAGGATCATCTCCCATCGTTAGCATTGCCTGTGACCCCGAAGATGGAGCTTCGCCTATGCTACCGTTATTATTACGTTATTCCGCTGCTTGAGTTGTATTAAGAACTGGATCATGAGATCCTTATTTGTGTAAGACCTTATGTATGGTTTGTAATGGATGATGTACTGTGGTATCCAAATCTGTTATGTCTCGCAAAAATGGTAATCCTAGGATTGCGATGTATGGCATAACAGGCATCTGGGATTAAAAATCCGGGTGTTGACACGTAGTTGCTTGCTCAGGTGCTGGCTCACGTCGTCTATGTTCCATCGTTGTTGGGTGGTTGGTACATGCTTAATGGTGGAAATGATCATGGTTTTAATTACCATTTAATAACTAATGCAGCGGCACCGATGGGTAATAGACAATATTTGGTTTTTAACCGCCCACTGGTGTCCCATAGGACCCTGAGTTCTTGACACCTGTTCCAAGATCGAGCGCACTAACCACAGGTGGGGTGTGTGGGAACCCCCATCAATTTAGTACCTGATTTCAAAGTACTATACTGGGGGCCACAAACTAGTTTGGGGCTTTATTACTATCTTGTACTTATGCCATGCTTTATTGCTTTATTTACTATTGCGCGTGGAGCGCCTGTACTGTTTAGGAACCCTATGATATGTTTTCGCTGTATCGATAAGCCCAGTCACACTTTCAGGTTCCCAGTCGTTTACAGCCGTCGACACAAACCCTGGGTCCGTCTCGGAGACCGACCGACTTCGTTACGGGTAGCTTAGTGGGGTGGCCCCCATGTGCTTGTTGTGGGTCTGGGAAACATCGTGTCTGAAACCCCGTTGACATACTGTTGGGTGTATGTTTTGTGATATTGTACCTACCTAATCTGACAACAAGGGTGTAGGTGCGTATGGAAAGTTTGGTGCACCCCTGCAGGGTTTAATCTTTTTGAAAAGCCGTGTCCACAGTTATGGACAACTTGGAGCACAGTTCTCGATCATAGACAACTATAACTAAAGTTTACTATTATAATTTGACTTGTATCTGATATGACTAGTAAGTTGTATAACCATCACGGAAAGAATGAATAAAACTGTCAACCGTGTGAGTTTCCTCGGCTTGACTTCCTCGTTTGGTCTCGAGGGGGAAATACCAGGATGGGTATGTTTGGTGGTAGTATCAGGTTGGATCCGAATAGGTCTTTCTCATCTCTTTCTAATAGCCAACAGTTGCCCCGAGTCTCTATAGGTTGTTTAATGCAAGTTGTGCTGCCTCTTTAGTCCACCATACCTATGTAGGCGAGGACCGCCGAATTCTAAGACTCGCCGTGTACTGGCCTCGGTACTGACCGCTCTCTTTTTACTTTGCCCTTTGTCGGCACCCCTTTTGTTTAAGAAGATTTGAGATCGACGTTGTTAGCAGGGTCACCCTTCCGGATTGGCCTGGGCAGGGTTATGGACGCCATTGGTTATTCTTCAGGGATCTTAGCCTAATTTGCATCTTGTCCGTACTCGGACACTGTATCGTTTTCAAGGTGATTTGGATCTTTGTACTGTATATCTATATTCTTGACTCATGGAGTCGTGTTGTATATACCTGTTCGGTGGGTTCCATCGTGGACTATTGTGTAGTGGTATTACTTTGTTTTCCATCCGCACGCAAGTGCTTGGTGGGCACTTTTGTATCGTTTCTATGCGGGTTTGGCGGGCATCGCTAAAACTTGCATAGGGTCGATCTGAGGGTGTTATAGAGTGGTATCAGAGCTCAGCAGTTATGATATCCCACTGGTCCACCTTGTAGGATAACCTAGCTAACGGACGTTGTAGAGTGTCAAAACTATCTTGCAAAAATCGGTTGGATAGATCTGATTAGGTTTGATTTTACTCCTTACCCCTTGCTATTATCCTCTTACCTTTGCGTGTTTTTGATCTGCTCTCTTATCTTTTCTTCAAGTCCAAGAATTCTCATGGTTGGGTTTCTGTCGTACCTTTAGGGTTTCGCTTCCATCCTCTTGTAATGGTGCTTCGACATCTGGTCTTCATGTTATCTGATGGATCTTTCATCCGTTGTATCTTTTAGTGGATCAAAAATTCACTAAAAAAATTCTTTGTATCTTCCGGTATTCTCCTTCTTGATGAAATCATCTACGTCAGATCCGATGATGAGCCTGTATCGCTCCTTTGTTTTCCAAAACTCGATTGACAAGATCTTCAGTCTAATTCTGAGAGTTGGTTGCATAATTCTCCTATTCATGTGCAGAGTAATGCTTTGGATGCGCGATGGACTGATCACCATCCGACTGCTCTTATCATTCGCTCGTGTACATTGAATCGGTGGATTAAATAATTCTACCCATTCCATAGAAGTTAGAGGTGGCCTTACCCTTTTGAGACCTTTACCTTCGTCTTTGTTTCTTCTGAGTGTTATCTCGACGAATGTGAGAACAGACCCTTGTTGGTGGTGTCGCCGATTTTAAGATGGAGAAAGACCCCTTGTTAGTGGTGTCGCGGAGATCTACACGAAGCGAGCAGATTCCGACCGTCGGCCTTCTTACCCCTACCATGAGGCGGATCTCGAGGGAGAGATGCATTGTTAGTGGTGTCGAATTGTAGCACCCCGGATAAAACCACTACTAGAAAATCGCCTGTCTTTATCTCTGTGCATCATCATGCATATTATTTTTCCCTAAAACTATTTCGCTAAAGACTATGTTGTTTTCTAAATTAGCCTGTCTTTAATTTTAAATTAAAACCTCTTGGTCCGTCTGGATCTTGTATGTATCTTAAACTATTTACAAAACATTTTTAAAGAAAATAATTAAACAAAACTACTTTGTAAGTTGGGAAAGGCCGTCCAACCGGTCAGGCCCAAAGGCCCAACCGGCCAGACCACCTACTACCCGGCCCGACCTACCTAAGCTACCCCAAACCTTAAATCCTTGGGAAACCCTAAACCTAAACCACCCCAGACCCTCACACCCCCGCCGCCGCCACCACTCACCCTGTCCCCGTCCCGTTCCCATTTTTCCTCCCAGCGGCCCCATCTAGTCCCCCCCTGCGTGAATCGCACGCACCCTGTGTCGCTCCGCTCGTTCCTTCCTGGCCCCACCCCACGTTTTCCCCACCCGCGATTCTCGACCCCACCTCCTCTTCTCGCTTGCACGCCCCCGTGTTCCTCCCACATCTTCGCCTGCAAGCCCCCGCCGCCTCCCGAGTCTGCCACCACTCCTCAAGTTTCCCTCGCTGGCAGCCCCTAGCGCTCCTGCCGCCAGCCCTCTCCCCTGCTACTCGGCCTCCCCTACCCCGCAGCCCCCTCCTCCCACTCAGGTCGCCACCCTGCAGGCCCCGCCGAAGAGCGTCGCCACCGCTTTGCATGTCCGCTTTGCCGGCCGCAGCAGCGACCCACCTCGCCTCCCTACAACCCTCTGCCTCGGGCCCCGCCTTCCTCGGCATCCCACCTCGTCCGCCCTCGCTACGACCTACGGCGCCCGCGGCCTCTAGCTTGACCTCGACCCCGCGACAAGCACCTCCGCGTCACAGGCTTGTCTCTTCTCGAGTACTAGTTGTTGTTGTTTGAGGTGTTGTTGAGAGGATGTGGTGATGTGTTTATTGATGAAGTTTGGATGGTCGTGTGCGTGTGAAGCTACTACATGTATCCGTCGAAAAGAACAACAACCGATAATTGTGGTGATAATCTGGAGAGGGCATAGTGTCGATACAATGAGGATTGACATAATACCTGTACTATGCCCGTTTTGGTGCGGTGGCCACTAACGGTTCACCTGAAGACCGTCCCAGTGCCAAGATCTTCCGGAGCCCTCTAGCACCCGAAAAGCCAGATCTCCAAGAACTTCGACACAGAAAACCCCAAGATCTCCTTCATGGAAATCGAAGCTCGACCCCGGAGATCTGAAGTCCGAACCCTAGAACCGACTTCGTGTTCTTCTTCACGGATGCTAAGAACCTATTCCCGGAGGCGAAGATCGATACCCGCCGACCCCGTCGAACCCCAAGACCCCCGGATACGAATCCCCCCAATGTGTGACCTCTATTAGAGACCCTTATATTTTTAATATATGATATTTCACTTGTTGCATATTAAATGGTTTATGCTTGCATACATGTTTGGTGGTTTGGGGGCATTATGTCGAATCACCTCTTAATTAAATATGGAGACCATATGCGGGCGAATCTAGTCTTATATTGGCTCCATTTAAATTTGTGTAGCGAACCGATGTCATGTTTTGCCTTATTAAGACAACATTTAAATTGTGAGGTATCTAAATAACTTGAACCACTTAAATATTGTCGGGACCCCGTTCCACTTAATATTGTCTAATTGCATCACATCTTTTTCATGTCATACATCATACATTCACCATGCTCGGTCTTCTGTCGTAGTATTAAATAGCGCATCCGGTGTTTCTTCTAGAGCTTTGCTTCTTCACGGATTAGGCCGATGAGTTAATGCGAGTGCCGACCCGTTCTTTAGATGAACCTTTGATAGTGTTTCACAGGCGAGCATTCTCCTCCTTTCTACCTATTTTGTTTTTATAGTCTTCACTTCCTCCTGTTGATCTATTGCTATCTGTGTTGCGATGCTTTAGATTTTGTACCCTTTTATATTTAAATTCAGCCCCTATATTACCATGACACCTCCTATTACCTGTTGTTTTATAGACAGATGGCCGTGCGAGTCGTAGTTGCTTGCTCAGGTGCTGCTTTGTATCGTCGATGTTCTATCGTTGTTGGGTGGTTGGTACATGCTTAATGGTGGAGATAATCATGGCTTTAATTACCATTTAATAACTAAAATTGAAAGTAGGTAAATAATGCAGCGGCACCGGTGAGTAATAAACAATATTTGGTTTTTAACCGCCCACTGGTGTCCCTTAGGACCCGAGTTCTTGAAACCTATTCCGAGATCGAGCGCACTAACCACAGGTGGGGTGTGTGGGCACCCCCATCAATTTAGTGCCTGATTTCAAAGTATTGTACTGGGGGCCACAAACTAGTTTGGGACTTTATTACTATCATGTACTTATGACATGCTTTACTGCTTTATTTACTATTGCGCGTGGAGCGCCTGTACTGTTTAGGAACCCCGTGATACGTTTTCGCTGTATCGACAAGCTCAGTCACACTTTCGGGTTCCCATCGTTTACAGCCATCAACACAAACCATGGTCTGACTCGGAGACCGTCCGACTTTGTTACGGGTATCTTAGTGGGGTGGCCCCCATGTTCTTGCTTTGGGTCTGGGAAACGTCGTGTCTAAAACCCCGTCGACATACCGTTGGGTGTATGTTTTGTGATCTTGTACCTACCTGATCTGACAACAAGGGTGTAGGTGCGTGTGGAAACTTTGGTGCACCCCTGCAAGGTTTAATCTTTTCGAGAAGTCGTGTCCACGGTTATGGACGACTTGGAGCACAGTTCTCGATCATAGACAACTATAACTAAAGTTTACTATTATAATTTTACTTTCATCTGATATGACTAGTAAGTTGGATAACCATCATGGAAAGAATGAATAAAACTACCAATCATGTGAGTTTCCTCAGCTTGACTTCCTTGTTTGGTCTCGAGGGGGAAATATCAGGATGGGTATGTTTGGTGGTAGTATCAGGTTGGATCCGAATAGGTCTTTCTCATCTCTTTCTAATAGCCGACAGTTGCCTCGAGTATCTATAGGTTGTTTAATGCATGCTGCGCTACTGCTTCAGTCTACCATACCTATGTAGGCGAGGACCACCAAATTCTAAGACTCGTCGTGTACTGGCCTTGGTACTGACCGCTCTCTTTTTATTTTGCCCTCTGTCGGCACCCCTTTTGTTTAAGCGGGTTTGAGATCGACATCGTTAGCAGGGTCACCCTTCCGGCTTGGCCTGGGCAGGGTTATGGACGCCATTGGTTATTCTTCAGGGCTGTTAGCCCAATTTGCATCTTGTCCGTACTCGGACACTGTATCATTTTCAAGGTGATTTGAATCTTTGTACTGTATATCTGTATTCTTGACTCATGGAGTCGTGTTGTATATATATGTTCTATGGGTTCCATCGTGGACTATTGTGTAATGATACACTTCGTTTTCCACCCGCTCGCAAGTGCCTGGTGGGCACCTTTGAATTGTTTCTATGCGGGTTTGGCGGGCATCGCTAAAACTTGCATAGGGCCGATCAGAGGGTGTTACACTGGATCCCGCCTATTCCGCAACTAAACTGTCAGGCAAGCAATTCCCTATGCTTGCACTACATATAGTACCTATTGCATCTGTCTTATTCTTACATCATGAATCGCGTCATGAATTAAATTACAATCCCAAGTAATGCATAGCCTTTACTTTTAAACCCCATCGATGCTTGTTTATCAATCCCATGAGCATTTACAAAAGGAGTTATTTGAGCCATGCGAGTCATAGAATTTCATGTGTAGGGTTTGTGAGTATCTTTGAATAACGAGGTACCTAAACAACTGAATTGAGTAGTAATGGGATAACTAAAAAAAGAGGCATCGGTGGGTAATATTTGATATCTGGTTTTTATCCGCTCACTTGTGTCCCGTAGGACCCGAGTACTTGATTATTTTTCCTTGACTATCGCACAATCCATATGGGGGACCATGAATCCCCTTAGTCTTAGCTTGAGTCACATTTAATTTCTTGGGGCCACAAATAGTTTGGGGCGTTATTACTATCATGTACTTATGACATGATTTACTACTTTGTTTACTATTGTTGCTCAAGGAACGTTTACTACTGTATGATTTTGGGACAAATGCGGAATGTTTATGCTGTATCAACAAGCCCAGACATACTTTTGGGTTCCTAGTCGTTTACATCCATTGTCGTGAACCCCTTGGTCTGTCACGGAGCTCGATCGACTTCGTAGCGGTTAGCTTAGTGGGGTGGACCCCTAAAATCACATATGAATCTTGCGAATGCTTTATCATGTTGCCTCGTTGCTTTTTATTTGGTTCTTCCTGAGGTAGTGCATGTGTGTTGCTATTTGTGCAGCTCTGCAGAGTAAATCTTTCTGAAATCCGTGTTCGTGATTATGGACGACTTGGAGCACAGTTTCTCGATCATAGACAACTATAACTAAAGTACCGCTTTTAATATGACTAAAACTTGACTAGTAATAGTGCAATATTCATAGAATAAGTAATAAAATTGCCTACGGAAGGGATGTTCTTCCGCCTTCTCGTTGCAAACGGGAAGGAGGGCGAGCGAGGCTTATTTATGTTGTTATATATCTGCTGGGTATTTCACTATTGTTTAATTAACGAACATCCATTTATCATTGGTTAGGTGGATGTTGTAGCGTGTCTTTATAGAACTTCCAGGTTTTATTTTTGCTGCAATTGCGTCACCCTCGGGTTGTTCCTTTTATATGCATAAATACTTGTTGAGCCCCCTAGGGTCTCACACAATAAATATTGTTCATATGAACAGGTATATCCACGGGAAGGTTACTGGGTCGAGGAGACCAATGATGACGGCAACGATCGTCAGGTGTAGGCATGGAGATCTGTGAGATATGTGGGCGGGGTGTGCTTATTTTAGGGCATCTTATGCCAATTTGCTTCTTATCCGTACTCGAATCTTGTTTTTCGCTTCCGCATGATACTCTGATGTGTGATATATGAGCATGTATCCTAAAATATTAGCTCTATCTAGACTATTTGGATCTTGTCGTATGGTATTGAATATTTCTATTTCTTTTAGATGGTTTGTGTCTGATATACTATTGTATGTCGCTGACATATACACTTGTGTATGTTTTGTCTGCATGCCTGTTGACTATGCCGCTCGCACTTGATACGATGTTCTTGCAATGTTGATAGGGTGGTTGGCCGGTATTGTGTCTTGCTCCGCTTAGATGGGTCCTACACATTGGTGGCCCTTGGGCCTCCTCGGTAGGACACCTTATGCACTTTGGGTTTATCCTGGCTTGTTGCTTAGAGCGTAGTGTCCGAGGTATTACAGCTGTCATCGAAAACGACGTCGTGATTCACATGATTGAAGGCATGTTGGCTTGCACGCATCGACGAGGAGGACGAGGGAGGCGATACATAGCTCCGTGCGTGCTCGTCTTGGTCTAGGACATCTTGGAGCAACGGCGATTGTCGGGGTCCGACGGGGCTATAGTTCGGCTTGCGGGGAGGAGAAGAGAGAGGCCGAGAGAGAGAATGGGGTGAGGGTGATAGAGAGGGTCATTGTGGATATTATCCATCCCATAGATCTCGGGGGTGGCAGGAATCGCGCGAGGTGATCGATGGCGAGGACATGGGCACACAGGAGCTTGTGCCGAGGAGGAAGACGACGAGAAATAGGCAAAGGGATATTGGGTCGAGAGTGGGTTGTTGTGTGCGGGAGAAAGGTGGGCTGCGGCCAGAGTAGGTTTAGGCAGTATTTTTTTCTCCTGAGCCATCCATGTCCTTTTCTATTTTTCTCTTTTTCAAAACCATTTCAAATAGTTGTTTTGAACATTTCAAAAAGTCAACAGGTTTTGTAATTATTTAAAATACTACAGGGGACCTTATAAACAGTTTGAGCTCCAAACCTTTTTGAGTTTTAGAAATTCAAACTAATTTTAAGATGTTTTGCATAGAAGAGGGGGAAAGATTAGGGTTTTAGGGTTTTGCATATTGTGTTGTTATTTGCATTTTTTTCTTAGCAAATATGATGCTCATGATATGCACAATCAAACCCTAATACACTATTACTAAAACTAGGGTTGTTACATGGAGTCACTCTAAACTTCTTACTGAACAATAGCAAGTAAGATAGCTCTCTCAACATTATCTGGTACTTGCGCCTCCACTACGTTGTGAATCTCACATTCTAGACCTTTGGTGAACTGAGAGACGAAGAACTACTCATCATAATGTGGATTTTGCATTGAAATCTGATATGATGGAGACTCAAACTGCAGTTGGTACTCCTCGAAAGTGCCTCGTTGTTTCAGTGCTAGAAAATGCTTCTTGAATTTCTGGTGATCGTCTGCACCAAGCTTCTCTTCTACCATAGTCATCAGCACTTATCGTGAACTGATCTTATGGTGGAGAAGGTATGCCTTGGGCCAGAGCGTTGCATTTCCATCCATGTGCAGTGTTGCCAAAACTAGCCAGAGGGATGGATGGACATTGAACAACCAAAAATAATCAAGGCATTTGTCCTTCCAAATATGAGGTTGATCCCTGTCAAACCTGGGAAACGATATCTTTAGATTGTGCTTGGTCGTCGGGTCTCTTATGGTGTTGTTTCTACCACCACCAAATCCAGCAACGCCAACGCCTCTGAACGCCCGACCTCCAACGCCTCCGTTTCTGTGCCCACCAACGCCCCCGAGTACACAACCCCCGCGACCACCGTCGTTTGTATGTTCGCCCCCCACCCGTGGTGAGACTAGTCAATCCATGGGTCCACCTAGAACATGAGTCGGCGTCGATGCACCAGGTGTCTCTCTCGTCCACATCGCTTGGAAGGTGTGGAGAATGCCCTTGATGACGTTGTGCCATCTTCTGACGATGGAGATCTCTTGCGGTGTCGATCCAGCTTCTCCATAGTAGTGGTGAGGTTGTCGTCAAGCACGGCTATAACGAGCTGCATCCGCTTACTCCTTCGCTCTCGCTTGAACCACCTCTGTGATGATCCCGCCTTCACGATAAGCCCGAGCTACGCAATGAGATTCTGTTGCGTGGAGTCCATGACAGCACCATGGCCATGCAGCAGATTGACCGCCTGACGACACTCGATGAGAGACGCCTCGGATGATGCCACTGTTTCTCCCATCGCTTCTAACATCAGCAGCATCTGCACCAAAGACTTGGAAGGCACGATGGTGAGCTCATCATCAACTGATGCTAACTGTTCCACAAAAGCTTCTCGAGATTTTACAATGTTCAAGAACCTCAACCCCCATGGTGATTAATGAATATGATACCAATTGTACCATCTCGATCAGGCATGATTTCTAGAATTTAAGGATCGGATGCTTTAGAGCATATCTAGCATATACCGTATATCGAACGGCCCGTAAAATTTTGGACCGATATGTGGTATCGAGGCTAAAAAATGGCCTTTCCATATACCGTAAACGGGCAGATACCGCAAAATTTTCTGCGGTCTCCCGCATTGAGGCACAGCCATCTCGCATATATTCGGTACGGAGGGGTCTGGATGCGGAAAACCGCATCCATTTCCCCTACCTCCGCATGCGCAGAAACCCCGCCGCCGCATGCCACCGCCATAGATTTCGGCCGCGCCCGCCGCCGGATTTCAAATCGCCACCGTCCACCACCGCACCGACCCCCCACCTACCCATAGCCGGCCAATCTTGTCGGAATTTGGCTGGTCGTGGCGGCGTTTCTCCGGGCCACGGCAGGAGCACTGGGCCTGGCTCGCGCGTCGCCGCCGTCGGAGGAGGAGGTCGCGCGTCGCCGCTCCGAGCAGGCACGCGCGTGCGGCGCCCTCTTCCGCACCCGCGTCACCTCACCTGCGTGGGCGGGGATGGGGTTTGGCCTCGACTCCCATGATGCCGAGGCGGGTAGCTCCCGTGCGCCGATGAGCGTTGGCTCGTTCCTCCGTGCGCCCGCGTTCGCACCTGCTGACAACGACCAAGAGGAGAGCGAGGACACTACCGTATGGCACCACGCGAAGCGCCGCCGCGACTAGCACTTTGCCAAGCAGCGGGTGGTGCGCCATGTCTGTCACCGCTCCACACCCGAGCACCACGCGCGACTCGGCTTCTTTGTCGTCAACTACTCTGACGACACCACCGACTCCGACGAGGAGTAGGTACCACCAATAGATGCTAGGGCTAGTCTAGATGCAGGGCATGGCATCGATTTTTTATGTACATATGTTGATCTTGATGATCAAAAACCTTCTCCGTATGTATGAATCTGGCGCCAATATGATGTTTTTAAATATGCAATTCCATTTTAGTGCATTTGTTCCACGCTACGTACTCCAAACGTGGTTTGCGAAATTGAGGAGAGTAGTGAGAGAGAAGAATCGACAAACAGAGAGGATATTGAATTTTCATTTCCTCAATTTCAGCATGGTCTCGTTTGGTTACAACTTTAGCCATAAGTAGCCACACGCACACCATCCACAAGGACAATTAAATGACGAAACTATTATAATTGCGCGAGTTGATATATAAAGACCATTTTTAGGACACTATTGTGACAAATAGAAGTGATTATGCAGTTTCGTCCGCTAAACAGTTTTTTAATAGATCGGGCCCACTGTCAAGTCCACGTGGTATGTGAAAAACAATCAAATTGATAAAACGGCTAGTTATAGGTCTTTTTGTAAATTTTCGAATCCCGCTCTCTGAAAAATCTTTGGCCATCTAAAAAGGAAAAAAGAGAATTAGCACTGCCGCAGGCGTTCTCCACCTCGGCGCCCCTGTCCCACCTTGGCGTCGGTGTTCTCCCTTGTGGTCGTCCTCGTTTACACGCGTGGTGACGAGCTGCTAGTGGTGCGCAGTGGCGATGAGCTCTGTAGGTGGTGCGCACGCAGCGGTGAGCTATAGGTGGTGTGCGGCGGCGAGTGGCAGGTGCGCGCGCGGCGGCGAGCTACAGGTGGTACGCACGCGGCGGTAGGCTGCAGGTGGTGCACATGCGGCGGCGAGCGGGAGGCAGTGCCCGCGGTGGCGAGGTGCAGGTGCGCGTGTGGCCAAAGCTTGCCCACGCCCTTTCGTCGGAGCTCGCCGTTCCTTTCGACGCTGGTGGGTTGTCGAATGGGCGACGGGCTCTCCAAGTGGTGCACATGCGGCGGTGGGTTGCAGGTGGTGCGCGTACGGCAGCGCGCGGCAGGTGCGCACGCGACGGGAGGAAGTACTCGCGGCGGTGAGCTCCAGGTGTGCTCGTGGCAGCGAGCTACGGGTGGTGCACATGTGGCGGCGAGCAGTAGATGCGCGTGCGGCGAGAGGCAGTGTCTGCATCAACGAGCTCCAGGTGCGCGCGTGGCGGAGAGCTACGTGTGGTGCACATGCGATGGCGAGTGCGCGGCGGGAGGCAGTGCCTGCGGAGCTGCATGTGCGTACGTGGCAGCGAGTTGCAGGTGGTGCGTATACGGAGACAGCGACGGGTGCGTGCGCGGCAGGAGGCAGGAGGCAGTGCCGTCAACGGCGAGCTGCGGGTGATGCGCATGGCCCGCACTGGGCGGCAAGCTACAAGCAGTATGGCTAGTTCTGCTAGAGGCTAGGTTCAGTGCGAGGCTGTCGTCCAGCTAGGCAACTCGGAGAGGAAAGAAATAAAAGGACATAAAAATAGAATAGAAAAAATAAGAAAAAACTGGATCTGAGGATGTCACGTCAAACACGATGAATTTTTTCAGATATTTACAAAAAGGCCCAAAAATAACAGATGTTTCCCCTCGCATGCCACATGGACCTGACAGTGCGCCATTCCGTTTAAAAACAGTTTAGGCGAAGAAAACTGCACAATCGGTGCTATTTGTCACGGTACTGCTCCAACAATAATTTTTATATGTCAACTCACGCAATTGTGATAGTTTAGTGTTAAGACCGCTATGGTAGTTTTGTTTCATTTACTCAATGGGGACACAAGTCCTCAACACACTTTTACATTTTAATCCTTCTATATTGCACCACCTAGTACACATATCAAGTGGCGCACTCATGTCCAAGGCGTGTCGCCAAGCGTGACATTTTGTTGAGTTTCATTGTGAGAGATAATATACAGATTGAATTGCAATAAAACTAATACTCTTTCCATCCAAAAATAAGTACTCCATACAGATTGGAGTAACTTGTGTCTAGATTCACATGTCTACCACGCATGGTAGAAAGACATTTCTCCATCTTCATACCCAAGGCCGGTCACAAAACTTTTTCTTTTTAAGTATTAATAAAGATAGAGAAATCTTTACCTTATGGGGTACGGCGTCAGTTACAATGTGGATTTACAACCAGCTAAGCCGGGGGTAGTCAGAAGAATTAGCCTAACTAAAACCTAAAGTGAAAGAAGAACTCAGTGCTGTCATCTATGACAGCTTGTGCGTCCACTCGAGCAATTTATGTTCCAGCCTTGGCGACCTGCATGTCTATAATCTTAGGTTTTCCCTGATTTGTTTCAGCAGTGTCACACCGTCCATACTTTTTCCATTGAAAACCCTCTGGTTCCTTGCCTTTCAAAGCCCAAGTAAACAGGCCACAAAACAGATCGGCCAAGTTTTATCCTTCATCACGTCCTGGACTGTTGAGACAACTGTGATTGGAGTTGGTAGAGGCCACAGTCTGTGACATGCCCAGTTTATTCCAAACCCATGTAGAAGTTCTACAGTGTAGAGCGATATGGTGAACTAATTCAAGCAGGCAGAGGTCATACCGAGCGACCATGCACCAGCACTTTTGGGTCATATTATACTTTGTGTTCAACCTGCCCCAGAAGGCAAGCCAGATGAAAAAAATTGTCCATCACAAAACTACCAAACCCAAGGCCACCAACAAGAAAAGAGAAGGGGATGGGCATTAAAACATGGATCTGAAACTGAATCACCATGAGCGAATTAACTAGCTACAGAGGCCTACGTAGATGCTAGAGGTACACACTGCCACTGCCAGCAGGCAATCACCAATATATACTCAAGTCGATTAGTTGCTACATCCATGCCAACTGCCAAGGATCGACTGATTAAGGGCTTGTTTGATTCATAGGATAGGAAAAATAAAGGAATAGGAAAACCATAGGATTGCAATGTCATGTCCACTTCAATCCTATAGGAACCCACATGCAACAAAGTTTGTTTGATCCATCAAAGGATTCTAAGAAAGAGCTTTGGGTGGATGTTAGATTTCCTATGCAATCTAGTGCAAAGGATTTCCTAGGAAAGTTTCATATAGGAATCAATCCTACAAATCAAACAACCACCATAGGAAAATTTCCTATAGGATTTAATCCTACAAATTTCCTATACAAATCCTTTGAATCAAACATGCCCTAAGTGATTACACCACCGGGACAAGGGACCATGTAACATTCAGACGGAGACGGCAATGCTAAGTTTCAGCACATTGCTGTGCATACTCCTAGACCTCCCTTAAACTAGTGGCACAAGTAAAGAACAGCTGCAATGTTTCACAAAAACTTCCCGAGTTTCATTCAGGCCAAAACATGTCATAAAACTTCCGGTTCCAATACTATTAATGTGTTCATCTTCAGATATTCAGCAACAGAGTACCTCCCTAGCAAAATTGTTGGCTTACTTAGATCCTCTACGACGCTCCCTGGTCTCAGCTCACCCACCTGCCAAAACAGAAAATTTTCGACAATGCACCATCAGTATTTGCATGTAGATGAACACTCAGACTTCAAGTTGTTTAGATGAACTGAATGGCTGGTGATGCTAAGATTAGATTAGAACTATTTTGGGTTTCAGTTGTATGGAAATGTGTTGTGCTAGCGAATCTAGGAAAAAATGAACAGCAAGAGTTTCGAATAAATACCTTCAGCCAGCTGAAACTAGGTTTGCAATCAACAGATCATTACACCTGGGTAGGATTTTTGCACTGAAACTGGGACCTATGTTAACCAGTTGCAGCAGAACACCAGTTAGAAATAAACCATGCCAACAACAGTTAATATACTACTACTATGTGCAAGGACACAGTAACATTGCAAGTCAAGTTGACCAATCAGCATAACACCATACAAAAACAAGTTCACTATATCAGTCAACAGATCTAAACTTGCTAGTAGTTAATAGGAACCTTACCGTGGGGCTAGATGGTCTCCAATTACTTTTTCCTCTTCTTCACTGAACATGAACCACTTGTCACTGCTCGCCGTTGTGTCAAACTCTGGGACAAAAATGACATTAGTAGTCACTAATATCATAATAACCTTATTACATAAGAATTTGAAACATACCTTGGCGCATTATTGCTGTCTTTTCATGATAACCATCCAACTTCCAGTATGCTACCCCTTTGTCTTTCCTGACAGGCTTTGTCCCAATCAGACCCCCCAGCTTCTCCTCTAAGTTTACACAGTTGAAGTAACATAACACAATTAATTCAGTGTCGTAACACATTACAGAATAAGATAAACAGCATAGGGGGTGTTAGTTTGAAAACTAAGAACCTAAAATGAGCATTTATTTTAGTAACTTCATATTTAGAACAATACACATGGCTATATGAAACAAAAAAAACTTAGCAAACACATAGGAGTAATGTTACCATTATGTTGAGCTGCAAGAAAAAGAGAATGCATGCATGTTTAACACTCCATGAGCAAAACTTAAAGTAAATGTGCACATAGAATTATAAATGAACTGATGAGATTTTCTGAACACAAATTCAAGATAAAGCTTTAAAAAGGCACGGAATGATAACCCAAGTATAATACAGATGATATATCTTAAATTAAACTATAAGATAACAAATGTATGGAGAACTAAGAATGTGCACAAAGCTAAAACAAATACTGTAGAAAGATGGCAGACCATTTACTGCTGCCTCTTTGTCTTCGTTTAACTCCTTTATTTGAGCAATGAGACTATTTATTTCTGCTCCTTTTCTCAAGAACATTGATTTGGCCATCTCATTCTTTAGTTTTTCTTTTAGCTCCTTTTCCTATGAAACCAAAGAAAGTGTTGTTAATTACTGTAAACAAAGTGACTAGACATATAAGAAAGGTTTTCCCAAGCTCTCAACCTTTTCTTTTGCAGCTCGGATTTTTTCTTTTGCAGCAATCTTTCTCTCAGTTGTGTTTTCATTTTGTTCGACAATCCAGTTCCTCAACTTACTGAGCAAAGTAAAAAAACAAAATTAACAGTGAAATGAACTGCTCCAGCAAATATGACATGTGTGCATGGAGGTAGGGTGGGGGTACTTACCTAGTAGAGAGGGCCTCGTCACACAACAAATTTAGTACATGCAGCTTCAAAGAAGGGCTCAAACTTTTGTATTCCAATAACCCTTGGTTTGAAGAGCCAAGAGCCAATTCCTTTGAGATAAGTGTTGATTCACTAATATAGTTGCCAACTTCATCCATCCAAGCATTTCTGTCACTTGAATAGTCTGAAGGACTATGAACAAAATAAAACCATTTAGTTATTAAATAAGCAGAGTTGAAACATGACTACATAAAAACATCAATTCAAAGGGTATTTACTTCTCTCCTCTGTCTTCTTGGATGACAGTCAACAAGCTTATGTGAAATTCAGCAACAACCAAAGAACCCTCTCGAAGTTTACGACGACCTCGTCCAGTTATGATTTGTAGAACCTTTTCTGGTTGTCCATCCCTTATTTGAAACACCTGTATAAAAATCCTCTGGTACATAATTCCATTTGAACACAAATGATTTTGTAACAGCGACCACACACGCTAATAGATCAACATGTTAAATTATGAAAAAAGAGTTTTTGAACAATAACTTGAGAAACAAAAGCTGTACAAAGAAAAAATAATCAATTTAGTATAATATACATCACACTGGAAGTTTGGACCTAGCAAAGATAGCAGAATGTTTGAAGGAAACAATTAGTATGCTATGTAGTTGTTGAAGCTAGCTGGACAATAGCTGTGCCTTTATATCAATATAAAATTACAACATGAAGGCTTTACAAAAGAAGTTGTTTCTGGTTTCATCATTCAGGTAAAAATTATGTGCAGAGAAATATGTTCTAATGAAAGCGATAAGTATTGAGATATCCACAGTTCCATATATCACTCTCCAAAAACCCTAGAATTGCCCATTAAGCCTGTCCCTAAACATCAGTGGGGCTGCTGGCCAGTGACAGAACTTAGTTGGGGACCAGAGAGTGAATCACAATAGTGTAGCCTTATATGATATCCTCTTTAAAAAACGTTGTCTACACTTACTCTCTTCTGTTTTAGATCTAATGTAAGCTCTTACATAAGTCAAGATTAGATCATATATACACAGAACAAAAAACTAGTACATTATGTTCACCATTGCCACTTCACTATAGACTGCATCCATCAAGATGAACAGTTATACTTTACATTTATTGCTTTTAAAATAAACCGTAAAATACAACTATCTAGACTCTGTTATTGTAGCATAAATTCATTCATCTACACTAGAACTAAGACACTACTTGCAAGGATATCAGGCATAGATAGAATAGTAAAAAACGATTTACAGTATAATAAGAAATAAATTACATATTAACTTTCTAACTTTCATACCAATGGTGCATAATTTGGTATGACCAGTAATGGACCAAACATGAATATAGATTCAGCTCATTATTTTCTTTACTTTGGACCATAAACAAAATTTCCTCAAAGCCACACTTTGTCCCAAGCTATGCCTAGTTATGTCCAACTGTATGAAATCAAGGTTTGAGATGTTTTAAAGTTCCAGTGCTATTGTTCTTTTTACAAGACAGAATAAGAACAGTACAGGGATTCTAGACCTTGCCAACAAGTATAACCTTGAGCGCACCAACAATCTTGGACAAATCAGACTCAGAAGCAAGGAGTCAGTGGCCAAATGCATCAACACAACACAACATGATTCTCAATTTCTTCACCAGCTCACATGTTCTAATACAATAGCCTGTGATGCTTGTTCCAGATATAGGATGAATTATATATGTACGATCAGTGTTATACATTCTGGTGGTTTGTAGAAAGACATGCAGGTCATTACAGATGTGGGCAGTAGCATATATGTGAATCCTGATCACCAACATATACTGCAAGTGCAATAGTCCACATGAACAAATAAATATCTTTAAAACTTAGTCACAAACTCGTGACATGCTCTTAAATCAATGTTTGCATGAACATAACTTAGTAATTTTGTTTGATTAAATGTGCAGAGTAAAGCCTTACAACATGGCTGACTGCTCTACTAACATAACAAACATAGGACAAAGTGACAAAAAATAGAATAAGCTGCTGTTATCACTTGCATTTAGTTCTAACATGAGTAAACAGCGTCTACATAACAATAACCAAGAAAGTAAAGGTGAAATACTATCCTTACTACTTGTTTGCCATAAGTACCTCTCCAAATGTGCGGCAGAATTCAATAAACTGAATTGCAGAACCAACATCATTAGCGTCCAGCTCGGTCCCTACAATGTTTGTGACTGGAGTACCTATGGGTAGCTCAATTTTGGTCTTTGGAGCATCAATGTTCTCCTTTAGGATTTGATGGTCACCCTTACTGTCAACAGGGAGCTTCTCATCATCAGTCATGTTATTTACCCCGGAGCTGGCCTTCTTCAGTTTCTTCTTGGCAGGAACAGATGTTAGTGCATTGAGATCGGTTCCTATATTCTCATCCCCTTCATCCAACAATCCTTCAGTAGCATCGTCTGTCACTAGGGCCCTCTTTGCGTTGCCCTCCTTGTGTTCCTAACAAAGTGGGCCGCAAAACAGATCAACAATACCGAAAAATCACAAGCATACGACAGAGAATTGACAGGCAAAACTATTTTACCTTCTTGGCCTTCGTAGGGAGTGATGACAGCGTCTGTGCAGCAGCCACCATGTCTGAGCCTTTGATTAGCAAATCATGAACAGAAGAGTGCCCCGATGCCTTGGCAGCATGCGCCAGTATTCCCGTTGGCGTCTCCCCTTTCTTCTTTCTGCCAAAGAAAACCAGATAAGAAATATGCAACAAATACTTTAACAATCGAGCATCAGCTTTGCTTGGCAAACCTGCAGAAGCTGCAGTTGCAGATGCCCCTGCATTTGGGGCAGGTCCAGGCCTCCTCTTTGGTCATCTCCTCAGCGTTCTCACCATACCTGAACATACCAGGAAGAAAAAACAAAAGAAACAAGATCAGACTAAGAGTCTCTATGATCGTCAGCAACAGCGATTGAGAAATACGTGAGAAGAAATCCCTCTACCTGTTGAGCAGGCACTTGTGGCAGAAGTGGATTGGACAAAGCCCCTTCTTCCGCGGCTGCTTGCAAGCCACCGCAAAGTCCGTCGTTTTCTGACGACACTGCGAGCGGATAGCATATAAACAAGAATGAATCAACGAAATCCGCCGCCAACAGAGTAGCACACAGAGGACTTGCAGATCCAGAATGGAGGAGATGGGCGACGGCAGGTGCTCACCTGGTGGCAGGTTTTCCCATTCTCCGGATCATAGATCCGGCTGCCGATCAAACGGACTCCGGGGCACGGGTTGCGTTTCCTGGGAGCCGCTTCCTTGACCTCCAACGTCTGCTCCGGCACGACCACACTCTCCTCACCGCCGCCGGCCTTTTTTTCCATGGAGATGCCGGCGGCCTTTTTCCCCATGGAGATGCGCTCGAGGAAGGGGAGGGGAGCTAGAGAGGAATGAAGAAAGCTCAAGAGGCCTGGATGCAGAAGCCGGACGGCTAGGACGGCGATTTCTTTTGTTCTGGGGATGCCCCTTGGTGTTGGATTTGGATGTGATAAATTTTGGGAGCGGAGGGGTCAGATCATGGCGCCGCGCCCAGAAGAAAGGCGGGATAGCTGGGGTGGGATGCCGCCAGTAAATTGCTCCGGAAATTTTGAAATTTCCCCTCTCGCTACTATCCCGTCTCTTCCCCGCCTCGCGCAACGTTTTTCCCTCCCACGGGTCGTCCTCATTTTTCGAGTTTAGCGCCGGGCCAAAAGTTGTACTAGCCCGGTTGGCGTACACAAAAAATACACCAACTAATCTTTCACGATATATTTGGTAGCCCGGGCGTAGTAGTTTTCTTTTGAGGAACCAGCAGCGGCTTGCCTTTTTATTACTCCCTTCGATCATATATCATATTAGTTGACTCAAATTTATTTAGTTTTGGGATAAATCTAAGCACTATTTAATATATAGGTTTATCCAAATTTTAATAAATCCAAGTCAACTAATATGGATCGGAGAGAGTAATAAAAAAAGAGAATTGGCCGGTTTGAAAAGAAAACCGACCAAAACCCGATACAAACGGCAATTTAAATAAAAATAACTTAAAATTCAAATAAATTTAAAAAATAAATCTTCTCGTAAACTATTTTATGAGGGCTAACCCTTTTTCACAACTCTAGTCTGTGCGACGCCGGAAGTACGACTGCAACTCCAGCACGCACGGCGTTGCAGACCTGCCACGATGGCACGCACGTGCGGCGCCAGTCCACACGGCGTGGCAACCACCGCTGCTTTGCCAGAACTCCTGCAAATCCCCGTGCAGGACATCCCGGCCCGCCCCTCTTCCTCCTTTTCCTCTCCACACACGCAAGATAGAGAAGAGTAGCTCCATGGCGGCGGCTAGGGTTCTTCTCCCCCTCCTCTAATCCTTTCCCATGGCTCAGATCTGAAGGAAATCTCCGTGGATCTTGTTGTTGAGCATATCCCCCAAGTATTCCTCTCCAATTTGTCCAGAAAAATCTCCCTCTTTTGCCCTAATTTTGCTAGTTTAGGGAAACCCTGGTTCATCCCAAAATCTAGAAATATAGTTGCTTTGTTGATGACTTAGATTGGAAATAGATGTTGTGGTAGTATGTTTAGGTCTAGGATGAGCTTGTAGTATGATTGAGATGGGAAAAGTTGTAGGAATAGAAAATTGTAGTATGTTTGTGCTTGAAAATAATGTGGGAAAAACATATTTGTAGTATGTTTAGGCTTGAAAATATTGTTGAACTACATATTTATAGTATGATTGTTCTCTTACATTTGTCCATTTGTTAGCAATACTAGTTCTTATTATGAGGTGGTCTATAACATTTTTGCACATGCTCTCTTACATTTGTCCATGTGCTTTTACATTCTTCCATTTGTTAGTACTATGTGTAGAACTAGGTGTGTTTGATTCTAATATTAGTTCTTATTATGAGGTGGTCTATAATATGCTCTTACATTTGTCCATGTGCTTTTACATTCTTCCATTTGTTAAGACTATGTGTA
This sequence comes from Avena sativa, assembly GCA_916181665.1. Lineage (NCBI taxonomy): Eukaryota > Viridiplantae > Streptophyta > Magnoliopsida > Poales > Poaceae > Avena > Avena sativa. Next base: position 113,531,193 of record OV702298.1, read on the forward strand.
GAACTAAGTGTGTTTGATTCTAATACTTATTCTATACTATGCTCTTACATTTGTTTATATAGTAGGTGGTTTATAATATGCTCACATATTTAGTTGTACTATCTTTTTTTCATTATCAAGGATGTCAGAATCGGAAGAGGAAGAAACCCATGGACCAACCCGTTGAAGGGGTTCGTAGCATGGAAAACAAAAAAAACTACCGCATGAACACGCACAAGCCAAGATCTATCTACTAGATTGTAGCAACGAGTCGATTAGAGTACTCACCCTCGAAGATTCCAAAGCGGTTAACGAGAGCAGATTCTCATGGGTGATGCAGTCGTTCACTTGACGATCTCAAGATCGCGTAGACGATCCTTCCGGCACGCGTTCCGACAGCGCTCCCGCAGTCGGTCACACGTTCGGTACTCGATGAAGACCTTCCTCTCCCTTGTTCCAGCAGGTATCAAAGGTTGTAGTTCTATCCTTGCGATTCCAGCAGCACGACGGCGTGGTGTTGTAGTTAGAGGGGAAATCCCGCAGGGCTTCGCCTTAAGCCAAAGCGGGTTATGGTGGAGTATTAGGGTTCCCTGACATCTAGGGTTTAGAAGCCGGAGAGGAGGAGGTAGTCGGCGGCGACTAGGGCGGCGGCAACTTGGTGCGGCGGCGGCGGTGGCTTGGTGGGGTTGGGTTGGTTATCTTCTTGGGAGGCACCCCCTCCCCTCTATTTATGAGAGGGAGGGCATCTATGGAGGGGAGTTTGAATCCTTCCCCAACTCCCTCTCCTACTAGGCGCGTGGTGGAGGGAGAGGAGATTCCTCTCCTCCCTCCACCAGGAAACATTGTCCGAGTTTGACTTTTCAAACTTGCCTTTTGACTTTCAATTTAGGAGTTCAATTTCTTTCTTTCAAATGCCTAGCCAAGTGACCTAGGACATGATGAAGTCATTCCACTTAGTCATGACACATTCATGTACCCTTTCCCTTCCGGTTCGGTGACCCTTCTAGATCATTCCGGTGAAAACACCGGAATCATTCTCAAACTCCGGAATTAGACTTTCCTTATATGAATCTTATTATATGGACCATTTAGGATCTCCTCGTGATATCTCGGATCCCATCCGAGGCTCCAAACAACATTCGGTCTTCCTACTTACATTCCATATCTACTAAACAACATTGAATCCTTAAGTGTGTCTCCCTACGGTTCGTGAATTATGCAGACATGACCAAGACACTTCTCTGATCAATAACCAGTAGAGGAATGTGGAAATTCATATGGCTCCCATATATTTCTATGATTACTTTGCGATCGAATGAACCATTTACATACGATACCAATTTCCGTTTGTCTCACGATACTTTACTTGTCCGAGGTCTAAACGTCGGTATCTCTGCATACATAGGTCAACCTAGTTACCGACAAGTACTCTTTTCTCGTTCCCGTGATATGTGATCCCGTGTGAGCCAGTCACATGCTTGCATGCTAATTGGATGACATTCCACTGAGAGGGCCCAGAGTATATCTATCTGTCATATGGATGGACAAATCCCACTCTTGATCCATGTGCCTCAACACATACTTTCTGAACACTCAATGTCACCTTTATAACCACCCAGTTACAAAGTGGTGTTTGACGTCATCAAAGCATCCATCTGGTGATGGTGATTAGCATGATCTCATGGTCGAGGAATCAGGTTACTATGTATCAGAAAGCTTATAGTAAATGAACTATTGAAATGGCATGATATTTATGCTACGCTTATCTATAGGAGTATGTCCATCACACCATTCTCCTAATAATATGATCTTGTTGTTAATAACATCCCAATGTTCATGATCAGGAAACCATGATCATCTGTCAACCAACAAGCTAGTATTACAAAGAGGTTTTACTAGGAACTCTAATAAGTTTACAAATCACACAAGTATTAATGATTCTGGTTAATATAATTATAGCATGAATGTAAACATTTATCATAAACACAAAGATATAATAATAACTACTTTTATTATTGCCTCTAGGGCATATCTCCAACACCCGTTTACAAACCGGGTTTGTCAAAGGTATGTCGCTTCTTAAACCGGACTATGATAAGCGTCACCGTGGCTACTTGATGCCAAGAAGATTAAGGTAATAAAATCCCTCTATTTCATGTAATGTTGCTCTATTTTAATGGACATGTTATATAATCGAGTTTGTATGTGTGCAGTCTCTTGTTCTCCTGCGACTGAGGTATCACGGGCATTTCCAAGAGATGATGTCATACGATGATCGGTACACAGTGCACATCCAAGCACTAGGACTGCTCTCATTCATCCATACGGTCAACCGGGGTACATCGCACATGAACCATGTTGCCATCATCGCGTTTGTCAACCGGTGGAGGCTGGAGACGCACAATTTTCACCTCTGTATCGGTGAGATGACCGTTCAGGAAATGTCGATGATCCTTTCACTCCCTATCGAGGGGGATCCTCTCTGCGTTAACACATCCTCTGACAATTGTCATGACCAGATGTCTGACCTTACTGGTGGTAAGTGTTCTGGTGACACTATAAACTCTAAGGGGAAAATTGAGGGTCACGTCCGGGGCTACTTTCAAGTGGATAACATAGAACTTCAGTACCTGTCCTAACAAAGCTAGAAAGGATAAGATCATGATATATGCCCATGTGTACGTGTGGTATGTTATCACGAAGACTATATTTCCTGATGGTAAGGGCAACTTTGCTCACTGGCACTGGCTAAAGGCCTTGACTGTAATACATAAAAAATGGAGCTAGGGTTCGGCGGTATTGGTCTTCTTGTACCGACAGGTAATTAACTGTTTATATTTTTTCCATCTTTACATGTGCTCTTTGAATTTTCCCATGAATGAACTTTGTTTGCTTTCATGCGCAGCTGGACGAGGCTTGTCGAAGGACTAGTGGTGAGGCTTACATCGGTGGTCCGTTGCTACTTTTCTCGTTGTGGATGTGGGAACGCTTTCCAGTTGGATGGCCAAAACATATGCCTCACCAGGATTATACCGATGGCGGGAAGCGGTCGAGGTGGCCCACATGGGCTTACAATTGGGACGTGGTCTCCAAGCCCCCAACCAACCAACAAGCGGTGTACCTAAGATACACCAGTGAGTTTGATAACCTTCTCCCGAAGCAAGTAAGAATTTCCAACCCATGTACCATTTAACATCCCCTTCATGTAATTTTATAATTGAAATATTTTGGGTGTGATTAAGGTTATACGGGAGCCATATGGTTTTGGTTGTGAGGAGTTTCGTCTTAACCCAATGTGCGACTAGGAATATAATCTATGGTATATGCAGTGCCCCATGGTATGCATGTGGGTTGTTGATCATCATATGCCGCAATGGGTTATGAGACAGTTTGGTCTGTATCAGTCTACGCCTCTGGATTGGCAGGACACTGACACCGCTCTTCACGGGTAAGAATTGGTTCTATATATTTCCCAAGACGCCGTATGATACTTGTGTGCTAAAATTGCCCTTTGTTCATATACAGTTTGGAAGGGCTCAAAGACAGACTGGGACAACATTCACCGGAAGCAGATGTCAAGGTTTCTCATTTATGTGAAAGAAGCTAAGAAATCAAAATGAATTCTTGCAAAACCCCATTGTGAGGACGCTTTCAACGAGTTACGCTGCTGGTTTCTAGAGAACACTCGTGTGAAGCTCCTACCAGATGCCTATCCGGAAAACATTTTGGAAGAGCCGCTTGGTTTCGATGAGCGGGGTAGCCTTGAATACAACCAGTTTGTTAGAGAAGGACGCCAAACCTCCTTTGCTCTCGTGATCAACTTTGTGGTAAGTTCTGAAGTTTCTATTCGTGTTACTACCTCAAGAAATTGTATAATATATGACTTTATTTCATTTCATGTCAGTGCACGGAGGTCCAAAAGAAGGTGGATGAATTGGAGGGCGCTTTGGAGTTCCCAAGGGACAACGAGGGCTAGACAAAGTTTACGGATTTTGTGAAGGTATGTCCATAGCACCACATTCTACCTAGGAAAAACTTATGTCGATTCGTGATATTGCTTGAAGGCACTATCTTATATACTGAGGAGTTGTTATTGTTATAGCGGCAGGCCCAAAAGTTACGTCGCTTCATGAACTTGCTTGGTTGTCGGGACCCTAAGGTTGCAAAACCGTCCAAGGAATGGACCAAGTCGACCTCGGAAGAGGAAAGTAGCCCTGATGACGAGCATTCTACTACTATATGACATAGACTTTGCCGATGACATCCTTTTATGAATTGTCATGTATCACTCGAATGAGATCAACACACATTTGTTCCTATTCTAAAGGCCAAAGATGAATATGAGGTTGTGCTAGATGACATGCCATTGGAGAAGTATCGAGTGAAGGTATAGTACACAATCAAGCTAAGGCCAAGGAACAAACTGGTTGTCGAGTCCGATGATGATGGTGGTGATATGGAGTCGCGCCAGAAGATTACTCCGAGTAGAGGAGGCAAGAGCAAACGTGCGAGTGAACTTGGTAGCTTGTTGGATATGATGTGGTTGGTTGGTACTTTTTGGAGATGATGATTGGCTTGTTGGTACTTGTTGGAGATGATCCTTATTTATGTAATGTAGTGAACTTGGCTTGTTGGTACTTTGGAGATGATGTTTCATTGAAATATTTGTATGATGTTCCCTAAATCTGTCAAATTTATATTTGTATGATGTTGCTTGAATACTTGTTGCTTGTTAGTGATGCTTTCTTGAATATTTTCTCTTTTTGAGAACTGTCTATATGCGACCATGTGGCCTGGTGCCACGGAAGTGGGAACAGCATCGTGTGACCTATCGTCATCGACTCCCAACCATGCATCGCTATAAGGTCTAGCGCCGCAACCTCACCTGCATGTCGCACCATCGGCCCGGCGCCGCAACTCCCAGGCCTGTCATCCGTCCTGGTGCCGCAGCTTTCCAGACCTGCCGCGCCATCTGCCTTTCACCCTGCAGCGTCCTAGGCCTGCCGCGCCATGCGTCCTTGCATTGCACCATCACAGGTCCGCCGCACCAACTCTCTGGCACCGCAAACTCCGAGGGCTATCGCGTCATGCGATATGGCGCCGTAGGTGGCCACATTTCGTAGCCCATTTTATTAGGAAAAAACGATGTAGCGCCAGGCGCTGCTGGACCTGCCACGTCGCTCGGCCTGGCGCAATAGTGTAGCCCGCAACGCCTTCGGCCCATGGAGCCGAAGAAGCCCACGCTCAACAAAACACCCAGGTGTGCAACGCCATGACACACGGCGCTGCATGCCTAGGCCGATGAACTCATGAAGATACATAGTGTGCAAAGTATGCAAGTTCAACATAAATACAAAGTGTGCAAGTTCACACATAAATCAATTTCAAACACATGACAATCCAACATGACAAATCAAGTTCACACACAAATCAAGTTCACAACATAATCCAACATGAGTATCCGAAATCTAACATAATCCAACATCATACGTAAGTTTTTGACACAAACTTAATGGCAAGTCCGCCATGGAGCAATTCTGTCTATAGGTACAAAACACGAGGCCATTTTTCCTTCTTCTTGCACTCTTCGTCTTCTGCCATGGAGTGACTCACCACTTCACGCTTCCTTTGCCTCTCTGCATCACGAGCCTCCTTAGTGATACACTTATCTTCCTCCTCTTGCTTGTGACGCTCGTCCTCATGTTGCTTGCGCTTCTTCGCCGCCTTCTTATTATGTAGAGCTTCATGGTATCGACGTTTAACTATTTGACCCTCGATCTCCATAATAGCCAATGTAGCTTCATCTTGCTCGAGATCTATCCAAGTGTAGTACCTGCATAGTGGAGGGGCAGACTACAAGAAAATAGTGCATGTTAGTAATATGATATGGAATAGAGGTTCTTAAACTAAATAGCTTTATACATATCGGTGGAGTCTCATACGTATTGCGGGTACGCTTGGGAGAGCAAGAGTAGTTGAGACACATGAAGAACTTTCGACCTCTAATATCAGAATTATAGTCGATGGACTTCTTAACAATGCAAGGATCTTTGCACCAACAAATTGGAACCTCCTTTCCATGGGCCTTGGATTTATGATGTGCCCTTCGTGATCTCTCATATTGATCGGTGTAAGGTGGCCTATCATTGGCCTTCCTCTCTTCATATTCCTTCTCCTTTTTCCTCTTCCTCTCTTCATCTTCCTTCTCCTTTATCCTCTTCCTCTTTGTCTCGTCCCCTTCCTCCTCCTTTTTCCTCAAGTCACGAGCAAGTTGAACCACCAACTCGAATTCATGAGCAAGTTTCTCCTTCCGCTTCCTCTCTTCCACTTCCTCACCTTTCTTCCTCTTCCTCTCTTCCTCTTTCTCCTTCCTGTCCCTCACCACCGCCAAAGCGTCCGCCCATAATTCCGAGTAGTTTACACATTTCCCATCATTGTCCTTGTTGGGTTGAGTCGCCATACCTATAGTAAGAATAGAAGGCAAAAATTAGTAAGTACAAATAAGCATAAATGTGAACATTTTTAACAATAGCGGAACATGTCGTTATATAAGGATATACATATGGGAATGGTCCATTTAGGTACGTAAACATGCTACTCCGATTAGGAGCTTGTTGCCTAGGAACTTGTTGTGTATGATCTCTTGTAAGCCCATGTTGCCTCCATATTTGTTGCCTAGGAATTTGTTGGCTACTTCTTGGTTGGCTAGGAATTTGTTGGCTACTTCTTGGTTGGCATAGAATTTGTTGGCTACTTCTTGGTTGGCTAAGAATTTGTTGGCTTGGATAATTTTGTTGGCTACTTCTTGGTTGGCTAGGAATTTCTTGCCTTGGACCATTTTGTTGGATACTTCTTGGTTGGCTAGGAATTTGTTGGCTAGGATCATTTTGTTGGCTTGGACCACTTGTGCTTGATTCATTTCCTTTTGCTCTCTTCCTTTGGGTACAACTTCGTGCATTGTGCCCTTCGCCACTGCACTTTCCACAACAAGATCTCTCATGGGTCTCTTGAAATTGGTCGTTTCCTGATTTCCCGCGCACCACCACGGCCCCATCCATCCATGTCACTTCTAAAACTCTTTGTCTTGCGTCTACCATGTTTAATCACCTTCCATTCCGGATGGGTCATAGTTGGAATCCATGGTACTCCGGCCATTGAGATTGGTCAAAGTATGGATGAAATCTAGGAGCCCACGCCTCCTTCGTCTTCATGGTAAAGAACTAGTAATCTCTAATAGTGCACTCGTGATTATAATCGACATGACGCTTCCAAGATGCACATAGAAAGTGAGAACAAGCAAGATGAAGCAACAATGGCCTTCCGCATGTGCAATCAAAATCCCTTAGGGAGACCTTAAAGGCTCGGCCTCCGTGTTGCACACCATCCGAAGTAGTTCCTTTAGGCTCGACCACTTGGTAAATGAGCTCGTCGTTATCAAAAATCATGGCAACTTGAGAGTCTGCCTTCCGTGACTGAAATGTCCTCTAGTTGTCAACCTTGGGTGGGTACTCGTACTTGTAATTGTTTTTGTTCTATCCTGCAATATGTTTATCCGTTTCAAGTGAGTAGTTCAGAAAATACTCATTCAACTTGTCGAATGTGTATCGAACTATTGCAGTGACGGTCCATCCATGGACACCCTTAAGCACCTTGTTGATGGCCTCTGCCATGTTGCTTGTCATTTGACCGTACCTCCGGCCATCCTCATCATAAGCTCGTTCCCACTTGCTCCGGAGTTGAATGTGCCTATTGAAAAACTCTTGACCCTTCGAATCTAGTTTTTGGTTGTTCATCAATCTAAGATATAAGTTTGTGAAACGTTGGTCCATGAAAGCAAGACAACAATCTTGAAGATCATCAAACAACTCCTTGTTCATACATGCCCTATATAAGTTGGAACAAAAATGTCTCATGCACCATCGGTTGTCCAAAGGAGGATGCCCGAGAATGTTGATCGTCACTGTGTTGAGAATTCCTTGATGGCGATCCGAGATGACACATATTTCCCTATAAAGAGGTAATACCTTGGTTCTCAAAATATGTAAGAACCACTCGCAGTTAACATTGTTCTCAACCTCAACTAAAGAAAAAGCCAAGGGAAGCAACCGGTTATTCGCATCATTTGCTATTGCAATCAATAGAGTGCCACGAAACTGCCCGGTCAAGAAGGTACCATCCACGAAGATGATCGGCTTATAATGTTTGAAGGCCCTCACACATTGCTCAAATGCCCAAAAATCACGCCCAAATAGTCGAACATTTCTTCCATTACGAACCATTGTTTCGGGCCATACGGCTCGACCACATGAACCATGCCCGGGTTAGCATTGGCCATTGCTAACAATAACCTAGGGATTCAGTTGTATGATTCTTACCAACCACCATACAACATCCTTAATGCATCTTGCTTCGCCTTCCATGCCTTCCCATACTTCACCTCATAGTTAAAGAGAGCTTCCATAATCTCCATGGCCATCTTGATGGTCATTGTAGGAAGTGACGAAAATTGGTTTGAAAGCCTAAAGGCGAGGAACTCAGAGGTCAACTATTGGTGCTCGTGTTTCACATCTTCGCCATCCACCCCTTTTCCATGGAACCTGTGTGTTGACACACAACTTCAAATGCACCAATCGGGCCCTCTCTTGTATGGTCTTGCCCGCACAATCCAAGGACATCCATCATCATCGCATTTAACCATGTAACGCTTCTTCACATCTAAGTGAACCACCATTTGTGAAAGTACGATGATACCTAACAAAAAAATCTTTGATTCATTGCTTAAGTTCCAACAATGTGGAAAACCACGGTACTTTGGAAATCCCATTCTTCTTGTGACTATCATCCTGGTAGGATGTTGGCCTTGGTCCAAGCACTACACCCTTGCTGCCGTCAACTGTGGCTTCATCCGCTAGACTAAGATCACGAAACAAGGGTATCCGAGGATCCCTGCCCAATACCTTCTCGTGCACTTCGGCCTCATCCTTAGTGAACCCTTCCTTATTAATTTCTTCATCGGGACCATCCTCAATCGAGTCTGATGCATACATTCAAAAATACGGGATGTCATGATCCATGTTATCCTGTGTATGATATAGGTCCAAATCTCCAATAGTGTTGTTATAGAGCTCAACCTCGCTCTCATTGTCCTCATACTCATCATTCTCCTCTTCCAATACTTCATCTTGGTTCTTTGAAATGGGGCTCAAAGATTTCCTCACTTCATGTTGTTGGGTTAAAGGAGGCTCAGTCAATTCCTCTTGGTTCATGTGTGGAGGACTCCGAGCTTCATATGGGGAGGAAATCCGTATGATACTCACTTGCAAATTAGCATCAACCTTTTTGTGGCAAATAATTCAAGAGCTTCGTATTGTGATTCGGCCACCACTTCCTTGTATGCAACCCAATGTTGCTCGGAGCTAATACGCATTGTATTCCAACGATTGTGCAACCCAAATCCCACATTGTGCCTACCTTCCAACTCAACAAAATCACTCGATCCATCCAATTCAAATCTACCCAAACTTGTTGTAGGGTTCGCAGCATAGAAAACAAAAAATTCCTACGATAGGAACAACTATGTACCAAGATCTATCTACTAGATACAAGCAACAGGTGGATATACATCCGTGGAGAACATATCCTTGAAGAACGATAAAGCATAATGAGGTTAAACTCATGGTTGATGTATACGAACTCTTGCTGATCTCAAGATCGAGAGGAAGTCCTAGCGCCGCAAATCAGCGGCACATCCATGCTCGCACACACATCCGAGGCACCGAGCAACCTCCGCCTCCTCGCTCCAGCGATGCAGCTGAAGCACAGCTCTTTCTTGCCGAAAAGCCACCGGGAACATGTATCTCGCTAGTCCGAGACCATGGGAAATAAACTAGAGGGGAGAGAGATCCTTCACGAGGAGGTGTAAGTGAGAGAGAGGGAGAGGGGATCCTTTTATAGGAGGGAGGGAGCACCCCAAGGGGGTGTACACCGGCCATGGGGGCTGCCCCACCCCTTCCTCCATTATGTGGGTGGAAGCTCCACTCACAAAAGGGCTCTTCATTTCTCTACTCAAAATCCCACTCAAAATTCCCATTAAATTTCCACCAAATTTAATGCAAACTCTATTTAAATAAAACTCCTTTTATTTATTCTGAATTTTGTAAATTACCTTAATGACAAACATTCACATATAACCCCTTGCTAGTATTTCATTTCACATGCAGAAACACTTTCTGCAATTTCACCCAAAAAGAGTTTCGGTGTCTAGTGAAATAAATTCCTGTGCTTTGTTTTTCTTTTTAGCATGAAACTATTTGCTCCAAATGGTGTCGGTGTCTCTTAAGTGTGTCACCCTACGGTTCGCGAATAATGCAGACATGATCGAGACCCCTCTCATATCAATAATCATAAGCGGGACCTGGAGATCCATACTGACTCCCACACATTCAACGATGACTTTCTTGTGATCGTGAGAACCTTTTATGCTAGTAACTTAATCCCTTTGTCTCGCGATATATTACATGTCTGAGATTTTATCATCGGTATCTCAATACCTAATTTGATCTCGTTACTGACATGTACTCTTTTCTTGTTCCCGTGATATACATTCTAGTGATCAAATCACTTGCCTGCAAGCTAATCAATGTGATATCATCGAGAGGGCCCAGACTATATCTATCCGTCATCGGGATGAACAAATTCCACTCTCGATCCATGGGCCTCAACATAAAACTTTAGTAGTATTGAACTCATCTTTATAATCACCCTATTACGGTGTGAAGTTTGATGTTATCAAGATACTCTTCCAGTGTTAGTGATTGACATGATCTCATGGTCCAAGGATTAGGATTACTTTGTATGATGTTATAGCAATATAAACTCAATGACTTTGATCGTAATGCTATACTTCGGATGAATGTTCATCACACCATTCCAATAATGCCGCGACCTCGTTATTAACAACATCCAATGTCCATGATTAGGAAACCTTGATCATCTTGTTAATCAACGAGCTAGTTTATAAGAGTGGCATAACTAGGAACTTTCTGTTTGTTTATTAAACACACATGTATTAATGTTTTCGTATTAATACAATTATAGCATGCAAAATAAACATCTATCATATACTTGGAATATACATAATAAACACTTTATTATTGCCTCTCAGGGCATATTCCCTTCAGTCTCCCACTTGCACTTGAGACAATAATCTAGTTACATAGTGATAAATCTAACACCCATGGAGTTCTGGTGTTGATCATGTTTTTCTCTAGGGAGAGTTTTAGTCAACGGATCTGCTACATTGAGATCCGTGTGTACTTTACAAATCCTTATATCTCCATCCTTGACATGCTCGCGGATGGAGTGAAACCGACGCTTAATATGCTTGGAATTCTTGTTAGACCTTGGTTCTTTGGCATTGGCTATGGCACCATTGTTTTCATAATAGATCACCATTGGGTCCAACGTGCTTGCAACCACACCTACTTCGGTTATGAACTCCTTCATCCAAACTGCTTCCTGATCCGCTTCCGAAGTAGCAACATATTCGGCCTCCCTTGTTGATCCCGCCACCACGGGTTGTTTGGAACTCCTCCAACTAACCGCTCCACCATTCATGAGAAATACGTATCCGGATTGGGACTTAGTGTAACATCCCTAAAATCATGTTTTCAAAGATTGCATATCATACATGCATGCATATAATTTAGGGATCATTTTCCAACTCATTTCAAGAAATCAGAAGCACTTAGTGCTATTATTTTATGTGAGCAACCATTAATCAAATGCCACTCTCAATTGAGAATATAAATGTCAAACCAAGCTTTGTTTGTTATTGGATTGTTTTAGTTGAATGCTAGAGTTTGGACAAAAATTTCCAAACAAATATGGTTTTATAACCATTTTCAAATCTATATCAAACCATGTACTAAGGCACTGTTATTTTTTTAAAAAAACTTCAAAGACCATGCTAGTCCAACAAGACAGTATGATTCTATACTCAAAATTATACAAGTTTCACTTTACAAAAATCCAGAAAAGATTTGAATTTAATTGCTTTTGAATTTGATTGAAAATGATTCCTGAAATTCATTATAGAAAAAGAAAAGGAATTAGGAAAACCAACTGGGCCTGGCGCCACTAATCTAGCCCAGCAACAGACCTAGCCCACTAAGCCCACCCGGGTTTTTTCCCTCTCTCTCTCACGCGGCGCAAACTTACCCCGCAGTCACTGATCGGTGGACCCTCTCCACGTCAGCATCTTCTTCCCCAAACCCCGCGCCCAGACGTCGTCGTCGCCCGTTTCTTCCCCCTTCACTGCCGTGAATTTAATCTGCTTAATTGGCGATGAATGCGTGCATAATCTCCGCCCCTGCTCCGGCTATAAAATCCCCTCCCCTCTCCGCTCATTTCCCCTCACTCGGCACCGTCACCACGCCACCAGGCTGCCCATAATCTTGCCCACACCGTCGCGGTACCGACGATCTCCGGCAACCAATTCCGGTGAGCATTGTCCACCCCCCTGTCTCTGCTTCATGCGAGCATGTCCTACATGTTCTTGCGCATCTTCTCATGCCTTCCTTTTCCTCTGTATCATCCTAGAACGTCGTCACCGTCCACCACTGGAAGCAACCGAAGCTCGGCGCAACTCCGGCGACCCCTCCTGGTAGTTCCCGACCACCCCTTCCTCCCTTTTCGATACTCACTTGTTCGCCAGGCTTGTGCGCATCTAACAGCGTCTCTAGTTTGTCTTAGTGCGCACCAGAACCTCGCCCCCGATGACGCCAAAGCTTGCCCGACGTCTGCCTCTACTCCGACGAGGAATCCTCACCGTGTCCGCGCGCCCCTTGATAAGCCACTGCCACGTTGAGCTCCAGCACACCTTCGCGAGTCTGGTAAGCTCCTCCGACGACCCCAACCCCCTCTGTAGCCACCGCGCCACCGTAGACAGAGCGCGCTGCCGCTCACCGTCGCCACGCGCCGCCAGACTTTGGTAGTTTGATCGGCCACCGTTGGATCTAGATCTAACGTGTAGGATAGATCACTTAACGAAGGGGTATGGATCAGATCTGGCCGTGCATTTTAGTTAGATATGGCGGTCCACGTTAGCCGATCCGTGCGAATCGGTATCGTCCAATCAGATGCCGCCGCGTGTCTGTGAGTTAGATTTAAAATCAGAAATTAGATCTATTAGATGTTTAAACTTGAATAATTCATAACTTTTGATTCCCACGTCCAAATTTGACAAATTTTATATCATTGCAATCAGGAGAGAAAAAACTTTCTGTTTATGCAATGTGTTTAATGTTTTGCCTCTATTAAAATGATTGTTTTTACAGAAACATTTTTAAGCATAATTTGTGTATAACAATTATTTGAAAAATGTTATGTTATTCAAATAATGTTTATTTGGCATGTTTTGAACTTGTTTATGAATCAGTACTGTGCACTTGTCTTGTTTGGTGTAGGAAATCATCACATGGCATTTTGCATGCATTCATGTATTTTTGATTGTATATATTGTGTATGTGATGTTGTGCCATTATTTTATGTGTAGATTTTGGTGCAAATAGTGATTGTGATTTTGAGGATTGTTGCTACTCTCCAAACTACCAAGGCAAGTGGTGCTTCATGATTTTATTCCTATGTTTTTCAACTATGCACTAGAAATATTTTGTTAGACTTGCATGAATATTTTGATCTATATGTTATGCTTGGGAAATCCTAGTAGTTGTAGAATTGCTAGAAATTTCCAAGTTAAGATGCTTATCTATGCCATGCTTAGCCTAGCTAGTAGCAACCAAGGGTGGTTATATACTCATGTTATGGTAAAATATTTCTAAGTCTTTGGACTTGTGTTTTTGCTTAATAAAACAACTAAGTGAATGAATCACCTGGGTGGAATGGAAAGAATGGTTTGTGTTGAGTGGTTACACAAGGCCCATTTCTATGGTTTACCTTGTGTATCTCACTTGTGTAAAGCCACCCAGGAACAAAGGGATTTGAGATGCCATATGTTAAGAAGCTTCTAGTGCAGCCACATGGCATTATGGGCTCTGCCTGGATCATATAGGTTGCAATAACTTAGCCATTTGGACAGTTGGTGGTAGTGGGATGATAGGTTGGAGCGCGTCCATTTGGTCTAAGGGAAGGCTTCTGAAAGGTCATGTCTTGGTGAAAATCAAGTCTTGTGGGGAAAGTGCACAACCTCTGCAGATGGAAGAATCTAAGTACTTAGCCATGTCCCTGGTATTAGACAACATGAGCATCAAGACATGGAAGCTATCAAGAATCTCCTCATCCCAATTTCTAAGTTAAAACTTGTGGTTGAACAAGGGTGAAGGTTCACCAATTTCTATTGGTGATTCCTTGGGAAAGTTTTGTCAAAGAAAAACTTAGTGTTTTCAACTAATAGGTAAAACCTATTTTGAACAAAGCAAGCCTAAGCTACACTTAGCCAAAATGCATATAGTATCTAGTCTACCAATATTCTACTAAGGTATCACTTACCAATACTATTCCAATGTATTGACCCACTGTGGCTGTAACTTGTGATGTTGCAGGTTATTCTGATGATGATTAGGGGTTATGAGTCTACACTCAACATGCTTGCCTATGGCACATGAAGATGAAGACTTATTTATCTTATTATATATTTGAACTCTTGTATTAGGCCTGTGGCCATGGAGTTTGTAAAAGACTATGTTTGTCTCTGGAATGATATGTAATAATGACCTTTGTTTCTGTGTACTTTATCTTAAACTGTGGATGCTAGCATTGATCCAGGGACTAGCATTGCAATCACAAGGATCCTTACCTTTATAAAGGGAGGGATCTTACAGATGGTATCAGAGCACTGTGTTGCCTGTAGGATTATGACCCTAGGATTGGAAACCACTAAGGAAAATTTTCAACAACTTCCTCACTTGTCTTTTCTTCTCGTAAACTCTTCTAATCTTCTTTCTCATCTCTATTTGTAGATGAAGTCCATCAACGAAGCCGTGAGGAAGGGACCACTCATGACTATGACTTTGGAATGTGAGACAGAATTCCCCAAGGCTCTCAAGGACCTCATGGTTGCCATGGGAATACATGGTGCAGCTGTGTACAAAGGTTTTCCTGTGATGGATGAAGGAGTTGAATACTGGTGGGTGCAACTTCACTTGTATAAAAACAAGGAAGACAACCACAAGGAGTCAGGATTCTGCATGGTCACCAACTTAGTGATGCACACCACATTCTTTGATTCAGCAAGGGATGCAGCTTGGAAAGCCATCAAAGAGCTTGGTGATAGAATCAAGTGCAGAATGCTCAACACCCAGAATGACCTTAGGGAAGAAAAGAAGCATACCCAAGAGTTAGAGGCTACCAACCAACGTTTAAGAGAGGACATCATAGACTTAGCCCATTGAGTCATGTGATCAGGATCGACAGATTGCCTCTAGGGATGCCCTGTTAGCCAACTTGGCAAGTGAGATGGGATTGTAACGTACTACGTTAGTTGGACCACCACACTTATCATTTTATTTCCCAAATGTTGTTTAAAATAAGTTGAACCTTGGATGCTTGTAATGGTTTTATGTATGCCATGACTTGAATGTTTTGATTGTCAAAGATATGCATGTGATGCCTTGTCTTGTGATTTATCTCTACGTATGTTGATTCTAACTTTTTCTATCTTATAAAATAGATGCCTAATGTTACCATCAGCACGGCTGAAGAGTTCAAGGGAACTCGTTTTGGCACTCGTATTATTGAGCTCACTAGTTTGCTCAATCTCCCACTTCCTACCATCATGATGCTTCTCCTCACCAAGTTCGAGAGGAAGGACCTTTGGGGATTCAAGGTTACTCAGCCAGGACGCCAGACTGAGCCAGCCACGGAGGCCATCACCTTCAAGCTCATGCACGATGACAAGGAGCGAGGCCTAGAGGTAGTCATGCAGGATTTGCTTGGACGCTTGTTAGGGAGACACTCTCGGGAGATTAGAGGTACTCACTTCCACGCCTTTGGTAGACGTGATGAGGATGGTGAGGCCATTGACTTCGAGGATACTGCTAGAGAGACGGCAGAGCCGATACGTCTATACCTCCAGGACTTAGAGGTTATTCTTAGGCACCTAGATACTGATAGGACCAACGTCATGCTTAGCAATGACGAACTCCAGGTGCACCTTCGTGAGAAGGACAAGCTCTTCGTGGAGCAAGATGAGATAGTCAAAGAAATGGAGGCCAAGTTTGAGAGTCAGGATAGAAAGTTCAAGAGTCAAGAGAAGAGAGTCCAAGATAGGAACAAAAGGATTCGAGACATGACTGCAGAACTAGAGGCCAACGACTTCGATCTCGAGCATCAGCAAGGTGTGATTGAGAGGCTTCGTGCACAGAAGAGGGCTCTCAAAGCCAAGATAGAGACCTTGACCACCAATGTCGAGGAGTACAAGACCGCTATGGAGAATGGAGGTCTTACACTTGTTGATGAGGAGGTTGATGGGGAGGAGTAGTGATGACTACTCATTTACCTTTATTTACCATGCCTTTGATTATTGAGTCGCAATGACCATCCAACATGTGGATGGCTTGCCATTGGTGTGTTTACTTTTCAAAACTTGTTGTCTTTGTTGTTGAACTTTTACTACTATGATGCATGTTTGGTGATTGTTTATGTGATGTATTGTGCATGATAGCATCTATGGGTATCTCATTCTTATCTCTATTGAAAACCACAGATGCCTCCCTGACGTGCCAATCCCAACCCTAACAACAACAACAATATCACCCCCGAGATGCAGCAGATGATGACAGATCAAACGCAGCTGATGCAAATGATGACCACGTTCATACAGAATCAGAACAACAACAACAATAATAACAACAACAACAATCAGAATAACCCACCGGTTTTGACATGCTTACCAGATTCTTAAGACTGAGGCCAACAAAGTTCTCAGGAACTACTGATCCTATGGTGGCCAATGATTGGCTACACTCTATGAACAAGGACTTGGTAACTGTTGGTTGTACTGATGAAGAGAAGGTCAGATTTGCAACACACTTGTTGGAAGGACCATCAGCCACTTGGTGGGATAACTTCCAGATCACCACTCCCATTGAGGATGTGACATGGGCTATCTTTGAAAATGGTTTCCATACTGCTCACATCTCATCCGGAGTGATGAGTTTGAAGAAGAAGGAATTTCATAACTTGAAGCAACGCCACCGCAGCGTGGCAGAGTATATTGAGGAGTTCAACAATCTGACGCGTTATGCACCGAATGAGGTTGACACTGATGCTAAGAGGAAAGAAAAGTTCCTTGAAGGATTGAACGATGAACTGAACCTGCAGCTATCTGTGGCATATGTTCCCACTTATCAGTCTCTTTGTGACAAGGCTGCTATTTTGGAGAACAAGATGAAACAGGTTGAAAGCAGGAAGAGGAAGCACTCTGACAAGCACAACTCAGGATCGTCTCACAAGCGTTCCCATTATGATGATAGTGGGAATTCTGGATCCCACAAGCATGGAAAGTACAACAAGCACCACAACCACAACCGTCATCATGACAACAAACATCACCGTAGTCATGACAATGACAAGTACAAGAATCACAAGAGTGGGTATAAGAGCCACCACAATGGAAGTGGAAGTGGTAGTGGAAGCCAGCCTGTCAAGAAGGATCTTAGTCAGGTTGAATGCTTCAAATGCAAGAAGATGGAGCATTATGCAAATGAATGCCTAGAAAAGGAAGTTGAAGGACCCAACAAGCCCAACCCTTTCCAGAAGGGGCAAGTGAACCACATTAATGTGGAGGAAATCTATGAAGAGCCAGATGTTGTGGCTGGTAAGTTCAAACTCAATTCTATTCCAGCACTTGTTCTTTTTGATACTGGTGCATCACATTCATTCATATCAAAAGCATATGTTGATAGAAATGGGTTTTCAACTTAAAACATTGGGTGTCCAATAAAAGTAAGTTCTCTAGGTGGAGATATGATAGTAAGTCTTGGATGTCGGGATCTAGTAATAGAGTTTGGAAAGCATAAGTTTCTAGTGAGTCTGATAATCCTAGATTCCCAAGGGCTGGATGTAATTTTGGGAATGGATTGGATGACCAAATATGAAGGAGTACTAGATTGTGCCAATCGAACAGTTGCACTCACCACCCCGGAAAAGAAACGGATAAGATTCAAGTCTAATTTTGAATCGAAAGGGAGTAAGCTTAATTCTCTTAAGGGGGTTAGCATAGACAGTGTGCCCATTGTGAGTGAATATCCGGATCTGTTTCCGGAAGAATTGTCGGGAATGCCACCAGATAGAGATGTGGAGTTTCTTATTGATTTGCTACCAGGATCTGGACCAATAGCAAAGAGACCGTACAAGATGTCAGTATACGAATTGAAAGAACTCAAGAAACAACTTGGAGAACATTTGCAGAAAGGATTTATTCAACCAAGTTCTTCATCTTGGGGAGCACCAGTTTTGTTTATGGAAAAGAAGGATAGAAGTCAAAGGTTATGCATAGATTACCATTCACTCAATGAGGTGACTATCAAGAACAAGTATCCCTTGCCTAGAATCAATGACTTGTTTGATCAGTTGGAAGGAGCATGTGTGTTCTCAAAGATTGATCTCCGATCAGGTTATTTTCAGCTCAAGATAAGAGAACAAGACATACCTAAGACAACTTTCACCACTAGGTATGGATTGTATGAGTACACCGTGATGCCATTTGGTTTGACTAATGCACCAGCTTATTTCATGAACATGATGAACAAGGTATTCATGGAGTTCCTTGACAAGTTTGTTGTCGTATTCATCGATGACATTTTAATCTACTCCAAGAGCAAATAAGAGCATGAATGACATTTGCATTTGATACTCGAGAAGCTTAGAGAGCATAAGCTATATGCCAAATTCAGCAAGTGTGAGTTTTGGTTGAATGAAGTTGGATTTCTTGGACACGTTGTGTCAGGAGATGGTGTAGCAGTTGATCCTGCTAAAGTTTCAGTTGTAACTGAATGGGAATCTCCTAAGTCAGTGAAAGAGATTTGTAGTTTCCTTGGCTTGGCAGGATACTATAGAAGGTTCATTGAGAATTTCTCCAAGATAGCTAAGCCAATGACAGAGTTACTAAAGAAAGACAAGAAATTTGCTTGGTCTGAGGGATGTGAACTCAGTTTTCAAGAATTGAAGAAGAGACTAGTGACAACACCAGTCTTGTGTCTGCCAGATTTGGAGAAGGATTTCCAAGTGTATTGTGATGCATCTCATCATGGATTAGGTGCAGTACTTATGCAAGAAGGGAAAGTTGTGGCTTATGCCTCGAGACAACTCAAAACTCATGAAGTAAATTACCCTACTCATGATTTAGAGTTAGCCTCTATGGTCCATGCACTCAAAACATGGAGACACTATCTTTTGGGAAAGCGATGTGAAGTATTCACAGATCACAAAAGTTTGAAGTATATCTTCACCCAGAAAGAAATTAACATGAGACAAATAAGATGGCTAGAACTCATCAAGGACTATGACTTGAGTTTGCAATACCACCCCGGTAAAGAAAATGTTGTAGCGGATGCTTTGAGCCGTAAGGTTTTTGTGAATGGCCTTACTAAGGGAGAATTGCGAGATGATCTGTGTGCCCAATTTAGAGATCTCAGATTGGAGATTGTGCCTGAGGGACATCTCATGTCATTGGATGTTCAACCCACTTTGTTGGACAAAATCAAAGAAGCCCAAAAGACAGATAAGTAAATTGAGGAGATTAAGGAAGAGATTGGCAAGGGAAAAGCCAAAGGATTCCAAGAAGACGAACATGGTACTTTATGGTATGGAAAACGTATCCGCGTTCCGCAAGATCCGGAGCTTCGGAAACTAATTTTACAGGAAGCACATAACTCACCATATTCTATTCATCCGGGTAACACCAAAATGTACATGGATATGAAAGAAAGATTTTGGTAGAATAATCTCAAGAAGGACATTGCCGAACATATTGCTTTGTGTGATATATGTAGTAGAGTGAAAGCGGAACATCAGAAACCAGCAGGATTGTTACAACCACTACCTATTCCTGATTGGAAGTGGGACAAGATTGGCATGGATTTCATTACCGGATTGCCAAGGACCCGGTCAGGATATGATTCTATTTGTGTAGTAGTGGATCGCCTGACTAAAGTGGCTCATTTTATACCCGTGAAGACAACCTACACAAGTGCTAAGTTAGCCAAGATCTATATGAGTAGAATTGTATGTCTACATGGCGTACCCAAGAGTATTGTGTCTGATAGGGGAACTCAATTCACTTCTCATTTTTGGAGGCTATTACAAGAGTCATTGGGAACGAGGTTAGAATTCAGCACTGCTTTTCATCCTCAGACTGATGGACAGACAGAAAGGACCAACCAGATACTTGAAGATATGTTGAGGGCATGTGCCCTAGACTATGGAGCCAGTTGGGATGAAAGTCTGCCTTACGCAGAATTCTCTTACAATAACAGCTATCAAGCCAGTATTGAGATGGCACCATTTGAGTTTCTCTATGGGAGAAAGTGTACCACCCCATTGTTATGGAATGGTGTGGGAGAAAGAAGTTTGCTCGGACCAGAACTAATCAAGGAGGCTGAAGAGAAAGTCAAGCTAGTTAAGGATAGATTAAAGATAGCACAGTCCCGACAGAAGAGCTACGCAGATCCTAAGCGTAGAGAAGTCACCTATGAAGTAGGTGATAGAGCTTATCTTAGAGTGTCACCACTTCGTGGAGTGAAGAGGTTTGGAGTCAAAGGAAAATTGGCCCCAAGATATGTTGGACCATTCAAGATTCCGAGTCGCAAAGGAGAAGTAGCTTATGAAATTGAATTGCCAGAATCATTGTCTGCCGTTCACAATGTGTTTCATGTGAGTCAACTTAAGAAATTCCATCCAGAGATGGAAGAGACTTCTTTGAAGGATACCATACCTTTGGAAGAGGTCCAATTAGAGACTGACCTCACTTATGAAGAAAAACCTATCAAGATTCTTGAGACTGCAGAAAGAGTTACTCGGACTAAGACTATCAAATTCTGCAAGGTACAATGGAACCATCATTCCGAAGAAGAAGCCACATGGGAAAGAGAAGATCATCTTCGAAAAGACCACCCTCACCTATTTGCTAGCCAACCCGAATCTCGAGGGCGAGATTCACCTTAAGGGGGTTAGATTTGTAACATCCCTAAAATCATGTTTTCAAAGATTGCATATCATACATGCATGCATATAATTTAGGGATCATTTTCCAACTCATTTCAAGAAATCAGAAGCACTTAGTGCTATTATTTTATGTGAGTAACCATTAATCAAATGCCACTCTCAATTGAGAATATAAATGTCTTAAAACCAAGCTTTGTTTGTTCTTGGATTGTTTTAGTTGAATGCTAGAGTTTGGACAAAAATTTCCAAACAAATATGGTTTTAAAACCATTTTCAAATCTATATCAAACCATGTACTAAGGCACTGTTATTTTTTTCAAAAAATCTTTAAAGACCATACTAGTCCAACAAGACAGTATGATTCTATACTCAAAATTATACAAGTTTCACTTTACAAAAATCCAGAAAAGATTTGAATTTAATTGCTTTTGAATTTGATTGAAAATGATTCCTGAAATTCATTATAGAAAAAGAAAAGGAATTAGGAAAACCAACTGGGCCTGGCGCCACTAATCTAGCCCAGCAACAGACCTAGCCCACTAAGCCCACCCAGGGTTTTTCCCTCTCTCTCTCACGCGGCGCTGACTTACCCCGCAGTCACTGATCGGTGGACCCTCTCCACGTCAGCATCTTCTTCCCCAAACCCCGCGCGCAGGCGCCGTCGCCGCCCGTTTCTTCCTCCTTCACTGCCGCGAATTTAATCTACTTAATTGGCGATGAATGCGTGCGTAATCTTCGCCCCTGCTCCGGCTATAAAATCCCCTCCCCTCTCTGCTCATTTCCCCTCGCTCAGCACCGTCACCACGCCACTAGGCTGCCCATAATCTTGCCCACACCGCCGCGGTACCGACGACCTCCGGCGACCAATTCCGGTGAGCATCGTCCACCCCCTGTCTCTGCTTCATGCGAGCGTGTCCTACATGTTCTTGCGCATCTTCTCATGCCTTCCTTTTCCTCTGTATCATCCTATAACATCGTCACCGTCCACCACTGGAAGCAACCGAAGCTCGGCGCAACTCCGGCGACCCCTCCTGGTAGTTCCCGACCACCCCTTCCTCCCTTTTCGATACTCACTTGTTCGCCAGGCTTGTGCGCATCTAACAGCGTCTCTAGTTTGTCTTAGTGCGCACCAGAACCTCGCCCCCGACGACGCCAAAGCTTGCCCGACGTCTGCCTCTACTCCGACGAGGAATCCTCACCGTGTCCGCGTGCCCCTTGACAAGCCACTGCCACGTTGAACTCCAGCACACCTCCGCGAGTCTGGTAAGCCCCTCCGATGACCCCAACCCCCTCTGTAGCCACCTCTCCGCCGTAGACAGAGCGCTCTGCCGCTCACTGTTGCCGCGCGCCGCCAGACTTTGGTAGTTTGATCGGCCACCGTTGGATCTAGATCTAACGTGTAAGATAGATCACTTAACGAAGGGGTATGGATCAGATCTGGCCGTGCATTTTAGTTAGATATGGCGGTCCACGTTAGCCGATCCGTGCGAATCGGTATCGTCCAATCAGATGCCGCCGCGTGTCTGTGAGTTAGATTTAAAATCAGAAATTAGATCTATTAGATGTTTAAACTTGAATAATTCATAACTTTTGATTCCCACGTCCAAATTTGACAAATTTTATATCATTGGAATCAGGAGAGAAAAACCTTTCTGTTTATGCAATGTGTTTAATGTTTTGCTTCTATTAAAATGATTGTTTTTACAGAAATATTTGTAGGCATAATTTGTGTATAACAATTATTTGAAAAATGTTATGTTATTCTAATAAAGTTTATTTGGCATGTTTTGAACTTGTTTATGAATAAGTACTGTGCACTTGTCTTGTTTGGTGTAGGAAATCATCACATGGCATTTTGCATGCATTCATGTATTTTTGATTGTATATATTGTGTATGTGATGTTGTGCCATTATTTTATGTGTAGATTTTGGTGCAAATAGTGATTGTGATTGTGAGGATTGTTGCTACTCTCCAAACTACCAAGGCAAGTGGTGCTTAATGATTTTATTCCTATATTTTTCAACTATGCACTAGAAATATTTTGTTAGACTTGCATGAATATTTTGATCTATATGCTATGCTTGGGAAATCCTAGTAGTTGTAGAATTGCTAGAAATTTCTAAGTTAAGATGCTTATATATGCCATGCTTAGCCTAGCTAGTAGTAACCAAGGGTGGTTATATATTCATGCTATGGTAAAATATTTCTAAGTCTTTGGACTTGTGTTTTTGCTTAATAAAACAACTAAGTGAATGAATCACCTGGGTGGAATGGAAAGAATGGTTTGTGTTGAGTGGTTACACAAGGCCCATTTCTATGGTTTACCTTGTGTATCTCACTTGTGGAAAGCCACCCAGGAACAAAGGGATTTGAGATGCCATATGTTAAGAAGCTTCTAGTGCAGCCACATGGCATTATGGGCTCTGCCTGGATCATATAGGTTGCAATAACTTAGCCATTTGGACAGTTGGTGGTAGTGGGATGATAGGTTGGAGAGCGTCCATTTGGTCTAAGGGAAGGCTTCTGAAAGGTCCTGTCTTGGTGAAAATCGAGTCTTGTGGGGAAAGTGCACAACCTCTGCAGATGGAAGAATCTAAGTACTTAGCCATGTCCCTGGTATTAGACAACATGAGCATCAAGACATGGAAGCTATCAAGAATATCCTCATTTCAATTGCTAAGTTAAAACTTGTGGTTGAACAAGGGTGAAGGTTCACCAATTTCTATTGGTGATTCCTTGGGAAAGTTTTGTCAAAGAAAAACTTAGTGTTTTCAACTAATAGGTAAAACCTATTTTGAGCAAAGCAAGCCTAAGCTACACTTAGCCAAAATGCATATAGTATCTAGTCTACCAATGTTCTACTAAGGTGTCACTTGCCAATACTATTCCAATGTATTGACCCACTGTGGCTGTAACTTGTGATGTTGCAGGTTATTCTGATGATGATTAGGGGTTATGAGTCTACACTCAACATGCTTGCCTGTGGCACATGAAGATGAAGACTTATTTATCTTATTATATATTTGAACTCTTGTATTAGGCCTGTGGCCATGGAGTTTGTAAAAGACTATGTTTGTCTCTGGAACGATATGTAATAATGACCTTTGTTTCTGTGTACTTCATCTTAAACTGTGGATGCTAGCATTGATCCAGGGACTAGCATTGCAATCACAGGTATCCTTACCTTTATAAAGGGAGGGATCTTGCACTTAGAGTCATCTAGATCGGTATCAAAGCTAGCATCGACATAACACTCAGCGACGAGCTCTTCTTCACCTTCGTATACGAGAAACATATCCTTAGTTCTTCGCAAGTACTTAAGGATATTCTTGACCGCTATCCAGTGTTCCGATCCTGGATCAGATTGGTATCTACTAGTTAAACTAATAGCATATGCCACATTCGGTCTTATACATAGCATGGCGTACATTATAGAGCCTATGGCTGAAGCATAGGGGACTTTGTCCATTATCTCTCCTTCTTCCGCCGTAGCCGGACTTTGAGTCCTACTCATTGTCTTGCCTTGCAACATAGGTAAGAACCCTTATTACTTCCGTCCATTTTAGATTTCTTTAAAATCTTATCAAGGTATGTACTTTGTGATAGACCTATTAGGCGCCTAGATCTATCCCTATAGATCTTTATGCCTAATATGTAAGACGCTTCACCTAGGTCCTTGATACGTCCAAAACGTATCTACTTTCTCGAACACTTTGCTATTGTTTCCTCTCTAAACTTGTGTGATTTGGATACAACTAACACGGACTTACGCTATTTTTAGCAGAATTACCTTGGTGTCTTGTTTTTGTGCAGAAAATCAACTATCAGGAAAAATCACGGAAAATATGCCAAAAACTATTTTTCACCAGAAGATCCACGGAACCAGAAGGGGAGACAGAGAGGAGGGCTCCGGGGGCCAGACCCACCCCAGGCGTGGCCCACCTGACCCGCGCCTGGAGGGGGTCTGGCCACCCTAGGCAGCTCCTTGGCCCCCCTCCGTGCCTATAAGTTGCTTTCTGACCTAAAAACTCAAGGGGGTCGATAGTTTTCCAGAAAGAGTTTCACTCCTCCGCCGCCACCAGAAACCAAGATTCGGATCCAGAAACTCCGTTCTGGCACCCTGCCGGGACAGGAAATTTGGAGAGGATCATTGCCATCATCATCACCAACGCATCTCCATCAACCACTGATGTTTCCCTCATCCATGAGTGAGTAATCCCCCGATGTAGGCTTGGGGATGGTAGGGATTGGATGAGTTCTATCATGTAATCGAATAAGATCTATTAGGGCATAGTGCCTAGTATCTCTATTAGTGCTATTTGACTTTGTTGCAACTTGTTGTGCTTAATGCTTATCACTAGGCCCGAGTGCCATGATCTCAGATCTGAACTTATTATTGAATCATTATGATAGTATTGTTTGTGATCTTATCTGCAAATTGTGTACACATATCATTGTCCGGATCCAAAGGCCCCAAAGTGATAATAATTGGGACATCCAGAGGGGATGGCTGTGGTGTGAGGATCACATGTGTTCACAGAGTATTAATGCTTTGCTCTGGTGCTCTATTAAAAGGAGCACCTTAATTGCCAGTAGTTTCCTAGAGGCCCCGCTGCCACGGGCTGGCTGGACAGAAGATGTTGTGCAAGTTCTCATTGTGAGCACGTATGACTATATTTGGAGCACATGCCTAAGATTGTTTAGTACTTGGATGCTTGTTATTATTTATCTGCAATGCCCTAGATCTTGAAGTTACATGTTTAGACTCGTCCATGCAACGCCCATTCATCCATCCCTATGCCTACCACACTCGAATCCTACTGTTACCGTTACTGTTACTATTGCTACTGTTTCATTGTTGCTGTTGCTTTGCTGTTGCTACTACAAACTGTTACTACTGATAAACTTTTGTGAGAAAGAACTATTTCCAGGTGCAGCTGAACTGATAACTTAGTTGTTAAGGCTTGCAAGTATTCTTTGGCTCCCCTTGTGTCGAATCAATAAATTGGGTAATACTACCCGCGAAGACTATTGCGATCCCCTATACTTGTGGGTCATCAAGACTATTTTCTGGCGCTGTTGCCACGGAGCATAGCTTTATTTGTAAGTTCACTTGGATCTACTATTGTTCACTGCTACTCCTTTCATCATGGGGAAGTCTCGTGATGGAAAGTTCCCTGTTTTACCATGCACTACAAGAAGAGGTACAGTCCTAAACACCTCTGCTGCTCTTGATTCACCGTCTGTTATAAGTAAGCTTGTTACACCACCACCACATACTCATGCTACACACATTGCTACTACTGCTGAATCTGAAACTGCTTTTGATGCTCATGATGTTACTTCTACTGTGCTTGATGCGAGTGGTTCATTAGGTCCTTTTCTAGATGCTACTATGGCTAGTCTAGGAAATACCAAAACTCCTAGTGAAGACACTGTTAAACTTGTTAGCTCACCTGAGGCTAGTGAGAGTTATGATATTAATGATGTTTACATTGAGTTCACTGATGAATTTGTTGAAGAGTGCAGAAACACACATGGTACTAGTGCTATGAAGAGTCTCCTTGCTAGACGTACTATTATGCCTAAGTTGTCCTCTGATCCTAAGTTTGCCACTTCTCCCATAGATATTAAAGATGAAGACTATCATTTCTCTCTTGATTTGTCTTATTTAGATATTGTTGAGAAAGAACCTTTTTGTGGGACTGAAAAAGAGAGTGTTGTGGCTCATATGAATGAGCTTTCTACTATGAGTGCTTTTTTCTCTGATGATTTTAAGATGCGGAAGTACTTTGTTGCTAAGATATTCCCTTTTTCACTAAAAGGAGAAGCTAGGGATTGGTTTAATAGATTACCACCTGGTTCCATTGATAGCCCTGATTGCTTGATTGCTTCTTTCTTCCATAAATATTTTCCTCCCAGTGCTAGACATGCTGCTTTGCAGAGACTTTTTGATTTTAAAGAGGGAGAAGAAGAGAAATTGCCTGAGTCATGGACAAGGATCTGTGCCTTGATTCATGCACATCCTGGATGTCAATTACCTAAGAATGAGCTGCTTGATATTTATTATAATGGACTAACTGATGATTCTAGGACCTACCTAGATAGCTTTGCTGATTTTGTTTTCAGGAAAAGGACTCCTATAGATGCTGAAGAATTAATGACCAAGATAAGCTAAAATTATGATGATTGGACTTCAACTGAGCTGAATGCACCTAAGCCTATTACTCCTGAACCAGTTGTTCCTGAACCAGTTCCAACACCAACAACAAAGAAGAGGGGAGTTATTGCATTGAATGATGAAGTGATGAAGGAAGCTAAGAAGTGTCTAAAGGATAAATGTATTAGAGCTGAAGATGTCAAGAATCTACCTCCTATAGAAGAATTATGTAAGCCAATTCCCCACTCATCTACTATTGAGGTACACTCTCTCCAATTTAATGAAGGTGATATTCCTTATGGTAAGCCTCCTGATCAATGCTTAGAGGAACTTGACACATTTATTGTTAAACAAGGTATTTTTAATAAACAAGTTCAGAATCATTAATTGGAAAACTCTAGAGCTATCCATGAGTTGAAAGATATTGTGGAAAGAACTTCTAATGATATTAAAATGCTTTGTAAACACTTTGAAATGGTTCAAAGCCAACTTGATCAACTAGCTAAGGTACAAAAGGATATGCTAGTTAATGCTTCAGGAAATAAACATGCTTATGGAATTTGAACTAGGAGTGGTGCAGCTACTCAAGATCCTTTATATCCTGAAGGACACCCTAAAAGAATAGAGTAGGATTCCCAACAAGGTGAAGATAGTGGTAGTCCTCGTAAGAGAAATAAAAAGGAACATAAGATAGCTGAAACTGAGAGTGGTAATAATAATGAGTCTCCTGATAAGGAGGAAGGTGAGGAAGAACATGAGAAACACACTAAGAACACTAGGTACATAAAGGAAGATTTTATTGCTAATAAACATGGTAAATAGAGAGAACCTTGGGTGCAGAACCCTATGCCTTTTCCAGGTAAGAAACACAAGTCAAAGGAGGAAGAACACTACAACAAGTTTTGTGAGTGGATGAAACCTTTATTTTTGCAAATTCTTTTGACTGATGCTATTAAATTGCCTCCTTATTCAAAGTATATGAAGGATATTGTCTCTAATAAAAGGAAGATTCCTAATGAGCAGATTTCTACTTTGCTTGCTAATTACTTCTTCAATGGTAAGGTTCCAAAGAAACTTGGTGATCCAGGTATACCTACTATTCCTTGCTCCATTAAGAATAATTATGTTAGAACTGCTTTATGTGATTTGGGAGCTGGAGTTAGTGTTATGCCTTTTTCTCTCTACAAGAGACTCCAACTAGAAAAGTTGCTACCAACTGATATATCTTTGCAAATGGCTGATAAGTCAACCACTGTCCCTGTTGGTATATGTGAGGATATTCATGTTCAAGTTTCTCATAATTGCATGGTCTTAACTGATTTGTTGTGCTTGAAATGCCTGAAGATGATAATATGTCTATTATTCTTGGGAGACCTTTTCTTAATACTGCAGGTGCTATCATCAATTGTAATCAAGGAAAAGTAACATTCAATATTAATGACAAAGAGCACACTGTCTATTTCCCCAAGAAGGTTGTTCAGAGCTATTGCCTGAATTCTATTGAAAATATTGAGGGCATCAAGGTTGGAGAAATATATTGTCCCATTCCACAGGAAAATTTTGAAACTATTATGATTGGGACCATTGCTATCAAGTATGAGGTAACGTAATCACCTTGTGGAACGCAAAGTTTTGCTTCATATAAGATTGTTTTGGTAACAAGACTTGATCAACCTTGTTAACAAAAGGATTTTTATGAACAAAATAATGTTTCCACTATGGTTATACTTGCTTTCTTTTTCCTTTCTCCTTCCTAATCTTGGCTTTAGCGCGTCAGTTGATGCAGTTGATGCAGTGCAGTCCTCACGATCCGATCGTCCTGGTGCTGATCGCACAGCACCTCTGCTGGTATCCACACGTACAAGGAGGAGCACCGTCGGCGAACTGCTAGGTTCGTAACGGCGGCTGGACTGCTGTGGAGCTAGGGTTTCCAATACATGGAATGACCTAACCGACCAACAATTAACCTTTCTAGGTTACGGTGCTCCACTATATATAGGGAGTGAACGTGGGCTCTGCTCGCGCGACCCATTCACTAAAGCCCATATAACACTAGTCACCGTGAGTCCAACTCACTAACTTAGTCCTAATCCGGTTTAGGTCCAACCCAACCGGATTACAGGTTCAGATCCAATCCGAACTTGCTCCCGCTCTTAAGTGTGTGACCCCGCAGGCTCATGGCTACTTGGACACGATTGGAGTCCGACTCTCAATCGATCAGTCGGTAGCGGCTCCTAGCAGAACGTGCCGACTCCCAACTACCAAAGAGTCATGACGACTTGCCTTTCCAATGCGACTTACGTCCGAGTCCCTTTTGCCTCACGATATACCTTGTCAGACTATAGGCGAATATATGTCATCCCTTAAATAGTCCGACTCTCTTCTCGATCCGAGATAAGTGATTCACCCGACTAACTCTTAGTCGATCGCCTCGGTTAACACTTAACCGAGTCGTGCATGGCCATGCTTTCCGAATCATATCTCACGAGAGGGCCTAGAGAATATCTCTCCAAGTGGAGGGGCAAAATCCCATCTTGGTTATTCATATCATGCAGCTTGATTCTCAGTCGACCCGAACTCTGCCTTTATAACTGACCAGTTACGGATCAGTGTTTGACAGAACCTAAGTCGGTGATCCTCAACTCGGACTATGCAACAACCTCAGGTCTAAGGATTACATTGATTGAGATATACAAATGACAGCTAGTTCGTTATACCTCAATATGGGTCAATCCGACTCGCTAAACTCTTTAGTCGAGTCTGT
Source organism: Avena sativa (assembly GCA_916181665.1). NCBI lineage: Eukaryota > Viridiplantae > Streptophyta > Magnoliopsida > Poales > Poaceae > Avena > Avena sativa. The sequence goes on from OV702298.1 coordinate 113,561,280, forward strand.
GTAAGTTGGAATAGCATCTCCATGCCCATGACAAGTGGAACCGAGTCATCAAGCCAAATTTCACATTGGTCTAAGTTGTGTGTCCAGCACAACCTCAATGACCAAGGATATTTAGTACAAACAACATGAATGCATAGTTCCACAACCGAATCACATATTCAATGATACACATCAGATGTTTATACAAGGACTACTTAATATCTTTATGAATACAATGGGAAATCTCATCATACATGATTGCCTCTAGGGCATATTCCCAACAGTCTCCCACTTGCACTAGAGTCAATCTTCCGACATCACATGTCTAAGCATCTAATGCCCATGGCTCTCAGGTGCGCCTCATGCTTCGGCTAGGGTAACGGTTTTGTCAACAGATCCGCAATATTTGCATCCGTGTGTACCTTGCATAACTTGATATCACCCTGATCCACGAACTGGCGAATCAGGTGGTACCGCATGAGTATGTGCTTGTTCTTCTGGTGTTGTCTAGGTTCCTTGGCTTGTGCAATAGCACCATTGTTGTCACAATACACGTCCAACGGATTGGACGAGCCCTGAACCACACCAAGATCCATAAGGAAATTCCTCATCCAAACAGCTTCCTTTGCTGCCTCCGAGGCGGCAATATACTCAGCCTCTGTTGTAGACGCAGACACAGTCTCTTGCTTGGAACTCTTCCAGCTCACAGCACCTCCATTTATAATAAACACGTATCCGGATTGTGAACGAGAATCATCAGAGTCGGTAAGATAACTCGCATCCGTGTAACCCTTTACACTGAGTTCATCTTCACCACCATAAACCAAGAACATATCCTTAGTCCTTCTCAAGTGCTTTAGGATATTTTTAGCCGCTGTCCAGTGGATCTCTCTAGGATCATCCTGGTATCTGCTCACAACACTTAGAGCATAGGAAACATCCGGCCTAGTACAAACCATGGCATACATGATGGATCCGACTGCAGAAGCATATGGAATCGCACTCATTCGACTTTGCTCATCAGTTGTCGAAGGACACTGAGTCTTGTTAAGTTTTACACCATGGGACATCAGTAAGAACCCCTTCTTAGACGATTCCATGTTGAACTTCTTCAACACTTTGTCCAAATAAGTACTCTGACTCAATACAATGAGCCTCCTTGATCTATCTCTATAGATCCGGATTCCGAGGATGTATGTTGCCTCACCCAAGTCTTTCATTGAGAAACTCCTTTCCAATGATTCCTTGGTTTCTTGCAACATCTGGACATCATTTCCAATCAGTAATATGTCATCCACATATAAGATTAGAAAATTTACTTTGTTCCCACTAAACTTCTTGTACAAACAAGAATCATGATCACTCTTGATGAAGCCAAACGATTTGACTACCTCATCAAAGCGAATATTCCAACTCCGAGATGCTTGCTTCAATCCATAAATAGATTTCTGAAGTTTGCATACCTTGTCAGCATTAGCCGGATCGACAAAACCCTCGGGCTGTATCATATACACGTCCTCGGTTAAATTTCCGTTAAGGAAAGCCGTTTTGACATCCATATGCCATATCTCGTAGTCGAAATAGGACGCTATAGCTAACATGATCCGAACTGATTTAAGCATCGCTACGGGCGAGAAAGTCTCGTCGTAATCAACTCCTTGAACTTGTCGGAACCCCTTCGCGACAAGGCGTGCTTTATAGATTGAAACATTTCCATCCATATCAGTTTTCTTCTTAAAGAACCATTTGCACTCGGCGGGTCTTGCACAGTCTGGCAGATCAACCAAGTTCCAAACTTGATTTTCATCCATGGACTTTATCTCGGATCTCATGGCTCCAAGCCATGACTCGGAATCAGATCCCACCATCGCTTCCGAATAATTTGCTGGTTCATCACTGTCTAACAGTAACACATCACGAACACTTCGTAATCTTGCCGATCTTCGTAGTACAGGTGCTGTTGCCGGCTCAGCTACCATGACCGGCTCAACCTCCAAGGTTTTTGCCGACTCGCTACTAGTCGGTTCCTCTCGAATTTCTTCGAGTTGCACCATGCTCCCACTTACTCCCCGACTGAGAAACTCTTTCTCAAGGAAGACACCGTTCCGAGCGACAAACACTTTGCCCTCTTCTCGGTTGTAGAAGTAGTAACCCAAGGTTTCCCTCGGATACCCCACGAAAATACATTTATCCGACTTGGCTGTAAGCTTGTCTGACTGAAGTCACTTGACAAATGCTTCATAACCCCAAATCTTAAGAAAAGACAAACTCGGCTTTTTGCCTGTCCACATCTCATGCGGTGTCTTCTCTACCGATTTTGATGGTACTCTGTTTAGTGTGAACGCCGCTGTTTCTAGACAATAACCCCAAAATGATAAAGGCAGATTTGTCCGACTCATCATTGATCATACCATGTCCAACAAGGTTTGATTCCGCCTTTCCGAAACACCATTCCTTTGTGGCGTTCCTAGCGGAGTAAGTTGAGGAACTATTCCACAACTTTTCAGATGGTCATCAAACTCATGGCTCATGTACTCGCCTCCTCGGTCCGACCGAAGAAACTTTATTTTCTTGCCGAGTTGATTCTGTGCTTCATTCTGGAATTCTTTGAACTTTTCAAAGGCTTCCGACTTATGTTTAAGTAGATATATCCATACCTACTCAAATCATCAGTGAAGGTAATGAAGTACTCATAACCACCCCTGGCTGTCGTGCTCATTGGTCCACATACATCACTATGTACTAGTCCCAACAAGTCGGACGCCCTTTCGCAACTCTTTGCAAAAGGTGTCTTGGTCATTTTGCCGAGTAGGCAAGATTCACATGTCTCGAACGACTCCAAGTCGAACGAAGTTAGGAGTCCATCATCATGGAGCTTCTTCATGCGTTTCCAACTTATATAACCAAGCCGACAATGCCAAAAGTAAGTCATATTCAGATCATTTGGTTTCAACCTTTTAATATTTATGTTATAAACCGACTCACCATCAAGATTCAAAATAAATAACCCGTCCTAGACGGGTGCAAAGCCGTGAAACATATCATTCAAATACAAAGAACAACCATTATTCTTGATATTCGACTCATAGCCTTGCCTCATCAAATATGAAGCAGAAATAATGTTTCGACTAAGCACTGGAACATAATAACAATTATTCAGTTCCATAATGAATCCGGAAGGTAAATGAAGTTGCATCGTGCCGACTTCCAACGCAACAACTCTTGCTTTGTTGCCGACTCGAATATCAACCTCGCCTCTTGCTACGCTCCTAGTTCTTACCAGTCCCTGCAACGAGTTGTAGATGTGAATAACTGATCCGGTATCATATACCCAAGAACTATTAGGTGCATCAGCAAGATATATGTCTATAACATTGCAAACAAGTGTACCTGAGTCGAAAGTCATACCTCCGCTCTTGGCTTTATCGGCCAAGTACTTGCTGCGGTTCCTCTTCCAGTGGCCATCCGCCTTGCAGTAGAAGCAAGTGGATCCGGCTGAAGGAGATGGCTTAGTCCCTGAAGAAGCGCTTGGGACCGGGTCCGGAGCCTGCTTTCCTCCTGACTTAGCCTTCTTTTTAGTCCAAGAACTCTTCTTGAACTTAGCCTTATTCTGCACCATCAACACCTGACTGGTGCCCTTCTTGAGATCCGCCTCTGCCTGCTTGAGCATCCCATGCAATTCAGTGAGCTTCTTATCCATACCATGCATGTGGTAGTTCGAAATGAACTGCCCATATGCACTAGGAAGAGAGTTCAGAATTATATCTGTAGCGAACTCTTCGCTAATGGGGTAGCCAAGCCTCTCCAAAGACTGCACGTAACCAACCATTTTGATCACACGCGGACTCAGTGGATCACCATCCTTAAGCTTGCAACTCAGCAAAGCCTGAGAGACTTGATACCTCTCAGTCTTCGCCTGAGCCTGGAACATACTTTTGAGGCTTTCGATCATATCGTAGGCCTCAACATGCTCGAACTTATTTTGCAAGTCCGGTTCCATGTGAGCAAGCATAAGACAGCTAATATCCGTGGACTCATCCTTAGCCCGACGATAGGCATTAGTGGTAGCGACAGTCGCATTCTCATTCGGCTCATCTGGAAGTGGGTTGTCTAGGACATGGTCCTTCTTTTCTTGTTTGAGAACAATTCTCAGATTTCGATACCAGTTGGTAAAATTAGTGTCGTTCAGTTTATCTTTCTCAAGAATGGTTCTCAACGCAAAACCGGATATCTGAGAGTGACTGCTACTTGGTGCCATGATCTACAACAGAAAATATGCAAAACACTTAAGACATGTATTCATAAAAGAGCAAGCATATTAAACATTTTAATATTTTATGCTCCCACTAGAACCAACACCCCTCCGATGGTTCCTTAGTGATTCAGGATCCTAAATAAGCAAGTCGTCTAGTGAGCTTTAGCATCACCGCTAGCCGCCAAGTGATCTAGGTAGACAACTCCTTGTCAATCGCATCTCATGCGACTCCTGTTGGACGGGTGGCATCACATGCCCCGGCTCCCATCCGAATTTTCCCCAAGCCCCACAACCGTTGTGATAGACCCGTCTAGCTTACTGAGTGTTTCTGCAGTAAGATTCCGACTCGAACCCACCTAGTCGGAAAGAATTGGCAGCACCTCAATTTTATGAGCCCACTACCAAAAATGTCCGACTTGTGATGGTGCAAACACTGGCGGGAAAACCGATTAGACCTTCTTTGAGGGTTAAATTTTACCGACTATCTAAAAGAGGTAAAACTGAGACATAACAATAACACAAAATAAAGCATCTATAATGTGAAATGGTATGGCTCTCTTCATGGCGATCTCTATCTCCACAAAGCCTGTAATCCGGCTCGTGCCAACTCTTGTCACTTGCCGTCTTACTCCATGTCGCCGACATGTACAACGCCTTGCATGCCTTCCGGGTTCTCCAAACAGCTACACTAGCTTAGTAAAGTAAATTACATAGAGAATCCGACACGCAGGTCGTTATACAATAAAATGACAGCACCTAGGCTCCAGCCGGCTGACAAAAACCGTGATTCGCAGATCACGTATGGATTACACACATACATCACATGCACATGAACCATACCATTCATAACTTCCTGCAAAAACAAGTTATGCATAGATACAATATCTACCGGCGTTGTGAAACTTGCAACGACATCTAAGGCGCTACGACAGGGCGAAGCCGGCGGTCCTGATTCGATCAAACTCTTTGATCTTCGATCACCGCTTCTGGATTTACGTGTCACAGTCTACCCCGATGGCGGAAGCCGACCGGTAGGGGTATGTCGTTCCACGACCTCAACAGTATGATCACGGAAATCAGATCTACCATTCCCCGAGTACAGTTGATCCAATCAACCTCGTACAAAATCGATCTATCTCATAGATCGACCACCAAAACAGCACATAGATCTCATCTACAGCCCACCGCATATCACATATGCGAGATCTCGAGCCTAAAACCAGAAGCTATCGCTCTGATACCACTGTTGGGCCACGTAGAGATAAAACAATTTCTTCTAACGTGGTGATCCCAAGATCTAGCTGAGGTAGAAGGCCACGAGGTTTACCACTAGACGCGCAGTTGCGGATTACTGATGAAGCGCGTCAGTTGATGCAGTGCAGTCCTCACGATCCGATCGTCCTGGTGCTGATCGCACAACACCTCTGCTGGTATCCACATGTATAAGGAGGAGCACCAGCGGCGAACTGCTAGGTTCGTAACGACGGCTGGACTGCTGTGGAGCTAGGGTTTTCAACACATGGAATGACCTAACCGACCAACGATTAACCTTTCTGGGTTACGGTGCTCCACTATATATAGGGAGTGAACGTGGGCTCTGCTCGCGCGACCCATTCACTAAAGCCCATATAACACTAGTCATCGTGAGTCCAACTCACTAACTCAGTCCTAATCCGGTTGAGGTCCAACCCAACCGGATTACAGGTTCAAATCCAATCCGAACTTGCTCCCGCTCTTAAGTGTGTGACCCCGCAGGCTCATGGCTACTTGGACACGATTGGAGTCCGACTCTCAATCGATCAGTCGGTAGCGGCTCCAAGCAGAACGTGTCGACTCCCAAGTACCAAAGAGTCATGACGACTTGCCTTTCCAATGCGACTTACGTCTGAGTCCCTTTTGCCTCACGATATACCTTGTCAGACTATAGGCGAATATATGTCATCCCTTAAATAGTCCGACTCTCTTCTCGATCCGAGATAAGTGATTCACCCGACTAACTCTTAGTCGATCGCCTCGGTTAACACTTAACCGAGTCGTGCATGGCCATGCTTTCTGAATCATATCTCACGAGAGGGCCCAGAGAATATCTCTCCAAGTGGAGGGGCAAAATCCCATCTTGGTTATTCATATCACGCAGCTTGATTCTCAGTCGACCCGAACTCTGCCTTTATAACTGACCAGTTACAGATCAGTGTTTGACAGAACCTAAGTCGGTGATCCTCAACTCGGACTATGCAACAACCTCAGGTCTAAGGATTACATTGATTGAGATATACAAATGACAGCTAGTTCGTTGTACCTCAATATGGGTCAATCCGACTCGCTAAACTCTTTAGTCGAGTCTGTGTAAGTTGGAATAGCATCTCCATGCCCATGACAAGTGGAACTGAGTCATCAAGCCAACTTTCACATTGGTCTAAGTTGTGTGTCCAGCACAACCTCAATGACCAAGGATATTTAGTACAAACAACATGAATGCATAGTTCCACAACCGAATCACATATTCAATGATACACATCAGATGTTTATACAAGGACTACTTAATATCTTTATGAATACAATGGGAAATCTCATCATACATGATTGCCTCTAGGGCATATTCCCAACATGCTTTTGCTTCTTCTGAAAAAATTGTTTCTACGAGAAAATCAATTTTCATACCCTGAAAATTGGCCAAAAATAAAGTTTCCCGAATAATCCCAGAAAATTCAAAATAATTTTTTCCTCGAAAAAAGGGGCAGAGAGGCACCAAAGGTGACCCAGGGGGCCACCACACCTATGGTAGGCGCGGGCCCACCACTGGTGTCGCCTAGGGGGGGAGGGGTCTGGCCCACCTAGGCCCCTCCAGGCTTCCTACTCAAAGCCACCTTTTTTCTCTCTCCTGAAAACACCAGAAAACTTGCTCAAGCTCGAGTTCTTGTTGTTATTGCTAGCGATTTTTGATCTCCTTCTTCAGCCCATCTCAAGTGCTGATTTTTGGAGGGTTTGCTCCTTGGTATGTGCCTCCTCCACTTGTCCAATTAGATTTGTGATTGGTAGATTGTATCTTGAGTATTTTGCTGTTGTAGGTGACAGGTTGTTTGAGCTTGCATACTTGTTCTATGCTTAGAAATTTTGTTTTGATGCATGTGTAGTCCTCTAGCAAGTTCCTATATTAGTTTCTCATCATTTATCTACTTAGAAATCACTTGGTTTGATGGTTGTTTAAAAATTTCAGAATAGGGAAGTCATGGACCACCACACCTTTGGTGACATTTTGAGAGTGATGCACCTAGAAGGGCAATGCTTCCAAGGTCATCCACCAGTTCTAGACCCTCATACAATGAGGATCTCATCACTCCGTGATTTGGTGACAAGGGAGATGAAGGGGATGCACACCCCTCCACCTTTCCTTGTCAAACTTTCTTGCGAGCTGCTGGGATTCTTAATGATTTCATGGCTTTGATTGAGAGGGTTGGTCTAACAAGTTTCATGCAGGATGAGAGTGCACAATATGATTTACTTACTAAAACATTTGTGGAGAGTTTCTCCTTTACCAATAGTTTGTTCAATCCTTCTGTGTCTTTCAGACTTTATGGCAGGGCTCATTCTATGACATTGCAGAAATTTTGCAAGGACCTGGGACTTGGTACAACTGGGTCATCAAAGAAGATTACAGCTCTACCTGCTGATCTATTAGAACTTTACCGAGGGATAACCAATGATGATGACCGCAGAGATCAACGAGGGAAGATAAAGAATATTCAACTTCCAGCCATTAGGTACTTTGCCTACTATCTTACCACCAGTGTTCTTGGTAGGGAGAACACTAGTAATATCTCAAACTATCAATTGGCCTTCTTTGCTACTGCGCTCTATGGTGAGGATAAGTATAATCTTGGTTCCCTCATTGCTCGTCGTTTAGCCGCTAAGGGACCCATTTATGGGGGAATTATTGCTACTCATATTGCTGCTGCCTTGGACATCGCTGTTGATCCACATGATACAGTTTTGGCTCCTCTGAGGCTTGATCTTGCTGCCATGAAGGCGCACCACTTTGTAACCTTTAGCTCTACTCTTGAGAACTTGGTTTATAGAATGTTGTTTACTAACGGGGAAGAGAGAGAGATCCCTCTACCCCAAACCACTTTGTTCAGTATTTCTCAGGGACCTTGGTCACGCACGAAGGCGAAGATGGATGACAAGCTGCGCTCTCTCAACTTCCATGGGCACTATCAGGAGGAAGCGCCCGCATATGACCCCGTGTTACATTATACAGGGGAGGCCTTTAGCTCGTACCAGGACGAGGGAGCTTCCTCGACATACTATGGAGGTGCATCTACTTGGGCACCATGGGATTGAGCCCCCACTTAGGCCAAAAGCCTAAGCTTGGAGGGAGGTATACCGACATCACACTCATATATATATATATATCATGTTCGGTCGGTTCTTTGTATATTCATTGTTTTCGCCTTCTTTTTGGTTCTTGTTGCTTCTTTCTCAAAAACACAAAATACCAAAAATATTTTCGTTGTTTCTCTTGGTTTGTTTCTTTGTTTCTTTGCTTTGGTTTGCCTTAAAAGAAAAATCCAAAAATATTTTGCTTTGTTTGGTTTGCTTTGCTTTTGTTTGGTTTTTCTTTGTTTGCTTGTTTCTAAAAAATCGAAAACACCAAAAATATTTGTTGTTCTTCTTTGGTTTTGTGAGTTCTTTGCAGGGTTCGGCTGTTCTCAGTGGATATTGGTTTACATGTTAATTATTCAAGTCACACAAGTGAAGGGTGATGAAGATTAAGACAACTCGAGGTGTCGTAAGAGGCTGGTAACAAACACTATTTGTTTCATTTTTGTACGTATACTCATCATTGTGAGCATGCTTAGCCTGTTTGTGTAAGGTGTATGTCATTATGGACGCTTAGTAGTTCTTGCTTGTCTATGATTAGATCCAGCTTGCTAATAGTTTGTAGCATGTCATATGAATGTTTGCTTGCATTGTTTTATTCATACTTTGGTATGACATTGTGGTATCCTCCTCTGACTGTTCATGTGAATCGACTTGGCACATGCTCACGCATGCATATGACTAATCAATAGTCAGTAAGCCTCGATGATTTATTTTGCCTCAGAGTTCTTGTATCACTTTCATGCCATAGTTAGTCCTAATTTGTTGCAAGCATGATTATGACAGTTATTGCTCTCTCGTTTATCGCTCTCTCTCTATTGTTAGCATTCACTTGCACTGAGTATGAGCTCTACCTGTGCTTCCAACTCCCCAAAACCAATATTGCCAGCTGTGTCCACCATACCTACCTATTAGCATCATTTGCCACTTCAGTGCATATTCTATATGCCGTGTTTTCTTCCAAGATAAAATGTTTGTCTGTTTTGAGGAAGTTAGTTAGTAAAGCTCTCACGAACTTGATGGCACACTTTATTCCTTGTGCTTAATAATCCTGAACCATTGTGACTAGTCCATGAAAGTTATATGCTGGAAGTCAGCAGAACCATGCTGTCACGGGGAACGCTTTCAACACCTATTGGATATCTCATCTAGTTGATACTTTGCTCTTTTGTTTACGGATGTCGACGATGTGAAATAAAAGGGGAGGTTGTGAGTTCATGGAGTTTATACATTGTGTTAGAGAAACGCCTGGGCCGCTAGCCTAAGCCATGCTTAATCATGGTGGAAACTTGCAGCATCACTATAATGAGCATATATGAAGCGTCCTCAATAAAAAGCTATGCATATGGTAAATAAAAAGATTGCTGAGATGCTCATTGTCTGCTTGCCTTGTCATTTTGGTTATGGGAAAGCTCCTATACCATGTGCAAGGGGTACCCCGTTGGCGGTTCTTGATGATATTCATGTATTTACAATGACAAGAACTTTCAAGTGACCAAAGTTGAGTAGCATGCAGAGCGACCCTCGTACTCAAGGGACTTGGGATTTCCAGTCTATGGTCTGTCAAGCATATGATTTAGAGTGGACCTCACTTTCACCTTAACCACATGAAGATGCCTATGATAGGGGCAATGAGAGCTCAAAACTAATGAGTACCTTCCTTTCAGCATTGGGAAGCCTTTCAAACCTTCACAAAACAGTTTTCACAATTTTGTTGAGTCACCACTTATTCTATGAGCACCTTCTTGAGAGCATAGTTGTCATTCTTGTGTTTGTTCCAAAACTTGGTTAATTATGTCATGACTTTGATGCTTGTATCTCTGATATCTTTACTTCTAGTCTTCATGTGAACTTCAGAGGTGCCTTGGCATTTATTGTGCTCTTCAAATATAGGCAAGCGATATACCACTCTATCATACCTTATTATGAGCATTGCAATGTTGCTTATGTTTATGTTTCATGCTATTTATTATTATTGAGTTGGTTTCTCTTCATAGCTTGCAATGACTATTGAGTAGACTTAGTTGCATACTCCTTATTATGAATTGTCTAAGCATCTACTCCTCTGCTGAGAATATTTACATCGTATGAAGCAAAGTGTTCGTGAAAGTTCTTTTATCACACTCAGTTTTCAACGGAATTGCTTGAGGACAAGCAATAAGCTCAGCTTGGGGGGAGTTGATACGTCCAAAACGTATCTACTTTTTCGAACACTTTGCCATTGTTTCTTCTCTAAACTTGTGTGATTTGGATACAACTAACACGGACTAACGCTATTTTCAGCAAAATTACCTTGGTGTCTTGTTTTTGTGCAGAAAATCAACTATCGGGAAAAATCCCGGAAAATATGCCAAAAACTATTTTTCACCAGAAGATCCACGGAGCCAGAAGGGGAGACAAAGAGGAGGCCTGGGGGCCCCAGACCCACCCCAGGTGCGGGCCCACCTGACCCCGCGCCTGGAGGGGGTCTGGCCACCCCGGGCAGCTCCTCGGCCCCCCTCCACACCTATAAGTTGCCTTATGACCTAAAAACTCAGGGGGTTCGATAGTTTTCCAGAAAAAGTTCCGCTCCACCGCTGCCACCAGAAACCAAGATTCGGATCCAGAAACTCTGTTCTGGCACCCTGCCGGGACGGGGAATTTGGAGAGGATCATCGCCATCATCATCACCAACGCATCTCCATCAACCACCGATGTTTCCCTCATCCATGAGTGAGTAATCCCCCGCTGTAGGCTTGGGGATGGTAGGGATTGGATGAGTTCTATCATGTAATCGAATAAGATCCGTTAGGGCATAGTGCCTAGTATCTCTATTAGTGCTATTTGACTTTGTTGCAACTTGTTGTGCTTAATGCTTGTAACTAGGGCCTGAGTGCCATGATCTCAGATCTGAACTTATTATTGAATCATTATGATAGTATTGTTTGTGATCTTATCTACAAGTTGTGTACACATATCATTGTCCATATCCAAAGGCCCCAAAGTGACAATAATTGGGACAACCGGAGGGGATGGCTTTGGTGTGAGGATCACATGTGTTCACGGAGTGTTAATGCTTTGCTCCAGTGCTCTATTAAAAGGAGCACCTTAATTGCCAGTAGTTCCCTAGAGGCCCCGCTGCCACAGCCTGGCTGGACAGAAGATGTTGTGCAAGTTCTCATTGCAAGCACGTATGACTATATTTGGAGCACATGCCTAGAATTATTTAGTACTTGGATGCTTTATCTTATTTATCTGCAGATGCCCTAAATCTTGAAGTTACATGTATAGACTCGTCCATGCAACACCCATTCATACATCCCTATGCCTACCGCACTCGAATCCTACTGTTACCGTTACTGTTACTATTGCTACTGTTTCACTGTTGCTGTTGCTTTGCTGTTGCTACTACAAACTGTTACTACTGATAAACTTCTGTGAGCAAGAACTATTTTCGGGTGCAGCTGAACTGACAACTCAGTTGATAAGGCTTGCAAGTATTCTTTGGATCCCTTTGTGTCGAATCAATAAATTGGGTAATACTACCCGCGAAGACTGTTGCGATCTCCTATACTTGTGGGTCATCAGTCCTTCATTGAAAATTTGCTGTTTAGATAACTTTTAACACTGTTTAAAAGATCTATATCATTTCCGATCAATAATATGTCATCCACATATAATATTAGAAATGCCACATGACTCCCACTCACTTTCTTATAAATACAAGCCTCTCCATAAGTTTGAATAAAGACAAACTCTTTGATCACCTCATCAAAGCGGAGATTCCAGCTTCGGGATGCTTGTTTCAGTCCATAGATGGATCGCTGAAGCTTGAATACCTTGTCAGCATCCTTAGGATCGACAAAACCCTTTGGTTGTACCATATACAACTCTTCTTAAATGTTGCCATTGAGGAACGCAATTTTGACATCCATCTGCCATATCTCATAGTCGAAATATGTAGCAATTGCTAACATAATCCTAACTGACTTTAGCATCGCTACAGGAGAGAATATCTCATCGTAGCAACTCCTTGAATTTGTCGAAACCCCTTTGCGACAAGTCGAGCTTTATAGACGGTTACATTACCATCAACATCAGTTTTTCTTTTGAAAATCCATTTATTCTCCACAACCTTTTGGTCGTGATGTAAGTCCACCAAGGTCCAAACTTGGTTTTCGTACATGGATTCCATCTCGGATTTCATGTCTTCTTGCCATTTGTTGGAATCCGGGCTCATCATCGCTTATTCATATGTCGCAGGGTCATCAATTTAATCGACCATGAAATTCATAACATGATTTCCATACAGCTTGGGAGCTACACACGTCCTGCTAGACATGTGAGGTTTGGTAGTATTCTCTTTTGGAGCTTCATGATCGTTATCATTAGTTCCCTCTTCATTTGGTGGAGTCAACTCCGGAACGGCTTTCGGCACTGCGCTACTCTCCATACTATGAAGAGAAGGTTCTACAATCTCTTCGAGTTCTACCTTCCGACTACACACACCTTTCGCAAGAAACTCTTTCTCTAGAAAGGATCCATTCTTGGCAACGAAAACATTGCCCTCGGATCCGTGATAGAAGGAATACCCAATAGTTTCCTTAGAGTATCCTATGAAGACGCGTTTTTCCGATTTGGGTTTGAGTTTATCCGGTTGAAGTTTCTTCACATAAACATTGCATCCCCAAACTTTAAGAAATGACAGCTTAGGTTTGTTTCCAAACCACAATTCATACGGTGTCTTTTCAACAGATTTAGATGGTGCCTGATTTAAAGTGAATGCGGCAGTTTCTAGTGCATAACCCCAAAATGAAAGTGGCAAGTCCGTTAGAGACATCATAGATCAAACCATATCTATTAAAGTACGATTATGACGTTCCGACACACCATTTCGCTGTGGTGTTTCGGCAGGTGTGAGTTGTGAAACTATTCCAAACTCTTTCATATGTGTGCTAAACTCGTAACTTAGATACTCACCTCCACGATCGGACCGTAGAAATTTGATCTTTCTATTACGATGATTTTCCACTTCACTCTCAAATTCCTTAAATTTCTCAAAGGTTTCAGACTTGTGTTTCATCAAGTAGATATAACCGTATCTACTCAAATCATCTGTGAAAGTAACAAAATAACGATATCCACCTCGCGTCGACACACTCATTATACCACACGCGTCAGAGTGTATGATTTGCAATAAATCTGTCGCCTGTTCCATTGAACCGGAAAACGGCGTTCTAGTCATCTTGCCCGTAAGGCATGTATCACATGTATCAAATGATTCAAAATCAAGTGATTCGAAAAGTCCATCCGAGTGGAGCTTATTCATGCGTTTAATGCCAATATGACCTAGATGGTAGTGCCACATATATGCGGATATATCATCATTAAGTTTAATCCTTTTAGCATCAACATGATATGTGTAACACTATTATCGAGATCCAACAGAAATAAACCATTCATCATCGGTGCATGACCATAAAAGATATCATTCATATAAATCGAACAACCATTGTTTTTAGATTTAAATGAATAACCACTTCGCATCAAACATGATCTGGATACAATTTTCATGCTCAGTGTTGGCACCTTATAACAATTATTCAAGTTTATAACTAATCCCGATGGTAAGTGGAGAGGTAGCGTTCCAACGGCGATCACATCAACGCTTGATCCATTGTCCACACGCATCTTGAACTCACCCCTTGCTAGTGGTCGCTTGTTCCGCAGCCCCTGATTCGAGTTACAAATATTAGCAACTGAACCGGTATCAAATACCCAGGTGCTACTGCGAGTACTAGTCAAGTACACATCAATAATATGTATATCGAATATACCTTTATTTGCCTTGCCAGCCTTCTTCTCTGCCAAATACTTGGGGCAGTTGCGCTTCTAGTGTCCAGTCCCCTTGCAATAATAGCACTCGGTATCAGACTTAGGGCCAACTCGGGATTTCTTTTCAGGTACGGCAACTGGCTTGCCGCCCTTCTTTCCCTTATGTTTACCCTTTCTGTCTTTCTTGAAACCGGTGGTCTTATTGATCATCAACACTTGATATTCCTTCTTGATCTCCACTTCTGCAGTTTTAAGCATTGACAGAAGCTCGGGGAGAGACTTCTTCATGCCTTGCATGTTATAGTTCATCATGAAGCTCTTATAGCTAGGTGGAAGAGATTTGAGAACACGATGGATGTCTAGGTCAATGGGAATCGTTATTCCCAAGGGCACAAGCTTATCGGGTAACCCGACATCTTGAGTACATGCTCACTAACGGAGTTGTTCTCTTCCATCATGCAGCTAAAGAACTTTTCTGAAGCATTATAACTCTCTACAGCAGCATGGGTGTCAAAAATCATTTTCAACTCACCCATTGTATCAAAGGCATTGCCGTTTTCGAAACACTTTCGAAGTTCTGGCTCTAGCCCATCCAATATGCCGCAATGAACTAAGTTGTGGTCCTCCTGATGAGTCAGATATACGTTCTTTTCCTTGTTAAGGGCATCATCAAGTGGTGGGGGGCCTAGCGGTGCTTCTAGCACATATTGCTTTTGTGCAGCAGAGAGGAGAATCCTCAAATTCATGGCCTAGTCGGTAAAGTTGCTACCGTTCGTTGCATGTTTCTCTTTCTCCATGAACACATTGAAATTAAAAGCAGGTGGTGCCATCTACAACAGATTTTGTAAAGTTTAGACTAAGTTTATGATAGATTGAGTTCAACTAATCCAAAATTAAGAATGAAATCCCACTCAAAAACGACATCCCTCGTGCCTTTTTGGTGATTACATGAACCAAATCTACTACACCAAGTCCGATCATCACGTGAGTCGGTGTAGCTTTAAAGGCGAGCATCAAATGGGCATCATATCTTTCATATGACTCATGCTTAACCTTTTGGTCCGTGTTCCGAGGCCATGTCTTCACATACTAGGCTCGCCAAGTAAGAACCTTTGTATTCGCGTGTGTAAACTGTCTTACACCCGAAATATGATCGTGGATCCAAGAACACCTGATCATCACGTGATGTCTTGGAGCACCAAAACATAATCGATGCATACTTAAGGGAGAACACATTTTTATCTTGATATCTAAATGAGGGATCATCTTATTATGCTAGTAAAACACCAAACAAGCAATATAAGATGCAACAAACATCTCATGTGAAAAGTGAAATGATATGGTTCTTGCACTTGATCTCCGTCATGTGCATCATGGTATGATCGTCTTCATTCCTCTATGTGTAAGGCCAAGGTCTATGGAACTTACATGTTATGTGTGTTGTAAGAGTATTGAATCATACTTTTAATTACAACATCACCATCATGAGACTAGCCCGGCAACATTCTAAACTAGATGCTTCTAATTTATCCATTGCAAGTTTTACGTGGCTTAGGTCTTTCGAAGATAGAACTGTTCTTACCTATGAACATGAACCACAACGAGGATAACCAAATTGTTGATAACTCGTTGCAAATTAGATATTGACTATAGTAGGAGAGATAGACACCCGATAGCCACTTATTTAAAACTAGTTGAATGTCAAGCGTGGAACATGTCTCGTATGCGAGGACATGTAAAGTTTGTCCGGGCCGCTTCATCCCACTATGCCACCAATATCCAAAGTACAACTAAGAAGCAATAACATGATCATCATCGCCCACATATACATATGTGTACTACCCGTGCAAAGCATCTACGCATAGATCCGGATCTGATACCACTGTAGGGTTCGCAACATAGAAAACAATTTTTTTTCCTACGATGGGAACAACTATGTACCAAGATCTATCTACAAGATACAAGCAACGGGCGGATATACATCCATAGAGAACATACCCTTGAAGACCAGCAAAGCATAACAAGGTTGAACTCGTGGTTGATGTAGACGAACTCTTGCCGATCTCAAGATCGAGAGGAAGTCCTAGCGCCGCAAATCTGCGGCGCATCCATGCTCGCACACACGTCCGAGGCACCGAGCAACCTCCGCCTCCTTGATCCAGAGATGCAGTGGAAGAACAACTCTTTCTTGCCAAAAAGCTACTGGGAACATGTATCTCGCTAGTCCGAGACCATGTGGAATAAACTAGAGGGGGAGAGAGATCCTTCACGAGGGGCTCCTTTTATAGGAGGGAGGGGGAACCCCAAGGGGGTGGCCGCCGGCCATGGGGGATGCCCCCACCCCTTCCTTCATCATGTGGGTGGAAGCTCCACTCACAAAAATGGCTCTTTATTTCTCCACTCAAAATTGCCATTAAATTTCCACCAATTTTAATGCAAACTCTCTTTAAATAAAACTCCTTTTGTTTATTCCGAATTTTGTCAATTACCTTAATGACAAACATTCACATATACCCCCTTGCTAGTATTTCATTTCACATGCAGAAACACTTTCTGCAATTTCACCCGAAAACAGTTTCAATGTCTAGTGAAATAAATTCCTACGCTTTGTTATTCTTTTCAGCATAAAACTATTTGCTCCTAATGGTGTCGGTGTCTCTTAAGTGTGTCACCCTATGGTTCGCAAATAATGCGGACATGACCGAGACCCCTCTCAGATCAATAATCAGAAGCGGGACCTGGAGATCCATACTGACTCCCACACATTCAACGATGACTTTCTTGTGATCATGAGAACCTTTTACACTAGTAACTTAATCCCTTTGTCTCGTGATATATTACATGTCCGAGATTCAATCATCGGTATCTCCATACCTAGTTTGATCTCGTTACTAACATGTACTCTTTTCTCGTTCCCATGATATAGCATTCTAGTGATCAAATCACTTGCTTGCAAGCTAATCAATGTGATATCACCGAGAGGGCCCAGAGTATATCTAGCCGTCGTCGGGATGAAAAAATTCCACTCTCGATCCATGGGCCTCAACATAACACTTTAGTAGTACTGAACCCATCTTTATAATCACCCTGTTATGGTGTGATGTTTGATGTTATCAAGATACTCTTCCAGTGTTAATGATTGACATGATCTCATGGTCTAAGGATTAGGATTACTTTGTATGATGTTATAGCAATATAAACTCAATGACTTTGATCATAATGATATACTTCGGATGAATGTTCATCACACCATTCCAATAATGTTACGACCTTGTTATTAACAACATCCAATGTCCATGATCAGGAAACCTTGATCATCTTGTTAATCAACGTGCTAGTTTATGAGAGAGGCATAACTAGGAACTTTCTGTTTGTTTATTAAACACACATGTATTAACGTTTCTGTATTAATATAATTATAGCATGTAAAATAAACATCTATCATATACTTGGAATATACATAATAAACACTTTATTATTGCCTCTCAGGGCATATTCCCTTCACTTCTTATTTTAGTTTGCAATATCTATTATATGATGGATCTTGTTGATTGATGTCTATGCACTTCTATTCTTGTAGACAGTTGTTGGGCCTATAAGTGCAGAGGTTTGTAGAACAGCAACAAGTTCCCCTTAAGTGGATCACCCAAGGTTTATCGAACTCAAGGAGGAAGTGGTCAAAGGTAATCCCTCTCAAGCAACCCTGCAATCAAGATACAAGAGGTCTCTTGTGTCCCCAACACACCCAATACACTTGTCAGGTGTATAGGTGCACTAGTTCGGCGAAGAGATAGTGAAATACAAGTGGTAACGGTGCCAGAAAATAGCTTAACAGTGAGGTAAAGACTAAAGAAAGCAAACATGCAACATATCTAGTAGCAAACGGTGTTTCAATGCTTAGAAACAAGGCCTAGGGATCATACTTTCACTAGTGAACACTATCTCATATAGATATCCTCTCTTCATGATACTACTCTTAACTACTCTCTGGTTGGACACTCTAATCCATGGTATAACAGCACACCTCAAAGTCCGCCTTCCCAATCTAGATAACCCCACACTGTCACCTTGAGCGCTAGATGGTTCCAACAAACAACACAATTTCAAAGAGACATCCAACTCCAAATATAACTCATAACAAATATTCAATCTAGCCAAAGTGCCACACACGGTATGCACACTGTCACTTTCACACACGTGGGGAAAGGCATAGATCTATTAAAGCACAAAGAGTGTTTATGTAGACTCAAACCTAAGTTCCACCATGGCGTGCACGCTGTCACTTTCACACACATGGGGAGAGCAGAGATCTATTAAAGCACTTGAGTTGCAAGGTAGATCTACTTGATTACAAATCTCATGATCACAATATGACCATGCATAGAGAGAGAGATGAACACATAGCTACCGGTAGAGCCCTTAGCCTCAAGGAAGAACTACTCCCTCCTCATCATGGGAATCATCAACGGTGATGGAGATGGTGGTGGAGATCGATGGAGATGGCTCCGGGGACACTTCCCCTTCCCGGCAGGGTGCCGGAACAGAGACTTTCTGCCCCTCGAATCTCCCCTTCGATGGCGGCGGCGCAATGAAGGTTTTTCTGGAAGTATGATGGACTATTTAGGGTTTTCTCCCCGGGGGATTCTTATAGGTGCATGAGGCAAGGTCGGTGGAGGTCCAGGGGGCCCATACCCCCTGTGGGCACGGCCTAGGGTGGGCCCGTGCCCACCTAGGGTGTGGCCACCCTGGTTTTCTTCTCCGTCTCGTCTTCGATTTTCTGTATCGCTCAGGGAAAATATGAACTTTGGCTTTTGTCCCGTCCAATTCCGAGAATATTCATTTTTTAGCTTTCTGAAACAAAAAACAACAGAAAACAGGCAACTGACACTGTGGCATCTTGTCAATAGGTTAGTTCCAGAAAGTGTATAAAAATACCTCAAAGTATGGACAAAGCAAAGCAAAGTAGATACTAAACAAGCATGGAACATCAAAAATTATAGATACGTTTCCGACGTACCAAGCACCCCCAAGCTTAACTCAAGCTCGTCCTCGAGTAGGTAAGTGATAAAAAGAATAATTTTTGAGGTGACATGCACCATCAAAACCAAGATCAAACCATTTGCAAGCATTGAAAGCTGGGATCAAAGAACTCTAAACATGTGCATGAAAGATGGAGTTCTAACAATAAGACATAGTAACTATGCATGCAACATGAAAGGCTACAAACAAATATCATGAATAACATGCATTGAAAAACGTTTGTTTGTTTCACATACAGAAAACATGGCATAGTGGCATTCAGCTTGTCCCTCAAAGAGTAGCAAATAGATGCATAGGACACCTTCAAAGTTCACAAGGGTGACTAGAAACAAATAGCACAAGAACAAGTAATATCACAATATGCATCAATCAATAAGCTTTGGGACACTACACACAGAATGACAACTATGCTCTCTTAATGGTGCCTAAAGGTAGAAGGTGGAGACTCAAATAATGGTGGAAGAAAGTCCCTTCACAAAAGGAAGCAGGGATTTCAAGTTTCAAAAAGAGCTTCCAAAAATTTGGGTACTTGTTAGCTTTCAGCCCTCATTGCCCCTATCATAAGCATCTTGAAGTGATTAAGGTTAAAGTGAAAAAACTATGGAGTATATGCTTGACGAAGTATAAGTTGGCAATCTCAAGTCCCTTGAATACGAGGGCCACACCTCATGCTACTCAACTTCAGTCACATGTAAGTTCTTGTCATTGTAAGTACATGCATATCATAGAGAACCGCCAACGGGGTACCCCTTGCACATGGTACATGAGCTATCCCATAACCAAAATGACAAGGCAAGCAGACAATGAGCATCTGAGCGATCTTTTTATTTACTTTATGCATAGCTTTTTTTATTGAGGATGCTTCATAGATAGCTCACTATGGTGATGTTGCAAGTTTCTACCATGATTAGGCATGGCTTAGGCTAGCGGCCCAGGCGTTTCTCCAACAGAAAATACATACTCCATTGACTTACAAGTTCCCTCTTTATTTCACACCAGTGACATCCATAGACAAAAGAGCATGATATCAACTGAGTACAAAGTACAAGTGCAATGTTGAAAACGTTCCCCGTGACAACATGGTTCTGCTAATTCCAATGTATAAGTGCAAGCATATACAACATAGATGACACAATGGTTCAAGTTTATTAGGGCCCAGGAAAATAAAGTGTGCCATCAAGTTCGTGAGAGCTTTAATCACTAAGTTTTCACATAACAAAGTAACTTTTTAATTGGAAGGTAGATAAAACAAGAATATACTTGGAATGGTGTAACATACCATGCATATGAATTTATAGTGGACACTTTGGAATAAATTGGTTTCTTTGGAGTTGGAAGCATGATTAGAACTTACTCATACAAGTGGAGGCTAGCAAAAGACTGGGAGCAACCAACTAAGAGAGCAATAATGGCCATAATCATGCAGCACGACAAAACATTATTAATCAAAGCATAGAGTGGTACTACAAGTCGAGGACTAAATGATCATAGAGGCTATGGTGACTTTTTCATAGTCATAACATGGTGTGAGCATGTGCCAAGTCAACCCAAACAAAGCATCAAAGGAGAATACCACAATACTATGCTTTTGTATGCTAAAACAACACATGATTCTTTCTAGGCACATTAAGTGGGCCTAATTGTTTGGAACAAGTCATGCTACAACAATAATCACTAAGCATAAGGTCAAAACAACATCTAGCATGACATGATAAAGTCTAAGCCATAGTCAAAACAAGCTCCCTTTTGTACCACTATAAGCATGACACTTTCTACTCTTTTCCAACACCAATCAACTTATTTGAAACAACTCACAAAGATAATAATCAACAAAGATCAGTGAGATTGTCAAACAAATCCACAAAGAATAACTAAAAATTTCTAAGCTGAAAGCACAAGAAAACTAAGGCTAAGCACAGTGCTAGCAAAAGTGAACACTCATAGAACAATAAGAGTGAAAACTAGAGTGTTCTAGGCAATGAAAGCAGAGTGTGTCTCTCTCCAAAATAAGTGTGTTGTAATCAAACCAACTTTATTCAAGCAAACTAAGCAAACAAAACCAAAAACAAAAACTAAGACGCTCCAAGAACAACACAACTTTGCATGAAACAATAAAAATGAAGTGTCTAGAAAGACCTGAGATTTTTATTGATGAAGAAGGGGATGCCTTGGCCATCCCCAAGCTTTGACGCTTGTACCTCTTGAATATTTATTTGGGTGACACGGGGTGGCATCCCCAAGCTTGAGCCTTTGTCCATTCTTCATCTCATTACATCATTCTTTCTCTACACCTGCAAATTTTCCTTCATACAAAACTTCACATAATCTTCATTAGCAACATTAGTGTATTCAAAAGATAATAGAATTTTGGGTTTAGTTTCAAAATATAAAAACTTTCACTAAAGACACAAGCTACTGTAGCAACTCCTTCAAAAAGCTCAATTTCCCAAAAAGAACCCAAAAAGGAATCAATAAGAAGCAAATGCAAATAATGGCAGAAATCTGTCAAAACAGACCAGCAGGTAGAAACCGATTTTTTAGAGGACATTCTATTGCTCAAATAAAAATGTGTTGAAGTAACGAAAGTTAGCTAACATACTGGGGATTTATTCATAAATTTTCAGCTCAATCCGACTTACAGAGACTCCTCACGAAATTTTATGGTGGAGGACAGAAATCTGTTTCGGGACAGCAACTCCCCAAATCTTACTTTCCTCTCATTAGAGGTCATTATTGGCACAAAAAATAAACAAAAAGGACAAGGGGAGGTCATTACAGAGGTAATAACTTCCAAGACTCAAGCAAACTCTTGGGTTATCTCCCAACAAGTACCTTTTTTTAACGCCTTTAAGTTAGGCTTGATAGTTTGAGAAGATGCTCATATAACAAATATGAATTGAAGTAAAAGAGAGCATCAAGGACCAAATTCAAAAAAACATTTAAGTCTAACCCACTTCCTATGCATAGGAACCTTGTAAAGAAACAAGTCATGAAAGCACAAAGCAACAAGCATAGGAAAGCAAAACAAGTGCAACTTCAAGATTTTCAACATAAAGAGGAGAAACTTAATATTGTTGAGATACATAAGACCATGTTTCCCTCTCTCATAATAAATTTCAGTAGCAACATGAACAAAATTAAAAATATAACTATCACTTAAAACATTCTTATCATGAGCCACATGCATAAAATGATTATTACTCTCCACACAAGAATAGCCATTTTATTAATTGTAGTGGGAGCAAATTCAACAAAGTAGCTATCGTTATTATTCTCATCACCATAATCATCAAATATAGGAGGCATATTGTAATCACAATTAGTTTTCTCCTCAATAGTAGGTGGACTGAAAATATCATATTCATCATTGTAATCATCATAGTTTGGGGGTTTAGTATCATCATAAGCAATAGAATAGCTATCTTCCAAAGCTGGGGGACTAAAAAGATCATATTCATCAAAACTAGCTTCCCCAAGCTTAGACTTTTCCATAGCATTAGCAATAATGGTGTCCAAAGAATTCATACTAATAACATTGCTATTAGCATGCAAATAAAGCTCCATAGGTTTCTTAATTTTCTCTTCAAACACTTCATGTCCTAACTCAAGATAAATACTCTAACACCCCAGTTTTAGCTAAATAGTAGTTAGGGTTTTGATTGTGCATCATAAGGATCATATCTATTAATGCATGCAAGAAAGAATAAACAAAACCCTAAAACCCTAACCTCTCCCTCTATTTGAAATGCATTCAAAAGGTTTTGAGTATTTTGAAATCACAAAAATAATGGAGCCCAAATTGAATATAAGGGTTCATAAATATTTTATATATATTGTATAAAGCTTTTGGTAACTTTGAAATAATTCAAAACAGATTGGAAATTCAAGTGCAAAACAGAAATTGAAAACAGGAAATAGAAAAGGTTTTGTTAAAAAGAAAATAGAGCCAGAGCAAGCCAGGCCGCAACCCAGCAACCTCCCTTCCCTCTCTCCCTCTCCCGCGGCACACCTTGGCCCGTTCGTAGCCCGCCACCGGCCCGTACCGGTCCGACCCTCTCTGCCTCGTCTTCTTCCTCGCCGACCGATTGACGAAGCTGCTCGGTGTCGAGCGCCGCCGCGCCGGCGTGCGCCAAGATTCCCGCCGCCGCCCTTGGCCTCCTACAAGTACCTCGACGCCGCCGCGGAGAAGCCCTAGCACGCCTCTATCCCTTTCCCCCTCGCTTCCTTGCGCCATACCGAACCCTAGCCGGAGATCGCCGTCGTGCCCCGCCGTCCCGTGCCTCCCCTCGCCTTTCTGAGCGCACCGTCGTGCTCCTTGTGTCTTCCTCGTTCTTTTGCCCCTATCAGCGCAAGCGGGAGCGACCCCAGGAGCCTCAGTCGACACCTCATTTCCGAGCTCTGGCCACTGTCTTCGTCGCCGATTCCGGCCGCGTCCTAGCTCGCCCGACCTCAACGACCCCTCCTCTGCACTCACGGTGAGCCTCTGCACCTCCCAGTGCCCTCTGTTTGGTCTCTCCCTCTCTGTATCGCTGTCCCCGTGACCACTTGACGCCGCCGCCGCTGCCCATCATCGAGCCGCCGTCTCCGGTGACCAATCCAGAGCGGCGCCGCCTCTATTCGGCTCAGTGTGGTGCGCTGCGTCGAACGCCCCTAGTCCCGCTCGCTCCCGCGCCCTCAATCGCCCGACCCGTGCATCACCTGAGAGCACCTCCATTGCTGATGTCAGCATGACATCAGCATGAGGTCATAAACCCAATTCTTTTAGTTTTATGTTTTCTGAAATTATTTTCTGGAATATAAATAAAACCCTGTGGGCCACACCTGTCAGTTTTTTAATAATTTGCATAAATGTTTTCAGAAATGAATAAAACTATGATATGTGGGCCCAAGTGAATAAATATTTAATATAATCCAAAAATGTTTTATAATTTCCTAAAATGATTTAAAATGGATTTAAATTGAGAAAAATCATAACTAATTCATTTAAAGTCAGAATAATATGTATAATATATCAAAATGTTCAGAAAAATGAGAGCTACCTCTTTAAGCTATCATCATGCATTGTTCAACAACTTAAATGAAAAGTATAATTATAAGAACCTAGTAACCCCTCTCATATACTCCGGAGTTTCCCCGAGTTAGGGTTTTCACCCCTCGGAACCCCGTTTAAATTGTCGAGCATGTTTTAGGGTTACATTTCAATACAATTTAACTTGTCATATCATCATACTTGTTTGAGCATTGCATCGATGCCATGTGTTGATTGTTTCCCTCTTTGTTTCTGGTGATTTGCTTCTTCTCGGTAGGATACGATATTGAGATCAAGATCGAAGACCGAGATCAAGACCATCGAAGATCGACGAACAATACTTGACCAACTGTAACCAAGTTAAGTACAAGGATTCCGAAGATCTATTTATCTATTATCAACTGGCAAAGGCAAGCATGTCCCCACCATGATATAATCCTATGATTTCGAAAGCATTTCAATTCTGCCATGATGCATATGATTCTACTGTGGTATTTTATCAATAGATAGAGTATCCTATCTATTGCATTACTCCCTTGGAGCTTATATTACCTGATCCACTGCTCCTAGCATAACTAGGTTTGGCTTGTGTGCAATCTAGAACTTATATTGTGTCTTGCTTAGCCATGCATAGCTGTTGAGTCTGGTCCATCCAGATGATGTATCAGATGCAGAGAATCTAGTATGGAAGGAGATCAAGATATATTGATGCGGTGATATGAGTTTAAACATGCTAAGGCTTGTATGGGAGGCCACGGTGGGATGTGGGTTTTCTAGTCCCATGCTCTCCACCACTAGGACCTGAGTTCTTGCCTTTGGAACCGAGACGAGCGTACAACCACACGGGGCCTGGAAAACCTCATGACTAATTAACTTGCCTAGTAGATTCCATGAGTCACATAGTTCGGGCGTTCCATTCGACATACGCATTGAAAACATTTTCGAAAGAAGGAGGTGAAAGAGGTGCATTCATAACAGGTAGGGAAGCGTGGACCGGGTTGCTTGGGGTTGATGGCGCCCCTGGTTAACCAACCTCGCCTCACATCTTTAAGTACCGGCTTCAAGATTTGACCCGTTACGGCGGAACCATACTTATTGCGTGACTCATGGTCTCGGCGAAAGCAAGGTAAAGGTCGTGTCTAACCAACCTCTGCCGGCCTTCCAAGGAAGAGGGCTAATCATGTGGCATTAAGAGAAGGTTAGTACGTGTGGGTAAAGTTGTACACCCTGCAGGGTAATAATCTTTTCGAAAAGCCGTGTTCACGGTTATGAACGACTTGGCGATCGGACTCAAGATCGTAGATAACTTTAACCATTGTAAAACTTGTAGATCAACGTGTGCTTAAGGATGCTTCCTCATGGGTACGAGGGGGTGATCCTAGTTGGTAGATGATGGTGATTTGGTGGATATCAAAAGATGATGATCAATATTTTGGAGACGTAGCTCTCTTATCCCCTTTTAAAATACTCTGATTAGACGAGCTTCTTCTCCCTCTGGTCTTACAAAACAAAGATGGCTTTATGCAAAACAACTCCACCAGCCATAAGTCTTGCGGAGTACACCCTGTACTCACCCTTGCTTTGTTGATACTTTTGGCAGAGTAAGTGTTCCCGGAAGATCAGTTTGGTACTACATCGACATCGACGAGTAGCTTGGGGTTCCTGGCCGGCAGCCTGGAATCTATGGGCTGGGACGTCATCGTTATGCTTTAGGCCTCTTAGGCCATTTGTTAAGTTTGCTATACTTAATAGCATAATTTGCCTTCCGTTGATTTATGTTTGTGGCCAGTGACCCCTGCTTGTAAT
The DNA here is from genome assembly GCA_916181665.1 of Avena sativa. NCBI lineage: Eukaryota > Viridiplantae > Streptophyta > Magnoliopsida > Poales > Poaceae > Avena > Avena sativa. Next base: position 113,587,583 of record OV702298.1, read on the forward strand.
AATTTGGTTCTCTGCTCAATTATGAGCTCGATGTAATAAATTTTGTGTCGTAGGGTCACTACCGTGTTACCGATTCTTCACTGGATATTCTCGAGCTCAAGGTTAAGCTTAATTCAGACGGAGGTCTTGGATTTGTTTAGGCTTGATCCCAGGGGTGTCACAGGTTTTGGTATCAGAGCAGTACCGACTGTAGGAAACCCTCTCTACTGGTCGATGTTGAGTCTAGTGTTTGTGAAAACTATTTTCAAAGATGAAAATTATGTTCGAAAACTCTGGTATGCTTCTTTTTCTCCTTATCCAGTTTCGCTCTAACTCTGGGTTACCTTATCTTGTGTTGATTTGGAAAAGTTTTGCTATCTCGTCTCTTTCTTCAAAGTTAGGTGCCTGGTTAGGCATGTTGTTTCTCAACCATTGGACCTAGTATTGAGTTCTCCAGAGTCAAGTTGAGTGTGTGTTTCTTGATCCCCTTGTTTTGTTTCTTCTAAGAGATTTCTTTCTATCATGATCTCTCTATTTTATGGGTCCATAACCTCATGTTGATGGTTCCACAGTGTTCCGTTCTAGGCTTCGAGGTATCCTTTCGCTTCGTGTGCCTCCTCTTAATTTGTTCGAGTACTTCAGAAGTTGTTTCTTCTCTTGGAAGCTACCTTGTGGTACCCTTTGTGCTACTAAGATAGTAGTTACTCTTTTCTCTGGGTTTTAACCCTCAGACTTGAACTTAAGATCCCCGATTGTACTAGATTTTGGTGTTGTGAATCCTGTACATGAAGCTGACCTTTAACTCAAGATCCATTCCTTTGATCCCTGGCGTTAATGTTCATACATTACCCCAAAATGGCTAATACCTTCTAGTATAGCCTTCAAGTTTGTGGATATTGTCGCTATTGAACAAGTGACGATAAAGGACTTCCCCTACCACATGTTATGGCAGATGTTCTTTAATGGAACCAAATAGATCACGACAAGAGTGCTCCTCGTGAGTCCTACTTCTATACTCGTGACTCTGCCACACCTTACCTATTATATGCATTGGTTTTCGTAAGGTTGATAATCTATGCATCCACATCTCGGGATTTCAATCCTGAGCATGTTCCATTCCTTTTTTTCTTTCCGACCTTTGTCTACCAGTTGGTAGCCAAGTAGTAAATGTGCATCGGTGTCTTCCGATGTAAGATACTCCTGTGGTCCGTCAAGACAAACCATTTTGGGATGTCTAGGAGAAACAAACTCCAGTACCTCGTCATATCTAGGACCAGGTCAAAGTGTTGTAAACCGCTGATCAAGAGGCATTGATTAGCTTCTATCTGTTCCACCTTAAAGTGTCACACTCTTTTATACTAAGAGGTCGTGCTGAGTTACAGGACCCTTAATGACGTGATGCTCTTACACATATTTACCCACCCTCCCTCGATCTCTCGTACTCGTGAATGTTGTGCGTGCGTAATGATGTGGTCATCTGAGATTATTAGCAATTGTTATTGCTTTGAACTCAAAGGACATTTGTACCACTCTTAGCGTGATGGTTAGCCCTATCACTAAGCAAAGTTTGATTGTGCTACCAAGTCCGATATTCTGGTACACCCTCTTTAGTCAAAGAGTTAGGCTCATGCTGAAGCTCTAAGACTGTATCTTCTTGCCTTACCAAGCAAGTTTCCCTCTCGAACTAAGTGACATATCAGTGGTTCGTGATATTCTAGACGTCTTCCTAGAAGTATCTCCATGTTGCCACATGACCGTGTTATCAAGTTCTTGAGCAAGCAAGTTCTCTGAACTGCTCTTTTCTCCAAGGATTCGTACTGGATACCCCTGAACAAGTTGGTTGAGCTTAAACAACAACTTGGAGAGTTGTAAGACAAAAGTTCCATCCAACTCAGTTCCTTCTTAAAGGGATGTCTAGTTGTATTCGTGTTGAAGCAAGATAGTATCTCCTTTGAGGATATGTTATCTTTCTTGCCTTTAATTTGATTTGGGCTATCATCAAATCAAATTCGGTTCCAAGGACTGCCTGATGGTGTATTTATTTGTGATGTCTCACCTAAGTGCATCTTCTTGTCCACTGGTCTGACCAATGTATATGTCTTGTTCATACCACATGTGATTCCATCTCCTTGGTAGATAAGTTTGTTATTGAGCCCATCAATGACATCCTTACCTTCTCTAGGTTAAAAAAATCATGTGGAACAACTGGCAATAATGTTGGAAACTTTTGAGAACCAGCTTCGTGTTATCTTGAAGTATGTGTTCTGGATGTTAGAAGTAAACCTCTCTATTTCACGCACAAATGTTGAAAGACGTCGCCGTGGATTCGAGTAGAGTTGTCTTTGTTCCCTCGGAAATCATTTCAAATTAGTCAAGCTTGTGCGAAGAATTCTTGATATGGTAGGATGATACCTTCACATCTCGAGAATATACTCCAAGCATCTTAAGACACTGGCTGATTTGTCACAGAAGATAAGAAGTCCAACAGAACTTCGATATCCTCCTAAATGTTTTCCAACAAGGATTCAATTGTGTTTCATTGGAAACAATTCATGTAGATGCAATTATCTTTTGATAATTTACTAACACATGTGTTTCACAATCTAGCTCATCTTTTGGAGCTTGACACTGTAGTCCGTGTCTTGAGAATCTAGTGGCTTTACCTCTGTGGTAAATGTTGCAAATATTCTATTCGGACATGCTGAGTCTGAAGTATCTCTCCACTCAACCAAATCTGAATCTCAAGCAGATATGATGGTTGGTGTTCTTCAAGGGTTGACATAGGTGTCTCTGTACATCTGGCAAGATTGATGTAATGGTTGACACACTTAGCCGTAAAGACCTTTTGTCATATTCTCTTGAATCAACAGTAACAACCACTCTTCATGAGGCATCTTCTATGATTTATTATAGGAGTTGTGCTTATGGTTTCCTTTGTATCCGAAGTTCGACCTTTACTTGATGACTGGTTAAAGGCCTGTGAGTATCCTGCTAACGGTGTTTGGAACATCAAGGAGAACATTTAAAGTAGTGTTGCTAAATGTCTCTCGGTCAATCCTCCAGACCCTTCTATGATGGCAAGCGTCTTGTTATGCCAAGTAATTGGAGTCTGAGAATGAAGTTTCTTTCTTCTTGTGTCATCAGGACTCTTCTAAACTATTCATCTTGGTGGTGCAAAGTGATATCAATATCTTTGGCAAAGATTTTGATAATTTTGGATGAATAAAGAGTTTCCTTCTTGCTTTCTTAAAACATGTTCGAAGAGCGACCATGATTTTGGTAATCAATAGTTTCTCTTGTTACATGTTCCTTGTGACTCCCATGAGTCCTCTCCACCAAAAAACCTTTATGTCTTGGCCTTCTGTTGAACCAAAGAATGACCCTTCTACGTCAAAATTAGTTCAACAGCTTGGTTTTGTTGGTATCTATCTCTTCCACCTATAAATCTCTATTAAGCTGTTTAGTAGAGGTTTATCTCTTGAAGTCTGCGTATCTTTTTCCATTTGTTGGAAATTCCTTCCCTCAGAAGTCTACTCTCTTCTGAAATTCCATGGTCTCAATCCTTATGAAGACCAGTTAACCGTCACCTTGAAACCATCTCCTCTTGTTTCCTCCGTTACCTTGACGTGTTTCATGTCTGTTAGCTTTAGAGATGTTCGTGAAACATCTATCCATGAGTTGACCATGAGATACTTAGTTCGTGGTTCTATGTCTTTCCCTCTCTTCCTTAGTGTAAGCAGACACCTCGAAGATTATGAAGCGCTTCGTCCATTCGTCATGGTGGCATGGAGCTTCGTCCATTCGTCATGGTGGCATGGAGCTTCGTCCACTCGTGATGGTGGCATGGATCAACCTTTTCGAGAAGATCGTTGAAGTTTAGTGTGACCCTGTTCCTTCTATCTTCCTACCTAGGAATCTCGGGTCGAGATTCTTTTAAGGGGGATAGAATTGTAACAACCCTAGTTTTACCAAATAGTAATTAGGGCTTGTTGTGCATTCATGAGCATCATCCTAAAATTTCATGCAGGAAACAATAGCAAAACCCTAATCCTAACTCCTTTCCTCTTTATTTGAAATGTGTTCAAAATGGTTTGAAATGTTTTGAAAGTACAAAAGGAATGGAGCCCAAAGAGTAACCGGGGCCCCTACCATGTTTGAAATGTTTACAAAGTTTTGCTGTTTTTCAAAATAATATAAAACATATTTGTATTTAAAAAATACAAAGAGAAAACAAAACAGAAAATGGAAAATGGTTTCAGGAAAGAAAAACAGTAGCCAGACCCCAATCGGGCTGAGCCCATCTCTCTCTCCCTCACTCTCTGCCGGTCGCGTGCAACCCACCCCAGCCCAGCAGCAGCCCGTAGCTGGCCCAGGCCCAACTTACCGTTTCGTCCGATCTATCGTCATCGTCCACCTCGCGTCGCCCCCAAAGCACCTGCGTGTCGCCGTCCGCCGCGCCGCCGGCGTCAAGATCCTCGCCGCCGGTGTTCTCCATCTACAAGTACCGCGCCTTCGCCAAGAGGAACCCTAACCGTGTTCAGTTTTGCCTCTCTCCCCTCCCAGCGCTCTCTCTCTCGTTCTCCGCGGTGCGCCCAAACCCTAGATCGCCGGAAACCACCGTGTCCCGCCGTTACCGACCGCCCTATGCACATATGAGACCGCCATCGAGACTGCCATGCTCGACTCCCTCACCTGCCTGACTCGTGTGAGCCAGCGCGCCCCCAGAAGCCCCAATCAATGCATCCTCCCCGATCTTCGGTCACCATCGCCACCGTTGATTCCGGCCACATCGCGCCTCGCCATCGCCTACGTTCGCTTCCTGGTGAGCTCCTGGTCGTCATGGACCTCTCCACTTGCCCCCTCTTGCTCTCTGTCGTCGGCACCGCAACCGCCTGCAAGCTCCGCCGCCGCGCGTTGATGAAGCCACTGTTCCGGCGACCTTATCCTAGCGGCGCCGCCTTAGTCTTGCTCGCCTAGCTCGGCTGCATCGAACAGGCACGCTTTTGCGCCCCAGATCCCTCTCCTTCGCCGTCCCTGGTGCTCCCCGACGTGCTCTCCGACGACCCTACGTGGCGCCACCGTGTCATCGACCCGGCGCCTGCGTGGCAGTGACGTGGGCGCTGACCAGGTCGTGCCTGCGTGGCAGTGACATGTTCCTGACCCCACCTGTCTGTGACTAGGGCTAGACCCAGCCCCAGTAAGAAAACACCCAACCCCCTGTGCTGACGTCAGTGTGACACAGTAAAGGTTTTATTTAATTAAATAATTCCAGACAATGAATAAAACTTATAAAATCAATAACTTTTATTCTGTAATTCAGAAAAATACAAATAATATATCAAAATGTTTAGAAAAATAAACTCTATCTAATTACACTATAATCATGCATTGATAATCAACTTACATGACAAGTTTAATTAGATAAGCAAGTGCACCCTCCCATATGCATTCGGGGCTTCTCCGAATTAGGGTTTGGACCCCTCGGACCCCGATTAAAATGACCAAGCATGTTTAGGGTTTCAATTTCAATAACTTTTAACTTATCATATCATCATCCTTGCTTGAGCATTGCATCGATGCGATGTGTTGATTTTTCCCTTCCTTTCCGGTGTTTGGTTCTTCTCCGGTAGAATACGATATCGGAATCGAGATCGAGTCCAAGACTGAAGATCAAGATCAAGATCATCGAATGTCATCAATGAACAATGCCAACAAGATGAACCCTGGAGAGCTATATCCTTGTGGTTGTCGAACAAGTCAAGATGATGGATACGAAGATCTGTATTGGGTATCAACAAGCAAAGGCAAGCGAAACCCCAGACATGATATAATCCTATGCTTTCAAGCATTCTAAATCCTTGCCATGTGCATATGATTCTAAAGTCTTTTATCGATAGATAGAGTAATCCTATCTGATGCATGTTTCCTTTGAACCTATATCCCCTGATCCACTGCTCCTAGCATAACTAGGGTTTGGCTTTGTGATCGCTGCTAGAGCTACTTTATCTGTTGTGCTTAGCCATGCTTAGTTGTTCTGTTGATTCACTTGGTTGATGGTTCCGAGCTTCGAATGAACCTAGTTGGACAGGAGAACGTGGTATGACAGGTGAAGTAAGTTAAACATGCTAAGGCTTGTATGGGAGGCCACGAGGGTTGTGGTTTTTGCAGTCCCATACCTGCCACCCTTAGGACCCGACGTTCTTGCCTCTTGAACCAAGACGAGCGTACAACCACACGGGGGTTCATGGGGACACCCTTGACCCCAACTTGCCTAGTCTGATCCACGAGTCCGTAGTTTGAAGATTTATTCGGCACCCGCATGGAAAAAGGTTTTGGAAAATGGTGCAAGCATATAGGACGTGGCCGGGTGAAGGATACTCGGCATTGAACTGGATCCCGGTACACAGAGTCGAGGACCGCCTGGGAGTATGGCCAACTACCGCAGCCGGGAGCCCTTCTGGTGAATCATGGATTAGGCAAAAGTAAGGGAAAGGTTTCGGTCGATCACCCTCTATCAGCACACCAAGGAAGTGTGTCATGTGACACTAAGAGTCGGTCGACGCGTGTGGGTAAAGTTGTACACCCCTGCAGGGTATTAATCTTTTCGAAAAGCCGTGTCCACGGTTATGGACGACTTGGGAATGGACGTGGGATCATAGAGAACTTGAACCTAATCGTAAAACTTGGCAAGTTAAGATAAAGTGTGCCTAAGGATGCTTCCTCTTGGGTACGAGGGGGTGATCCTCGATGAGGTTCGATGATGACTTGATGGATATCAAAAGATGATGATCAATACTTTGGAGCTGTCGCTCTCTTATCCCCTTTTAAAACACTCTGATTAGACGAGCTTCTTCTCCCTCTTGTTTCACCAAATAAAGACGGCTTTATGCAAAACAACTCCACCAGCCATAAGTCTTGCAGAGTACACTCTGTACTCACCCTTGCTTCGTTGATATTTTTGCAGCAGAGTAAGTGTTACCATAGAAGATGAATTCTTTACGGCATCGACATCGACGAGTAGTTTGGAGTTCCCGGCCGGTAGCCTGGAATCTATGGAATGGGACGTCATCGTTATGCTTCAGGCCTCTTAGGCCATTTGTTAAGTTTGCTATACTTAATAGCATAATTTGCCTTCCTTTGTTTGATGTTTGTGGTCAGTGACCTCTGCTTGTAATATTTTGGTTCTTCGCTCAGATATGGGCTTGCTGTAATAGTTTTTGTATCGTAGGGTCACTGCTGTGTTACCGATTCTTCTGGATATTCTCGAGCTTAAGGTTAAGCTTAATTCAGACGGAGGTCTGGGATTTGTTTAGCCTTGATCCCGGTGATCGTCTAAGACATGAGACATGATGGTAACAGTTAGGAGAGCTTCACAACTCTCTTTGAAACTAAACGGATAGAAAAAAGCATGGGTATACACGACTAAATACTGAATACCTTGTGATCCAGCAATCTCAAGGCACGATACGTGTAGCATCCCAATTGTCTAACAATTGCAATGCTACTTGCCTATTATATATGTTGTTCCTACATGTCATTTATTGCATCATCATTATATCATGATCATGTCACCATGACACCTTGCATTTGAACATCATATAAAACCCCCTTTCGTTTGGTTCTTATCCTATATACATTTATATTGTATTACTTGTATTTGCCCTTGATATATTGTATTTGTTTCTTGATAAATTTCTTCATGCCCAAGTTGAGTTGTGGGCATATCTCTTTTGCAATCCCACCACCTTTCTTTGTCACCACCTTATAATCCCACCATCCAAATTATATATGAGCATTTGCATTTTTTTGGCATTTTTCTAGCTCATATGTATTAAGATGGATCCACTTCTAAATTTACATGCTCCCATATTTGTTTTCTATTGCCTTCACAAGATTAAGTGTGTGGAGCCTCATGGACACCTTTGTATGCCATGTGGATAGAATTCTACTTTTAAGCTTCCATCTGGTATTATTCAATTTATGCCCATGTGTGGTGCCACATTTGGCTACAAGTGGATCTAGTGGAAAATACACACCATCTTGGTCATATGGGTTTCACATGTGTACATGAGTTGAACAATCTCAAATGCTAGCCAGCTTTGCTTATTTTGTGAAGCCACATTCCAATCCTAGAGTGCATGCATGGATATGTGCCTTATGAAACTATATTTGTTTTCACCAAATATAGTAGCGAGCATCATTCTTTATGCATGGACCATGCTAGATAATCACCATTCTTTCCACCTCTAGTTTCCTTTGGATACATGGGGCTTATTTGTTTTGAGGAAAATCATTTGAATCAACTCATATAACTTCCAAGTCCTACCCCTTTCAGGACTCATGCTTTTCTTGGTGTGTACTTGAGTTGTATCTTATGAGGCTCCCTTTCTATCTTTTGGGTTCATTCATATTCATTCAAAACAATTCCTATAACAAAACCCCACCATCTATCCTATCTATCTTATCTAACCAGCCTTCCTTTCTTTGCTCTATCTATTTCAATGGGTTGCAAAACAAAATATTGTTTAGAAACTTTTGAGTTAAGCCAAACAAAATCAAAACAAACAAACAATTTTGAAATAAGAAGAAAAAAGTTTAAAGCTTACCTGGCCGCAGCCCTTTACCTGCCTGTCCCAGTTCAGCAACCGGCCCAGGTCCCTTTAGCCCGATACCTTTTAGTCGACGCCCCGCTCCCATCCACCGACTTCGTGTCGTTGCCCTCCTCTCTCTCTGCTCATGATGGAGCGGAGAAGGTGCCCGTCTTCCACCGTTTTCCTCGTCAGCATCCACGAGCAGCGCGTGATCCTCCTACTACTCCTTATATACTCCCCGCAGTCGCACCAAGAAAACCCTAGGCCACCACCTTCTTCTCCTTCCTAGCACAGCCAGTGGCCCTTCTCCCCTCCGTGTCTCCTCTTTCCCCCTTTATAAATCCTGAACTCAATGTCCTTGTCGTCGTCTCCGTCTTCCTTGGTAGAACCGAAGGCCGTTAATTGTGTCATCGAAGCTTCGCAAGGTGCTGGGAGCAAGAAGTGGAGCCGGAGATGCCGTGTACTACTCCCTCGCCACCGTCTTGGTCTTGTCCGAGAAGGACCCTTCCGCCGATGTCGCCCCTACCTTCCCCGAACCGTCCAAGAGCAGCGTTAGTTCCAGGGTGAGATCCTCTCCCTATTCTCTGTATTACTGCATCCTCTGCATCTCTCGGTCGTTGCAGCCGTCACCGGAATTCCCCCATGCGCGCGTCCCCAGCAGTAGCAGCAACCTCGCATGTAGGTCGCCCGCATAGCAGCAGCAGCAGCACCCCGTGGGCATCCCCTTTTTCCTTCACGGATACCGGCTTCCCTTGTCCTCCTCCAAAGAAACTTTCAACACAGAAGATCTTCCCGGTAATAATCCCATCTTTCCTTCGAGCCCAGCCATGTCCAAATCAGAGCTCTATAGCAATCACCATCGTCTACCGAAGTTTGCTACATCTCCGCGAAGAACCTGATGAACCCGACAGTCCTCTGACGCATGTTTTTTGTGCTCTGAACTTTCCCATTTTCCAGTCGACACAGACCTCCTCCTGGAAAAGTTTATGAACGAAATTGGTATATTGATGTTCCTTGGTCGTTTTTAGTTTTTGTGGCGTCCCAAAAATCGTGCTGGATTTGTTGGAATCTTCTTTCGATCTTTGGCAAAACTCATTGAAAACTGTTCTTCATTTTTCAGTTCGACAACAACTCCAGGAGACGTTTCTAAAAAAAGGCCCCTAGGAAAACCTCACTCTCAACCCGCGGTCCCTCTCAGCCACTTATTACCCGCCCAGTGTCCCGCGCGTCTGTGGACCCTTCCCCTCTTTGACCCCACCTGTCATTGCCATTGTGTAAACTTGAATTGGCTAACAATTGTATTTGCCATCTTTCTAAATTTAAAATACTAGAATATGATTATATATGAATTAATTCATAACTTTTAAATGAACTTGAATTTTAGAAAACTTATAAAATGAAGTATGAATGTTTTTCAATTGTGAATTCTAATATAATTTTAAATTTGGCCAGGGTTGACTCTAGCTACTCCAACCATTGACTTTGAACCCTGTTTAATATAATTTGAATTTAGTATTGTTTTAAATTCATAATTTCAAATAATGTAAATAATATATGTTTTTGAATCAGAAAAACATGAGGATTATGAATATGATATTTAAAATATCATTTGATCAACTTAATTTTTTGAATTATTAAATGTTAACAAATGCCATTTTATTAATAATTGCATAAATTGAATTTCGTAACTCCGAATTCGACAAATGATATGTCTAAATGACTAGCTCGACGAGCCTGTTCTAACTATGCATTCCATGTTATGAACTGAAGAATGCATTATATAAATATTAATGAGGCAACAATGTTTATGGGAGGAAAACATGAGTAAAAACTTAATAAAATGCTTTCATCTTGTACTCCACACCTCACCCATGCCATGTAAATTGTGAATCATCCCATCATGGCATACTTATTTGCTTGTTGAATATAATTTATATGACTCTGCTATGTATTTATTTCTACCCCTTGTGTGTTTGGTTTTTATCTGGATAGATGCCGATTATTAGGAGTCTCAGGAGTATTATCCGGATCCATCATATTATGCAACTGAACTTCCAGGCAAGCATCAATTCCCCATGCTTGAACTATATATAGTACCTATTGCATATAGCATATTCTTGCATCATGTGTCGTGATCCGAAATAAACTGAAATCCCAAGTATTGCATAGCCTTTACTTTCAAACCCCACTGAAGCTGTTATTTGGGACATGTGAGTCGTAGAACTACATGTGTAGGGTTTGTGAGAGTCTTGACAATAAGGTACCTAAACAAATAAGACTAGGAAGTAATGGGATAACTAAAGAAAGAGGCACCAGTGAGCAATATCTGCTATTTGGTTCTTTATGCTCACTTGTGTCCCATAGGATCCTGAGTACTTAATTTCTGTTCCTTGACTATCGCACTATCCACATGTCGGACCATGGATCCCCTTTGCTTGAGCTAGATTCACATTTTATTTCTCGGGGCCACAAACTAGTTTAGGGTTTTAATGCCATGTTATGCCATATATGTCATGTTTATTATCTATTGCTCAATGACCGTTTACTACTACACTTTTTAGGAGGTGGGTCGTTAAGTTGAGGATTATACCTACGGGATGTGATCTCTTGGCCGATCTCGCAACCACTAGGTCTGCCTTCGGAGCTCGACCGACTTCGTAGCGGGTAGCTTATTGGGGTGGCCCCCTAAAATTAATTATGAATCTTGTCATTGTTTTGTCGTGATGCCTCATTGGATTTTCATTTAGTTTTTTTGAGGTTGATCGTGCGTATGTTGCTATTTGTGCACCCCTGCAGGGTAAATCTTTCTAAAAGCTGTGTCTGTGGTTATAGACAACTTGGAGCATAGTTTCTCAATCATAAACACGCATAACTAAAGTGTCGCTTTTAAATTGACTAAAAACCTGACTAGTAACGGTGCAATATTCATGGAATGAGTAATAAAATTGCCAATGGATGGGATGTTCTTCCGCCTTCTCGTTCGAGAATGGGTAGGAGGGCGTGATGTTTAATTATGTTGATATATACCTGTTGGGTAATTAACTGTTGTTTAATTAACGAGCGTCCATCTATCATTGGTTAAGTGGATGTTGTAGCGTGTCTCTATAGAACTGCTAGGCTTTATTTTTACCGCAATTGAGTCATCCTCAGGTTGTTCCCTTTAGATGCATAAAGACTTGCTGAATCTTTTAGGGTCTCACAAGATAAAATATTGGTTCAAATGGACAGGTATATCCATAGAAAGGCTACTGGGTCAAGGAGACCGATGATGGTGTCAACGACCGTCTGGTGTAGAGATTCCGGGGATGGAGATCCAGGAGATCTGTGGGCGGGATGTGCTTATTTTCTGGGTGTCTTATGACAATTTTCTTCTTATCCATACTCGGATTTTGTCTTATTCTTCCGCTTGATACTCTGATGTGTGATGTATAAGGATGTATCCTAAACTATTAGAACTATCTAGTAATTTGGATTTTCCCATATGACGTTGAATATTTTTATTTCTTTTAGATGGTTTGGCTCTGATGTACTCTTGTATGTCGTTGGTATACATACTCATTTGTGTATGCTTGACTCGCAGTTCAGCAGGCTACGTCTCTCGCACTTGAAGTTATAACCATGAGAAGTGGGTATGGTAGTTAGCCGGTACCGTGCCCTGCTCCGTTTAGACATGTCTACACATGGGTGGCCTTTGGGCCTCCGCGGTAGCACCACCTTATGAACTTTTAGGTTGTACCAGCTTGTGATTTAGAGCGTAGGGTCCAGCGAATTACAATACGTTCATGGGAGTTCGCCGGCGGAGCCTTCCAGAATTTGCCTCTCTAGGCCAGAACAAACGAGGGTAGACATCAATCAGATCTTCGTCTTCATGCGGAAAAAACTCTAGTGCCACCTCCTTTATTGATGTTGATGTAGCGGTTCCCACATCACTTGCCCGCTTCCAATGAGCGGAACTAGTAGATCGAACCCGATTCCGCAAGATCCTGAATGGCAGCGCCACCGCCTAGGGGTGGCCTAGCCTCTGCCATGTCCACACCACCACAATAGACCTGCAGCTAGGTCCAACCCACATGCCTCCTCGCCTCCCAGCCATGAGTTAGTTAGCCTCCCGCATCTGCGGGCGACGCCGTCCCGCAGGCCTCCCAGTGTCCGCACCGTCCTAGTCCCGACCTCCCCGCGCGATGGAAGGCCAACAAGGCATACGAAGGGGAGCCACTCGTCGCCTTCGGAGGCGAGGCCTGGACGCCACCGCCAGTGGCCGAAGAGGACCACCAAAGGGAGCTTTGTAGGTTAGGTCCGGCGCCTCCAAAGTTGCCACGTGGACGACCCGGGAGGTGGAGGGGAAGGGGACGACGATCGGGAGGTCCGGCTGGCGGTGGCCTGGCGGCTAGGGTTGGGACCAGGAGCTCTTCCTCGCGCTTTTTCTTGGAGGGGTCGTTGACGTCGATCTTTTTAAATAATTGAGGATATATTTAAAACAAGATCTAGGGTAAATCTGTACCAGGTCTTTTAAAACAAGAATGAACATATGGTGTGCGGTAGACTAACACGGTCGTTAAATTTCCATAGTAATTCAGTTCCAAGGAGAAATGTTGATGGCCTTTGAATTTGTGTCATGATTCAATCAGGACGTGAGCTGCAAGTGGGTGGTTTTCGGTCCCATGATCTAATCTTGTCATGGTTTTGAATATTCCATTAGACTTAAAAACAGAATGAAGCATAAGTGTGGACGGAATGTTTATAGAGAGGATATCAGACAAATTTGGCACAACAAGAAAGACGAAATTAAAAAACATCGCATGTGTAATGTTCACATCTCAAATCTAAAATTTTCTCAGTTTTACTAAGCTCAGAATACAATGTACTCACTCCTTCCAGAAATAACTGATTTCACACATGATTTTTGGCGAACCCAAGTCATGACAAACCCAGTCACTTATTTCTAGGCAGAAGGAGTATTTTTACATGATTTTTTGACACATGCATAGTGTATATTAGTATCTATGTGTTGTATTGTTTTCAAAAAAAAAAAATCTTCAAATTCGAAAATTTTAGAGTTGCAAAAAAATGGCTATGTGTAGCCCGGTAACCAAAACGCTGATGTTTGCAAATTACGCCTAACTCTCTTAGGACTTTTTTTCATGAAATACAATGACTTCTTTTCATGAAAATGTAACAACCTTAACTATTAACACCTTATATTAATTGTTGATTTGTTACCACGCACGGGCATTTAGCATTAAAAAAAAGTTTCAGATAGGGGCACCAAAGTTCCAAAACTAATGTCCGATGACCATTAATAGTGAAACATTAATAGAGGAATCACCAACAAATTTTTGCAAGAAACATAAAACTTCATGTAAACTACATTTGTCAAGATTGAGCTAAGTTTTGATAGTTATATCACTAAGAATATTAATTTCCTCTGCCTTTTTGACCATCAATACCATATATATTTATAGTAGCAAACAGTACATGGTAAAGATAAATAAGCTTACTCCAACGAATTACAAAATAAAGTCTAAAAGAAGCTAGCAAATCTTCGAGATATTCAAACTTTTTCTTCTTTCAAGACACAATCTTGTATTTTTCTGAAGGAAGCCAACCGGGACAAATACCAAACCACGGTGACAAGAGGTAACCTTGGCAATACCCATTGTTATGGACTTAGAGTTTCTTGGAGAAGAGAGTGTTAGTGATTTTATTGGTTTATCAGACAAACAAGGAAGTCGATATTGTCTGATTATTATGAAGAATATGATTACAAAGTCCTTGGTTCGCTATTTATGATCTAGCTCACGGCGGATTAAAGATTGCTAGAAAACTAAGATGCCTCTCCGTCGTCTCCTCCCAACCTTTATATGAGAGGCTGGGTCCTGGTGCCATATACTGATAGGTTACAAGTTATAATTACAATACTACAACTATGTCAGTTTGTACTTTTACCTTGATTGCCAAGTCAAAATTTTGTCCGTCGAATGCTTCTTGGACTCTTTATTCTGTATGGGCCTTATGGGTCATATCTCTGGTGCGCCTAGGGTAACAAATCTTGAAAATCCGATAAGTCATACTCATGTCAGTATCCCCCGAGACTCCATCCGAATCATAGATTTGGGTTGAGTCTCAAAGACGTTTTCAGTTATAACCCGAAGATGCTTTCAGGCAAATGCTTTATGTTTTCAAGTATTTTTTTCTTGGGGATTTTGGTATAACTAGTTTTGTGCATCCGACGGATCGAAAACCAGTTAATTGCTCTTGGGAAAAAACATCGTGAACCTACATCAAACTCGAGTCCCCGGATTTGAACCTGGTATATGCTAGCGTAATTCAGCTCGGGCCAAAGAGGTCTTATCGAGTACTAACTTCTAGTGTTCTATTTTGGGTACCCAACGCATCCATCGAATTTTTTATCGTATCGTGGATACGGTTAAAATATTGGTAGAGCGCATTCGTGTGCAGTTACCAGGCTTCACAGGACGAATCCCGGAGTCTTATGTCCATGTCGTGGACACGATATTCAGACATGTTAGCGCGACAAACATGGTCTAAGAATTTTAAAATTTTATCGTCTACCTTGTTTGACTGTTGGAATTGCTAAAGTTGTCAGCTTCTTATTATTTTCATTGGGTGTGATATGAGCGCTCCCGATGGGAGTAACCATTTGAGGATACATTTATGTAATACTCATAGGTTTTTGTATTTTGGACTCTGTTAGAGGATTTTGTTGTTTCTATCTTGTGCGCGGCCTGCACTTCCTATGGGAGTAGCCCCCGAGGCTATATTTGAATGCTTGTATTCGAGTGCAGACTCATAATTTGCCTTTATAAGATTTTTAATGTCGACTCCATAAGAGGATTTATATTTGATGACGGGTGCGCGACAAGTTCTCCCAATGGGAGTAGCCCCCGAGGCTATGTTCGGGTGCTTGCACCAGAGCATAGTCTCATAGCATCCACTTCATACGAAGAGGTACTTGACTCAGGCCTTGATTATTTTAAAACATGAATTTTATCAGATGCGTAGCCAGCTCTCCTGATAGGGGTAGCCCCCGAGGCTATGTGCGGGTGCTTGCACCGGATCATAGGCTCAGAGTCATTCAACACCTAGAAATGTCCGCCTCGGGTTTTTTGTACTCATCCGATGCTTTTTGTTATTGCCACGCATGACATCAGTGCTGACGAAGATGGCGTGTCAGAGTTTGGAAGAACAAGACTCGATGGGACTTTTTAGTGGTTGGCCCTCTGTACAACAATGATGACGCATGAGCAACGCATTAGCATAGATTTTGACCACACGACCCCATGTTACGCGAAAATCGAGGCGCCGCGTGGTTTTTCACCGTGTTTACCTCGGTAATTAATGTCTGGTACTTCTTACTTCTGTTGAGGATGCTTGCCATGTGTCAACATCTTCTGCACCTTGATGGTTTGCCGCTCGTATCCAATGGCCGGTAATTTCCAAAGGTTCTATATAAACTGCGGCAGAAGGTTTTTACTGCTCACTTTCCCCTCCACTGCTAGCATCATCTTCCTCCTTGCGCCACATCTATGCTTCACCGTTCCCTGCTCCTTCTTCTTTCTCGTGCACTGACGCTCCTCCCTCAAAAACCACCATGATAAAGAGCAAGGGCACCTCCTCCACTATTGATGCCACGACCACCAAGAAAAATGCTATTGGGTGGGTGCCATCAAAGTGTACCGCTCGAGACCCGTGCGAAGTGCGCAAATTGGGCATTTTGAGGAGCACACCTTCAAACTTCTGGGAGACGAAGCACCCATACACTTGAACAGAGATGGCGGGTAATATTCCTTTCCTTTCTTCTCCGTGGCCTTTCTCTTCCCGCACATGAATTTTTTCGCGGGCTCCTCTTTGTCCATGGTGTGCGGCTTTATCATCTCACACCCAATTCTATCCTCCATATATATGTTTTCATCACTCTTTGCGAGTGCTTCCTCGGGATCCATCCCCATTGGGGGCTGTGGAAGTACTTCTTAAGTGTCTGAAGAAATGCCACCAGAACCATTGTAAATGACGTGGTAGGCGCCATAATCTCTGTTCACCCAGAGGTCGACTACTTTGACCTCAAAATCGCGGACCTTGTACAAGGTTGGAGGTTGAAGTGGTTATATATTAAGGACCAACAAGTAGAGGGTCAAAATTTTAGGTTGGCACCCTTTGACCCGAAGAAATCTTGCAAGAAGCTCAACTCTTGGGAGTGTTGGGGATATACTTTCCGGGTATACCCATAGGACTCGCTGACCAGGGTGGCCCACCAACGAGTTCGAGATTTGCTTCACGGGTGGCCCAATCAGAGAAAGTGGAGGAGTCAATTCCAGTTATGACAAGGCCTAGAAGACTTACTGACTTAGGCCTATAGATTACTTATATTCCAAGATGTACTTAATTACCGACTCTCTAACGTATACGGATATATATCTTCTGTAACCCTAGGTCTAGGTGCCTATATAAACCAGACCTGAGGGAGCCTTTAGGGCACAACACCACAACCTACTCGCACATGCGAACCTCTCTTGTAATCCGCTGTAACATTCAGCTCTCGCCGATATGTTACTGGGTTGCTAGCAGGAGTAGGATCCGATCACCGCAGTCGGATCTGAACCTGAGTAAACTTGTGCTCACCACTCTCGGAACACCGTACGGCACCCCATCTTCTCAACGCCTTTAGGACTCCCTATGATGTACTTCTCATCAATCTGACGATAGTTGGAGCCCACCATGGGGCAGGTGACCTTCGGAGCTTCATTTCAGGCAAAATCTACGCATGTAGGAATCAGCAAAATAATTGTCATCGGTCATGTGGTTTATGCCAGTGACGTCCCTCTCGTTCTTCTTGCTGAGACCTAGATTCCGGCTAAGGAGCCCATGATGACCGTCATAATCATGCCAATTGGCAAGATCGATATCTATCTCGGTTTCGCTGATCCCGCCCAACCCACCCCTGAGGTGATGACCATGGCGGAAGAACAATCCGAATCTACTCTTTCCGTAGAGGCGGAAGAGTTTATGATCTGTGAAAAACCTAAACTCACCTAGCCCGCTCCTGTAGTGGAAGAAGTGGTGGAAGAAAAATCTGGATCTGATCTCCTTGTTGAGATCGGGTACACATATGAGGATTATATTCGCTTCGGATCCGGTTCTACCGATGTTGGAGCAGAAAAAACACTCTTGAGGCACATGATAAATCAGATGATGAAGCGCCCTACACCGACTACAAAGCAATCACTTAGATCAAGCAGAGCTTTGAAGAAGCAGAAACGGAAACCCAACTGTTCCATTACCTCGAGTCCATGAAGAAAAAGAAGCATTTCTTCGTACACTACATTGGCTCTGGATCCGACTCTGTCGATGTTGGAGCCGGTAACGACTCAGTTCTTGATGCGATCGGAGAAAATACTGACTTACCTGCTTCCCCTAAGGAATCACTAACGTTGTAGGAACTCTAAGACTTTGAGAAGGATATGGTAGCATACGAAGAGGAGTACACCTCCAAGCCAGCGCAAGGTGAGCCAGAGAACCCTCTGAGTCCGTATGACAACATGGATGAAGACTACACCTCGTAAGATGACATTGGAGATTCTTCTGAGGTCTAGAAGCAACCATGACGGAAAGTACCGATGGAAGCTTAACTCCCGGTACCGGACCAAAAGTCATCTTTGCCACCGGTACACACGTAAAGGCTACTGGGCGGTCAAAGAAGAAGAAGAACAACAAAAACCCGACACCGGAAGAGCTGATAGAGGAAGCCAAAAATGAAGAAGTTGATGAAGAGATCGAGATGGAGAAATAGGATGGAGATCCAGTTAATCCCACACCGATCGGTCCTCCTGTTGATGGCCATGTTGTCACCAATGGTGCACGTGAAATCTACGGAGACACACTTACAATAACAATCCAAACTGCTTCATATCTTACTCCGGAGGAGCTGGAGAAAAGGGTTGAGGACCTAGAAAAGCATCGCTTGTTCTTGCTCGAGGAAGCTACACGCATCGTCGAGCTTAGACAGCAGATAGACAACAATCCTGCCTACTACCAGTCAGAATTCGAGCGACTGCCAAACAAGACAAGAGGTAACCTGGTTCTTGCTAATAGAAACCCGAATATCCACAGAGATCTATTTGACGTTAAAACCGGAAAGAAAATCAAAGTCTACAATGCACCAGTGGAGAATGCTGCAGCTGCTTGATCCATCCTCGCCAATAATCCGTCTCCAGAACAGGTCCAGTAGTGCATAACATTGCTTGAAAAGGGGATCCAACAACATAAGAAAGCTGCATCGTCCAGTGGAAAGCTAGTGCCAAAGTTGGAATTTTGCCACACTGATGCAGGCCAAAACGCTATTGAAAGACCTCGCAGGGATACGGATCAACGTCATCACCCTATCCCTCGGGAAGAAGAAAATTCATGGACTGGTGTTGGGAATATATTTTATAGGTATACCCACAGGACTTGCTGACTAGGGTGTCCCACTAATGGGTTAGAGCTTTGCTCCACGGGCGGCCTAGTCAGGGAAAGAGGAGGAGTGACTTTTGGCTACGACAAGTCCCAGAAGAGTTACCGACTTAGGCATGTAGTATTCCTTGTAGTCCAAGCTGTATCTAGTTACCGAATTTGTAACATAGCCGGATAGATCTCTCTTGTAACACTAGGCCCTGATGACTATATAAACTGAACCCGAGTGAGCCTTTAGGGTACCAGATCATAGATCAACCACAACCAACTCGCACAGGCGAACCTCTCTTGTAATTTGTTGTACCATCCGGCTCTCACTGATATATTACTGGGTTGCTAGCAGAAGTAGGATCCGATCACCGCAGTCAGATTTGAACCTGGGTAAACTTGTGCTCACCGCTCTCGGAACACCGTACGACTCACACCCCATCTTATAAACGCCTTCAGGACCCCCTATGGCATACTTCTTGACAATCCGACGATAGTTGACGCCCACCATGGGGCAGGTGACCTTCGTTGCTTCGTTCCGGGTGGAATCTGTGCGTGTAGGAATCAGCGAGACAACCGCCATCGGTCGCATGGTTTACACCAGTGATGTCCCTCTCGTTCTTCTTGACGAGACTTGGATTCCGGCTAAGGAGCCCATGACAACCTACACAATCATGCCTATCGCCAAGATTGCCATCTATTTCGGTTTCGCTGATCCCGCCCAACCAACCCCTGAGGTGATGACCATGGTGGAAGAAAATTCTGGGTCTGCTCTGTCCGGAGAGGCGCAAGAGTTCAAGATCCCGGAAAAACCTGAACCCACCTAGCCCACTCCTATAGTGGAAGAAGTGGTGGAAGAAAAATCCGGATCTGATCTCTCTATTGAGATCGGGTGCACGTATGAGTAGTATATTCGCTTCGGTTCCGGTTCTACTGATGCTGGAGCAGAAAAAACACTCTTGAGGCATAGGATAAACCATATGATGAAGTGCCCCTACATCGATTACAAAGCAATCACCGAGATCAAGCAGAGCTTTTAGATGGAAGAGGCGAAAACCCAACTGCATTACTACCTCGATTCCATGAAGAAAAAGAAGCATTGCTTCGTGCGCTACGTGGGCTCTGGATCTGACTCTGTCGATACTGGAGCCGATAACGACTCATTTCTTGATGCAATCAGAGAAAATACTGACTTGCATGCTTCCCCTCAGGAATCACTAACGTCGCAGGAACTCCGAGACTTCGAGAAAGAGATGGTAGTGTACGAAGAAGAGTACACCTCCAAACCAGCATAGGGTGAGCCGGAGAACCCTCCGAGTCCATATGATAGCATGGACGAAGACTACACCTTGCAAGATGACATGGACACCGGAGATTCGTCCGAGGTCCAGAAGCCAACCACGACAGAAAGTACCGATGGAAGTTTATCTGCCATTATCGGACCAAAAGCCGTCTTTGCCACCGGTACGCACGCTAAGGCTACCGGGCAGTCAAATAAGAAGAATAAGAACAAGAACCCGACACTGACAGAGCTGGTAGAGGAAGCCAATGAGGAAGAAGTTGACAAAGAGATCGATATGGAGAACCAGGAAGGAAATTCGGTTAATCCCACATCGACCGACCATCCTGTGGATGGACACATTGTTACCAAGGGTGCACGTGAAATCTACAGAGATGCACTCACGATACCAATCCCAACTGCTTCGGATCTCACTCTAGGGGAGCTGGAGAAGATGGCCGAGGACCTGGAAAAGCATCGCTTGTTTTCGCTCGAGGAAGCTCTGTGCATCGTCAAGCTTAGACAGCAATCCTGCCTAGTACTAGTCAGAATTCAAGCGACTGCCAAACAAGACAAGAGGTGGTCTGGTTCTTACCAATAGGAACCCGGATATCCACAAAGATCTATTTGATGATAAAACTTGACAGAATATCCGAGTCTACAACATGCTAGTGGAGAACGTCGCTACTGCTTGAGACATCCTCGCCAATAATCTGTCTCCAGAGCAGGTCCAGCAGTACGTAGCATTGCTGCACAAAGGATTAAAACAACAGAAGATAGCCGCATCATTAAGTGGCAAGCTGGCCCCAAAGTAGGAATTTTTCCGCACTAACGCATGCCAAAACACTGATGAAAGACCCCATAGGGATACAAACCAACGTCATCGTCCCTCGGAGGAAGAAAACCTGACCGGATCAAATAGTCATCCTCACAGGGCCGCGCGGGACTGGTCGGGATTTATTCTGGCTACGTCTCAAGATGCCATTAGGGCATTGGTACCTCATCAAACCCATCGTCGGTACAATGATCACCACAGGGAAGACCCAGAGGTGCGTCGCCAGCGAGAACAGGATCAGCTAAGAATGCCACCCCAGCCGTCCGGCTGGCAACACCAGACGAAGGAACGACTCGAATCACCCTGAGTCAAGTAGGGACGGAGCCCGACAAAATCAACCTCGGAGTCAGCATAATGAGGCTCCGGGACCATGCCGCTCAGCCGGAAATAACTCGCCAGAGCCACCATCACCGCCTAGCAGCGACCATGAAGGATATCATTGCCGCCATGGGAGCCGCACGGGCGTAGGAGATGGTGTTGGAAGAAGAAGCAGGAATCTGACTCTGCCACGCAGAAGCCGCGAGCCTCCAAGGCGTAGGTATCTCTCGCCAAACAATGCTCGCCACCACATTGAATCCAATATGGCAGCACAACGGTACAAGGAGGAATATGTGTATGTGGGACCCAAATGCTTTGGCCCACGTATCCGTTAGACAAAGTTTCTGGTTGACTCCGACATTGCCAAACACATTCAACCCTACGACGGTGCAGCTCGGCCAGATACTTGGCTTTTGTACTTCTTATAGTCTTGCTGCATCACCAAAGGTGGAAACAACTTGGTCGCGGTTCGTTATCTCCCACTCATGTTGCGGAAGACAGCTCGATCATGGCTCAATGGACTACCAAAAAACTCGACCCAAAACTGGTATGATATGCAAAGTGCGTTCTTTTCAAACTTCGAGGGAACATACAGGAGGCCCTACACAGTCGGAGACTTGCAGCGTTGGACTCAAAGACCCAAAGAAACATGTTGGGATTACCTCCAACGCTGGATCGATACGAAGAACTCCTGCGAAGGAGTAAACGAGCAAAACGCGATCGAAGCCTTTATCGCAGGACTCCCAGTCAGATTATTGCGTCATAGACTGAAGCGTGACCATGTCACAGACCTAGGAGAGATGATAGAAACAACAAGAAAATATGCTGACACTGATGATGATTTAGATGGACTGCTAAATATTCTGGCCAACCCACATGCGACCAAGCAGCAGAAGCAGCAAACTCAGAAGTGCAAGAATACCTCAGACGACAAACCAGCTCCGGGCAATGCAGCTGTCAACGCAATGTTCGCATCCAGAGGGAAAGGAGGGCACGGAAGCTGCCGATGACGAGGCCGTGGAACTTTCCGAGTCCAGTGTAGAGGAGAGCGGCAACCCAGAAAATCATACTCCTGGGTCGACATTGCCAACAACCCCTATGTACATCACCCGAACGGTAATGGAGGTTCTACCCATAGCAATGTTGAGTGTCGTTTCAATGATAACATCAAGAGAGACGAATCCGCTGGCTATAGGGCCAAGCGACACAAAGGAAAGAAAATTCCGAGAAAGGCATGGATCCAAGGAAGACCCCGACATGGAAGAAGCGGATGCCGCACAACCCAAGTCGGATGGAAATAAGGATTATCCCATAAAGAAAGACACATATGTCTGCTTCCTTGGAACTCAGTCGACTAAGGTCAAAAAGGCGGTTCTCCATGAGCTCAATGCCATGGTTCCGGCTGTCCCCCAGTTACTGGACTGGCCGGACATAATCATCACCTTTAAACGAAGTGATCACCCTAAGAAAACACATCATCGGGGAAAATACCCTCTGGTCGTCAATCCTCTTTTTGATGGCTACGATTTCTCTAAAATTCTCATGGACGGTGGTAGCAGCATCAACATCCTCTACATTGAAATGCTCCACCACATGAAGATTCACGAAAGCTAGTTAAACCATAGCAATGTGATGTTTCATGGCATTGTACCAGGACGACAGGAGGATTCTCTTGGTGAGATCACACCGGACATGACATTCAGAACTCTGGAAAACTACCGGACCGAGCCACTCTCCTTCGAGGTGGTACCGTTCAAAAGTGCTTACCACGCCATCTTTGGATGTCCGGCTTACTAGGCGTTCATGGCTCGTCCCTGCTACATATACAATATGATGAAGCTCCCAGGTCCCAACAGCGTCATCACCATCCGGGGAAACCCAAAGAAAGCACGAGACCGTGAGGAAGGATCCGCAGCCTTTGCTGAAGCCATGCTGCACGCCCAGGAGTACCAGGAGATCAAGAAGAACACTGATCCGTCCGAGATGCCTGCTACGAAGAACGAGGTGCTGAAGCCGAGTCTACATTTCAAGGCATCAGAAGATATGAAGAAGACGTCGCCGAAGGAAGATGATCCCTCCAAGTCGACAAACATAGGGGTAGGCTTAGACCTCGCATACGAAAGCGCGCTCATCGAGTTCCTCAAAGCTAATAAAGATATCTTTGCATGGCAACCTTCTAACATGACCAGAGTATCTAGGGAACTTGCCGAGCACACTCTTAATGTGTACCCTGACGCTAAACCCGTCAATCAGTCCTTTCAACAGTTTGGTGATGAAAAGCGCAAAGCTATAGCTAAGGAATTAGCCGGATTTATCACAGAGGTCATCCATGCTGAATGGGTGGCAAATCCTGTACTCGTCCCTAAAAAGGACACTCTTGATTTAAGGATGTGCATTGATTATACTACCTTGAACAAGGCTTGTCCTAAAGATCCGTTCCCTTTGCCAAGGATCGTTCAAGTTATCGACTCCACGGAAGGGTCAGAATTACTCTGTTTCTCGACGCATATTCCAGATATCACCAAATACCGATGAAAGAATCGTATCAACTCAAGATGTCTTTCATCACACCTTTCAGAACCTTCTACTACAAAACTATGCCTTTTGGCTTAAAGAACACATGAGCTACATATCAACGCACCATGTAGCGTTTCCTTAATGACCAAATTGGACGCAACGTCCATGTGTACGTAGATGATATAACAGTGATGTACAAAAACAAGGAACCACTTATTTCCGACTTCGAGGAAACATTTGCCCGCCTATGAAAATTTAACATAATGCTAAATCTGAAGAAATGCTTCTTTGGAATCCCAGCCAAAAAATTGTTAGGTTTCATCGTGTCTGAAAGAGGCATAGAGGTGAACCGGGAGAAAATCAAGGCTATACTTAACATTAACAGGCCGAATCACCGAAAGGAAGTGCAACGTCTCACTGGTTGCATTGTAGAAGTGAGCCGGTTCGTTAGCCGGCTCGGAGAAAGAGCCGCACCTTTATAAAAGCTCTTGAAGAAAACCGACAAATTTGTCTAGACCATGGAAGCCGACGCAACTCTACAAAGTTTGAAAGAACTACTTTCAAATCCACCAATTCTCACAGTGCCAGAGACACATGAGCCTATATTACTTTACATCACAGTGACTAACAAGGTCGTAAGTGTGGTAACATCAGTTGAGCGCGAGGAAGAAAATCACGAACATAAGGTGCAACGTCAGAGTCGAAGCAAATGTATTCACATTACCAAAAGCTAGCCTATGGAGTATTCTTTGCTGCCAGAAAGTTACGACATTACTTTCAAGAGCACAAGATCACAATGGTGAGTACGGTTCCCCTGTGAGATATTATCAACAATCGCAACGCCATAGGATGTGTCGCAAAGTGGGGAATAGAGCTTTCAGCTTTTGACATTGAGTACAACCCATGAACAACAATCAAATCCCAAATACTCGCCGATTTCGTCGCTGATTCGACAGAGATGACAGAAAACACAAGTCCTCTAGACTCAGAATTTTGGACCCTACAATTTGACGGCTCAAAAGAACGAGGAGGCTTGTGGGTTGGCGTGGTGCTCAAGTCACCCCAAGGAGATAAGTTGTTCTATGTATTACATATACACTTCACGAAAACCAATAATATTGCCGAGTATGAAGCACTGTTACATGGGATACGCATGGCCAAAAACATTGGCGTAACTCTACTCATGTGTTATGGAGACTCGGATTTAGTTGCTCAGCAAGTGTCCGATATCTGCAATGCAAACAAGCACATGGAAGCTTACAAAGCTGTTGTGGATGAATTATCTAAATCGTTCGAGGGTTTTGAGGTTCAACACATCCCTCGAGTAGAAAATGAGGAAGCATATTCTCTATAAATAATAGGCTCTGTGCGGAAACAAGTCCCGAATGGTGCTTTCCTCGAGCACCTAAGAGTTCCCTCTATCACAGGAGTTGATGAGGACTATCCGACGAAATCCGACTCACCTTTAGTAGCAGTTCTGGCTGTAATTCCCAGCTGGATAAAACCCTATATGGATTTCCTGATATACGGAAAATTACCCGAAGACGAAGTTCTGGGCTGACATATCGTCCAACGACCAAAATCCTATGCAGTAATTAACGGTGAGCTCTATAAGCGGAGTGTTTCTGGGGTTTTCCAGCGCTGTATTTATCTGGAAGAAGGAGTAGAAATCTTACGAGAAATCCATGAAGGCGAGTGCGGTCATCATGATGCAACTAAATCCTTAGTG
Source organism: Avena sativa (assembly GCA_916181665.1). Classification (NCBI taxonomy): domain Eukaryota; kingdom Viridiplantae; phylum Streptophyta; class Magnoliopsida; order Poales; family Poaceae; genus Avena; species Avena sativa. Next base: position 113,613,289 of record OV702298.1, read on the forward strand.
GAAAAATCTTTATGACACAGATTCTTTTGGCTCACAGCTAAGGCGGATGACGAGAAACTGGTTAAAACGTGTAGAGGTTGCCAAAAGTACGCCCTTCAAGCACACGTTCTGGTTAATCAGCTGCGAACAATCCCTATTGCATGGCCATTTGCGGTTTGGGGGCTTGATATGGTAGGGCAGTTTCGAACAGCAAAGTGTGGATTTACTTACCTACTAGTTATGGTGGAGAAATTTACCAAATGGATTGAGGCTAAACCCGTAACAAATTGCGATGGTGCCACAACCAGAAAGTTCATCGAGTATGTGATTATCAGATTCGGATATCTGCACAATATCTTTACTAACAACGGGAGCAACTTTTCCATGGGAGAATTAGCCGAATTCTGTGAAAAACAAGGGACCCAACTCGATATTGCATCGGTCACATCCACAAGCCAATGGACAAGTTCAAAGAGAAAACAGTCTCATTTTACAAAGACTCTGACCTCGTCTTGAGGCACCACTTCGTCGTGTCGTGGGGGCTTGGGCGGAAGAATTACCGTCTGTATATGGAGCTTGCGCACAAATCCTAATAGGTCAACCAGATACACTCCTTTCTTCTTGGTCTATGGTGCAGAGGCAGTTCTTCTGAGTGATTTAATTCATCAGTCTTCTAGAGTAAAAGAGTATATCGAAGAAGATGCAGAAGTGTCTCGACAAGATGATCTCGACATAGTCGAAGAAGTTCACGTCATTGCTGAGAAGATATCTACAGCCTATCAACAGAATTTACGCAAGTAACATGGTCAAAGAGTAGAAAAATCACTCTTTTAGGAAGGGCGATTTGGTTCTCCGACTCATGCAAAAAAGAAAGCACAAAATTTCCCCGATTTGGGAAGGACCTTTTATGATCAACCGAGTTTTGCATAATGGGTCATATTATTTAACTAATATGAGACCATTGAAGGAAAGACCTGAAACTTGGAAGAGAAAGAGAGCTGGCAGTAGTTCAGATCCGGATGAATTAGACCGTCCATGGAATGATGGAATATTGCATAGCTACATCCCTTCTATTCTTAGTTATATTTCCTTGTAATCATATATGTACATGTTCAAAAGAGAAATAAAGTATTGGTTTCCTCATATATTATTTTTGAGAAGTTTTTTACCATCTTATTTCAAAAAGAGCATGTCAATTTCAAAAATCCCAGGATGCTTGAAAGTACTTTATGCTCATGTTCGTTCTGGTTATGATTTTTGAATATCTATAAAATTGTTACCTTAGTGTGTAAATCTCATTTTATATTATGCTTTGGTTTTTATCTGATTGCTTAGACACGGGTATATTTCGAGTAATGAATTGTTGAAGCTGGAGGCTGGCTCTATTTCCGAGTTTAAATTGGCTTAGCAATTGCGCTCCATTGACTCGACAGAGTTTCCGTTCTATAGGTTGGATGGCTCATGAAAGGGACGAGGCAGAGAGCTAGATAAAATGAAAAGTGTAAACATGAAGTGCTTAAGAAATTTTCGAGCACACACATCAAATATATACAACAAGTTATAAGTAGTAAAGCATTAGTTCTTACATACCAGCACATTCAAACATAAAATATAGTTTCCATCATTACAGACCAAATGAAAAGTTCAGGATAATGCATCAAATGTTTTATGCTGCAGATTTAGGCGGTGGTGTTGGAGACCTTGGAGCGCTAGTGTCGACATCGTCACCACCTTGCTCAGGAGACTTGGAAGTTTCTTGATCTTCAACAAGGCTATCTTCCGGCTCTTGGGGAGAAGGAGGCACATCGACATACTGGAAGAATGGCGTTGCATAGTTCATCATCTCCACCACACGACAAGCGTAACTAGCACAAGACTCTTGTATAGCCTTGATGTCTTGTGGCTGGCCTGCGTCGTCCTCGGTGGAGATGCCCTTGGTGACGTGCCAGATTTGCATCTCATTGTGATGGTTCATCACCGTGGTGAGGGCAGTCTGTGCAGCGGTCCGGGCATACGATATCTTCCAGTCCTCAATGAGCTTCAGAATCTCCTTCACTCTGTCCCTCATCTCAAGCACTGGCAAGTTGTTCAGGTTGGAAAGTCTAACCGACTCGCTAGCCTCCTCAAGAGTATGGCGGAAGTCGAAAAGAACATCTTCGACTGATTTGATGCGCTTGAGGCGAGGTTCAGAGGTAGGGGAGTCGGAAAGATGCAGAGGGTCTGGGAAAGAACCAAAAATCAAATCTAAAAAAGAAACATCAGAAATCAAAGGAAGAGTAATGTTGGAAAATTTACCTAGCACGAAGTGGTTCCACTAAGATCGCTCCGCTTGGATATTCCTCAGCTCTTCTTTGGAGGCTTGGGCAAGATCCTTATGGCTGTCAAAGTCCTTCCTCAAATCTTCAAGTTGTTTATCACGGAGGGCCACCAGCTTCTCGAGCCTCTCAGTCTCCATATTGCTTGACTCCAGGATGGCATTCACGGATTTCTCCGACTCGATTTTAAGCTTCTTTAGCTCATCCAGAAGTTGATCATTCTCCATTTGGCAGACTTTGAAGTTCTCGGCCTCCTCCACCATCTTTCTAGATTGCTTCAGTAATTCTGCAAAGAACAAAATATCAGTCGAAAGAAATATTCGACTATGACAATAGTTATGGTTGATAGTCGGAAAGGTTTACCTTCTGCGTCATCCTTCTCAACCTGCATCTTGGAGTTCTCAAGACACAAAGCTTTTATCTCTTTGCGCTTATTGCAAATATTCTTGAGAAAATACTGGTTGTAAGATGTAACTTTATGTAAGTTAAAGACGAAATACCATCAGACGACTACTAAGACTCGGACTGCAACTTTAACTAAGTCAAAATACAGCACGAGCCTTGGGGGCTACACTATATTGTTCTTTTGCATCCTATTAGCATCAAATTGGATCTTATGCTACAATCTGTATCCGACCTTATGCTTGGGGGCTAGATGATATGATAATAAATACTGCAAAATGATAGTCGGAAAAACTTACAATGTGCTCTAGGTGTAACTTCTCAAATCTGAGTTTTGTGTTTTGGAACAGTTTCTCGGCAAGGGAGAGTGGAGAAACACTCGTCGCTGGAAGCTCTTCGGTTTCAATCTTTTGATCCCAGACCATAATTTGGTCTTGGAAGCTCTCTAGCTTGATGTTCTCCATCTCCCAGCTTGCTGCTTCTAGAGTGAGGATTTGTTTCTCAAGGCTGGATTGCGCCAACTTGAGGATCTCCTCCTTCTTCTTCCGTTTCAGGCTGATGGCAGCAGAGCCGACCATCTTGTCAATCTTCCCTGGCGACATTACCATGGGATCATTACCCTTGTCAGATGCTTGGCTACCAATGTTAACTAGGGCTTGCGAGGTCATGGTGAGGTCGTGGAGGCGTCAGGGCAGAGCCGACCATCATCTCCGGTGCTCAGGTTTGAGTGCTGCTTGGAGTTGGAGGAGGCACGGATAGGAATAGTGCAAGCTTCTGCTAGCGCAGTTGCTTGGCCGGCTTGCTATCTGACTTGGGATTACTCTTCAAGACAGATTTAGCTCTAAAACACACAAGGATATATGTCAGGTGTGATTCAGAAAGAGACAATACATAAGTACTTAAGATCACAAGGTGCTTACCTTTTAACCACTGGAACCACTTGTTCACCAGTAGTAACAACAGTTTCCTTGGCCTTATGCTTCTTGGAAGCAGAGGCAGGAACTTCCTGTAGGGGTTCGTAGCATGGAAAACAAAAATTTTCTATCGCATACAAACAAACAAGCCAAGATCTATCTACTAGATTGTAGCAACGAGTCGATGGAATAACTCACCCTCGAAGATTCCAAAGTGTTTAACGAGAGCAGATTCTCGTGGGTGATGTAGTCGTACTCTTTCCGATCTCAAGATCGCGTAGACGATCCTTCCGGCGCCGCGTTCCCGCAGCGCTCCCGCAGTCGGTCACACGTTCGGTACTCGACGAAGACCTTCCTCTCCCTTGTTCCAGCAGGCAGCGGAGGTTGTAGCACTCTCCTCGCGATTCCGGCAGCACAACGGCGTGGTACCGGAGGTAGAGGGGAGATCCCGCAGGGCTTCGCCTTAAGCCGGTGCGAGTATGGTGGAGCTTATGAGAGAGGCTATTAGTGGTCTAGTAATTAGACACACCAATTAGAGGGCTCTAAACCAATTAGAAGGCTCTAAACCGAAACAGCTCTAAACCGGGGTCTAGGTCTAGTTTCTAGTTTAGAGGATAGGAACTTGTGTGTCCTAGGAGGGGAGCCCTGCCCCTCCTTATATAGGTGGGAGGGCTGGCTGCGCCATGGGGAGGAGAGTCCCTCCCCAAGTCGGCTTGGTGGGGCGCCGGCCAAGGGAGGAGTCCTCCCCCAATTCGGCCTCCACCAATCCTCCTCTTTTCCCACTTCCCAAAATTGGCAGTTTGACTTTCAAATTAGCCGTTTGACTTTTCCAATTTAGGAATTAAATAAACCCTTTATTTTGGTCAGCGAGAACACCTAGTACATGATGCAATCATTCCAACTTGCAATGACACATTCATGTACCCCTTCCCCCCCGGAGTGCCGGACATTCCGGGACCTTCTAGAATGTTCCCGATGAAAACACCGGAACCATTCCCCAACTCCGAAATGGGACTTTCCTTATATGAATCTTATTCTCCGGACCATTCCGGATCACCTCGTGATATCCCGGATCCCATCCGAGACTCCGAACAACATTCGGTCTCTTTCTCATAATACCATAACTACTCAAACAACGTCGAATCCTTAAGTGTGTCTCCCTACGGTTCGTGAATTATGCGGACATGATCGAGACACTTCTCCGAACAATAACCAATAGAGGAATCTGGAAATTCATATGGCTCCCACATATTTCTACGATTACTTTGCGATCGAATGAACCACTTACATACGATACCAATTTCCCTTTGTCTCACGATATGTTACTTATCCGAGGTCATGATCGTCGGTATCTCTGCATACCTAGTTCAACCTCGTTACTGACAAGTACTCTTTTCTCGTTCCCGTGATATGTGATCCCTTGTGACCAAGTCACATGCTTGCAAGCTAATTGGATGACATTTCACCGAGAGGGCCCAGAGAATATCTATCCGTCATGTGGATGGACAAATCCCACTCTTGATCCATGTGTTTCAACCAATACTTTCCGAACACCCAATGCCACTTTTATAGCCACCCTGTTACGGTGTGGTGTTTGATGACATCAAAGCATCCATCCAGTAAAGGCAATATGCATGATCTCATGGTCGAAGGAATTAGGTTACTATGTATCAGAAAGCATATAGCAATTGAACTATTGAAATGACTTGATCTTTATGCTACGCTTGTCTATAGGAGTATGTCCACCATATCATTCTCCTAACGATATGATCTTGTTGTTGATAACATCTCAATGTTCATGACAAAGAAACCACATCATCAATCAACCAACAAGCTAGTGAAGTATAGAGGCCATACTAGGGACTTCAAATTAAGTTTACAAATCACACAAGTATTAATGGTTTCCTTGTTAATACTATTATAGCATGAATGTAAACATTTATCATAAACACAAAGATATATATAATAATAACTACATTTATTATTACCTCTAGGGCATATCTCCAACAGTCTCCCACTTGCACTAGAGTCATCTAATCTAGATTACATGGTAATATACCGAACACCCATGGCAGTTTGGTGTTGGTCATGTTTTGCCCTCGGGAGAGGTTTAGTCAACGGATCCGCCACATTCAGATCTGTGTGTACTTTGCAAATCTTTATATCCCCATCCTGGATATGTTCTCGAATAGCGTGGAAACGCAGCTTGATATGCTTCAGCTTCTTGTGTGACCTTGGTTCTTGCGCATTGGCTATGGCGCCCATGTTATCACAGTAGATAGACATTGGGTCCAGCGCACTTGGAACCACACCCAGCTCTGTAATGAACTCTTTCATCCATATCGCTTCTTGTGAAGCCTCCGAAGCAGCCATGTATTCCGATTCAGTTGAAGATCTCGCCACAACGCTTTGCTTTGCACTCCTCCAGCTAACTGCTGCACCATTCAAAATAAATACGTATCCAGATTGTGATTTAGAATCATCCGGATCGGTGTTCCAACTAGCATCGGTGTAACCATTAACAACGAGCTGTTCATCACCTCCATAAGAAAGAACCATATCCTTAGTTCTTCTCAAGTACTTAAGGATGTTTTTGACCGCTGTCCAATGATCCACTCCTGGATCACTTTGATATCTGCTAGTTAAACTAACAGCATATGCGATGTCGGGTCTAGTACATAGCATGGCATACATTAGAGATCCTATGGCTGAGGCATAGGGAGTCTTACTCATCTTTTCTCTATCTTCTGCCGATGTCGGACTTTGAGTTTTACTCAAGGTCATATTGGGCAACATGGGCAAGAACCCTTTCTTGCTATCTTCCATTCCAAACCTCTTTAGAACTTTGTCCAAATATGTACTTTGTGACAATGATATTTGGCGTTTCGATCTATCTCTATAAATCTTTATGCCTAATATGTAAGCTGCTTCGCCAAGATCCTTCATTGAAAAACTATTATTCAAATATTCCTTGACACTATTAAGAAGGTCTACATCATTCCCAATCAACAATATGTCATCCACATACAGTATTAAGAATGCTACAGAGCTCCCACTCACTTTCTTGTAAATACAAGCTTCTCCATAAGTTTGTATAAAACCAAAACTTTTGATTACCTTATCAAAACGTTGATTCCAACTTCGGGATGCTTGCTTCAATCCATAGATGGACCGTTGAAGCTTGCATACCTTGTTAGCATCTTTAGGATCGACAAAACCTTTGGGTTGTATCATATACAACTCTTCATCAATGTCTCCATTGAGGAATGCTGTTTTGACATCCATCTGCCATATCTCATAATCATAATATGCAGCGATTGCTAACATAATCCTCACAGACTTTAGCTTCGCTACCGGTGAGAAAGTCTCATCGTAGTCAACTCCTTGAATTTGTCGAAACCCTTTTGCGACAAGTCGAGCTTTATAGACAGTAACATTACCATCAGCATCTGTTTTCTTCTTGAAAATCCATTTGTTCTCGACAGCCTTCCGGCCATCCGGTAAGTCCACCAAAGTCCATACTTGGTTTTCGTACATGGATCCAATCTCGGATTTCATGGCTTCTTGCCATTTATTGGAATCTGGGCTCATCATCGCTTCCTCATATGTCTCGGGGTTATCGGTGTTGTCCACCAACATGACATTCATAACGGAATCATACCAATCTGGAGTGGTACGAGTTCTCGTTGACCTCCGAGGCTCTGTAGTAACTTCAACCGAAGTTTCATGATCACCATCATTAGCTTCCTCTCTTATTGGTGCAGGCACCACAGGAACTTCTTCCGGTGCTGCGCTACTCGCAATTTCAAGAGAAGGTTCGACAACCTCGTCGAGTTCTACTTTCCTTCCAGTCACTTCTTTCGAGAGAAATTCCTTCTCTAGAAAGGATCCATTCTTAGCAACGAAGATTTTGCCTTCGGATCTATGATAGAAGGTATACCCAACAGTTTCCTTCGGGTATCCTATGAAGACGCATTTTTCCGCTTTGGGTTCAAGCTTGTCCGGCTGTAACTTCTTTACATAGGCTTCGCATCCCCAAACTTTAAGGAACGACAATTTAGGTTTCTTCCCAAACCATAATTCATACGGTGTCGTTTCAACGGATTTAGACGGTGCCCTATTTAAAGTGAATGCGGCTGTTTCTAATGCATAACCCCAAAATGATAGTGGCAAATCTGTAAGTGACATCATAGAACGAACCATATCTAAGAGAGTTCGATTACGACGTTCAGACACACCATTACGCTGTGGTGTTCCCGGCGGTGTCAACTGCGAAAGTATTCCACATTTCTTCAAATGCTCGCCAAACTCGTAACTTAGATATTCACCTCCACGATCAGAACGTAGAAATTTAATCTTCTTGTTACGTTGATTCTCTACCTCACTTTGAAACTCCTTAAACTTCTCGAAAGTTTCGGACTTATGTTTCATGAAATAGATATACCCATATCTACTCAAGTCATCCGTGAAGGTAAGAACATAACGATAACCACTGCGCGATGCTACACTCATTGGACCACACACATCGGTATGTATGATTTCCAATAAGTCCGTAGCTCGCTCCATTATACCAGAAAATGGAGTCTTAGTCATTTTTCCCATCAGACATGCTTCGCATCTTTCAAGTGATTCAAAATCAAGTGATTCAAGAAGTCCATCGGAATGGAGTTTCTTCATACGTTTCACTCCAATGTGACCAAGACGACAGTGCCACATATAGGTCAAATTATCGCTTGATTTCAAACGTTTAGCCTCAATGTTATTAATATGTGTATTTCTACTATCGAGATTCAATATGAATAGACCATCTATCAAAGGTGCATGTGCATAAAACATATTACTCATATAAATCGAACAACCATTATTCTCGGATTTAAACAAGTAACCGCCTCGCAATAAACAAGATCCCGATATAATGTTCATGCTCAACGCAGGCACCAAATAACAATTATTTAAGTATAAAACTAATCCCGATGGTAGATGAAGAGGTAGTGTGCCGACCGCGATCACATCAACCTTTGATCCGTTTCCCACGCGCATCGTCACCTCGTTCTTCACTAGCTTCTGTTTATTCTGCAGCTCCTGTTTCGAGTTACAAATATGAGCAACCGAACCAGTATCAAATACCCAGGCACTACTACGAGTACTAGTGAGATACACATCAATAACATGTATATCAGATATACCTTTCTTCTTGATGTTGCCGTTCTTCAAATCCGCCAAGTACCTTGGGCAATTCCGCTTCCAGTGACCTTCTCCCTTGCAGTAAAAGCACTCAGTATCAGGCTTGGGTCCAGCCTTGGTCCTCTTCGTCGGCGTGGTAACTTTCTTACCACCCTTCTTGAAGTGTCCCTTCTGCTTAGACTTGCCTTTCTTGAATTTGGTGGTCTTATTGACCATCAACACTTGGTGCTCTTTCTTGATCTCCACTTCTGCAGATTTTAACATAGCAAATAGTTCTGGCAACTCTTTGTTCATGTTCTGCATGTTGTAGTTCATCACAAAGTTCTTGTAACTTGGTGGTAGTGATTGGAGGATGCGGTAAACTCCCAAAGTATTAGGAATCACTATACCCAAACTTTGAAGTTTATTTGCGTGCCCAGACATTTTAAGCACATGCTCACTGACGGAGCTACCCTCTTCCATCTTGCAGTTAAAGAACTTTTCAGAAGCTTCATAACTTTCAATTGCCGCATGAGTCTCAAAGATTAATTTGAGATCCTCGACAATATCATATGGATCTGACTCTTCAAACCTTTTCTGAAGCTCCGATTCTAAACCATACAAGATAGCACACTGAACTATGGAGTACTGATTCTTCCGAGCGAGGTAAACATTCTTTACTTCATCGGTAGCATCAGCTGCAGGTGGGTCACCTAGCGGTGCATCCAGCACATAGGTCAAATTACCAGCTGTGAGGACAATCCTCAAATTGCGGAACCAATCCGCGAAGTTGCTTCCATTGTTTTTCAACTTTTCTTTCTCTAGGAACGCATTAAAATTGATGGTAGGGGCTGCCATTGATCTACAACATATTTGCAATAGTTTAGACTAAGTTTATGACAAATTGAGTTCAAATTAATTAATGAAATTAAACTAGGTGAACTCCCACTCAAAACAACATCCCTCACATTGTTTTAGTGATCACACGAACCAAATCCACTACATCAACACCGATCATCACGAGAGCTGATATAGTTTTAATGGCGAACAATCATCATGTTCATCATATCTACTATATGATTCATGCTTTGCCTTTCGGCGATCCGTGTTCCTGAGGCCATGTCTGTACATGCTAGGCTCGTCAAGATCAAACCTTAGCTTCCGCATAAGCAAATCTGGCTTGCTTACGTTGTAGTCACCCGCGGAATCAAAGACACCCGATCATCACGTGGTGCTTCGAAGCAGCAAGCTTTGGCAACGGTGCATACTAAGGGTGAACACTTTTAGAACTTGAAATTTATGTGCATGAGGGATCATCTTATAATGCTACCGTCGTCTACTAAGCAATACAAGATGCATAAAGGATTAACATCACATGCAATTCATAATATGTGATATGATATGGCCTTTCTTCTTTGTGCTTCCGATCTCCATCTTCAAGCACGAACATGATCTCCATCATCACCGGCATAGCATCAAGGTCAATGACGCTTCTTCATGGTTGTCGTCCGCCAACTTCAACTATTACAACTATTTTGAATAGACACGCAGGCCTTAACAGAAATTAAAGACAACCATATGGCTCCTGCCGGTTGCCAACTTACAATAAAGAACATTGCATACATCAAATATAATCACAATCATGGCCATATCACATCACTGCACACCCCTGCAAAACAAAGTTAGACGCTTCTACTTTCTTTGCATATTTTACGTGGTTTGGGGCTTTCCATAAGTGTCGTTCTAACCTACGAACAAGAACCACAACATTGATACTAGCATTGTTGATTACCCGTTGTAAATTGGATCTTTACTATGCTAGGAGAAACAGGCACCCGCAAAGCCACTTATGCAATACAAGTTGCATGTTAAGCGTGGAGCAAGTCTCATGAACGATGTCATGTAAGGTTAGCCCGGGCCGCTTCATCCCAACATACCGCAAGATGCAAAGTACACAAAAAGCAATCTACAATAAAAGCATCAACGCCCACAATGACCATTGTGTTCTACTCGTGCAACAGATCTACATATAGACACGGCTCTGATACCACTGTAGGGGTTCGTAGCATGGAAAACAAAAATTTTCTATCGCATACAAACAAACAAGCCAAGATCTATCTACTAGATTGTAGCAACGAGTCGATGGAATAACTCACCCTCGAAGATTCCAAAGTGTTTAACGAGAGCAGATTCTCGTGGGTGATGTAGTCGTACTCTTTCCGATCTCAAGATCGCGTAGACGATCCTTCCGGCGCCGCGTTCCCGCAGCGCTCCCGCAGTCGGTCACACGTTCGGTACTCGACGAAGACCTTCCTCTCCCTTGTTCCAGCAGGCAGCGGAGGTTGTAGCACTCTCCTCGCGATTCCGGCAGCACAACGGCGTGGTACCGGAGGTAGAGGGGAGATCCCGCAGGGCTTCGCCTTAAGCCGGTGCGAGTATGGTGGAGCTTATGAGAGAGGCTATTAGTGGTCTAGTAATTAGACACACCAATTAGAGGGCTCTAAACCAATTAGAAGGCTCTAAACCGAAACAGCTCTAAACCGGGGTCTAGGTCTAGTTTCTAGTTTAGAGGATAGGAACTTGTGTGTCCTAGGAGGGGAGCCCTGCCCCTCCTTATATAGGTGGGAGGGCTGGCTGCGCCATGGGGAGGAGAGTCCCTCCCCAAGTCGGCTTGGTGGGGCGCCGGCCAAGGGAGGAGTCCTCCCCCAATTCGGCCTCCACCAATCCTCCTCTTTTCCCACTTCCCAAAATTGGCAGTTTGACTTTCAAATTAGCCGTTTGACTTTTCCAATTTAGGAATTAAATAAACCCTTTATTTTGGTCAGCGAGAACACCTAGTACATGATGCAATCATTCCAACTTGCAATGACACATTCATGTACCCCTTCCCCCCCGGAGTGCCGGACATTCCGGGACCTTCTAGAATGTTCCCGATGAAAACACCGGAACCATTCCCCAACTCCGAAATGGGACTTTCCTTATATGAATCTTATTCTCCGGACCATTCCGGATCACCTCGTGATATCCCGGATCCCATCCGAGACTCCGAACAACATTCGGTCTCTTTCTCATAATACCATAACTACTCAAACAACGTCGAATCCTTAAGTGTGTCTCCCTACGGTTCGTGAATTATGCGGACATGATCGAGACACTTCTCCGAACAATAACCAATAGAGGAATCTGGAAATTCATATGGCTCCCACATATTTCTACGATTACTTTGCGATCGAATGAACCACTTACATACGATACCAATTTCCCTTTGTCTCACGATATGTTACTTATCCGAGGTCATGATCGTCGGTATCTCTGCATACCTAGTTCAACCTCGTTACTGACAAGTACTCTTTTCTCGTTCCCGTGATATGTGATCCCTTGTGACCAAGTCACATGCTTGCAAGCTAATTGGATGACATTTCACCGAGAGGGCCCAGAGAATATCTATCCGTCATGTGGATGGACAAATCCCACTCTTGATCCATGTGTTTCAACCAATACTTTCCGAACACCCAATGCCACTTTTATAGCCACCCTGTTACGGTGTGGTGTTTGATGACATCAAAGCATCCATCCAGTAAAGGCAATATGCATGATCTCATGGTCGAAGGAATTAGGTTACTATGTATCAGAAAGCATATAGCAATTGAACTATTGAAATGACTTGATCTTTATGCTACGCTTGTCTATAGGAGTATGTCCACCATATCATTCTCCTAACGATATGATCTTGTTGTTGATAACATCTCAATGTTCATGACAAAGAAACCACATCATCAATCAACCAACAAGCTAGTGAAGTATAGAGGCCATACTAGGGACTTCAAATTAAGTTTACAAATCACACAAGTATTAATGGTTTCCTTGTTAATACTATTATAGCATGAATGTAAACATTTATCATAAACACAAAGATATATATAATAATAACTACATTTATTATTACCTCTAGGGCATATCTCCAACACTTCCTTCACCTCGTCATCCTCCATCGCTTTCGAGTCATATGAAGGATAGCCCTCAATAGGGGCAAGATCAGACTCGGGGAGCTGCTCGAGCTGATAAGTTATAAAAACATCAGTGCAAAATAAAGTCGGATATGAGATGAAAATGCAAATGCATAAAGACAAAGTCAAAAAACTCACCGGAGTAAGAGGTCGATCGATTGTATACATCTTCATGGAGACTTTAGGGATCTTCTTATTCACCCTCTCCTTGATCAAAAACTGCATACATGTCTTGTAGTCCTTCACATGAATGCGATTCGAACTGACCTTCAGGCTGTCCTTCTGGTCTCCGGTGATCATGTGCATCAGGCGCTCTCCATGATGCTATAATGTCTGAATCCGGCAATCCAGCCAGCAGTGGATGAAGTCGGATCCACGGAGCCCCTGATTCTTTATTAAAAACTCGATCCGCCTTTTGGCAAGGATCAAGTCTTCGGATAGTTCCGACGCTTCTCCATCCCATGATTCTTGGTGGGGAGCAGCACCATTGACAAAGGCTGGAAGACCTTTTGCCTTTTTAGGAGCCAAAATATCTCTATGATAGAAAAGGATCCGACCCATCTCTTCACTGATTCACTAGCGTTAATCCTAGGATAAATACGGTTTATCCTAAGGATTAAGCTAAGCGTGCCGGTAGTATAAGGAACTCCGGCACCGATGGAGTTCTTCCGGATACCATAGTAGTACCGGAAAAGGGTAAGACTCGTCCTAATGCCAAGAAATCCCTCACTAAGAGCTGCATGAGTGCTAAGCTCGAGCAAGGAATTGGGGGGGGGAGGTTATGAAGTTGAACACCATAATATTGGAAAACTCCCGTGAAGAACTCCGACGGTGAGAGGCTGAGGCCATGGTCGACGTGCGTCCCAAAAAGGACTCGTTCGCTATCGCGCGTTGCGGGAACAACATCTGTAGCGCCCCGGGTAAAACCACTACCAGAAAATCGCTTGTGTTTGTGCATCATCATGAAGGCATACTCATATCATCATGCAACATTGCATTTGAGCATCCTCATGTATGCATGCATCTGTTCGCCAAAAACTATTTCTTAAAAGCCCTATTTTTGTTTTCTACAAATAGTCCCTTTCTGTTTCAAATGTCAAACCCGGTTGTTTCGGATATTTTAGTCTACAAACTACTTGCAAAATGTTTTGTTTTAAATATAAATAATAAAATGTTTTATTTAAAACCCTAGGGAGACAGACAACTGGCTAGGCCTAACCGGAGTCCACCTACAACCTCAGATTCCGAAACCCTAATCCCCACCAAACGCCCAAACCCTAATCTAGTCAAACCCCAAACCCTATATGAAACCCCAGCTACCCTATCCCCAATTCCCTCTGCCGTCGCCGCAAGCAACCGCACTCGCGTACGCCTCACCTGGACCTCGTGGACCCCACCCCGCAATAGATCCCTTGCCCTGCGCGACCCTGCCCATGTTGACTACCTTGCCAAACCCGCATGCAACCCCACTACGCGATCCGCCCACCCCTGCGTCCGCTCGCTCTCGCAACGCGCTTTCTCCAACCCCGCACGGCCCCAGCATCCCATGTTTTCTGCCCTGCTCTTGGCCCACCCCACCTCGTCTCCCCATCTCGCGAGTTCCATCGCCGCACGCGGTCTTCCCCTTGTCTCGCTCCTCCCTCGCGATCGAATCCCTCCCCCAGCGCCTCTGTCCCCGATCAGGAATCCTCTCTGCCCTTCCTCTCCTCTCCTCCGGCCGCCATCGCTCACCACTACCCGTTGCTGCCAGCGTCCTTCCTCGACCCCACGAGTCCCCGCCGCTGGTCCTCCTCTCGCCCGTGCGTGGCCGCGTCGCCGGTGCCCTCTCCGTGGCCTCGAGCCGTCGCAGATGGCCAGCCATGGCTGGAGGTGCACCTCCGCCCGACGCCGCGAGCTCCGCCCATTGGAGGGGCCACATCCACGGCGCTTCCTCACTCTGTGTCGCCGGTCCCCTAGTCGCCCGGGCCTTGCACGACACCGTCCAGCTCGCCAGCATCGTCCCCGTGAGGCTCTGCTGCATCTCGTCGCCCTGCAGCGCATCGAGCCCGCCTGCACTGTCCTGCGCCAAGCCTCCTCCTTGTCATGGCGCCGTCGCGAGCCACATGTCCTCTGGCCCGGTGTGTTCTCGTGTGTTTGTGTGAGCACTAGCGTTATCCAGGTGTTGCCTTCCTGCAACCCCGCGCTAGGCTGTCGTCGTTGTTTCCTCACCTCCTAGTTTGTTGCTCGCGTTCCGGTGAGTATCCGTCAGACACAACCACACCAAGATTTTTCCGAAGAGGTGCAAGCCAATATCAGCCTGAAGACTCATGTGCTAATTCAAGTTTGTTGACGACAACGAAACCGCAAACACCAAGATCTTCGCAATTGGTGTCATGTCCGTGTACCTACAAACCATCAAGATCTTCGGGATGACAAGATCAACATCGATTCAGACAAACCCCAAGATCACCGAGACGCCGAGGTCTACCTCACGGATCCGAAGCATGATCCCGGAATCCTAAGCTCGAGACCGATCCTAAAGCCCGTTCCGAAGACTGAACCAAACCCCTCAGAACCCAAGATCATCCAAATTCCTATGTGTGAACCCTTTTCCGAGCCTGCCCTATTTTTATAATATGTCATATATACTTGTGCATTTAAATTGTCATGCTTGTACATACATCATGTGGTTTGGGGGCATTATGCCGATTCACCTAATAACTAAATATGGAGACCATATACAGGCTTTTCTAGTCTAATATTGGCCCCATTTAAATTTGTGTAGCAAATCGGTGACATATTTTGCCTTGTTAAGTTAACATTTAAATTGTCGGATACCTAAACAACATGAACCCACTAATTAATTGTCGGGACCCCGGTTCTTCTTAATATTGCCCAATTGCACCGCATCTTTGCCATGACAAGCATCATGCCGATCTTCTTCCAGAGTACTAAATAGTGCATCCGGTGTTTCTTCTAGTGCTTTGCTTCTTCACGAATTATGCCGATGAGTTGATTCTAGTGCCGACCCAATCTCCAGATGAACCTTCGGCAGTGCTTTCAGGCGAGCATTCTCCCTCTTTCTACCTATTTTATATTTATAGTCTATACTTCCTCCTCTTGATCTATTGCTATCTGTGTTGCGATGCTTTAGTTTCATACCCGTTATATCCCTTGCAACCTCTATATTGCCATGGACACCACCTATTACCTATTGTTTGGTAGATAGTTGGCCTTGCGAGTCATAGTTGCTTGCGCAGGTGTTGCTTCGTGCCGTTGGTGTTCCACAGTTGTTGAGAAATGCCTCAGGCTTAATGGTGGAGATGATCATGGCTTTAATTGCAGTTTAATAACTAATATTAAAAGTAGGTAAATAATGGAGAGGCACCGGTGGGCAATATATGTTATTTGGTTTTTAACCGCCCACTTGTGTCCCGTAGGACCCCGAGTACTTGATACATGTTTCTTGACTATCACACTATCCGCAGGTGGTACCATGAATCCCCTTAGCCAGAGCTTGAGTCATAACTTATTTCTTGGGGCCACAAACTAGTTTGGGGCTTTATTACCATCCTGTACTTATGCCATGCTACTGCTTTATTTACTACTGTTGCTCATGGAGAGCATTTACTACTGTACTATTTAGGAACTTCATGCCATGTTTCCGCTGTATCGACAAGCCCAGTCACACTTTCGGGTACCCAGTCATTTACAACTGTCGCCACACACCCTGGGTCCATCGCGGAGCCGATCGACTTAGTAGCGGGTAGCTTAGTGGGGTGGCTACCTAAAATATTTTATAAATCTTGTGATTGATTTGTCGTGATGCCTCGTTGGGTTTTCATTTGGTTTTTCGAAGGTTGATCGTGCTTGTGTTGCTATTTGTTCACCCCTGCAGGGTAAATATTTCTAAAAGCCGTATCTGTGGTTATGGAAAACTTGAAACACAGTATCTTGATCATAGACAACTATAACTAAAGTAGCGCTATACATTTGACTTTGGAATGACTAGTAACCAGCTTCACTACAACGGAATGGCTAAATAAAAGTACCAACAATTGTTGGAATTGGGATGCCTAATGTTATATGTATCTGACTAGTAAGTATTGCAACTACAATGGAATGGTTAACTAAAATGCCCACTTATTATGATATCAGGATGACTCATGCTATCTATATCTGACTAGTAATTGCTGCAGCTATATTGAAATGTATAAAAGTGCCAACTGTGTGAGTTTCCTCGGTATTACTTCTTTGTTTGGGCTCGAAGGAGAATACCAGGAGGGGTATGTTTGATGTTAATATCAGGTTGGATCCGAATAGGTCTTTCTTATCCCTCTCCAATAGCCGATAGTTGTATCGAGTCCCCATAGGTTGTTTAGTGCATGTTGCGTTGCCGCTTCAGTCCACCATACCTATGTAGGCGAGGACCACCGAATTCTAAGACTCGCCATGTACTGGCCTCAGTACTGACCGCTCTCTGTTTCCTTTGCCCTTTGCGGGCATCCCTTTTGTTTAAGCAGGTTTGATATCAACGTTGTTAGCAGGTTTACCCTTCCGGCTTGCCTAGGCAGGGTTATGGACGCCATTGGTTATTCTTCAGGGTTCTTAGATCAATTTGCATCTTATCCATACTCGGATATGAATCGTTTTCAAGGTGACTTGGATCTTTGTATTGTATATCTGAATTCTTGGCTCATGGAGCCATTGTTGTATATATCTGCTCTGTGGGTTCCATCGTGGACTATTGTGTAATGATAATACTCCGTTTTCCACCCGCACGCAAGTTCCTGGTGGGCACCTTTGAATCTTTTCTATGCGGGTTTGGCGGGAATCACTAAAACTTGCATAGGACCGATCTAAGAGTGTTATAGAGTGGTATCAGAGCTTAGCAGTTGTGATACCCCACTGGTCTAGCCTATAGGATAACCTAGCTAATGGACGTTGAGTCCAGGAATTCTCGTGGTTGGGTTTCCGTCGTACCTTCAAGGTTTCACTTCCTTCCTATTATAATGGTGTTGCTACATCCGGTCTTCATGCCATCCGAGGAATCTTCCTCTATTGTACCTTCTAGTGGACCAAAATTCACTAAAAAGTTTCTTTGTATCTTCCGGTATTCTCCTTCACGACGACATCATTTGTACTAGATATGATGAAGAGGCTGCATGACTCCTTTGTTTCCAAACATTGTTTATCAAGATCTTCAGTCTGAATTCCGAGAGTTAGTTGCGTAATTCTCCTATTCATGTGCAGAGTAATGCTTTAGGTGCACGATGGACTGATCACCATCCAACTATTCTTATCATTCGCTCTTGTACATTGAATTAGTGGATCAAGCAATTTTACTCCTTCCACAGAAGTTAGAGGTGGCCTTATCTTTTGAGACCTCGACCTTCGTCTTTGTTTTTCCGGAGCGTAAAAATGACGACCATGGACAACGACTCCTTGGCGGTGTTGCCGATTTCAAAATAGGGAAAGAATCCTTGTTAGTGGTGTCACGAGGATCAATACGAAGTGAGAAGATTCAATCATTGGCATTTTTCCTCGTACCATGAGGCAGATCTCAAGGGCGAGATCCATTGTTAGTGGTGTCGAATTGTAGCACCCCGGGTAAAACCACTACCGGAAAATCGCTTGTGTTTGTGCATCATCATGACGGCATACTCATGTCATCATGCTACATTGCATTTGAGCATCCTCATGTCTGCATGCATCTGTTCGCGAAAAACTATTTCCTAAAAGCCATATTTTTGTTTTCTACAAATAGCCCCTTTCTGTTTCAAATGTCAAACCCGTCCGTTCCGGGTATTTTAGTCTACAAACTACTTGCAAAATGTTTTGTTTTAAATATAAATAATAAAATATTTTATTTAAAACCCTAGGGAGGCAGATAACTGGCTAGGCCCAACCGAAGTCCACCTACAACTTTAGATTCCGAAACCCTAATCCCCACAAAACCCCAAACCCTAATCTAGTCAAACCCCAAACCCTAGATGAAACCCTAGCTACCCTATCCCCAAACCCCCCTGTCGCCACCGCAAGAAACCGCACTCGCGTGCTCCTCACTTGGCCCATGTGGACCCCACCCCGCCTTGGATCCCTTGCCCCGCGTGCGACCCCTGCCCATGTTGACTACCTAGCCAAACCCGCACGCAACCCCACTACGCGATCCGCCCACCCCTGCGTCCGCTTGCTCCCGTAACGCGCTTTCTCTGACCCTGCACGGGCTCCACCATCCTACGATTTCTACCCCGCTCGCGACCCACCCCACCCCGTCTCTCCCTATCTCGCGAGTTCCGTCGCCGCACGCGGTCTTCCCCTTGTCTTGCTCCTTCCTTGCCATCGAATCCCTCCCTCATCGCCTTCCTCCCCGATCAGGAATCCTCTGTGGCCTTCCTCTCCTCTCCTCTGGCCACCCACGCTCACCACCGCCCGTTGCCGCCAACGTCCTTCCTCGACCCCACGAGTCCCCGTTGCCGGTCCTCCTCTCGTCCGCCCGCGCGTGGCCGTGTTGCCGGCGCCCTATCCGTGGCCCCGAGCCGCCGCAGCTGGCCAGCCATGGCTGGAGGTGCACCTCTGCCCAAAGCCGTGAGCTCCTCCCACTGGAGGGGCCCCATCCACGGCGCTTCCTCCCTCAGCATCGCTGGTCCCCTCGTCGCCCAGGCCCTGCACTGTGCCGTCCAGCTCGCCAGCGTCATCCCCGCGAGGCTCTGCTGCATCGCGCCGCCCTCGGCCTTCCTGCAGCGCACCGAGCCCGCCTACGCTGTCTCGCGCCAAGCCTCCTTCGCTCCATGGCGCCGTCGCGAGCCACATGTCCTCTGGCCCGGTGTGTGTGCTCGTGAGTTTGTGTGAGCACTAGCTTATCCAGGTGTTGCCTGCCTGCAACCCCACGCTAGGCTGTCGTCATTGTTTCCTCACCTCTTGGTTTGTTGCTCGCATTCCGGTGAGTATCCGTTAGACACAACCACACCAATATTTTTCTGAAGAGGTGCAAGCCAAGATCGGCCTGAAGACCCATGTGCTAATTCAAGTTCGTTGATGACAACGGAACCGGAAACACCAAGATCTTTGCAATCGGTGTCACGTCCGTGTACCTAGAAACCTTCAAGATAATTGGGACAACAAGATCAACATCCACTCGGACAAACCCCAAGATCGCCGAGACGCCGAGGTCTACCTCACGGATTCGAAGCATTATCCTGGAGTCCGAAGCTCGATACCAATCCTAAAGCCCGTTCCGAAGACCGAACCAAACCCCTCGGAACCCAAGATCATCCAAATTCCTATGTGTGAACCCTTTTTCGAGCCCGCCCTATTTTTATAATATGTCATATATACTTGTGCATTTAAATTGTCATGCTTTACATACATTATGCGGCTTGGGGCATTATGCCGATTCACCTAATAACTAAATATGGAGACCATATGTAGGATTTTCTAGTCTAATATTGGCCCCATTTAAATTTTTGTACCAAAACGGTGACATATTTTGCCTTCTTAAGTTAACATTTAAATTGTCGGATACCTAAACAACATGAACCCTCTAATTAATTGTCGGGACCCTGATTCCTCTTAATATTGCCCAATTGCACCACATCTTTGTCATGACATGCATCATGCCCGATCTTCTTCCGTAGTCCTAAATAGTGCATCCGGTGTTTCTTCTAGTGCTTTGCTTCTTCACAGATTAGGCCGATAATTTGATGCGAGTGCTGACCTGATATTCAGATAAACCTTCGGCAGTGTTTTCAGGCGAGCATTCTCCCCTTTCTACCTATTATATATTTATAGTCTTTACTTCCTCCTATTAATCTATTGCTATCTGTGTTGCGATGCTTTAGTTTCATACCAGTTATATCCCTTTCAACCTCTATATTGCCATGGACACCTCCTATTACCTATTGTTTGGTAGATAGTTGGCCTTGCGAGTCGTAGTTGCTTGCGCAGGTGTTGCTTCGCGCCGTCGATGTTCCACAGTTGTTGAGAAATGCCTCAGGCTTAATGGTGGAGATGATCATGGCTTTAATTACAGTTTAATAACTAATATTGAAAGTAGGTAAATAATGTTGAGGCACCGGTGGTAAATAGATGTTGTTTGGTTTTTAACCGCCCACTTGTGTCCCGTAGGACCCCAAGTACTTGATATCTGTTTCTTGACTATCGCACTATCCGCATGTGGGGCCATGAATCCTCTTAGCCAGAGCTTGAGTCATAACTTATTTCTTGGGGCCACAAACTAGTTTGGGGCTTTATTACCATCATGTACTTATGTCATGCTACTGGTTTATTTACTACTGTTGCTTGTGGAGAGCGTTTACTACTGTACTGTTTAGGAACCCCGTGCCACGTTTCCGCTGTATCGACAAGCCAAGTCACACTTTTGGGTTCCTAGTCGTTTACAGCCGTCTCCATACATCCTGGGTCCATCGCGGAGCCGACCGACTTTGTAGCGGGTATCTTAGTGGGGTGCCCCCCCATGAAACATTTTATGAATCTTGTGATTGCTTTGTCGTGATGGCTCGTTGGGTTTTCATTTGGTTTTTCCAAGGTTGATCGTGCTTGTGTTGCTATTTGTGCACCCTTGCAGGGTAAATCTTTCTGAAAGCTGTGTCCGCGGTTATGGACGACTTGAAGCACAATATCTCGATCATAGACAACTATAACTAAAGTAGTGCTATAAATTTGACTTTTGAATGACTAGTAATCAGCTTCACTACAACAGAATGGCTAAATAAAAGTACCAACAATTGCTGGAATTGGGATGCCTCATGTTATATGTATTTGACTAGTCAGTATTGCAACTACAACGGAATGGTTAACTAAAATGCCTACTTCTTATGATATCAGGATGACTCATGCTATCTATATCTGACTAGTAATTGTTGCAACTATAATGGAATGTATAACACTGCCAAATGTGTGAGTGTCCTCGGTATTACTTCTTCGTTTGGGCTCGAAGGGGAATACCAAGAGGGGTATGTTTGGTGTTAATATCAGGTTGGATCCAAACAAGTCTTTCTTATCCCTCTCTGATAGCCGATAGTGGTATCGAGTCTCTATAGGTTGTTTAGTGCATGCTGTTCTGCCACTTCAGTCCACCATACCTATGTAGGCAAGGACCGCCCAATTCTAAGACTCGGCGTGTACTGGCCTCAGTACCGACAACTCTCTTTTTTCCTTTGCCCTTTGCCGGCACCCCTTTTGTTTAAGCAGGTTTGAGATCGACGTTGTTAGCAGGGTTACCCTTCCGGCTTGGCCTTGGTAGGGTTATGGACGCCATTGGTTATTATTCAGGGCTCTTAGCTCAATTTGCATCTTATCTATACTCGGATGTGTATCGTTTTCAAGGTGACTTGGATCTTTGTATTATATATCTGAATTCTTGGCTCATGGAGCCATTGTTGTATATATCTGCCTTATGGTTTCCATTATGGACTATTGTGTAACAATATTACTTTGTTTTCCACCCGCACGCAAGTGCCTGGTGGGCACCTTTGAATCGTTTCTATACGGGTTTGGCGGGAATCGCTAAAACTTGCATAGGGACGATCTGAGGGTGTTACAACATCTCTAGTGCCGCTCCGCCATGCGCCAGCGATGAGGTAGCCCTTTTCCTCCATGTGTTGGAGCTCGGCATTGTCCATGGCACTAGGGACCTAGAGGCCGCGTAGTTTTATTTCGTCTGCTGCCGCCACGACCATTGCCGCTGCCGCTCCAGAGCTTGACGATGGTTCCATCTCGCTGGCGAGGGTCAAATATTGGCGGCGCTAGGTTTTTTTTGGGTGTGTATATGAGAGAGGATATAGAGTGCTTGAGGAGTACGAGGAGGCAATGAAGAAGTGGTGAGGAATGAATCTGGGAGAGAGAAATCTCTAGTTTAATAACCTCCATGCCAAGATTCAGGCTGGATCTGCGCGATTTGCGCCATGCGTATATGAGAGAGAGGATGCTTCCACAAGATGCCTCCACACCCTCGATTCTCGTGTGGGCATTGAAACAGTGTTCTGTTCCGTGTAAAATGGACCCACCAACGGTCGTGCTAACAGGTTGTTTGTCAGTGATAAGACCTGGCCTAAAAATTTGTCAGACAGCGCAACACTGTTTAAATCTGTATCATGTTTTGGAACGAGCAAGGAAATGATTGAAGTTAAGGAAACATATCCGATTTAGATGAGACTCGGAATCCTACACCACTAGATGAAGTTTTCGGGAACCCTTTAAGATTCTCAAGATGAAGAAACCATCAAGCTAGACGATTTATCTGACTTTGGATCTTGGAGACTTCCCGAGGATACTGTTGGGGATATATTTTATAGGTATACCCACAAGACTCGCTTACCGGGGTGACACACTAATGGGTTAGAGATTTTCTCCATGGGCGGTCCAGTCAGGGAAAGAGGAGGAGTCACTTCTGGCTACGACAAGGCCCAGAAGAGTTACCGACTTAGGTCTGTAGTATTACTTGTAGTCCAAGTTGTATCTAGTTACCGACTCTGTAACGTATCCAGATAGATGTCTCCTATAACCATAGGTCCCGGTGACTATATAAACCGAACCCGAGGGAGACTGTAGGGTACCAGATCATATATCAACCACAACCAACTCGCATAGGCGAACCTCTCTTGTAATCCGTTGTGACATCCGGCTCCCGCTGATATATTACTGGGTTGCTAGAAGGAGTAGGATCCGATCACCGCAGTTAGATCTAAACCTGGGTAAACTTGTGCTCATCGCTCCTGGAACACCGTATGGATCACAATCCATCTTCTCAACACCTTTAGGACCCCCTATGGCGTACTTGTTGACAATCTGACGACAATCGGATAAAACAGTCACCGTCGTAGGACCGCGCAGGACTGGTCGGGAGTTCTTCCGTCTGCTTCCCAAGATGCCATCAGGGCATTGGTCCCTCAACAAACACATCATCGGCAGAATAATCGCCACATGGAAGATCCAGAGGTGCGCCACTAGCAAGAACATGACCGATTACAGATGCCGCCTCCCAGGCACACTAGCTGCCCGGTTGAGCCTTGTCACAATGAGATAACGTTGGACGAAGGAATGAACCGGATCGCCCTGAAACAAGCAGGGATGGAGCCCAATGAAACCAACCTCGGAGCGCCAGCATAATGAAGCTCCGGGACCGCGCTTCTCAGACAGAAATACCACCAGAGCCACCTTCACCGCCCAGCAGTGACCATGAAGGATCTCATTCCAGCCATGGGAGCCAAAGGGGCAGTGGAGGCAATGGCAGAAGAAGAAGCAGAAATCCAACTCCGCCTCCATGCAGGAACAACGAGCAACCAAGGAGCATGTCTCTCTCGCCCAATGATGCTCGCCACCGCATCGAGTCTAACATAGAAGCATATTGGTATGAGTAGGAGGATGTGTACGTGGAACCCGAGTGCTTTGGCCCACATATCCATCAAACAAAATTTCTGATTGACTTTGGCATCGCCAACCATATTCAACCCTACGACGGTGCGTCTTGGCCTAGCCACTTGGCTTCAAGATTTTTTCCAGGCTTGGTGCATCGCCAAAGGAGGAAAATCATATTCCTGTGCCGACATTGCCAACAACCCTTGTGTACATCACCTAGACGAGAATGGAGGTTCTACCCACACCAATGCTAAGTGTCATTTCAATGACGACATCAAGAGAGACGAATCCGCTGGCTACATGGCCAAGCGAAGAAAAAGAAAGAAAAAATCTAAGAAAGGCAAGGAGGCCAAGGAAGATTCTGACATGGACTAAGCGGATGCCACACCACCCAACTCAGACGGAAAGAAGGACTATCCTACAAAGAAAGACCATACGTCTGCTTCCTTGGAACTCAACCGACTAAGGTTAAAAAGGCGGTTCTCCATGAGCTCAATGCCACGGTTCCGGTTGTTCCCCAATTTATGAATTGGTTAGACGTAACCATCACGTTCGACTGAAGCGATCACCCAAAGAAAACACATCGCCAGGGAAACCTCTGGTTGTCAATCCTCTTATTGACGGCTATGAGTTCTCTAAAACTCTCTTGGATGGTGGAAGCAACATCAACATCCTCTACATCGAGAAACTCCATTGCATGAAGATCCAAGAAAACCAGCTAAATCATAGTAATGTGATTTTCATGGTATTGTACCAGGAAGACATGCAAAATCCTTGGATGAGATCACACTAGACGTGACATTCGAAACTCCAGACAACTATCGGATTGAGCCACTCTCCTTTGATATGGTACCATTCAAAAGTGCCTACCACGCCATGTTCGGACGTCCGACTTATTGGGCGTTCATGGCCCATCCATGCTACATATACAACATGATGAAACTTCCGGGTCCCAACGGCGTCATCACCATCCGAGGAAACCCGAAGAAAGCACGAGACTGCAAAGATGGATTTTCCGCTTTTCCCGAAGCCGTGCTGCATGCCCAGGAGTACCTAGAGATCAAGAAAAAACCGACCCGTCCGAGATGCCTGCTACAAAGAACAAGGTGCTAAAGCCGAGTCCGCAGTTCAAGGAATCATAAGAGACAAAGAAGACGTAGTATAAGGAAGATGATCCCTCCAAGGAGACCAATGTAGGGATAGGCTTAGGTCCCAAATAGTAAAGCGCGCTCATTGAGTTCCTCAAAGCTAATAAAGATATCTTCACATGGCAACCTTCTAACATGACCTGAGTATCTATGGAACTCGCTGAGCACTCTCTCAATGTTTATCCTGACGCCTGACCTGTCAAACAGTCCTTACGACAGTTTGGTGATGAAATGTGCAAAGCTATAGCTAAGGAGTTAGTCTGACTAGAAATAGCCGGATTTATTGTAGAGGTCATCCACTCTAAATGGGTGGAAAATACTGTACTCGTCCCTTAAAAGGACACTTTTGATTTAAGGATGTGTGTTGATTAGACTGCCTTGAACAAGGCTTGTCCCAAAAATCCGTTCCCTTTGACAAGAATCGATCAAGTTATCGACTCCACGACAGGGTCACAATTACCCTGTTTTCTCTACGCATATTCCGGATATCATCAAATACCAATGAAAAAGTCGGATCAACTCAAGACGTATTTTGTCACTCCCTTCAGAACCTTCTGCTACAAAACTATGCCTTTTTGCTTAAAGAACACAGGAGCAACATATCAACACACTATGCAGCATTGCCTTGACGACCAAATCGGATGCAACGTCCATGTATATGTAGATGATATAGAAGCTATGACCAAAAATAAGGAAACATTAATTTCTGACTTGGAGTAAATGTTCGCTAACCTATGCAAATTCAACATAATGCTAAATCCGAAAACGTGCTTCTTAGGAATCCCAGCCGGAAAATTGTTAGGTTTCATCTGTGTCTGAAAGAGGCATAGAGGTGAATCGGGACAAAATCAAGGCTATACTAAACATTGTAGGGGTTCGTAGCATGGAAAACAAAAAATTTCTAACGCATGCACACAAACAAGCCAAGATCTATCTACTAGATTGTAGCAACGAGTCGATTAGAGTACTCACCCTCGAAGATTCCAAAGCGGTTAATGAGAGCAGATTCTCGTGGGTGATGTAGTGGTACACTTGCCGATCTCAAGATCGCGTAGACGATCCTTTCGGTGCTGCGTTCCGGTAGCGCTTCCACAGTCGGTCACACATTCAGTACTCGATGAAGACCTTCCTCTCCCTTGTTCCAACAGGCAATGAAGGTTGTATTTCTCCCCTCGTGATTCCGGCAGCACGACGGCGTGGTGTTGGAAGTAGAGGGAAAATCCTGCAGGGCTTCGCCTAAGCCAGAGCAGGTTATGGTGGATCTAGGGTTTCCAGCGATCTAGATTTAGAGGGTCGGAGAGGAGGAGGTGGAGTCAGCGGCAGCTAGGGCGACGACGACGAGCCGACGGTGGCGCCGTGCAGCGGTGGCTTGGGCGGCGACGCAAGGTGGGGAGGGATAAATCTGATCTCATGGGGAAGCCCCTTCCCTATATTTATGAGAGGGAGGGCAGCTTGGGAGAGGAGAGTTTGAATCCTTCCCAACTCCCTCTTTTGTTGGAGGGAAAGAAGAACTCTTTCCTTCTTCCACTAGGGAACCATTGTTCCAATTTGACTTTTCAAACCTACCTTTTGACTGCCAATTTGGAGCTTAATTCCTCTCTTGCAAATGCCCAACCAAGTGACCTAGGACATGACCCAATCATTCCACTTAACCATGACACATTTATGAACCATTCCCCTTCCGGTCTGGTGAACCTTCTAGACCCTTCTAGAACCTCTCCGATGAAATCATCGGAATCATTCCCGAACTCCGGAATTGGACTTTCCTTATATGAATCTTATTCTTTATACCATTCCGAATCTCCTAGTGATATCCCAGATTCCATCCGAGACTCCGAACAACATTCGGTCTCCCTACATACATTCCATATCTACTAAACAACATCGAATACTTAAGTGTGTCTCCCTATGGTTCGTGAATTATGCGGACATGACCGAGACACTTCTCCGATCAATAACCAATAGAGGAATCTGGAAATTCATATGGCTCCCACATATTTATACGATTACTTTGCGATCGAATGAACCACTTACATACGATACCAATTTCCCTTTGTCTCGCGATAGTTTACTTATCCGAGGTTTGATCGTCGGTATCTCTGCATACCTAGTTCAACCTCGTTACTGATAAGTACTCTTTTCTCGTTCCCGTGATATGTGATCCCTTGTGAGCCAGTCACATGCTTGCAAGCTAATTGGATGACATTCCACCGAGAGGGCCCAGAGTATATCTATCCGTCATATGGATGGACAAATCCCACTCTTGATCCATGTGCCTCAACACATACTTTCTGAACACTCAATGCCACATTTATAGCCACCCAATTATGGTGTGGTGTTTGATATCATCAAAGCATCCTTCCGGCGATGGTGATTAGCATGATCTCATGGTCGAAGGAATTAGGTTACTATGTATCAGAAAGCTTATAGCAAACGAACTATTGAAATGACTTGATCTTTATGCTACGCTTATCTATATGAGTATGTCCATCATACCATTCTCCTAATGATATGATCTTGTTGTTAATAACATCTCAATGTTCATGATCAGGAAACACCGATCATCTATTAACTAACAAGCTAGTATTGCAAAGAGGCTTTACTAGGGACTCTAATTTAGTTTACAAATCACACAAGTATTAATGTTTCCGGTTAATACTATTATAGCATGAATATAAACATTTATCATAAACACAAAGATATAATAATAACTACTTTTATTATTTCCTCTAGGGCATATCTCCAATAGTCTCCCACTTGCACAAGAGTCAACTAATCTAGATAACATGGTAATATACCGAACACCCATGGCGGTTTGGTGCCGGTCATGTTTTGACCTCGGGAGAGGTTTAGTCAACGGATCCGCCACATTCAGATCTGTGTGTACTTTGCAAATCTTTATGTCACTATCTTGGACATTCTCTTGAATAGCATGAAAACGTAGCTTGATGTGCTTCACCTTCTTGTGTGACCTTGGTTCTTGCGCATTGGCTATGGCGCCCATGTTATCACAGTAGATAGACATTGGGTCCAACGCACTGGGAACCACACCGAGCTGTATAATGAAGTCCTTCATCCATATCGCCTCTTGTCAAGCCTCTGAAGCAGCGATGTATTCCGATTCAGTTGAAGATATCGCTACAACGCTTTGCTTTGCACTCCTCCAGCTAACTGCTGCACCATTCAAAGTAAATACGTATCCAGATTGAGATTTAGAATGATCCGGATCGGTGTTCCAACTAGCATCGGTGTTACCATTAACAACGAGCTATTCATCACCTCCATAAGAAAGAACCATATCCTTAGTTCTTCTCAAGTACTTAAGGATGTTTTTGACCGCTGTCCAATGATCCACTCCTGGATCACTTTGATATCTGCTAGTCAAACTAACAACATATGCAATGTCGGGTCTAGTATATATGATGGAATACATAAGAGATCCTATGGCTGAGGCATAGGGAGTCTTACTCATCCTTTCTCTATCTTCTGCCGTAGCAGGACTTTGAGTTTTACTCAAGGTCGTATTGGGAAACATAGGCAAGAACCCTTTCTTGCTATCTTCCATTCCAAACCTCTTTAGAACTTTGTTCAAATATGTACTCTGTGACAATGATATTAGGCGCCTTGATCTATCTCTATAAATCTTTATGCCTAATATGTAAGATGCTTTGCCAAGATATTTCATTGAAAAACTATTATTCAAATAATCCTTGACACTATTAAGAAGGTCTACATCGTTTCCAATCAACAATATGTCATCCACATATAGTACTAGGAATGCTACAGAGCTCCCACTCACTTTCTTGTAAATACAAGCTTCTCCATAAGTTTATATAAAACCAAAGTTTTTGATTACCTTATCAAAACGTTGATTCCAACTCCAGGATGCTTGCTTCAATACATAAATGGACCGTTGAAGTTTGCATACCTTGTTAGCATATTTAGGATCGACAAAACCTTTAGATTGTACCATATACAACTCTTCATCAATGTCTCCATTGAGGAATGCCGTTTTGAAATCCATCTACCATATCTCATAATCATAATATGCAGCGATTGCTAACAAAATCCTCATAGACTTTAGCTTCACTACCAGTGAGAAAGTCTCATCGTAGTCAACTCCTTGAATTTTTCGAAACCCTTTTGCGACAAGTCGAGCTTTATAGACAATAACATTACCATCAACATCTGTTTTCTTCTTCAAAATCCATTTGTTCTCGACAGTCTTTCGGCCATCCGGTAAGTCCACCAAAGTCCATACTTGGTTTTCATACATGGATCCAATCTCGGATTTCATGGCTTCTTGCCATTTGTTGGAATCTAGGCTCATCATCGCTTCCTCATATGTTGCAGGGTCATTGGTGTTGTCCACCAACATGACACTCATAACGGGATCATACCAATCAGGAGTGGTACGATTTCATGTTTACCTGCGAGGTTCCGTAGTAACTTCAACCGAAGTTTCATGATCCACATCATTAGTGTCACATCCCAAAATTTTCCAAATTTTGAAATGTGAAAAATAAATAAACAAATGAATTAATTGTTGAAATTTAGGGTGAAAAGAAACTTTTTGCTTCTAAATGGAAACATCAAAACCCTTCTTGAACAAAATTAGAATGAAAAGGGCATCCAATTTTTTTTCAATCAAGTGAAATACATTCATCAATGAATGTATCTTGAAATTTAAACACTTGGAAAAGTTAAACCAAAAACCCTAAACCCTAATGGAATAAATCATTTCCAAAATCTCTCTAAGACTATGGATTTGATCCATATAAAAATTCAGCAACAAATATTTATAAATGATCAAAAATGATAAATAAAAACATTATAAAACCATAGAAATTGGTTTCATTCAATTTGGAGCCATGGATAAAAACTTATGAATTTAATAAGTTGAAGAGAAATAACTCCCAAAGCCAATAAATCTGCTATCTAAAATCCATACCAAATTGTGAGGAAAGTAATCCTAAAAGGATTTAAAAAGATAAACAAATATTAAATAAAATTATAAAAATTGGAATCACCAATTTTGGAACTATAAATAAAAATATATGGATTTTATAAGGCAAAGAAAGAAATAATTAAATAAGAAATAAGCAAAGACAAATTAAATCTTGGCCAAATCCATAAGAAAATGGAATAAAGATGATCCAAATAAAATAAAGAAATAAGGATTATTTAAATAAAATTATATGGGCTTTAACCAAATACAATTCAATTTGAATAAAGACAAAATCCCTAATAATAAATGAATAATTAAATCATGAGAAAATAATAATTGAAATTACCAAAGTGGATTAGAAGTTATCTAATTAACTTAAAAAGAATAAAAGTGTTATTAAATAAAATTATATGATTTGGAACCATATTAAAATTTTATTTAATAAAGACAAGTGCCTCATTTAAATAAATAATAAACCATAAAAGAATATAAGAATTATTCTAAAATGGATTATTTAAACACATTAACAAACATATAAAACCTACTGAAAAGGTTTAGAAAAGGTTTGATAAAAATCTGAATTCAAAGTGAGTTTATGAATCATATTAAATATTATTTGAATAAAGACACAAGCCTCTTGTAAATAAATATTAAAGCCATAATAAAATATTTGAATTAATCCAAGGTGGACTATTTAAACACAACAATAAACAGTACAAACTTACTGAAAAGATTTGGTCAAATTTGAATTTAAACTGAAACATAAATAAAAAGGATTGAATTGAAAACATGAATTAGAAATGAAAAAGGAAAAAGATTCAGAGAAAGAAAAAAATGTAAAACAGACCAACCCACTAACCTACCCAGTCCAACAAAGCCTCTGGCCCAACAAAGCAGCCTACCCGGGCCACTCTCACTCACTCCCCTGGACTTTTCTTACCGTGCGTAACCCCCTCCTACTCACTGACTTGGCGACCCCACATCTGCCCCGTCATCATCGTCTCCACCCGCTGACCCTCCCCTTCTCCCTCCTCACTGTTTCTGGCAAAATTAACGCGCTTCAATTCGCTTAATCACGCCAGTAAATCATCCCCGTGACCTCGCCCATTTAATCACCTCCCTCTTCCCTTCCTTTCCCCTCAGACACCGTTGCCAGAGAGCCACCAGGCTGCGAGAATTGCTGCCCACATCGTCGTTGCTCCGACGTGCTTTGGCCACGATTCCGGCCAGCCCCGACCTCCCCATTGCCCCTAGCTGCCATGAGCTTGCTCGCCAGTGTCTCCCGCACCTACCAGCACTCACTGCTTGCACACGCGCGCCCTAGAAGCTCGGCTTCGTCTTCGTCTGAGCGCCACCGCCTACTGCTTCCACTCCGATGACTCGTCACGGTGAGACATGACCGTCCACTCCTCTCTAGTTGACACTCGCGTACTCTCCTCTCTCGCGCGCATCTAACGCACTCGTTGTTTTGCCTCCCCGTGCCCTGTAGCCTTGCCCCGACGACACCGGAGCATGCCCGACGCCAGGAGCATCTCCGGCGAGCAATCGCCAGCAACTCCGTGCGCCCCTCGACCAACAACGAACACGTTGAGAATCAGCGTGACCCTGTGAATCTGGTAATTCCCTCCTCCCGCTCCCTCGCTTCCTGGAATAGCCGGAACGCCTCTGCCTGAGCGCCGCCACCGCCACCGCTCGCCGTCGCCAGCGCCACCAGTTCATGGTCAGAGCGATGCCGTCCGTTAGATCTAGATCCTATGGATGCGATAGAACCACTTAAGCGAAGCGGTATGCTCGATCTGAGATGCACAGATCTACTTAATCCAACACACCGCGTAGCGCGATCCTCACGAAATGGTATCAGCCAATAGAATTAAGACGCGTGGCCAGTTCTGTTTGTTTAAAATCCAGAAAATGGTTTTGAATGATTAAACTTGCAAAAATCATAACTTTTATTATACACGTCCAACATTTACAAATCTTATATCATTGGAATCAAGAAAATGTGAATTTTGCAACCATGCCCTTAGTTTAGTATTTTTATTCTGGAAAATTAGGTGTTTTTGCAAAAATATTTGTAGGACTATTTTGTGTATAAAATTTATTCTAAAAATGATTTTTGGGTAAAATATTTTGCAAATGATTTGTTTTGAACCTACTGACCAGAAACACAAACTTTTGTGTTTATAAATATATTTGATTAACACTAGAAAATTATTACTTTGATTAAAAGCATTTCTAGTAAAATAAAATTGTTGCTATGATTTAAAAATGAATTTTGATTGAAACCTTTTGAAAATGGATTAGTTTTAAACACTTTGACCATAAACACTAACATGTGTGTTTAAAAACATACTTGGCTAACACTAGAAATTATTCCTTTAATAAAATCATTTCTAGCAAAACAAAAATGATTTAAAATAGCCATTTTCACTAACTTGATTTTAAATGGTTTTGCCACTTTTATAAATGACCAGTAGGTGTTTTTGAAATGTTTATAACCTTACTAGAAACCAGTTTTCCAAATAAAACAACCTTTGCATTCTTGCATGAAAGGCTTTGTTTTCATTATTTCATGTGGTGAATTGTTTGAATGCTAGTTTTGAAATTGTGCCTTGCTTGATGGAATTATAGTGAACTATGAAGAGTGTGACAATTGCAAGATCAAGGAGTGAACCTAGTTTCTCTACTGAAAAGGCAAGTGGTGCTTCATGTATTTGTCCCATTATTTTTAATATGCACTAGTGATATTTTCTAGAGGGCTTGCATGAATTTTTTGCTAAGTGTCTATATGCTATGCTATGGGAAATCCTAGTAGTTGTAGTCTTGATAGAATTATCCTCTAAGTTAAGATACTTGTTGATATCATGCTTAGCCTAGCTAGTAGTAAACAAGGGTGGATTATATACACATGCTATGGAAATTTTACTAAGACTTTTGACTTATGTTTTTGCTTAATAAAACAACTATGTGAAACAATCACCTGGGTGGAATGGAAAGAATGGTTTGTGTTGAGTGGTTACTCAGGGGTCTACCTGGTGTATCTCACTTGTGGAAAGCCACCCAGGAACAAAGAGATTTGAGATGTTAAGTGTTGAGAAGCTTCTAGTGCAGCCACATGGCAATATGGGCTCTGCCTAGATCATATAGGTTGCAATAACTTAGCCAGATGGACATAAGGTGGTAGGGGTGATAGGTTGGAACACGTCCATTTGGTCTAAGGGAAGGCTTCTGAAAGATCTTGTCTCGATGCATGTCGAGTCTTGTGGGAAAAGTGCACCACCTCTCGAGAGAGTAAAATCTAAGTACTTAGCCGTGTCCCCGGCAATGGACAATTTGAGCATCAAGACATGGAAGCAATCAAGGATCTCCTCATCCCAATTTCTAAGTTAACAGCTTGTGGTTGAACAAGGGTTAAAGGTCAACCAATTCTATTGGTTTTTCCTTGGGTGATTTGAGAAACAAAAACTTAGTGTTTTTCAACTAATAAGGAAAACCTTATTTTGAGCAAAGCAAGCCTAAGCTCCACTTAGCCAAATGCATATAGAAGATAGATACCACTATTCTACCATAGTATCACTTGCCAATACAACTCAAATGTATTGACCCTTGTGGCTGTAACTTATTATGTTGCAGGTTTGTTTGATATTAGTGAAGTGTGTTGAATAGGATTACAAGTCTACAACCAAGATGATTGCCTCTGGCACTTTGAAGATGAAGAACTCCATGCTATATAGTTATTTCTGCTGCATTGTAATGAGATAGCCAAATGAGCTATGTAAGATGTAATGAATTATTTTATCCCTGGTTATAAAGTTGTATTATGACCTTTGTTTCTTGATATTACATCTTAAACTGTGGATGCTAGCTATTCGATCCAAGGAATAGCATTGTAAACACAAGGATCTCTACCTTATCAGGTTGGGACCTCTACAATTAGCTTCCTCTCTTATTGGTGTAGGCGCCACAGGAACTACTTCCGGTGCTGCGCTACTCTCAAGTCCGAGAGAAGGTTCAACGACCTCGTCGAGTTCTACTTTCCTTCCAGTCACTTCTTTCGAGAGAAACTCCTTCTCTAGAAAGGATTCATTCTTGGCAACAAAGATTTTTCCCTCGGATCTATGATAGAAGGTATACCCAATAGTTTCCTTTGGGTATCCTATGAAGACGCAATTTTCCGCTTTGGGTTCAAGCTTGTCGGGATGTAACTTCTTTACATAAGCTTCACAACCCCAAACTTTAAGGAACGACAATTTAGGTTTCTTCTCAAACCACAATTCGTACGGTGTCGTTTCAACGGATTTAGATGGTGCCCTATTTAAAGTGAATGCGGCTGTTTCTAATGCATAACCCCAAAATGATAGTGGTAAATATGTAAGTGACACCATAGAACGAACCATATCTAAGAGAGTTCGATTACGGCGTTCGGAGACACCATTACGCTGTGGTGTTCCCGGCGGTGTCAATTGTGAAAGTATTCCGCATTTCTTCAAATGCTCGCCAAACTCATAACTTAGATACTCACCTCCACGATCAAATTGTAGAAATTTAATCTTCTTGTTACGTTGATTCTCTACTTCACTTTGAAATTTCTTAAACTTCTCGAAAGTTTCGGACTTATGTTTCATGAAATAGATATACCCATAACTACTCAAGTCATCCGTGAAAGTAAGAACATAAAGATAACCACCACGCGATGCTACACTCATTGGTCCACACACATCGGTATGTATAATTTCCAATAAGTCCATAGCTCGCTCCATCATACCAGAAAATGGAGTCTTAGTCATTTACCCGTCAGACATGCTTCACATCTTTCAAGTGATTCGAAATCAAGTGATTCAAGAAGTCCATCAGAATGGATTTCCTTCATACGCTTTACTCCAATGTGATCAAGACGATAGTGCCACATATAGGTCGAGTTATCGCTCAATTTCAAATGTTTAGCTTCAATGTTATTAATATGTGTATTACTACAATTGAGATTCAACAAGAATAGACCATCTATCAAAGGTGCATGTGCATAAAACATATTACTCATATAAATCAAACAACCATTATTCTCGGACTTAAACAAGAAACTGTCTCACAATAAACATGATCCGGATATAATGTTCATGCTCAACGCAGGCACCAAATAACAATTATTTAAGTATAAAACTAATCCCGATGGTAGATGAAGAGGTAGCGTGCCGACTGTGATCACATCAACCTTTGATCCGTTTCCAACGCGCATCGTCACCTCGTTCTTTGCTAGTTTCCGTCTATTCTGCAGCACCTATTTTGAGTTACAAATATGAGAAACTGAACCAGTATCAAATACCTAGGCACTACTACGACTACTAGTGAGATACACATCAATAACATGTATATCGGATATACCTTTATTCTTGATGTTGCCGTTATTCAAATCCGCCAAGTACTTAGGGCAATTCCGCTTCCAGTGACCTTCTCCCTTGCAGTAGAAGCACTCAGTATCAGGCTTAGGCCCAGCCTTGGTCTTCTTTGCTGGCGCGGTAACTTTCTTACCGCCCTTCTTGAAGTTTCCCTTTTTCTTAGACTTGCCTTGCTTCTTGAATTTGGTGAACTTGTTGACCATCAACATTTAGTGCTCTTTCTTGATCTCCACTTCCACAGAATTTAACATGGAGAAGAGTTCGGGCAACGACTTGTCCATGTTTTGCATATTGTAGTTCAACACAAAGTTCTTGTAACTTGGTGGTAGTGATTGGGGGACACGATGAATCCCAAAGCATTAGGAATCACTATACCCAAGCTTTTAAGCTTGCCAGCGTGCCCAGACATCTTAAGCACGTGCTCACTGACGGAGCTGCCCTCTTCCATCTTGAAGTTAAAGAACTTTTCAGAAGCCTCATAACTCTCAACTGCCGCATGAGCCTCAAATATCATTTTGAGTTCACGGAAAATATCATGTGGGTCATGGTTGTCAAACCTTTTCTGAAGCTCTGATTCCAAACCGTACAAGATAGCACACTGAACTGTGGAGTACTAATTCTTCCGAGTGAGGAAAAAATTCTTCACCTCATCGGTAGCATCAGCTGCAGGTGGGTCACCCAGCGGTGCATCCAACACATAGGTCAAATTACCAGCACTGAGGACAATACTCAAGTTGTGGAGCAAATCCGCAAAGTTGCTTCTATTGTTTTTCAACTTTTCTTTCTCTAGGAACGCATTAAAATTGATGGTAGGGGCCGCCATTGATCTACAACATATTTGCAATAGTTTAGACTAAGTTTATGACAAATTGAGTTCTAATTAATAGTTAAATTAATCTAGGTGAACTCCCACTCAAAACAATATCCCTCACATTGTTTTAGCGATCACATGAACCAAATCCACCACATCAAAACCGCTCATCACAAGAGTTGATGTAGCTTCAATGGTGAACAATCAACATGTTCATCATATCTACTATATGACTCATGCTTTACCTTTCGGTGATCCATGTTCCAAGACCATGTCTGTACATGCTAGGCTCGTCAAGATCAAACCTTAGCTTCTGCATGAGCAAATCTGGCTTGCTCCCATTGTATACACTCGCAGAATCTAACACACCCGATCATCATGTGGTGCTTCGAAACAACGAGCTTTATCAACGGTGCCTACTAAGGATGAACACTTTATAACTTGAATTTTTTTGAGAGGGATCATCTTATAATGCTACCTCCGCGAACTAAGCAATACAAGATGCAAACAGGATTAACATCACATGCAATTCATAATATGTGATATGATATGGCATTTCTTCTTGTGCTTCCTATCTCCATCTTCAAGCACGGACAGGATCTCCATCATCACCGGCAATGCGTCAAGGTCAATGGCGCCTCTCCATGGTTGTCGTCCACCAGCATCAACTATTACAACTACTTTGAATAATAGACACACAGGTCTTAACGAAATTAAAAGACAACCATATGGCTCCTGCCGGTTGGCAACTTACAATAAGGAACATTGCATACATCATATATAATCACAATCATGGCCATATCACATCACAACACACCCCTACAAAACAAAGTTAGATGCCGCTAATTTTCTTTGCATATTTTACATTGTTTGGGGCTTTCAATAAGTGTCGTTCTAACTTACAAACAAGAACCACAACGTTGATGCTTGAACTATGAAGTGCCCGTTGTAAATTGAATCCATACTACGATGGGAGAGACAGGCACCCGCAAAGCCACTTATGCAATACAAGTTGCATGTCAAGCGTGGAGCAAGTCTCATGAACGATGTCATGTAAGGTTATCTCGGGCCACTTCATCCCATCATACCGCAAGATGCAAAGTACACAAAAAGAATTGATAATAAAAGCACCACCGCCCACAATGACCATTGTGTTCTACTCGTGCAACAGATCTACATATAGACACGGCTCTGATACCACTGTAGGGGTTCGTAGCATGGAAAACAAAAATTTCTTGCACACAAACAAGCCAAGATCTATCTACTAGATTGTAGCAACGAGTCGATTAGAGTACTCACCCTTGAAGATTCCAAAGCGGTTAATGAGAGTAGATTCTCGTGGGTGATGTAGTCGTACACTTGTCGATCTCAAGATCGCGTAGACGATCCTTCCGACGCCGCGTTCCGGCAGCGCTTCCGCAGTCGGTCACATGTTTGGTACTCTATGAAGACCTTCCTCTCCCTTGTTCCAGCAGGCAGTGGAGGTTGTAGTTCTCCCCTCGCGATTCCGGCAGCACGACGGCGTGGTGTCGGAAGTAGAGGGAAAATCCTGTAGGGCTTTGCCTAAGCTGGAGCAGATTATGGTGGATCTAGGGTTTCTGGCGATCTATATTTAGAGGGCCGGAGAGGAGGAGGTGGAGTCGATGGCGGCTAGGGCGACGATGACGAGCCGGCGGCGGTGCAAGGTGGGGAGGGCTAGTTGTGATCTCTTGGGGCAGCCTCCCCTCTATTTATGAGAGGGAGGGCAGCTTGGGAGAGGGGAGTTTGAATCCTTCCCCAACTCCCTCTTTTGTTGGAGGGAAAGAAGAACTCTTTCCTTCTTCCACTAGGAAACCATTGTTCTAGTTGGACTTTTCAAACCTGCCATTTAACTTGCAATTTGGAGCTTAATTCCTCTCTTGCAAATGCCCAACCAGGTGACCTAGGAAATGATCCAATCATTCCACTTAACCATGACACATTCATGAACCATTCCCCTTCCGGTCCGGTGAACCTTCTAGACCCTTCTAGAACCTCTCCGATGAAATAATCAGAATCATTCCCGAAGTCCGAAATTGGACTTTCCTTATATGAATCTTATTCTCCGGACCATTCCGGATCTCCTCGTGATATCCCGGATCCCATCTGAGACTCCGAACAACATTCAGTCTCTCTACTTACATTCCATATCTACTAAACAACATCGAATCCTTAAGTGTGTCTCCCTACGGTTCGTGAATTATGCGAACATGACCGAGACACTTCTCCGATCAATAACCAATAGAGGAATCTGGAAATTCATATGGCTCCCACATATTTCTACGATTACTTTGCGATCGAATGAACCACTTCATACGATACCAATTTCCTTTTGTCTCGTGATAGTTTACTTATCCCAGGTTTGATCGTCGGCATCTCTGCATACCGAGTTCAACCTCATTACTGATAAGTACTCTTTTCTCATTCCCATGATATGTGATCCCTTGTGATACAGTCACATGCTTGCAAGCTAATTGGATGACATTCCACTGAGAGGGTCCCGAGTATATCTATCCGTCATATGGATGGACAAATCCCACTCTTGATCCATGTGACTCAACACATACTTTCCGAAGACTCAATTCCACCTTTATAGCCACCCAGTTATGGTGTGGTGTTTGATGTCATCAAAGCATCCTTCCGGTTATGGTTATTAGCATGATCTCATGGTCGACGGAATTAGGTTACTATGTATCAGAAATCTTATAGCAAACGAACTATTGAAATGACTTGATCTTTATGCTACGCTTATCTATAGGAGTATGTCCATCATACCATTCTCATAATGATATGATCTTGTTGTTAATAACATCTCAATGTTCATGATCAGGAAACACCGATCATCTATTAACCAACAAGCTAGTATTACAAAGAGGCTTTACTAGGGACTCTAATTTAGTTTACAAATCACACAAGTATTAATGTTTCCGGTTAATACTATTATAGCATGAGTGTAAACATTTATCATAAACACAAAGATATAATAATAACTACTTTTATTATTGCCTCTAGGGCATATCTCCAACAAACATTACCAGGTCGACTCGCCTAAAGAATGCGCAATGACTCACTAGTTGCATCACAACAGTGAGTCGGTTCATCTGCTGGCTCGGAGAAAGAGCCGCACCATTATACAAGCTCTTGAAGAAAACTGGCAAATTTTCTAGTATCAAGGAAGCTGAAATTGCTCTACAGAGTTTGAAAGATCAACTTCCAAATCCACCAATTCTCGCAGCACCAGAGCCATAGGAGCCTATGTTACTTTACATCGCAGGGATGAACAGAGTCAAGAGTGTAGTAATGACAGTGGAGCGCAAGGAAGAAAGTCATGAGCATACGGTGCAGCGTCCAACTTATTACTTAAGCGAGGTCGTGACAAAGTTGAAGCAAAGGTATCCACATTACCAAAAGTTAGCCTATGAAGTATTCTTTGCTGCTAGAAAGCTAGGAAACTATTTTAAAGAGAACAAGATCATAGTGGTGAGCATTTCTCCCCTACGAGATATTATCAACAATCGCGATACCACATGACGTGTCGCAAAGTGGGGAATAGATCTTATGGCTTCCAACATCGAGTCCAATCCACGAACAACAATAAAATCTCAAATACTTGCCGACTTTGTCACTGATTGGATAGGGACACCAGAAAATACAAGTCTTGAAGACACAAAATTTTGGACCCTTCATTTTGAAGGATCAAAAGCACGGGGGGGGGGGGGGGGGGGGGGGGCTTGGGGGCTGGCGTGATGCATCTAGTAGCGCTATCAAGTTCATAACAGAGTAGCAGGAACGAAGGAAAAAATTCCACCATACACACGATTCTTCTAATGAGAGGCTGGTATGTGGACCCAGCATCATGATTAACGGGAGATAGATAGAGCAATGTTATTGAGTTCATATCAGGGAGACACGAGCGAAGGGAAAAAAATCCATCATGCGTACGTTTCTTCTATTGTGAGGATGACAAGTGGGACCCAGAAGCCTGATTAAACGGCATATGCATCGAGCGACGCTATCAAGTTCGAAACAGGGAAGGAAAAAAATTCCATCATACACACGATTCCTCTAATGTGAGGCAGACATGTGGGACCCAGCACCTGACTAAACAGAAGAGAGATCGAACAACCTTATCAAGTTCAAGTCAAGGAGGCACGACCAAAAAGTTTGGTCCGCTAGAGTCACCGATGTCTAGGACCCACACGCAAAAAAATACTTCGGCGAGTCAACATCTGGTGATGAAGCGGGAATCTTACTTCTTCCATGCGCCCATCGAGCTTCGTCCACATTTTTAGCAGTTTTGTTGTAGTAGAGGGGCATGGAACCAAAAAAAAGTTTTGCATCGGCCAGGGTCGAGCTGAGAATTTCGTCGCGGAATCCGTGCCTTCTACGACGACCGACGGGCCCAGTCATTGCGGAAGGAAACATTTCTTGTAGTGTCATGCAAAAGAGAAAGCACAAGCTTTCCCCTATTTGGGAAGGACCTTTTATGAACAGTTGTGTTCTGCACAACGGGTCATATTTTTGAAGTGATATGAGACCAATCAAGGAAAGACCTGACACTCAAAAGAGTGGTAGCACAGACCCGGATGAATTAGACCGTCCCTGGAATATTGCACAACTATGTCCTTTTTATTCTTATTTATATTTCCTTGTAATCATATGTGCATGTGAACTAAAATATTGGTTTCCTCGTGTATTTTCTGATAAGTTTTTTACCATCTTATTTCCAAAAAGAGCAAGTCAATTTCAAAAATCCTAGGATGCCTGAAAGTACTTTATACTCATGTTTGTTCTGGTTATGGTTTTTGAAAATCTGTAAAAACTTTACCTTCGGGTGTAAATCTCATTTTATGTTCATACTTTAGTTTTTTATCTGATTGCTTAGCCGTGGGCATTTTCCAAGTAATGAATTGTTGATACTGGAAGCCGACTTTGTTTCCGAGTTTTAACTAGTTTAGCAATTGCGCTTCGTTGACTTGGCAAAGTTTCTGTGCTAAAGGTTGGTCGGTTCATGAAAGGGACGAGGCAGAGAGCCAGATAAAATGACAAGTGTAAACACAAAGTGCTTAAGAAATTTCCATGCACACATTCAAATATCTACAAATTTATAAGTAGTAAAGTATTAAATTCTTACATACCATCACACATAGAAACTCAAAATATTGTACCCATAATTACAACCATGTGAATGTTTCAGCATAATGCATGCATTAGATCTTGTTGTAATTCAAGATTAAATTGTGATTTGCACTAGATCTATTTTAGTACTTTCATCCATCCATTTGGTTATGATGATGTTGTTGATTCCTTCCACGTGTGAGTAGTTCCTTTGTTCTTGGGGAGATGGAGAAACCCTAGCACAATTATAAATTTGCAATAAAGATGATCTATTCTTGTGTCCATATGACTTGCCGGTCTATGATTTATTTATGATTTGTGTTTGTTCTCTCTCTTTAGATGGCATGTGAAAGTCAACCACATACCATTTGCCCTCGTGACTAAAGGGAGGGAGAAATCCTTTGGATGTGCTTTGGGATTGTACCCGGAATGGCCCCGTGACTTATTGGCGCTGACTCGTGAACTACGCGGTCAAAGGAGGAATAAAGAGGGACTCCCTAAGCTAATTACGATATTCACGAGGAAACCCTTAATTGTGGTGGTCTATATGGCTGACTCTCTCAGGCATCGCAGTGGTTATTTAGAGGTGACCTCACTCTTGGCTTAACAAAGTGTCTTCCTACGAGCCTTGTAGTGAACATCTTATTATGGAGCTCTCTCCACATATTTCATGACACAAAAATTATGTTATCTTATATTATTAATAACAACACCGTGCTAGAGGAGTATCCTACATCCTCGAGAATGTTTTAGCCGTATTGAATTCCACCATGCTTTCATACAATGTTGTTACTTGCTTTCTTTTAATTGTTTTAACTACTTTTCTGCACACAACCAAAAACCTTTCAAACAATCTTTACTTGAGATCAAAGGAAGCTTACAAGTGTCCTTTGGTAGATAGTGACGAGGGGCATTAAGACCTTTACCAATAGCTCTATGTGGGTTTGATATCTTTACTTCGAAACTAGCTATAATTGATCTGTGCACTTGCAGTCATCAAGTTATTTTTCTGGCGCTATTTCTGCACCTAAGCGCTTTTAGTCTTTGTTCTTAGTTGCTTATTTTATTAATTGCTTTACTAAGTTTGCTTACTAGTTTCATGTAAGCACCATGACTGCACTCAGACTGATGAATCAGCTCGATGCAGTTAAATACCTCGCGAAATTCAATAGAGGACTTGTTAAAGAATTCCCGAGTGGAAGCGAACGAGAATACGAGGTGAATCCTAGATTTATCACTATCATTAAAGAAAAGACTTTTGCAGGAGATGATCCAGACGAGGATCCTTACACTCATTTAATGCATTTGACCGAGCTATGTTGGACTCTTAAACTGAGGGGATATTCGGATGATGAATTGAAACTTAAACTGTTTAGCCAGTCTCTAACGAATACTGCTTTATCTTGGTATAAAATTTTTCCTGCAGAGAAAATAGACACTTCAAGAACTGCTGAAGAAAGAAGGGAAATTTTTGATTTGATTCTTTCCCAAGGTTAGGATTACTGAAGTAAGAAGGGAAATTACAAACTTCAAGAACCGCGTAGGTGAAGGCTTGGTAAGGGCCTTGAAAAGGTATAAGACTCTACTTCATGAATGTCCCCATCATGATTTACCTAAATGGTATGTTTTACACATCTTTTATGGAGGACTTAATTGAGAAATTAAACATGAACTAGATAACAATTCCAGAGGCTCCTTTATGGAGTTAACTATAGCTAAAGCTTGGGAACTTTTAGAACGTATTCGCCGTAATAGAGAAACATGGGGATTTGATTTTGGCGGCGAAGGAGGTATAGAAATTGAATACGATTGTCTCAATGCTTATAAAGAATCTGGTAAGGTGAACTAAACTGCTGATGAACTTCAACTTGATGATGATATTGTTTTGCAAATTCTTATGTCTTTTAGAGAACATATTGAAGCTCCTAAGAAGGTGTAGCACCCTGGGAAAACTTCTATTAGAAACTCTTCTATGTTTATCTTTATGCATCATCATGACATCATGCATA
This sequence comes from Avena sativa, assembly GCA_916181665.1. Lineage (NCBI taxonomy): Eukaryota > Viridiplantae > Streptophyta > Magnoliopsida > Poales > Poaceae > Avena > Avena sativa. The sequence continues at coordinate 113,656,872 of OV702298.1, forward strand.
CTTCGTCTCTAAAAATATTTCCCTAAACCTTATTTTGTTCTTCACAATATTACTCTTCTACTATTCAAAACAAAACCCCAGGTCCCACTGAATATTTTTGTTTATCAAAAACTATTTGCAAAAATCTATTAAAACATAATAAACTAAATAAGAAAAATAAATATTTTGTGGGGCAGTCCATCACCGGCTAGGCCTAAAGGCCCAACCGGTAGTTACCTACAACCCCACAAAAAGACTAACCCTAGGCGCCCCTCAACTCTAACCCTACCGCCACTCCGCCATAGCCACCACTACCCCCAATTCCCCACCCCGCCGCCACACACTCCCGCCACTCAAACCACCCCCTCGTCCTGCCCGTGTGGCCCCTGCCCGCCACGCACGCCAAGACCCATGCGTGGCAGCCCTGCTCCCACCCATGTTGACCCAACGAGCACCCACCCGCGATCGTCGCCAAAACCTTGGACCACCATCCGCTCTGCCCTTGTTCGAACAAGATGAACCCCCCACGTCCCGTACGTATAACCCACCCCACTGCGTCGCTACCCGCTACCGAACCCACCCCCCACCGACACCACCCCGCACACTCCTTTTCCTCCTCGAAATCCTCTCCCTATCGTGTCCATCCGCATAGCTCCGCTGCCTCGCTTGGCCTCGGATGACGGTGCCCTCCTCGCCCCAGCAATGTTGTAGGGTTTTTTGCATGGAAAACATAATTTCTATCGCAAGAATGCACAAAACCAAGATCTAATCTATAGAAAAGCCAATATCTAATCTACGAGATCGGTGCAGCGAGATTGTAGAGAACTAACCCTTGTAGATCGAAAGGGTTTAACGAGATCGGATTCTCATGGTTGATGTAGTCGATCAATTGCCGATCTTAAGATCGTGTAAATGATCCTTCTGGCGCCGCGTTCCGGCAGCGCTTCCGCAGTCGGTCACACGTACGGTAGTCGATGAAGACCTTCCTCTCCCTTGTTCCAGCAGTGCAGCGGGGGTTGTAGATCTCCTCGGAATCCCAACAGCACGACAACATGGTGGTGGTGGAGGAGGAGGAGATATTTCTGCAGGGCTTTGCCTAAGCCGTAGCAGGACGGTAGGCGAGAGAGAACAGAGGGGGCGGATAGGGTTAGGCACCAATGGACAAGGGTGTGGGGGGTGCACCCCCACCCCTCATTATATAGGTAGGGGGGAAGGGTTCCCTGCCTAGGCCGTGTCCCCCCAACTTGGCCACCAAGGTAAGAGCTTGAAACCTTTTCCACCAAGTCTTCCTTTTTACCAAAAACTAGAGTTTGACTTTTCAAACTAGGATTTGACTATTCAAACTAGGGTTTGACCCTTTTACTAGTCTTGGCCGAATTGGCCCTTTATGGTTTGGTGCGGCTAGCCCCTAGGGCATGCCACTATCCAAGTGACCCTTCCCGGGGTGGTGGAACCAATGTTGGTCCCTCTAGAACATTCTAGAAGCTTCTGGTCAAAACACCGAAAACATTTCAGAACCTCAGAAATTGACTTTATTGTATAAATCTTATTCTCCGGACCATTTCGGATCTTCTCGTGATGTCCTAGATCCAATCCGAGACTCCGGAAAACATTCGGTCTCCAACTCATATTCCATATCTACTTAAACAACATCGAATCAATAACCAATAGATGGTTCGTGAACTATACAGACATGACCGAGACACCTCCCCGATCAATAACCAATAGAGGGATCTAGAAATCCATATGGCTCCCACATATTTCTACGATGACTTCGTGATTAAATGAACCATTTACATACGATACTGATTCCCTTTGTTATCCGAAGTTCGATTGTCGGTATCTCTTATACCTAATTCAACCTTGTTACCGATAAGTACCCTTTACTCGTACTGTGATGTGACATCCCTTGTGACCTAGTGACATGCTTGCTAGCCAATTGGATGACACTCCATCAAGAGGGCCCTGAGTATATCTATCCGTCATATGGATGGACAAATCCCACTCTTGATCCATGCGCTTCAATGCATACTTTCAGAATACCTAATGCCACCTTTATAACCACCTAGTTACAGATGTGGCGTTTGATGTCATTAAAGCACTCATCTGGTGATGGTGATTAACATGATCTCATGGTCAAAGGATTAGGTTACTATGTATTTAAAAGATTTGTAGCAAATGAACTTCAATGACTTGATCTTGTGCTATGCTTACTATGGGTGTGTGTCCATCACATCATTATCATAATGATATGACCTTGTTATTAATAACATACAATGTCCATGATAAGGAAACCATGATCATCTAATAATCAACAAGCTAGTTTAACAAGAGGCTTACTAGAGACTCTTTTATGTTTACAAAACACACAAGTATTAACGTTTCCGGTTAATACAATTATAGCATGGGATGTAAACATTTATCATAAACATAAAGATATGATAATAACCACTTTATTATTGCCTCTTGGGCATATCTCCAACAGTCTTCCACGTGCACTAGAGTCAATAATCTAGTTTAAAAAACTTTGTGCATTTAACACCTATGGCTTTCCGGTGTTGTATATACACAATATCTAGTGGTTAACTAATCTTCGGATCCGACACTTTCAGGTCCGTGTGTATTTGCATGTATTTGTGTCTCTACGCATCACTCATTATCTAATGAGATTGCATTGTATAAATTTGGTCCTTTCGTGAGACCTTTAGTTCCTTGGGGTTAATACATGTCGATACAATTATCATACAATGTATCTTCATAGTACTAGCCCGCTATGAACCACACCTTTTTTTTGGAAATGGGTGCTTTATTACTTAATAGTAAGTTTACACCCGGCCTCTGCATAGCTACGATGCTCACAACCGATCAACCACACAACTCCAAACCAAAGAAAAAGTACCAGAATTACACATAAAGGTCAACAAAAACACAGTTCTCCAAACGAGCTAAGGAAGATCTATCCGAAGATCACGCTGCTATCCATGTCAGGAGAAGATATCCCTCGCCGTGTCCTCCAATAGTGTACAACCCTCCGCAAACAAATCGCGAAACTCCATATGTTGTAGAGTAGTCCATGATCGCAGGATAGCCGTTGCCCGATAGATAACCTGCAGGGGAGAAGACACAATGTTATTAAAAATCTTGTCATTTCTACATAGCCAAAGCGACCAAATAATGGGAAGCACTCTCACCCTAAATAAAGTCCCATATTTATCCTCAATCCCATTTAGCCTGTTGCCAAATACATTGACTACCAAACTTGGAGGAGATAAACCAGAGGCTATTTGGATGATTGACCATATAGCACGAGTAAATTTGCATTGGAAGAATAAATGGCATATTGTCTCATTATGGTGACAAAACACGCATTCTGTACTTCCATACCAATTATTCTTAACAAGATTATCTTTAGTAAGAATCACCCCTTTATGGAGATACCATGCGAAAATCTTTGTTTTAAGGGGTATTTTCACCTTCCAAATTCTACTATTATCATCGATTGGAATATCAGGTTAGATCAAAGCTCTATACATTGAATCAACAAAAAATTTACCACTATGTAGTAATTTCCATTTGAATTCGTCCACACCCTCAGACAATTGTATCCTAGATAATCTTAATAAAAGATTATTCCAAGACACCAGTCTAGGACCTAAGAGAGTTCTTCTGAAAGACACATTAGGAGGACTAGTTTCCATTACCATGGAAAATGTATCCCCTTTGTGCGTAACCGTAACATCCCAAATTTCATCAAATGCAAAATCATGTTGTTGCATTCATATCATCATGGAATATTGATCTTGCACATTTTTTTAAAACAAAACCCTAAATAAAACCATATTTAAACTCCACTTATTTTATATGTATATGGGGATGGTTTCATTTTTATTTTCAAGACCCAAAGATGATTTTGAGTGGTTGTATGTGTTTGAAACACTTTGGACACTAGTAACATAGTACAAAAGTTTGGTGAAAATTTTAATTCAAATAGATTTGAATAAGCCATTCAAATCCATTCTAGAAAATCAAAACAGAAAAGGAAAAAGATAAAAGGAGAAAAAAAGTACCAGGCGCTACCTATCTGGCCCAACCCCCCTTGCGGCCCACTAAGCCCACCCAAGTTCCCCCTTCCCATTCTCTTTCTCACCCGTGCGCACACCCCTCTCTCACTACCCAGTGGACCCGCTGCCCTGTCAGCATCGTCATCCCCAAATCACGCCCGCGACCAAGTCGCCGCCCGTTTCTTCCCCGCAGTGACTGCCGCATTAATTCGTTAAATCCCATTGATTCCATGCGCAATCCCCGCTCCTGCTCTGGCTACTTAAGAACCACCCCTCTGCGACCTTTTCCCCCAACACTTCAAACCCCAAGCGCCGCCAGGCTCTCGCAATTTCAGCCCGCACCGCCCCAAACCCGAGCAGCTCCGCCGAGCTATTCCGGTAAGCTCCGAGCGTGCCTTGCCTTCTGGTTCACAGGACCTACATCGCCATCGCTTTGAGCATCTTCTCATACCTTCTATTTGATCTAAATCGCCCCAGGTCGTCGTCCCCATCAACCCCTGCAAGCACCCGAGGCGCCATTCGTCTCCGGCGAGCAATCACGGCAAAGCCCGAGCGCCCCTTGATATCTAGGTCAAGCGACTGAGTTCGCCTTTGTTTTGCGCAGCTGCTAATTCCCACCATTTGCTTGCTTGCGCCCTAGGTCGTCGACTCCGTCACAGTTCGTGAGCACCCGACGCCACTACCAACTCTCACGAGCACCTGAGCCCGTGTAAGTGCGCCCCTGTCCAAGCCAAGCACACATTGAGCTTCACCGTGTCCTCGCGACTCTGGTAAGCATCAGCACCAACCCGCTGCCCCTCTAGGTTCATTGGCGTGTCACCAGCAGTGCCGTCGCCGCCGCTAGAGCCATGTGTGCGACCAATCTTTGGTCGTTTCGATCTAGGCCTTTAGATCTGCATCCAGTGACTAGGATTAGATAACTAATCGAACAGGTACGGTAAAATATAGATCGTTAGATCTAACTTAAATCCAACGGCGTGGAAGTACGATCCAGCGCGAAATGGTACGCACCAATCAGGAAGCGCCTTGTGTCACTGGATTCGATTTAAAATCTGAATTTAGATCTATTAGATATTCAAACTTGTAAATTCAATAACTTTAGATCTGTTTGTCCAAAAATTACAAATTATATATCATTGGATTCAGAAAAATGAGCCCTACACATCTATAGCCTTGATTTGGCTATTTGCTTCTGTAAAATTAGGATTTTATATAGAAACATTTGTAGGCTTATTTTGGCTATATGAAATGTTTAGAAAATTGTTTTAGAGTAAATTTTGGTTTATTTAGACCTTAGAAAGTTTACTTTGTGTTTAGTATTGTTTAGTTTGACTTGTTTAGTGTGGAAAATCATTCTATTGCATTTTCATGCATTCATATATATTTTTGTTTGTATATTGAATGTGAATTTGGTGTTATGATTTTATATGTAGATTTTGGTGATTGTGATTGTGATTGTGAGGATTGTTCCTATTCCCCCCAAATACTAAGGAAAGTGATGCTTCATCTTTTGTACTACTATTTTAACTATGCATTAGTGATATTTTGAGTAGGATTTGCATGGAGATTTTCTAAGTATATGCTATGCCATGGGAAATCCCATAGATATTGTCTTAGTAGTTTTCCCTAAGTAAAGAAACTTGCTATACTAGTAAGATTAGCCTAGCTAGTAGAATACAAGGGTGGAATATTCAAGCTATGATATTATGCAAAATCTATGACTATATTTTGACTAATAAAACAACATGTGAATGAATCACTTGGGTGGAATGGGAAGAATGGTTTGTGTTGAGTGGTTACACAAGGCCCATGTCTATGGTTTACCTTGTGTATCACACTTGTGGATGGCCACCCAGGAATAAAGGGATTTGAGATATTTAGTGTTGTGAAGCTTCTAGTGCAACCACATGGAATATGGGCTCTGCCTTGACCAACTAGGTTGCACGAACTTAACCAGATGGAGAGTTGGTGGTAGGGTTGATAGGATGGAACGCGTCCATGGTGGTGTAAGGGAATGCTTCTGAAAAGTCTCGTCTCGATGCATGTCGGTTCTTGTGGAGAAAGTGCACCACCTCTAGAGAGGGTAAAACCTAAGTACTTAGCCGTGCCCCTGGTAATGGACAATTTGAGCCTCAAAGACATTGAAGCAATCAACGATCTCCTCATCCAAATTTCTCTAAGTTAAAACTTGTGGTTGAACAAGGGTAAAGGTTCACCAATGTCTTTTGGTGGTTCCTTGGGTGTTTTTGTCAAACAAAGACTTAGTGTTTTCAACTAATAAGAAAAACCTTATTTTGAGCAAAGCCAGCCTGAACTACACTTAGCCAAATTCATATAGTTATTAGATGTTACTATACTACAATGGTATCACTTGCCAATACAATTCCAAATGTATTGACCCTCTGTGGCTATAACTTATGATGTTGCAGGTTACTCTGATGGAGACTAGGGTTATGAGGCTACACTCAACATGTTTGCTTGTGGCACATGAAGATGAAGACTTCTATTTATTTACTTTATGTTATGAACTCTATGTATTAGACTTGGGCTAATGAGTTGTAAAGACTATGTTATCTCTGAAATGACGATGTAATAATGACCTTTGTTTCTATGTACTTCATCTTAAACTATGGATGCTAGCATTTCGATCCAGGGACTAGCATTGCAATCACAGGGGACTTTACCTTAAATGGTGGGGTCTAACGCTAACGATCGAATATAGATCTGGATATTGTTCACGAAGAGAAGTTTGGCCAAGCCATTTATCTTCCCAGAACCTAATCTGTGATCCATCCTTAATATTGAAAGTACCAAACTAGAAGAAATGTTTTTTGGATGCCATTAGTCTAGCCAAAAAGTGTGAATCTCCAAGTTTCCAAACCATTTGAGACAACGCTTTTAAGCCAACATATTTCCTCCATAGAATGGTTTGCCAGACCCCTTCTTCTGTTAGAAGTTTGAAAATCCATTTACCTAGGAGTGCGATGTTTTTGACTTGCAAATCATATATGCCCAATCCACCGTATTATTTGGGTCGGCAAAACACATTCCATCTAGCCAGTCGATATTTCTTTTTTCTCACTATCCCCTTGCCAAAATAATCTTGAGCGGTAATAATCCACTTTTGAGAAGACCCCTTTTGGTAGTTGGAAAAAACAAGATCATATATAGTACAATGTTGGTGAGTACTGAGTTTATGAGTACTAGTCTTCCGCCAAGGGATAGCAATTTACCTTTCCAGCTATAAGATGATTCTAAAGTCTTTCCTCAACGAGTTTCCATTCATAAATCGTGAGACGTCGATGGTGTATCGATATTCCCAGATAATTGATTGGAAATTGCCCCTGGCCACAACCAAAAAGTTTGGCATATAGGTGGGCACCGTTTGTGGCATCGCCAAAAAATACAAGTCACTCTTATGGAAGTTAATTTTCAATCTAGAGAGTTGCTCAAATGCTGATAATATTAATTTCAGATTCTTAGCTTTCTCTAGATCCTGTTCCATAAATAAGATTGTATCATCAGCATTTTGAAGAATAGAGAGTCCACCATCAACTAGATGTGGAACCAGTCCTTCAAATTGGCCATCAGCCTTTGCTCTCTCAATAAGGATAGCCAACATATCAGCAACTATATTAAATAGTTTAGGCGATAGTGGATCCCCTTGTCACAGCCCTTTTTTGGTCTGAAAATATTTGCCTAAGTCATCATTGACATTTATGGCAACACTTCCTCCAGACACAAAAGACTTAATGAGAGCACACCACTCCTCCGAAAAACTTTTCATACCGAGATGGATTTCACGTAGGATTTCAATACCTTCTTATTGGGAAACACACTTGAGGTATACACCAGTAGTGCTCCTTTTGTAGAGCTGTCCATTGACTATGGTATAGCCCTTCGCTCGACGTACTATTTGCCATCTTTAGACTTCGTCATCGGGCAAAGTTCCGTGTTCGAGATATTCCATGAACGGTTTTGTCCAAGCCGGAGGGACCTTTGCCACCATGTGGACGAAAGATTCAACTCTATCCGGGTTGTCGATGTCTGCTCCCTTCACGGATGTTGTCCGTAGATGCTCCAGGAAAACTCCTGGAAGATTCATTTACGCCCTGATCCAATCTTAGACATCAGATCAGCCGCCTCGTTTTGCTCCCTAGGTACATACTTGACCTCGTAGCCCAAGAAGCTCTTGGCTATCTCGTCCACTTCGTCTCGATATGCCGCCATCATAGGGTTTCGTGCATTCTAGGTACCAACCACCTGTTGGGCAACCAAGTCGGAATCTCCACAGCAAACTATGCGCTTGATGCGAATATCCTTGGCTACGCGTAATCCGTGAATGAGTGCTTCATACTCCGCCATGTTGTTCGTAGCCTCGAAGTGGATCTGCAGAACATAGTGTAGCTTGTCCCCCGTTGGTGACTGTAGTAGTACACCAGCCCCGAGCCGTTGAGCAACTTTGATCCGTCAAAGTGCATCACCCAGTATTCTGGTTCCGACAATGGGGTAGCATCTGGCATCTCCTTCCAATCTGCAATAAAATCCGCCAAGGCTTGTGACTTAATAGCGTCGCGTCTCTTATAGGTGATCTCGAAGGCGGCAAGTTCAATTCCGCACTTCACGACCCTTCCTGTAGCGTCGTTGTTGTTGATAATGTCGGATATTGGAGTCTTGCTCACCACTGTGATAGGGTGCTCCTGAAAGTAATGCCTCAGCTTCTGAGAAGCAAGGAATACTCCATAAGCTATCTTCTGGTAGTGCGGGTAACGCTGCTTGGACTCCGTCAAGACCTTGCTTAAATAGTAAACTGGTCGTTGAACTCTGTGCTCATAGTCTGATTCCTTCCGCTCTACCACGACGACGATGCTGATTACCCTGTTGGTGGCCGCCATGTAAATTAACATGGGCTCTCCAGGCTCGGGTGCTGCATGGATGGGCGCTGAGGAAAGGATATCCTTGAGCTGCTTCAATGTTGCATCTGCTTTGTCCGTCCACGTGAATTTTTCCGCCTTCTTCAGCAACTTGTACAGCGGCAGAGCGTTCTCTCCAAGTCGGTTGACGAACCGACTAACTGCTGCAACACAACCTGTTAGTCATTGAATGTCCTTTAGGCATGTCGGACGATTTATATTTAAGATGGCCTTGATTTTCTCCGAGTTGACCTCGATTCCACGCTGGGAAACGATGAAGCCCAACAATTTGCCGGTTGGAACCCCAAAGACGCACTTCTTAGGGTTAAGCATCATGTTGTATTTCCAAAGATTATCAAAGGTTTTTTTTAAGTCGGAGATTAACTCATTTGACTTTTTAGACATCACCGCTATATCGTCCACATAGGCGTGAATGTTTTGACCAATTTGATCGTGTAGGCAACACTGCATTGTCCGCTTGTACGTAGCACCTGTGTTTTTCAGCCCAAAGGGCATCGCAACATAGCAAAACGTGTCGTATGGAGTAGTGAACGAAGTGGACAATTGGTCTGACTTCCTCATCTTGATCTGCTGGTATCCTGAGTATGCATCGAGAAAACACAAAAGTTCCGAGCCAGCCGTCGAGTCAATGACTTGGTCAATGCGAGGAAAAGAAATCAGATCTTTGAGGCATGCTTTGTTCAAGCCGGTGTAATCAATGCACATTCTTAATTCTTTGGTTCCATTTTTGGGGACAAGTATAGGATTGGCCACCCATTGGGTGTGAAGGACTTCTCGGGTAAAACTAGCCTTAAGTAACCTAGTATCTCGCATCTCTTCTCATCTCCAAAGCGTCGTAGAGGTTACTTCACTAGTTTGCATTTTGGATCAATGTTTAAGCTGTGCTCGGCAAGTTCCCTAGGTACACCTTTCATGTCGGCAGGTTGCCAGGCAAAGATGTCCCTGTTCTCATAGAGGAACTCGACGAGCGCGCTTTCCTATTTGGGATCCAGGTTCGTCCCAATGGCGGTAGTCTTAGAGGCATCGCCTACCACAAGTTCCACCGGCTTGGTCTCGATGGCGGCCTTGAATGCTGGAGCGGAGTTGGAAATCTATTTCTTCGAAGCGGGCATCTCCGAGGCATCGACCTTGCTCTGGATCTCTTTGAATTCTTCGTTGTAGAGGACAGCTTCCGCGTAGGCTGCTTCACTAATCTCGCAGTCCCTAGCTTTGGCAAAGCTTCCGGATACAATGATGACACCGTTTGGTCCGGGTATCTTGAGTTTGTTGTAGACAAAGCATGGCTTGGCCATGAAGGTGTGGAATATGTCTCGGCCGAATATGACGTGGTACACGCTCTTGAAGGGGACCACCTCAAAGGTCATGCTCTCTTGGCGGTAATTATTAACATCGCCAAAGGCAACCTGAAGTGTGATGCACCCAAGGGACCGAGCCTCCCGACCAGGAACTACACCGTGGAAGATGGTGTTGGTCCGCCTTAGGTTTGCCTCCATCAAGTTCATCTTCTGCAGTGTATCCAGGTACATGATGTTGACGCTGCTTCCATTATCCACCATACATTTGGTGAACTCATTGCCGTCAATCAAAGGGTTTATGACCATGGCGTATTGGTTCTCCATAGGGATAAGGTCTGGGTGATCCTTCCTGTCCCAAGTAATTGGAACCTCCGACCAGCGCATGAACTGGGGAACTAGGGGTAGAGTAGCCATCAGTATCCTCATAGAGGTCTTCTGTTGTCAGACGGTGGGGGTGCCAAGGAAAGTGTGGAAAACTACCGCCTTCTTATCGAAGGGGTTCTTGCCTTTTCCGTCACTCTTGGCGGCGTGCTTGGGGTCAACATCCTCGTCCATGTCACTTGAATCCTTGGACTCCTCCTCTTTCTTCTTCCCCTTGCCCTTGCCTCGTGGTCTGTTCTTCCGACTTTGCTTGTAGCCAGGCTCCAGGTCCTCCTTGAGGTCGTTGATGAACTTGCAGTGTCGATTGGTATGGGTGGCCTTGCCGTTGGCATCGAGGTGTACGAGGCATGGTATATCGCGGTACTCTTCGTAGGTTTGGGGAACGCGGAGCGCTGCAGAGGTAGATTCACTTCCTCGCTGCTGCCCACGACCAGCTCCCCGTCCTCGGCCATGTTGTCCGCCATCACCTGGTCCTTCAAAGGTCATGGCGACCATGTCGGGAGTTTGCTTTTCTTCTAGAGAGGTTTTGCGCTTTGTGCTGCTATTCCTCCGAGCTTGAGTTGGAACGGCTGTTGCCGGCAGAGATCCGCGAGCATCGTCGTCGGCAGCTGCGAACTCACTAGCCAACTAAATCATCTGGTTCAAGTCAAGCTAGTGATTGTCCTGCAAGCGCTTTAGCTTATGTCGGATCAATGTGCCCCTTTCCAACCCATCGATGAAGGCAGCCATGGCGGTCTGAGCGTGCACTCCTGCGCAGGAATTTTTCATATCCAGCCAGCGGGAGAGGTAGGCGCGAGATGTCTCGTCTTTCTCTTGCACGCACCGCTGTAGATCGCCAATAGTGCAAGGACGTGTGTACGTACCCTCGAAGTTCTTGGTGAACGCTTCTTGCATGTCCAACCAATTGCAGATGGATTTCTCCAGCAAGTCATCAATCCATTGATGGGTTGTGCCCACCAACATCAATGGGAGGTACTTGACGGCAACATTGGGGTTACCCCCGGCAATATCTACCACATTGTCGTAATCCTGCAACCATGTAGCTGGCTTAGCGGTGCCGTCATAGGGCTTGATGGTCTTGTCAATACGGAAACCTTTGGGGTAAGTTGCGGACCGTATCGCAGGTCCAAAGCAACGTGGTCCCAGGTATGGTCCTTCCCGGGCCTCGTGGATCTTATCGATCCGTGAACGTGCATCGTATGGCTCCGGGTTTCTTTTCTTCTTGTCAACAGGGGATGGACTGCATGAATGACGCGGGCCTCCTCCGCCATGGTGACTGCTAGGTGGCGACGGAGGCGGAGGTGGCGGTGGGTTAGCCTTCTTGCTATTGCCCTCCTACGACGCCTCACGCCTGTCGCGATTGCTTGTCGGACGCAGACCTGCTCTTGTGTCCCTGGTTGCGTTCTCCGTCATGACAGGTCTGCTCCATGTTGTCGCGGATGACGATGCCGCTCTGCCTTGGCGGGGGCATATCCGTAAGACGGTGAGCCTTGGGGTCTTCGCGATGTAGGGGGGGGCGGAGCGGGGCGGTGGTGATGGGCGACGAGGTTGGGCCTTTTCTCCGTGGTCGGAGGATATGGGGATAACATCCTTCCTATTGCGCGCATCCCTCCGACTTTGTTCTGATGAACCCGTCTGGGACCCGACATCAATAGGAGATCTGTCCCTTGGCGGCTTATACTGGCTAGACTAGCAGAGAGCTGGGTTAGGCTCAAGCCTCTGAGAGGTGGCCTTTTCCTGCTGCTTTACCGCCTTGGCCACTAGGTCATAGACCTGGTCCACCGCCTTGGGCGATCTAACCTTCTCCAGAAGGGTCTTGGCGACGGCGAGGTTGAGGAGAGGAGTGGGCATCACCTGCCTGCCTCCACTGTCAATGTATGGCTTGTGTGCCGGCTTCGAGGAGCCCATCCTAGGTTTCGCCGTACACCAGGATCGTTGATGACACGAGCTAGAGCTTTCTTGGCCTTCTGCTGCTGTAGCAGAGTCTTGTACTCGGCCTCCATTGCTCTAGCTTTCTCTATGGATTTCTGCGCGTTGACCAAATCTCGATCTAGCTTAGCGCCTTGCTCCGTGATGGCCTGCGCTTCCTCCAGCAGCTGCTGGCGCTTCTTGTCAAGCTGGGTCACATTCCGGATATGAGCTATGGTCAGTGGCTCGATGAGGAGATTGTCGTACATCACTCTATCAGCTGGAGTAACTTGGGCATCAGCAGATATAGATGCCAGAGGTGGCAGGTTGCGGTGTTGTTATTTCTCGGGCCGGTGCTGAGTTCCTGTGTCTGTTGCACTGGGTTAGGAGGAGGGGGCATGACCTTTGCGTGATCATTGTCGGCAGCAACAGGTGGTCCCTTCCCTCTGTCCAGAGCTGTAGGCGGAGCTCGTCCGGGTTGATCTTCATCCATCGCCGTCCCAATGGTGACGAACACCTCTCGATACATGACGACGTTGTTGGCTTGCTCGTCGTGCGTGTACTCCTCTTCCATCTCTTGCATGGCGGAGTCTAGCTCTTCTAGACTAAAGTCTATCTCCTCTGAATCTGCACTAAAGTTGGCGTATAACGCGTCGATCACAGAGTCGGAGGGTGCCAGGACTTCCTCGATGACGGGGGGTGGAGGTGCAATAGCAGCGACGATGGCTGGAGGTGGTGGTGCAACTGCGGCGATGGCGGCCGGAGGCGGTGGTGGTGGTGGATGAATCAGAGGGGCTCCGTCAATGAGCGCAAGCGCTGTCTGAGCCGCCGCTTCGGCCTCCACGTAGTTTTTGACGGTGTTTACCATGCTTTCGAAGGTGAGACGCCCTAAAGCCTGCTGCCGCCTTAGAGAATGCCGAAGGAGCGTGCCATGGTCTAGTCCTTCCACAAAGTGATACATAGCATCATCGTTGGGGTAGTGGGCCAGATCGGCTCGTATACGGAGCCACCTGACAAGGTAATCGCGGGGGTTTTCGCCCTCTCTCTGAATGCAACGCGCCAGATCGAAGATGGTAACCACGCCGACGAACTTGGATCTCTGCTGTCCAGACGCACGGACGAAGCCGGCGGACTTGCAGTGATCTTCCACCGTTATATCCTGCATAGGGGCGGTTTGGGTGGGCCTTGAATTTTTCCGATCTTTGCCGGCAAACTCCAAGGAGAGATCCGACATCGATCCTTCCGCGAACGTATCCTGCCCATAGGCGGTCCGCGCAGGTCTTGATGCTCCTCCGACTCCCAGGGGACTAGTTGCCGAGTCGGTTTCGCCAATGAAGAGGTGGATGTCTCCGATAGGAACGATCGAACACCACGTAGGGTTCGTCTTCGCTGGGATCCAGAACTCATCAGAGGGACGATCGGAACGTTGCCGGAGAAGAGAACGCGACCAATGGCTGAAGAGCCTGAAGCGCGTATTGCCCCACGGTGGGCGCCAACTGTCGTGGTATTGCCGACGAGTACGCCATGGAGGGGTCTTCATAGTGTGTGTTTAGAGACATGGGGGAAGGCGGACGGTTGACGGGTACGAGGTAACACAACTTACCCAGGTTCAGATACCACAACGGTGGCGGAATCCTACTCCTGCTATAAATCACTATAATGACAATACACCGAGTTATAGAGATAGGTTCGCTGTGCGAGGATATGTGAAGTTGTGCCCTGAAGGCTCCCATAGGCCCGACTTATATAGTCGCCAGGTCCTAGGGTTACAGGGAAAAGTCCTAGCCGGACAGGTTACAGAGTCCTACACCGTCTATTACTAGTCTAGCGTGTCTTGCACTCCAAGGCTCCGGGTACGCTGGTGACTCCACCGTAGCCTTCCTTTATCCGGCATGGGCCTCCCTTCTGGATCCATCTAACTAGGCCGCCCAGCAGGCCATGGGCCATGCTACCAACTGTGGGCCACCCGGGTTATCCGGATAAGAGACATGCTATGAGGATACCCATATAGCATATCCCCAACACCAGCCATGCCCGTATCTCGCTGTAACCCCGACCCTGACGAGCACTGCCCATGCCGCTCGGCCTCTCTCGCTCGCCTATAAAAGGAGGCCTTCCCCATTCGTTTTCTTCACACCATCTCACTCCCCACCTCTCACTGATCCTTACCACCCCTTCCCGGAGCAAGGCGAGCGTAGCATCACCAGAATTTTGCCGGAGCTTACCGCTGCTGGAGGAGAAGGGCACTATCGATTGGAGCCACCCCAGGAGGAGCCGCCGGTACTAGGAGAATCGCAGTTGGCGACTACGTTGTTCACCCCCATCGCCGACCATCGCCTGAGCCCCGGTGAGCCACCACAGAACCCCACTGGCCGCGCTAGGGTTCGAGCCCGTCATGTTCTGTTCGACGAGGACAATGGCCGTGAGCCATTGTTCCTTGCTCTAATCCTACCGTCATAGTTAGCCCGTACCCCTTTGCACCCCCTGTCTCATTGACGCGTGGGGACAACCACTTACCCAGCCCCCGCGCGTGCTGTGCGTAGTGGGTCGGCCCAGTTAGAATTCCCACGCGACCCAGTTAGTTTGAAATTACATTTATCTATTTAGTTTCAGACCTAGTTCTAGCAGTAGATTCAAAATTCAATTCAGATAGTTTCACTGATCCAAATTGCATGAAACCAATTTTATTAGAAAGATATGGACTTAATCCAAGCCCGTTGGATTCAACCATTTGAAATTGTAGACCTATAGTAAAAATAACAAGGCAGAGACTTTTCTGCATTCAAACATTTTTTCAAAATTCAACCATAAATGTTTTTGATTTGATTCCAACTCTTAAAAATCACATTTGACAAGACTTTTCTGAATATATAAAAATATCTAGGTTTAGTTGCAGTAATAATGAACAAGTAATAAAAGAATGCCCATAGGCATTTCTAGTCACTTTAATTAATTAAAATAAAAAGGTTAAACCTTATTGAATTGTGACACCACTTTAAATCACATTCTCAAGTATTAAAATATGTGGTGATGACATGTGTCAACATGATCCCATGTTTTAATTGGAGAATATTAAATCTTAAGTAGTTTTTCAATGAGTAGAAATTACTTTTCTAAAATAAAATAAATAAAACTATTGCACTAATTCTTGTGATGATTGTGATGATGCTAGATCATCTAGTGTGAGCCTTTATGTGCTAAATTGAAGTAGTTAAGTATTGTTTGGTGATTGTGTACTTTGTATTTATTTATAGACGCTAGTACCAACCAAGGATACGAAGAGGAATGAGACTACTACAAAGAAGAAGCAGAGGAGAACTTCAACCACTGCACTGCACAAGGCAAGCTACCACTTGGATGTTACCTATGCAAGCTTACACTAGAACCTTGCAAGCTAAAACTTGCATGATAACTATGCAAACTAGATGCCTTAGGCATATGTGATTATACCACTTGATTATACTGAATCCCAGTTTTTCTTGCCAGCTTTACTAGTTTCTTTCTTTATCAAAATTCTCTGTTTACTTTTAGGTAGTGTTTGTGATATTTTGGAAATATATTAGAGGTAGCATAAAGATCATAAAACTTGGCCTAAGTTAGGTAGAACTTGATGTCATCCTAAGGCATGAGATTAGGCTTAGATAAGTTACACTTGATTATCACCCCTCATTAGGGTTTACCACCAACTTTAGTGGCTAGTTATAAGCATAAAACTTGATCACTTTAGATGGGAATACTTGGTGAAAATGAGTATGAAAATGTTATAATGATGAGTCATTCTAATGAAATGTTTTGACATGTGTTAGTGAACACAAGGTGAATTTGATGCTAAAAATGTTGAGGCATGAGCCTTAGCCCTTTATAAAACTGATGGTTGTGTCTGGATGCGATACCATTCCAATTTTACCGTACAACCACAATACCCGAATTTGGGTAGGGCTTGACTGGAAGTTTATATATCTTAGTATGGGTTCCCTTGTGGCCGAGGTTTGAGCTGAGGCTACCTCGTGATGATTGTCCACCTGTGCAGTTCCCAAGATGACAGATGGTCATGGTTGGGAGGCCAAACTCACAGGAGAGGTGTCTATACTAGGGTGTGTAATTGAAAGGTTAGGATTGATTATCCACATACTGAGTATGGTGAATTCAGGATTGTTCCTGACGGATGTATCGAATGTTGTGGTGAAAATGTACCACCTCTGTAGAGTGTCAAACTATTCGAATAGCCACGTCCTCGGTTATGGACAGTTGGAGTGGCCATACTGTTACGTCGTCAGATGTTTTCAAAATGACTTGTGAAATGAATCATGACTTTGACTTAACCACAACAGGGTTGTGAATATGAAAACTGAGTTCCCACTTAGGTGTTATAAAAACTTAAGTTAGCTTTCTTTACTTCTGAACTCAGCTAGAGGTAAACCTGGCTTTTTGCAAAATAACCTAGAGCTTAGTATTCCTACTTAAACCACCTTACTTGTTAGTGATAGTTTGTGTGTACTTAAAGAGTACTCATCGATTTGTCCTTGGCTATTCCCGTGGCCAGACTATGAGGAGGACTATTAGGATGATGGACCGCAGGAAGGTTACGACAACTAGGATCATCTCCCATCGTCAGCATTGCCTGTGACCATGAAGATGGAGCCTCGCCCACGCTACCGTTATTATATTATTCCGCTGCGTTGATTGTACTATGACTGGATCATGAGATCCTTTATTTGTAAGACCTTTATTATGGTTTGTAATGGATGATGAACTATGGTACCAATATGTTATGTCTCACAAAAATGGTAATCCTGGGATTGCGATGTATGGCATAACAAGCATCTGGGATTAAAAATCCGGGTGTTGACACCGCGAAAACCACTGCCCACCTCAGGAGCGTCGAGCAGGAGGAGAGGGCTCCGCACTCGAGCAGGAGCAGGACCCACTCACCGCCTCCATCCAACACCTTCGCGCTCCTCTCATCGTCGAGGCGGACCCAGCAGCCGCTGCGGCCGCACTCGAGGCCACGGGCCAGAAGCTCCTGGAGGAAGCCACCAAGGTCGCCGCTAACCAGCGCCGACTGAATGCCACCATGCATAAGTACAACGCCGCTCACGGCTTCGCCAGGCAAGTCCAGCATCGGGGGCACGACCTCGCGTTGGAACTGGACCGTGCCGCTAACGCGCGCAGGCGTGGTGCAACCTGTTTACAACACTCCCGCCAAAAACATGAGAGTGGCCGAAGAAACGGCCGCGGAGCTGAAACACATCGACGGGAAGAGCTCCATCGCCAGCAGGAGCGCGTCTAGCTCCTCGTCGCCACCACTAACAAGCAGCATGCCGAAGGCGGCCCCAGCCAAGCGGGCAACACCTGGGACATAGTCCTCCGCAAAGGTGTGGACCAGACAGTGCACAGAGGAAGCAAGCACCAGCAGACGTCTTCTCTAGGAGGAGCCGGGCAAAATAGCCGCCTGTGCAGCGAATCCGGCAATCGCGGCCGCCATAACCGTGACGCCGCCGCCTCCAGCGTGAGCCGCGCGCCAGATGCAGGATCTTCCCAAGGAAAGAAGGAACGCGCGCCGGAAGGAGCTGGCGCGAACAAGGACCCACCCGCGTCGTGCCTGAACGGGCGACTCGGCCCCCGGGAACCAGCTGATGCACGCGAGCGCATTGACCTCTTGGTGCAGTCAAACACGCTGGAGGAAGAAAGCCTGGCTGGACCAAAATGCTTTGTCCTGCGCATCCGGAATGAGCCGTTTCCAAAGGGTTTTTCGCTTCCAAGGGACACGCCAAAATACAATGGCACGGTCAAGCCTGAGGATTGGCTGGTGGACTACACCACCGCTGTGGGAATTGCTGATGGAAACCTCCGCCTGGCCCTCCGCTATGTCCCCCTCATGCTTGTCGACTCGGCAAGAACATGGCTCAACAGCCTCCCTGACAACAGCATCAACGCCTGGTTGGACTTCGAAGAAGCGTTCATTCGCAACTTCACCGAAACATACAAGTGGCCGGGTCAACCTCGCGAGCTCGCCCTCTGCGTGCAAGGCAAAGACGAGTCTGACCGCGCGTACCTCACCAAGTGGACCAGCATGCACAACTCGTGTGAAGGGGTGAGCGAGCACTAGGCAATCGATTTCTTCACCAACGGTTTCTGAGACGACACCATGTTGAAGCACATGATCAGCCGGGAAGACCCGCAAACCATGGCCCAGGTCATGGCCATCACGGACAAGTACGCCACCACCGATGCAGCCATGAAGAATCCCATCGTGGTGGACGACCAAGGACAAATCGTAACGGACGAGCAGGCGGAGCGCCGCCAGCCGGGTGACCATCACTCCAGGCGGCACGACCATGATAACTGCCTTGTCAAGAGGAAAGATGACCAGCCTGATAGCCGGTATAACATGAAGCAAGTAGAAGCGATGCACGAGGACCTGGCTGCAGGCGGCAGCCGGACACAGAGACCGGATGACAGGCCACCACTGCCCAAGTACACCATGGAGTCCATGCTCGATGGGCCGTGCAAGTTCCATAGCTGCGGCAGCAAGCCCGCGAACCATACGACGCACCAGTGTAGCTGGACGAAGAAGATGGCTGCAGCCGGCAGTCTCCCACCACCACCTCCACCACCAGCCGGAGGCCCGCCAGACAACAGGGAACGACGCAACCGCCGCGAAGATGGTTAGCCGTGCCAATTGGGCAATTACCACATCTTCCTTGCGGAGCCGGAGACCAAGCAGAGCAAGAGGAGGCGTGAGGCGGAGGTGAATGCAATTATTCTCCCCGTTCCCCAATACCTACATTGGTCTGACCAGGCAATCACCTGGATCAAAGAAGACCAAGCAGACATGCTGTCGTGTCCTGACAGCTACGAGTTGGTCCTCGACCCCATCATCGTCTCCAAGAAGCACTCGTGTCATTTCTCCCATGTGCTCATCGACAGAGGCAGCAACATCAACCTCCCGTACCACAGCAGCCTCGAGCGGCTCGGCATCAGTGAGTCCAAGCTGTAGCCCTCAAGCACTTCATTTCACGGGGCAGTCTGAGGCCCATCGCACTCGCCAATCGTCAAGATCCGGCTGGACGTCATCTTCAGCAACAAGAACAACTTCCGTCATGAGCCAATCTGGTTCGAGGTGGTGAACCTCTCCACTACCTACCACGCCATACTAGGGCGACTAGCGCTCACCAAATTCATGGGAGTGCCACACTACGCGTACCTCAAGATGAAGCTGCCAGGCCCGAAAGGAGTGATCACCATCAACGGATGCTACAAGCGTTCGATCGAGTGCGCCACCGACGGCTCAAGCTAGCCAAGGCAATGATCATCGCGGAGGAGAAGCGCGTCATAGTGCAGAACATGGCGACCCTACAGGAGGATATGCCAGCTAGTGAGCCTAAGCCGACTGGAGAATCACAGTTCAAGCCATCCAAGGGCATGAGGAAGATCCTGTTGAACGAGGAGGACCCAAGCAAGTTCGTCTTGGTCGGAGACGGCCTAGACAACAAATAGGAAAGCACGCTCGTTGACTTCCTCCATGAGAATCGGGACATTTTTGCATGGTGCCCCAAAGACATGCCAGGTGTCCCGAGGGAACTCGTCGAGCACTCTCTCCATGTTCGACAGATGCGAAGCCGGTCAAGCAATCTTTACGCCGCTTTGCAGAAGAGAAAAGAAGAACCATTGTTGAGGAGATCACACGGATGCTCGCAACCGGCTTCATCATGGAAGTTTTCCACCCGAAATGGCTAGCCAACCCAGTGCTAGTACTGAAGAAGAACAAGACGTGGCGCATGTGTGTCGACTACACCAGCCTCAACAAGCCATGCCCCAAGGATCCTTTCGCTCTGCCGCGGATAGATCAGGTCATTGATTCCACGGTCGGATGTGACTTGTTGTCTTTTCTGGACGCTTACTCGGGCTATCACCAGATTAAGCTCAATGTAACCGATCAAATAAAGACATCATTCATAACCCCGTACGGGGCTTACTGCTACACCACCATGCCCTTTGGTCTGAAAAACGCAGGAGCGATCTACCAGTGCTACACGCATAAATTCTTGCAGACACAGATCGGTAGAAACGTGCATGCCTACGTCGACGATGTCATCATCAAGACCAAGGAGCAGCACACGCTGCTCGAGGACCTGAAGGAAATGTTCAACAACCTCCGCCGCTTCCAGATCAAGCTGAACCCAGAGAAGTGCGTCTTCGGCATCCCAGCCAGTAAGCTCCTTGGTTTCCTCGTCTTCGAGCGAGGGATCGAGGCAAACCCGGAGAAGATCGGAGCCATCAAGCGCATGTAGTTGCCACAGAACTTGCACAATGTGCAGAAGTTCACCGGGTGCCTGGCTTCCCTCAGCCGGTTCGTCAGCCGGCTAGGCGAGAAGGCCCTCCCCCTATACCAACTCATGAAGAAGACGGACAAGTTTGTCTGGACAACTCAGGCGGACAAAGCTTTACGGGACCTCAAGCGCATGCTCACCTCACCGCCTATCTTGGCGGAGCCGATCGCAAAGGAGCCAATGTTGATGTACATCACGACCACAAACAGAGTCTTCAGTGTGGTACTGGTGGAAAGGACAGAAGAGGGGAAGACCCATCCGATCCAATGCCCCATGTACTACCTGAGTGAGGTGTTGTCACTCTGCAAGCAGAACTACCCCCACTACCAGAAGATGGTGTAAGGCGTGTACATGACCACCAAGAAACTCAAGCACTACTTCCAAGAGCATTCCATTCTGGTGGTGGCGCTGGCTCCGCTCACAGAGATAATTGGCAACAAAGACGACACTGGGCGTGTGGCGAAGTGGGCCATAGAGCTCGCCACGCACAACATTCAGTACGATCCAAGGACGGCGATCAAATCCCAGGCGCTGGCTGACTTCATCGTCGACTGGGCGGAGACACGATACATGCCACTAGTCCCCGACTCAACGTACTGGAAGCTACACTTTGATGGTTCCAAGATGCAAGGAGGACTCGGAGCCGGAATCATAATAACCTCGCCTAAGGGCGACCGGCTGGAGTACGTCCTCCAGATCCACTTCAAGGCATCCAACAACATCGCCGAGTACGAAGCACTCATCCATATGCTCAATATGGTCAAGCAGATTGGCATTCAGAGAGTTCTATGCTTCGGAGACTCAGATCTGGTGGTGCAGCAAGTCTCAGGCGAATGGGACGCGAGGGGCGTGAACATGGCCCTCTACCGTTTCAGCAGCTGTGCGCCTGCTTCGAAGGGTGCGAGTTCCACCACGTACCCAAGGCCAACAACGAAGCTGCTGACGCCCTGGCCAGAGTCGGCTCAACAAGACAGTCCATACCGCCTGGAGTCTCCCTCAAGAACCTGCGCAAGCCATCCATCACTCCATCCCCGGAGTCTGACTCCATAGTGCTCAACGCAGACCCAGGAGCAGCCGGGGCGGCGCACCCGGGGACTGCTCCACCGCACCCGAGGACTGCCTCGCCGCACCCGGGGACTTCTCCACCGCACCCGGGGACTGCTCCACCGCAACAAGAGGTTGTCGCCATCAAGCTTATACCCGGTGAACCTCCCGATGCTCCAGAGCTAGCTCCCCGTGAGGAGATCAGACTCATCATGTAAACGGTGTATGCCATCCGGGAAATACCCGACTGGGCGAAGCCATTCATGAACTTCTTGGCCAAGGACGAGCTGCCAAAGGAGGAAGTGGCAGCACGACAAGTGAGACGAAGGGCAAGCGCATACACCATCATCAACAATGAGCTGTACAAGTGCAGCGTCGGGGGCATCTATCAACGATACGTAAGCCAAGAGGAAGGAATCAAGCTCCTAGTGGACATAAACCAGGGCGAATGCGGCCACCACGCTTCATCAAGAGCAATAGCAGCCAAGGATCTTCGCCACAGTTTCTATTGGACAACAGCGCTAAAGGACTCTCAGGAACTGCTCAGAGCATGCAACGATTGCTAGAAATTCGGACAGATGAAGCACACGCCGTCTGCAGCACTCAAGATGATGCCAATTACCTGGCCGTTCGCAGTCTGGGGGGCTAGACATGGTTGGACCATTCAAAACAGCTCGATCCGGCATGACGCACCTGCTCGTAGCCATAGACAAATTCACCAAGTGGATCGAGGCAAAGCCCATAAAGAAGCTGGACGGAGCAACAGTGATCAAGTTCTTCATGGACATCATCATTCGATTCGGCTACCCACACAGCATGATCATGGACAACGACACCAATTTCGCCAAGGGGGCTTTTGCTCGCTTCTGTGGAGACAAGGGCATCCGCCTAGACCTAGCCTCGGTCGCGCACCCTCAGTCAAACGGGCAGTGCGAGCGCGCTAATGGCCTGGTTCTAGCCGGAATCAAACCACTCATCAGGTCACCTGGATGTTGGATAGAGGAGTTGCCAGCCATTCTATGGAGCCTGCACAACACCCCTAACCGCTCAACCAGTTTCACGCCATTCTTTCTCGTCTATGGGGCATAGGCCGTTCTCCCCACTAACATCCAGTTCTATGCAGCCCGTAAACTGCTCTACAGAGCAGAAAGCCAAAGAAGCACGGGAGGACAGCGCGGACCTTCTTGAGGAGGCACGCGAGCTAGCCCTGTCTAGATCAGCAATCTATCAGCAGGACTTGCGCCGCTACCACGCCAGCCGAATTCGGCCCACCTCTTTTCGCGAGGGGGATCTGGTGTTGCACTTGGTCCAGAACACAAAGGGAATGCACAAGTTGTCCCCGCCATGGGAAGGACCATTCATCATCAGCCGGGCGCTGCACAACGACTCATACTACTTGATCGATGCCCAACAGCCGGTGAAGAACAAGGCAGACCGCTCCGACGAGGAAACTGAACGCCCATGGAACATGAACCTACTCCGTCCATTTTACACTTGAGCCAGAAGTGTATGTATCTTCCTTTTCATGTAATAAATGAACAAGTTTGGAAACCTCGGCACAGCCCCGAGGACTTTGTCCCAATTCGCGCACCACCTACGTCTCCGTACAGGCTGGCCCGGACGCCCGCGATTTCTATAGGCGGTGGAGTATTGTACGGGGCGCCTAGAGCGCACTCTTCGATTCCAGCTTCAGACTGCAAGCCAGCTATCGACCCGGCAAGAGCAAAACCTCGAAGTACCCCCTACAAGAAAGTGCCCAGGGAGAAAACAAAGGCGTCTAGGTGAACTGGCTGCGCCTGCCCGAGCTAAGCCAATAACAACACACCGAAAAATTGCAGGGCACGCCAACCTAGCTACTCCTTCGGTTCCGGCTACAGATCGCAACTCGGCTAGCAGCCGGCAAGGTCAAAGCTCGAAAGGCCAATGCCCGCTAAGAAAAGGAAACTGTTAACGGCCTAGTTCGAAAGGGCACCATTTTAGTGTTCTATCTTAACTATAAATGAACGCACAAGTAATGAAACTAACTTAAGCGATGATGTGTCTTGTACTGCACAAGCCACAACTTGACAGGAAATAAGGTGTCAAAGAGCTTTGACCCGGCTGGCTATACCAGTCGGCCCAAACCTTGGGGACTACACCCAGTGTGCGCGCTCCTGCGCACCCATACCTCAAGCAAGGGTAGCAAAGAGCTTCGACCCGGCTGGCTACCCCAGCCGACCCGAACCTCGGGGACTACACCCAGTGGGCGTGCTCCCATGCACCCATCACCTCAATCAAGGGCAACAAAGATCTTCGACCCGGCTGGCTACCCTAGCCGGCCTGAACCTCAGGGACTACACCCAATGGGCGTGCCCTCGCGCGCCCATCACCTCAAGCAAGGGCGTCAAAGATCTTCGACCCGACTGGCCAGCCCAGCCGGCCCAAACCTCGAGGACTATACCCGACGATTGCACGGTCACGCGCTCGCACAAAAATGCAAGGACAAAAAAACTTCCAAAAGGAAAAAAGACAAATTCAACTTAAACCAAAAGGGGGCATCAAGCCAACAAACGGAACACGAAGGTTCCACACAGAATTCAAAGTGTCACAACAAGGTTCACCAACAGGCAGAACTATCACGGGACAAGTTATCAAGACAAATACTCCCGGCATCCCTGGGATCAAGGCTCAGGAGCCGGACTTATGGAAGGAGCATCGGCCGATGGAGTAGGAGTTGGTCCGGCAGAAGGAGCACTGGCGCCGGCCACAGGCACTTGGCTGCAGGAGGCAATATCGGCGAAGTTCGTGGGAGCTTGGATCCAGTGGAATGGCATCAGCTCGGAGGGGTCGCGAAAGTCACGCTCCAGATCCACGTATGTGCCGATCTTCACCCTGCAGGACCTGATTGCCGGAATGCTATCACGGAGGCCCTCGTAGCTAGTCCCAAGTCGGAAGCCACGAGTGAGCACACCCAGATCCGCATCCGGATACCAGGACTTCACCAAGGCTAGAGCCATCTCCACGCCGCCACGTGCCGCCCACTCCTTGTGGGTGTCCAACACATCGATACCGCGGGACAAGGCAACCACCAAGCTGGCAATGTCATGCAGCTCGCCCGTATCCAGCCAGATGTACTTTAAGAAGTCGTTGGCAACAACGCGAAGACCGTTGATCTCCTTCGCCAGCACCTTGACCAGATCCTAGGGGGTCAGATCACGGCCATCCTCGTCCTTCGGCAGCTTCTCGAGAGCCATCTCGGTCGACTTGGAGTAATGAGCTGCAACCGAAGGCAGGATTAAGCGACAAGACTCGGATTGGTTAACCGCAGTATAGAAGAGGCAAGGAGGAGAAAACTTACTAACAACGAGCTCGGAGATCCCTTGAAGCTGCTGGGTCAGCTCCTCCTCCCGGGAACGGAGAGTCTTGATTGTCTTCTCCCTTTGGGCGGAGATCAACTCCAAGTTCTTCAGTGCCTCCGCCCAGATGTCGGTCGTCTTATTGCCCCTCTCCACGCTGACCTCCAACCGGTGTTTGGCCTCAGCCAGTTGGTCGAACTGCGCCCGCCGTGCTTTGTTCGACTCCTCCAGCCAGGCAACCTGAACTTTGAGGCGCTCCACCTCCTTATCCTTGTCCAAGATCATGGCTGTAGGAGGATACCCGATGGTCAACAAAAAACGGGAGAAGGAGGCCAACCGCCAAGACATGTCAGAAGAAGCAATCTTACGGCCTAGCTCCCGAGTGTTCTTCACAGGTTCTGAAAACGCATTCTTCAAAGACAAATGAGTAAGGAATAAAGCGGAAATCCGGATGGAAAAACCGAGTGCGACAAAATAAAATGGGGAGAGACACCTACCTCCATCAAAATAGACAATTTTTTGGCCTCGCCAAGGCCCCTTTCCATTCCCTCAACCAGGTGGCGAACCCGGCTGAGTGCGAAGGGCTCCGTGCCCGAGAGCTGGGCGAGGATCGCACCCGGCATTAGCACAACCGGAGCTGGCCTCGAGCCAGTCACTACAACCTCGTCTTCATCAGCGGTCGTGCCCAAAGGTGCAGCCACCACCAAATCCCTCCCCGCTGAGCCGGATGCGCCCGGCTAGCTGCCCCCCGCTGTAGCTGCCTGGACCGCCGCAGTCTCCTCCATCACTTCCATGATGACGGGCCTGGCAAAATTGGCTAGAGCATCGCTCTAGGCTGGGTTCACGCCAGCCCTAGGACGGAGGAGTTGTGTCTTGGGGTCCTGTGCGGCCATGAAGAGATGCCCCACCCGCTTAGACACAGGCACTTGGTGCGGCATTCCCGTGGCTGGGGAGCCCTGAGGAGCCCCAGGTGGAGACGGCACGGTAGGCGTAGCCGGTGCGGGTGCAGCGGGAGAACCTGTCGCCTCCTCAACCACCGAAGGCGAGGGAGGAGTTACGACGGCAGCACCGGAGCCGCCGAGCACCATCGCCTCGCTACACGGGGCAGAAGTAAGGAAGACCCAGTAGAAAGGCAAGGAAAACAAGGCAAACAGAGCTAGGGAAGACACTAACCCGACGATGGATGGCATGGCGACGACTTGGCATGCTCGGCGCATCCTATTCTGCTCAGCCGTAGCCGGCACGACAACAATTGCCGCCCTCTTTCCCCGAGCTTTCGCCGCGACCCTCTCCTGACCGGCCTCATCGTCAGTGGCATCGACTGCAACAAAAGAAATCTCAGCCACAACTCCATGGGCCAGGACAAAGAAAGGGACCACACCCGACAATTACCATGAGGATCCATGGGACCATCGTCTGACCGGACGGGAAACCCTTCTGGCTCTGTCTGGGGGTACTTCTTCGGATTCCGATCCGCTAGGAAGGTGGGGAGCGTGAAGTCGGAGATTCCATCCTCAGCTAGCTGCACCGTGAACAATGATACGTCGGAAACGTATCTACAATTTTTGATGCTCCATGCTTGTTTAGTATCTACTTTCCTTTGCTTTGTCCACACTTTGAGGTGTTTTTATATCTTTTTTGGAACTAACCTATTAACAAGTTGGCATAGTGCCAGTTGCCTGTTTTCTTCTATTTTTGGTTCCAGAAAGGCAGAAAATCAATATTCTCGGAATTGGACGGGACAAAAACCAAAGTCAATATTTTACCGTGAGGGACAAGAATCCAGAAGCGAACCAGGGCGGCCAGACCCCCCTAGGTGCGGGTGGGCCCTGCCCCATGCCTGGGTAGGGTGTGGAGCCCCTGGCCGCCTCCCAGCCTTGCCCCTTCGCCTATAAGAAGCCCCTGATGCAGAAACCCTAAGTACCCGATCAATATTCCATGAAACCTTCTGTAGCCGCCGCCACCGTCATCCCTAGATAGGGGGGGGACCTGAAGTTCTTCCCGGCACCCTGTCGGAGGGGAGATCATCCCGGAGGCCTTCTCTCCGGTATGATGCGTGAGTAGTTCAACCTTGGACTATGGGTCCATGTAGTATCTAGATGGTTGTATCTCCTCCTTGTGCTTTCATGTATAGATCTTGTGAGCTCCCCTCATGATCAAGATCTAATCTATTTGTAATCATGCATGTTGTGTTTGCGGGGATCCGATGGATATTGAGATTATTATGTCGGTTTGGTTAATGGTTTTGTCTTTATGATTCTATCATGTCTGTGTTGTTTGTGATCTTGCATGCTCTCCGTTGTTAGTAGCTATCTTGGCTGAGTAGTTGCTAGTGACTCCAAGAGGGGGTATTTATGCTCTATAGTGGGTTCATGCCTCTAGTTTCCAAGGGAAGTGACGGAAATCTCTTCGGTTCTAGATGTGCTGTTGCTACTAGGGAGAAAACAACGGTCTCTTGTTCATGGAACAAGTGGATTGTTTACCTTACACACTTTTCTTAGAGCAATTGTCTGTTGCATGCAACATAATACTGGAGGGGGTTCGGATGATAACATGAAGGTGGACTTCTAGTCATAGATGCAGTTGGATGACGGTCTATGTGTATTATTGTATTGCCCAATTGAATCTCATAGGATCTTTCTGACTAGTATTGCATTGTTATGCCTTGCTCAGTTCCTGTCAATTGCCCTGCTGTAATTTGTTTACCCTTCATGCCATGTTGTTTATCTAAGGAGAGCACCTCTAGTGAACTATGGAACCCGGTCCAATCTTTACCATTGATACATCTTCCACTGTTACTTGTTTACTTACTACAAACCATTACCTTCCACACAATATGTTTAATCCTTTGTTACATCAACCGGTGAGATTGACAGCCTCACTGTTAGTTGGGGCAAAGTCTTGGGTTTGTGTTGTGCAGGTCTCCGCGTTGCTTGCAACACCTGTGTGACATTTCCTTCCTCCTACTAGTTCGATAACATCGGTTTCTTACTGAGGGACGACTTGCTACTGTGCTGCTTCACACCTTGCTCTTGGGGTTCCCAACATGATCCACATAAACTAAGCCATCAACAAGTTCTCTGGCGCCGTTGCTGGGGAGGCTAAGGACGTCTTCACAAGGGGAGTCCTTCACTTCCTTTCTCTTTACTTTGTTTTTAGTTTTGTTAGCTTCTTTTTCTTTGTTTTGTTTGCCTCTTTTCAAAAACTCCAAAAAAATTAGTCTAGTTTGGTTTGCTTTCTTTATTCAAAAACACAAAAAAAATTAGTTCCTGTTCTAGCTGCTGCTGTTTTTGGCTTGCCCACCTTTGCCAAAATGAACTCTGCTGAGAACACCAAGTTGTGTGACTTCACTAGCACCAACAACAATGATTTTTTAAGCACTCCTATTGCTCCACCTGCTCCTGATGCTACCTTTTATGAAATTAAGCCTGCTTTATTGAATCTTGTGATGAGAGAGCAATTTTCTGGTGCTAGTTCTAATGATGCTGTTGCCCATCTTAATAAATTTGTTGAACTTTGTGAGATGCAGAAGTATAAGGATGTAGATGGAGATATTATTAAGCTCAAGCTGTTTCCTTTCTCTTTGAGAGGGAAAGCTAAAGAGTGGTTGCTATCCTTGCCTAGAAATAGTATTGATTCTTGGACTAAGTGCAAATATGCTTTTACTGGAAAATACTATCCTCCTCCTAAGATTATATCTATGATAAGTGACATTATGAAATTTAAACAACTTGATAATGAATATGTTCTCAAGCTTGGGAATGAATGAAATCTTTGGTTAAGAATTGTCCCACTCATGGACTCACTGCTTGGATGATTATCCAGACTTTTTATGCAGGTTTGAACTTCTCCTCAAGAAACCTGTTGGATTCAGCTGTTGGAGGTACCTTTATGAGCATCACTTTGGGTGCTGCAACTAGACTCCTTGATAATATGATGGTTAACCACTCTGAATGGCACAATGAGAGAGCTCCACATGGTAAGAAGGTAATTTTTGTTGAGGAAACTTCCTCTTTGAGTGATAATATTGATGTTATTATGGCTATGCTTGTTAATGGGAAAGCTCCTTTAGATCCTAATAGTGTTCCCTTAGCCTCTTTGGTTGCTCAAGAAGAGCAAGTTGATGTGAACTTCATTAGAAACAACAATTTTGGCAACAATACTTATGGTAATTATAGGCCTTATCCTCCTAGTGGAAATGTTTATCATGGTAGATCTGGAATGCCTAGTGGAGAAAGGATTCTAGAAGTAGAGAGATCCACAAAGAATTTTATGCATATGCAATATGAGAAAAATAAGATTTTCACCAAAAATATGGAGGAACAATCTATTATCTTGAAAAACATTAGTCATCAGCTTGAGAATCTAAATAGAGAAATTCCTAGTTTACAGTCAAAAATTTTGAGTGCTGAGAAAAATATATCCTCTCTGTCTGAAGCTCAATCCTCCTTGATTAATAAAATGGCTGCTAAACTTGAAACCATGGAAAGGACCTTTGCTGCTACTCATGCCATACAAGTTACTATTGATGAAAATGTTAGGCTATTAGCTCAACTTCATGCTAAGTGGGAAAAGGAACCTGAAATTGATAGAAACAATAGTGTGTGCACTATCACCACTAAAGCACAAGTTGTCCCTATTCCTCCTCCTATTATGCCTAAGCCTATTGAGCCTACTACTAGTGATGCTAAGTTGTATTTGGATATTGATGGTTGCAATATTAAGCCTAAGACTATTTGTAATCATGCATGTTGTGTTTGCGGGGATCCGATTGATATTGAGATTATTATGTCAGTTTGGTTAATGGTTTTGTCTTTATGATTCTATCATGTCTGTGTTGTTTGTGATCTTGCATGCTCTCCGTTGTTAGTAGCTATCTTGGCTGAGTAGTTGCTAGTGACTCCAAGAGGGGGTATTTATGCTCGATAGTGGGTTCATGCCTCTAGTTTCCAAGGGAAGTGACAGAAATCTCTTTGGTTGTAGATCTGTTGTTGCTACTAGGGAGAAAACAACGGTATCTTGTTCATGGAACAAGTGGATTGTTTACCTTACACACTTTGCTTAAGGTAGTTGTCTGTTGCTTACAACTTAATACTGGAGGGGGTTCGGATGATAACCTGAAGGTGGACTTCTAGTCATAGATGCAGTTGGATGGCGGTCTATGTATATTGTTGTATTGCCCAATCGAATCTCATAGGATCTTTCTTGCTAGTATTGCATTGTTATGCCTTGCTCAGTTCTTGTCAATTGCCCTGCTGTAATTTTTTTACCCTTCATGCCATGTTGTTTATCTAAGGAGAGCACCTCTAGTGAACTATGGACCCTGGTCCAATATTTACCATTGATACATCTTCCACTGTTACTTGTTTACTTGCTGCAAACCATTACCTTCCACACAATACGTTTAATCCTTTGTTATAGCAACCGATGAGATTGACAACCTCATTGTTAGTTGGGGCAAAGTCATGGGTTTGTGTTGTGCAGGTCTCCGCGTTGCTTGCAACACCTGTGTGATGTTTCGTTCCTCCTACTGGTTCGATAACCTCGGTTTCTTACTAAGGGAAGACTTGCTGCTTTGTTGCTTCACACCTTGCTCTGGGGGTTCCCAACAGGCTCCACATTAACTGAGCCATCAAACAACTACTCAAAAAGGGAAGCATAAGGCACCCAAGGAAAAACTACCGGAAGAGAGATAATCACAAAAAAGGAAAGAAAACCAGCGAGCAACTCACCTGGGGAGGCAAATGCCCGCGGAACTTGGAGATCAAGGGGATCCAGTTCCACAGGTCTTGGTACGACACGTCCTTCTGCGATGTCCGTGTCGGGTCGTTGACGGTCGATAGGTGGCACATCTTGTGCGACCTCTTCTGCTGCGGAAGCACGCTACGTGCCATACACGACAGCGCAATATCCCGGGCGGTGAGCCGCCCCGTCGCCACCATCGTCTCCACCCGGGTGGCCATCCGGTCGATGTCCGCCTCGGCCCTCATCCCCTTCACCGTCCAGGCCTTCTGCGTCGACGGCATGTTGACAAAGGGCGGAAGACCGATCCAATCCACCTCAGTGGCATTTCTCACATAAAAATATGAGCGCTGCCACAGCTTGACGGTGTCGGGGAGCTCAAACCGCGGCATCAGTGATAAGGGCCGCAGATAGATGGCACAACAACCAGTCTCCGTCAGCGGGCCATCCTTGACGGTGTTCGCGGCCATGAAGTGGACGAACTTGAGGATGTTTTCCACCTCAGGCAACACCCCAAGGTAAGATTCGCATCATGTCGCATGATGCGATAGCTACGCGATGGGGTTGGAACCAAGATAGTGGAGTTGGAGGTCGAAGAAGACGAAGAGCTGGAGGAGAAAGGGGTTGATAGGAAGTGTGACACCCCCAGGATCAGGGCTAAACAAATCCCAGACCTCCGTCTGACATAAGCTTAACTTTGAGTTCAAGGATATCTAGTGAAGAATCGATAACACAACAGTGACCCTACGACAGAAAATTTATTACAGCAAGCTCATAACTGAGCAGAGAACCAAATTATTACAAGCAGAGGTCACTGACCACAAACATCAAACAACGGAAGGAAAATTATGCTATTAAGTATAGGAAACTTAACAAATGGCCTTAGAGGCCTGAAGCATAATGATGACGTCCTAGCCCATAGATTCCAGGCTGCCGGCCGGGAACCCCAAGCTACTCGTCGGTGTCGATATAGTACGGAACTCGTCTTCAAGGAAGCACTTACTCTGCCAAAAGTATCAACAAGGCAAGGGTGAGTACAGGGTGTACTCCGCAAGACTTATGGCTAGTGGAGTTGTTTGCATAAAGCCATCTTTGTTTATAAAACAAGAGGGAGAAGAAGAAGCTCGTCTATTCAGAGTATTTTAAAAGGGGATAAGAGAGCGACATCCCGAAAATATTGATCATCATCTTTGGATATCCACCAAATTATCATCATCTACCAACTAGGATCACCCCCTCGTACCCATAAGGAAGCATCCTTAAGCACACGTTGATCAACAAGTTTTATGATTAGGTTATAGTTCTCTACGATCTTGAGTCCGGTTGCCAAGTCATTCATAACCGTGAACACGGCTTTTCGAAAAGATTATTACCCTGAAGGGGTGTAAAACTTTACCCACACGTACTAACCTTCTCTTAATGCCACAATGGTTAGCCCTCTTCCTTGGAAGGCCGGCAGAGGGTGGTTAGACACGACCTTTACCTTGCTTTTGCCGAGACCATGAGTCACGCAATAAGTATGGTTCCGCCGTAACGGGTCAAATCCCGAAGCCGGTACTTAAATATGTGAGGCGAGGTTGGTTTACCAGGGGCGCTATCTACCCCAAGCAACCTCAGCCACGCTTACCTACCTGTTATGAATGCACCTGCACCCGACAAATCTTTCAAAAGGTTTTCTATGCATATGTCGAATGGAACGCCCGAACTATGTGACTCATGAAATCTACTAGGCAATTTAGTTGCTCGTGAGGTTGTCCAGGCCCCGTGTGGTTGCACGCTCGTCTTGGTTCCAAAGGCAAGAACTCAGGTCCTAGTGGTGGCGAGCATGGGACTAGAAAAACCACATCCCACCGTGGCCTCCCATACAAGCCTTAGCATGTTTAATCTCATATCATTGATCACATCTCATCACGTTCTCCTTTCATACTAGATTCTCCGCATCTGATACATCATCTGGATGGACCAGACTCAACAGCTATGCATGGCTAAGCAGACACTAATAAGAGCTCTAGCAATGCACACAAGCCAAACCTAGTTATGCTAGGAGCAGTGGATCAGGTAATATAAGCTCAAAGGGAGTAATGCAATAGATAGGATACTCTATCTATTGATAAAAGACCATAGTAGAATCGTATGCATCATGGCAGGAATTGAAATGCTTTCGAAATCATAGGATTATATCATGGTGGGGCTATGCTTGCCTTTGCCAGTTGATAACAAATAAGCAGATCTTCGGGAGCCTTGTACTTGACTTGTTATAATTGGTCAAGTATTGTTCGTCGATCTTCGATCTTCGATGGTCTTGATCTTTGACTTCAATCTCGATCTCGATGTCGACATCGTATTCTACCGCGAAGAACCAAACACCAGAAATAAAGGGGAAACAATCAACACATGGCATTGATGCAATGCTCAAGCAATGATGATGATATGACAAGTTAAATTCCACTAAATTGAAACCCTAAGACATGCTCTACAATTTAATCGGGG
This sequence comes from Avena sativa, assembly GCA_916181665.1. Lineage (NCBI taxonomy): Eukaryota > Viridiplantae > Streptophyta > Magnoliopsida > Poales > Poaceae > Avena > Avena sativa. The sequence continues at coordinate 113,690,374 of OV702298.1, forward strand.
TTCCGAGGGGCGCAAACCCTAACTCGGGAAAACTCCAGAAACACATGAGAGGGGTTGATTTTGTTCTCTAATTAAACTTGTCATTTTATTTGTTGATCAATGCATGCTTATAGCTTAAAGAGGTAGAGCTCATTTTCTGAATATTTTGATATATTATTTGTATTTTTCTGATTTAAAATGAATTAGTTATTGAATTTACAAGTTTTATTCAAATTCTGAAATTATTAAACCATTTTAATTGATTTACTGCGCAAGGCTGACATCAGCACACGCCCTAAACCTTTTTACACATAGGACTGGGCTAGCCCCAGACATAGACAGGTGGGGCCGAGGCCACGTCGGTTGCCACCATGGCGGTCTGCAGTCAATGGCCTGACGCCATGATGACGTCACCACGACGGCCACCGTCAGACGGTGGTCGCCGGCGAGGGCACAGAGCACGCCAGCACGCGGGACGGGTCTTGTTCGAATGGGTGCACAGAGGCGAACCTATCTACGATGGCGCCTCCGATTCTTGGTCACCCGAGCGTGGGTATCGACGGCGAGCGGCAGCGGTGCTCGCAGCCGACGACAGGCGATGGTTACAGCATGCGAGAGAGGCAAAGGAGAGGTCCAGAGGGACCGGTGGGTCACCCGTAGCGCGAGTAGAGGGTCGGGGAGGCGAGGCGTGGCCGGAATCGACGAGGACGGTGGCGGAGGTCGTCGGAGACCGAGGTCTCGATTGAGGCAGACCGGACCATGCTAGCCTTCTCCGCTAGGGGAAAACGAACGAGGCAAGCAAGGCGGTTCTGGTGATGGTCTCAGAACGGCGAGGGGACGTCGGAAACGACGGTGGCGGCAGGGGGTCTTATAGACGATGTCCATGGCGGTAGCGCGCATCTATTCGCGGCGGGCATCTCGGCGAGGCATGGACGGCGCCAGCATCGACACGCATGTGCTCTTCTTCGCCGTCCTTCTGGCTAGAGGAAGAGGAAAACGAAAGATAACGCTGAAGCGGTATGGGCTGCGCATGGGCCGCGGCTGGGCTTCTGCTGGGCCTTAGCTGCTACGCGCTGGCGGCAATTAGAGAGAGGAGAGGTCTAGGCCGGCCTGGGCTGCACGGCCTGGAGGCTCTGGCTACTGTTTTTATTTGAAAAATTGTTTTTCTTTTTCTATTTTCAAATTTCTATTTTGTGTTTTGAATTCCAAATCTGTTTGGAATAATTTTAAAATACCAGAGGCTTTTATCAAATATGAAAAATAGGTATGAGCCCTTTTATTCAATTTGGGCTGCAATATTTTTGGTAGTTTTCAAAATTCAAAGCATTTTGAATTGCTTTCAAAGAGAGGGGAAGATTAGGGTTTTAGGGTTTTCTTTATTTTCTTACATGCAATTTTAGAGATGATGCTTATGCAATGCACAATCAACACTAATTATTATTTAATAAAAACTGGGGTGTTACAGCTCTATCCCCCTTACGAGAATCTCGACCCGAGATTCCAAAGGTAGGAAAAGAGACAGAGAGAGAAAGAAACAGGGCTACTCTAAAGACAAGAGGGAAACACACTAAACAACACACAAAGTATCTCATGGTCAACTCGTGGATGGAGTGTTTAGAAACAACTCTGAGATGATGAACTTGAAACACAACAAGGTAATGGAGGAAAAAAGAGGAGATGGTTTCAAGTTGTTAGATAGATGGTCTTCATAAGGATTGAGACCATGGAGCTTCAGATGAAATTAAGCTTCTAAAAAGGAAAGCTTCCAAAGAAAGAACATGACAACAGACTTCGATAAGGAACCTCTACTAAGTGACTTAAGTAGAAAGCTTAGGTTGCAGAGATATGGATCAACAAAACCAAGTTGTTGAACTACTTTTGACATAGAAGGGTCACTTTTTCATTCAACAGAAGGCCAAGACGGAAAGGTGTTTTGGTGGAGAGGACTCACAAGAGTCGCAAGGAACATGTAGCAAGAGGAACTTCTGATTACCAAAATCATAGTCACTCTTAAAACATGGTTGATAAGAGGAAGGAAACTCTTTATTCATCTAGATTTATCAAAATCTTTGCCAAGATCATGATATTACTTTACACCACTAGGATGAATAGTTAAGAAGATTCCTGATGACATGAGAAGAAAGAAACTTCATTCTCGGACTTCAATTACTTGGCACAACAAGACGCTTGCCAATATAAAGGGTCTGGAGGATTGACCGAGAGACATTTAGCAACACTACTCTAAATGTTCTCCTTGATGTTCGAGACACGAAGCATCAAGTAAAGGCCAGACTTCAGATACAAGGAAACCATAAGCACAACTCCTATAATTAATTATAGAAGAAACCTCATGAAGAGTGGTTGTTATTGCTGAATTAAGAGAATATGACAAGTGGTCTTTCTGGCTAAGTGTGTCAACCATTACATCAATCTTGCCAGAGTTACAAAGAGACCTAAGTCATAACCTTGAGGTCAACCAACCATCATTGCTGCTTGAGATTCAGCTTTGGTTAGGTGGGATGATAATTCAGACTCAACATATCTGAATAGAAAGTTTGCAACATTTACCGCAAAGGTAACGTCACTAGATTCTCAAGATAGGGACTACAATGTCCAGCTCCAAAAGACTGAGCTAGATTGCTATACCCATGTATTAGCATATTGTCCAAGGACAACTACACACACATAAAGTACTAACAATAGAACACAATGTGTCCTTAGAGAAAAGGAGATAACTCTTCTCGAATCCATGGTGACATCTTTCATTATTTGCATGTGAATCAGAGAAGGTTACTATTAACATCCAGAACACATACTTTGAATTGGCACGAAGATGGATCTCGAAAGTTTCCAACATTAATGCCAATTGTTCTATATGAATCAAATCTAGCATGGAGAATATAAGGATGTCATCGATGGGCTCAACAACAAACTTATTGAGACACTCCAAGAAGATGGAGTCGTATGTCGTATGAAAAAGGCAGTAGTATTGGTCAGACCAAAGGACATGAAAATCTACTCAAGTGAAACATCACATGAAGAAACATCATCAAGATAGTCCTTGGAACTGAGTTTGATTTGACGATAACCCAAATCAAATCAAAGGTGGGGAAGATAACATATCCATTAAGGAGATACTATCTTTCTTCAACACGAACAAAACTAGACATCCCTTTATGAAGAAACAGAGTCGGATAAAACTTTTGTCTTACAATCCTCCAAGTTGTTTAAGCTCAACCAACTTGCTCAGGGGTATCCAGTTACGGATCCTTGGAGATAGGAGCAGTTTAGAGAACTTGCTTGCTCAAGAACTTGACAAGACGGTCATGTGGCAACATGGCGATACTTCTAGGGAGACATCCAGAATATCACGAACCACCGATATGTCACTTATTTCGAGAGAAATCTTGCTTGGTAAGGCAAGAAGACATAGTCTTAGAGCTTCGGCACGATCCTAAATCTTTGACCGAAGAGAGTGTACCAGAATAACAGACGTGGTAGGACCATCATTCTTTTGCTTTGTGATAGGGTTAACCAACCATGCTACGAATGACACAAATGTCCTTTTGAGTTCTAAGCAATAAAAAATCCTAGAATCTCAGATAACCGCATTATTACGCACACGCATCACTCACGAGCGCGAAAGCTCGAAGAAGGGTGGGTAAAGATGTGTGGAAGCATCACTTCATTAAAAGGGTCATGAATCTTAGCATGACCTCTTAGTATAAAAGAGTGTGACACTTTAAGGTAGAACAGACAGAAGCTAATCAATGCCTCTTGATCTGCAGATTACAACACTTTGACCTGGTCCTAGAAATGACAAGATACTAGAGTTTGTTTCTCTTGACATCCTGAACTGGTTTGTCATTATGGACCACAAAAGTATCTTGCTTCGAAAGACACCAATGTACATGTACTACTTGGCTACCAACTGGTAGAAAAAGGTCAGAAACCAACAAGGGGAAAGGAACATGCTCAGGATAGAATCCCAAGATGTGGATGCATAAGTCAACAATCTTCCAAAAACCAATGCAGAGGAGGGTAAAGTGTGGCAGAGTCATGAATGTAGATGCGAGAATCTCGTGGAGTACTCTTATCGTGATCTATTTGGTTCCATTAAAGAACATCTGCCATATCATGTGGTAGGGGAAGTCCTTCATTGTCACAATTAAATCGCGACAAAGACCACAAGCTTGAAGTCTAGAGTTGCAATACCAGCCATCCTGAGCTAATGTGTGAACATTAGTAACAGGGGTCAAAGGGATGGATCTTGGGTTAAAGGTCAGCTTCATGTACAAGATTCACAACAAAAGAATCCAGCACAATCAGGGATCTTAGGTTCAAGTCCAAGGGTTAATAACCCAAAGAAAGGAATAACTACTACTTGAGTGACATAGAATACACTACAAGATAGCAATCACGAGGTAGCTTCCAAGAGAAGAAACAACTTCTGAAGTACCCAAACAAATAAAAAGGAGGCACACGAGGCGAAAGGAAACCTCGAAGCCTAGAACAGAATATTGTGGAACCATCAACATGATGTTGTGGCCCATAAGATAGAGAGATCATGATAGAAAGGAATCTCTCATATGAACAAGAACAAAGGAAACAAGAAGTGCGCAACATACACGACTCTAGAGAACTCAACACTAGGTCAACTGGCTGAAAAACGGCATGCCAAGAAGGCACCTAAGTTTTGAAAGACTAGAAGAGATATCCAAACTTTTCCAAAATCAACACCTGATAAGATAGCCTAGAGTTAGAGCGAAACTGGATAAGGAGTAAAAGAAGCATACTAGAGTTTTTTTTCAAATACTTTTCAGCTTTAAAATAGTTTTCTCAAACACTAGACTCAACATCGACCAATAGCAAGGTTTTCCTACGGTCGGTACTGCTCTGATACCAAAACCTTGTTTTTATTTGAAAAATTGTTTTTCTTTTTCTGTTTTCAAATTTCTGTTTTGTGTTTTGAATTCTAAATCTGTTTGGAATAATTTTAAATTACCAGAGGCTTTTATCAAATATGAAAAATACTTATGATCCCTTGTATTCAATTTGGGCTCCAGTGTTTTTGGTAGTTTTCAAAATTCAAAGCATTTTGAATTGCTTTCAAAGAGAGGGGCAGATTAGGGTTTTAGGGTTTTCTTTATTTTCTTACATGCAATTTTAGAGATGATGCTTATGTAATGCACAATCAACCCTAATTATTATTTACTAAATCTGGGGTGTTATAGGAGGGCTGAAGCCGCGGTCAAAGTGTGCGAGGAAGACGACGCGCTCCCTTGGCCGGGGGTCAGGCACCCGCTCCACCTCCAGCGCGAGCCGATGCTTCACCAGCATCGACGAGGGGATAAACTTCCCCCGCCGGTACTTGTAGACCAGATCGTCGTTCACGAAGGACCCACACCAGCCTCCGCGCTGCTCCGGCAGCATGTCGGCAAGTGGAGCGGGCGTGGTGGACGGTGTCTGTTGGCTCCGGCGACCACAAAGAGGCGGCGCAAGGAGAAAAGTATAGGAGAACACAGAAGCAGGGAAGGACGAGCTGGAGGAAGACGAAGTGTGAGACCCGTTCCCCTCCAGGGCCCTATTTATCCCTGCGGGGGGCACCGTCGCCTCCTGTGCTTCCGCACGGCACGTGGCCACAAGGCACCCCATCCACACGACGCTACGGCTTCGGATCCTTTGCACCATCGCAACCTAGCATAGAAGATCCGAAGGCGTTACCAGGAGACGAGGCATGTGCGCTCGCCCCGAGAAACTGGTGTGGCAAGTGGCGTGCGCAGTTACCAAAAAACTGATGAGCGACGCGAAAGTCCAACTGACGCGACGTGCGCCATAGCAACAATCGTGTCTCACGACATCACCAACCTCATCAAACTGACGATTCATCTCTAGCTTCGCCAGCCGGTCGCTACCTTTGATGTTTACACCCAGTGGGCGGCCATAGATTCCGCAGCCGGAAAGCAAAAGTAAAAGGCGCAGCCGGACCCGGTCAAAAAACTACATCAAGATACAAAGGAGCACGCAAGACCTTACCCACCGGCCAAGTCCTTATGCGCTTGGGGACTAGTGTCGGGGGGTAACCCCCGGGTGGGGAAAGCCAAGCCCAAGTAGGCCGGCTCCAGAAGATATAGGCCGCATGTACATCAAGCAGGACAACTCCAACAGCTTGGCTAGTACCACCCTGCTGGGCTTAAATCTTTCTCGGCTGGCCCATCTAGCAGATAGCCAGAAGAGCCGGCCGGGTGGTCACCTCCACCCGACTTACCTCGAATTCGATGGAGAGCGCAGAGGGGGAGATGCTCCTTGTGGGGTACGCCTCTGGCTCCCTTCGTCATCGGGCACGCTGGCGTGCCTTCACGACCTACACTACCCGACAAAGATAAAGCAAAGTGGTCGGCTGACCGCCAAAGCAGTCTGGGTGATCGTTAAAGAAGGGGTGACGCCCATAGGAAGCCTGGGTGACCGCTAAAAAGAAGGGCGGACTGGGTCCTGGCCCACTGGCTGGACCCTGCAGCTGGCCCTGCCCTGTAAACCCATATCCAAACAGTAAACCCTAGAGCCCAAATTGTAATCTTCCTCCCCCGATCAGTATATAAGGGCGGGCAGAGCTGGGGTTCTAGGTAAGTAATATTGATAGTAGCAAGAGCTTGCCTCTAGTTCCATCTTCCTCTAGATCTCGATAGTAGCTAAGGAAACAGCTCCAGGAGCATCTGTACTGGGCGTTCGCCCCCATATAGTTCATCTTGCAGGAGTAGGGGTGTTACCTCGCCAAGAGGGCCTCGAACCTGGGTACGTCGCTGTGTTTGCAGTCCATCATGCCCAACCCGTTGCGTGAGCCATCGATTGCGTCCGAGTGTCCCTCTTTTGCCATCCCCGATGGCACTGTCGTGTTCTACACCATGATAATGGGGACAGGGCAGCGCCTGGTTGCCTCGCTTCTTCTCTGATCGGTGTCAGCTTCTTCTCGGTGGCTTCTTCTCTGCGTATCTCTCGTATTCAGGGGACCCGAGGCGACGTCGCTTGGTGCTGCAGGGGCAAAGGAGGCGGAGGTCGAGATCAGGGGAAGGGAGGGGGAGGGGAGGGGGAGAGGTTGGGGAGGCTCACCGGTGACGGGGACGACAGGGTGACTCCGGTGGCAGGCGGCGACAGGGGGCGGCAGGGCAACCCTGCTGGCGGGCGATGGCATGGGGAGATATCTAGGGTTCCTGTGCGCATGGCCATGAGAGTGAGAGTGAGAAGAAAGGGAGAGAGAGGCTGATCGGTACTTTTGCTAAGTGTCAAACATCCATGGAGCATACTGGCTAATATGCGCCATTGATATGAGGCACTTAGCCAAATACGACGACGCCCTCATATATGACCACAACACAAGCCTACCGCAGTGGTAGGCCACGGAGCCGCGCTAGCAAAACCTGGGGCATCCATGTTCAAATCATGATTGCCTCACAATTTTATGTTTCATTTTTTTAATATTTTACAAATCAAATATGTTCCAAAATACTTGTGAAAGTAATTAAGTTTAACATTAATATTTTTTAATATTTTACAATATATGTTCCAAAATACTTGTGGATGTAATTAAGTTTAACATTATTTTTTTAATATTTTACAAAATATGTTCTAAAATACTTGTGGAAGTAATTAAGTTTAACATTAATATTTTTTAATATGTTCCAAAATACTTGTCATTAATATTTTTTAATATTTTAATACTTGTTATTAATATTTTTTAATGCTATTTAGTATATTTTCTAACAAATAATAATTAAGTTCATCATTCACAAATCTATTTAAAACAAGGACATCCATTTGCAAGTCCATTTATTTTAAATAAATCTATTAATTTATTTTAAGAAATATTAGTCACATGAACTTCAATATCCATACATACACACGAATTTATCAGTGGTGAATATTTTGTAACATGTGCCATTGGCAGAAAAATGTCAGTTGCGCATCTCTAATATGCGCCATTGATATTCTCGCCACCTTTATGAGTTGTGAGGTGTAGGTGGGGCCCACAATTTATCAATATCGCAGTTTGTGGAAGATGTGCCATTGGGTGGATATATCAATGGCACATACGTGCATATGCGTCAATGACATTTGGTCCACAGCCCTCCGGGATACCGGTCCCACATTATCAGTGGCACATTTTTCTTGATATGCGCCATTGGTTAAGCAAAATATCAGCGGAGCATCTTTTTAAATGCGCCACACTGATACTTATCAGTGGAACATATTAAAAAAAATGCTCAACTGATAATAAATCTATCCATAATCCTTTCTCTAGTAGTGTGGTGGATATCACTCACTCGAAGATGCTGAAAACCATGAATCTCGAGGCGTATCTTCTAGAGGAAATCTCAAGGGCGAGCTAAAATATGCTCTATAAGTTTTTTGGAGAGCCCCAAGCATCATTTTCTAGTTCCATAAAGTGAAATCCTTCGACTTTTTTCTTAGGCATCTGATTATCTTCGATAGAGGAGACTCGACGACTAAAGATTCAAATGAACGCCCTTATGGAAGCTTCTCAGTGTGCCAGTACTGACTTCTGAACTAACCATATACACGATTATATGTTGGCCATTCTCTAGGATCAGGTATTCGAGGTGGAGGAATTTGTTGAGTGCTCTTGTGTACAATGCTATATTTTCTCGGGATCCTCAGCCTCAAGGGCTTGCCATATTGATGACGAAATTTTAGCAAGGCAAGAAATTCACCAATTCATCAAATTGCTGCTCGTCGCGGGTGCAGGGCTTGCACTTGCATGGGTACACGTACACCACCTGATGCTTAACATGGACACCATATCGCAGGACTTGCCCTTACCACCAAGGGGTGCATCGATAAATATGGAGCCCAATATGCGGCTGCTCGTAAGCCCATTATTCGGATCATCCGTAGGTGTCTTGACAAATATCAAGAATTTTTCCTTAACTTTCCAATATGATTGCAAACTTTTTCCTATATAGAAAACATGTAAATTATGTAAAATCTATGTTTATACCAGACGATTATGTACTTGTAGTTTTGTTTATTTTTGTGCCGATGGTAGATGAAAAAATGCCCCGCATGTGACCCTTTTGTTAGCATGATGCCCTAGGGCAAGATCGTCTACTCGGGTGAAAGCATGCTCCAGATTTGTGTGTGATGGCAAAGCCGAAGTTTTTAGTTTTGAACTGAATTGCGAAGCCCCGAGTATTGGATGTGATTTTATGTATATTATTTTATTGATTGAGCTCCTAATTATCGGGTGTAGGAAAAAGTAAAGAGCTGAAATTGAGACTGAGTTATAGAACTTAGCTTTATTTTATCCTCGACTACCGAGGTACATTTTTGGCGTGATCGTCTGGCCATTGGGCTTTATTAAAAGTAAAGTACAAGTATTTGACTGGAAATCCTTGCCATAGACCTTATTAAATATAAATTAAAGAAAGTAAATATTCTAAGTGTACAAACGTTGCAGCTGCGCAACGTTCCACGGGCTGGGTACTAAACTCCGGTCTTCTTGTATTGGAGCCAATATGCTCTGCTGGGGATTACTTTTGTGATAATGTAGGGTCCTTCCCATGACGATTCCAGCTTGCAGTGGTCATCTTTCTTGATACGAAGGACCAGGTCCCCTATGACGAAGGACTTGGGACGCGGTTGATGGTTGTGATAATTACTTCTGTTGGTACGTGGTTTCCCTCTATAGTTCAATGTCTTGGGCTTTGTCAAGTGTGTCGATTGAAGGGGTTTGTAGCGGAAAACACAAAATTATCCTAGATAGAACATCCGGAAGCCCAAGATCTATCTTTTAGTTAATGCAGTAATGGGAGGGGTTACGATTACATACCCTTACAGATTTCAACGCTATTAACATCCCACGAGGAACGTAGTTGAAGTAGATGATCCTTGCCGACCTCAAGGTCATGAAGCTCCTCGCACGTCATCTCCTGGTCCTTGCACGATAGCCTTGGCTCCGCTAATGGTAGCGCTATCGACGGGCTCATACACATACGGTGTCTAGCGATGACTCCCGTTCTCCTTGATCCAGCCGGGATGCGAAAGCAAATCCATTGGAACCTGGGATCTAGCAGCACGATGGTGTGCCGAGTGTGCTGACTCTCTCGTGCGTAGTCCTCTTTTGCATCCGCACTCATGGAGAATCAACTAAGAAATAGGGAGGAAATTCTCTAAGGAAAACAACCTTAGGAAATTCCCCCTTTATTTTTATGTGTCTATTTCCTCCCACCATAGGGCTTATTATATGGGGGAAAAGGGGTACACCCTTACTTAAGTTCCCATGTGAGACTAAAGGAAAAGGCAAAGAGGAGAGGCAGCCGGCAGAGCAAATGGCGACTGGATGGGCCACGCGGCGCGACCTGCCCATGGCCTGGCGGAGAGGCGGTGGCCCAGGGTGGGACGACCTGCCTCACGCCCTGCCCACATGGCCCGGCAGAAGCAGGCCGTGGAGGGGAGGCTACCCGGGCGGGTCACCACCCCCGCGCGCCGGCCTAGTAAGGTGAGCCGGTGGCCTGGAGCGGCGATGTCGACCGGTTGGGTCTCTAGCTGGCCTGCCAGCGAGCCTGCCCGCATACTCCCCTGCCTGTCCGCACGTGTCCACCGCGGTCGGGTCCCGCCAGCGACGATAGCAGCTAGAGCCTACCCGCCCATGCAGGCCTAGTATGCTATGGTTGTTTGCTACCCTTTGGGGTATCTCCCTCTTTGGCTATTCCCTATGTGGATTTGGTCCAATGCAGAAAGTTGCTCCATAAATAATAATTAAAATATTTATTAAATATATTAACTCAAATTTAATATATGCAAATGCATATTTATAAATTTCCATTTATTTCAAAACACCTTTTGATCTATTCCTCACTCTGAACATCTTTGGACCCTCTTCAGAACTATTCCGATAATTCTTTCTCTTTGGAAATTTTCCGATCTTTCTTTCTCATTGGTGATCCCTTCCTTCCATATAGATCTTAGAACATTGTTAGACCCTTAAGTGTGTTGCCGTACGGTTTAGGAATGACACATACATGATTGATACCTCTCTCTAATCAATGATCATTGGTGGGACCAGGATGTCCATAATGACCATATGCATTCGAGGAGACTCTGCCGTGTTCGAACCATAAACTCTGCATCCAATTCCTTTTGTCTCTTTGATACATGAGTTGTTCGAGATTTGATATTTAGTATTACCATACTAATCTCATTACCGACAAATCTACTTAACTCCTTATCGTGTTGTTGTATCCCCATGACCTAGTCATATGCTGCGGCTTGTTGGATGCAATCTCACTGAGTGGGCCAGTGTATCTTCCCATCAGGCAAGTGGATAAATCCCAATCTTGATACATAGGCCTCAACTGTTCCTTTGAAATATCCAATGCACACTTTTATGGTCACCCATTTACGGACATGATGGTTAGTGAGATCGAAGTTTTCCTTTGAAAATAGTGATTAATATGATCTCCCAGTCTAAGGAGAATGTCACTTCATTTCTAATTATTACAACGATGAACCATGTGACTAGATCACATTACAATACTTATGTGGCAATGTCCATCATATTATTATCTAATTACACAACTTCATTATCAACTGGCATAAATGCACCATGATCAGAAAACCTTGATTATCGGGTGCTCAACAAACTATTTAAATAGATACTACTAGGGACTAGGTTTGTTTACATACCACCCATGTATCAATGTTTCTGATTGATATAATTATAGCATAGTATGAAACTTATCATGAACTATTTTGAGATATGATAATAAATCTACTTTTTATTTGCCTATAGGGCATATCTCTTTTAGTCTCACACTTTCACTAGAGTACAAATAATCTATTTGCATTTTACCGATCACAAACATAAGTGTTTTAGATCATGATTTCTCGTGGAAAGACATTTTGTATTTCAATCTGTTTTATCATATTTACATGTACCTTTTGCAAATTACCAGTGTGCCTTTACCACTACACCCACACTATTATTTTATAAGGTGTTTCTATGGTATTTCGTTTCGTGACTAAGTGTGATTTTGTTTCTTAGTATTATATGATGGTCGATTAGTCACGAGAACTTTCAATGTTATCATCTATACTAGGAACACACTTAGTTAAAGTCGAACTTTGTTAACCAAACTCATCAAATTTTCTGTCATTGAAATAGTTTCCTATATCAATATCGATGTAGATCATCACTATGCTTCCAACAATTCACTTAATCCTAGTTCAGTGGTCTGAATCACTTCTAAAACTGTTCTTTTGACCAAGAACGTGGTTCACATTTTGTCGAGTATACATCATGGTTGTGGGAAGAACCTATGACACGATCATAGTAATTGATTACACTCTCAATTCTTCTTCTCAACCATTGTCGTTGTTACCCAATGTTTCATCTGTTTAACAAGTAAGACCATTTTTTCCTTGTTTCTTCTAAACTCCTTCAGAATCCATACTAGTATATTATAAACTTATTTTTAGAATCTAAATAGAAACATATTGACATTTAATGTTGAATAATCTATCTCCATAGCTTTCAAAATCAAGTTCATACAATGTTCAATAATATTCCTAATATCAAGTACATCATTCACTATATGTCAAACACACACACACACACATATATATATATATATATATATATATGAATGTTGTCAGGCTCCCACTAAAAGTGTTATTTACACGTGAGTCCTTTTGTACTATCCTCATAGGTCCCACTCAAATATGTCATTCGCATATATCATTCAGAAGACTATTCAGCTCCCACTTAAATATTTCACAAGTATTGGATTTCTCACTATTTTGGTGATTTCCAAAATCCGCTGGTCATCATCAAATCGATAGTTCTCCTACTACAAGATCTCATCATCTCTTTGCTGAAGGTAAAATCCATAGACTCCAAGCATTGCTACATTTTTGTAGTTAACCACTGAATTTGTTAAGACAATTTTTACCACAAGTCAAGGTTGGTTTTCCAAAATTGCATTCTTTCCATATAACCCCTTAGTTATTTTGAAATGATCAAGTAACTCTTAATTTGATAAGATTGAGTAAGTATTAGTCCTTTAATCTTAAATGTAATGTTTTATGGATTTCATGACGCTTGGTCATTTCTCGTTTTTAGGTCTTTCATCACATCTTTGTAGTTCGTAGGTGTATCGTATCTAATATGATAAGAAAATAATGTATTTCCACCAAGTGGAGATTTCACTATTCAATCCTAATTTCTTAAGTTAAATTTTTAATCGAAACACTATGATCACTGCCATATGTTTCACCTCCATTTGTCGAGTTTCGTTTTCATGGAACATCTTCCATTGCGCTAACTCACATTTGGTGTAAGATTGAATATCTTGATTTCAAACTTATACTTTCTTCCATCAACATTTTGTCAAGAACCTTTTCTTACCAAGTATGCCCTTGATAATAACCAATTTGTCCTTGCTCATGAAAGAACATATTCATAGTTTTCTATGAATATTCTACATAAACTTGTTATTCGTAATGACTTTATCAAAGTCTCTAGAAACTCGAACGTGTCATAAATTTTATGGTATTTTCCATGAATCATGATGATTCCTTATTTCATAAGTGTTAGTTGTTTTGACCCTATAACTCCATCCTTCCTTTTGATAACCATCCTTTTGTAAGGTCCAAACTATTAAATTGGTTACATAATGTCTTGATCAAATCAAGAGTAGTTTTTACCTTCTGTTATTTCTATATCCACTCTTTTTTAATGGTCTCTTGAATGTTTCAAAATATTCTGGGAGTCTCACTTTTGGTAAATACTCTTATGTACTTTAGGTCCACAAATTATACTTATATGGTCATGATTCATATTGTTGAATTGTGATACATCATATGTATGGTATTTCAACAATATATACTCTGTTTTACCAGAACATATTTCTGTTTAAGTCATATTTGCCACTCATGATTGTTTCCGTATGTGCCGGTAGATCAAACATCTAAGGGTTTTCAATTACTCAACATATGAATGCATTGCATGCTCACATATTTCTATGACTTAAACCATTAGTGTCATGCACTCTAATGCATTATCATTAAGTTTTTTTTGACGGCTGAGACTGTGAGGCAACTGCCCCATAGCAATTTATTGAAAAATAAAACAAGGTTTACAAGGATAATACAAACGAGGGAAACCTACACCCAAACTATACAGATATATACAACCCACTAATACAAAGCAACCTTAAGGGAAAGCATCAATCCAAGATAGAAGCTCAGATTTGTGTTTAGCCTTAATCCTATATTGCAGCAAGGTCATATCATGAATAAATTTACCCCTCCATTTGGCAAAAGTGGGTCTCTCGTTACTGAAGATTTTACCATTTCTTAGCAACCATATATTCCATCATGCGGTAATAAGCACCTCCATGAAGAAAGGTTTATTAAAAGACCTTCTGGCGTGAGAAACAATATGCTGAAGATCATCAGAGGCTGCCATGAAATTTGAAGGTAGTTCCAAATGCGCAAGCTGAAATTGCACTCAAAAAATAAGTGCATCCAATCCTTATACACATGTGAAGGGCAAATCTTGCAATGAGTGTCATTAGTAACATTCCAGTTCCTTATTTGAAGCAAGTCCCTAGTGTTAAGCCTGTCCCTCAAAAGTAACCAAGCAAACACCTTCTTCTTCATCATACATCCTGACTTCCAAATCCATTTATACACTCGAGGTACTTGTATGTGTGCATGTATCAGTTTATAAAAAAACTAGGTGACTACTCATCTCCCCATGCATACCTCCACACATCATCCTAAGGGGAGAGAGGGTTAGCCACCAAAATCCCCTGAAGTTCTTCAAGCTCCTGGTATGCCACCACCGATAGGGGTAGAAAGAAAAGGGAATGTATATCCTGAACTGAATAAACATGAGATGCAGACAAGTTTTCATTCAGCACATAAGAAAATAACCTGGGGAACCTTTCCTTAAGAGGTAGCTTACTTCCCTGTAAGTCCCAGTTATCCAACCAAAATAGGAATGTGTCCCCTCTATCCAAACTAACTGCAGCAACAACCCGAAAATTATCCACTTGCTTAAGCACGTCCCTCCACCAAAAAGATCCACACATATTTTCCACATGGGGCACTTTATTGGAGTAGTAAGAATTTTTTATTATTAGTAAGAATATCCTTGTTGTTATAAAATTTATCTAGGAACTTGATAAGCAACGCTGCATTTTTTCTGGAAATCAACCTCTCCAAGACCCCGTGATCCTTTGGCAAGCAAACAATCTTCCACGCTGCAAGAGAAGGCGAGGGTTCATCATGCTTCCTTCTCCAAAGACATTGCTGTAGAATCCTATCTAGTTGAGATGTTAGCCCCTTGGGCAGCTATAGAGTACATAGAAAATGCAGAGGCAAGAGCCGAATTGATCAATTGTAACCTTGCACCTTGTGACAGGAAACTAGAGCTAGAAGTCAGTTTTCTCTCGAGGCGGCAGACCAAAGGTGTGAGATCAGCAATAGTAGGTCTAGTGGTGCCCAACGGTAGGCCTAAATATGTGAACGACATCGAAGCAATCTGGCACCCAAGTTCCTCAGCGAACTCCTTGATCAAATCAGTTGACACATTTATTGGGACCATTTGTGACTTGTTATAATTTATCTTTAAACCTGTAGAAAATGAGAAGATATGAAGCAAACATTTCAGTGCCCTCAACTGAACAATATCTGCCGGCATGATCATCAGAGTATCATCCGCGTACTGAATAATAGGGAAGTCCTCATCAAGCGTGTTTATAGGTCTACTAATCTCACCCATCCTGGCCAGCTCATTTACTGCAGACTGTAAAAGGTCTGATCCAATAGTGTAAAGCAATGGTGATAAAGGATCTCCCTGACGAACTCCACGCTTGCAAGCAAATTTCTTGCTAGGAATGCCGTTGAGAAGCACCGCCGAAGTTCCAGAAGAAAGAATTGCTCTCACCCACCCAATCCACTTCTCGATAAAACCTTTATGTTTCAAAATCACCAGGATGGCCTCATGCTCGATAGTGTCAAATGCTATTGCAAAATCCAACTTAAGAATAATAATGGGTTTCTTGGAAACCTGACACAGGAAGATATATTCAAAAGACCACGCTAGACTATCTTGTATAGATCTTGAATGAAGAAACCCATATTGATTCTTATGAATACAATCCAATATTCTCTCCTATAATCTATTAGCCACCAACTTTGTGATAAATTTTAAACAAATATTATTCAGCGAGATTGGACGAAAATCATTAACCTCCATGGGCGTGTGATTTTTAGGCACCATGGTAATGAAAGATCCGCTAATATTTTCCAACTTCAGCTCACCAGCATGGAAATCATGTGCAAGTATGTAAAATTCCTCCTGAACAATGTGCCAACATTTCTTTACAAAGAGACTGTCAAACCCATCTTGTCTAGTGTAGAGGTCCCAACCTTTAATAAGGTAGAGTCCCCTGTGTTTACAATGCTAGTCCCTGGATCAATATCTAGCATCCACAGTTAAGATGTAATACCAAGAAACAAAGGTCATAATATAACTTTATAGCCAGGAATAACATAATTATATTACATCTTACTTAGCTCATTTGGCTATTACATTACATTGCAGCGGAATAACTATAAGCATGGGGTCCTTCACCTTCAAAGTGCCACAGGCAGACATGTTGGTTGTAGACTTTGTAATCCTAATCAACACACTTCTCTAAATCAATCAAACCTGCAACATACAAGTTACAGCCACAAGGGTCAATACATTTGAATTGTATTGGCAAGTGATACTATGGTAGTATAGTGGAGTCTATCATCTATATGCATTTGGCTAGGTGGAGTTGAGGCTTGCATTGCTCAAAATATATTTTTCCTTATCATTGAAAATACTAAGTTTTTGTTTTGACAAAATCTTTTCCAAAGCATCTCTCAATCAAAGGTTGAAGATTTCAATAATCCTTGTTAAACCACAAGTTTTACTTAGAAGTTGGAGTGATGAGATTCTTGATTGCTTCCATGTCTTGATGCTCAAATTGTCCATTACCAGGGACATGGCTAAGTACTTAGGTTTTACACTCTGCAGAGGTGGTGCACTTTCCCCACAAGACTTGGTTTCCCAAGACAAGATCTTTCAGAAGCCTTCCCTTAGACCAAAATGGACGCGTTCCAACCTATCAAACACTACCACCCACTGTCCATATGGCTAAGTTCTTGCAACCTATATGATCCAGGCAGAGCCCATAATGCCAAGTGGTTGCACATGAAGCTTCTCAACATTTGACATCTCAAATCTCTTTGTTCCTGGGTGGCCATCCACAAGTGAGATACACAAGGTAGACCATAGACATGGGCCTTGTGAACCACTCAACACAAACCATTCCTTCCATTCCACCCAGGTAGTTCATTAACTTAGTTGTTTTATTAAACAAAAACACAAGTCCTCAGACTTAGAAACTTTTCCATAGTATGAATATATTTCCACCCTTGTTTTCTATTAGCTAAGCTAAGCATGATAGTAGTAGGAGTCTTAACTTAGGAAGTAATCCAATAAGGTTTCATCTTACTAGGTTTTCCTAAAGCAAGGTTTACACTTAGCAAAAGTTCCATGCAAGTTTTACTTAGAGAAAATCACTAATGCATAGAGAAAGTAATGGGACAAAAGATATGAAGCATCACTTGCCTTTTTGGTAGAGGGTATAGGTTCACTCCTTGTCCTTGCAACAATCACACTCTTCAAGTCACTACAAGTCAATCAATCAAGGCACAAACTCAATCTACCAATCAAGCAAAACAACACATAAAATGACAAAGTCAAAGTAATGCATGCAAGCATGCCAAGCTTTGTTTTGTTTGAAAAAGTGGTTCCTAATGGGTCATAAACATCTGAAAACACCTATTGGTCATTTTGTGAGGTGGCAAAGTCATTTGCAAAAGATTTCTCTTCATAATCCATTTTAAAAACAAAGTATCATTTTATGTGGTGTAGAAATATTTTTACTAAGGCATTAACCTATAGGGTTCACCCAATATGTTTTCCAACCATAAAACTTGGTGTTTAGGGTCAGAGGGTTTAAAACAAAACATTTCCCAAAAGTTTTCTTCCAAAACCATTTTTAATAAATAAATCACATTTCTATTTGACTAGAAATGGTTTTAAATCAAAGAATCATTATTTTGTTTCACCAAATACATTTTTGAATCCACAAAGTGTTTCCTAGGGTTAGTAGGTTCAAAATACACCTTTTTCCAAAGATTTTATCCCCAAATTCATTTTTAAACAATTTTCACAACCTTAACAAGCATACAAATGTTTCTGCAAAAACAACCATTTTTCCAGAAGCTTTTTACTAAACAAAAGGCATGGTTGGCTAGGGCTTGTTCTCCTGATTTCAACGATATAAAGTTTGCAAAATTTGGACGTGTAGATTAAAAGTTATGCAATTTACAAAATTGCATATCTAATAGATCAAATCTGTTTTAAACCAAATCAACAGAGACACGTGTCCTATTCCTATTCGCTCATACCGCTTCGGTTGGATCAAGCACTGAGAGGCGTTGGATCTTAGTTAGATCGTGTGGCTCAGGTGGACACATACCCCTTCGGTTTAAATCTATTCTCACGCGTCTGATCAAGATCTAACGGTTGTGGAGTGTGCGACCAGGGAGGGGCGGCGCTGGCGGCGGCAGGTGGCGGCGGCGCGCTCAGATGATGACGGTGTCGGCGATGCGGGAAGCTAGAGGAATAGAGGGGTGGCTTACCAGATTCGCCGAAGCTTGCTGATGCTCAACGTGGTGGTCGCAGGGCAGGGGGCGCACAGACGGGTCGGCAACCTCTCGCCGGAGTTGTACTTCTCCTCGGTTGCGGTCAGATGTTGTCGGAGGTGAGGGTATAGGGTGCAAGCGAGAGAAACAACGCATCAGGAAGATGCACACGAGCTCAAGGTTCACAAAAACACTCACCAGTGAGTAAGGGGCGCACGAGGTCGTCGGCTATGGCTCACCGGAGTTGGGCTTATCGTCGGTGGCGCTCAGACATGGTCAGAGTCGAGGCTACAGGTCACCCGCGGGCGAGCTGAGGCCACTGAGCGGTGCGCCAGAGTCTGGCGAACTTGCCTGCGTGCTCGGGGAGGCAAGGGGCGATGCAGTGCTGCTGGAATCATCGTCGGAGCATCGTCGGAGACAGGGGTGCTCGGGGAGGAATTGAGGCGGCCTGGAGGCGTGCTTAGGGAAGGAGACAGAGGGGAACGAGAGAGGAGAAGAAGACGATTTATCCTGCGTGATCACTGCAGGTTTTACTCGCGGCATTAAGGCGAATTAAGCCTGAGGAATCAAAGCCTGCAACGGCGACGAGAGGAGGAAGAACAGGTCGCGGGGTGGGGAAGGTGACAGCGTGGCTGTGGGGTCCTCTGGCAGCGAGAGAGGGAGAGAGGTAATAAGGTCCACCAGTCAGTGACTTAGCGGGTAGCTTCTGCGGTAAAGAAAACGTTTCGGGGGCGTGGGAACAGGTGGGCTAGGTGGGCTGTTGGGTTGGAGCTGGGCCAGATGGTGGGCTGCTCTATTTTTTTCTGTCTGAATCTTTTTCCTTTTTCCAAATCTATTTTCTGTTTTGAATTTCAATCAACTATTCAAACATTCAAACAATTCAAACAATCACCATACTTGTAGTAAGTTTTTGGTTCTGTTTATCAACATAAACCAAATCCCAAAATAAAATAATATTTTTATTCTTTTTAGGATCCATTCATTAATTAAATAAAATGGACCTTTATTTATTTAATCAAATAGGGTTTGATTTATTTAATAAAATCTTCATTTGAAATCCAAACACTTTCAAAACCAAATCAGTAGGTTTTATTTGAAAATAAAGAATACTTGGAAAACTTGTTTAAAACAAAATAATATTTTACTTTAGGGTCCATTAAAATAAAGTGGGCCTTAGTTTTTAAATCAAATAGGATTTGTTTTATTAAAAACTTTATTTTGAAAACTAATATAGTACCAAAACCATTCAGTAGGTTTTATTTGAGAATACAAAATACTTGGAAAACTTATTTAAAATAAGTTTTAATGTTTTACTTAAAATGGGAAAAGCTTCTATTTAAATAAAATTTGGATATCAAATCCTTATTATTTTATTTAAACAAACTTTTACTCTTTTAATCAAAGGAAACCCTTTTGTTTCAAAATCTTGGCCAAGGTTTAATTTGGCTTTATAAATAATCTTTATTTATAAATCTACCTTTTCTTTTGAAAACCCAAACTCTTTACTTAAAGATCCAAAATAGTACTTCCAAAATATTTTATTTTCCTTTAAATGTTTTAACTTGTTAAATCCCTTTAGGATTTAATTGTTCAAAATAGGTTTGAAGATTCCTATTGGAATTCAAAAAGTTTCTTCTGGCCCTGAAAATCAATAAAGTTTTATTTTATTCATTTGTTTTTCACATTACAAGATTTGGAAAATCTTGGAATGTGACATCTAGGAGCTCGATCTGTTGGCATAGCCGCGACCACTTCATCCATTTCTTTTTTAGATAAAGGGTTAGTCAAGTCCTGTAAATCATGAACCCTAGATAGGAGAATATCAAAGTCAAACTGCATCAAGATACCATCTGTATGGCCTATTTATCCCTGAAACTACTCCATAGGAGACCTGCCATCGACTCATGATTAGAGAACTCAGTGCCATTTTCATATCTTAGCATTGCAATATTGTTTCTACGAAACCTTTACAAAGCCATGGCATGGAAAAACTTAGTGTTATCTTCTCCTTGCTTAACCCATCGGATAATGCACCTCTTTTTCCAGTAGTTACACTCAGCGAGTAACAAATCATCCAGGTGAAGTTTAACAATCTTCCTGAAATTGAATTCAGTCCGAAAGAGAGGTCTTTGTTCCTCAATAGTATCCATGAGCATTATCATTAAGTTGGATATCCTTTTGGCTTTTCATGTATTATAAATGTACACATACTATCAGTAAGACTTCCATAATAACAACTTATTTATAACCGAAAATGTGACCATAATAGAAATCATTCATATTAATAGAATAGCTGATTTGTTACATATATATATAGAGAGAGAGCAGGACTATTCTACAACCCCTTAAGAGATTGTAGAATACCTATTATACAACCGACACCCAAATAAAGACATTCTGCCCCACCTCACGCACATAGCCCTCGCCCCACCTCTCGCGCGCGGCCTCCACCCCACCTCCCCACCCCACCTCGGTCCGCGCCGCCCCGTACCACCTCTCCCGCACCGCCTCCCTAACGCGCACCCCCGTCGCTGATCGCCTCCCCTGCGCCACTCCTACGTGCGCCCGTCGTCGGCCACCTCCCCTGCATGCCCTCGAAGTGTGCCGCTTCCCCTACGCATGATGGACGCCTACCCTGCACGCACCCCCGTCGCCGACCGCCTCCCCTGTGTGCCCCTGCCAGTTTCCTCTCCTAGGCGTGCATCCAGATTCCTTGGTGGGAAGAGGATTGCACCGCGCAGCCCTCCTGGCCTCTCACGAGTCATATCTATACGTAGCCCCCAGGACAGCAGGAACACTGCTCTCTTCTCCATTGAAATCCACACCGGCCGGTGCTCCGGGAGTCATAGTGTGCTGCTTATTTTCTGCTCTTCTAAATTTCTTTTCCTACTATTCTGAACTACTCGTCATGTTCACACAAAAAAGTTGACCACGTGAATCTAGTGCTTCATTAGGAAGTTCACTTGTTACTACAAAGAAGTTCACATCTTCAACCGTGGAAGTTCAAAATGCCCCCACCCTCCCCCTCTCTTCCCAGGTGAATCTGGTTCTCCGACTAGAAGTTCACTTGCTATGTATAGAGAAGTTCACATCTTCCACCGTGGAAGTTCATAAAGCTCCCAAACACCCCCCACCCCCTCACTTCCCGCGTGAATCTGGTGCTCCGCCAGAAAGTTCACTTGCTACTACAGAGAAGTTCACATCTTCCACCGTGGAAGTTCAGAAAGACCCCCGACCCCCACCCCCTCTCTTCCCACGTGAATCTAGTGCTCCGGCAGGAAGTTCACTTGCTATTATAGAGAAGTCCACATCTTCCACTACGGAAGTTCAGAAAGACCCCCAACCCCCACCCCCATCACTCTTCCCACATGAATCTGGTAGTCCGTCAGGAAGTTCACTTTCTAGTCGCGTGAAAGTTCAGAAAGGATTGTACAATAGTTATTCTACAAGGGGTTGTAGAATAGCGGAGCTATATATATATATATATATGAATAAATGTCTAGTGGGATGCAAGACAAACTAAAAGGTCCTTAATCTATAAATCAATTACAAATTGTTCTAATTCTAATTAGTCTAGCAGATAAATGTAGAAGAAGAAGTAGTGTCGTCCTTCAACATCTAATATGCTTCCAACGCGCCATGTGTTCCTGCTCCTCCTTGTAATGCTTAAGAAGATGGTCCTGTTTTCATAAAATAAGAACAAGTATCAGCATACTTGATGAAACTACAATAGGTATTTTATGCGAAACACATTTATAATTGTATATCACATATACCAGCTCCGTCGATGATCTCGCTAGCAACGGGATCTACCTTCACAGTTCTCAATTGCGATAGGAACTGATGGAAGTTGAGAGAGTCACCTATCATCACATAGCCATGGATGACCTCTTTGTAGCTGGGGTTAACAGACGCAACACCCCATCTATTGCAAATTGATCTTCTATCCAGTAGTCAACTTCGTACACCAGATGTGCGTGAAGTTTATGCATGATCCCAAGGTGGCTAACCAGGCATATATTTTCTTCCATCTTCTAGAAAAGAAACTTATCTAGCAGATCAAACTTCAAAAGTCCGACTTATTCCACGAACATTGCCTCTAGTCCAATGATCATATAAAAAGGCTATCTCTGTGGGAAGTGCACTTGTAGCTCAGGTACCAAGGCCCATCATATGGTGTTTGAGACGTAGACGTAGAAGTCATAATGATTGCGAAACTCATTTTCTTCATCATCAGTTGCATCATCATCTAGAGGCTCTCCTAATGGTTCCAAAATGGTGAAGAGTAGGTCACTAAAATGAGGATTTCCCTTAGGCGTAGATACCATGTTATGAAGTTGGACCCGTCTAATTCAAGTTTGTCCTCTAGTGTCATTTTTCCATGCATCTTATATGATGAATGGATTGACATGATATACAAACACACTTGCAAGACATAAGACTAAGTTCACAACATGAATTCTGGCGTATAATCATATCACAACAAGAACTCCCACTAAAACTATTATCCCTAAGATAGTTTTATGGATTACATGATCCCTTTACACTGTGTCATCCCCGATCATCATGGCCATTGGCACAGCTGCCAGGGTGGACTATATCCATCGATCACATCATACATGTGACTCGTTCTTGATCTTTCGATCTCCGTGTTCCGAGGACATGTATGTAAATGCTAGGCTCACTAATCCAACCTAAGTGTATTCGTAGTGCATACATGGCTTGTACCCACCGTATGAGAACACAGAGATGTCTAGCACCCAATCATCATGGCCTGCTTCATAATAGCAAACTTTCTTGGTGGTGCACACTATAAGGAGAACACTTATATTGGTATTAGTTAGGGATTACCTTATTAATGCTATCGTCGCGTATCTAATACATCTATGCACAAGCAAGATACACACAAAATAACATCACATGAAATTTGTATTGTGTGATATGACATGGTCTCTTGCGCCTTGATCTCCATCATGCGTCGTTAAGTATGATGCTAAGCTCATGGCGCCATCCATGAAGTGTATTCATGAAATTGACCATATCACATGACATACCCCCTCCCGCAACATAAAGATAGATGTATCTACTTTATTAGTTGCAGGTTTTACGTGGCTGCTAGGGGTTTATCAAGATAGAATGCTTCATACCTATGAACTTGAACCACAACATTGATCAAGTAGTTGTCTGTAACATCCCAGTTTTAGTTAATCCTTAATTAGGTTTGTTTGTGCATCATGAACATCATATCTTAAAATATGCAATGAAGGAAATAAAATTCAAAACCCTAAACCCTAATCATCCCATTCTCTTTAAAACCTATTCAAATGGTTTTTAAAATTTTTAAAGTACCAAAATGAATGGAGCCCAAATGGACTAAAAATCCCCCAACACTATTTCAATACTTCTACAAAAGTATCTGGTATTCTTGAAAATTATACAAAACATATTTCAAATGGATTTACAAAGAGAGAAATAAAAATAGAAAAAGGAAAAATATTTTGTAATAAAAAAAGAGAGCTAGCAGCAAAATCAGACCGACCCAAACCTTCTGGTTTCCCTCTCTCCCACATGTGCATCTGATTCCTGGCCCAAGTGCAGCCCATCCCTGTCCCGTACCATTTCGGCCTCCTCTGCCTTCATCATTTTATTGATGACAACAAGATGCTGCCTGTC
This sequence comes from Avena sativa, assembly GCA_916181665.1. NCBI lineage: Eukaryota > Viridiplantae > Streptophyta > Magnoliopsida > Poales > Poaceae > Avena > Avena sativa. The sequence continues at coordinate 113,714,794 of OV702298.1, forward strand.
GCCGCCACCACCGTCGATTAGCACCGCTCGCTCGCCGCCATCCATCGTGCCCTGGAGGAGGATAAGATCATCGTGCCGATGCCCTCGTCGTCATCGTGATGCTCTTTCTCCCTCTCTCTCTCTTGTTTTGCTGCGATAACCCGAAACCCTAGCCGCTCAGGCTCCATCGAGCCTCACCATTCCTGACCACCCCGAGCCCCACCAAGAAGCCCATGAGCTCTGCCTCGAGTCCTGCTTCCTCCTCACCAATGCATGCAAGCAGGGATGGACGCAGATGAGCGAATCGACCTCCTCCTCTCCACCTCTGTCCGAGTGCCACCGTGGCCATTACTGCTTCTTTCGGACACCCCACTCCTTCCTGACTCCTTCGTCCACCCCGTGGTGAGCTCCTGGTCCAAAAGGACCCCTTCATACTACCCCTCTCGCTCCGTAGCCATCGTCCGACGATGATCTGCAAGAACTATCGATGCTGCTTGCGGTGACCCAGCATACCACTTCATGATGTAGTATACTATAGTCGTGGACATAACACCAATGAAACACCGTTCACTAGTATTACATCCCTCAGAATGGCACAACAGAAACACAACGGGTCCAATACATGGCTAAATGTTACAACTCACTCTTTACACAAGATCTAGAGAACACTCTAGGTTTAAGAGAGAGAAAGAACTTCTTATGAAGAAGAATCAAATATAAACAACGCAAAAACAATTATACTACTAGAACTAGTATTTTAACTACGGTTTTGGTGTTGCGGCTATTGCAACGCACTACAGAGATAGGTTCTTTGGCTAGAGATTATAGTACTATCTAATCCGTAACTTCGTCTTCACTTGAGTTGAGGTATATGTTCTCTTCCTTGTCTTTATTGAAAATCTTTAGCTGAGCAAGATAAGTCCTGGAGCATAACTTGATGTGGTGGTTGTCTACTCCGTCTTCAGAATCTAGCAAGGTTTAAGAAGATACTTTGAGTACGAGCGTACTCAGCAAATTCACTAGAAAAGAAGTGTTTGATGCACTATATCTACAGCCACAGACCGTAGGTTGTAGGCAATGCAAGTTTGCATAAACATTTCTTCAAAGGTTGCTTTTATTCTGAAAAGCTATGTCCGTCAGCCTTCACGGGTTTACTAGAACCTTCATGGGGTTCCTTTCCCGCCGCGTTCGCAGCTCCTTCCCAGAACAGGGAGTAACAAGTTATAGTTCTTACACTCTGCAGAGGTGCGTTACTTTACCCATGAGAGATCAACTCTTTGTTGCACAACCGGACAGCTTATTCCCGTCCACAATTCCATGATGTGGGGCCCAGAAGATGATCCAAGCCAATCACTGCCCCCTTCGTGACCCCGCATGCCTCCTTGGTGTACACCATGCCCACATAAAGAATTACGGCAATGGTTTGTACAAACCGTTAGATGCCAGAACTATCGTGGGACGTTGAGGGTTCCCACCCATATGCTGCATATCCTCTACGAATTACCAATTAATATGCACACTACGAGGATAACAACCACGACCTGCACATCCGGCTTCATGCGAGAGGAAGAAGATACTGCTGACTTCTCCGTCCCATTCCAAATCTCATGGTCAACGCGTAATATACGGCGCAAGAATCACTGGCGATATTGGTTATTAAATCCTAAGTGATATAGTTCTGAACAGTGGTATCCAACTGTCAGAACTAATAGATTAGCTGATCACCCTGGATCAGTAATCAATAGTTCTCATTATTATCGAAAATAGTGTTTTCTGACCTTTTTCAAATGCAGGTGAAGACAACACTGGATTTGTAAAATACTTTACAGAAATTAAACAAAGGACATGAGCAAGTGTGAACTTGCCTTTTGTGATTGCAAGATTATGCACTCACGGTCTTCGAGTCAATGTATAAGATCCAAAATCTGAAATCAGCATCATTGGTCCGGTAAGGACTAATGTTTAAAGAAGCAATATGCTTTTATGCATAAGTAATGTGATGCACGTTCTAAGCGTAAATCCCGGGAATAACGTTGTCCTAGGGTTTGGATTCCGAAAAGGGTTACTTTGGAATGTGTGGTCCTTTTAGATAAGTTTCCTAGTGGTACTTTGATTAGAGTTTATGAGTGGTTGTAAACAACACATATGTAGGAATAAAGTGTACATACTTATGACATACTAGTTAGGATTACTTATACAAGGTTTCTGATTAAAGTGGCAAAAAGGATAACCTTCGAAGAAAAGGTTTCACTTCTAAGGTCTAAACAAACTTTGTGGTTAGTTAGTTGGTGGTGGTTGATGTCATTTGTTTGCTCATATGGTTTGGCTTGACTTGCTTTATAGTTTAACCACTTCAGATCAAAGTTAACTATAAAACATATAATAATGCTTATAGTGTTATATTAAGATTCTGTAGACTAAAGTTAACTTTAAAGTATAGATAGTTTTGAAAGTATCATACTTATACATTGGTATCTTGTATAACTGAAATGTGTTCTTTAAGTTACTTAAGAATGTTTATTCTGTTACTTGAGTAATGGTTTCTTGATGTGAGTATGGAGTAATATCATTTCTCTTTTATAGACAAGTGAGTATAGTTTATGAACCCAACATAATGTTATTTAATTACTTATGGATTTATATGGTGTTGTAGTAGTTTTTGTAATTTGGTAATTAATATGGTTTAGAAAATATTTGATTATTTACAAGTTTTCTTTGAAGGATTCATTATTAGTGGAATTATTCTTAGAGATAATCTTCATTTAAGGTTATGGATTCTTCTAAAATAAGAATATTTATAATGTTTTAAACCATTATGGCATTAGATTATTAATATTTAAGACTAGAACTATTAATTAGACTTATTTGACTCATTTTAGGAGTATTAATAAATTTTATTTATCTTTATATGAATTAATAATGAAGTAAATAAGTTTAAATTTGAGTTATTAAAATATTTAATTTTTCTATTTATCTCCAAAGGATATTATTAGATTTTTATCATGTAAATAATATTTTTGTGATCATTTTCGCATATCATATTTATTTTTATGATTTCTAAATAATAAGATATGATTTTTATAATTCTTATTACTTTATAATTACATAATAAATAATAAATAGTTAATTAAGTGAAATGATAATACATGATTATAGTTTAAATTAGAATTCTTATTTTTTTCTAAAATTTTTGGTATTTTATTAATATTATTAATAGTTGTTATTATAAAGATATGAATTATCAAAGTTTCATTACTTATCAAATCTTTATTAAATGATATTTATTTAAATAATTATCTCAATAATAATAAGTTTAAGTTATAGATTTTATTTTTCTAAAATTTTTCATATATTATACACATTTTTCTGAATTATGAATCAAAAGTTATTAATTAAACAAGATTTAATCCTTTATTTGATTTCTGGAATATTATTAATTGAATTATAACATTTGATTTTAACTCTTTAACAGAAAATACTTTTTACAGCGAACCTAGAACTAGCCCCCAGTCACTGACTAGTGGGCCATGGTCCACCTCATCTCACTGGTTAATGAAAATACATTTGTTACTGAGCTCCTCTGTACTCACTGTCGGTGACATGTGGTGTAGCACCTCGGTTAAAATCACTACTAGAAAATTGCTGTGTTTTTACTTTATGCATCGTCATGACTCATACATGTTTGATCATAAAAGTATTTTCTTAAAAAACTATTTTTATTTTCTAATTATTCCCTCCTCTATTCAAATTAAAAATCCTGTTTTGATCCTAATATTTTATTGACTAAAAATTACTTACAAATATTTTATTTTAAAAATAAATGATAACAAGATTTTCTAAAACTCCCGGGAAGGCAGCCGGCCAGGCCCAAAAGGCCCAGCCAGACACCTTCTACCCAAACCCTAAAATCCCTAGACCAAACCCTATCTAATCCCTCCCCACTCCCTCACCCCGCCGCCACACTCCCTCTCTCCGCCCACCAGACCCAGCACTCACCTGGTCAACCCACCTTCCCACCCAACACGACAACCCGCGCGACACATCCCCACGCACGCGCCCATGTCCCGCTTCCTCTCTCTATCGCGAGCGGCCCCACCTAGTTTCACTCCACCGACCGCGTCCCCAACTCGTCCCTCGCTCTCGCGACCCACCCCGAGAGCCCCCGATTCCTTCCCACCCGACGCGCTCGCCTCCACCTCTATCTCCCTCTTCCCCTCGGGTGCCTCCCCGTCGCCGCCACATGCAGAGCTCTGTAGGTGCTCCTGCTCTCCGCCAACCCTGTCGTCTTTTGCTCCTCCCTCCTTGCTTCGCCGTCCTCCGCGCGCCCTCCCCCGACCCCCAGGCTCCACCGCCTCGCCTCCCTGCCGCCTCGCCTCCCTGCCGCCTCCCCGTGGCCGCACCAAGCTCCCGAAATGTCGTGCGCCCGCCCGCCGCCAGAGCCTGCCGCCGCGCGAGCGGCACCACCTATCACGCGCCCGCTGGCGTCCTCTCTGGCTGCAGCACCACTGCCACCCCTCCTTGTAGCCTCGCCTCAGCGAGCGCTCGCCGAGCCGCCTTCCCCGACGGTCGTCCTTCGCCCCGACCACAGCATGCGCCTCCGAGTTCCCCTCTGCTGCCGCATCTAGGCCTAGTCAGCTCATCGTCGGTCCTGTTCCTGCGAGTGCTGCCGCACCGGAGGCACGTTGTTCTCCGCCCAACACTCCTCACTGAGACTGCAATGCCGCTCCGTTTTGACTCTAGGCAAGCTCCTGTTTCAGTTGTGCGGGTCCAGCCAAGTTGATGTCGTTGCAGCTTTTTCCTTGCGCTCAGAAGCCTTCTCCGAACCCCAAGTTCGGTGTCCCGATGTTGTTCACTGCCAAGACCAGCCTCGTTCATGTCTTCCCGGCGCCAATCCAAGGTCGACAACGAACCTCGTAACCGTAAACCCGTTGCCTTCGACACGGAGCAAAGAGGACGCCGTCACGTACCTGAAGACCACCAAGCCTTTCGACATGGATACGAAGTCCAAGACCCCGTCCCTGGAGACGAAGACCGATCCACGTCGAACCCTCCCCGAACCCCAAGATCGTCGAGCCCCTATGTTTGACCCTTATCCTCGAAGCCCTATTTTTTATAAGTGACATATATAATTGTTCCATCAATTGTTCATGATTGCATTCATACCACGTGGATTTAGGGGCATTATGCCAATTCACCTCATCGTAATTAAATATTGAGACCATATATGGGCGAATCAATAGTAGCACCTCGGTTAAAATCACTACTAGAAAATTGCTGTGTTTTTAATTTATGCATCGTCATGACTCATACATGTTTGATCATAAAAGTATTTTCTTAAAAACCTATTTTTATTTTCTAATTATTCCCTCCTCTATTCAAATTAAAAATCTTGTTTCGATCCAGATATTTTATTGACTAAAAATTACTTACAAATATTTTATTTTAAAAATAAATGATAACAAGATTTTCTAAAAACCCCGAGAAGGCAGCCGGCCAGGCCCAAAAGGCCCAGCCAGACACCTTCTACCCAAACCCTAAAATCCCAAGACCAAACCCTACCTAATCCCGCCCCACTCCCTCTCCCCGCCGCCACACTCCCTCTCTCCGCCCACCAGACCCAGCACGCACCTGGTCAATCCACCTTCCCACCCAACAAGACAACTCGCGCGACACATCCCCACGCACGCGCCCCTGTCCCGCTTCCTCTCTCTGTCGCGAGCGGCCCCACCTAGTCTCGCTCCACCAACCGCGTCCCCACCTCGTCCCTCGCTCTCGTGACCCACCCCGAGAGCCCCCGATTCCTCCCCACCCGACGCGCTCGCCCCCACCTCCATCTCCCTCTTCCCCTTGGTTGCCTCCCCATCGCCGCCACCAGCAGAGCTCCCTCGGTGCCCCTGCTCTCCGCCAACCCTGCCGTCTGCCGCTCCTCCCTCCTTGCTTCGCCGTCCTCCGCGCGCCGTCCCCCGACCCCCAGGCTCCACCGCCTTGCCTCCCTGCCGCCTCCCCGTGGCCGCACCAAGCTCCCGAAATGTCGTGCGCCCGCCCGCCGCCAGAGCCTGCCGCCGCGCGAGCGACACCACCTATCGCGCGCCCGCGGGCGTCCTCTCTGGCTGCAGCACCACCGCCACCCCTCCTTGTCGCCTCGCCTCAGCGAGCACTCGCCGATCCGCCTTTCCCGATGGTCGTCCTTCGCCCCGACCACAGCCTGCGCCGCCGAGTTCCCCTCTGCTGCCGCATCCAGGCCTGGTCAGCTCATCGTTGGCCCTGTTCCTGCGAGTACCGCCACACCGGCGGCATGTTGTTCTCCGCCCAACGCTCCTCACCGAGACCGCAACGCCGTTCCGTTTTGACTCTAGCCAAGCTCCTGTTACAGTCGCGCGGGTCCAGCCAAGTTGATGTCGTTGCAGCTTTTCCCTTGCGCTCAGAAGCCTTCTGCGAACCCCAAGTTCTTCGGTGTCCCGATGTTGTTCGCTGCCAAGCCAGCCTCGTTCATGTCTTCCCGACGCCAATCCAAGGTCGACAACGAACCTCGTAACCGTAAACCCGATGCCTTGGACACGGAGCAAAGAGGACGCCGTCACGTACCTGAAGACCACCAAGCCTTCCGACATGGATACGAAGTCCGAGACCCCGTCCCCGGAGACGAAGACTGATCCACGTTGAAACCTCCCCGAACCCCAAGATCGTCGAGCCCCTGTGTTTGACCCTTATCCTCGAAGCCCTATTTTTTATAAGTGACATATATAATTGTTCCATCAATTGTTCATGATTGCATTCATACCACGTGGATTTGGGGGCATTATGCCAATTCAACTCATCGTAATTAAATATTGAGACCATATGCGGGCGAATCAATTGTAGCACCTCGGTTAAAATCACTACTAGAAAATTGTTGTGTTTTTAATTTATGCATCGTCATGACTCATACATGTTTGATCATAAAAGTATTTTCTTAAAAACCTATTTTTATTTTCTAATTATTCCCTCCTCTAGTCAAATTAAAAATCCTGTTTCGATCCAGATATTTTATTGACTAAAAATTACTTACAAATATTTTATTTTAAAAATAAATGATAATAAGATTTTCTAAAAACCCCGGGAAGGCAGCCGGCCAGGCCCAAAAGGCCCAGCCAGACACCTTCTACCCAAACCCTAAAATCCCTAGACCAAACCCTACCTAATCCCTCCCTACTCCCTCACCCCGCCGCCACACTCCCTGTCTCCGCCCACCAGACCCAGCACTCACCTGGTCAACCCACCTTCCCACCCAACACGACAACCCGCGCGACACATCCCCACGCACGCGCCCCTATCCCGCTTCCTCTCTCTATCGCGAGCGGCCCCACCTAGTCTCGCTCCACCGACCGCGTCCCCACCTCGTCCCTCGCTCTCGCGACCCACCCCGAGAATCCCCGATTCCTCCCCACCTGACGCGCTCGCCCCCACCTCCATCTCCCTCTTCCCCTCGGGTGCCTCCCCGTCACAGCCACCTGCAGAGCTCCCTCGGTGCCCCTGCTCCCCGCCAACCCTGTCGTCTGCCGCTCCTCCCTCCTTGCTTCGCCGTCCTCCGCGCGCCCTCCCCCGACCCCCAGGCTCCACCGCCTCGCCTCCCTGCCGCCTCCCCGTGGCTGCACCAAGCTCCTGAAACATCGTGCGCTCGCCCGCCGCCACAGCCTGCCGCCGCGCGAGCGGCACCACCTATCGCGCGCACGCGGGCGTCTCTCTGGCCATAGCACCACCGCCACCCCTCCTTGTCTCCTCGCCTCAGCGCGCGCTCGCCGAGCCGCCTTCCTCGACGGTCGCCCTTCGCCCCGACCACACCCTACGCTGCCGAGTTCCTCTCTGCTGCCGCATCCAGGCCTGGTCAGCTCATCGTCGGCCCTGTTCCTGCGAGTACTGCCGCACCGGCGGCATGTTGTTCTCCACCCAACGCTCCTCACCGAGACCGCAACGCTGCTCCGTTTTGACTCTAGCCAAGCTCCTGTTTCAGTTGCGCGGGTCCAGCCAAGTTGATGTTGTTGTAGCTTTTCCCTTGCGCTCAGAAGCCTTCTGCGAACCCCAAGTTATTTGGTGTCCCGATGTTGTTCGCTGCCAAGACCAGCCTCGTTCATGTCTTCCCGGCGCCAATCCAAGGTCGACAAAGAACCTCATAACCGTAAACCCGATGCCTTCGACACGGAGCAAAGAGGACGCTGTCACGTACCTGAAAACCACCTAGCCTTCCGACATGGATACGCAGTCCGAGACCTCGTCCCCGGAGACGAAGACCAATCCACGTCGAACCCTCCCCGAACCCCAAGATCGTCGAGCCCCTATGTTTGACCCTTATCCTCGAAGCCCTATTTTTTATAAGTGATATATATATTTGTTCCATCAATTTTTCATGATTGCATTCATACCACGTGGATTTCGGGGCATTATGCCAATTCATCTCATCGTAATTAAATATTGAGACCATATGCAGGCGAATCTAGTCTAATATTGGTTCCACTTAAATTTGTGCATCGAACCGGTGAATGTTTTTGCCATGTTACGACAACATTTAAATTGCAGGGTATCTAAACAACATAAACCATCTAATTAATTGTCGGGACCCCGGTTCCGCTTAATATTGCCTAATTGCATTGCATCCTTGCCATGCCATACATCATACATGCATCATGCCCGATCTTCTATCGTAGTATTAAATAGTGCATCCGGTGTTTCTTCTAGTGCTTTGCTTCTTCACGGATTAGGCCGACGAGTTGATGCGAGTGTCGACCCGATCTTCGGATGAACCTCCAGCAATGTTTTCAGGCGAGCATTCTCCATCTTTCTACCTATTTTACTTTATAGTCTTTATTTCCTTCTGTTGATCTATTGCTATCTGTGTGGCGATGCTCTAGTTTTCGTACCCGTGATATCCTTTGCAGCCTTTTATTTCCTTGAACACATCCTATTACCTGTTGTTTGGTAGATAGTTGGACTTGCATGTCATAGTCGCTTGCTCAGGTGCGGTTGCATGTCGTCAAGTACTACAGTTATTAAAGTAATGCCGCATGTTTAATGTTGGAGATGATCATGACTTTAATTACTGTTTAATAACTAAAATTGAAGTAGGTAAATAATGCAGAGCCACATGTGGGCAATAGATGTTATTTGGTTTTTAACCGTCCACTTGTGTCCCGTAGGACCCCGAGTACTTGATACCTGTTCTTTGAATATTCGCACAATCCGCATGTGGGACCATGAATCCCCCTAGCCAGAGCTTGAGTCATATTTATTTCTTGGGGCCACAAAGTAGTTTGAGGCTTTATTATTATCCTGTACTTATGCCATGCCTTACTGCTTTATTTACGATTGCGCATGGAGCGCCTGTACTGTTTAGGTAAGCGGAGTGTTTTCACGGTATCGACAAGTCCAGTCACACTTTCGGGTTCCCAGTCGTTTACAGCCATTGACGCAAACCTCTGGATCCGTTCCGGAACCGGCCAACTTCGTCGCGGGTAGCTTGGTGGGGTGGCCCCTGAAATTTATATGAATCTTGCAATTGCTCTGTCGTGATGCCTCGTTGGGTTTTCATTTGGTTTTTCTCGAGGTTGATCGTGCGTGTGTTGCTATTTGTGCCCCCTGCAGGGTAAAACTTTCTGAAAGACGTGTCCGCGGTTATGGATGACTTGGAGCACAGTATATCGATCATAGACAACTATAACTAAAGTAGTGCTATAAATTTGACTTTATAATGACTAGTAATCGGATTCACTATAATGGAATGGCTAAATAAAAGTGCCGACAATTGCTGTTTTGGGTTGTCACCTGTTACCATTGTATCTGACTAGTAAGTATTACAACTACAACGGAATGGCTAAATAAAAGTACCAACAACTTCTGGGTTTTGGGATGCCTCGTGCTATATGTATCTGACTAGTAAGTACTACAACTACAATGGAATGGTTGACTAAGACTGGCCACTGCTTAATATATTAGGATGACTCATGCTATCTATATCTGACTAGTAATTGCCGCAACTATAACGGAATGAATAAAACTGCCAACTGTGTGAGTTCCTCGGTTGACTTCCTCGTTTGGTCTCGAGGGGGAAATACCAGGATGGGTATGCTTGGTGATAGTTTCAGGTTAGTTTCGAATAGGTCTTTCTTATCCCTATCTGATATCCGCCAGTTATATTGAGTCTCTATAGGTTGTTTAGTGCTGGCTGCGCTGCCACTTCAGTCCACCATACCTATGTAGGCGAGGACCGCCGAATTCTAGTCTCGCCGTGTACTGGCCTCAGTACTGACCGCTCTCTTTTTCCTTTGCCCTTTGTCAGCACCCCTTTTGTTTAAGCAGGTTTTGAGATCGACGTCGTTAGCAGGGCCCTTCCGTCTTGGCCTGGGCAGGGTTATGGATGCCATTGGTTATTCTTCAGGGCTCTTAGCCCCATTTGCATCTTGTCCGTAGTCGGACGTTGTATCGTTTTCAATGTGATTTGGATATTTGTATTGTATATCTGTATTCTTGACTCATGGAGTCGATGTTGTATATATATGTTCTGTGGGTCCCATCATGGACTAATGTGTAATGGTATTACTTCGTTTTCCACCCGCATGAAAGTGCCTGGTGGGCACCTTTGAATCGTTTCTATGCGGGTTTGGCGGGAATCGCTGAAACTTGCATAGGGCTGATTCTGAGGGTGTTACATGTGGGCCCTGGGCCACATCATCAGCCACGTTAGCAAAGACCAGTCAAAATAGCTGACGTGGTGCAATCATGACGTCACGATGGCGTCAGCATCACCACCGCCATCGCTGAGTGGTCACCGGCGACGATCTACTGCACCCCAAAAAGCGAAATATGTCTAGTTCGAATCAGCGTAAGCTACTGAACCTAGGAGTGGCAGCACCGCTTGGGAATGGTCATCGGAGCCTCAGCTCCGACGAGCTCCGACGGTGGCTTATAGTGAAACGACGATTTACAAAGAGATGAAATGATTCAAGGATGCTGGAAGATTCAGGAACTCACCCTGATGATGATCGAGTGGTTGGCGAGGATAGGCGCGGCCGGAATCGAGCTTCCCGTCGAGGGATTCTGACGAACTGCCGCAAAGGAAATTGACCAAATTCACCCCTCTAGTGCTCCCCTTGATGCACGCTTCTATCCAGAGGATCTGTGGAGGATGGCGTTTCTCCATGATGGCTCAGAATGGTGTGGGGTGGCGTAGTTCGACGGCGAAGAGTGGCTTCGGCGAGCTAGGGTTCGGTCTCGTTCGTATCTGAGAGGATAAGGAGGGATTGGGGATAGGGATTGAGACGATGCGTCGCAGTGGCCTTCTTATCCCCTCCTAGAATCAGCGGTGAGTATCTTGACGCAATGACGGCGATGACGGCATCGGGCAGCGACGAGCTCCGCCAGCGAGCTGCCTGTGTGCGTGACGGTGACGACTATGACCATTTTGTAGATAACCCCTTGACGTTTTCTTTAGCTCAACCCGCGGTCCGTTCCTGACCCCACTTGTCAGTCAGAGACAGACAAGAACCTGGGCTGGTACTGGGCCATTGTGGGATGCACATAGGCGTCAGATAGGTATAGGGTGTTGGGCTGCGGCCAGGTTTAGTTTTTTATTTGTTTTAACCTTTTTCTATTTTCTGTTTTCTAATTCAGATTTAAATTTGAATTAGATTTTTGAACTTTTCTTTGTATGTTTAATTTGCTGGATATTGGAAGTAATATTAAAATATATTTGGCAACCTTTGGGAACCTTTATTATGCCTTCTTTTTATATTTCTTTTATTTTCTCAATAAGAACTCCTTTTAATATTTGGAAGAAACTTCTTCTTATTATTTTTCTCTTCTATCTTTAATTAGAGATTTATTGAATGATATGTTCTTATTTGCTTATAAATTTAATTTTAATGAGCTCATAGTTTGAATAGAAACTTTATATATAAGTTTAATGATTTTATACCATTATTTGATGCATGAAATATAAAGACATTGATATGGTAATTATTACTCCCATTAATTTGGAAAATAGCAATGTATGTGAATAACAAAGAAGTTTAGGGTTTTGAATCTTGGAATATTACCCTTGGTTTTAGGATTTTATATAGGTTTAGATTCTTTTTAAGATTTAGGATTTAACAACTAAGTGTATTGCCTTTTGTGTATAGTATTGGATGAAATCTCCCTTTTAAGTTAGAAAATTATAATTAGAGTGTTTTATAGAAGTGAATATACTTAAGCACATATAGTGAGGATGGTTGAAATTAACAGTGATATGCTTATGTAATTTGCTATAGGAAACTATCTCTATAAAGTGTTATAGACATCAGATGATGAATCAATGGTATATGATGGATATTATGTTTGACTTGAGATTTAGAGTGGAATGCTTACCATGATTAAAATAGGAAAATGATTTATATATATAACTATATTTCTCCACCTTGGTTTTCTAATTAAGGAATTCATTTCCTAGATACAATACCTCTTTCAATCCATTACCATGGTTAGTTTGAGGGATTTACTTATTAAAATCTTATTATTCAATATATATTCTTCTAAACTTTGGAATGAATCCAATGAGTTTGATATAAATATACTTCATAGCTTTCTCAATCCTTGCTTGGTTGAATCTACTATTTTACTATTGACATTCTTCCATCCCACCAGTAGTTCATTCAAACTCTACTCCCAACCTTCCTTAATCCCCCTCACTATTCTTTCTCTAAAGTAAACTATCCTTAAAGATGAATACACCACTTTTAATGACTCTATGTTATACTAGCTTTAGTTGAATAACACCATCTTATACTTACTTAACCCTCATGACTTACACTTCAATCCCTAAATTATATTTATGTGGTTTGCAAATACTTCTCTAGGATTATTTCTCTTTACTAAGGTTCCAATCATATTCTACCTACTAATATTATCTATACTAGTTATAAGCATTCCATATTAGTGACCATAGCATTACCATTATAATACTTTAATCACTTATTACTGAAGTTCTTGGTTGGTTAAGCAGGGCTTCATCAATCCTACCTTTTATTGTCTGAAAATTATCTTCTTAATATCTTATATTGGATTAAGGTTATTAATGGACTATGCCTTTGTTATAATATTTGAGTAAATGTTCTGATAGGATTAATTAATAGATCAAGGACTATTAGTTAAAGAAGTTGTGAATCAATGGGGAATTATCCAATCATTGATGAACAACAGACATGGAGATAATTTCCCTCAAGATTGTATAGGACGAAGATATATATATATATATAGTGGATGATCTTGACTTAATCTCTTTCCAACTCCAATTCCTCAAAAGAGTTTTTAAGATTAGGTGTTACTATGATTCTCAGAATGTATGCAGATGGAATTTAGGATATAGTGGTTACATTCTTATTATTGGTTTTATATACATAATTTGATACTTATGAATGATTGTAAGGAACACTATAGTATGATCACCTAATGATCAAACATAATTCATATTATATTAAGGTTCATCTTATGGTACAATTTTGATATACCCTTAGATCAAATCTCTCTTACCCAAAATGAGGTTTTAGCAAAGATCTTATTGAAACTTATCGCAGTCAACTTGATGATCTACTTCAATTCCATCAAGATAAGAGAAGCTTCAATCTCTTTGATAAGTTTTGTTTAAAAGCATGAAAATTATTCGGATTTTCTATGCATGAATGCAATGCACACATCTGGGTTCAACTTATTTCTAGGCTCTAATGCTGGGATGTTACAAATAAAGTGGTTATTACCATATTCCTTATTTATGATAAATGTTTATTTTTCATGCTATAATTGTATTAATACGTAAACGTTAATACATGTGTGTCTAATAAACAAAAATTAAGTTCCTAGTTATGCCTCTCTTATAAACTAGCTCGTTGATTAACAAGATGATCAAAGGTTACCTGGTCATGGACATTGGATGTTGTTAATAACGAGGTCACAACATTTTTGGAGTAATGTGATGAACATTTATCTGAAGTATAGCATTACGATCAAGGTCATTGTGTTTATATTGCCATAACATCATACGAAGTAATCTTAGTACTTATACCATGAGATCATGTCAATCAATAACACCGGAGGAGTATCTTGATAACATCAAACGTCACACCGTAACAGGGTGATTATAAACATGGGTTCAGTGCTACGAAGGTGTTATGTTGAGGCTCATGGATAAAGAGTGGAATTTGTCCATCCCGATGACAGATAGATATATTCTGGGCCCTCTCGGCGATATCACATTAGTTAGCTTGCAAGCAAGTGATTTGATCACTAGAATGTTATATCATGGGAAAAAGAAAAGAGTACATGTCGATAACGATATCAAACTAGGTATAGGGATACCGATAATCGAATCTCAGACATGTAATATATCGCGAGAGAAAGGGATTGAGTTACATGCGTATAAGGTTCACACGATCACAGAAGTCATCGTTGAATGTGTGGGAGTCAGTACGGATCTCCAGGTCCCGCTGCTAATTATGATCGGAGAGGGGTCTCGATCATGTCTACATTATTAGCGAACCATAGGGTGACACACTTAAGGGATACCGACACCATTTGGAGCAAATAATATGCCATAGAAATAAAAAGGAAAGCGCAGGAATTTATTTCACTAGACACCAGAACTGTTTCGGTTGAAATTGCTGAAACTGGTTCTTCATGTGAAATTGAAATGTTGTAAGGGGTTTTATGTGAATGTTTGTTAATTAGAGTAATTAACAAAATTATGAATAAATAAATAAAAGAGTTTTATTTAAATGAGACTTGCATTAAATTTGGTGGAAATTTAATGCATGTGAGTGGATTTTTGAGTGGATGCATTTTTATGGGAATGGAGGCTTTTCATTTTGAGTGGGAGCTCCACCCACATGAATGTGGAAGAGGTGGGGGCAGCCACCATGGCTGGGGTCCATGCCCCTTGGGGTGCCCCCTCCCTATAAAAGGCCTCCCTCTCCTCCTCTCACAACACACCTCCTCGCGAAGGATCTCTCTCCCCCCTTTAGAATTTCCCCATGGTCTCGGATCAGCGAGATACATGCTCTCGGTGCCTTTTTCTAGAAGGATTTGTTGCTTCCGCTGCTTCGTAGGAGCGAGGGCGCGGAGGTTTTCGGGGTACCCGGACGTGTGTGCGATCACGGATGCACCACTGCTTTGCGGTGCTGGACCTACTGGACCGGATGGACTTCTTCTCGATCTTGAGATCGGCAAGCATTCGACTGCATCATCCACGAGTACAACCTCGTTAACGCTATTCGGTCTTTGAGGGTATGTATTCTATGTATATATATATCCACCCATTGCTTGTATCTAGTAGATAGATCTTGGTACATAGTTGTTCCTATCGTAGGAAAAAAATTGTTTTCTATGCTGCGAACCCTTCAGTGGTATCAGAGCCGGATCTATGCGTAGATGCTTTGCACGGGTAGTACACATATGTATATGTGGGCAATGATGATCATGTTATTTCTTCTTAGTTGTACTTTGGATATTCGTGGCATAGTGGGATGAAGCGGCCCGGACAAACTTTACATGTCCTCACACATGAGACCCGTTCCATGCTTGACATGCAACTAGTTTTCCATAAGTGGCTAGCAGGTGTCTTTCTCTCCTACTATAGTCAATATCTAATTTTCAATGAGTTGTCAACAATTTGGTTATCCTCGTTGTGGTTCATGTTCGTAGGTAAGAATGGTTCTATCTTCAAAAGCCCCAAGCCACGTAAAACTTGCAATGGATAAATTAGAGGCGTCTAGTTTAGATTGTTGCTAGGCTAGTGTCATGATATGGTGATGTTTTAAGTAAAAGTATAAGTCAATAATCTTACAACACATATAACATGTAAGTTCCATAGACCTTGGCCTTACACATAAATGAATGATGAGGATCATAACAAAATGCACATGATGGAGATCAAGTGCAAGAACCATATCATTTCACTTATTAACATGTGATGTTTGTTGCATATTATATTGCTTGTTTGGCGCTTTATTATCATAATAAGATGATCCCTTATTTAGATATCAAGATAAAAATTTGTTCTCCCTTAAGTATGCACCGATTATGTTTCGTCGCTCCAAGACATCACATGATGATCGGGTGTTCTTGGATCCACGATCATATTTTGGGTGTAAGACAGTTTACACTTGCGAATACTAAGGTTCTTACTTGGCGAGCCTAGCATGTACAGACATGGCCTCGGAACACGGACGAAAAGGTTAAGAATGAGTCATATGAAAGATATGATGCCCATTTGATGCTCGCCTTTGAAGCTACACCGACTCACGTGATGATCGGACTTGGTGTAGTGGATTTGGTTCATGTAATCACCAAAAAGACATGAGGGATCTCGTTTTTGAGTGGGAGTTTATTTCTAATTTGGATTATTAGAACTCAATTTATCATAAATTAAATCAAAGTGAATTTGCATAATTTGTTGTAGTCATTGGCATTCGTTCACCACCTTATGATTAGTTGTAATTGAGATAATAGAGCTATAGAATTATGGATATTTACTTTACGAACTGGTATTATATTGTGTTGAGTGTCAATCGAAAGTTTAAAGTCCTATTGCAAACTTTCAGCAAACTCTGTTTACTCCATGAAATTTAATAATTGGTATTAAATCGAGAGTAACAATTCCAGTGTTAGTATCTTAAGTATCATGTTTGCCTCCATGATTCTTGATTTAAATATCGAGATTATCTAGAAGCTGAAAGAATTGTTTCAAAAATCATCATGTGCGGCAGATATAATGATATCTGAAACAATGTTTTGGTTGCAATATGATAGACTATAATATATATTCTCATATTGGATGAGATTTTTCGAAGGTTGGAGATGCTAGACATCCTAATCATCCAAAAGGGTTTTGGAAAGTAATGTTATACTCACAATTCTCCTTTATAAGCTACATTAGCTTGATCATGAAAGTCGTCATGATAAGGATGGATAGAAGATGTATGTAGAGTGTTTACTACACTAAAAGATTACTAAAGAATGGATTTTGAAAGAATGCCGATCATTTGATGATGGTGATCTACTTCAAAGTGCAAGTCCAAAGGTATTAGTATTTGAATATACATGCTTTGGACTATATGTCATGTATATGGCACCACTATTGATGTTGATAGATTCTTTTAAAAAGGAAAAGGAAATGCTGAAAGAGAATCTATAAAATATATTTGGCAGAAAAGAAAAGACTAGAAATATCCAGTTTAGGTATATCGATGATATACATGTTATGGTTGTATTATTTGCTTGTTAAACAATGTGGTTCTTGGGTATTGGATACCGAATTGGTTAGTATGAAATTTCATACAGAACGACACAATTAATGAACTATAATGGCCTAAGTAACTAGCAAGAGAATATGTGATGATGATCATCAAAAACAAACAAGCCGTTGTTTGTATTTCTCGTTGACATCAAAGCTTGCCTTCAAGATTTGTTTTAATAATAGTTATTTAAATCAGGTATTATGAGAACAAAGATTGTTCAATAATTACCTATTGGATGATTTAGAAATCTAGTTGGAGAATAACATCCATAAAAACTAATGCTAAAATGTCGCAATACAAATGATTGAAAGATCACTTACGAAGCGACATCGCCGTTTAAATTATATTGGAAAGAAAACATGAAGAATCTCCATAATTCATGGATTTTTGGAGTCTTTGATTTGATCAAGTGATGCTTGTAAGACTTTCCTCGGGAAAATTAAAACTTCGTTCAAAAGGCCAAAGAAGAACGATCGACTAAATTATTGGAATTTATACATATCGATGTATGTAGTCCATTATGTGTAGCCGTAAGCGATGGATTTCACCTTCATATGATTTGTCCGGAAATTTGAGTGAATATTCACTTTATGAGAAAGAAGTATGAAATATTTGAAAATATTCAAAGACTTTCAAGAAGAAGTAGAAAATCATTGTAATAAGAAAATAAATGATTTATGATTTTATCATAAAGGGATTTATTTGAGTTGCAAGTGTAACAAGAAAATAAATGATTTATGATTTTATCATCAAGGGATTTATTTGAGTTGCAAGTGTAACAAGAAAATAAATTATTTATGATTTTATTATAAAGGGATTTATTTGAGTTGCAAGTTTAGCAAAACACCTAGATTTACATCTCCCGAAACACCATAGGAATATGGAGTGTTTGATATTTGTAATGAAACCTTGTTTGACATGGTTGAATCAAAGGTGTTATTTATAAAACTGCCATTATGTTTTAAAAGATTAAAGCTTTAGAGACTACCACTTTTACACTGAAAAGAGCTCCATCTTGATCCGTTGAAATGACACCATGTAAGTTATGGTTTGGGGTAAAACCCAATTTGTCCTTTCTTAAATTTTGGTATGCTAAGCATAAGTAAGATGTTTACAACGAAAGTCGGATGAGCATGTCTTTGTAGGTTATTTCAAATAACAATTGGGTATTCCTCCATAACACCGAGGACAAAAGGTTTGCGCTTGAAATGTGAAGTTTCTTGAAAAAGAAATTTTTCACAAAAAGTTAAGTGGGAGGACAATAGAACTTTGATAAGGTTAACAAACCTTAGCTATATGTGCTGAGTTGCGCAGCACCGAAAAACATTCTGGAGGCAGCCAGAATGCTTATGGCTCACGTGCCTCAAAGGTTGTGGTCACAGAGGTCTAAGTTCCTATTGAACCAAGTAGGTCGGATAAACAACCAAATGCTAAGATTTGAGAGTAAATCATTGTTGTTTGACAATGATGAACCGACTACATGCAAAGAAGCGATGATGGGACCTAACTCCGTCAAATGGCTTGAAGCCATAAAATCCGTGATAATTCCATACACAAGAAATCAAGTTTTTTAAACTTGGAAGAGCCTCCGGAAAGGTGTAAAAACCTATCGGTCGTATTTGGCTCTATAAAGAAACAGACATGGATGTTTCACATCTATGAAATAGTCGACATGTCGTAATTTTTTTTTGACAATGTTCAAGGAGTAGACTATGACAAGATTTGATCTTTCATAGAGATATTTAGTCTGGACGGATTAAAGTAGCTACCTCTACATATAATTTGGTATATGGTAGATGAATAAACAAAACAAAGTTCTTCTAAAAGAATGGTTACCTATGACGTGTGCATGACACGATCCAAAGGGTTTTGTTAATTCAAAGGATACTAAAAAGGGCATGCAAACTTCAATGGTTGTAGTAAAAATTGCAGAGTTGAAATCTTCGCCGTGATGAAACTGTTAAAGGAGTTTTCATCAGGAGACGATGAAGATGCTTGCATTTGCAAGAAATTAAGTGGGAGTGCTCAGACATATTTCTAATACATTATGTGGATGACATCTTGTTGATTGTAAATGATGTATCTTTTATTAACAAAGGTTAAGGATTTCATTTTGATGAAAGACTTAGGCAAAACCCGAATATTTAGCATGAATGTCTACATGGATAGACAGTGACACTAATATGGGCGTGCCAAACGTACATATATGAGATATTGAAGGGGTTCAATATAGAAATGACGAGAAAAGGATCTTGTCGCTTGGAAAAGAATTGAATCAAGATTCAAGTTTATCGACACTTGATAACTGAAACAAGATTCAAGTGTTTTGACACTTGATGAGTGAAATCACAAGAATATTTTGATCAATCATACCATGATATGTACACATCCAGATATGTTCTATGCTCTAAGTGTTATGAGCATATACCAGAATGAATCATAAAATGATCATTGGACGATAGTAAGGATATTCTTCTAATCTTTTGGAAGAATTAAGAATATATTCCATATGTATAAGTTACAAATAGTGCATTGTAAAGTGTTACATTGATACTAGTTTTGTCACAAGATACAAATTAAGTTTATCTCAATTTAAACTATGGGTGGCACAATGAAATGGAAAGAAAGTTTCGATGATGGATTTGGATGAATTCCAAAGTTAAGACATTGCGACGGATACTACAACAAAAGTCTAAGTATATGACTGCTATAGTAGTAGCAAAGGAGGGCATTTGTGTCAAGTAGTTTGTTATCAAACTAAGGTGTGGTTCGCAACGTTCTAACACTAAAGATATATTGTACAACAATAGTATCGACATGATTTAACCCCAAGGAACTAAAGGTCTCACCAAAAGACCAAATTTATACAATGCTATCTCACCGAAGAATGAGTGATGTGTGAAGACGCAAAGACTTGCAAATACACACGAACCTAAAGCGTCAGATCTGTAGATTATGTTAACCACTTGCAATTGCATATATGGAACACTAGAGAGCCATAGGTGTTCAATACGTAAAGTTTTCAAACTAGATTATTTTCTCTAGTGAAATTGGGAGACTGAAGGAAATATGCCCGAGAGGCAATAATAAAGTGGTTATTATCGTATTCCTTATTTATGATAAATGTTTATTTTACATGCTATAATTGAATTAATACAGAAACGTTAATACTTGTGTGTTTAATAAACAAAAAGGAAGTTCCTTGTTAATACTTGTGTGTTTAATACTTGTTAGCTCGTTGATTAACAAGATGATCAAAGGTTTCCTGATCATAGACATTGGATGTTGTTAATAACAAGGTCACACCATTGTTGGAATGATGTGATGAACATTCTTCCGAAGTATAGCATGACGATCAAGGTCATTGTGGTTATATTGCTATAACATCATATGAAGTAATCTTAGTCCTTAGACCATGAGATCACGTCAATCACTAACACCGGAAGAGTATCTTGATAACATCAAACGTCACACCATAACATGGTGATTATAAAGATGGGTTCAATGCTACGAAGGTGTTATGTTGAGGCTCCTGGATCAAGAGTGGAATTTTTCCATCCCGATGACGGATAGATATTCTCTGGGCCCTCTCGGTGAAATCACATCAGTTAGCTTGCAAGCAAGTGATTTGATCACTAGAATGTTATATCACAGGAACGAAAAAAGAGTACATGTCGGTAACGAGATAAAACTAGGTATGGGGATACCAATGATCGAATCTCAGACATGTAATATATCGCGAGACAAAGGGATTGAGTTACATGCGTATAAGGTTCACACGATCACATAATTCATCGTTGAATGTGTGAGAGTCAGTACGGATCTCTAGGTCCCGCTGCTGATTGTTGATTGGAGAGGGGTCTCGATCATGTCTACATTATTCGCAAACCATAGGGTGACACACTTAAGGGATACCGGCACCATTTGGACCAAATAATATTCCAGAGAAAGAAAAAGGAAAGCGCAGGAATTTATTTCACTAGACACCGGAACTATTTCGGTTGAAATTGCTGAAAATGGTTCTGCATGTGAAATTGAAATGTTGTAAAGGGTTTTATGTGAATGTTTGTTAATTATAGTAATTAAAAAAATTCTGAATAAATAAATAAAAGAGTTTTATTTAAATGAGATCTTGCATTAAATTTGGTGGAAATTTAATGCATGTGAGTGGATTTTTGAGTGGAGGCATTTTTATGGGAGTGGAGGCTTTTCATTTTGAGTGGGAGCTCCACCCACATGAATGTGGAAGAGGTGGGGGCAGCCACCATGGCTGGGTGCCATCACCCTTTGGGTGCCCCCTCTCCCTATAAAAGTCCCCCTCTCCTCCTCTCACAACACACCTCCTCGCGAAGGATCTCTCTCCCCCCCTTTAAAATTTTCCCATGGTCTCGGATCAGCGAGATACATGTTCCCGGTGGCTTTTTATAAAAGGATTTGTTGCTTCCGCTGCTTCGCTGGAGCGAGGGCGTGGAGGTTGTCGCGGTACCCGGACGTGTGTGCGATCACGGATGCACCACTGCTTTGTGCTGCTGGACTAGATGGTGCTGGACCTGCTTGACCGGATGGACTTCTTCTCGATCTTGAGATCGGCAAGAGTTCGACTAAATAATCCATAAGTACAACCTCATTAACGCTATTCGGTGTTCGAGGGTATGTATTCTATGGATGTATATCCACCTATTGCTTGTATCTAGTAAATAGATCTTATTACATTGTTGTTCCCATCGTAGGAATTTTTTTGTTTTCTATGCTGCGAACCCTACAGGTACAGGTTGATAATGACGTTGTATTTACTAATGGTTTGTAATGGATATTATGTGAATTGCATATTTGGATTTTATTTGGGTTTTGATTTCCATTATGTGACTAGTTCTGTGCGTAAAGTTGAGCTCAGAACACATGTGCATGATGTAATTATGAGTATTCGCTTTATGTTGCAGGACTAGGGGGTCATGGAATCGGGTGTAGAAACCGAATCTGAACAGCAGTGCGTGGAACACGAGGCTAAGAAAAAAGCAGATGCAGATGCTGGAAATCAGGGAGCATTACCACCACCACCAATGAGGCCACTAATGGAGCAGAACTTTATGCAATACATGCAAATGATGCAAAAGTCCCATAACAAATTTATGGAGGAGTTGTTGGGGCGAGCAGGAAACCATAGAGCACCTGAAGGCGGAGGCGTGAGTCTTTCTGACTTCCAGAATGCAAGGCCGTTACCTTTTGCATCAGCTCTAGAACCAATGGATGCAGAGGATTGGCTAGCAGGTACTGAGAGGAAGTTGAAAACTGTAGGTTGCAATGATGAAGAATAGCTGAGGTATGCAACTCATCTTTTGACTACACCTGCAGCATCATGGTGGGAAAATCAGTTAGCAATGCAACCTCCAGGGAGAGAGTATACCTGGGAAGAGTTCAAGCAGAGGTTTCTTGATTATAATGTTCCTGAAAGTGTGATGGAGTTGAAGCGTAGGGAGTTTGAGAAGCTTCAGCAAGGTTATACTAGTGTCATGAAGTACAACCAGGAGTTTAGCCAACTGTCTCATTATGCCGAGGATGAAGTGAGCACCGAGGAGAAAATGAAGAAGCATTTTCTATGAGGATTAAACCCATTCATGAAGATGCAGTTGAGGTTGGACAATAAACAAACTTTTCAGCAGTTACTGGATTCAGCCATCACTTTTGAAGATGACTATAAGAATGTCCAAGAGGACCGAAGGAAGAGAGCCAAGAAAGAGACAAAGAGGATTCAAGCGAGTAAACCCAAACCCAATTTGGAGTTCAAGCCAAGGAGTATACCCTACAACAACAACAATTCCAACCGGAGTGCAAATCCAACCGGAAGGAATATTATATGCCATAATTGCAAACTTCTAGGCATATGAGTAAGGATTGCTAGAAACCAGTGATAATTTGCCATGCTTGTGGCCAGAGAGTTCATATAAAGCCAAAATGTCTGAGTAAAACACAAGGTGGTTGGCCTGTTAAAGGTGGAGGACAAACCAGTGGAAGCAATGGACAACTGAATAGAGGAGGAAGCTTTGTAAAAAACAATAACGGCAAGAGGAGCAAGCCTACCGGGAAGATGAATGGTGCAACCTTGGAGGAGGTGGATAACTCTGAGCATGCAGTGATAGGTATGCTTAATATCCTTACCAATCCCGGAAAAGTTCTATTTGATACCGGTGCAACTACTTCATTCATTTCTGAAGAATTCTGTGATAAATTCGGGATTAGAAGGGCAGCGTTAGAAAACGCTATTACCATGGTGACCTGCAGGGGGAAATGTAGTTGTACGCCACATTAAACAAGATCAGGTTATCTCGATCTATGGTTGTACATACTTTGCGGACCTTTATGTGATTGCTTTGAAGGGGATTGAAGTAGTGCTGGGTATGGACTGGATGACCGAACATGGGGCTCAGATTAATTGTGAGGATAAAACTGTCTCAATCAAGACTCCAAGTGGAGCAAGAATTGTATATCAGGCAGATAAGCATAGTCATATCATGGTAGATCTTCAGTTTAAATCAATGAAGGAGTTCAAGTTGGAGGAAATTCTTTTAGTAAATGAGTTTCAGGATGTTTTCCCAGCAGAATTACCAGGAATGCCACCAGATCGCGAAATAGAGTTCACTATTGATCTAATTCCGAGTACATCACCAATAGCTCAAGCACCATACAAGATGGGTCCGAAGGAATTAAAAAGAACTTATAGAGCAAATTGACGAGTTAGCCAGGAAGGGATTCATTCAAGAAAGTGTATCTCCATGGGGAACTCTGGTGATCTTTGTAGATAAAAGAGATGGAGGACGAAGAATGTGTGGGGACTATAGAAATCTCAACAATGTTACCATCAAGAATAAGTACCCATTGCCAAGAATTCAAGATCTGTTTGATCAAGTTAAGGGAGCTGGAGTATTTTCCAAGATTGATCTAAGATCAGGATACCACCAGATAAAAATCAAACCAAAAGATGTTCCAAAGACAACATTTTTCTCAAGATATGGACACCATGATTATCTTTTCGTACCGTTTGGTTTGACCAATGCACCAGAAATATTCATGAATCTGATGAAAAAAATCTTCATGTCGTATTTGGACAAGTTTGTCATAGTGTTTATTGATGATATTTTGATATATCCAAAGGATAAGAAAGAGCATGCTGATCGTTTGAGAATAGCATTGCAGATCTTAAGAGAACATAAGCTTTATGCTAAGTTCAACAAGTGTGAATTTTGGCTAGATGAAGTAGAATTACTTAGTCATGTGATTAGCAAGGATGGGATTGCTGTAAATCCATCCAAAGTTCAATCAGTATTAGAGTGGAATGCACCAACCAATGTGAAGCAAATTCGAGGTTTCTTGGGTATGTTTGGTTATTATCGGAGGTTCATTGAAGGTTTCTACAAGATATCTGGACCAATGACCAAATTGCTAAGAAAGAACACACCATTCATCTGGGATGAGAAGTGTGAAGCAAGTTTTTAGGAGTTGAAGACTAGATTAACTACCGCTCCAATTTTAGCAGTTCCTGAAATAGGAAAGGACTATACAGTATATTGTGATGCATCTAAAGAAGGTTTGGGTTGTGTGTTAATGCAAGATCATAAAGTAATTGCTTACGGATCAAGACAACTGAAACCACATGAAGTCAATTATCCAACCCATGATTTGTAACTAGTAGCAGTAGTATTTGGCTTAAAAGGATGGAGGCATTTTCTTTATGGAGCAAGGTGTGAGTTATACACTAACTACAAAAGTCTCAAATACTTCTTCACTCAAAAGGAATTGAATATGAGACAGAAGTGTTGGTTAGAGCTAATCAAAGATTATGATCTGACAATCAATTATACCCCTGGAAAGTCCAATGTTGTAGCGCATGCTTTAAGTCGAAAGAGCACAGATATTCAGCCTATCAATCAAGAACTACCAAAAGAGCTACAGATGGATTTGGAGAGGTTGGAACTTCAATTCATAAAAACAGAAAATCTTGGAGGACTAGCTACCTTGCTGGTAGTTGCAAAACAGAATAGTGATATCAGGCATGAAATTTTTAGACATCAAATTGAAGATCCTTTATCGTAGAAGAAATTCAGAGGATATCTCAAGGTCAAGCATCAGTTTTTTGCTTAGGAGATTATGGATCTTTATGGTTCTAGGATTGTCTTTGTGTTCCAGATGTGTCAGAAATTCGCGAAGTAATACTCCGAGAGGCACATGAGACACCATATTCCATTCATACAGGAAGTACCAAAATGTACATGGATTTGAAAGAATTATTCTGGTGGAATAACATAAAAAGGGACATTGCAAAATACGTGTCAGAATGTCATACTTGCCAAAGGGTAAAAGCTGAACATCAAAGTCCAGCAGGACCGTTACAACCTTTGGAAATTCCGGAATGGAAATGGGAGGAAATTGGTATGGATTTCATCATAGGATTACCCATGACACCAAAACAGAAAGACATGATATGGGTGATTGTTGATAGACTCACTAAGAGTGCACATTTTATTTCGATGAATCAGAAAGACAATGCTGAGAAGTTAGTAGAAATTTATGTCAAGGAGATAGTAAGTAAGCATGGAATGTCCAGGAAGATCGTAACTACAAGAGGATCTATGTTTACTTCAGCATTTTGGAAACAATTACATGAAGCACTTGGTTCAAAGTTAGATTTCAGCACCGCCTATCATCCGGAAACTAGGGGTCAGATTCAAAGAACCAATCAAATATTGGAAGACATGCTTAGGGCTTATGTATTAGGTTTTGGAGGTTCGTGGGAAGATCATCTACCATTGGCAGAATTTTCCTACAACAACAGCTATCAAAGTAGTCTAAAGGCAGCTCCATATCAAGTACTCTATGGAAGAAAATGTAGATAACCAACATGTTGGTATGCGCCTGGTAGTAGCAAAGAATTTTCACTAGACTATATCAAAGAAAGGCAAGATATGATCGATGTAATCAAGGATAGATTGAAAATAGCTCAAAGTAGACAGAAAAGTTATTCAGATCAAAGCCGAAGATCATGGCACCCTGAAGTAGGGGACATGGTATATCTCAAAGTAAGCCCAATAAATGGAGTTAAGAGGTTCGGAGTTAAAGGAAAATTGAGTCCCAGATATATAGGACCATTCAAAGTACTGAGTCAGAACAGGACTATAGCTTATGCTTTAGAGTTACCACCAAGATTGGCTCAAGTTCACAATGTTTTCCATATGTCACAACTCAGGAAATGTCATAAGGTTCCTGATGATGCAATTACACATCAAGAGGTGGAATTACAAGCTGATTTGACATATGTTGGGAAACCCTGTAATATTCTGGAAGAGAACTGGAAAAGGTTGAGAAATAGGGTAATCAAGTACTGCAAAGTATAGTGGGAGCATCACCCGAGAGAGAAGCCACCTGGGAGAAAGAGGATGACTTTAGAGAAACCTATCCAGAACTATTCAGGTACACGTCAGCAAACTTCGGGATGAAGTTTAATTTAAGGGGGGAAGTCTATAAAAACTCAGCATTTAGGAACCAACGAAGGGTAGATTTAGGAATTTGTTCATATGCATGCATTCATCTGTAAAATGCGGGTAAATTTTTAGCCAAAATAAAAACCTAAAGTGATCAGAGTTTCCTGGGGTTAGAGGCGGTGTCAACGGCCACGGGGTCGAGGAAGATAAGGGGTGAGGTTGATAGAAGATGAGGCAGATTGGGCCAAGATGGACCCAAAAAGCCCAATGGGTTGGTCCAAAACCCTAAAAGGAACTTTAATAATTAAGTAAAAGACCAAAATACCCACAGAACTCAACAAATTATAGAAAAGAAAATAGAAGTCTTAAAACTACAAATAATATATCTTTAGACTCATAATAAACCAACCTATTTCATTAAATCAAGTAACCATTTTTAATAAATGAATTTTTGGTTAAGGATTTAAAATATATATATTCCTTGTGGAATTTTATAAAATTAAAGAGAATAGATAAAAATCAATAAAAATAACTTTTATTATATCTTGTTATTATAGTATTTTAGGGAAATACTAAATCGATATTTAGAGTTACCAAAATAAATTCTCTTTTATTTAAATGCTAATTCTTAAAAAGAATTATTAAATAAATAAGTATAAGATTTTATATTAAATAAAAATTATCCTTTAACTCTATAAATAATATATTACATTATAAAATAGTGAAAATAATATTTATAAAATATTAAGGTTGTTCCTTAAGAAGGAAATTCTTAAGTTCCTAAGAATATTACGGAAAACTAAAATATTGGGTAAAACACATAAAGAAAATAAATAACAAATAATGCGTTACATTACTATGCATGTTCATTTTTGCTACTTTAAGTCCTTACCGGGCAATAATGATGTTTTGTAGACATAGAAGCTCAAGGTCCAGTGCAAGCATCCGACTTCACTACCTTGCAATCACAAGGCAAGTTCATCACTTGCTCATATCCTTTGAAGAGTCTTTACCAAAGTATTTATAAATCATGTGTTAACATCTATGTTTCAAGGAAAGAAAATATTATTTTCTCAAATAAATAAATTGTTGATATCATCCTATGTGATGATATAGTGGAGCAATAGAACTTAGGTTTCTATTTGCAACAATGATAATCACCTAGGAATTTAACAACCCATGACATCAGTGATTCTAGCGCCGTATATAAAGCGTTAACCATGAGATTTGGAATGGGATGGAGAAGTCAGTTGTATCCTTTTCCTTTCGTATGGAGGCAAGACGACCTTAATGTGACGTTGTGATTCCTTGTACGGATCCAGCATATGGGTGAGCACCCTTAGGCCCCATGTTTTTGGTGTCTACATTATCTATGAGTGGCTGTCGGAGGTATAGCCGGACCTATATGGTACTTGC
Source organism: Avena sativa (assembly GCA_916181665.1). Classification (NCBI taxonomy): domain Eukaryota; kingdom Viridiplantae; phylum Streptophyta; class Magnoliopsida; order Poales; family Poaceae; genus Avena; species Avena sativa. The sequence goes on from OV702298.1 coordinate 113,742,956, forward strand.
CAGGGGCATCACCAGCTCATAGATTCTTCGAGAACTCATCAGGGTTTTAGCCTGGCCGAAAGGGGCCTTAACGGAGGTGAGCAAGCCCCGAAGGATCGTGCAGACATATGGGGTCGCGGAAAGGGCAGTGATTGGCTTGGATCACCTACTGGGCCCCACATCATAGACTTGTGGATGGGAAAGTACTCCTGGTTGTGCAACAAGGAGTTGATCTCTCATGGGTAAAGTAACATACCTCTGCAGAGTGTAAGAACTGTAACTTGTTACTCCCTATTCCGAGAAGGTTCTACGAACGTGGCAGGAAAGGAACTCCACGAAAGTTCTGGTAAACCTGTGAATGCTGATGGGCATAGGTTTAACAATAAAATCAATCTTTGAAGAAAGATTTGTGAAAACTGCATAGTGCCAAGGACTTATAGTCCGAGGTGGTAGATAGAGCATCAAAATTCTCACCTTGCATATAATGGACTTGCTGGGTAACGCTGTTACTCACCTTTTCCTTTGATCCCCTGCTTAGACTCCGAGGATCCATAAGATACCCCAATGTATGCAACTGAAAGCCAAGAGGAGGTCTTTTATGAAGAGCCCGATCTGTACGGTGCTATAGAAGGGGTGGACTACGACGTCATCTATGTAGGAGAGCACCATGAGTCAGAATAATCACTTTAGTATAAGTAACCAATTGAGCCGAGAAACATGGACCTTATATAATAATAAGTTGCTGAGCTCAATTCAGAGATGAAGTTGTACTTTAAACTTCCACTGAAACAGTTTATATTTGGTTTGTAAGTTGAATCTTTTGAAGTCTTGAACTTCTAGTATTGTAATAATAATAATGCATGTATGTTTGTAATATGGACCCACAATGTTTCTGTTGTACCACTCTAAGGGATGTGATATTTACGAAACGGTATTCTGTGAATGTCATGTCAACGACTATAGTGTCCTACATATGCAGTGGTATGCTGGGTCACCACAAAAAAATTAGTTCCCTTTTTGGTAGATGTACAAACCTCTATTTAATTTTCCTTTTTTTGGACCTTGGTGTAAAATGTACTCCCACCTCCTGCGTAAAATTTTAATCTGAAAGTAAGAGGTAAAATCTAAATAAATTTAATCTTAGTTGTCAATGAGTATGAACATTTTTGGATTTCGATACGAACGACCTAGGTCATGGCCATAGGTACATCATACTTTGTTGATGATGAAGCCATATACAAGAATTGCAAGACACCAAATTGAGCCATATGTTGAAAACAATCAAAGAGGAAGTAGTATGATGACTATGGCTCGATGAGGTGCTTTTTTGAGAAGGATCGACCCGTCTGTTTTACTTGATTAATTTTATGGTGCTTCCTGCCAGATGTATGGACGTCGATGCAATTTTCCCCTTTTAGTCCCTTGATTTAAAATGTACTCACCCCGTACGTGTAAAATTTTAACTTAAAAGTGAGTGGTAAAATCTAAACGAATTTAATATTAGTTGTCAATGAGTATGAAAATCTATTTTATGTAGATGATGGTCCCATTTCCAAGAATTTGCATGCCACCGAATTTGGCCATATTTTGAAAACAAAGAGGAAGTAGTATGAAGAGTATGGATCGATGAGGTGCTTTCTTGAGAAGGATATTAATCGGGCTAAACGATTAACACAAATAATTAGTGTTAATCGACACGGCCAGGTCCCTAGTAGCAATTAATCAGCCTATTAATCGCTGATTCGTCCTATTTTTTGAACAGTGGGTAAATGTATGGACTTTGATATAATTTTACTTTTTTAGGACCTTGATGTAAAATGTACTCCCACTGCCCGTCTAAAACTTTAACCTAAAATTCAGTGGTAAAATCTAAACAGATTTAAGCTTAGTTGTTAATGAGTATGAACATTTTTGGATTTCCAGTTGAACGACCAAGGTCATGGCCATATGTACATCATACTTTATGTCGATGAGGATCCCACATACAAGAATTTTCATGCCGCCAAATTAATTTGTTCATATTTTGAAAGCAATCGAAGGAGAAGTAGTATGAAGAGTATGACCTTATCAGGTTCTTTTTCAAGAAGAACCGACCCGACTATTTTCCTTGCTTAGTAATATGGTGCTTCGTGCTATAGTATTATGGATCTTGGTGTAATTTTTCCTTTTTAGGTCCCTACATGGTAAATGTATGGACCTCGATGTAATTTTCCCTTTTTTAGGCCCTTGATGTAAAATATACTCTCACCGCCCTTGTAAAATTTTAACCTAAATTAAATCTAAACGAATTTAATCTTAGTTGTCAATGAGTATGAACATTTATAGATTTCAAGCCGAACGACCAAGGTCATGGCCATATGTATATTATACTTTATGTCGATGATGATCCCATATCCAAGAATTTACATGCCGCCAAATTTGTCCATATTTTGAAAACATTTGAAAGGGAAGTAGTATGAAGAGTATGGCTCGATGAGCTAATCTCTCGAGAAGGAGCCAACCCAACTATTTTCTTTGCTTAATTTTATGTGTGCTTCGTGCGATGTATGGACCTCAGTGTAATTTTCCCTTTTTTAGGTCCTTCATATAAAATGTACTCACCCGGTTCGTGATGTTCCCATATTTGGGAGTAGATGGTGAATCTTGGCATGGTAAACAATGTTCCTACTGGGAGATTGCAACCATTAGGAAAAGAAAAAATAATCATTTTTAGGGGACAGGAGTGTATTTTCTATAAAGCAAGTAGGAAGAATATGTATCTGTATAAAAAAGAAAGAGTGAGAAGAGAGTCTATGAGCAAAGAGGAGGCATCTCGAGAGAGCAGCGAAGAGTAGGAAGTTTTTTTAAACGGGAAGAGGAGGAGTTGAAAGTGGTGTAGTAAGTACTGGAGAAAAGCTGTGATGGCTTCCTGATACGGGGTACATGATACAATGGACTACTAGTACTACTAGTACGGACTAGTAGTACTATTATATATGCATGCAAAACAAATTGTGTTTTCTCTCTCCTTCACTACTTCACCATCCCCATACCCTGCTCGGCTCATTTCTCCCTCGTTGAAAACGTGGTGCTGCGCACATGTGTGGATCCTCCTTGTGTCGGCGGCTCCATGTGAGTATCTCGCTCAGCTATGTCCTGCATTGATGTGCTTAAGAAGGAACCATTTTGCGGCTTGACAGCACAACGTAGTACTCCTACTACTGCTTAGAAGTTCAAAGTTTCCCGGTTTCGAAATTTTCACTTCCTTCCCAAACATCCAGAGGGATGGTTATTCAAAAGATAGTGGTGCACAAAGGATTGTTTTATAAAGTACAAGTAAATGCGATAGATTGTTCTTAAATTTTTCTAAAAATATTTCTAAGCTAACTAGAAATTTAGTACATCAAAACTACCGAGAGTTTCTGAAAAATTCTAGTTCTTAGCTATGCAAGAATTTGGCATGGTGGAGTTACCATACTTGGTAGAAGTACATGGGTGCCTCTTGGCATGGTGAACAATATTGCTACTATTTTCCTAAAAAACAATATTGCTACTAGGATTTTACCCCTATTGAAAAAATGGGATCTAGAAGAGATGGAGAGCACGCAGGAGGGAGAGCGAGAGCAGCGAAGAGTTGGATTTGAAGGCTGTGCGATGTCAGAGCAAAGCCGCGATGGGTTCCTAACATGAGGTACAAGGCACAGACATAAGGTGACGAGTAATAAGTAAACAAATTGTGTTTTCTCTCTCATTCACTTCCTCATTAGCATCCCCACACCCCAGCCGGCTGATCTCTCCCTCGTCCAATACGTGGCGATGCGCACGTGCATCGACTTGCCTTGTCCTTCCATTTTACACCATGCATGACCTGTAGCACACTGGTTTAAAAGTGAAGAGTGTTTGTTTTGTGCGAAGAAAGTAAGTGCAATAGTACGATATGGCTCAGCTACTCGCTGGAGAAGGAACGGATGAAACTGCTTTTATTTGCTTAATTTTAGGGGCCTTTGTGCTAAATGTTTGGATCTCTATGTAATTTTCTATTATTTGAAGTCTTTGATGTAAACTATAGTTCCACCGACCATGCCAAATTTTTCCTTCAAGTAAGCTCGATAGATTGCTCTTAAAAATTTCCAAACAACTTTTGAAGCTAACTAGGAATTTAGTACATCGAAAGCCACCGAAAGTTCTGAAAAATTCAAGTTCTTACTGTGCATCCGCATCTTGACAAAGTTGACATGGTTTGTTACCATTTAAAGTAAAAAGTACAATATTTTTTGTGTGGCGTTCTCTTATTAATTATTCTCTGGTTTCAACTCAAACTAAATGACGAAGTTCATGCCCTTATCGACATCATATGTTTATTTTGGATAGAGTTCCGACATATTTTATGTTGGGTGCATCTTGTTGTACTAATCTGTTTTGCTAGAAGGAGTTCCCAAATATCGGGAAAAAGTTTATGATTGTTTCCGTGTGACATGGGTGTTTTGTCTATAAAGATTGCACGAAATCTATGACTCAAAATGCTACACTCTAGTTTCAGACAGAGTGGATGACCATGCTCTTACTCGCGATATCCAAGTTCCTTGAGTTTTCAAGCTTATTATTATTAGTGAAACCCCGCCCACTTAAATTACTCAATTTATTAAGATTACCAATTTTCTAAGTGATAGAATTTTTTTAAATTTATAGGATGAGGAAAAATTCAAATTTCTAAGTGACAACTTAGGCTTCAAAAATATAGAATGTAAAAAAATCAATTTGCATCTAGAAAATTTTGATCTTAATTCTAAATCAATAAAAAAACAAATGAAAAAACATCGCACGATGTCATCTGACTTGTGCTACTTGCTGTCAAAGATGATAATCATGAGAATTCGCAACTTTCGAAAAAAACAAACTCCTTCAAAATATGTCCTGCCATTTGTGAAAATTCTCGGGCTTCAAGCCAATGACAAGGGTAAATGGCCATACTTTGTGGTATTATTCGATCCCATACTTTGTAGGTGGGTACATCCTGGCATGGTGAGTATGACTCGATGAAAAAATGAAGAGTAGGTAAGGAAATCGTTAATCATTAACTGCTCGGTTGTCTTGGGAGTAGCGACTAATCGAAATTCGAAGGATTAACTGATTTAATCGGTCGGCTATTAATCAGTGCAACCTACAAAAATTAGCACCTAAAACACATATGAATTCTCTTGCACCTCAACCACCTACCCTATTAAAGGCAGCCTCGAGCTCCCAGATGAGATCCTCAAGGAGCTCGAGCTCTTATATCTAAGGTCTGATCGGCAACTACGAGGAACTGTTCAACAACGATAAGGAACTGGCTGGTGATGGCAGAAATCGAGCTCCTGGATGTAGGGATCAAGCGGGAGCTTCGAAAAACCTACTTCATCGGGGCGGGCTAGCGGATGGATGGGCGATATGTGTTGATAATCTTGCAATTTTTTGACCAAGTGTAGTAGTTAATCGGGAACATACCTAGTAATCAGAGTGTCAGAGATATTAATCGGGTTAAACGATTAACACAAATGATTAGTGTTAATCGACACGGCCAGGTCCCTAGTAGCAATTAATCAGCCTATTAATCGTTGATTCGGCCTATTTTTTGAACAGTGGGTAAATGTATGGACCTTGATGTAATTTTACTTTTTTAGGACCTTGATGTAAAATGTACTCCCACTGCCCGTCTAAAACTTTAACCTAAAATTCGGTGGTAAAATCTAACGAATTTAAGCTTAGTTGTCAATGAGTATGAATATTTTTGGATTTCGAGTTGAAGGACCAAGGTCATGGCCATATGTGCATCATACTTTATGTCAATGAGGATCCCACATACAAGAATTTTCATGCCGCCAAATTAATTTGTTCATATTTTGAAAGCAATCGAAGGCGAGGTTGTATGAAGAGTATGACCTTATCAGGTTCTTTTACAAGAAGAACCAACCCGACTATTTTCCTTGCTTAATTATATGGTGCTTCGTGCTATAGTATTATGGATCTTGGTGTAATTTTCCCTTTTTTAGGTCCCTTCATGATAAATGTATGGACGACGATGTAATTCTCCCTTTTTTAGGCCCTTGATGTGAAATGTACTATCATCGCCCTTGTAAAATTTTAACCTAAATAAAATATAAACGAATTTAATCTTAGTTGTCAATGAGTATGAAATTTATGGATTTCGAGCCGAATGACCAAGGTCATGGCCATATGTACATTATACTTTATGTCGATGATGATCCTATATCCAAGAATTTGCATGCCGCCAAATTTGTCCATATTTTGAAAACATTTGAAAGGGAAGTAGTATGAAGAGTATGGCTCGATGAGATAATCTCTCGAGAAGGAGCCAACCCAACTATTTTCTTTGCTTAATTTTATGTGTTCTTCGTGCGAGATGTATGGACCTCAGTATAATTTTACCTTTTTTAGGAACTTCATGTAAAATGTACTCACCCGGTTCGTGATGTTCCTATATTTGGGAGTAGATGGGTGAATCTTGGCATGGTAAACAATGTTCCTAATAGGAGTTGGCAACCATTAGGAAAAGAAAAATAATCATTTTTAGGGGACAGGAGTGTATTTTCTGTAAAGCAAGTAGGAAGACTATGTATCTGTATAAAAAATGAGTGAGAAGAGAGTCTATGAGCAAAGAGAAGGCATCTCGAGAGAACAGCGAAGAGCAGGAGGTTTTTTTAAACGGGAAGAGGAGGAGTTGAAAGTGGTGTAGTAAGTATTAGAGAAAAGCTGTGATAGCTTCTTGACACGGGGTACATGATACAATGGACTACTAGTACTACTAGTACAGACTAGTAGTACTATTATATATGCACGCAAAACAAATTGTTGTTTCTCTCTCCTTCACTACTTCACCATCCCCATACCCCGCTCGGCTCATCTCTCCCTCGTTGAAAACGTGGCGCCGCGGACATGTGTGGAACCTCCTTGTGTCGGCGGCTCCGTGTGAGTATCTAGATCAGCTATGTCCTGCATTGGTGTGCTTAAGAAGGAACCATTTTGCGGCTTGACAGCAAAAAGTAGTACTCCTACTACTTCTTAGAAGTTCAAAGTTTCCCGGTTTCGAAATTTTCACTTCCTTCCCAAACATCTAGAGGGATGGTTATTTAAAAGATAGTGGTGCACAAGGGATTGTTTTATAGAGTACAAGTAAATGCGATAGATTGATCTTAAAATTTTCCAAAAATCTTTCTAAGCTAACTAGAAATTTAGTACATCAAAACTACCAAGAGTTTCTGAAAAATTCTAGTTCTTAGCTATGCAAGAATTTGGCGTGGTGGAGTTACCATACTTGGTAGAAGTACATGGGTGCCTCTTGGCATGGTGAACAATATTGCTACTATTTTCCTAAAAAACAATATTGCTACTAGGAGTTTACCCCTTTTGAAAAAATGGGATCTAGAAGAGATGGAGAGCACGCAGGAGGCAGAGCGAGAGCAGCGAAGAGTAGGATTTAAAGGTTGTACGATGTCAGAGCAAAGCTGCGATGGGTTCCTAACACGAGGTACAAGGCACAGATGTAAGGTGACGAGTAATAAGTAAACAAATTGTGTTTTCTCTCTCATTCACTTCCTCATTAGCATCCCCACACCCCGGCCGTCTGATCTCTCCCTTGTCCAATACGTGGCGATGCGCACGTGCATCGACTTGCCTTGTCCTTCCATTTTACACCATGCATGACCTGTAGCACGATGGTTTAAAAGTGAAGAGCGTTTGTTTTGTGCGAAGATAGTAAGTACAGTAGTACGGTATGGCTCAGCTGCTCGCTGGAGAAGAAGCGGATGAAACTTCTTTTATTTGCTTAATATTAGGGGCCTTCGTGCTAAATGTTTGGATCTCTATGTAATTTTCCTATTTTGAAGTGTTTGATGTAAACTATAGTCCCACCGAACATGCCAAATTTTACTTCAAGTAAGCTCGGTAGATTGCTCTTAAAAATTTCCAAAAAACTTTTGAAGCTAACTAGGAATTTAGTACATCGAAAGCCACCGAAAGTTCTGAAAAATTCAAGTTCTTGCTGTGCATTCGCATCTCGACAAAGTTAACATGGTTTTGTTTACATTTAAAGTAAAAAGTACAATATTTTTGTGTGACGTTCTCTTATTAATTATTCTCTAGTTTCAACTCAAACTAAATGACGAAGTTCATGCCCTTATCGACATCATATGTTTATTTTGGATAGAGTTCCGGCATCTTTTATATTGGGTGCATCTTGTTGTACTAATCCGTTTTGCTAGAAGGAGTTCCCAAATATCGGGAAAAAGTTTATGATTGTTTCCGTGTAACATGGTTGTTTTGTCTATAAAGATTGTACGAAATCTATGACTCAAAATGCTACACTCTAGTTTCAGACAGAGTGGATGACCATGCTCTTACTCGCGATATCCAAGTTCGTTGAGTTTTCAAGATTATTATTATTAGTGAAACCCTGCCCACTTAAATTACTCAATTTATTAAGATTACCAATTTTCTAAGTGATAGAATGTTTTTAAATTTATAGGATCAGGAAAAAATTCAAATTTCTAAGTGACAACTCAGGCTTCAAAAATATCGAATGTAAAAAAATCAATTTGCATGTAGAAAAATTTGATCTTAATTCTAAATCAATAAATAAACAAATGAAAAAACATCGCACGATATCGTCTGACTTGTACTACTTGCCATCAAAGATGATAATCATGAGAATTCGCAACTTTCGAAAAAAACAAACTCCTTCAAAATATGTCCTGCCATTTGTGAAAATTTCTCGGGCTTCAAGCCAAATGACAAGGGTAAATGGCCATACTTTGTGGTATTATTCGATCCCATACTTTGTAGGTGGGTACATCCTGGCATGGTGAGTATGACTCGATGAAAAAATGAAGAGTAGGTAAGGAAATCGTTAATCATTAACTGCTCGGTTGTCTTGGGAGTAGCGACTAATCGAAATTCGGAGGATTAACTGATTTAATCGGTCGGCTATTAATTAGTGCAACCTACAAAAATTAGCACCTAAAACACATATGAATTCTCTTGCACCTCAACCACCTATCCTATTAAAGGCAGCCTCGAGCTCCCGGATGAGATCCTCAAGAAGCTCGAGCTCTTGTATCTAAGGTCTGATCGGCAACTACGAGGAACTGTTCAACAACGATAAGGAACTGGCTGGTGATGGCAGAAATCGAGCTCCTGGAGGCAGGGATCGAGCGGGAGCTTCGAAAAACCTACTTCATAGGGGCGGGCTAGCGGATGGATGGGCGATATGTATTGATAATCTTGCAATTTTTTGACCAAGTGTAGTAGTTAATCGGGAACATACCTAGTAATCAGAGTGTCAGAGATATTAATCGGGCTAAACGATTAACACAAATGATTAGTGTTAATCGACACGGCCAAGTCCCTAGTAGCGATTAATCAGCCTATTAATCGTTGATTCGGCCTATTTTTTGAACAGTGGGTAAATGTATGGACCTTGATGTAATTTTACTTTTTTAGGACCTTGATGTAAAATGTACTCCCACTGCCCATCTAAAACTTTAACCTAAAATTCGGTGCTAAAATCTAAACGAATTTAAGCTTAGTTGTCAATGAGTATGAATATTTTTGGATTTCGAGTTGAACGACCAAGGTCATGGCCATATGTGCAACATACTTTATGTCGATGAGGATCCCACATACAAGAATTTTCATGTCGCCAAATTAATTTGTTCACATTTTGAAAGAAATCGAAGGCGAAGTAGTATGAAGAGTATGACCTTATCAGGTTCTTTTTCAAGAAGAACCGACCCGACTATTTTCCTTGCTTAATTTTATGGTGCTTCGTGCTATAGTATTATGGATCTTGGTGTAATTTTCCCTGTTTTAGGTCCCTTCATGGTAAATGTATGGACCTCGATGTAATTCTCCCTTTTTTAGGCCCTTGATGTAAAATGTACTATCATCGCCCTTGTAAAATTTTAACCTAAATAAAATCTAAACGAATTTAATCTTAGTTGTCAATGAGTATGAACATTTATGGATTTCGAGCCGAATGACCAAGGCCATGGCCAGATGTACATTATACTTTATGTCGATGATGATCCCATATCCAAGAATTTCATGCTGCCAAATTTATCCATATTTTGAAAACATTTGAAAGGGAAGTAGTATGAAGAGTATGGCTCGATGAGCTAATCTCTTGAGAAGGAGCCAACCCAACTATTTTCTTTGCTTAATTTTATGTGTGCTTCGTGTGAGATGTATGGACCTCAGTGTAATTTTCCCTTTTTTAGGTCCTTCATGTAACATGTACTCACCCGGTTCGTGATGTTCCCATATTTGGGAGTAGATGGGTGAATCTTGGCATGTTAAACAATGTTCCTTCTAGGAGTTGGCAACCATTAGGAAAAGAAAAATAATCATTTTTAGGGGACAGAAGTGTATTTTCTGTAAAGCAAGTAGGAAGAATATGTATCTGTATAAAAAAAGAAAGAGTGAGAAGAGAGTCTATGAGCAAAGAGAAGGCATCTCGAGAGAGCAGCGAAGAGCAGGAGGTTTTTTTAAACGGGAAGAGGAGGAGTTGAAAGTGGTGTAGTAAGTATTAGAGAAAAGCTGTGATGGCTTCCTGACATGGGGTACATGATACAATGGACTACTAGTACTACTAGTACGGACTAGTAATACTATTATATATGCACGTAAAACAAATTGTGTTTTCTCTCTCCTTCACTACTTAACCATCCTCATATCCCGCTCGGCTCATCTCTCCCTCGTTGAAAACGTGGCGCTGCGCACATGTGTGGATCCTCCTTGTGTCGGCGGCTCCGTGTGAGTATCTCGCTCAGCTATGTCCTGCATTGGTGTGCTTAAGAAGGAACCATTTTGCGGCTTGACAGCAAAAAGTAGTACTCCTATTACTGCTTAGAAGTTCAAAGTTTCCCGGTTTCGAAATTTTCACTTCCTTCCCAATCATCTAGAGGGATGGTTATTCAAAAGATAGTGGTGCACAAGGGATTGTTTTATAGAGTACAAGTAAATACGATAGATTGATCTTAAAATTTTCCAAAAATCTTTCTAAGCTAACTAGAAATTTAGTATATCAAAACTACCAAGAGTTTCTGAAAAATTCTAGTTCTTAGCTATGCATGAATTTGGAGTGGTGGAGTTACCATACTTGGTAGAAGTACATGGGTGCCTCTTGGCATGGTGAACAATATTGCTACTATTTTCCTAAAAAACAATATTGCTACTAGGATTTTACCCCTATTGAAAAAATGGGATCCAGAAGAGATGGAGAGCACGCAGGAGGCAGAGCGAGAGCAGCGAAGAGTAGGATTTGGAGGTTGTGCGATGTCAGAGCAAAGCTACGATGGGTTCCTAACACGAGGTACAAGGCAAAGACGTAAGGTGACGAGTAATAAGTAAACAAATTGTGTTTTCTCTCTCATTCACTTCCTCATTAGCATCCCCACACCCCGGCCGTCTGATCTCTCCCTCGTCCAATACGTGGCGATGTGCACGTGCATCGACTTGCCTTGTCCTTCCATTTTACACCATGCATGACCTGTAGCACGCTGGTTTTAAAGTGGAGAGCGTTTGTTTTGTGCGAAGAAAGTAAGTACAGTAGTATGGTATGGCTCAGCTGCTCGCTGGAGAAGGAGCGGATGAAACTGCTTTTATTTGCTTAATTTTAGGGGCCTTCGTGCTAAATGTTTGGATCACTATGTAATTTTCTATTATTTGAAGTGTTTGATGTAAACTATAGTCCCACCGAACATGCCAAATTTTGCTTCAGGTAAGCTCGGTAGATTGCTCTTGAAAATTTCCAAAAAACTTTTGAAGCTAACTAGGAATTTAGTACATCGAAAGCCACCGAAAGTTCTGAAAAATTCAAGTTCTTACTGTGCATCCGCATCTTGACAAAGTTGACATGGTTTGTTACCATTTAAAGTAAAAAGTACAATATTTTTTGTGTGGCGTTCTCTTATTAATTATTCTCTGGTTTCAACTCAAACTAAATGACGAAGTTCATGCCCTTATCGACATCATATGTTTATTTTGGATAGAGTTCCGACATATTTTATGTTGGGTGCATCTTGTTGTACTAATCTGTTTTGCTAGAAGGAGTTCCCAAATATCGGGAAAAAGTTTATGATTGTTTCCGTGTGACATGGGTGTTTTGTCTATAAAGAATGTACGAAATCTATGACTCAAAATGCTACACTCTAGTTTCAGACAGAGTGGATGACCATGCTCTTACTCGCGATATCCAAGTTCCTTGAGTTTTCAAGCTTATTATTAGTGAAACCCCGCCCACTTAAATTACTCAATTTATTAAGATTACCAATTTTCTAAGTGACACAATGTTTTTCAATTTATAGGATCAGGAAAAAATTCAAATTTCTAAGTGACAACTCAGGCTTCAAAAATATCGAATGTAAAAAAATCAATTTGCATGTAGAAAAATTTGATCTTAATTCTAAATCAATAAAAAAACAAATGAAAAAACATCGCACGATGTCGTCTGACTTGTACTACTTGCCGTCAAAGATGATAATCATGAGAATTCGCAAGTTTCGAAAAAAACAAACTCCTTCAAAATATGTCCTGCCATTTGTGAAAATTCTCGGGCTTCAAGCCAAATGACAAGGGTAAATGGCCATACTTTGTGGTATTATTCGATCCCATACTTTGTAGGTGGGTATATCCTGGCATGGTGAGTATGACTCAATGAAAAAATGAAGAGTAGGTAAGGAAATCGTTAATCATTAACTGCTCGGTTGTCTTGGGAGTAGCGACTAATCGAAATTCGTAGGATTAACTGATTTAATCGGTCGGCTATTAATTAGTGCAACCTACAAAAATTAGCACCTAAAACACATATGAATTCTCTTGCACCTCAACCACCTACCCTATTAAAGGCAGCCTCGAGCTCCCGGATGAGATCCTCAAGGAGCTCGAGCTCTTGTATCTAAGGTCTGATCGGAAACTACGAGGAACTGTTCAACAACGATAAGGAACTGGCTGGTGATGGCAGAAATCGAGCTCCTGGAGGCAGGGATCGAGCGGGAGGTTCGAAAAACCTACTTCGTAGGGGCGGGCTAGCGGATGGATGGGCGATATGTGTTGATAATCTTGCAATTTTTTGACCAAGTGTAGTAGTTAATCGGGAACATACCTAGTAATCAGAGTGTCAGAGATATTAATCGGGCTAAACGATTAACACAAATGATTAGTGTTAATCGACACGGCCAGGTCCCTAGTAGCGATTAATCAGCCTATTAATCGCTGATTCGACCTATTTTTTGAACAGCGGGTAAATATATGGACCTTGATGTAATTTTACTTTTTTAGGACCTTAATCTAAAATGTGCTCCCACTGCCCGTCTAAAACTTTTACCTAAAATTCAGTGGTAAAATCTAAACGAATTTAAGCTTAGTTGTCAATGAGTATGAACATTTTTGGATTTCGAGTTGAATGACCAAGGTCATGGCCATATGTGCATCATACTTTATGTCGATGAGGATCCCATATACAAGAATTTTCATGCCGCCAAATTAATTTGTTCATATTTTGAAAGCAATCAAAGGCGAAGTAGTATGAAGAGTATGACCTTATCAGGTTCTTTTTCAAGAAGAACCGACCCGACTATTTTCCTTGCTTAATTATATGGTGCTTCGTGCTATAGTATTATGGATCTTGGTGTAATTTCCCCTTTTTTAGGTCCCTTCATGGTAAATGTGTGGACCTCGATGTAATTCTCCCTTTTTTAGGCCCTTGATGTATGGACCTCGATGTAAATCTAAACGAATTTAATCTTAGTTGTCAATGAGTATGAACATTTATGAATTGTGAACCGAATGACCAAGGTCATGGCCATATGTACATTATACTTTATGTCGATGATGGTCCCATATCCAAGAATTTGCATGCCGCCAAATTTGTCCATATTTTGAAAACATTTGAAAGGGAAGTAGTATGAAGAGTATGGCTCGATGAGATAATCTCTCGAGAAGGAGCCAACCCAACTATTTTCTTTGCTTAATTTTATGTGTTCTTCGTGCGAGATGTATGGACCTCAGTGTAATTTTACCTTTTTAGGTCCTTCATGTAAAATGTACTCACCTGGTTCGTGATGTTCCCATATTTGGGAGTAGATGGGTGAATCTTGGCATGGTAAACAATATTCCTACTGGGAGTTTGCAACCATTAGGAAAATAAAAATAATCATTTTTAGCGGACATGAGTGTATTTTCTGTAAAGCAAGTAGGAAGAATATGTATCTGTATAAAAAAGAAAGGTTGAGAAGAGAGTCTATGAGCAAAGAGGAGGCAGCTTGAGAGAGTAGTGAAGAGCAGGAGGTTTTTTTTAAACGGAAAGAGGAGGAGTTGAAAGTGGTGTAGTAAGTATTAGAGAAAAGCTGTGATGGCTTCCTAACACGAGGTATATGATATAGTGGACTACTAGTACTGACTAGTACTACTATTATATATGCACGCAAATTGTGTTTTCTCTCTCCTTCACTACTTCACCATCCCCATACCCAGCTCAGCTCATCTCTCCCTCGTTGAAAACGTGGCGTTGCGCACATGTGTGGATCCTCCTTATGTCGGCGGCTCCGTGTGAGTATCTCACTCAGCTGTGTCCTGCATTGGTGTGCTTAAGAAGGAACCATTTTGCGGCTTGACAGCAAAAAGTAGTACTACTACTGCTTAGAAGTTCAAATTTTCCCGGTTTCAAAATTTTCACTTCCTTCGCAAACATCCAGAGGGATGGTTATTCAAAAGATAGTGGTGCACAAGGGATTGATTTATAGAGTACAATTAAATGCGATAGATTGATCTTAAAATTTTCCAAATAAGCTAACTAGAAATTTAGTACATCAAAACTACCGAGAGTTTCTGAAAAATTATAGTTCTTAGCTATGCAAGAATTTGGCGTGGTGGAGTTACCATACTTGGTAGAAGTACATGGGTGCCTCTTGGCATGGTGAACAATATTGCTACTATTTTCCTAAAAAACAATATTGCTACTAGGAGTTTACCCCTATTGATAAAAAATGAGAGCTAGAAGAGATGGAGAGCACGCAGGAGGCAGAGCAAGAGCAGCGAAGAGTAGGATTTGAAGGCTGTGCGATGTCAGAGCAAAGCTGCGATGGGTTCCTGACACGAAGTACAAGGCACAAACTTAAGGTGACGAGTAATAAGTAAACAAATTGTGTTTTCTCTCTCATTCACTTCCTCATTAGCATCCCCACACCCTGGCCGGCTGATCTCTCCCTCGTCCAATACGTGGCGATGCGCACGTGCATCGACTTGCCTTGTCCTTCCATTTTACACCATGCACGACCTGTAGCACGCTGGTTTAAAAGTGAAGAGCGTTTGTTTTGTGCGAAGCAAGTAAGTACAGTAGTACCGTATGGCTCAGCTCCTCGCTGGAGAAGGAGCAGATGAAACTGCTTTTATTTGCTTAATTTGAGGGGCCTTTGTGCTAAATGTTTGGATCTCTATGTAATTTTCTATTATTTGAAGTCTTTGATGTAAACTATAGTCCCACCGACCATGCCAAATTATTACTAAAAGTAAGCTTGGTAGATTGCTCTTAAAAATTTCCAAAAAACTTTTGAATCTAACTAGGAATTTAGTACATCGAAAGCCACCGAAAGTTCTAAAAAATTCAAGTTCTTGCTGTGCATCCGCATCTCGACAAAGTTGACATGGTTTTGTTAACATTTAAAATAAAAATTACAATATTTTTTGTGTGGCGTTCTCTTATTAATTATTCTCTGGTTTCAACTCAAACTAAATGACGAAGTTCATGCTCTTATCGACATCATATGTTTATTTAGGATAGAGTTCCGACATCTTCTATATTGGATGCATCTTGTTGTACTAATCCATTTTGCTAGAAGGAGTTCCAAAATAGCGGGAAAAAAGTTTATGATTGTTTCCGTGTGACATGAGTGTTTTGTCTATAAAGAATGTATGAAATCTATGACTCAAAATGCTACACTCTAGTTTCAGACAGAGTGGATGACCATGCTCTTACTCACGATATCCAAGTTCCTTGAGTTTTCAAGCTTATTATTATTAGTGAAACCCCGTCCACTTAAATTACTCTATTTATTAAGATTACCAATTTTCTAAGTGACCGAATGTTTTTCAATTTATAGGATCAGGAAAAAAATTCAAATTTCTAAGTGACAACTCAGGCTTCAAAAATATCGAATGTAAAAAAATCAATTTGCATCTAAAAAAATTGATCTTAATTCTAAATCAATAAAAAAACAAATGAAAAAACATCGCACGATGTCGTCTGACTTGTACTACTTGCCGTCAAAGATGATAATCACGAGAATTCGCAACATTCGAAAAAAAACTCCTTCAAAATATGTCCTGCTATTTGTGAAAATTCTCGGGCTTCAAGCCAAATGACAAGGGTAAATGGACGTACTTTGTGGTATTATTCAATCCCATACTTTGTAGGTGGGTATATCCTGGCATGGTGAACAAAAATGCTGCTAAATAATTGGATTTTCCAAGTGTTATGAACCAAAAATCCATTTTGGATTTCTAAAATGAAAATAATTAACATTTTCCTTTAAATTAAATAAATTCATATCTACATCATATAATTTATGTAGATGATCTCATATCTAAGAATTTGCATGTCGCCAATTTTTGCCATATGTTGAAAACAATCGAAGAGGAAGTAGTATGAAGAGTATGGCTCAATCAGCTGTCATATTTGGCCATATTTTGAAAACTATCAAAGAGGAAGTAGTATGAAGAGTATGGCTCGATCATCTGCTGCTCTCTCGAGAAGGAGCCGAACCCGACTGTTTGCCCTGCATAATTTTAGGGCGATTTGTGCTAAATGTACAAACCTTGATGTGATTTTCCCTTTTTAGGTGTTTGATGTAAAACATACTCCCATAATTCTTGTAAAATCCAAACCTAAAAGTAAGTGGTAAATTTTAAATAAATTTAAGATTAGTTTTCACAATGGGTGTGAACATTCTTGGATTTCAAGCCGAACGACCAAGGTCATGGCTTTATCTACATAATACTTTATGTTGATGATCCCATATCCAAGAATTTGCATACTACCAAATTTGGCCATATTTTGAAAACTTTCAAAGAGGAAGTAGTATAAAGAGTATGACTCGGTCATCTGCTCTCTCGAAAATGCATAGAATCTGACTGTTTTATTTTTTTTATTAATTTTAGGGTGCTTTATGCGAAATGTATGGACCTTGATGTAATTTTCCTTTTGAAGGAACTTGATGTAAAATGTACTCCCACCGTCTAAGTAAGTGGTAAAATTTAAATGATTTTAAGCATAGTTGACAGTCAGTATGAACATTCTTGGATTCCTCGCCAAACGACCAACAAGGTCATGGCCATATCAACATCATAGTTTATGTTGATGGTCCCATATCCAAGAATTTGCATGCCGCCAAATTTGGCCATATTTTGAAAACAATTGAAGAGGAAGTAGTATGAAGAGTATGGGTTTGTCAATTCCTCTCTTGACAAGGAGCCGAACCTGAATATTTTCCTTGCTTAATTGGAGGGTCCTTTGTGCTAAATGTATGGACCTTGATATGATTTTCCCTTGTTTATGTCCTTGATGTAAAATGCACTTCCACCATTAGTGCAAAATTTTAACTAGAGGAGTATAAGTAAATGCGATATATTCATCATAAAATTTTCTAAAAATCTTTCTAATCTAACTAGGAATTCAATACATCAAAACCACCGATAGTTTATGAAAAATCAAGTTCTTAGCTATGCAAGAACTTGGCGTGGTGGAGTTACCATACTTGGTAGAAGTACATGGGTGCCTCTTGGCATGGTGAGAAATATTGCTACTATTTTAATAAAAAAACAATATTTCCACAAGGAGTTCCTCCTGTTGAAAAAAAAATATGGGAGCGAGAAGAGATGGAGAGCATGCAGGAGGCAGGGCGAGAGCAGCGAAGAGTAGGATTTGAAGGATGTGCGATGTCAGAGCAAAGCTGTGATGAGTTCCTGACACGAGGTACATGATTAGACCTACAGTGATGGGTAATAAGTAATCAAATTATGTTTTCTCTCTCCTTCACTTCCTCATAGCATCCCCACACCTCAGCCAGCTGATCTCTCCCTCGTCCAATATGTTGCGCATGTGCGTCGACTTGGCTTGTCCTTCCATTTCACAGTCTGTGGGACCTGCAGCACGCTGGTTCAAAACTGAAGAGCATTTTTGTGTGTGTGAAGCAAGTATAGTAGTACGGTGTGGCTCAGCTGCTCGCTGGAGAAGGAGCGGACCAAACTGATTTTCATTGCTTAATTTTAGGGGCCATTGTGCTAAATGTAAAAACTTCTATGTAATTTTCTATAATTTGAGGTCTTTGATGTAAACTATACTCCCACTGACCATGTCAATCTTTTACTACAAGTAAGCTCAATAGATTTCTCTTCAAATTTTTCAAAAAACTTTTGAAGCTAACCAGGAATTCAGTACATCGAAATCCACGAAAAGTTCTAAAAAATTTAAGTTCTTGTTATGCATCCGCATCCAGACAAACTTGACATGGGTTTGTTAACATTCAAATAAAGAATAAAAAGTACAATATATTTTGTGTGGCGTTCTATTATTAATTATTCTCTAGTTTCAATTCAAACTAAATGACAAAGGTCATGCCCTTATTGATATCATATGTTTATTTAGGATAGAGTTTCGACCTATTCTATATTGTGTGCATCTTGTTGTACTAATCTAATTTGCTAGCAGGAGTTCCCAAATATCAGGAAAAAGTTTATGATAATTTTTCGTGCGAGATGAGTGTTTTGTCTATAAAGAATGTACGAAGTCTATGACTCGAAATGAGATAGAGTGGATGACCATGCTCTTACTCGCAATTCCCAAGTTCCTTGAGTTTTCAAGCTTCTTATTACTAGTAAAACCCCGCCCACTTAAATTACTCAATTTATTAAGATTACCAATTTTCTAAGTGACAAGAATGTTTTTCAATTTATAGGATTAGGAAAAAATTCAATTTTCTAAGTGACAAACTAAGGCTTCAAAAAAAATCGAATGTAAAAAAAATCGATTTGCATCTAGAAAAAATTGACCTTTATTCGAAATCAATAAAAAACAAATGACAAAAACATCGCACGATGTCCTCTGACTTGTAGTACTTGCCGTCAAAGATGATAATCATGAGAACTCAGAACATTCGAAAAAACAAAATCCTTCAAAATTTGTCTTGCCATGTATGAATATTATCGGGCTTCAGGCCAAAAATGTAGGGTTAATGGCCATACTCTGTGGTAATGTTCAATCCCATACTTTGTAGGTGGGTGCATCTTGGCATGGTGAACCAAAATGCTCCTAAATAATGGGAGTTTCCAAGTTTTATGAAAAAAAAGACATTTTGGAATTTATAAATGAAAATAATTAGTGTTTTCCTTTAAATTAAAGAAAGTCATATCTACATCATGTACTTTATGTTGATGATCTCATATCCAAGAATTTGCATGCCTCAAAATTTTGCCATATATTGAAAACAATCGAAGAGAAAGTAGTATCAAGAGTATGGCTCGATCAGTTGCATACTCTCTCGAGAAGGAGCCAAACCCGAATGTTTGCCGTGCTTAATTTTAGAGTGCTTAGTGCTAAATGTATGAACCTCGATGTGATTTTCCCTTTTTTAGGTCCTTGATGTAAAACATACTCCCATCGTTCATGTAAAATTCGAACCTAAAAGTAAGTGGTAATTTTTAAACGAATTTAAGCTTAGTTGTCACAATGAGTGTGAACATTTTTGGATTTCAAGCCGAACGACCAAGGTCATGGCGTTATCTACATCATACTTTATGTTGATGATCCCATATCCAAGAATTTGCATGCTGCCAAATTTGGCCATATTTTTGAAAACTATCAAAGAGGAAATAGTCTAAAGGGTATGGCTCGATCAGCTACTCTCTTGAGAATGTGTCGAACCCGACTGTTTTATTTTTGGTGCTTCATGCTAAAAGTATGTAGCACCCCGGGTAAAACCACTACCAGAAAATCGCCTTGTTTTTGTTTTGTGTATCATCATGACTGCATGCTCATATCATCATGCATATGTCTATCTAAAAATATTTTCAAAAAGCCCTATTTTGTTTTCTATAAATAGCCCCTCTCTATTTCAAATTATAAAAGCCCGGTTGTCTGGATATTTTGTTTTGCCTAAAAACTATTTTAACAAAAAAATATTTAAAACTAAATAAAAATAAATAAATAACTATTTTATTAAACCCCCAGGTGAAGGCAGCCCAGCCCGTAGGCCAGACCACCTACCACCCTAGCATGTCCGGCCCATAACCAAGAAAACCTAACCCTATGATCCCCAAACCCAAATCCCCCAAATATTTCCCTACCCCCACCGCTTCCACATCATCTCAACCACCACCAACCCACACCCAGCGCAGCGTACCCCGTCCCTCCACCGACACAGTGCCACACTCACGCACGCAGGAGACCCACCCGACCCCTTTCCTCTCTCCCCATGTTCCTCGCATGCACACCACCCGGCCCTATAATCCCTCTCTCCCTTTGACCCGACCCTGCCCGACACCCTGGGCGCCACCACGCGCCCATCCCTTGTCCCGTATCTCACGCACGCGACTTGGTCGCCTCCCCAGCCCCTGCTCGATTCCTCCCTTTGTCGCCGCCATGGCCATCTCCCCCTTCTCTCACCGGCCATCCCGGCTGTCCGCGCGACCTCTCCCAACCTCCTTCCCATCCGACAGCGACCACCCCACCACTACTGGGGCCACCGCCACCTCGCCTCTATCCGTCGCCTATTACTAGCAGGGCCTCGTGGGTCCTCTCCCTCACTTTCCTCTCAGGCAGACGCCGTCGCAGGCACCCCCACCACGGCGCGTGCCCTCGAGGTTCACCACCGCGACCTCCAGCACCCTCTCTCCGTTCGAGCCTCCCTCGATGCCAACCTCCCAGACCCCGACGCCTCCTCTCCTCCGGCCAGCGTCCGCTGGCCGTGGCACGCATCGCCGCCCCTCTCCCTCCTCAAGCTCTGCAACCGGCCGCTGCCAGGAGCCCCTGGCCGCATGCGCGCTGCCGTTCCTCCCCGCGTGCTCCTCTCGCCGCCTTCCTCGTCAACCGTCCTCTGCCTTGCGAGTCAGCGCTACCCCATGGGCACCTCCACTGCTAGCGCTCCGTGCAAGCTCGCCAGCGCCGCTCTGTCGGGGCCGTTCTCCACTCTCTGTCTGACCGTGGCCTGCACCCTGTTGGCCCCTGTTATCGTTGATGTGTTAGTGTAAACCTGGTGAAGCTCGCGTCCGTGCGTGTATGCATTGGTGTTTTTGTGTTGGTGTATCAAGGCAGTGTCCTCACCCCTCGCTCACAATATCAAACCTTTGTCTAGATCCCATCGACGCTATCAAGATCCCCACACCGAGTATAAGTGCGGCCACCGACGCCGAACCAAGCACGTCTTCGTCACCAAAGTGCCGCTACCGGAGAACCACCGACATGAACTGTTATTATGTCAAGATCTCCCGAAGACCGATCCCTCGAACCATCAGAACCCCAAGATCGCTGATCCCATGTGTGACCCCTATCCGACCCATATTTTTATAATTTCCATCTATAGCATTGTTCAATATTAATTGTTCATGCTTGCATACATACTTACGTGGTTTGGGGGCATCATGCTGATTCATCTAAATTAAATATGGACACCATATGTGGGATTTACTAGTCTTATATTGACTCCATTTAAATTTATGTAACAAACCGGTGAAATATTTTGCCTTGATAAGACAACATTTAAATTGCGGGGTATCTAGCCAACATAAACCACCCAACTAATTGTCAGGACACCTGTTCCATTTAATATTGCCTAGTTGCATCTCACCTTTGCCATGTCATACATCATACATGCATCATGCCTGATCTTCTGTCGTAGTATTAAATAGAGCATCCGGTGTTTCTTTTAGTGTTTCGCTTCTTCACGGATTAGTCCGTTGAGTTGATGCGAGTGTCGACCCGATCTTCGGATGAACCTTCGACAATGTTTTCAGGCGAGCATTCTCCCCTTTCTACCTATTTTATATTTCTAGTCTTTATTTCTTCCTTTTGATCTATTTCTATCTGTGTTGCGATGCTATAGATTCCGTACCCCTTTATACTTTCATGCAGCCCATATATTGTCATGGACACATCCTATTACCTGTTGTTTGGTAGATAGTCGGTCTTGCGAGTCATAGTTGTTTGCGCAGGTGATGCGTTGCACCGTCAATGTTCCACAGTTGTTGGAGAAATGCCTCATGCTTTATGTTGGAGATGATCATGACTTTAATTACAATTTAACAACTAATACTGAAAGTAGGTAAATAATGGAGAGGCACAGGTAGGCAATAGATGTTATTTAGTTTTTAATCGTCCACTTGTGTCCTGCAGGACCCCGAGTACTTTATACATGTTCCTTGAATATTCGCACTATCCACATGTGGGACCATGAATCCCCTTAGCATGAGCTTGAGTCATATCTTATTTCTTGGGGCCACAAAGTAGTTTGGGGCTTTATTACTATCCTGTACTTATGCCATGCTTTACTGCTTTATTTGCTATTGCGCGTGGAGCACCTGTACTGTTTTGGAACAAATGCGGAATGTTTACGTGGTATCGACAAGCCCAGTCACACTTTTGGGTTCACAGTCATTTACAGCCATTGTCGCAAACCCCTCGGTCCGTCGCAGAGCCGGCCAACTTTGTAGCGGGTAGCTTAGCGGGGTGGCCCCCTGAAATATTATATGAATCTTGCGATTTCTTTGTCGTGATGCCTCGTTGGGTTTTTATTTGGTTTTTCCGAGGTTGATCATGCGTGTGTTGCTATTTATGCCCCCCCTGCATGGTAAAACTTTCTGAAAGTCGTGTCCGCGGTTATGGACGACTTGGAGCATAGTATCTCGATCATAGACAACTATAACTAAAGTAGTACTATAAATTTGACTTTGTAATAACTAGTAATCAGCTTTACTACAACGGAATGGCTAAATAAAATACCAAAAACTGCTGGGTTTGGAATGTCTCATGCTATATGTATCTTACTAGTAAGTATTGCAACTACAACGAAATGGTTAACTAAAACTATTCACTATTTATAATATCAGGATGACTCATGCTATCTATATCTGACTAGTAATTGCTGCAACTATAACAGAATGAATAAAACTTCCAACTGTGTGAGTTCCTCGGTTGAATTCCTCGTTTGGTCTCGAGGGGGAAATACCAAGATGGGTATGTTTGGTGTTAGTATCAAGTTGGATCCAAATAGGTCTTTCTTATCCCTGTATGATAACCGCCAGTTGTATCGAGTTTCTATAGTTTGTTTAGTGCATGCTGCGCTGCCGCTTCAGTACACCACACCTATGTAGGCGAGGACCGCCGAATTCTAAGACTTGTCGTGTACTGGCCTTAGTACTGACCGCTCTCTTTTCCTTTGCCCTTTGTGGGCACCCCTTTTGTTTAAGGAGGTTTGAGATCGACGTCGTTAGCAGGGTTACGCTTCCGGTTTGGCCTGGGCAGTGTTATGGACGACACTGCTTATTCTTCAGGCTCTTACACCAATATGCATCTTGTCCGTACTCGGACGCTGTATTGTTTTTAAGGTGATTTAGATCTTTGTATTGTATATTTGTATTCTTGACTGATGGAGTCGTTTTGTATTTATCTGTTCTATGGGTTTCATCGTGGACTATTGTATAATGATATTACTTCATTTTCCACCCGCACGAAAGTGCCTGGTGGGCGCCTTTCAATCGTTTCTATGCGGGTTTGGCGAGAATTGCTGAAACTTGCATAGGGCTGATCTAAGGGTGTCACAGAGTGGTATCAGAACTCAGTTGTTATGATACCCCACTGGTCCATCCTGTAGGATAACCTGGCTAACATACGTGTAGAGTGTTAAAACTATTTTGGAAAATCGGTTGGATAGATCTGATTAGGTCTGCTTTTTCTCATTAGAGCTCTGCTATTCTCCTCTTACCTCAGCGTGTTTTGAATCTGCTCTCTTATCTTTTATTCGAGTCCAGGAATTATCGTGGTTGGGATTCCATCGTAGCTTCAGGGTATCGCTTTCGTATTTTTGTAACGGTGCTTCAACATCCGGCCTTCATACTATCTAATAAATCTTTCATCTGATGTACCTTTTAGTGGACCCAAAAATCCACTAAATTTTTTCTTTGCATCTTCCGGTGTTTTTCAACGCGACGACCTCATCTGCATCAGATCTGATGAAGAGCCTACATCGTTCTTTTGTTTCCAAAACTCGATTGTCGAGATCTTTAGTCTGATTTCGAGAGTTGGTTGCATAATTCCCCTTTTCATGTGCGGAGTAATGTTTTGGGTGCGCGATGGACGGATCACCATACGACTACTCTTATCATTCACTCTTGGACATTGAATGGTGGATCGATGTAATTATACTCCTTTTGCGGAAGTTAGAGGTGACCTTACCATTTGAGACCTCTACTTTGTTCTTTGTTTTCCGGAGTATTCTTGCAACGAACATGAGCAACAATCCTTTTTGGTGGTGTCGCCGAATTTAATAGGAAGAAAGAATCCTTGTTAGTGGTGTGGCGAGGATCTACACGAAGCGAGAAGATTCAGAGCGTCGGCCTTATTGCCCGTACCAGAAGGCGGATCTCGAGGGCGAGATCCATTGTTAGTGGTGTCGAATTGTAGCACCCCAAGTAAAACACTACCAGAAAAGCGCCGTGTTTTTGTTTTGTGCATCATCTTGACGGCACGCTCATGTCATCATGCATATGTCTATCTAAAAATATTTTTGAAAATCCCTATTTTATTTTCTACAAATAGCCCCTCTCTATATTATAAAAGCCCGATTGTCCGATTATTTTGTTTTGCCTAAAAACTATTTTACCAAAAAATATTTAAAAATAAATATAAATAAATAAATAAATAACTATTTTATTAAACCCCGGAGGAGGAAGCCCAGCCCATAGGCCAAACCACCTACCACCCCAGCATGCCCGGCCCATAACAAGGAAAACCTAACCCTATGATCCCCAAACCCTAGCTCTACCTAAGCAACCCAAATCCCCCACCTATTACCCTACCGTCGCCGCTCCCACGTCATCTCAACCACCACGAACCCACCCCCAGTGCAGCGTACCCCCTCCCTAGACCGGCACACTGTCGCACTCACGCACCCACGAGACCCACCCGGACCTATTTCCTCTCTTCCCACGTTCCTCGCACGCACACCACCCAGCCCTGTAATCCCTCTCTCTCCCTTTAACCCGGCCCTACTCGACACCCCTA
This sequence comes from Avena sativa, assembly GCA_916181665.1. Taxonomy (NCBI): domain Eukaryota; kingdom Viridiplantae; phylum Streptophyta; class Magnoliopsida; order Poales; family Poaceae; genus Avena; species Avena sativa. Next base: position 113,768,235 of record OV702298.1, read on the forward strand.
GGCCCCACCACACGCCCATCCCTCGTCCTGTATCTCCGACACGCGACTTGGTCGCCTCCCTAGCCCCCGCTCGATTCCCCCCTCTACCGCCATGGACTTCTCCCCCTACGCTCACCGGTCCTCCCCGCTGTCCGCGCGACCTCTCCCGAGCTCCTTCCCATTCGACAGTGACCGCCCCGCCGCCGCTCGGGCCACCACAACCTCGCCTCTCCCCGCCGCCTGTTACCAACAGGGCCTCGTCGGTCCTCTCCCTCGCCTTCCTCTCAGGAATACGCCATCGCATGCACCTCCACCGTGGCGCGCGTTCCCGAGCTTCACCTCCGCGGCCTCTAGCACCCTCTCTCCGTTCGAGCCTCCCCTGATGCCAAACTCCAAGACCCCGACGCCTCCTCTCCTCTCGCCAGCGTTCGTCGACCGTGGCATGCGTCACCGCCCCTCTCCCTCCTCAACATCTGCAACCGGCCGCTGCTAGGATCCCCTTGACGCGTGCGCGCTGCCGTTCCTCCCCGCGAGCTCCTCTCGCCGCCTTCCTCGCCGTCCGTCCTCTGCCCTGCGAGCCAACGCCGCCCCATGGGCACCTCCTCTGCAGGCGCTCTGTGCAAGCTCGCCAGCGCCACTCTGTCGGGGCCGTCCTCCGCTCTCTGTCTGGCCATGGCCAGCACCCTGTTGTCCCCTGTTATCGTTGATGCGTCAGTGTAAACCAGGTTAAGCTAGCGTCTGTGCAGGACTGAGATCAGGTGACATGCGAACGGCATGTCACGCCGTAACTCGCGGCCTTCCATCCACCCTCCAACCCACATCCGACGCACCACAGCACATCAAGGCAAAATTACTCCCAGCGGCCAGTCAAAGCGGACCAAATCGTGGAGAGCGCGCGGGGCAGCAAAAAATTCTGGCGGGAAAGGTGGGAAAAAGGAGGGCTTGGCGTCCGGCGTCGCGATTCGTCGGCATCTCCTGCTCTCGTGCGCTTCGCCGGCGTCTCCTGCTCTCTCGCGCTTCGTCGGCGGCTCCTTCCCTCGCACGCTCCGAGCAGCCGTCGAGGAGAGGCAGGGATGAGCGTCGCCGCGGGCCAGGGATAAGCGCCGTGGCGGGCCGGAGATGAGCGCTGCCGCGGGCCAGAGACGAGCGCCGCCGGCGGCTACTGCTACGTAGCCTATTTATCTGCCGTTTCTTCACAGGTGCCTATCCCATTCCGTTAGTTTATAGTTTGCTGTTGTTTCCTCGTGCACTTGATTTGATGCAGGCACAATTTCTTTGCGATTGGTATTTGTACTAGAAATAGACCCAATGGTTAATATACTTCGTGGTAATATTAGTTCAGATTGTAGTGTTTATATATATTCAGTGCTGCTACCTTGTCAAATATATTCAGTGTAGCTACCTTGTTCTGATCCCTTGTTCTGATCAGTTTATATTCAGGCAAAATATCAGTTTATATTTAGTGTTGCTTGTTCTGATCGCTTTGCTTCTACTTGGCAGAATTGCAATCGCGAGTGTTATGCAATGGTATCGATTGGCAAGAAGATACCTAAAGTTGGTATGAGGTTCAGAGATTCAGATCAGGCTTGGGAGTTCTGGGTAGAATATGGTGGTCACATTGGCTTTGATGTGAGGAAAAGAAACACCATAAAAAGCAGATGTGATGGAACGATCACTTCACGCAGATTTGTTTGTTCCAACGAAGGCCATCGAAGGAAAAGTCAAACAGATCATGAGTCAAAGCGTATTAGAGCTGAAACGAGAACCAATTGTAAAGTTCGGATGATTGTTTCATATGATCGAGTGGCCAAAAATTTTGAAGTCACCGAAGTTGATTTGGAACACAATCACCTCCTTCAATTGCCACAAACTCGTCACTTGTTGGCATCACAAAGGAAGATTTCAGAACTGCAAGCTTTCGAGATAGAAACAGCCGATGATTCTGGAATTATGCCAAAATCTGCACATGAGTTTGCTTGTCGTCTAGTTGGCGGCCAGTTTAACCTTGATTACACTTGTCGTGACCAAAAAAATCATCTGCGAAGCAAGCGGCAGCGGGAGTTGGCCTATGGACAGGCTGGTAGTATGTTGAAGTTTTTTCGTGACAAGATAGCTGAGAATCCATCGTTCCAATATCATTTGCAGTTGGATTGTGAGGAGCATATAGCCAACATCTTCTGGGTTGATGCTAAAATGCTACTTGACTATGCACACTTTGGTGATGTTGTCACATTTGACACTACATTTGGCACAAACAAAGAGTATAGGCCATTTGGTATTTTTCTTGGGCTCAACCAGTTTAGAGAAACAACCATTTTTGGTGCTGCATTGATGTTTGATGAAACATGCGACTCATTTATTTGGCTCTTTGAGACTTTTCTAGCTGCACATAATGGAAGGCAGCCTAGAACTATCTATACAGATCAAGATACAGCAATGGGAAAAGCCATAGATGAAGTCTTCAAAGAATCATATCATGGATTGTGCACCTTTCATATAATGCAAAATGCTGTCAAACATTTAACTTCGGCGAAGGGCGATGATAAAGATGAAGTGGAAGAGGGGGCTGAAGTGGAGGATGAAGAAAAAGAGCCTCATATTCTCACAGATTTTGGTGTTTGTATGTATGGCTATGAGGATAAGGCAGCATTTGAAGAAGCGTTTGACAATATGAGGCTCAAAGTGCATAAGCAAACTTGGTTAGATAGTATCTACAAGGTGAAAGAAAAATGGGCCGAATGTTATATGAGAGATGTCTTTAGCTTGGGAGTGAGAAGTACACAATTAAGTGAGAGCTTCAACAATGCGTTGAAAAATCATTTGAAGTCGGATTTTCATATTATTCGATTCTTGATGCATTTTGAGAGGACGGTGGAAGTAAAACGAACAAAGGAATTAGAATCTGAATTCAATGCAAGAAAGAAGATACCAAGAATTAAGATGTCCACTCCTATGTTGGTGGAAGCAAGCAAAGTGTACACTCCGATAATTTTTGAATCTTTCCAAGGTGAGTATGAAAGATCAATGGCTGCATGTTGTAGAGTATTGGATGGAAATAACAGATTTGTTGTTGCTATTGCGAGTTTGCATGGCGATTTACAGTTTGAGGAGGAGCGCATAGTGATAGGTGATCCGTTGACCAAAACGGTATCATGTAGTTGTGGAATGTTCAATAGGACGGGGATATTGTGTGGACATGGTCTAAAAGTTCTTGATTTGATGAATATAAAGACATTGCCGACACATTATGTATTGAAGAGATGGACTAGAGAAGCTCGCAATGAAAGTATACAAGATAGAGAAGGAAGGAATGTGATAGAAAATCCAAAACCTGAAGCTCAACTTCGATACAAGGATTTGTCTCATAAATTTCACAATATGGCACATCGAGCAGCCAACTCCCCACAATGTTGTTTGTTATTGGAAAGTGCACTTGATTCTGTTGCTCCTCGCATAGAGGATTTACTCAATGCTATGGATGAACCATATAAAGACAAAGAGAATGTTGACCCAAATATGCAACAAATAGATGAGTTTCTTAGATCAGCACGGCTGAAGAAAAAAGAGGTTCCCTCAACAAAATTAAGGAGAAAGAAAACATGGCTTGATAAGTTACTCAAGGGTCGTAAACCATGTAAAGCTACCGAGCCGACCAAAAAGGGAACAAACGTATGCTGCAATTGGTACATGATATGTTCTAATTATTCATTTGTAAACTAATGACTATAATTTTCATTGGCAGCAACAAAAGAAGAAGGAGCGTGTGCAACAAAAGAAAAAGGATGATGTACAGCCTGAAGTACAAGTGGAGAAGTGTGATAACAACAAAGGAGTAAATTTGGAGCTTCAAGATTGCAATGATATCATCAGTTTCGACTCCACCTTGTGATGTTGATGATCTGTTCTAGCATGCAAGCTTGTTAGATAGTATTTTGGGCATTTTGGGCATAGTTAACTATAAGATTTTGGGCTAACTAGTATTTTGGGGCCTAAGTGTACAAGTCAAATGGCACTCAATTTGATATTAAGATGTTACTGAATGCAATGGAAAGTGGTACTGAAGTTTTAAACCATGTGCTTCTGAATTTCTTATGATGAAGTGGGTTGTCTGAATCTGAATATTGATGAATGGCATGTTTAAAAATCTTCTGAATATAAATGTAAACAGTATATATGACTGCTGTTTGTATTGTCCAAGGACAAGGCTGGTGTTTGTAATGTGTACTGTTCAAAGTTGATGTTTATACTAAGGACTGAAATATTACTGTCTATATAGTATATTGTTCTAAAATGTTAAGTCTGAAGAGTTATGTGCTGTTTTCAGCGTTTAAGACTGTGAAGTCTGAAGCAAGCTGGACATCTGAAATCATTTTTGCATTGGACTATTGATGTACGTTGGATAGAAGTTGAACGGCAGATGGGAGGCCGCATGTTTTAGCGTGACATGCCATGCGCATGTCACCTGATCTCAGTCCGTCTGTGCATATATGCTTTGGTGTTTTTGTGTTGGTGTATCAAGGCAGTGTCCTCACCCCTCTCTCACAGTATCGTACCTTTGTCTGGAACCCTTCGGTGCTCTCAAGATCCCCACACCGAGTATAAGTACGACCACCGGCGTCGAACCAAGCATGTCTTCGTCACCGAAGCGCCTCTATCGGAGAACCATCGACATGAACTATCATTATGTCAAGATCTCCCGAAGACCGATCCCTCGAACCCTCATAACCCCAAGATCGCCGATCCCATGTGTGACTCCTATCCGACCCATATTTTTATAATTGCCATCTATAAAATTGTTGCATATTTATTTTTCGTGCATATTGCGTGGTTTGGGGGCATCATGCCGATTCACCTAAATTAAATATGGGACCATATGTGGTCTTTTCTAGTCTTATATGGGCTCCATTTAAATTTTTGTAGCGAACCGGTGAAATATTTTTCCCTGATAAGACAAAATTTAAATTGCGGGGTATCTAGACAACATAAACCACCCAACTAATTATTGGGACCCCGGTTCCATTTAATATTACCTAGTTGCATCGCACCTTTTCCATGTCATACATCATACATGCATCATGCCCAATCTTCTGCCGTAGTATTAAATAGTGCATCCGGTGTTTCTTTTAGTGTTTAGCTTTTTCACGGATTAGGCCGTTGAGTTGATGTGAGTGTCGACCCGATCTTCAGATGAACCTGCGGAAATGTTTTCAGGCGAGCATTCTCCCTTTTCTACCTATTTTATATTTCTAGTCTTTATTTCCTCCTGTTGATCTATTGCTATCTGTGTTGTGATGCTATAAATTCCGTACCCCTTTATACTTTCTTGCAGCCCATATATTGCCATGGACACATCCTATTACCTATTGTTTGGTAGATAGTCGGCCTTGCGAGTAGTAGTTGCTTGCGCAAGTGTTGTGTCGCACTTCAATGTTCCACAGTTGTTCGAGAAATGCCTCATGCTTTATGTTGGAGATGATCACGGCTTCAATTATAAGTTAACAACTAATATTGAAAGTAGGTAAATAATGGAGAGGCACAGGTGGGAAATAGATGTTATTTGGTTTTTAACCGTCCACTTGTGTCCTGTAGGACCTGAGTACTTGATACTTGTTCCTTGAATATTCAGATTATCCGCATGTGGGACCATGAATCCCCTTAGCACGAGCTTGAGTCATGTCTTATTTCTTGGGGCCACAAAGTAGTTTGGCGATTTATTACTATCTTCTACTTATGCCATGCTTTACTGCTTTATTTAGTATTGCGCGTAGAGTGCCTGTACTATTTTGGAAAATGCAGAATATTTACACGGTATCGACAAGCCCAGTCACACTTTCGGGTTCCCAGTCATTTACATCCATTACCGCAAACCCCTCGGTCCATCGCGGAGCCATCCAACTTCGTAGCGGGTAGCTTAGCGGGGTGGCTCCCTGAAATATTATATGAATCTTGCGATTTCTTTATCGTGATGCCTCGTTGAATTTTGATTTTTTTTCCAAGGTTGATCGTGTGTGGGTTGCTATTTGTGCCCCATGTAGGGTAAAACTTTCCGAAAGCCATGTCCGCGGTTATGGACAACTGGGAGCACAGTATCTCGATCATAGACAACTATAACTAAAGTAGTACTATAAATTTGACTTTTTAATGACTAGTAATCAGCTTTACTACAACAGAATGGCTAAATAAAATACCAACAACTATTGGGTTTGGAATGTATCATGCTATATGTATATGACTAGTAAGTATTGCAACTACAATGGAATAGTTAACTAAAACTATTCATTGTTTATAATATCAGGATGACTCATGTTATCTATATCTGACTAGTAATTGCTGCAACTATAACGGAATGAATAAAACTGCCAACTGTGTGAGTTCCTCGGTTGACTTCCTTGTTTGGTCCCGAGGGGGAAATACCAGGATGGGTATGTTTGGTGTTAATATCAAGTTGGATCCGAATAGGTCTTTCTTATCCCTCTCTGATAGCCGCCAGTTGGACCATGTCGTGGTATTGCCGACGAGTACGCCATGGAGGGGTCCTCACAGTGCGTGTTTAGAGACGTGGGGTAAGGCGGACGGTTGACGGGTACGAGGTAACACAACTTACCCAGGTTCAGATCCCACAACGGTGGCGGAATCCTACTCCTGCTATAAATCACTATAAGGGCAATATGCCGGGTTACATGGATTGGTTCACTGTGCGAGGTGACTAGAAGGTCTAAGTTATCATGCCCTAAAGGCTCCCATAGGCCCGACTTATATAGTCGCCAGGTCCTAGGGTTACAGGGAAAAGTCCTAGCCGGACAGGTTATAGAGTCCTACACCGTCTATTGCTAGTCTTGTGTATCTTGCACTCCAAGGCTCCGGGTACGCTGGTGACTTCACCGTAGCCTTCCTTTTTCTGGCATGGGCCTCCCTTCTGGATCCATCTAACTGGGCCGCCCAGCAGGCCATAGGCCATGCTACCGACTATGGGCACTCGGGTTATCCGGATAAGTGGCATGCTATGAGGATACCAATATAGCATATCCCCAACAGTAGCCCCCAGAGAACTCCGAGATCTTGCGCCGTCTTGCCTCTTTAGATGAATGCTCCGTCTAGTTGGATGTCGGCAAATCGTCGAGCAATATCTTGTAGTCCTCCCAAAGAACCCTGCAAAGCTTTCTCCGTCTTCAACTTGTAAGCCGGAGAAATGCTGAATCTTCCATCGTACTCTTCCGTAGTCGGATTGGATCTGTCTATGTCGGAATCTTCGACGTGACGGCTCATCTACCCATGTCAGCTAGGACGACGTAGGCTTAGGTCAGCGGCGCCTCGTAACTCACACATGCAGAGAACACAATCATATCCGATTTTCCCGCGCAAGCGATACGAACCGCTGGCGGCGACAGTTGGAGACGTGGCAAAATTTCCGCGCACATTCGCGAATACGTTGTCTACGCGGCAACCGTCTGATCAAGCTGCACGAATCTTGACGCCGAGGATGATAAATAGTAACCGTGGGGAAATTTCCACTTTTTACCTCATTCTCTTCGCATCATCTTCTTCCTCCAGCGCGCGCCCCTTCGAGCTCTCCGCTTCCAACTCACGAGAAAACCCTAGCTTCCAATCTGCACCAGTCACATCCATCCTCACTCCATGGCTAGCAGCAGCACCTCTCTCTCCATGGAGGCGTCGAGCGAAGCCGCGGTGAAGCCGGCGAGCTCCATTGTCGTTCCTCTAGAGGGCCTAGTCATCCCCGCATCGGCGGTTATCGAGTCCACCGGCGGTGACCCTAATCTGGCGGCGCTAGAGTCGTTGGACGAGGAGCCAGACTCGCACAAGGGTGACTGGCGCGGCTCAGATATCACCGACCGTGATATCCAGGAGATGATCGCTGAAGGTTACCTTCCTGCGACGGAGGGGCTCGCCTGGCGGGCGGTGCCGGCCGGCAAGGTGACACCTTCTCCCCAAGCCGGAGAAAAGGTGTACCTCAAAGCTCAATTGGTACGTGGCGTCTCCTTGCCCATCTCCAACTTCTTCCTCTCCGTCTTGAATCACTACAGAGTCCAGCCCTAGAATCTTTCCCCCAATAGTATCTTAGTGCTTAGCAACTACGCGACGCTTTGCGAGGGATACTTAGGGATAAAGCCTAGGCTAGACCTTTTTGTGTACTTCTTCACCGTCAAACGTGAAGCCGGACATAGCAAGGAAGAGCTTAGGAAATGTGGCACCATAAGCTTCAAGATTCGACCTGGCCGGCGGTTCCCCGACATCGTCGGCCACAAGTCCTGCAAGAATTGGCAACGGACATACTTTTACGGCCCAGACATCCCGCTGTCTGGCCGACAAGTCATGTACCCGGACTTCGTTGACGGAGCCACAGCTGAAGCCTCGTCATGGAGATCCCAGGCCTCCCTTCCCTCTGACATTGAAGCCTCTCGCGCCATAAGGCGGATAGAGTGGTTTGTAGAGACGGGTTTGACCGGCTTGGACCTAGCCATGTGCTGGTTTATCAGGCGAATCCAACCTCTGCAGCACCGCGCGAAGCTCATGCATGAGTATACCAGCGACAGAAGGGATAGTCTCCGCATCTCCATGGACAACTTCTCGAGCGACTCCGTCAAGCTCCGCTTTAAGGACATCGTCAAGGTGAAGGACAAGAAGCGTGGTTTCACCATCACCTACGACATGTTCGTAGACGGCAAGTGCCCAAAGGTAGGTTTTTATTTTCCGTGTACGACATATACTCCAGTTCTTCCGTCTTGCAAATATCATCTTATCTAACACGGTGAATTCTTACTTAACAGCTTAGCGACATAGATGAGATGAGCATGGCTCCTCAAATATATGATCCAAAGATGAAGGAAGTCACGGTCATGTCTGACGACGAAGCTGCGTTGGCACGGAAGCGGAAGAGCTCCACCTCTGACGCTGCCGACGGAGGCAAGAAGAAGAAGACGGAGGGTGGAGCCTCCAAAAAGACTACTGCCGCCCTGAAGGTGGAAAAGAGAAGAACCACCGAGATCCCTTTTGCCAAAGCACCCCCACTAGTGTAAGCTTCCCATTCTCCGACATTGTCTATTTATCTGTCTTGCTCTTGTACTTATGCATTTTGCACGTTTCAGGAAGAAAGCCACGACCAGCCTCAAGAAGACCTCCAAAACTTTGGGGGCTTGTAAAAATATCAAAGACATGCTGCATCGCGACGCCTGCCCCACCATCACCCCTGCTACTCCTGCCGTTAAGCCCTCGTCTGCCCCGACAAGCTCACAAGCTAAGGAGGCACCAGGCCCTTCCGTCATGGAAGTGGATTCTGGCGCCTCTACTGAACTTGCTGTTGTCGGCAAGCAGGCAACGCAGGAGAGCACCGCTCAACAAATGGCTGAAGCTCCATCTAAGGATCACATCGGTGGCGGAAAGGCGATGGTGGAAGCTGGTACTTCTGCCGTTGGTGGCACCCCCGCACCCCAGAAAACCATAGTCTATCCGAAGATAGTCTATCCGGTACTTACACCGGGTAGCACTGCTTTGGTCCCTGGTGCGGCGCCGACATCTCTGACGTGCGGTCTAGAGGAGCTCCACCGGCAAGCAGAAATCTTGCAAGGAAATAGCGAATCCTTTGCCAAGCTTCTAGCCGAGAGTGCTACGAACCTCAAGATCATCGCACTTGTAAGTTTCTTTGCCTTCTGCATTTCATATGAGTATCCCACTATAGCCCCCGAGTATGTAGACGGAAAAACCATAGGTTTTTGCATCTATATGCTCTAAGAGTGACTAAGTTAGAAAAAACTCTCACTGTAGCCCCCAAGCATTTAGATGGAATGAATTATTCCGACTAGATGCTTTAAGAGTAGCATACATAGTGTTTATAAATTTCAATACTGTAGCCCCCAAGCCTCTAGTTGTAACTGAATTAGTTCCGACTAGATGCTTAAAGAAAAGCTAAGCAGATATCCGAGTTAAAAACTTTATACTGTAGCGCCAAGCTTCTAATTGAGAACTGAATTGGTTCCGACTAGATGCTTAAAGAAAAGCTAAGCATATTGCTAGGTTAAAAACTCTCGGTGTAGCCACCGAGCGTCTAGGTGGAAAATTTCTGTAGCATCCCAATTGTCTAACGATTGTAATGCTACTTGGTCTAGTAATATAATGGCTACTTCCTACATTATTGTTGCATCATAATTATATCATGCTCATGTCATCATGCCACCTTGCATTTGAGCATCATATAAAACCCTTTTGTTTTGGTTCTTCTCTCATATGCATTGTAAATTGTATTTTGCCTCTTGATATTGTATTTGGTTATTGATATATTGTTTAATGCCCAAGTTGAGTTGGGGGCATATCTTTTATTCAACTCCATCACTTTTCTCTGTCACCACCTTATAATTCCACCATCCAACTAAATATGAGCTTTGCACCTTATTGGGTTTTACCTCTAGCTCATGTGGGAAGGGATGGATCCATTTTTTTCCCACATGCTCTCATATTAGCATCATGTTGTTTTCACATTATTGATATGTGGAGCCACCTTGCATGCATTATGAGTAGTGCCCCTTTTTCCTAGCTTTCATATGGATTATTATGGATTTATGCTCATGTTGGGGTATTTTGGGACTATTAAACATCTAGTGGAATATACACACTAGCAAGTCCCAATTATAATCAAATGTGATCATCTCCATCTACTCCATCTGGAACTTTCCTTTAAATCCTTTTGCTTGGCTTTATTCCACTTTTGGGAATGCAGAGGAATAATGCCATGTGAATATTATTGTTTTCACAAGAATAAACATGGCATTAAATATTTTGCATGGGCCATGCAAGTACCACCACATTCTAGTCTTTTGGATTTTATTTGAATCTTTGAGTGGATCATCCCCCATATCTCTCCCTACCCCTCTTCATGCTTGATCTTGTTTGGATCATGCCAAAACCCTACACCCATCTCCATCCATCCCATCACCTCTTTATCTCACCCATATCCTTTCTTTTAAGTAAAACTCTTATGCATGATCATATGAGGCTTATTCTTTTCTTTCTCTCTTTTCTCTCCTAGCCTAGTTCTTCTAAACCCTAATCTCTCTTACCCCTCTCTCTTTTCTATCTCCAAACCCTAACCTCTCTCTCTAAACCCTCACCACCTTTTTATCTCATCCTCCCTTTTGTCTAGCTCTTGTTTGATCTTGGTTTGTCTTGCTTGATCTTGTCAAAGAAAACCACTCCACCTAGCCCCTCTATCTCTTTCTCTCTCTACCATGAGCACCATCTAACCTAACCCGAGCCCCCTCTCTAGCTAACCCTAGTTCCCACCCTCTCTCTCGGCCTCTCTCCTCTCTCACCTAGCTGGCCCCACCTGGCCACCCTGGCCCCACCTAGCTACCTAACCCCCCAGGCCGAAGCCTACCCCAACCCTAAAGCCCTAACCCGAGCCACCCCCATTCCTCTAACCTAGCTCCAACCCGAGCTTTCCCCCTCTATCTCTCTCCCTTCTCTCTCGCTGCAGCTCGGCCCCACCTGAGCCTGGCCTGCCATCCCTACCTGCCCTGCCCTGCCTGGACCAGCCCCACCGAGCCTGCTCGAGCATGTGAGGAGAGGGAGAAGAAAAGGTGGCCGAGACCACCTTTTTCCTCCACCTTTTCCCCACAGCACCCTCCCCTCTCCCTCTCCTATCTACCACCACCTCACGGCTCTCCTCTGCCCTCCCAGATCCACCCCAGGGCCTTGCCCTCTCCCCTCTCTTCTCCACCGCCACCATCTACCCCATCGCCGGCGATCCGTCGGTCTCCTTCGTCTCCCTCTTGCAGCCGGTGGCGAGGTGCTCTAGGTGTCGAGGAAGGCCAAGGACCCTTCCCTGCTTCGTCCTGTACGTACCAGCGAGGAGGAGGAGGACCCCAGGCTCGCCAGACCGACGCCGCTCCGACGAAACCCTAGCTCCGCCCGGCGCCTGCTTCGTCGACGATCGATCGCTCCCCTGCCGGATCCACCATCTCCAGCAACCTCGCGGTGAGCCATGCACCCTCCTAGACATCCGTGTTGTCGTCATCGTCCCCTGTATGCGTTGATCTTTCCGTCGTACACCCTCGGTGCACCGGCGAGCGCGTGCGTCTGCTCGCTCATCGCGTCGTGGAACCTCATCTAGACGCGCAGCTTTTCCCTAACACCTACCCCACCTAGCCGCAGCTGTCGCCGCCGCCGCGCGCAAGCGCCAGGTCGTGGGTTCGAGCCCCGCACGCCGTGCCCCGCGTTAGACGAGCACCAAACCGTCCTCAGGCGCAGAGAAGAAGTACAGTAGCCGCTGCCACTTTGCACATACCCCCTTTTTTTGTTTCCGCTCTTAACCCGCGGTACCTCGTGGCCCGCTAGTCAGCCTCCTAGTCAGTCTTGCAGAAAAACCCCCCAGCTCTCCAACCCTCAACCCGCAGTCCCCCCGGATTCCCCACGTGTCGCGTCCCCGCTGGCTGCGCGTGCCGTGGACCCGCGAGGCTGCCGGGCCCATCTGTCACCCTCTGTGGCTAGGAAGCGACGTGGTGAGAAAAACTTTTCTGTGCGCGTGTTGTCCAGTCAGCAGTGAGCCCCACCAGTCAGCGTCTGAGTCTGTAACAGGCTGAGTAACAAAAGTTTCTGTTCTTTTCTGTTTTTAATTTAAACTTTTCAAATTGTTTAAATTCAAATTTAAATCTGTTTTCTAATATCTTTTGAAATATAAATCCAAATAATACATGGAATATATGTTTTGAAATCAGAAAAATATGAGGAATTCAAATATGCCCTTCAAAATATATTTTGAACACTTTAATTTTCGAGTTGATTAAAATTACACTAAAATGCCCTTTTGCCTTAATTAATTAATAACCTTTGTTTTATAACTCCAAATTTAACAAATAATATGTCTAAAATGATTAGCTCGACGAGACCTTTCTTTTTATGCATTCCTTGTTCTGAATTGCAGCGTGCATCATATAAATATAAAGTATACATCAACTTTTACGAGGGTAAAATGTGACCAAAACTCAATAAAATGCTTATTTCTTGTATTCTCCACCTCACCCATGCCATGCTACCTTATTGCCATGCAAATTGTGCATCATTCATCATGGCATGATTGTTTGCTTGTCGCATTTAATTCATATGCTTGTGCATGTTATTTATGTTGGCCCTTGTTTGTTTGGTTCTTCTTCGAATAGACGCTGAGCAGGGGATATATCCAGAAACCCAGGAGCACTACCCAGATCCTTCTCTCGCTTCAACTGAGCTCCCAGACAAGCACTACCACATGCTTGCATACATATAGTACCTATTGCCTCTATCTTATTCTTGCATCATTGAGTCGCGATTGCATTAAACTGAATCCCAAGTATTGCATAGCCTTTACTTTTAAACCCCACCGAAGCTTGTTCCTCCATCCCATGAGCCATTACTACAGGAGTTGTTTGAGCCATGCGGGTCGTAGAACAGCATGTGTAGGATATGTGAGTGTCTGATGGATAACGAGGTACCTAAACAACTTAACCTGAGTAGTAAGGGGATAACTAATGAAAGTGGCACCGGTGAGCAATATCTGCTATTTGGTTTTTCATGCTCACTTGTGTCCCGTAGGACCCCGAGTACTTGATTCCTGTTCCTTGAATATTCGCGCTATCCACATCCGGGAGGCTTATGAACCCCCCTGAGCCAGAGCTTGAGTCATTCTTATTTCTTGGGGCCACAAAGTAGTTTGGGGCTTTATTATTATCCTGTACTTATGCCATGCTTTACTGCTTTATTTAAGATTGTGCGAGGAGCACCTGTACTGTTTAGGTAAGCGGAGTGTTTTCGCGGTATCGACAAGCCCAGTCACACTTTTGGGTTCCCAGTCGTTTACAGCCATTGACGCAAACCTTGAGTCCGTCTCGGAGCCGGCCAACTTCGTTGCGGGTAGCTTAATGGGGTGGCCCGCTGAAATATTTCTGAATCCTGTGATCGCTTTGTCGTGAATGCGTCGTTGGGTTTTGATTTGGTTTTTCCGAGGTTGATCGAGTGTGTGTTGCTATTTGTGCACCCCTGCAGGGTAAAACTTTCTGAAAGCCGTGTCCGCGGTTATGGACGACTTGGAGCACAGTTTCTCGATCATAGACAAGTATAACTAAAGTACCGCTTTTAATCTGACTAAGTACCTGACTAGTAAATAGTACAACACTCATGGAATGGATAATAAAACTGCCAACGGATTGGGGGGGTTGTTCGTCCGCTTCCTCGTTGGTAAGCGAGGAGGAGGATGGATCTGTTAATATTACTGTTATAACTGTTGTTATTAATTCACGGACATCCGTCTATCTTTGGTTAGGCGGATGGTTAGCGAGTATCTATAGAATTGTTAGGTATTATCTTTTGCTGCAAATTGCGTCACCCTAGGTTGTGTCCCCTTTAGAGGCATAAAGACTTGCTGAGTACCCCTAGGGTCTCACACGATAAATTGTTTGATTCAGATGAACATGTAAACTCGCAAGATGGATACTGGGTGGAGGAGACAGACGATGTTGGCAACGATCACTTGGTGTAGAGATTCCGGGAACGGGGATCCGTGAGATCTGTGGGCGGGATGTGTTTATTTATGGGGCATCTTATGCCGATTTGCTTCTTATCCGTACTCGGATCTTGTTTTACGCTTCCGCCTGATACTCTGATGTTTGATGTATGAGGAGATATCCTAAACTATTATATCTATCTAGGATATTTGGATCTTGCCGTATGGCGTTGCAATATTTCTATTTCTTTTAGATGGAATGGCTCTGAGGACTGTTGTATGGTGGCTTGCATACATGCTCATTTGTGTATGTAGTTGATCCCTTCGCCTGCCGATTACGCCGCCCGTTCTTGTCCCGATGTTTGGAAATGGTTAGGACGGCCGAAAGGTCTACCTGTGAGTGGCATTTGGGCCCCACCGTACTATTTTAACCATTTCCGCTCATCCAGGCTTGTAACTAGGAGCGTAATTCACCGAGGTAGTTACAATTTCTGACTAGATGCTTCAAGCAGACTAAACAACGTTTTAACTTTGTTCTTTTTCCACAGAACGAGAATGCTCGGAGGGGTATGGCCAATGACAAGTACCAGAAGATGTGTGCAGATCTAGAAGTTGAAAAGGGTAAAACTACCTTCTTGAAGGAACATATCACCAAGAGCAAGCGTCTGTTTTCTAATGTGCATTCCGACTTGGTTTTGTGCCCACATTCTCCGAGTACTCACTGTGTACTTTTCTTTCTCCGACATGCAGAAACCATCGCCAAGGCCAAGAATATTGTCGAGCAATCCAAGCACATTCAAGAGCTGGATAGCGAGAACAAAATTCTTAAGCAGGAGAGGAAGGACATGCTGAAAATGCATGAGGAGTCGATGAAAGCCTTACAGGATTCCGCCACCGAGGAAATGAACTGTTGAAGGAGGAGATCGCGATCTTAAAACATCAAAAGCGAGCTGCCGATGAGCAGAATCACCGCCATGGCGAGGCGTACAAGCTCCTTCAACAAGAGAAACAATCCTTGGCGGACACCCTCTGGCAAGCTGAGGCCAGCATCTTCTGTAAGTTTTCTCCGCCTTGGATTTCTGTAGTCTGGATACTTTGAATTGTTGAACTCATGCGCTCCTTGCCGGAATTTTCAGCTCCAATGGGTTTAACCCGATCACCTCCTCCGGCCAAGGAATGCATGGTTCTTGCCGGCAACTTCATCAACACTGCCATCACCCAAGCCAAGGAGATTGCCAAGCCCCTCTAGATAAACATCAAGGCATCAGACTCCGTGGCGAAGTACTCGGAGATTCTGCGCCGAGCCCCCAAGCGTATCACAAGCTGGAAAGCTTCATGTGCACGAGCTGGCGTAAGGATGGCGCTGTCAATGGTGAAGGTGCACTACGAAGGTGCCTACATCGACACGGTGACCTCTGGTATCCCCGACGTCGACGATGATGGCAAAGAGATTGATCATGAAGCCATCTTGTCGTCTCTCGCGGGATATGACACCAGAGTTGCCGAGTTGGTGGACATCGACGTCTTCGTGCCCATGAACATCATCGACAGCGACAACCAAGATTCCTTCGAGTCCCATCACAGTGCCGACGTTGAGGGTGATTCTCCGGCTGGTGACGATGCTGCCTCCAAGTCGCCTGCACCAAAGGAGTGAAAAACAACTTTGTAATATTTGTTTCACCTTTGGTTAATATGCAGAAAAAACTTGTTGATGTAACTTAAGGCGGAAAACAATGGTTGTTTATTTCCTGCTTCTTAAGAACTAGTTTCCAGCATGTATATATATGTTTTAAGCAAGTGCTGGCTTATCCGTTACTTTGTCTCTTATGCTTGACTTTTCATGATTCGGAAGACTCGTTGTCGGAACAATGCGCTTAGGTGATGATGCCCAATGGCACCGTCAATAACCTGAGCACAAAATCGCCGACAATAAGTGCCAAAAGTCACTACTCCAGAATCCACATAAAAATGACAAAGAATGTGTAGACCAGAAAACTTAAGCTAACGCCCGTAGGCGGAATTTTCACAAGTGCAAACGCAAAGCTTGTGCATAAATATTTTACATGATCCAAAAATGAACACTAAAGGAGGTAAAAGACTCAGAAATATGAGTGAACCAGAGAGCTTTATTTCATTGATCATATAAGAGGTACACAATTAGATAAAAAAATGCTAAGTGTAAAAAGGACGTAGTTGTGCTATGTTCCATGGCCGATCAAGCTCTGGGTAGTCATCATCCGGGTCACGTCGCTTATGCTTATGATCCTCGTTGGGTCTATCCTTTAGCTCACGATTGTCAACAAGGTAGTAAGACCCATTGAGTAGCGCCTTGCTTATGATGAACGGTCCTTCCCATGGTGGGGATAATTTGTGTGACTTCTTCTGCTTAAGTCGGAGCACCAAATCCCCCTCTTTAAAAGAGCAATGCCGAACGTGGCGACTATGGTAGCTGCATAGCTTCTGCTGGTAGATGGCGGATCTTTGGCATGCCAAAACGCGCTCCTCCTCGAGAAGGTCCACATCTAGGCGTCTAGATTCTTCAGCGTCATCTTCGTCGTAGGCGGCAGCTCTTGGTGCATCGTGAAGGATGTCGGAAGGCAGGATGGCTTCTGCTCCATATACCATGAAGTAAGGGGTGTAGCCGGTGGATCTGTTGGGTGTAGTTCGTAAACTCCACAGCACAGATGGCAATTCTTCCGCCCAGGCTCCAGCTACTCTATGTAGCGGTGCCTCAAGACGTGGCTTGATTCCCTGTAGAATTAATCCATTGGCTTGCTCAACCTGACCATTGGATTGTGGGTGTGCCACAAATGCAAGGTCAAGTCGGATGCCTTTCTCCCAACAATATGCCTCCACTTCTCCGAGTGACAAATTGCTGCCATTGTCGGTGATAATGCTATGTGGGAGACCAAATCTCACCACTAGATCCCGGACAAACCTGAGGGAAGTTGCCCCATCAAGCTTTCTAATGGGTTTAGCTTCTATCCATTTAGTGAATTTATCGAATGCTACAAGCAGATGCATGAACCCACAGGGTTCCGTTTGTAACGGTCCCACCATGTCTAGCCCCCAGACTGCAAACGGCCAAGTTATTGGTATTGTTTGCAGTTCTTTAGGAGGAACATGCGGTTGTCGGGCATAATACTGGCATCCCATGCATGTCTCAACCAGCTTGTCAGCGTCCGCCTTCGCGGTCAGCCAGTAGAATCCTTACCGGAAGGCTTTCGCGACCAACGATCTGGGAGTGGCGTGATGCCCGCAATCTCCGAGATGGATTTCGCGTAGGATTTCCATACCTTCTAGCTGGGAAACACAATTCAGGTATACACCAGTAGTGCTCCTTTTGTAGAGTTGCCCATTTATTATGGTATAACCCTTTTGTCGTCGTACTATTTGCCGTCTTTCGACTTTGTCGTCGGGCAAAGTTCCCTGTTCGAGATATTCCATGAACGGTTTTGTCCAAGCCGGAGGGACCTTAGTCACCATGTTGACGAAAGAGTCAGCTCTATCCGGGTTGTCGATGTCTGCCCCCTTCACAGATGGTGTGCGCAGATGCTCTAGGAAAACTCCAGGCGGAATTTGCTTGCACCCTGATCCAAGCTTAGACAGCAGATCAACCGCCTCATTTTGTTCCCTAGGTACATACTTGACTTCGTAGCCCAAGAAGCTCTTGGCTATCTCGTACACTTCGTCTCGATATGCTGCCATCATCGGTTTCCGCACATTCCAGGTGCCAGCCACCTGCTGGGCAACCAAGTCGGAATCTCCACAGCAAACTATGCGCTTGATGCCAATATCATTGGCTACACGCAGTCCATGAATGAGTGCTTCATACTCCGCCATGTTGTTTGTAGCCTCGAAGTGGATCTACAGAACGTAGTGTATCTTGTCTCCTATTGGTGACTATAGCAATACACCAGCCCCCGAGCCGTTGAGCGGCTTTGATCCGTCAAAGTGCATCACCCAGTATTCTGGCTCTGGCAACGGAGTAGCATCTGGCATTTCCGTCCAATCTACAACAAAATCCGCCAAGGCCTGTGACTTGATAGCGTCGCGTCTCTTGGAGGTGATCACGAAGGGGCGAGTTCAATGCCCCACTTCGTGACCCTTCCTGTAGCGTCGCTGTTATTAATAATGTCGGACAGTGGAGCCTTGCTCACCACTGTGATTGGGTGCTCCTGGAAGTAATGCCTCAGCTTTCGAGAAGCAATGAATACTCCATAAGCTATTTGTTGGTTATTCGGGTAACACTGCTTGGACTCGTCAAGACCTCGCTCACATAGTAAACTGGTCGTTGAACTCCGTGCTTATAGCCTGGTTCCTTCCGCTCTACCACGACGACGATGCTGATAACCCGGTTGGTTGCCGCCATGTAAATTAACAGGGGCTCTCCAGGCTCGGGTGCTGCAAGGATTGGCGCTGAGGAAAGAATCTCCTTGAGCTGCTTCAATGCTGCGTCTGCTTCCTCCGTCCATGTGAATTTGTCCGCCTTCTTCAGCAACTTGTACAGCGGCAGACGAACCGACTAACTGCTGCAACACAACATGTTAGTCGTTGAATGTCCTTTAGGCATGTCGGACGGTTTATGTTTAATATGGCCTTGATTTTCTCCAGGTTGACCTTGATTCCACGTTGGGAAACGATGAAACCCAACAATTTGCCGACTGGAACCCCGAAGACGCACTTCTTAGGGTTAAGCATCATGTTGTATTTCCGGAGATTATCAAAGGTTTCTTTTAAGTCGGAGATTAAGTCATTTGACTTTTTAGACATCACCGCGATATCGTCCACATAAGTGTGAACGTTTCGACCAATTTGGTCGTGGAGGCAACGTTGCATTGTCCGCTGGTAGGTAGCGCCTGCGTTTTTCAGCCCAAAGGGCGTCGTGACATAGCAAAACGTGTCGTATGGTGTAGTGAACGAAGTGGCCAATTGGTCCGACTTCCTCATCCTGATCTGGTGGTATCCTGAGTATGAATCGAGAAAACACAAAAGCTCCGAGCCAGCCGTCGAGTCAATGACTTGGTCAATGCGAGGCAAAGCAAACGGATCTTTGGGACATGCTTTGTTCAAGCCGGTGTAATCAACGCACATTCTTAATTCATTGGTTCCCTTTTTGGGGACAAGTACAGGATAGGCCACCCATTGGGTGTGAAGGACTTCTCGGATAAATCTAGCCTTAAGTAGCCTAGCTATTTCTTTGCCAATGGCGCGTCTCTTCTCATCTCCAAAGCATCGTAGAGGTTGTTGCACTGGTTTACATTTTTTATCAATGTTTAAGCTATGCTCGGCAAGTTCCCTAGGTACACCTTTCATGTCGGCAGGTTGCCAGGAAAAGATGTCCCTATTCTCATGGAGGAACTCGACGAGCGCGCTTTCCTATTTGGGATCCAGGTTCGTCCCAATGGCGGTGACCTTGGAAGCATCGCCTACCACAAGTTCCACCGGCTTGGTCTCGATGGCGGCATTGAACGCAGGAGTGGAGTCGGAGATCTGCTTCTTCGATGCGGGTATCTCTGAGTCATTGACCTTGCTCTGGATCTCTATGAATTCTTCGCTGTAGAGGACAGCTTCCGCAACGGCTGCTTCATTGATCTCACAGTCCCTTGCCTTGGTAAAGCTTCCGGATACGGTGATGACACCGTTTGGTCCGGGTATCTTGAGTTTGTTGTAGAGGAAGCATGGATTAGCCATGAACGTGTGGAATATGCCTGTTGGGGATATGCTATATGGGTATCCTCATAGCATGTCTCTTATCCGACTAACCCGGGTGGCCCATAGTCGGTAGCATGGCTTGTGGACTGCTGGGTGGCCCAGTTAGGTGGATCCAGAAGGGAGGCCCATGCCGGATAAAGGAAGGCTACGGTGGAGTCACCAGCATACCCGGAGCCTTGGAATGCAAGATACACAAGACTAGTGATAGACGGTGTAGGACTCAGTAACCTGTCCGGCTAGGACTTTTCCCTGTAACCCTAGGACCTGGCGACTATATAAGTCGGGCCTATGGGAGCCTTTAGGGCATCGATTCAGACAATCTCATACAACCTCGCACAGTGAATCTATCTCTGTAACTCGGCGTATTGCCCTTATAGTGATTTATAGCAGGAGTAGGATTCCCCCACCGTCGTGGGATCTAAACCTAGGTAAGCTGTGTTACCTCGTACCCGTCAACCGTCCGCCTTACCCCACGTCTCTAAACACGCACTGTGGGGACCCCTCCATGGCGTACTCGTCAGCAATACCACGACAGTTGGCGCCCACCGTGGGGCAAGAGGCGCTTCAGGCTCTTCAGCGGGCGAGGACCAAGATCTTCGTGGGAATTGGTGAAACCGTAGCCATCGGTCGTGTTCTCTTCTCTGGCAACGTTCCGATCGTCCCTCCTGATGAACCCTACGCGGTGTTCGACCGTTCCTATCGGAGACATCCACCTCTTCATCGGCGAAACCGACTCGGGCACTAGTCCCCTGGAAGTCGGAGGAGCTTCAAGACCGGCACGGACCGCCTATGGGCAGGATACGTTCGCGGAAGGATCGATGTCGGATCTCCCTTCGGAGTTTGCCGGCAAAGATCGGAAAGCATCAAGACCCGCACGGACCGCCTACGGGCAGGATACGTTCGCGGAAGGATCGATGTCAGATCTCTCCTCGGAGTTTGCCGGCAAAGATCGGAAAAATTCAAGACCCACCCAAATCGCCCCTGTGCAGGATATAAAGGTGGAAGATCACTGCAAATCCGCCGGCTTTGTCCGTGCGTCTGGACAGTAGAGATCCAAGTTCGTCGGCGTGGTTACCATCTTCGATCGGGCGCGCTGCATTCAGAGAGAAGGCGAAAACCCCCACGATTACCTGGCCTGGTGGCTCCGTATACGAGCCGATCTGGCCCACTACCCCAATGATGATGCTATCTATCACTTTGTGGAAGGACTGGACCATGGCACGCTTCTCCGACACTCTCTAAGACGGCAATAGGCGTCAGGACGCCTTACCTTCGAAGGCATGGTGAACACCGTCAACAACTACACGGAGGCCGAAGCGGCAACTCAGACAGCGCTTGCGCTCATTGACGGAGCCCCTCCGATTCAGCCACCACCACCACCGCCTCCGGCCGCCATCGTCGTAGCAGCACCACCACCTCCAGTCATCGTCGAGGCCGTTGCACCTCCACCGCCCGTCATCAAGGAAGTCCTAGGACCCTCCGACTCTGTCATTGACCCGCTTTATGCTGATTTCAGTGCAGATTCAGAGGAAATAGACTTCAGTCTAGAAGAGCTAGACTCCGCTATGTAGGAGATGGAGGAGGAGTACTCGCGTGATGAGCAAGCTAAGAACACCGTCATGTCTCGAGGGGTGTTCGTCACCATTGGGACAGCGATGGATGAAGATCATCCCGGGCAAGCTCCGCCTACGGTGCTGGATAAGGGGAAGGGGCACTTATTGCTGCTGATGATGATCGAGCAAAGGTCATGCCTCCTCCGCCTACCCTAGTGCAGCAGCCGCAGGAACTCGGCACCGGTCCGAGCAACAACAACACCGCAAACTTTCCGCCTCCAGCATCCACGTCGGCAGCAGCCCATGTTACTCCAGCTGATGGAGTGATGTACGACAATCTCCTCGTCGAGCCACTAACCGTCGATCATATCCGGAACTTGACTCAGCTTGATGAGAAGCGCCAGCAGCTGCTGGAGGAGGCGCAAGCCATCGCGGAGCAAGGTGCTAAACTAGATCGAGACCTGGTCAACGCACAGAAGTCCATAGAGAAAGCTAGACCAATGGAAGCCGAGTACAAGACTCTGCTGCAGCAGCAGAAGGCTAAGAAGGCTCCGACTCGCGTCATCAACGATCCTGGTGTACGGCGCAACCTAGGATGGGCTCCCTCGAAACCGGCACAGGCTAAGCCATACATTGACAGTGAAGGCAAGCAGGTGATGCCCACCCCACTCCTTAACCTCGCCGTCGCCAAGACCCTTCTGGAGCAGGATAGATCGCCTGAGGCAGTAGAACAGGTCTATGACCTAGTGGCCAAGGCGGTAAAGCAGCAGGAAAATGCCACCTCTCAGAGGCTTGAGTCTGACCCAGCGCTCTGCCGATCTAGCCAGTACAAACCGCCAAGGACAGATCTCCTCAGGATGTCGGATCACAGACGGGCTCATCAGAACAAAGACGGAGGGATGCACGCAACAGGAAGGATACTATCCCCATATCCTCCAACCACGAAGAAAGAGACCGACCTCGCCACCCATCGCCACCGCCCCGATCCCCCCGATGTCAGGAAGATTACAAGGCTCACCATCGTACGGATATGCCCCCACCAAAGCAGTGCGGCATCGTCATTCGTGACAACGCGGCGCAGACCCGTCATGATGAAGAGTGCCACCAAGGACACAAGAGCAGGTCACACCACGACCCTCCGCGTCCGACAAGCAACCGTGACAGACGCAAGGCGTCGCAGGAGGGTAACAACAAGAAGGCTAACCCACCACCACCTCTGCCTCCGTCGCCGCCAAGCAGTCACCATGGCGGAAGAGGCCCGCGTCATTCACGCAGCCCATCCCCTGTCGAAAACAAGAAGAAGAACTCGGAGCCGTATGATGCATGTTCGCGGATCGATAAGATCCACGAGGCCCGGGAAGGACCATACCTAGGACCACGTTGCTTCGGACCTGCAATACGGTCCGCAACCTACCCCAAAGGTTTCCGGATCGACAAGACCATCAAGCCCTATGACGGCACCGCCAAGCCCGCCACATGGTTGCAGGACTACGGCAACGCGGTGGAGATTTCTGGAGGCAACCCCAACGTCACCGTCAAGTACCTCCCGTTAATGTTGGCGGGCACTACCCGTCAATGGATCGATGACTTGCCGGAAAGATCTATCTACAACTGGCTGGATATGCAAGAAGCATTCACCAAGAACTTTGAGGGTACATACAAGCGTCCCTGCACTGTGGGCGATCTACAGCGGTGCATGCAAGAGAAAGACGAGACATCTCGTGCCTACCTCTCCCGCTGGCTGCATATGAAAAATTCCTGCGTAGGAGTGCACGCTCAAACCGCCATGGCCGCCTTCATCGATGGATTGGAAATGGGTACTTTGCTCCGACATAAGCTAAAGCGCTTGCAGGTAAATCATCAGCTTGACTTGAATCAGATGATTCAGTTAGCTAGTGAGTTCGCAGCTGCCGACAACGATGCTCGTGGCTCTTTGCCGGCAACGGCCATTCCAACCCAAGCTCGGAGGAACAGCAGTACAAAGCAGAAAACCGCTCCAGAAGAAAAGCAATCTACCGACATGGTCGCTATGACTTTTGCAGGACGAGGAGAAGGCGGACAACGTGGCCGAGGTAGGGGAGAAGGCCACGGGCAGCAACGAGGAAGTGAAACCAACTCGGCGTTGCTCCGTGTTCCCCAAACGTACGAGGAGTACCGTGATATGCCATGCCTCGTACACCTCGATGTCAACGGCAATGCCACCCATACCAATCGACACTACAAGTTCGTCAATGACCTCAAGGAAGACCCGGAGTCCGGCTACAAGCGAAGTCGGAAGAACAGACCGCGAGGCAAGGGCAAGGGGAAGAAGAAGGAGGAAGAGTCCAAGGATTCAAGTGACATGGACGAGGACGTTGACCCTAAGCACGCCTTCAAGAGCGACGACAAGGGCAAGAACCCCTTCGCAAAGAAGGCGCCAGTCTACCACACTTTCCTTGGCACCCCCACCGTCCGACAATAGAAGACCTCTGTAAGGATCCTGATGGCCACTCTCCCCCCAGTTCCACAATACCTACGCTGGTCGGAGGTTCCAATAACTTGGGACAGGACGGACCACCCAGACCTTGTGCCCACGGAGAACCAGTACGCCATGGTCATCAACCTATTGATTGACGGCGTGGAGTTCACTAAATGCATGGTGGATAGTGGAAGCAACATCAACATCATGTACCTGGATACACTGCAGAAGATGAACTTGACGGAGGCAAACCTAAGGCGGACCAACACCATGTTCCATGGCGTAGTTCCTGGTCGGGAAGCTCGGTCCCTTGGGTGCATTACACTTCAGGTAGCATTTGGCGACATTAATAATTACCGCCAAGAGCGCATGACCTTTGAGGTGGTCCCCTTCAAGAGCGTGTACCACATCATATTCGCCCGCGACATATTCCAC
The DNA here is from genome assembly GCA_916181665.1 of Avena sativa. NCBI lineage: Eukaryota > Viridiplantae > Streptophyta > Magnoliopsida > Poales > Poaceae > Avena > Avena sativa. The sequence continues at coordinate 113,792,860 of OV702298.1, forward strand.
ACGTTCATGGCCAAGCCATGATTCGTCTACAACAAACTCAAGATACCCGGACCGAACAGTGTCATCACCATATCCAGAAGCTTTACCAAGGCAAGGGACTGCGAGATCAATGAAGCAGCCGTTGCAGAAGCTGTCCTCTATAGCGAAGAATTCAAGGAGATCCAGAGCAAGGTCAATGATTCAGAGATGCCCGCGTCGAAGAATAAGATCTCTGACTCCGCTCCTGCGTTCAAGGCCGCCATCGAGACCAAGCCGGTGGAACTTGTGATAGGCGATGCCTCCAAGACCGTCGCCATTGGGACGAACCTGGACCCCAAATAGGAAAGCGCGCTCGTCGAGTTCCTCCGTGAGAATAGGGGCATCTTTGCCTGGCAACCTGCCAACATGAAAGGTGTACCTAGGGTACTTGCCGAGCATAGCTTAAACATAGATCCAAAATGTAAACCAGTGAAACAACCTCTACGACGCTTCGGAGATGAGAAGAGACGCGCCATTGGCAAAGAGATAGCTAGGTTACTTAAGGTTGGTTTTATCCGAGAAGTCCTTCACACCCGATGGGTGGCCAATCCTGTACTTGTCCCCAAAAAGGGAACCAATGAATTAAGAATGTGCGTTGATTACACCGGCTTGAACAAAGCATGTCCCAAAGATCCGTTTGCTTTGCCTCGCATTGACCAAGTCATTGACTCGACGTCTGGCTCGGAACTTTTGTGTTTTCTCGATGCATACTCAGGATACCACCAGATCAAGATGAGAAAGTCGGACCAATTGGCCACTTAGTTCACTACTCCGTACGGCACGTTTTGCTATGTCACGATGCCCTTTGGGCTGAAAAACGCAGGTGCTACCTACCAGCGGACAATGCAATGTTGCCTTCATGACCAAATTGGTCGGAACGCTCACGCCTATGTGGACGATATCGCGGTGATGTCTAAAAAGTCAAAGGACTTAATCTCCGACTTAAAAGAAACCTTTGATAATCTCCGGAAATACAACATGATGCTCAACCGTAAGAAGTGCGTCTTCGGGGTTCCAGCTGACAAATTGCTGGGCTTCATCGTTTCCCAGCACGGAATCGAGGTCAACCCGGAGAAAATCAAGGCCATCTTAAACATAAACCGTCCGTCATGCCTAAAGGACATCCAACGACTAACAAGTTGTGTTGCAGCAGTTAGTCGGTTCGTCAGCCGACTTGGAGAGAAGGCTTTGTCGCTATACAAGTTACTGAAGAAGGCGGACAAATTTACATGGACAGACGAAGCAGATGCAGCATTGAAGTAGCTCAAGGAGATTCTTTCCTCAGCGCCCATCCTTGCAGCATCCGAACCTGGTGAGCCTCTGTTAATTTACATGGCGGCAACCAACCGGGTTATCAGCATCGTCGTCGTGGTAGAGCGGAAGGAACCAGGCTACAAGCACGGAGTTCAACGACCAGTTTACTATGTGAGCGAGGTGTTGACGGAGTCCAAGCAGCGTTACCCGCACTACCAAAAGATAGCTTATGGAGTATTCCTCGCTTCTCGGAAGCCGAGGCATTACTTTCAGGAGCACCCAATCACAGTAGTGAGCAAGACTCCACTGTCCGACATTATCAATAACAGCGACGCTATAGGAAGCATCACGAAGTGGGGCATTGAACTCGCCGCCTTCGAGATCACCTACAAGAGGCGCGACGCTATCAAGTCACAAGCTTTGGCGGATTTTATTGCAGATTGGACGAAGATGCCAGGTGCTACTCCACTGCCAGAACTAGAGTACTGGGTGATGCACTTTGACGGATCAAAGTTGCTCAACGGCTCGGGGGCTGGTGTACTACTACAGTCACCAACAGGAGACAAGCTGCACTACGTTCTGCAGATCCACTTCGAGTCTACAAACAACATGGCGGAGTATGAATCACTCATTCACGGACTACGTGTAGCCAAATATATTGGCATCAAGCGCATAGTTTGCTGTGGAGATTCCGACTTGGTTGCCCAGCAGGTGGCTGGCACCTGAAACGCGCGAAACCCTATGATGGCGGCATATCGCGACGAAGTGGACGAGATAGCCAAGAGCTTCTTGGGATACAAAGTCAAGTATGTGCCTAGGGAGCAAAACGAGGCGGCTGATCTACTGTCTAAGCTTGGATCAGGGCGCAAGCGAATTCCGCCAGGAGTTTTCCTAGAGCATCTACGCACACCATCCGTGAAGGGCGCCGACATCGACAACCCGGATAGGGCCGACTCTTTCATCAACATGGTGACAAAGATCCCTCTGGCTTGGACAATACCGTTCATGGAATATCTCGAACACGGAACTTTGCCCTACGACAAAGTCGAAAGACGGCAAATAGTACGGCGAGCAAAGGGTTATACCATAATAAATGGGAAACTCTATAAAAGGAGCACTACTGGTGTATACTTAAAGTGCGTTTCCCAGCTAGAAGGTATGGAAATCCTGCGCGAGATCCATCTCGGAGATTGCGGGCATCACGCCGCTCCTCGATCATTGGTCGCGAAAGCCTTCCGGCAAGGATTCTACTGGCTAACCGCGAAGGCAGACGCCGACAAGCTGGTTGAGACATGCACGGGATGCCAGTATTATGCCCGACAACCACATGTTCCTGCTGAAGAATTGCAAACAATACCAATAACTTGGCCGTTTGCAGTCTGGAGGGCTAGACATGGTGGGACCGTTACAGACGACACCGTGTGGATTTATGCATCTGGTTGTAGCAGTTGACAAATTCACCAAATGGATAGAAGCTAAACCCATTAGAAAGCTTGATGGGGCAACTGCCCTCAGGTTTGTCCGAGATCTAGTGGTGAGATTTGGTCTCCCACATAGCGTAATCACCGACAATGGAAGCAACTTATCACTCGGAGAAGTAGAGGCCTATTGCTGGGAAAAAGGCATCCGACTTGACCTTGCATCTGTGGCACACCCACAATCCAATGGTCAGGTCGAGCGAGCCAATGGATTAATTCTGCAGGGAATCAAGCCACGTCTTGAGGCACCGCTACATAGAGAAGCCGGAGCCTAGGCGGAAGAATTGCCATCTGTGCTGTGGAGTTTACGAACTACACCCAACAGATCCACTGGCTACACCCCTTACTTCAGGGTATATGGAGCAGAAGCCATCCTACCTTCCGATATCCTCCACGATGCACCAAGAGTTGCCGCCTACGACGAAGATGACGCTGAGGAATCCCGACGCCTAGATGTGGACCTTCTCGAGGAGGAGCGCGTTTTGGCATGCCAAAGATCCGCCATCTACCAGCAGAAGCTACGCAGCTACCATAGTCGCCGCATTCGGCATCGCTCGTTTAAAGAGGGGGATTTAGTACTCCGACTTAAGCAGAAGAAGTCACACAAATTATCCCCGCCATGGGAAGGACCGTTCATCATAAGAAAGGCGCTGCTCAATGGGTCTTATTACCTTATCCACAATCGTGAACTCAAGGATAGACCCAACGAGGATCATAAGCGTAAGCGACGTGACCCGGATGATGACTACCCGGAGCTTGATCGACCATGGAACATAGCACAACTACGTCCTTTCTACACTTAGCATTTTTTATCTAATTGTGTACTTCTTATATGATCAATGAAATAAAGCTCTTTGGTTCACTCATATTGGTGAGTCTTTTACCTCCTTTAGTGTTCATTTTTGGATCATATAAAACCTTTATGCACAAGTCTTGCGATCGCACTTGTGAAAATTCCGCCTACGGGCGTTAGCTTAAGTTTTTTGGTCTACACGTTCTTTGTTGTTTTTATGTGGATTCTAGAGTAGTGACTTTCGACACTTATTGTCGGCGATTTTGTGTTCAGGTTATTGACGGTGCCATTGGGCATCATCACCTAAGCGCATGGTTCTGACAACGAGTCTTCCGACTCACGAAAAGTCAAGCATAAGAACCAAAGTAATGGATAAGCCATCACTTGCTTAAAAAATATATGCATACTGGGAATTAGTTCTTAAGTAGCAGGATACGACCACAATTGTTTTCCGCCTTAAGATTACATCACCAAGTTTCTTCCATGCACACGCCAAAGGTAAAACAAAAATTACAAAGTGTTTTTCATTCTTTGGGCGCAGGAGACTTGGAGGCCGCATCATCGCCAGCCGGAGAATCACCATCGATGTCGGCGCTATGATGAGACTCGGAGGAATCTTGGTTGACGTTGTCGATGAAGTTCCTGGGCACGAAGACGTCAACGTCCACCAACTCGGCAACCCTGGTGTCATAACCCGCGAGTGATGACATGATGGCTTCGTGATCGATCTCCTTGCCGTCATGATCCATGTCGGGGATACCAGAAGTCACCGTGTCGATGTCGGCATCTTCATAGTGTGCCTTCACCATAGACAGCGCCATCCTTGCACCAGCCCGTGCGCATGAAGCTTTCCAGCTCGCGACACGCTCAGGGGCTCGGCGCAGAATCTCCGAGTACTTCGTCACGGAGTCCGAGGCCTTGATATAAATCTGGAGGGGCTTGGCAATCTCCTTGGCCTGGGCGATGGCGGTATTGATGAATTTGCCGGCAAGTACCATGCATTCCTTGTCCGAAGGAGGCGAGCGGGTTAAACCCATGGGCGCTAAAAATTCCGACAAGGATTGCATGAGTTCAATAAACTCCAAGTATTCAGACTACAGAAATACAAGGCGGAGGACACTTACTGAAGATGCTGGCCTTAGCCTGCCAGACGGTGTCCGCCAAGGATTCCTTCTCTTGTTGGAGGAGCTTAAATGCCTCGCTATGGCGAAGGTTTTGCTCATCAGCAGCTTGCTTCTGATCCTTTAGGATCGCAAGCTCCTCCTTCAAGCGATTGATCTCTGCGGAGGCGGAATCCTACAGGGCTTTCATGGAATCCTCGTGCATCTTCAGTATCTCTTTCCTCTCCTCCTTCAGGATCTTGTTCTCGTTGTCCAGCTGCTGGATATGCTTGGACTGCTCGACAATGTCCTTGGCCTTGGAAACATGTTCTGCAAGTCAGAGAAAACCACGTATACAGTGAGTTCTCGGGGAGTATGGGCACAAAAGTAAGACGGAAATGCGCAAAAAGAAAACAGACTTGTTTTTGATGATCTGTTCCTTCAAGATGGCAGTTTTACCCTTTTCGGCTTTAAGATCTGCGCGCATCTTCTGGTACTTGTCGTTGGCCATGCCCCTCCGAGCATTCTCGTTCTGTGGAAACAAATACAAAGTTAAAATCGTTGTTTGGTCTGCTTAGAGCTTCTAGTCGGAAATTTTCCACCTAGATGCTCGGGGACTACAGCGAGAGTTTTTAACTTAGCAATATGCTTAGCTTTTCTTTAAGCACTTAGTCGGAGCTAATTTAGTTCTCGATTAAGAGCTTGGGGCTACAGTATAAAGTTTTTAACTCAGAATATGCTTAGTTTTTCTTTAAGCATCTAGTCGGAACTAATTCAGTTACAACTAGAGGCTTGGGGGCTACATCACTGAAAATTATGAACACTGTGTATGCTACTCTTAAAGCATCTAGTCGGAATAGTTTCTTCCATCTAAATGCTTGGGGGCTACAGTGAGAGTTTTTTCTAACTTAGTCACTCTTAGAGCATATAGATGCAAAACCTATGGTTTTCCGTCTACATCCTCGGGGCTACAGTGGGATACTCATACGAAATGCAAAAGGTAAAGTAAAAACTTACAAGTGCAATGATCTTGAGGTTTGTAGCGCTCTCGGCTAGTAGCTTGCCAAAGGAAATGCTATTTCCTCGGAAGATATCTACTTGTCGGAGTAGCTCCTCAAGACCGCACGTCGGAGATGACGAGACTCCTCCAGGAACAAGAGTTGTGTTACTCGGCGTGAGCGCCCGATAAACTATCTTTGGGAACTCAAAGGGTTTCTGGGGAGAAGGGGCACCGCCTTCGGCAGAGGTACCAGCTCCCACCACCACCTTGCCGCTACCGATGACATCCTTAGCCGGAGCTTCAGCCATTTGAAGAGCAGCGCTCTCCTGCGTCGCCTGCTCGCCGACAACAGCTAGTTCGGTAGAGGCGCCAGAGTCCACTTCCATGGCGGAAGGGCCTGGTGCCTCCTAGACTTGGGAGCTTGTTGGAGCAGAGGAGGGCTTGACGGCAGGAGTAGCAGGGGCGATGGCGGGGGAGGAGTCACGATGCAGCATATCTTTGATATTTCTAGAAGCCCCAAGAGTCTTGGAGGACTTCTTGAGGCTGGTTGTGGCTTTCTTCCTAAAACGTGCAAAATGCATAAGTACAGGAATAAGACAGATAAATAAGACAATGTCGGAGAATGAGAAGCTTACACTAGGGGGGGGGGGCGCTTTGGCAAACATCCCGGTGGCTTTCTTCTTTTCCGCCTCCAGGGCGGCAGTACTCTTTTTGGAGGCTCCACCCTCCGTCTTCTTCTTCTTGTCTCCGTCGGCAGCGTCAGGGGTGGAGCTCTTCCGCTTTCGCGCCAACGGGGCATCGTCGTCGGACATGACCGTGACTTCCTTCATCTTTGGATCATAGATTTGGGCAGCCAGGTTGTCCTCATCTAGATCGCTAAGCTGTTAAGTAAGAAATCACCATGTTAGATAAGATGGCACTGGCAAGACAGAGAAACTGGAGCAATGTCATACACAGAAAATAAATACCTACCTTTGGGCACTTGCCGTCTACGTACATGTCGCAGGTGATGGTGAAGCCGCGCTTCTTATCCTTCACCTTGACGATGTCCTTCAGACGGAGCTTGACGGAGTCGCTCGAGAAGTTATCCACGGAGATCCGAAGGGAATCCTTTCGATCACCCGTGTACTCGTGCATGAACTTCGCACGGTGCTGCAGGGGTTGGATTCGCCTGATGAACCAGCACATGGCTAGGTCCAAGCCGGTCAAACCCGCCTCTACGAACCACTCGATCTGCCTTATTGCGCGAAGCGTTGAGGTCGGAGGGAAGGGAGGCATGGGATCTCCATGTGGAAACTTCAGCGGCGGCTCCATCCACGAAGTCCGGGTACGTCACTTCTCGGCCCGCCAAAGGAATGTCGGGGCCGTAGAAGTACGTCCGCTGCCAGTTTTTGCACGACTCGTGGCCGACGATGTCGGGGAACCGCCGGCCAGGTCGGATCTTGAAGCTTATGGTGCCGCAGTTCCTAAGCTCCTCCCTACTATGTCCGGCTTCACGTTTGACGGTGAAGAAGTACACGAACAAGTCTAACCTAGGCTTAATCCCTAGGTAACCCTCACAAAGTGGCGCGAAGTTGCTAAGCACTAAGATACTATTGGGGGAGAGGTTATGGGGTTGGACTTTGAAGTGGTTCAAGACGGACAGAAAGAAGTGGGAGATGGGCAAAGAAACGCCGCGTACCAGCTGAGCCTTGAGGTACACCTTTTCTCCGGCTTGGGGAGAAGGTGTCACCTCGCCGGCCGGCGCCGCCCGCCAGGCAAGCCCCTCCGTCGCGGGAAGGTAGCCTTCGTCGACCATCTCTTGGATGTCGCGGCCGGTGATGTCCGAGCCGCGCCAGTCGCCTTTGTGTGAGTCTGGCTCTTCTTCCAGAGGCTCTAGCGCCGCCAGATTGTGGTCACCGCCGGTGTTTTCAATCACCGCCGACGCGGGGATGACCTGGCCCTCTTGGGGCACGACGACGGAGCTCGCCGGCTTCGCCGTGGCTTCGCTCGATGCCGCCATCGACGGGGATGACCTGCTGCTGGCCATGGAGGACTGGGAGGATGCGACTGGTGCAGAGAGAGGTTAGGGTTTCTTCGAGGTTTTCCGCGGAGAGCTCGAGGAGGTGTGCGGCTGGAGGAAGAATATGATGACGCGAGAGAATGGGGTGAAAAAGTGGCAAGTGTCCCACGGTTACTATTTATCCTACTCTGTGTCAAGATTCGTGTAGCTAATCGGACGGTTGCCGCGTAGACGACGTGTTCGTGAACGTGCGCGATAATTTTGCCACTTCTCCAACCGCCGCCGCCAACGGTTCGTATCGCTCGCGCGGGGAAATCGGATATGATTGCGTTCTCTGCATGTGTGAGTTACGAGGCGTCGCTAACCTACAGCCTACGTCGTCATAACTAACATGGTAGATGAGCCATCCCATCGAAGATTCCGGTATGGACGGATTTAATCCGACTACGGAAGCATACGATGGAAGATTCAGCATTTCTCCGACTTACTCATAGAAGGCGGAGAAACTTTTGCAGGGTTCTTTGGGAGGAATACAAGATATTGCTTGACGATTTGCCGACATCCATCTAGACGGAGCACTCCACGGGAAGAGGCAAGACGGCGCAAGATCTCAGAGTTCTCTGGGGGCTACTATTGGGGATATGCTATATGGGTATCCTCATAGCATGTCTCTTATCCGACTAACCCGGGTGGCCCATAGTCGGTAGCATGGCCTGTGGCCTGCTGGGCGGCCCAGTTAGGTGGATCCAGAAGGGAGGCCCATGCCGGATAAAGGAAGGCTACGGTGGAGTCACCAGCGTACCCGGAGCCTTGGAATACAAGATACACAAGACTAGTGATAGACGGTGTAGGACTCTCTAACCTGTCCGGCTAGGACTTTTCCCTGTAACCCTAGGACCTGGCGACTATATAAGTCGGGCCTATGGGAGCCTTTAGGGCATCGATTCAGACAATCTCATACAACCCCGCACAGCAAATCTATCTCTATAACTCGGCGTATTGCCCTTATAGTGATTTATAGCAGGAGTAGGATTCCGCCACCGTCGTGGGATCTGAACCTGGGTAAGCTGTGTTACCTCGTACCCGTCAACCGTCTGCCTTACCCTACGTCTCTAAACACGCACTGTGAGGACCCCTCCATGGCGTACTCGTCGGCAAGACCACGACAATGCCGCGGCCGAATATGACGTGGTACACGCTCTTGAAGGGTACCACCTCAAAGGTCATATGCTCTTGGCGGTAATTGTTAACGTCGCCAAAGGCAACCTGAAGTGTAATGCACCCACGGGACCGAGCCTCCCAACCAGGAACTAAGCCGTGGAAGATGGTGTTGGTCCGCATTAGGTTTGCCTCCGTTAAGTTCATCTTCTACAGTGTATCCAGGTACATGATGTTGATGCTGCTTCCACTATCCACCATACACTTGGTGAACTCCACACCGTCAATCGAGGGGTTGATGACCATGGCATACTGGTTCTCCGTTGGTACGAGGTCTGGGTGGTCCATCCTATCCCAAGTTATTGGAATCTCCGACCAGTGCAGGTACTGGAACTGGGGGGAGAGTGACCATCAGGATCCTCAGAGAGGTCTTCTGTTGTCGGACGGTGGGGGTGCCAAGGAAAGTGTGGTAAACTGGAGCCTTCTTTGCGAAGGGGTTCTTGCCCTTGTCGTCTCTCTTGGCAGCGTGCTTGGGGTCAACGTCTTCGTCCATATCACTTGAATCCTTGGACTCCTCCTCCTTCTTCTTCCCCTTGCCCTTGCCTCGCGGTCTGTTCTTCCGACTTCGCTTGTAGCCGGACTCCGGGTCTTCCTTGAGGTCGTTGACAAACTTGCAGTGTCGATTGGTATGGGTGGCCTTGCCGTTGGAGTCGAGGTGTACGAGGCACGGCATATCGCGGTATTCCTCGTAGGTTTGGGGAACGCGGAGCAGCGCCGAGGTTGTGTCACTTCCTCGTTGCTGCCCGCGGCCAGCTCCCCTTCCTCGGCCACGTTGTCCGCCATCACCTCGTCCTGCAAAAGTCATAGCGACCATGTCGGTAGATTGCTTTTCTTCTGGAGCGGTTTTCCTCTTTGTGATGCTGTTCCTCTGAGCTTGAGTTGGAACGGCAGTTGCCGGCAAGGAGCCGCGAGCATCGTCGTCGGCAGCTGCGAAATCACTAGCCAACTGAATCATCTGGTTCAAGTCAAACTGGTGATTGTCCTGCAAGCGCTTCAGCTTATGTCGGAGCAACGTGCCTCTTTCCAATCCGTCGATGAAGGCGGCCATGGCGGTCTGGGCGTGCAATCCCGCGCAGGAATTCTTCATGTCCAGCCAGCGAGAGAGGTAGGCACGAGATGTCTCGTCTTTCTCTTGCACGCACCGCTGTAGATCGCCCACAGTATAGGGACGCTTGTATGTACCCTCAAAGTTCTTGGTGAACGCTTCTTGCATGTCCAACTAGTTGTAGATGGATTTCCCCAGCAAGTCGTTGATCCATTGACGGGCCGTGCCCGCCAACATTAATGGGAGGTACTTGACGGCAACATTAGGGTTGCCTCCGGCAATCTCTACCGCATTGCCGTAGTCCTGCAACCATGTGGCTGGTTTGGCGGTGTCGTCATAGGGCTTGATGGTCTTGTCAATCTGAAAACCTTTGGGGTAAGTTGCGGACCGTATTGCAGGTCCAAAGCAACGTGGTCCCAGGTATGGTCCTTCCCGGGCCTCGTGGATCTTGTCGATCCGCAAACGTGCATTGTACGACTCCGGGTTCTGCTTCTTCTTGTCAATAGGGGATGGGCTGCGTGAACGACGCGGGCCTCCTACGCCATGGTGACTGCTTGGCGGTGACGAAGGTGGAGGTGGCAGTGGGTTAGCCTTGTTGCTGTTACCCTCCTGCGACGCCTCACGCCTGTCACGGTTGCTTGTCGGATGCGGAGGGTCATGGCGTGACCTGCTCTTGTGTCCTTGGTTGCGCTCTCCGTCATGACGGGTCTGCTCCGCGTTATCGCGGATGACGATGCCGCGCTACTTTGGTGGGGGCATATCCGCACGATGGTGAGTCTTGTAATCTTCGCGATGTCGGGGGGATCAGGGCGGTGGCGATGGGCGACGAGGTCGGGCCTTTTCTCCATGGTCGGAGGATATGGGGATAGAATCCTTCCTGTTGCGTGCATCCCTCCGTCTTCGTTCTGATGAACCCGTCTAGGACCCGACATCAAGAGGAGATCTGTCCCTTGGCGTCTTGTACTGGCTAGATTGGCAGAGCGCTAGGTCAGACTCAAGCCTCTGAGAGGTGGACTTTTCCTGCTGCTTCACCGCCTTGGCCACTAGGTCATAGACCTGTTCCACTGCCTCGGGTGATCTATCCTACTCCAGAAGGGTCTTGGCGACGGCGAGGTTAAGGAGTGGGGTGGGAATCACCTGCTTGCCTTCACTGTCAATGTATGGCTTGGCCTGTGCCGGCTTCGAGGGAGCCCATCCTAGGTTGCGCCGTACACCAGGATCATTGACGACGCGAGCCGGAGCTTTCTTAGCCTTCTGCTGCAGTAAAGTCTTGTATTCGGCCTCCATTTCTCTAGCTTTCTCTATGGACGTATGCACGTTCACCAGATCTCGATCTAGCTTAGCATCTTGCTCCGCGATAGCATGTGCTTCCTCCAGCAGCTGCTGGCGCTTCTCGTCAAGCTGGGTCACGTTCCGGATATGAGCAACGGTCAGTGGCTCGACGAGGAGATTGCCGTACATCACTATCAGCTGGAGTAACTTGGGCTGCTGCAGACGTAGATGCTAGAGGCGGCAAGTTTGCGGTGTTGTTGTTGCTCGGGCCGATGCCGAGTTCCTGCGGCTGCTGCAGTGGGTTAGGCGGAGGAGGCATGACTTTCGCGCGATCATCGTCAGCATCAATAAGTGGCCCCTTCCCCTTTTCCAGCATTGTAGGCGGATCTCGTCCGGGTTGATCTTCATCCATCGTCGTCCCAATGGTAACGAACACCCCTCGAGATTTGACGGCATTTTTGGCTTGCTCGTCGCGCGAGTACTCCTCCTCCATCTCCTACATAGCGGAGTCTAGCTCTTCTGGACTGAAGTCTATCTCCTCTAAATCTGCACTGAAATCAGCATAAAGCGCGTCAATGACAGGGTCGGAGGGTGCCAGGACTTCCTCGATAACGGGCGGTGGAGGTGCAACGGCCTCGACGATGACTGGAGGTGGTGGTGCTGCTGCGACGATGGCAGCAGGAGGCGGTGGTGGCGGTTGCTGAATCGGAGGTTCTCCGTCTCTGAGCGCAAGCTCCATCTAGGCTGCTGCGTCAACTTTGCGTAGTTGTTGACGGTGCTCACCATCTCTTCGAGGGTAAGGCGTCCTGTTGCCTGCTACCGTCTTAAAAAATGTCGGAGAAGCGTGCCACGGTCCAGTCCTTCCACGAAGTGATACAAAGCGTTATCATCGGGGTAGTGGGCTAGATCGGCTCGTATACGGAGCCACCTGGCCAGGTAATCGCGGGGTTTTTCGCCTTCTCTCTGAACGCAGCGCGCCAGATCGAAGATGGTAACCACGCCGATGAACTTGGATCTCTGCTGTCCAGACACACGGGCGAAGCCGGCGGATTTGCAGTGAGCTTCCACCCTTATGTCCTGCACAGGGGCGGTTTGGGTGGGCCTTGAATTTTTCCGATCTTTGCCGGCAAACTCCAAGGAGAGATCCGACATCGATCCTTCCGCGAACGTATCCTGCTAGTAGGCGGTCCGTGCGGGCCTTGATGCTTTCTGATCTTTGCCGGCAAACTCCAAAGAGAGATCCGACATCGATCCTTCCGCGAACGTGTCCTGCCCATAGGCGATCCGTGCGGGTCTTGATGCTCCTCCGACTCCCAGGGAACTAGTGCCCGAGTCGGTTTCGCCGATGAAGAGGTGGATGTCTCCGATAGGAACGATTGAACACCTTGTAGGGTTCGTCTTCGTCGGGATCCAGAACTCGTCAGGAGGGACGATCGGAACATTGCCGGAGAAGAGAACACGGCCGATGGCTACGGTTTCGCCGATTCCCGCGAAGATCTTGGTCCTCGCCCGCTGAAGAGCCTGAAGCGCCTCTTGCCCCATGGTGGGCGCCAACTGTCGTGGTATTGCCGACGAGTACGCCATGGAGGGGTCCTCATAGTGCGTGTTTAGAGATATGGGGTAAGGCGGACGGTTGACGGGTACGAGGTAACACATCTTACCCAGGTTCAGATCCCACAACGGTGGCGGAATCCTGCTCCTGCTATAAATCACTATAAGGGCAATGCGCCGAGTTACAGGGATTGGTTCGCTGTGTGAGGTGACTAGAAAGTCTAAGTTATCGTGCCCTAAAGGCTCCCATAGGCCCGACTTATATAGTCGCCAGGTCCTAGGGTTACAGGGAAAAGTCCTAGCTGGACAGGTTACAGAGTCCTACATCGTCTATTGCTAGCCTTGTGTATCTTGCACTCCAAGGATCCGGGTACGCTGGTGACTCCACCGTAGCCTTCCTTTATCCGGCATGGGCCTCCCTTCTGGATCCATCTAATTGGGCCGCCCAGCAGGCCATAGGCCATGCTACCGACTATGGGCCACCCGGGTTATCCGGATAAGTGACATGCTATGAGGATACCCATATAGCATATCCCCAACAGACCAAGTCTCTATAGGTTGTTTAGTGCATGTTGCGCTGCCGCTTCAGTCCACCATACCTATGTAGGCAAGGACAGCCGAATTCTAAGACTTGCCGTGTACTGGCCTCAGTATTGACCTCTCTCTTTTCCTTTACCCTTTGTGGGCACCCCTTTTGTTTAAGCAGGTTTGAGATCGACGTCGTTAGCAGGGTTACGCTTCCGGTTTGGCCTGGGCAGTGTTATGGACGACACTGGTTATTTTTCAGGGCTCTTAGCCCAATTTGCATATTGTCCGTACTCGGACGCTGTATCGTTTTCAAGGTGATTTGGATCTTTGTATTGTATATTTGTATTCTTGACTCATGGAGTCGTGTTGTAATTATCTGTTCTGTGGGTTCCGTCATGGACTCTTGTGTAATTATATTACTTCATTCTCCACCCGCACGAAAGTGCCTGGTGGGCGCCTTTGAATAGTTTCTATGCGGGTTTGGCGAGAATCGCTAAAACTTGCATAGGGCCGATCTGAGGGTGTTACAAAGTATGGACCTCGATGTAATATTCCATTTTTAGATGTTTGATGTAAACTGTACTCCCACCATCCGTATAACATTTGAACCAAAAAGTAAGTTGTTAAATTTAAACAAAATTAAGCTTAGTTGTCAATTAGTATGAACATACTTGGGTTGCAAGCAGAACGACCAAGTACATGGCCATATCTACATCGTACTTTATGTTGATGATCTCATATCCAAGAATATGCCTGCCGCTAATTATGGCCATATTTTGAAAACAATCAAAGGGTGAGTAGTATGAAGAGTATGAATCGATTAACTGCTATCTCGGGCTGGAGTCGATCAAACTATTTTCCTTGCTCAATTTTAGGTGCTTCGTGAGAAATGTATGGACCTTGATGAAATTTTACTTTTTAGGAACTTGATGTAAAATGTACTCACACCGTCTAGTAAGTGGTAAAATTTAAACGAATTTAAGCATAATTTTCAATGAGTATGAACATTCTTGGATTTCCAACCAAATGACCAAGGTCATGGCCATATCTATATCATAGTTTATGTTGATGATCCCATATCCAAGAATTTTCATGACTCCAAATTTGGCCATATTTTAGAAACAATTGAAGAGGAAGTAGTATGAAGAGTATGGCTCGATTAGCTCCTCTCTTGAGAAGGAGCCGAACTCGACACCTTTCCTTGCTTAATTAGAGGTCCTTTGTGCTAAATGTATGGACCTCGATGTGATTTTCCGTTATTAATGTCCTGGATGTAAAATATACTCCTACCGTAAGTGTAAAATTTTAACTAGAGGAGTACAAGTAAATGTGATAGATTGATCTTAAAATTTTCCAAAAATCTTTTTAAGCTAAGTAGGAATTCAGTACATCAAAACCACCGAGAGTTTCTGAAAAATTCAAGTTCTTAGCTATGCAAGAACTTGGCGTGGTGGAGTTACCATACTTGGTAGAAGTACATGGGTGCCTCTTGTCATGGTGAACAATATTTCCACTATTTTCCTCAATAAATAAACAATACTGCCACAAGAAGTTTCCCCTTGTTGAAACAAAATCTGGGAGCGAGAAGAGATGGAGAGCATGCAGGAGGCAGCACGAGAGAAGCGGGGAGGAGCATTTTGAAGTCTGTGCGATGTCAGAGCAAAGCTGAGATTGGTTCCTAACCCGAGGTATTGGTACATTTAGTACTAGTTAATTTCAATACCTTTATTATACATGCATGCAAAACAAGTTTTTTTCTAGCGTCGAGCACTTCTAACGTTCTTTCCAGAATGGTGTCATTTGTGTTACGATTATGCCCTAGCTACCGATAGGAAAAAACATTAGCCCCTTAAACATGGGGCTAGCATTGCGGGATAGAGCGTTTAAGAAATGTATCTAATTTTCTGTTATTATTAATCCTGTTTGCATAAGCGTCTAGGTTAACTTCAGCGTTTGGACATGCCTTGTCACGAGGACGGAGGAGTCAATCTGACAACCATAGGAGAACCGCCGGCTACCCCCACCCCATCTTTTTTTGAGTCAGAAACCGCTCGCCCCTCATCGTCTTCCTCTTTTGCTTTGGCCGATTACGTACGATCATAGCCCTTCTCCACCCTTGCAAAAAGGTATAAACCGCCAACCATCCCCACAAATCTTCTGCGGTTCTCTTCCCTGGAACGACGTCCGGCAGTGTTCGTCTATCTAGAGCGATGAAGCGTAAGATATCAGAGCGCTACATCTAGGCAATGGAATTTGGCAACCTCCACTAAGGACCGCTGAGCAACATCACCACTTGCACCGATATTCTGAGCATCGCTTGCCTGGCTCGCGACATGGTTGGCATGTGTCGAGGGATTGCGGAAGATCCTGCTCTTCCGTTTGGTTCGCCCGCCCTACATCACTTTGACCCACAAACATGGCTAGTTGACCGTGACGAGAAGGTAAAAAGCAGTTTTGCACGATTTTTGTAGGATTCGAATCCTTCCTATGCCTAAATCCCATTGTAATTAGAACATCTTCTTGAGCCCCAACTCTCAGCATGTGCATAGCATCGAGACATGCCATTCATAAAGGTAGTTTTCCTATGTTTTACAATCGCCTGTTTTTCACCGGCAAACCTGCACGTGTGACATTCCTATGTTCTCAATCCTCTCTCATCCAAACTGAAAGACAAGAATGACCAGGATTGTCAATACGCGTAACGGAAGGTGTATTGGCCAATCAAGTATGTCCTTATATTTCATGTGTTTGACAAACACAAGTATTCTGTAAAAAGTTGGTTTTTTTGGTTTACATGAAAACAAAAACATAGGATTCCTTATAAACATGGTCAAATCAAAGTCAAACCTCACGCAAGAGTATATTTATGATGTTATCGTGTCTCTTGGGACCTCATTCCTTTGAACAAAATGATCGAACAGTGCCACCACCATAGATTCCTATTCCTACACTTTTTCTTTAATCCAAAGAAGAATTTTTTCCTCGGTGCGTCTGTTTGCATGAATGATTTATTCATCATGATTTTGGCAAAGCTAGCTCACCACTTACCCATTTGTGGAACACCTTGCATTGATGATGCTACTAGACAATCCATCAGTAGAAGATATTTGTATCAGTTCATGATGACATACCAGGAACTTGGGACGAACATGGATATGAAAACAAGGATCACTAGGTTGGTGCCAGAGGAGAGTGGATTGCAATGGAAAAGCACCCGGGGCGTTGGTACCTCCAAAGTGTCTACAATATGGCACGTATCGCGCTACCGCCTATGCAGGGTGTTGATATTCATCCATGCGGTGGCCAGGTTTTCGTCGGGCCCCCATGCACTTACAACTACACGCAAGCGAGTATCGAGCTGCTGAAGATAAATATAAAAAGTATACCGTACAGATTTGACAACCAATGGTACTATAGGGAGATGGCGGTGTTTGACAAATTTATTGCTACCATAGTTTTTTCTTATGACAGGAACTAGACTATCCTTCAGAACGACTATCTTGCACCAGCAAAGTATGTCGATGCCATTGTGGTAACTCTAGTCACTGGTCATATTGATTACATATACGCGGTGACAGAGCCACGAGGAGATATTCTGGTCTGGGAACCAACCAAGTGGAGTGAGTGCCATTATCTAAAACTAAAATTTATAAATTACTTACAACTCCATTGTTAGTGATACTTTTGCTAACTGAAATGCACACACAGGTATACTTGCAGGTCCCCGTGTCATATAGGCTCCAGTAATTGAAAAGACGACAAACGTCCAAGCTGGTGATGATGCCAAGGATGAATATATTGCATCACACAGCTGGTACTTGGCAGAGTCGGACTGGGGTGTCCTGTGGATTCACACCAGGGGTGCACGAACCAGCAACCATGGTGATCCAGTGTCATACATGTGTAAGGAGCTTCTCTCTTATACCTCACTTCGCTGCCACGTTTTCAGGAGGGCCTTTGATTGGAATGACCCTATAGCACCAGACTGGATCATAAGGAACAATCTTGATGGGAAATTAGTGTTTGTGGGAATCAACCATCCATTAGTCCTTGACCCCTCTCAAAACCCTGAACCTATTGCTGCCGATGCTGACTAAGCTCTGCTAGTGTTCAAGGTAGACTGTGTGTATGCTACACACGTGCGCTCCCAACATCGCCCATAGCCAGTTCCAGATTGGAGCCGCATGCACGTCAATGGGGGGACTGCGATAGGTTCATCACTTAACTACACGGAAGCTGAAGATAGGGAGCAAATGATCGAGGCGCCAATGTGGTTCATGCCAACCCTGCCTCGAGCTTTCTGAAGTTTGACCAAGAGGCAGAAAAGCATGTTATCATCACTCGCAACATCATTTCTATAGCTAGTAGTAGTCACCATGTAATTTACAATGCTACGTATGTACTACTTTCATACTATATTGTAGTATCAGCACTTGCAACATCATATCCAGTATTGCCTATAGGAACCATGTAATACACTTTCATATTTATGTGTTTGATGTTTCCCTATGCAACCACTTAGGCTGTCGTGCCCAATTTTCTACAGTAAGTCTAGTAGTACTGTATTGGCAGCTGGTCGATTTGTTTATAGGTGGATATTGCGGGGAAAGGCACATATTTGCTTTGTCCACAGCATACGACTGCCCTCACTGCATTTATTCCCTCACCAGCACCAGCCCCAGCCCCAACTCCAGATCTCTCTCACACGCACTCCTTGTGTCTCTACTTTTATCTCCATTGCGCTTCACTCCATTGACGACCACCACCACCTCAACTTACTCATCTTAGGCGAGTCGGCGGCGGGTGGAGGCCCTTGCAACCTCATCTATAGAGCCATCGTATCCCTTAGACATCCTGGTGGCAGTGTGATATGTACATAATCCCCGAAACTCTTGATCTTGATGATGAGATGCGGTCAAGCTTTTATTGGCGGTAGGTTAACATTGGTTTGGTGTTGAGTACTAGTATTTATCATATAGTAGTACATATTGGTTAACATTGGTTTGGTGTTGAGTACTAGTAGTTCTCACAGAGTAGTACAATTTTACACATGCAAGCAAGTTCTGGGGCTAGATCTACGGTGAACTGTAATAATAAGTACAAATTTTGTAGTATTGATCGATCCACGACTGATGATGGTTTTGGAGGCAACTCGGCATGTTTTGGTTGGTTGGTCTCTGGGGCGTAGGTCCCTTTAACCTGGGCAATTTAGGGCAGCTGCTGCCCTACCCTGATTTTTGCCAAAATTTTAAGTATATGTATGCATCTCTAGCATCGACAATAGATAGATCTCATCATGTTCGTCTATTCTTCTATTCGTGGGTGTTCCGTATCTATACTGGTCGATTATGGAATGCACTAATGTGATGCCTAGACCATGGCAACACTAATATAACCGATGTTCATGCTAGGTAGAGTTAAGATTTTGTGTACTTCGATAAGAAAATTACTCCGCTTTAGTACTTTCTTAGCTCATATTTATATTATACTCTACTCCCTCCAACTCCCAGAATAAGGCCTCCTCGTTTTGCATGTTTTTCCTTTGACCAAAAGTTACTCTAAATATATAAATAATGTTGGTACCAACCTATCTTTTTTAAAAGTGTTTTTAATACGAATCCAACAGTACTAATTATGAAAAATATAATCAAAATATCATTGCACATTTTTTCGGTCAACTAATAATGTATTTCATAATTATTGACAGCTAGTAGAGACATTATCTGGCCACATACATTTTTGCAATATTCGGGCAAGAAGCTCAAGCTTTGAGAGACTCATCATCATCGAAGAATATAGGAGAGCCCTATGCAATCTGGATGGAGGGGCGAGCTAGGAATACCTGTGTGGAGAACACCCGTGACGAGTTCTGCAAGATGCTGTTAATACTAGGTGGGTTAGACGTGCGAAGAATTCCTATGGACAGACTATGAAGAGGACTATCAGAATGATGGACAACAGGAAGTCTATGACAACTAGGATCTTCTGCCATCGCCAGCATTGCCTGTGACCCTGAAGATGGAGCTTCAACTATGCTACCGTTATTATATATTCCACTGTGTTGATTGTATTAAGACTGGATCATGAGATCCTTTATTTGTAAGACCTTTATTATGGTTTGTAATGGATGATGAACTATGGTATCAATCTGTTATGTCTCGCAAAAATGGTAATCCTGTGATTGCGATGTATGGCATAACAGGCATCTGGGATTAAAAATCCGGGTGTTGAAAAGTTTGTACCAGAGCCATCCTGACCATAGGAGACCCTAGTTAGAATGGACGCTTGAATCAAAAACTTAGTTTCAAAACAAAAGAATTGAGTATTTTAAAATCTATTCTCATTCTTATCACTAAGATTATTTCAAGAAAATTCATGTCCTCAAAGAATCTTGCAATCCTACATAAAATTTGACACACTTGATCACCTCACTAACTTACTCATCTTACATTCTTATAGATGGAAGTGAAGTATAGCAAGTTCTACCAGTTGGGCAACGGAGGACAGCTCATCTTCGAGCGCGATTTAGACCAAATCTCAGAACTTCTTGAGTACCCACACCCCGAGTTCTTTGGAGCACAGCTCAATGATCAGCAAGGAGGAGAACTACAATGGCTGATCATTGCAAATCTCAGAGGCAAGATGGAGGCACCCACCTCAGAAGGGATCCAATTCAGCTTGAGGAAGAACAACTGGCTAGACGGACTCGCCAGGGCTATGTAGGAGGCTCTTGCCCGTCTGTGTGGGAAAAGAATCAACCAGATCAAGGGCACCCGCTTTGAGTACTACGCAAGGCGTGATTCTATGGGACAACTATTGGAGGTACCAGGTCATCCGGAGCTGAAACATCAAGTAGATCATCTCGTCTTCATACTGTATGACAAGCAGAAGGAGTTGGACAATGCCCGCGCCTACGCCAACCACAACTATGCCATTGCAGTCAAGAAGGACCAGACCATCACCATCCTCATGAAGGAGCGCAAGTCACTTTGTTGTCTGCGTGACAAGAAGGATCACATCATTGCTCTCCTTCGTCACAAAGTGTCAGACTTGGAGGAGACCATCCATGAGCGGGACATGCAGCTTGAGGAGAGGGAGAATGAAGGGGAAGATATCCGTGGAGATCCCTACTCCTACCTTAGTGATGATGATAACTACCTAGAGGACCTCGACATGGACTTCCACACTGATGATGATGATTCCGCCTTCATTGATGATGAAGCCACCATTTCTGATGAGTAGTAGCACTTGAGCACTATCATAGGTGTGAGTTGTATCCAGTCCCATTGTATCATAGTTTCACAGAATGGTTCTTAAAAACAGGCGTGGCTCACCTATGGGCAGTGCCCTACTAGTAACTAGAACAATCGTGGCGCACATGGCCATAGTGCGCCACAGATATGTGTGGGCCAGGGCCCTATTGGCCGCATGCCGCATACCCGTAGCGCACATAGGGGTGGTGCGCTACGGTTGTTGGGGATAGCCGTAGCGTACATGAGGAAAGTGCGCTACGCCTATGTGAAGCCCCATCTGCTCCTTAAACGGGCATAAACATCCATGGCGCACTCTGGCCATGTGCGCCACGGATGTGATTTTTCCCTATGGTGCACTAGGGCCATGTGCGCCACGGATGTGTCAACCTGCACAAACATATGTGATCATGTGATCATCTCCACCACCCCACACTTCACTTTCCCCCTTCTTCTTCCTCCTTAGATCTAGTCGGGATCCTTCTCCTTCCCACCTCAATTTCTCCACCCATTCACCATTTTTAGCATGTAGAACTTGCCTTGGATGTTACATAAGTAATAGAGGAAGCTCTCCTCTCTCATCTCCTTCTCCGGTCTCGCGCGCACCTCTCGTTTCCATCTTCTCGCGATTGGTCTCTCATCTCGGTAAGTTGTCCATGTAAGGATGTGTTCATGTGTATATGGATGATATGGTCATATGTATGTAGATGATCGATGCTCATGATGTGTGTATGGAGAGGATCGATATGGTCATATGTGTGTATATATGGAGAGTATCGATGATGCTCATGCATGTGTGTATGGAAAGGATAATGATATGTTCATGTGTGTATGGATCTCGGTCTCTCTCTCTCTTGTGTTTGTATGTGAACAAGTTGCCATTTGTTTTGCCAAAATGTTGATTCATTGCCATTTTGGCAAGACTTTGGCATTTCGCAAAGGTCCTAATTTTAGGATAGGTCGTGCCGAAATTTTCTATCGACCATTGCATGCATGCATTCATTATGTGGTTCTAATAGACTTCTAATTATACCGTGTACACCGTGCAGGCAAAAATGGTCCACATAATGAGCGAAGGCATTGTGGCTAGATTTTTGAAATGTGCGACGACCGACATGATACGAAATAACAAGACAGATATAAGATGTCCGTGCAGAAGATGCAAACTCAACTGGGTGATCGACCCAGATTCCGGGAATCTACAGGCGCACCTGCTCCACCATGGTTTCATGGATGGATACACTCGTTGGATAAGCGATGACGAAGACGATGGAGACGGTGAAGGTGGCCAACATGACGATGATCATCATCACAGCGAGAACGGGCGAGATGATGAAGAGTCTCCTGGAGATGGTGAAGGTGCGGAAGCAGACCGGGATGATGATGATCTAGATGCCAAAGGAGCAGACGACGATGGAACAACGTCAGGCTGGGTGCAGGACCCTTATGTGCAAGAGCTGCTTCTCAAGCAGACGAGTAACGCCAGGGCTGCCGCTAGAGAGAAAGCCAAGCTTGCGCAACTTGAGAAAGACGTGGTTACTCCATTGTATGAAGGATGCAGGCCCGATGATACCCGGTTGAATGTAACGCTCAAGGCTATGGAGATGAAGGCAAAACACAAATTGAGCGACGCAAGCTTCGACGATATGATGGCATTCTAGCACGATCGTCTCCCGGAGGGGAACACATGTCCAACTAGTATCGAGGACACCAAGAAAATCGTCTGTCCTCTCGATCTACCGCATGTTAGATATCATGTATGCATCAACAATTGCATCATTTATCGAGGCGAGGACGCGGAGAAAACCACATGTCCGGTGTGCGGCGTGAGTAGATACAAGAAAGGGAAGAAAGCACCTCGAAAAGTGGTATGGTACTTTCCTATCACTCCTCGTCTGCAGTGCTATTTCGCGGACCCTAAAGAAGCGAAGCTCATGCGATGGCATGCGGAAAGGAAGAAGCCAGGAGATGATGATGATGACCCCGAAAAGGATGAGCTGCTGACGCACCCTTCAGATGCTAGCCAGTGGAAAGCATTGGACCTCGAATTCCCAAAATTTGGTGGAGATTCGAGGAACATCAGGCTTGGTACGAGCACCGACGGACTCAATCCGTTCGGTAGCCAGAGAAGCACGCACAGCACTTGGCCCGTGTTTGTATGGATGTACAACCTCCCTCCATGGTTGTGCATGAAGAAGAAGTACATACAAATGAGTATGCTAATTCAAGGGCCGAAACAACCTGGTACCGACATCAATCTGTATCTCGGGCTGTTGAAAGAGGAGCTAGACATGTTATGGGAATCTGGAGCCAATACTTACAACGCCGTCGCACAAGATTATTTCACTATGAGAGCCGCGTTGGTCACTACGGTGCAAGACTATCCAGGTTGCAGGTATATCTCGGGGCAGGTTATCCAAGGATTCTGCGCATGCGTTAGGTGCATGGATAACACAAGCTATCTCCAACTAGAGAATGATCCAGGGTCATCGAAAACCGTGTTCATGGCGCACCGGAAGCAGCCAAATCCAAGGCCGCCGGTGCGAACGTGGCCGCGAAAAATGAACCGTGGGTACTGGCTACCAAAGTGGACCAATGTTTTTCATTACCGACCCGACAAAGCCTAGCCGTGTTGTCGTGAGGAGAGGAAAAAGAAACATCATCGGAATGGATGGAGTCGCCAACGAGCAAGACTTCGACCAATACGGCGATCCAAAGATTGAAGATGATGACGACTATGATGGAGCAACATACATCACAAGAAGAAAAAGGACAATCCTACCCAAAAAAGGTAGCCCGTTCGAAAGAAGAAACATTAAAGTGCCGGGGCTAAATTATTCAACCGCGACAAAGAAGGAAAAAAAGATTATAAAACGCTAGCTCAAAAAATATTGTAAAACGCGTGGTCAAAAAAGATTGTAAAGTGTGGGTGTGGTCGAGTAGGGCCGTGCCCAATTCATATTATTATGGACAAATTATTATGAAATTTAGTTATACTTTGAATCATATTATTTGTACCACTTTTATGACATATATTATCACTTTTGGGCATTTTTGGAACATTTAAAAGTATTTATAAAATAAAAACAAAACAAATATGGCATATATTACCACTTTTGGGCATTTTGGAACATTTAAAAGTATTTTGTTTAAAAAAAGGGGGCACCAGGATTCGAACCTGGGTGCTCAGAAGTTTAGAATAGAGAAGTAGGCAGAACCAGTGGGATAGGGTAGTGAATCTATTAAATAGTGGACGGCTTTTTTCTTATACAGTTGCTAGAGGCAAAGATAGGCGTAGCGCACTCTGGCATAGTGCGCTACGGATATCTGCAGCGCACTATGTCAGAGTGCGCTACGCCTATCTTTGCCTTATCCACACGTGCACGCACAGGCACGTCCCTCATCCCCGTAGACGCGCCCACCCATCTCGCTCGAGCCCCCACCGCCGCTGTCGATCCGCCACCTCGCCAGCCCTGCCAGCCGCCGCCACTCGAG
The DNA here is from genome assembly GCA_916181665.1 of Avena sativa. Classification (NCBI taxonomy): domain Eukaryota; kingdom Viridiplantae; phylum Streptophyta; class Magnoliopsida; order Poales; family Poaceae; genus Avena; species Avena sativa. Next base: position 113,816,864 of record OV702298.1, read on the forward strand.
GAGGAGACCGTGGAGGAGGAGGCCCGCGCTGCTACCAATCCGTGGAGGAGGAGGTCGCCATCGCTGCCGAGGAGGAGGAGGCCACCGTCGCTCGAGGAGGAGGAGGCCACCGTCGCTACCGAGGAGGAGGAGGCCACCGCCGCTCGAGGAGGAGGAGGCCACCGCCGTCGAGAAGGAGGAGACCACCGCCGCTCGAGGCTGAGGAGGAGGAGGCCGCCGCGTCGCTCACACGCTCATCGTCGTCCTCGTCTCAGAGGTGAGCCTTCTCCCCTCTCTCCCTCTCTCCCCTCTCCACTTCTCGGTTGATTTAGGTTTAGGTTTAGGCATAGGCTTAGGCTTAGGCATTGATTCATTGTAGGTTTAGGTTGATTTAGGTGGACAGGCCGGAAATTTAGTTTAGTACTAATTTTTTTAGGTTTAGGTTGATTTGATGATGTTTAAATTCCATTCAGTCATGGATATGATGGTACAGGTGCTGCTGCTGCTTCTATTACTAGTGTCCAGGTAGTAGTAGCTTTGCTAGAAATGGATGGTGTGTTATTGGTAGTAGTAGCCTCTGACAGTGATCAAAGTATGCCTCTGACAGTGATTCATTTTAGCAATGTACTAGATGGTTAGGGTTTTACAGTGAGCAAATTATGCCTGTGACAGTGATTCATTTTAGCAATTTACTAGATGGTTAGGGTTTGACAGTGAGCAAATTATGTTCTTGTGCATTATGGTTAGGGTTTGACAGTGAGCAATGTACTAGATGGCCATACTGTTATCTTTATTGTGACTTATCTGTAGATGTCATACTGTTATCTTTCACAAGAAGTCAGTGCTACTTGTTTATATAAATGATTAGACAAGATAAAATCATCTCATGGATAGTCTATGTACAAGAAGATAGCTAGGGTTCACCCCCTAGCATCTGGTTTTGCACTCCTGGGTGCACCCCCTAGCTTCCCCCTGCCTAGCAGCAACAACAAGTTCTATAGTGGCTGATACAAGTTCTGTAGTGGCTGATACAAGTGCTTCCTAGCATCTGGTTTTGCACTCCTGGATTTGTTTAGCTTGATTCATTGTAGTGGATGTAGTAGCTTGCAGTTAGCTTGTAGTTGCTGTAGTAGGTTAGTGTTAGCAAATTTTATTGTAGTTGCTGTAGTAGTTGCCTAGCATATGGTTTTGCACTCCTGGATTTTAGTGTTGTTTGTGGCTAGGAGATATATGATCCTAGTTATGCTGATGATGATCCTAGTTTGTGGCTGATCCTAGTTTAGTGCTGATCTAAAATGCTCCTGGTGATGGTCTAGTAGTGCTGAAATTGTGACCATATAATCTGACCATATTTGCTAGTGCTGATTAAAATGCTCCTGGTTTAAAATGCTCCTGGTTTGAAAATACATGGTGAAAACTTGCTGTCATATAATCTGACCATATTTGCTGTCATATTTGCTGTCATATAAGTTATTTGTTTTCATATAAGTTACTTGTTGTCATATAAACTTGTTGTCATATAAACTTGTATTTGCTTGCTGTCATATAATGACAGGTGCTATAATCTGCATGTATTTGCTTGCTATCATCAATGACAGGTGATATAATATGTGGTGATATAATTGTAGCACTTGAAATTGTGCTTGTGCTTGTATGAGGCACTTTATTATGTCGTGTATGCAGGTTCTTATATGAAATGAGTCACTATTTTTGCCAGAATGTTGATTAACTTCCGTTCGGTAGAAATCAGGCACTCCTAGTTTAAGAAAATTATCAAAGGTCATGCCGGATTTTTCCGTGCATTTAACCAATTATTTGTTTTTTATTAGTGCAAAGATGTGTGACAACGACGAGGCTGGATGTTCTAAGCGCATCAGCGCTGAAGGAGAACTCAGACCTCCGAATAAACAATTGACATTCTAGGAGGCGTCCCAGCGGCTAGAAGACGATGAAGAATACCATCCTTCGGAGAGCGAGGATGATGAGATGGAAGACGCGGAGGAAGAAGCTGAAGGAACGGCGGATGATGAAACCACTGATCGCGGCGAGGGCACAGGGAGTGGTATCAATCCTCCTAAGAAGAAGAACAAGCCGAAGGAACGGCGCCCGAACACGGTCGGCACCGTCAGGGAGGAAATTACCGAAGTGATCCCATCAGGGGTTCCTTTGGAGCCCGCCCTTGCCGTCAAAGGGTACGGTGGGCAAGTGGCGGCGATCACCCGGACAACCATCTCGATCAACACCGAGAATCTCCGGCATAAAGATAATGGCCACTTGCGCACACTCCTCTTCGAAAAGCTGCACGCAAGATACAAGTTCCCCGCTAAGTATCAGAACACAATTTATCATGGGAACGAAGTAAACAAATCCGCCCTCACAAAGATGAGCACCGCCCTGGCCAGCTGGAGAACCCGGATAAAGAAGAAGATCTATAAAGAAGGCAAAAGTCTTGAGGAGATCCAGAAGATTGACCCGCAGATCACCGAAGATCAGTTCCGGGAGTTCAAGGAGAGGTGTGAATCCGAAAGAGACCTGGCCAATAATAATCGGGGAAAGGTGTTGCAGGGGATGAATATAGGTCATCACCATCTTGGATCTGGTGGATACAGAACCGCGGAGGCCAAATGGAATAAGGAGGACGAAGAGTATAGATCCAAGGGGATAGAAAAACCCTTTGCGAAATTCGAACCCGGGCATGTTCGAAACTTCATCAGGGCCCGTTACCATGTTAACCCAAAAACCAAACAACTCACCACGGATCCTGCGGTGAAGGAATTCGAGGAAATTGTGGTAAGTAATCTAATTACCGCAGATCAACTCGATTGCAATCTAATCGATGATCTAAACGATTCACTGTTACTTCTTCTGCAGGAGGAGGAAATTGTTGCTAGTCATGGATCCCAGGGTTCCTCATCCCAGGGGTCGACGGCGGCCACCCGGTGGGATAACCCTTTTAACAGGGCGATGAACCAGGCCAAGAAAATAGAGCCGGTTATGAAGAAGCCGTTGTTGGCTGGCCGTCTGGCCGGCCTCGGGGGTAAGAATTGGGTGGATCATTTTGGTCCACCGCCGAGGATGCATGTGGCGCCGTCGAGAAGGAGCGAGGAGGAAATCCGCGAGGTTCAAGAACTTAAGGAACAAGTGGCGCGGATCCCGCAGATCGTCCAAGACAACCTGGCAATCACCCTCACGTCCTTCCTGCCTACCTTGGTGGAGTCAATAGCGAACTGGAGTGCGGGTGGTCGAGTAGGGCCATGCCCGATTCCAAGCATGGTCAGCAGCCACTCGAACAACATGGCTCTGACGAATCAGGCGAACTACGTGTTCGTGACTCTGCCCGCTAGCACCGCGGCGCCGCAAGTGTTGGTGACTCCCCCTGCCATCACCGCGGCGCCGGAGTACATGTTGGTGCCGCCCTTCCATCATCGCGGCGGCACCGGAGCTCCAAGCACCCGTCGGTAGGGATAATACACCGGCGGCCAGCACCACGCCATCAAGCAGCCCTTCCGTCTCTTGCACGCCCGTCGCCGTATGCGGTGCGTCGACATTAGCCGATCTCGACGCCAACACGGTAAACAAATTGCTTTACCGCCTTTCACGCCATCTATTATTCTTATGGCATCTCTGACGACGTCGTACATGTTTTCCGCAGAAGGATGTTCCTTGCACTCTCTTATGCTACGTGAACAACGAGCTGAGGGATGTTTCCAAGGGTACCATCGTTCAACCCTTGCAGCGCACGTTCCACTCAAGGCCGATGCCAGATAGCGTGCACAGGGTTAAAATTAGTCGGGTGCTAAGGGGCTGCGACGACCTGGAACCTCCCATTCAACCCCCAGGAGCGGATGAAGAAGAGCCGGCTGTCCTCAGAACTGGCTTCGGCTTATTCTTGCAATGGCCAAAGAGCATGATCCGTTTGGGGACGGCGGGGGCCATCACGCCACAGACAACAACACCGCCTGTCATGCTAGCGAAAAGCGGTGGCAAAGCCCCCTTACCGCCCTCGCCGTCACCTCCACGCGGTGGGTCGGATGATCATGTTGATGATATGCACATGGCGCAGGATCCAGCCGAGGACGACGAAGACTGGAATGATCACTTCTTCAACACTCAGTTTAGCAACGAAGACCTAGCTGGTGGCCCCACAGAGAAAGCCACTATCACCAAGCGTCTGTTTGGTTCTCAGGAGACGCCTCCAGCTTGCGCCTTTACAGAGCCAGCTGATACAACCAACCGGCCCTTTATTATAAGCCCTCACACACTACATAGGGTGGCCGGTGCTCAGATTGTGGTGCCTGCGCGCTCTCCAAAAGGAAAAAAGGGCAGGAAAAGAAAATCTAGCAACTCGAGCCAGCCGGTGGCGTCAACAACTACGAATCCGATCAGGTTTCGGGACGGGCCACCAAGACCCGAGGGTATTATGTGGAGGATTCATGTGGCGGGTGAGCCCATGCTACCTAAGAATTTGCGGAAGCTTGCCAGTTCGGAACTGCAGAGTGTGCATGACGGCATGCTGACGATAGAGAGACGCCTTCTATCGGAGAAAGATCCCTCGCACCCGGTATTCGTGGTTAAGGTGCCACAAGGCTTGGGCTTTGTCGACAATGCCCCTGCGGATCTGTTCTTCCTGCGGTTCGACGACATCTTCAATATGTTCCACCTATACCCGCTGCACTATACCATGGTCCGTCTGTTTTCTCTCAGCCTGGCCATGCAGATCATTAGAGAGAACACACCGGGCATCGCTATAGTGGACCCCTACTACATGCGTGACGGTTGCTTGGGTTTCCCCGCCGAACGATGTATCGTGGCCTCGTACCTAAAAAGAATCCTCGTGGCGAACAAGACAAAGGAATACATTCTCATGCCTTACTTTCCCGAGTAAGTCGTTATTCACTCGCCACCGTCGATTGGCTTTATTAGATTATCATCATTCTTTTTTCAACACATTCCATTTGAATTTTTTGCGTAGAGATGAACATTGCACGCTCATCTCCTTATCGTCAAAGCATTCCCACGCCACGTATTTCGACTCGGGGAGTCTAGAAAAGAATAAAAACTACGACAAGATCAAGGAAGTTCTGGATGATGCTCTCACTGGCTTTGCCTCGACGGAAGGCACCACCTTCGTGCGTACAAAGGTCAAGTTCGGCAGGCACGTCTTCAACCACGTAACGGAGTTCCCCTGCATGAAGCAGCCAGAAAACAGTAAGAAGGAAGCCTACTATGCACTCCATCACATGAGGGCGTTCCTACTTGACCAGCAGAATTCTACGCTGCTAGATCATCTCAAACAGTGGGCCGAAGCAAAGGCCAAGATCACTGATTCAGATATTAGACAAGAGATATATCGCATCTAGCAGCAGTTTGGGGCAATCATCTTTCGTGATGTCATGACTTCGGGGGGGATCTTCTACGGAGGAAATATCCCGAATAACCATGACATAGAAGATCGCCTAGAGATGCAGGGTGACTATAGGAAGTTCATGACGAGACAAGGCGTCTTCCCGTTCCCTAAGCCGATCCAGAAGGCTTGATGTTGGCCTAGTCGTAGTTACAAACTATAGATGAACTTTGTGTGTGTGTGGACAAGTGTACATGCTACTATACTTATCTTATTAGGTTTATGAATCATCGCTTACTTCTTTTGCTTATTATTATTATATATCAATCAAAGCTTGGTTTTTTTGCTTACTCTTTGGCCCTTTTCTCACTTTGGTCCTTCTTTTTTTCCTTACTCTTTTTTCGAGAATAATGCCGATGATTGAAATGTCGTGGCACACTATATATGTGAATGTGCTACGATAGGATTGTGAGCCTTGTGATATGCACAAGTCCAGGTCTTGTGCATACTTGGCTCACGGTTCCATCGTAGCATATTCCTGTGTCCAACGACCTATGTATATATATGAGGCATTCTTTTCGAGTTATTTTTGTCTTTTTCAAGAATAATGCCGATGATTGAAATGTCGTGGCACAATATATATGTGAATGTGCTACGACGGGATAGTTAGCCTTGTGATATGCACAAGTCCAGGAATTGTGCATCCTACTTGGCTAACCGTTCCGTCGTAGCATATTCCTGTGTCCAACGACCTAGCTAGTTATATATGAGGCATTCTTTTCGAGTTACTTTGGTATTTTTCGAGAATAATGCCGATTATTGAAATGTCTTGGCACAATATATATGTGAATGTGCTACGACGGGATTGTGAGCCTTGTGATATGCACAAGTCCAGGTCTTGTGCATCCTACTTGGCTCACAGTTCCATCGTAGCATATTCCTGTGTCGAACAACCTAGTTATATATGAGGCATGCTTTTTGAGTTTGGTCTCTTTGATTTAGGAGTACTTTCTATAAGTGTATCTTCATATGTGACTTTAATTATATATGTTTTTTTAATCATCGGTTAATTATTATTGTCAACTTATAGATGACGTGGTACGTCGTGTACAAGGGACGGGTTCCCGGAGTCTACGATGATTGGGAAGACTACCGAAGACAGGTGCACCGTTTCAGCGGCAATAGCTACAAAAGGTACAACACTATGGCGGAGGCGGAAGCTAGATACACGCGCTATCTAGCTGGAGTTAGGACAAGGAACCGGATGAATACCTACACCTTCGTCGCGGCGGTCATCATGCTTGTCTTCTTTGGTTGTTTATCCCGCGTTTGTGTCTAGCTAGTTTAGATGTCTAGGCGAGCTTCCGAGCTCTAACTTGTTCGATCGACACATGTATTCGCATGTCACCAACTACTTTGTAACTTGATCGAAACAATGTAACTTATACTATGTATTCATGTATGAGACTTATCTATATGTATTTGTTTCAATCTTGTTTTTCAAATTGTGTATTTATATATATAATTGTATATCTTGTATCTGTGTGTGTATATCTGCCTATAATATTGTATATAATCTGTATTGTATATAATCTGGCTCGGAAATTAAAAAAAAAACAAAAAAACACCTGTGGCGCACATGACCTAGCTTTTGTGGTGCACTACGTCTAAAGCGCACCTCAGAAGCTTAGTGGCACACTGGGAAGTGTGCCACAGAAGATCTTATGCATAGCGCACCTGCCCACATAGCCGTGGCGCACTAGCAGGTGCGCTACGCCTATCTCGACATAACCGTGGCGCACCAGGCAGTGCGCCACGGCTAGGAGATAGCCGTAGCACAAGGCCCGTGGCGCACCCCTAGTGCGCCACAAATGATGTTTACAGGTGCGCCACAGACGACCGTTTTCCTAGTAGTACGTCTGTTTCACATGAATGCTGAAGAAGCCCAGGAAGCGCCAGATGTCGTGTTGGGTATGTTTTTTGTTAACTCAGTACTTGCAAGAGTGTTGTTTGATTCTGGAGTATCGCACTCATTTGTTACCGAAGAATTTGCATGCACTAGTAAGATTCAACCAACAAAATTGAAGAATGTTATGATAGTTCAAATACCCGGTTCAACCACCAAAGCTAGGCAAATTTGCAAGGCCATACCTATCAGAATCCATGGAATAGATTTTTATGCTAATCTAATGGTACTTGGAACCAAAGGTTTGGAAGTAGTACCAGGAATGGATTAGATGTCGAAACATAAAGGATTAATCGTCTGTGCCAAGAAAGCCATAACCATGACAATTACCATTGTATTATCAGTAGAGCATGTATCGGAAACCTTGCCCCGTCAATTCAAGTGCAACAAGAGTCTAGTCCAACCAACCATTGACCAAGTCAGAGTAGTCTGTGAATACCCCGACATATTACCAGATGTATTGCCCGGTATGCCCCTAGATCGGGATATCAAGTTTATCATTGAACTAATCCCTGGAATCGGACCCATAGCTAAGAGACCTTATAATATGAACCCGTCTGAATTAGCGGAGCTAAAGAAGCAACTGGATGCTATGCTGGGGACAGGCTTGATTCAACCAAGTGTGTCGCCATGGAGATCACATGTTTTGTGTATGGATAAGAAAGATGGAGGTAACCGTTTCTGCATGGATTATCGGAAGTTGAATGATGTCACCATTAAGAACAAGTATCCACTGCCGAAGATAGAAGATCTGTTTGGCCAGTTGACCAGTGCCAAAGTGTTTTCTAAGATTGATCTTAGAACTGGTTATCAGCAACTCAAGATTCGCACAAAGGATATTCCAAGTACTACCTTTACCACCAGATATGGATTGTATGAGTACAGTATCATGTCTTTTGGATTAACCAATGCCCCCGCTTATTTCATAAATCTCATGAATAAGATTTTTATGAACTTCCTGGATAGGTTTGTCATTGTTTTCATCGATGACATTCTGATCTATTTCAAATCAGAATAAGAACATGAGCTACACCTAAGGACCATCCTTGAAACCCTTAGAGAGCATCGGTTGTATGCCAAGTTTAGCAAATGTGAGTTCTGGTTAAAGGAAGTAGGATTCCTAGGACATATTGTGTCAGCTGGAGGAATTGCTGTCGATCCCTCCAAGGTTAAGGATGTTGAAGAATGTCAAGCCCCAACGGAAAGAACATTTATTAATCCCTAGTTTTTTGTATGTTAGATAACAATATCAAGGATTATTTAATGTGTGTTGAAGTGCTGCACATATCTATCTTGAAAAAGGAAAAGAAACTACTTTTGGGGGGCGGATAATCCGCCCCTACTAGGGGCGGATAGGGGCGGATTATCCGCCCCACCCCATTTTCAGAAGGGCGCAACCGCCAGAGAGGGGGCGGAGTTTTGGACGGATTTTACGGCAAGGCCGGATAGTCCGCCCCTTGGGGAGCGGATAATCCGCCCCCTCGAGGAATTTGTTCAAGTCAAGGCTGCGTCACTCTCTGCATGGGGGTGGAGTTTTCCCCGGATTTTCCATCCTGGGGGGTGGATTTTCCCCAGGGCGGATAGTCCCGCCCCAAAGGGGGCAGAAAATCCTCCCCCAAATTTCTACAACGGCTTGTTCTGGGTAGGGGGTTTTTAAGCCTGCCTTCCCCCTCCTGCCAGAACTCTTGATTGATTCGAAAACGTTAGGATCCGTTAATCATTCTTCAACCAAAATAGCTCCACCTTCATCCACCCAAAGGCCTCGTCCCTTGGGGAATCGAAGGAAGAGAACTCGATCTTCAACTACTGCAATCAAGCGCTTCATCTCCTCTCCATTCATTTGGAGAATCACCGATCTAGTAATTCTTGTGAATACCTAGATCCTTGCTTTTGTTTATATTGATAAACCTTGTTTTTGTGACAGCTTGTTGTCATATCGGGAGCCCCCAATTCAGTTGTGGGTGTGTGCCCCGGTAGAGTTGTAAAGGCACCGGTTTCCGCCTCGAAGGGTACCAATAGTAGAGAAGGTGGATCAGGCCTTTCGTGGCGAGATCCTTCGAAGAATAGGGTGAGGCCTATTGTGGCGTGGTGGTCTTAGAACCGCCCACCCCTCCAACGCAGATGTACTTCCCTTAACAAGGAAGGAACTGTGGTAAAATAATCCATGTGTCTCCGCGTTCTCCACTACGGTTTCCTCGCTCCTCTCTTTACGTGCTTAGTAGCTAGGTTTGCATATAGGGAAATTCTCGTAGTTGCATATCTAGAGAATTTACTTTGTGTCAAGCCTAAAATTTAAAAAGAACTAAAAATTGAGTAGCACCTATTCACCCCCCTCTAGGTGCCCATACGATCCATTTCAATTGGTATCAGAACCTCGGCTATGAATTCGGGCTTAACCGCCTAAGAGAAGTATGGGTTTCAAGGGATATGGGAGTGATGCTCCGGATGTAGTCACCATGAACGATCTCAAGACGTTGGAAACAACCTTGGTTAGTTCAATGGAGGCTAAGATGGAAGAGATGTGTCAATTGATAATGCGTCTCTCCACATCCGCAACATCACCTCCATCTAACTCTGAGGCTACCACTCCGCAATCCAAGGAAACGGGTAAAACCGATTCCAAAGATAACGAAGTGGTTGGTGATGGCACTAGAAAGAGATCCTCCTCGAAAAAGGATAATGGTAAGGAAGGATACAATGAGGTTTCCCATGTGTATTCTCCTGATCCACCTATCCCACACCCACATATACATAATAGGGGTGATCCACCCAAACTTTCAGCATCTACTTTTAATCAATGGCATTTTTTTATGAAGTCTCATGTGTGCAGCTCCTCCATTGAGTTGTGGAAAATCATAAAGAATGGCCTTCATGTTGGAGATCCCAACAACCTAACAAGAAGAGAGGTTGTTGATAGTCAACTCAACGCTACAGCTCTACACATGATCCAGCTTGGTGTGGGTGACAAAGACATGACACACATTCAGCATCTTAGTACAGCTAAAGAAGCTTGGGATGCCCTCATCGAGATCTTCATTGGAAATGAAAGTATGAGAAGGAATAGATATGATTCTTTGAGCAATGAAGCTGAAGGATTTTATATGTTGGATGGAGAAAACCACGAGGACATGTATAGGAGGCTCATGTCAATAGCCACCACTTTCAGGAATCATGGTGCCTCTCGTGTTGATGATGCGTGGATCAAGCGCAAGTATTTTAGTGCTCTTATGCCATTTGAGCCCACAGATTTGAAGTGTCTCCAAGGAAGGCATAATTATCACCTTATGATATCCAATGAGGTAATGCAAGAAATGGCAGCTTTCAAAGTGGCTGCCAAGAATGCCGAAGATGCTCGTGCACGAGCTATGGGGATGCAAAAGGGGGTCAACATGGCCTTGAAGATAAGTGTGGCTAATCATGATGAAGATGACATAGAAGGTATGGACTGTCCCGAGGATGTCAAAAGAATTCATGGACAATACATGGCCTTCTATGCTAGAAACTTTTGGAAGGATCCAGCCAAGGCCAAAACTGAACTAGAACGCAAGAGTGGAACTTATGGAAGAAAGGAAAACGGTACCAAGCTAAGAACTTGTTTCAACTGTGGAGACCGGCTGCGCTTTGTAGCCGAGTGTCCATATAAAAGTAGGGAAGATAATGGGGGAAGACTCATTCTCAAGGAGAAGTCAAAGGCTCCATGCAAGAAACAATTTGTAAAGAAGAATGCCCCTTTCAAGAAGCAACCAAAGATTGTTCTAGTGGCTCAAGAAGAATATTATTCGTGAAGTGAAGATGAAGACGAGGACGACGACTCTCGAGAGGTGGCTGCTATAGCCACCACATCTACACCAACATATATCTTCGACTCTCCGAACAAAAACGTCATCAACAAGAACGCTACTTGTCTTATGGCAAGAGGTTCCGAGGTATCAACTTCTAACACTTCTTTTCCTAAGGCTATGATTGACATGGATGATCCTACTAGTCTTAAGGTTAAGGAAGAGATTATTGCTTTGGACTATTTCTTCACTAACTTGCAAGGTGAGCACAAATTACATTTTGAGGCTCTTATGGACTAGCTGGCCCAAAATGAAGTGCTCCTAGAAGAAAATGGCAGAATTGAAAGGGAGGATGCAATGGAAATTGCATCCTTAAAAAATGCTCTAGAACAAGAAGAAGAGGCTCGGGTTTCTCTTGAAGAGAGGCTTGAGTCCATTGAGGAGTCACATGAAGAAATAGTGGCAAAGCTTGTTAAGGAACGTGACAATGCAGTCACCAAAGCAAAGAAGATAAAGAAGGAAAAGATTGACTTTTGGGCTGCTCATGATAGACTCTCCGAGGAATTGAAGAAACTTGATATCGCTCACAAGGAGTTGAAAAGTGAATTCTCCATTCTCAATGAGTCACATGATCAGCTCCAAATTCGATTGAACAAGTATGATGTTCCTAGCACATCTAAATCAACATATATTCACAAGGAAAATGCTAGTGTGGAAGAAGGGTTTGTCAACGACATCACTCCCAAAGATAAGGGTGTTCTTGATGAGGTACTTGGCAAGCAAAGGTCAAATCTTGGTAAAGAGGGACTTGGATATGTCACCAAGTCCAATAAGAAGAAGAACAAGAAGAAGACCAAGAGTGAACAATCAAAGACAAGCACCTCTAAGAAGATTGTCACAAAAGACAAAACTAACAATATTGGTTTTGCAGGGTCTCACAATCCAAATTATGAACTCTTTTGTGATTATTATGGCGATGTTTATGCTTATTATGTTGGTACATTTGATGAATACTTTGCTTGGTCTATTTGGGTTCCAAAGACCCTTGTTACTAACATGAGAGGACCCATTGAAAAATGGGTACCTAAAACCAAGAAGTAATTCTCTTGCAGGGCTATGCTTCCGGTGGGTCGAAATGGGTGCTAGATAGTGGATGCACTAGTCATATGACCATAAGCAAGGAGATCATCACAAAGATGCGACCCAATCATGATAATATTACAGTCTCCTATGGTGATAAGTCTAAATCTCAGGTATTGGGTCTTGGCAAGATTGTGGTTGCCCACGATATCTCTCTCATGGACGTCATGCTTGTTGAGACCCTTGGTTACAACCTTCTTTCTGTTCGTGCCCTTGGCAAGATGGGCTTTGCTGTTTTCATTGATGATGATTTGGTGGTACTCTTGTGGAGCAACTCTCTAAAGGTCGCTTTCATTGGGTACGTCGAAAATGACCTGTATGTGGTGGACTTTTCGGGGAAAACCACTTCGTGTCCGATGTGCCTATTCGGAAAGGCCGACGTGGGCTGGCTATGGCATCGCCGTTTAGCCCATGTCAACATGAGAACTTTGCAAAGTCTTCACAAGGGTGGCCACATCCTTGGACTAAAAGACAATGTCACCTTTGCCAAAGATCGTGTTTCCAGGGCTTGTGTTGAAGGCAAAATGCATGACTCTCCCCACAAGAGGAAGACTATTGTTTCTTCAAAGAGAATCTTGGAATTACTTCATGTGGACTTATTTGGTCCTCCATCTCATGCCAGTCTCGATGGGAAGAAATACTGCTTGGTCATAGTTGATGACTACTCAAGATATACATGGGTCTATTTTTTCAAGCAAAAGAGTGAGACTCAACAAACAGTCATTGACTTCGCCATTGAGGTTCAACGCCAACACAATGTTCCCATCTTGGCAATAAGAAGTGAAAATGGCTCCGAGTTCAAGAACTACACATTGAATGAGTTTTTAAGTGAAGAGGGGATAAGACATCAATATTCCGCTGCATACACCCCTCAACAAAATGGTATAGCCGAGAGGAAGAACCGCACTTTGATGGATATCGCAAGATCAATGTTGGCTGAATTCAAGTCTCCTTACAACTTTTGGGCTGAAGCCATATCCACCGTTTGTCACTCATCTAATCGGCTCTACCTCCGAAAGATATTGGACAAGACTCCGTACGAAATACTTACCGGTAACAAGCCCAACATCTCATACTTCAGGGTATTCGGTTCTAAGTGTTTCTTTCTTATCAAAGGTGTCTGCTTGTCTAAATTTGAGTCTAAGGCTTTAGAAGGTATTTTTGTTGGTTATGGTGCCGAATCCAACACTTATAGAGTCTACAACAAGCTCGCCGGGACTGTTGTAAAATCTTATAGTGTGGAGTTCGATGAAAATGACGGCTCCCATGTGGGGCAAGTTGATGTCTATGATGCAGATGTGGAAATACCCCAAGATGACATAAGAAGAATGGGCGTGGGATTTTTCCGCCCCATTGAGGAACCCCTTGTGGCGGATCGGGAAGTACAATTCTCCACTCAAGTGGAGCCCTCATCTACACAAGATCAACAAGCCCCTACTGCTGGAGAAAAATCTGCACCAACACCACAACTTGCTGAAGATCATCAGTCCTCTGGGCAAAATGATAGTACCAGGCCGGACTATCCGCCCCTCCATGTAACATCCCAAATATAAAACAATGATCATCAAACTCTAATCACTAAAATTAGGGTTAACAAAAACTTTGAGTAACTAAAATCATATGAATGCATGTGTGTATGTGATGATTTGATAAATGCATGAATGAACTTGTGCGATTAACCTAAATAGAAAGAAATGGTTTAAAGATGAAAATAACATTATATAAAACATTTCCAAGCAGAAACAGACAAAGAGAAAATCAAAAACGAATCAATTAAAGCAAATGGTCATTTTTGCCAATCTTGCTCACTAGGTCACTTTGAGTGTTTCTAGTCCAAGATTTCAAATAGAAAGTTTTCCAATTCTTTTCACCCCTTTCTAGGCCAAGTAAAAGTGAAGCAAAGCCCACATTTCAAACTTGTAGAAACATTTGGCAACCTCACTCAAATCACAAGTAAAAATTGAATCTTTATCATATGTGAAGATCACACATTTTCAAAACCCAACCAAACCAGTGCCCCTTGACTAATCCAACTAACCAGAAACTCCCTAGTATGTGCCTAGCAAACCCACCAAGTTTGAATCCAAAATTCAGATTGAATCTATTTCGGTCATTTCATCAAACACCTTGTTTGCAGCAAACAAACAAACAACAAACACTATAGTGAGCAGTGATTTTGGCCAACCTTGTTCCCTCTCTATCTCTCACTACACTCTCAGTAGATGATCTAGCCCAATTAACAAGCCTTAGAACCACTGTGAGCTTGGCATAGCCATTAATGGTGACCATGCCGAGCCCAACTTGCCCCCCACATGTCGACAGCGAGCTAGGAGAAGCACCAAGCCTAGCAAGCATGTCTGGAGCACTGACCACCGTCCACCGCCACCCCCTGTTGTAACTACCTCGGAAAATTACGCTCCTAGTTACAAGCCTGGATGAGCGGAAATGGTTAAAATAGTACAGTGGGGCCCAAATGCCACTCACAGGTAGACCTTTCGGCCGTCCTAACCATTTCCAAACATCGGGACAAGAACGGGCGGCGTAATCGGCAGGCGAAGGGATCAACTACATACACAAATGAGTATGTATGCAAGCCACCATACAATAGTTCTCAGAGCCATTCCATCTAAAAGAAATAGAAATATTGCAACGCCATACGGCAAGACCCAAATATCCTAGATATATATATAATAGTTTAGGATATCTCCTCATACATCAAACATCAGAGTATCAGGCGGAAGCGGAAAACAAGATCCGAGTACGGATAAGAAGCAAATCGGCATAATATGCCCCATAAATAAACACATCCCGCCCACAGATCTCACGGATCCCTGTTCCCGGAATCTCTACACCGAATGATCGTTGCCCACATCGTCCGTCTCCTCCGCTCAGTATCCATCTTGCGAGTTTACCTGTTCATCTGAATCAAACAATTTATCGTGTGAGACCCTAGGGGTACTCAGCAAGTCTTTATGCCTCTAAAGGGGACACAACCTGGGGTGACGCAATTGCAGCAAAAGATAATACCTAACAATTCTATAGATACTCGCTAACCATCCGCCTAACCATAGATAGATGGATGTTCGCGAATTAACAACAACAGTTATAACGGTAATATTAACAGATCCATCCTTCTCCTCGCTTGCCGACGAGGAAGCGGACGAACAACCCTCCCCATCCGTTGGCAGTTTTATTATCCATTCCATGAGTGTTGCACTATTTACTAATCAGGTACTTGGTCAAATTAAAAGCGGTACTTTAGTTATACTTGTCTATGATCGAGAAACTGTGCTCCAAGTCGTCCATAACCGCGGACACGGCTTTCAGAAAGTTTTACCCTGCAGGGGTGCACAAATAGCAACACACACTCAATCAACCTCGGAAAAACCAAATCAAAACCCAACGAGGCATTCACGACAAAGCGATCACAGGATTCAGAAATATTTCAGGGGGCCACCCCATTAAGCTACCCGCAACGAAGTTAGCCGACTCCGAAACGGACTCAAGGTTTGCGTCAGTGGCTGTAAACGACTGGGAACCCGAAAGTGTGACTGGGATTGTCGATACCGCGAAAACACTCCGCTTTCCTAAACAGTACAGGTGCATCCTCGCACAATCTTAAATTAAGCAGTAAGCATGGCATAAGTACAGGATAGTAATAAAGCCCCAAACTACTTTGTGGCCCCAAGAAATAAGAATGAATCAAGCTCTGGCTCAGGGGGGTTCATAAGCCTCCCGGATGTGGATAGCGCGAATATTCAAGGAACAGGAATCAAGTACTCGGGGTCCTACGGGACACAAGTGAGCATGAAAAACCAAATAGCAGATATTGCTCACCGATGCCACTTTCATTAGTTATCCCATTACTACGCAGGTTAAGCTGTTTAGGTACCTCGTTATCCATCAGACACTCACATACCCTACACATGCTGTTCTATGACCCACATGGCTCAAACAACTCCTGTAGTAATGGCTCATGGGATGGAGAAACAAGCTTCGGTGGGGTTTAAAAGTAAAGGCTATGCAGTACTTGGGATTCAATTTAATGCAAACGCGACTCAGTGATGCAAGAATAAGATAGAGGCAATAGGTACTGTATGTATGCAAGCATGTGGTAGTGCTTGCCTGGCAGCTCAGTTGAAGCGAGAGAAGGATCTGGATAGTGCTCCTGGGTTTCTTGATATATCCCCTGCTCAGCGTCTATTCGAAGAAGAACCAAACAAACAAGGGCCAACATAAATAAAGTGCACAAGCATATGAATAAAATGCGACAAGCAAACAATCATGCCATGATGAATGATGCACAATTTGCATGGCAATAAGGTAGCATGGCATGGGTGAGGTGCGGAATACAAGAAATAAGCATTTTATTGAGTTTTAATCATATTTTATACTCAATTAAGTTGCTGTATGCTTTATATTTATATGATGCATGCTGCAATTCAGAACATGGAATGCATAAACAGAAAGGTCTCGTCGAGCTAATCATTTTAGACATATCATTTGTCAAATTCGGAGTTATAAAACAAAAGTTATTAATTAATTAAGGCAAAAGGGCATTTTATTGTAATTTTAATCAACTTGAACTCTTAAGTGTTCAAAATATATTTTGAAGGCCATATTTGAATTCCTCATAATTTTCTGATTCAGAAACATATATTATTTGTATTATTTGGAATTATATTTTAAAAGTTATTTGAAAACAGATTTAAATTTGAATTTGAATTAATTTGAGAAAGTTTGAGTTAAAACAGAAGTACAGAATTACTTTTCTCACACACTCAGATCCAGCCACAGTCAGTGACAAGTGGGCCAGGTGCTGACTGGGCGGCACGCGCGCGGAAAAGGTTTTACACCGCGGCCTTAACTAGCCACAGGGAAAGACAGGTGGGCTCCGAGGCTCTGCGGACCCACATGCCAGTGGGCGGGTGCGAGGCTGCCACGCGGCGCAGCGGGGGACTGCGGGTAGACGGAACCAAAGGGCAGGGTGCTTTTTGTAAAACGGTAACAGACACTGACTGGCGGGCCTGGGCTGGACCACGGTTGAGCAGCAAAAGGCGTGGGGGGGAAGTGCAAAGTAGCCGCCGTTACTGTACTTCTTCTCTGAATCTCTGACGACAAAACGGTGTTCGACAGGCGGGGCTCGATGCAGGGGTCGATCCCGCGACCTCGCGTGCGCGCGGCGGCGGTTACCGCTGTGGTGGCCTGGCGTGGTTGATGGGAAACGGCTGCGCGGCCAGAAAACACTACCGCGGCGCGACGGCGAGGACGTGACCGCGAGCGCGCCAGCGCAGAGAGCGCTCGACGAAAAGACTAGTGCGTACAGGGGTGGATCGGCCAGAGGGGTGTGTCTAGGAGGTGGGTTAGCTCACCTGAGATCAACGGAGAGGTTGGATCGGCTCGGGACACAGCGGATCGACGATGAAGCAGAGGCCGGCGGAGCTAGGGTTTCGTCGGGATCGCGGTGGTCCAGGCGATCCTGGTGCTCCTCCTTCACGTCTGCGTGTACAGGGGCGACGCTGGTGCTCGGCTCGGTCTTCCCCAACGCCCAGACGCCTCGCCCTCCTTCTGCTATGGTGGTGGTGGTGTGATGCCGACGATGGGGTAGATGGAGATGGAAGAGAGGGTAGCAGGGTAGGTGGGGAGGGAGGAGTAGATGGGCACGGCCCTGGGGAGTTCTGGCGTAGACAGGCAGAGAGGGGGAGTAGATAGGGACGGGGAGAGGGGTAGATGGCGTGGTGGAGGGGAAAGGTGGCGTCGGCCACTTTTTCTTCTCCTCCTTCACGTGCTAGGCGGCTCGGGCTGGGGCAGGTAGGCATGGGGAGGGGCTGCAGGTGGGCCAGGCGGGTGAGGGGAGCTCGGGGTGGGGCTGCTGAGGCAGGGAGAGAGAGCTAGAGAGAGAGAGGTGAGGCTCGGCTAGGGTTTGGTTTCTCTCCTCTCTCCCTGTTCTTTAGCTAGAGATGGAAAGAGAGGGGACCAGGGGAGGTAAGGGAGCACGTGGTGCTGCTGCTAGGTTAGCAAAAGAAGGGAAAGATTGGCTATTGGGGTTTGATTAAATGGATTGTTTGAATTCAAACAAACAAGCTTCCTCCCAACATCCAATAAAACACAAATAACAAAAAAGACAAGGGAAAGCTTGCATGGGACATGCATGAGTGTTAAATACCACATTTATACTTGTGAAAACAAATATAAATACACATGGGCATTTACCCAAGCATGCATACCAATATTCGAATTAAAGCCCTCACAAGAAAGGAAGCTTGCTCTCTCATATGGAATATGTGTGTATGAACCATGCATGGATACAAGGTGGTCAAGCTAGTGTGTGTGTCCCACTAGATAACAAATAGCCACAATATATATTCATGCATGAGCATATATTCAAACAATACCCATGTGGAAGCTTGACAAGGAATTATACTCACATAGCTTGCAAAGGTGGCCATGTGGCTCCACATAATCCATATTGTGAGAACAATATATATTATATATGGAAGCATGTATACATAGAAGTGGATCCATCTTGCTACATATGGGCTAGACATAAAGACCAAATAAATGCAATTGCCCATATATAGTTTTAATGGTGGAATTATAAGGTGATTACAAGAAAGATGGTGGAGTTGGAATAAAAGATATGCCCCCAACTCAACTTGGGCATTTAAACAATATATCAATAACCAAATACAATATCAAGAGGCAAATACAATTTATCAATGCATATGAGAGAAGAACCAAAACAAAAGGGTTTTATATGATGCTCAAATGCAAGGTGGCATGATGACATGAGCATGATAACATGATGATGCAATCTAAACATGTAAGAAGGTAGCATTATATAGTCTAGGCTAGTAGCATTGCAATTGTTAGACAATTGGGATGCTACACCTGTCCAAGCTCATGCCAAACCTCTCTGCGTGCGAGCCAAGAGCGTGCCAGTGCGCCACACTCGACCAGCGTCCACAGACCGCGCACCGCCCTCTCCTCTTGCAGACGTGATCGCCAACACTCCAGCACCCTGCCAGACAACCTCGTTCACCGCCGCGCGGACCACGCACGCTGTGCGCCATTAAAATCACCATCGGACCCGCCCAATGCATGAGGCATTCCGACCGATCAACACCGCCCCACGCCTCTCCACCATGCCATTCAGCTTCGCCAGGGAGCACAACACTGCCCCCTATCGTCGCCCATGACATTAGCCCTCTGTGCCATCGACCACGAGCTTAGCCTGCGCTCGTCATTCCCCTTCAGCCACTATAAAAGGAGACCTCCCCCACAGGTTTTTTTCACACTAGTTCACTCTCCACCTCTCACTGATCACACCCACTCACTCCCAGAGCAAGGCGAGCACCAGGTGGCCGGAATTTCACCGAAGTTCGCCGCTGCAGAGGAGGAGAGGCGCCGTCGATTGGAGCCGCCCCAGGAGAAGCTGTCGGTACCAGGAGAATCGTCGTCGTCGACTTCGTCATTCGTCCCCGTCACCGACCATTGCCTGAGCCCCGGTGAGTCTCCCACGATCCCCACCTGCCACGCTAGGGTTCTGTCTCGCCGGTGCTGCCCGACGTGGACGATGAACCAGAGCTGTTCGATTAGAATTAGATCATGCGGCCTAGATCACCCTGTACTGCTTCGCCCCTCACTGTCTCACTGATGCGTGGGGATAACCACTTAACCAGCCCGCGCGTGCCCTGTGCATAGTGGGCCGTCCCAGTTAAACGTCCCGCGCGACCCAACGATTCAAACTTAAGTTTATTCATTTAATTTTAAACACAGTTCTATACCTAGATTCAAAAATCAACCCAGCTCGATTCAGTGAACCAAAATGCATGAAACCAATTTTGTTAGAAAGGTACTAGAATGCTTAATCCAAGCCCGTTGGACTCAAACCATTTAGATTTATAGATCACCCATGGTAAAAATAATAAGGCAGAAGCTTTTCTGCATTCAAACATTTTTCAAAATTTAACCATAAGAGCTTTTGAGTTTATTCCAACTCTCAAAAATCACATTTAACCATACCTTTCAGAATATATAAAAATATATAGGTTTACTTCCAGAAATAATGATCAAGAAATAAAAGAATGCCACATAGGCATTTCTAGTCACTTTATTTAAATGAAATAAAAAGGTTAAACCTTATTAAATTGTGACACCACTTTAAATCACATTCCCATGGAGTGAAATATGTGGTGATGACTTGTGTCAACATGATACCATGTTTGAGTTGGAGAATATTAAATCTTAAGTAGTTTTTCAATCAGTAGAAATTACTTTTCTAAAATAAAATAAATAAGACAAGTGTTTTAATTCTTGTAATGTTAGTGATGATGATAGACCACATAGTGTGAACCTTTGTGTGATGATTAGAAATAGTTAAGGAGAATACTATGAGTAAGAAGCCGAGGAGAACTTCAACCACTGCTCTGCACAAGGCAAGCTTATACTGATATTTTAGCAAGCCTATACTTGCAACCTTGCAAGCTAACCCTTGAAAGATACCCTACTTATGCAAGATATTATTTGCTTGTTACTATGCCAATTATATGCCTTAAGCATATGTGATTATACCCACTTGACACACCATCCTAGTTTTACTTGCAAGCTTCATATTTTATTTTCTTTATTAAAAGCTTTCTATCAAAAGTTTACTTAGTAACTTGTAGATTCCAGAAAGATAATTGAAGGTAGCATAAAGATCATAAAACTTGGCCTAAGTTAGATAATCTTGATGTCATCCTGAGGAATGAGATTTACTTTGATACGATACACTTGTTTACCACCCCTCATTAGTATTTACCCCCACATGTAGATGCTAGTACTAAGCATAAAACTTGATCAACTTTAGATGGAAATACTTGGTGAAAATGGTTATGAAAACCTTAGAATGAGGAGTCATTCTACTGAAATGTTTTTGACATGTGTTTCCGAACACTAGATGATTTTGATGATGAAAATGTTAAGGCATGAGCCTTAGCCCTTTATAAAACTAATGGCTGTCTGGATGCGATACCATTCCAATTTTACCGTACAACCACAATACCCGAAAATTGGGTAGGGCTTGACTGGAAATTTATATACCTTAGTATGGGTTCCCTTGCGGCCAAGGTCTGAGCTGAGGATACCTTGTGAAGATTGTCCACCTGTGCAGTACCCATGATGACAGTTGGTCATGGTTGGGAGGCCAAACTCACAGGAGAGGTGCCTATACTAGGGACTGTAATTGAAAGGTTAGGATTGATTATCCGCATACTAAGTATGGTGAATTCAGGATTGTTCCTGATGGATGTATCAAATGTTGTGATGAAAGTGTACAATCTCTGCAGAGTGTCAAACTATTAGAATAGTCGCGTTCGCGGTTATGGACAGTTGGAGTGGCCATACTGTTCCCCCTTAGATGTTTTCTAAATGACTTGTGAAATGATTTGTGACTTTGACTTGACCACAACAGAGTTGTGATATGAAATTCAACTTCCCACTTAGGTGTTATAAAATTTTCAACTAGCTTTCATTGCTTTTGAACTTAGTAGAGTAAATTTTGCTTTTTGCAAAATAACCCTAGAGCTTAGTATCCTACTATAAAACCCCCCTTCACTTATTAGTATTAGTTTGCGAGTACTTAAAGAGTACTCATGGCTTTGCCCCTGGCTATTCCCGTGGCCAGACTATGAAGAGGAGTATCAGGATGACAGACCACTGGAAGGTTACGACAACTAGGATCATCTCCCCTCGTTAGCATTGCCTGTAACCATGAAGATGGAGCTTCGCCTACGCTATCGTTACTATTACGTTATTCCGCTGCTTGAATTGTATTAAGAACTGGATCATGAGATCCTTATTTGTGTAAGACCTTATGTATGGTTTGTAATGGATGATGTACTGTGGTATCCAATCTATTATGTCTCGCAAAAATGGTAATCCTGGGATTACGATGTATGGAATAACAGGCATCTGTGATTAAAAATCCGGGTGTTGACACTCCAAGGGGCGGACAGTCTGCCCCTGGCACTCCAACACGTCCCAGGGGATCAGAAGAAGAAGAAAACAGCCAAGAAAATTCCAGGCCGGATTCTTCGGCCCCAAGGGGCGGATTATTCGGCCCTGGAACTCCCAGCTCTGTCAGGCATTCACAGGAAGAGGAAGTTGCAGCCGCATCTCCCAGGCCGGATAGTCCGGCCCCACCCAGGGGCAGATTATCCGGCCCTGAAGAACCTATTCAGCATCAAGCTCCTATTATCAGCTCAGATCAAGATCAAGGGCAAGGTAGTGAACAAGACAAGGATCCAAATGCTGAATCAACTACTTCTAGAAACAATAAGGAAATTGAGGCTCTTCGCAAGGCTCGTGCTGATCGGAATCTTGAGTTAAGGGGTCACACTCTTGACAAGGTTGTCGGTGATCTACGGAGAAGGGTGTCCACTAGAAGAGAACTTGCAAGCTTTTGTGATCATCAAGCTCACATTTCTATGGTTGAACCAAAGAAGGTCTTTGATGCTCTTGAAGATCCTGATTGGGTGGTTACAATGCATGAGGAATTAAATAACTTCAAGCGCAACAAGGTTTGGAAGCTCGTAGAGAAACCCAAAGAGTGCCGCAATGTTATCGGCACCAAGTAGATTTTCAAGAACAAACAATATGAAAATTGTATTGTTGTGAGGAATAAGGCAAGGCTAGTGGCTCAAGGATTCTCTCAAGTGGAAGGAATTGATTTTGGCGAGACTTATGCTCTTGTGGCTCGTCTTGAGTCCATCCGAATCCTTCTTTCCTATGCTGCTCATCATAATTTTAAATTACAACAAATGGATGATAAGAGTGTGTTTCTTAATGGTCCACTACATGAGTTGGTATACGTCAAGCAACCCCCGGGATTTGAGGATCCCAAATTTCCGAACCATGTCTACAAACTCGATAAGGCGCTCTATGGCCTTAAACAATCCCCACGTGCGTGGTATGAGCACCTTAAAGAGCTTTTGTTAGACCGTGGATTCGAAGTTGGGCAAATCGATCCCACTCTTTTTACTCAGAAGGTTAATAGGGAGCTTTTTGTGTGCCAACTATATGTAGACGACATTATTTTTGGCTCTACTAACCAAGCTTTTAACGATGAATTTTCAAAGCTTATGACTGACAGGTTTGAGATGTCTATGATGGGAGAATTGAGGTTCTTTCTTGGTTTCGAGATCAAACAACTTAGAGAGGGAACTTTTATTAATCAAGCTAAGTACATCCAAGATATGCTCAAGAGGTTCAAGATGATGGATCTCAATGGCATTGCTACTCCAATGCAAACAAAGTGTCATCTTGAGCTTAATCCCAAGGGTAAAGACGTGGACCAAAAGGTCTCTAGTGTGTTGGTCTTCAAAGAAACAAAATTGCATATCACTATCAACCGCCAAAGCTGAATATGTTGCTGCTGCAAGTTCTTGTACACAATTATTATGGATGAGGAAAACTTTAAAGGAATATGGTGTTAATTGTGACAAAGTGCCTCTTTTATGTGACAATGAAAGTGCTATCAAAATTGCTTACAATCCGGTGTAGCATACAAGAACAAAACATATTGAGATTCACAATCATTTCATTCGGGATCATGTTTCTCTTGGCGATATTGCACTATCCTTTGTGAGCACAAAGAACCACTTGCTGATATCTTCACAAAGCCTCTTGATGAAGCAAGATTTTGTTATTTGAGGAATGAGCTAAATATCGTAGATTCAAGGAGCCTGGCTTGACTACCCTTGCACACTCACTTGCTATTATTCATGTATTTGGTTTAGATGCGGGCATAGACATATGGGGAGTGTGGTCCTAATTGAATGGGCTAACAATCCCCCCATAATGCCGAAAGCAAGAATAATCATTTCCCTTAATATCATTTTGTGATATGTGGGTCATTGATGAGCATTGGTTTTGAACTCAAGATACATCTTCGTGGTGTCATGCCATGTGCTCCAACATGGTGGCTTTGGCCACCGCCCTGTTCCTTGAGAAGAGTTGGTTTCTAATGGATCTCTTTGGATCTTCATGCATATCTTTTGTTCTTATGGAAAACACACCTAATTTTGGCTTTTGGTTGATTTGATTCTTGCAACTTTGGGTGTGTAGTACCATCACAGTTTGTTGCTCTAAACCCAAGCATTTTCCCTCCTTGAACCATCTATTCTTGCACACAAGTCATCTATACACCTTCGAGGGGTTTTGCAAGGTTGCTCTCGCTCTTCTTCCTTTTTTGCGTTTCGATGCCAAAGGGGGATAAGTAGTTCTATTAGGTCACGGATTTGCATGGGTCGGGCGCAAGCACTTGCCTTTTCATTCGTTTTATTTGCATGCTTGTGCCCCTTTAGCGTGAACTTATTTGCTATTTTGTGTTTGGTTTGTATAAGACTCTGTCGTGTGATACTCTGTCTGGAATTCCGGATTTATCGTATGGATCTACTCTTATGGAATTCTGGATTTATCTATGGAAGTATGGTAGTCTACTGATGGCATATGTACTTATGGTATTATCTATTTCTTACATCAATATTGTGGGATGTGCCTGGAGGCTAATAATTTCATTATTCTTTTTGGCTATTTACACATCGCGGTGGTATGCCTTCATTTCCTAACTCACCGTGTTTTACTTGTCTTTGTTATGAAAGTGGCTTGCTCTGTAGTGTGTGCATTTGTATTCAAATGCAAATTTTAAATATGCACGCATTTAGGGGGAGCTGATTTCATTTCCTTAAGGTGCTGTTGGTAGGTTTCATTGCAAATCCTAGTATTGTCATCTAACACCAAAAAGGGGGAGATTGAAAGAACATTTCTTAATCCCTAGTTTTTTGTGTGTTAGATAACAATATCAAGGATTATTTAATGTGTTTTGAAGTGCTGCAGATATCTATCTTGAAAAAGGAAAAGAAACTACTTTTGGGGGGCGGATAATCCGCCCACCCCATTTTCAGACGGGCGCAACCACCGGAGAGGGGGCGGAGTTTTGGCCGGATTTTTCGGCAAGGCCGGATAGTCCGCCCTTGGGGGGCGGATATCCGCCCCCTCTAGGAATTTCTTCAAGTCAAGGTTGCTTCACTCTCTGTATGAGGGCGGATTTTTCCCCGGAGTTTCCGTCCTGGGGGCGGATAATCCGCCCCCAAATTTCTCCAACGGCTTGTTCTGGGCAGGGGGTATTTAAGCCTGACTTCCCCCTCCTGCCAGAACTCTTGATTGATTCGAAAAAGTCAGGATCCGTTCATCATTCTTCAACCAAGAGAGCTCCACCTTCATCCACCCAAAGGCCTCATCCCTTGGGGAATCGAAGGAGGAGAACTCGATCTTCTACTACTGCAATCAAGCGCTTCATCTCCTCTCCATTCATTTGGAGAATCGCCGATCTAGTATTTCTTGCGAATACCTAGATCCTTGCTTTTGTTTATATTGATAAACCTTGTTCTTGTGATAGCTTGTTGTCATCTCGGGAGCCCCCAATTCAGTTGTGGGTGTGTGCCCCGGTAGAGTTATAAAGGCACCGGTTCCCGCCTCGAAGGGTACCAATAGTGGAGAAGGTGGATCAGGCCTTTCGTGGCGAGATCCATCAGAGAATAGGGTGAGGCCTATTGTGGCGTGGTGGTCTTAGAACCACCCACCCCTCCAACACAGATGTACTTCCCTTAACAAGGAAGGAACTGCGGTAAAACAAATCCCTGTGTCTCTGCGTGCTCCACTACGGTTTCCTCACTCCTCTCTTTACGTGCTTAGTAGCTAGGTTTGCATATAGGGAAATTCTCGTAGTTGCATATCTACAGAATTTAGTTTGTGTCAAGCCTAAAATTGAAAAAGAACTAAAAATTGAGTAGCACCCACCCCCCTCTAGGTGCTCATACGATCCATTTCACCAACCACTCAAACCCAAGTTCGCGCATTTCTTGGATTAGCGGGATATTACCGCAAGTTCGTAGAAGGATTTTCGAGCATCGCAAGACCCATGACCCAATTGCTGAAGAAAGATAAGAAGTTTTAATTGACGGACAAATGTGAAGCAAGTTTTCAAGAGCTCAATAAGAGACTGATCTCAACCCCAATCTTGATTATGCCGGATATCATGAAGCCTTTTGATGTGTATTGTGACGCATCCAAGATTGGTCTCGGATGTGTGTTGATGCAAGAAGCCAAAGTCATATCCTATCTATCCCGACAACTGAAGCAACATGAGCAGAATTACCGTACCCATGACCTCGAACTAGCAGACGTAGTTTTAGCCTTGAAGACATGGCGACGTTACCTCATGGGTAACCGCTATGAGATTTATTCGGATCACAAGAGTCTGAAGTATATTTTCACCCAGAAGGAGATAAATATGAGGCAAAGGAGATGGATAGAGTTAATCAAGGACTATGACCTTGACATTCACTATCACCCCGGCAAAGCCAATGTGGTAGCAGATGCTCTTAGCAGATTGTCATGTCGATTGAACACCATGATAAAATAAGCCCAGTCAAGTTTGCATGAGAAGCTGGATAATTTCAGAATGGAACTAGTAAGTGAAAGATTTTGGCTAGCATAGAACTCCAACCCACTTTGATCAGTCTGATCAAGGAGGTGCAGAAAGGAAATGCTAGTATCGACGGAATCAATGTCGTATCAGTACAGGGAAGGTACCCGGATTCACCAAAGATGAAGAATGAGTTTTGTGGTACAAAGGACGTATCTGTGTACCCGGATTCAGAGTTGAAACACGCTATTTTGCAAGAAGCCCATGATATTATTTACTCTATCCACCCTGGAGGAACGAACATGTATCAGGATTTGAAGGAGCAATTTTGGTGGCATAAGATGAAGAGAGAAATCGGAAGCTACATAGCCAAATGTGATATCTGTCAGAGAGTCAAAGAAGGACATCAGAGACCCGTAGGACTTTTACAACCATTGCAGATCCCAAAATGGAAATGGGATTCAGTTGGAATGGATTTTATCACTGGTTTTCCTACATCTAGTAGGGGAAATGACTCTATTTGGGTCATAGTGGATAAACTGTCCAAAGTAGCCCATTTTATACTTGTCGGGACCACTTATCAGAGTTTGAAGCTAGCAGAGTTGTACATTGCTAGGATTGTCAGTTTACATGGAGTGCCCCAGAACATTGTGTCGGATCGAGGAACCCAGTTTACCACGAGATTTTGGAAGAAAGTCCAAGAAGGATTAGGAACCAGACTGGATTTCAGCACAGCTTATCACCCGCAGACCGATGGACAAACGGAACGAGTAAACCAGATACTCGAAGATATGTTGAGAGCTTGTGTGTTGGAATATGGATCTAAATGGGAAGACTGTCTACCTTTCACAGAATTCTCATACAACAACAGTTACCAAGCCAGTTTGCAAATGGCCCCATTTGAGTTTATGTATGGAAGGAAGTGTCGTACCCCATTGAATTGGTCGGAAGTAGGAGAGAGTCAGATTTTTGGACCCGACATCCTAAGAGAAGCCGAAGAGAAAGTTCCGTGAGCACCTGAAGACTTCCCCATCCAGACAGAAGAGTTATGCCGACAAGAGACATCAAGATCTAGCCTTCGCTATCAGAGATTTTGTGTATCTGAAAGTATCACCCTTGAAAGGAATGCAGCGTTTCCAACTAAAAGGAAAGCTTTCCCCCAGATATATCGGACCCTTCAAGATTTTGAATCGCCGAGGAGAAGTATCATATCAACTGGAACTGCCGGAGGAGAAGTCATCCGTGCATGATGTGTTTCACATTCATTACTTTGCAAATTCCTAGAAGTCCCGGAGAAGATCGAAGTTTTCAATAATATTGATCACAGAACCATAGAGCTCAACAATAACCTAACTTATCGTGAAGTACCCATTCGTGTTTTGGAATAAGCCTTCAGAACCACCAGAACCCGGAGTATCAAGTTTCTCAAGATCCAGTGGAGTAACCATACTAAAGAAGAAGTTACTTGGGAACGAGAAGATTACATTAGGACCGAGTTTCCAGATCTCTTTAGTTCCTAGTTTTCTTTTTCTTAAATCTCGGGACAAGATTTTTTTAAGGAGGGAAGGTTTGTAACACCCCAAAAATATTAGACACGATTATCAAGTTCTAATCTCCCAAGTTTAGGGCTAACAAAAACTTTTGTTATTAAAATTAATATGAATGCATGTGTGTGATGAATGCATGAATGAGTGCAATTGCCATGTTTGATTGTTATGAATGATAAAGATTGGTTTAGAGATGCAAAAATATCATCTAGATCATTTCCAAGAAGAATAAAATGAAGAGAAAATCAAAAATATGATATATAAGCAAATGGTCATTTTGACCAAAGTTAACCACTAGACCACTTTGAGTGTTTCTAGTCCAAGATTTCTAACAGGAATAAATCCAATTATTTTCACCCTTTGCTAGACCAAGTAAAAGTGAACCCAAGCCCACCTTGCAAACAAATAGAAACAATTTTGAAATATATTTAAAGGACAGTTCAAAATTGAATCAAGTGTAGGTACTAAGATCACCATTTCTCAAAAATCCAACCAAACCACTTCACCTTGACAAACCCAAGCAACCAGATACAACCAAGCATGAGACCAGACCACTCACCAAAACTCATCCAAAAATCCAAATGCAAAGTTCATGCAGCCATTTTATCAAACACTTGGTGGGCACAGATCAAACTGCCTAACTTTCACTATTCTTGATCAATTCCTTGTTCCCCCATTGCCCCCAATTCTCTCCCCTTGTCTTCCCCAGTGACCACCAGTGCATTGAACAAGCTACTAACCCTACCCTTGCACCAGTGCCATGTCACCCGAAGACACCATCGTCGGCCGACCGTGGCCAGCACGCAGGAGGACACGCCGCGCCCGTCCATGATGTCCATGAGGCAGGACACCATCCACCGCCACCCCCTGTCTAACCCTCGAGCGCAGCCACTCCCTGGACCACTGAGAACAGCCGCGCCCATTTTCTCTCTGCCATGCCGAGAGAGAGCCAGAGCACCGCAGCCGACACGCTCGCACACGCCGAGCCTTGCCCTCACCGCGCATCACTTCACGCGCCATGACCCTAGCTAACCCCCACACATGCACGTTCGCCGTCCCGCAACCAGTATCCACTGTATGTCGTCGAAAACGTTGTCGGTACCGCATAGAGCGTCGACCCGTTCCGACCATTCTCGACCGCCCCTTGTCGTGCCATTAAGCCAGTGATGATCGCCAGGAGACACTGCACCGGCCTACGCCCGTCGCCATGCCGTTAGCTCACTGCACCATCGTCACCGACGAGCCCTGACCATGCCGCACTGCCCTCTCGCCCGTGTCTTAATAGAGGCCACCCCATCCCTCATTCTACACACCATCTCACTCCCCTCTCTCTCAGAACCACCCCTGACCCTTCCCCGGAGCAAGGCGAGCACCAACCCGCCGGAATTTCACCAGAGTCTGCCGCTGTAGAGGAGGAGAGAGGTCGTTGATTGCGACCACCCCAGGAGCTACGGCGACCATCGTTCGAACCGCCGTCGTTGATAAAATCGTTCGCCCCCATCGCCCACTCTAGCTGGAGCCCAGATGAGCCACCGTGTACCCCCACCGTCGCCGTTAGGGTTCGGTCTTGTCGGAGTTGTTCGATGGAGACGACAAACGTTATCCATAGATCGTAGTCTAATCTATGGCCCAGATTGAAACTTACCGCTTCGTGTAGATAGAGTCGCTGACCCGTGGGACCTCTCTGGTAGCAGCCCACTGCGCGCGCTCTGTGTAGTTGGGTCGGCCCAATAACATTCCCGCGCTCAGCCCAGAGATTCAAAAAACTTTTTCAAATTTAGCTCAAACCTAGTTCAGTCAGTGACTTTGAAAACCAATTCAAAGAGTTTTACTGAGCCAAATTGCATGAAACCAATTTTGTTAGAACGGTATTCAAATTATCAATCCAAGTCCGTTGGATTGAACCCATTTGAAATTATATATCACCTATGGTAAAAATAACAAGACATAGACTTTTCCAGATTCAAACATTTATTCAAAAACCAACCATAAATGCATTTGAGTTGATTCCAACTCTCAAAAATCACATTTGACCAGATCTATCTGAATATGTAAAAATATTTAGGTTTAAGTGCAGTGATCTTGGACTAGTATTGAAAGAATGCTACATAGGAATCTCTAGTCACTTTAATTATATAAAATAATCATTTTAACCTTATTAAATTGTGACACCACTTTAAATCACATTCCCAAGTACTAAAATATGTGGTGATGACATGTGTCAACATGATCCCATATTTTAATTGGAGAATATTAAATCTTAAGTAGTTTTCAATGAGTAGAAATTACTTTTCCAAAATAAAATAAATAAGACTAGGTCTTTATTTGAGGTGATGATTGTGATGATGCTAGATCATCTAGTGTGAACCTTTGTGTGATAAATAGAGCTAGTATTTTTTGGTGATTGTGTACCTCATATTTATTTATAAACGCTAGTACCAACCAAGGCTACGAGGAGGAGGAGTACTACGAAGAAGAAGAAGAGAACTTCAACCATTGCATCAATGAAGGCAAGCTACCACTTGTAAGTTTCTTAACCATGCAAGCCATCCTTGCAAGCCTAAATCTACCAGTTAACCTATCCAAGATGCATTAGGCATACTTTAGTTATGTAACCTTGATTATACCAAATCCCGGTTTTACTTGCAAGCTTTATTCTTTTATTTCTTTAGCAAAGTTCTTTATTACTTTTACTTAGTGACTGGTGAGTTTTGGAAAGATATTATAGGTACCATAAAGAGCATAAAACTAGGCATAAATAGTTAGAACTAGATGTCATACTGAGGCATGAGATTAGATTTGGATAGTCACACTTGATTAGCATCCTTCATTAGTGAATACCCTCAACTTTAGTGGCTAGTGCTAAGCATAAAAGTTGATCACTTTAGATGGGAATACTTGGTAAAAATGATTATGAAAACCTTGGAATGATGAGTCATTCTAATGAAATGTTTTGACATGTGTTATGAACACCGGATGAGTTGATGATAAAAATGTTGAGGCATGAGCCTTAGCCCTTTATAAAACTAATGGTTGGGTTTGGATGCGATACCATTCCAATTTTACCGTACAACCACAATACCCGAATTTGGGTTGGGCTTGACTAGAAGTTTATATATCTTAGTATGGGTTCCCTTGCGGAAGAGGTTTGAGCTGAGGCTACCTCGTGATGATTGTCCACCTGTGCAGTTCCCAAGATGATAGATGGTAATGGTTGGGAGGCCAAACTCATATGGGAGGTGCCTATACTAGGGTGTGTAATTGAAAGGTTAGGATTGATTATCCGCATATTGAGTATGGTGATTCAGGATTGTTCTTGACGGATGTATCAAATGCTGTTGTAAAATGTACCACCTCTACAGAGTGTCAAACTATTCGAATAGTCGTGTCTGCGGTTATGGACAATTGGAGTGGCCATACTGTTTCGTCGTCAGATGTTTTCAAAATTACTTGTGAAATGAACTATGACTTTGACTTGACCACATCAGGGTTGTGAACATGAAAACTAAGTTCCCACTTAGGTATTGTAAAACATTAAATTAGTTTCCTTTACTTCTAAACTCATTTAGAGATAAACCTAGCTTTTTGCAAATAAACCAAGAACTTAGGATTCCTACTTGAACCACTTTACTTGTTAGTGATAGTTTGCAAGTACTTAAAGAGTACTCATTGCTTTGTCCCTGGCTATTCCTATGGCCAGACTATGAAGAGGACTATCAGGATGATGGACAGCAGGAAGTCTATGACAACTAGGATCATCTCCCATCGTCAGCATTGCCTGTGACCCTGAAGATGGAGCTTCGACTAAGCTACCATTATTATGCATTCCACTGCGTTGATTGTATTAAGACTGGATCATGAGATCCTTTATTTGTAAGACCTTTATTATGGTTTGTAATGGATGATGAACTATGGTATCAATATGTTATGTCTCGCAAAAATGGTAATCCTGGGATTATGATGTATGGCATAACAGGCATCTGGGATTAACAATTCGGGTGTTGACACACCTTAGGATCAAAGGTGCAGCGCCATCCCCCAGCATCAGCATACGACTCCAATGAAGAAAGTCAGCGACTCCACCGGAAACTCCTAGTGTCGCTCTAAGGGGGAAAGACTGTGTCTTTCCTACCCAAAGATACGATAGAACCCTGGACTCGAACACTAGTGATCGTAAAGTGATGACCACCCATGCGGAATCCGAATAATCGACCCTACAAGAAGAACGACAATCAGCACTTCTCTAGAATCAGAAGGTACTTCAGGAAAGTCCTCCCCTCCAAGGTCGACCACCCAGCCAACCCCCCTGGTGTATCAAGACCGTGAAGATAGAAAAGCTGACTATCATGGTGAAG
This sequence comes from Avena sativa, assembly GCA_916181665.1. Taxonomy (NCBI): domain Eukaryota; kingdom Viridiplantae; phylum Streptophyta; class Magnoliopsida; order Poales; family Poaceae; genus Avena; species Avena sativa. Next base: position 113,849,444 of record OV702298.1, read on the forward strand.
GAATGAAGAAGGTTCAACTCGTCGTCTCGCTGCAAGAAGAAAGAATCATGTCGATGCTAAACCCACCTAGAATCATCCTAAGGGGAAAAGACTACGTCTTTTCCACTCGTATAATCCAAACCACCAATCTGAAGCCACTCAGCTCTGACCCGTAGCTGACCACGCCCGTTTGTGGTAAATCCTACTAACACATAATATTTCCATCGCTGAAATTGCTAAGCGGATGTTATCACCCAACCCTACTCCTCCCTAATCTCGGGATCAGGTTATTTTAAGGGGAAAGGTCTATAACATCCCAATTTTGGCAACCCTGATTTGCTATCCAAAAGGCAAAAATCAGGAGGAACAAAAACTTTTTCTTGTTACTTGTTGCAATGTTTGCTTACTTGTTTCCTTGTGTTCATGCAACTAATTGTGTATTAGGTGATATACTTCTTATTTGAACCTTATTTGACAAAGGCTATTTTACAAAAGAGATGTCTTGGCCCATATTTCATATTCTCAAATGCTCTAGCCTTTCACACTTGAGCCAAGATGATTTTGATAAAACAACCATACTTTATGAGTCTCCCTCTCACAAAACTATGGAGAAATAAAATATAATACCCTTATGTTTTCAAGACAGAACCCTCAACTACTCTTTCCCCTAGGTTTTCCAAAACCTTTATTCAAAACCTCCTAATTCTAGTCTTGGTAGAAGTACCAAGAAGTCCTTATCTCACTTCAAAACACAACTTATTCAAAATACCCATCCTTATCTCAAGCTAGGCTTTATGGTAACCTCGGTAGTAGTTGATAAGTTTGAATAGATGAATTGCCTTGATCTGCTGTCTGATGAATTGCCTTGATCTGCAGTCTGATGAATTGCCTTGATCTGCTGATTTCATTTTTTGGTTATGAAATAGAGTGAGCTAATCTAGTAGCTCATCCCCTAGGACCCCATATATGTTTGTGATAATCAAACCAATCATCCAAATCTGGATCTATCCTAAGCCACTAAGGTGATCATCTCCCCTCCTAATGAGATCAATCCAGGGATAATCCCTTCTAATAGTTCCAACTCAGTGAAGACCAAATCCAAGCATGGATCCTATCTACTTATTTAGCACTTCAACATCATCTCCTTTATCATGAGTTTGGAACATAGCATCCTCTCAAAATCATCTACACTTGCACTCTAGTCTAAAACCATAAATCTGCCAAAATGGCTAAGTCTGGATTTCTTATCTAGATAAAATCTTTGGAGCTCTACCTTTTCCAACCTATGTGCCTTCTTGAGAAGGTACTTGAACCATCTTGTAGTACATCATTAGTACTACCAAAGACCACTCTTACCATTGGATTAACCCTTCTGGAACCTAATCATCCATGATGGTTTTGTAGTCAAGATAACAATCTTTTCTGCAAATCTTATCATCTTGCCTATTTTGGTAGAAGCTCACTTCTATATGCCACCTCCCCTTGACCAATTCTTTGCATGATTATGACCTACTAATCATGGCCTATTAATACACTGTTCACTTGCTTCCGTTGGAGCTTTGTGCTTCTTAAACCCCATGGTTTATGAGGCATCATGACAACTCTGTTAGGGCAGCCCTATTTTCAACAAAGTTTGCCATCTCCTCTATATCACCTCAAATACAACCAAGCCCAACTCTTGCTTCCATGATCATATATATAACTTTGTCTATCCATCCATATACCCCTTGTATCAAGGTGAGCGCTAAGCTCACTAATCCAACCTTCTTTAGGTGCTATCAAAATATCAAACCCCTAGATCATCCGCATCTACTTTCTCCCCATTTCTTAAGTGAGATTCCAAAACCCAAGGTTGGTTAGGATGGATACTTCATGTTGACAACATCCCCCTTGTATATGATAAATCCCCAAATAATTTCCATAATTATTTGGAGCCTAAAACTATTTAAATTCATTATCTTGCAAAATTCTCAAAATCTCTCATATAAAGGCAAGTTTGTTTTTCTCCAAATCACTTTGTCCACTCAATGGAAATTTGAGTTCTCTACCCCATACCCTATCTTCCCAACTAAAAATAAATATTTTTGAGATTTCTTATTATTTCTTTTTGCCCTTTTTCTTAAATGGCACAAACAAGAAATAATTCATTAAAAATACTTTTCCTTCCAAATAAATTCCAATAAAATTCTCCAATGAGTAATATGGTATTTAGGACCATATCACATCAAAAACCACACCTGTTAGTGTACTTCAAGAACGTCCTATCGACGTGCAAATCGTACAAACCCCAAAGAAAGGGGATGAACTAACATCAAGGGATCCAGATGGCCTCTCCCTCTCTCTCTCTCCTCTCCTCTTCCCCGTGGCGGTGAGTTGCTCCGATGATATTTGCTCCTCGGCAGGTAGTTCGAGGGTCATTTTTAGGGAAGCTCGGGGTGATGTGCTGTTCTCATGTCGTTTTGGTTCGATCCCGCGTGATGAATCGGGCCAGTTATCGTTGTTGGTTGAATCAGATCGGGTTTTGGCGATTTGGATCCCTACCATGGATGTCAGGTTTGGTGCATGGGGGTTGGCACGTCCTTGTGGGGCCGGCGGTTGCGGCGCGTGGACTACGGTGTGGTATTACTGGTGTGCCGCCCTACGTGCATACGTGACGGGTGATACGGATTGGCAGTGCGAGAAGGCGAGCGGGCGCTGACGGTGGGACGACGGTGGAGGAGGGCCACCTGATAGTTGGGGGCGAGGCTACTAGTTCGCCGCCGAGGGATCGCATCCAGTCAGTTCCCCATCTCCCATTCTCATCAACCATAGATCAAGATTGGGTTCCACATCTCTCTCCCCAGAAAATCCTAGATCGCGTGCGGTGTGCAAGGTTGTTTTCATTCGTAGTCCTCCGGTTTTTCCTCCTTCGTCTCCAAGGGTGGTTTCTCCTATGGGGTGAAGCGGTGTTCATTCGGGTGATCGGAGATCGTTTGCTCAGTTGGATCGTCCTTTTCATGGTGGCCGCAGATCTCCACCTCGTCCCCCGTTTCGATCTGCTCCCTATGAGAACAGATCGAGATTTGGGTATGGGCAAGGAAGCCAACCGGTTGAGCGCAGGGTGTTGGAGCAGAATCGCCATGAAGGGGATTGGATCCATGAGCAGGAGCATAGCCGTGATGATGAGCAGCGATGGGAGACAAGACGCATGGAAGATGAGCGGAGGCAGGCGGAAAATGAAGCAAGGTTGGAGGATCAACATCGTGAAGCTCTGGCTCGTGACAGGGCCCTAGCGGAGGCGCGTCGCCGTGAGGCTGATCAGGCTCGAAATCATGGTCGTTGGAGTCATCGCCCGGAGATGCACCAGGGTTGAGGTTCTGATGCTACTGCTTCTTCGTTTCCGGGTAGATCAGGTAACTCTGCTGAGAACCCTAGGAGGGGGAGCCGGTTTTTGCTCGTACGGTGGAACAAGCAGTTATTTCTAGGCCTACTATGATTCCTAGTGTTCCTGTTAGTCGTCCTATTACTCTGATGAACACATATGTCTCCAATTCAGTCAATGTGCCTGCTAGAGTTGGTAATCCTGTGAGTGCTTCGCCCATTACTGTTGCCAGTCAGTCCGATGATGTTGACACTACTCTGGTAAGGTCCTTTGTACCTCCTCCAGTAGTTGGTATGACTGGAAATGTGAATGTCAATGCTAAGATTGGTAGTTTGCAGTTGCCTGATAATGTACAAGGAGTACAGTAGTGTGACAATTGTGGAAGGAACCATGAAATTTTGGTCTGTCAAGATAAGAAACCTTGGGAGTATGTCCCTTTTTTTTGGCAGTACTGATTTTGATCAGGTTTTTCACTCTATGCATGTGGTTGAGTCTACATTTCAATCCATGGAACAACTGCACTATGCTCATATTAGTGTGGTTAGAGGTGATGTAATAGGAAAAGATCTTGAGAAAGAGTTTCAAATCTAGGATGATGCCATTGGTTCTGTGTGGATGTTTAATGCAAGAGCTATAAATGATGTTGAATTATTGATGAGATTTCCTTCTACCAGGTCTATTGATGACTTTCACTTTGGTAAAGTGTTCATGAAGACAAAACTGATGCTGTGATTCAGTTGTCCATGTGGAACGGTGATCTAGAACCTGTGGAGTGGTTAGAAGAAGCTTAGTTCAGAATTGTTGGGATCCCTATGAAGTACATGGAGAAATCAACTGTCTTTTATGTGGCATCTCTGGTGGGTAAACCTCTGGCCCTAGACAGGAACAGTTTGAGGAATCTAGAAGATGTAAGAGTCAAAATTGCTTGTTTGGATGTGACCTTGGTGCCTAATACTAGGAGAGGGGAGATGTAGGGTGGTATATATGAATTTAAATATACCAGGGAGATCTTTGCTCCTAATGCAATGCCCAATATACCTGTGTTTGTGGGAGAGGATGGGCAAGCTGGTGATAATGAAGCTGATAGGAGGAATGAGGACACTATTAGGAAGAGTAGGCTTGCTGCTGATGGTGGGAACCAAACTTTTGCTGGCACTTCTGGTGGAGCTGGTGGTGGAAATGGTGGACATCAGCATACTGCTGACGTTCCTGCTTGTTCTATTTTGGACAAAGGGAAAAATGTGGTGGTGGATCAAGAAGATTCTGGTGGCATGTCTTTTGGGACAAAGATGGCTAATAGTTGGGCTAGCTCTGGTGGTGGTGCTAACACTGGTGGCATTGTTATTAGGGAGAATACTGGTGGTGGAAATAATGTTGTGGAGGCTAACCAACATAGAGAGGGAGCTATAGAGTCACAGGGGCTTGGTAGGTAGCATGACAGTGTTCAGAGGGAGGTTGTGGGTCCTGTAGATGGTTTGGGAGATGTGCAAATGGAAGTTATTCAGAATCTAGCTCCTCTAGTGATTGGTAATGTGATTAATCCTCCTGTTGCTGGTGGTCCTCAAAGATTTGAGGATTTTATTAGAGATTTGCTGAAGGATAAAAGTAGTAATAAGTACTATGAGATCAAGAAGCAGTATGGATACCTGCTTGGTGATGGAAATGTGCAAGATGATGTTGACATGCAAGGCAATGAGGAAGATTCTCCTAGTGAGTCCTTTGGATCATCTACTGATAGTGGTGGAGGTGATTAGGAAAGAGCTGTTAAGGAAGATACACAAGCTGTGGATATGAAAATTCAGGGTGATCTGCAAGAGTATGAGGTGGTGGTTGTGAGATCCTCTCAACCTGGGGTTATTTCTACTTAGGATAGTGTGGGGTGTCAAACTGATGGGGTGTCTAATGCTGGTGGAGGGGAAGAACAACTGGTGAGGATGAGCTGAAGGAATGTTGATCAGGGGGCATCATGAATATGGAGGAAAGGCATCTTTCTCAGCATGCTACTACAGATTTGGCAGGTACAAACTTAACTTCTTATAATTCCTTTGCAGTTTTAGATGATGATGATGATATCATTAGTAGAGCTTTGGAGATGGGGATTGATGGTGCCTCTATCTCTTTAGAACATGTTAACTCAAAAATTGCTAGACATGGCTTGAATGATAGAAAACAGGGTGAGGCTGGAGAATGTGTGGATCAGAGTGAGAAGGTTTTGTTTCTTGACTGGAAGAAGGATGATAGTGATGAAGGGGAGTTTACTCTTGTTGTTTCTAGGAGGAATAGGAAAAGGTTGAAATCTATTTCTGGTGGAAAGAATAAAAAGTTAAATGTTGTTGATGTGAAGGTCCACAACTATCACCGTATGAGTGGTGTTGTGACTGGAACAAGGGAAAAAGAATTGTATTATGATAGGTGCTATTTTGAATATTAGGGGTGTGGGAAATAAAGGGGCGAGTGCTTACTTGTGTGATCTGTTAAGGCAAGAAAGGTTATATTTTATTGGTTTATAGGAAACTATCAATAAAGATTATTCTCCTGAATTTTTTTAGGAAAATTGATCCTATGAATCAATTTTCCTGGAGCTGGTTGCCTTCTATAGGAAGGTCTAGGGGTATTCTGGGGGGCCTATGTTCCTCTAGATTGTTCAAGCATGATGTTTCCGTGGGCAGGTTTCATGTTAAGATGAAAGTTTGTGATGTCAAGAAGCAGATCCAGTGGCATTTGGTGGTGGTCTATGGTGCTGCTCAGGAGCAAAACAAGGAGGATTTTTTTGTGGAATTAGCTGAAGTTTGTCAGGACCAGTCAATTCCTTTACTGGTGGGGGTGATTTTAATGTGATTCGTTTTGCTTCTGAGAAAAACAAGGGCCATTCTTTGAGCAAATGGAGTCGCATGTTTAATTCTATTATCAATGCTTATGGTCTGAGAGAAATTCAGATGTCTGGGGGCAGTTTACCTAATCTAATAATCAGGCAATTCCTACTCTTGAGAAACTATCTAGGATAATTGTTTGCAAAGAATGGGAGAAGTTATTTCCTCTCACCATAGTGCATAAGTTGACTAGAGAGGTTTCTGATCATAGCCCTTTAATTATGGACACTATGGAAGGACAAGAAGGTGGCAGTAAGGAGTTCAGGTTTGAAAAAAATTGGTTACAGAATGTTGAGTTCTTGCCTAGAGTGGAGAAAGAATGGAGAAAACCTATTAGGGGGAAGAACAGCCTTGATAGTTTGCAGAAAAAATTGAAAAATGTCAGGAATGATCTGAAAGGTTGGGGTGCTCATGTCAGGGGCTTGAGAAGAAAAATAAAAAGGATCTAGTGGAAGAATTGCAGGATCTGGAATCTGTAGAAGAATTAATCTTTCTCAATGCAGAACAGTTGAAAAGAAAGGCTTCAATCCAGAAAGAATTAATGAAGGTTTATGAGAATGAGGAGAAATTTTGGCATCAGAGGTTAAGGGATAATTGGTTGCGGAGAGGTGACAATAACACTGAGTATTTTCACAGGATTGCTAATGGGGTGAAGAGGAAGAAAATGATATTTTCTATGAAATATGGGGGTAGAGAGGTTCAGGGGACACGTGATTTGTTGTTGCATGCTACTGCTTATTACAAAAATCTGTTTGGTCCTGCTGAAGGTTTTTCTGTCAGACTTGCTGATGATAATTGGAATGCTTGAGAGAAACTAGATGTTGGTGATAGAGAAAGGATGTGTGTGACTTTTAGTGAGAAAGAGGATAAGGAGGTTATTGATCAGATGGAAAAAATAAAGCAGCTAGTCCTGATGGGGTTCCTATTGAATTCTATCAACATTGTTGGTCTATCATCAAGGATGATGTTATGGCTGTGTTTTGTGACTTTTATGCACATAAAATAGATTTGAGCAGTATCAATTATGGCATAATTACTCTGCTACCAAAAAGTGATGATGATGATTGTATTCAGAAGTATAGACCCATATGTTTGCTCCAGGTTCTGTTCAAGATTTTCACAAAAACGCTGACAGTGAGAACTAAACCAGTTATGGGGAAGCTGATTGATACTTGTCAAACTGCTTTTATTAAAGGGAGATTTATTGTTGATGGAGTTACTTTGTTACATGAAATTTTGAAAGAATCAAAGATCCAGAAGCAACATGGAGTGATCTTGAAAATTGACTTTGAAAAGGCCTATGATAAAGTCAACTGGGATTTTTTGTTTTATTGTTTTAAACAGAAAGATTTCAGTGAGGACTGGTTGATTTGGTTGAAAAGTGTTGTGACTCAAGGCACTCTCAGTGTTAAAGTGAATGGGGAGGTTGGCCCTTATTTTGGTAGTTTTAAGGGGGTTAGACAGGGGGATCCTTTTTCTCTTTTCCTGTTTAATCTTGTTGGGGAATGGTTGGCAAAGATGGTTTTGAATGCTCAAGCAAGTGGTTTGTTCACTGGGCTGGTTGATAATTTGTTTGAAAAAGGGATTGCATTTCTACAGTATGCTGATGATACTATTCTTTTCATTAAAGATGAGGTTGAAGGAGCCAGAAACTTGAAATTGTTACTTTATCTGTTTGAATCCATGTCTGGTCTCAAGATTAATTTTGAGAAAAGTGAGGTGATGATGGTTTTAGAGGATGAGGATAAGCTTTGTACGTATGCAGATATCTTTAATTGTAAGAAATGTAGGTGGCCTATTATGTATCTGGGGCTACCTGTTTGTAGCATAAGATGCACAATGGCTGAGATGAGTTTTATTGGGGAAAGATTGAAGAAGAAATGAGTTTTATCCAGTGTGGCTGTTTATCCCATGTCTATGTTTATTTTGCATAAATAAAATGTGGAAGAAGTGGAAAATCATACTAGAGCTTTTTTCTAATATGGCAGGGTAGGCAAAAGAATGTATCATTTGGTGAACTGGAAATTTTTCTACAGGCCAAGAAATAAAGGTGATTTGGGAATCAAGAACATTAGACTGTTTAATATTAGCTTGGTTTGTAAGTGGTGGTGGAGGCTTGAGGCTGAAGAGGGTCCTTGTCAAGTTTTTGTGAGAGAAAAATATATGAAAAAAAGGGGGGATTAGTGCTGTGAAACATAAACAGAGTGATTCTCCTTGTTGGGCTGATCTGGTAAAAATGAAAGATCTTTATTTGGCAGGCAGGAGAATGAAAGTGGGGTGGGAAATTGACTGATTTGTGGCATGATGCCTGGTGTTTAGATGTTCCCCTGAAAGTTAAATTTCATGCGTTGTTTGATATTTGTCAGAACCAAGTGTTTACTGTTGCTGCTATGGCTGAGAAAAGGTGGAGATGTTCTTTTAGGATATGGTTGAATGCAGATGGTATGAACCAGTATAATTAGCTGAGAGGTTTGGTGGATGGAGTGGTACTTACTCAAGACAAAGATCATCCTGTCTGGATGTGGAATAAATCTGGCAAATTCTCAGTCAGATCCATGTACTCTCATCTTACTAATGTTGAGGTTGATATGGCATAATGCAATTCTTACTAAAGACAACATGAAAAGGAAAAACTGGGAAGGGGATTCTACATGCAGATTTTGTTGAGAGGAGGAAACTATTGGGCAATTGTTCTTTTCCTGTGTGGCTGCTAAGTATGTGTGGGGTGTTGTGGATAAGTCGGTTGGTGCTGAAAATAGGCCTGGTTCCTTTTCTCGGTACTTCTGGTGGGTTCCTAAATTCCTAAGGGCAGTCGAAATGTGCAGATTACGGCGTTGGTAGCAATTTGCTGGGCCATTTGGAAGCTTAGGAATAGAGCCTCCTTTGAAAAAAAACTTATTAACTCTCTAGTTGATTTGGTTATATATGCATGTGTTTTCATTCGATACTGGGCAGGTTTGCATGGAGAAGAAGAGCACGAGATGTTATGTGTTGGGTTCATGTGCTGCAACAACGATGGATGTTTCTCCGGTGCCTTTATTGGGACTTCCGGTGATCCCTCATGACCAGAAGAATGGAGCAAGTGGTTTGGAGAAAAAGGAGTGAAAGAAGCAGAATGTGGTGGTGATGAAAATGTTCTAGATCCTCCTGTCATGGTTGTGTTTTTTTTGCCTGAACCTCTCCACTAGCCTATGGGCGGTGTTCTTGCGTCTCCAACCTCCTTTCTTGTTGTCCTTTTGTTTTGAGAGCTTGTAATAAGGTGACGAACTGATGGATCCTCTAGATGGATCAGACGATGGCTTGTGTGGTTTGGTTTTTTGTTCCGTTATCTGATGATAGTGGAACCCGATCCATAAGTTATGGGGATTGTATGGAAAAAAACCACACCTGTCCAATGTAAAAAATATAAATGACCTTCTATAATCTATTTCTGCATTATTTGAGTACATGAAAATAAATGCATCTAAAATACTCTGAAAAATCCCAAATAAATCCTATGGAAATATCTTGACCTCTCCTTCACACCAGTACCATCTTATCCAATGCAAGTTCTTGGACTTTCTTCATAACCCTAGTTTGGAGCAAATTATGTCAACCCCTCAAAACATGAGTCAAACCAACTCCAAACTCAAACCAATCTTGCCAAATAACTCGCTGCAGCACCCACCCTCTCTCATGGTCGAACTACATTGTAGCTTGACATTATTCACCCTTGTCCTATAGCTCTTTCAGAGAGGAGAAAGAGATGTGTGGCTACAAAATTTTGCCTAGCAAAATATCTGTAACATCCCACGATTAGCACCTCAAAATAGATAAGACACATGTGTGTGCATTGCATCCATGCATCAGAAAATCCGGGTAATTTTCGCGCAAAACTAAAGAAACTATAGACGAATCGATATATCTCTTGTTCTGATAGGAACATCAGAACATATGCGAGAGATTTTGACATGACCTTTAGATATTATATGTGTTTTTGGAGGGGTAGAATTTGAAATTTACTTTGAATTCCAAATTCCATTCTAATTTTGAAATTGGAAATTCAAAAATAATAATACAATAATTAAGTTAAGGGAAATGGTTATAAGATATAATAGAATCCTTTATTATAAGAATAAATTAACTATTGCATTGTTCTTTTACAATAAAAGAATAAGAGTAAATTACAATTAAGAAATGAATTTTAATAATAAATAAGAATTGAATTCTTATTTATAATTAAGATATAAACATTTAACAGATACAAGTTACAAATAAAACAATAATGGAACACTTTATTACATAAGACAATGTTACATTGTTGTTGCAATAAAAGAATAAAATAAAATTTACAACAAACATAAGAACCTATACTAAAACCTTAACTATTGGGCCTAAGGTAAATCTTGTATTTTCTTTTCTTCTCCTTATCTTCATTCCTGCAGAATAAACAACAAAAGAAAGGAAACATTTGTAATGTTAAAATGTTTGCCCCACCATAGGTGAGGCAATTTAATTTATTAAAATTATTTAATGAATTTAGGAAGTACTCCTAAATTCCACAACCTAGAACTAGAGGGCATTACCAAATCTAGGAAACATCTAGGACATAGATCAAATGCTTCTATACATTTGAAATAGAGAGAGGTATCTATGGGTCAAAGTAACCAATTTTTCCAATCTTAGGAAAGCTATAATACCCTCTAACTCTAGCTAAGTTTAAACTTAAAAGAAAAAAAGAAGTCAAATATACATACTAGTCAAGTTTAGCAATAATTAGCTAGACTGGCTAATTCTTACAGTGAAAAGTTTAGCAAATATAAAGAATGACAGCCAACCTGGAATATCCACATCAGCAGAAGCTAAATCAACATTTACACCTCGCATGTTAAGTAGAAAAGAAAATGTTACAACCAGATAATATCCATCATTCCTTGATCTCATCCATAAATATCTAGGGGTGGAAACGTGCACCCAGTAGGGGACCAGTTGTAAGCAGCTCACACATCAGCATGCAAATGTTGTGTTGTCAGCACAACAGTAACCCAGGAAGTAGACAAGAAGGAATCAATTTCTGTACACAAGGAGAGAGCATAGCCGTAGCACTCACTAGTAGCACTAGATAGCACCACACCCATTCTCTTATCTCCTTCCTGTTTATCACACCTCAAGAACAAACTGCTCTCATAGCACCACAAGAACCACCCAGATCACCACCACACCACTTGCACCATGGTTGCTTCGAGAAGCCATCCAATGGCAAGGACAAGGTGGAGAAGTCCAGGCTATAGCTGCTGTAGTGGGTCGAGTAGTAAAAGGAGGAGGAAGCAGGATATCAAGATACAACAGCAACTGATCAAGGTCCAAGCAGGAACAAGTCTAGTATATCAAGAAATACAAAGGCAATGGTACTAGGAGGAGCAGCTCACCACAAGAATCAGTAATCAAGGCTAATAACAGCAGATCTTATCCCCACAAAAGTATCAACATTAGAAGTCATCTCCAACAACAGGTTATCCATCTAATATCATGCTTAAGTATCTATTCTTACCATTGCATCTTAGAAAATGGATGGGGGCAATAGAAAATCCATAGATCTATACTCAAGTGGAGTACTAGATCATCACTGGATAATTTTTATAAGCAAGCAGTAATTGTTGTATCCAGACATCATCAAAGCCTCAACATTTGCATCCTAGGCAGGGTTAATTAATGAAGGGAAACATTTATTTTAAATATGAACTATGCTTCAGACCAGCATCATAAGCATTTAGGTTTAAATGTTTTTGTTTAGCTGTATAAGCAGCAGATCATCCTACCTGAGGTTATTTTGTGCACACTCCTGTATGGAGGCACCACAAAAATAATCAAGTCAAGAGAAACCACTAAAATAGTGTAACCAACAACTAATCATCTTCCTGATTATAAATTCAGGAATCATAAAAATTATTGCCATATGGGCAATCCACATATGGCACATCATTCCATTTGCAAGCCAAGCAGTTTATTAAATCATCTTGTTATCCATCTGTCAAGGAATTATTTCATCTCTAAAAAACATTTGACTTAGCTTATAATCAGCTAAGGATAACCACCTTAGTATGTGTTTGACTCAAGATAAAACCTCAGCCTTAACATCTTTGGCATCCAATTATGGTACCCAGATAGCTAAACCCAAACCCAACAGCCAACTATAAGGGATGCTATCATTGTGTACTATCAAAAGGGAGTACATCACTATTGTGCACAATCACTAGAGGCACCACAGTAGGGTTCTACAGCAAACAGAAGTCACACAAATCACTCTTTAGAACCAATGAATCATTTCTTTCCAACCAAAGGTTTAAAAAGTTGTGCAAATGATTCAATGTCATGTTGTCATCCCATATTCAGTAAGCAATACTAGAGAAAATCATTCCAGACAGAATTACATCATATTCCTAGGTAGTATTCCTAAGAATCAGTATATATACATTATAATCATTTTACAGAATCAAAGATTCAGACAAGCATAGAAGAATCACACTAGGGCTTGGAGTTACCAACTTGAGCCACAGTTTAGCACTCACCAACACTAGCAGCATAACCACTAACCCAAATTAGTACCACTGGAGCACTTGCTCATCCAAATCTAGGAATTCTAGCTACCAATAAATCAGCCACAAACAAACATAGCAGAATCATGGATCAGGGCCATCAGCACAAAGGCTGGTCACAGGAAATTTGAGCACACCGAGGGTGCCGAGCACTTGGAGCGTTGGCTTGACGAATCTGTGGAACAACTCCTATTGAACGCCATCATCTAATTAGAGGAAGCACCCGATGCCAGGGTTGCACTGACAGCTTCGTCCCGTAGGCATCAAGAGAAGGAGACGCCGGGGTTACGCCTACACACCTACCCGCTGGTGTCGAGCTGAGGAAGAGGAGGTCCAGGCCGACGAAGAGCACCACAGGACCACTGGCACACGGCGACCCAACACCAAACCCTAGCGCCAGGAGATGAGAGAGGGCGAGCTCAATAAGGCCTCGAGGCCAAATCGAATCGGAGGACCCAATTGGCCAGGCGGCTACGGAGCTTCAATGGCCAGTAGCGCCAGCAGACGGCAGTGGTGGAGACAGCCGGTGGCGGCCGGGGGTGCAGCTGGCGGCAGCAACATCGCATGCAGGCAGGGGTTGAGAGGATGAGGTCGTGTGTGGCGTGTGAATGGTGAGGGAGAGAGAGTGGGTCAGGGGTCAAGATGACCCCAAGCCCGGTTTAGTTGGGCCGAGTCGGCCCATGTGCCCAACTCAAATATGCCAGATTTGAATAAAATAGAAAATTAAAGAATAAAATAAACATTACTAAAATGCCTTTTGACAATTAAAGCTCTAAAGAATTATAGAAAAATCATAGAAATACATCTAAAATATTTAAATCATCATAAAAATAAGATCTACCTAATAAAAAATATAACTTTATTTGTTAAATATAAAACAAACAAATATTAACACCATTAAATCCTAAGTAAAATTTCATAAAATAAGGGAAAATCCTAAAAATGAATAAAAATCATTTTTGTGTATAAAAATAAATATACTATTTTATCAAAATACTAGCCTAATTTTTTATAAATAAAATATGAAGTAAATATTCAAAGACATTTAATCCTTGATAGAATTTTATAAACATAAGAATAATAATTCAAAATAAGTAAAAATCATTTTTAAAGCCTTGAAAAAATATATTACACTAGAAAATTATTAAATATAATATTAGAAAGGTTTTTAATATTTTAAAGTAATAAATCCTTGTCTATTATATATTTTGAAAATTCTTTAAAAACATTTCTTAAATAAGAAGTAATTATATTTCTTTAGAAATATCAAAACCTTAAAATCTAATTACTAAAGTTCTAAACCATAACTAAGATTTATAATAAAACTTAAGCATAGATCATTAACTTTATAATACTCTTTTAAATCCTAAACCAAAATTGAAAACCACAATCATTAAGATAATTTTATATATCATTCACTTATATGAAGAGAGAATTTCTTAACATCTAAATAATAATTAACATGACTTTAAATCTAAAACATTAATAATATCATCCAAATTATACTTTCATTTAATAATTGCATATTATTTTCATGATATCAAAACAAATTTAATCCAATCATCCACTTAAATATGAAGTGAATAATTCCACACCTTAGTTATACCTATCATAAATTGAAAACTTGGGAATAATTAAAAACATATCACACCTTAAATTTACTTACCATTTTAAAGTTAACTTTAGTCTCAAAGCTTATAAATATCATGTCTAGTAAACTACTTAGGTTTTTATAGTTAACTTTGGTCTATTTCAATTAAGACATAAAGCATCTCAAGTCCAGACTATTCAAGCAAGCATAAACAACATCAATCACATTCTATCAATCATATTCTAAAAGCTATCAAGGTTGTTTAAACCTTAGGAAGGAAATATTTTCTTCAAACGTTATTCTATTTTCCACTTCAAACAATAATCTCATAATAAATTCTTCAACTCTTAACAATTAAAACAAAGGACTTTTATCTTAGTCACCAAATGACAATTAATCATAATCACATTACTTTATACTTTACCTGTATATTTAGAATTGTTATCACTTAAGTTCCTTATAAATGTCATTACTTATAAAGTAAAATTTGAAGATAAACCAACTCTTAAAAGAATCACCTAAATTCACTTCACTCAAAGCATTGGGGATTCACTTTGCGAGTTTTAAAAAATGGATATCATTACTTATGCATAATTGCATCTAGCTTCGTTAAACATTAGTCTTTACCGGACCAATGATGATGATTTTAGATATTGGATCTTATATTGTCTCGAAGACCGTGAGTGCATAATCTTGCAATCACAAAAGGCAAGTTCACACTTGCGCATGTCCTTTGATTATTTTCTGTAAAGTATTTTGCAAATCCAATATTGTCATCACCTGCATTTGAAAAAGGTCAGAAAACATTATTTTCATAATAATATGACTATAGGTTATTTACCATGAGGTAATAACCTACTATAAAAGTTCCGGTGGTAAAGGAACATATTATCTAGGACTTAACAACCAATGTCGCCAGTGATTCTTGCGTCGTATATCACGCGTTAACCATGAGATTTGGAATGGGACAGAGAAGTCAGCTGTATCTTCTTCCTCTTGCATGTATCCGGATGTGCAGGTTGTGGCTTTTATCACTCGTAGCATGCATATTAATTGGTAATTCATAGAGGATATGTGTTGGGGATATGCTATATGGGTATCCTCATAGCATGTCTCCTATCCGGATAACCCGGGTGGCCCACAGTTGGTAGCATGGCCCATGGCCTGCTGGACGGCCCAGTTAGATGGATCCAGAAGGGAGGCCCATGCCGGATAAAGGAAGTCTACGGTGGAGTTACCAGCGTACCCGGAGCCTTGGAGTACAAGACACGCAAGACTAGTAACAGACGGTGTAGGACTCTATAACCTGTCCGGCTAGGACTTTTCCCTGTAACCCTAGGACCCGGCGACTATATAATTCGGGCCTATGGGAGCCTTTAGGGCACAACTACAGACGACCAAGTAGCGATTAGGATACACCTCGCATAGCGAACCTATCTCTGTAACTCGGCGTATTGCCATTTTAGTGATTTATAGCAGGAGTAGGATTCCGCCACCGCTGTGGGATCTGAACCTGGGTAAGCTGTGTTACCTCGTACCCATCAACCGTCCGCCTTCCCCCACGTCTCTAAACACGCACTGTGAGGACCCCTCCATGGCATACTCTTCGGCAATACCACGACAGTTGGCGCCCACCGTGGGGCAAGAGGAGCTTCAGGATCTTCAGCGGGCGAGGACCAAGATCTTCGCGGGAATCGGCGAAACCGTAGCCATCGGTCGCGTTCTCTTCTCTGGCAACGTTCCGATCGTCACTCCCGATGAGTTCTGGCTCCCGGCGAAGACGAACCCTACGCGGTGTTCGATCGTTCCTATCGGAGACATCCACCTCTTCATTGGCAAAACTGACTCGGGCACTAGTTCCCTGGGAGTCGGAGGAGCATCAAGGCCCGCACGGACTGCCTATGGGCAGGATACGTTCACGAAAGGATCAATGTCGGATATCTCTTTGGAGTTTGCCGGCAAAGATCGGAAAAAATCAAGGCCCACCTAAACCGCCCATGTGCAGGATATAACAGTGGAAGATCACTGCAAGTCCGCCGGCTTCGCCCGTGCGTCTAGACAGCAGAGATCAAAGTTCGTTGGCGTGGTTACCATCTTTGATCTGGCGCATTGCGTTCAGAGAGAGGGCGAAAACCCCTGCGACTACCTGGCCAGGTGGCTCCGTTTACGAGCCGATCTGGCCCACTACCCCAATGATGATGCTATGTATCACTTTGTGGAAGGACTGGACCATGGCACGCTCCTCCGGCATTCTCTAAGACAGCAGAAGGCGTCGGGACACCTTACCTTCGAAGGCATGGTGAACACCGTCAAAAACTACACAGAGGCCGAAGCAGCAGCTCAGACAGCGCTCGTGCTCATTGACGGAGCCCCTCCGATTCAGCCACCGCCTCCGGCCGCCATCGCCGCAGACAAGCCGCCACCTCCAGTCATCGTTGCCGATGTTGCACCTCCCCCGCCCGTCATCGAGGAAGTCCTGGAACCTTCCAACTCTATGATTGACGCGCTATATGCCGACTTCAGTGCAAATTCAGAGGAGATAGATTTCAGTCCAGAGGAGCTAGACTCTGCCATGCAGGAGATGAAGGAGGAGTACACGCGCGACGAGCAAGCCAACAACGCAGTCACGTCTCGAGAGGTGTTCTTCACCATTGGGACGGCGATGGATGAAGATCAACCCGGACGAGCTTCGCTTACAGCGCTGGACAAGGGGAAGGGACCACCTGTTGCTGCCGACGATGATCGCGCAAAGATCATGCCCCCTCCGCCTAATCCAGTACAACAGCCGCAGGAACTCAGCACCGGCCCGAGCAACAACAACACTGCAAACCTACCGCCTCCAGCATCTATGTCTGCTGCTACCCAAGTTACTCCAGCTGATAGAGTGATGTACGGCAACCTCCTCATCGAGCCACGGACCGTAGCTCATATCCAGAACATGACCTAGCTTGACGAGAAGCGTCAGTAGCTGCTGGAGGAAGCACAGGACATCGCGGAGCAAGGCGCTAAGCTAGATCGAGATCTGGTCAACACGCAGAAATCCATAGAGAAAGCCAGAGCAATGGAGGCCGAGTACAAGACTCTACTGCAGCAGCAGAAGGCCAAGAAAGCTCCAGCTCGCGTCATCAACGATCCTGGTGTATGGCGAAACCTAGGATGGGCTCCCCCGAAGCCGTCACAAGCCAAGCCATACATTGACAGTGAAGGCAGACAAGTGATGCCCACTCCACTCCTCAACCTCGCCGTCACCAAGACCCTTCTAGAGCAGGATAGATCGCCTGAGGCAGTGGACCAGGTCTATGACCTAGTGGCCAAGGCGGTGAAGCAGCAGGAAAAGGCCACCTCTCAGAGGCTTGAGTCTGACCCAGCGTTTTGCCAGTCTAGCCAACATAAGCCGCCAAGGGACAGATCTCCTCTTGATGTCGGGTCTCAGACGGGTTCATCAGAACGAAGACGGATAGATGTGCGCAACAGGAAGGATGCTATCCCCATATCCTCTGACCACGGAGAAAAGGTCCGACCTCGTCGCCCATCGCCACCGCCTCGATCCCCCCGACATCGCGAAGATCCCAGGGCTCACCATCGTGTGGATATGCCCCCACCAAGGCAGAACGGCATCATCATCCGCGACCACACGAAGCATACCCGTCATGACGGAGAGCGCAACCAAGGACACAAGAGCAGGTCGCGCCATGACCGTTCGCGTCCGGAAAGCAATCGCGACAAGCGTGAGGCGTCATAGGAGGGTAATAGCAAGAAGGCTAACCCACCGCCACCTCCGCCTCCATCGCCCCCTAGCAGTCACCATGGCAGAGGAGGCCCGCGTCCATCACGCAGCTCATCCCCTGTTGACAACAAGAAGAAAAACCCGGAGCCGTACGACGCACGTTCGCGGATCGATAAGATCCACGAGGCCCGGGAAGGACCATACCTGGGACCATGTTGCTTTGGACCTACGATACGGTCCGCAACTTACCCCAAAGGTTTTCGGATTGACAAGACCATCAAGCCCTATGATGGCACCGCTAAGCCAGCTACATGGTTGCAGGATTACAGCAACGTTGTCGTCAAGTACCTCCCATTTATGTTGGCGGGCACAGCCCGTCCATGGATTGACGACTTGCTGGAGAAATCCATCTGCAATTGGTTGGACATGCAAGAGGCGTTCACCAAGAACTTCAAGGGTATGTACAAACGTCCCTGCACTACTGGCGATCTACAGCGGTGCGTGCAAGAGAAAGACGAGACATCTCGCGCCTGCCTCTCCCGCTGGCTGGATATGAAGAATTCATGCATAGGAGTGCACGCTCAGACCGCCATGGCTGCCTTCATCGATGGGTTGGAAAGGGGCACATTGCTTTGACATAAGCTGAAGCGCTTGCAGGACAATCACCAGCTTGACTTGAACCAGATGATTCAGTTGGCTAGTGAATTCGCAGCTGCCGACGACGATGCTTGCGGCTCTCTGCCGGCAACGGCCGTTCCAACTCAAGCTCGGAGGAACAGCAGTACAAAGCGGAAAACCACTCCAGAAGAAAAGCAATCTCCCGACATGGTCACCATGACCTTTGTAGGATGAGGTGACGGTGGACAACGTGGCCGAGGACGGGGAGCTGGTCATGGGCAGCAGCGAGGAAGTGAAACTACCTTGGCACCGCTCCGTGTTCCCCAAACCTACGAAGAGTACCGTGATATGTCATGCCTCGTACACCTTGATGTCAAAGGCAAGGCCACCCATACCAATCGACACTGCAAGTTCGTCAACGACCTCAAGGAAGAACCGGAGTCCGGCTACAAGCAAAGTCGGAAGAACAGACCGCGAGGCAAGGGCAAGGGGAAGAAGGAGGAGGAGTCCAAGGATTCAAGTGACATGGATGAGGATGTTGACCCCAAGCACGCCGCCAAGAGCGACGACAAAGGCAAGAACCCCTTCGTGAAGAAGGCGCCAGTCTACCACACTTTCCTTGGCACCCCCACCGTCTGACAACATAAGACCTCTATGAGGATACTGATGGCCACTCTACCCCCAGTTCCCCAGTACCTGCGCTGGTCGGAAGTTCCAATTACTTGGGACAGGAAGGATCACCCAGACCTCATCCCTACGGAGAACCAATACGCCATGGTCATCAACCCCTTGATTGACGGTGTGGAGTTCACCAAGTGTATGGTGGATAGTGGAAGCAGCATCAACATCATGTACCTGGATACACTGCAGAAGATGAACTTGACGGAGGCAAACCTAAGGCGGACCAACACCATCTTCCACGGCGTAGTTCCTGGTCGGGAGGCTTGGTCCCTTGGGTGCATCACACTTCAGGTTGCCTTTGGCGATGTTAATAATTACCGCCAAGAGGGCATGACCTTTGAGGTGGTCCCCTTCAAGAGCATGTACCACGTCATATTCGGTCGCGACATATTCCACACCTTCATGGACAAGCCATGCTTCGTCTACAAAAACTCAAGATACCCGGACCAAACGGTGTCATCACCGTATCCGGAAGCTTTACCAAGGCAAGGGACTGCCAGATTAATGAAGCAGCCTTCGCGGAAGCTGTCCTCTACAGCGAAGAATTCAAAGAGATCTAGAGTAAGGTCGATGACTCAGAGATGGCCGTGTCGAAGAAACAGATTTCCGACTCCGCTCCTGCATTCAAGGCCGCCATCGAGACCAAGCCGGTGGAACTTGTGGTAGGCGATGCCTCCAAGACCACCGCCATTGGGACGAACCTGGATCCCAAATAGGAAAGCACGCTCATCGAGTTCCTCCGTGAGAATAGGGACATCTTTGCCTGGCAACCTGCCGACATGAAAGGTGTACCTAGGGAACTTGCCGAGCACAGCTTAAACATTGATCCAAAATGCAAACCAGTGAAGCAACCTCTACGACGCTTTGGAGATGAGAAGAGACACGCCATAGGAAAAGATATAGCTAGGTTACTTAAGGCTAGTTTTATCCGAGAAGTCCTTCACACCCAATGGGTGGCCAATCCTGTACCTGTCCCCAAAAATGGAACCAAAGAATTAAGAATATGCGTTGATTACACCGGTTGAACAAGGCTTGCCCCAAAGATCTGTTTGCTTTGCCTCGCATTGACCAAGTCATTGACTCGATGGCTGGCTCGGAACTTTTGTGTTTTCTCGATGCATACTCAGGATACCACTAGATCAAGATGAGGAAGTCGGACCAATTGGCCACTTCGTTCACTACCCCTTATGGCATGTTTTTCTATGTTACGATGCCATTTGGGCTGAAAAACGCAGGTGCTACATACCAGCGGACAATACAACGTTGCCTTCATGACCAAATTGGTCGAAACGTTCACGCATATGTGGACGATATTGCGGTGATGTCTAAAAAGTCAAATGACTTAATCTACAACTTAAAAGAAACCTTTGATAATCTCCGGAAATACAACATGATGCTTAACCCTAAGAAGTGCGTCTTCAGGGTTCCAGCTGGCAAATTGTTGGGATTCATCGTTTCCCAGCGTGGAATCGAGGTCAACCCGGAGAAAATCAAGGCCATCTTAAACACAAACCGTCCGACATGCCTAAAGGACATTCAACGACTAACATGTTGTGTTGCAGCAGTTAGTCGGTTCGTCGGCCGACTTGGAGAGAAGGCTATGCCGCTGTACAAGTTGCTGAAGAAGGCGGACAAATTCACGTGGACGGACGAAGCAGATACAACATTGAAGCAGCTCAAGGAGATTTGTTCCTCAGCGCCCATCCTTGTAGCACCCGAGCCTGGAGAGCCCATGTTAATCTACATGGCGGTAACCAACCGGGTAATCAGCATCGTCGTCGTGGTAGAGAAGAAGGAACCAGGCTATGAGCACGGAGTTCAAAGACCAGTTTACTATGTGAGCGAGGTCTTGACGGAGTCCAAGCAGCATTACCCGCACTACTAGAAGATAGCTTATGGAGTATTCCTTGCTTCTCGGAAGCTAAGGCATACTTTTAGGAGAACCCAATCACAGTGGTGAGCAAGACTCCACTGTCTGACATTATCAACAACAGCGACTCTACGGGAAGGGTCGCGAAGTGGGGCATTGAACTTGCCACCTTCGAGATCACCTACAAGAGACGCGACGCTATCAAGTCACAAGCCTTGGCGGATTTTATCGCAGATTGGACAGAGATGCCAGATGCTACTCCATTGCCGGAACCAGAGTACTGGGTGATGCACTTTGACGGATCAAAGCTGCTCAACGGCTCGGGGGCTGGTGTATTGCTACAGTCACCAACTGGCGACAAGCTACACTACGTTCTGCAAATCCACTTCGAGGCTACGAACAACATGGCGGAGTATAAAGCACTCATTCACGGACTACGCATAGCCAAGGATATTGGCATCAAGCGCATAGTTTGCTATGGAGATTCCGACTTGGTTGCCCAGCAGGTGGCTGGCACCTAGAATGCGCGAAACCCTATGATGGCGGCATATCGAGACGAAGTGAACGAGATAGACAAGAGCTTCTTGGGCTATGAAGTCAAGTATGTACCTAGGGAGCAAAACGAGGCGGCTGATCTACTATCTAAGCTTGGATCAGGGCGCAAACGAATTCTGCCAGGAGTTTTCCTAGAGCATCTACGAACACCATCCGTGAAGGGAGCCGACATCGACAACCCAGATAGAGCTGACTCTTTCATCCACATGGTGGCAAAGTTCCCTCCGGCTTGGACAAAACCATTCATGGAATATCTCGAACACGGAACTTTGCCCGACGATGAGGTCAAAAGATGGAAAATAGTACGACGAGCAAAGGGTTATACCATAATTAATGGACAACTCTACAAAATGAACACTACTGGTGTATACCTTAAGTGTGTTTCCCAGATAGAAGGTATTGAAATCCTACACGAAATCCATCTCGGAGATTGCGGGCATCAAGCCGCTCCCCGATCGTTGGTCGCGAAAGCCTTCCGGCAAGGATTCTACTGGCTGACCGCGAAGGCGGACACCGACAAGCTGGTTGAGACATGCATGGGATGCCATTATTATGCCCGACAACCACATGTTCCTGCTGAAGAATTGCGAACAATACCAATAACTTGGCCATTTGCAGTCTGGGGGCTAGACATGGTGGGACCGTTACAAACGGCACCATGTGGGTTTACACATCTGCTAGTAGTAGTTGATAAATTCACTAAATGGATAGAAGCTAAACCCATTAGAAAGCTTGATGGGGCAACTGCCCTCAGGTTTGTCTGAGATCTAGTGGTGAGATTTGGTCTCCCACATAGCATTATCACCGACAACGGCAGCAACTTGTCACTCGGAGAAGTGGATGCATATTGTGGGGAGAAGGGCATCCGACTTGACCTTGCATCTGTGGAACATCCACAATCCAATGGTCAGGTTTAGCGAGCCAATGGATTAATTCTGCAGGGAATCAAGCCACGTCTTGAGGCACCGCTACATAGAGCAGCTGGAGCCTGGGCGGAAGAATTGCCATATGTGCTGTGGAGTTTACAAACTACACCCAACAGATCCACCAGCTACACCCCTTATTTCATGGTATATGGAGCAGAAGCCATCCTACCTTCTGATATACTTCACGATGAACCAAGAGTCACCGCCTACGACGAAGATGACGCTGAAGAATCCAGATGCCTAGATGTGGACCTTCTCGAGGAGGAGCACGTTTTGGCATGCCAAAGATCTGCCATCTACCAGCAGAAGCTACGCAGCTACCATAGTTGCCGTGTTCGGCATCGCTTGTTTAAAGAGGGGGATTTAGTGCTCCGACTTAAGCAGAAGAAGTGACACAAATTATCCCCGCCATGCGAAGGACCGTTCATCATAAGCAAGGCGCTACTCAATGGGTCTTACTACCTAGTTGACAATCGTGAACTGAAGGATATACCCAACGAGGATCATAAGCGTAAGCAACGTGACCCGGATGATGACTACCCGGAGCTTGATCGGCCATGGAACATAGCACAGTTACGTCCTTTTTACACTTAGCATTTTTTATCTAATTGTGTACCTCTTATATGATCAATGAAATAAAGCTCTCTGGTTCACTCATATTTCTGAGTCTTTTACCTCCTTTAGTGTTCATTTTTGGATCATATAAAACCTTTATGCACAATTTTTGCGATTGCACTTGTGAAAATTCCGCCTACGGGCATTATCTTAAGTTTTCTGGTCTACACGTTCTTTGTCATTTTTGTGTGGATTCTGGAGTAGTGTCTTTTGGCACTTATTGTCGGTGATTTTGTGCTTAGGTTATTGACGGTGCCATTAGGCATCAAACACCTGAGCGCATGGTTCCGACAACGAGTCTTCCGACTCACGAAAAGTCAAGCATAAGAACCAAAGTAATGGATAAACCAGCACTTGCTTAAAAATATATACATGGTGGAACTAGTTCTTAAGTAGCAGGACATACATCATTGTTTTCTGCCTTAAGTTAATACATAGTTTTTTCTTTATACGCATCAAAGATGAAACAAATATTACAAGTTCTTTTTCATTCCTTTGACACAGGCGACTTGGAAGCAGCATCATCGGCAGCAGAAGAGTCACCCTCGAAGTCGGCAGTGTGAAGAGACTCGGAGGAGCTTTGGTCGCCGCCATCGATGGTATTCATCGGCACGAAGACGTTGACGTCGACTAACTCGGCAACTCTGGTGTCATAACCCGCGAGTGACGACAAGATGGACTCATGGTTTATCTCTTTGCAATCATCATCTACGCCGGGAATTCCAGAGGTGTCGATGTCGGCATCCTCATAATGTGCCTTAACCACGGACAGCGCCATCCTTGCACCGGCACGTGCACATGAAGCTTTCCATCTTGTGATACGCTCGGGGGCTCGGCGCAGGATCTCCGAGAACTTCGCCATAGAGTCCGATGCCTTGATGTTGATCTGGAGGGGCTTGGAAATCTCTTTGGCCTGCACGATGGAGGTGTTGATGAAGTTGCCGGCAAGAACCATGCATTCCTTTGCCGGAGGAGGTGACCGGGTTAAACCCATAGGAGCTGCAAATTCCAACAAGGAGCACATGAGTTCAAAAATTCAAAGTATCTAGACTACAGAAATCCAAGACGAAGAATCACTTACTGAAGATGCTAGCCTCAGCTTGCCAGAGGGTATCCGCCAAGGAGTCCAGTTCTTGTTGGAGGAGCTTGTACGCCTCATGATGGCGTTGATTCTGCTCATCGGCAACTTTCTTCTGATCTCTTAAGATCGAGATCTCCTCCTTCAAGCGGTTCATCTCCTCGGTGGCGGAGTCCTGCAGTGCTTTCATTGATTATTCATGCATCTTCAGCATTTCCTTCCTCTCCTGCTTAAGGATCTTGTTCTCTCTATCCAGCTCTTGAATGTGCTTGGATTGCTCGACAATGTCCTTAGCCTTGGCAATGGTTTCTGCAAGTTGGAGAAAGCAAAGTACACAGTGAGTACTCGGATAATACACAAGTTTAAGTCGAAATACGAAAAAGAAAGGAAAAACAGACGCTTGCTCTTGATGATCCGTTCCTTCAAGAAGGCAGTTTTACCCTTTTCGGCTTCCAAGTCCGCATGCATCTTCTGGTACTTGTCGCTGGCCATGCCCCTCCAAGCATTCTCGTTCTATGGAAAAAAGAAAAGTTAAACGTTGTTTGGTCTACTTGGAGCATCTAGCCGGAAAATTTTCCACCTAGACGCTCGGGGGCTACAGCTAGAGTTTTTAACTTAGCAATATGCTTAGTCTTTCTTTAAGCATCTAGTCGGAACTAATTTAGTTTTCGATTAGAAGCTTGGGGGATACAGTATAAAGTTTTTAACTCGGATGTATGCTTAGCTTCTCATTAAGCATCTAGTCGGAACTAATTCAGTTACAACTAGAATCTTGGGTGTTATAGTATTGAATTTATAAACACTGTGTATGCTACTCTTAAAAGCATCTAGTTGGAATAATTCAATCCACCTATATGCTTGGGGGCTACAGTGAGAAGTTTTCTAGCTTAGTCACTCTTAGAGCATCTAGACGCAAATACCTATGGTTTTCCGTCAACATCCTCGGGGGCTACAGTGGCATATTCATATGAAAAGCAAAAGGCAAATAAAACTTATAAGTGCAATGATCTTGAGGTTGCTAGCACTCTCAGCTAGCAGCTTGCCGAAGGATACACTGTTTCCTTGCAAGATCTCTACTTGCCGGAGAAGCTCCTCTAGACCGCACGTCGGAGATGTCGGCACCGCACCAGGAACCAGAGCAGTGCTACCCGGTGTAAGTACCGGATAGACTATCTTTGGATACTCTATGGTTTTCTTGGGTGCGGGGGCGCTGCCTTCGGCAGAAGTACCAGCTTCCACCACCGCCTTACCGCAACCGATGGCATACTTAGCCGGAGCTTCAGCCATTTGGTGTGCGGCACTTTCCTGCGTCGCCTGATCGCCGACAACAGCAAGCTCGGCAGAGGCACCTGAATCCACTTCCATGGCGGAAGGGCCAGCGACTTCCTTGGTTTGAGAGCTTGTCGGAGCGGACGAGGGCCTGGCGGTGGGAGTGACAGGGGCAATGGCGAGAGATGCATCGCGATGCAGCATGTGCTTGATGGTTCTAGAAGCCCCCGATATTTTGGAGGTCTTCTTCAGGCTGGTCGTGGCTTTCTTCCTGAAACGTGCAAAATGCATAAGTACAGGAATAAGACAGATAAATGGACAATGTCGGAGAGAAAGAAGCTTACACTAGAGGGGGTGCTTTGGCAAAGGGGATCCCAGTAACCTTTCTTTTCTCCGCCTCCAGGGCGGCGGTAGTCTTTTTGGAGGCTCCAGCCTCCGTCTTCTTCTTCTTTCCTCCGTTGGCAGCGGCAGAGGTGGAGCTCTTCCGTTTTTGCGCCAACGGAGCATCATCGTCGGACACGACGGTGACTTCCTTCATCTTTGGATCATAGATTTGAGGAGCCATGATGTCCTCGTCTATGTCGCTAAGCTGTTAAGGTGGAGAACCTCCATGTTAGATTAGATGGTAATGACTAGACGGAAGAACTGGAGTATATGTCATACACGGAAAATAAGCAGTTACCTTTGGGTACTTGCTCTCTACGAACATGTCGTAGGTGATGGTGAAGCCACGCTTCTTGTCCTTCACCTTGATGATGTCCTTGAGGCGAAGCTTGACGGAGTTGCTCGAGAAGTTGTCCACGGAGATGCGGAGGCTATCTCTTCTATCGTTGGTATACTCGTGCATCAGCTTCGAGCGGTGCTGCAGAGGTTGGATTCGCCTGATGAACCAGCACATGGCTAGGTCCAAGCCAGTCAAACCCGTCTCTACGAACCAATCTATCCGCCTTATAGCGCGAGAAGCGTCGAGGTCGGAGGGAAGGGAGGCCTGGGATCTCCATGTCGAAGTTTCAACGGCCGCTCCATCGACGAAGTCAGGGTACGTTACTTCTCGGCCAGCCAGAGGGATATCTAGGCCGTAGAAGTAAGTACGCTACCAGTTCTTGCAGGACTCGTGGCTGACGATGTCGGGGAAGCACCGGCTAGGTCGGATATTGAAGCTAATAGTGACACAGTTTCTAAGTTCGTCCTTGCTGGCTCCGGCTTCGCGCTTGAAGGTGAAGAAATATATAAAGAGGTCTAGCCTAGGCTTAATCCCTAAGTAACCCTCGCAAAGCATCGCGTAATTTCTAAGTACTAGGATACTATTGGGAGAGAGGTTTTGGGGCTGGACTCGGTAATGGTTCAAGACGGAAAGGAAGAAGTTAGAGATGGGCAGGGAGACGCCGTGTACCATCTGTGCTTTGAGGTACACCTTTTCTCCGGCTTGGGGAGAAGGTGTGACCTCGCCGGCCGGCGCCGCCCGCCAGGCGAGCCCCTCCGCCGCAGGGAGGTAGCCTTCGACGATCAACTCCTTGATGTCGCGGTCCGTCATATCCAAACCGCGTCAGTCGCCTTTATGGGAGTCGTTTTCCTCCTCCAGCAGCTCTAACGCCGCTGGATTGTGGTCGCCGCCGGTGGTCTCGACCACCGCAGAGATGGGGATGACCAGGCCCTCTGGGGGCACGACGACGGAGCTCGCCGGCTTCGCCTGACGCCGCCATCGAGGGAGAAGAACTGCTGCTGGCCATTGCGAGTGTTTGGAGGTGATGGCGAGATTGGGAGTTAGGGTTTTTCGCAAGTTGCGCGGAGATCTCGAGGGGGCGCTCGCTGGATGAAGAATATGATGCGAGGAGAGAATGAGGTGAAAAGTAAATTTTCCACTGCAGTTACTATTTATGATCTCCAGCATTGAGGTTCATGCAGCTTGATCGGACGGTTGCCGCGTAGACGACGTGTGTGCAGACGTGTGCGGAAATTTCGCCACGTCCCAACCGTCGCCGCCAACGGTTCGTATAGCTCGCGCGGGAAAAGTGGACATGATTGCATTCTCTGCATGTGTGAGTTACGAGGCGTTGTTGACCTACGTCTACGTCGCCCTAGCTGACATAGGCAGATGAACCATCACATCAGAAGATTCCTGCATGGACGTATCCAGTCCGGCTACGGAAGAGTACGAGGAAAGATTCATCAATTCTCTGACTTATGAGTTGAAGACAAAGAAGACCTTGTAGGGTTCTTTGGGAGGACTACAAGATATTGCTTGACGATTTGCCGAGATTCATATAGACGGAGCATTCTACGTGAAGAGGCAAGATGGTGCAAGATCTCGGAGTTCTCCGGGGGCTACTGTTGGGGATATGCTATATGGGTATCCTCATAGCATGTCTCCTATCCGGATAACCCGGGTGGCCCACAGTTTGTAGCATGGCCCATGGCCTGCTGGGCGGCCCAGTTAGATGGATCCATAAGGGAGGCCCATGCCGGATAAAGGAAGGCTACAGTGGAGTCACCAGCATACCCGGAGCCTTGGAGTACAAGACACGCAAGACTAGT
The DNA here is from genome assembly GCA_916181665.1 of Avena sativa. Lineage (NCBI taxonomy): Eukaryota > Viridiplantae > Streptophyta > Magnoliopsida > Poales > Poaceae > Avena > Avena sativa. The sequence continues at coordinate 113,877,694 of OV702298.1, forward strand.
AATACACGGTGTAGGACTTTGTAACATGTCCAGCTAGGACTTTTCCCTGTAACCCTAGGACCTAGCGACTATATAAGTCGGGCCTATGGGAGCCTTTAGGGAACAACTACAGATGACCAAGTAGCGATTAGAATACACCTCGCACAGCAAACCTATATCTGTAACTCGGCGTATTGCCATTATAGTGATTTATAGCAGGAGTAGGATTCCGCCACCATTGTGGGATCTGAACCTAGGTAAGCTGTGTTACCTTGTACCCGTCAACCGTCCGCCTTCCCCCACGTCTCTAAACACGCATTGTGAGGAGCCCTCCATGGCGTACTCGTCGGCAATACCACGACAATATGCAGCATATGGGTGGGAACCCTCAACGTCCCACGATAGTTCTGGCATCTAACGGTCTGTAAAAACCATTGTCGTAATTCAATATGTGGGAATGGTGTACACCAAGGAGGCATGCAAGGTCGCGAAGGGGGTAGTGATTGGCTTGGATCATCTACTGGGCCCCACACCATAGGAAGTGTGGACGGGAAAGATCGCCCGGTTGTGCAACAAGGATTTGATCTCTCATGGGTAAAGTAACGCACCTCTACAGAGTGTAAGAACTTTAACTTGTTACTCCCTATTCCGGGAAGGAGCTGAGAACGCGGCGGGAAAGGAACTCCATGAAAGTTTCGGTAAACCCGTGAAGGCTGACGGACATAGCTTTTCAGAATAAAAGAAACCTTTGAAGAAATGTTTATGAAAACTTGCATTGCCTACGACCTACGGTCTGTTGCTGTAGATATAGTGGATCAAACACTCCTTTTCTAGTGAACTTGCTGAGTACGCTCGTACTCAACGTATCTTCTTAACCCTTGCTAGATTCTGAAGCCATTAAGACGACGTCTACATCAAGTTATGCTCCAGGAATCATCACTAGAAGCTAAAGTTCTTCAATGAAGTCAAGAAAGTCAACATATACATCAACTCAAGTGAAGACGAAGTTACTGATTAAATAGGAATATAATCTCTAGCCATAGAACCTATTTCTTTAGTGTATTGCAATAGCAGCAATGCCAGGCCAATAGTTCAGATACTAGTCTTATTAGTATGATAGTTTTTGAGTTGTTATTCCTGATTCTTCTTTGTAAGAAGTTTCTTTCTCTCTTTAACCTAGAGTGTTCTCTAGATCTTGTGTAAAGAGTTGAATTGTAATCTATAGTCATGTCTTGGACCTGTTGTGTTTCTGTTGTACCACTCTGAGGGATGTAATACTAGTGAATGGTGTTTCATTGGTGTTATGTCAACGACTATAGTGTACTACATCATGCAGTGGCATGTTGGGTCACCGCAGTTGGTATCAGAGCATATGCTTTGACCTTAGGATTAGAACCCTTTTAGGAAGATCTGTAGGTTGGATAGTGACTATAGGAGCCATCTTATCTAAACCAAAAATTTTATGACTTGTGATGAGTATCCACTTGAGGATAAACCATGTCACCAGATACTTAAGTCATTCTTTCTTAGGAGTAATTATTTTATCTTTTCTCAGTATAGTGTTATTTAGTGTCTTCCGAAGGAGACATAACCCACCAAGATACTGTAGGAAAGTCAATTGGCCATAGTAGATTAGGATCGAGTTTAAGACATCAATTGAAATGGTCTTAATGGTGTAGTCTAACTCTATAATTCAAGTAGCACAGAGTGGAATTTTATTGTTAGTTGTTAACCAAAGACAACATGATGAATATCATCAGGATAAAATGTAATGAGTAGTAATCATGTGGGATTCACTTGCGAATTCTACGTAATGAAGTGAAATTATGTTAAGATTTAATAATTGTGTAGTGTGAAACAAAGTCATCATGGTTAGATTAGCTCTTAAATCATGATAAAGAGGCAAAATATAATAAGATCATGGTGAGATTAGCTCCGAAACCATGATGTAAGTGTAAGTATGACAAGTACTTAGTGATTTATCTTGGAGTAGAAGTATGAAAATACCATGGTAGAGCTATGATAGAAGTCATAGGTGCTAAAAAAATTCTAATAATCTTTGGTTTAAGTTATCAAATAAAGTCATTAGTCATTTGGAGTGATCATGTGAGGTTAGTTTACTAAATAATGATAGGTTGGTTATATTAGCCATTCCAAGAGTGATACTAAAGGTTAGTCAAAACTAAATTGAGACCACTTTGTTAAAAATTATCCTGTTGCAATTGAGCAATTTAGGTAAATATTGAGATAAAGAATAGTTTGACCCCTATGTGCTAAGTATCACAATGTAAACCTATACGAGGAGGTGTCATATACTACACAACTAACCCTGAATTCTAGAGATATTATACTCAACTACTATATTCCGGTCTTAGAATATTGTGTGTTATATGTACCATTTGGATTTATTGGTTTTTCTTGGATCTTCTTGATTGACTAGATTTGTACATGAAGTTTGACTTGGTGTGCAAATGCATGTTGCAACATCCAGTTACTACTTGATGTTATAGACCTAGATAGAGTAAGGGAATTCGTGTAAGGGGGTGACGAGTTCTAAAGATCAAGACAAAGATTTACATGAAGAATGAAGCAAGTATAAAGAGTATGAACGCAATTTGAAGGATGGATCAAGTTCAGATCATTACTAAACTGTAATAAGAAAGAAGTTTAGTGTACAAAATACTTGGGGCAACAAGAAGTAATAAACTTTAAGTTCAACCGAAGTAGGTGGTGTTACTAATAAGTTGATGGAGTAGTAGTATCTAGCTCATGGAAGCATCATGAATTAGTACAAAGAAGAAGCCTTGGAACCAAAATGGTATTCAAGCTCTGACAATTCAGAGAGAATGCCATAAGGATGTTGGAAGTCGTAGGGTAATACCTACAACCTAGGATGATCCACAGCTGGTATTTGATCCATAGTTGGTATTCTGATCCACAGTTGGTATCTTGTCTGCAGCCGGTGTTAGTTAACTTAGTTAACCAGATCCTCTTAAAAATTGCATAAAGAGCATACAACTTGGCCTAAGTTAAGAAAGACATGAAGGAGTATAAACATTAAAGCGACCGTCTTTCGAGGCACTTCGCGAAGTTAGATCTATCAAAGCAAAAATGTCCAAATAGTAATTAAGACAAATAATGCTGAAAGATTCACTTCGGAGATCCACAATTGTGTGGATACACCGTATAATCTTTCATAAGACCCTAACTAGGTAGAGTATAAGCTGGATAGAGACCCATATTCTAATTATAATGCTAATAGTACTTTATAGACAGTTTAAAGACCATTAGTAAACCCTAAGGGGGAGAGTAAACAATAGAAATGGAAGTATTGTTATCTGATTATCAGAGCAAAGGTTGGAGAAGAAGTTCTAACCTATGACAACATTAAGCCTTATTCTTATAAGGTTAAAAGGATACATCATAATAAAAGTACTTTTGGAAGTATGTCTAAAATAGAAGATAAAATTTACCTCAAGATAGTAGGACTCAACCTTAAGCTAATTAGTAAGTAGAAGTTGAATAAGTACTTAAAGTAACAACAAAAGATTATCTAAAGCTTGCTAAGGAAAAAGCTTGAAGGTGCTAAAATAGAATAGTCCTAACAGACTAATTCTAAAAGAAACAACTCTTAAGTGATCTTTGAGAGGGAATAAAACACATCCAATTAGACATGTTTAGAGAAACAATAAATTCCGATGGGTGTGGACTAAATGTGTTTAACACCAATCTTTGGAAGGACTACCAGTATAAACCATACCATCATAAATCAAAAGTTAGTATTTTGACTATAGTGATTGTTTAATAGAGTTAAAACCCTATTTTTGTGAGACTTCCTAAACCTGAGATACTATGGCAAGGAAGTTTTATGATCAAGTAAAGGAGTTGGATTAGGATACCTAAGAAGGGGAATGAACTAAAGAAGAAGCTCCAATTTAAGGATTCCATAATAAGGAAATACCCCTAAGGGAGTAAAGTAAAAGGAACTTTGGGGTATTGAAGACAACAAGTTGGAGATTGCCAAGAATGATAAGAATTCAAAGAAAAAGATCTCGATATGGAATACTACAACTATTTCCATTTGAGGTTACCATGAAGTTGAGAAATGCCGTAACCAATAAAGGACAATTCCTCACTCTGAAACGTGAGAGTTTACGAACCTCGGGGACGAAGTTTATTTTAAGGGGGAGAGTCTGTAACATCCCGCGATTAGCACCTCAAAATAGATAAGACACATGTGTGTGCATTGCATCCATGCATCAGAAAATCTGGGTAATTTTCGCGCAAAACTAAAGAAACTATAGAGGAATCGATATCTCCCTTGTTCTGATAGGAACATCAGAACAGATGTGAGAGATTTTGACATGACCTTTAGATATTATACGTGTTTCTAGAGTGGTAGAATTTGAAATTTACTTTGAATTCCAAATTCAATTCTAATTTTGAATTTGGAAATTCAAAAATAATAATGCAATAATTAAGTTAAGGGAAATGGTTATAATATTGATATAAAAGAATCCTTTATTATAAGAATACATTAAGTATTGCATTGTTCTTTTACAATAAAAGAATAAGAGTAAATTACAATTAAGAAATGAATTTTAATAATAAATAAGAATTGAATTCTTATTTATAAGAAGATATAAACATTTAATAGATACAAGTTACAAATAAAACAATAATGGAACACTTTATTACATAAGACAATGTTACATTGTTGTTGCAACAAAATAATAAAATAAAATTTACAACAAACATAAGAACCTATACTAAAACCTTAACTATTGGGCCTAAGTTAAATCTTATATTTTCTTTTCTTCTCCTTATCTTCATTCCTGTAGAATAAACAACAAAAGAAAGGAAACATTTTGTAATGTTAAAATGTTTGCCCCACCATAGGTGAGGCAATTTAATTTATTAAACTTAGTTAGGGAATTTAGGAAGTACTCCTAAATTCCACAACCTAGAACTAGAGGGCATTACCAAATCTAGGAAACATCTAGGACATAGATCAAATGATTCTATACACATGAAATATAGAGAGGTATCTGTGGGTCAAAGTAACCAATTTTTCCAATCTTAGGCAAGCTATAATACCCTCTAGCTCTAGCTAAGTTTAAACTTAAAAGAAAAAAATAAGTCAAATATATATACTAGTTAAGTTTAGTAATAATTAGTGAGACTGGCTAATTCTTTCAGTGACAAGTTTAGAAAATATAAAGAATGACAGCCAACCAGGAATATCCACATCAGCAGAAGCTAAATCAACATTTACACCTCGCATGTTAAGTAGAAAAGAAAATGTTACAACCAGATAATATCCATCATTCCTTGATCTCATCCATAGAAAAATATCTAGGGGTGGAAACGTGCACCCAGTAGGGGACCAGTTGTAAGCAGCTCACACATCAGCATGCAAATGTTGTGCTGTTAGCACAACAGTAACCCAGGAAGTAGACAAGAAGGAAGCAATTTCTGTACACAAGGAGAGAGCACAGCCGTAGCACTCACTAGTAGCACTAGATAGCACCACACCCATTCTCTTATCTCCTTTGTGTTTATCACACCTCAAGAACAAACTGCTCTCATAGCACCACAAGAACCACCCAGATCACCACCACACCACTTGCACCATGGTTGCTTTGAGAAGCCATCCAATGGCAAGGACAAGGTGGAGAAGGCCAGGTTATAGCTGTTGTAGTGGGTGGAGTAGTAAAAGGAGGGTGAAGCAGGATATCAAGATACAACAGCAACTGATCAAGGTCCAAGCAAGAAGAACAAGTCTAGTAGATCAAGAAAAAGAAAGGCAATGGTACCAGGAGGAGCAGCTCACCACAAGAATCAGTAATCAAGGCCAATAACAGCAGAACTTATCCCAACAAAAGTATCAGCATTAGAAGTTAGCTCCAACAATAGGTTATCCATCTAAGATCATGCTTAATATCTGTTCTTACCATTGCATCTTAGAAAATGGATGGGGGCAATAGAAAATCCTCATATCTATACTCAAGTGAGTACTAGATCATCACTAGATAATTTTTATAAGCAAGCAGTAATTGTTGTATCCAAACATCATCAAAGCCTCAGCTTTTGCATCCAAGGAAGGGTTAAGTAATGAAGGGAAACATTTATTTTAAATATGAACTATGCTTTAGACCAGCATCACAAGCATTTAGGTTTAAATGTTTTTGTTAGTTGTATAAGAAGCAGATCATCCTACCTGAGGTTATTTTGTGCACACTCCTGTATGGACGCACCACAAAAATAATCAAGTCAAGAGAAACCACTAAAACAGTGTAACCAACAACTAATCATCTTCCTGATTATAAATTCAGGAATCATAAAACTTATTGCCATATGGGCAATCCACATATGGCACATCATTCGATCTGCAAGCCAAGCAGTTTATTAAACCATCTCGTTATCCATCTATCAAGGAATCATTTCATATCTAAAAAACATTTGACTTAGCTTATAATCAGCTAAGGATAACCACCTTAGTATGTGTTTGACTCAAGATAAAACCTCAGCCTTAACATCTTTGGCATCCAATTATGGTACCCAGATAGCTAAATCCAAACCCAACAGCCAACTATAAGGGATAGCTATCATTGTTTACTCTCAAAAGGGAATACATCACAACTATGCACAATCACTAGAGGCACCACAGTAGGGTTCTACAGCAAACAGAAGTCACACAAATCACTCTTTAGAACCAATGAATCATTTCTTTCCAACCAAAGGTTTAAAAAGTTGTGCAAATGATTCAATGTCATGTTGTCATCCCATATTCAGTAAGCAATACTAGAGAAAAATCATTCCAGACAGAATTACATCATATTCCTAGGTAGTATTCCTAAGAATCAGTATCTATACATTATAATCATTTTATAGAATCAAAGATTCAGACAAGCATAGAAGAATCACACTAGGGCCTGGAGTTACCAACTTGAGCCACAATTTAGCACTCACCAACCCTAGCAGCACAACAACTAACCCAAATTAGTTCCACTGGAGCACTTGCTCATCCAAATCTAGGAATTCTAGCTACCAATAAATCAGCCACAAACAAACATAGCAGAATCATGGATCAAGGCCATCAGCACAAAGGCTGGTCACAGGAAATTTGAGCTCACCGAGGGTGCCAAGCACCTGGAGCGTTGGCTTGACGAAGCTATGGAACAACTCCTATTCAACGCCATCATCTAATCAGAGGAAGCACCCGATGCCAGGGTTGCGCTGACAGCGCCCTCCCGCGGGCATTAGGAGAAGGAGACGTCGGGGTTGCGCCTGCGCACCTAGCCGCTGGCGTCGAGCTGAAGAAGAGGAGGTCTAGGCCGACGAAGAGCACCACAGGACCACTGGCACACGACGACCCAACACCGAACCCTGGCGCTAGGAGATGAGAGAGGGCGAGCTCGATAAGGCCTTGAGGCCAAATCGAATCGGAGGACCTGATTGGCCAGGCGGCAATAGAGCTTCAATGGCCGGCAGCGCCAGCAGACGGCAGTGGTGGAGACGGCCGGTGGCGGCCGGGGGTGCTGCTGGCGGGGCCGACATCGCACGCAGGCAGGGGTTGAGAGGATGAGGTCGTGTGTGGCGTGTGTTGGGTGAGGGACAGAGAGTGGGTCAGGGGTCAAGATGACCCCAAGCCCGGTTTAGTTGGGCCGAGTCGGCCCATGTGCCCAACTCAAATAGGCCAGATTTCAATAAAATAGAAAATTAACGAATAAAATAAAAATTACCAAAATGCCTTTTGACAATTAAAGCTCTAAAGAATTATATCATAGAAATATAACTAAAATATTTAAATCATCATAAAAATAAGATCTACCTAATAAAAATATATAACTTTATTTTTTTAAAATAAATATAAATCAAATAAATATTAACACCATTAAATCCTAAGTAAAATTTCATAAAATAAGGAAAAATCCTAAAAATGAATAAAATCCATTTTTATGTATAAAAATAAATATACTATTTTATAAAAATACTAGCCTAATTGTTTATAAATAAAATATGAAGTAAATATTCAAAGACATTTAATCCTTGATGGAATTTTATAAACATAAGAATAATACTTAAAAATAAATAAAAATCATTTTTAAAGTCTTGAAAAAATATATTACACTAGAAAATTATTAAATATAATATTCGAAAGGTTTTTCATATTTTAAAGTAATAAATCCTTGTCTATTATCTATTTTGAAAATTCTTTAAAAACATTTCTTAAATAAGAAATAATTATATTTCTGTAGAAATATCAAACCCTTAAAATCTAATTACTAAATTTCTAAACCACAACTAAGATTTATAATAAAACTTAAGCATAAATCATTAACTTTATAATAGTCTATTAAATCCTAAACCAAAATTCAAAACCACAAACTTTAAGATAATTTTATATATCATTCACTTATATGAAGAGAGAATGGTCTTAACATCTAAATAATAATTAACATGACTTTAAGTCTAACACATTAATAATATCATCCAAATTATACTTTCATTTAATAATTGCATATTATTTTCATGATATCAAAACAAATTTAATCCAATCATACACTTAAATATGAAGTGAATAATTCCACACCTTAGTTATACCTATCATAAATTTAAAACTTGGGAATAATTAAAAACATATCACACCTTAAGTTTACTTACCCTTTTAAAGTTAACTTTAGTCTCAAAGCTTATAAATATCATGTCTTGTAAACTACTTAGGTTTTTATAGTTAACTTTGGTCTATTTCAATTAAGACATAAAGCATCTCAAGTCCAGACTATTCAAGCAAGCATAAACAACATCAATCACATTCTATCAATCATATTCTAAAATCTATCAGAGTTGTTTAAACCTTAGGAAGGAAATCTTTTCTTCAAATGTTATTCTTTTTGCCACGTCAAACAATAATCTCATAATAAATTCTTCAACTATTTACAATTAAAACCAAGGACTTTTATCTTAGTCACCAAATGACAATTAATCATAATCACATTACTTTATACTTTACATGTATATTTAGAATTGTTATCACTTAAGTTCCTTATAAATGTCATTACTTATAAAGTAAAATTTGAAGATAAACCAACTCTTAAAAGAATCACCTAAATTCACTTCACTCAAAGCATTGGGGATTCACTTTGGGAGTTTTACAAAATGCATATCATTACTTATGCATAACTGCATCTTGCTTCTTTAAACATTAGTCCTTACCGGACCAATGATGCTGACTTCGGATATTGGATCTTATATTGTCTCGAAGACCGTGAGTGCATAATCTTGCAATCACAAAAGGAAAGTTCACACTTGCTCATGTCCTTTGATTATTTTCTGTAAAGTATTTTGCAAATCCAGTATTGTCATCACCTGCATTTGAAAAAGGTTAGAAAACATTATTTTCATAATAATATGACTATAGGCTATTTACCATGAGGTAATAACCTACTATAAAAGTTCCGGTGGTAAAGGAACATATTATCTAGGACTTAACAACCAATGTCACCAGTGATTCTTGCGCCGTATATCACGCGTTAACCATGAGATTTGGAATGGGATAGAGAAGTTAGTTGTATCTTCTTCCTCTACCATGTAGCCGGATGTGCAGGTCGTGGCTATTATCACTCGTAGCATGCATATTAATTGGTATTTCGTAGAGGATATGCTGCATATGGGTGGCAACCCTCAACGTCCCATGATAGTTCTGCATCTAACGGTCTATACAAACCATTGCCGTAATTCAATATGTGGGCATGGTGTACACCAAGGAGGCATGCGAGGTCGCGAAGGGGGCAGTGATTGGCTTGGATCATCTACTGGGCCTCACACCATAGGAAGTGTGGACGGGAAAGATCGCTCGGTTGTGCAACAAGGATTCATCTCTCATTGGTAAAGTAACGCACCTCTGCAGAGTGTAAGAACTATAACTTGTTACTCCCTGTTCCGGGAAGGAGCTGCGACCGCGGCGGGAAAGGAACTCCATGAAAGTTCCGGTAAACCCGTGAAGGCTGACGGACATAGATTTTCAGAATAAAAGCAACCTTTGAAGAAATGTTTATGAAAACTTGCATTGCCTACGACCTACGGTCTGTGGCTGTAGATATAGTGCATCAAACACTCCTTTTCTAGTGAACTTGCTGAGTACGCTCGTACTCAACGTATCTTCTTAACCCTTGCTAGATTCTGAAGCCATTAAGACGACGTCTACATCAAGTTATGCTCCAGAAATCATCACCAGAAGCTAAAGTTCTTCAATGAAGTCAAGAAAGTCAACATATACATCAATTCAAGTGAAGACGAAGTTACTGATTAGATAGGAATATAATCTCTAGCCATAGAACCTATTTCTTTAGTGTATTGCAATAGCAGCAATGCCAGGCTAGTAGTTCGGATACTAGTCTTATTAGTATGATAGTTCTTGAGTTGTTATTCCTGATTCTTCTTTGTAAGAAGTTTCTTTCTCTCTCTTTAACCTAGAGTGTTCTCTGGATCTTATGTAAAGAGTTGAATTGTAACCTATAGTCATGTCTTGGACCTGCTGTGTTTCTGTTGTACTACTCTGAGGGATGTAATACTAGTGAACGGTGTTTCATTGGTGTTATGTCAACGACTATAGTATACAACATCATGCAGTGGTATGCTGGGTCACCGCAATATCTCCACTCCCAACACACCAACAACTCCCTGCTCGACCCCAGTACCCCACCCCACCTCTCCACCGCCCCCTTGCCCAATGGATGGCCAGCGTCCCCTCCCCCACACCCCACCTACACTCTATCCACCATGGAACTTCTCCCCTTGGCTCTTAAAGGCCAGAGGCCACCAGCAGGACGCCTCTGCCTTCCATTTATTCCCTTCACTTCCCCACAACCTCCCCTAGGTTTCTCCCCTCCTCTCCTACTCTGCCTAGCCGAGGGAAGAAGAAAAAGAAGATCTCGGCCTCGACCAAGATTTGCTTATGGGGCTCTCCTCCCCGCGCCTCTCCTACTGCATGTTCCCCTACTGGTTATCCCCACCCTTATGCGCCTAATCCTACCTCTCTTCTTCCCCAGGATCACCTCTAAGGGCGCCGCCGTGAAGATCCAACGATCTCTCCCTCGGTCACCATCGTGCGCCCCGCTCCCTGACGAGGAAACTGACCATGTCGCCCCTCGTCCGGACCGTCTGCACGAGCCGCGTCACCTCCCCTAGTCCTCGCAGTGCCCTGAGCCCTCTGGTGAGCGCCCCCATCCCCTCCTCCCTGCCCTAGGGTCCCCGCCGGATTCCCTCATCGAGAGGTGGACGACGAACCCTTGTCGTCAATCCCAACTAGATTGCACTGCCAGGAATACCCCTTACCGCTTCGGCTGACCCGGGTCGCTGACGACCGGGGCCCACCCCGACTTTTGAATCCCCCACACTCCCACGTGCGGAAGACGCCGGACAGGCCTAGATTCCCTGCGCGGCCCAGATCTGTTCAAAACCGGCACAGAGCCTTTTTCCCTTTTTACTTTTGTTTTAGAATTCTAGATTTGCACCTTACCTACCAGTTTGAATGCAAATTAAAATATAAACTACCTAAAAGTAATCTGATCCAAAATTTCTCAAGTACAGGGATGTTTTATCTAACATGCAGAACCAATTTTGTACCAAAATAAGGACTAGATAAATCATCTACCAAGATATGTCCATTCCACTAATAAATTATTTCAGAGAGTTTGGTGTTTTAAAATGGCATGAATCCAATTGGTTCTGAAAGATGTTAGTCTTCCCTTGCATGACACCCTGACCCTACCCAAAATGGCTTCTTGGTTTACCCACAACAAAAAATAACAAAATCAGGCATTTTCTGCATTTAGAAAATTACCTAGGTCACATAATAAATGGTACTGACCTAATTCCAACTCCCAGTAAACCTCCATACCAATAAGAACCAAAACCCAGGAGCCCAAGATTTATTGAGCTATTCTTGAATTCTGGTGAATTAAATTATTCTATGCATGGTTTATAAACCAATAAATTCATCAAGATAATTCTATAAATCCAAAAATTATGATTCCAATTTCTAAAGAAAGATATTTGCAGTTCATAACTAGTGTCCTTGGAATCACCCAAAAATCTCCTATATATTTAATTTGGTCAAAATGACAAAATTCTTCCAGTAATACCTTTGGGAATTTCCTGGGGGCATTCTAGTCATTATTTTAAGTTGATTCCAACTTCACTTGAATCAGTCCAACAAATACTATCTAATCACCCAAGGAAATAATTTTTGGAAATCCAGAACAACCCTAGTGAATTATTTCCTAAAAGTAGACTTTTATTAACTATAAAAATCATTATAAATGATTGGATATTGATAAAATAGCGAAACTACTTTTGTTGGTTTCATTTTATCAATGCCTATCTGATGGTATCAGTTTTATACAGTCGTATCATACAAAAGTTGGCCTTACTCAAAAACCAATTATCTAGGTAGTTTGGACTATAAATCTATTCTAGCAAATCCACAATGCAATCAAAGCATTTCCTTGCACCCAAAGAAAAATCCTCAATCTTACTGATCTATAAACTTGTTTTGTCTTTTGCTTGATGTATGGTTTGAGATTTGTATGAATTGTACTAAATGTGGTATTGTTTGTTTGCATGTGTAGCCGATAACGACGATAGTTGCGAATTGTGAGACGCCGAGAAGAAGAAAGCATCGGGTTTCTCTTATTATTATTGTACTCGGTATTCTGGTTATCTAACACCGTCAAGGGACATCTTGCTGGTCACAGGCAAGCCACCTTATTTCTCATAAACCCCTTGTCCTATTTTTATAACCCATGCATGTTATTCAAATGGTTTACTTAAATTGCATAGTTTACTTATTTATGTTGTATATGTGGGAATGTTTGGCTCCCCCAAACTATTGTCCCCTCTATACCATTAGGTAAAAACCCTTTGATGACATCCACTTGCCCCTAGTATGATAGATGGTGTAAAACACCATGCCCCTTTGGAAACCCCGTTTTAGCCGAAGCAAAACTATGGGATGGGAAGACCCCGGAAAAGCTTATAGAAATGTTTTATGAGAAAACCTTGGTGAGGCTTGGCCTACCAAGTGAAGATGAAAATGAAAAAGATTTTGGTTTTACAAAAAGGATTGGACGAAATATGGAGGAAAATGTTTATTAAAACGCACCTGGTTCTTTGCAGTTTTGCTAGAACAATTAACCCGTGCAACCACATTACTCTGGAATGGGACGGAGCTAGGCTAGAAATTTGTCTAATCCAGAATAGGTGCCTCGAACTACTACGGGGGACGAATCCCTGGAGGTTGGGCCTTCACCTGCAAAGTCCCATGTGAAACATTGGTCTAGAGAAGCTACATACTGTCTAAGGACGACCAGACGTTACTATGAGCCCCTCACTGAAAGCGCACACTCGACGAGGTGCAAAACACGCTTCGGTTGGCTTGTGACTATATAGGGCGTCCCGATTTTGAGGGGATTAACCTCATAGGGTAGGCACTTGTATCGGAGAGGGCATCCGGAAGGTCTTGACTAGTTATTCGACCCACGATCGGTGTAGATCAGGGATAGGTAATCTGATGGTGTGGGTACAGTGTACAACCTCTGCAGAGTGTAAATCTATTCGAATAGCCGTGTCCACGGTCATGGACGGTTGGGAAGGTTGTTGTGGGGCGGTGCTGGTTTTGTATTCAAAAAGGATTTCGGAAAAGCAAGGGCTTGAAAATGATTTGACCATGAGATGGTCGGAAAAAGGAGGAAGGAGTTTGGTCATGAGATGACAGGAAAGAGAAACAAATGGGTGACCCAAAATCCTAGCGTTTTCTTAAAACTTTTCAAAAAGGTTTCCAATTGTTTTACAAAAGTTTTGAACAAAGATATAGATATATATGCTATATCTACAAGAGAAACTAGTTTATAAAAGAACCTCTCATGGATCCATCCTACCATAGCCATATTCCATATCCTTTATTATTGCGCACTTAAGGTAGTTTGCGAGTACATTCAAGGTACTCACCGACATTGTCCCTGGTTATTTGCTTGGCCAGATTTTCAGAAGCAAGAGGAACAATGGAGATTGTTGACGTCTAAGCGAGCTAGGCCATTTTCCTAGTCAGTTGCCTGTAGGTTAAGGCATGACATGGGCTCTGGCTTGAAGACTTCCGCTATTTGTGATGTAATCGCCCTAATGACCACTTTGTAAGTTTTGTAATAGTTACTCTCTGTATGATGTATTGATAGTAGTCGGTTATGCTCACGGCTCACTGATCATGGGAACATGAATTGTATGCATAACAGGTATTCTCGGACTGTAAATCCGGGGTGCCACATTTTGTTCCCCCTAATTTCTGCCTTCTTGACAAAAGATCAGGATTGCTGAAATTGGGATGTTACAATTATGGTGACAATTGCCACCCTCGTCAACTCATAGCCAAAATCAGGTATTGTACAATTGATCGTTCATAGGCCAGCGGTGTTGTTGGCATTCAAAGGTGTGCATCAAAATATAATTTTTTTTAAACAGTACCATAGTTTAATCCGCATGGTACCTTTGGAATGGATCATAGTTACCGCTAGACTTCATTTGTATCAAACAACTCCTTTCAAGAGTTCTATCAAGTCTATCAAAACATCTAGGGAGTTAAGTATCTTGAAAGGTAAACTCTCAAGACAATCGTTCATCAAACAAGTCATAAAATTTGAGACCTTTTTGTTGTACTTGTTTGGCAATATTATTTCCAAGCCAAGACTCGGTTAGCTACAAGAACTACAGCAAAAGCTTCCACAACCAATTATTCATGCAAATAAAAAGCTTTACTCTAACTATTTTGAATTACTCCTACTAGCATAGCATCTTAGCACATCAACTAACTAAGATAAACAATTCAAACTTCTAAAGTGGGAGACATAGGACATACCTCTCATGAGTGACTTCATAATCCTATTCCTTATGGGGATGTGTTCCTTCAAAACTCAAGTCAAAATCACCCTCATAACAATATTAAAGAAAAGAGGCAATAGGCAAATCCACTTTCGCAAAAAAGGAAAAACTGGAAAAATATTTTTATATTTTTGAGGAAGGGGATAAAAAATAGAAAAGAACTTGCGACCAAGCAAGGAACTAACAAAATAAAAACAAACAAAAATGAAAGAAAAAAGAAGTGTTGGAATAGGACACCAAGAGTGTTTCAAAGCTCCCAAGTAGCTGGACTACGACCTCATTATTACCCAAATAAAAACGGGGAACACATTCCCAAGCTCATGCTTTTGCAATCCCTTTTATTGCTCATTGGGGTGGTGGAAAATCCCCCATGTTCCATTGGCTGCTCCAATTGTTGAACTGGGTGGAGAGGTTGGCAGTAGCATCTCGAAGGTTGATGGAGAGGTTATTCATATTTTGGATGTTTCCTTTGAGAGTAAAGATATCATCATCGGTGGTGTAGAAGTTTGGTGGTTGCACATATTGTTCGGGTACTTCTTGTTCTACTTCTTCATCTTCTCCTTCTTCATCCGTTGGTACTTCTTGTTGGGGCAGACTTGCCTCAACCTGGGCATCATAACACAAACGTCCCTCCTCGATAGAGTATAGCCCATTAGGAAAAGGAGCTGCGATCAAGTGATCTGCTCCAAGTATATCAAGGAATTAACTACCATTAGTTCTAGAAATCATACCACAAGCTCTCAAAGTAGAAAAAACAAGACGGCTGCCTCCTGCCAACGTTGGATATTACCTAAGTTGACATGAAGAGCCCGTGCAAGCATGGTTATGAATCCTCATCCTCATATGGAACCTCGAAGCTACAGATCTTGATGCTTAAGATAAAACAAAAGAATGGGCGCCCAAATTGGCGTTAAGTTACATTTAGGAATAGCATCTCTAACGAGGATTATCATATCCTCCTCATTAACTCGAGTAAACTCACCACGTGCCTGAAAGGTGTTAGCAATAACATAAAACAAATAACGAACAACAAGGTGTTCAATATGATTTCTCTTGGGTGTGTTTCCACGAATTATCATCTTATTAAAGTAGGCCAAGGGTGTTGGATAAAGGACATAGCTGGTGGAGCATATGTCGGTGGAATTGTTGGCAAACCAAAAGTTGTTAGCCCATTGGTTGAGGGTCAAGGAATACTCACGGTTCATAAGATGGAAGTTGATGCAATCAACTCCAGACACTTTCTCATGGGGGAAGTAGTGTGAGAACACTGAATGTGTCAAGGTGCTGAGGAACTCAAGCGTCAAACGGCGATACATGCGGAATCTTGAAAAACAAATTCATATACACCAACATTGTAAGGACACGTCCACTTGGTGGACTTGATCTTTCGGATCTTGAGACGGTTGAAACGATTCAGCTGAAACTCCTCGATGAAATCGATATCAAGTTACTCGGAGGTTAGCATATCAATGGGTGGTGCAGCTTGTTTCGCAGCCATCACACGTGTACGACTCCTCGTGTTCTTCTAAAACAAAATAGATAATAAAGCTAATCAAAAATTTGGTCCATAGAAACATAGCATAAATGATCCTCTACACTTGTTACAAAATAAAATCCTCCAAAAACAAAACCAAGCATCTTATATTTACTAATTGGAGGCACCGTAGAAACTCCCACGTTAATCCAGAAAATCAATACTCCTTTCGGCCCATATTAATTGACTCAAATTTGTCTAGATTTGAATAAATCTAGACACTATTTAGTATATAGGTTCATCCAAATTTTAACAAATCAAAGTCAATTAATTAATATGAATCGGAGGAACTACAATTTCATCCATCTGATATGCCTTTTAACCGTCTAAAGCCGTTCCATGGGAAAAAACGGTGGCAACTCCTCCTCGTAGGCCTATCGTCCATCCTTCAAACTCTTCCATCGCAAGTTTTTTTTAATCCCATAGGAGGGGATTGGAGCCGCTAGGTCGTCGTTTCTAGTGGGCCGCTTCCGCCGCCAGCCGCTCCCGTGCTCCCGTGCTCCTCTGCGATACCAACTCAGGCAATGGCAAGGTGGATTTGCCTGCTATTTCTTTTTCTCAAATAGGCCATCATGTTTGGTATTTTATGCTTTATAATCCCGTGAGGCAGATGATACTTCTTGGATTGAATTAAATATTGGATGGAAATATGGATGTGGTCTGATGCATGATGTTTGGTCTCCGCCTTTGCTTCTAAATCTGGTGCGAAGTAGCATAGCATGAGTCGTCAACTCCTGGATCTCTTCGGCTTTGCCTTCTCAATCTGACAGGAACGAGTCCAATATGCAAGCCATGGGACCTCCATGCTTGCATCCAATTTATTCTGACCTGCCTCCAAGGTACAACATGGAGAAGGCTACTCTTCCTTACCGTGGACACTAAGTAGTTGATGACCTAATTATGCGCTTGCACAGCCATCCGCCTCGGCGTTTCCTCTGACCGGAGGTAAACATGTACTCCTTTAATATGCAAAAAGGTATTTCAGATCCGTGTGTCCCTTTGATCTGGAAAGTATTCCACTGTTTGAGCATTGGTAATCCGGTTTTTAAGTGCTCTTTCTGGATTTTGTTTTTATTTAAAATCAGGATGTATCATTCTCCGTGGTATGCATCAGCACGCATTGTTAATATTAATTAGAATTCTATGTATACAAAGCTTTCCCCAGTATTCCATTACATGTTTATCAGGTAGATGCTGAGTTGCATGGTCCAATTACCGTTTTCCAGATGATTAGAGGGTTTGCTTGCTTTGCCGATTACCACACATAGTATTATCTCATCATGATTGTATATAAGATAATAATAGTTTCAAAAAATATAAGATAATACTGATCAACAATGTTTTATGTTGTTCTGAACTCCTGACAGGTTATACTCATCTAGCATGTAACATGTATGATTTAAGGTGTGTGAAAGGCACCTGCAAAAGGTTCCACTATGAATCGTCATTGTGCTCACTGAGTTTAATATTAGTCATTTAGAAAAAATTCTGTATTGATGTTATCCATATTAAAACATGTCACAAATTTAAATCTTCTCAACTCTTATACTCCCTTCGGCCTATATTAATTGACTTAAATTTATCTAGATTTGAATAAATCTACACACTATTTAGTATATAGGTTCATCCAAATTTTGACAAATCAAAGTCAATTAATATGGATCGGAGGGAGTAACAATAATATACCAGTATGTATCGAATAATCTTTTTGTGGTGCTTTATTTGCGAGACTGAAGTTTATTTTCTACCTTTTGTCTTGAAGAAATTTAGTATGGGAAAGGTAACCCCACTCAACAATCAATAACAAACTTACTAGTTCAACCAAATATAACTTATCAATTCATGAAGGTTGAGTTCATGAAGGTAACAATATCTTCGTTAATGAATATGAAAACTAATATAGATCTTTAAATTGAAAAAATCTCTATGGCGCTGTGACGATGGATTATAGGCAAGGCAATTTCCTATTTTTGTTATTACCTATCTTGCATACTATTATCAAACCGAGAACTCTTTATACATATGGCTGAATTTTTGCCTTCACCTGTTCAGTGACAAAACAGATGTGCCCTACTGCATGTTCACATTGAAACAAAGGACTAAGAGCTGACACCATCAATATTCTCTCCACAAAGGTTACATTCTTTCGTGTCATAGAAGGACTGAAATTTGCTGTTTCTCCTCAGCTTGACTATTCTTGATTGTGCATTAACTCAATGACAAAGATAGATGTAGTGATCATTGTAGCTGTTGTTCAAGTCAGGTAATATTGATCCTTCATCTAATTTTTCCCACTGTTTTTTGAAGTATAATATATTAATGATGTAGTGTGATTTTTTATTGTAGATTAACATACTCACGTTAATTCTGGATAATTTTTCCACCCTGCGACAAACTATCCCTCCGATCGGCCTGTGAGCTAATTATAGCCACCGGATAAAGTATGTGTACCATGTACTCACCATATTCCCTACGGGCTCCTCATATCCGATCCTTCCTTTCCCAAGAAACTTCGTTAGTTGTTGGGACCAAAGCGTACAACAGGTCTATTTACTTGGTGGATTAAGTTGACAAGAGCCGCGGCTTACAGGTAATATGAAGTGGTGGTCTATATCTTATCTCACCTGAAAAAGGGAGCCTCTATTATCTAGAGATGATGTATTCAGTTAAGGTATATCAAGATTTAATTTATAGATTTTTACTAATCTTAGCTTGGTGCAATTGTGTTCAAGGTTCTGTAAGAGGAGAGCTGATAAATTGTTTTCTGTTTCTATAAGAGGATAACCTAGAAAATTGAATTAATTTCTCATAAGTTTCAGGTATATTCTTAGGGATACATATAATCAATTTATATGGCACGCCAACAAGACTCATGTTTGTCGGTCCATATAGCTGAAGCTCCGAATTATAAAGCTCACAGTTTTCATCAAGACTCTTTAATGGTTAAATGAAATTATGGTCTTATGTTGTTATATTCCTTTGCATATATACTTATAGATAAAATAATTAATAATAGGATATCTGGGTCGGCGAATTGATGAGCAAGGAAATGTCTTGCATGATATTTGTATGATAGCCTTAATCATGCTGAAAAATGAATACCCGCCAATTTATATATATTAAACATAGTATGCTTGCTTCCTGTTGATAATATAAATAAATCAGAACAATAGGACTTCCAAGCGGGACAAATAATTTTTAGTTTTGCATAGCGCCTGCTATAGTTCGTCCCACTAATTGACTACTACCTCACTACATGCAGTTCTGAGTATTAAAATCTATTTGTGGTTATTTAAATGGGGGCACTATATAGATCATTCCAAAGACATAACAGTAACATCAACATACATGTTCCAACTCTGCATGGTTAGATCATGGATATGTTAGAACTTTTTTTACGCAAAATACAGTGGGGGTGCAAAATACAGTGGGGAAGACCCCCACTGCGTCATTTTTTTATATGTATAAGCAAGGGGATTACATGATGGATATGTTAGAAAGTTAGAATTGAACATTTCTTCATTAACTTTTTAGGTAGTCCATCAGAATTTCTACTTTTACTCGAATTGAGAGAGGAAAACCATACAAGTCAGAGTTTGATATGCACATATGAGTCATTCTTATGGATACATTTTGTAGGAGGATATATTTCTCTGTGTACTATTTTTTTTATGTGATTGTTGAAATACTACTTAACATTACATGTTGAGTTTTTTCTGCGACTATGCACGAGCATTGCATGTATACATACTAAGATAGAAACAAAATATTTCAACCCAGCAAAACCAGAGCACCTGCTAAGAAGACATAAATCTATCTACCCCAAGTTTTACTAATATACTACATAGTTAAGTTCTTGGAAATCATACTCTAGAGGATTCAAACATCATGATTTTAGCTTTGTGAAGTTATTTAAGTGTTATTAGTCTCATATGCACCATGGCGTCCAATTCGGTGTGGCACCTGACAATTGCAGATTGTGTTCTGACTTAAGATGGCTGCTCTAATTATTTCCAATGATTTGAGAATATTATGTGTACAAAATTTCCGTTTGGAATTTTTTATATGTGTATTTTGGTGTCTTTTTAAACCTTTAATGAGTCAATGCCGTTGAAGTGTTATGAATGTTTTTTCACTATACATGTGTTTTCAGTGCAAATATCTACATATGCAGATGTGTTTTTAATAACCGATAAATTGCTACTTCAAATCAGAAGTCTACATGGTACAAAACTAAAATCCCATAACAAACGAAGACTCATTGGAAGAATTCATTTCACTTGGTTGTTTAGATATGCTAGCCCATGCAGGTGCACGGGTTAATGACTAGTGCTCATAATCAAGATTAGCCCAAGAGCAAGGTTTTGATGCAAATAAGTTGGGGATCAGAGGGGAAACATATCTTAGAGGGAATGGGTGTGAGGAATCGAAGAAAGAATGAGTAGAATTGAAGATCCAATGGAGGTGGTTTGGAGTTTGGAGGTAGAAGAAATAAAGATTTCTATTTTGGGAATTTTAGGGTTACCTCTTCCTATGCTGATATCGATGCCGAGTACGTGGTATAGGCGGGAGATACGGCTAGAGCCCGTCCGTATCGAGTGACATGCCTTGGGCCTTGGGGTCGACGAAACCCTTCCGACGGTGCACTCAGTACATGCGCGCGATACGGTCACGCACGCCCATTCTAGTGGTCGTTATACGGTCAGTACATTTTCTCAAACTCGATGTTTTTCTCGGGTACGGTACGGGGGGCGGGTGGTATGACCGCCTCTGGTCATACCGAAATTTCTATCTTTTCGAGTTGTGATGTAGTATGTGCGCGCGGTACGGGGTCTCCTGGTCGTACCAGTGGTTGTTATGCTCCCTGGAAGCTGAAAAACTTGTGGAATTGAGTTAGTAGCTTCACACGTGTTTGCACATATTAGCAAATAGACTTCATAAAAATTAGCAATACCTTAAGTCCATGTGTTAGTAAATAAAATATCTAGGATTACCTTATTTTCTTCTCCTCTCTCCAAAGAACTTCTTGAACACTCTTTATTAAAAAAAAAAAAAAAACTAACACAATAGTAAAAACTTTATTTCACATGGGTTGCCTCTTATGGAGCGCTTCTAGTTAAGGTCAATTAGCTTGACCCTTATGGTGATCATTTAGGCTTTGTGAGTGGAAAACCCACTCCAAAGTAATTGTCTTTTAGTGTGATTATACCATCATCATTATTAGGCTTGGTCTTCTTCTTCCTAGGGAAGTGGACTATAAAAGGATCTCTTGATGGTAGTCCTATTCTCACATTCTGTTCATGTACATTGATCAAAGCTTAACTAGTCCTTAGGAATAGCCTACCTAGAATTATAGGTGATATGGGATCTTTAGGCATGTCCACTATAACAAGATCAATAAGAGAAGGACTTCCTTTAATTTTAACAACTATGTTTTTCTTAATCCCAACAACCTGTTTATAAGTCGAATCAGTAAGATGGAGTCTATTAAATTCAGTAGTTGTAAAAGGCCCCAAGTTTAACTTGTCAAATAGACTCTTGGAAATTGTTGAGACGCTTGCACCAAGATCACAAAGTGCAGATATCTCATTAACACAAATTTTAACTTTAATAGTGGGCTCAAAGATATCATCTAGCTTAGTGATAAGCTTATCATCTTGTTTATTATAGTCCATTTCTAGTTCACGAACTTTAGATTCTACTTGTTGTATAAATTGTTGGTATGTAGCATCGTTACCTTGTTATATATAAGGATTCTTTATGGTGATCATCTTTAATAAATGTTCCAGGGTGTATTCAGTTGATGGCTTGTTGCTATAATCCAGCTCTTCAAGCTTCTCTTCTTTTATTTCTTCCCTCATCATCTTGAAGTCTTGTACCGGCTTTGGCTCGGGCTTTCCAGCGAATTTTGCGGCTATGAGAGCTTGGCTCTCATCTACCTTGTCCAATTGTGCCTCCAAGGTCTTTGTTATTTCCTATAGAGCCTACACATCAATACTAATTGCAATGGCTTTGTTAGATAATTTACCAATACTAGTCTCATGGTTCTCCATGATTTTAATAAGCATATTATTTTGCTCGGTTTAAGCTTGCATGAAAGTTCTAATAGTATGTTCAAAAGAGAGATTTCCATGATTTGCTCCATTATGGTCTTCATAATTATTATGTGGTGCACCTGCATGATTAGAATATTGATTTTGAAAGTTTGAGCCAATTTTTTTACTCTTCCAAGAAGGATTATATGTGGACCCCGGATTTACGGTCCTAGAATCCTGTTATGCCTGCAATTCACGTTCCCATGATCAGTGAGCCATGAGCATAACCGATAAGTATCATTACAACATCTAGAAAGTAATGAGCACAAAACTTACATCATTGCCATTAGGGCGATTACAATCATCAATAGCGGAAGTCTTCATTCGCAGAGCCCATGTAAAGCCTTAACCTACATGCAACTGACTGGGAAGACAGCCTAGCTCGAAAAGACGGCAGTATCTTCGTCATTCCTTGATCTTCTGAAATTTTGGCCAAGTAAATAGCCAGGGACAATGTCGTGGGTACTTTTGAATGTACATGCAAGACCACCGAGATAAGATAAACAAAGATAATGACATTTGGCTGTGGCGAGGTATCTCTACAATACAGTTGTTTTGAAAAGCCTAATTTGGCATATCTATATCTTAGTTGAAAAGATTTTTTGGAAAACATGCCTCCTTTTGAAAGTCGAGATATCACCATATCCTTTTTAAAACCTTTATAAAACATTTTTATAGTAAAACCTTTGTTAAAATCTCGGACCCTTTATGGTCAAAACTAAACCTTAGCTTCTTTCTTTACTCCATTCCTCAAACTCATCCCAAGGTTACTCCTAGTGATCACCTTTCCAATCATGCTTAAGCGGGGACATGACTATTTAAATAGATTATACTCTGCAGAGTTTGTGCACTTTACCCACAATAATCAATACATCCGTCGGGATACAACTACGACCCGCTACACACGGTACACAGGGGTTCAGAAAATCAAACCTAACCTTTAATTTGTCATTCCTAGCAACGTCGGCTTTTCCTGTTGGGTTTGTTCTCCCCGACAACGAGTATGTGGCACTTTGGCCATAGTCCTCCCTTACGTACACGCGTATACCCAAACCATAGCTTGGCCTATACCTTAATTTGGTGACTTCACTTCCTTCCGTACAAACAATTCATACCATCCACGGAAGACCCAGTTGTTGCACCGGTACCTTGTCCCAGACAGTCTGGATTTCAGGGGATTTCTCCCTCTTAGTGAGTACAAGCTGCCCCGGCTAAATACAACAAACTACGAGCTAATTAAGCCCTAGCTCCTGGGGTAGTGTGGTTGCACCGATAAATTTTTCCGGTAAAAGTGTATAACATCCCTTCTCTTTTTCTTGCTCGACTATCTCCTTCTCCTCTTCATATTTTCTTTTGTAAAACATCCACTCAGAAACGATGCCTCTTTCCAAGAGTTTTATTTTGAAAACTTTGTAGTGGGGTAAAACCCAAAATAGTTTTTATCTTCAAAACCGTAGTTTCCAAAGAGGGAAGATGCTATGAAATCTAACCTCAATCTTAAGGGTAAAAGTGGGTGTCAAATAGGGGTAAGTGTCCCAATAGACACTCAGTCATAACTTGGGGGAGCCAACTTAATCGCGTATTTTATTTGAAACAAACCATGAAAGTAATCATGAAGTTCATAAACGAGATGAAAAATAGAGTATTAAAGGAATAGGTCAATATAGGAGTTAAGGAATGGTGCCTTGCCTGTGACCAGCAAGATGTCCCTTGACTTCTTTAGAAAACCAGAATATCAATAATAAATAATAATAGTAGTCTGATGCTTCTTTCTTCTCGGTGTCACACAATCGCAATTATTGCCATTATCGAGCAAACATGCAAACAAGCAATACATCAATCAATACAAGGCATACAAGCATCAAAACCATACATAAAACAATGAACAATACATGTTTACAATTCAGCAGGTTTTGAGTGGTTGCATTTAGGGAAAGTGGAAAAACTTGGAGAGCCTTTGTGGATTTACTTTAATGATTTTGGAGGCTAAGACTACTCAATTGAGGGTTGTGAAACCAAGGTCAGGTATTTTTATGATATAAATTTTCAAAAAGGAGTGATTTATAAGGAATTTTCTAGTGAAAAAACTCTAGTTTTAGGGAATAAATCACCAGAAAAGTTCTGTAGGTCTTAAAATTATTTCCTTGGATGGTTAGGTGGGGTTTGATGGAGTGCTTCGCTGAGAGTACCTCAAAATATTTACCAGAATGCCCTCAGGAAATTCCAAAAGGATGTACTAGAAGGTTTTGTCGTTTTCACCAGATTTATTCGACAAGAGCTTTTGATGTGATTCCAAATACACACGTTAGTTACTTGGAATACCTTTCCGTAGAAATTGGAAACAAACTTTTTGGATTTACAAAACTAACATAGATTATCAACTCAACGTCACGTGAAAGCATACTTAACGAACGAACATCCCTAACTAGATCGCGTCGGTAGCAAAGAATAAGACAGAACGTGTTGGTATACAAAGAGTCAGATAGATCGCGTCGTTTTACAAAAGCATGTCAGTATGAAATGTACCAACAGTTGATAACCAAAGGCAGATTACGATAACAAGTTGGATGCAATAGATAGACAAAGATATTTGACACACACATCCTATGATACTACAGAAACCCCAAACACGTGAATCCTAGTTTGAATTATTAGAAGAGGATTGATAAACGTTATACTTCCTTACCAGAAAATGATAGGTGGGTGGGTAAGAATAAAAAATGGAAGCTGACCTACTCTCACATTTAGTTTTTCCCTAATATACATAACTACTAAAAATATTTGCTACACTAACAACGACCATCTTGGCTAAGACCCTGAAGGATGGAATGGATCTGATACCAGATGTAATCCCCTAGACCCTACGCTCTAAATCACAAGCCGGTATAAGCCAAAAGTGGATAAGGTGTCCTCTCGAGGAGGCCCAAATGCCACCCACGTGTAGGTCCCGTCTGAGCGGAAAAGGGAACGGTACCGGCCAACCAGCCTACACACTTCTCGTGGTTATAGCTTCAAGTGTGAGAGACGTAGTCGGCTGGACTATGAGTCAAGCATACACAAATGGTATGTATGCCAACGACATAAAAGAGTACATCAGAGACAAACCATCTAGAAGAAATAGAATTATTCAACATCATACGACAAGATCCAAAATACTAGATAGTTCTAATAGTTTAGGATACATCACTCATTAGAGTATCAAGCGGAAGCAAAAAAACAAGATCTAAGTACGGATAAGAAGCAAATTGGCATAAGATGCCCTAAAAATAAGCACATCCCGCCCACAGACCTCAAGGATCTCCAATCCCCGGAATCTCTGCACCTAATGGTCGTTGCAACCATCATCTGTCTCCTCGACGGAGTAACCTTCTTGCGGATATACCTGTCCATGTGAACCAATATTCTATCGTGTGAGACCCTAAGGGACTCAGCAAGTCTTTATGCATCTAAAGGGAACAACCTGAGGGTGATGCAATTGCAGCAAAAATAAAGCCTAGCAGTTCTATAGAGACACACTACAACATTTGCCTAACCAATGATAGACGAATGCTCGTTAAATAAACAAGAGTTAATTACCCAATAGATATATCTCAACGTAAATAAACATCGCTCTCCCCTCCTTCCCATTTTCCGAACGAGAAGGCGAAAGAATATTCCACCCGTTGGCAATTTTATTAATCATTCCGAGAATGTTCCAATATTTCCTAGTCATATTTAGTCAAGTTAAAAGCGGTACTTTAGTTATAGTTGTCAATGATCGAGAAATTGTGCTCCAAGTTATCCATAACCACGGACACGGCTTTTTGAAAAGATTTACCCTGCAGGGGTGCACAAATAGATACATGCACGCTCAACCTCGGAAGAAGCAAATGAATAAAAACAACGAGGCCCCACGATAGAACCATTCCAAGAAACTAGAGAATGTTTTAGAGGCCGCCCAAAAGAGCGTGCACTTGCCAGGTATAGCTAAGTCCGTACAGACTCAGAGGTTACATGCACTTTCCACGTGAGAAGATGCCATAGAAAATGTATTCCCGTGGCAGAGTGAACACCTACGCAACAGTAATTAACACTCATCGAGCAACGAGTAATAAACATGGCATTATAGTAGGTAATGTATAAAGCCAGAACTAATTTCGCCCCTAAAACATTTGCCAGAGTCAAGTTCAAGTCCATGGGAACCCAAAAAGGTGCCCACATAGGGATAGTGCGACAATCAAGGAACATGTATCAACTACTTGGGTCCTAGGTGGACACAAGTTGTAACATCACAATTTCAGCAACTCTGATTTGTTGTCAAAAAGGAAAAAATCGGGAGGGGGGACTTTTCTTGTTACATGATTGCAATATTTTCTTACTTGTTTGCTTGTGTTCATACATCTGATTGTGTAATATATAATATACTTCTCACCTCAACCCTAGTTGACAAAAACTATTTTTCAAAAGAGATGTCTTGGCTCATCTTCCATATTCTCAAATGTTCCGACAATTCAAACTTGAGCCAAGGTGACTTTGCAAAAACAAAATATTTCACTAGTTCTATTAACATAACTATGGAGACCTATATATTATCTCCTTATGTTTTCAAGACAGAACTCTCAACTACTCTTATCTCTAGGTTTTCCAAAACCTTTCCTAAAACCTTTTTCATCCATTCTTGGTAGAAATACCAAGAGACATGTATCTTAATTCAAAATCACAACCTATTCAAAATACCACTGCTTACCTCAATCTAGGCTTGATGGTAACCTTAGTAATAGTTTGATAAGTTGATAAGATGAATTGCCTTGATGTGCTATTTGATGAATTGCCTTGATCTGCTGGTTGCCTTGTTTGCTTAGGAAGTAGCATGAGCCAATCTAGGAGCTCATCCTTAGGGATCAAACCAATAGTTGAGATCATCAATCTCAAACTAAGCATCCCAAATTAAATCCATGTGGAGTCACTCAATGAATCTCTAATCTACTTATCTAGATCAATCTTGAGCTAATCATTTTCATTATCTTCCAGCTCATCAAAGAACAAATTCAAGCATGAAATATTATCTACGCAAGCTAACCTTAAATATCATCCACTTGACAATTAGTATGGACCCTTGCATCCTCTCCAGATCCTTCCCTCTTTCCTACATGTCCAAATGCTCAAATCTGCCATATTTGGCTAAGTCTAGAATCTTTATCTATATTCAATCTTTGGAACTACACCCACTCCAATCTGTGTGCATTCTTGAGAAAGTACTTGAATCACCTTGTCGAACATCATTAGTACTAACAAATCCCACTCTTTCAATTGGCTAAACCATTCCTGGACCCACTCATCCATGATGGTTTTGTAGTCAAGAAAATAATCTTTGCTGCAAATCACATCACCATGCCTACTTTGGCTGAAGCCCACATCCATATACTATCACCCCCTGACCAACTCTTTGCATGCTCATGATCTAATAATCATGTTATATCAATACACCCTTCACTTGTTTCCATTGGAGCTTTGTGCTTCTTAAACCCCCATGGTTTATGAGGCCTCATGACTCATCAGCTATGGCAACCTTATTTTCAACAAAGTTTGTCATCACTTCTAGATCACTTTCAAATGCAACCAAGTCCAACTATTGACATCATTATTATCTATATGACTTAGTATAACTATCCATTTATCCCTTGCATCAAGGTGAGCTCTGAGCTCACTAATCCAACCTTGTTTAGGTGGTACAAAAATATTACTACCATAGATCCTCCTATCCTTATTCTCTTCTCAAATCCATCTTGTATGGAAAAAACCCAAGGTTTCCAATGATGGATACTTCAAGTGACATCGTCCCCCTTGGAATTAATTATTTCCAAAATAATTTTCCATAATTATTGGAACCCAAAACTATTTAAATTTCATATTTGGCAAAACCCTAGAAACCTTGTCTATAAAGTCAAGTTTGTTTTTCTCCAAATCACTTTGCCAACTCAAGCTACATTTGAGGCCCATACATAATACCCTACCTTCCCATCTCAAAAATAAATATTTTTGAGGTCCTTTATTATTTCTTTTTGCCCTTTTTCTTAAATGGCAGAAATAACAAATAATAGCTTAAAATACTTTTTCCTCCAAATAAATTCCAATAAAATTCTCCCATGTGTGATATGGTATTTAGGACCATATAACATCAATAACCAACCTTGTCCAATGTAAAAATATCAAATGACCTTCTAGAAACTGTTTCTGCACTTTTTGAATAAATGATTTTAAGTGTACCAAAAATCATCTAAAAATCTCAAATAATTCCAAGAGATGCCTCTTCACCATATCTATCTACCAGTACCATTGTTCCACTTTGCCAAGAAAGAATTCTTAGACTTGCCTCATAATCATATTTTTGGCAAAATTTTGAAATCATTCAAATATACCCCCATCAAACCTCCACCATCCACCACCACATCACCCATTCACCCTCTCTGGTCATTGGGTACTGTATCACGACCACTGTACCTCCCCGCCTTCTCTTTGTCCTTTAGAAGATGGAGCAATTGAGAGAGAGTGAGACTTTATCTTGCATATCTTGGAGCAGCTGCCACCACGCCATCTCCCACTCCACTGGTCGAGCTGAAGGACCCACACGCCTGTCTCCACCCCTCTTCAACCAATGAGCTTGCCCTAGCCCTTCTCCCATCCTTTTATTTTTACCTTGCATAATGATAGACAGAGAGGCCCTCTCCTCTCGGTAGTAGGCCCTATAGCCATCTCTGTCCTTGACCTCTCAACCGACCACCACGGCCCCCAGCGACCAATCCCTGGTGCTCACCCCCTCTCCTTGGCTCTCCTAAGCTTGGTTCACCATGAACCCGAGCCTCTCGGTTAAAAAGGACAGAGGCTACCCCTACCACTCTCCCTGGCTCATTTCACCCACAAGCCTTCTCAGAGACACCCCAGACCCCCACCTACCTTCCCCTCGCTTCCCCTGCCCCAGAACCTGAAGCTCCCTCCCATGGAACTGCGAGGAAGAAGAAGGTCATGCAAGGGCTTCACTGCCTCTCTTCCTCTCCTTTTTTCTCTGGTGTGACCCCCTGCTAAAGCCGCATCTAACCCTCCTCCTTGTTCTTGGTATGCATGTGTCCCTGGGAGGTGCTCCGACGAGCTACTGAGTGAGCACCGCCGCCGGCTTCATGCGAGGGCCCTCCCGAGGCCGCACCTACCTTGGCGCCCCTCCCCATGGTCGTGGTGCTGCCACGTGCCACCTTGGACCCTCCTCGACGCCTCCCCGCCACCACTCAAACCCATCTAGGGTTTCCCCACCGACAAGATGAAACAGAGGTGGAAGATGCACCTCCATCGTCGATCCCGTCTTAATCCAACAGTGTAAATCGCCATGTACCCCTTCATTGGCAGTAGCCGCTAACAGGCGGGCCCCTGCCTGGCCGAACTCGAACCCCCCCCCCCCCCCCGTGCAAGGCGCAACCTGGGTGGGCCTAAATCCCTCCACGGCCCATTTCCACTATTGATCTGGCCCACACAAGCTCCTATTTTTATTCTATTCTCCAAGATCTGCAGGGTAGTCTTTTGGTTTAATTAGTTTTCAAAATGGAAACTGACTCAAAATGTTCATATCTAATTTTCCTAGGATATCTAAAAGTGTACTTCAACATAAAATACAAGTAGTGGACCACAATAATATCTAGATTATTTGTAATAAATCATCTACCAAGATGGGTACATTTCATTAATATATTTCTTTAGAGAGTTTTATTTACCGAGATGGCCTGAAACCTTTTTGTACTCGAAGGTATAAATTATACCTTGCATATCCGAGTGGCACCACCTAAAATGGCTTCTTAGTTTTGTCCTGGTAAAAATAACAAAAATAGCCCATTTATGCAGTTAGGAATTTCTCTAGGTCAACTGAAAATAGGTACTGACCAAATTGCAACTCCCAGTAAATATTCATACCAATATCCTTGAAACCCCGGGAGTTCATAATTATTTAAGCCCTAGTTGATTTTTGGTAAATTAAACTATTTTGTGCATGGTTTATTCACCAATAAAATCTTCACAATAATTTTAGGAATCCAAAAGGAGTTATTACAATTTTTACAAGAGGGTATTCTAAATACCTAACATGTGACTTTGGAATCACATAAAAATCTCATATATTAATTCTGGTTAAAAAGACATATATCATCCAAAACTGCTTTTGGGAATTTCCTGAGGGCATTATATTAATTATTTTGAAGCGATTCCAATTTCTCATGAATCATCCCATCAAACACTACTTAATCATCCAAGGAAATGATTTTTGGACCTCCAAAACTTTTCTGGTGAATTATTTCCTAAAACTACAGTTTTATTCACTAGAAAGGGCATTATAAATCAATGGTAATCGATAAAATAGTGAAACCACTTTTCTTGATTTCATTTTATCAATATCTATCTGATGATATCATTTTTATACAATGGTATCATACAGAAAATGCCCTTGGTCAAAAACCCCCTCTAATAAGTAGTTTTGGCATCCAAATCACTAAAGCAATCCACAAATCCTTTCAAGCATTTTCCACTTGCTCAAAATCTAACTACTCTAAACCTACTAAATTGTAAACTTGTTTGGCCTATTGCTTTATATATGTATTTATGCTTGTATGCCTTGTATTGATTGGTGCTATGATTGTTTGCATGTTTGCTCGTTAACGGCGATAGTTGCGATTGTGTGACACCGAGAAGAAGGAAACATCGGGTTATCATTATTATTGCTATCGGTATTATGGTTTTCTAAAGAAGTCAAGGGACATATCGCTGGTCACTGGCAAGCTACCTTCTTGCTCATGAGCCCTTGTCCTACATTTGTAATTATGCATGTTTTATCTCTTTATACACAGTGCATTGGTTTTCTGTTTAAATGTTTTATACTTGGTAGTGGCTTGGCTCCTCCAGCTAATAACATTTGTACTACTAAGTACAACCCCCTTTATGATACCTACTTGTCCCTAGTATAGTAGATGGTGTAAAACACCATACCCCTTTGGAGACCCCGTTTTAGCCGAAGCAAAACTATGGGATGGGAAGACCTCTGAAAAGCTTGGAGAGGATTTGCCTGCCAAGTGAGTTTAAAATGGAAAAAGGTTTTTGTTTTACAATAAGGATGGACGAAAGATGGGGGAAAAAGGTTTGCAAAAATGCACCCGCTTCTTTGCAGTTTTGCCAGAACAATTAACCCGTGCAACCACATTACATTGAATGTGACATGGCTGGATTTGATATTTGTTTACTCCGGTATAAGCGGCGTCACAACTACTATAGGGAGGGTAATTTCCCTGGAGGGTGGGACTTCTCCAGTAAAAAGGTCCATGTAATACATCGACCAGGAGAAGGAACTAAGGGTCTACGGGCCTCCGCGCATTACTATGAGCCCCTCATTGAAAGCGCACACTCATCACAGTGGAAAAAGTGCTCTAGTTGTCTTGTGAACTATATAGGGTGTCCCGGTGTTGAGGGAACACCACTCATAGGGTAGGCACTTATATTGGATTGGGCATCCGGAGTGTCTTGACCGATTACTCGACCCACGATTGGTGTAGATCAGGGAAGTGTAATCGGATGATGTGGGTAAAGTGTACAACCTTTGTAGAGTGTAAATCTATTCGAATATCTGAGTGCTCGGTCATGGACGGTTAGGAAGGTTGCTATAGAGCGGTGCTGGGTTTGATTTCAAAAAGGACTTCGGAAAAGCAAAGGCTTTGGAAATGTTTTGACCATGGGATGGTCGGGAAAAAGGAAGGAAAGAAGTTTGTTCATGGGATGACTGGGAGAAAGAAACAAATGGGTGACCCAATCCTAGTGTTTTCCAAAAGTTTTCAAAAAGGTTTCCAAAAATGTTTTACAAAAAATTTCAACAAACATATAGACATGCTATATCTACAAGAGAAAATAATTTATAAAAGAACCTCTTATGGAGCCCTCCTACTACCACAGCCATATTGCATATCCTTTATTATTGTTCTTCTAAGGTGGTCTGTGAGTACATTCAAAGTACTCACCGACATTGTCCCTGGCTATTTACTTGGCCAGAATTTCAGAGAATCAAGATAAATGATGGAGATGCTGATGTCTATGCGAGCTAGGTCGTCTCCGAAGTCAGTCGCCTATAGGTTAAGGTTGACATGGGCTCTACGAATGAAGACTTACGCTATTGATAATTGAAATTGCCATAATGGCAACAATGTAAGTTTTGTACTCGTTACTTTCTGGATGTTGTGTTGGGGATATACTTTCCGGGTATACCCACAGGACTCGCTGACCAGGGTGGCCCACCAACAGGTTAGAGCTTTGCTTCACGGGCGGCCCAGTCAGAGAAAGAGGAGGAGCCAGTTCCGTCTACGACAAGGCCCAGAAGAGTTACCGACTTAGGCCTGTAGTATTACTTGTAGTCCAAGTTGTACATAGTTACCGACTCTGTAACATAGCCGGATATGTCTCTCCCTGTAACCCTAGGCCCCGGTGACTATATAAATCGGCCCTATGGGAGCCTTTAGGGAAACACAACTCGATAGACAACCACAACCAACTCGCACAGGAGAACCTCTCTTGTAATCCATTATAACATCCGGCTGACGTCGATATATTACTGGGTTTCTAGCTGGAGTACGATCCGATCACCGAAGTCGGATCTGAACCTGGGTAAACTTGTGCTCACCGCTCCTGGAACATCCGACGTCTCACACCCCATCTTTCCAACTCCACTAGGACTCCCTATGGCGTACTTGTCGACAATCCGACGATAGTTGGCGCCCATCGTGGGGAAGGTGACCTTTGGAGCATCATTCCAGGCGGAATCTGCGTGCAGGAATCGGCGAAACAATCACCATGGGTCGCGTGGTCTACGCCAGTGATATCCCTCTCATCCTCCTCGATGAGACTTGGATTCCGGCTTCAAAACCCGTGACGACCTACACAATCATGTCAATTGGTGAGATCGATATTTATCTCGGTTTCGCTGAACCCGCCCAACCCACCCTAGATGTGATGACCATGGCGGAAGAAAATTCCGGATCTACTTTGTCCGTAGAGGCGAAAGATTTTAGGGTTTCGGAGAAAATCAAACCCACCCAACCCACTCCATTAGTGGAAGAAGAGGTGGGAGAAGAAGTCAGATCCAATCTCTCCAGCGAGATCGAATACACAGACGAGGAGTACATCCGCTACGGATCCAGCTTTGCTAACGTCAAAGCGGAAACCAAGTTATACAAGTACCTCAAGAACATGAACAAGAAGAAGCACTATTTTGTATACCACATAAGCACTGGATCCGACTCTGTCGATGATGGAGCTGGTAGCGACTCGGTCCTAGACGCAATCGAAGAAAATGCCGACTTACCGGGCTCCCCAACGGAGTCAATCACGTCGCAGGAACTTCGAGACTTCGACAAAGAGATAGAGGAGTACGAGCAACAACACGTCTCCAGACAAAAGCCAGGTGAGCCGGAAACTCCTCCTAGTCCATATGATAGCATGATGAAAGCTACACCTCGCAGGATGACATGGACACCGGAGATTCCTCCGAGTTCTACAAGCCAACAATGACGGAAAGTACCGATGGAAGCTTATCCCCCGGTACCGGACCAAAAGCCGTCTTTGCCACTGGTATGCATGTTAAAGCTACTAGGCGGTCAAAGAAGAAGAAGAAGAAGAACAAGAATCCGACTCCGGCAGAGCCAGACATACAGGAAACCAACAAAGAAAAAGTTGATGAAGAGATCGAGATGGAGAATCAGGAAGGATATCCGATTAATCCCACCCCGATCGATCCTCCTGTGGATGGACACGTTGTCACCAAGGGTGCACACGAGATCTACGGAGATGCTCACACAATTCCAATCCCAACAGCTTCGAATCTTATGCTGGAGGCGCTGGAGAAAAGGGTTGAGGACGTGGAAAAGCACCGCTTGTTTCTGCTTGAAGAGGACGCACGCCTCGTCGAGATGAGACAACAGTTAGACAGTGATCCTGCCAGATATCAGTCAAATTTCAAGCGACATCCAAACAAAACAAGGGGAGGTCCGTTTCTTATCCACAAAGATCTATTCGACGGAAAAGATGGAGAGAAGATCCGAGTCTATAGCACGCCGGTGGAAAACGCTGCTGCAGCTCGAGCCATCCTTGCCAACAATCCGTCTCCACAGCAGGTCCAGCAATGTGTTGCATTGCTAGACAAAGGATTAAAGCAGCAGAAGACGGCCGCGTCATTCAGTGGCAAGCTGGCCTCAAAATCCAAGTTTTGCCACACTGGCGCTGACCAAAGCGCTGACGTAAGGCTCCGTAGGGATATGGCTCAGCGCTACCGTCCACGTGGAGAAGAAGAAAATTCCAGGACTGGCTCCAACAGCCACTCTCGCTGGCCGGCGCGTGACTGGGCAAGAGTTATTCCGGCTGCGGCCGAAGATGCCATCAGGGCAATGGTTCCTCATCAGGACCATTGTCGGCAAAATAATCGCTATAGAGAAGACCCGGAAATACGCTGCCAGTGAGAGGAGCAAGATCGGCTAAGGATGCCACCACCGAGTCATCCGGCTGCTAACGTCGGACGAAGAGATGATCCAGATCGTCTTGAATCTAGTAGGGACGGTGCCCGAAGAAACAGGCATCAGATTCAGCATAATGAGGCTCCACCGCCACCACCAAGGAACCCAGCCGGAAATAATCCACCAGGGCCACCATCGCCTCCCAGCAGCGACCATGAAGGATCACGTCGTAGCCACGGAAGCCGCAGAGGCAAAGGCGGCAACAGTGAGAGAAGAAGCAGAAATCCGACTCCACTGCACAGAAGCCGTGAGCCTCCAAGGCGCAGATCACTCTCGCCAAACGACACTCGCCATTGCATCGAATCAAACATAGAAGTGCGGTGGTACGAGTAAGAAGATGTGTATGTGGGACCTAAGTTCTTTGGTCCACGTATACGTCAGACAAAATTTCCGGTTGACTTTGGCATCGCCAAACACATTCAGCCCTATGACGGCGCAGCTCGGCCAGATACTTGGCTACAGAATTTTTTCCAGGCTTGCTGCATCGCCAAGGAGGAAATAGCCTGGTTGCAGTCCGATATCTCCCACTGATGTTGAGGAAGACGGCTCAATCATGCAAAGTGTGTTCTTTTCAAACTTCGAGGGAACATACAGGAGGCCCTGCACAGTCGGAGACTTGCAGTGTTGCAACCAAAGACCCGGAGAAACTTGCCGGGATTACCTCAGACGATGGATCGATACGAAGAACTCCTGCGAAGGAGTAAACGAGCAAACTGCGATAGAAGATTTTATTGCAGGACTTCCAGTCGGACTTTTACATCACAGGCTGAAGCGTGACCATGTCACAGATATGGGAGAAATGATAGATACGGCAAGAAAGTATGCTGACGCCGATGATGATTCAGAAGAGCTGCTAAATATTCTGGCCAATCTAAATGCGGCCAAACAGCCAAAGCAAACTCAGAAGCGCAAGAACACCTCGGACGAAAAGCCGGCTCCAGACAACGCAGCTGTCAACACAACATTCGGATCTGGAGGACAAGGAGGGCGTGGAGGCGGCCTTGGTAGAGGCCGAGGAACTTCCCGAATCTAGGGCATAGGAGACCAACAACCCGGAAGAACCTATACCTGGGATGACATTGCCAATAATCCATGTGTCCACCACTTGGATAGTAATGGAGGATCTACACATACAAATGCCGAGTGTTGTTTCAATGATGACATCAAGAAAGATGAATCCGCTGGCTACAAAGCCAAACGACGAAAAGGAAAGAAAAATTCCGAGAAAGGAAAGGAGCCCAAGGAAGATTCCGACATGGAAGAGCTGGAAGCTACCGCAGAACCCAAGCCGGATGGAAAAAAGACTTTTCCGACTAAAAAAGACGCATACGTCTGCTTCCTTGGATCCCAACCAGCTAAGGAAAAAAAGGCGGTTATTCGTGAGCTCAATGCCACGGTTCCGGCTGTCCCCCAATTCCTAGACTGGTCAGAGGTGACTATCACCTTTGATCGTTCAGATCACCCGAGGAAAACACATCGTCGGGGCAAGTACCCTCTGGTCGTCAATCCTCTTATTGATGGCTATGAGTTCTCAAAAAACACTCATGGACGGTGGGAGCAGTATCAATATCCTCTACATCGAAACACTCTACCGCATGAAGCTACACGAGAGCCAGTTGAGTTACAGCAGTGTAACTTTCCATGGCATTGTACCAAGGAGACAGGCAAATTCTCTGGGTGAGATTACTCTGGACGTGACATTCAGAACCCGAGATAATTACCGGACCGAGCCACTCTCCTTTGAGGTAGTACCATTCAAAAGTGCTTACCACGCCATCTTTGGGCGTCCAGCTTACTGGGCGTTCATGGCTCGTCCCTGTTACATCTACAACATGATTAAACTTCTAGGTCCAAAGGGCGTAATCACTGTACGAGGAAATCCGAGGAAGGCGCGAGAGTGCGACGAAGGATCTGCTGCCTTCGTCGAAGCCGTGTTGCACACCCAGGAGTACCAGGAGATCAAGAAGACCATTAATCCGTCCGAGATGCCCGCTACGAAGAACGAGGTGCTGAAGCCAAGTTTGCAGTTCAAGGTGTCGGAAGAGACGAAGAAGACGTCGCTGAAGGAAGACGATCCCTCGAAGACGAGGAACATAGGGTAGGCTTAGGCCACGCATAGGAAAGCGCACTCGTCGAGTTCCTCAAAGCTAATAGTGATATCTTCGCATGGCAGCCATCTGACATGACCGGAGTACCTAGGGAACTTGTCGAGCACTCTCTTAATGTGTACCCAGACGCTAAACCCATCAAACAGTCCTTACGACGGTTTGGTGATGAAAAACGCAAAGCAATAGCCAAGGAATTAGCCCGCTTAGAGCTAGCGGATTTCATACCAGAGGTCATCCATACAGATTGGGTGGCAAATCCTGTACTCGTCCTTAAAAAAGACACCATTGATTTAAAGATGTGTGTTGATTATACCGCTTTGAAAAAGGCATGCCCAAAAGATCCCTTTCCTTTGCCAAGAATCGATCAAGTTATCGACTCAACGGCAGGGTCGGAATTACTCTGTTTTCTCAACGCATATTCCGGATATCACCAAATACCAATGAAAAAGTCGGATCAAATTAAGACGTCTTTCGTCACTCCTTTCGGAACCTTCTGCTACAAAACTATGCCTTTTGGCTTAAAGAACGCAGGAGCAACATATCAACGTACCATGCAACGTTGTCTCAACGACCAAATCGGACCCAACATCCACATATACGTATATGACATAGCAGTTATGTCCAAAAAGAAGGAAACTTTAATCTCTGACTTGGATGAAATGTTTGCTAGTCTACGAAAATTCAGCATGATGCTAAATCCGAAGAAGTGTTTCTTTGGAATTCCAACCGGAAAATTGTTAGGTTTCATCGTCTCTGAGCGAGGCATCGAGGTGAACTGGGACAAAATCAAGGCTATCTTAAACATTACCAGGCCGACTCGCCTGAAGGACGTACAACGCCTCACTAGTTGCATTGCAGCGGTGAGACGGTTCGTCAGCCGACTCGGCGAAAGAGCCGCACCTTTATACAAACTCTTGAAGAAAACCAACAAATTTGTCTGGACCCTAGAAGCTGAAACTGCCCTGCAAAGTTTGAAAGATCTACTTTCAAATCCGCCAGTTCTCGCAGCGCCAGAACCTCAGGAACCTATGTTACTCTACATTGTAGCGACCAACAAGGTCATAAGCGTGGTAACAGTAGTTGAGCGCGAGAACAAAGGACACTAGCATAAGGTGTAGCGGCCAACTTATTATCTAAGTGAGGTCCTGACGGAATCAAAACAACGGTATCCACATCATCAAAAGCTATCTTATCGAGTGTTCTTTACATCCAGAAAGCTACGTCACTATTTTCAAGAGCACAAGATCACAGTAGTGAGCACGGATCCTCTACGAGATATAATCAACAACCGCGACGCCACAGTACATGTCGCAAAGTGGGGAATAGAGATTGCAGCTTTCAACATTGAGTACAAACCACGTACAGCAATCAAGTCCCAAATTCTCGCCGACTTTGTCGTTGATTGGACAGAAACGGTAGAAAATACAGGCCCTCTAGACTCAGAATTTTGGACCCTTCACTTTGACGGATCAAAAGCACGAGGAGGCTCGGGAGCTGGCGTGGTGCTCAAATCACCCCAAGAAGATAAGTTGTTCTATGTGTTGCAAATACACTTCACGACAACCAATAATATTGCCGAGTACGAAGCATTGCTGCATGGAATACGCATGGCCAAAAACATTGGCATGTCAAGACTCATGTGTTACGGAGACTCGGATTTAGTTGCTCATCAAGTATCCGACATCTGTAATGCAAACAAGCACATGGCAGCATACAAAGCTGTTGTGGATGAATTATCCAAATTGTTCGAGGGTTTTGAGGTTCAACACATCCCTCGAGCAGAAAATGAGGAAGCAGATGCCCTATCAAGAATAGGCTCTACGTGGAAACAAGTATCGGATGGAGCTTTTCTAGAGAATTTAAGGCTCCCCTCCATAGTCGAAGTTGATGAGGACTATCCGACGAAATCCGACTCACCTTTAATAGCAGTTATGGCTATAATTCCTAGCTGGACAAAACCCTATCTGGATTTCCTGATAGACGGAAAATTACCCGAAGACGAAGTCTTGAGCCGGCAGATTGTCCGACAAGCAAAAGCGTACACTATAATAAATGGTGAGCTCTATAAGCAGAGTGTTTCTGGCATGTTTCAGAGATGTATTTTTTCGGAAGAAGGAGTGGAAATCCTAAGAGAAATCCACGAAGGCGAGTTTGGTCACCATGCTGCAGCCAGATCCTTAGTGGCAAAAGCTTTTCGACGCGGATTCTTTTGTCTTATAGCTAAGGAAGATGCTGATAAACTGGTCAAAACATGCAAGGGCTGCCAAAAGTACGCTCATCATGCACACGTTCTGGCTGAACAGGTGCGAACAATCCCTATTATATGGCCATTTGTGGTCTGGGGGCTTGATATGGTAGGGCCATTTCGCACGTCAAAATGTGGATTCACTCACCTACTAGTGATGGTGGATAAATTCACAAAATGGATTGAGGCTAAACCCGTAACAAGTTGCAATGGAGCCACAGCCAGAAGATTCGTCGAGGACGTAATCATCATATTCGGATATCCACATAGTATAATTACTGACAACGGGAGCAACTTTTCCATGGGGGAACTTGCCGAATTCTGCAAAGAGCAAGGGATCCGACTTCATATTGCATTAGTCGCACATCCACAAGCCAATGGACAAGTCGAAAGAACTAATGGCCTTATTCTACAAGGAATCCGACCTCGTCTCGAAGCACCGCTTCATCGGGCTGCGGGGGCTTGGGAGGAAGAATTACCGTCTACGATATGGAGCTTGCGTACAACTCCTAACAGGTCAACTGGCTATACTCCTTTATTCTTGGTCTATGGTGCAGAAGCAGTTCTTCCAAGTGATCTTATCCATCAAGCTCCACGAGTCAAAGTGTATATCAAAGAAGATGCAGAAGTTTCTCGGCAATATGATCTCGATATAATCGAAGAAGTACGTGTCGCTGCTGAACAGAGATCTATAGCCTATCAGCAAAAGTTACGCAAGTATCATAGTCAGAGAGTGCAAAACCATTCTTTCACAAAAGGCGATTTGGTTCTCTGACTTGTGCAAAAGAGAAAGCACAAACTTTCCCCAATTTGGGAAGGACCTTTTATGGTTAGCAGAGTTCTATATAATGGGTCATATTATTTAACCGACATGAGACCAGTCAAGGAAAGACCTGATGCTCGGAAAAGAAAGAGAGTTGGTGGCAGCACAGACCCGGATGAAATAGACCGTCCATGGAATATTGCACAGCTACGTCCCTTTTATTATTAGTTATATTTCCTTGTAATCATACATGTACATGCTCAAAGTGAAATAAAGTATTGGTTTCCTCATATTATTATTTTTGAGACATTTTTGCCATCTTATTTCCAAAAGAACATGTAACTTTTTCAAAAATCCCAGAATACTTCAAAGTACTTTATGCTCATGTTTGTTCTGGTTACGATTTTTGAACAATCTAAAATTTTTACCTTAGGGTACAAAATTTAAATTATTATCTATACTTTGATTCATTATCTGATTTCTTAGACACGGGCATTTTCCGAGTAATGAGTTGTTGGTACTGGAGGCCGTCTTTGTTTCCGAGTTTAAACTGGTTTAACAATTGTGCTCTGTTGCTCGGCAAAGTTTCTGTGCTAAAGGTTGGCCGACCCATAAAAGGAACGAGGCAGAGAGCCAGATAAACCGATAAGTATAGACATAAAAAAAACATAGTGCTTCGGAGCGCAAAGTATAAAAATATATAAACAAAAAAGTGCTAAGATAGTAAAAGCATCAGTTTTTACAGACAAGCAGAAAATAAATATTGTAGCCATTATTACATTGCCATAAGTTTCAGATAATGCATACAAAATGTTTATGCTGCAGGTGATAGTGATGAAGCAGGTGGAACACTAGAATTATCAGCAGTGTCGCCCTCGATCTTAGACTCGGAAGCGTTGCTGATTTCTGGCTCTTGAGGCAAAGAAGGCGTGGCGACGGATTCGAAGAATGGTGTCGTATAGTTGGTCATCTCCGCCACCCGACAAGTGTAACCTGCACAAGATTCTTGGATGGCCTTGATATCTTGCGGGATACCCTCATCATCCTACTTGACAATGCCCTTGGTGATGTGCTAGATTTCCATTTTGCTATGGTGGCTCATCACCATGGTCAGAGCTGTTTGCGCAGCAGTCCGAGCGTAGGAGATCTTCCAGTCCTCAATCAACTTCGGAATCTCCTTCACTTTGTTCCTCACCTCATGCACTGACATTTTGTGCAAATCGGAAAGCTTGATGGCTTCGCTAGCCTCTTCTAGAGTTTGGCGGAAGTCGAACAAGACATCTCCAATGAGCTTAATGCGCTCGAGGCGAGTTTTGGAAGTGGAGGAGTCAGAAAGATTCAAGGGGGCTGGGAAATAACCAAAAGTAAAAATTCCGACTAAACGAAAGTCGAAAATGAACAACACAAACAAAAGATTCGGAAATCTTACCAAGCACAGAGTGATTCCATTCAGCATGCTCCTTGCGGAGGCTATCAAGTTCACTTGCAGAGGCCTGGGCAAGATCTTTCTGGATATCAAACTCCTTCTTGAGATCAGCAAGTTCTTTATCTCAGAGGGCTAGGAGCTTATCGAGCCTCACGGTCTTGTGGTTGCTTGATTCCAAGACTGCAGCTACGGATTTCTCCGACTCCATAGTTAGGGTCTCAAGATTTTCCCGGAGTTCAGTGTTCTCTACCTCCAAGACCTTGAAGTTTTCGGCCTGCTCCACCATCTTACTAGATTGGCACAACAATTCTGCCAAGGAAAAAATATCAGTCGGATAAATCACATCCGACTATGACAAAAACATTTAACTGATAAAGAGGAAGCCGGAAAAGTTTACCTTCTGCTTCATCTTTTTCAACTTTTAACTTTGAATTTTCAAAGCGCAAAGCTTTGATTTCTTTGCGCTTGTTGGAAATATTCTTGTGCAATTCCTGGTTCGAAGATGCAATTTTCTGTAAGTTTAGAGACAGAATACCGTTAGACGGCTACTAAGACTCGGGCTGCAAATTTAACTAAGTAAAATTACAGCATGAGCCTTGGGGGCTACACTACATCGTTCTTTTGCAACCTTAAAGCATCAACCCGGATCCAATGATGTTTATCCAACTTTATGCTTGGGGGCTAGAGGATATCATAATAAATGCAAATAAGAATCAGAAACTTACAATATGTTCTAGATGCAACTTTTCAAATCCGAGCTTGGTGCTGTGAAACACCTTCTTGGTAAGGGTGAGGGACGGAACATCCGTCGCTGGAAGTTTGCTAGATGCGACTTTAGCGTCCCGGACCAAAATCTGGTCCAGGAGGCTAATCAGCTTGACGTCTTCCGCCTCTTGGCTCGCTGCCTCTGGAGTCAAGGTTTGCTTCTCAAGACTGGTTTGAGCCAGTCTGAGGATCTCTTCCTTCTCTTTCCTCTTGAGGCCAAGGACAGCTGAGTCAATCACCTTATCCATAGTACTTGTGGTCATAACCATGGGATCATTACCCTTTACAGGTTCACCCTTGTCAGTATCCTGGTCATCAACGGTGACCAGGGCTTTCGAGAATTTACCAGCGTCAGGGGATGCAGAAGCTCCATGTGCTGATGGAGCAGTGGATGGCGTCGACGGCGGCACAGATGGAGAAATGACAAGCTTCTGCTGACGCATCTTCTTGCCCGGCTTGCTTTCCGGCTTAATCTTGCTCTTCAACGATGATTTAACTCTAGAACACAGAAATCCTAAA
This sequence comes from Avena sativa, assembly GCA_916181665.1. NCBI lineage: Eukaryota > Viridiplantae > Streptophyta > Magnoliopsida > Poales > Poaceae > Avena > Avena sativa. The sequence continues at coordinate 113,920,625 of OV702298.1, forward strand.
TATTAGGTGTGCTCTGGAAAGATCACAAAGGTACAAGAGTAATAAAAACGAAAGGTGAGATGCTTACTTTTTAACTACTGGCAGCACTTGGCTACCAGCAGCGACAACTTCCTTTGCCTTACGCGTCTTGGAGGCGGAGGCGGCAATTTCTTCCACCTCATCATCCTCCATCGCCTCCGGGTCGTCTAAAGCATAGCCCTCTAGTGGAGCTAGCTCGGACTCGGAGAGTTTCTCGAGCTGACAGAATGGGAAAAGCATCGATGAAAATAGAGTCAGAGAAAGAACCAAAGAAAACAACAAAACACGAAAGTAGAGTCAAAATATTTACCGGAGTCAGAGGACGGCTGGATGTATACATCGTCATGGAAACTTCCAGAACTTTTCGTTCCACTCTTTCCTTGACCAAATATTGCATGAGGGTCCTGTAGTCCTTCGGCGAGAACCGGTTTGGGCTAACCTTCATGCTGTCCTTTTTTTCGCTGGTGATTTGGTGCATGAGGTGGTCTCCGTGGTGCTGGAGAAGCTGATATTCGGCGCTCCAGCTAGCAGTGGATCAAGTCGGATCCACGAAGCCCCTCATGCTTCATCAGAAATTCGATCCGCCTCTTGGCAAGGATCAAAATATCCGACAGCTCCAGCGCCTCCGCGTCCCATGAATCTTGGTGGGAAGCGGCACCATTGGCGAACGCCGGAAGACCTTCCGCCTTACCCGGAGCCGGAATATCCTTATGATAAAAGAAAGTTCTGGCCCAACGTTTGACGGACTCACTAGCATTAATCCTAGGATAGATCCGATTCCTCCTAAGGACTAAGCTAAGAGTGCCGATGACGTAAGGCACACCGGCACTAATGGAATTCTTACGAGTACCATAGTAGTACCGGAAAAGGGTGAGACTTGGCCTAATGCCAAGAAACCCCTCGCATAGAGTTGTGTGAGAACTAAGCTCAAGAAGAGAGTTGGGAGGAAGATTGTGGACTTGCACACCGTAATGGTTGAGGACCTCGAAGAAGAAGTCCAATGGTGGCAGACTAAGGCCGCGGTCGACGTGAGTGCTGAACATCACCCTCTCGCCATCTTTTGGCGCGGGGATGGCGTGTCCAGCAGCACTCCGCCACACGCCGGCAGCAATGAACCCCTCATCTTCCATGACTTGGATCTCCATAGTGTCCATGGCGCTGGGGATCCATAGACACCGCATCTTTTTCTCATCCGCCGCCGACGAAACCGCCGCCGCCGCTCTAGAGGACGAGGCAGACGCCATAGTTTTTTGCAGGAAGATGTGCTACTGGGGGAAGGAGAGATTTTTTCTTAACGGTGTGCAGATTGGAACTGGTGCGGAGAGCTCGAGGAGTACGAGGAAGCAATGAATGAATCGACGGAGAAGTGAATCTAAGACGAAGGGTTTTCTCTCCTCTTATTTGCATCTGCATCAAGATTCGTGCGATGAGGCGCGATTATCGCCACGCGTATAGGAGAGGGGGAGTTAGCTTCCTCGTGACTCTTTCGCCCCCTCAATTTTTGCGCAGGCATTGAAACGGCGTTATATTCTGTAAGGAACAGACCCACCAACGGTCGTGCTGATGGAAATCCTGTCAGTGATGGGACCTGGCCTATAAAGTTGTCAGTTAGCACGCCGCCGTAAAATCTGGCTTATGTTTCAAATCAAGCAACGGAAAGATCAAGTTCAGAGCAGAATATATCCGACTCAACTTACTCGGAATCTTACATCAATGAAAGAAGTTTTTCAGGAACCCTTCAAGATTCTCAAGACGAAGAAAACATCAAGCTAGAAAATTTATCCGACTTCAGAGCTTGGAGACTTTCGGGGGCTACTGTTGGGGATATACTTTCCGGGTATACCCACAGGACTCGCTGACCAGGGTGGCCCACCAACAGGTTAGAGCTTTGCTTCACGGGAGGCCCAGTCAGAGAAAGAGGAGGAGCCAGTTCCGGCTACGACAAGGCCCAGACGAGTTACCGACTTAGGCCCGTAGTATTACTTGTAGTCCAAGCTGTACATAGTTACCGACTCTATAATGTAGCCGGATATGTCTCTCCCTGTAACCCGAGGCCCCGGTGACTATATAAACCGGCCTTATGGGAGCCTTTAGGGCAACACAACTCGATAGACAACCACAACCAACTCGCACAGGTGAACCTCTCTTGTAATCCATTGTAACATCCGGCTTACACCGATATATTACTGGGTTACTAGCAGGAGTAGGATGCGATCACCACAGTCGGATCTGAGCCTAGGTAAACTTGTGCTCACCGCTCCTGGAACATCCGACGTCTCACACCCCATCTTTCCAACGCCACTAGGACCCCCTATGGCGTACTTGTCGACAATCCGACGACATGTTGTAATGATACTCGTCGGTTATGCTCAAGGCTCACTAATCATGGGAACGTGAATTGCAGGCATAATGGGGATTCTCGGACCATAAATCTGGGGTCCCTCAGACTTGGTATCAGAGCCATCCTGACTGTAGGAGACCTTAGTTAGCATGGACGTTAGACAGGTTAACCCCTATTTATGAAAACACCGGCTTTCGAAAACTACTTTCTCAAAAGTTTTTCGAAATATTCTTTGTCTCACCTTCTCTGACTTAAACTATTTGAAAATGGCTTACTCTATCTCTCGTCTACCTTCAAATGTTTTGTTTTCAAAAACAAATCCGACTTGGAAACCGCGAAGATGGAGGTACCTAGATGAAGATATGCAGAGACAAGCAAACCAAAGGAGCTACCAATGATGAAATACCACTACAAGATCGCCCTAACAATGGAATCCTTCATCGCCTCAAGGGACCAAGAACGACATCAACGACCCCAGATGGCAAAATCAAAGTAAAGACCCCCGTGACGTCTGTACCTAGGACCAATATCCCCAGTATAGGATTTCCTTTATGGCGTGTAGTCACCCCTTAGTACCTATGGTACACCTTGTTTGCTTTTCATGTGCTTATATGATGCTTGGAATGTGTTGCTTGTTTCCCTTGAATCATCTGATCCTAAAGTTTAGACCACCTTAATGGTGTATCCCGACACCAACACCCCTCATCACATAAACTGAAACCTCTCCTCAGCAGGATGGCCACATAAAGAAATCTCCGACAACCCCTACTCGTGCTAGTTCTAATCGCCCCCAAAGGAGAAAATTTCCTAGCCAACTCTCTGCCGGATCAACAGAAAGCCCTCGCCATAACACAAACACCCCAAGAATCCTGAAGATCAGTAGGCCCAAAGACAACGAGTCTACTCGAACATTGAACCAAAGCAACACAAAAAATTCAAGTTAAGATAACCCCTCTGAAGCTAAAATGCCTCCACCCCGACTAAGGACCAAGAATAAGTATCGCTACCCGCTAAAACTACCCTAAGTTAACCCTTACGTCTTTGCTACGTAGCCACCACAACAAGGTAGTCACAATAAGCCGTCACTCGAAGACCCCAATTCAAGTGTCACGCCACTGCTCCAAGACGAAGGATCTACCCCAGCCTCGATGTCCCTAAGTAAAGCTCTAAGGTGGAAAGACTGCGTCTTTCCACTCAATTCTAGAAGACAGCCTACGAGAAGATAATCTAGAAAAGATCTCCAATCCAAGAACCTGCCCCAAGCACCATCTCAAGAATCGTTAGAGGAACATAGATCAGACCTCATCAAAATATTCGGAAGTCCGCTTGATCCTCCCAATACCCGCGACACTTAGAATTTAGATGACAAGACCACCTGACACCGCAAATATTACTCTCCAAAGAAAATAAAGCAACCCAAGGAATCGAGACTCTTTGAAGACGTCGTGAAGCCCCTTCTCTTCTATCAATGCTAAAGACCCATGTAAAGGACCTTCGAATCTGGAAACCCCGAGATAGAGAATGAAGAACCATCCTTCTACGAGTATCAAACTCATCTTCCAGTCACCACCCCTGAAAGATTCACCGTCAAAGCAGCCACCGGAGAAGGCACGACTCTCCCTTCACTGCTAAAGAGCTGAATATCTCTCATACCCCCGAGGAACTGCAGTAGACGAAGTTAGTGCACCAACCCAAGAATTGCGACAAGATTCAAGCAGTACCCATGGAGTAGCCTTTCTCACCCCTCGACTCACCCTTATGGCATAGGGTAGAGTTATGTATCGTCCCAGAACCTGTTCGTAAGACCCTAAGTGCACTGTCGCCTGGCAGCACATACCTAGTTCGTAATGCCTAGGTACACTCGTCGCTGGTCGGCGCAAACATGGTAAATTATGCATGAGCTCAGTTTGGTGGAAATGCTAGTCTGAATTTCACTTCTAAGTGTTTACCCATGACTTTGCATCAGGCTCAACCTGGAATGCCTTCCTCCTATAAGACCACCTCTATAGCCCGTCAACCGCAAAAGGCATCCTCCAACCTATCGGACCCCTAACTAGCCTAGAACTAACTACCACGAAGCTAATTAAACGCCCTTACCTCTATGACTACTACCCCAATAAGTGATATCGACGCCTCTCATGAAGCTGCTTATACAAGGTCGATAGAAGATAACCACCTCTGGACGAAAGGTTCCGAGCCATTCCCTAGCGCCAGCATACGACTACAATAAATAAAGTCTGTGATTCCACCAAGCACCCCTAGTGTCGCTCTAAGGGGGAAAGACTGTGTCTTTCTCGCCCAAAACCCCATAAAACACTAGAGTCGAACCCTAGTCATCATCAAGTGACAAACACTCCTAAATAAGAATCATGAACCATGCATGAAGAATAACATCCAACACTTCCCCAAAATTAGAAGATACTTCAGGAAAGTTCTCCATCGTAGAGTAGACCGTCTAGCCAACACTCCAGGCGTTTCAAAACAAGAAGGCAGAGAAGCTGACTATTGTGGTAAAGGATTGAAGAAGGCTCAACCTGCCGTCTCGCCTCAAGAAGGAAGGACCATGTCGATGTTAAACCTACCTAGAGTCATCCTAAGGGGAAAATACTGCGTCTTTTCCACTTATTTAATCTAAATGGCCCAATCTGAAGCCACTCAGCTCTGAACCGTAGCTGACCATGCATATTCGTTGTAAAACCTTTTAGCATCTAATAATTCCACCGCTGAAATTGTTAAGCAGATGTTACTACCCAACCCCTCCTCCCAAATCTCGGGACGAGATTCTTTTAAGGGGAAAGGACTATAGCATCCCTATTTCAGCAACTCTGATTTGTTGTCAAAAGGCAAAAATCAGGGGAACAAAAACTTTTCTTGTTACATGATTGCAATATTTGCTTACTTGTTTGCTTGTGTTCATACATCTGATTGTGTAATAGATAATATACTTCTCACCTCAACCCCAGTTGACAAAAACTATTTTTGAAAAGAGATGTCTTGGCTCATCTTCCATATTCTCAAATGTTCTAACAATTCACACTTGAGCCAAGGTGACTTTACAAAAAACAAATATTTCACTAGTTCTATTAACATAACTATGGAGACCTATATATTATCTCCTTATGTTTCCAAGACAGAACTCTCAACTACTCTTATCTCTAGGTTTTCCAAAACCTTTCCTAAAACCTTTTTCATCCAATCTTGGTAGAAATACCAAGAGACCCTTATCTTAATTCAAAATCACAACCTCTTCAAAATACCCCTTATTACCTCAAGCTAGTCTTGATGGTAACCTTAGTAATAGTTTGATAAGTTGATAAGATGAATTGCCTCTATCTGTTGTCTAATGAATTGCCTTGATCTGTTGGTTGCCTTGTTTGCTTAGGAAGTAGCATGAGCCAATCTAGGAGCTCATACTTAGGTATCAAACCAATAGTTGAGATCATCAATCTCAAACTAAGCATCCCAAATTTAATCCATCTAGAGTCACTCAAGTGAATCTCTAATCTACTTACCTAGATCAATCTTGAACTAATCCTTTGCATTATCTTCCAGCTCATCAAAGACCAACTTCAAGCATGAAATCTTATCTACTCAAGTTAACCTTCAATATCATCCACTTTATGATGATTATGGACCCTTGCATTCTCTCCAAATCCTTCCCTCTTTCTGACATGTCCAAAGCCTCAAATCTGCCAAATTTGGCCAAGTCTAGAATATTTATCTAGATTCAATCTTTGGAACTACACCCACTACAATATGTGTGCATTCTTGAGAATGTACTTGAATCATATTGTATTAAATCATTAGTACTAACAAAGCCCACTCTTTCACTTCGCTAAACCATTCCTGGACCCACTCATCCTTGATGGTTTTATAGTCAAGAAAATAATCTTTGTTGCAAATCACATCACTATGCCTACTTTTGCTGAAGCCCACATCCATATACTACCACCCCTTGCCCAACTATTTGCATTCTAATGATCTACTAATCATGGTCTATCAATACACCCTTCACTTGTTTCCATTGGAGCTTTGTGCTTCTTAAACCCCCATGGTTTATGAGGCATCATGACTCATCTGCTATGGTAGCCTTATTTTCAAAAAAGTTTGTCATCACTTCTAGATCACTTCAAATGCAAAAATTCCAACTATTGACATCATTATTATCTATATGACTTGGTATAACTATCGATTTATCCCTTGCATCAAGGTGAGCTCTGATCTCACTAATCCAACCTTGTCTAGGTGGTATAAAAATATTACTACCCTAGATCCTCCAATACTTATTCACTTCTCAAATCCATCTTGTATAGCAAAAACCCAAGGTTTACAATTATGGATACTTCAAGTGACATCATCCCCTTAGAAATAATCATTTGCAAAATAATTTTCCATAACTATTGGAACCCAAAAGTATTTAAATTCCATATTTGGCAAAACCCTAGAAACCTTGTCTATAAAGACAAGTTTGTTTTTCTCCAAATCACTTTTCCAACTCCAGCTACATTTGAGTCCCATACATAATACCCTACCTTCCCATCTCAATAAATATTTTTGAGATCCTTTATTATTTCTTTTAGCCCCTTTTCTTAAATGGCAGAAATAAGAAATAATAGCTTAAAAATACTTTTTCCTCCAAATAAATTCCAATAAAATCTCCCATGTCTGATATGGTATTTAGGACCATATAACATCAATAACCAACCTTGTCCAATGTAAAAATATCAAATGAGCTTCTAGAAACTATTTTTGCCCTTTTTGAATAAATGATTTTAAGTGTACCAAAAATCATCTGAAAAATATCAAATAATTTCAGGAGATGCCTCTTCACCATATCTATCTACCAGTACCCTTTTTCCATATTAGAAATAAAGAATTCTTAGATTTGCCTCATATTCATTTTTTGGAATTTTTTTGAAATCATTCAAATATACCCCATCAAACCTCCACCATCCACCACCATAGCACCCATTCACCCTCTCTGATCGTAGGGTACTATAGCACGAGAAATGTAGGTCCCCCCTTCTCTTTGTCCTTTAGCAGATGGACCATTTAGAGATAGTGAGACTTTATCTTTCATATCTTGGAGCAGCTGCCACCACCCCATCTCCCACTCCCCTGGTCGAGCTAAAGGAACCACACGCCTGTCTCCACCCCCTCTTAAACCAATGAGCTTTCCCTAGCCCTTCTCCCCTCCTTTTCTTTTTACCTTGCATAATGAGAGAGAGGCCCTCTCCTCTCGGTAGCAGGCCCTACAGCCACCTCTGTCCCCTCCCTTGACCTCTCAAACGACCACCACCGCCCCTAGTGACCAATCCCTGGTGCTCACCCCCTCTCCTTGGCTCTCCTATGCTTGGTTCACCATGTACCCGAGCCTCTCGGTTAAAAAGGACAGAGGCTACCCCGACCCCTCTCCCCGGATCATTTCACCCCCAAGCCTTCTCTGAGAAACCCCAGACCACCACCTACCTTCCCCTAGTTTCCCCTGCCCCAGAACCGGAAGCTCCCTCCCATGCAACTGCGAGGAAGAAGAAGGTCATGCAAGGGCTTCATTGCCTCTCTTCCTCTCCTTTTTTGCTCTGGTGTGACCCCCTGCTCAAGCCGCATCTAACCCTCCTCCTTGTTCTTGGTATGCATGCGTTCCTGGGAGGTGCTCCGATGAGCTACCGAGTGAGCACCACTGCTGTCTTCGCTCGAGGGCCCTCCCGAGGCCGCTCCTACCTTCACGCCCCTCCCCTGGTCGCGGTGCTGCCACTGCCGCCTCAGACCCTCCTCGACGCAGGTCAAACCCATCTAGGGTTTTCCCTCCGACGAGCTTAAACAGAGGTGGAAGATGCACCTCCATCATCGATCATGCCTTAATCCAACGGTGTAAATCGCCCCGTACCCATTATTTGGCAGTAACCGCTGAAAGGCGGGCCCTCGCCTAGCCGGATTTGAAACCCCCCTCCCCCCGGCGTGCAAGGCACAGCCTGGGTGGGCCAAAAATCCCTCTGCGGCCTGTTTCCTCTACAAATCTGGCCCACACAAGCTCATGTTTTTATTCTTTTCTCGTAGATCTGCAGGGCAGTCTTTTGGTTTAATTAGTTTTAAAAATGGAAACTGACTCAAAATGTTTAGTTCTAATTTTCCTAGGATATATGAAAGTTTTCTTCAACATAAAATACAATAAGTGGACCAAAATAATATCTGGATTATTTATAATAAATCATCTACCAAGATGGGTACATTTCACTAATATATTTCTCTAGAGAGTTTTATTTACCCAAATGGCCTGAAACCATTTTGTACTGGAAGGTATAAATTATACCTTGCATGTCCCACTTGCTCCACCTAAAATGGCTTCCTAGTTTTGTCCTGGTAAAAATAAAAAAACAGCCCATTTATGCAGTTATGAATTTCTTAGGGTCAACTAAAAATAGGTACTAGCCAAATTCGAACTCCCAATATACATGCATACCAATATCCTTGAAACCCTAGGAGCTCATAATTATTTAAGCCCTGGTTGATTTTTGTTGAACTAAACTGTTTTATGCATGGTTTATTCACCAAAAAAATCATCACAATAACTATAGGAATCCAAAAAGAGTGATTCCAATTTTTACAGAAGGGTATTCTAAATATCTAACGTGCTCATTTGGAATCACATCAAAAGCTCCAGTATATTAATTCTGGTTAAAAAGACAAATACCATCCATAACTGCTTTTGGGAATTTCCTGAGGGCATTATGGAAATTATTTTGAAGTGATTCCAACTCCCCATGAATAATCCCTTAAAAGACTACTTAAGCTTCCATGGAAATAATTTTTGGAGCTCCAGAACCATTTTGGTGAATTATTTCATAAAATTAGAGTTTCTTCACTAGAAAGGGCATTATAAATTAGCAATTGATAAAATAGTGAAACCACTTTTATTGGTTTCATTTTATCAATATATATCTGATGGTATATTTTTTATACAATGGTATCATACAGAAAATGCCCTTGGTCAAACCCCCCCTGTAATAAGTAGTTTTGGCCTCCAAATCACTAAAGTAATCCACAAATCCTTTCAAGCATTTTCCACTTGCTCAAAATCTAACTACTATAAACCTACTGAATTGTAAAAAAAATTGGCCTATTGCTTGTTGTGTGTATTTATGCTTGTATGCCTTGTCTTGACTGGTACTATGCTTGTTTTCATGTTTGCTCGTTAACGGCGATAGTTGCGATTGTGTGACGCCGAGAAGAAGGAAACATCAGGTTATCATAATTATTGCTATTGGTATTCTGGTTTGCTAAAAAATTAAAGGTACATCTCGCTATTCATAGGCAAGCCACCTTCTTACTCATGAGCCCTTGTCCTACTTTTGTACTTATGCATGTTTTATCTCTTTTATATAAATTGCATGGGTTTTCTATTTAAATGTTTTATACCTGGTAGTGGCTTGGCTCCTCCATCTAATACCATTTGTACTACTAAGTACAACCCCCTTCATGACACCTATTTGTCCCTAGTATAACACCATACCCCTTTGGAGACCCTATTTTACCCGAAGCAAAACTATGGGATTGGAAGACCCCTGAACAGCTTAGAAAAATGTTTTATGAGAAAACCTTGGCGAGGTTTGTCCTTCCAAGTGAGTTTAAAAAGGAAAAAGGGTTTTGTTTTACAAAAATAATGGACGAAAGATGGAGGAAAAAGGTTTGCCAAAACGCACCCGGTTCTTCGCAGTTTTGCCAGAACAATTAACCCGTGCAACCACATTACTCTGGAATGGGACAGGGCTGGATTTGATGTTTGTTTACTCTGGTACAAGCGGCATGACAACTACTACATGGGGATAATTTCCCTTGAGGGTGGGCCTTCTCCGGTAAAACGGTCCATGTAATACATCGACCGGGAGAAGGAACTAAGGGTCTACGGGCCTCCGCGTGTTACTATGATCCTCTCATTGAAAGCGCACACTCGCCGCTGTAGAAAAAGTGCTCCGGTTGGCTTGGAAACTATATAGGGCGTCCTGGTGTTGAGGGGAACAACACTCATAGGATAGGCACTTATATTGGAGTTGGCATGCGAAGAGTCTTGACCGGTTACTCGACCCACGATCGGTGTAGATCAAGGAAGTGTAATCAGATGATGTGGATAAAGTGTACAACCTCTGCAGAGTGTAAACCTATTCGAATAGCCGAGTCCTCGGTCATGGACGGTTGGGTAGGTTTCTGTAGAGCGGTGCTAGTTTTGATTTCAAAAAGGACTTCGGAAAAGCAAAGGCTTTGGAAATGTTTTTACCATGGGATGGTCGGGAAAAAGGAAGGAAATAAGTTTTGTCATGGGATGACTGGGAGAAAGAAACAAATGGGTGACCCAATCCTAGTGTTTTCCAAAAACAATTCAAAAAGGTTTCCAAATTTTTTTTACAAAAGTTTTCAACAAAGATATAGACATGCTATATTACAAGAAAATAATTTCTAAAAGAATCTATTATGGAGCCCTCCTACTACCACAACCATATTGCATATTTGTGAGTATATTCAAAGTACTCATCGGCATTGTCCATGGCTATTTACTTGGCCATACTTTCAGAGAATCGAGATAAACGATGGAGATGCTGACGTCTATGCGAGCTAGGCCGTCTCCCAGTCAGTCGCCTGTAGGTTAAGTCTGACATGGGCTCTACGAATGAAGAGTTCCGCTATTGATAATTGAAATCGCCATAATGGCAACAATGTAAGTTTTGTACTCATTAGTTTTTGGATGTTGTAATGGTACTCGTCGCTTATGCTCACAACTCACTAATCATGGGAACATGAATTTCTGGCATAACAGGGATTCTCGGACCGTAAATCTGGGGTCCCACACAAGTGGGTGGATAAAAACCAGATCTCAACTATTGCCCACCTGTGCCTCTTTCTTTAGTTATCCCATTACTACTCAGTTTTAGTTGTTTAAGTACCTCATTTACAAGACTCTCACAAACCCTACACATGCCCTTCTACGACTCGCATGGCTCAATCAACTCTTGTAGTAATGGCTCATAGGATTAAGGGAACAAGCTTCGGTGGGGTTTAAAAGTAAAGGCTATGAAATACTAGGGATGCAATTTAATTAGAGTCACGACATATGGTGCAAGAATAATACAGATGAAATAGGTGTTATATGTAGTGCAAGTATGGGGAAATTCTTTCCTAGAAGCTCAGTTGAAGAGTAAGGGGGATCCGGGTAAAACTCCTAAGGCTCCAGATATTCTCCTTGCTCAGCGTCTATCCGGATAAAAACCAAACACACAAGGAGCCGAAATAAATACATTGCACAATCATATAATTCATATGCAACAAGCAAACAAGGTATGCCATGATGGAATGATGCACAATTTGCATGGCATAACATAGCATGGAATGGGTGAAGTATGGGTACAAGAATAAATAATCTTATTAACTTTTTAGTCATGTTCTGCTCCTATAAAAATTGTTGTATACTCAATATTTATACGATGCATGCTTCAATTCATATCATGGAATGCATATTTAGAACGGGCTCGTCGAGCTAATCGATTTAGACATATTATTTGTCAAATTCGGAGTTATGAAATTGAAGTTATGCAATTATTGAGAAATGGCAATTATTAGCAATTAAATTCTTTAGAAATTTTAAATTGCTCAAAAAATATATTTTGGATAGCATATTCATATTCCTCACATTTTTCTGATTCAAAAACATATAATATTTATATTATTTGAAAATATGGATTTAAAATTATTATTAAATGCAAAATGAATCAAATTATGGTCAAAGTCAAAGGTTTGATTAGTTAGAATCAACTCTGGACAAATTTGAAAATAGGTTTGAATTCATATTCGAATTTGATTCATATTTAATTTTGAAAGTTTTTGCAAATTCAAAATATTTTGAAAGATACGATTTAAATTTGATTTATTCAATTTCTGGAGTTTTCTTTTGAGTTAGGTACGTCTTAGGGTTTTCTCACTCGGATTGATGCTACCCACTCTCACAGACAGGTGGGGGCGGGAGAAGGGAGGGCCACCAACGCTCGCGGGTCAGACGGGCTACCACTAGAGCCAGGAGGGCTGTGGGTTGACAAGCTGAGGACTCCAGGGGTCTTTTGCAAAAGGGTTTAAGCGTAGGGGTTAGAATTGTCGAAACTGAAGAATAACGATAGTATCCAACGTGTTTTTTCCCGAATTTCTGAGGACGATGGCGATGAAACCTTTGCGAATCTGGGCAAGCCACAAAAAATGAAAGATGAAGATGGAAGCACAGGCTACAACTTTAATCAATGAACCTTCATCGGATTTGGGATGTATCGGTGGGAATCTGGCGAAGACCAGTGGTGGTTTGGCAAGTGCATGGGACTGAAGAATTGTGCGGCTTGACAGCGAGATCAGTTCTTTTTGCGGCGATGTTTTCGGGCGGCTCCTGTGAGGGATCGGCGTGGTGTTTTCTCATACTGTGAGCTGGTACAAACCTCTACAATCATGATCTTGCGCCATTTGGAGGGGAATATCACAGAGACAGCTAGCGCGATGAAACGGGCACCGGCGAACTGTAGCTAGTGCTGCTGGATGCACTGCAGAGGACCGCGCGGTGGGAGGTTTGACGGCTGCAGCGCAATTCGGGCGGCACTAGGCACTAGGATGGTAGGGAAGGGCAGAGGAACGAGAGGCGACACTCATGTTGAGCGATTCCCAGTGGAATCATGGTAGGGGGTGGTCGAAGTCGACGACAGGACGAGGTCAGAGCTGTGGCGGGGCTTCAAGTTCTGAATGGTAAGAAAACGATTGTTGACGCTCCTGGCGATTCCTTGTACCTCCCGCCGCTACACACCCTGGTCGCTGAAGATGACATGGAACGGCTCCCATGCTCCATGGCGCTCGAGGAAGATCCTGGCGATGGCTCGGCGATGCTTTCCTCACTGCTTCCTCCTAGGCTCCTCGCAGCAGCGGAGAAGAGGGGAAAAGATGGTGGCGCCGAGGGGCAAAAGGGTTAGGGTTCCTAGGATCACAGCGCTGCGAAAGAGATAAGAAGCATGGGGTCACGCGTGTAGCGCTGACATGGACGATGGAGAAGGACGACACCTACTCCCTTTCGTTTACAGTAGAGAGAAGGAAACTAACGGAAAGAAGAAGCACCGGAACGACGCTATGTTTTATTCCCACAAGAGGTACCGGGCAAGTTGGCTGAAGATCTGGACCGGCTCAAGAGGAAGGAGGAAGGCAAGCTAGTTTCTGGGGCTGGGCCGAATTAGTGGCCTACGCCAGGTAGGTTTTCCCATCTCTAATGCTTTTGTTAATTCCCATTTGTTCCCAACAAGCAAATCTGAAAATATCAAGAAGCAAGAATGCAAAGGTAAATGAGGTTGCAAGAGAAGGTGGGTGTTATGGGTGGTGGGTTTAGTGCACATTACACATACACTTGTGCTGGGATAAAACAAAGAGACAAAGGTAGCTCCCAAAAATTAGAGGAATGTTTCAAAACAAGAGTGAAAAATACCAACACAATAAAGAGAGGGGATGATGATTTTGGAGGATATATGCATGGAACATGCATTTCCTTTAATTCATGCACTAAGGTGAACAAGTGGATAGGTGAAAAAGGATATACATTGTCACATGGGTTTGGAGTGTAGTACCAACAAGCCAAATGAAACCCATATGTCCAATGATGGAATTGAGAGGAACCCAATATGTTAGTGGTGGGAAGGAGTAGTAAGAGATGCCCCCAATTCAACCTGGGCATATAAAAATACATAAAGAACCAACTGCAATATATCAAGAGGCAACTACAAGTAATGAGAATACACATGCATATGATGGAAGAACCAATAAAGGGTGTTTTAATATGATGCTCAAATGCAAGGTGGCATGCTGACATGAGCATGATATTAAGCAATTCAATTAAGATATGTAGGAAGTAGCATATATAGAATAGACAAGTAGCATTACAATTGTTAGACAATGGGATGTTACAGGCAGCAATGTCCGACTCTGCTGGTCTAGTTCTTCCTAGAGGAACGGTAAGTGAAAGACTCCCTCCTTTGGACATATTGTCAAGCCTCTTCCCCATGTTTTCCCTCTAAACACAACTTCACGATCATCATGCAAAACTATATCTTCTGAATGTTGGGTTTCCGTGTCTTCAGAACAAGGTGGATTAGTGTCTTGAGACTGATTGTACCCATAATAATCTATAGAAATACAATGTATTGATTTAGTGCTCCATAGTAATATGATGCATTAAATGGATTGTTTTAGAGCAAGCAATTTGTTTAACACATCACCTGGAGGTTGAGACCAATCACTCCACTCTTGATGCGGATCTTCACGAGTATCAGAGTCCCCATGTTCGGTAGCTGACCCATAATATTGGGTAGCTGACCCCTAACCCTCACATTGGGTAACCGACTCCTCGCTGCCAGCACCTGAAATCAAATGTTGGGTAGATGGCACATCTCCTTGGGTAGCTAACCCATCAGTTTTGGACGCTGCAAGGTCGCGTTGGGGAGGTGCCCGCAGACGGATGGGAGTTGGTTGCTAGCTTTGGAGAGGTCGCAAGTCACCTTTGGGAGATGATCGTTGACAGTGGGATAGGGACTTCATGCCTTGGGAAGGTGGCTGCTTCATCTAGATAGGTGGCAGGTTGGTTAGGGAGGTGCCAACGGAGGGCAGGACCGGGGTGGTGGTTCCAGGCCTTTGGTATGTGGTGGCTGGCTTTGGGGAGAAACCTGTTGTCTATGGGTAGGTGGCATCTCGCCTTGGGTACGTGGCAGCGTGCTTTGGGTAGCTTGCTGCTGGATTTGTGGAGCTTGTGGATGGCTTTGGGGAGGTGGTGGATGGCATACCAGCAGGTCGGAGGGAGTGGACAACTCTCCATGGGAAGAGTGCTGATCATGTCGTGCAACTGCCAGCTTTCCTTGGTTAGGTGGCTTCTTCATTTGGAGAGGTGGCAGGATGGCTTTGGGAGTTGCCAGCAGACGACGGGGTGGGGGTTGTGGTTCTAAGCCTTGGGTATGTAGCGGTTGGCTTTGGGGAGACGACTAATGTCCATGGGTATGTGGCCACTGGCTTGGGGGAGGTGGCTCCTGGCTTTGGGGAGGTGGCGGTCGGCATACCAGTAGGTCGTATGGAGTGGATAACTCGCCTTGGGGAGAGTGCTGCTCATGTTGGGAAGCTTCCAGCTGGCCTTGGGAAGATGGCTGCTTTTTTTGGAGAGGTGGCAGGTTGGTATTGGGAGGTGCCAGCGGACAACGGGATGGGGGTTGCGGTTCTAGGCTTTGGGTACGTGGCGGCTGGCTTTGGCGAGGCAGCTGATGTACATTGGTACGTGGATGCTAGCTTTAAGGGGTGGCGGCCGACATACCAGTAGGTCGGAGGGAGTAGGCAGCTCGCCTTGGGCATCTTGGGCAGCTCGCCCTGGGTAGGTGGTAGATTGTCGGTTGCTGGCTTCTCGTCTCGGTGGGGATTAGGAACTGCAGCTTTAGCCACTAGGTCGACATCAGGAACTACAACTCTGGCAACTAGGTGGGCATGAGGAACTAAAGCTTTGGCCACTTGCTCGACATTGGGAACTGAAGGTTTGGCCACCTTGTTGGCATCGGGAATTGCATCCCTTTCAACAGGCACTGATAAATTAAGTGCATCTCTAGTTGCATCCATAGCACTAGGAAGTCCAGCTTTGGTCGTTTGCTAGGCATTAGGAAGTGCACCTTTGGCAACTTTCTCTGTTGCACTCGGAGCATCTTGAGAATGGGTCATGGGATTTGGCAATTTTGTTGTTCGTCATGTGGAACATGGATGTGGAAGTCCTCCTTTTAGCGGATTCCCCATGGATCTCGTGTTTCTCCCATTTTCTGTGTTCGGAGATATTCCTTCCACGACGCGTTTGCGAGTTGATCCACCACCACTAGGAGACATCTTTACCTTGGCAGTTGTGTTCTTGAATTGCCTCTTCTTAAGCTACACATTTCACATGTACAAGTCAATTAGGGAAGATAAAGAGCCACGAATTATATGGTAAAAATAGTAAGCAAACAATTCCACACAAGATGAGTAGGAAGAACCTTAATTGTTGAGAAATCATGAAAAGATGGTGTGCTAGCAGGTAAGGGGACTACCTGCAGCCTAGTCTCCTCAATGACCAGTGTTTATCACCCCCACACTTAGGATCATACTGAGGTGCAGAGTCGCCGCTGCTGCTCTTTTTGCGGGATAATACAGTTGGTGATGCAAAAAACTGGCTAAGACCCTAATACCAAGTCGTTGCATCCATGGATTGTTTCTCATTATGGTTTTCATCTGACTTTCTTCCATCAGTAGTGTTTTTGGTTCTAACATGAATAAAGAACTCAATTAATCTAGAAACATGAAACTGGGTGCAATATCAACCTATGTTATATAGTACTCATCTTTTAACAGGTCGCGGCATGAGAAATGCAAATAAAGATCGTAGGCTATCAAACTAATGCAACACACAAGATAATGCAACCTGGTCCAAAGCCTTCATTCTTGATACTTCTAGGAGGAATATAGTTGGCTATGCAGCAACACATGCTAAGAACATAAGAGCATGTTCAATGCAAGACTCTTAGAGGAATGCTTAGCGAAATAAACCAGTTTATGGGTAAGCAATGGTGCTTATTTATAACATGGTGATTTCTAAATTGGTACCTCTCCAATATAGATAAGCACTGGTTCTTACAAAAAACTTGGATTATTTTTCTAAGCAACACTCCAAGCACCTTCCACTGTACATGGCCTACACAGTTGTTGCATCCACTCATTGTATTCAACCTACATTATTGCATGGGATGCATATGTTTTTCTAACATGCATCAGGAAGTCCAAATACGGCTCAAAATGCAAAATATGGTGTAGATAGGTCCACTATTACCAATTTATACTCTAATCATAATACATATGATGAAACAACAAAACAAATGCAACGTGGATTGCATGCTACTCCTACAGGATACTGGTGTACACACTTCCTACTATGACCAACCTACATGATGGTTCATATGTTGTAAGACCTATGACACTGCTCACAATGGAGATAATATTAAGGCAGGTAATAGTGGGGAGTAACATAGTCTAGTAACATGCTATCATGCAATTAAATATGCAATTAAGAAAAATATATCCTATGGTGTTCATTGTCCTATAGTAACCATTATGTAAAACAGTACAGTGTGAAAAACTTATACTCTTAACAAAAGACATGTCAGGTAGCAGCCAAAGTAATGCAACAAACAAGATGATGTAACCTTTATCAGATGCAAACTGATCATAAGCATAATACAATACAAGCTAGAAAATTCACCAATTGGTTGCAATAATAAGCAGGGCAGGAAAATTAAACATAAGAAGTATATGCATCTAGTATATCATGCCACTAAATAAGCAACCAAGGAAAATATAGCATATGGTATTGATTGTCCTATAGTAATCATCATGTAAAATAGTCCTGCACTATAAATATATGATGAAGCAGCTAAATATTACAATTGGTGAAGAAACAACATAATGCAATTTTTATGTATACGTTGATCATAAGACATATGATGAAGCAGCTACATAATACAACAAACAAGATAATGCAACCATTATAAGTATGCAACAAGAAATATAACCAATGAACAAACAATATAACCATATACATCAAAAAGCAGAAAAGCTAGGTGAGTGCTTCCTTGCCTTCACGCTATGGGGCCTTTTTCTTACTGCTTTTGTTGGCGGAAAGCTTCAGTCATGGCATGAAGGCTTATCGGTGGAACTTGGTAGTATACCTTGTCAATGAGGTGGACGAAGAAGTGGAAGACCTTGTCTACTACGTGGATGGTAAGGTGCACGGCGTGTACGGAGACCTTGATGGCGAGTGGGAAGACCTTAAAGGAGAGGGACAGACCTTGACAGCAAGTGGGTAGATCTTGAAGGAGTGGGGGAAGACCATGAAGGAGAGGGGGCAGAACTTGATGGCGAGGTGTACGGATAGTTGGAGGACCTTGACGATGAGGTGGCATACCTTATCGGCGAGGTGAATGGTGAGGTGGCATACCTTGTCAGGGAAGTGCACGGGGAGTGGGCGTACCTTGTCGGCAAGGTGCACGGCCAATGGGAAGACCTTGACGGCAAGGTGCACAGAGAGTACGGAGACTTTGAATGAGAGGTGCACGGAGAGGTGGCAGATCTTATCGGTGAAGTTGACAGCGAGGTTTCAGACCTTTGAGCTTGAAACGACATGGTGGAAAATCGGGAAGGTGAGAACGGTCTAGGGTTTGGGCTACGATGATGGCTAGTTGTCTACTGGAGGGATGGATAGCAACATGGTGAGGAGGGACGGACGACGGCGTGGTGAGGAGGAACGGACGATGGCAAGCAGGGGAGGGGCATACAGTGACGAGTCAAGGAGGGGGAGGACGGTGAGGTGAAGAAAATTGGATCTCGTCCCCTTTCAGCGATGGATAAGGAGGGTTTCTTACTGATTATGTAAACGCCCTCTGGGCGATATCATGCGTGGTGTTGGGCTGGAGGGCTGAACCGTCTATTCAATCCGCGAAAATCTTGGGACGGCTGTCTCGCGAGAGAATTTAATTCCTAGGTGCAAAATTTTAGCATGTTGTCTCGACCAAATTATTGGATGGTGTATCTTGTCCGTCTATTGCATGATGGGTGGCTCAAAATAATTAATCATATATGAAACTAGTTACAAAGGGTACCTTATGAAGAAATTGAGCAATTACTGAACAAAAAATCAGTAAAAAATTCTATTATGTAGATGTGTACCAGAATATTGGCATTTTCTTCAGAGATCCAATAAGAGATTAGCAAGACCCGGCACATAGCCATGAACCCTAACTGTAATGGATATCAGCAGGATTTTGAAACCGGCCTAAAAAATAAATAAAAATTGAAAATTTTGAAACCTTCACACATTGTCATTTTATGTTACCTAGTTTAAGGTAAAAATAACAGACATGGCATATGAGGATTATCCTAAAAAAGTGTTCACGGGAATCACCTACCTCCTTCGAGGATTCATGGCTTTCAAGGCAAATGAGCTAGGTCATGACCACAATCATGGCATAGTTTGCTTTAATGCGCCCATATTGTGCACATGCATGCATATTGTGATGGCAAACAATGTTTCTTCATGAAGTTTTCATACTCTCTGCACGGAAAGCCCATTTTCCATTTTCCTGGTGCCGAAAAGGGCTTACTTTGTGAAGCAGCCACCAAGGATGTGATGTGAAAATGCATCACCACATTTTTAATAAATACTAGAGAGCATTTATTAGTCAGTTCACCGATTGGCTTCACCTAGAACCTCTCGGTGCAACCGTCATGATATAAACAAGTTTTTGTCGGTCTAGTTAGAGGGGGCTAAAACTTAGCCTAGAGCTACCTCATAGCTATCTAGGAAATTTTCAAAAAAAATCATTTCTAGATACAGAACATGGAATTTCTTCAGAGATCCAACAAGAGATTAGCAAGACCCAGCATATTTCTTGGAACCCTAACCACAACGGATCTTGGCAGATTTTCGAAACCGGCCTCAAAAATTCAAAAAAAATCATAAAATTGTGAAACCTTTTCACATTGTCATTTTATGTTGCATAGTTGAAGGAAAAAATAACAGACATGGCATACGAGGATTATCCTAAAAAAGTGGTCACAGAAGTGACCTACCGCCTTCAAGGATTCATGGCTTTTAAGGCAAATGATCTAGGTCATGACCACAACCATGGCATAGTTTTCTTTAATGCGCCCATATTCTACACATGCGTGCATATTGTGATGGAAAACAATGTTTCTTCATGAAGTTTTCACACTCTCTGCACAGAAAGCCCATTTTCCATTTTCCCGGTGCCGAAAAGGGCTTACTTTGTGAAGAACCCACCAAGGATGTGATGTGAAAATGCATCAACCAATTTTTAATAAATACTATATAGCATTTAGTGGCCAGTTCTCCAATTGGATTCACCTAGAACCTCTCAGCGCAGCCCCCGCCATATAAAAAAGTTTCTGCCGGTCTAGCTGAAAGGGGGCTAAATTTTAGCCTGGAGCTACCTCGTAGCCATCTCGGTAATTTCAAAAAAATCATTTACGGGTATAGAACATGGCATTTCTTCAGAGATCCGACAAGAGATTAGCAAGACCGGGCACATAGGAAGGAACCCTAACCGCAGCGAATGTCGGCAGAATTTCTAAACCGGCCTCCAAAATTCAAAACAATTCAAAAAATGTGAAACCTTCGCACATTATCATTTTATGTTGCCTAGTTGAAGGAAAAAATAACAGACATGGAAGACGAGGATTATTCTAAAAAAGTGTTCACGGAAATCACCTACCGACTTCGACGATTCCGGGCTTTCAATGCAAATGAGCTAGGTCATGAACACAACCATGGAATAGTTTCCTTTACTGCGTCCATATTCTACACATTCTTGCATATTGTGATCGCGAACAATGTTGCTACATGAAGTTTTGCACTCTCTGCATGGAAAGCCCATTTTCCATTTTCCTGGTGCCGAAAAGGGCTTACATTGTGAAGTAGCCACCAAGGATATGATGTGAAAATGCATCACCCCATTTTTAATAAATACTAGAGAGAATTTAGTGGTCTGTACACCAATTGGCTTCACCTATAACCTCTCGACGTAACCGTCATGATATAAACAATTTTCTGCCGGTCTAGCTAGAGGGGGCTAAAATTTAGCCTAGAGCTACCTTGTAGCTATCTCGGGAATTCTGCAAAAAAATCATTTCCAGGTACAGAACATGGCATTTCTTCAGAGATCCAGCAAGAGATTAGCAAGACCCGACACAATTACATGAACCCTAACCGCAGCGGATCTCGGCAGAATTTTGAAACCGGCCTAAAAAATCAAAACAAAATAAAAAATGTGAAACCTTTGCACATTGTCATTTTATGTTGTGTAGTTGAAGGAAAAATAACAAACATGGCATATGAGGATTATCCTAAAAAAGTGTTCACAGAAGTCACCTACCACTTTCGAGGATTCATGGCTTTTAAGGCAAATGAGCTAGGTCATGACCACAACCATGGCATAGTTTTCTTTAATGCACCCATATTCTACACATGTGTGCGTATTGTTATGGAAAACAATGTTTCTTCATGAAGTTTTCACACTCTTTACACGGAAAGCCCATTTTCCATTTTCCCGGTTCCAAAATGGGCTTACTTTGTGAAGCACCTACCAAGGATGTGATGTGAAAATGCATGAACCCATTTTTAATAAATACTATATAGCATTTAGTGGTCTATTCACCAATTGGATTCACCGAGAACCTCTCGGCGCAACCCCTGGGATATAAACAAGTTGTGCCGGTATAGATTGAAGGGGGATAAAATTTAGCCTGGAGCTACCTCGTAGACATCTCGGGAATTTTCCAACAAATCATTTCCAGGTATAGAACATGGCATTTATTCAGAGATCCAACAAGAGATTAGCAAGATCCGACACATAGCAATGAACCCTAACCGCATCGAATCTCGGCAGAATTTCGAAACCTGTCGTGGTATTGCCGACGAGTACGCCATGGAGGGGTCCTCATAGTGCGCGTTTAGAGACGTGGGGGAAGGCAGATGGTTGACGGGTACGAGGTAACACAGCTTACCCAGGTTTAGATCCCACAATGGTGGTGGAATCCTACTCCTCCTATAAATCACTATAATGGCAATACGCCGAGTTATAGAGATAGGTTCGCTGTGCAAGGTGTATGCTAATCGCTACTTGGTCGTGCCCTAAAGGCTACCATAGGCCCGACTTATATAGTCACCAGGTCCTAAGGTTACAGGGGAAAGTCCTAGCCGGACAGGTTACAGAGTCCTACACCGTCTATTACTAGTCTTGTGTGTCTTGTACTCCAAGGTAGCCTTCCTTTATCCGGCATGGGCCTCCCTTCTGGATCAATCTAACTGGGCCGCCCAGCAGGCCATGGGCCATGCTACCAACTGTGGGACACCCGGGTTATCCGGATAGGAGACATGCTATGAGGATACCCATATAGCATATCCCCAACAGTAGCCCCCAGAGAACTCCGAGATCTTGCACCGTCTTGCCTCTTCACGTGGAATGCTCCATCTAGATGGATTTCAGCATATCGGCAAGCAATATCTTGTCGTCCTCCCAAAGAAGCCTGCAAGGTTTCCTCCGTCTTCAACTAGTAAGCCGGAGAATTGCTGAATCTTCCATCATACTCTTCCGTAGCCGGACTAGATCCGTCCATGCCGGAATCTTCTGATGTGATGGTTCATCTGCCTATGTCAGCTAGGGCGACGTAGACGTAGGTTAGCAACGCCTCGTAACTCACACATGCAGAGAATGCAATCATTTCCACTTTTCCCGCACGAGCGATACGAACCGTTGGCGGTGACGGTTGGGACATGGCGAAATTTACGCGCACACCCGCACACATGTCTTCTACGCGGCAACCGTCCGATCAAGCTGCACGAATCTCGATGCTGGAGATCATAAATAGTAACTGTGGTGGAAAATTTACTTTTCACCTCATTCTCTCCTCGCATCATCTTCCTCCTCTAGCGAGCGACCCCTTGAGCTCTCCGTGCAACTTGCGAAAAACCCTAACTCCCAATCTCGCCAGTCACCTCCAAACACTCGCAATGGCCAGCAGCAGTTCTTCTCCCTTGATGGCGGCGTCGGGCGAAGCCGTGGCAAAGCCAGCGAGCTCCGTCATCGTGGCCCCAGAGGGCCTGGTCATCCCCGTCTCTGCGGTGGTCGAGACCACCGGTGGCGACCATAATCCAGCGGTGTTAGAGCTGCTGGAGGAGGAAAATGACTCCCACAAAGGCGACTGGCGCGGTTCGGATATCACGGACCGCGACATCAAGGAGTTGATCCTCGAAGGCTACCTCCCTGCGACGGAGGGGCTCGCCTGGCGGGTGGCGCCAGCAGGCGAGGTCACACCTTCTCCCCAAGCCGGAGAAAAGGTGTACCTCAAAGCACAATTGGTACGCGGCGTCTCCCTGCCCATCTCTAACTTCTTCCTTGTTGTCCTCAGTCATTACCAAGTACAGCCCCAAAACCTCTCTCCCAACAGTATCCTAGCGCTTAGCAATTAGGCGGCGCTTTGCAAGGGTTACCTAGGGATTAGGCCTAGGGTAGATCCCTTTGTCTATTTCTTCACCATCAAACGCGAAGCCAGGGCCAGCAAGGATGAACTTAGAAATTGTGGCACCATTAGCTTCAAGATCCGTCCTGGCCGGCGGTTCCCCGACATCGTCGGCCACGAGTCCTGCAAGAACTGGCAGCTTACTTATTTCTACGGTCTAGATATCCCTCTGGCTAACCGAGAAGTAACGTACCCGGACTTTGTCGATGGAGCCGCCGCCGAAGCCTGGACATGGAGATCCTAGGCCTCCCTTCCCTCCGACATCGATGCTTCCCGCGCTATAAGGCGGATAGAGTGGTTCGTAGAGACGGGTTTGACAGGCTTGGACCTAGCCATGTGTTGGTTCATCAGGCGAATCCAACCTCTGCAGCACCGCTCGAAGCTGATGCACGAGTATACCAACGATAGAAGGGATAGCCTCCGCATCTCCGTGGACAACTTCTCGAGCGACTCCGTCAAGCTTCGCCTCAAGGACATCATCAAGGTGAAGGACAAGAAACGTGGCTTCGCCATCACCTACGACATGTTCGTAGAGAGCAAGTGCCCAAAGGTAATTGCTTATTTTCCGTGTATGACATATACTCCAGTTCTTCCGTCTTAACCCTTTTCATCTCATCTAACACGGTGACCTCTCACTTAACAGCTTAGCGATCTAGAGGAGGATAGCATGGCTATCCAAATATATGATCCAAAGATGAAGGAAGTCACGGTCGTGTCCGACGACGATGTTCCGTTGTCACGAAAGCGGAAGAGCTCCACCTATGACGCTGGCGACGGAGGCAAGAAGAAGAATACGGAGGGTGGAGCCTCCATGAAGACTACCGCCACCCTGGAGGCGGAGAAAAGAAAGACTAATGGGATCCCCTTTGCCAAAGAACCCCCTCTTGTGTAAGCTTCTTTCTCTCCGACATTATCCATTTATCTGTTTTATTCCTGTACTTATGCATTTTACACGTTTCAGGAAGAAAGCTACGACCAGCTTGAAGAAGACCTCCAAAACATCGGGGGCTTCTAGAACCATCAAGGACATGCTGCATCGCGACGCATCTCCTGCCATCGCCCCTGTCACTCCCATCGTCAAGCCTTCCTCCGCTCCGACAAGCTCACAAGCTAAGGAAGCATCTGGCCCTTCCGCCATGGAAGTGGACTCAGGTGCCTCTACCGAGTTTGCTATTGTCGGCCAGCAGGCGACGCAGGAAAGTGCCGCACACCAAATGGCTGAAGCTCCGGCTAAGGATGCCATCGGTTGCGGTAAGGCGGTGGTGGAAGCTGGTACTTCTACCGAAGGTGGCGCCCCCGCACCCAAGAAAACCATAGAGTATCCAAAGATAGTCTATCCTGTACTTACACCGGGTAGCACTGCTCTGGTTCATGGTGCAGCGCCGACATCTCCGACATGCGGTCTAGAGGAGCTTCTCCAGCAAGCAGAGATCTTGTAGGGAAACAGTGTATCCTTCGGCAAGCTGCTGGCTGAGAGTGCTACTAACCTCAAGATCATTGCACTTGTAAGTTATTTTTGCCTTTTCCATTTCATATGAATATCCCACTGTAGCCCCCCGAGGATGTAGATGGAAAACCATAGGTCTTTGTGTCTAGATGCTCTAAGAGTGACTAAGCTAGAAAACTTCTCACTGTAGCCCCCAAGCATATAGGTGGAATGAATTATTCCGACTAGATGCTTTAAGAGTAGCATACGCAGTGTTTATAAATTTCAATACTATAGCCCCCAAGCTTCTAGTTGTAACTGAATTAGTTCTGACTAGATGCTTAAAGAGAAGCTAAGAATACATCCGAGTTAAAAACTTTATACTGTATCCCCCAAGCTTCTAATCGAAAACTGAATTAGTTTCGACTAGATGCTTAAAGAAAGAATAAGAATATTGCTAAGTTAAAAACTCTCGCTGTAGCCCCCGAGCGTCTAGGTGGAAATTTTCCGGCTAGATGCTCCAAGTAGACCAAACAACGTTTAACTTTTCTTTTTTTCCACAAAACAAGAATGCTCGGAGGGGCATGGCCAACGACAAGTACCAGAAGATGCGCGCAGACTTGGAAGCCGAAAAGGGTAAAACTGCCTTCTTGAAGGAATAAATCATCAAGAGCAAGCGTCTGTTTTTCATTTCTTTTTCATATTCTGACTTAAACTTGTCTATTCTCCAAGTACTCATTGTGTACTTTGCTTTCTCCGACTTGCAGAAACCATTGCCAAGGCTAAGGACATTGTCGAGCAATCCAAGCACATTCAAGAGCTGGATAGCGAGAACAAGATCCTTAAGCAGGAGAGGAAGGACATGCTGAAGATGCATGAAGAATCAATGAAAGCCCTGCGGGACTCCGCCACCGTGGAGATGGACCGCTTGAAGGAGGAGATCTCGATCTTAAGAGATCAGAAGAAAGCTGCCGATGAGCAGAATCAACGCCATCATGAGGCGTACAAGCTCCTCCAACAAGAACGGGACTCCTTGGCGGATACCCTCTGGCAAGCTGAGGCTAGCATCTTCAGTAAGTGATTCTCCGTCTTAGATTTTTGTAGTCTAGATACTCTGAATTTTTGAACTCATGTGCTCCTTTTTCGGAATTTGCAGCTCCTATGGGTTTAACCCGGTCGCCTCCTCCGGCAAAGGAATGCAGGGTTCTTGCCGGAAACTTCATCAACACCGCCATCGCGCAAGACAAAGAGATTGCCAAGCCCCTCCAGATCAACATCAAGGCATCAGACTCTGTGGGGAAGTTCTCGGAGATCCTGCGCCGAGCCCCCGAGCGTATCACAAGCCGGAAAGCTTCATGTGCACGTGCCGGTGCAAGGATGGCGCTATCCATGGTGAAGGCACACTACGAGAATGCCGACATCGACACGGTAACCTCTGGCATCCCCGACGTAGATGACGAAGGACAAAAGATAAACCATGAGGCTATGTTGTCGTCACTAGCGGGTTATGACACCAGAGTCGCCGAGTTGGACGACGTTAACGTCTTCGTGCCAATGAACACCATCGATGGCGGCGACCAAAGCTACTCCAAGTCTCTTCACACTGCCAACTTCAAGGGTGATTCTCCTGCTTCCGATGACGCTGCTTCCAAGTCGCCTGCGCCAAAGGAATGAAAATTAACTTGTAATATTTGTTTCATTTTTGATGCGTATGCGGAAAAAATTATGTATTAACTTAAGGCGGAAAACAATGATATATGTCCTGCTACTTAAAAACTAGTTCCAGCATGTATATATTTTTTAAGCAAGTGCTGGCTTATCCATTACTTTGGTTCTTATGCTTTAATTTTCGTGAGTCGGAAGACTCATTGTCGGAACCATGCGCTCAGGTGATGATGCCCAATGGCACCGTCAATAACCTAAGCACAAAATCGCTGACAATAAGTGCCGAAAGTCACTACTCCAGAATCCACATAAAAACGACAAAGAACGTGTAGACCAGAAAACTTAAGCTAACGTCCGTAGGCGGAATTTTCACAAGTGCAATCGCAAAACTTATGCATAAAGGTTTTATATGATCCAAAAATAAATACTAAAGGAGGTAAAAGACTCATAAATATGAGTGAACAAGAGAGCTTTATTTCATTGATCATATAAGAGGTACACAATTAGATAAAAAAGCTAAGTGTAAAAAGGACGTAGCTGTGTTATGTTCCATGATCCTCGTTGGGTCTATCCTTCAGTTCATGATTGTCAACGAGGTAGTAAGACCCATTGAGTAGCGCCTTGCTTATGATGAACAGTACTTCTCATGGCGGGGATAATTTGTGTGACTTCTTCTGCTTAAGTCGGAGCACCAAATCCCCCTCTTTAAACGAGCGATGCCGAACGCGGCGACTATGGTAGCTACGTACCTTCTGCTGGTAGATGGCGGATCTTTGGCATGCCAAAACACGCTCCTTCTCGAGAAGGTCCACATCTAGGCGTCTAGATTCTTCAGCGTCATCTTCGTCATAGGCGGCAACCCTTGGTGCATCGTGAAGTATGTCGGAAGGTAGGATGGATTCTGCTCCATATACCATGAAGTAAGGGGTGTAGACAGTGGATCTGCTGGGTGTAGTTCGTAAACTCCACAGCACAGATGGCAATTCTTCCGCCCAGGCTCCAGCTGCTCTATGTAGCGGTGCCTCAAGACGTGGCTTTATTCCCTGCAGAATTAATCCATTGGCTCGTTCAACCTGACCATTGGATTGTGGATGTGCCACCGATGCAAGGTCAAGTTGGATGCCCTTCTCCCAACAATAATCCTCCACTTCTCCGAGTGACAAGTTGCTGCCGTTATCGGTGATAATGCTACGTGGGAGACCAAATCTCACCACTAGATCCCGGACAAACCTGAGGGCAGTTGCCCCATCAATATTTCTAATGGGTTTAGCTTCTATCCATTTAGTGAATTTATCAACTGCTACTAGCAGATGTGTAAACCCACATGGTGACGTTTGTAACGGTCCCACCACGTCTAGCCCCCAGACTGCAAACGGCCAAGTTATTGGTATTGTTCGCAATTCTTCAGCAGGAACATGTGGTTGTCGGGCATAATACTGGCATCCCATGCAGGTCTCAACCAGCTTGTCGGCGTCCGCCTTTGCGGTCAGCTAGTAGAATCCTTGCCGGAAGGCTTTCGCGACCAACGATCGAGGAGCGGCGTGATGCCCGCAATCTCCGAGATGGATTTCACGCAGGATTTCAATACCTTCTAGCTGGGAAACACACTTTAGGTATACACCCGTAGTGCTCCTTTTGTATAGCTGTCCATTGATTATGGTATAGCCCTTCGCTCGACGTACTATTTGTCGTCTTTCGACTTTGTCGTCGGGCAAAGTTCCGTGTTCGAGATATTCCATGAATGGTTTTGTCCAAGCCGGAGGGACCTTTGCCACCATGTGGACGAAAGAGTCAACTCTATCCGGGTTGTCGATGTTGGCTCCCTTCACGGATGGTGTCCGTAGATGCTCTGTAACATCCCAAAAATAATAATTTATAAAGCTTGCATTGCATTCATGCATTCATAAGCATTTGATCTTTTCCAAATAAATTTCGAACATAAGAAACCATATCTATGCCTATTACTTATTCAAGTGAGGCAAGGTTTATGTTTTATTTTCTATATGTGATCAATATTTGATAAGTGTTGATTGGAAAGTAAATACAAGGCCACACAAAAGTTTCAAAACAATTCAAATTCAAAAACCATTCTTATGCCTATTATAATTATTTGGTTAAAGGCATGGTTATAAACTTTATTTTCAAACCCAAAATGATTTTGAGTGTAAATGGATGTTTTACACATCATAGGACACAAGGAATACAGAATAAAATCCTGGAAGAAGAATTGAAACAGATTTGAAACACTTATTCAAATTCAAATCAGAAATCAAAACAGAAAAATAAAAAGAGAAAAGAAGAAAATAAAATAAAGCCAACGACCTATCTAACCCAACCCACCCGCGGCCCAGCAAGCCAGCCCACCAGCCCACCCGGGAAACTCCCCCTCTCCTCTCTGTTTCTCACTGCACCCGCTCTACCCCGCGGTCACTGTCTGGTGGACCCACGCCAGCTCACTCCTTTCTTCCCCAAATCACGCACGCGACCATGTCGTCGCCGGCCGTTTCCTCCTCATCACTGCGGTGATCAATCCCATTGATTCGCCGCGAGATTTTTGCCCCTTCTCCGGCTATTTAGTCACCACCTCGCCGCGGTCCTTTTCCCTAAAACACTTGCACCCAATCGCCCCCAGGCTGCTCGTATTGAAGCTCGAACCACCGCTGCCAAACGAACTCCGGTGAAGTATTCCGGTGAGCCTCGTCTACCCCTTGCCTGCTAAACCATACTATCGTGCTCTCCTTGTTCTCGCGAAGCTTATTGTGTCCTTGGTCTAATTTATACTGCCCCAGAGTGTCGACTCCTTTCTCGACTGAGCGCCACCAACGACTGGCCCAATTCTGACAAGCAATCACGATAAGCTCTGAGCACCCCTTGTCTTCTTGTTGATACTTTCGTGCTCGCCGTTACCTTGCGCACCTCCTGATACTCTTGATTCATGCTAGGACAGTCCAGAGCATCGGCAACGTCTCCGTCCACGCGATCCCGACGTCGCCCGCAGCTCCGACGACCCCTAGCCGCTGCTACAGCACGCCCCCGTCCTAACCGCGACCACGTTGAGCTTCCTCATGCATGTGCGAGTATGTTAAGCAACATCACCATACCCAGCCCCCGCTAGCATCGCCGATCCATCCCGGCAGAACCGTCGCCGCCGCTGTGCCCATGAGCGCCGCTGGTTTAGAGTCAAAATGATTAGATCCACTGGATCTAGATCCAGTGGTCTAGATTAGACGCCAGCCCGAAAGGGTACGGGCAGATCTGAGCCGCTGGATCTCATTTAGATCTGACGGTGCGCGTGTGTGATCCACGCGAAGCGGTACCGTCTAATCAGGAAGCGCCGCGTGGCTAGGTATTAGATTTAAAATCTGGATTTTCATCTATTAAATATTCAAACTTGTAAATTCAATAACTTTTGTTCTGATTATACAAAAAATACAAATAACATACCATTGGAATCACAAAAATAAATCCTACACATCTATGGGGTTAGTTTTGTATTTTTTTTCTTTGAAAATAGAATTTTATGCAGAGACATTTGTAGGCTTATTTTGTGTATAAAAATTAGTTGGAAAATGTTTTAAAGGCCAAATAAAGTTTATTTGGTGAATAAATGTTTAGTTTATTGATCAGTACTATTTTACTTGTCTTGGTTGGTTTATAAAAATAATCACATGGCATTTGCATGCATTCATATATTTTTGTTTGATTATTTGAAATGTGAATTTGGTGCTATCATTTTATGTGTAGATTTTGGTGCTAGTGGTGATTGTGACTGTGAGGATTGTTGTTACTCCCCCAACTACCAAGGCAAGTGGTGCTTCATACTTTTTTTCCAATATTTTGACTATGCATTAGAAATATTTTGTATAGGGCTTGCATGATAATTTTTGCTAAGTATCTATATGCTATGCTTGGGAAATCCTAGTAGTTGTAGAATTGTTAGAATTTTCTATAAGTTAAGATACTTGCTATTTCCATGCTTAGCCTAGCTAGTAGCAACCAAGGGTGGATTATATACATGCTATGGAAAAATATTTCTAAGTCTTTGACTTATGTTTTTGCTTAATAAAACAACTAAGTGAATGAAACACCTGGGTGGAATGGTAATTGCTTGGTGGATTTTTGTTGAGTGGTTACCAGGGCCCATTTTCCAATGGTTTACCCTGTGTATCTCACTTGTGGAATGCCACCCAGGAACAAAGAGATTTGAGATGTCAAATGTTGAGAAGCTTCAACTGCAGCCACATGGCATTATGGGCTCTGCCTGGATCATATAGGTTGCAATAACTTAGCCAAATGGATAGTTGGTGGTAGAGGGTGATAGGTTTGGAGCGCGTCCATTTTGGTCTAAGGGAAGGCTTCTGAAAGGTCTTGTCTTGATGAAAATCAAGTCTTTTGGGGAAAGTGCACCACCTCTGCAGAAGGAAGAAACTAAGTACTTAGCCATGTCCCCGGAAAAGGACAATTTGAGCATCAAGACATGGAAGCTATCAAGAATCTCCTCATCCCAATTTCTAAGTTAAAAACTTGTGGTTGAACAAGGGTGAAGGTTCACCAATGTCTATTGGTGGTTCCTTGGGAGTTTTTACCAAACAAAAACTTAGTGTTTTCAACTGATATGTAAAACCTATTTTGAGCAAAGAAAGCCTAAGCTACACTTAGCCAAATTCATGTAGAAGCTAGATACTATTTATTCTACTAAGGTATCACTTGCCAATAGTATTCCAATGTATTGACCCACTGTGGCTGTAACTTGTGATGTTGCAGGTTACTCTGATGAGGATTAGGGTTATGAGTCTACACTCAACATGCTTGCCTGTGGCACATGAAGATGAAGACTTTTATTTATATTGTTAAGTTAAACTCTTGTACTAGCCTATGGCTATGGAGTTGTAAAAGACTATGTTATCTATGGAATGACGATGTAATAATGACCTTTGTTTCTATGTACTTCATCTTAAACTGTGGATGCTAGCTATTGATCCAGGGACTAGCATTGCAATCACAGGGACCTTTACCTTTATAAAGGTGGGGTATTACATGCTCTAGGAAAACTCCTGGTGGAATTCGTTTGCGCCCTGCTCCAAGCTTAGATAGCAGATCAGCCACCTCGTTTTTCTCCCTAGGTACATACTTGACTTCGTAGCCCAAGAAGCTCTTGGCTATCTCATCCACTTCGTCTCGATATGCCGCCATCATAGGGTTCCGCGCATTCCAGGTTCCAGCCACCTGCTGGGCAACCAAGTTGGAATCTCCACAACAAACTATGCGCTTGATGCCAATATCCTTGGCTACGCGTAATCCGTGAATGAGTGCTTCATACTCTGCCATGTTGTTCATAGCCTCGAAGTGGATTTGCAGAACGTAGTATAGCTTGTTGCCAGTTTGTGACTGTAGCAATACACCGGCCCCCGAGCCGTTGAGCAGCTTTGATCCGTCAAAGTGCATCACCCAGTACTCTGGTTCCGGCAACGGAGTAGCATCTGGCATCTCCGTCCAATTTGCGATAAAGTCCGCCAAGGCTTGTGACTTGATAGCGTCGTGTCTCTTGTAGGTGATCTCGAAGGTGGCAAGTTCAATGCCCCACTTTGTGACCCTTCCCGTAGCCTCACTGTTGTTGATAATGTCAGACAGTGGAGTCTTGCTCACCACTGTGATTGGGTGCTCCTGAAGTAATGCCTCAGCTTCTGAGAAGCAAGGAATACTCCATAAGCTATCTTCTGGTAGTGCGGGTAACGCTGCTTGGACTCTGTCAAGACCTCGCTCACATAGTAAACTGGTCATTGAACTCCGTGCTCATAGCCTGGTTCCTTCCGCTCTACCACGATGACGATGCTGATTACCCAATTGGTTGCCGCCATGTAGATTAACATGGGCTCTCCAGGCTCGGGTGCTGCAAGGATGGGCGTTGAGGAAAGAATCTCCTTGAGCTGCTTCAATGTTGCATCTGCTTCGTCCGTCCACGTGAATTTTTCCGCCTTCTTCAGCAACTTGTATAGCGGCAGAGCCTTCTCTCCAAGTCGGCTGACGAACCGACTAACTGCTGCAACACAACCTGTTAGTCGTTGAATGTCCTTTAGGCATGTCAGACGGTTTATGTTTAAAATGGCCTTGATTTTCTCTGGATTGACCTCGATTCCACGCTAGGAAACGATGAAGCCCAACAATTTGCCGGCTGGAACCCCGAAGACGCACTTCTTAGGGTTAAGCATCATGTTGTATTTCCGGAGATTATCAAAGGTTTCTTTTAAGTTGGAGATTAAGTCATTTGACTTTTTAGACATCACCCCGATATCGTACACATAGGCATGAATGTTCCGACCAATTTGGTCGTGAAGGCAACGTTGCATTGTCCGCTGGTACGTAGCACCTGCGTTTTTCACCCCAAAGGGCATCGTAACATAGCAAAACATGTTGTATGGGGTAGTGAACGAAGTGGCCAATTGGTCTGACTTCCTGATCTTGATCTGGTGGTATCCTAAGTATGCATCGAGAAAACACAAAAGTTCTGAGCCAGTCGTCGAGTCAATGACTTGGTCAATGTGAGGCAAAGCAAACGGATCTTTGGGGCAAGCCTTGTTCAAGCCGGTGTAATCAACACACATTCTTAATTCTTTGGTTCCCTTTTTGGGGACAAGTACGACCACCCATTGGGTGTGAAGGACTTCTCGGATAAAACTAGCCTTAAGTAACCTAGCTATCTCTTTGCCTATGGCGCATCTCTTCTCATCTCCAAAGCATCGTAGATGTTGCTTCACTGGTTTGCATTTTGGATCAATGTTTAAGCTGTGCTCGGCAAGTTCCCTAGGTACACCTTTCATGTCGACAGGTTGCCAGGCAAAGATGTCCCTATTCTCATGGAGGAACTCGATGAGCGCACTTTCCCATTTGGGATCCAGGTTCATCCCAATGGCGGTGGTCTTGGAGGCATCGCCTACCACAAGTTCCACCGGCTTGGTCTCGATGGCGGCCTTGAATGCAGGAGCGGAGTCGGAAATCTGTTTCTTCGATGCGGGCATCTCTGAGTCATCGACCTTACTCTGGATCTCTTTGAATTCTTTGCTGTAGAGGATAGCTTCCGCGAAGGCTGCTTCATTAATCTCACAGTCCCTTGCCTTGGTAAAGCTTCCGGATACGATGATGACACCGTTTGGTCCGGGTATCTTCAGTTTGTTGTAGATGAAGCATGGCTTGGCCATGAAGGTGTGGAATATGTCGCGGACGAATATGACGTGGTACACGCTCTTGAAGGGGACCACCTCAAAGGTCATGCGCTCTTGGCGGTAATTGTTAACGTCGCCAAAGGCAACCTGAAGTGTAATGCACCCAAGGGACCGAGTCTCCCAACCAGGAACTATGCCATGGAAGATGGTGTTGGTCCGCCTTAGGTTTGCCTCCGTCAAGTTCATCTTCTGCAGTGTATCCAGGTACATGATGTTGATGTTTCTTCCACTATCCACCATACACTTGGTGAACTCCACGCCGTAAATCAAGGGGTTGATGACCATGGCATATTGGTTCTCCGTAGGGATGAGGTCTGGGTGATCCTTCCTGTCCCAAGTAATTGGAACCTCCGACCAGCGCAGGTACTGGGGAACTGGGGGTAGAGTGGCCATCAGTATCCTCATAGAGGTCTTCTGTTTTTGGACGGTGGGGGTGCCAAGGAAAGTGTGGTAGACTGGTGCCTTCTTCATGAAGGGGTTCTTGCCTTTGTCGTCACTCTTGGAGGCGTGCTTGGGGTCAACATCCTCGTCCATGTCACTTGAATCCTTGGACTCCTCCACCTTCTTCTTCCCTTTCCCTTGCCTCGCGGTCTGTTCTTCCGACTTTGCTTGTAGCCGGACTCCGGGTCTTCCTTGAGGTCATTGAAGAACTTGCAGTGTCGATTGGTATGGGTGGCCTTGCCGTTGACATCGAGGTGTGCGAGGCACAACATATCGGGTACTCTTCGTAGGTTTGGGGAACGCAGAGTGGTGCCGAGGTAGTTTCACTTCCTCGTTGCTGCCCACGACCATCTTGATTGGGCAAAGGTGTCCGATCTTTTGATGAGATGGTGATAATCGATTTGGTGGAGTTCGGGCTTGACGATCGGAATACACGTGCGAGAACGAGCGCCAATGCAATCGCTAGGCCAATCTCCTGGAGGTTACCGATCCTACGGGAACACGATCAGCTTGACCAGCGAGGGTCTTAATTCCTACCTGAAATCGAGAACAAGTAAGAACCAATATTGCAATCAAGATATTGCGGATTAAGAGGAAAGCTTTATTGAAAAGGTGGGATCCTGTATAGGTGCGAAGTACAAGAGGCCTCTGCGACGCTCGAGCCTTGGCGAAGTTGCTATGAAGGCTAACTTAATGTCTAAACAAAATCCGAGTCTATGGTGACAGCTATGGGGAGTATTTAAGGAGGAAAAGGTGGGGTTTCGACCATCCATGGAAGCGGTGGCCGAATCCAACCCTAGAAGTCCTTTTCCCTTCAAATACGGACTCTAAAAAGTGGCTATTTAAAATCCTGTGAAAATTACATGGGCCTGGCCCAAATTAAAGGTGTCGCAGCACCATATTAAGCTATGGACGAATTTGTGAAGTATTAATCTTGAATATTTCGTCCAAGCCTTCTTTCTTCATTATGGAGGCGTCAAAGTTCTGAAATCTTCATTCGTGGCCTTCTCTTGAAACATCACATGCTTGCTGCCATCTCCATGCATGGCCATGCTCCAATGCTTGTCCCTCTCATCCATGCTTGGTCCATTATTCCTAAGAGTAAGAAATACATCTGATTTAGGCAGCATCATATTCTCATGTATGTGAGGAATAGTTCCAAGAAACGAAAGTACCTGATAGTTAAGTTGTTTGGCACGAGATCGAGTGATAGGTCCTTGTATGTGTGTAGCTGTAGGTACCACGGTTGTATCAATAGATGGGATGTCCACATCATAGCTCCCCGTCCTCGGCCAGGTTGTCCGCCATCACCTCGTCCTGCAAAGGTCATGGCAACCATATCGGGAGATTGTTTTTCTTCTATAGCGGTTTTCCGCTTTGTACTGCTGTTCCTCCGAGCTTGAGTTGGAACGGCCGTTGCCGGAAGAGAGCCGCGAGCATCGTCGTCGGCAGCTGCGAACTCACTAGCCAACTAAATCATCTGGTAAAAGTTAAGTTGGTGATTGTCGTGCAAGCGCTTTATCTTATGTCGGAGCAACGTGCCCCTTTCCA
This sequence comes from Avena sativa, assembly GCA_916181665.1. Taxonomy (NCBI): domain Eukaryota; kingdom Viridiplantae; phylum Streptophyta; class Magnoliopsida; order Poales; family Poaceae; genus Avena; species Avena sativa. Next base: position 113,956,437 of record OV702298.1, read on the forward strand.
ACCCATCGATGAAGGCAGCCATGGCGGTCTGAGCGTGCACTCCTGCGTAGGAATTCTTCATATCCAGCCAGTGGGAGAGGTAGGCGCGAGATGTCTCGTCTTTCTCTTGCACGCACCGCTGTAGATCACCAACAGTGCAGGGATGTTTGTACGTACCCTCTAAGTTCTTGGTGAACGCCTCTTGCATGTCCAACCAATTGCAGATGGATTTCTCTGGCAAGTCGTCAATCCATTGACGGGTTGTGCCCGCCAACATCAATGGGAGGTACTTGACGGCAATGTTGGGGTTACCCCCGGCAATCTCTACCGCGTTGTCGTAGTCCTGCAACCATGTAGCTGGCTTAGCGGTGCCGTCATAGGGCTTGATGGTCTTGTCAATCCGGAAACCATTGGGGTAAGTTGCAGACCGTATCGTAGGCCCAAAGCAACGTGGTCCCAGGTATGGTCCTTCCCGGGCCTCGTGGATCTTATCGATCCGTGAACGTGCATCCTACGGCTCTGGGTTTTTGTTCTTGTCAACAGGGGATGGGCTGCGTGAACAACGTGGGCCCCTACGCCCTGGTGACTGCTAGGTGGCGACGGAGGCGGAGGTGGCGGTGGGTTAGCCTTCTTGCTATTACCCTCCTACGACGCCTCACGCTTGTCGTGATTGCTTGCCGGACACGGAGGGTCACGACGCGACCTGCGGTGTCCTTGGTTGCGCTCTCCGTCATGACGGGTCTGCTCCATGTTGTCGCGGATGACGATGCCTCTTTGCCTTGGCGAGGGCATATCCAAATGATGGTGAGCCTTGGGATCTTCCTGATGTCGGGGGGATCGGGGCGGTGGCGATGGGCGATGAGGTCAGGCCTTTTCTCCGTGGTCGGAGGATATGGGGATAGCATCCTTCCTGTTGCGCGCATCCCTCCGTCTTTGTTCTGATGAACCCGTGTGAGACCCGACATCAAGAGGAGATCTGTCCCTTGGCGGCTTATGTTGGCTAGACTAGCAAAACGCTGGGTCAGACTTAAGCCTCTGAGAGGTGGCCTTTTCCTGCTGCTTCACCGCCTTGGCCACTAGGTCATAGACCTGGTCCACTGCCTCGGGCGATCTATCCTGCTCCAGAAGGGTCTTGGCGACGGCTAGGTTGAGGAGTGGAGTGGGCATCACCTGTCTGCCTTCACTGTCAATGTATGGCTTGGCTTGTGCCGGCTTCGGGGAGCCCATCCTAGGTTTCGCCGTACACCAGGATCGTTGATGACGCGAGCCGGAGCTTTCTTGGCCTTCTGCTGCTACAATAGAGTCTTGTACTCGGCCTCCATTGCTCTGGCTTTCTCTATGGATTTCTGCGTGTTGACCAGATCTCGATCTAGCTTAGCGCCTTGCTCCGCGATGGCCTATGCTTCCTCCAGCAGCTGCTGACGCTTCTCGTCAAGCTGGGTCACGTTCCGGATATGAGCTACGGTTAGTGGCTCGACGAGGAGGTTGTCGTACATCATTCTATCAGCTGGAGTAACTTGGGCAGCAGCAGACGTAGATGCCGGAGGCGGCATGTTTGCGGTGTTTTTGTTGCTCGGGCCGGTGCCGAGTTCCTGCTGTTGTTGTACTGGATTAGGCGGAGGGGGCATGACCTTTGCGCGATCATCGTCGGCAGCAACAGGTGTTCCCTTCCCCTTGTCCAGCGCTGTAGGCGGAGCTCGTCCTGGTTGATCTTCATCCATCGCAGTCCCAATGGTGACGACCACCTCTCGAGACGTGACGGTGTTGTTGGCTTGCTCGTCGCGCGTGTACTCCTCCTCCATCTCCTGCATGGCGGAGTCTAGTTCCTCTGGACTGAAATCTATCTCCTCTGAATATGCACTGAAGTCGGCGTATAGCGCGTCAATCACAGAGTCGGAGGGTGCCAGGACTTCCTCGATGATGGGCGGTGGAGGTGTAACAACAGCGATGATGACTGGAGGTGGCGGCGCTACTGCGGCGCTGGCGGCCGGAGGCAGTGGTGGTGGTGGCTGAATTGGAGGGGCTCCACCAATGAGCGCAAGCGCTGTCTGAGCTGCCACTTTGGCCTCCGCGTAGTTGTTGACGGTGTTCACCATGCCTTCGAAGGTGAGGCGTCCCGACGCCTGCTGCCGTCTTAGAGAATGTCGGAGGAGCGTGCCATGGTCCAGTCCTTCCACAAAGTGATACATAGCATCATCATTGGGGTAGTGGGCCAGATCGGCTCGTATAGGAAGCCACCTGGCCCGGTAGTCGCGGGGGGTTTTGCCCTCTCTCTGAACGCAACGCGCCAGATCGAAGATGGTAACCACGACGAACTTGGATCTTTGTATTCCAGATGCACGGTCGAAGCCGGCGGACTTGCAGTGATCTTCCACCATTATATCCTGCACAGGGGCGGTTTGGGTGGGCCTTGAATTTTCCGATCTTTGCCGGCAAACTCTGAAGAGAGATTCGACATTGATCCTTCCGCGAACGTATCCTGCCTGTAGGCGGTCCGTGCGGGCATGATGCTCCTCCGACTCTCAGGGAACTAGTGCCCGATTCGGTTTCGCCAATGAAGAGGTGGATGTCTCTGATAGGAACGATTGAACACTGCGTAGGGTTCATCTTCGCCGGGATCCAGAACTCGTCGGGAGGGACGATCGGAACATTGCCGGAGAAGAGAACGCGACCGATGGCTACGGTTTCGCCAATTCCCGCGAAGATCTTGGTCCTCGCCCGCTGAAGAGCCTGAAGTGCCTCTTGCCCCACGGTGGGCGCCAACTGTCGTGATATTGCCGACGAGTACGCCATGGAGGGATCCTCACAGTGCGTGTTTAGAGACATGGGGGAAGGCGGATGGTTGAAGGGTACGAGGTAACACAGCTTACCCAGGTTCAGATCCCACAACGGTGGTGGAATCCTACTCCTGCTATAAATCACTATAATGGCAATACGCCGAGTTACAGAGATAGGTTCTCTGTACGAGGTGTATGCTAATCCCTACTTGGTCGTGCCCTGAAGGCTCCCATAGGCCCGACTTATATAGTCGCCAGGTCCTAAGGTTACAGGGAAAAGTCCTAGTCAGACAGGTTACAGAGTCCTACACCGTCTATTACTAGTCTTGCGTGTCTTGTACTCCAAGGCTCCGGGTACGCTGGTGACTCCACCGTAGCCTTCCTTTATCCGGCATGGGCCTCCCTTCTGGATCTATCTAACTGGGCCACCCAGCAGACCATGGGCCATGCTACCAACTGTGGCCATCCGGGTTATCCGGATAGGAGACATGCTATGAGGATACTCATATAGCATATCCCCAACAAAACCGGCCTCCAAAATTAAAAAAACAATTCAAAAAATGTGAAATCTTCGCACATTGTTATTTTATGTTGCTTAGTTGAAGGAAAAAATAATGGACATGGAAGACGAGGATTATTCTAAAAAGTGTTCATGGAAATCACCTACCGCCTTTGACGATTCCTGGCTTTCAAGGCAAATGAGCTAGGTCATAACCACAACCATGGAATAGGTTCTTTTAATGCATCCATATTATGCACATGCTTGCATATTGCGATGGCAAACAATGTTTCTTCATGAAGTTTTCGCACTCTCTGCATGAAAAGCCTATTTTCCATTTTCTTGGTGCCGAAAAGGGCTTACTTTATGAAGCAGCCACCTAGAATGTGATGTGAAAATGCATCACCCAATTTTTAATAAATACTAGAGGGTATTTAGTGGTCAGTTCACCAAGTGGCTTCACATATAACCTCTCGACGTAACCGTCATGATATAAACAAGTTTCTGCCGGTCTAGCTAGAGGGGGCTAAAATTTAGCCTAGAGCTACCTTGTAGCTATCTCAGGAATTCTGCAAAATAATCATTTCTAGGTACAGAACATGGCATTTCTTTAGAGATCCAACAAGAGATTAGCAAGACCCGACACAATTCCAGGAACCCTAACCGCAGCGGATGTCGGCAGAATTTCGAAACCGGCCTAAAAATTTGAAAAAAGGTGAAACCTTTGCACATTGTCATTTTATGTTGTGTAGTTGAAGGAAAAAATAACACACATGGCATACAAGGATTATCCTTAAAAAAGTGTTCACAGAAAACACCTACCGACTTCGAGGATTCATAGCTTTCAAGGCAAATGAGCTAGGTCATGACTACAACCATGGCATAGTTTGCTTTAATACGCCCATATTCTACACATGCGTGCATATTGTGATGGAAAATAATGTTGCTTCATGAAATTTTCACACTCTCTGCACGGAAAATCCATTTTCCATTTTCCCGGTGCCGAAAACGACTTACTTTGTGAAGCAGCCACCAAGGATGAGATGTGAAAATGCATTACCCCATTTTTAATAAATACTAGAGAGAATTTAGTGGCAAATTCACCAATTGGCTTCACCCAGAACCTCTCGGTGCAACCGTCGCGATATAAACAAGTTTATGACGGTCTAGATGGAGGGGGCTAAAATTTAGCCTAGAGTTACCTCGTAGCTATCTCGGGAATTTTCAAAAATAAATTTGTAGGTACAGAACATGGCATTTCTTCATAGATCCAACAAGAGATTAGCAAGACCCGACAAATAGCCAGGAACCCTAACTGCGGCAGATCTCGGCAGAATTTTGAAAAGGGCCTAAAATTTCAAAAAAATACAAAAATATGAAACCTTCGCACATTGTCATTTTATGTTGCCTATTTGAAGGAAAATATAATAGACATGGAATATGAGGATTATTCTAAAAAGTGTTCATATAAATCACCTACCACCTTCGAGAATTCATGGATTTCAAGGAAAATGAGCTAGGTCATGACCACAACCATGGCATAGTTTGCTTTAACGCGCCCATGTTTCGCACATGGGTGCATCTTGTGATGGCAAACAATGTTGCTTCATAAAGTTTTGGAAAACAGTGTGTGTATATAACTAAAAGTCAGTCAATTATATATATGAAGAATTTGATTTAGAGAGATGGTTAGAGATGAATAAAAATGATTTAATGGAAAAGAAATTGAGTGGGATAACATATGTATGGCGTACAGACATGGTTTACCACTCAAAAGGGTTTTGCATTGACATGTATACATTTCCCCTTAACCTAAAAAAAGAAAACCGCAAACTCGTGGGCTCCTACCGCTCAACTGCCCTATCGTATCCTGGGAGCGTTTAAAGGACCATCAGCCACATCGCCTCCCCATTCTACTCTCCCCACTCCACTCTCTTCACTGCAAAGAAACCCTTGCAAGAGTAAGATCGTCAGAGCGAAGATAAAGAGAACAAGATCAGTGGTCGGTGAGTCAGTGAACATCTTTGACGAGGACGCAGCAAAGGTCGACGTGGAATAAGCAGCGGTTGCAGATCTGGTGATGCAGCAGTTCATCTATGATTTCAACAACGAAAACAAGGATGAAGAACCCACTGATCCATTTACATTCGAGAAGAAGGTCAGCGACAGAGAATCGGAGGTTAGATCTAAACTATTTTGAATGTATAGTTTACTGTTCATATTTTGATGTGGTTTTCTGATTTTGTAGTTTAATTAAATGATTTGTTTTGATATTCCCTATTAGTTCTATATGCGCATATTTTGTAGTTTGTTTTGATCTGCCCCTAGTACGTAGTTCTATGCGCACATTTTGTAGCTAGTTTTTTTCATCTGCCCCTAGTAGTAATTCCCAACCCTTATTTTGTAGTTTGATTTGAACTGATGTATATTCTAGTGTTATAATTTCATGTGGAGTTCAGATATTAGGTTGAGTTCATGTTTTCTAATATAGTTTGATTTTCCCGATAAAAGTCATATATATACTTATCATATGAGCTCCTGATTGTATAATAAGTGAAATTTAATATTTCGTAACTGAAAGCCAATGAAGTTTAGAAGTAAGGTTCAGAGATTTAACACATTAATTTTTGGTTTTAATTTGTTCAAGCGGAGTCATATATATATTAATCTATATGTTAAATAATGGATCGTCCAATATTTGTTATAGCAAGTTGTGTATGTATATGAACAGATGCATTCACATTATACATGTGTATGATGTTTTTCCATTTATAGTGATTATTTAGGGACTAAATTATTGAATTCCTAATAACCGAGTATATTTATTTAGGACTAACAAATTGTTCAAACTGAATAAACTACTCCCTCCGATCCATATATTAATGGCCTCATCTTTATCTAGATTCGTACAAATCTAATTAAGTATTTAGACTAGATGCATTCATTTGGATATATCTATACACTAAAACGTGTCTATCTAGATTCATTCAAATTTCAAAAAAAATGTGAAATCTTATTAGTATGGAGGGAGTATGATTTTACATAGAACTCATATACGCATGCAAACAAATCTATGTTAATAGTCTAGTTTTGTTGAAAGCTAGTTCAACTTGTGCATACACATGCTATAATTAATCTCTCAACAAAGCCCCGTCCTAGTTTGGTCTCATGGTTTTCTGGTAGTAATAAATTTCATTCACTGACTTCTTATCTCTGCTTACTAATTCGCAGGAAGAAGATAGCGATGTCGGTGAAGGCATGACGTCCAGGCACGCAAAAAGCAGGCACATTCTGAAGCAGATGAGGAATAGGAGGTTTCCCTTCCGCCGATCTCTCACTAGGTACAAGGCCCCTTCTATTGTAGAATCATTGTGGAATACCTGAATAGCATTGTGCAGCATGTCAAGGGCATTCCCCAAGGAGGACAATGGCGTCCGGCTCATACGAAGGTAAAGCACGCTACTTTCATGGTGTACCTGAGCAAGTATTCCAACCTTGGTGCAATCGCTCTGCGGCCTGCTCCTAGGAGGAACAGAAGGGGCCCTAACTAGCTCCCTCTACATAGTTCCTGTCTCCGCCTCCTGTTGCCTCTGCTGCCCCTGGGATATATTATTGTTGGTTCTATAATTAAGTACTACTAGTACTATTATATCTAAGTACTATGTGGTGGTTCTGATCGAACCTATTTAACTAGTAACTATATAAATCATCAGCACCTTTAAATAGTTAATTTTAGTTATGATTATTCCTAGTTGCACATATTTCCTTTTATTCAAAATATTTTTTAATATGAATCTTTTGAGAAACACACATGATTGTCTGGTTTCACAACAATATATAAATTAAAATCCATGGTTGTTCCTGGTTGCAACATGTCTGAAATGAACCGAAGATAAATACACACAATAATTACTTGCAACCTTGATTTTTCCTAGTTGCAACAAGTTTTGGTACAACAAATAAAAGACATACTTCTCATGAATACTAAACACAACTGACTAGCTAGCTAGCTAACTAAACAGCCAACAAAAGATCATTTTTCGTTAGCATGAAACTCAATTCAAAGCCAAGAGAAGAGTACATCCATAACTCAACGATTATATCCACAATTTCCAACATCAAAAGAACAATACATCCTAAAGTCACTGCCACACTAAGCATCATCATGAACCAAACATGCTTGAATTCCATTTATTTTCTCATTTTCTTCAACCTTGATTTATATAACTGCAGATCTATGAATCTATCTTCCAACCTCAGCTCAAGCAACATCATATCATCTGCCTTCTTACATAGCTAGGAAAGGATTCTCTGCATCTGTGTTGGCCATGGGTTATCCATCTAGTACAAGAAACAGCACACCTCATCTGGACAGCCTACAAATTTTCTATCAATGTCTGCACCATAGGAGGCAACCTTCCTAGCAAGAACATGGTTGCAGTGGCCTCTCCAACTAGGATCTAGCTCCTTCCCACCAATCTATTGATCTATGATGGAAATTGGCAGCTCAACATCGATTCCAACCCAACTCTACAGAACAAGTGAGGGAAATCTTAAATTCCCCCAAACTTCTAGAACCCTAGACAGAGCAAATTCAGGGAGGAAGACCAAAACCATGTTAGCCCTCTTCCTCCAACACGGTAGTCGAGATGCGGCAGTGACGGTGGCGGAGTTGCACCGAAGACGACACGATCTGGTGCGGTGCAACCGGGGCCACTAGTTAGCTCCAGCGTGATCCCCACTTCTCATTACGTGATACGGGTCCTTAGTTGCTTTCCCTTCCCCAGTCCCCACCTCGACCAAATCCACTCACCTCTCATCGCTAGGAAAACCCTCTCTAGCAATGGCAAAATTCCCTCCCCTCGCTGACAACAACCAAATCCCCTCCCCTCCCTGGCACCAATCAAATCCCATTCCCTCCCCAGCGGCGACGGATGTATCTAGGTCACTAATGTAAGTGTTGCTCGACCTACTACCCTTCACCGCGTCACCTCCTTGTCTGGGTTCACCGTGTCCATGCTCCATCTAGTTCCCCGGAGATGGATCTTGGTCGCCGTGTCACCGCCTTGTTCTAGGGCAGCGGATCGACATTGCTGTCTACGCCACTTTATGATCTTGTAGTAGTCACCAAATTAATGCCCCAAATTGTCGTTTTTCATATCTATGTTAGTTCTAATGGGCAATCTTATGCCCCAAAGTGCCAATGTTGAAGATGTGGCACTTAGAATGTTGATGACATGATTTGCATCTACCTATTGTCTTTGTAAAACCATTATGCTTTATTGCAGATTCATCTTATTGACTTGAGTGTGCTATCTTACTACAAAGACCACAATATATATTGGTTGTCATTGTTTACTTCACATGCATTTGGCCAATGACTAGAGTGTGGCACTATCTGTTTCCATGGGATAATGTGCATATAGCACATGTTCTGTACAAACACATTGGTTGTGCATGATTCTTGATATATGTTTGATTATCTCATTGACTTATGTGTGCTTTGTTAGTATGACACCCGAATTGTTGTTTTTCAAAGCTATGTTAGTGCTAAGGGATAATTTTATGATTTTCACTATTTACATCTGGTCAATGATGAAAATGTGGCACTTAAAATGTTCTTGGGATGATAGGCATCTACTTATTGTCTTTGTACGACCAATATGGTTCCATATGCTCCTTGGTAGATACAGATTCATCTCATTGGATGATGCTTGTAGTTGACAGAACCATATGCTTTTAAATTTCATTATTGTAGTTAAATTATAATTTGATTCTTCTAGTTATCAAGTCTCCAAATGGTTGCACTATCAAGGGAAGTTCTAGAAAGAGGAGCCTATAGGAATTGTCGAAGGAGCCTACTATACATCATAGCAATAGCATCGAATTGCAGGTTTTAAAATTGTTGCTACTGACTCTAAGATAGTAGTTAAACCTATTGTATAGTTTCAAACTCTAATTACTACAATGTCTATTTAGGTCTCTAAAACCAACGCTGGCTTAATCGATGTCTCATCGGATGATGATGATGTGAAGCAACCTATAGTCAAGAGACATAAGAAAGCGAGGTTTAGAGCATATGATGATGCAAAACAACTTGTAGTCCAGAAAACTAAGGAAGCAAGGTTAAGAGGATCTGATGATGTTGATAGAGTAAAGAAATCTAGGAAAGCGAGGTTAAGAGCATCAGATGATGCTGTTAGAGTCAAAATAGCTAAGAAAACTAGGATCACAACTCAGGTTTTTAAATCATATTATGTTTGATGTATAAACAGACTATTCCTTTTGATATTTTAGTTCCATATATCATTTAGACATTCATCATTTTTTCCTAATATGATATGGCGTCATGTCTAGTATGCAAGAGCAATTTAGAATCCAGGTTGTAATCGGGCATGAATTTTTGTATCAACGTGTCAGAATCAGAGGGGTTCCAGAACTCAGTGATAACAAACAATTTTCTTTCAAACTACACTTTAAATCTGTAATCATTTGTTTAATGTCATATTCTTTTATTTTTGTCGCACAGACTGTGCCATGCAATTAAAGGTTCATGTTCAATGTAGCCACATATGAATGTGAGAGTCTGAACTTCAAGGCGATTGGGAACACCTACAAGATTGACCTCGAGAAAGGAAAGAACATGATTATTATGGGAGGTGAAGGATGGAAGTAATTCATTACACAGAACGATCTTACCAAGGAAGAAATGTTATGTTTTCTTGGACATGAACCATGCTGAGGATATCTGTTCTCCATTTCTATGGTCTTGGTAGCGAAAAATACGTATATGAATCAACGGTTGTCTCCCAAAGATGCTGCCTTAGCGATGATGAGGTGGAACACATCCTACACACCCTACCTCGAATGAAAACCTTCATCGGGGTTCCATTTGTGATTCGTTTAACAAGGACAAATCTTGTCCAACATAAAATGGTGTAGCATCCCAATTGTCTAACAGTTGTAATGATAATTGCCTAGTCTATATATTGCTAATTCCTACATATCATTTATTGCATATTCATTATATCATGCTCATATCACCATGCCACCTTGCATTTCACCATCATATGAAAATCCCTCTATTTGGTTTTTATCCCATATGCATTATATATTGTACCACTTGCTTTTTCCTCTTGATATATTGTATTTGTTTCTTGATAAATTGCCACATGCCCAAGTTGAGTTGTGGGCATATCTTTTCTTGATTCTACCACCTTTCTTGTCACTATCTTATAATTCCACCAACCAACTATGTATGAGCCATGCATTTCTTTTGATATTTGAATCTAGCTCATTTGTGTTGGGATGGATCCACTTCTATTTCTACATGCTCTCATATATGAGCTTTATTGTTTTCACAATAATAAGTATGTGGAGCCACATGACCACCTTTGCATGCCATGTGGGTAGAATCTATTTCTAATCTTCCATATTCTTTGATCTTAAATAAATGGTCATGTAAGGATATAATATGGCTATATGTTTCCTAGTGGATCACACACACAAGCTTGGCCATTTTGTATTCTTGCGTGCTCATATATTTAGTCCATATGGCAATAAAGCTTCCATTCTTTTTGTTTGTACTTTATTCAAATTTGAAGCATGTCTAAGTAAAATCCCATGTGTATTCCTAATTATTTTCATAAGAATAGTTGGGGTATATCTTTTGAATTCTATTCTACCACTAACATGGCACTATATCTTGTCACATGATCATGTCCTATTTCTACCACATATGACACATGGGTCCTATTATTATTATTATTATTATTTTGTATTTAAATCATGCCATGTGCCATAGTTTGGTTCCATCCATTCAAACTTTACCATGTTCTAACTCTAGTGCTTTGTCACTATCTCTCACTCAATCTTCTTCAAGTGCATGTTCCATATTTCTTTTCTTTCTTTTATATAGCGCACATGCAATATCACCCCTCTAGATATTGCACATGAAATAACAACACCCATATGTGTTGAGATTCTTATTTAAATGCCCTTTTTTGGATTTTTGTTTTTTCCGAAATACGATCAAAATCCTAATCATCTACTCGATCTGACCGACCCCTCTTGCTAATTTTCGTGTCCCTACTTGTATATTTTTTTTATAGATGAAAATCCTCTGTTCAAAGTTCAAAATCCCTGCAAAAGAATTCAAATTATTCAAAAGGGTTTTTGCAAAGAAGCAATAGCTAAAAATAAAAGCTAAAGTAATAAAGATAGAGAGGCAAGAGATTTTTTTTGCAGCAAGGCTGCAACGGCCCAAGCCTTCTCCATCCCGGCCCATATCCCTGCGACACGGCGCGCCGTTCCTGTTTTTCTTCACGTCGCCCCCGCTCTCTTTTCTTCTGACGGAGCGGAGCAGGTGCCCGTCGCTCCGTCGTCATCCTCGTTAGCCCTGCCTCCCTCTCCTCCACACGATGCCTCTTATCCACTACGTTTTCCCCTTCAGATCGGGATCAACCTTCCTGGCTCCATCTCCCCCTCCTATTCTTCTTTTCCTACACACCAAGGCATTGCGCCTCCATGATGCTTGCCTCCCCCATGATGCTGCGCCGTCTACCTCCTCAACGCTGGGAACGTCTCCTCGTCGACTAACTCTCCTGCTCGCGTCCTTGTTCACGGAGAACCAGCGCTGCGTCGCCAAGCTCGTTGCCACGTACTCTGCAGTCACCGTCGCCGTCGACACCTGCTCGCCTACCTCCTCCCGCTCGGCTGGCTCGGCCACGCACGAGCCCAAGGTGAGCCACCCTCCCTTTTCCTTACTCCCCTCTGGCATCACGCGCTCCCAGCTCTGCTGCAGCTGCCAGCGCATGCGCGTCGCGCTCTGCATACGGCAGCAGCAGCACTTGCTGCACCACCTGTTCTTCGTAGTTTTTCAGCCTCTATGGTCTGCCTCCGGAGAAACCCTGTATGTTCCCATCTTACCGGTTCTATCAGCGACGAAACATAACAAGAATCAATCCAATCGGAGTTGTTTAGCCTTAGGAATCATCCGGTAAAGTCACGCGAAATTCGCTGTTAGATGTCGCTCGCCAGAACAGCATGTGGTCGTGTTTTCCCGTCGCTTTTGCTACAAAATCGAGTAGCACCTAGAGCTACTCCGCCGAGTTTCTTTGCATTTTTGTGTAGCCCTTGGTCTCAGTTTTTTATCAAGCCAAACCGCACCTCAAACCAAGTACCGAGTCGCTGGGGATCATCAGTGCAAGTCATCAGTTTTCGCTGTTGTTGCGCTGTCTTCAGTTCGTCAGCCTTCAGTTAAACAGTTCTGCCATTTCTGTCATTTTCCAGAGCCATGCTTTGATATCTCTAGCGTACCTTTTCCCCTATCACAAACAGCAGAGCATTCTTATTTCCCTTCCACCTCGCCAAAAACGAAGATCGATCTTCCATCCACCCATTTTATAAAAATCTTATTTTTGCTGTTTCAACTGTCCAAAGCAATAATTCAGATTCAGTTCGTCAGAGAACCACGCACCAATTTTTGACTTGTTTAAAACGAATCCAATCAAACTTACTGTACAAGAAAACGGTCCCTAGCCTATTGGACACCTAGCTTTTCCATTATCCATCAATATGGAGCTAGATAAAAGCATCAGCCAAGTGGCCAGGTCCTTGTGCCTGTACCCTGCAGATCTCTTGGTCAAATCCTTTTTTCAACACGAAATCCCTCTTTTCTCTTTTATGTATCCATGCAAACTCATGTTCTACTATTTTAGAAATATACGTGTCTCAATCTTTCATAAGTTGAAGTGTAGTCTAATTGGTTTAGTCCCTGCCGAACCATCCACATTTTATCCATGCCATGCTATGTTATGCCATGTAAATTGTGCATCATTCCATCATGGCATACTTGTTTGCTTGTTGCATATGATTTATATGATTATGCTATGTATTTATTTTGGCCCCTTGTATGTTTGGTTTTTATCTGAATAGACGCTGAGCAAGGAAAATATCAGGAGCCTCAGGAGTATTATCCGGATCCATCTTATTCTACAACTGAACTACCAGGTAAGCATTTTCCCATGCTTACACTACATATAATACCTATTGCATCTATCTAATTCTTGCATCATAATTGTGTCATGAATAAAATTGAATCCCAAGTATTGCATAGCCTTTACTTTTAAACCTTACCGAAACGTGTTCCCTCCATCCTATGAGCCATTACTATAGGAGTTGTTTGAGCCATGCGAGTCGTAGAATTAGATGTGTAGGGTTTGTGAGATTCTTTGAATAATGAGGTACCTAAACAACTGAATTGAGTAGTAATGGGATAACTAATGAAAGAAGCACCGGTGGGCAATATTTGCTATTTGGTTCTTTATGCTCACTTGTGTCCCGTAGGACACGAATACTTGATTCTTGTTTCTTGAATATCGCACTATCCGCATGTGGGACCATGAATTCCTTTAGTCCTAGTTTGTTTCATATTTAATTTCTTGGGGCCACAAACTAGTTTGGAGCATTATTACTATCCTGTACTTATGCCATGCTACTGTTTATTTACTATTGTTGCTCGAGGAGCGTTTACTATTGTACTGTTTAGGAATTGTGCACATTTATGCGCTATCGACATGCCCATTCACACTTTCAGGTTCCTAGTCGTTTGCAGCCATCGACACAAACCTCTCGGTCTGTCTCGGAGTCGGCCAACTTTGTCACGGGTTGCTTAGTGGGGTGGCCCCCTGAAATCAACTATGAATATTGCGAATGCTTTGTCGTGATGCCTCGTTGGGTTTTCATTTGGTTTTATCGAGGTTGATCGTGCGTGTGCTGCTATTTGTGCACCTCTACAGTGTAAATATTTCTAAAAGCCATGTCCCTGGTTATGGATGATTTGGATCACAGTTTCTTGATCATAGACAAACATAACTAAAGTACCGTTTTTAAATTGATTTAAACTTGACTAGTAATAGTGCAATATTCATTGAATGATTAATAAAACTGCCATGGATGGGATGTTCTTCCGCCTTCTTGTTTGGGAATGGGGAGGTGGGCGAGCGATGTTTATTTATGTTGATATATATTTATTGGATAATTAACTGTTGTTTAATTAACATGCGTTCGTTTATCATTGGTTAGGCCGATGTTGTATCGTGTCTCTATAGAACTGTTAGGCTTTATTTTTGCTGCTATTGCGTCGTTCTCAGGTTGTTCTCCTTAGATGCATAAAGACTTGATGAGTCCTTTAGGGTCTCACACGATAAAATATTGGTTTAGATGGACAGGTATACTTTGAGAAAGGTTACTGGTTCAAAGAGACCGTTGATGGTGGCAACGATTGTCTAGTGTAGAGATTACAGGGATAGAGATCCATGAGATCTGTGGGCGGGATGTGCTTATTTTCAGGGCATCTTATGCCAATTTTCTTTTTATCCGTACTCGGATCTGTTTTGCGCTTCCGGTTGATACTCTGATGTGTCATGTATGTGGATATATTCTAAACTATTAGAACTATCTAGTATTTTGGATCTTGTCATATGGCGTTGAATATTTCTATTTCTTTTATATGGTTTGGCTCTGATGTACTCTTGTATGTCCCTGACATACACACTTGTGTATGTTTTGTTCGCATGCCTGTCAACTACACCGCTCACACTTGATATAATGTTCTTGCAAAGGGGATAGGGGGGTTGGTCTGTACCGTACCGTGCCCTGTTCCGCTTAGATGGGTCTGCACGTGGGCGGCCTTTGGGCCTCCGTGGTAGAACCACCTTATGCACTTTGGGTTCGTCCTGGCTTATTGCTTAGAGCATAGTGTCCGGGGTATTAAAGATGGTATGCCATCTTTATTTATCTTTCTTTGTTCCTTATTGGCTTCATATATATAACTTATGGTGGTGGTCTAACATGATCACTTCTTTCTTTTTAATCCACGGTGTGGCATCACAAAAATTATCTATGAAAGTGGTTTTCTCCATGAACATCCCTGATGATGGCGTGGCTAGACTATAGCAAGGACAATTTGATATCACCCCAATGGCATACAAGATAGACCAAGATGACCATGTAGTCTTCAACATTCAGGGGTGGAAGGATTTCCACCAGAGTGAAGACGATCTAAATGTTGGATGAGCCATGCTAATGTCACATCCCAAATTTTAGATTTGGTTCTGCATATCATTCATGCCATTGCATCATACTCTTCCATGCAAAACCATCGATTGAAAAGATTCGGCGAAATACTATTTTCTAAACCCTACTCTATTTTACTACGAGGCTCCTGCGGAAGGTTCTACTAGGACTTGTGTTTCCCACCCTTGTAGCCTAGTGGTTTCACTCATTCCTTGACCCTAGGTTGTTCCCTTCGATTTTACAAAAATTTAGGAACAAGAATCGCCCGATTCGGAGTTCGTATGAAGAAGTTACGGAGGTTTTACTAAAATACAAAAAGGAAAAAGAAAAGGATCAAAAAAAAACGGCGCCAGCTTGCTGGGCCGCGCCGGCCCAGCCGGCCAGCACCGCGCGCCGCCCGCGCGGCGGATTGTATCCGCCGCCGCCCCAGGACCGTGTCCGGATAGGACCCCGCGTGGGGCCCCACATAAGCGGACCCCACCGACCGCCGCCTCAATCCACGCGCCCGCACCCCGCCGCCGCCTCGGGAACCGAGCCCGCGCCGCCGCCCGCCGCCGCTCGTCGCGCCAGCGCCGCCGCTCGCCGCACCCGCGCCGCCTCGCCGCCGCCGCACGCGCCCGCGCGCAGCCGCGCGCGCACGCCGCCGGACCGCCGCCGCCTCGCGCCGCCGCCGCGCCGACCCGCCACCGTCCCGCGCTGACCGCCTCCCCTTCCGCCCAGGACCCCGCCGGACCGCCGTCGCCGCCGACCGCTGCCGCCGCCGACCGCTGCCGCCGGAGCAGCTCGCCGCCGCCGCCCCGAGCTCGCCGCCGTCGTCTCCGGTGAGTCCGCCGCCGCCATCCCTCGTGACCGTTGGATCTCCGATCCACGGCCCAGATCGGCCGTTGACCGGTCAGCCCCAGGCGCTGACGAGTCAAACGCCCAGTCAGCGCCCAGTCAGTAGCCACGTGGGCCAGTCAACAGACACAGTTGACTGGGTATTTTCTTTAATCAATTTAATTGGCAGATTTTCGTAGAAACTTGTAAATTGCGTAGAAATTAATCCGCTAGGCCAAAAATTGCAAATAAAATATGTGTAGATTCAGTAAGTCATGTAGAATCTTGCTGTACCATTGTTTCACACTTTTGCAGCAAGATTTAGTACAGTTTAATCAAGATTTAGTACAGTTTAATCAAGATTTAGTACTGTTCCTAAATAGCAATGCCTATACGGTAGAATTTTCCCAAGATTTTACAAACAGTATACTACCGGTAGTGAATTATTTGGGTTCTAGCTCTAGTTTTGAGTATTATATTTTGCATAATAGTTTTCCTTGCGCTAAAACTATTTTCCATGCATGCAATCAGTACCTTTACTGAATACTATTATGTGGTGTTGCTGTAGCGTCACCCCACTGTCATGCGTGCATTCATGCATCATCTTTGTTGCATATGCTTGTGGATTGTTTGTTTATGATTGCAATTGTATCGTGTAGATTGTGACGAGTGCAACGCTTGCTCGTGTGTGGATTGTTCTTTCGACCGCTACAACCAAGGCAAGTAGATGCTATTTTGTTCATAATGTTGTCCTACTATTTTCTATGCATTGTCGTGTATTTTGTAGACGCATGTGTAGGATGATACTATCGTTATGCTACGTCCTATTATGTGGTAGAGCCTTCCTTGTAGATGAACCACCGTTGGTAGATGTGCTTAGCCATGCTATGATGTACGAGGGCTGGGTTACATCCCTGAGACTTGTTTCTAAAAGTATTGGTTTGTGAAAACTAAAACAACCTAATCAATGAATCTTCTGGGTGTGATGGGATTGATAATTTTGGTGGTTTCATTGCGGAAAGGCACCCAGGTACCGAGAGAAAATGATTGGCTTCTTTATTTTGTAGCTTACGTGTACAACCATGTGCCAATAATGAAATGGACGGTTGGTTGGACTTAGTAGGTTGTGGTAACTCGAACCCGCGTATCCAGAGATGTAGAATTTTGGTAGGTTGGACCGGTGCGCGTCGGGATTGGGGAGCTACTTCCCGAACAGTCTCTTCTTGGACTTCTCCCTATCGTCAACCATAATGAGAGTGATGGTACAAGCTGGGCTGGCCAAGTCACATGGGTAAAGTGTACTAACCCCTGCAGGGTGTATAACGTAATCGATTAGCCGTGTCCCCGGTTATGGACATCTGAGTTGCTTGATATTGATTCCATGACATGTTTCTCGCTCATTCTAATTTCATAATTGCTTTAATATTGTTGGGTTAACTTAATTGGGATCTTTTCAAAGAAAATCTAAATCTGTTTATGAAAGTAGGAAAAATGTATTTGCAAATGCAAGCCAGACACAGCTCCAATTGCCAAATATGCATGTAGATGTTAGTACTATTGTCTCCTTTACTAGATCTACTTGCCATACATTCCATGTATTGACCCTTCGGGGCTGCTACGTTTCATGTTGCAGGTTATTCCGATTCTGAGTAATCGATATAGGCCACGGTACTCCACTCGGCACTTGTGCACTTGTGGGCAATTTGAAGAATGGAGGATTTGCTTTACTTATGTTGCTACCTGAATAATTTGAGCTAGCCTTGAGCTAAGCTTTATTGTAATAATGGTACTCTGGATCTTCGTTATTTATGATACACGGATATTTGCTATGTTATTCATCTCATTCTATTGTGGGCCAATGAACCGATCCAGGGATTGGCATGTCACATAGAAGCCACGGTCTGTTCAGAACCGCGGTGTTACAGCTAATCACTGGTAGGAAGACCACACAAAAGAAGTTGAACGTGAAGTTTGTGTTCGAGACCATCTAGAGTAGTTGTGGTTGGAAACTGTTAAGTGTAAGTATGACATATTCTGGAATAGTTAATTTGTTGTTTGAAACTTGATATGAACCTAGTGGTCGGTCTATATGCTATGTATATATATAATTTATTTGCCGGTTAGTGTACTTTGGAAGATTTTTTCGTGTATGGTTATGATTTTGTGCACTGGATGCTACTACAACAAATTATGGAAGCTACTAAAAAAATTCCGAAAGATTTCTTATCCACATGCATGCATTCCAGTCCATGCGTATAAAAAGAACGAAGTTGTACAAGTAGACCAACAGAGTGGTCTGTTCTAGTCGTTTAGGCTGTTCGCGACATGTGAGACTCTAAATCAGTAATTATAACTTGAGTGCTATGAGCAAAAAAGCCGAAAGATAGTTCTTGCACATAATTCTGAAAGCTACCACAAATAATTCTAAAAGCTGCCACACAAAATTCTGAAAGCCATCACAGGGAATTTTGAAGGCTACCAGACTGAATTCTAACAAGACTGAATTCTAACAGTACTAAAGATAAATACATTACAATTTTTTACTTCGAACAGATCTGAACAGGCTAGCGAGCAAATAACCTAGGATATTTTTCCCTATATATTTCATCTGCCAAAGCTCCCAAGTGCTGCAGAAAATATTCATTAAACTCCCCTTGTCTATAGTGTGCTACCAGTATCTGGTCGAGATGGTAAGGCCTCGGTAAACGTTCTAGATCATGCTGACCAAAGCCATCTACAAGTTAGTTCCCCATCCCAAGCCTTAAGATCATGATTGTACGCTCTGATATAAGACAAATCTACATAGTAGATGCAACCAACTTGGACTGTAATTGGGTGCACTCTGATGTCTACGAAGATCGACCATTTAAAATGAACGAAGAGGGCACGGCTGCCAATGTCACATACGGCCTCAAGACAACATTTTCTGTGTCCACCCGGTAAAGAACCGGTTGACCTTTGGCAAAAACCCCGCCCAAGACAAGAAGCAGATCACCTTCTAACTCCATAAGGTAGAAATTGTAGACTCCGCGTATCTGTTCAAATACTGGACCTGAAATTATTTTGGCCATCTTGACGGTGCTCGCGCGCTGCTCCAACTGGATGTTGGTCAACAGGGTGTCTCCACTATCTTGATGTACTTCACCATGGAATGGGGTCATACATTCACCATCATCAAATCGTGATCGGACGGCAGATAAATTCCTTCTCCAAATACTCTATTGAAATCCCGTGTCGAGGTGCTCTCATCGGCCCAAGAAATAGCCACCGGATAATTTGAGCAAACAAACACCATCTTGGGGGACTTCGTGACGAAGACAGATGCCATAATATCTTATGGTATTTGCGCCTGAAACTCAGTGTCAGACTTGCGAGTAAGTGGGTTCAAAAGGCGAATCTTGTGAGGCTCTTCCCTCTAAGCAATAACGATGATACCACGATAAAAACCGATGAAGTAGAACCTTTTGATGAGGAGAACAATTAGCCCTAAGATATATATGTACAATGGAAAATATCCCCTCTATTCACTAATATACACATTCTAGATATTTAAAAATATACTAGTTACATCTTAAAATGAGTAAACCTACGCACTTAAATATGCATGCATGTCTACATACGTGCATGCATATGCATGTTTGAAAAAATCTTAAATATGAACTGAGGAATGAATTGTGAACCTGCGTTGAACGTCCATTAGATTCGTCGTGAAGCAACGACATGTGGCGAAGTTGAGGAACGTGAAGTCACCGATGTCTAGAAGTGTGTAATATATC
The DNA here is from genome assembly GCA_916181665.1 of Avena sativa. NCBI lineage: Eukaryota > Viridiplantae > Streptophyta > Magnoliopsida > Poales > Poaceae > Avena > Avena sativa. The sequence goes on from OV702298.1 coordinate 113,976,362, forward strand.
AGGATCCAGTTGTTGAGATAGAACTCGGGTCTTTTAAAGCGAGACGCCAATCGCCACAGACTACCCGACAAGAAGCATAGGTGACGAGTACTCCTCCTTCTCTAGGAAGGAGTCGCCGATATTTGTAGTGGTCCGTCGGCCGAGAGATTGGACCAGATCACTTTCATCCGGCTGCTCGTGATGCCTTCCTATCAAGGAAGGGTGGGACCCCGGATTTATAGTCCGAGAAGCCCCGTTATGCATGCAATTCATGTTCCCATGATAAGTGAGCCGCGAGCATAACCAACGAGTATCAAAACAACATCCAGAATGTAACGAGTACAAAACATACATCATTGCCATTATGGCGATTACAATCCTTAATAGCGGAAGTCTTCAAGCGCAGAGCGCATGTCATGCCTTAACCTACAGACAACTGATTAAGAAGACGACCTAGCTCGCATATACGTCAGCATCTCCATCATTTATCTCGATCCTCTGAAAGTCTGGCCAACTAAATAGCCAGGGACAATACCGGTGAGTACTTTGAATGTACTCGCAAACCACCTTAAAGGAATAATAATAATGGATATGCAATATGGCTGTGATAGTAGGAGGGCCCCATAAGAGGTCCTTTTATAAAATAGTTTCTCTTGTAGATATAGTATATCTATATCTTTGTTGAAAACTTTTGTAAAAAATTTTGGAAACCTTTTTGAAAAGTTTTGGAAAACACTAGGATTGGCTCACCCATTTGTTTCTTCCCTTCCGGTCATCCCACGACCAAACTCCTTTCCTTCTTTTCCGACCATCTCATGGTCAAAACATTTCCAAAGCCATTGCTTCTCCAAAGTCCTTTTTGAAATCAAAAACAACACCTCTCTACAATAGTTTGTCCAACTCGTCCATAACCACGGACACGGCTATTCGAATAGATTTACACTCTGCAGAGGTTGTACACTTTACCCACACCATGCGGGTACCCTGCCCTGATCTACACCAATCGTGGTTCGAATAACCGGTCAAGACTCTTCGGATGCCTACTCGAATATAAGTGCCTACCCTATGAGGTTGTTCCCCTCAACACCGGGATACCCTATATAGTTCACAAGCCAACCGAAGCGCTTTTTTTCCACTGCGACAAGCATGTGCTTTCAATGAGGGGCTCATAGTAATGCGTGGAGGCCCGTAGACCCTTAGTTCCTTCTCCTGGTCGATGTTTTACATGGACCGTTTTACCGGAAAAGGCCCACCCTCCAAGGAAATTTCCCCCTATAGTAGTTGTGAGGCCGCTTATACCAGAGTAAACAAACATCAAATTCAGCCCTGTCCCATTCCATAGTAATGTGGTTGCATGGGTTAAGTTGTTATAGCTAAAGCTGCGAAGAACCAGGTGCATTTTTTAAACATTTTTCCTCCTCTTTCTTCGGCCTTTTTGTAAAACCAAAACATTTTTCCTTTCTCAAACTTCTCTTGGTTGGTCAAGGTTTTCTCATAAATGTTTTTGTAAACTTTTCTAGGGTCTTCCCATCCCATAGTTTTGCTTCGGCTAAAACAGGGTCTCCAAAGGGGTATGGTGTTGTACACCATCTACCGTACTAGGGGTAAGTAGGTGTCATCAAGGGGTTGTACTTATTATTACAAATGGTATTAGCTGGAGGAGCCGAGCAACTACCAGTTATAAAACATTAACCAGTAAACCAGTGCATTTTGTATAGAAGTAGGTAAAATATGCATAAGTAACAAAGTAGGAACAAGGCTTATGAGCAAGAAGGTGGCTTTCCTGTAACTAGCGAGATGTCCCTTTAATTCTTTAGAAAACCAAAATACCGATAACAATAATAATGATAATGATAATGATCTGAGGCTTCCTTCTTCTCGGCGTCACACAAGCGCAATTATCGCTGTTATCGAGCAAACATGCAAGCAAACAATAATATATTCAAAACAAGGAATATAAATATCACTACATACAGAAAAAAATATAATCATTTGATATAGGGAAGTAGGGTGCTGGATGATTGTTTTGATAAGATTGGTGAAAGATTTGGAGGCATTGGATGATGGGCCTTTTTTGGATTTATAGTGTAGGAACTATCTAAGAGAGGTTTTTTTACCAAGGACATGTTATGAATGACATCATTGTGTAACAATGATACCATCGGGTAGATATTGACAAAATGAAACCAACAAAAGTGGTTTCACTATTTTATCAAATACCATTGATTTATTATGTATTTTATAGTGATTAAAACTCTTGTTTTAAGGAATAATTCACCAGAAAAATGCTGTAGCTCCAAAAATTATTCCCTTGCATGGTTAGGTAGTGTTTGATGGACTGATTCACTGAGAGTTGGAATCATCCTCGAATATTTAACAGAATGCCCTTAGGAAATTCCCAAAGGCAGTACTAGAGGGTGTTTGTCTTTTTCATCATATTTAATCTACAAGATATTTTGAGGTGATTCTAAATACACATGGTAGGTATTTATAATACATTTCTGTAGAAATTGGAATCAACCATTTTGGATATACATAACTGTTGTATTGAATTTATTAGGGAATTAACTATGCATTGAAAAGTTTAATTCACCAAAAATCAAAGAGAGATCAATAATTATTAGTCTCCCAGGGTTTGGTAGGTGCTATATTTTGTGAACTTTGAGAGTTGCAATTAGGTCTGTACTTATTTTTGTTTGACCTGGAGAATTTCCTAATTGCAGAAATGGGTTGTTTTTGTTATTTTCACCCGTGGAAAACAGGGAAGCCATTTAGGTAGGGCTAGGGGGACATGCATGGTATGATCAATACCTTGTAGTATCCAAAGGTTTGACTCCATTTGGATTTTAAAAAATCCCTATAGAAATATATTGGTAAAAAGGATACATCTAGTTGGTTGATTTATTGAAATAGATCTGGTCCTTATTTGGGTCAAACCTAGGCACTACATGTTTAAGGAAACATTCAGAAAACCTAGATAAAATAGATCTAGGCATATGCACATGTTTTCCATTTTTATATTAAATTAAATTGAGCATCATTTCTACATTTCTTTAAATACAAAATAAAAAGAAAAGAAAAGAAAAGAGGCAGGTCGATGGGCCAGATCTAGAGAAGGGGTGGGCAGCCAAGGGGGAAATCGGCCCACCCAGGCTGTGTCTTGTGCGGGAGGGAGGTTTCAAATCCCGCGCGATGGGGCTCGATGGTCAGCGACATGGAGGCACGAAGGGGTACGGTGGAATAGGGGTCGTGAGATTTAAGAAGATCGGACAGCTGGGGCTCGCCTTCCAGCTCGCGATGAGCGGTGGCTAGCGGAAACTCTATCTCGCGACGGAGGGGATGGGGGAGGCTCACCTGGGGGATGGGAGACAACAGGGAGTGGTAGAGATAAAATGACGCTCGACGGCGGTCCGGCGATGGGCGGAAGAGGCCTCCTTGGTCCAGATCTTCCGGTTCCCGCGTCGGGCAGAGGTTGGGGGATCCAAGATCGACCGTGGCGTCGACAGTGGAAGACCTAGGCAGAAAGGAGGGCATGGTCAGATGCAGGGGAAGGAGGGGAACTCGGCAAGGTCGCATGCAGAGAGGGAGATGAAGGATAGAGGAGGCTACACTCTATGGTGGAGCAATGGCCTAAGGGCCTCCTTCTCCTTCTCTCGGCCAGGATAGAGCTGGGGTGAGGGAGAGGTGCTCTAGGGAGGTGAAGTGGAGTGGGAGGAACCAAATGAGGGAGGGGAGAGGAGCTGCACTGGCCTGACGCCTTATAAACCAAAGGGAGAGGTCCATGGTGGACATAGTGTAGGAGGATCCTGTGGGGAGGGGAGGTGGCCATATATTGGGCAGTAGGGGTGGTGGAGAGGGGGTGTGGGGTCTGATACACGACCAGAGATAGGCATCGGAGTGCCTGTTGTAATAAAGTTGCAAGATGTGGGATATTTGGTACCTCTCTGTCTATGCTTCCAAGGGGGATAGGAGAAGGGAGAGGATTGGCCATAGTGCATGCTACAGTGTAACTCGACCTGTATGGAGTGAAGTTGATGTGCAAGGTTAATTGAGAAGCTTTGGTGAGGATTTGAGTTGGTTTACTCAAAGTTTGATTGGTTTGCAAGAATTGATCAAATTGATGCTTGTGAAGGAAGTTGAAAAATCTCCATTTGGAAAGGTGGGGAGAAGGTACTGGGGTGTAGATAGGGTCAATGCATATTCCTAGGAATTATTTGAGTTTTTTCAAAGGATTTTTAGTCCACTTAAAATCATTTATTCAAAAATTGCAGAAGTGGTTTCTAGAAGTTTATTTGATATTTTTACATTGGAAATGGCTGGTTTTTGATGTGATATGGTCCTAAATACCATATCACACATTGGAGAATTTTCTTGGAATTTATTTCGAAGGGAAAGTATTTTTACGTTATTATTTCCTGCTTTTTCCATTTAAGAAAAAGGGCGAAAATAAATAATAAAGGACCTCAAAAATATTTATTTTTGAGTTGAGAGGATAGGGTATGATATATAGGCATCCAATGTTCCTTGAGTTGGCAAATTAGTTTGGGTAAAAACAAACTTGCCTTTATAGAAAAGGTTTTGAGAATTTTTGCAAAGAAAGGGATTCAAATAGTTTTATGTTCCAATTAAGTATGGAAATTATTTTTCAAATGTTTATATCCAAGGGGGATGATGTCAACTTGGAGTTTCTATAATTTTCAACCTTGGGTTTGCCATATGGAATATGGTTTTGGAGGAAACATAGATTTGAGGATCTAGGGTACTAATGTTTTTATACCAGCTAAACAAGGTTGGATTAGAGAGCTCAGAGCTCACCTTGGTTCAACGGACAGATGGAAATCTATACCAAGTTATATAGATGATCATGGCAGCAAGAGTTTGGCTTGGTTGTATTTGAGGCGATCTAGAAGTGATAGCAAACTTTGTTGAAAATAAGGCTGCCGTAGTAGATGAGTCATGATGCCTCATAAACCAGGTGGGTTTAGGAAGCACCAAGATCCAATGGAAACAAGTGAAGAGGGGATTGATAGACCATGGTTAGCAGGTCATAACCATGTAGAGATTTGGACAAGGGGAGGTAGCATGTGAATGTGAGCTTCTGCCAAAGTAGGCAAGATGATAAGATTTGTAGAAAAGATTATTTTCTTGACTACAAAACCATCATGGATGAGTGGGAACCAGAATGGTTTATCCAAAGGAAAAAGTGGGATTTGGCAGTACTAATGATGTAGTACAAGATTATTCAAGTAGATTTTCAAGAAGGCACACAGATGGGAGTGGGTGAAGTTCCAAAGATTGAATCTAGATAAAGATTCCAAACTTAGCCAAATTTGGCAGACTTGTGGTTTTGGAGTAGTATGCAAGAGGGAAACATTTGGAGAGGGTGCAAAGGTTTAGTCTTACCATAAAGTGGATAAAATTGAAGTATAGATTAAGTAGAAGGTATTCAAGCTTGTATTTGGTCTTTGATGAGTTGGATGCTAATATCTGCACTTTTATGACTTAAAGCATCTACTACAACATTTTCCTTTCCAGGGGTATAATTGATTGTCAAATCATAATCTTTGATTAGCTCTAACCAACGCTTATGTCTCATATTCAATTCCTTTTGTGTGAAAAAATATTTGAGACTTTTGTTTTTAGTGTATAACTCACATCTGGCTCCATAAAGGAAATGCCTCCATCCTTTCAAAGCAAAGACTACTGCTGCTAATTCCAAATCATGGGTTGGATAATTGACTTCATGTGGTTTCAGTTGTCTTGATCCATAAGAAATTACTTTACGATATTGCATTAATACACAACCCAAGCCTTCTTTAGATGCATCACAATATACTGTAAAGTCCTTCCCTATTTCAGGAACTGCTAAAAATGGAGCGGTAGTTAATCTAGTCTTTAACTCCTGAAAGCTTGCTTCACACTTCTCATTCCAAATGAACGGTGTATTCTTCCTTAAAAATTTGGTCATTGGTCCAGCTATCTTGGAGAAACCTTCAATGAACCTCCGATAATAACCAGCCATTCACAAAAAACCTTGAATTTATTTCACATTGGTTGGTGCAGTCCATTCTAATACTGATTGAACTTTGGATGGATTTACAACAATCCCATCCTTACTGATCACATGACCTAGGAATTATACCTCATCTAGCCAGAATTCACACTTGTTGAACTTAGCATAAAGCTTCTGTTCTCTTAGGATCTGCAATGCTATTCTCAAATGATCAGCATGCTCTTTCTTATCCTCGGAATATATCAGAATATCATCAATAAACACTATGACAAACTTGTCCAAGTACGGCATGAAGATTTTGTTCATCAAATTCATGAATATTGCTGGTGCATTGGTCAATCCAAACGGTACGACAAGATACTCATGATGTCCATACCTTGAGACAAATGCTGTCTTTGGAACATCTTCCGGTTTGATTTTTATTTGGTGGTATCCGGATATTAGATCAATCTTAGAAAATACTCCTGCTCCTTTAACTTGATCGAACAGATCCTAGATTCTAGGAAATCTATACCTAATAATAAAGTACAGAGCGTTTCTGTCAACGGTCCGTCCATCCAGAAAAGACCGTTTTACCCCTGAAGTTGGAGCAAATTACCCGCTCCTGCCACCACTTAGTCAACTCCACGGGTTGGTTCAGGGGAGAGCTAGACGGCTTCCGTCATCGCGCACGAGGGCAGGGTCAAGCACCGAGGCGTCCGGTCGAACGAGCGGCGCTGCGACTGTGTCCCTCATCCTTCGGGGAAACCGGAACGAACCGCCGTCGATCCCCGCACCTTAGCTCAACCACTCTCACGGCCGTTTCACCTTTTTTGATGCCTTCCAATTTGGCCGCCGCGGATGTGGTTTCCCCTCGATCCCCATGGCCGATGCGTAGGCGGTGCGCCATCCGCGGCCTCCCGGTGCGGCCTGGAACTCAAGGGCGGGCGCGTGCGTCTCCTACAGCTGCCACTGCTCGTTGGGTAGACAGATGTTTTACTACTGCTACTTCTCGTGGGGTGCTGTGTGGGGCTGGACTGTTACTGTAATTCTACTGCTATGTTTTGCTGCTGAATTTAGTGCAATATATAACTGAATTTTGGAGCTACTGGTTAGTTGTTATTTTGCTGAGATTTGTAGACGATGCTAACTGAATTTTGTTGCTATTCATTGCTAAATGCTAACTTAACGTTGGTGTTTGTATAAAATAATTATTTGCAGATGGAAGGACTAAAGGAGGTTCTCTGAACTTATGAGAAACATATATGTAGATGATGCTAACTGATATTTGAATGGGTAGCCATGAATATTATTAAAAATATAGAGAGTGAATATAGACGTCCTACCTATAGACAAATGGCTGCAAAAATTAAGCGTCTAAATAGAATCTTTTTAGACTGTCATGAATAGATAGAGTCCATGTTAAATTAAGTGCACTAATATACAAAGTCCATATGCGCTACGTGAATAACCCAGTTCGATCTTGTTTTAAATTATAGAGATCATGACCGTGTCAGATAAGAAATCAATCCAAACTTGAGTATCTTGACTAGGACCTTCCCTCGGCATTTAAATACATGAGCAAGTTGCCCTACATAAAATCCATCAAAATCGATGGAAATTGAGAGTTTCGAGCTGTCACACACAAGCGGGCCCATCTGCGGCGTTTTTGGCGAGCACGTCATGGGTCAGCAAAAGACAATGATGAGTATCACCAACAGCGGATAGCATGAGCGAAAGATGCGGCACCACCAACAACAAAGGAACGGCTGCGGGGCAAAGAAGGACGGTGGACTTCACGCAACAACTCCGGTCTCACGACTATGGCCAGCCGGACGAGTTTACCGCCGCGGCTGTGCTGAGAAGAAGCGACTACTGCCATACCACGATCCAAGATAATCACGAAGGCCTACATGAGGCAGATCATACTTAGGACACCAAGTGCTTCCATCACATGAGGTATGGTGTACCTATTTGGTGGCGTCTACTCGTAGATTTCGGTGCATGAGCTGACTTTTTTTCGATAGATTCAGGGTAGTCGTATGTATAAAGAGCAAAGACTATTTCTGTTTTCATGACTGCTTTGAGGAGATTACATGGAGTATTTAGTGATATTGTCCATGTTATCTTGCGGGTGGATTGTGCATGAAATCTATTCTCGAACACTTCCCTGTTGGTAATACTATTTATGTTTATAATTTATTAGTTTTGAAGGAATATTATATTTTCAGTTGATTTATGTAACACATCCTATCTCCAAAATCAACCCGTAGCAACGCACATGAAATTTTACTAGTGGATACTTATTCTTGATGGTAACATTGTTGAGATTTCTATAGTCCCCACACATCCTTCTTCCTCCATCTCTTTTATCTACAAAAATCATTGGTGTTCCCCATGGAGATACACTTTCTTGAATGAATCCTTTGCTGGCTAACTCATGAATTTGCTCTTTGAGTTCTTTAAATACTTTTGGACCCATCTTGTATGGTGCTTGAGCTATTGGCGCTGTAACCGGAATTAGATCAATAGTGAACTCTATTTCCTAATCTGGTGGCATTCCTGGTAGCTCTGCTGGAAAAACATCTTGAAACTCATTTACTACAGGAATATCTTCCAACTTGACCTCCTTCATGGAATTCAACTGAAGATCCACCATATATGACTGTGCTTATCAGCTTGATAAACTATCCTTACTCCACTTGGAGTCTTGATTGAGACAGTTTTATCTTCAAAATTGATCTGAGCCCCATGTTTAGTCATCCAGTCCATACCCAGCACTACTACAATTCCCTTCAATGGAATCACATAAAGGTCCACAAAGTAGGTACAACCATAGATCGAGATAACCTGGTCTTGTTTAATGTGGCGTACAACTACATTTCCCCTGCAGTCACCACGGTCATAGGGTTTTCTAACGTTGCCCTTCTAATCCCAAATTTATCACAGAATTCTTTAGAAATTAATGATGTTGTTGCACCAGTATCAAATAGAACTTTTCCGGGATTGGTCAAGATATTGAGCGTACCTATCACTTCATGCTCTGAGTTATACACCTCCTACAAAGTTGCACAATTCAGCTTCCCGGTGGGTCTGTTCCTCTTTCTATTGTTGTTTTTGACATAATTTCCTCCTCGATTGGGCTGTCCATTACCTCCACTGGCTTGTCCTCCACTCTTTGTAGGCCAACCACCCGGTGGTTTATTCGGACAATCCAGCTTGATATGACCTTTTTGGCCACAACCATAACAAATAACTACTGGATTTTTGCATTCTCTCTAGAAATGCCCTGGAAGTCCACAATTGTTGCATATAACATTTATCCGGGGATTGGAATGATTTCCACCATTGCCCTTGTTATTGTTATTGTTGCTGTAATCTTTGCTCCTGGGTTTGAACTCTAGATTCGGTTTAGGTTTACTTGCTTGAATCCTCTTTGTCTCTTTCTTGGCTCTCTTCCTTCTATCCTCTTGAACATTCTTGTAATCATCCTCAAAAGTGATGGCTACATCAAGTAACTGCTAATAAGTTTGTTTATTGGCCAACCTCAACTGCATCCTTACGAATGGATTTAACCCTCGTAGAAAACGCTTCTTCCTTTTCTCTTCAGTGCTGACTTCTTCCTCTGCATAATGAGACAGTTGGCTAAACTCCCGGACGTACTTCATGACACTAGTATAACCTTGCTGAAGCTCCTAAAACTCTCTACGCTTCAACTTCATCACACTTTCAAGAACATGATACTCACGGAACCTCTGCTTGAATTCTTCCCAAGTATACTCTCTTTCTGGCTGTTGCATGGCTAACTGATTTTCTCAGCATGATGTTGCAGGTCATGTCAAAAGATGAGTCACATACCTCAACTTTTCCTCATCATTACAACCTACAGTCTTCAGCTTTCTCTCTGTATCTGCTAGCCAATCTTCTGCATCCATTGGTTCAGGGGCTGATGAAAAAGGTAACGACTTGCATTCTGGAAGTCAGAAAGACTCACTCCTCCACTTTCAGGTGCTCTCTGGTTTCCAGCTCATCCCAACAACTCTTCCATGAACTTGTTTTGGTTTTCTTGCATCATTTGCATATATTGCATAAAGTTCTGCTCCATTAGCGGCCTCATTGGTGGTGGTGGTGGTAATGTTCCCTGATTTCCGGCATCTGCATCTGCCTTCTCCTTGGCCTCGCGCTCCATGTGCTGCTGCTCAGATTCGGTTTCTACCCCCGTTTCCATGACCCCTAGTCCCGCAACATAAAGCGAATACTCATAATTACATCATGCACATGTGTTCTGAGCTCAACTTTACGCACAGAACTAGTCGCACAATGGAAATCAAAATCCAAATAACATCCAAATATGCATTTTACATATTATACATTACAAACAACTTAGTAATACAAAGTCATTACAACATTTACCATATAAGTACATTATCAACTTAACAACACTTCCTCATTTATTTAGCTACATCATTCTCTCGGATTACAATACGCCATACCCAATACTTCCTAATAATTAACCTGCTTCTAGTATCCGCGACGCTCATCATACATGGCTGAAGTCCAACCGTGATGACGTAATGTCCGTCGCATAGTTTGTGGAACAAATGGCCTTCCAGAAGGAACATACTCAGTATTTGAAGTATCAGGACTTGAGTCATTACTCCGCCTGAGTGTATTGACTCTATCTAGCTCAGTTGAAAAGTCTTCAGAACCCTATTCATCATTATCTCCCACTTGCATCTCCTGAGCTTCATTCCTAGAGTTATCAACAGAATATGGAGATTCTGCTGCTCCCCAGGTGCTCTGTTGGGCAAGATAATTAAACACTGGATAATGTATATTCCCTGGGTTTTGAGAAGATGTTGATGATTCAAACACTCTCTCCTCAGGATCTTATTCCTCATCCTGATCATCTACGAATATGGTATTTATACTACTGTTACTAGGATTGGTTCTTGCACCCATCCAACTGGATTATCCAACATCTCTGTCAGACCCATCTATAGACATCTGATTCCTTTGGGATCCCTTAGGTGATCCCATTCTCCAACCACTAGAATTCTTGATAGGAAGTTTTGAATCAGACCCTTCCTCTGAACCCCGTGGTACAGGATACCTCATATCTAATGTAGGATCATGGGTAGATTCTGGTCTGGTTGAATATGGATATGGTGTAAAAGATTCAGGATCTATGGGTATATCCTTAAAATTGGTTTTGCACTACTCCATGCTTCTTTCTCCAACTGGAATGATAACTGCTTCCTTCTTTTTGGATCAGTTAGATCCTCTAACATGTCATTTTTATCTTAAACTATAACTTGATGTGTCTTATAAAAAGACGCAACAAGTGTTCGGTATCGATCCATAAACTTGGAAGCTAACTTAGGATGCTTCTTCACCAAAGTAAGATGATCCGGTACTGGCTCCGAGTCTATAGAATCATGAGGAATCACTGAAAATGTGCTCCCTTCTAACTCCTTGGCTTTATGCTCCCGGATATTTGCTATCGCCTCCACAACAGCAACATGATATGCCGCTAAATTACTCCTGCCTTCACCTATGGGTAAATCGTGATATAATCCAAGCTCCTCCGGAAGTTGAATACTCACATGATACTTGGATAACATCCGACCATCGTAATAGGTTATGGTATTCACTGGAATTTTAGTTGGACAACTAAAAATCCTTAAGAATTGACGAAGCTGATTAGCGAATGATCCTTGGTAGTCATCGAGAGTCTCCTCTTTCCTTACCAAAGTTTGTTTTGGAAACTTTGGTGCAATAACCTTTACTAGGTTTCCAACCTAAGGTCAAACCAATTTGCTCTGATACCAACTGCGGTGACCCAACATACCACTGCATGTGTAGTACACTATAGTCGTTGACATGACATCCACAGAACACCGTTCCGTAAATATCACATCCTCAGAGTGGCACAACAGAAACATTGTGGGTCCATATTACAAACATACACACGTTATTATTATTACAATACCAGAAGTTCAAGACTTCAAAAGATTCAACTTACAAACCAAAATATAAAGTGTTTCAGCAGAAGTTGAAAATAACAACTCCATCCCAGAGTTGAGCTCAACATCTTATTATATAAGATTCATGCTGCTCGGCTAAATTGATTACTAATAATTAAGGCAACTAATCTGACTCGTTGCCGACCACTCCATATCGGATCTCGTAGTCCACCCCTTCAACACCTCCTGACAGGTCAGGCTCCTCATAGAAGACATCATCTTGACATTCTGTGGCATACATTGGGGTATCTTCGGGATCCTCAGAGTCTAAGCAGTGGATCAAAGGAAAGGGTGAGTAACAGCGTTACCCAACAAGTTCATTATATGCAAGGTAGGAAGTTTGATGCTCTATCTACCACCTCGGACTATAAGTCCTTGGCACTATGCAGTTTTTGTAAATCTTTCTTCAAAGATTAATTTTATTGTGAAAAATCTATGACCATCAACCTTCACAGGTTTACCAGAACTTTCATGGAGTTCCTTTCCTACCGCGTTCGTAGCTCCTTCCCGGAATAGGGAGTAACAAGTTACAGTTCTTACACTTTGCAGAAGTGCGTTACTTTACCCATGAGAGATAAACTCCTTGTTGCACAACCGGGCATACTTTCCCGTCCATAATTCCTTGATGTGGGGCCCAATAGGTGATCCAAGCCAATCACTGCCCCCTTCGCGACCCTGCATGCCTCCTTGGAGTACACCATGCCCACCCATTGAATTACGGCAATGGTTTGTACACACCGTTAGATGCCAGAACTATCATCGGACGATGAGGGTTCCCACCCATATGATGCATATCCTCTATGAATTACAAAATTAAATGCACGTTACGACGATAATAGCCATGACCTGCACATTCGGCTACATGCGAGAGGAAGAAGATACAGCTAACTTCTCCATCCCATTCCAAATCTCATGGTTAACGCGTGATATATGGCGCTAGAATCACTGATGTCAGGGGTTGTTAAATTCCTAGATGATTATCACTGTTTCAAATAGAACCCAAGGTTCTATTGCTTCTCTATATCATCACTTAGGATGATATCATCATTTTATTTGTTTAAGAAAATACTATTTTCTTTACTTGAACATAGATGATAACACACAATTTGTAAATACTTTGGTAAGGACTCTTCAAAAGGACATGAGCAAGTGATGAACTTGCCTTGTGATTGCAAGGTAGTGAAGTCGGATGCTTGCACTAGACCTTGAGGTTCTATGTCTACAAAACATAATTATTGCCCGGTAAGGACAATATTTAAAGAAGCAAAATGAATATGCATAGTAATGCAATGCATTATTTATTATTTATCTTATTTGTGTGTTTTACCTAATATTTTAGTTTCTAGAATTTCCTTAAATAATAAAGAAATTTATTTTAAAGAATAACTTTTTAATATTCTATAAATATTACATTCACTATTTTTATGATGTAATATATTATTAATAGAGTAAAATCCAAAGTTTTTATTTATTATTAGGAACACTTGTATTTATTTGTTTAATAATTCCTTTTTAAGAATTAGCATTTAAATAAAATTTCTTTTGGTAATTTTAAATATTTATTTAGTATTTTTCTAAAATACTACAATAATAAAATATAATAAAAGTGTTTTTATTTATTTTTATCCTCTTTCTTTAATTTTATAAAATTCTAGAAGGAATATATATATTATAAAATTCTTGCCTAAAAATTATATATATAAAAATTATCTTCTAATTTATCTAAATAGGTTGGATTATTATGAATCTAAAAATATTTTATTTGCAATTTTAAGACTTTTATTTTATTCTCTAAAATTTTATTTAGTTCTAGGGGTATTTTGGTCTTTTGTTAATTATTAAAGTTTTCTTTTATGTTTTTGGGCTAACCCTTTGGGCTTATTGGGCCAATCTAGCCCAAGTGCCTTGAAAAAAGATCTCCCCAAGGGCTCTGGCCCTATCAACCCATTCTCTCTGTCTCTCCCTCTCTTGACCTCACCTCCTCTCCTCGTCGATCCCGTGGTTGCTGGCGCCGCCACAGAGCGATGCCCAACGCCCTGGTCCTCCCTGGCCGCTGCCGTGGTGCAGGGCAAGGTTTTCGACCATGCTCCTTAATCTTATTTGACTCGATTTGATTCTGGGGCCCTCCTGTGGCTAGGCTAGCCCCGTCCGGAACCCTAGGTTTGGGGTGGTATTGTTAACGCCGCCACCGATGCTCCCGTGGTGACGTGTGGTGCATGTGCGCCCTTGTGTGCTGTTGTGGCTGCCGCCGTGGCTGGTTGCGGGTTGCAGCGCCTGCTGGTGTGCTCCCCGTGCCGCCGCGAGCTCGTCGGCCCCTCTGCTTCCTCTTCAATTCTCCAGCGAGGACCACATGTGAGTTGGTTCTCTGTCATCTCCCGTGCCTCTGTCTACTCCGAGTATATCTGTGTGTAACTAGTGGCTATCCTTCATTAGAGTTTGTACTGGTTCTAGGGTTCATCCCTAGTTCTAGGGTTCACCCCTCTGTGTGCTTGTATGATAATGATTTGATCAAGCACTGATGCTCAGTGAAGATTGTGTTCTCTGCACCTCAGTGCTTGTTGTCATGCTTTGATTATTTGATGCTGTTTTTGATCTAATGGTAGTGTTGATCTGTTGCTAGTGTTGATCTGATTGGTGATTAGGCTTGATTATCCTAATGACACAATTGTGAAATCCGATTGGTGAAATTATTGCTTAGTGTGTTCATATTTTGTCAGTACCTTGATACTAACAATAACACTGTTAGTGATGATTCACTACATCAGTGAGTGTTGACTTGTATGTTTATTAATAGACTAAACTTAATCATTAGAGTCTAATGATTCTTTGAAGATATATGGATATATTAGATGATCTCTGAGTACAATCTCAGGGAAATGATAATTATTTGCTTCCTGGTTTATTCATGAAAGCTAGAATAATTGTTTGTCTTGGATGTAGAATTTATTCTTGTGACACCATCTTAGAATGGTACACAAGTTGATTCTACTCTGGGCTTTATTATGGTCAGTACTTGAGATTGGATAGATTCCTAAAAATAGGTTGAAAGCTTCTCTTAATATATATGCCTATGATGTTGGTCTGAGGCTCTAGGAACTAGATTCCTATCTGGCTATCCCTTTCAAATATGCTAAAGTATCATGGTTGCTCACTGGATCTTGGATCCTAGTTGGTTAAGATGATTGTTTTGTTTGTATCTTATGAAATTTGAGGTGCTACTCTTTCTTGGAGATGTTCCCAGATTTTATAAGAACAATTGATGAAATATATAAGTTGTTGTGGTATGACCATATCTATGACGCTGGTCTGAGATTTTTGGTGGATTTGGTAGAGTTTTATTCTGGCCTTTATATTTGAAATCCTCTAGGATAGGTTCACCCCACTTGGGTGATCACTGAGAGGTTAACTTTGAAACATCACATGGTTTTCTGTCTGGATAAAATGAACAGATCATATGAATGTTTTATGGTACTCACCACAACAGTTGATAATTTGTGATGGCTTGATTTTGCTAGTGGTGTATCTATCATGATCTGGTCCTTCACCTCTTGATGTTGTTCCTGTTTCTCCTGGTTCCTATGCTTGGCCTTGATCAACCCTGCACCTCCTAGCTCATGTGAGCTTGACCTTGCTATCCACCAGATCCCCCCTCCTTATGTCACCATCTGGTGATGCTAGGTTGATCTGGTGTGTGGTTTTGGTTGGTGGTTTTCTTTGCTTAGTGCAGATGAGTGTTCTTGGTGTGGTGTGGTAAATGCAAAGATGCACTAGTGGCTGCCCACGGCTGTGCTTGGTCCTTTTACTTGGTGAGCTGCTGTGGTTGTGTCGACAGCACACCCATGCAGCTTGGTGAATGAGCTGCTTGTATGTCTGTTGCATAGTTGTGGATGAGATCAGTGAGGTGTCTCACCCCTTTTATCTTTTTACTATGATCCTGCCAGGTGAAAATTGCCCCATTTACTTGCTGTGATCATTTGACTTATGGCTTATTTATTATGAAAGATCAAATTCTTTCATATTGGTGAAACTTGCCCCTAAAATACTTACTCAATGATGTAAACTTGAGCAGTACAACTCACTGCTCTCTATTGAGAGTAAAATTAATAATTTAACTTTCATCTTCCTTTTTGTTTCTTCTTTATTTTGTAGGTACAAGATCTGAAGATTCATGATTAGTATAGGTTTACTTTTAGACAATAAATTCCTTTGTAATTTTTTATTTCATTATTTTGTAAGAAAGGTGTAATAGTTTATTAATATATATATTTATCCTTTTGGACTTTCCTTTCTTTAAAGATTCTTTATTGTCTCAATGAGTTTCTCTTTGTAATTTGTTTATAGAATAAAGATAAGGAATAAAATATTCATTTCTTAATTGGATTTATTTATTTAAAGATTCTATTACTATTTATTATTTCTTGATTAAATAATATCACTAAATTATTTTAGAATTCATTTTAAAATATCAATTCCTAACTTTAAAATATAAACTCAAAGTTCAAATTTGAATTCAAATTATTTTCCCCCAAAATACACTAATTCATAAAGATCATGTCTAAGTTTATAACGATCACTCTCCAGAGCTATTCCTACACTTAAAGAGTGAAAGAAACTCTGATTACTTTAGGTTTTTATTTGGCGAAAAAATTACCCACATTTTTACATATGAATGCATGCATATGCAAAAATTCCTAAATCTACCCTTCGTTGGTTCCTAAATGCTGGGATGTTACAAGGTCTCCCAACAAAGCTCTATAGTGATCTGATCCGCATCAAGCCTTTTTCTAGCGCCGTTGCCGGGGAGGCTAAGGACGGCTTCACAAGGGGAGTCATTCACAACCTTTCTCTTTACTTTGTTTTTGTTTTGCTTAGTTTATTTTGCCTTGTTTTTTCCTCTTTTTATCAAAAACTCCAAAAAAATTAGTTTCGTTTGGTTTGCTTTCTCTTATCAAAAACACACAAAAATTAGTTCCTGCTCTAGTTGTTGCTGCTGTTGGCTTGCTCCACTTTTGCCAAAATGAACTCTGCTGAGAAAACCAAGTTGTGTGACTTCACTAGCACAAACAACAATGATTTCCTAAGTACACCTATTTCTCCACCTGCTCATGATGCTACCTTTTATGAAATTAAGCCCGCTTTGTTGAATCTTGTGATGAGAGAGCAATTTTCTGGTGCTAGTCCTGATGATGCTGCTGCCCACCTCAATAACTTTGTTGAACTTTGTGAGATGCAAAAATCTAAGGATGTAGATGGAGACATTATTAATATCAAGTTGTTTCCTTTCTCCTTGAGAGGAAAAGCTAAAGAATAGTTGCTATCCTTGCCTAGAAATAGTATTGATTCTTGGATTAAGTGCAAAGATGCTTTTATTGGAAAATAATATCCTCCTGCTAAGATCATATCTATGAGAAGTGAAATAATGAAATTTAAACAACTTGATAATGAACATGTTTCTCAAGCTTGGGAAAGAATTAAATCTTTGGTTAAGAATTGTCCCACTCATGGACTTACTTCTTGGATGATTATCCAGACTTTTTATGCAGCTTTAAAATTCTCCTCAAGAAACCTGTTCAATTCAGCTGCTGGAGGTACCTTTATGACCATTACCTTGGGTGCTACAACAAAGCTCCTTGATAATATGATGGTCAACTATTCTGAATGGCACACTGAGAGAGCTCCACATGGTGAGAAGGTAAATTATGTTGAAGAAACCTCCTCTTTGAGTGATAAGATTGATGTTATCATGGCTATGCTTGTTAATGGAAAAGCTACTATTGAGCAAAATAATGTTCCCTTAGCCTCTTTGGTTGCTCAAGAAGAGAAAGTTGATGTGAACTTCATTAGAAACAAAAATTTCAACAACAATGCCTATAGGAATAATTTTGATAGTAACAAAAATTATAGGCCTTATCCTCCTAATAATGGCAATACCTATGGAAACTCCTACAACAATACTAGAAGTGCTCCCTCTGAACTTGAAGTCATGCTTAAATACTTTATTAGTAAACAAACCACTTTCAACAAGACTGTGGAGAAAAAGCTTATGAATCTTGATAAAAATATTTCCTCTTTGTCTGAAGCACATACTCTTTGATTAATAAAATGGCTGCTAAACATGAAACTTTCGAAAGTACCTTTGCTACTACTCATGCCATACAAGTTACTATAGATGAAAATGTTAGATTCCTAGCCTAACTACATGCTAAGTGGGAAAGAGAAGCTGAAATTGCTAGAAACAATAGTGTGTGCACTATTACCACCACCAATATGGATGCCATTAAACCACAAGAAGTCCATATTCCTCCTACCACAATGCCTAAACCCAATGAGTTTACTACTAGTGATGCTAAGTTTGATTTTGATCTTGATGGTTGAAATATTTCTGAAGTGATTATGTTCCTACAAAAGCTTGCTAGAAGTCCTGATGCTAGTGATATGAATGTAGCTTTCACCAAACACATTACAGATGCTCTTATTAAAATTAAGAAAGAATAGTTGAAACATAAAGCCTCTATTCCAAGGAAAGTAGAATATAGTTGGGAACCTATCATTAATATGCAAGTGAATGACTTTGATCTCAAAGCTTCATGTGACCTTGGTTCTAGTGTCTCTATTATGCCTAGAAAGATTTATGAAATGCTTGATTTGCCACCTTTAGAAGATTGCTTTTTGGATGTCCCACTTGATGATCATGCTAAAAAGAAACTCATGGTGAGTGTTAATGATGTTCTTATTATGGTTAACAATGCTTATGTCCCTGTTAATTTTTATGTTTTGGATGTTGAATACAATGCTTCTTGTCCTATTACTTTGGGAAGACATTTTCTTAGAACTGTTGGTGCCATCATTGATATGAAAGAAGGCACCATTAAATATCAATTTCTATTCAAGAAAGGTATTCAACACTTCACTATGAGGAGAGAGAAGTTTCTTTTTTCTCCTCCTTTGAAAGCAAGGTTTAATGTTAATGCTTCTTCATTTGAAAATACTTGATTCTTGTTTCTTGTGCCTAACTTAATGGCGTTAAAGAAAAGTACTTCTTGGGAGATAACCCAATATTTTTATTGAGTCTTGTAAGTTATTACTTCAGTAATGACCTCTCCTTATCCTTTTTATTTGTTTTTTGTGCCAAGAATAACCTCTAATGAGAGGGAGGTAAGATTTGGGGAGTTGCTGTCCCGAAACAGATTTTTGTGCTCCACCGTTAAAATTCGTGTAAAATCTCTGTAAGTCAGATTGAGCTGTAATTTTTTGATTAAATCCCCTAGGTTGTTATCCAACTTTCGTTAGTTCAACACGTTTTGATTTGAGAAACATAAGGTCTTAGAAAAAATTGGTTTCTACCTGCTGGTCTATTTTGACAGATTTCTGCCATTATTTGCTTCTTATTGATTCCTTTTTGGGTTCTTTTTGGGAAAATGAGATTTTTGAGGGAATTTCTACAGTATCTTGTGTTTTTAGTGAAATTTTTGCTGTTCTAAAACTAAAACCCCAAGGTCTATTATCTTTTGAATACACTAATGTTGCTAATGAAGATTGTGTGAAGTTTTGTATGAATGAAAATTTTCAGGTGTAAGGAAAGGATGATGTAATGAGATGAAGAAAGGACAAAATATCAAGCTTGGGGATGCCACCCCGTGTCACCCCAAGAAATATTCAATAGGTACAAGCGCCAAAGCTTGAGGATGCCCAAGGCATCCCCTTCTTCATCAATAAAAATCTCAGGTCTTTCTAGACACTTCGTTTTTATTGTTTCATGCACAAGTTGTGTTGTTCTTGGAGCGTCTTAGTTTTCATTTTTGGTTTTTGTTTGCTTAGTTTGCTTGAATAATGTAGTTTGGACCCCAGTTCTCGCTGTGTTGTTTCAAATAAATTGATTGGTGTTGGAGAGGAGTAGAAAGTTCTTGCTTGAGTAGTACAAGAGGAGCTTGCTTTGACTGTGACTTAGACTTTATCATGTCATGCTAGATGTTGTTTTGACCTTATGCTTAGTGATTATTGCTGTAGCATGACTTGTTCCAAACAATTAGGATTGCTTAATGTGCCTTGAAAGAATCATACGTTGTTTTAGTATACAAAAGAATATTATTATGGTATTCTCCTTTGATGCTTTGTTTGGGTTGACTTGGCGCATGCTCACACCATGTTATGACTATGAACCAGTCACCTTGGCCTCTATGATCATTTAGTTTTTGAGTTGTAGTACCACTTTATGCATTGATTAGTAATGTTTTTTCTCTCTACATGATTATGGCCATTATTGCTCTCTTAGTTGGCCGCTCCCAGTTTTTTGCTAGCCTCCACTTGTATGAGTAAGCTCTAATCATGCATCCAACTCCCAAGAAACCAAGTTATTCCAAAGTGTCCACTATAAATTCCTATGCATGGTGTGTTACACCATTCCAAGTATATTCTTGTTTCATCTATCTTCCAATTAAAAAGTTATTTTGTTATGTGAAAACTTAGTGATTAAAGCTCTCACAAACTTGATGGCACACTTTATTTTTATTGCCCCTAAATAAACTTGAACCATTGTGGTATCTATGTTGTATATGCTTGCATTTATATGTTGGAATTAGCAGAACCATGCTATCATGGGGAACGCTTTCAACATTGCACTTGTGCATTGTACACAGTTGATATTATGCTCTTTTGTTTGCGGATGTCGTCGGTGTGAAATAAAAGGGGAGATTGTAAGTCCATGGAGTTATGTATGTGTGTTATAGAACCGCCTGGGCCGCTAGCCTAAGCCATGCCTAATCATGGTCGAAACTTGCAGCATCACCATAGTGAGCAATCTATGAAGCTTTCTTCTTATAAAAAAGAGACATATTGAAAAGAGGAAAGAGAGAAAAAAGCACCATTTTCCCATGGTAAATAAGAAGATTGTTGAGATGCTCATTGTCTGCTTGCCTTGTCATCTTGATCATGGGATAGCTCCTGTATCATGTGCAAGGGTTGCCCCGTTGGCGGTTCTCTATGATACACATGTACTTACTATGAGAAGAACTTACCGGTGACTAAAGTTGAGTAGCATGAGGAGAGGCCCTCGTAGTCAAGGGACATGATATTGCCAACTTATACTTTGTCAAGAATATACTCCATCTTTGTTCATTTTAACCTTAATCACTTCAAGATGCTTATGATAGGGGCAATGAGAGCTGAAAGCTAACAAGTAACATAATTTTTGGAAGCTCTTTATGAGACTTGAAATCCCTGCTTCCCTTTATGAAGGGCCTTTCTTCCACCATTATATTGAGTCTCCACCTTCTATCCTTAGGCACCAATTAAGAGAGCATAGTTGCCATTATTAGTTCTATGTGCATTGTACCAAAACTTATTGATTGATGCATATTGTTGATATTGCTTGTTCATGAACTATTTGTATCTAGTCACTCTTATGAACTTTGAAGGTGTCATATGCATCTATTTGCTACTCCATGAGGGACAATCTAAATGCCACTATGCTATGTTTTCTATATGTGAAACAAACAAACATCTTTCAATGCATTGTTATTCATGATCTTTGTTTGAAACCTTTCATGTTGCATGCATAGTTACTTTGTCTTATTGTTAGAACTTCTTCTTGCATGCTCATGTTTAGAGTTCTTTTATCCTAGCTTTCAATGCTTGCAAATGGTTTGATCTTGATTTTGATGGTGCATGTCACCTAAAAAATTATTCTTTTTATCACTTACCTACTTGAGGACGAGCAAGAGTTAAGCTTGGGGATGCTTGATACGTCGGAAATGTATCTATAATTTTTGATGTTCCATGCTTGTTTAGTATCTACTTTGCTTTGCTTTGTGTACACTTCGAGGTGTTTTTATACGTTTTCTGGTACTAAACTATTAACAAGATTCCACAGTGCCAGTTGCCTGTTTTTTTCTGTTTTTGGTTCCAGAAAAGGCAGAAAATCAATATTATATGTATTAGACGGGACAAAAGCCAAAGTCAATATTTTACCATGGGGAACATGGAGCCAGAATACGAGATGGAGGAGAGCCACCAGGGGGCCACACCCCCTGGCCGCGCGGCCTTGCTGGGCCCGCGCCTGGGGGTGTGTGGCCACCCTGGGTGCCCCCTGCCTCGCCTCTTCACCTATAAGAAGCCCGCGATACCTAAACCCTAAGTACCCGATCGATCTTTTGCGAAATAGTCTGTAGCCGCCGCCACCATCGCCCTAGATCGAGGGTATCTGAAGTTCTTCCCGGCACCCTACTGGAGGGGAGATCATCCCGGAGGCCTTCTTCATCATCATGCCACTGGTATGAAGCGTGAATAGTTCCACCTTGGACTACGGGGCCATGTAGTAGCTATATGGTTGTTTCTCCTCGTTTGTGCTACCATGTTTAGATCTTGTGAGCTCCGTTCATGATCAAGATCATCTATTTGTAATCATGCATGTTGTGTTTGCGGGGATCTGATGGATATTGAGATTAATATGTCAGATTGATTGATGGTTCTATCTTATTTATTCTATCATGTCTGTGTTGTTTGTGATCTTGCATGCTCTCCGTTTCTAGTAGCTATCTTGGCCAAATAGATGCTAGTGACTCCAAGAGGTAGTATTTATGCTCGATAGTTGGTTCATGCCTCTATTTAATTTGGGGAAGTGACAGAAATCTCTAAGGTTGTAGATGTGTTGTTGCTACTAGGGAGAAAACAACGGTCTCTTGTTCATGGAACAAGTGGATTGTTTACCTTACACACTTTGCTTAAAACAGTAATCTTTTGCTTGCAACTTAATACTGGAGGGGGTTCAGATGATAACCTAAAGGTGGATTACTAGTCATAGATGTAGGTGGATGGCGTTCTATGTATCTTGTTGTATTGCCCAATCAAATCTCATAGGATCATGAATGTCTAGTATGGCATTGTTATGCCTTGCTCTGTCCTGTCAATTGCCCTGCTGTAATTTGTTTACCCAGCATGCCATGTTTGTTTATCTTAAGGAGAACACCTCTAGTGAACTATGGACCCCGGTCCAATCTTTACCATTGATACATCTTCCACTATTACTGTTTACTATCTGCAAACCACCATTACCTTCCACACCATATAGTTAATCCTTTGTTTTCAGCAAACCGGTGAGATTGACAACCTCACTGTTCGTTGGGGCAAAGTCTTGAGTTTGTGTTGTGCAGGTTTCAAGTTGCTAGAAACACCTTTGAGTAGTTTCCTTGTTCCTACTGGTTCGATAACCTTGGTTTCTTACTGAGGGAAAAACTTCCTGATATACTCATCATACCTTCCTCTTGGGTTCTCCCAAGGAAGCTCTATTGCGGTCTGAGCCGCATCAGATCATTACCCTTGACGGGTTTCACCCTTGTCAGTTGCCCGGCTACCAACGGTAACTAGGGCTTTCGAGGTGGTGCTGGCGTCGGGGATGGAAGAACCAACATTGGGGAGGAAGAGGCCTCCGGTATTGATGTCTGGGCACTTCTGGGAGTCAGAGGAGGCATAACATGAGAACCAACAAGCTTCTGCTGGCGCAGTTGCTTGCCTGGCTTGCTTTCTGGCTTCAGCTTGCTCTTCAAAATAGTTTTTGCTCTGAAACACATAAAACCTAACACCAGGTGTTCTTCAGGAAGAAAGAAATATACAAAAGTACTACAATATTGACAAGGTGCTTACCTTTTAACTACTGGCAACACATGGGTGCCAGCAGTAACAACAACATCCTTGGCCTTGCGCTTTTTAGCGGCAGAGGCAGGAACTTCTCGTACCTGGTCATCCTCCGTCGCCTCTGAATTGTATGAAAGATAGCCCTCTAGAGGACATAGCTCAGACTCAGGGAGCTTCTCGAGCTGATAATTCGAAAAAGCATCAGTAAAAATGGATTCGGAGGAAAAGACAGAAAAGAGCGACAAAATGCAAGAACAAAGTTGAAATATTTACCGGAGTTAGGGACGGTCGGATGTGAACATCTTCATGGAGACTTCGGGGAGTCTTCTCTCTATCCTATCTTTGATCAAAAATTACATCCGAGTCTTGTAGTCCTTCGTCAGAATGTGATTCGGACTGACCCTCAGGCTATCTTTCCGGTCTCCGGTGACCGTGTGCATGAGGCGATCTCTATGATACTGCAGAGGCTGGATCTGGTGATCCAGCCAGTAGTGGATCAAGTCGGATCCATGGAAGCCCTTGTGCTTCATGAAGAACTCGATCCGCCTTTTGGCAAGGATCAAGACATCATAAAGTTTTGGCGTCTCTGCGTCCCATGATTCCTGGTGGGGAGCGGCACCGTCGACGAAGGCTAGAAGACCTTCCGCCTTTTCAGGAGCCAGAATATCCTTGTTGTAGAAGAAGGTTCCGGCCCAATGTTTAACTGAATCGCTAGCGTTAAACCTAGGGTAGACTCGGTTTCTCCTAAGGACTAAGCTGAGGGTGCCGGTGGTATAAGGAACACCGACACTAATAGAGTTCTTCCGGGTACCATAGTAGTACCGAAAAAGAGTAAGATTTTGCTTAATGCCTAGAAACCCCTCGCTGAGAGCTGCATGAGCGCTAAGTTCAAGCAAGGAGTTCGGGGGGGGGGGGGGATATTGTGAAGTTGCACACCGTAGTATTGGGGGACTTCGATGAAGAAATCCGACGGTGGGAGACTGAGGCCTCGGTCGACATGCGTGCCGAAGAGAACTCACTCGCCATCACGCGGTGCGGGAATGGCATCTCCAGCGGCTCTCTGCCATGTGCCGGCGACGAGGTATCCCTCATCCTCCATGACCTGCAGCTCGGCATTGTCCATGACGCTCGGGACCGAGAGGCCCCGCTGAAGGGAATATGCGTGAGAGGCCATAATAAAGTGGTTATTATCGTATTCCTTATTTATGATAAATGTTTATTTTGCATGTTATAATTGTATTAATACGGAAATGTTAATAAATGTGTGTTTGATAAACAAAAAGGAAGTTCCTAGTTATGCCTCTCTTATAAACTAGCTCATTGATTAACAAGATGATCAAAGTTTCCTGATCATGGACATTGGATGTTGTTAATAACAAGGTCACAACATTAGTGTAATGGTGTGATGAACATTCATCCGAAGTATAGCATTACGATCAAATTCATTGAGTTTACATTGCTATAACAACTTACGAAGTAGTGATTCTAATCCTTAGACCATGAGACCATGTCAATCACTAAGACCGGGAGAGTTTCTTGATAACATCAAATGTCACACCGTAACCGGGTGATTATAAAGATGGGTTCAAAACTACTAAAGTGTTATGTTGAGGCCCATGGATCGAGAATGGAATTTGTTCATCCCGATGATGGATAGATATGCTCTGGGCCCTCTCGGTGATATCACATTGATTAGCTTGCAAGAAAGTGATTTGATCACTAGAATGTTATATCACAGGAACGAGAAAAGAGTACATGTCAGTAACGAGATCAAACTAGGTATGGAGATACCTATGATCGAATCTCGGACATGTAATATATCGCGAAACAAAGGGATTGAGATACTAGCGTAAAAGGTTCTCGCGATCACAAGAAAGTCATCGCTAAATGTGTGGGAGTTAGTATGGGTCTCTAGATCTCGCTTTTGATTATTGATCGGAGAAGGGTCTCGATCATGTCCGCATTATTTGCGAACCGTAGGGTGGCACACTTAAGACACACCGACATCCAATTGGAGCAAAAGTTTCATGCCAGAAAGAATAACAAGCGCATGACTTTATTTCAATAGATACTGAAACGGGTTTTCGGGTGAAATTGCAGAAAGTGTTTCTGCATGTGAAATGAAATACTAGCAAGGGGTTATATGTGAATGTATGTCATTAAAGTAATTGACAAAATTCTGAATAAATAAAAGGAGTTTTATTTAATGAGAGTTTGCATTAAATTTGGTGGAAATTTAATGGGAATTTTAGTGGAGGGAATTGAAGGCATTTGAGTGAGTGGAGTGTCCACCCACATGAATGTGGAAGAGGTGGGGCAGCCTCCATGGCTGGCGCCATGCCCCTTGGGTGCCGCCCTCTCCCCTATAAAAGGCCCCCCTCTCATCCTCTCAAAGCACACCTTCTCGTGAAGGATCTCTCTCCCCCTATAGTATTTATCCCCATGGTCTCGGACTAGCGAGATACATGTTCCCGGTGGCTATTCGGCAAGAAAGAGTTGTGCTTCTGCTGCATCGTTGGAGCGAGGAGGCGGAGGTTGCCCGGTGCCTCGTACATGTGTGCGAGCAGGGATGCGCTACTGTTTTGCGGCGCTAGGACTTCCTCTCGATCATGAGATCGGCAAGAGATCGTCTACATCAACCACGAGTTTAACTCGTTAAGCTTTGTCGGTCTTCAAGGGTATGTTCTCTACGGATATACATCCGCCCGTTGCTTGTATCTAGTAGATATATCTTGATACATAGTTGTTCCCATCATAGGATTTTTTGTTTTCTATGCTGCGAACCCTACAGTGGTATCAGAACCGGATCTATGCGTAGATGCTTTGCACGGGTAGTACACATATGAGTATGTGGGCGATGATGATCATTTTATTGCTTCTTAGTTGTACTTTGGATATTGGTGGCATAGTGGGATGAAGTGGCCCGGACAAACTTTACATGTCCTCGCACATGAGACCTATTCCACGCTTGACATGCAACTAGTTTTGCATAAGTGGCTAGCTGGTGTCTGTCCCTCCTACTATAGTCAATATATAATTTTCAACGAGTTGTCAATAATTTGGTTGTCCTCATTGTGGTTCATGTTCGTAGGTAAGAACGGTTCTATCTTCGAAATCCCTAAGCCACATAAAACTTGCAATGGATAAATTAGAGGCGTCTAGTTTAGATTGTTGCTGGGCTAGTGTTATGATATGGTGATGTTGTAAGTAGAAGTATGAGATGATACTCTTACAACACACATAACGTGTAAGTTCCATAAACCTTGGCCTTACACATAGAGGTATGATAGTGATCATACCAAGGAGCACATGATGGAGATCATATGCGCGAACCATATCATTTCACTTACAAACATGTGATGTTTGTTTGCATCTTTTATTGCTTGTTTGGCATTTTATTAGCATAATAAGATGCTCCCTCATTTAAATAGCAAGATAAGAATGTGTTCTTCCTTAAGTATGCACCGATTTTGTTTCGTTGCTCCAAGAAATCACGTGATGATCGGGTGTTCTTGGATCCACGACCATATTACGGGTGTAAGACAGTTACACACGCGAATACTAAGGTTCTTACTTGGGGAGCCTATAATGTACAGACATGGCCTCGGAACACGGACCTAAAGGTTAAGCATGATTCATATGGTAGATATGATGCCCATTTGATGCTCGCCTTTGAAGCTACACAAACTCACGTGATGATCGGACTTGGTGTAGTGGATTTGGTTCATGTAATCACCAAAAAGGCACGAGGGATGTCATTTTTGAGTGGGAGTTCATTTCTAATTTGGATTAGTAGAACTCAATTTATCATAAATTAAATCAAAGTGAATTTGCATAATTTGTTGTATTCATTGGCATTCATTCACCACCTTATGCATAGTTGTAATTGAGATAATAGAACTATAGAATTCTGGATATATACTTTACAAACTGGTATTGTATTGTGTTGAGTGTCAATCTAAAGTTTAAAGTCCTATTGCAAACTTTAAGCAAACTTTGTTTACTCCGTGAAATTTAATAATTGGTATTAAATCGAGAGTAACAATTCCAGTGTTAGTATCTTAAGTATCATGTTTGCCTCCATGATTCTTGATTGTTTTAATATCAAGTTTATCTAGGAGCTGAAAGAATTGTTTCAGAAACCATCATGTGTGGCAGATATAACGATATATGAAACAATGTTTTGGTTGCAATATGATAGAGTATAATATATGTTCTCATATTGGATGAGAATTTGTGAAGGTTGGAGATGCTAGACATCCTAATCATCCAAAAAGGTTTTGGAAAGTAATGTTATACTCACGATTTGCCTTTATAAGCTACATTAGCTTGATCATGAAAGTCGTCATGATAAGGGTGAATAGAAGATGTATGTAAAGTGTTTACTACACTAAAAGATTACTAAAGAATGGATTTTGAAAGAATGCCGATCATTTTGATGATGGTGATCTACTTCAAAGTGCAAGTCCAAAGGTATTATTATTTGAATATACACGCTTTGTACTATGTGTCATGTATATGGCGCCACTTTTGATGTTGATAGATTCTTTTAAAAGGAAAAAGGAAATGCTGAAAGAGAATCTATAAAATATATTTGGCAAAAAAGAAAAGACTGGAAATATCCAGTTTAGGTATATAGATGATATACATGTTATGGTTGTATTCTTTGCTTGTTAAACAATGTGGTTCTTGCGTATTGGATACCGAATTGGTTGGTATGAAATTTCATACAGAATGACGAAATTCATGAACCACAATGGCCTAAGTAACTAGCAAGAGAATATGTGATGATGCTCATCGAAAACAAACAAACTGGTGTTTGTATTTCTCGTTGACACCAAAGCTTGCCTTCAAGATTTGCTTTAATAGTAGTTATTTAAATCAGGTATTATGAGAACAAAGGTTGTTCAAATATTTACCATATTACATATAAGATGGATGATTTACAAATCTAGTTGGAGAAATCACATCCATAAAACCTAATGCTAAAATGTCGCAAGACAAATGATTGAAAGATCACTTACGAAATGACATCACCGTTTAAATTATATTGGAAAGAAAACATGAAGAATCTCCATATTCATGGATTTTTGGAGTCTTTGATTTGATCAAGTGACGCTTGTGAGACTTTCCTCGGGATAATTAAAACTTTGTTCAAAGGCCAAAGAAGAACGAACGACTAAAATATTGGAATTTATACATATCGACGTATGTAGTCTATTATGTGTAGTCGTAAGCGATGGATTTCAACTTCATATGCTTTCTCTGGAAATTTGAGTGAATGTTCACTTAATGAGAAAGAAGTATGAAATATTTGAAAATGTTTTCAAAGATTTTCAAGATCAAGTGGTGTCACATCCCAAAATTTTCCAAATTTTGAAATGTGAAAAATAAATGAACAAAAGAAATACTTGTTGAAATTTAGGGTGAAAAGAAACTTTTGTTTTAAAATGGAAACATAAAAACCCTACCTGAATAAAAAATTTGAATAAAAAGGAATCCAACAAAATTTCAAAACAAGTGAAATACATTCATCATGAATGCATCTCGAAATTTAAACATTTGGAAAAATAAATCAAAACCCTAAAAACCTAATGGAAGAAAATCATTCCAAGATTACTCTAAGACTATCATTTGTTCCATACAGAATTTGTCAACAAACATTTATAAATGATCAAGAATGATAAATAAAAATATTATAAAACCATAGAAATTGATTTCATTCAATTTAGAACCATAGATAAAATCTTATGAAGCTATTAAGATAAAAGGAAAATAAATTCCAAAGCTAACAAAGCTCCTATCTAAAACCCATACCAAATTATGAAAAAATAATCCTAAGAGGATTTAAAAATATAAACAAATATTAAATAAAATTATACAAATTGGAATCACCAATTTTGGATCTATAAAAAAAAGATATGGATTTTATAAGACAAAGAAAGAAATAAATAAGGAATATTTAAAATCCAAATTAAATCTTGGCCAAATCCATAAGCAAATGAAATAAAGACAATCCAAATCCAAATAAAATAAAGGGATAAAGAATATTCAAATAAAATAATATGGCATTAACCAAATCCTATTCTATTTGAATAAAGACAAAATCCCTAATGGAAATAATTAATTAAATCATGGGAAAATAATAAAATGGTAGTTCCCAAGGTGGATATAAAAGTTATTTAATTAAATTAAAAAATTAAAAAAATAAAATAATCATTTAAATAAAATTTATATGGAATTAAAACCATATTGGATTTTATTTGAATAAAGACAATTACCCAATTTAAATGATTAATAAATCATATTGAAATACTTTAAATAATTCAAAGTGAATTATTTGTACCAATGAATAAATAAAACTTACTGAAAAGGGTTTGGTAAAAATTAAGATTAAATTAAGGGTTTGAAAATATAAATGAAATCTTATTTGAATAAAAGACAAGTGTCCTTTTTAAATAAAATATAAACCAGAAAAGAATAAAAGAATTATTCTAAAATGGACTTAAATACATATTTAAAACAAGTATAGAAACATACTGAATGTTTAG
This sequence comes from Avena sativa, assembly GCA_916181665.1. Lineage (NCBI taxonomy): Eukaryota > Viridiplantae > Streptophyta > Magnoliopsida > Poales > Poaceae > Avena > Avena sativa. The sequence continues at coordinate 114,006,538 of OV702298.1, forward strand.
AAAGGATTTGAAAAAGAAATATGAATTCAAAATGATAGTTTAAATTCAAACAGAAAATCAAAATGGAAAACGAAAAGGAAAACAAGAAAGAAAAAAATGAAATAGAAACAACCCAGCCAGCAAAGCCCAACTAAAGACCACCAGCGGCCTCTCTCTTTCTCCCCGCATAAAATGTTTCACACCATGCAATTAACCCTCTCAGCCACCGACGATTGGACCCCACGTGCATTTCCCTTATTTCGCTGACGCCTGGCCCCACTGCCACACAGTCATCGTCATCCCCACGACCATTCCTCCCGAGCGTTTCTGCGATGAATTCGTGGTGTTAAATTCGCGTTGATAGCTCAGTTAATCCCGCCAACGACCTCGCTATCTTAAGTGCCCACGTCTCCTCTCTCCTATCCCCCAGACGCCACTCCCCCATTGCCCCTAGGCTGCCTGAATTTCGCGCTACACTCCACTGTCTCCGACGAGCTTTTAACGTTGATTCCGGCGAGAACATCCACCTCCACTGCCCCTGCTTTCCACGAGAGTACTCTCCAGCACCAGGCGCATCCACCAATACCTCCATCTCGCCTACGTGCGTTCCAGAAAGTCGGCAACATCTTCACCCGTGCGCACTGACGACCCCGCAACTCCGGTGAGCCCTAGAACTCGACTCCGTGCGCGCCTCGACCAGTGACTCATGCCATTTTGCTCGCCTATGTCTTATGAATCTCCAGGTGCTTGCCAAACACTTGCGCGTGACCTATAGCCTCGCCTCCAACGACTTCCGAACGTGCCGACGCCAGGAGCATCTTTGGCGAGGAATTCCCATCGCGTCCGTGCGCCTCTTAACCAACTACGACCACGTTGAGCATCGCAACGATCCCACAAACCTGGTGAGCCACTCCTTTTCCTCCCTCGCTTCCTGTAGCCGCTGCAACGCCATAGCCAGAGCCGCGCCGCCGCTCGCCGTCACGCCAGCGCCGCCCATCTTTGGTTAAGTGATGTGGGCTGTTATATTTCGATCGTGTGTACGCGATAGGTTGACTTAACGAACCGTTATCGTGTGCTCTTTGATCCACGATCGTAATTAGATCCAACGATCCGCAGAGCGCGATCCTGCCGAACCGGTACCGGCGAATGAAAACATGACACGTGGCCCTGTCTATTGTTTTAAAAATAGAAATGATCTATTAGATGTTAGATTTTATAAAATTCATAACTTTTGATCCACACATCAAAATTTTGCAAATTTTATATCACTGGATTCAGAAAAATGTGAACTTTCCAACCATGCACTTTGTTTAATGATTTGCTTCTAGAAAATTAGTTGTTTTTGCAGAAACTTGTGTAGGCATAATTTGTGTATAAAACTCATTCTAAAAATGTTTTTAGGGTAAAATCTTTTGTAAATGGATTGTTTTGAACCTACTGACCATAGAAACCAACTTATGGATTTAAAACTGTATTTTGTGAAGCTAAAGAATAAAACTTTGAATAAAAGCATTTCTAGTTAAATAAAAATATTGAATATGTTTTAAAAATGCTTTTTGAGTAAAACCTTTTGGAAAATGATTTTATTTAAACTCTCTGACCCTAAACACCAAGTTTTGAGATTTAAAAATATATTTGGTGAACCCTATAAAATTATTACCTTGTTTAAAGGCCTTTCCAACAAAATAAAATATTGCTTTGATTTAAAAATGATTTATAGGTAAAACCTTTTGCAAATGGTTTCAATATTAAACAGTTGATCTTAAAAGACTAAAATTTGTGTTTAAAAATATATTTGGTAAACGCTAGAAAATATTCCTTTGATTAAATCATTTTTAACAAAACAAAAATGATTTAAAGTGACAATTTTCACTAACTTAATATCAATTGGTTTTGCCATTTTTGTAAATGACCAATAGGTGTTTTCAAATGTTTATAACCTATTATAAAACACTTTTCCAAATAAAACAATCTTTGGCATGCTTGCATGCATTACTTTGTTTTTATTATTTTATGTGATGAATTGCTTGAATGGTAGATTGAATTTGTGCCTTGATTGAATTGTAGTGAAATTTGAAGGGTGTGACCATTGCAAGATCAAGGTGTGAACTTATATTCTCTACCAAAAAGGCAAGTGGTGCTTCATACTGTTGTCCCATTATTTTCACTATGCATTAGTGATATTTCTAAGTAGGACTTGCATGGAATTTTTACTAAGTATGCTATGCCATGGGAAATCCTAGTAGATGATGCCTTAGTAGAATTTTCCTTAAGTTAAGGTTCCTACTACTATCATGCTTAGCTTAGCTAGTAGAAAACAAGGGTGGATTATATTCATGCTATGAGATATTTATAAGTCTATGACTTGTGTTTTGTTTAATAAAACAACTATGTGAATGAACCACCTAGGTGGAATGGAAAGGAAGGATTTATGTTGAGTGGTTACACAAGTCCAGGGGACTGGTGAACCTTGTGTATCACACTTGTGGAATGCCACCCAGGAACAAAGAGATTTGAGATGTCAAATGTTGAGAAGCTTCAAGTGCAGCCACTTGGCATTATGGGCTCTGCCTAGATCATATAGGTTGCAATAACTTAGCCAAATGGACAGTTGGTAGTAGGGGATGATAGGTTTGGAGCGCGTCCATTCTGGTCTAAGGGAAGGCTTATGAAAGATCTTGTCTCGATGCATGTCGAGTCTTGTGGGGAAAGTGCACCACCTCTCGAGAGAGTAAAATCTAAGTACTTAGCCGTGTCCCCGGAAATGGACAATTTGAGCATCAAGACATGGAAGCTATCAAGAATCTCCTCATCCCAATTTCTAAGTTAAAACTTGTGGTTGAACAAGGGTTAAAGGATCACCAATGTCTATTGGTTGATGCCTTGGGAGTTTTTACCAAACAAAAACTTAGTGTTTTCAACTGATAAGGAAAATCTATTTTGAGCAAACCAAGCCTAAGCTCCACTTAGACAAATGCATATAGATGATAGATACCACTATTCTACCATAGTATCACTTGCCAATACAATTCAAATGTATTGACCCTTGTGGCTGTAAGTTATTATGTTGCAGGTTTGTTTGATGTTAGTGAGGTGTGTTGATTAGGATTACAAGTCTACAACCAACATGATTACCTATGGCACTTTGAAGATGAAGGACTCCATGATATATAGATATTCTGTTGCACTGTAATGTGATAGCCAAATGAGCTATGTAAGATGTAATGAATTATTTTATTACTGGTTATAAAGTTGTATTATGACCTTTGTTTCTTGATATTAAATCTTAACTGTGGATGCTAGCTATTGATCCAGGGACTGGCATTGTAAACACAGGGATCTCTACCTTATTAAAGGTTGGGACCTCTACAAGTGGAAAATCATTGTAACAAGAAAATAAATGATTTATGATTTTATCATAAAGGGATTTATTTGAGTTACAAGTGTAACAAGAAAAATAAATGAATTATGATTTATCATAAAGGGATTTATTTGAGTTGCAAGTTTAGGAAAACACCTAGATTTACATCTCCCAAAACACCATAGGAGTATGAAGTGTTTTAGATTTGTAATGAAACCTTGTTTGACATGGTTGGATCAAAGGTGTTATTTATAAAATTGCCATTATGTTTTAAAAGATTAAAAGCTTTAGAGACTAGCGCTTTTACACTAAAAAGATCTCCATCTTGATCTGTTGAAATGACACCAGGGAAGTTGTGGTTTGGGGTAAAAACCCAAATTGTCATTTCTTAAATTTTGGTATGCTAAACATAAGTAAGATGTTTACAACCGAAGTCGGATGAGCATGTATTTGTAGGTTATTTTGAATAACAATTGGTTATTCCTCCATAACACCAAGGACAAAAGGGTTTGTCGCTTGAAACATGAAGTTTCTTGAAAAAGGAATTTTTCGTAAAAGTTAAGTGGGAGGACAATAGAACTTTGATAAGGTTAACAAACCTTAGCTAAATGTGCTGAGTTGCAGTGACGGAAATCATTCTGGAGGCTGCCATAATGCTCATAGCTTATGTGCCTCAAAGGTTGTGGTCACGGAGATATAAGTTCCTATTAAACCTAGTAGGTCGGATAAACAATCAAATGCTGAGATTTGAGAGTAAATCATTATTGTTTGGCAATGATGAACCGACTACATGCAAAGAAGCGATGATGGGCCCTGGCTCCGTCAAATGGCTTGAAGCCATAAAAGCCGTGATAGTTCCATACACGAGAAATCAAGTTTTGAACTTGGAAGACCCTCCAGAAAGGTGTAAAAACCTATCGGTTGTTTTTGGATCTATAAAGAAACAGACATGGATGTGTCACATCTATGAAATAATTGACATGTCGGTAAAGTATTTTACGATAATGTTCAAGGAGTTGACTATGACAAGATTTGATCTTTCATAGCGATATTTAGTCTGGACGGATTAAAGTAGCAACCACTACATATAATTTGGTATATGGTAGATGAATAAACAAAACAAAGTTCTTCTAATAGAATGGTTACCTAGGACGTGTACATGACACGTTCCAAAGGATTTTTTAATTCAAAGGATGCTAAAAGGGGCATGCAAACTTCAATGGTTGAAGTAAGCATCGTGGAGTTGGAATCTTCACTGTGATGATGAAGATGCTTGCATTTGCAAGAAATTAAGTGGGAGCGCTAAGACATATTCTAATACATTATGCGGAGGACATCTTGTTGATTGGAAATGATGTATCTTTTATTGACAAAGGTTAAGAATTTCATTTCGATGAAAGACTTAGGCAAAACGCGAATATTTAGCATGAATGTCTACATGGATAGACTTTGACACTAAATATGGTTATGCCAAATGTACATATATGAGATATCGAAGGAGTTCAATATAGAAACGACAAGAAAAGGTTCTTGTCGCATGGAAAAAAATTGAATCAAGATTCAAGTGTATCGACACTTGATAAGTGAAACAAGATTCAAGTGCTTTGACACTTGATGAGTGAAATCACAAGAATGTTTTGATCAATCATACCATGATATGTACACATCCAGATATGTCCTATGCTCTAAGTGTTATGAGAATATACTAGGATGAATCATAAAATGATCATTGGACGATAGTAAGGAAATTCTTAGGATCTTTTGGAAGAACTAAGAATATATTTGTGTAGAGGTGACAAACAGTTACAAATAGTTCATTGTGAAGCGTTACATTGATACTAGTTTTGTCACAAGATACAAATTAAGTTTATCTCAATTTAAACTATGGGTGGCACAATGAAATGGAAAGAAAGTTTCCATGATGGATGTGGATGAATTACAAAGTTAAGACATTTTGACGGATACTACAACAAAAAGGCTAAGTATATGACTACTATAGTAGCAGCAAAGGAGGGCATTTGTGTCAAGTAGTTTGTTATCAAACGAAGGTGCGGTTCGCAACGGGCTAACACTAAAGATATATTGTACGACAATAGTATCGACATGATTTAACCCCAAGGAACTAAAGGTCTCACCAAAAGACCAAATTTATACAATGCCATCTCATTGGAGAATGAGTGATGCGTGAAGACGCAAAGACAAGAAAATACACACGAAGCTAAAAGCGTCAGATCCGTAGATTATGTTAACCACTTGCAATTGCGTATATGGAACACCAGAAAGTCATAGGTGTTCAATACGCAAAGTTTTCAAACTAGATTATTGTCTCTAGTGCAAGTGGGAGACTGAAGGGAATATGCCCGCGAGGCAATAATAAAGTGGTTATTATCGTATTCCTTATTTATGATAAATGTTTATTTTGCATGCTATAATTGTATTAATACGGAAACGTTAATACATGTGTGTTTAATAAACAAAAAGTAAGTTCCTAGTTATGCCTCTCTTATAAACTAGCTCGTTGATTAACAAGATGATCAAAGTTTCCTGATCATGGACATTGGATGTTGTTAATAATGAGGTCACAACATTAGTGTAATGGTGTGATGAACATTCATACGAAGTATAGCATTACAATCAAAGTCATTGAGTTTATATTGCTATAAAAACTTACAAAGTATTGATTATAATCCTTAGACCATGAGATCATGTCAATCACTAACACCGGGAGAGTTTCTTGATAACATCAAACGTCACACCGTAACGGGGTGATTATAAAGATGGGTTCAGAACTACTAAAGTGTTATGTTGAGGCCCATGGATCGAGAATGGAATTTGTTCATCTCGATGACGGATAGATATGCTCTGGGCCCTCTCGGTGATATCACATTGATTAACTTGCAAGCAAGTGATTTGATCACTAGAATGTTATATCATGGGAACGAGAAAAGAGTACATGTCAGTAACGAGATCAAACTAGGTATGGAGATACCGATGATCGAATATCGGACATCTAATATATCATGAAACAAAGGGATTAAGATACTAGCGTTAAAGGTTCTCGCGATCACAAGAAAGTCATCGCTGAATGTGTGAGAGTCAGTATGGGTCTCCAGATCCCGCTTCTGATTATTGATCGGAGAAGGGTCTCGATCATGTCCACTTAAGAGACACTTAAGAGACACCGACATTCAATTGGAGGGAATTGGAGCAAAAGTTTCATGCCGAAAGAATAACAAGAGCAGGAATTTATTTCACTAGATACCGAAACGGGTTTTCGGGTGAAATTGCAGAAAGTGTTTCTGCATGTGAAATGAAATACTAGCAAGGGGTTATATGTGAATGTTTGTCATTAAAGTAATTGACAAAATTCTGAATAAATAAAAGGATTTTTATTTAATGAGAGTTTGCATTAAATTTGGTGGAAATTTAATGGGAATTTTAGTGGGTTTTTGAGTGGAGGGAATTTAAAGGCATTTGAGTGAGTGGAGTGTCCACCCACATGAATGTGGAAGAGGTGGGGGCAGCCTCCATGGCTGGCGCCATGAACCTTGGGTCCCCCCTCTCCCCTATAAAAGGCCCCCCTCTCATCCTCTCAAAGCACACCTCCTCGTGAAGGATCTCTCCCCCCTCTAGTATTTATCCCCCATGGTCTCGGACTAGCGAGATACATGTTCTCGGTGGCTATTCGGCAAGAAAGAGTTGTGCTTCCGCTGCATCGCTGTAGCGAGGAGGCAGAGGTTGCTCGGTACCTCGTACGTGTGTGCGAGAACGGTTGCGCTGCTGTTTTGTGGCGCTAGGACTTCCTCACGATCATGATATCGACAAGAGATCGTCTACATCAATAACGAGATTAAGTCGTTAAGCTTTGTCGGTCTTCAAGGGTATGTTCTCTACGGATATACAATCCGCATTTTGCTTGTATCTAGTAGATAGATCTTGGTACATAGTTGTTCCCATCGTAGGAATTTTTTTCTATGCTGTGAACCCTACACCCGCATCTTCTTCTCGTTCGACGCCGCCGTGCCTGTCGCCGCCACACCGGAGCTGGATGGTGCCTCCATCTTGCCGGAGTACACCAAAAAGTGGTGGCGCTGGGAGGTTTTTTGGTGTGTAGATGGGAATAGCTGCGGAGCGCTCGAGGAGTATGAGGAGATGACGAATGAAGCGGCAAGGAATGAATCTGGGATAAAGGGATTTCTTCTCTCTTAATAACTCCTGCGCCAATATTCACGTTCAAACCGCGCGATTTGTGCCACGCGTATAGGAGAGAGGGAGGTAACTTCCTCACAACTCCTCCACCCCCTCGATTCTCGCACGGGCATTGAAACAGTGCTCCGTTCCATAAAATACAGGCCCACCAACGGTCGTGCTGATGGGACCCTTGTCAGTGACAAGACCTGGTCTGAAAAAGTTGTCAGACAACATGCCGCTGCTTAAAATCCCGTTCATGTTTTGAATCGAGCAAGGAAAAGACTGAAGTCAAAGAAAAATTTATTCGGCTCAGATGACTCGGAATCCTACCTTATTGAAAGAAGTTTTCGGGAACCCTTCAAGATTCTCAGGACAAAAAAACCATCAAGCTAGACGATTTATCCGACTTTGGATCTTGAAGACTTTCGGGGGCTACTGTTGGGGATATACTTTTAGGGTATACACACAAATCACTGACCAGGCTGTCCCACCAATGGGTTAGAGCTTTGCTTCATGGGTAGCCTAGTCAGAGAAAGAGCAGGAGCCACATCTAGCTATGACAAGGCCAAGAAGCGTTACCGACATAGGCCTGTAGTATTACTTGTAGTCCAAGTTGTATCTAGTTACCGACTCTATAACGTAGCCGGATAGGTCTCTCCTGTAACCCTAGGTCCTAGTGACTATATAAACCGGCCCTATTGGAGCCTTTAGGGCACAAGATCATAGATCAACCATAACCTACTCGCACAGGCGAACTTCTCTTGTGCAGTAACATCCAACCCTCGCAGATATATTACTAGGTTGCTAGCAAGAGTAGGATCCGATCACCACAGTCGGATCTGAACCTGGGTAAACTTGTGCTCACCGTTCCCGAAACATCCAACGTCTCACACCCCATCCTCTCAATGCCATTAGGACCCCCTATGGAGTAATATTCAACACTCCGACGACATGCGGCCCCCATATGCAACCCAAAATTCCCACGTCTCATCTATATTGTGACAAGGCCATGTTTCAAAACAAAAGTAAGACTATATACTACCCTTCATTCAAACAAGTACCAGTACATCAGTATTAGTTCCACAAAATGATTTAGTAATAGCAAGGACAGAACAATTGAGAGATTCATTAGCTTTCCTGCTTGAAATTGAATAGCAGTACAGAGAGAATCGGTTCTTGTTCCAGCTCAAAAACCTTGGTGCACGATTAGTTTGCTATGTTCTCCGAACAGACTCGATCATTGGAGTAAGAAAAACTGACGATCAAGCTAAGTATGCATCTATGTGAATACCTCCTCCTTACGTCAATGCAAGTGTGACCCCCATATGCAACCCAAAATTCCCAAGACGCATCTAGATAATTGTGATAATGCTAAGTTTCAAACAAAAGCAAGACAATATTCTGCACTTGATCTAAACAAGTACTCCAATTACATCATAATTAGTTGTACAAAATATTGTACTAGTAGTAATGATAGAACATTTGATAGATTTGGCAGTGTAGAATAAGACAAAAAAATATCGACAAATTCCCAGTTCATATTCAGCTGCACTTGACAGATTCAGCAGCATCATGAACTGACCGATAAGCAGTACATAGACAATGACCAAAAGAATTGACAGATTCAGCAATGCACACATTGAAATTCAAAAGATGTAGCAAGGCCTGATTTATAAGGAAAGCGAGACCATATTTTGCACTTGATAGGTCAATCAGAACAAGTACCAGTATATGGTTATTACTGCAAAATATAATAGAAGAAGAAGAACTCCATACAAAATAATCATAACTACCTTAAGCTAGGAACCACATCTCCCAAACTGATAAGTACACTACATATAGTAGGTATTACTACAAAATACATTAGAAGTAGGTGGACTCCAGAAAAATACTCCTAAGTGCAACTACTAAGAACATGTAGTAAGTCTTTCTAGAGTGTAAATACTCCAACGAACATTAAGATGTGTTTATCTCACTCATGAATCCCGTCAATGCGAAGACTGTATTCCAGGGTGAACATCGATGGTCGACGAGCGAATAGGTGTGACATCGACACCGGTAGGAGCCACTCCATCTCATCGAACAAGACGCCATGCAGCAACGCGGTGCTCTCCGACATGCATATCCTAGAATTTTTGATCCTTCTCCCATCAATCACAGTCGATGACCAAAACTTCACCAAGTACCGCGGCGAAAAGCACGCCACCGACCTGATGCATACGACGGATACAATGTGTAGTGATTGGCGCGTGTCAAATCACACCGTGAACACCGTACCATCATCCCTGGATCTGATGATATCTACTATCCGCATGTCTGTTGCTAGTAGAGGCATAGAGGTGTACCTGCCTGTCTTGCTATAGAGGAAACTGCGCACCCTCATCGAGTGAGCTTCACTGAGTTGGGCGAGGAGTTTGCCGGCGTGGCAGAGAACATGCAGCCATCCTCCATGCAGTTGCACGAGCCGTGCGGGCATGCCATCTTGTGGCTGTGGACCTTACGGTAGGTGACGAATGTCTTGCAACCGTCGTTGGGGCATCTGCTACCTTTTTCACTGGTGACTTGGAGGTTCAACTCCTAGGAGCATGTGGCCAGCCGGACGGTGCTGTTAGTGTCCATACACACAATGATCTTGTCGAAGACGTCGGCACCGACCTTGCTCCATTCGCCATACTGCCTGTTGGGCCCTGAATCCGCCATCGGGTCCAGATGGATTGGGGTCGAGGGCGGATCAATCTATGACTGTTGGAAGGATCGATGCTGTGAGCGATATGGCGAGGAAAATGAGTGAAGCACGCGCTAGAGGCGATACCAAATGCTTTAGGAGATGGGGAAGATGGGATGACTCTTTGAACGAGGAGTTTTTTGCGTGTCCATTCATCGGTCTTCTGCTGCATGGCGCAGCTGCATTGAGGAGACTTTAATTAGCTAGCTAGTCTAGCACGCCAATTCATTCTATAGTACTCCCCAATACTAGTATTAGGTTGCACGTGCCTTGTGACTAAGATAATACTAGTACTAGTAGAATTACATATCATCACAATATAAAATTATAATAGGTAAAGCAAGGAAAATAATTATAATTTCAAGCCACATCCATAAAGTATTAGGTTTATATTTGGTCCTTGTAGAGCATTCATCGTGCTAACGTCTATCAATAGAATCTGTTAGATGCTAGAATGGAAAAGAAGATCCGATAGTTAGCAATGTTGGGATTTGCTAGTATTGATACAATGGTTGATGTTGAAAGTTATTCGTGCACTATATAATGGTAAGATAAGATAAATCTCTAACAAAATATGGCCTTATTACATCAGCTTAACCAAATAGTTAAAGGCAAGGTTGTTTACATAGAGTACAACCCTTATTACACAAGCATTATGGCGATTCTTTCTTCAAGTGTATGACATGTGGTTCGTAATATCCTGTTGATGCTAAATTTTTCATAATTTCTAAAGGAACTCTAGAATTGGCAGACTAAAGTGCATCATGCTAATGGTCCAAATAGAATATAATCAAGTACATACGAGTAAACAAACTTATTACGATAAGACATAGTATCAATACAAGGGCATGTTTCAAAGGAGAGAGACCAACAAGTTGAAAGATGATGAGTTCAGACAACCAAACAAAATAAACAGTTCAACTGGGTCGAGAACTATTTCTCTAATTGTAGTACCAAGTATTACATATGGGTTGCATAAGTACGTACTGTGGAAACGGGTCTTGTTTCTTAGTTAAACTTGAGACGAACAAAAGAGGATGCTTCACCATTCATTCCCAGAAGCCAGGGTTACTAATTCCATCGAAGACATTGACTCCAGAAGTAACACCACAGTCTTTACCATTTAGACTGAAGCGGCATAATTCAGGCTGCCACTCTTTGAAAAGCCATGCTGCAATTGGTAATATGTAGACACATTTTCTTCTCGTCAGATAACCTGAGGCAAGATCTGCACTGCCTAAAGACATGATAATCATATAGTTCACTCCAAGGAAAAGAGAATATGATCCAAGGTCAGCAATCTTTTCCCATGGATTAGCTTGATCAACATGACAAGTGTTCATTGAGAACACCAAGCAGCCAAACCGAGAAGTATAAGTGGAGACAATGGGACCGTAGTGTATAACACGAGGATGAGCAGGACCAGTACGATGGCGATAATGACAAGTAAGAGAACTGGGATCATAAGAAGGGCCAAGCGTATATATATGAAGAAGTCTGGAACCATCCGTAGATCTTGTTAACCACCAAAAACCAAAAAGTAGGCATGCTCATCTCCAGTAGCATTACGAAATGCATCCACAAACTCATTCGTGGTAGCTGGTCACGCCAAGACCAGCGCAGGACCTTAAAAAAGGTAGAACGCGTTAACTTAAGATTCCGATAGCATGATATAGTAAATCCTACTGAAATTTTCTTCCGGTTGAACTGCATGCAAAGTAGCTCGAACATACGAAAAACAACTGTGGCCTACAACCTTACAAGGCAAATACAGAATTATATAATAGGGTAATATGGAAAATAACGGACTCATCGTTTTTTATTAAGACGAGCAATTTTTCCTCGTTTTATTAAAATAAGGCAAAGAGCTTTTCAGGAGCATTTTTAATATGGAAAACAACTGAGCAATTTTTCATCGTTCATTCGTGAGGGAACTTGCCAAAAACCCGTGCAAATGCAAAAAAATCATTGAACAGATTCTTTTCAGGAGCTTCAATTAGATCTTAAATTCAAAACGAATGAATTAAAATACATCCATAAAATCTACATAATTCAATCAGATGAATCAAATGACTGCTATAAGAATAAATCCTATGATTTGTATAGTTCATAGAGTCAATTCTGTAAAATATTCATTTAAACAAAATATTCCCTAAGTCAATTCTGTAAAATATTCATTTAACCAAAATATCCTATATAAATCCTATAGAAATACTCGTATTTTCATTTAACCAAAATATTCCCTAAGTCAATTCTGCAAAATACCTTGGGCACATGAATCCAGTACACTACAAATGAAGGAATAATTACCAGGATGTAGATGATCCCAAACATGAACGTTTCTATAAAGACCTGTGGTGAACACCAGTCTGTCATGGGTAACTCCATCATTGTAACTATAAGGTCTCAGGGTATGGTTAAGATAAAGTGGAAGAACTGTACATCCATCATCACCACCCTAAAGGATAACAATTATGACGTCAAAGACTGTAACAAGTGATAAATCTTTATATCTCCCCGCAGCCGTGGGAACTTGAAAAATAGCAATCTTCTGTATTACAGCTGCAATATCATTATCCAACAAGAACATGGTTGGCTGGTCAGTTTCTTGGAATGGCAATGCTAGGAGAGGAATCTTGCAACGAGTGTACACTTTGTGAATCTCCAACTTGCCTCTGAAGCCAGCCATTGCAATCCAATCTCCATTGGCGCCTACCCACTGCCCAGAACTATAGCCTGGTACCATAGCATCAGAGGAGAACCTGTCCAACGGAGACAACTTGCACGGGAAGCTATCAATTTTTAAGTAATGCAAGAAATCTAGCGGTCCCTTTGTCGAGGGGGGATGAAGAACACATGGGAGTCCAAATGGTAGTGAAGCATCCAAAGTTTCACTATCTTTCATAGGTTCAAGAAAAAATTTGGACTAACCGATTAGGCTGGTGGCTGTGATGATGTTGCATCTAGTTATGAGTTCTTCAAAGGTCCTTGGTAAACACATCATTAAATAGCTCAGAATCATGCTCACTATTCTTGCTCACTGACGACATCGCAAGGAAGTGTCTTTATTTTATTGATTGGGTTTTTGGAAGAGAGGGGGAATTGATAAAGGCAACTACCTGAGCTACATGCAGAAGATAATCTGAAAGTGATATATGGAGGTAGCGGCGGTGCATGGTGTGGAAGGAGAAAAAGCTAGGAAGAGAGGGGGTTAACTACCCTGGAAGGGGCAGGGGAATATGCAAGGGGTAAAGGCTAGATTGATCAACACTAGCATGCACTCCTCAGCTGCATTTCGAGAAAATAGTAACCTGCCGACAACCTACTCCCTACTAAACTAGTAGTAGACGCCTAGACGGTCGGAGTAGTTAATTTGGATGTGGGTTTCCACTCTTCGGAGGAGACTATGACCGGCCTGAATCCCTGGTACTAGACGCATGGGGTGCGGGTAGTAATTCAGAAATTCAAGCTCTGTATTTTCCATTCACTGCAATGGAACCTCATGTTTGAATACCTTTGTTTTCATGTTATTCAAACACGTAGGGCTTGTTTGATTCAAAGGACTTGTGGAATACATGAATAGGAAAAATGCAAGAATAGAATGGCATGACACTTAAAATCCTATAGGAATAAAAACTGTAGGGGTCTGTAAATTTAGGTGTTTGATTGCACCACAAGAAAAACATAGGAAATTTGTAGTGTTTAAGTACATGGCATAGTTGTCATAGACACATAGGAATTTTTCCAAGAGGTCTCACCTCTTGTTAGAAATCCTATAGGATTGTAGTGTAGGAAGAAATGTATAGGAATTTTGTAGGATTCATTTCTTTGAAACAAACACACTCTATAGGACAAATTCATATGGATTGGAATCCTATAGAATTCCTTTAGAAATCTTTTGAATCAAACAAGCCCATACTTGATCCAAATTCCTATAGTTTTCTATTCATATAGGATTCAAGAGGTTATGACACTCTAGTCTATGGATTTCCTATTCCTATGTTTTGAGATTCCTGCAAATCAAATGAGCCCTTAATACTCGAAAATTTTGGGAACATGCTCAAGAGTAGTGAGAGAGAAGATTCTAGAATGATGGAGACATGTGTTTGAGTTTTGTTCATAAAGTTCATTGTGCTAAATTCTATCAATAGAATCTTCTAGATCCCAGAATGGAAAAGGAGATCCAACAGCTAGCAATGTTGGGATTTGCCAATCTTGCTCCAAAGGACCGTGTTCAAAGTTCTTCGTACACTATTATAGTTATAAGATGAAAGATAAGATAAGAAAAGTGCAACCAGGGTAATTTATGGGATGTAAGACCCTTAGATCGGCCCTATGCAAGTTTTAGCGATTTCTGCCAAATCTGCATAGAAACGATTCAAAGGTGTCCACCAGGCACTGTCGTGCGGGTGGAAAACAAAGTAATTCCATTACACATTAGTCCATGATGGAACCCACATAACAGACATATACAACACGACTCCATGAGTCAAGAATAAAGATATACAATACAAAGATCCAAATCACCTTGAAAACGATACAACATCCAACTACGGACAAGATGTAAATAGGGCTAAGAGCCCTGAAGAATAACCAATGGAGTCCATAAACCTTCCGAGGCCAAGACGGAAGGGTAACCCTGCTAACAACGTCGATCTCAAAGCCTTCTCAAACAAAAGGGGTGGCGACAAAGGGCAAAGGAAAAAGAGAGCGGTCAATACTGAGGGTAGTACACGGCAAGTCTTAGAATTCGGCTGTGGCACCCCGGATTTACGGTTCGAGAATCCCGTTATGCATGCAATTCACGTTCCCATGATGAGTGAGCCGTGAGCATAACCGACTAGTATCATTACATCATCCATAAAGTAGCGAGTACAAAAACTTACAAAGGGGCCATTATGGCGATTACAAGTAGCGGAAGTCTTTAGCGCAGAGCCCGTGCCTTAACCTACAGGAAACTGACTGGGAAGACGGCCTAGCTCGCATAGACGTCACCACCTTCGTCACTTCTTAACATTTGCAATCTGGCCAAGTAAATAGCCAGGGACAATGTCGGTGAGTACTTTGAATGTACTCGCAAACCACTGAGATAAGGTTAACAAGGATAATGCATAATTGGTTGTGGCGAGATAGCTCTACACTATAGTTGCTTTTGAAAGACCTAACATTGGCATCTCTATATCTTTGTTGAAAAAGAGTTTTTAGAAAATATGCCTCCTTTTAGAAAATCTGGACATCTCCACATCCTTGTTAAAAAGATTTTAAACAGTTTTGTTGTAAAACCCTGTTTAAGCGTCTCCGACCATCTCTGGTCAAAACCAAACTTATTCTTATCTTTCCTCGTGACCAAGTCACATACTTTATTTCATCATAACTCATCCGAAGGGTACTCCTAGCACTAGCCATTCCAACTGTCCTTGACCATGGACACGACTATTCAAATAGATTAGACTCTGCAGAGTTTGCGCACTTTACCCACAAGAATCAATACATCCGCCGAGATTTAACCACGACCCTCTACACACTATAGATGGGGGTTTGGATAATCAAACTTAGATTTTCATTTGTCCATCCCTAGCAAAGGCAGCTTTTCCTTTTGGGTTTGTTCTCCCCGACACGAGTATGCGACACTATGGCCTTAGTCCTCCCTGCAGCACTTCTGTATATCCAAACCCTCGGCTTGGCAATATACAATTGTTGACTCCACTTCCTTCCCTATGCCTAAAACATACCATCCGCGGGAGACTCAATTGTTGCACCGACTCTTCCGTCGAAGTGGGCGATGGAGGCCCCAGATCCGCAGACCTGAGGTAGAGTCCACTCGGGCTTCCAGGGATTGCTCCCATTAAGCAAGTACAAGCAGCCCCGGCTAAGGATTACAACTACGAGCTATGCCCCAGCGCCTGGGGTAATGTGGTTGCACGGATAAATTATTCCGGACATTGTCTTAGAACATCTCTTCTATTTCTCTTACTTAACTTTTCGTTACTTATCTTTCTCTTCATCCACCTCGTATCTTCTTTAGTAAAACTTCCACTAGGAAATGAAGCCTCTTTCCAAGGGTTTTATTTTGGAAACTTTGTAGTAGGGTAAAACCCAAAGTAGTTTTATCATTGAAAATCCGTGGGTTCCAAGAGGGAAGATGTTAATCATCTTAGCCTCGATCTAAAGGGGTTAAAATAGGTGTCAAATGGGGTAGGTGTCCTAATGGACACTCATCCATAACCTGGAGGAGCCAAGTTACTCACGCCCTTTTTGTTTGAAACAAACCATGCATTTAATCATGAGATTCACAAAGGAGGTATAAAACAGTTGATAAAAAGGAGTAGGTTAATATAAGAGTTTGGGAATGGTGGCTTGCCTGTGACCAGCGAGGTGTCCCTTGACAGTGTTAGAAAACCCGAATACCAAATATGACAATAATAGGAATAACCCGATGCTTCCCTCTTCTCGTTGTCATACAATCACAACTATCGCCGTTATTGAGCATACATGCAAACACACAACACCACAATTACTACAAGGTATACAAGCATCAAACCAAACAGCAAGCAAAGGATTAATACATGATATACATCAGTAGGATGTTGGTGGTTTGATTTGATTGGAGCGAGAGAAGATTTGGAGACATTAGGGAAAAGATCCTTTTGGATTTATAGTCTAGGAACTACCTAAGAGAGGGGTTTCCGACCAAGGGCTTGATCTATATGATACCATTGTATGAAAATGATACCATCAGATAGGTATTGATAAAATGAAGCTAGCAAAAGTGGTTTCACTATTTTATCAATTTCCCTTGATTTATAGTGGATTTTGGAGTGATTAAAACTCTAGTTTTAGGAAATAATTCACCAGAACTTCTTAGGAGTTCCAAAAATTATTTCCTTGGGTGAAAAGGTATTATTTGGTGGACTGAATCAAGATGAATTGTAATATCCTCAAAACAATTATAGAATGCCCTTGAGAAATTCCCAAAGGTAGTACTGGATGGGTTTTGTCTTTTTCACCTGATTTAATCTACAGAATATTTTTATGTGATTCCAAGGACACATGTTAGGTACTGAGAATACATTTCTTTAGAAATTGTAATCAACCTCTTTGGAGTTACATAGATACTACAGTGATTTTGTTAGTGAATAAACCATGCACAGAAGAGTTTAATTCACTAAAATTCAACAGATGCTCATAAAATTATTAGCTGCTGGATTATGAAGGATATGGGTACGTGTGTCTAAGGGGAGTTGGAATTAGATCAAAACCTCACTTGGTTTGACTTAGGGAATTTTCTAAAGGCAGAAAAGGCTTTGTTTTGTTATTTTTGCTAACAACAAACTGGGAAGCCAAAGACTATGGGGTCTGTGGGGCATGAAAGGTATGGTTATTATCTTTCAGTACAAGTTGGATTTAGGTCATTTGGATATACCAAACTTGTTGGAGTAATTTATTTGTGCTGGACAGATCTTAGTATATGATTTATCATATTTAAAATATTAGATCTGAATATTTTAAATCACTGTTCCATTTTATTTCGAATTAATCCAAACCACTAGGTTGCAGATCTGAAATTCCAAAATAAAGGAGAAGGGCTGGGTGGTCAATCGGACCAGATCTGGAAGGGGGTGGGCTGTCTAGGAGGAATCGTCCCGTCAACAGCGAGCACGCGTGGGCGACGCGAGAGTAACCGCGACCCAATAGCCAGCCCGCTCGCGGGCTCCGGGGTGAAGGGGTACCGAGCGTTCCCGGCCGTCGGATCTAGCGGGATCTGACGGACGTGGGGCGTCGTCTTCGTGGGGCTAGCTCACCAGCGAGGAAACCCTAGATGGGGGAGAGGGAGATGCGGGGAGCTCACCGAGGGATCAGGGAAGGTCGGGGAGGCGACGGGGCGATGCGGTCGACGACAGCGACTCCAGAGAGGGTCGGCGCAGGCGGTACTAACGTCGGGTGGGAGCTCGCACGGCGGCGCCCGAGCCTAGCTCGTCGAAGCTTGCCCTAGACGACACTACAGTGGGTCCTGGGCACGAACAAGGACACGATTAGATAGGTCAGAGGGGGGTGGGGAGTATTGCTAGGTAGCATGCAGCGAGAGAGGTGGAGGGAGGAGGGAGTGGTGCTTGTGGGAAGGGATATGGCCGAAGCTCTTTTCTTCTTCTTCCTTGAGCAAAGGAGAGCATGGGGGAGAGAGTGGGTGCTCTAGGGAGGTGAGTGGAGTGTGTTGGGGGCAAATGGGGGCAGAGGGGTGAGCTGGGGTGCCTCGGGGCCTTATAAACCGGAGGGGAGGGTGTAGGATGGACTATGTCCATGTTGATCATGGAAGAGGGGGTGCTGCTTGGGGATTGGTCCTCAGGGGAAGTGGAGAGGTGAGAGAGGGGGTTCTGGTTGGGTTAGGGGGCAGAAAGGGGGTGGGGGTGCTTCCTACTCTTTTATTACAAAGATTTTTGCAAGATTATCTCTCTCTCAAGCACATGGGACAAGGGGAGGGGATAGGTACTGTAGTGCTACAGTGCACACGACCAAAGAGTGTAGTGGGTGTTGTGGTGTAGTGCTTGTCAAGGTTTGGGGGTTTTGTAGTTGGTTTGAATCAAGATCGCTTTGGGTTGGCAAGATTGATCAAGTGGAGGCTTGTGAAGGAAGTTGCAAATGTTGCATTTGGTGAAGTGTGTAAATGGTACTGGTAGGGGGAGTAGCTCAATTAATTACTTCATGATTTAAATGGGATTTTTCTAATGATTATAATCCCATTTAAATGCACTTCTTCAAAAAGTGTTGAAGTAGATTATGGAAGCAAAAATGATATTTTTACATTGGACAAGCTTGGTTTTTTATGTGATGTGGTCCTAAATACCATAACGCACATTGGAGGATTTTATTTGAATTTATTGAGATGGAAAAGTATTTTTGGGGAAATTACTTCTTGTTTCTGCCATTTAAGAAAAAGGGCAAAAATAAATACTAAAGAATCTCAAAAATATTTATTTTTGAGTTGGAAAGATGGGATAGGATATATAGGCTTCAAATGTGCCTTGAGTTGGTAAGGTGATTCAGAGAAAAACAAACTTGCCTTTATAGACAAGATTGTTGAGGAATTGGAAGGTAAAGAAGATAAAATAGTTTGATAATTCAAATAATTGTGGGAATTATTTGGGGATACTTATATCCAAGGTAGATGATGTAAAATTTATGTATGCATCAAGGTAAACCTTGGTTTTGAATAGAAGTGGTGGAAAGGGTGGAAACTATATTCTCGAGGATCTAGGTTTAGTTATTCTGATGCCATCTAAACAGGGTTGGAGTAGTGAGCTCAGAGCTCACCTTGGTACAAGGGGTATATGGATGGAAATACCAAGTCATATAGATGATCATGGAGTCAAGAGTTGGGCTTGGTTGCATTTTAGGTGGTTTTGGAGTTATGGCAAACTTTGTTGAAAATAAGGCTGCCATAACAGATACATCAGGTAGCCTCCTAAACCATGTGGGTTTAGGAAGCACAAGGCTCCAATGGAAACAAGTGAAGTGGTAGTTGATAGGCTATGATTAGTAGGTCATAACCAAGCAAGGATTTGGTCAAGGTAACATGGCATATAGATGTGAACTTCTGCCAAAGTAGGCAAGATGATAAGATTTTTAGGAAGATTATTATCTTGACTATAAAACCATCATGGATGAGTGGGAGATAGAGTGGCTTAGCCAAGGGAAAGAGTGGGCTTTGGTAGTACTAAATATATACTACAAGATGGTTCAAATGCATTCCCAAGAATGCACCTAGGTTGGAAAAGGTAGAGCTCCAAAGATGGTATCTAGATAAGAAATCCAGACAGCCATTTTGGGAAGATTTGGTGATTTTGACTAGTTTTCAAGAGGGAAAAAATTGAGAGGGTGGCAAAGGTTTATCCCTTCCCTCAGGTGGTTGATGTTGAGGTATATATTGAGGATAGAGGATCCAAATTTGGATTGAGTATCCACTAGGTTGGAAACCATCAAGAGGGATTATCCCTGGATAGAGATAAGCATGAGATGAGATGATCACTTGAGTGGCTTAGGATAGATCTAGACTTGGATGCTTGCTTTGAGATTGACGATCACAAGAATGGGTTGGGTCCTAAGGGATGAGCTACTATATTAGCTCACTCTAGTTCCTAAGCAAACAAGGCAATCAGCAGATCAAGGCAATTCATCAGATAGCAGATCAAGGAAATTCATCAACCAGGAGATCAAGGCAATTCATCTTTTTACTTATATAACTACTACTAGGGTTACCATCAAGCCTAGCTTGAGGTAAGGAGGGGTATTTTGGAAAGTGGTTTTTCTTTGAAGTAAGATGAGGATCATCTTGGTATTACTACAAGGATTGGAATAAAAGGTTTTATTAAAGGTTTTTGGAAAGCCTAGAGATAAGGGTAGTTGAAGGTTCTGTCTTGAGAACATAAGGAGAGTATATCTATGTCTCCATAGTTTTGGCAATAGAAACTAGTAAGGTACTTGGTTGTGTCAAAGTCATCTTGGCATAGATTTTGAAATTCCAGAACATTTGAGAATATGAAAGATGATCCAAGACATCTCTTTTGTAAAATAGTTTTTGTAAACAAGTGTTGAGATGAGGAGTACACAACTAATACACAAACAATTGCTTGAGCACAAGCAAACAAGTAAGCACATAATGCAAGAAAAGTTTTTGTTCCCCCTGATTTTTTCCTTTTGGAAATTTAATTAGGGCTGCTGAAATTGGGATGTTACATCAGCGGTCCTCGCCTACATAGGTATGGTGTACTGAAGCAGCAGCGCATCATACACTAAACAACCTATAGAGGCTCAATTCAACTAACGGCTATCAGAGAGAGATAACAAAGACTTATTCGGAACCAACCTGATACTAAGACCAATCATACCCATCCTGATATTTCCCCTTCGAGACCAAACAAAGAAGTCATATCGGGGAAACTCACACAGTTGGCAATTTTATTCATTCCGTTATAGTTATAGCACTTACTAGTCAGATATAGATAGCATGAGTCATCCTGATATAATAAGCAGTGGGCACTTTTAGTTAACCATTCTTTGTATTTGCGATACTTACTAGTTAGATACATATAGCATGAGGCATCCCAATTCCAGCAGTTGTTGGTAATTTTATTTAGCCATTCCATTGTAGTGAAGCTAATTACTAGTCATTCCAAAGCCAAATTTATAGCACTAATTTAGTTATAGTTGTCTATGATCGAGATACTGTGATCCAAGTTGTCCATCACCGCGGACACGGCTTTTAGAAAGTTTTACCCTGTAGGGGGCACAAATAGCAACACACACATGATCAACCTCGGAAAAACCAAATGAAAACCCGATGAGCCATCACGACAAAGCAATCACAAGATTCATATAATATTTCAGGGGGCCACCCCACCAAGCTACCCGCGACGAAGTTGGCCGGCTCCGATACAGACCCAGAAGTTTGTGCCAATGGCTGTAAACAACTTGGAACCTAAAAGTGTGACTAGGCTTGTCGATACCGCGAAAACATTCTACTTACCTAAACAGTACAGTAGTAAACGCTCTACACAAGCAACTGTAGTAAATAAAGCAGTAAACATGGCATAAGCATGGCATAAGTACAAGATATTAATAAAACCCCAAACTAGTTTGTGGCCCCAAGAAATAAGATATGACACACGCTCTGGCTAAGGGGATTCATGGTCCCACATGCGGATAGTGCGATAGTCAAGGAAAAGGTATCAAGTACTCGAGGTCCTACGGGACACAAGTGGGCGGTTTAAATCCAAATAACATCTATTGCCCACCGGTAACTCTGCATTAGTTATAACTATTTCCAGCATTTTAATATCATTTGTAATTTAAGTCATAATCATCTCCAACATAAAGCATATGGAAACCTTCCAACAACTGTGGTACTCAACGACACGAAGCAGCACCTGAGCAAGCGACTATGACACGCAAGGCTGCCTATCTACCAAACAATAGGTAATAGGAGGTGTCCAAGGTAATATAAAGGTTGCAAGGGATACCACGGGTATGAAAACTAAAGCATCGCAACACAGATAACAATAGATCAACAGGAGGAAATAAAGACTATAAAATTAAGATAGGTAGAAAGGGGGAGAATTCTTGTCTGCAAACACTGACAAAGGTTCGACGGAGAACAGGGCGAAGCTCACATCCACTCAATGGCCTAATCCGTGAAGAATCAAAGCACTAAAAGAAACACCGGATGCACTATTTAATACTATGGCAGAAGATCGGACATGATGTATGACATGGCAAAGATGCGATGCATCTAGGCAATATTAAGCGGAATGGGGTTCCCGACAATTAATTAGATGGTTCATGTTATTTAGATACCCTGCAATTTAAATTTTGTCTTAATAGGGCAAAATATATCATCTGTTCGCTATACAAATTTAAATGAAGCCAATATAAGACTAGAAAATCCCACATATGGTCTCCATATTTAATTATTAGGTGAGTCGACATAATGCCCCCAAAACCACATGTTATGAATGCAACAATGTACAATTTAAATGCAACAAGATAGATGTCATATTTATATAAAAATAGGGGTGGGTAGATAGGGGTCACACATCAGATCGATGATCTTGATGTTCTCTAAGAATAGTTCGGTTTCCAAGGTCGATAGGGTTGGTCTTCGGTTCCAAGATAGAGGGCTTGAGTGGCATCGTCTTTGGTTCCGGGAAGGAGAACATGGTGTTCCTTGCCGAAGATCTTGGATCCTGACTTCATTTGATCTTGTCGACAAGAAGATCTTGGCGGTAGAAACTCAGGGCGCTATGGTCACCGACTTGTACTTGAGTCGCACCGTTGAAGCGAAGGCGGATAACACCGCGAGAAACGATAACACGGACACAGAGCACCGGTCAAAGGAACCAAAAAACTATGAGCCACCGGTCTTCTAGGCATTCAAGCAAGCAGGTCTTGATCTATCTGAGCCGTGGCAGAGACGCATCCTTGCCACAGAGAAGGTGGAAAAATGGTGCAGCAGGGAACTCACGGGAGCGGTGCAAGGAGACATGACCGGCGCATGGCCGGCGTGAGGACATGGTCACGGCCGTGCTGTAGGGATGAGAGAGGTGCAGACGGACCAACGATGGGAGAAGGCCTGTGCGACACAAGGAGGCCGGGACCACACAGCGGCTCGGGGCAGGGCCGCAGAGAGGAGGCGGGGAAGTGGAGTTCGCTGTCGACGGTGTCAAGGAAGGCAGTTGTGCCAGGGAGGCCTGGCTGCGCTCGGGTGACCTGGTGTGCTAGCAGAGAAGTGCCAGGGAGGAGCGGCGGCGGAGGGAGGCGGGGAAATAGTAGAGGCGGGACAAGCACGGGTCGCGGGCGCCGGAGAGCTTGCTGGCAGCAGCGGGGGCTGCAAGTGAGGTTGGTGGTGAGCATCGGCGGAGGGGTTGGCTCGGCCTCGTGCAGCAAGAGGCGAGGACATCAGGGCCGACGCGGTGGAGTGCGGCTTGACGGTGCGTGGCCACGGCTCTGGTGAGGAGAGGAGGTGGCCGGGGAGGCGGGACCTGGCGGTGGGGAGGCGGGCGCGGGTCGAGAAAAAAGTGCGGGAGGTTGGGGACGCGAGCAAGGGTGGGGACACGAGTGGGAATTTCGGTGGGGCCTGGGCGACTAGCGGGATTATCGTTTGGGTCGGGTAGGTGTGGTCAGGTGTGTTGCTTGCGCATGTTGGTTCCAGGCAGGGTACTGTGTGTGTCCACCTCACGTGTGTTTCCTTGTGTGCGTTGTGTTTGCTGCAATGTGTGTGTGTGTGTTGTGAGCGAGGAGAGAAAGGGTGGCTGCGGCAGTAGGTGTCACCCCAGATTTACGGTCCGAGAATACCCGTTATGCCTGCAATTCACGTTCCCATGATCAGTGAGCTGTGAGCATAACCGACAAGTATCATTACAACATCCATAATTAACGAATACAAGTACTTACATTAATGCCATTATGGCGATACAACATAAATAGCGGAAGTCTTCAAGCACAGAGCCCATGTCATGCCTTAACCTACAGGGGACTGACTGGGAAGACGGCCTAGCTCGCATAGACGTCAGCACCTTCGTCAATTCTTAACATCTGCAATCTGGCCAAGTAAATAGACAGGGACAATGCCGGTGAGTACTTTGAATGTACTCGCAAACCACCTTAAGATAACAATAATAATGGATCTGCAATATGGCTGTGGTAGGATGGCTCCAAGAGAGCTTCTTTTATAAACTAGTTTCTCTTGTAGATATAGCATGTCTCTATATCTTTGTTGAAATTTTTTTGTAAAACATTTTGGAAACCTTTTTGAAAAGTTTTAAGAGAACAATAGGATTGGGTCACCCATTTGTTTTTCCTTCCGGTCATCTCATGACCAAACTCCTTCCTCCATTTTCCCGACCATCCCATGGTCAACACATTTTCAAGCCATTGCTTTTCCCAAATCCTTTTTGAAATCAAAACCATCACTGTTGTACAGCCGCCGGAACAACCGTCCATGACTGAGGACTCGGCTATTCGAATAGATTTACACTCTGCAGAGGTTGTACACTGTACCCACACCATCAGATTACCCATCCTTGATCTACACTGATCGTGGGTCGAATAACCGGTCAAGACCTTCCGAATGCCCTCTCCGATAAAAGTGCCTACCCTATGAGGTTAATCCCCTCAAAGCCGGGATGCCCTATATAGTCACCAGCCAACCGGAGCGCGTTTTGCACCTCGAAGGGTGTGCGATTCTAATGAGGGGCTCATAGTATCATGCGGAGGCCCATAGACCCTTCATTCCTTCTCCTGGTCGATGCTACGCATGGACCATTGGACAGAGAAGGCCCACCCTATGGGGATTGTTTGCCCCTGTAGTAGTATGAGACACCTATATCAGATTAGGCAAACTTTCAGTCTAGCCCCGTCCCATTCCAGAGTAATGTGGTTGCATGGGTTAATTGCGCTAGCTTCAAAACTGGCCAGCCCGGCTATTTTCGTAAACATTTTTCCTCCATCTTTTGTAAAACAAAACCTTTCTCATTTTCCAAACCACTTGGTAGGCCAAGCTTCCCCAAGGTTTTCATAAAACTTTTTTATAAGCCTTTTTTCGGCGTCTTCCCATCCCATAGTTTTTACTTTGGCTAAAACGAGGTCTCTAAAGGGTTATGGTGTTAAACACCATCTACCATTCTAAGGGCAGGTAGGTACCATGAAATGATTTGTACCTAATGGTACTATGGGGTAATGGTTTGGAGGAGCCAAACATTCCCCATATAAAACATAATATAGTAAAACAATGCAATTTGCATAAATGAGTAGATAAAACATGCATAGGTAAAATAATAGGACAAGGCATATGAGCAAGAAGGTGGATTTCCTGTGACCAGCGAGATATCCCGTGACTTCTTTAGAATACCAGAATACCAAATACAATATTAATAAGAATATCCCGATGTTTCCTTCTTCTCGGTATCCCACAATCGTAACTATTGCTGTTATCGACATTACATGCAAACAAACAACACCACATCAATACATTGCAAACCAACACCAATTCATACAGCAAGCAATTGACAAAACAAGTTGATAGATCAGTAAGGATTGATGATTTGGTTGGGGAATACAAAGGAAATGCTTTGGTTTCATTAGTGGGTTTTCTAATCAAGATTTATAGTCCAAACCTACCTAGATAAGGGGTTTTTGAACAAGGCCAACAACTGTAGGATATCAATGTACAAACATTATAACCTCATATAGGTATTGATAAAAGGAAGCCAACAAGAGTGGTTTCACTATCTTATCAATTACCATTGATTTATAATGATTTTTATAGTGGATAAAACCCTTGTTTTAGGAAATAATTCACCAGACAAAATCTGTAACTCCAAAACTTATTTCCTTGGGTGATTAGGTAATATTTAGTGGACTGAAACAAGAGGTGTTGGAATAACCTCAAAACAATTACCAGACGGCCCTTGAGAAATTCCCAAAGGCAGTACTGGATGAGATTTGTCTTTTTCATCATTTTTAATCTACAGAGGATTTTGATGTGATTCCAAGGACACATGTTAGGTATTTAGATTAACTTACTGTAGAAATTGGAATCACCCTTTTTGGATTTATATAACTATCTTGGTGAATAAATTTGTGAACAAACAATGCACTGAAGTGTTTAATTCGCCATAATTCAATAAAAGCTCAATAAATCTTGGGATCCTGTGTTTTGGTACTTATTAGTATAGAGGTTTACTGGGAGTTGGAATTAGGTCAAAACCTCATTTGGTTTGACCTATGGAATTTTCTAGATTCAGAAATGCCCTGTTTTTATTATTTTTGCTATAGGTAATATAGGAAGCAATTTTAGGTAGGACCAGTGGGACATGCAAGGTATGACCAATAACTTTCAGTACCAATTGTTTTTGCTCCATTTGGAAATACCAAACTCTCTATAGGATTTTATTAGTGAAAGGGACACATCTAAGTAGATGATTTATCACATTTATTCAAAACATCAAAAGGGGTAACAAATGGCTCTGCATGTTAGAGAGTACACCATTGTATCCAAGGAAATTTAGATCTGGGTATTTTGGATCATTTTTCATTTTTATTTGCATTTAAAACTATCATGTTGTACCAGATCTAGAATACAGGATTAAAAGAAGAAAAAGGGGTGGCACGGGCCAGAACTTGACCAGACTGGGCCGCTTGTAGCGAATCCAGCCCAACAGGGCGACGCCTCATATGCGCGGGAGGAAGAGGGGAGCTGCGGGGTGGGCCTGCAGGCCTGCGGGCCACTGCGCCGAAGGGGTATCGGGCGTCGTCGGCCGTCCGATCTAAACGAGATCGATGGCCGCGGTGCCGTCTCCTTCCTCGCGTCCTGGTCGGCGGCAGGAAACCCTAGGGTGGAGCGGAGAGGCACGGTGGCGGCTCCCTGAGGGTGGAGGAGGGCCGGGGAGGGGTCAGGGCGACGCGGTGAAACACGTCGTGTCCAGAGATGGGCGGCATGGGGGAAGTTGGCATCAGGAACGGCCTCACGCGGCGACTGCCGAGGCGAGCTCGTCGGTGCTCGACGGAGGTTTGTCCCTGATTGGTTCTGGACCAAACAAAGCACATGGGGAGAGTTAGAGGAGCTAGGGAAACATGGGAGGGAGACATGCAGGGCCAGGGAAGCAAGGAGGAGGAGGCTATGCTCGTTTTCGTTCTCAATGC
This sequence comes from Avena sativa, assembly GCA_916181665.1. Classification (NCBI taxonomy): domain Eukaryota; kingdom Viridiplantae; phylum Streptophyta; class Magnoliopsida; order Poales; family Poaceae; genus Avena; species Avena sativa. The sequence goes on from OV702298.1 coordinate 114,033,987, forward strand.
CGATAGCTTCTTCTTCTCCTTAGTTCAAGCATAGCAGAGCAGAGGAGGGGAGAGGGTGGTCTGGGGAGATGTTTGGGAGCAAATGAGGGCGAAGGGGTGAGCTGGGGTGGCCTGGGGGCTTTTAACCCGAGCTAGATGGGTTCATGGTGCACTATGTGCATGGAGAGCTTGGGAGGGGGTGATGTCCAGGCATTGGGGGAGAGGGACGATGGAGAGAGGGGTGTGGGGCCTGCATACGACCAGAGAGGTCAGGGGAGGGGTGGAGTGTAGATATTTTGCTAGGCAAATGTTTGTGGCCAAACATTTTCTTCTCCTCTCTCAAGAGCTATAGGTCAAGGGTGAATAGTGTAAAGCTACAGTGTATATCGACCAGGAGGGATGTGGTTGCTGTAGTGGTGTAGTATACAAGCTTGTAATATGGCTTGATTTAGTTTGGATCAAGTTTTGCTTGGTTTAGCAAAATTGATCAAAGGTAGGCTTGTGAAGGAAGTTGAAGGATTTGCATTAGGCAAGGTGATAAAAAGGTATTGGTGTGTGTATAGGGTCATTGCATAACCCTAGGAATTATTTGGGATTTTTCTAATGATTAAAACCCCATTTAGTTGCATTTATTCAAAAAGGGCAGAAGTAGATTATGGAAGCTAATATAATATTTTTACATTAGACAAGGTTGGTTTTTGATGTGAAATGGTTCTGAATACCATATTACACATTGGAGAGTTTTATTGGAATTTATTGGGATGGAAAAGTATTTTTAAGGAGTTATTTCTTGTTTCTGCCATTTAAGAAAAAGGAAAAAAAGGAATCATAAACAATCTCAAAAATATTTATTTATGGGTTTGAAAGATAGGGTATGAGGTATATAACTCAAATTTGCATTGAGTTGGCAAAGTAGTTTGGAGAAAAACAAACTTTTCTTCATAGACCAAGATTCTAGGGTTTTGCTAAAAGTGGAATTTAAATAGTTTTGGGATCCAAATAATTATGGGAATTATTTGGGGAAGTATCATATCCAAGGTAGATGATGTAACCTTGATGTATACATCATGTCCAACCTTGGGTTTTGAAGAATTGTGGTGAAAAGGAAGAAACTAGATTTTTGGGAATCTAGGGTTTTGTTATTTTCATGCCACCAAAACATGGTTATATTTATGAGCTCAGAGCTCACCTTGGTACAAGGGAGATATAGATAGCTATACCAAGTTATATGGATGAGCAAGGAAGCAAGAGTTGGGCTTGGTTGGATTTGAGGTGGTCTAGAAGAGATGGAAAACTTTGTTGAAAATAAGGCTGCCATATCAGAGTTGCCATGATGCCTCCTAAACAATGTGGGTTTAAGAAGCACAAAGCTTCAATGGGAACAAGGGAAGTGGGGGTTGATAGTCCATGGTTAGTAGATCATAACCATGCTAATATTTGGTCAAGGGGAGGTGGCACGTAGATGTGAGCATCAAGGATGAGTGGGGACCAGAATGGCTTGGCCAGGTGCAATAGTGGGCTTTAGTAGTACTAATGAGTTACTACAATATGGTTCAAATACATTCTCAAGGATGCACATAGGTTGGAAAAGGTAGAACTCCAAAGATCGAATCTAGATAAGAATTCCAAACTTAGCCATTTTGGTAGATTTAGGGTTTTAGACTAGAGTGCAAGTGTAGATGATTTTGAGAGGATGATAAGTTTCAAAATGATGATCAAGGAGATGATGTTGAAGTGTTAGCTAAGTAGATAGGATCCATGCTTACATTGGGTCTTCACTGAGTTGGAACTATTAGAAGGGATTATCCCTGGATTGATCTAATTAGGAGGGGAGATGATCACCTTAGTGATTTAGGATAGATCCAGACTAGGATGCTTGATATGAGATTGATGATCACACGCATAAATTGGGTCCTAAGGGATGATCTACTAGATTATCTCACTCTATTATCTAAGCAAACAAGGCAATCAACAGATCAAGGCAATTCATCTTATCAACTTATCCAACTACTACTAAGGTTACCATCAAGCCTAGCTTGAGGTAGAAATGGGCATTTTGAATTGGTTATGCTTTTGGAGTAAGGTAAAGACCATCTTGGTATCTCTAAAAATATTGGAAGGAAAAGGTTTTAATAAAGGTCTTTGGAAATCTAGGGATAAGAGTAGTTGAATGTTCTATCTTGAAAACATAGGGAGATTGTATATAGGTCTCCATAGTCTTGTTAATAGAACTAGTAAAGTATTTTGTTTTTTCAAAGTCATATTGGTTCAGGTTTTGAAATGCCATAACATTTGAGAATATGAAAGATGAGCCAAGACATCTCTTTTGTAAAATAGTTGTTGTCAACTAGTGTTGAGATAAGGAGTATAGCACCTAATACACAATCAGTTGCAAGAACACAAGCAAGCAAGTAAGCAAACATTGCACATGTAAAAAGAAAAAGTTTTTGTTCCCCCTGATTTTTGCCTTTTGGACAACAATTCATGGTTGCTGAAATTGGGATGTTACATGTTAGTTGAGGGATTAAGTGGGATGAGGGTTTCGAGTGTTTTGGGTTTGGGGATTTAGGGTTTGCCTAGGGTTTGGAGGTGGCCGGCTGGGCTTTTGGGCCTGGCTGGCTGCCTCCCAAAAATAATACAAATTTTGTTTATTATCTACAAGACTTCTGTAATTAATTTTTAGACAAATAAAATATCCAGGTAGACCCGGGTTTTGACTTGGAATAAAAGAGAGGGGATTACTATAGAAAACAAACTAGGGATTTTAGCAAAATAGTTTTGGAAATTAGTTGCATGATGATGCGTGAAGATAAAACAACAAGATTGTAGTAGTGGTTTTACTCGGATGCTACAATTCAACACCACTAAAAATGGATCTCACCTTCGAGATCCGCCTCATGGTATGGGCAAGAAGGCCGACGGTATAAATCTTCTCGCTTCGTATAGATCCTCGCGACACCACCAACAAACATTGTTGCTCCATTTTAAAGTCGGTGACACCACCAACAAGCGTTGTTGCTCATGTTCACTGAGAGAACACTCAGGAGTAACAATGATGAAGGTCGAGGTCTCAAAAGATAAGGCCACCTCTAACTTCTGTTGAAGGAGTAAAATTGCATCGGTCTACCATTCAATGTACCAGAGCGAATGATAAGAGTAGTGGTATGGCCGCGACTCCATCCCCCACTCATAGCATTACTTTGTACACCAATAGGAGACTATGCAGCCAACTCTCGGAATTCAGACTGAAGATCTTGATAAGTGATGTTAGGGAACAAAGGAATGTTGTAGGCAATTCATCAAATCTGATATAGATGACGTCGTCATGAAAGAGAGCACCGGAAGATACAAAGAAAAAATTAGTGAATTTTTGGGTCCACTGAAAGATACAACAGACGAAAGATCCATCGGATAGCGTGAAGGCCGGATGTCAAAGCACTGTTGCAACAGAAAGGAAGAAAAATCGTAAAGGTACGACAGAAACCCAACCACGAGAAATCCTGGACTCGCAGAAAAGATAAGAGAGCAAATTAAAACACGAGAAGGTAAGAGGAGAATATCAGAGGGGTAAGGAGTAAAAGCAGACCTAATCAGATCTATCCAATCGATTTTTCAAAATAGTTCTAAAACTCTAAAAATTCTATTAGCTAGGTTATCCTACAGGCTGGACAAGTGGGTTATCGCAACTGCTGAGCTTTGATACCACTCTGTAACACCCTCGGATCGGCCCTTTGCAAGTTTTAGCGATTTCAGCAAAAATCTCATAGAAACGATTCAAAGGTGTCCACCAGGCACTGTCGAGCAGGTGGAAAACAAAGTAATACCATTACACATTAGTCCATGATGGAACCCACAGAACAGATATATACAACACGACTCCATGAGTCCAGAATACATATATACAGTACAAAGATCAAAATCACCTTGAAAACGATACAACATCCGACTACGGACAAGATGAAAATAGGGCTAAGAGCCCTAAAGAATAACTAATGGCATCCATAACCCTGCCCAGGCTAAGACGGAAGGGTAACCCTGCTAACGACGTCGATCTCAAAACCCGCTCCAACAAAAGGGGTGCCGACAAAGGGCAAAGGGAAAAGAGACCGATCAGTACTAAGGCCGGTACATGGCGAGTCTTAGAATTCGGTGGTCCTCGCCTACATAGGTATGGTGCACTGAAGCGGCAACACAACATACACTAAACAACCTATAGAGACTCAATTAAACTGGCGGCTATCCGAGAGAGATAAGAAAGACTTATTCGGAACCAACCTGATACTAACACCAATCGTTTCCCCTTCGAGACCAAACGAAGAAGTCATACCGTGGAAACTCACATAGTTGGCAATTTTATTTATTCTGTTATAGTTGAAGCACTTACTAGTGAGATACAGATAGCATGAGTCATCCTGATATAATAAGCAGTGGGCAATTTTAGTTAACCATTCTATTTTAGTTGCGATACTTACTAGTCAGATACATATAGCATGAGGCATTCCAACTCCAGCAGTTGTTGGAAATTTTATTTAGCCATTTCGTTGTAGTAAAGCTAATTACTAGTCATTCCAAAGTCAAATTTATAACACTAGTTTAGTTAGTTGTCTATGATCAAGATATTGTGCTCCAAGTCGTCCATAACCGCGGACACGACATTCGGAAAGTTTTACCCAGAAGGGGGCACAAATAGCAACACATGCACGACACGACAAAGAAATCAGAAGATTCCTATAATATTTCAGGGGGCCACCCGACCAAGCTACCCGCGATGAAGTTGGCCGGCTCCGAGACGGACCCAGAGATTTGTGCCAATGGCTGTAAACGACATGGAACCCGAAAGTGTGACTGGGCTTGTTGATACCGCGAAAACATTCCACTTACCTAAATAGTATAGTAATAAACGCTCTGCACGAGAAACTGTAGTAAATAAAGCAGTAAACATGGCATAAGTACAAGATAGTAATAAAACCCCAAATTAGTTTGTGGCCCCAAAAAATAATATATGACTCAAGCTCTGTCTAAGGGGATTCATGGTCCCACATGCGGATAGTGCGATAGTCAAGGAACAGGTATCAAGTACTCGGGGTCCTATGGGACACAAGTGGGCGGTTAAAAACCTAATAACATCTATTGCCCACCGGTGACTCTGAATTAGTTATAACTATTTACAAAATTTTAATATCAGTTTTAAGTTAAGTCATGATCATCTCCAACATAAAGCATATGGCAACCTTCTAACAACTGTGGTACTCAACGACACGAAGTAGCACCTGAGCAAGCGACTACGACACGCAAGGCCGGCTATCTACCAAACAACAGGTAATAGGAGGGTTCCAAGGAAATATAGAGGCTACAAGGGATATCATGGGTACGAAAACTAAAGCATCGCAACAAAAATAGCAATAGATCAACGGGAGGAAATAAAGACTATAAAAGTAAGATAGGTAGAAAGGGGGAGAATGCTTGCCTGCAATAACTGCCAAAGGTTTGACGGAGAACGGGGCGAAGCTCACATCCACTCAACCGCCTAATTCGTGAAGAATCAACGCACTAAAAGAAACATCAGATGCACTATTTAATACTATGGCAAAAGATCGGGCATGATGCATGTATGATGTATGACATGGCAAAGATGCGTTGCAACTAAGAAATATTAAGCAGAACCGGGGTCCCGGCAATTAAATAGATGGTTCATGTTATTTAGATACCCCGCAATTCAAATTTTGGCTTAATAAGGCAAAATATATCATTGGTACGCTATATAAATTTAAATGGAGTCAATATAAGACTAGAAAAGCCCACATATGGTCTCCATATTTAATTATTAGGTGAGTTGACATAATGCCCCCAAAACCACATGTTATGAATGCAATCATGTACAATTTAAATGCAACAAGCTAGATGTCATATTTACAAAAAAATAGGGGCGGGTAGATAGGGGTCACACATTGGATCGACGATCTTGATGGTCTGAGAGAGGGGTTTGGTTTTCGAGGTCAAAAGTGTCGGTCTTCGGTTCCATTATAGAGGGATTGAGTGGCATCATCTTTGGTTCTGGGAAGGAGAACATGGTGTTCCTTGCCGAAGATCTTGGATCCCGACTTCGGTTGATCTTGTCGACGAGAAGATCTTGGCGGTAGAAACTCACGGCGCTACGGTCGCTGACTTGTACTTGAGTCGCACCGTGGAAGCAAAGGAGGATAGCACCACGACAAGTGACAACACAGACACAGAGCACCGGTCAAAGGAACCAAACAACTAAGAGCCACCGGTCTTCTAGGCATTCAAGCAAGTAGGTCTTGTGCAAGTCTTGATCTATCTGAGCCGTGGCAAAGAAGCATCCTTGCGGGAGCAGCAGGGCGCTCGCGGGAGTGGTGCAAGGAGACATGACCAACGCATGTCCGACGCAAGGAGGCCGGTACCATGCAGCGGCTCTAGGCGGGGCCGTAGAGAGGAGGTGGGGAAGAGGAGTTCGCTATCAATGGGGTCAAGGAAGGCAGCGGTGCCAGGGAGTTCTAGCTGCGCTCGAGCGATCTGGTGGGATAGAGGAGGAGCGCCAGGGAGGAGCAGCTGCGGAGGGAGGCGGGAAATGGCAGAGGCGGGACGAGCATGGGTCGCGGGTGCCGGAGAGCTCGCTGGAAGCGGCGGGGCACTCGGGGATGCAGGGGAGGTTGTTGGCAACCATCGGCGGCGGGGTTGGCTCGGCCTCGTGCAGCGAGGGATGAGGATGTCGGGGTCGAGGTGGTGGAGGGCGTCTTGACGATGTGTGTCCGCGGCTCTAATGACCCACAAGTATAGGGGGTGTATCGTAGTACTTTCGATAAATAGGAGTGTCGATTCCAACGAGGAGCAGAAGGTGTTGACTAGGGAGTTGGATCTGGAATTCTCTGTAAATACTTAGCAAACGGATTTTTAGGTTTTTTATAATGCAAAGAAATAAAGTGCAAGTAAATAAAGAAAACAAATAATTGCAGTAAGTGGCCCAATCCTTTCTTAGCAAAGGACAAGCCGGTTTTATTACTTATGAGGACCAAACGTTCTCGCGGACACATGAGAATACTGTCAAGTGCTTTCGCTTCATATAGCTAATTAATCTTCTTTGGTTGGATACGTGTTGTGTGGGTGAACCTATCCTAATGTACCGACCTTACTTGGACTAATACATACTTGTGATTATACCCCTTCCAAGCATCCACAACTACAATAAAGTAATTAATATAAAAACCTAACCACAACATTAAACTCTAAGATCTTACACTCCCTTGTGCAAAGGTTTCCTAACGGGGGTTCAGGTTTCTGTCACTCCGGCAACCCCACAATTAGTAGCCAAATACACAATGCATTCCCCTAGGCCCATAAATGGGGAAGTATCATGTAGTCGACGTTCACATGAAACCACTATAAGAATAGCACCACAACTTAAATATCAAACCATTGAATATTACTCAACACAATTCCACTACTAACAACATGACTTCTCCCATGTCCTCAAGAACTAAACGAACTACTCATGAGACATCATATGGATCAAGATCAGAGATGATATAATGATGAATAACAATCTGAACATAAACAATAATTCAATGGTTCCACTCACAATCATCAACTACAAAAGTAATTAACACCGGGAAAGTTTCCCCTAAGAACTATGCAAGATTCAACCCAATTGTTACAGCGGGATGGAGTGGTGATGATGGTGCTGTTGGAGATGATGGTGAGGATGATGATGATGATCCCGTTGAAGTCTAGATTGATGACGGTGTTGATGGCAACGATCTCCCCTCTCCGAGAAAGAATTTGCCCGGCAGAAATCTGCCTGCCGGAGAGCTCTTTCTCTCTCTATAGTTTTCGCCCCACAGATGCGGCATAATCTTTCTGTGGTCGCCCCCTTCGTATTAGGGTTTCGAGGAGAAGATATAGGCGAAAGGGCGAAGCAGGTGGTGAGCCAGGGTGGCCACACCCCCTGGTGGCGCGGCCTAGGGTGGCCCTACCAGGAGGGTGTGGGCCCCCTGTGGCCCATCTTTGCCTCCCCTTCTGGCTTCCTCCGTCTTCTGGAAAAATAGGATTTTCCGTGTATTTTTCTGGAATTTTCCGATCTTTGCGAATATTGCATCTAAAAACCAGTTTTTCCATTAGAATCTTGACTCCCGCAGTTCATCCTCCAAAAGTAATCCAACATGCAAAAATATATAAACATAAGTATCACCTCTTAATAAGAAATATATCAATAAATAACAGTAAATTATGATATAGAATAGTGATGCAAAATGGACGTATCAACTCCCCCAAGCTTAGACCTTGCTTGTCCCCAAGCGAAAACTGAGCTCAGTAAACATGCCCACAGGTTTATCAAGTGAAGTGTCAATAAAAATAATACGGACAAGAAGGATCACAATCACCAATACACAACTCATAATAAAAAACAACTCACCATTATATAACTTAACTTGCAACGAGTATGGGAGTAACAATAAAGATGCAAAACAACAAATCATAATTGGTAATGGCAAACTTTGTTCTTGGTCAGAGAACAGTTGACAAATCATACTTAGTTTTCAAACAAAGCTTTGTAACGAAGTTTAACAGGAGTCCTTTTGCTCAAACATAAAAGTCTTTTCACAATGATAGCTTTCAAAGTAATATTCATTCAGATAAGAGTTTTGCGCAAACAAAGAAGATAAGAAACATGATTGAATAAATAATCATATGAATGATTTAAACACAACAACTCAAATGCTTGCGGGAGAAAGAAAGGAATAGGTTTGCTGACTCAACTTAGAACTAAAAGAAAGACCCTTCACGGAGGGAAGCAGGTATTTCAAGTTTCATAAAGAGCTTCCAAAAGATTATGGTACTCACTAGTTGAGATATTATTGCCCCTATCATAAGCATCTTGAGGTGATTAAGGTTAAAGTGAACAAATATGGAGTATATGCTTGACAAAGTATAAGTTGGCAATCTCATGCCCCTTGAGTACGAGGGCCGTTCCTCATGCTAATCAAGTTTAGTTACCGGTAAGTTCTTGTCATTGTAATTATATGTGTATCATAGAGAACCGCCAACGGGGTACCCCTTGCCCCATGATACAGGAGCTATCCCATAACAAAATGACAAGGCAACAGACAGTGAGCATCTCAGCGATCTTTTTATTTGCTATTTGCATAGGTTTTTATTGAGGATGCTTCACAGATTGCTCACTATGGTTATGCTGCAAGTTTCCACCATGATTAGGCATGTCTTAGGCTAGCGGCCTAGGCGTTTCTCTAACACATATACATAACTCCATGGACTTACAAGCTCCCTTTTATTTCACAACACCGACATCCACAAACAAAAGATCATGATATGAACGGGGTAGATATTTACAGGTATTGAAAGTGTACCTCGTGACAGCATGGTTCTGCTAATTCCCAACTTATAAGTGCAAGAATATACAACTTAGATGACACAATGGTTAAAGTTTATTAAGGGCAGAAAAATAAGGTGTGCCGTCAAGTTCGTTAGCGCTTTACTAACTAGTTTTCACATAACAAAAGACTTCTTAATTTGAAAGATAGATGAAACTCAAGAATTTACTTGGAATAGTAATAATGCTAATAGGTATATATGGTGGACACAAATGGCATTGGTTTATGTTTAAAGGATTGGATGCACAAGAAGCATTCCCTCTCAGTACAGGTTTTTGGCTAGCAAGGCTGGGCAGCAAGCAAGATAGTTGAAGGAAACAAGCAAACATACAAGTGATAAAAACAAACATGCAATCTTCCTTGAAAACACAAAAGATCTTAAGTAAAGAATACTAAGCTTATGATCCAATCAAGGAAGAAGGAAAATAATATAAAATACATGCATGTTCTTTTCCCTTTTCCTTTCAAACCTCAAAAAGTGTTGCTACTGACTAGAGCTCGGTTTGCCAAAACTAGTTTAGATTTACTTGATGCTCCCAAAGTGATACCAATACTAATCAACAAGATCAATCATATAATAGAGATTGCAAACTAAAATAAGATGTGCAAAAAGTAAAAGATGAAACTACACATTAATATTCCATAAAGTCACCCACACCAAGGGGTACATAGATAACCAACTAGAGGAGAGATACTTACACAATGCAAACCATCCTATATGATAACTTCTCTATTCAAGATAGGACTCTACTAAAAAGGTAAAAAGATGAAAGATAATGATGTGACACTGCGGCACTCCCCCAAGCTTGGAACAAACCAAGGGGATGCCAAAACCTGATGACGAATTACTCCTTCGGTGGTGGTGGTGTTCTCTCGATAAGCTTTTCAATAAGCTTCCTAAAATCCTCAATCTCGAAGGTTAGAGTACGAATCAATTCCGAATTATGCTCAATGCGGTTCATGATCATGTCAGACCGAGAATCCTAGTCCTTGTGAATATTTCCCCACTCTTCTTTCTTAGAGTATTCTTTCCTTGCATGGTTAGAACGAGGCATATCCCAACTAGAGGGTAACTTCCCTTTGGGAAACTTTTGGAATTGCTGCTCATGTATAAGAGTATGGAAGGGGTTCTTGGTGCGCGGAGGAAGTGATCGTGGAGCTAGGCAATGACGTGGGGTTTTCCCTCCTGTAGACATCCGTGCCGTCCTCTTGATCTTGATATGATTTGCCACCACTCCAATTCTTGCAATGGTGGCGCGGGTGTCCAGATGCTTGTATTCCTCCACTTCTTCTTCATCCTCAACCAAGACCTCCTTTTCCTGCTTGGGGTCTTGAAGATCATCTTCCACGGGCTTCTTGACCTTGTCATTGGCGGAGACCATGATGACTCTAAACTTGAGAATATTTCCTGACGAAAACACGACGAGAACACGATATATTAACCTCGTGGCATCCGGGTGATTATATATTATGAAGTTTTACAACATAAGGAAGGTACTGGGCGAAAACGGGACGGAGACGGGCTCCGGGGTGATCACACCCCCTGATGGCGCGGCTAGGCAGGGCCCGTGTCACTGGGTGGTGTGTCCCACCCGGGCTCCATTTCCTTCCCTTTTTGTCTTTTTACCTTCCATATGTAATAAAAACTACAAAAATATAAAAATAAAAGTTTTTCACGAACCTTCTATTTTCAGCACTTTTACCTATTCAAAAACAGATCCTGTAAGTCTGAATTTGTTCTTTAATAAATTCTTCTAGAGTCACCATTTGAATAATATCAACATCTTCATTATAAGAATCTCCAGAAATATAATGTTTGAGCCTTTGACCATTCTTCATCTCCTTACATCATTGCCTCCCAATATTTGAAAATATCTTTCATACAAAGCTCCACACAATCTTCATTAGAAACATTTGTGTATGAAAAGAAAATAAACCTTTGGGTTCAAATTTCAACTGAAATCCATCAAAACATAAGATACTGTAGCAACTCCTTTCAAAAGCCCAAAAATAATTTAAAAGGAAATCGATTTAAGAGGCAAATGCAAATAATGGCAGAAATCTGTCAAAATAGACCAGCGGGTAAAGATAGATTTTTTTTCAAAAATCTTCTGTTGCTCAAATCAAAAAGTGCAAAACTAACAAAAGTTGGATAACAACATGGGGCACAAGCACAGAAAACTACAGCTCCAACTGATGTTCTCGGAATTTTCACGAATTTTTACAGCGAAGCACAAAAATCTGTCGCAAGACAGCAACTTCCCACAACTCAGCTACTTCTCAAAAGAGGCAAATCTTGACACAAAAACCAAAAAAAGGATAAGGTGAGGTTATTATAGAGGCAATAAATTCCAAGACTCAAAGAAACAAAAACCGAAAGAAAACTAAAATGGGTTGTTTCCCAAAAGCTCTTTCTTTAAAGCCATTAAGATGGGCATAATAATTTCAATGATGTTCTCATAGGAGATATGTATTTGAAGTGAAAGAGAGCATCAAGGAGCAAATATCCAACACATTTAATTCTAACCCACTTCCTATGCAAGGGAGTTTGTGAGAAAATAAACTATTGAAACAAAAGGCTACTAGCATAGGAAACAAAACAAGTGCAACTTCAAAGCTTTCAACATAAAACGGGGAAACTTAATATTATTGAGATGCATAAAACCATGTTTCCCTCTCTCATAATAATTTTCAGTAGCACTTTGAATAAAGTTAACAACATAACTGTCACAAGAAACATTCTTATCATCAGAATGAGCATACTAAAATCATCAAAAATAGGTTTAAGGTCAAAAACTGGATCAACAGAAGCAATTTGTTCAACTCTAAAATGCTCATTAGGCAAATAAATTTCATAAGGAGCTTTAGAAAATTTGGAAAAGTTAAAATCGTAAGATTCTTCATCAAATTTAGTTAAAATTTTCTCCTTCTTACAATCTATAATAGCTCCACAAGTGTTTAAGAAAGGTCTACCAAAAATGATAGGGCAAGTTTTACTAGCTGCTGAACCAAGCACTAGAAAATCAGTAGGATATTCATTCTTACCACAAAGAACTTCCACATCTCTTACAATACCAATTGGACATACCGTCTCTCTATTAGAAAGGTGAATAACCACATCAATGTCTTCAAGTTCACAAGGAACAATTTCATGCATAATTTCTCTGTAAAGCTCATAAGGAATAGCACTAGAACTTGCACCAATATCACACAAACCATAATAGCAATGATCACCAATTCTAACACAAAGCATAGGGACACTAGCTTTCCTAGCTTTACTAGGATGAGAGACAATATTAGAAGCATCTTCACAAAACATAATGTGCCCATCTTCTACATTTTTAGTGACAAGGTCTTTCACAATGGCTACTACAGGTTCAATATTTATTTGTTCATCAGGTTCAACAGTTTTCTTTGTACTTTTGCTAACCACATTAGCTATAATATAATGTTCCTTTACCTTAGCAAGAAAAGGTATTTTCTTAATATAAGGTTCGGGAAAAATATGATCAACAATACAAACTTCAGTGTTTCTAGCAGGAACATGATTACCAATATCTTTGTAGGGTACATGTTACTTGTTCCACTTCTTTTTGGGAATTTCAATATAAGAGGCAAAGGCCTTAAAACAATTGGCAATACTTTGATAATCAAGACCATACTCAGTACTAATATCATGAAAGTCATCAGTTCCCATAAAAGATTTAATGCATTCATAATCATAATTTATACCTAACTTTCTTCCTTTCTTATTCTCCCATGCTTCAGTATTTTCTTGAATACGATCTAGAAGATCCCATTTAGGTTCTTACTTCATACGTGTGAATGATCTAGCACAAGAAGCATCTAATAAATCTTTATCATGAAGAGAAACCCTTGCATAAAAGTTATTGATAATAATATTATTAGGGAGTTCATGAATAGGACATTTGACGTCCACGAGTGTAATGACATGGGCAACCACAACCTTGCCAAGACCCATTACCTTAGACTTAGACTTGTCGGCATATGTCACGGATATTTGATAATATTTTGGTCTCAACTCCTTGACAATAGATGTGCTTCCGGTCATATGACTTGTGCATCCACTATCAAGCACCCACTTTGACCCTCCGGAAGCATAGGTCTACAAAAGATCAAGCTAGTTTTTAGGTACCCATTTTTCAATGGGTACTCTTTTGTTAGCAACAAGGGTCTTGGGAACTCAAATAGACCAAGCAATATACACATCAAATGGGCCAACATATTGTGCATACACATCACCATAATAATCACGCATTAAAACGTAGTGAGGGTTAGAACTTCTCGCAAAATCATCATGAGACATAGTTTTGCCACTTGTGGTCTTACTTCCCACAATGGCCTTGTCTTTTTCTTGTGCGGGCTTAGCCTTCTTCTTGTTGTTGTTCTTCTTCTTGGCTTTGGAGATGAATCCAATGCCCCCTTTCTCACCATTTGGCCTTTTCTTACTCAAGAGGTCATCAATGGACTTGTTTCATTTTGGAAAAGTGGCCTTGGCTGCCCCCCCTTCAACCTAGCATTTTCTTCAAGAATATTTGTACAACTAGAAGGAATGAAATTACTAGGTGAAAGAATATTGGTCAATTGAGTTTAAAGCTTTTCATGGGACTTTGTGAGTGACAAGAGTTCACTTTCAAGGCCTTGTGAGCCTTGTCAAGCAACCTAAAGTCCTCAGCAAGTTTTTCATGAACAACACCAAACTCAATCTTGTCCTTTTTTATCCTTTTATATTTAGCAATAGCATGGTCTTGTTCCTTAACGAGTCTATTAACTATTATGTCATTATCCCCATCAAGCCCTTCAAGTTTTAGTTCAAGGGACATCCTAGTCTCTTGTTATTCTTCTAGAGCATTATTTAGGGCTTCTAGCTCAATCATGTTTTCTCTCCCTAGTTTACATCTCTCATCAAGAATCTCTTGTGTGTGAGAAAGTTGATCTAAGAGGTCCACAAAATGTCTCTTGTGTTCCCCTTGCAAGTTATTCATGAACTTATCAAAAGAAATTATTTCCTTTTTGACCTCAGGAGACATCTCATCATCAATTTCATCATTAATCAAGGGGGAGGGGTGTGATGATGATACCTCCGTTCCTCTTGCCATAAGGCAAGTGATGTTCTTGTTGGAGATATTCTCATTTGGAGAGTCGAAGAGGGAGAATGTGGGAGTAGAAGTAGTGACAAGAGCCGCCACACCACTTGATGTTTCCTCTTCATCATCTTCATCATCTTCATTGTTGGAGGAGAATTCTTCATGAGTGATCAATACAATCTCACCTGACTTCTTGTTGATGGGATTCTTATTGATGAAGGGTTTCTTGAAAGGAGCTTTGGAAGTTTTGTTCAACACAAGTTTACCCCCATGATCTTCTCTCTTCTCATAGGGACACCCCGCCACAAAGTGATAGCGGTCACCACAATTGAAGCAAGTTCCCAATTTAGTGACAATGTCTCTTCTTCCATTCGGGTTGCTTCTTTGTTGCATTTCCATCTTTGCCTTGGCGGGGTCTTTCCAAAAGTTCTTTTGCATAGAATGCCATATATTCACCATGGGAAATCTTGACATCATCGGGATGGCTCATGGATAAGCCTTCATCACTATCATCTTCATCCACATGATCCACAACTTTGGCCTTTAGTGCAAGGTTGACACCATTGCTCATTCCAAGGGCTCGAGCACGGGCATCTTTGGAATTCTTGGCGGCAACCTTGAAAGAGGCCATCTCTTGCATAACTTCATTGGAGGTCATGAGGTGGTAATTGTGTCTTCCTTGTAGGATCTTCAAGTCGGTGGGCTCAAAGGGCATGAGTGCACTCACATATTTCCTTTTTATCCAAGCATCATCCACATGTGAGGCACCCACATTCCTAAAGGCGGTGGCGGTGGACTTGATCCTATGATACAGTCTTCATGATCTTCACCATCCTTCATATAGAAGCCTCCAGCTTCATTGCTTAGTGCATCATATAGGTTCTCATGCTCTCATTTCCAACATATAGCTCCATGAGAGCATCCCAAGCTTCCTTGGCGGTGTTGAGGTGTTCAATGTGAGGGTAATCTTTTGTACCCAATCCTTGTTGAATCATGTGCATAGTGGTGTCATTGAGGTGACTATTGACAACTTCTCTTCTTGTCAAGTTGGTTGGATCCACAATATGGAGTCCTTCTTCAATGATATTCCATAACTCAATACAAGAGCTGCGCACATGAAATTTCATTAGTGATTGCCATTGAGCAAAAGTAGATTCAGCAAGCTTTGGGGGTCTCCTCTATTGTTTATATGAGGGTAAGGAATTGGGGGGTCGGGAGAGTACCATCCTTGAGACTCATGGTGCTCTCCCTTCCCACCATCCCTTTTTGTGGAAGAATTATTGTTATTTGGATTACCCCCACCTCCACAACCCCGGGTGATGCCAGAGCATTCACCTTGGGTAATGAAGGTGGTTCCTCTTGAGGAGAAGGTGACGATGATGCAGATTTATCTTTAACAAGTTGCTCAAGTAACTTTTGCAATTTTTTGATCTCGTTTCCCAGGGTGGATCTCAATCTTGTTTACAAGTTATTGAGATCCTCCATGGTCATCGTGTGACTAGGCTCACCCTCACCTTCTCCTACACGGCTACCCATATACTTTCAACACCCGGATTTTTAATCCCAGATACATGTTATGCCATACATCGCAATCCCATGATTACCATTTTTGCGAGACATAACAGATTGGATATCACAGTACATCATCCATTACAAACCATACATAAGGTCTCATGATCCAGTGTTAATACAATTCAAGCAGCGGAATAATGTAATAATGATAGCATAGGCGAAGCTCCATATTCATGGTCACAGGCAATGCTGACGATGGGAGATGATCCTAGTTGTCGTAACCTTCCTGCTGTCAGTCTTCCTGATACTCCTCTTCATAGTCAGGCCACGAGAATAGCCAGGGACAAAGCCATGAATACTCTTTAAGTATTCGCAGACTAATACTAACAAGTGAAGTGGTTTTTGAGTAGGAAGTGCTAGGCTCTAGGTTGTTTTGCAAAAAGCCAGATTTACCTTAACTAAGTTCAGAAGCAAAGAAAGCTAGCTGAAAGTTTTATAACACCTAAGGGGAACTTGAATTTCATATCACAACCCTGTTGTGGTCAAGTCAAAGTCATGAATCATTTCACAAGTCATTTTTAAAACATCTGACGACAGAACAGTATGGCCACTCCAACTGTCCATAATCGCGGACGCGGCTATTCAAATAGTTTGACACTCTATAGAGGTGGTACACTTTCACCACAACATTCAATACTTTCATCAGGAACAATCCTGAATTCACCATACTCAGTATGCGAATAATCAATCCTAACCTTTCAATTACACGCCCTAGTATAGGCACCTCTCATATGAGTTTGGCCTCCCAACCATGACCAACTGTCATCTTGGGTACTGCACAGGTGGACAATCTTCACAAGGTAGCCTCATCTCAACCTTGGCCGCAAGGGAACCCATACTAAGGTATATAAATTTCCAGTCAAGCCCTACCCAAATTTCGAGTATTGTGGTTGTATGGTAAAATTGGAACGGTATCGCATCTAGACAACCATCATTTTTGTAAAGGTCTAAGGCTCATGCCTTAACATTTTCATCATCAAAAATCATCTAGTGTTCAAGAACACATGTCAAAACATTTCAGTAGAATGACTCATCATTCTAAGGTTTTCATAACCATTTTCACCAAGTATTCCCATCTAAGTTGATCAAGTTTTATGCTTAGCACTAGCATCTATAAGTGGGGGTAAGTACTAATAAGGGGTGGTAAACAAGTGTGGATTAGCTAAGTTTACTCTCATGCCTCAGGATGACATCAATATTATCTAACTTAGGCCAAGTTTTATGCTCTTATGCTACCTTTAAATATCTTTCTAAAATCTACAAGTCACTAAGTAAACTCTAAGAGAAAGCTTTGATAAAGAAATAAAATAACTAAGCTCGCAAGTAAAACTAGGATTGTGTGTCATCAAATGTATCTAACCAAGCATGCTTTATGCATTGCATAGGTTATCTAACTTTCATAGTTGCAAGTGTTAGCTTGCCTTGTGCAGAGCAGTGGTTGAAGTTCTCCTCGGCATCTTCCTCGTAGAATCCTCCTTCCTCCTCGTATCCTTGGTCGGTACTATCGTCTATAAATAAATACGAGGTATACAATCACCACAAAATAGTTAACTATTTCTATTTATCACACCAAGGTTCTCACTAGATGATATAGGATCATCACAAGCATTACAATCATTAAAGCAAATAGTTTTATTTCCTTTATTTTAGAAAATTAATTTCTACTCATTGAAAACCTACTTAAGATTTAATATTCTCCAAATCAAACATGGGATCATGTTGACACATGTCATCACCACACATTTCAGTACATGGGAATGTGATTTAAAGTGGTGTCACAATTTAATAAGGTTTAACATTTTTATTTTAATTAAATAAACTGACTAGAATGGCCTATGAGGCATTGTTTTATTACTTGATCATTATTTCTGCAAGTAAAATATATATTTTTATATATTCTGAAAGGTATGGTTAAATATGCTTTTTGAGAGTTGGAATCAACTCAAAAGCTTTCATGGTTGAATTTTGAAAAATGTTTGAATGCAGAAAAGCTTCTGAATTGTTATTTTTACCATGGGTGATCTACAAATCCAAATGGTTGAATCCAACGGGCTTGGATTAAGCATTCCAATACCTTTCTAATAAAATTGGTTTCATGCATTTTGGTTCAGTGAATTGAGCTAGGTTGATTTTTGAATCTAGGTACAAAACTGAGTTTGAAACTAAATGAATAAACCTAAATATGAATTACTGGGTTGCGCGGGAGGTTTAACAGGGCCGACCCACTATGCACAGCTCGCGCGGGCTGGTTAAGTGGCTGTCCCCACTCGTTAGTGAGACAGAGAGTAGCGAAGCGGTACGGGGTGACTAGGGCCATAGGATCTAACTCTAATCGAACGGCTGCGGTTCATCGTCCACGACTGAACAGGACGCAGCAAACACGAACCCTAGCGCGGCCAGTGGGGGTCAGCGGGGGCTCACCGGGTCTTCGGCGATGGTCGGTGATGGGGGTGAACGACGAAGTCGACGACGGCCGATCCTCCTCGTACAGACAGTTCCTCCTAGGGCAGCTCCAATCAACGACGCCTCTCCTCTTCTGCAGCGGTGGACTCTGGTGAAACTCTGGCCACCTGGTACTCCCCTTTCTCCTAGGGTGAGTGGGTGTGATCAGTGAGAGGTGGGGAGTGAGATGGTGTGCTCAATTCGAACGGGGGTGGCCTCCTTTTATAGTGCCTGAAGGGGACCAACGGGCACGGGCTGAGCTCGTCGTGGTCGTCAGCATAGCAAGCTAAAGGCATGGGCGACGATAGGGGGCGGTGCGTTGCCTCCTGGCAAAGCTCAACAGCTTGATGGCGAGGCGTTGGGCGGTGCACATTGGTCAGAACACTTCGATGCTTTGGACGGGTCCGACGGTGATTTTAATGGTGCACAACGTCTATGGTCCACGTGGCGGCAAACGGGGTTATCTGGCGGGTTGCTTGGGTGCTGGCGATCATGCACGCAAGCGGCAAGGGCGGCACGCGGTCTGTGGGCTTGTGTCGCGGGTGACGCTCTGGCGCGCTCTCGGCATGCTCGCAGAGAAACTGGGCGCGAGCTTTCATTGTGGTCTAGTGGCTGGCAAGGCTCGAGCGTTGGATAGGGGGTGGCGCTGGACGGTGGTTAGAGCTCCAGACAAGGTTGGCGAGGCTAGAGCTTCTCCTAGCTTGATGGCGACATGGGGGTGGCAAGGGTGCTCTCAGCATGGTCACCATTGATGGTTATGCATGCTCACAGTGGTGATAAGGCTAGTTAAATTAGTTTGATCATCTACTGAGAGTGTAGAGTGAGCTAGAGAGGGAACAAGGTTGGCCAAAATCACTGCTCCTAATAGTGTTTGATGTTTGTCTGTTTGGTGCCAGCAAGGTGTTTGATGAAATGGCCGCAAGAGGTTCAAATTTGAATTTTGGATTCAAACTTGGTGGGTTCGCTAGTTACATACTAGGGAGTCTCTGGTTAGTTGGATTGGTCAAGGGGCACTGGTTTGGTTGGGTTTTGAAAATGTGTGATCTTCACCTATCAGAAAGATTCAATTTGGAGAAGTGATTTGAATCAAGTTGCCAAATGTTTCTGCAAGTTTGAAAGGTGGGCTTTGATTCACTTTTACTTGGTCTTGGAAGGGGTGAAAAGAAATGGAAAAGTTTTTGTTTGAAATCTTGGACTAGAAACACTCAAAGTGGCCTAGTGAGCAAGATTGGCAAAAATGACCATTTGCTTTATTTGATTTGTTTTTTATTTTCTCTTGATTTGTTTATGGTTGGAAATGTTTTAGATGATGTTGTTTTCATCTTTAAACCATTCCTTTCTATTTATATCAATCACACAAGTCCATTCATGCATTCACACAATCATCACTTACACACATGGATTCATAATGATTTGAATTAACAAAAGTTTTTGTTAACCCTAATTTTGGTGATTGGAAATTGATAATCCTTGTTCAACATTTTTGGGATGTTACAAACCTACCCTCCTTAAACAAAATCTCGTCCTGAGATTTGAAAAAGAAGAAATAAGAAAACTAGGATTTAAAAAGATCGGGAAACTCCATCTTGATGTGATCTTATCGCTCCCAGGTAGCTTCTTCTTCAGTGTGGTTACTCCACTTAATCTTGAGAAACTTGATGCTTCTGGTCCTGGTGGTCCTGAAAGCTTCCTCCAAAATATGGATGGGTACTTCGGGATATGTTAGGTCATCGTTGATCTCTATGGTGCGGTGGTAAATGTTCTTGAAAACTTCAGTCTTCTCAGGAACTTCAAGGCATTTGCAAAGTAACGATATATGGAACACATTATGCACTGCAGACATCTCCTCTGGCAAATCCAATGGATACGATACTTCTCCTCGACGATTCAGAATATTGAAAGGTCCAATATATCTCGGGCCTAACTTTCCTTTGAGCTAGAAACGCTGCATTCCTTTCAAAGGCGACACTTTCAGATATACAAAATCTCCGATATTGAAAGCGAGGTCTCGACGTCTCTTGTCGGCATAACTCTTTTGTCTTGACTGGGTGGTCTTTAGGTGCTCACGAATCTTGTGAACTTTCTCTTCCGGTTCTCGTAGGATATCGGGTCCAAAAATCTGACTCTCTCCTACTTCCGACCAATTCAAAGGGGTACGACACTTTCTTCCGTACATGAATTCAAATGGGGCCATTTGCAAACTAGCTTGATAACAGTTGTTGTAAGAAAATTTGGCAAAAGGCAGACAATATTCCCATTTAGATCCATACTCTAGTACACATGCTCTCAACATGTCTTCGAGTATTTGATTTACTCGCTCCGTTTGTCCATCAGTTTGAGGGTGATACGCTGTGTTGAAATCTAGTCGGGTTCCTAGTGCTTCTTGGACTTTCTTCCAGAATCTCGAGGTAAACTGAGTTCCTCGATCCGATACAATGTTCTTGGGTACTCCATGCAAACTAACGATTATAGCGATGTATAACTCCGCTAGCTTCGAGCTCTAGAAGTGGTATTGACTGGTAAGAAATGGGCTACTTTGGACAATCTGTCAACTATGACCCAAGTAGAGTCATTTCCCCTACTAGAAGTAGGCAATCCGGTGATAAAGTCCATTCCAACGGAATCCCATTTCCATTCCGGAATCTGTAGTGGTTGCAACAGTCTTGCGGGTCTCTGATGTCCCGCCTTGACTCTCTGAAAAATATCACACTTGGCGATATAGCTTCCAATTTCTCTCTTCATCTTATGCCACCAAAATTGCTCGTTGAAATCCTGATACATCTTTGTTTCTCCGGGGTGGATAGAATAAAGAGTATCATGGGCCTCCTTCAAAATAATTTCTTTCAACTCTGAATCTGCTGGTACACAGAGACGTCCTTTGTACCACAGAACTCCTTCTTCATCCTCGGTGAATCCGGGTACTTTGCCTGCAATGATGCAACATTTGATTCCGTTGATACTAGCATTTCCTTTTCTGAGCCTACTTGATCTGACTGATCAAGGTGGGTTGAAGTTCTATACTAGCCAAAAATCCTTCAGTCACTAATTCCATTCGGAAATCTTCCATCTCTTTGTGCAAACTTGGTTGCTCCTTCAGGATCATGGAGTTCAAGCGGCACGACAATGTGCTAAGGGCATCTGCTACCACGTTGGCTTTACCGGGGTGATAGTGAATGTCCATATCATAGTCTTTGATTAGCTCAATTGTCACATCCCAAAATTTTCCAAATTTTGAAATGTGAAAAATAAATAAACAATTGTTGATTTTTAGGGTGAGAAGAAACTTTTTGATTCCAATTGGAAACATCAAAACCTATTTTGGTCAAATAAAATCCTAAAGGGATTTAAAAAGATAAACAATTAATAAATAAAATTATAATAGTTGGAATTACTATTTTTGGATCTTTTAATAAAAAGATATGGTTTTCAAAAGCAAAGGTAGAAATATAAGTAAGGATTATTTTATAGAGCCAAATTAAATCTTGGCCAAGCTTTTGAAATAAAATATTTCTATTTGATAAAAAGAGTAAAGGTTTATTTAAATAAAATAATAAGGATTTATTAATATCCAATTTTATTTAAGTAAAGGCTTTTCCCATTTTTTTTAAATAAACACTAAAACTTGTTAAAGTATTTTAAATAAGAATTCCAAGTGTTTTATATTTTCAAATAAAACCTACTGAAAAGATTTTGATATTATTTGGATTTCAAATAGAGTTTTAAAAATAAATTAAATCCTATTTGAATTAAAGACTAAGGTCTATTTATTTAATTATTAATAGATCCCAAAAGAAAAAAATAATTATTTTAGTTTGACTTTGGATTATGTTGTTAAACATAATTAAAATCAATACAAAATTTGGTGGTGGTTTGAATTGATTTGTTGTTTGAATTGTTTGAATGAAAATCAAATAAGGAAATTCAAAACAGAAAAAGAAAAAGGTTTGGTATAAAAAAATAGGATCAAACCCAATCCATTTGGCAGGCCCAGCAAGCCCACTCGCAGCCCACCAAGCTCTACCCTCTGGCGAAGAGTTTTTCACTGAATAACTCACCCGCTGAGTCACTGAGCAGTGGACCCCGCGCCCCCTCTCTCTCACTCGCAGACAGCACGGCCCCACCGCCAGCGCAGCGTCATCAACCTCGCGACCACGTCCCCCTCGCCGTTTCTGCCCTTGATTGCGGCGATCAATTCGCATCAATGGAGGCGTTAATCTCTCCAATGACCATGCTCGTTAAATCGCCTGTCTATTCTCTCTCTTTCGCCCCAAACTCCAACCACTCTCTGCCACCGGGCTGCTCTAATTTCGAGCTCGAACCCACTGTCCCCGACGAGTTTCTCTGGCGAAATCCCGACGACTCCGACCACCTCTCTACTCCCAGAGCATACGAGCTTGCTCTCCAGTCCCGTGCGCACCTTCCCGTGTGCTCCACTTGCTCGCATGCGCTCCAAATCGTCGGCAACGACCACACCCGAGCGCCACCGTCTTCTGCCATTTCTCCGGCGAGTTCCCCCGGTAAGCTCCGACCGCCCCGAGCCCTCCCGATGATGCTCCTGTACTCCCCACGCTCGCCCGCGTCTAACCATGGCTTTACTTTGCCTCGGCACGACCTGCAGCCTCACCCCCAACGACAAACAGAGCCGTCCGATGCCGCAGCAACTCCAGCGAGCAATTATTTTCGTCCCCGTGCGCCCCTTGCGTCCTCGCGACCACGTTGAGCATCGCCACGATCCCCTGAACATGGTGAGATACTCCTCTGTCTCCCTTGCATCCTGTATCACCGGCTCCGCCGTAGCCAGAGCATGCACCGCCAGTCGCCGCCGCCAGCGCCGCCCATTCCTGGTCAACCACACTACAACCGTCGGATTTTGATTAGACGCATGAGATTAGATTTAACCCGAAGGGGTATCACTCGATCTGCACCGTGCGATTAAGCGAGATCCTGCGGTCAGAACAGCTCGATCCAAACGAAATGTTACCGACCAATAGGAATGAGCCACGTGGCTAGACTCAGGTTTTAAAATAGAAATTTGATCTATTTAGAATTGCAAACTTGCAAAATTCATAACTTTAGTTCTACACGTCCAAATTTTGCAAATTTTATATCAATGGAATCAGAAGAACAAGTACTTTGCAACCATGCACTTTGTTTAATGTTTTGCTTCTGGAAATTGGTTGAATTTGCAGAAACTTGTGTAGGCTTATTTTGAATATAAAAATTGTTCTAGATATATTTTTGAGATGAAATCTTTGCAAAATAGTTTGTTTTGAACCTACTGACCAGAGGAACCAACTTATGGATTTAAAAATGTATTTTGTGAAGTTAAGGAATAAATATTTGAGTTAGAGCATTTCTAGTAAAATAAAAATATTGTTTTTGGTTTAGAAATGAATTTTGAGTAAAACCTTTGGGAAATGATGTGATTCAAACCTTCTGGCCCTAATAACCAAGTTAGTGACTTAAAAACATATTTTATGAACCCTATAAAGTTATTTCCGTGCAAAAAGACAATTCTAACAAACATAAAATATCACTTTGGTATAAAATTTGTTTATGGAGTGAAACCTCTTGCAAATGGTTTTACCACTTTAGTAAATGACCACTTTGAACTTTATAATGTTTAGAGCCTAGTAGAGACCACTTTTGCAAATAAAACTATCTTTTGCATGCTTGCATGCATGGCCTTGTTTTTGTTATTTTATGTGTGAGAAATGGTTTGAAGGCTAGTTGAATTTGTGTTTGCTTGATTGAATTGTAGTGAAGTTAGAAGAGTGTGATATTTGCAAGATCAAGAAGTGAACCAATACCCCCCTACTAAAAAGGCAAGTGACACTATCATCCATGTCCTACTATTTTCATTACACTTAGTGGATTTTTGTAACATGCATGATAAGGACTACTATATTTTATGCTATGCTAAATCCTTATAGGATACCCTTATATCTCCCTTAGTGGAAACATTGTAGTTGTAGTAATCTTAGCCCTGCTATATATTTGGGATGGGATACATGATATGATTATATGAAGTATTGAAAAGATATATGTTTTATATAATAAAACAAGTAGTCAATGAACCACCTGGGTGGACAAGGATACTCAAGTTTTGGACAAGGTGGCAACAAAGGGAACCATGTTTATATGGATATCTTTTTGGATGTGCACTAGAAGAAAACCACCCAGGGACTTAGATATTGAACATGTTTCTTGTACAGTGGCTTCCGTGTACAGCCACATGCTAAATGGGCTCTGGCTTAGTCAACTACATAGTGGAAGACCCATGCATTGGCATCTTCAGGTTAACTAGAATTGTGTAAGGGAAATTTATCCCTACATTGGTGCCTGGTTGACAAGCTAGCATTGTGTATTGGGAGGACTCCTACGGAAAGACTTTGTCACATTCTCGATCTGCCAGTACTCCATTTTTGGTGAGTACTTATCCAGCGGCCACTGGTGGCATCAAGACGAGATTGTGTCATGTGGGTAAAGTGTACAACTTCTGCAGAAGATCAAATTCTAAGTACTTAGCCGTGTCCCCGGTTATGGACAACTCTGAGCAACTAAGGCCTGAAGCTATGGAAGATCTCGACGTTCCAATTTCTCAAAGTAAAACTTGATGGTGACAATAAGGGATTAGAAGAACTTGGAGTTTTCCAAGGAGTTCAGAAAGATTTGACAAAAGATCAAAACTATTTTGAAAAGATAGGATAAAACTATATTGCTTTCTGCAAAAGAGCCTAAACCCTACTTAGCCAAATATGCATGTAATTATAGGATCCACTTAATTCTACATAGTAGTGAAACTTGCCAATACAATTCAAATGTATTGACCGTTGTGGCTGCAACTTATTATGTTGCATGTTTGTTTGATGATAGTGAAGTTTATTGATTAGGATTACAAGTCTACAACCAACATGACTGCCTGTGGCACTTTGAAGATGAAGGATCCCATGCTATTGTTATATTCTGTTGCATTATAATGTGATAGCCAAATGAGCTATGTAAGATGTAATAAATTAATTTATTCCTGGTTATAAAGTTGTATTATGACCTTTGTTTCTTGATATTACATCTTAACTGTGGATGCTAGCTATTGATCCAGGGACTAGCATTGTAAACACAGGAATCTCTACCATATTAAAGGTTGGGAACCTTACATCAATCCATCTTCTCTGCCTCATATTCAGCTCCTTCTGAGTGAATATATACTTTAGGCTCTTGTGATCTAAATAAATCTCACAACGGTTTCCCATAAGATAATGCCTCCATGTCTTTAGGGCTAGAACTACGGCTGCTAGTTCAAGGTCATGGGTAGGATAATTGTTCATGCTGTTTCAGTTGTCGGGACAGATAAGATATAACTTTGACTTCTTGCATCAACACACATCCGAGACCAATCTTGGATGCGTCACAATACACATCAGATGGCTTTGTAATATCCGGCATGATCAAGATTGGGGCCGAAATCAATCTCCTCTTGAGTTCCTGAAAACTCGCTTCACATTTGTCTGTCCATTCAAACTTCTTATCCTTCTTCAGCAATTGGGTCATGGGTCTTGCAATACTCGAGAATCCTTCTCCGAACTTGCGGTAGTATCCAACCAATCTGAGAAATGCACGAACTTGGGTTTGAGTGGTTGGGGCTTGCCAATCTTCAACATCCTTCACCTTTGCAGGGTCAACGGCAATTCCTCCGGCTGATACGATATGTTCGAGGAATCCTACCTCTTGTAACCAAAATTCACACTTGCTAAACTTGGCATACAACTGATGCTCTCTAAGGGTTCCAAGAATGGTCCTCAGGTGTAGCTCATGTTCTTTTTATGATTTGTAATAAATCAGAATGTCATTGATGAAAACAACAACACACGTATCCAGGAAGTCCATAAAAATCTTATTCATGAGGTTCATGAAATAAGCGGGGCATTGGTTAATCCAAAAGACATGACAGTATACTCGTATAATCCATATCTGGTGGTAAAGGAAGTCTTTGGAATATCCTCTGCGTGAATCTTGCGTTGATGATAGCCAGTTCTAAGATCGATCTTAGAAAACACTTTGACACCGGTCAACTAGTCAAACAGGTCTTCTATATTTGGCAACGGGTACTTATTCTTGATGGTGACATCATTCAACTTCCGATAAGCTGTACATAAATGGTTACCTCCATCCTTCTTGTCCACAAACAAGACAGGTGATATCCATGGAGACGCACTTGGTTGGATCAATCCGATCTCCAGCATGGCATCTAGTTGCTTCTTCAGCTCCACTAATTCAGATGGGTTCATACTATATGGTCTCTGGGCTATGGGTCCAGTTCTAGGGATTAGTTCAATGATAAACTCGATATCTCGATCTGGGGGCATACCGGGAAAAACATCTCGAAATACATCGGGGTATTCACAGACTATCTGGACTTGGTCAATGGTTGGCTAGGCTATACTATGGTTGCACTTGAATTGACAGGGCAAGTTTCAGATACATGCTCGACTGATACTCCGGCTGTACTGGTCATGGTTATGGCTTTCTTGGCACAGTCGATTAATCCTTTATGTTTGGACATCCAATCCATTCCTACTACTACTTCCAAACCTTTAGTTCCGAGTACTATTAGATTAGCATAAAAATCTATGCCATGGATTCGGATAGGCACGGCTTTGCAAATTTGTCTAGCTTTGGTGGTTGAACCAGGTATTTGAACAATCATGACATGCTTCAATTTGGTGGGTTGAAGCTTACTATTGCATGCAAATTCTTCGGTAACGAATGAGTGTGATGCTCCAGAATCAAACAACACTCTTGCAAGTACTGAGTGAACAGAAAACATACCCATCACGACATCTGGCGCTTCTTGGGCTTCTTCAGCATGCATGAGAAAGAGACGGCCATTGCGGTTGAGCGAGTTCCCTGGGGCAAACCTTCTTCCGGGCTGAACACGACGCTGCTGCTGAGCTGTGGCATTTGCATTGGGTTTCCACGGTTGGGATAGGTTGGACGGTTCATTGAGGGTCTTTTGGTTCTTGGGGCAAACCCTGGAGATGGGTTGGGGCGATACTTTGGTGTCTGGTGGGTTCCTGGTTGAAGCATCATTCTACGCTTGTGGTTCTCATTGGCTTGATTGATCTTGCCTTCCATCTGAATGGCAGAGTCAACTAAGGCTTCAATATCAGCAAACGGGATATTGACTAACACTATCTGCATCTCATTATGCAGACCATTCAGGAATCTCTCCTTCTTCTTGGCTTCAGTATCTATCTCATCTGGTGCATACCTAGCCAATGACAAAAATTTGTCACGGTACTCAACTACTGTCATCCTTCCTTGCTTAAGTTCCCTTAATTCATCTCTCATCCTCCTGATCAAACCCGGTGACACATGGGTTATGCTGAACTTGACTTTGAACTCTTCCCAAGTCATCATTTGACCTCCATTCATGGCACGAAGGTTGTTCCACCATGCTCTTGCATCTCCGGCAAGATAGTGGGTGGCAAATAGTACCTTCTCGTTGGCTTCCACTCCTGTAACTTCCAGGTTGTTCTCCATGGTTTGCAATCAATCATCCGCATCGAGGGGCTCTTCAGACTTAGTGAAAATGGGTGGATTGGTGTTCTGGAAATTCTTGAGCTTGGATCCATGGTTGTCCTGATTTCCATGGCCTTGATTGTTGTTGGCCATCTGAGCTATCTGTTGAAGGGTGGCTAAGTTGTCTTGACATTTGGCTCTTTCGGCTTCGCGGTCAGAAACCAACATTTGCAAGAGTTGCAACCTTGGGTCCGGGGATGAGTTGCTTCCTCCGCGAGGCATCTGAAGATGGAGATAGATCATGAGAAAAGAGGGAAATTTCTAAGGTTCAGGGGTTTTGGGGTTGAAAAGTTTTTAAAGTTTGACTCAGATTTTCTAGCAACTTGCTTTTAATTAATTAATTCATTCATTCATAGCACACGATACAAACACACACCACAACAAAGGAAAACAGATGGTTTTGAGAACCATTCTGTGAAACTACGATACAGTGGGACCGAATACAACTCACTAACACTAGTGCCCAAGTGCTACTACTCCTCGGAGTTGGTGTCCTCATCATCATCATCATCATCAATGAAGGCAAAGTCATCCTCATTGGTGAAGAAGTCCATGGCCTGATCCTACAAAAAATCATCATTGTCACTGAGATAGGAGTAGGGGTCTCCACGAAGGTCTTCCCCTACATTCTACCTCTCCTCCAACTGCATGTCTCTCTCGTGGATGGTCTCCTCCAAATCTGTGATCCCGTGGCGAAGACGGGAGATGATGCGCTCCTTCTTGTCGAGCTGACGGCGACGAGACTGGTGATCCTTCACTAGCATGGCGATGGTCTGATCCTTCTTGGCGGCGATGGCGTACTTGTGGTTGGTGTAGGTGCGTGCATTGTCCAACTCCTTCTAACGGTCATATATCATGAAGCTGAGGTGGTCCAATTGAGTCTTCAGCTCATGGTGATACGGGGCCTCCAGTGGCTGTCCCATAACATCAGCCTTGGATAGAACTCAAAGCGGGTATCCTTGATTTGATTGATACTCTGCCCCCATAGATGGGCAAGAGCTTCCTGCATGGCCCTGGCAAGTCCATCGAGCCAGTTGTTCTCTCTCAAGGTGAACTGAATTCCCTCTGAGCTGGGGGGCTTCAATCTTTCCTCGGAGGCTTGCAACAACTAGCCACTACAAATCCTCTCCTTCTTGATCATTGAGGTGAGCTCCAAAGAACTCGGGGTGCAGACGCTCCAGCATCTCTGACAGCTGGTCCACGTCACGCTCAAAGATGAGGTCTCCTCCATTCCCCAACTGATAAAACTTGTTGTACTTCACGTCCATCTATAATAATATAGGATGAGTAAGTTAGTAGAGTGATCAAGTGTGTCAAATTTTATGTAAGTTTGCAAGAATTTTTGAGGAACATGAATTTTTATGAAAGAGTCTAAGTGATAAGAATGAGAATAATTTTTCATAAATACTCACTTCCTTGGTTTCGAAACTAAGTTTTTGATTCAAACGTCCATTCTAAACTAGGGTCTCCTATGGTCAGGATGGCTCTGATACCAACTTGTCAACACCCGGATTTTTAATCCCAGATGCCTGGTATGCCATACATTGCAATCCTAGGATTACCATTTTTGCAAGACATAATAGATTGGATATCATAGTACATCATCCATTACAAACCATACATAAGGTCTTACACAAATAAGGGATCTCATGATCCAGTCTTAATACAATTCAAGCAGTGGAATAACATAATAATAACGATAGCATAGGGGAAGCTCCATCTTCATGGTCACAGGCAATGCTAGTTGTCGTAACCTTCCTGCTGCCCATCCTCCTGATACTCCTCTTCATAGTCTAGCCACGGGAATAGCCAGGGACAAAGCCATGAGTACTCTTTAAGTACTCGCAAACTAATACTAACAAGTGAAGTGGTTTTTGAGTAGGAAGTGCTAGGCTCTAGGTTGTTTTGCAAAAATCCAGATTTACCTTAACTAAGTTCAGAAGCAAAGAAAGCCAGTTGAAAGTTTTATAACACCTAAGGGGAACTTGAATTTCATATCACAACCTTGTTCTGGTCAAGTCAAAGTCATGAATCATTTCACAAGTCATTTTGAAAACATCTGACGACAGAACAGTATGGCCACTCCAAATGTCCATAACCGCGGACGCGGCTATTCGAATAGTTTGACACTCTGCAGAGGTGGTATATCACCACAACATTTGATACATTCGTCAGGAAAAATCATGAATTCACCATACTCAATATGCGGATAATCAATCCTAACCTTTCAATTACATGCCCTAGTATAGGCACCTCTCCTGTGAGTTTGGCCTCCCAACCATGACCAACTTTCATTTTGGGTACTGCACAGGTGGACAATCTTCACAAGGTAGCCTCATCTCAACCTTGGCCACAAGGGAACCCATACTAAGGTATATAAATTTCCAGTCAAGCCCTACCCAAATTTTGGGTATTGTGGTTGTACGGTAAAATTGGAACAATATCGCATCTAGACAACCATCAGTTTTTTCAAGGGCAAAGGCTCATGCCTTAACATTTTAATCATCAAAAATCATCTGGTGTTCAAGAACACATGTCAAAACATTTTAGTAGAATGACTCATCATTCTAAGGTTTTCATAACCATTTTCACCAAGTATTCCCATCTAAGTTGATCAAGTTTTATGCTTAGCACTAGCATCTACAAGTGGGGGTAAGTACTAATGAGGGGTGTTAAACAAGTGTGGATTAGCTAAGTTTACTGTCATGACTCAGGATGACATCAAGATTATCTAACTTAGGCCAAGTTTTATGCTCTTATGGTACCTTTAAATATCTTTCTAAAATCTACAAGACACTAAGTAAACTCTAAGAGAAAGCTTTGATAAAGAAATAAAATAACTAAGTTTGCAAGTAAAACTAGGATTGTGTGTCATCAAATGTATCTAACCAAGCATGCTTAATGCATTGCATAGGTTATCTAACTTGAATAGTTACAAGTGTTAGCTTGCCTTGTGCATAGCAGTGGTTGAAGTTCTCCTCGGCTTCTTCCTCGTAGAATCCTCATTCCTCTTCGTATCCTTGGTTGGTACTAGCGTCTATAAATAAATACGAGGTATACAATCACCACACAATACTTAACTATTTCTATTTATCACACCAAGGTTATCACTAGATGATATAGGATCATCACAAGCATTACAATCATTAAGGCAAATAGTTTTATTTCCTTTATTTTAGAAAAGTAATTTCTACTCATTGAAAAACTACTTAATATTTAATATTCTCCAACTCAAACATGGGATCATGTTGACACATGTCATCACCACGCATTTCAGTACATGGGAATGTGATTTAAAGTGGTGTCACAATTTAATAAGGTTTAACCTTTTTTATTTTAATTAAATAAACTGACTAGAATGTCCTATGAGGCAT
This sequence comes from Avena sativa, assembly GCA_916181665.1. NCBI lineage: Eukaryota > Viridiplantae > Streptophyta > Magnoliopsida > Poales > Poaceae > Avena > Avena sativa. Next base: position 114,065,451 of record OV702298.1, read on the forward strand.
TCTTTTATTACTTGATCATTATTTCTGCAAGTAAACCTATATATTTTTATATATTCTGAAAGGTATGGTTAAATGTGATTTTTGAGAGTTGGAATCAACTCAAAAGCTTTCATGGTTGAATTTTGAAAAATGTTTGAATGCAGAAAAGCTTCTACCTTGTTATTTTTACCATGGGTGATCTACTAATCCAAATGGTTTGAATCCAATGGGCTTGGATTAAGCATTCTAGTACCTTTCTAACAAAATTGGTTTCATGCATTTTGGTTTAGTGAATCGAGCTGGGTTGATTTTTGAATCTAGGTACAGAACTGAGTTTGAAACTAAATGAATAAACCTAAATTTGAATTACTAGGTTGCGCGGGAGGTTTAACTGGGCTGGCCCACTGCGCATAGTGCGCGTGCAGGCTGGTTAAGTGGTTTTCCCCACTCGTCAGTGAGACAGAGAGTAGCGATGCGGTACGGGGTGACTAGGGCCGTAGGATCTAACTCTAATCGAATGGTTGCGGTTCTTCATCCACGCCTGAAGAGGACACGACGAACACGAGCCCTAGCGCGGCCAGTGGGGGTCAGTGGGGGCTCACCGGGGCTCCGACGATGGTCGGCGATGGGGGCTAACGATGAAGTCGACGACGGCGATCCTTCTCATACCGACAGCTCCTCCTAGGGAAGCTCCAATCAACGGCGCCTCTCCTCCTCTACAGCGGCGAACTCTGATGATATTCCGGCCACCTGGTGCTCGCCTTGCTCCTGGGGTGAATGGGCGTGATCAGTGAGAGGTGGGGAGTGAGATGGTGTGCTCAATTCGAACGGGGGTGGCCTCCTTTTATAGTGCCTGAAGGGGACCGACGGGCGCGGGCTAAGCTCGTTGTGGTCGTCGGCACAGCAAGATAAAGGCATGGGCGACGATAGGGGCGGTGCATTGCCTCCTGGTGAATCTCAACGGCTTGATGGCGACACATGGGGTAGTGCACATTGGTCGGAAGACTTCGATGCTCTGGACGGGTCCGACAGTGATTTTAATGGCGCACAGCGTCTATGGTCCGCGCGACCGTGAACGGGGTTGTCTGGCGGGTTTCTGGGGTGTTGGAGATCACGCACGCAAGCGGCGAGGGCGGCGCGCGGTCTGTGGGCTTGTGTTGCGGGTGACGCTCTAGCGTGCTCTCGGCATGCTTGCAGAGAAACTAGGCGCCAGCTTTCCTTGTGGTCCAGTGGCTGGCAAGGGTCGGGCATTGGACAGGGGGTGGCGGTGGACGGTGGTTAGTGCTCCAGACAAGGTTGGCAAGGCTAGAGCTTCTCCTAGCTCGCTGACGACATGGGGGGTGGCAAGGGTGCTCTCAGCATGGTCACCATTGATGGCTATGCATGCTCACAGTGGTGCTAAGGCTAGTTAAATTAGTTTGATCATCTACTGGGAGTGTAGGGTGATCTAGAGAGGGAACAAGGTTGGCCAAGATCACTGCTCCTAATAGTGTTTGATGTTTGTTTGGTGCCAGCAAGGTGTTTGATGAAATGGCCGCAAGAGGTTCAAATTTAAATTTTGGATTCAAACTTGGCGGGTTTGCTAGTTACATACTAGGGAGTCTCTGGTTAGTTGGATTGGTCAAGGGGCACTGGTTTGTTTGAGTTTTGAAAATGTGTGATCTTCACCAATGAGAAAGATTCAATTTTGAAATGTGATTTGAATCAAGTTGCCAAATGTTTCTGCAAGTTTGAATGGTGGGCTTTGATTCACTTTTACTTGGTATTGCAAGGGGTGAAAAGAAATGGAAAAGTTTCTGTTTGAAATCTTGGACTAGAAACACTCAAAGTGGCCTAGTGAGCAAGATTGGCAAAAATGACCATTTTCTTTATTTGATTTGTTTTTGATTTTCTATTGATTTGTTTCTGCTTGGAAATGTTTTAGATGATGTTGTTTCCATCTTTAAACCATTCCTTGCTATTTAGATCAATCACACAAGTCCATTCATGCATTCACACAATCATCAAATACACACATGCATTCATAATTATTTGAATTAACAAAAGTTTTTGTTAAGCCTAATTTTGGTGATTGGAAATTGATATTTTTGGGATGTTACATATACTCTTAGGGATAAAGGCTGAATAAAGAGCCGAGGCTCTGATACCAATTGGAAGGATCATATGTGCACCTAGAGGGTGGTGAATAGGTGCTATAGCAAATTTTACTCTTTTTCAAATAATGGTTTGCCAAGAAAGGTAAATTCTCTAGATTATGCAACTAAGGTGAATTTACCTATATGTCAAACTAGCACAAACACTAAGCAAGAACAAGTAAAGTAAAGTGCGGTAAAGGATAGAAGTAACCAAAGTGGAGCACGAGGAGGCACAAGGGTTTGTTTCCCGTAGTTCCTTTTGAGGGGAAGTACGTCTACGTTTGGACAGGGGGTGGTTTCAAACCACCAACGCCATGAGAGGCCTTCCTTGTTCTCCGATGAACCTCACCCCAAAAGGTTCGATTCACCTCTTCCACTATATCGGCAACCTTCGAGGTGGAAGTCGGCACCTTTACAACAAGTTTGAGGCACACATCCACAACTTAATTGGAGGCTCCCGAATACAAGCAAGCTGTCAAACAATCAAAGAAAAGCTTGTAAGAACCAAATCAAAAGCTAGGGTTTTCAAAGAAACACTAGAGCATGGGGGCCCTCAAGTGAATGAGGGGAAAATGAAGATCTCTCTTGGTGAAGCTGTAGATCAAGGCCTCCTCCTTCGATTCTCCAAAGATCAATGACTTTGGATGGTTGGATGAAGAGATCTTGTTGATTTGGTGGATCAAATGGCATAGTAAATTATTTGCATATCACAAAAATATAAATGATATACCGATGGAAAGCTGGTTTCATGTAGCTCATCAATATGCAAATGGTCCAGGCAAATACTATAAGGTTTAGCAGCAATTAAATAAATAGATTAATGGCTTATTTAGAGTATTAAAATCATAGTAATTCGAGTGCTGCTCAAAAAATTAGAAATAATATGTCTCCGGAATCACAATTCCGTGGAGATTACAGATATAATTTTAGTTTGATTTTTAGGCAATAGAAACTGTATAAATCATTTAAAACCCATTAAACACTATTAAAATCATACAAAAAGATCTATAACTCCGATTAGGGTGAATCCAACGCCTACTGGTTCGTATTAACGTCCTCTATCCAGTAAACCCAAGAAACAAATTTAATTCGACAGTTAGAACAGGCGTTACAACAGAACTATTAAAAACCATATATTGGCAAGTAATTATTAATAACAAGTACTCCATTGCATTAATTGGTCTCTTGCATGCATCATATACTTCAGTATTGTTTAGAGAACTAAAGTAACAACCATTGTGACTTATTAAATTGTCATGCATGCATTTGTTGCATTTGTTTGATCTCTATGTGCTATTGTTTATGTTGTATGCAATTGTTTGCTCGATAGATTGCGAGGAGTGCAACGTGTGTGATTGCAACGAGTGTTTGAATGACTTCACCAACTATCAAGGCAAGTAGATGCTACTTTGTTCATGATGTTGTCCTACTATTTTCAATGCATTGTCGTGTATTTTGTAGATGCATGTATAGGATATTACTATAGCTATGCTATGTCCTACTATGTGGTAGGGATTTCCTGTAGATGAGCCACCGTTGGTAGATGTTCTTAGCCATCCTATGATGAACGAGGGCTGGGTTACATCACAGAAAGTTGTTTCTAAATGTGTTGGTTTGTGAAAACTAAAAACAACTTAATCAATGAATCTTCTGGGTGTGATGGGATTGATAAATTTTGGTGGTATCATTGCGGAAAGGCACCCAGGTATCAAGAGTAAATGATTGGCTTCTTTATTTTGTAGCTTACGTGTACAACCATGTGCCAATAATGAAATGGGCGGTTGGTTGGACACAGTAGGTTGTGGTAACTCGAACCCAGGTATCCAGAGATGTAGAATTTTGGTAGGTTGGACCGGTGCATGTCGGGTTTGGGGAGCTACTTCCCGAACGGTCCCTTCTTGGACCTCTACCTATAATCACCCAATAGGAGAGTGGTGGTACGAGCTGGGCTAGCCAAGTCACATGGGTAAAGTGCACTAACCCCTGCAGGGTGTATAAACTAATCGATTAGCCGTGTCCCCGGTTATGGATATCTGAGTTTCTTGATATTGATTTCATGACGTGTTTCTCGCTCATTCTAATTTCATAATTGCTTTAATGTTGATGGGTTAACTTAATTGGGATCTTTTCAAAGAAAAACAAAAACTATTTAAGAAAGTATGACAAATGTATTTGCAAATGCAAGCTAGCCACAGCTCCCCTTGTCAAATATGCATGTAGATGTTAGTTCTATTGTCTCCTTTAATAGCTCTACTTTCCATACATTCCAAGTATTGACCCTTCGGGGCTGCTATGTTTTATGTTGTAGGTTATGATTCCGATTATGAGTAATCGACTAGGTTGCGATACTCCACTCAACAGTTGTTCGCCTGTGGCACAATTGAAGATGGAGCCTATCAATTGTTTATGCTTCTGTATGCTACTTGAATTTGAGCTAAGAATTATTGTAATAATTGCAAATTGTGGATCAATTCGTTATTTATGATGCACTATTAAACTCTTTGGTATTCATCTGTACTGTGTGTGCCAGTGAACCGATCCAGGGATTGGCACTATACACAAGAACTCAGCCTTATCAGGCGAGGGTGTTACATAGTGGGTTCATGCCTCTAGTTTCCAAGGGAAGTGACAGAAATCTCTTCGGTTCTAGATGTGATGTTGCCACTAGGGAGAAAACAACGGTCTCTTGTTCATAGAACAACTGGATTGTTTACCTTACACACTTTGCTTAAAGCAGTTGTTTATTGCTTGAAACTTTATACTGGAGGAGGTTCGGATGATAACTTGAAGGTGGACTTCTAGTCATAGATGCAGTTGGATGGCGGTCTATGTATATTGTTGTATTGCCCAATCGAATTTCACAGGATCTTTTTGTCTGGTATTGTATTGTTATGCCTTGCTCAGTTCCTGTCAATTGCCCTGCTGTAATTTGTTTACCCTTCATGCCATGTTGTTTATCTAAGGAGAGCACCTCTAGTGAACTATGGACCCCGGTCTAATCTTTACCATTGATACATCTTCCACTGTTACTTGTTGCAAACCATTACCTTCCACATCATACGTTTAATACTTTGTTAGAGCAACCAGTGAGATTGAAAACCTCACTGTTAGTTGGGGCAAAGTCTTGAGTTTGTGTTGTGCAGGTCTCCACGTTGCTTGCAGCACCTTTGGGGAGTTTCCTTCCTCCTACTGGTTCAATAACCTTGGTTTCTTACTGAGGGAAACTTGCATGCTGAACTGCATCATACCTTCCGCTTGGGGTCTCCCAACGAAGTGCTGCTGCACTCATCACTCCTTCATGTGGATATCTTTGGTCCTACATCTCATGAAATTCTTGGTGGGAAGAAATATTGTCTGGTGATTGTTGATGACTATTCAAGATACACATGGGTTTATTTCTTCAAGCTAAAAAGTGAAACCTAAGAAAAATTCATCGAGTTCATCAACATGGTTCAATGTCAATACAATGTCCCTGTGTTGATTATAAGGACTGACAACGGCACCGAGTTCAAGAAATACACCTTGAATGGATTTCTTAGTGATGAGGGGATAAAATACCAATATTCCGCTGCATATACCCCTCAACAAAATGGTGTAGCTGAGAGGAAGAACCGGACTCTAATTGATATGGCAAGGACCATGTTGGCGGAGTTCAATTCTCCATAGAATTTTTGGGCCGAAGTAATCTCCACCGCATTCCATGTATCAAACCGGCTATACCTTCGCAACAAATTGATCAAGAATCCATATGAAATACTTACCGGTAACAAGCCCAAAGTATCTTACTTCCGGGTGTTCGGTTGTAAGTGTTTCTATCTCAAAAAGGGTGCTCGTTTCTCCAAATTTGATTCCAAAGAATTAGAGGGTATATTTGTTGTCTATGGTCTCAAATATCACACTTATAGAGTCTATGATAAGCTCTACGGAGCTGTCATAGAATCCTGTAGTGTGGTTTTCGAAGAATATGATGATCCCCAAGGGGGCAGGTTGATGTTTGTGATGTAGATGATGAAATGCTTCAGGATGCCATAGGAAGAATGGGAGTTGGATTTATCCACCCCGTTGAGGAACCCCTTATGGCGAATCGAGAAGAACTATGATCTACTCAAGTGGAGCCCTCATCTTCACAACTTCAACAAGATCCCTCTATTAAGGAGGACAATGACCCAAGCCAAAGACAAGTTGTGGACCCTCAACAAGTTGATCAGGGAGATACCCCTAGTGAGGAGGAGCTTGAGTCACCATTCTACAGAATGTTAAGTGCTGCTCGGTCTATTTCACAAGGAAGATCTATACAATTTGCCATGGGAGCAGCTCAACTCCAGTCTAGTAGTGTACCTGATCAAGACCAAGGTCAATCTTTGCCTCTTAATGAAGAGAATGATTTCGATGATGATCAAGTTCAAGTTGATGGTCAAGACGAGGACCAGAATGATGAAGAGATCTCCCCAAGAAACAACAAGGAGATCGAAACTCGTCACAAAGCTAGAATGGATAGAATGTTGGAATTAAGATACCACTCTCTAGAGAATGTGGTTGGTGATCTATGGAGAGGAATGTCCAGTAGAGCACAATTGAAGAGGTTTAGTGAACACCAAGCTCACATCTCGATGATAGAACCAAATAAAGTATGGGAAGATCTTGAATATTCAGATTGGTTGGAAGCAATGCACGAAGAGCTCAACAACTTTGAGAGAAATAAAGTATGAAAGTTAGTTGAGAAGCCAAAGGATTTCCGCAATGTTATAGGCACCAAGTGGATATTCAAGAACAAGCAAGATGAGCATGGAATTGTTGTAAGAAACAAGGAAAGATTGGTTGCACAAGGGTTCTCTCAAATTAAAGGCATTGATTATGGAGAGACATATGCACCCGTGGCTGGCCTTGAGTCCATTTGTATCCTTCTTGCTTATGCGGCACATCATAACTTTAAGTTACAACAAATGGATGTAGAAAGTGCATTTCTTAATGGTCCATTAAGTGAGTTGGTATATGTAAAGCAACCCATGGGGTTCGAGGATCCCAACTTCCCAAACCATGTCTACAAACTTGATAAGGCGCTCTATGGGCTCAAACAAGCCCCACGCACATGGTATGAGCACCTTAGAGAGTTGTTGTTGGACCGTGGGTTTGAGGTTGGAAAATCGATCCCACTCTTTTTACTAAGAAGGTCAATGGGGAGATTTTTGTATGCCAAATATATGTTGATAATATTATATTTGGCACATCTAACAAAGCTTTTAATGATGATTTCTCAAAGCTTATGACTAATAGGTTCTGGATGTCTATGATGGGGGAGTTGAGAGTATTTCTTGGTTTTGAAATCAAGCAAGTAAGAGGAGGAACATTCTTCAACCAAGCAACATATACTCAAGATATGCTTAAAAGATTTAACATGAAAGATATGAATGGAGCTCCTACCCCCATGGCAACAAAGACTCATCTTGAACTAAATCAAAATGGTAAATATATGGATCGAAAGGTATACCGCTCTATGATTGGTTCTTTGCTTTACCTTTGTGCATCTAGACCCGATATTGTGTTCAGTGTAGGAGTGTGTGAAAGATATCAAGCGGCTCCTAAAGAAATCCATTTAATGGCGGTCAAGAGAATCTTTCAATATTTGGTTCATACCCCACACTATGGTATTTGGTATCCTCGAGGCTCAACATTTTCTCTTTGTGGATACTCGGACTCGGATTGGGCGGGGGATAAGGATGAAAGAAAATCAAACTCTAGGGCTTTCCAATTCCTTGGTAGGTCCTTGGTGTGTTGGTCTTCTAAGAAGCAAAATTGTATATCTCTCTCCACCGCCGAAGCCGAGTATGTGGCAGCTGCTAGTGCTTGTACTCAATTGCTATGGATGAGGCAAACTTTAAAGGAATATGGTGTCCATTGTGACAAAGTGCCTCTTCTATGTGACAATGAAAGTGCTATCAAGATTGCCTACAACCCGGTGGATCACACAAGGACAAAGCATACTGAGATTCGGCATCACTTCATTATAGATCATGTTGCTCGAGGTGATATTGAGCTATCTTATGTGTCAACCAAAGACCAACTTACCGACATATTCACTAAGCCACTCGATGAAGCAAGGTTTTGTTATTTGAGGAATGAACTAAATATCATAGATTCAAGGAGCTTGACTTAATCACCTTGCATACTCACCTATGTCTTGACTCTTATTTGGTTTAGACGTAGGCATGGAGATAGAGGGAGTGCGGTTCTAATACATTGGGCTATCCCTCGCCCCATAATGCCAACATTAAGAAATTAAATTCTCTTAATATCATTTTGTGATATGTGAGATTCATTGATGAGTAGTGGCTATGAACCCAAGGATAATTCTTCGCGGTGTCATGCCACAAACTCTTAAATGGTGGCCTCGGCCACCACCCTCTTCTTAGTGTTAGTTCTTGGTTTGTGTCTATTTGGAGATTTATTGAACATTTTAGTGGATTTCTATGGTTCTTCCTGATTCTTCATTGTGTGTCATCTTAACCCAAGCCTATCCCATGTCTTAAACACTCTCTATCTCATATATGTCCCTAAACACAAAAACTTGGAGCATTTGGTCGAGGAGGACCGGAGTCTCCGGTGTGCTAACATCGGAGTCTCCGGTGCAGACCTGAGTCTCTGGTCTAGACGGTTTTTGGGTCACTTAAGGTAGGTCGGGGTGAACTGAAACTAACAGTTTCATTCTTCCACCCCGACCTCCCCTCTCAACCTCGTCGCCTCCTCCTCCTCTAAAACACCTCCCCAGAGGTCAATAAGCCACCGGGATCTGCCGTGCCGCCGGCCAGCCTCCTCCCTCCACGATTGGGCCCTTCGCACTGGTGGAGTCAAGCCAATGGATAGATCTGGTACCTCTCCTCCTCTATTTCCACCTAGGGTTCATCCGAGATTTGTTTTTGAGGATTGGTGCTGATTTTGCCCATTGGAATCACTTGTATGCGTGCACACTATCACATTAGCCTCGTTAATTTGCCTGATCTGTTCGATTCACTCCATCCCGAAGCATCCCAGTGCATGCCTAACGCTCCCGACCAGAGATTCCGGTCCTAAGGACAGGAGACTCCGGTCTGAGCCGGGGAATCCAGTGTGCACTACGGAATCTCCGGTAAGGAATGACTCAAACAGGTCCAGCAAAGTCCCAGGGCTATTGTGTTGCATTTTTGGGACATATATGCTTACCTGCATGCTATCTCCCTCATTGATGTTCATAGGTTGTAACACCCTCGGATCGGCCCAATGAAAGTTGTAGCAATTCCCGCCAAACCCGCATAGAAACGATTCAGAGGTGCCCACCAGGCACTTGCGTGCCGGTGGAAAACGAAGTAATATCATTACACAATAGTCCATGATAGAACCCACAGAACAGGTATATACAACAATGGCTCCATGAGTCAAGAATACAGATATACAATACAAAGGTCCAAATCACCTTGAAAACGATACAACGTCCAACTATGGACAAGATGCAAATGGGGCTAAGAGCCCTAAAGAATAACCAATGTCGTCCATAACCCGGCCCATGCCAAGCCGGAAGGGTAACCCTGCTAACAACGTCGATCTCAAAACCTGCTTAAACAAAAGGGGTGCCCGCAAAGGGCAAATGGAAAAGAGAGCGGTTAGTACTAAGACCAGTACACGGCGAGTCTTAGAATTCGGCGGTCCTTGCCTACATAGGTATGGTGGACTGAAGCGGCAGCGCAACATGTACTAAACAACCTATAGAGACTCGATACAACTGTCGGCTATCAGAGATGGATAATAAAGACCTATTCGGATCCATCCTGATACTAATACCAAACATACCCATCCTGGCATTTCCCCCTCGAGACCAAGCGAGGAAGTCAGACCGAGGAACTCACACAGTTGGCAGTTTTATTCATTCCATTATAGTTGTAGCAATTACTAGTCAGATATAGGTAGCATGAGTCATCCTGATATAGTAAGCAGTGGGCGGTTTTAATTAACCATTCCGTTGTAGTTGTGATACTTACTAGTGATATAGATATACCATGAGACATTCACAAACCCAGCAATTGTTGGTACTTTTATTTAGCCATTCCATTGTATTGAGGCTGATTACTAGTCATTTCAAAGTCAAATTTATAGCACTAATTTAGTTATAGTTTTCTATGATTGAGATACTGTGCTCCAAGTCGTCCATAACCGCGAACACGGCTTTTAGAAAGTTTTATCCTGCAGGGGGGCACAAATAGCAATACACGCACGATCAACCTCGGAAAAACCAAATGAAAACCCAACGAGGCATCACGACAAAGAAATCGCAAGATTCATATAAGATTTCTGGGGGCCACCCCACTAAGCTACCCGCGACAAAGTTGGCCGGCTCCGAGACGGATCTAGAGGTTTGTGACAATGGCTGTAAACGACTGGGAACCTGAAAGTGTGACTGGGCTTGTCGATACCACGAAAACATTCCACATTTGTTCCAAAACACTACAGGCGCTCCACACGCAATCCTAAATAAAGCAGTAAAGCATGGCATAAGTACATGATAGTAATAAAGCCCCAAACTACTTTGTGGCCCAAAGAAATAAGATATGACTCAAGCTCACGCTAAGGGGATTCATGGTCCCACATGCAGATAGTGAGAATATTCAAAGAACAGGTATCAAGTACTCGGGGTCCTACGGGACACAAGTGGACGGTTAAAAACCAAATAACATCTATTGCCCACCTGTGCCTCTGCATTATTTACGTACTTTCAATTTTAGTTATTAAACGATAATGGAAGCCATGATCATCTTCAACATTAAGCATGGGACATTTCTCCAACAACTGTGGAACATTGACGGCGCGAAGAAACACCTACGCAAGCAACTACGACTCGCAACGCTGACTATCTACCAAACATCAGGTAATAGGATGTGTCCAAGGTAATATAATGGCTGCAAGGGATATCATGGGTACAAAAACTAGAGCATCACAACATAGATAGCAATAGATCAATAGGAGGAAATAAAGACTATAAAAGTAAGATAGGTAGAAAGGGGGAGAATGCTCGCCTGAAAACATTGCTGAAGGTTCATCCGAAGATCGGGTCGACACTCGCATCAACTCATTGGCCTAATCCGTGAAGAAGCAAAGAACTAGAAGAAACACTGGATGCACTATTTAATACTACGGAAGAAGATAGAGCATGATGCATGTATGATGCGTGACATGGAAAATATGCGATGCAATTAGGCAATATTAAATGGAACCGGGGTTCCGACATTTACTCAGATGGTTCAAGTTGTTTAGATACCCCGTAATTTAAATGTTGTCTTAACAAGTCAAAACATGACATAAGTTCGCTATAAAAAATTTAATGGGGCCAATATTAGACTAGATTCCCCCACATATGGACTCCATATTTAATTATGAGGTGAATCGGCATAATGCACCCAAACCACAATATGTATGCAAGCATGAAAATTTAATATGCAACAAGTGTATATAGCATTTAATAAAATAGGGGCTTAGATTTGGGGTCACACATTGGAGGTGTCGATGATCTTGGGGTTCCAAGGGTTTGGTTTGGTCTTCGGACACCGGGATCGGTCTTTGGATCGGGCATCGGGTCCGGAAAGGAGACCTTGATGTTCCATGTTGGAGGCCTTTGGGTATTCCCGTGACTGAGGTCTTGTCGGTGGTGAACTTGGCGATGATCTTGTCAACTTCGAGAGAACCTATAGTATTCTTGTACCAGAGACATAGCACAAGCGCTCAACAACGGATATACAATAGAACGGGATCACAGGAACACTGCGAGGAGGCCGTGTCCCATTCGAATGTTATCTCAAACACCTTACAAATAGGGTTGGGGACATGCAGATGGAGGCAGGGGACACCAACATGGTGTAGAGGCGAGGTTCGGGTGCAGGGTTGCGAGAGGCGGAAGCCTAGGGGCGCCGATGGCGGTTGGAGAGGAGCAGGGACTCGTGGAGCGGTGCCTGGCCGTCTGAAGGAAGCCGTGAGGGGCGGGGATGGTGGCGAGGAGGATGCAACCGACACTGCAGGGGACGTGGACGCACGCGAGGGGCATGGCGCTGCCGCGTGCAACGAAGAGCAGAGGAAGGCGATGGCATCCAGGGGTCAGCAGCGCACGGGCAAGCTCTAGGTCGGGATCGACGGAGGGCGGGGAGCGGTCCGGCGGCATAAGGAAGAAGGATCCGTGACCCCGCAGACGCTCGCAAGGACGCCGGGGGTCTTGGAGGGCGTACACGGCAGAGAGGAGGTCGGGAACGAGGAGTGCTGGGCGCCGGGGACGTGCGGAGGCGGCGGCGTCGGCCCCGGTGTCGGCCAGGCAGGGAGGGCCCGACGGTCCGCGGCAGGGCCTGAGGCCAGCAGGGGGAGGAACGGCGGGATTGACCTAGGGGCGGCGGTGATTTTCGAGCAGGGGGAGAGAGGCATCTCGCGATGGGAGGAACCGGTCGCGGGGTGAGCGATGGGAGTGGGGCCATGGCAGGGTGGTTAACCGAGGAGCGATGGAGGCGGGTGGCCCTGGGTGCGTGGGGTGCGTTCGGTCGTGGGTGGTGCCAGCACAGGCGGGGGATCAGGAGAGGGAGAGGATTGGTATTTGGTAGGGTTGGGAATCGGGGTAGGGGTGTATGCTGTGTGGCTGCACGCAGTGGGTTCGGGTTAGTGCGTGCGCGTGTGGGTGCGACCAGGTGAGTTCAGATGGTGGCGGCTGGATGGTGGTGTGCGACATGGGAGGAGGGGAAAAGATAGATTAGGGTTAGGGTTTGGAGGAGGGATTAGGTTGGACCGATCAGGGTGGTAGGTGGCCTGGATTTTGGGCCGGGCTGTCTCCCCTGATCAAAACAGTTTTATTTATTTTATATTTTATAAACGCTTTTACAAATAGTTTTTAGGCAAATAACAGATCCGAGCGGACCGAACCTTATACTTTGAAATAAGAGGGGGTAATGTAGAAAGCAAAAAAATAGGTCTGTTGGAAAATAGTTTTAGGCGAACAAATGCATGATGATGTCATGATGATGCACAAGTACAAACAACAGGGATTTTATAGTAGTGGTTTTACCCGGGGCGCTACACAGGATCTGGTTCTCGTCGTCCTCGTCGCACCAGGGCCAAGTCAAAAAGGGGTGATCCACGATATGATGAGTTCGAGGGTCAGTATATTGTGGCCCCATCCAACCGAAAACAACAGGATTGTGATGAAGCATACATGAGGAGGGAGTGGGATAGGGTTGAGGAAGAAAACCGTGCCAACAGGGAAAAGTACGACAATCTACAATCCTTGGCCCGCATGTCAAAGAAGGAGTACCGTGAGCTGCGGAAGACAGATTTCTATGACTTGCCACAGATCAGCGATGACCCATGCTATTGGAGGAAGGAGCAAGCTATTTTCATGAAAGACATTTACATCATGCTCAATAAGTCACCCGTGTGTCCACAAAAGTACATGAGTGTTGAGCAGATGAGGACCAGTCCATACTTCTATGATCCACTGTGGATTTGTGAGAAGCTTGGGCTATTCGGGTTGATGGATCTCCATGAGGATTACAACATCACTCGTGTGCAACAGTTCTATTCCATAGTCGTGTTTGGGTTTGACCAAGCAAGGACAATGCCTTGGATGACTGGAGATCACCGCTGCACTGTGAATTTCTACAACTTTGCTGATGCCATCTTTGAGACCTTTCAGGCTATGTCCACTCATGTTGGGGTGCGTATGCACTCAACATCTCTTGGGGAGAACAAGAACAAGCTTGCCCCTTTGTATGGCAGTGAGGGTGTTGTGGGTGGGTCTAAGGGCCTCAAGCCCCTCTACAATCTGATGTTGAGGATCTTTCGCCATACCATTTCTCCTAGTGCTGGAAATGATGATGCCATCAGATGTGGTTTGGTCAACTTGCTATACCATACCCACAGGATTCACATGGTTGGCCCCGAGGGAGACGCGGCTCCTATTGACATAATGGATTTCATATTTGAGGAGATGTACCATGCCATATTGTACAAGAAGGCTCCCCTACGCACCACTTGTTATGAGGCTCATGAACACCCAAGCTCACGGTTCACTTCCCTCTTTGCCTCCCAACCTTACGGAGCACACTCTTGTGTCACTCCATCAGAAGGGACACATGGGGACTCCTCCTATATGCTCCTATGCCAATGAGGAGGAGGAGATCACTGAGATCGACAAGGTCCCTCTCCTACTAGGGCTCACAGGAAGAGTGCTTACAATGCACCCATTACTCCCATGACACGCGACTATGTACATGAGAGGGTCAAGAAGGCCTCATTCTGGGAGAGGACCCTTTGTTGCATGAATGTGGACATCCGCAAGCAACAGCATGCCTCCTACAAGAGCAACCGTCGCATAGAGAAACTCCTCAAGGAGATTAAGTCTTAGGGAGAACAGGAAGATGAGGAAGGAGATGATGAGTACACAGATGAGCATGGCGATCAACAATCCACTGAGTCAGACTACACACTTTCTTTTGGGGCATGGAATGCCCAACAGGTCAGTTTGGTGGATTGGAAGACCTTCTCTAATGTCACCTCAGGATATGGGTACCAGGGCACCTCCTCTTCTCTCCCTCACGGCAAAGAGCCTGCAGCTCCAGATGGTGATGATGACTATGAGATGGATGATGATGATGAGGATCATGATATGGATGAGGAGGACGAGGATGATGACGACGAGGACTACTAATCCGTTGGGGTGCTAGCATAGGTCTTTCCCTTTTTTGGTGTTTCGATGTCAAAGGGGGAGACAACATTGTCATCGGGATTTGCATGGGCTTGGTATTGCTTCTTATTTCCCATCTTGAACTTCCTGTTTATTTTCCTTATGTGTTTGCGAGATACTATTTGCTATTTGTGTGAGGACATGGTTGCTCCTACGTTATTGTAACTTGTGTGAGAACTATTTGTGTTTTATATATCTACTACCTGATGTGCATGTTTTACTTGGTTATCTCGGTGCACATAGTCAGGGGGAGCATTGCTATATCTTATTATATCTTATTGCAAATAATTTCATGAAAAATCACTTGATGTCATCGAACACCAAAAAGGGGAGATTGAAAGGACATTTACTGTCATAATCACTTTTGGTGTTTGTTAACAACAAGTAGATCATTTAAAGTATGCTAATGTCTATAGGTTGATATAATCTAAAGTGAAAAGGAGCCTTGAATTACAAAATCATTCCCGCCTCATATGCAAATTCCTGGAAACTCTAGACCGGAGTCTCCGATCTTAGTGGACCGGAGTCTCCGGTGTGGTCCGGAGTTTCCCTAGGAGTCTCTGGAGGGGGCTCCAAAATTCAGCCTGGGACAATCTATATGGTGGTACGAATGTCGGTCCGGAGACTTTCTGGAGTCTCCGGTCCAAGCCTCAGACCGGAGTCTCCGGTGTGGCTAGACCGGAGTCTCCGGTCCACTTGGTCCAGAAACTTTGAAGAATCTCCGGAGGATATTTTCCCAGGGGTGCTGGGACAGTATGATGGCTGGTCCGGAGGCTGGTCCGGAGATTGGCCGGAGTCTTCGGTGTAGACCGGAGTCTCCGGTTTGCACACCGGAGTCTCTGGTCTGGCAGATCCTCCAACGGTCAGAAAATAGTTCAGTGGAGGGGCTGCTTATAAATATAGGACCTTATCCCCTTCCTCCAGCTGCTCGACCCACTCAAGAACACCATCCCCATTTGAGCCACCAGATCAACAAGATCTCTTCATCCAACCATCCAAAGTCATTGATCTTTGGAGAATCGAAGGAGGAGGCCTTGATCTACAGCTTCACCAAGAGAGATCTTCATTTTCCCCTCATTCACTTGAGGGCCCCCATGCTCTAGTGTTTCTTTGAAAACCCTAGCTTTTGATTTGGTTCTTACAAGCTTGTCTTTGATTGTTTGACAACTTCCTTGTACTCGGGATCCTCCAATTAAGTTGTGTATGTGTGCCTCGAACTTGTTGTAAAGGTGCTGGCTTCCACCTCGAAGGTTGCCAATATAGTGGAAGAGGTGAATCGAACCCTTTGGGGTGAGTTTCATCGGAGAACAATGGAGGACTCTCATGGTGTTGGTGGTTTGAAACCACCCCCTCTCCAAACGTAGACATACTTCCCCTCAAAAGGAAGAAACTATGGGAAACAAACCCTTGTGTCTCTTCGTGCTCCACTTTGGTTACTTCTATACTTTACCGCACTTTACTTTACTTACTATTCTTAGTGTTTATGCTAGTTTGACATAATCTAGAGAATTTACCTTTCTTGTCAAACCCTAATTTTAAAATGAGTAAAATTTGAAGTAGAACCTATTCACCCTCCCTCTAGGTGCCCATACGATCCTTTCAGCTGCCCTGCTGGAACTGGGAGAGGAAGGTCTTCATTGATTCCGTGCGTGTGACCGATTGCGGATGCGCTGCCGGACGCAGCGCCAGAAGGATCATCTACACGATCTTGAGATCGGTAGGTGATCAACTATATCAACCACGATAATATAATCTCATTAAACGCTTTGGATCTACGAGGGTTAGTTCTCTCCAATATCATTGCACCAATCTCGTGGATTAGATCTTGGCTTTCCATAGATTGGATCTTGGTTTTATGTGTTCTTGCAATAGAATTTTTTTCTTTTCCATGCTACGAACCCTCCAGTGTTATCAGAGCGAACTCTATGCGTAGATCTGTGGCACGAGTAGAACACAATGATTTTATGGTCGTTGATGCTTTTGTTGTTGCTTGCTTTTCGTGTACTTTTCATCTTACGACATGGTGGGATGAAGCGGCCCGGGCTAACCTTACATGTCAGTGTACATGAGACTTGCTCCATGCTCAACATGCAACTTGCATTGCACAAATGGATTTGTGGGTGTCTGTCTCTCCCACCATAGTTAAGATTCAATTTACAATGGGCACTTGAAAACACTTGTATCAGCGTTGTGGTTCATATTCGTAGGTAAGAACGGTTCTTGATCGAAAGCCCCAAGCCAAGTAAAACATGCAAATAAAAATTGAGGCGTCTAACTTGTTTTTGCAGGGGCATGTGATGTGATATGGCCATGATGTGATTGTGATTATATTTTATGTATGCAATGATCCTTATTGTAATATGAAAACCGACAGGAGCCTAATGGTTGTCTTTAAATTCTTTAAGACTTGCGTGTCTATTCATCATGTAATAGCTTTATTCCAAGTAGTTGTAATAGTTGTTTTGGTGATGGACAACCATGAAGCGGCGCCACAGACCTTGACGCAATGCTGGTGATGATGGAGATCACTTCCGTGCTCTAGAGATGGAGATCAAATGCACAAGAATAAAGGCCATATCATATCACATATTATGAATTGCATGTGATGTTAATCCTTTTTATGCATCTTGTATTGCTTAGATCGCGACAGTAGCACTATAAGATGATCCCTCTCACTAAATACAAGTAATAAAGTGTTCGTCCTCAGTAGGCACCATTGCTAAGACTCGTCGTTTCAAAGCATCACGTGATGATCGGGTGTGATAGATTCTACTTGTGCATACAATGGGTGCAAGCCAGATTTGCACATGGGGATACTAAGGTTAACCTTGAAGATCCTAGCATGTATAGACATGGTCTCGGAACATAGTATACCGAAAGGTAAAGCATGAGTCATATGATATCTCTCATGATGATCGGACATGGTGTAGTGGATTTGGTTCATGTAATCACTAAGGCAACATGAGCGATGTTGTTTTGAGTGCGAGTTTAAAAGTAATATGATTAAAGTTGAACACAATTATCATAAATTAAATCAAAGTGAATTTGCATAATTGTTGTAGTCATTGGCATCCGTTCACCACCTTACACATAGTTATAACTAAGATAATAGAACTATAGAATTTTGGATAGTTACTTTATGAACTGGTATCGTATGATTTTGAGTGTCAATCTAAAGTTTAAAAGTACTTTTGCAAACTTTCAGCAAACTCCATTTACTCCATGAAGTTTAATAATTAGTAATAAATCAAGGGTAACAATTCTAGTGTTAGTATCTAAAAGTATCATGTTTGCCACCATGATTCTTGATATTCAAAAGATTGTTTTAATATCCAGGTTATCTAAGAGCTGAAAGAAATGTTTCAGAAACCATCATGTGTGGAAGATATTGCGATATCTGAAACAATGTTTTGGTTGCAATATGATAGAGTATAACTTAGCAAAATGTATGTTCTCATATTTTATGAGAATTTGCGAAGGTTGGAGATGCTAGACATCCTAATCCTCCAAAAGGTTTTGGAAAGGTACATTATACTTGCGATTCACCTTTATAAGCTCTTGTAGCTAGATCATGAAAGTTTTCATGATAAGGATGAATAGAATATGTAGGTAAAATGTTTACTACACTAAAATATTACTAAAGAATGGATTTTGAAAGAATGCCAAACATTTGATGATGGTGATCTACTTCAAAGTGCAATCCCAAAGGTATTAGTATTTGACTATACACACTTTGGACTATGTGTCATGTGTATGGCATCACTGTTGCTGTTGATAGATTCTTTTAAATGAAAAGGAAATGCTGAAAGAGAATCTCAGAAATATTTGGCATAAAAGAAAAGACTACAATTGTCCGGCATAAGTATATAGATGATATACATGTTATGGTTGTATTCTTTACTTGTTAAAAATTGTGGTTTTGGGTATTGGATACTGAATTGGTTGGTGTGAAGTGTCATACATGACAACACAATTCATGAACTGCAATGTCCTAAGTAACCAGTAAGAGAATATGTGATGATGTTCAGCGAAAACAAACAAAGTATTGTTGTGTTTCTCGTTGTCACATCCCAAATTTCAGATTTGGTTCTGCATATCATTCATAGCATTGCATCATGCCTTTCCATGCAAAACCGTCAAGTGAAAAGGTTCGGCGAAACGCTACTTTCCGAACCCTATTCTATTTTGCTACGAGGCTCCTGCGGGAGGCTTTAGTAGGACTAGTGTTGACCACCCTTGTATCCTAGTGGTTTTGCCCAACCCTTGACCCTAGATTGTTCCCCTCGAATTTACAAAACCGTAGGAGCAAGAATCGCTCGATTTGGAGCTCGTACGGAGAAGTTACGGCCGTTTATTTAAAAGACGGAAAACGGGCCAATTTTCGGGCCGATTTTCTGAGTTCGTAAACAACTCCGCGCCGAATCAGCCTAGGTTTCCGCGTGGGGCCCACAAAAAGGATCCCACCTGCCTCTAAACCGCCCCGCCGCCTCGATCTCGGGAACCGAGCCCGCACCCCCGCCTTGCCTCCTCGATACCCGCGCCATCGCCGCCTCCTGGCCCGCCGCCGCCGCCGTCGCCCTTCCCCGCCGCCGTCGGCCGCCAGCTCCCGCGACCGCCGCCCCAGGTACCCTCCACCCCGCCGCCAGTGCGCCCCGCATCCCGTGTCGCGCCGCCTGCCGCCTTCCGCCGATCGCCGCTCGCCCCGCAGCACCCCGCACCTGCCGCCTGCTGCTTGCACTACGCCGCCGTGCGCATGCGCTGCTGCTCGCGCGCGCTGCCGCCGCCATCTGCGCTAGCTGCTGCGCTGCGCGCTAGCTGCTGCCGCTGCACGCGCTGCGTCGTCGCACGCCTTCGCGCGCACACACACGCGCGCGTTTGCCCACGCTCGCACGCAAGCACGCGCGCCGTCTTGCGCGCCGCGTTGATTTCCTTGACCCGTGCGCTGATCGTCCCCCTCTCGCGCAGGTAACACCATCGCCGGAATCGATCGCCGCGCCGTCCGGAACTCGCCGCCGTCCGTTTCGTCGTTCGTTCCCGGTAAGCCTGCAACCACCGTCAGATTTCAGATCAGCGGTTCAGATCGGTCGTTGACCGGTCAGACAAAGGGTGTTGACTAGTCAGACGCCCAGTCAGCGCCCAGTCAGCAGACGCGTTGACCAGTCAACAGACACAGTTGACTGGTTAATTTCGTTAATCGTATTAGTTGACAGATTTCGGTAGAAACTTGTAAATTGCGTAGAAATTAAACCGCTTGGCCAAAAATTGCAAATAAAATATGTGTAGATTTAGTGAGTCGTGTAGAATCTTGCTGTACCTTTGGTTCAGACTTTTGCAGCAAGGTTTAGTACAGTTTAATCAATCTAGTTAGTGGCCTTTTCGGAGTAATAAATTCGTAGAAAAAGATCCGTAGCTCCAAAAATCACGTATGATATGTCCCTGGATTCAGTGGAACGAGGAGAATCTCATCGTGAATTAAAAAGTTAGGATTACAGTGAAAACTTCTGCAGAAACTGTCTAGTGGCTTTCTGCAGTGTTTTAATTACTCCGAGAGTTTTATAATTCCTTTTTGAGTAATTCCAGTTGGTACTGTTTCTAATCAGCGATGCCTATGCGGTAGAAATTTTCCAAGATTTTACAGACAGGATGATACTATCGCTATGCTATGTCCTATTATGTGGTAGGGCTTTCCTTGTAGATGAACCACCGTTGGTAGATGTGCTTAGCCATGCTATGTTGAACGAGGGCTGGGTTACATCATTGATACTTGTTTCTAAAAGTGTTGGTTTGTGAAAACTAAAACAACTTAATCAATGAATCTCCTAGGTGTGATGGTATTGATAATTTTTGGTGGTTTCATTGCGGAAAGGCACCCAGGTATCAAGAGAGAATGATTGGCTTCTTTATTGTGTAGCTTACATGTACAACCATGTGCCAATAATGGAATGGGCGGTTGGTTGGACTTAGTAGGTTGTGGTGACCCGAACCCGCGTATCCAGAGATGTAGAATTTTGGTAGGTTGGACCGGTACGCGTCGGGATTGGGGAGCTACTTCCCGAACAGTCTCTTCTTGGACTTCTCCCTATCATCACCCAAAATGAGAGTGATGGTACGAGCTGGGTTGGCCAAGTCACATGGGTGAAGTGTACCAACTCCTGCAGGGTGTATAATCTAATCGATTAGCCGTGTTCCCGTTTATGGACAATTGAGTTGCTTGATATTGATTCCATGACATGTTTCTCGCTCATTCTAATTTCCTAATTGCTTTAATATTGTTGGGTTAACTTAATTGGGATCTTTTCAAAGAAAATCAAAAACTGTTTATGAAAGTAGGACAAATGTATTTGCAAATGCAAGCCAGACACAGCTCCACTTGCCAAATATGCATGTAGATGTTAGTACTATTGTCTCCATTTACTAGCTCTACTTGCCATACATTCCATGTATTGACCCTTCGGGGCTGCTACGTTTCATGTTGCAGGTTATTCCAATTCTGAGTAATCGATTTAGGCCACGGTACTCCACTCGGCACTTGTTCACTTATGGAAAATTTGAAGAATGGAGGATTTACTTTATTTATGTTGCTACCTGAATAATTTGAGCTAGCCTTGGGCTAAGCTTTTATTGTAATAATGGTACTCTGGATCTTCGTTATTTATGATACACGGATATTTTGCTATGTTATTCATCTTATTCTATTGTGGGCCAATGAACCGATCCAGGGATTGACATGTCACATAGAAGCCACGGTCTTTTCAGAACCGGGGTGTTACACTCGTTGACATCAAAGCTTTCCTTCAAGATTTGTTTCAATAATTGTTATTTTGATCAAGTATTATGAGAACAAAAGGTTGTTCATATAATTACAGTATTCCATATAAGATGGATGATTTACAGATCTAGTTGGAGAAATCACGTCCATAAAACTAATGGTAAAAATGTCGAAAGACAAATGATTGAAAGATCAATTACAAAGTGACATCGACATTTAAATTATATTGGAAATAAAACATGAAGAAACTTAATGTTGATGGAATTTTGGAGTCTTTTTATTTTGATCAAATGACACTTGTGAGACTTTCCTAGAGATAATTGAAACTCTGCTCATAGGCCAAAAGGGAATATATGACTAACTTATTGGAATTTGTACATATTGATGTATGTAGTCCACTATGTGTAGTCATGAGTGATGGATTTCAATTTTATATGCGTTCTCCGGAAATTTGAGTGAATACATGTGTATATTTACTTAATGAGGAAAAACTATGAAACATTTGAAAATGTTCAAAGACTTTCAGGATGAAGTGGAAAATCATTGTAACAAGAAAATAAAGAGTTTCTGATTGGATCATAAATGTCACATCCCAAGATTTTCTAAATCTTGTTATGTGAAAAATAAATAAACAAAATAAACAATTGTTGAAAATTAGGGTGAAAAGAAACTTTTGTGTTTAAATGGAAACTTAAAATCCCATCTGGAACAAATTTTGGTTAATATTTGAATCCAACTAAATCCAAATCAAGTGGAATGCATTCTCCATAAATGCATCTGGAAATTTAAAACACTTGGAAATTAAACCAAAATCCTAGAACCCAAATGGAAGAGAGTCATTTCCAAGTTATCTCCAAGCCTATGGATTTGATCCATATAAAAATTTGTCAACAAACATTTACAAATGATCAAGAAAGACAAATGGAAATATTATAAAACCATAGAAATTGATTTCACTTAATTTGGAGCCTTAGATAAAATCTTATGAATATAATAAGATAAGGAAATTAAATTTCCAAAGCTAATAAAGAACCTATCTATAAATCCATACCAAATGGTGAGCAAATAATCCTAAAGATATTTAAAAGGATAAATAAATCTCAAATAAGATTTTACAAATTGGAATCACCAAGTTTGGATCTCTAAATAAAAAGATATGGATTTTATAAGATGAAGAAAGAAATATTAAATAAGGAATATTTAAAGACCAAATAAAATCTTGGCCAAGACCATAAGCAAATGGAATGAATTTAATCCAAATCCAAATAAAATAAAAGGATAAAGAATTTCCAAAATAAAATAAAATGGCTTAAACCAAATTCCATTTGAATAATGACAAATCCAATTTTAAAAGATTAATAAAATCATATTTAAAACTTTTCCAAATAATTCAAGATGAAATATTTGAACCCAAATAAACAAATAAAAACCTACTGAAAAGATTTGGAAGGTTTAAGAATTCAAATGGTGTTTTGAAGATATTATTAAATATTATTGGAATTAAAACAAAGGCCTAATTAATGTTTAAATTGTTTAAAACAAAGATTTGGCAAAGATTTGAATTCAAATGAATGTTTAAATTGTTTAAAAAAAATCAAAACAGAATATTAGAAACAGAAAAAGAAAAAACAAAGCAGTATAAAAAAAAATGGAAACAAGCCCAACCCTCCTGGCCAGCCCACTAAGCCCAGCAGCCCACTCCCTCTCTTCTTCCGCAGAAAACGTTTCAAACCAGAGAACTCACCCGCTCAATCACCGATGCGTGGACCCCGTCACTTCTCTTCCTCTCTCACTGTCAAATGGACCCCACTCGACCATGTCATCGTCTTCCTCCCCGCGATGAACTCGCCTGGCAGTTTCTGCCGTTGATTTGCTCGAATGAATACGCGTAAATGGCCCAGTAAATTCCCCCTGCGACCACGCCTTCTTAATCGCCTCTCCCTCCTCTCTGTTTCCCCCTCAGTCCCTCACCCTAGCGCGCCCCCAGGCTGCTAAATTTCGCACTTCACCGTCACTGTCTCCGGCGAGCACCACCTCCAATTCAGGCCAGTCGCCGTCGCGCCTCGCTCTCTAGACCACTCAGGCATGATCCCCATCAACCACCGCACCTCCCAGTGGCCTCATCTTGCTCGCGCTTGACCCCCAGCCTCGACAACGACCAAGACCGTCACCGCCGCCGTCTGTCTCCAACTCCGGCGACCCTCCCCGTAAGTACTGACCGTGCCGTTTTCCCCCGTTGACACTCTCATGCTCCCCTCTCTCTCGCGCGTCTAACGGACCTCCTATTTTGCCTTCCCATGGACAGTAGCCTCGCCAACCACAACGCTAGTGCGTGCCCGACGCCAGGCAGAACTCCGGCGAGAAATTTTGGTCGTCCTCGTGCGCCCCTATCCAGGATAAGACCACGTCGAGAATCAGCACAACCCTGCAAACCTGGTGAGCATCTCCCCTTGATTTCTCGCTTCCTGCATCGCCAGCGCCGCCACCGTCTGACCGCTCCACCGCCACCTGCCACCGTCAGCGCCGCCAGATCCTGGCAAGCACGCTGTAGCCGTAGGATGCAGATCCAACACACACGATAGAACATTAAACGAATGTGTATGCTTGTTTATGCGCCGCATGATCTGTTTAGATCTAACGGCCGTATATGCTGATCCGCGCAAAACGATATGCACGAGTAAGAAAGCGCCACGTGGCCTTGTTTATTTGAATAAAACCAGAAATGATCTATGTGTTGTTTCAATTTGAAAAATTCATAACTTTCAAACCACACGTCCAAATTTTGCAAATTTTATATCAATGGATTCAGCAAGACAAGTACTTTCTGACCATGCACTTTGTTTAGTAAAATGCTTCTGTTAAATTGATTGATTTTGCATAAACTTATGTATGCATGTTTAGAATATAAAAATTGTTCTAAAATGATTTTTTGAGATAAAACCTTTGGCAAATGGTTTGTTTTGAACCTACTGACCATAGAAATAAATTGGTGGTTTCAAAAATGTATTTGGTGAAGCAAAAGAATGAATCATTGATTTAAAAACATTTCTAGCCAAATAAAAATGATGATTATGGTTTAAAAATGATTTTGGAAGAAAATCTTTGGGAAATGTTTTGGAATAAACTCTCTGACCCCAAGAACCAAGTTTTATGATTTGAAAATGTATTTGGTGAACCCTATAAAGATAGTTACTTTGTTAAAGGCATTTCTAACCACATGAAATAATGCTTTGGTTAAAAAATGGTTTTTAGATAGAATCTTTTGCAAATGGTTTTTCCACTTTATAAAATGACCATTAGGTGTTTTCACATGTTTATGACCCATTAGAAACCACTTTTACAAATAAAACAATCTTTTGCATGCTAGCATGCATTGTTTTGTTTCTATCATTTTATGTGATGTTTTCTTGAATGGTAGATTGAAATTGTGCCTTGTTTGATTAAATTGTAGTGATTTTAAGAGTGTGAATATCGCAAAGATCAAGGAGTGAACTTATATTCTCTACCAAAAAGGCAAGTGACGCTTCATACTTTTGTCCCATTATTTTCACTATGCATTAGTGATATTTCTAAGTAGGACATGCATGGAATTTTGCTAAGTGTAAACTATGCCATGGGAAATCCTAGTAGATGAAACCTTAGTAGAATTATCCTAAGTTAAGATTCCTATTACTATCATGCTTAGCTTAGCTAGTAGAAAACAAGGGTGGATTATATTCATGCTATGGAATATTTCTAAGTCAAGGACTTATGTTTTGCTTAATAAAACAACTAAGTGAATGAATCACCTGGGTGGAATGGTTGTGATTGGGTTATGTTGAGTGGTTACACAAGGCCCATTTCTATGGTTTACCTTGTGTATCTCACTTGTGGATGGCCACCCAGGAACAAAGAGATTTGAGATGTCAAATGTTGAGAAGCTTCAAGTGCAGCCACTTGGCATTATGGGCTCTGCCTGGATCATATAGGTTGCAATAACTTAGCCAAATGGACAGTTGGTGGTAGGGGAATGATAGGTTGGAACGCGTCCATTCTGGTGTAAGGGAAGGCTTCTGAAAGATCTTGTCTTGGTGAAACCAAGTCTTGTGGGGAAAGTGCACCACCTCTGCAGAGTGAAAAATCTCAGTACTTGGCCATGTCCCTAGTAAAGGACAATTTGAGCATCAAGACATGGAAGCTATCAAGAATCTCATCATCCCAATTTCTAAGTTAAAAACTTGTGGTTGAACAAGGGATTGAAGGATCACCATTTTCTATTGGGAGATGCCTTGGGAAAGATTTTGTCAAACAAAAACTTAGTGTTTTTAAATGATAAGGAAAATTTATTTTGAGCAAAGCAAGCCTAAGCTCCACTTAGCCAAATGCATATAGATGATAGAACTCCACTATACTACCATAGTATCACTTGCCAATACAATTCAAATGTATTGACCCTTGTGGCTGTAACTTGTTATGTTGCAGGTTTGTTTGATGTTAGTGAAGTTTATTGATTAGGATTACAAGACTACAACCAACATGTCTGCCTGTGGCATTTTGAAGATGAAGGACCCCATGCTATTGTTATATTCTGCTGCATTGTAATGAGATAGCCAAATGAGCTATGTAAGATGGAATAATTTATTTTATTCCTGTTATAAAGTTGTATTATGACCTTTGTTTCTTAATATTACATCTTAACTGTGGATGCTAGCTATTGATCCAGGGACTAGCATTGTAAACACAGGGATCTCTACCTTATTAAAGGTTGGGAACCTTATAGATGGTATCAGAGCATTGTGTTGCCTGTAGGATTTGTAAACCTAGGATTGGACAAACCCCTTAGAAAAATAGGAGTTGTATTTGTTCCAAAACTTATTTACAAACAATCTTGTAAACTCTTTCCTCAACCATTTTGATTTTGATTCTACATCTCTTCTATTTCAAACTTGATGGACAAAGCCTACCCCATGGCCAAGGACTTCACCATGTGCAAAGGACTTCATCAACTCTAATGACTTCAACATCTTCAAGTGGTTCCAACCTATTATCAATAAGGACTTCAACCTTGGATATCACTAAGGACTACAAGTGGGACAAGAAATGTTGCTCAAGACTTGAAGACTAAGGAAACACAACTTGGGAATCATCATCACCTTTGAAGTTTTTGTGACCAAGAATTTTTCCAAGGATACAAAAATCTTGTTCAAGAAGAATCCACCAAGAAGGATGGAAAGATCTCAAGTGAACCATATAGATGGACCACCATGTTAAGTATAGATCAAACCCACCAACTTATGTGGTGTAACAAAAATATTTTGGTTGCCTAAAAATATGCTTGATACTTGTTGTTTGAGTGGAATGCTTGTTTGTGATTGCTTGCACTTTGCTTGTGTGAATTGTGATGTGTGTGATTAGAATTGATTCCTTAGAAAATCTTTTGCCTATTCTAATCCCAATCCAACCCAAACAGATGACTTCTCCAAGAGACTCTAACATCAAGAATGACAACAACAACAACCAAGAGATGCACATGAGAGAACAACTACTAGCAAACCAAACCCAGTTGAACCAAGTGACAACTCAGTTTTTAGCAAATCAAAACAGAATATTAGAAACAGAAAAAGAAAAAACAAAGTAGTATAAAAAAAATGGAAACAAGCCCAACCCGCCTGGCCAGCCCACTAAGCCCAGCAGCCCACTCCCTCTCTTCTTCCACAGAAAACGTTTCGAACCAGAGAACTCACTCGCTCAATCACCGACGCGTGGACCCGGTCTCTTCTCTTCCTCTCTCACTGTCAAATGGACCCCACTCGACCATGTCATCGTCTTCCTCCCCGCGATGAACTCGCCTGGCAGTTTCTGTCGTTGATTTGCTCGAATGAATACGCGTAAATGGCCCAGTAAATTCCTCCTGTGACCACGCCTTCTTAATTGCCTCTCCCTCCTCTTTGTTTCCCCCTTAGTCCCTCACCCTAGCGCGCCCCCAGGCTGCTAAATTTTGCACTTCACCGTCACTGTCTCCGGCGAGCACCACCTCCAATTCAGGCCAGTCGCCGTCGCGCCTCGCTCTCTAGACCACTCAGGCATGATCCCCATCAACCACCGCACCTCCCAGTGGCCTCATCTTGCTCGCGCTTGACCCCCATCCTCGACAACGACCAAGACCGTCACCGCCGCCGTCTGTCTCCAACTCCGATGACCCTTCCCGTAAGTACTGACCGTGCCGTTTTCCCCCGTTGACACTCTCATGCTCCCCTCTCTCTCGCGCGTCTAACGGACCTCCTATTTTGCCTTCCCATGGACAGTAGCCTCGCCAACCACAACGCCAGTGCGTGCCCGACGCCAGGCAGAACTCCGGCGAGAAATTTTGGTCGTCCTCGTGCGCCCCTATCCAGGATAAGACCACGTCGAGAATCAGCACAACCCTGCAAACCTGGTGAGCATCTCCCCTTGATTTCTCGCTTCCTGCATCGCCAGCGCCGCCACCGTCTGACCGCTCCGCCGCCACCTGCCACCGTCAGCGCCGCCAGATCCTGGCAAGCACGTTGTAGCCGTAGGATGCAGATCCAACGCACACGATAGAACATTAAACGAATGTGTATGCTTGTTTCTGCGCTGCATGATCTGTTTAGATCTAACGGCCGTATATGCTGATCCGCGTGAAACGATATGCACGAGTAAGAAAGCGCCACGTGGCCTTGTTTATTTGAATAAAACCAGAAATGATCTATGTGTTGTTTCAATTTGAAAAATTCATAACTTTCAAACCACACGTCCAAATTTTGCAAATTTTATATCAATGGATTCATCAAGACAAGTACTTTCTGACCATGCACTTTGTTTAGTAAAATGCTTCTGTTAAATTGATTGATTTTGCAGAAACTTATGTATGCATGTTTAGAATATAAAAATTGTTCTAAAATGATTTTTTGAGATAAAACCTTTGGCAAATGGTTTGTTTTGAACCTACTGACCATAGAAATAAATTGGTGGTTTCAAAAATGTATTTGGTGAAGCAAAAGAATGAATCATTGATTTAAAAACATTTCTAGCCAAATAAAAATGATGATTATGGTTTAAAAATGATTTTGGAAGAAAATCTTTGGGAAATGTTTTGGAATAAACTCTCTAACCCCAAGAACCAAGTTTTATGATTTGAAAATGTATTTGGTGAACCCTATAAAGATAGTTACTTTGTTAAAGGCATTTCTAACCACATAAAATAATGCTTTGGTTAAAAAATGGTTTTTAGATAGAATCTTTTGCAAATGGTTTTGCCACTTTATAAAATGACCATTAGGTGTTTTCACATGTTTATGACCCATTAGAAACCAATTTTACAAATAAAACAATCTTTTGCATGCTAGCATGCATTGTTTTGTTTCTATCATTTTATGTGATGTTTTCTTGAATGGTAGATTGAAATTGTGCCTTGTTTGATTAAATTGTAGTGATTTGAAGAGTGTGAATATCGCAAAGATCAAGGAGTGAACTTATATTCTCTACCAAAAAGGCAAGTGATGCTTCATACTTTTGTCCCATTATTTTCACTATGCATTAGTGATATTTCTAAGTAGGACTTGCATGGAATTTTGCTAAGTGTAAACTATGCCATGGGAAATCCTAGTAGATGAAACCTTAGTAGAATTCTCCTAAGTTAAGATTCCTATTACTATCATGCTTAGCTTAGCTAGTAGAAAGCAAGGGTGGATTATATTCATGCTATGGAATATTTCTAAGTCAAGGACTTTTGTTTTGCTTAATAAAACAACTAAGTGAATGAATCACCTGGGTGGAATGGTTGTGATTGGGTTATGTTGAGTGGTTACATAAGGCCCATTTCTATGGTTTACCTTGTGTATCTCACTTGTGGATGGCCACCCAGGAACAAAGAGATTTGAGATGTCAAATGTTGAGAAGCTTCAAGTGCAGCCACTTGGCATTATGGGCTCTGCCGGGATCATATAGGTTGCAATAACTTAGCCAAATGGACAGTTGGTGGTAGGGGAATGATAGGTTGGAACGCGTCCATTCTGGTCTAAGGGAAGGCTTCTGAAAGATCTTGTCTTGGTGAAACCAAGTCTTGTGGGCAAAGTGCACCACCTCTGCAGAGTGAAAAATCTAAGTACTTAGCCATGTCCCTGGTAAAGGACAATTTGAGCATCAAGACATGGAAGCTATCAAGAATCTCCTCATCCCAATTTCTAAGTTAAAAACTTGTGGTTGAACAAGGGATTGAAGGATCACCAATTTCTATTGGGAGATGCCTTGGGAAAGATTTTGTCAAACAAAAACTTAGTGTTTTCAAATGATAAGGAAAATTTATTTTGAGCAAATCAAGCCTAAGCTCCACTTAGCCAAATGCATATAGATGATAGAACTCCACTATACTACCATAATATCACTTGCCATACAATTCAAATGTATTGACCCTTGTGGCTGTAACTTGTTATGTTGCAGGTTTATTTGATGTTAGTGAAGTTTATTGATTAGGATTACAAGTCTACAACCAACATGTCTGCCTGTGGCACTTTGAAGATGAAGGACCCCATGCTATTGTTATATTATGCTGCATTGTAATGAGATAGCTAAATGAGCTATGTAAGATGTAATAATTTATTTTATTCCTGGTTATAAAGATGTATTATGACCTTTGTTTCTTGATATTACATCTTAACTGTGGATGCTAGCTATTGATCCAGGGACTAGCATTATAAACATAGGGATCTCTACCTTATTAAAGGTTGGGAACCTTACAATAAAGGAATATATTTGAGTTACAAGTTCAACATAACACTTAAGATTGGAGGAATCGTTCCATGGATTTGAATTTCCCGAAACACCATAGGAGTATGGAGTGTTCGAGATATGTAATGAAACCTTGTTTGACATGGTGAGATCAAAGGTGTCAGTTATAAGACTGCCATTGTATTTTAAAGATTAAAAGATTTAGTGACTACCTCTTTTACACTAAAAAGAGCTCCATCGTGATTCGTTGAAATGACACCATATAAGATATGATTTGGGATAAAACCCAAGTTGTCCTTTCAATTTTTTTTGGTATGCTAGGCATAAGTAAAATGTTTACAACCAAAGTCGGATCAGCACGTGTTTGTAGGTTATTTCGAATAACCGTTGGGTATTCCTCCATAACACCAAAGACAAAAGTGTTTGTCGCTTAGAACGTCAAGTTTCTTTAGAAGGATTTTTTCGTGAAAAGTTAAGTGGGAGGACAATAGAACTTTAATAAG
Source organism: Avena sativa (assembly GCA_916181665.1). NCBI lineage: Eukaryota > Viridiplantae > Streptophyta > Magnoliopsida > Poales > Poaceae > Avena > Avena sativa. Next base: position 114,096,303 of record OV702298.1, read on the forward strand.
GTTAATGAATGTTAGCTAATATGTGCGGAGTTACGTAGCGCCGAAAAGTGTCCCGGAGGAAGCAACAATGCTAATGGCTCACGTGCCCCAAAGGTTGTGGTCTCGGAGGTCTAAGTTCCTATTGAACCAAGTAGGTCGGGTAAACAATCAAATACTAAGATTTGAGAGTGAATCATTATTGTTGGATAATGATGAACTGACTACATGCAAATAAGCGATGATGGGCCCTTACTCTATCAAATGGCTTGAAGACATAAAATCTGTGATAGTTCCATACATGAGAAATCAAGCTTTCAACTTGGAAGACCCTCTAGAAAGGTGTAAAACCTATCGGTCGTATTTGGATCTATAAATAGACAAGGATGTTTCACATCTATGAAGTTGTCGACATGTTGGTAAAGAGTTTAAAACAACTTTCAAGAAATTGACTATGACAAGATTTGATCTTTCATAGCGATATTTAGTCTAGACGGATTAATGTACCAACCACTACATATAATTTGGTATATGGTAGTCGATAAAAGAAAACCAAGTTCTTCTAATAGAATGGTTACCTAGGACGTGTACATGACATAATACAAAGGGTTTTGTTAATTCAAAGGATTCTAAAAAAGCATGCAAACTTCAATGGTTGAAGTAAGCATCACGGAGTTGGAATCTTCACCATGATGAAACTATTAAAAGGTTTAATTTCATCAGAGACAATGAAGATGCTTGCATTTGCAAGAAATTAAGTGGGAGAACTGAGAAATATTTCTAACACATTATGTAAAATACATATTGTTGATTGGAAATGATGTATCTTTTATTGACACAAGTTAAGAATTTAATTTTGATGAAAGACTTAGGCAAAACCCGAATATTACGTATGAATGTCTATATGGATAGATTGAGACGCTAATATGGTTATGCCAAATGTACATATATGAGATATTGAATGAGTCCAATATGGAAATGACAAGAAAGGTACTTGTCGCACATGAAGGATTGATTCAAGATTCAAGTGTTTTTGACACTTGGTAAGTGAAATGAGAATCAAGTGTTTTGACACTTGGTGAGTGAAATCACAAGAATATTTTGATTAATCATACCGTGATTTGTACACATCCATATATTTCCTATGCTCTAAATTTTATGAGCAGATACTAGAATGATTCATAAGATGATTATTGGACGATAGTAAGGATATTCTTATGATCTTTGGAAGAACTAAGAATATGTTATTTATATAGAGGTGACAAATAGATATATAGTTCATTGTAAAGTGTTATATTGATACTAGTTTTGTCACAAGATAAAAATTAAGTTTATCTTAATTTAAACTATGGGTGATACAATATAATATAAATGAAGTTCCATAACGGATTGGGATGAGTTCCAAAGTTAAGACATTGTGACAAATACTAAAACAAAAGGCTAAGTATATGACTGCCATTGTAGCAGCAAAAAAGGGCATTTGTGTCAAGTAGTTTGTTATCAAACTAGGTGTGGTTCACAGCAGGCTAGTACTATGAAGATATATTGTACGACAATTGTATCAACATGTTTTAACCCCAAGGAACTAAAGGTCTCACCAAAGTGCCAAATTTATACAATGCCATCTCATTGGAGAATGAGTGATGCGTAGAGACGCAAAGACATGCAAGTACACGCAGACCTGGAAGTGTTAGATCCGAAGATTATGTTTCCCACTAGCAATCGTGTATATACAACACCAGAAATCCATAGGTGTTGAATGCACAAACTTTATCAAACTAGTTTATTGACTCTAGTGCAAGTGGGAGACTGTTGGAGATATGCCCAAGAGGCAATAATAAAGTGATTATTATTATATTTTTGTGTTTATGATAAATGTTTACATCCCATGCTATAATTGTATTAACATGAAACATTAATACTTGTGTGTTTTGTAAACATAAAAGAGTCCCTAGTAAGCCTCCTATTAAACTAGCTTGTTGATTAATAGATGATCGTGGATTCCTGATCATGGACATTGGATGTCATTAATAACAAGGTCATTTCATTAGGAGAATGATGTGATGGACACACACCCATAGTAAGCATAGCATAAGATCAAGTCATTAAGTTCTTGTTGCTACAAGCTTTCAGATACATAGTAACCTAATCCTTCGACCATGAGATCATGTTAATCACCATCACCGGATGAGTACTTTGATGACATCAAACGCCACATCCGTAACTGGGTGGTTATAAAGGTGGCATTGGGTATTATGAAAGTATGTGTTGAAGCGCATGGATCAAGAGTGGGATTGTCCATACATATGACGAATAGATATACTCTGGCACTCTCGGTGGAATGTCATCCAATTGGCTTGCAAGAATGTGACTAGGTCTCAAGGGATGTCACATCATAGTACAAGTAAAAAGTACTTATCGGTAATGAGGTTGAACTAGGTATGGAGATACGGACGATCGAAACTCAGATAAGTAAAGTATCATGCAACAAAGGGAATCAGTATCATATGTAAATGGTTCATTCGATCATGAACTATCGTTGAAATATGTGGGAGCCATTATGGATTTATAGATCCCTCTATTTGTTATTGACCGGAGAGGTGTGTCGATCATGTCTGCATAGTTCACGAACCATAGGGAGACACACTTAAGGAATCAATGTTGTTTAAGTAGATATGGAATATGAGTTGGAGACAAAATGTTGTTCGGAGTCTCAGATTGGATCCATGACATCACGAGGAGATCCGGAATGGTCCGGAGAATAATATTCATCTAAGGAAACTGGTTTTCTGGGGTTTGGAAAAGTTTTAGTGTTTTGACCGGAAGCTTATAGAATGTTCTAGAAGGACCACCAATGGGTCTGCCACCTGTCATCGGATTGTCGAAAAGTATGTCATTGGGGGTCCTGAAGGCATTGAGAAGATGGGGTGTGAGACGTATGGTGTTCCGAGAGCTGTGGGCACAAGTTTACCCAGGTTGAGAATCGACTGCGGTGATCGGATCCTACTCCTGCTAGCAACCCAGTAATATGTCGGCGAGAGCTTGATGTTACAGCAGATTACAAGAGAGGTTCGCCTATGCGAGTAGGTTGTGGTTGATGTATGATCTGGTTGGTATTGTGCCGTAAAGGCTTCCATAGGGATGGTTTATATAGTTACCGGGGCCTAGGGTTACAGGAGAGACCTATTCGGCTACGTTACAGAGTCGGTAACTAGATACAGCTTGGACTACAAGTAATACTACATGCCTAAGTCAGTAACTCTTCTTGGCCTTGTCATAGACAGAAGTTACTCCTCTTCTTTCTCTGACTGGGCCACCCGTGAAGCAAAGCTGTATCCTGTTGGTGGGCCACCGTGGTCAGTGAGTCCTGTGGGTATACCCGGAAAGTATATCCCCAACAGTAGCCCCCGGAAGTCTCCAAGCTCCAATGTCGGATAAATCGTCCAGCTTGATGGTTTCTTCGTCTTGAGAATCTTGAAGGGTTCCCGAAAATTCATCCAGTAGTATAGGATTCCGAGTCTTCTCTGAGTCGGATATGTCTTCTTGACTTTAGTTATTTTCCTGCTCATTTCAAAACATGAGCTGGATTTAAATAGTGTTGTGCTGTCTGACAACTTTTTTAGACCAGGTATTGTCACTAACAAACATCTCATTAGCACGACCATTGGTGGGTCCGTCCTTTATAGAACAGAACACCGTTTCAATACCCGCGAGAGAATCGAGGTGGCGGAGGCGTTGTGAGCAAGCCTCCTCTCTATCTCCTATACGCATGGCACAAATCACACAGATTAGCACGAATCTTGGCGCGGAGGTAAATAAAAGAAGAAATCCCTTTCTTCCAGATTCATTCCTTGCCGCTCTTCATTGCCTCCTCGTACTCCTCGAGCGCTCCACATCTACTCCCATCTGCACACCAAAGAAACCTTAGCGCCGCCAGTTTCTATTCTTTTCTGGCGACATGGAAACACCATCTAGCTCCGGAGCTGTAGCAGCGACAGGCGCGGCGGTGGATGAGAGGAAGCTGCGGGGCCTTTGGGTCCCAAGCGCCATGGAAAACGCCTATCTCCAATTCATGTAGGACGAGGGTTACCTCGTCGCCGGCGCCTGGCGGAGTGGGCTAGAGATTCCGTTCTTGCACTGCGCGACAGCGAGCGAGTCCTCTTCGGCACGCACGTCGACCGCGGACTCAGTCTTCCACCATCGGAGTTCTTCACCGAAGTTCTCCAACATTATGGTGTGCAACTTCACAATTCCCTCCCCAACTCCTTTCTTGAGCTTAGTGCTCACGCAACTCTTAGTGAGGAGTTTCTTGGCATTAAGCCAAGTCTCACCCTTTTCTGGTACTACTATGGTACCCGGAAGAACTCCATCAGTGCCGGTGTTCATTACACCACTGGCACTCTTAGCTTAGTCCTTAGGAGAAACCAAGTTTATCCTAGGACGAACGCTAGCGAATCAGTAAAAATATGGGCTGGAACCTTCTTTTATCATAAGGATATTTCGGCTCCAGACAAGGAGGAAGGTCTTCTGGCTTTCATCGATGGTGCTGCTTCCCACCAAGAATCTTGGGACGTAGAAGCGTCGGAATTGTCCAAAGACTTGGTCCTCGCCAAAAGGCGGATCGAGTTTTTTTATGAAGAACAAGGGGATCCATGGATCCCACTTGATCCACTACTGGCTGGATCGTTGGATTCAGCCATTCCAGTATCACTAAGACCACTTGATGCATACGGTCACCGAAGACCAAAAAGATAGCCCGAGGGTCAGTTTGACTCGCATCTCTGCAAAGGACTACAAGACTCGGATGCGGTTTTTTATTAAGGAGCGAGGGGGAGAAAATATCCCCGAAGTCTCCATGAAAATGTTCACTACCGACCGTCCTCTGACTCCGGTAAATATTTCGAGTTTGTTTTAAGCTTTTTCGCTCTTTTCCACATCATCGTCCGGCTTTATTTTTATTGATGTTCTTAATACTTATCAGCTCGAGAAACTCCTTGAGTTTGAGCTTTCCCCTACTAAGGGTTATCTCTTTGATGACTAGGAAGCATTGGAGGAGGATGAGGTAAAATAAGTTCCTGCCTCTGCTTCCAAGAAGCATAATTCCAAGGAAAATATTGTTACTGCTAGCACACAAGTGTTGCCAGTGGTTAAAAGGTAATCACCTTGTGGTTTTTAGTACTTTTTACATTGTTTCTTTCCGAAGCACATTTGACATTCATTCTTGTGTGTTTCAGATCTAAGTCTGTTTTGAAGAGTAAACTGAAGTAAAAAAGCAAGCCAACCAAGCAACTGTGCAAGCAGAAGCTTGCATTATCTCCAGCGATGCCTCCTCCAACTTCCAGCAGTACTCAAACCTCAGCATCAGAGGTTTCTGTCTCTCCTAGTGCCAGTTCCGTCATCCTTGATGCCGGCAAGACCTCGCAAGCCCTGGTTACCATTGGTAGACAGGCAACTGACAAGGGTGAACCCGTCAAGGGTAATGATCCCATGGTAATGTCGCCAGGGAAGATCAATAGAATGGTCGGCTCTACTGCCTCCATCCTGAAGCGGAAGAAGGAGGAGATTCTCAAGCTAGCGCAATATAGCCTCGAGAAGCAAGTTCTTACTCCAGAGGCAACGAGCCATGAGACGGAGGATGTCAAGCTGGTGAACCTCCTGGAAAGATCGAGTCTGGCGAGCTTCCAGCAAGAAGCGTTTCTCCCCTCTCCCTTGCAAGAAAGTGTTCCACAACATGAAACTCGGATTTGCAAAGCTGCACTTGGAGCACATTGTAAGTTTTATGAATCTCATTTGTTGTAGTTTATTATCATATCCTCTAGCCCCCAAGCATAAATTCGGATAAAGATCATAGTATAAGATATGAGTTGATGATTATAGGATGCAAAAGAACGATATAGTATAGCCCCCAAGGCTCATGCTGGATTTTGACTTTGTTAAAGTTGCAGCCCGAGTCTTAGTAGCCATATGGCAGTACTCCGTCTTTAACTTATAGAAAGTTGTATATTACAACTAGGATTTTCTCAAGAACATTTGAAATAAGCGCAAGGAGATTAGAGCCTTGCGTCTTGAGAATTCGAAGCTGCAGGTTGATAAGGATGAGGCATAAGGTAATCTTTTCTGACATTAACCTTAGTCATTGTCATAGTCGAACTATTTAGCTGACTAAGATTTTTCCTTTGCATAATTGCTAAGAGAATCTAGTAAGATGGTGGAGGAGGCCGAACACTTCACGGTCTTACAAATGGAGAATGTTGAACTCCAGGATGAGCTTGAGAAGCTTAAAAACGAATCAGAGAAATCCGTGAATGTTGTCCTAGAGTCAAGCAACATGGCGACCGAGAGGCTCGAGAAGCTGTTGGCCCTCCGTGATAAACAACTAGATGATCTAAGGAAGGATTTTGACACCCAGAAGGATCTAGCCCAGGCTAGAGAATTAGAACTAAAGATTCTCTGGGAGGAGCATTCTCAATGGAACCACTGTGTGCTAGGTAAGATTTCTGACTTTACTCTTCCTTTCATTTTCCACTTTCATTAGTCAGATTTTGATTTTTGGATATTTCCCAGACCCTCCGCATCTTTCCGACTCCTCTTCCTATGAACTTCGTCTCGAGCGCATAAAACTTGTGGAAGATATTCTTTCCGACTTTCGTTAGACTCTTGAAGAGGCAGGTGAGTCTGTTATACTCTCTGTCTTAAGCTACTTTCCAGTGCTCGGGGTGAGGGACAGAGCGAAAGAGATTCCGAAGCTCATCGAGGATTGGAAGATTTCCTACACCCGGACTACTACACAGACTGCCCTCATTATGGTGATGAGTCACCGAAGTGATATGGAAATCTGGCACGTCACCAAGGGCATTGCCGGCAAGGACAATGAGGGTAACCCGCAAGACATCAAGGCCATCCAAGAATATTGAGCGGGTTATGCTTGTTGCGTGGCGGAGATGACGAACTACATGATGACATTCTTCCAGTCTGTCGTTGTGCCTCCTTCTCCCAAAGATCCGAAAGATAGCCTCATCGAAGATGAAGAAGCTTCCAAGTCTCCAGAGCAAGATGGTGACGATGTCGACTCCAGCGCTCCAAGGTCTCCACCACCACCACCACCTGAATCTGCAACATAAAACATTTGATGCATTATCCTGATCTTTTTCATTTGGTCTGTAATGATGGAAACAATATTTTGTTCTAAATGTGCTAGTATGTAAGAACTGATGCTTTACTACTTAGACTTTATTGTATATATTTTAACATGTGTGCTCGAAATTTTCTTAAGCACTGCCCGTTTACAGCTTTTGTTTTATCTGGCTGTCTGCCTCGTCCCTATCATGAGCCGTCCAACCTTTAGCACGAAAACTCTGCCGAGTCAACAGAGCGCAATTGCTAAACCAGTTTAAACTCGGAAACAGAGCCGGCTTCTAGTACCAATCATTCATTACTCAGAATATGCCTGCATCTGAGCAATCAGATAAAAAACCAAAGTATAAACACAAAATAAGTAATATATTTTTATGGATATTCAAAAATCATAACCAGAATGAACATGAGCATAAAGTACTTTCAAGCATCCTGGGATTTTTGAAAACGACATGCTCTTTTGGAAATAAGATGGAAAAAAACTTCTCAAAAATAATATATGAGGGAACCAATAATTTATTTCTCTTTGAACATGTACATATATGATTACAAGGAAATATAACTAATAATAGAAGGGACGTAGCTGTGCATTGTTCCATGGACGGTCTAATTCATCCAGGTCTGTACTATCGCCATCTCTCTTTCTCTTCTGAGTATCCGGTCTTTCCTTGATTAGTCTCATATCGGTTAAATAATATGACCCATTATGCAGAACTCTGATGATCATAAAAGGTCCTTCCCAAATCGGGGAAAGTTTGTTCTTTATCTTTTGCACAAATCGGAGAACTAAATCGCCCTTCCTAAAAGAATGATTTTGCAATATTTGACTATGATACTTGCATAACTTGTGCTGATAGGTTGTAGATCTCTACTCAGCAATGATGCAAACTTCTTTGACTACGTCGAGATCATCTTGTCGGGACACTTCTGCATCTTCTTCGATATACGCTTTGACTCGAGGAGACTTATGAATTAAATCACTTGGAAGAACTGCTTCTGCACCGTATACCAAGAAGAAAGGAGTATATCCGGTTGATCTGTTGGGAATTGTACGCAAGCTCCATATCATAGACGGTAATTCTTCCGCCCAAGCACCCACGGCACGACGAAGTGGTTCCTCGAGACAAGGTCGGACTCCTTGTAAAATGAGACCGTTTTGTCTTTCGACTTGTCCGTTAGCTTGTGGATGTGCGACTGATGCAATATCAAGTCGGATCCCTTATTCTTCGCAGAATTCTACTAATTCTTCCATAGAAAAGTTGCTCATGTTGTCGGCAATAATACTATGCGGATATTGAATCTGATAATTTCGTCCTCGACGAACATTCTAGCTGTGGCTCCATCACAATTTGTTACGGGTTTAGCCTCAATCCATTTGGTATATTTATCCACCATCACCAGTAGGTGAGTAAATCCACACTTTGCCGACCGAAACGGTCCTACCATATCAAGCCCTCAGACCACAAATGGCCATGTAATGGGGATTGTTCGCAGCTGATCAGCCAGAACGTGTACTTGACGGGCGTACTTTTGGCAGCCTCTACATGTTTTGACCAGTTTCTCAGCATCTGCCTTAGCTGTGAGCCAAAAGAATCCGTGTCTAAAAGCTTTTTCCATTAAATATTTGGCTGCAGCGTGGTGACCACACTCTCCCTCGTGGATTTCTCGTAAGATTTCCACTCCTTCCGGAGAAATACAATGCTAGAAAACACCAGAAACACTTCGCTTATAGATCTCACCATGATTATCTTATAGGCTTTTTCTCGTCGGACGATATGTCGGCCCAGAACTTTGTCTTCGGGTAATTTTTCGTCTATCAGGAAATCCAGATAGGGTTTTTTCCAGCTAGGAATTACAGCCAGAACTGCTACTAAAGGTGAGTCGGATTTTGTCGGATAGTCCTCATGAACTCCTGTGATGGAGGGTACTTTTAGGTGCTCTAGAAAAGCATCATCCGGGTAGTGTGGATAACGTTGCTTCGACTCTTTTAGAACCTCGCTCAGGTAGTATGTTGGACGTTGCACCTTATGCTCATAGCCTTCTTCCTCACGCTCCACTGATGTTACCACACTTATGACGTTGTTAGTCACTGCGATGTAAAGTAACATATGCTCCTGTGGCTCTGGTGCTACGAGGATTGGTGGATTCAAAAGTAGATCTTTCGAACTTTGTAGGACAGCGTCGGCTTCCAGCGTCTAGAAAAATTTGTCGGTTTTCTTCAAGAGTTTGTATAAAGGCGCGACTCTTTCTCCAAGTCGGATGACGAACTGACTCACTGTTGCAATGCAACCAGTAAGATGTTGCATGTCCTTCAGGAGAGTCGGGCTAGTAATGTTGAGTATAGCCTTGATTTTTTCTGGTTCACCTCTATGCCTCTTTCAGACATGATGAAACCTAACAATTTTCTGGCTGGAATTCTGGAGAAACACTTCTTCAGATTTAGCATTATGTTGAATTTTCATAGGCTAGCGAATGTTTCCTCTAAGACGGAAATAAGTATTTCCTTCTTTTTGGACATCACTGCTATATCATCTATGTATACATGGACGTTGCGTCCAATTTGATCATTAAGGCAACGTTGCATTGTGCGTTGATATGTACCTCCTGCGTTCTTTAAGCCAAAAGGCATAGTTTTGTAGCAGAAGGTTCCAAAAGGTGTGACAAAAGACATCTTTAGTTGATCCGATTCTTTCATCGGTATTTGGTGATATCCGGAATATCCGTCGAGAAAAGAGAGTAATTCTGACCCTACCGTTGAGTCGATAACTTGATTGATTCGAGGCAAAGGGAACGGATATTTAGGACAAGCCTTATTCAATGAGGTATAATCAATGGGTATCCTTAAATAAATAGTGTCATTTTTAGGGACGAGTACATGATTTGCCACCCAATCAGCATTGATGACCTCTGCGATAAAGCCGCCTAATTCTAGTCGGGCTAATTCCTAAGCTATACTTTGCACTTCTCATCACCAAACCATCGTAAGGACTGTTTGATGGGTTTAGAATCAGGCTACACATTAAGAGAGTTCTTGACAAGTTCCCTAGGTACTTCGGTCATGTCAGAAGGCTGCCATGTAAAGATATCTTTATTAGCTTTGAGGAACTCGACGAGCACGCTTTCCTATGCGCGGTCTAAGCCTACCCCTACGTTCATCGTCTTGGAGGGATCGTCCACCTTCAGCGATGTCTTCTCCGTCTCTTCCGATGCCTTGAACTGCAGGTTTGGCTTCAGCACCTCGTTCTTCATGGAGGGCATCTCGGACGGGTGGATGGTCTTCATGATCTCCTGGTACTCCTAGGCATGCATCACAGCTTCAACAAAGGAGACATATCCTTCCTCGTAGTCTCTCGCTTTCTTCGGGTTTCCCCAGATGGTGATGATGCCCTTTGGACCCGAAAGCTTTATCAAGTTGTAGATGTAACAGGGGCAAGCCATGAAGGCCCAGTAAGCCAGAATCCCGAAGATGGCATGGTAAGCACTCCTAAATGGTACCACCTCGAAGGAGAGTGGCTCGGTTCGATAGTTGTCTCGGTTTCCGAATGTCACGTCCAGAGTGATATCACCTAGAGAATCTGCTTGTATCCCTGGTACAATTCCATGAAAAGTCACGTTGATGTGATTTAACTGGCTCTCGTGGATCTTCATGTGGTGGAGTGTCTAGATGTATAGGATGTTGATGTTGCTATCACCGTCCATGAGAGTTTTAGAGAACTCATAGCCATCAATAAGAGGATTGACGACCAGAGGGTATTTTCTTGATGATGTGTTTTCCTCGGGTGATCTGTGCGATCAAAGGTGATGGTTACATCCGACCAATCCAAGAATTGAGGGACAGCCGGAACCATGGCATTGAGCTCACGGAGAATCGCCTTTTTTACCTTAGCCGGCTAAGTTCCAAGGAAGCAAACATATGTGTCTTTCTTCGTGGGATAATCCTTCTTTCCATCCGACTTGGGCTGTGCGGTATCCGCTTCTTCCATGTCAGAATCTTCCTTGGGATCCTTACCTTTATCTGAGTTTTTCTTTCCTTTTCGTCGCTTGGCTCTATAGCCAGCGGATTTGTTTTATTGATGTCGTCATTGAAACGACACTCAGCATTTGTGTGGGTAGAACCTCCACTCGCGTCCAGGTGATGTACACAAGGGTTGTTGGCGATGTCAGCCCAAGAATCTGATTTTCTGGGTTGTTGACCTCCTCTACCTTGGACCCGAGAAGTTCCGTGACCTCGTCCCCCGCCGCCTCCGCACGCTCCTCGTCCTCCGGATCCGAACGTTGCGTTAACATATGCGTTGTCCGGAGCCGGTTTATCTTCTGAGGTATCTTACACTTCTGACTTTGTTGCTTCTGCTGCTTGGCCACATTCAGATTGGCCAGAATATTCAGCACTCCATCTGAATCATCATTGGCATCAGCATATTTGCTCGTTGTTTCTATCATCTCTCCCAGATGTGTGACATGGTCACGCTTAAGTCGATGACATAAAAGTCCGACAGGGAGTCGTGCAATGAAAGCTTCAATCGTAGTTTGCTCATTTACTCCCTCATGGGAGTTCTTCATGTTGATCCAGCATCCAAGGTAATCCTGGTAGGTTTCTCTGGGTCTTTAAGTGCAACGCTGCAAGTCTCCGACTGAGCAAGGCCTCCTGTATGTTCCCTCGAAGTTTGAAAAGAACGCGCTTTGCATATCATACACAGTCATAGGGTTGGATATGATTGGCAATGCCCAAGTCAACCGAAAATTTGTTCGATGGATACATGGGCCAAAGCATTTGGGTCCCACATATACGTCCTCTTCCTCAAAACACCACGCTTCCATGTTTCACTTGATGCAATGGCGAGTGTCGATTGGCACGAGAGATCTGCGCCTTGGAGGCTTGTGGCTTCTGCGTGGCGGAGTCGGATTCCTGCTTCTCCTTCCACCATTGCCACCTCCGCCCCTGCGGCTTCCATGGATACGATGAGATCCTTCATGGTCGTTGTCTGGTGGTGATGGTGGCTCTGGCGGGTTATTTCCGGCTGAGCGATGTGGTCCTGGAGCCTCATTATGCTGACTCTTAGGTTGATTTCTTCGAGCTTCGTCCCTACTTGATTCAGGATGATCCGGGTCATTCTTTGTCTGGCATTACCAGTCGGACGACTAGGGGTTGGCATCGTTAGCCGATCTTGTTCTCGCTAGCGACACACCTCCGGGTCTTCTCTGTGGCAATTATTCTGCCGGCGATGGCCCTGGTGAGGCACCAATGCTCTAATGGCATCTTCAAATGAAGCCGAAATAACTCTCGACCAGTCCCGTGCGGCCTTGCGATGATGACCGTTTGATCCGGTCCTTGAATTTTCTTCTTCCCAAGGACGGTGACGTTGATCTGTGTCCCTGTGGGGTCTTTCATCAGTGCTTTGCCTATGCCAGTGTGGCAAAATTCCGACCTTGAGGATAGCTTGCCACTGAATGACACGGCTATCTTTTGCTATTTCAATCCATTGTCAAGTAACACTACGCATTTCCGGACTTGTTATGGAGATGTATTATTGGCGAGGATGGCTCGAGAAGCCGCAGCATTCTCCACTGGCATGCTGTAGACTCGAATCTTCTCTCTGGTTGTACCGTTGAATAAATCTCTATGGACATCTGGGTTCCTATTAGCAAGAACCAGACCTCCCCTTGTCTTGTTTGGTAGTTGCTTGAATTCTGACTGGTATTGGACAGGATTGCTGTCTATCTACGGTCTGAGCTCGATGATGCGGGCAGCTTCTTCGAGCAAAAACAAGCGATGTTTTTCGAGGTCCTCAACCCTTTTCTCCAGCTCCTTCGGAGTAAGATCAGAAGCAGTTGGGGTTGGTATCGTAAGAGCGTCTCCATAGATTTTGCGTGCACCCTTGGTGATAGCGTGTCCATCCACAGGAGGGTCGATCGGTGTGGGATTAATCAGATCTCCGTCCTAATTCTCCATCTCGATCTCTTTGTCATCCTCTTCTTCGTTGGCTTACTCTACCGGCTCTGCTGGTGTCGGGTTTTTGTTCTTCTTCTTCTTCTTCTTTGACCGCCCGGTAGCCTTAATGTGCGTACCAGTGGCAAAAACGGATTTCAGTCCGGTACCGGGAGATAGACTTTCACCGGTACCATCATGTGCTTCTGGACCTCGGATGAATCTCTGGTGTCCATGTCTTGTTGCATGGTGTAGTCTTTGTCCATTCTATCATATGGACTCGGAGGAGTCCCCGGCTCACCTTGAGCTGGCTTGGAGGCGTATTATTCTTCATACGCTTCCATCTCCTTATCGAAGCCTTGGAGTTCCTGCGACGTCAGTGATTCCTGAGGGTAAGCAGGTGAGTCAGTATTTTCTCCGATGGCGTCAAGAACTGAATCATTACTGGTTCCATCATCGATAGAGTCGGATCTAGAGCCCGCATAGCGTATGAAGCAATGTTTCTTTTTCTTCATGGTCTCGAGGTAGCTGCACAGTTTGGTTTCCGCCTCTGCCATCTCAAAGCTCTGCTTAATATCGGCGATTGCTTTGTAATCGATGTAGGGGCACTTCATCATCTTCTTTATCCTATGCCTCAAGAGTGTTTTTCTGCTCCGGCATCAGCAGAACCGGATCCGAAGCGAATATACTCCTCATTCGTGTATCCGATCTCGATGGGGAGATCAGATCTAGTTTTTTCTTCCACCACTTCTTCCACTATAAGAGCGGGCTGGTGGGTTCATGTTTTTCTGGGATCTTGAACTCTTCCGCCTCTGCGGACAGAGCAGATCCAGACTTTTCTGTCATGATCATCACCTCAGGGGTGGGTTGGGCGAGAGCAGCAAAGCCGAGTTAGATGCCGATCTCGCTAATGGACATGATGGTGTAGGTTGTCACGGGCTCCTTAGCCGTAATCCAGGTCTCATCGAGAAGAATGAGAGGGACATCACTGGCGTATACCATGCGACCCATGGTGATTGTTTCACCGATTCCTGCACGCGCAGATTCCGCCTGGAACAAAGCTCCGAAAGTCACCTGCCCCATGGTGGGCGCAAATAGTTGTCGGATTGTCGATAAGTATGCCATAGGGGTCTTGAAGGCATTGAGAAGATGGGGTGTGAGACGTACAGTGTTCCGGGAGCGGTGAGCACAAGTTTTCCCAGGTTCATATTCGACTATGGTGATCGTATCCTACTCCTTCTAGCATGCCAGTAATATGTCAGCAAGAGCCGGATGTTACAACGGATTACAAGAGAGGTTCGCCTGTGCGAGTAAGTTGTGGTTAATCTATGATCTGGTTGGTATTGTGCCCTAAAGGCTCCCATAGGGAAAGTTTATATAGTCACCGGGGTCTAGGGTTACAGGAGAGACCTATCCGGCTATGTTAAAGAGTCGGTAACTAGATACATCTTGGACTACAAGTAATACTATAGGCCTAAGTAGGTAACTCTTCTGGGCCTTGTTGTATATGAAAGTGACTCCTTTTCTTTCTCTGACTGGGCCGCCCTGTAGGGTTTGTAGCATAGAAAACAAAAAAATTTCCTACGATGGGAACAACTATGTACCAAGATATATCTACTAGATACAAGCAACAGGTGGATACACATCCGTAGAGAACATACCCTTGAAGACCGACAAAGATTAATGAGGTTGAAATCGTGGTTGGTGTAGATGATCTCTTGCCGATCTCATGATCGAGAGGAAGTCCTAGCGCCGCAAATCAGCGGCGCATCCGTACTCGCACACACGTCCGAGGCACCGAGCAACCTCCGCCTTCTCGCTCCAGCGATGCAATGGAAGCACAACTCTTTCTTGCCGAATAGCTACCGGCAACATATATCTCGCTAGTCCAAGACCATGGGGGAGAAATACTAGAGGGGGGGAGAGATCCTTCACGAGGAGGTGTGAGTGAGAGAGAGGGAGGGGGCTCCTTTTATAGGAGAAGGGGGGCACCCAAGCGGGTGGCCGACGCATAGGGCTACCCCCTTGCCCTCCCTCCACTCATGTGGGTGGACACTCCACTCACAAAAATTCCCTTCAATTTTCTCCACTAAAAAACCCACTCAAATTCAAATTAAATTTCCACCAAATTTAATGCAAACTCTCATTAAATAAAACTCCTTTTATTTATTCAGAATTTTGTCAGTTACTTTAATGATAAACATTCACATATAACCCCTAGCTAGTATCTCATGTCACATGCAAAAACACTTTCAGCAATTTCACCCAAAAACCAGTTTCGGTATCTAGTAAAATAAATTAATGCGCTTGTTATTCTTTTCAGCATGAAAATTTTGCTCCAAATGGTGTCACTGTCTCTTAAGTGTGTCACCCTACGGTTCATGAATAATGCAGACATGATCGAGACCCCTCTCAGATCATTAATCAGAAGCGGGACCTGGAGATCCATACTGACTCCCACACATTCAACGATGACTTCCTTATGATCGCAAGAACCTTTTACGCTAGTATGTTAATACTTTTGTTCCACGATATATTACATGTCCAAGATTTGATCATCTGTATCTCCATACCTAGTTTGATCTCGTTACTGACATGTACTCTTTTCTCGTTCTCGTGATATAACATTCTAGTGATCAAATCACTTGCTTGCAAGCTAATCAATGCGATATCACCGAGAGGGCCTAGAGCATATATATCCATCATCGGGATGAACAAATTCCACTCTCGATCCATGGTCCTCAACATAACACTTAAGTAGTATTGAACCCATCTTTATAATCACCCTGTTACGGTGTGACGTTTGATGTTATCAAGATACTCTTCCGGTGTTAGTGATTGACATGATCTCATGATCTAAGGATTATGATCACTTTGTATGATGTTATAGCAATATAAACTCAATTACTTTGATCGTAATGCTATACTTCGGATGAATGTTAATCACACCATTCCAATAATGTTGTGACCTTGTTATTAACAACATCCAATGTCCATGATCAGGAAACCTTGATCATCTTGTTAATCAACGAGCTAGTTTATGAGAGAGGCATAATCAGTAACTTTCTGTTCGTTTATTAAACACACATGTATTAACGTTTCCGTATTAATACAATTATAGCATGCAAAATAAACATCTATATTATACTTGGAATATACATAATAACCACTTTATTATTGCCTCTCAAGTCATATTCCCTTCAGTCTCCCACTTGCACCAGAGACAATAATCTAGTTACATAGTGATAAATCTAACACCCATGGAGTTATGGTGTTGATCATGTTTTGCTCTAGGGAGAGTTTTAGTCAACGGATTTGCTACATTGAGATCCGTGTGTACTTTACAAATCTTTTTATCTCCATCCTTGACATGCTCGCGGATGGAGTGAAACCGGCGCGTAATATGCTTGAAATTCTTGTGATACCTTGGTTCTTTGGCATTAGCTTTGGCACCATTGTTGTCACAATATATAACCATTGGGTCCAACGCGCTCGCAACCACACCTAGTTCGGATATGAACTCCTTCATCCAAACGGCTTCCTGAGCCGCTTCCGAGGAAGCAACATATTCGGTCTCCGTTGTTGATCCCGCCAACACAGGTTGTTTGGAACTCCTCCAACTAACCGCTCTACCATTCATGAGAAATACGTCTCCGTATTGAGACTTAGAGTCATCCGGATCGGCGTCAAAGCTAGCGTCGACATAACACTTAGCGACGAGCTCTTCTTCACCTCCGTACACAAGAAACATGTCCTTAGTTCTTTGCAAGTACTTAAGGATATTCTTGACTGCTATCCAGTGTTCCGATATTGGATCAGATTGGTACCTACTAGTCAAATTAATCGCATGTGCCACATCCAGTCTTGTACATATCATGGCGTACATTATAGAGCCTATGGCTGAAGCAGAGGGGACTTTGTCCATTATCTCTCTTTCTTCCGCTGTAGCCGTACTTTGAGTCTTACTCAATGTCTTGCCTTGCAACGTATGTAAGAACCCCATCTTATTTCCATCCATTTTAAACTTATTTAAAATCTTACCAAGGTATGTACTTTGCGATAGCCCTATCAGGCGCCTAGATCTATCCCTATAGATCTTTATGCCTAATATGTATGACGCTTCACCTAGGTCCTTCATTGAAAATTTGCTATTTAGATAACTTTTAGCACTGTTTAAAAGATCTACATCATTTTCGATCAATAATATGGCATCCATATATAATATTAGAAATGCCACATTGCTCCCACTCACTTTCTTGTAAGTACAAGCCTCTCCATAAGTTTGGACAAATCCAAACTCTTTGATCACCTCATCAAAGCGGAGATTCCAACTCCAGGATGCTTGCTTCAGTTCATAGATGGATCTCCGAAGCTTTCATACCTTGTTATCATCCTTAGGATCGACAAAACCCTTTGGTTGTATCATATACAACTCTTCTTCAATAGTACCATTGAGGAACACAATTTTGACATCCATCTGCCATATCTCACAGTCGAAATATGCAGCAATTACTAACATAATCCTAACTGACTTTAGCATCGCTACGGGAGATAATGTCTTATCGTAGTCAACTCCTTGAATTTGCCGAAACCCCTTTGCAACAAGTCAAGCTTTATAGGCAGTTACATTACTATCAGCATCAGTTTTTCTTTTGAAAATCCATTTATACTCCACGGCCTTTCGGTCGTGAGGTAAGTCTACCAAGGTCCAAACCTGGTTTTCATACATGGATTCCATCTCGGATTTCATGGATTCTAACCATTTGTTGGAATTCGGGCTCATCATCGCTTCTTCATACATCGCAGGGTCATCAATTTCATCAACCATGAAATTCATAACAGGATTTCCGTACAGTTCGGGAGCTGCACGCATCGTGCTAGACCTGCGAGGTTTGGTAGTATTATCTTTCGGAGCTTCATGATCGTTATCATTAAGTCCCTCTTCAATTGGTGAACCCAACTCCAGAACAATTGGTGAACCCAACTCCAGAACAACTTCTACAACCTCTTCAAGTTCTATCTTCCGAATACTCACGCCTTTCGCGAGAAACTCTTTGTCTAGAAAGGATCCATTCTTGGCAACAAAAACCTTGTCCTTGGATCTGTGATAGAAGGAATACCCAATAGTTTCCTTAGGGTATCCTATGAAGACGCATTTTTCCGCTTTGGGTTCGAGTTTATCCGGTTGAAGTTTCTTCATATAAACATCGCATCCCCAAACTTTAAGAAATGACAGCTTAGGTTTGTTTCCAAACCACAATTCATACGGTGTCTGTTCAACGGATTTAGATGGTGCCCGATTTAAAGTGAATGCAGCAGTTTTTAGTGCATAACCCCAAAATGAAAGTGGCAAGTCTGTCAGAGACATCATAGATCGAACCATATCTAATAAATTACGATTTCGACGTTCTGACACACCATTTTGTTGTGGTGTCCTGGCAGGTGTGAGTTGTGAAACTATTCCACACTCTTTCATATGAGTGCTAAACTCGTAACTTAGATACTCACCTCCACGGTCGGACCATAGAAATTTCATCTTTCTATTACGATGATTTTCCACTTAACTCTGAAACTCCTTGAATTTCTCAAAGGTTTTAAACTTGTGTTTCATCAAGTAGATAAAACCGTATCTACTCAAATCATCCGTAAAAGTTACAAAATAACGATATCCACCTCGCGCTGACACACTCATCGGACCACACACATCAGAATGTATGATTTCCAATAGATCTGTCGCCCGTTCCATTGAACTGAAAAATAGCGTTCTAGTCATCTTGTCCATAAGGCAAGGCTCACATGTATCAAATGATTCAAAATCAAGTGATTCCAAAAGTCCATCCAAATGGAGCTTCTTCATGCGTTTAACGCCAATATGACCTAGACGACAGTGCCACATATATGCGGATATATCATCATTAAGTTTAATCCTTTTAGCATCAACATTATGAATATGTGTAACACTATTATCGAGATCCAACAGAAATAAACCATTCATCATCGGTGCATGACCATAAAAGATTTCATTCATATAAATAGAACAAGCATTGTTCTCGGATTTAAATGAATAACCACTACGCATCAAACATGATCCGGATACAATGTTCATGCTCAGTGCTGGCACCGAATAACAATTATTCAAGTTTATAACTAATCCCAAAGGTAAGTGGAGAGATACATTCCGACGGCGATCACATCAACGCTTGATACATTGCCAACACGCATCTTGACCTCACCCCTTGCTAGCGGTCGCTTGTTCCATAGCCCCTAATTTGAGTTACAAATATGAGCAACTGAACTGGTATCAAATACCCAGGTGCTACTACGAGTACTAGTCAAGTACACATCAATAACATGTATATCATATATACCTTTATTTGCCTTGCCGGACTTCTTGTCTGCCAAATACTTGGGGCAGTTGCGCTTCCAGTGTCTAGTCCCCTTGCAACAATAGCACTCGGTATCAGACTTAGGGCCAGCTCAGGGTTTCTTTTTAGGCACAGCAACCGGCTTGCCGCCCTTCTTTTCCTTCTGTTTAACCTTGTCTTTCTTGAAACCAGTGGTCTTATTGATCATCAACACTTGATGTTCTTTCTTGATCTCCACTTCTACAGTTTTAAGCATTGACAGAAGCTCGGGGAGAGACTTCTTCATGCCTTGCATATTATAGTTCATCACGAAGCTCTTATAGCTAGGTGGCAGAGACTGGAGAACATGATGGATGCCTAAGTCAATGGGAATCGTTATTCCCAAGGACACAAGCTTATCGGCGTAACCCGACATCTTGAGTACATGCTCACTTACGGAGCTGTTCTCTTCCATCATGTAGCTAAAGAACTTTTCTGAAACATTGTAACTCTCTACAACAACATGGGTGTCGAAAATCATTTTCAACTCAACCATTTTATAAAATGCATTGCCGTTTTCGAAACGCTTTCGAAGTTCTGGCTCTAGCCCATACATTATGCCACAATGAACTAAGTTGTGGTCCTCCTGATGAGTCTGATAGACATTCTTTTCCTCGTCAGGGGCATCATCAAGTGGTGGGGGGCCTAGCGGCGCTTCTAGTACATATTGATTTTGTGCAGCAGTGAGGAGAATCCTCAAATTCATGGCCTAGTCGGTAGAGTTGCTATCGTTCGTTGCAAGTTTCTCTTTCTCCATGAACACATTGAAATTAAAAGCAAGTGGTGCCATCTACAACAGAATTTGTAAAGTTTAGACTAAGTTTATGATATATTGAGTTCAAATAATCCAAATTAAGAATGAACTCCCACTCAAAAACGACATCCCTGGTGCCTTTTTGGTGATTACATGAACCAAATCCACTACACCAAGTCCGATCATCACGTGAGTCGGTGTAGCTTCAAAGGCGAGCATCAAATGGGCATCATATCTTCCATATGACTCATGCTTAACCTTTAGGTCCTTGTTCTGAGGCCATGTCTGTACATGCTAGGCTCGCCAAGTAAGAACCTTCGTATTCGCGTGTGTAACTGTCTTACACCCAAAATATGATCGTGGATCCAAGAACACCCGATCATCATGTGATGTCTTGGAGCGATGAAACATAATCGGTTCATACTTAAGGGAGAACACATTTTTATCTTGATATCTAAATGAGAGATCATCTTATTATGCTAATAAAACGCCAAACAAGCAATATAAGATGCAACAAACATCACATGTTTATAAGTGGAATGATATGGTTCTTGCACTCGGTCTCCATCATGTGCATCGTGGTATGATCACTATCATACCTCTATGTTTAAGGCCAAGGTCTATGGAACTTACACGTTATGTGTGTTGTAAGAGTATAGACTTATACTTCTAGTTACAACGTCACCATATCATGACACTAGCCCATCAACAATCTAAACTAGATGCCTCTAATTTATCCATTGCAAGTTTTACGTGGCTTAGGGCTTTCGAAGATAGAACCGTTCTTACCTACGAACATGAACCACAACGAGGATAACCAAATTGTTGACAACTCGTTGCAAATTAAATATTGACTATAGTAGGATACAGACACCCTCTAGCCACTTATGCAAAACTAGTTGCATGTCAAGCGTGGAACATGTCTCATGTGCGAGGACATGTAAAGTTTGTCCGGGCCTCTTCATCCCACTATGCCACCAATATCCAAAGTACAACTAAGAAGCAATAACATGATCATCATCGCCCACATACTCATATGTGTACTACGCATGCAAAGCATCTACGCATAGATCCGGCTCTGATACCACTGTAGGGTTCGCAGCATAGAAAACAAAAAAAATCCTACGATGGGAACAACTATGTACCAAGATCTATCTACTAGATACAAGCAATGGGCAGATATATATCCGTAGAGAACATACCCTTGAAGACCGACAAATCGTAACGAGGTTGAACTCGTGGTTGATGTAGACGATCTCTTGCCGATCTCAAGATCGAGAGGAAGTCCTAGCGCCGCAAATCAGCGGCGCATCCATGCTCGCACACATGTCCGAGGCACCGAGAAACCTCCGTCTCCTCTCTACGGCGATGCAGCGGAAGCACAACTATTTCTTGCCGAATAGCCACCGGGAACATGTATCTCGCTAGTCCGAGACCATGGGGGATAAATACTAGAGGGGGAGAGAGATCCTTCACGAGGAGGTGTGAGTGAGAGAGAGGGAGGGGGCTCCTTTTAGAGAAGGAAGGAGGGCACTCAAGGGGGTGGTCGGCACATGGGTCTTCCCCCTTTCCCTCCCTCCATTCATGTGGATGGACACTCCACTCACAAAAATATCCTTCAATTTTCTCCACTCAAAACCCCACTCAAATTCCCATTAAATTTCCACCAAATTTAATGCAAACTCTCATTAAATAAAACTCTTTTTATTTATTCAGAATTTTGTCAATTAATTTAATGACAAACATTCACATCTAACCCCTTGCTAGTATTTCATTTCACATGCAAAAACACTTTCTGCAATTTCACCCGAAAACCAGTTTTGGTATCTAGTGAAACAAATTTCTATGCTTGTTATTCTTTTCAGCATGAAACTTTTCCTCCAAATGGTGTTGGTATCTCTTAAGTGTGTCACCCTACGGTTTGCGAATAATGCGGACATGATCGAGACCCCTCTCAGATCAATAATCAGAAGCGGGACCTGGAAATCCATACTGACTCCCACACATTCAACGATGACTTTCTTGTGATCGCGAGAACCTTTTACGCTAGTATATTAATCCTTTTGTTTCGTGATATATTACATGTCCGAGATTCGATCATCGGTATCTCCATACCTAGTTTGATCTCGTTACTGACATGTACTCTTTTCTCATTCCTGTGATATAACATTCTAGTGATCAAATCACTTGCTTGCAAGCTAATCAATGTGATACCACCGAGAGGGCCTAGAGCATATCTATCCATCATCGGGATGAACAAATTCTGATCTCGATCCATGGGCCTCAATATAACACTTTAGTAGTACTGAACCCGTCTTTATAATCACCCTATTATGGTATGACATTTGATGTTATCAAGATACTCTTACGGTGTTAGTGATTGACATGATCTCATGGTCTAAGGATTAGGATCACTTCGTATGACGTTATATCAATATAAACTCAATGACTTTGATCGTAATGCTATACTTCAGATGAATGTTCTTCACACCATTCCAATAATGTTGTGACCTTGTTATTAACAACATCCAATGTCCATGACCAGGAAACCTTGATCATCTTGTTAATCAACGAGCTAGTTTATGAGAGAGATGCCTAACTAGGAACTTTTTGTTTTTTTATTGAACACACATGTATTAAAGTTTTCATATTAATACAATTATAGCATGCAAAATAAACATCTATCATATACTTGGAATATACATAATAACCACTTTATTATTGCCTCTCAGGGCATATTCCCTTCATGCCCGTGAAGCAAAGCTCTAACCTGTTAGTTGGCCACCCTGGACAGTGAGTCCTATGGGTATACCCGGAAAGTATATCCCCAACACCACCCAGGGAGGGGTCACTTGTTCTGCGACACGCCCTAGGGGCTATCCGCACCAAGCCCTAAGGGAAAACCGGCGAGCACTAGGAAATTGGGGTCAAACCCTAGTTTGAAAAGTCAAATGCTAGTTTGAAAAGTCAAATCCTAGTTTGGGAAGGAAAGGGAAAACTTGAAGGGCAAGTTCCCAACTCTTCCCTTGGCCGAGTTGGGGGGAACTCAACTTGGACTGGGAAACCCTTCGCTAACGCCCCTCTCTATATAAAGCGGGGTGGAGGAGCACCACCCAATCCCCAAGTCCCTTGCCCCTCTAAACCATAGGCGCCACCTAGCCCTAGGTGCCTCCCTCCTGCATCGCCCAACTCTAGCATAGGCGAAGCCCTGCAGGGATTTCTCCTCCACCACCACCACACCGTCGTGATGTTGGGATTCTGAGGGGATCTACTACCTCTACTGCCCTACTAGAACTAGGAGAGGAAGGTCTTCATCGACTCCGTACGTGTGACCGATTGCGGATGTGCTGCCGAAATGCGGTGCCGGAAGGATTGTCTACACAATCTTGATATCAGTAAGTGATCGACTACATCATCCACAAGAATCTAATCTCGTTAAACGCTTTGGATCTATGAGGGTTAGTTATCTTCAATCTCATTGCACTGATCTCATGGATTAGATCTTGGCTTTGCCATAGATTGGATCTTGGTTTTATGTGTTCTTGTGGTAGAATTTTTTTGTTTTGCATGCTACGAACCCTAAAGTTATGTCCAAAAAGAAGGAAACACTAATTTCCGACTTGGAGGAAACATTCGCTAATCTACACAAATTTAACATGATGCTAAACATGAAAAAATGCTTCTTTGGAATACCAGCCGAAAAATTGTTAGGTTTCATCGTGTCTGAAAGAGGAATAGAGGTGAAACGAAACAAAATCAAGGCTATACTCAACATTACCAGGATATCTCGCCTAAAGGACGTCCAATGACACACTGGTTGCATTGTAGTAGTCAGTCGATTCATCAGCCGACTTGGATAAAGAGCCGCACATTTATACAAGCTCTTGAAGAAAACAGACAAATTTGAATGGACCGAAGAAGTCGACGCTGCCCTAAGAAGTCTAAAAGATTTACTTTCGACTCCACCAATCCTTGCCGCACCGGATCCATAAGAGCCTATGTTACTCTACATTGTAGCGACAAACAGAGTCGTAAGCATCATAACATTAGTGGAGTGCAAGGAGGACAATCACAATATCCAATAGATCAACCAACTTATTATCTAAGTGAGGTCCTGGAAGCTCCAAAGAAAAGGTATCCACATTACGAAAAGTTATCCTATGGCATATTCTTTGCCGCCAGAAAGCTGACACACTATTTTCAAGAGCACAGGATCACAGTGATGAGTATTGTTCCCTTGCGAGATATAATCAACAATCATGACACCACATGACGTGTTGCCATGTGGGGAATAAGCTAGCAGCTTTCGACATTGAGTATAAACCACAAACAGCAATAAAGTCCCAAGTACTTGCCGACTTTGTCGTTGATTGAACAGAGACGGTAGAAAACACAAGTCCTCCATACTCAGAAATTTGGACTCTCCACATTGATGGGTGAAAAGAACGAGGAGGCTTGAGGGCTAGCGTGGTGCTCAAATCACCCCAAGGAGATAAGATTTTCTATGTACTATAGATCCACTTCAAGGCTACCAATAATATTGCCGAGTATGAAGCACTGTTACATGAAATACGAATAGCTAAAGACATTGGCTTTAATCGACTCATGTTTTATGGAGACTCAGATTTAGTTGCACAACTAGTATCAAATATCTGCAACACAAACAAAGACATGTTAGCATATAAGGCTATTGTGGAAGAACTATCCAAAATGTTTGAAGGGTTTGAGGTTCAAAACATCCCTCGGGCAGAAAATGAGGAAGCAGGTCCTCTATCAGGAATAGGCTCTACGCAGAAACCAGTTCTGGATGGTGCTTTTTAGAGCACTTAAAAATTCCCTCCATCATGGGAGTATATTAGGACTATCCGACGAAATCCAACTCACCTTTAGTAGCAGTTTTGATTGTAATTCCCAGCTGGAAAAAACCCTACCTGCATTTTCTGGTAGACGGAAAATTACCGAAAGATGAATTTTTGGGTCGGTAGATCGTCCGACGAGCAAAATCCTATACAATTATTAATTGCTAGCTCTATAAGCAGAGTGTTTCTAGGGTATTCCAACATTGTATTTCTCCGGAAGGAGTGGAAATCTTACGAGAAATCCACGAAGGAGAATGCGGTCATCACGCTGCAGACAGATCCTTAGTGGCAAAAGATTTTTGACACGGATTCTTTTGGCTTACAGCTCAGGCAGAAGTCGAAAAACTGGTCAAAACATGCAAAGCCTACCAAAAGTACACCCGTCAAGCACATGTTCCGACTGATCAGCTAAGAACAATCCCCATAACATGGCCATTTGCTGTTTGTAGGGCTTGATATGGTAGGGCCGTTCAAAATGGTAAAATGCGGATTTACCCATCTCTTAGTGATGGTGGATAAATTTAAATAATGGATGGAGTCCAAACCCCTAACAAATTGCGATGGGGCCACAACTAGAAAGTTCATAGAGAATGTAATTATCTGATCCAGTTATCCGCATAGTATTATTACCGACAACGGGAGAAACTTTTCCATGGGATAATTAGCCAAATTCTGCGAAGATTAGGGGATCGAACTCGATATTGCATCATTCGCGCATCCACATGCCAATGGATAAGTCGAAAGGGCAAACAATCTCATTTTACAAGGCCACCGACCTCGTCTCGAAGCACCACTTAATCGTTCTGTGAGGGCTTGGGCGGGATAATTACCGTAGGTTATATGGAGCTTACGAGCTACTCCTAATAGGTCAACTGGATACACTCCTTTCTTTTTGGTCTACGGTACAGAGGCAGTACTACCGAGGGAATTAATCCATTAATCTACCCAACTTAAGGCATATATCGAAGAGGATGCAGAAGTTTCTCGACAAGATGATCTCTATATAATCGAAGAAGTTCGCATCGTTTCTAAGCATAGATCTATAGCCTATCAGAAGAAGTTATGCAAATATCATAGTCAAAGAGTACAAAATTGTTCTTTAAAAAAGGGTGATTTGGTTCTCTGACTCGTGCAAAAAAGTAATCACATACTTTCCCCGATTTGGGAAGGACCTTTTATGATTAGCCTAGTTCTGCAAAATGGGTCATATTATTTTATCGATATGAGACCAAGCAAGGAAAGACATGACACTCGGAGAGAAAGAGAGATGGAGGTAGTACAGACCCGGATGAACTAGATCATCCATGGAATATTGCATAGCTATGTCCCTTCTATTGTTAAGATTATTTTCTTGTAATCATATGTACATGTTCAAAGTTCAATAAAGTATTGGTTAAATCATCATTTTCTGAGAAGTTTTTTACCATCTTATTTCCAAAAGAGCATGTCAATTTCAAAAATCCTAGGATTCTTGAAAGTAAGTTATGCTCATGTTCGTTCTGGTTATTATTTTTGAAACCTATAATTTTTTTACCTTTGTGTGTAAATCTCATTTTCTGTTTATACTTTGGTTTTTTATCTGGTTGCTTTGACGCGTGTATTTTAGAGTAATGAATTGTTGGTACTGGAAGCCGTCTTTGTTTCCTAGTTTAAATTGGTTTAGAAATTGAGCTCCGTTGCTTGGCAAAGATTTGATGCTAAAGGTTTGTCGGCTCATGAAAGGGAGGAGGCATCAAGCCAGATAAAATAATAAGCATAACCACAAAGTGCTTAAGTAATTTTCAAGCACTGCAAAATATATTAAGTGCTAAGAAGTAAATCATAAGTTCTTACATATCAGCACCACAAAATAAAGGAGTTTAACTATTACATCATGCTTGCTTCAGAAAAATGCAAAGTTTTCTGGGGAAATCTATGTTGTAGGTGCAGGTGAAGGATTTGCCGACTCGCCGGTGCTACCACCCAAGTCACCCAGATATTTCTCTAATACTTGGACATCAGACTCAGTCTCTTCGTTGTCTTTAGAAGCTTCATCTTCGGCTGGGGGGCTTGGAGGCACTTCAACAGATTTGAAAAATGGCTTCTCGTAGTTGCTTATCTCGGCCACATGACTAGCATATCTGGCACCAGAATTACAAACATCACCAACATTCTGGGGCTTCCATCTTCATCTTCAGTCGCATAACCCTTGGTAACTATCCAGATTTCCATGTTTCCACGGTGGCTAATTTACATTGTCAGGTCATTCTGCTCCGTCGTATGAGCATACGACATTTTCAAGTCCTGGACCAGCTTGGGAATATCCTTCACCTTGTCGCGCACCTCAAAAGCCGAAAGCCTATGAAAGTCAGGGAGATCAACAGTAGAGATTGGCGGAAATCATGGATGAGATCTCCAACTGAAATCTACCGGCTAGTGCAAGACTCAGACGAGGAAGCATCAGGAGATTGAGAGGCTCTACAAAATAAGCAGAATTAGCAAGATCCGACATAACATTGTCAGACAAAAACAAAAACAAATAAAAGGAGACAAAACGATAGCAAAACATACTGATGATAGACTCTTCTACTCACATATTTTCCTCTTGCATCTTCGAAGTTCATCCCGAAGTGCCTTAGTGGTATCCTTTTGCCAGTCCAGTTCTGCGTTCAAGTCTGAGAATTCCATGTCCTTGCGAGCAATGACTCGGTCACGCTCCTTGGTAGCCATGTTGCTGGACTCCAGGATGTTGCTGACACTACGTTCGTGGTTAGCTCTCAATTCCTGGAGTTGTACCCATAGTCTGGTGTTCTCCGATTCCAAGGCATTGAAATTCTCGGCCTCCTCCAAGAGCTTGCAATATTGTTTCAACAAGTCTGGAGTAAAGAAAAAATAAAGTCAGTCAAATTTTAAAGTCGACAATGAAATAATATCCGAGAAGAGATAGCCAGAAAAGCTTACCTTCAGCTTCATCCTTCTTAACATTTAACTGAGCATTTTCAAGTTTGAGAGTCTTAACCTCTCTCCTCTTGTCATGGACATTCTTCAACAATTTCTGATTGTAAATATTAACTTTATGTAAGTTAGAATAATAACCAGAGTCATATGTCTACTAAGACTCAGGATGTAATTTTAACTAAGTTAAATTTCAGCACGAGCCTTGGAGGAGTACACTACTTCAT
The DNA here is from genome assembly GCA_916181665.1 of Avena sativa. NCBI lineage: Eukaryota > Viridiplantae > Streptophyta > Magnoliopsida > Poales > Poaceae > Avena > Avena sativa. The sequence goes on from OV702298.1 coordinate 114,124,517, forward strand.
TTTTAGCATCTTATAAAAGCATAAATCTGGATTTATATGCAACTTCATGCTTGGGGGATAGAGGATAAGACATACATACAGTAAAATGAGTCAAAAAAACTTAGGACATGCTCATGTTGCAACCTGTGGAGAGACTATTGTTGATCTCAATGGAAACCTTCTCGGCAGGCGTCAAAGGGACAAAAGTTGGAGGCAGAATTGTGCCATCCTTCATCTTTTCATCATGAAGACAAACGTGATCCAACAGATCCACAAGCTTTACATCCTCAGCCTTTTGGGCATCATCCTTTGCTGTAATATTCTGGCTCTGTAGGCAGTCATGAGCAAGTTTCTTAAGCTCTTCAACACTTTTTATAGTGAGGCCACCCGGAATCTTCAGGGGATCATCTCCAATTCTTTTTTCTGAGGTATCATTACCCTTAGAGGGTTCACCCTTGTCATTTCCCGAGTCAACTATGATGATGTCATTCTGCGAACCAAAGTTCATTGGCTCAATTTCTGCAGGGACTGGAATCTGAATGTCTTCCGGCGCTGAGGACTTGGTGGGATTGGGAGTCAGAGGTGCGACAGCAGGTGAAGACAAAGCTAGTTTTTGTTGGCAGAACTTCTCCAGGTATTCCCTTTCCCTAATCAATGGTTTAGCTCTAGAAAATAGCAGGTACAATTGTTATGGTTCGAAAAGAATATAATCACAAATATGAAGATCTGATGGAAGAAAACTTACTTCTTGATGGATGACACCATTTGCGGCCCAACTGAAACAAGTGGACCCTTGCGCTTTCAGGTGAGTGCTTCTGGTGCTTCTTTAGATTCTTCATGCTCCAGAGAGTCAGGTTCCTCTAGAGGATATCCCTCAACATGACCAAGCTCTAACTCGGGGAGGTCAGCAAGCTGAAAGTCAGGAAAATAACTCAGCATTTCTATGTAATGAAAATATTAAAAATAGTAATGACAAGATAGAACAGTCAGAACCTTACCAGGGTCAAAGTCCTTTCAGCCATATACATATGGATTGTGATCCTTGGAATTTTACGGTTCACTCGCTCATTGAACAACCACTTGAGCCTGGAGTCATACTCCTTGGAGGGGACCGAAATCGAGCTCAACTTCAAGCTATCGTTCTTGTCGAGGGTTACCATGTGCATCATCTGGTCCCCATGGGGTTGTAGAGGTTGAATCCGATGAAGTAGCCATCAGTGGACTAAGTCAGTCCCTTCAAACCATTGTTCTTCATTAAGAATTCGATCCGCCTCTTGGAATAGATCAAATGCTCAGTCAGAGTCAGTTCCTCCGTGTCCAAGATTATTGGTGGGTGGCGACACCGTCAACAAACACCGACAAGCTTTCCGGCTTAACAGGAGCTAGCCTATCCTTATGATAGTAGAAAGTGGTTGGCCATCTTTTCACCGACTCACTAGCTATGACCTTAGGGTAGACTAGGTCTCTCCTAAGGACTAGGCTAAGAGTTCTTGTATTGTAGGGAATACCGATAGTGATGGATTTTTTCCAATTACCAATGTAGTACCAGAATAAAAGAAGATTTGGTTTGATAATGAGAAAAACCTCGCAAAGAGATGTATACAAACTGAGTTCTAATATGGAATTTAGGGGAAGACTATGGAGTTGAACACCTTAATAGGAGATTATCTCGGAGAAGAACTGTGAATGCGGGAAACTCAGTCCACAATCCAGGTGGGTCCCAAAGTGGACCCGCTCGTCATTGTGAGGGATGGGGAAGAGCTCGCCATAGCCGATCTACCAATCGCCAGCACGGAGAAGTCCTTCCTCCTTCGTGGGTTGAATATTTTCATCATTGTCGGAGATTTTTCCCATAAAGGAAACTAGGGTCCAACGATCCCTTACTTCGAGAGGGGGCTGGACAAGCACTTCCAAGGAGCCTCGGTGATGATGGCAACAATGGATGTAGCACACGAGAGAGAGATGACACAAGCGTTTTTTTACCTAGGTTTGGAACCCTCGTGAGGAGGTAAAATCCCCTACTCCTGCTTTTTTGTATTGCTCGCGTGCTTCGTGAGGGTACAATGGAGGATGAAAGTCTAGGGTTTTAGATCTAAGGTATTGAAATCTTCTATGGTAGGAGATGAGCTCCTCATATTGGGCGGCGACGAGCCTCTTCCCCAAATATTTGGGCGGGAAGGGCTACCATAGAGCCACTCTCGAGGTCCTGGTCTAAAAGACTGTTGTTTGGTGGACCGTGTCTTGGGCGTCGGGTGCTTCTTTGTACCTTGGTAAAGTGGCCTTCCTTTGCTTTGCTTGTCCTTGTCTGGCACTGATTGCTGTCTCCCTTGCACCAAAATGGAAAAGTTGGGTGCCTGCAATGCTGAGGTCGTCCATCCTCCCCTTTGCAGAAAAGGTGGCGAACCGGACCTTCCTTTATAGAGGCACATAGTGGGCCCAGAGCAGCCGTGCCCCTTCTCGGGACTTGCTTCACCTGCTGGCCATCTGGTGAGATTACCAAACGTGCCCCGGAGCGCACTCTAGAGCATCCAAAGCAGGGCCGTGCTATAGAGCGCTACATGGGATCCTCCTCTTGAACGCATCCCCTAGAGGGCATCCCCTCGTGAAGCGGAGCCTCGTGAGGGGTCGCCCGCCCAAGCCATCTCCAGAGGCATTGCAGCCTCTTGACGGCTCGCCTTAATCAGGAGTTGGGCCGTCCAACCGCCAAGACATGGCACCCTGGTTGCCAGGGCCCTTAGAGTAGACCCCTGGCACTTGGCTTGCATGTGTCCTCTCATGGACTCGTAGGGGCACGTGGCCTAGGACAGTTGGTACATCCTAGAACTCGCTCGGTCAACACGGACCTACCACGCCTTTATCCTAGCGATGGATTTAAAGCGTCCGTGAGTTCGCGACCGCAACATCACGTGTCAGGCACAAGGATATGTCCTTTCAACAGGCCCCGTTATATCGAGGCGTAGGCGGGTGATCTTCTCACTCCTTACCACTATTCCCCTTCTTCCTCCTTGCGTATTTGTGCGAAGTACTAGCCCCAATGGTGCCTAATCGCTTTTCTGCCACCAAGAAGGGCAAAGTCGTGATGACAGAAGCGGAAGAAGCCCCATCGGAGAAGCAGAGCCGAGGCCGGCTGTGCGGCAGCGGCCGTCACACGCCTTCGGGAGGGGCCTCCATCCAAGCCACTCCTGAGGTGGCACGGAACACTTCTGGGAAGCGCGACCGAGTGTGTGCGGGCTGTGGATGCCAGAGACATCATTCCGTCTTGAGGATTAACCTAAGTTAGGCGCCATCCCAATCCAGGATCAAGATTGAAGGAGAGGACGAGCCCCAGCAGGTCACTGACTTTGTCCTTGTCCTAAAGGATGACAATTGGTCCACCAAGGCACGACTTCCATCGTGCTTCGCCCTTACTACGGGGGCCCATCTCTGAAGGTCCGTGCAGCTGACGCATTAAGGAGGTGGCGACTAGTGGACTGTTGAACTCGAGGTTCCCGCGCCCAGGGAGGTGTACCTCACCTCTGGTTGGAAATTTTTCATCTGCGACCACGAGGTCGGGCGCGGCTCTGTGCTGATATTTCACTATGAAGTCAAGAAGGGATTCTCGGTAATGGTGTATGACCCCATATCATGTCGCGCTGACTACCCCCGCCATCTCTAAAAAGGTCTAGGGGGTCTATGCTGCGGCCATGGAAATGTCGTCTGGGTTCACAAGATTTTGCTATCGTAGGGGCAATCATGTCCTCTAGTTTCCTATCTCGTAGCCAGGGTTTGTAAGGAATATGGATATGGATGTATGTAAGCGGATTATCACGCTTGTCGTTTCTCCCTTTGCATACTTTTTCTATAATGCTTAAATTTTTGCGTGTTTCCATGGTGCAACACTGGCTTGACGAAGCTGGCAGCAGCTGATGAATTGACTTTCTAGGCGGCGGGCCTCGTGAGCCCCCTATTAACCCTCCGAGGGGGTTCTTGTGGAGGCCATGCCTAGGCGGCCTCTGGGGGTAGCATCCAGGAGACGCCGCTCGCATGGAGCGCTTCTGGCCGGCGGTCTTGCTTGTTATGTCGTGGGTCCTGTGCAGTGGCTTGCGAGGAGCTTCCGGTGTCTTGCGTGGCTTGTGTGTGCCCCAGTTTCCTGAGCCTCCTCCTGGGGGGAGTGCCTTAACGCAGGCGCCTTACCGTGGGTGAGGTAACTTGACAGTGGTCTCCTTTTGGGCCGGAAGTCTAGCGATCACGTCATTAAAGGGCTTTGCAGTGGAGGACCTGAAATATGCTCGCAGTGGAGGACATGAAATATAGGGGACCTGAAATATGCTCGCAGTGGAGGCCTTCGTAGAGCCTCTAGAGGAGTCGACTATAGGGGAAACACGCATGCAGTGGAGGACCTGAAATATGCTCGCGCGGAGAGTTTTTGAGCGTTAGGGACTATGGGTGAGGTGACTTACCGCCGAAATCATAATGTAAGTTTAGTGCTCGACACTTTAGATCCTGCAGATTGTTGCCTGCTAGAGGGAAGTGCCTCACGAGCCGCCCCGTAAGCCTATCGACGAGAAGACCGTAGGGCAAGTGCTTGTCCCGTAGGGCCCTCAAGAAGGAGGTCGTCGGTCTAGCATGAAGTTTTTTTTGGTTTTTTAAAGGCCCAAAGACGTGGGTGAGATAACTTACAGCCAAAATTGATCGTAGATTCAGAGCTCTACAATTTAGGTCCTAGAGAGTTTTGGCCGCTAAAGAGGGTGTACATCACGGGCCGCCCCGCAAGCCTCTCGAGGATAATAGTATAGAAAAAGTGCTTATTTCGCTGGCCCCTTGTAGAGGGGTTGTAGGTTTAGCATGAGGGTTCTTTAAATGACAGGAACCGTGGGTGAGGTGACTTATTGCCGAAACTGGTCAGTAAGTTCAGAACTCGACACTTTAGGTCCTGAGAGCTTATGCCGCGGAGGAGCAGTGCCTCACGGTCCGTTTGCATCGATATCTTTTTGGTCAGACACTGTGGGTGAGGTGATTTACTGCCGACATCATAAAGTGAGTTCAGAGCTCGACACTTTAGGTCTAGAGAGCTTGGCCGCTGGAGGGGAAGTGCCTCACGAGCCGCCCCTTAGGGCAAAAAACACGCACCAGTGAAATCCTGCGCACATGACATGCGAGAACTCCAGGTGCCAGGACCGTAGGTGAGGTGACTCCTCGCCAGACCAGGCCGTAAGTTCAGAGCTCGACACTTTAGGTCCTGTACTTTTTGGTCGTCAGAGGACTTTGCCTCACGAGCCGCCTCGTAGACCTTACCAGGAGACGACCATAGGGCAAATGCGCGTGCCGCTAGGAGTCCATACATGCTCTGCATGAGGGTCTCAAGCACCAGGAACCATGAGTGAGGTGACTTATGGCCGGAACTAGTCTGTAAGTTGAGAACTCGACACTTTAGGCTCTGATGTTGACGGGGAGTGACCAGGTGATGAGCATTGTGCCTAGCCCTCCGCTCGAAAGGTGTAGGTGAGGGAACCCAGGCGACATGGTTTTTGGAGAAATGCTTTTTCGAGGGAAAACCAAATAGCAAGACATGCACGAAGCACAACATCCAAAAAAAACGCGAGGAGTTCAAGCTTATTTCAATGCCACCGTGGCTTGCACGGGTCTTACATGAGATGAAGTTGTAAGGAATGTGAGTTTTTTGAGGGCCACCTTCAAAAATCAGTGGATTCAGGTGCGCCCTTCAGAGAAGTTTGTCCACCTTTCCGCAACCCGATACTCCTTCTCAGCTAGTAGCTTAGCTTCCATCGGGGAGGCAGTCGATGTTGTACGTGCGCTGAGTGTAGTCCATCGGGAAGTCAGGAGCCCCTGGGTCGACGCAGTTCTTGGGATTTTCCCTCCGGAGGCTTGATCCTGAATAAATCTCGTGTCCCTGTGTTGCTTATCTGTTAACCGTCCCGCGATTTCCAGCATTCCCATCTTTTCTAAAACCCAAGTCCATAACAATGGTCATTGACAAGATCGAACCTCGTCACGGTCGGATATATCCGAGTTACTACGGCTGAGTCGGTCGGGCTTGTTTTACCAGCATGTCACCGAGGCACTGCCGCAGGCTTAAGTCGCCAAGCCTCGATTCATGTCGCCTTGTGCCAACGTGCAGCAATTGTTTTATTCCTCATGCATAGACCAAATAAAATGAGGAATTAATATAGGTGCCTAATTATGTGATCATGCAACCGAGACGATGCAAAGTAGGCAAACACTAAGATACTTTTTAACTGATCTAGGCATGCTTTACCACGCGGCAAACTATTTCCCGATTGATATCGCCTTGCCGGAACTAGACTCAAAGTACTTCATACATATTAATAATTAAAGGGGAAGGAAAATTATCACCGATCAAGCAAATTGCTTTTCTCTTCCGTCAACTGCAGCTGTTGTCATTTCCGTGCGTGACCAGTTTCAGGTTATTCAACGTTTTCGTTGTTCTAGCGCAATCGCCCGCCGCCAAGAATAATGGATCATACCACTAGTGCCATGTTTTGATCCGATTTTTCATCTATGGACTATTCTCCAGACCATGTGTGTCAGCAATCGTGCATACAAAACTTTACATTAAAATATAATAAGTCAACTAATAAAATAATTAATGAAAGAAATAGATGGGATCTGATTGGAAAATCATCAGCCAGCTTTTTCTTGATCAGGCCAATATGTTGATGATGAATTTGAAGATCCTGTTCAGATCATCACCTCCTGTTGGAATTTGGTGTATATTGAGCTCTTGGCCCATTAGACAAATTCTGAAATTCTCTTTGGCCCACTTTTATATGACAGCATATGGCTGTGCTAGTGGTTCTAAAGTTTAGTCCCACATTGCTAGTTGAAGGGGAGTTGGACCACCTTATATAGTAGAATGTTGGACCACTCACTAAGCTGTGATAAGAAGAGTAGCCCTCCCGCACTCCTCCTCCGACGCCGCCCGCCTGACGCGTTAATTACAGCCGTTTCTAGTTTTTATGGACGTGGCTGTTACCGACTCGGACGTTGGCAGAGCCCACGATCCTCCTAACCTGCACTATATAAGCGTCCGGCCTAAACCTAATCGGGACCGAATAAATCCACACACGCGCCTATCTCCAGAACCTTGCGCCTCCGCATTCGTCTTTCCCATCCCGACTTACGACGTGCACCGCAGATCGGGACAGTAGGCCTCTGAAACCCCGCCTCTCGTGAACCTGTATGGGTGAGGGGCGATCAGGTTTTTGGGGAGCGCTCAAGCGCGACTACTGGCAACTACGACATCGTCCGACGACGAGTTCCCGAACGACGAATTTTTTCCAGACGTCACCAATCTATTCGACAACCTCAACATGGGCGACACTGCTGCAACCGCTGCGGCTGCTATTCAGCCTACACTGTACGTGATCCTCAATTGTATTTTTCGGATTATGCTAGAGTTCTTTGTTCTAGTGTTTGGTGTAGATGTGATAGGTTTATCTCTTATAGATGTAATCTGTTCATCGCCAACACCCAGATTTTTAATCCCACATGCCTGTTATGCCATACATCGCAATCCCAGGATTACCATTTTTGCGAGACATAACAGATTTGGATACCACGGTACATCATCCATTACAAACCATACATAAGGTCTTACACAAATAAGGATCTCATGATCGAGTTCTTAATACAACTCAAGCTGCGGAAATACGTAATAATAACGGTAGCGCAGGCGAAGCTCCATCTTCAGGGTCACAGGCAGTGCAATGGGAGATGATCCTAGTTGTCGTAACCTTTCTGGGGTCCATCCTCCTGGTACTCCTCTTTATAGTCTGGCCATAAGAATAGCCAGGGACAAAGCCATGAGTACTCTTTAAGTACTCGCAAACTAATACTAACAAGTGAAGAGGGGGTTTTGTAGTAGGACACTAAGCTCTAGGGTTGTTTTGCAAAAAGCCATATTTACCTCTACTAAGTTTAGAAAAGAAGAAAGCTAGTTGAAGTTTTATAACATCTAAGTGGGAACTTGTATTTCATATCACAACTCTGTTGTGGTCAAGTCAAAGTATCAATTCATTTCACAAGTCATTTTGAAAACATCTGACGGGGGGACAGTATGGCCACTCCAACTGTCCATAACCGCGGACGTGGCTATTCGAATAGTTTGACACTCTGCAGAGATGGTACACTTTCACCACAACATTCGATACATCCATCAGGAAAAAATCCGGAATTCACCATACTCAGTATGCGGATAATCAATCCTAACCTTTCTCGCCCTAGTATAGGCACCTCTCCTGTGAGTTTGGCCTCCCAACCATGACCAACTGTTATCTTGGATACTGCACAGGTGGACAATCTTCACAAGGTAGCCTCAGCTCAGACCTTAGCCGTGAGGAAACCAATACTAAGTATATAAGTTTCCAGTCAAGCCCTACCCAATTCTCGGGTATTGTGGTTGTACGGTCAAATTGGAATGGTATCGCATCCAGACAACCATCAGTTTTATAAAGGGCTAAGGCTAGCGCCTCAACATTTTCATCATCCAAATCATCTGGTGTTCGGAAACACATGTCCAAAACATTTCAATAGAATGATCCATCATTCCAAGGTTTTCATAACCATTTTTCCACCAAGTATTACCATCTAAAGTTGATCAAGTTTTATGCTTAGCACTAGCATCTACAAGTGGGGGTAAGTAGTAATGAGGGGTGGTAACTAGTGGAGTTTAACTAAGTTCAGTATCATGCCTTAGGATGACATAAAGATTATCTAGCTTAGGCCAAGTTTTATGCTCTTTATGCAACCTTCCATTATCTTTCTAGTATCTACAATTCACTTAAGTAAGCTCTAAGTACTAGCTTTGATAAAGAAATAAAGTATAAAGCTTGTAAGTAAAACTAGGAATGGGGTTATCAAGTGGGTAGGATCACATATGCTTAAGGCATACAGTTGGCATGGTAACAAGCAAGTATTTGCTTGCATAGGTCAACTTGATTAGTAAGGCTTGCTAAAGTAGAGTATCTTGCAAATGTTAGCTTGCTCAATCGTATTAGTCTTGCATCATTATCAGTATAAGCTTGCTAAATTGCAAGTGTTAGCTTGCCTTGTGCAGAGCAGTGGTTGAAGTTCTCCTCGGCTTCTTCTTCGTAGTATCCTCCTACCTCCTCGTATCCTTGGTCGGTACTAGCGTCTATAAATAAATACGAGGTACACGATCACCAAACAATACTTAACTACTTTCAATCATCACACAAAGGGGTTCTATAGATGATCTAGCATCATCACTAACATTACAAGCACTTGACTTAATAATTTTATTTTTAGAAAAGTAATTTCTACTCATTGAAAGACTACATAAGATTTAATATTCTCCAAACGAAACATGGGATCATGTTGACACATGTCATCACCACATATTTCAGTTCATGGGAATGTGATTTAAAGTGGTGTCACATTTTAATAAGATTTAACCTTTTATTTTAAATAAAAATAAAATAACTAGAAATGCCTATGTGGCATCCTTTTGTTACTGGAACATTATTTCTCTAAGTAAACCCATATGTTTTTATGTATTCTGAAAGGTATGATCAAATGTGATTTTTGAGAGTTGGAATCAACTCAAAAGCTATTATAGTTTAAATTTGAAAAATGTTTGAATGTAGAAAAGCTTCTGCCTTGTTATTTTTACCAAGGGTGATCTACTGATCCAAATGATTTGAATCCAGCGGGCTTGGATTTAGCATTTCCAGACCTTTCTAACAAAATTTGTTTCATTCAATTTGGTTCACTGAATCGAGTTGGGTTGATTTTTGAAACTAGGTACAGAACTATGTTTGAATTAAAATGGAAAAAATTAAATTCAAACGACTGGGCTCCACGGGAACTGCTAATGGGCCGGCCTGCTACGCACAGCGCTTACGCGGGCTGGTTAAGTTGTTGTCCCCACGTGTCAGTGAGACGGGGGGTGTGAAGCGGTATGGGGCAACGTGGTGCGTTGGATCTAGTTCTAATCCAACGTCTCTAGTTCATCGTCCACGTCGGGCAGCGCCGGCGAGACAAAACCCTAACGCGGCAGGTGGGGGTCGTGGGAGGCTCACCGGGGCTCAGGCGAGGGTCGGCGATGCGGGCGAACGACAAATTCGACGATGACGAACCTCCTGGTACCGGCAGCTCCTCCTGGGGTGGCTCCAATCGATGGCTTCCTTCTTCTCCAGCAGCGGCGAGCTCCGGCCAAATTCCGGCGATGTTCTGCTCGCCTTGCTTCGGGACTGAGGCGGGGTGGTTCTAGGTCAGAGGGGAGTGGAATGGTGTGAAGAATTCGAGCGGGGGATGCCTCTATTTATTGTGGCGAGAGGGGACCGACGGGCGCAAGCTAAGCTCGTCGTGGTCGACGGAACAGAGAGCTATCTGTGTGGGCGACGGTAGGGGGCGGTGTTGTGCTCCCTGGCGAAGCTCAACAGCGTGGTGGCGAGGCGTGGGGCGGTGCGGATTGGTCGGAACGCTGCGGTGCTCTGAGTGTGCCCGACGGGAGTTTTGATGGCGCACAACACGCGTGGTCCGCGCGGCGGCGAACGGGCGTGTCTGAGGGTTGTTGGGATGGTGGTGATCACTTATGCACGCGGCGAGAGCGGCGTGCGGTCTGTGGGCGTCTGTCGAGCGTGGCGCACGGGGCGCGCTCTCGGCATGGTTGCAGAGCAGCTTGGCATGGTCTGTGCGTGTGGTCCAGGGGCTGGCATCGCTCGCGGCTAGGACAGGGAGTGGCAGTGGGGTGCTAGCTTGCTCCCAGACAAGGTTGGTGAGGCTAGTGCTGCTTGTAGCTTGCTATCCACACTAGGGTGACCATGGTGCTCTCGGGTTGTTCACCATTGATGACAATGGCTAGCTTACAGTGGTGCTAGAGATTAGTTAAGGTTGTTAGATGATCTACTAAGGCTAGTGGTGCCTAGAGAGGAAACAAGTTAGGGCAGAATCACTGCACACTATAGTGTTTTCATTTTGTTTGATTTGAATCTGCAAGGTGTTTGATGAAATATCCGCAAGAATTCAAGTTTTGAATTTTGAAAAGATTTTTGGTGGGTGTGCTAGGCATGTGCTGGTGAGTCTGTGGATGCTTGGGTTTTGAAAGTTGAGCTTGTTTGAGTGGTTTTTGCAAAAGTGGGATCTTCCCATATGAAATAGATTCAATTTTAAACTGTCATTTAAACTATGCATTTGAATGTTTCTGTATGATCACAAGGTGGGCCTTGATACTTTGTTATGAGTACTATCAAGGGGTGCAAAGATCCAAACAAGTTTCTATTAAGTTCTGAAAGTTAGAGATAGCCAAAGTAGGCATGGGAGTTAATTTGGCCAAAGTGACCATTCACTCAATTTGTTTGTTTTGATTTATTTGTCTTTGGGAAAAGTTTGGGAATTGTTTAGATGATGTTTATTTCACCTAAGAATCATTTTACAAGCAAAGAAACACATAATCATGGCAATTCATAAGAACCAAATTTCAATACACACACATATGAATGCTTTCATATTTTTAATTAGAAAAGTTTTTGTTAACCCTAAATTTGATGATAGTTTGGGAATTGTTTAGATGATGTTTATTTCACCTAAGAATCATTTTACAAGAAAAGAAACACATAATCATGGCAAGTCAAAAGAATACAAATTTCAATACACACACATATGAATGCTTTCATATTTTTAATTAGAAAAGTTTTTGTTAACCCTAAATTTGACGATTAGAGTTTGATGATTCTAGTTCAATATTTTTGGGATGTTACAAACCTTACCCCCTTAAACAAAATCTCGTCCCGAGATTTGAAAAAGGACGAAAAAGATTACCTAGGATTTGAAGAGATCGGGAAACTCCGTCCTGATGTGATCTTCGCGCTCCCAGGTAGCTTCCTCTTCTATGTGGTTGCTCCACTGAATCTTGAGAAACTTGATGCTTCAGGTTCTGGTGGTTCTGAAGGATTCTTCCAAAATACGGATGGGTACTTTGGGATAGGTCAGGTCATCATTGATCTCTATAGTCCGGTGATCAATATTCTTGAACACTTCAGTCTTCTCCGGGACTTCGAGGCACTTGCGAAGTAATGAGATATGGAACACATTGTGCACGGCTGACATCTCTTCGGGTAGTTCCAGTTGATACGACACTTCTCCTCGACGGTTCAGAATCTTGAAGGGTCCGATATATCTGGGGGCTAACTTTCCTTTGAGTTGGAAACGCTGCATTCCTTTTAATGGCGACACTTTCAGATATACAAAATCTCCTATGTTGAAGGCGAGGTCTCGACGTCTCTTGTCGGCGTAACTCTTCTATCTGGACTGGGCTATCTTGAGGTGCTCCCGAATCTTGTGAACCTTCTCTTCTGCTTCTCGTAGGATGTCGGGTCCAAAAATCTGACTCTCTCCTACTTCCGACTAGTTCAAAGGGGTGCGACACTTCCTTCCGTACATGAATACAAATGGGGCCATTTGCAAACTAGCTTGATAACTGTTGTTGTATGAAAATTTTGCAAACGGCAGATAGTCTTCCCACTTAGATCCATACTCTAACACACATGCTCTCAACATATCTTCGAGTATTTGATTTACTCGCTCTGTTTGTCCATCGGTCCGAGGGTGATACGCGGTGCTGAAATATAGGCGGGTTCCTAAACCTTCTTGGACTTTCTTCCAGAATCTCGAGGTAAAATGAGTTCCTCGATCCGATACGATGTTCTTGTGGACTCCATGCAAACTGACGATTCTAGCAATGTATAACTCCGCTAGCTTTGAACTCCGATATGTGGTCTTGACGGGTAAGAAATGGGCGACTTTGGACAATCTGTCCACTATGACCCAGATAGAGTTATTTCCCCTACTAGAAGTTGGCAATCCGGTGCTAAAGTCCATTCCAACGGAATCCCATTTCCATTCTGGAATCTACAATGGTTGCAACAATCCAGCGGGTCTTTGATGTCCTGCCTTGACTCGCTGACATATATCACACTTGGCGATATAGCTTCCGATTTCTCTCTTCATCTTATGCCACCAAAATTGCTCTTTCAAATCTTGATACATCTTAGTTCCTCCGGGGTGGATAGAATAAAGAGTATCATGATCTTCCTTGAGAATAACTTCTTTCAACTCAGAATCTGCTGGTACACAAAGGCGTCCTTTGTACCACATAACTCCTTCTTCGTCTTCGGTGAATCCGGGTACTTTGCCTGTACCGATACGATGCTTGATTCCATCGATACTAGCATTTCCTTTCTGCGCCTCTTTGATCTGGCTGATCAAAGTGGGTTGAAGTTCTATGCTAGCCAAAAATCCTTCACTCACTAATTCCATTCGAAAATCTTCCCTCTCTTTGTGCAAACCTGGTTGCTCCTTCAAAATCATGGATTTCAAGCGGCACGGCAATCTGCTAAGGGCATCTGCTACCACGTTGGCTTTCCCGGGGTGATAGTGAATGTCCAGGTCGTAATCCTTGATTAGCTCAATCCATCTTCTCTATCTCATATTCATCTCCTTCTGCATGAATATATACTTCAGGCTCTTGTGATCCGAATATATCTCACAATGATTTCCCATCAGATAGTGCCTCCATGTCTTTAGGGCTAAAACTACGGCTGCAAGTTCGAGGTCATGGGTTGGGTAAGTTTGCTCATGTTGTTTCAGTTGTCGAGATAGATAAGAGATAACTTTTCCTTCTTGCATTAGCACACATCCGAGACCGATCTTGGATGCAACACAATACACGTCGAAGGGCTTCGTGATATCTGGCATGATTAAGATTGGGGCTGAAATCAATCTCCTCTTGAGTTCTTGAAAACTCGCTTCACATTTGTCGGTCCATTCAAACTTCTTGTCCTTCTTCAGCAATTGGGTCATGGGTCTGAAGATACTCGAGAATCCTTCTATGAACTTGCGGTAGTATCCCGCCAATCCAAGAAATGCACGAACTTGGGTTTGAGTGGTTGGGGCTTGCCAATCTTCGACATCTTTCACCTTTTCAGGGTCAACGGCAATTCCTCCGGCTGATACGATGTGGCCGAGGAATCCTACCTCCTGTAACCAGAAACATTTTCTAAACTTGGCATACAACTGATGCTCTCTAAGGGTTCCAAGAATGGTCCTTAGGTGTAGCTCATGTTCTTCTTCTGATTTGGAATAAATCAAAATGTCATCGATGAAAACAATGACAAACTTATCTAGGAAGTAAATAAAATCCTTATTCATGAGATTCATGAAATAAGCGGGGGCATTGGTTAATCCGAAAGACATGACGGTATACTCGTATAATCCATATCTGGTGGTAAAGGCAGTCATTGCGAATATCCTCTACGCGAACCATGAGTTGATGATAGCCTGTTCTAAGTTCAATCTTAGAAAACACTTTGGCACCGGTCAACTGATCAAACAAATCTTCTATCTCGGGCAAGGCGTACTTGTTCTTGATGGTGACATCATTCAACTTCCGATAATCCGTACATCAACGGTTACCTCCATCCTTCTTGTCCACAAATAAGACTGGTGATCTCCCTGGTGACACACTTGGTTGAATTAATCCAATTTCCACATGGCATCCAGTTGCTTCTTCAGTTCTGTTAGTTCAGATGGGTTCATACTATAGGGTCTCTGGGATATGGGTCCTGTTCCAGGGGTTAGTTCAATGATAAACTCGATATCCCGATCTAGGGGCATACCGGGCAAAACATCTAGAAATACATCGGGGTATTCACAAACTATCCGGACTTGGTCAATGGTAGGTTGGGCTATACTCTTGTTGCACTTGAATTGACGAGGTAAGGTTTCAGATATATGCTCTACTGATATTCCAGCGGTACTGGTCATGGTTATTGCTTTCTTGGCACAGTCAATCAATCCTTTATGTTTGGACATCCAATCCATTCCTAGTACTACTTCCAAACCTTTAGTTCCGAGTACTATCAGATTAGCATAAAAATCTATGCCATGGATTCGGATAGGGACGTCTTTGCAAATTTGCCTAGCCTTGGTGGTTGATCCGGGGATTTGAACGATCATAACATGCTTCAATTTGGTTGGTTGGATTTTACTAGTGCATGCAAATTCTTCGGTGACAAATGAGTGCGATGCACCAGAATAAAACAACACTCTAGCAAGTACTGAATTAACAGAAAACATACCCAGCACGACGTCTGGCGCTTCCTGAGCTTCTTCAGCATGCATGAGAAAAAGACGGCCGTTGAGGTTGAGCGAATTCCCTGGGGCAAATCTTCTTCCAGGCTGAACACGACGCTGCTGCTGAGCTGGGGCATTGGTATTGGGGGCTGCGGTATTCTTCTTGTTGGGGCACTCGTTGGAGTAGTGACCCTTATTTCCACAGTCATAACAAGTCACTTGCGACTTGTCCTTTGCTGCAACCGTCACAGCATTGCTTCCAGTCCTCGGGGCAGTGTTGGTGTTGGTGGTAGCATTGTTGTTGTTGAACTTGGGTGGGGCATGGTTGAAATTCCTAGAGTTGCCGGGGTTGTTGTGATTTCCTCCGGGCCTTGGGTTTCCAAGGTTGGGATAGGTCGAATGGTTCATTGGGGGTCTGTTGGTTCTCGGGGCAAATCCTGGAGATGGGTTAGGGCGATACTTTGGGGTCTGATGGGTTCCTGGTTGATGCATCATGCGACGCTTGCGGTTCTCGTTGGCTTGGTTGATCTTTCCTTCCATCTGGATAGCAGAGTCAACAAGGGCTTCAATATCAGCAAAGGGGATATTGACTAACACAGTCTACATCTCATCGTGTAGACAATTCAATAATCTCCCCTTCTTCTTGGATTTGGTGTCGATCTCATCCGGGGCATACCTAGCTAATGACAAGAATTTGTCACGGTATTCCACTACGGTCATCCGTCCTTGCTTCAATTCTTTGAAATCATCTCTCATTCTCTTGATCAAACCTGGTGGCACATGGGTTCTGCTGAACTTGACCTTGAATTCTTCCCAGGTCATCATCTGTCCTCCGGTCATCGCACGAACGCTGTTCCACCATGCTCTGGCATCTCCGGCTAGATAGTGGGTGGCGAACAAAACTTTCTCGTTGTCTTCCACTTCGGCGACTTCTAGGTTATTTTCCATGGTTTGCAGCCAATCATCTGCTTCTAGGGGCTCTTCTGACTTAGTGAAAATAGGTGGGTTGGTGTTCTGGAAATTCTTGATCTTAGGTCCATGGTTGTCCTGATTTTCGTAGCCTTGATTGTTGTGGGCTAGCTGGGCTATCCGTTGAAGGGTGGCTAAGTTGGCTTGACCTTCGGCTCTTTCAGCTTCGTGTCAGAAACCAACATTTGCAGGATCTGCAACATCGTGTCCGGGGATGAACCACTTCCTCCACGTGGCATCTGAAGATTGAGATAGATTATGAGAAAAGAGGGAAATTTCTAAGGTTCTGGGACTTTGAGAAGTTTTTAAAGTTTGACTCAGATTTTCTAGCAACTTGCTTTTCATTCATTCATTCACACGATACAACACACACCACAAAACAACAAAAACAGATGGTTTTAAGAACCATTCTGGAAACTACGATACAGTGGGACCGAATACTACTCACTACGCTAGTGCTCAAGTGTTACTACTCCTCGGAGTCGGTGTAGTCGTCATCCTCATCATCATCATCGTCATTGATGAAGGCGAAATCATCCTCATCGGTCAAGAAGTCCATAGCCCGATCCTCCAGAAAATCATCATCATCACTGAGATAGGAGTAGCGGTCTCCACGAAGATCCTCTCCGGCATTCTCCCATTCCTCCAACTGCATGTCTCTCTCGTGGATGGTCTCCTCCAAATCCGAGATATGGTGGTGAAGACGGGCAATGATGCGCTCCTTCTTATCGAGCTGACGGCGGCGAGACTTGTGATCCTTCTCTAGCATGGCGATGGTCTGATCCTTTGTCTTGATGATGGCGGACTTGTGGTTGGAGTAGTCACGACAATTATCCAACTCCTGCTGACGATCGTACATCATGAAGCTAAGGTGGTCCAATTGGGTCTTCAGCTCGTGGTGGTATGGGGCTTCCAGTGGCTGTCCATTAGCATCACGCCTTGGGCAAAACTCAAAGTGGGTACCCTTGATCTGGTTGATACTCTGCCCACACAGACGGGCAAGAGCTTCCTGCATGGCCCTGGCAAGTCCATCGAGCCAGTTGTTCTCTCTTAAGGTTAATTGAATTCCCTCCGCAGTGGGAGGTTCAATCTTTCCTCGGAGACTTGAAACAATTAGCCACTGCAGATCTTCTACTCCTTGATCATTGAGCTGAGCTCCGAAGAACTCGGGGTGCGGACGCTCCAGAAGTTCCGAAAGCTGTTCCAAATCCCTCTCAAAGATAAGGTCTCCTCCATTCCCCAACTGATAAAACTTGCTGTACTTCACGTCCATCTATAAGAATATAGGATGAGTAAGTTAGTAGAGTGATCAAGTGTGTCAAATTTTATGTATGTTGCAAGAGTTTTTGAGGAACATGAATTTTTATGAAAGAATCAAGGTGATAAGAATGCGAATAAGTTTTTGTAAATATTTGCTTCCTTTGGTTTTGAAACTAAGTTTTTGATTCAAACGTCCGATCTAACTAGGGTCTCCTATGGTCAGGATGGCTCTGATACCAACTTGTCAACACCCGGATTTTTCATCCCAGATGCCTGTTATGCCATACATCGCAATCCCAGGATTACCATTTTTGCGAGACATAACAGATTTGGATACCAAAGTACATCATCCATTACAAACCATACATAAGGTCTTACACAAATAAGGATCTCATGATCCAGTTCTTAATACAACTCAAGTAGCGGAAATACGTAATAATAACAGTAGCATAGGCGAAGCTCCATCTTCGGGGTCACAGGCAATGCTGACAATGGGAGATGATCCTAGTTGTCGTAACCCTCCTGGGGTCCATCCTCCTGGTACTCCTCTTCATCGTCTGGCCATGGGAATAGCCAGGGACAAAGCCATGAGTACTCTTTAAGTACTCGCAAACTAATACTAACAAGTGAAGGGGGTTTTTGTAGTAGGACACTAAGCTCTAGGGTTGTTTTGCAAAAAGCCAGATTTACCTCTACTAAGTTTAGAAAATAAGAAAGCTAGTTGAAGTTTTATAACATCTACGTGGGAACTTTTATTTCATATCACAACTCTGTTGTGGTCAAGTCAAAGTATCAGTTCATTTCACAAGTCATTTTGAAAACATCTGACGGGGGAACAGTATGGCCACTCCAACTGTCCATAACCGCGGACGCGGCTATTTGAATAGTTTGACACTCTGCCGAGATGGTACACTTTACCACAACATTCGATACATCTGTCAGGAACAAATCCTGAATTCACCATACTCAGTATGCGGATAATCAATCCTAACCTTTCGATTACACGCCCTAGTATAGGCACCTCTCCAGTGAGTTTGGCCTCCCAACCATGACCAACTGTCATCTTGGGTACTACACAGGTGGACAATCTTCACAGGGTAGCCTCAGCTCAGACCTTGGCCGTGAGGGAACCAATACTAAGGTATATAAGTTTCCAGTCAAGCCCTACCCAATTCTCGGGTATTCTGGTTGTACGGTAAAATTGGAATGGTATCGCATCCAGACAACCATCAGTTTTATAAAGGGCTAAGGCTAGCGCCTCAACATTTTCATCATCCAAATCATCTAGTGTTCGGAAACACATGTCCAAAACATTTCAATAGAATGATCCATCATTCCAAGGTTTTCATAACCATTTTTCCACCAACTATTACCATCTAAATTTGATCAAGTTTTATGCTTAGCACTAGCATCTACAAGTGGGGGTAAGTACTAATGAGGGGTGGTAACTAGTGGAGTTTAACTAAGTTCAATCTCATGCCTTAGGATGACATAAAGATTATCTAGCTTAGGCCAAGTTTTATGCTCTTTATGCAACCTTCCATTATCTTTCTAGTATCTACAATTCACTTAAGTAAGCTCTAAGTACTAGCTTTGATAAAGAAATAAAGTATAAAGCTTGTAAGTAAAACTAGGAATGGGGTTATCAAGTGGGTAGGATCACATATCCTTAAGGCATACAGTTGGCATGGTAACAAGCAAGTATTTGCTTGCATAGGTCAACTTGATTAGTAAGGCTTGCTAAAGTAGAGTATCTTGCAAGTGTTAGCTTGCTCAATCAACTAGTAGTATTAGGCTTGCATCATTATCAGTATAAGCTTGCTAAATTTCAAGTGTTATCTTGCCTTGTGCAGAGCAGTGGTTGAAGTTCTCCTCGGCTTCTTCTTCGTAGTATCCTCCTTCCTCCTCGTATCCTTGGTCGGTACTAGCATCTATAAATAAATACGAGGTACACAATCAACAAACAATACTTAACTACTTTCAATCATCACACAAAGGGGTTCTATAGATGATCTAGCATCATCACTAACATTACAAGAACTTGACTTAATAATTTTATTTTTAGAAAAGTAATTTCTACTCATTGAAAAACTACTTAAGATTTAATATTCTCTAGACCAAACATGGGATCATGTTGACACATGTCATCACCACATATTTCAGTTCATGGGAATGTGATTTAAAGTGGTGTCACAATTTAATAAGATTTAACCTTTTATTTTAAATAAAAATAAAATGACTAGAAATGCCTATGTGGCATCCTTTTGTTACTTGAACATTATTTCTCTAAGTAAACCCATATGTTTTTATATATTCTGAAAGGTATGATCAAATGTGATTTTTGAGAGTTGGAATCAACTCAAAAGATATTATAGTTTTAATTTGAAAAAAGTTTGTATGCAGAAAAGCTTCTGCCTTGTTATTTTTACCAAGGGTGATCTAGAGATCCAAATGATTTGAATCCAACGGGCTTGGATTCAGCATTTCCAGACATTTCTAACAAAATTTGTTTCATTCAATTTGATTCATTGAATCGAGTTGGGTTGATTTTTGAAACTAGGTACAGAACTATGTTTGAATTAAAATGGAAAATGTTAAATTCAAACGACTGGGCTGCGCGGGAACTGCTAATGGGCCGGCCTGCTACGCACAGCGCTTACGCGGGCTGGTTAAGTTGTCCTCCCCACGTGTCAGTGAGACGGGGGGTGTGAAGCGGTATGGGGCAACGTGGTGCGTTGGATCTAGTTCTAATCCAACGGCTCTAGTTCATCGTCCATGTCGGGCAGCGCCGGCGAGACAAAACCCTAACGCGGCAGGTGGGGGTCGTGGGAGGCTCACCGGGGCTCAGGCGAGGGTCGGCGATGCGGGCGAACGACGAAGTCGACGATGACGAACCTCCTGGTACCGGTAGCTCCTCCTGGGGCGGCTCCAATCAATGGCTTCCTTCTTCTCCAGCAGCAGCGAGCTCCGGCCAAATCCCGGCGATGTTCTGCTCGCCTTGCTCCGGGACTGAGGCGGGGTGGTTCTGGGTCAGAGGGGAGTGGAATGGTGTGAAGAATTCGAGCGGGGGATGCCTCTATTTATAGTGGCGAGAGGGGACCGACGGCCGCAAGCTAAGCTCGTCGTGGTCGACGGAACAGAGGGCTATCTGTGTGGGCGACGGTAGGGGGCGGTGCTGTGCTCCCTGGCGAAGCTCAACGGCGTGGTGGCGAGGCGTGGGGCGGTGCGGATTGGTCGAAACACTGCGGTGCTCTGAGCGTGCCCGACAGGAGTTTTGATGGCGCACAGCGCGCGTGGTCCGCGCGGCGGCGAACGGGCGTGTCTGCGGGGTTGTTGGGATGGTGGTGATCACGTATGCATGCGGCGAGAGCGGTGTGCGGTCTGTAGGCGTCTGTCGAGTGTGGCGCACGGGGCACGCTCTCGGCATGGTTGCAGAGCAGCTTAGCATGGTCTGTGCGTGTGGTCCAGGGGCTGGCATCGCTCACGGCTGGGACAGGGAGTGGCAGTGGGGTGCTAGCTTGCATCCAGACAAGGTTGGCGAGGCTAGTGCTGCTTGTAGCTTGCTGTCCACACTAGGGTGACCATGGTGCTCTCGGGTTGTTCACCATTGATGACAATGGCTAGCTTACAGTGGTGCTAGAGATTAGTTAAGGTTGTTAGATGATCTACTAAGGCTAGTGGTGCCTAGAGAGGGAACAAGTTAGGCCAGAATCACACTATAGTGTCTTCATTGTGTTTGATTTGAATCTGCAAGGTGTTTGACCAAATGGCCGCATGAATTCAAGTTTTGAATTTTGAAAAGATTTTTGGTGGGTGTGATAGGCATGTGCTGGTGAGTCTGTGGATGCTTGGGTTTTGAAAGTTGAGCTTGTTTGAGTGGTTTTTGCAAAAGTGGGATCTTCCCATATGAAATAGATTCAATTTTAAACTGTCATTTAAACTATGCATTTGAATGTTTCTGGATGATCACAAGGTGGGCCTTGATACTTTGTTATGAGTACTATCAAGGGGTGCAAAGATCCAAACAAGTTTCTATTATGTTCTGAAAGTTAGAGATAGCCAAAGTAGGCATGGGAGTTAATTTGGCCAAAGTGACCATTCACTCAATTTGTTTGTTTTGATTTATTTGTCTTTGGGAAAAGTTTGGGAATTGTTTAGATGATGTTTATTTCACCTAAGAATCATTTTACAAGCAAAGAAACACATAATCATGGCAATTCAAAAGAATCCAAATTTCAATACACACACATATGAATGCTTTCATATTTTTAATTAGAAAAGTTTTTGTTAACCCTAAATTTGACGATTAGAGTTTGATAATTCTAGTTCAATATTTTTGGGATGTTACAAACCTTACCCCCTTAAACAAAATCTCGTCCCGAGATTTGAAAAAGGACGAAAAAGATTACCTAGGATTTGAAGAGATCGGGAAACTCCGTCCTGATGTGATCTTCGCGCTCCCAGGTAGCTTCCTCTTCTGTGTGGTTGCTCCACTGAATCTTAAGAAACTTGATGCTTCAGGTTCTGGTGGTTCTGAAGGATTCTTCCAAAATACGGATGGGTACTTTGGGATAGGTCAGGTCATCATTGATCTCTATAGTCCGGTGATCAATATTCTTGAACACTTCCGTCTTCTCCGGGACTTCGAGGCACTTCCGAAGTAATGAGATATGGAACACATTGTGCACGGCTGACATCTCTTCGGGTAGTTCCAGTTGATACGACACTTCTCCTTGACGGTTCAGAATCTTGAAGGGTCCGATATATCTGTGGGTTAACTTTCCTTTGAGTTGGAAACTCTGCATTCCTTTTAATGGCGACACTTTCAGATATACAAAATCTCCTATGTTGAAGGCGAGGTCTCGACGTCTCTTGTCGGCGTAACTCTTCTATCTGGACTGGGCTGTCTTGAGGTGCTCCTGAATCTTGTGAACCTTCTCTTCTGCTTCTCGTAGGATGTCGGGTCCAAAAATCTGACTCTCTCCTACTTCCGACTAGTTCAAAGGGGTGCGACACTTCCTTCCGTACATGAATACAAATGGGACCATTTGCAAACTAGCTTGATAACTGTTGTTGTATGAAAATTCTGCTAACGGCAGATAGTCTTCCCACTTAGATCCATACTCTAACACACATGCTCTCAACATATCTTCGAGTATTTGATTTACTCGCTCTGTTTGTCCGTCGGTCCGAGGGTGATACGCGGTGCTGAAATATAGGCGGGTTCCTAAACCTTCTTGGACTTTCCTCCAGAATCTCGAGGTAAACTGAGTTCCTCGATCCGATACGATGTTCATGGGACTCCATGCAAACTGACGATTCTAGCAATGTATAACTCCGCTAGCTTCGAACTCTGATATG
This sequence comes from Avena sativa, assembly GCA_916181665.1. Classification (NCBI taxonomy): domain Eukaryota; kingdom Viridiplantae; phylum Streptophyta; class Magnoliopsida; order Poales; family Poaceae; genus Avena; species Avena sativa. The sequence goes on from OV702298.1 coordinate 114,147,200, forward strand.
TGGTCTTGACGGGTAAGAAATGGGCGACTTTGGACAATCTGTCCACTATGACCCAGATAGAGTTATTTCCCCTACTAGAAGTTGGCAATCCGGTGCTAAAGTCCATTCCAACGGAATCCCATTTCCAATCTGGAATCTGCAATGGTTGCAACAATCCAGCGGGTCTTTGATGTCCTGCCTTGACTCGCTGACATATATCACACTTCGCGATATAGCTTCCGATTTCTCTCTTCATCTTATGCCACCAAAATTGCTCTTTCAAATCTTGATACATCTTAGTTCCTCCGGGGTGGATAGAATAAAGAGTATCATGATCTTCCTTGAGAATAACTTCTTTCAACTCAGAATCTGCTGGTACACAAAGGCGTCCTTTGTACCACATAACTCCTTCTTCGTCTTCGGTGAATCCGGGTACTTTGCCTGTACCGATACGATGCTTGATTCCATCGATACTAGCATTTCCTTTCTGCGCCTCTTTGATCTGGCTGATCAAAGTGGGTTGAAGTTCTATGCTAGCCAAAAATCCTTCACTCACTAATTCCATTCGAAAATCTTCCCTCTCTTTGTGCAAACCTGGTTGCTCCTTCAAAATCATGGATTTCAAGCGGCACGGCAATCTGCTAAGGGCATCTGCTACCACGTTGGCTTTCCCGGGGTGATAGTGAATGTCCAGGTCGTAATCCTTGATTAGCTCAATCCATCTTCTCTGTCTCATATTCAGCTCCTTCTGCGTGAATATATACTTCAGGCTCTTGTGATCCGAATATATCTCACAACGATTTCCCATCAGATAGTGCCTCCATGTCTTCAGGGCTAAAACTACGGCTGCAAGTTCGAGGTCATGGGTTGGGTAATTTTGCTCATGTTGTTTCAGTTGTCGAGATAGATAAGAGATAACTTTTCCTTCTTGCATTAGCACACATCCGAGACCGATCTTGGATGCATCACAATACACGTCGAAGGGCTTCGTGATATCCGGCATGATTAAGATTGGGGCTGAAATCAATCTCCTCTTGAGTTCTTGAAAAATCGCTTCACATTTGTCGGTCCATTCAAACTTCTTGTCCTTGTTCAGCAATTGGGTCATGGGTCTGGAGATACTCGAGAATCCTTCTACGAACTTGCGGTAGTATCCCGCCAATCCGAGAAATGCACGAACTTGGGTTTGAGTGGTTGGGGCTTGCCAATCTTCGACATCTTTCACCTTTTCAGTGTCAACGGCAATTCCTCCGGCTGATACGATGTGGCCGAGGAATCCTACCTCCTGTAACCAGAATTCACATTTTCTAAACTTGGCATACAACTGATGCTCTCTAAGGGTTCCAAGAATGGTCCTTAGGTGTAGCTCATGTTCTTCTTCTGATTTGGAATAAATCAGAATGTCATCGATGAAAACAACGACAAACTTATCCAGGAAGTCCATAAAATCCTTATTCATGAGATTCATGAAATAAGCGGGGGCATTGGTTAATCCGAAAGACATGACGGTATACTCGTATAATCCATATCTGGTGGTAAAGGCAGTCATTGGGAATATCCTCTGCGCGAACCTTGAGTTGATGATAGCCTGTTCTAAGTTCAATCTTAGAAAACACTTTGGCACCGGTCAACTGATCAAACAAATCCTCTATCTTGGGCAAGGGGTACTTGTTCTTGATGGTGACATCATTCAACTTCCAATAATCCGTACATAAACGGTTACCTCCATCCTTCTTGTACACAAATTAGACTGGTGATCTCCCTGGTGACGCACTTGGTTGAATTAATCCAATTTCCAACATGGCATCTAGTTGCTTCTTCAGTTCTGTTAGTTCAGATGGGTTCATACTATATGGTCTCTGGGCTATGGGTCCTGTTCCAGGGATTAGTTCAATGATAAACTCGATATACCGATCTAGGGGCATACCGGGCAAAACATCTGGAAATACATCGGGTTATTCACAAACTATCCGGACTTGGTCAATGGTAGGTTGGGCTATACTCTTGTTGCACTTGAATTGACGAGGTAAGGTTTCAGATATATGCTCTACTGATATTCCAGCGGTACTGGTCATGGTTATTGCTTTCTTGGCACAGTCAATCAATCCTTTATGTTTGGACATCCAATCCATTCCTAGTACTACTTCCAAACCTATAGTTCCGAGTACTATCAGATTAGCATAAAAATCTATGCCATGGATTCGGATAGGGACGGCTTTGCAAATTTGCCTAGCCTTGGTGGTTGATCTGGGGATTTGAACGATCATAACATGCTTCAGTTTGGTTGGTTGGATTTTACTAGTGCATGCAAATTCTTCGGTGACAAATGAGTGCGATGCACTAGAATCAAACAACACTCTAGCAAGTACTGAATTAACAGAAAACATACCCAGCACAACGTCTGGCGCTTCCTGAGCTTCTTCAGCATGCATGATAAAAAGACGGCCGTTGCGGTTGAGCGAATTCCCTGGGGCAAATCTTCTTCCAGGCTGAACATGACACTGCTGCTGAGTTGGGGCATTGGTATTGGGGGCTGCGGTATTCTTCTTGTTGGGGCACTCGTTGGAGTAGTGACCCTTATTTCCACAGTCATAACAAGTCACTTGCGACTTGTCCTTTGCTGCAACCGTCACAGCATTGCTTCTAGTCCTCGGGGCAGTGTTGGTGTTGGTGGTAGCATTGTTGTTGTTGAACTTGGGTGGGGCACGGTTGAAATTCCCAGAGTTGCCGGGGTTGTTGTGATTTCCTCCGGGCCTTGGGTTTCCAAGGTTGGGATATGTCGAACGGTTCATTGGGGGTCTGTTGGTTCTCGGGGCAAATCCTGGAGATGGGTTAGGGCGATACTTTGGGGTCTGATGGGTTCCTAGTTGATGCATCATGCGACGCTTGCGGTTCTCGTTGGCTTGGTTGATCTTTCCTTCTATCTGGATAGCAGAGTCGACAAGGGCTTCAATATCAGCAAAGGGGATATTGACTAACACAGTCTACATCTCATCGTGTAGACCATTCAAGAATCTCCCCTTCTTCTTGGCTTCGGTGTCGATCTCATCCGGGGCATACCTAGCTAATGACAAGAATTTGTCACGGTATTCCACTACGGTCATCCGTCCTTGCTTCAATTCTCTGAACTCATCTCTCATTCTCTTGATCAAACCTGGTGGCACATGGGTTCTGCTGAACTTGACCTTGAATTCTTCCCAGGTCATCATCTGTCCGCTGGTCATCGCACGAACGCTGTTCCACCATGCTCTGGCATCTCCGGCTAGATAGTGGGTGGCGAACAAAACTTTCTCGTTGTATTCCACTCCGGTGACTTCTAGGTTATTTTCTATGGTTTGCAGCCAATCATCTACTTCTAGGGGCTCTTCTGACTTAGTGAAAACAGGTGGGTTGGTGTTCTAGAAATTCTTGAGCTTAGATCCATGCTTGTCCTGATTTCCGTGGCCTTGATTGTTGTGGGCTAGCTGGGCTATCTATTGAAGGGTGGCTAAGTTGGCTTGACGTTCGGCTCTTTCAGCTTCACGTCAGAAACCAACATTTGCAGGATCTGCAACATCGTGTCCGGGGATGAACCACTTCCTCCGCGTGGCATCTGAAGATTGAGATAGATCATGAGAAAAGAGGGAAATTTCTAAGGTTCTGGGACTTTGAGAAGTTTTTAAAGTTTGACTCGGATTTTCTAGCAACTTGCTTTTCATTCATTCATTCACACGATACAAAACACACCACAAAACAACAAAAACAGATGGTTTTAAGAACCATTCTGGAAACTACTATACAGTGGGACCGAATACTACTCACAACGCTAGTGATCAAGTGCTACTACTCCTCGGAGTCGGTGTAGTCGTCATCCTCATCATCATCATCGTCATTGATGAAGGCGAAATCATCCTCATCGGTGAAGAAGTCCATAGCCCAATCCTCCAGAAAATCATCATCATCGCTGAGATAGGAGTAGGGGTCTCCACGAAGATCCTCTCCGGCATTCTGCCATTCCTCCAACTGCATGTCTCTCTCGTGGATGGTCTCCTCCAAATCCGAGATACGGTGGTGAAGACGGGCAATGATGCGCTCCTTCTTATCGAGCTGACGGCAGCGAGACTTGTGATCCTTCGCTAGCATGGCGATGGTCTGATTCTTTGTCTTGATGATGGTGGACTTGTGGTTGGAGTAGTCACGACAATTATCCAACTCCTGCTGACGATCGTACATCATGAAGCTAAGGTGGTCCAATTGGGTCTTCAGCTCGTGGTGGTATGGGGCTTCCAGTGGCTGTCCATTAGCATCACGCCTTGGGCAAAACTCAAAGTGGGTACCCTTGATCTGGTTGATACTCTGCCCACACAGACGGGCAAGAGCTTCCTGCATGGCCCTGGCAAGTCCATCGAGCCAGTTGTTCTCTCTTAAGGTTAATTGAATTCCCTCCGCAGTGGGAGGTTCAATCTTTCCTCGGAGACTTGCAACAATTAGCCACTTCAGATCTTCTGCTCCTTGATCATTGAGCTGAGCTCCGAAGAACTCGGGGTGCGGATGCTCCAGAAGTTCCGAAAGCTGGTCCAAATCCCTCTCAAAGATAAGGTCTCCTCCATTCCCCAACTGATAAAACTTGCTGTACTTCACGTCCATCTATAAGAATATAGGATGAGTAAGTTAGTAGAGTGATCAAGTGTGTCAAATTTTATGTATGTTGCAAGAGTTTTTGAGGAACATGAATTTTTATGAAAGAATCAAGGTGATAAGAATGCGAATAAGTTTTTGTAAATATTTGCTTCCTTTGGTTTTGAAACTAAGTTTTTGATTCAAACGTCCGATCTAACTAGGGTCTCCTATGGTCAGGATGGCTCTGATACCAACTTGTCAACACCCGGATTTTTAATCCCAGATGCTTGTTATGCCATACATCGCAATCCCATGATTAGCATTTTTGCGACACATAACAGATTTGGATACCACAGTACATCATCCATTACAAACCATACATAAGGTCTTACACAAATAAGGATCTCATGATCCAGTTCTTAATACAACTCAAGTAGCGGAAATACATAATAATAACGGTAGCATAGGCGAAGCTCCATCTTTGGGGTCACAGGCAATGCTGACGATGGGAGATGATCCTAGTTGTCGTAACCTTCCTGGGGTCCATCCTCCTGGTACTCCTCTTCATAGTCTGGCCAGGGGAATAGCCAGGGACAAAGCCATGAGTACTCTTTAAGTACTCGCAAACTAATACTAACAAGTGAAGGGGGTTTTTGTAGTAGGACACTAAGCTCTAGGGTTGTTTTGCAAAAAGCCAGATTTACCTCTACTAAGTTTAGAAAAGAAGAAAGCTAGTTGAAGTTTTATAACATCTACGTGGGAACTTTTATTTCATATCACAACTCTGTTGTGGTCAAGTCAAAGTATCAATTCATTTCACAAGTCATTTTTAAAACATCTGACGGGGGAACAGTATGGCCACTCCAACTGTCCATAACCGCGGACGCGGCTATTCGAATAGTTTGACACTCTGCCGAGATGGTACACTTTCACCACAACATTCGATACATCCGTCAGGAACAAATCATGAATTCACCATACTCAGTATGCGGATAATCAATCCTAACCTTTCGATTACACGCCCTAGTATAGGCACCTCTCCTGTGAGTTTGGCCTCCCAACCATGACCAACTGTCATCTTGGGTACTGCACAGGTGGACAATATTCACAAGGTAGCCTCAGCTCAGACCTTGGCCGTGAGGGAACCAATACTAAGGTATATAAGTTTCCAGTCAAGCCCTACCCAATTCTCGGGTATTCTGGTTGTACGGTAAAATTGGAATGGTATCGCATCCAGACAACCATCAGCTTTATAAAGGGCTAAGGCTAGCGCCTCAACATTTTCATCATCCAAATCATCTAGTGTTCGGAAACACATGTCCAAAACATTTCAATAGAATGATCCATCATTCCAAGGTTTTCATAACCATTTTTCCACCAAGTATTACCATCTAAAGTTGAACAAGTTTTATGCTTAGCACTAGCATCTACAAGTGGGGGTAAGTACTAATGAGGGGTGGTATCTAGTGGAGTTTAACTAAGTTCAATCTCATCCCTTAGGATGACATAAAGATTATCTAGCTTAGGCCAAGTTTTATGCTCTTTATGCAACCTTCCATTATCTTTCTAGTATCTACAATTCACTTAAGTAAGCTCTAAGTACTAGCTTTGATAAAGAAATAAAGTATAAAGCTTGTAAGTAAAACTAGGAATGGGGTTATCAAGTGGGTAGGATCACATATCCTTAAGGCATACAGTTGGCATGGTAACAAGCAAGTATTTGCTTGCATAGGTTAACTTGATTAGTAAGGCTTGCTAAAGTAGAGTATCTTGCAAGTGTTAGCTTGCTCAATCAACTAGTAGTATTAGGCTTGCATCATTATCAGTATAAGCTTGCTAAATTTCAAGTGTTAGCTTGCCTTGTGCAGAGCAGTGGTTGAAGTTCTCCTCGGCTTCTTCTTCATAGTATCCTCCTTCCTCCTCGTATCCTTGGTCAGTACTAGCATCTATAAATAAATACGAGGTACACAATTAACAAACAATACTTAACTACTTTCAATCATCACACAAAGGGGTTATATAGATGATCTAGCATCATCACTAACATTACAAGCACTTGGCTTAATAATTTTATTTTTAGAAAAGTAATTTCTACTCATTGAAAAACTACTTAAGATTTAATATTCTCCAGACCAAACATGGGATCATGTTGACACATGTCATCACCACATATTTCAGTTCATGGGAATGTGATTTAAAGTGGTGTCACAATTTAATAAGATTTAACCTTTCATTTTAAATAAAAATAAATGAATAGAAATGCCTATGTGGCATCCTTTTGTTACTTGAACATTATTTCTCTAAGTAAACCCATATGTTTTTATATATTCTGAAAGGTATGATCAAATGTGATTTTTGAGAGTTGGAATCAACTCAAAAGCTATTATAGTTTAAATTTGAAAAATGTTTGAATGTAGAAAAGCTTCTGCCTTATTATTTTTACCAAGGGTGATCTACATATCCAAATGATTTGAATCCAACGGTCTTGGATTCAGCATTTCCAGACCTTTCTAACAAAATTGCTTTCATTCAATTTGGTTCACTGAATCGAGTTGGGTTGATTTTTGAAAATAGGTACAGAACTATGTTTGAATTAAAATGGAAAAAGTTAAATTCAAACGACTGGGTTGCGCGGGAACTGCTAATCGGCCGGCCTGCTACGCACAGCGCTTACGCGGGCTGGTTAAGTTGTTGTCCCCACGCGTCAGTGAGACGGGGGGTGCGTAGCGGTATGGGGCAATCCAACGGCTCTAGTTCATTGTCCACGTCGGGCAGCATCGGCGAGACAGAACCCTAACGCGATAGGTGGGGGTCGTGGGAGGCTCACCGGGGCTCAGGCGAGGGTCGGCGATGCGGGCGAACGATGAAGTCGACGACGGCGAACCTCCTGGTACCGGCAGCTCCTCCTGGGGCGGCTCCAATCGATGGCTTCCTTCTTCTCCAGCAGTGGTGAGCTCCGGCCAAATTCCGGCGATGCGCTGCTCACCTTGCTCCGGGACTGAGGCGGGGTGGTTCTGGGTGAGAGGGGAGTGGAATGGAGTGAAGAATTCGAGCGGGGAAGGCCTATATTTATAGTGGCGAGAGGGGACCGACGGGCGCAAGGTAAGCTCATCGTGGTCGACGGCACAGAGGGCTATCGGCGTGGGTGATGGTAGGGGTGGTTCTGTGCTCCCTGGCGAAGCTCAACGGCGTGGTGGCGAGGCGTGGGGCGGTGCAGATTGGTCGGAACGCTGCGGTGCTCTGAGCGTGTCCGACGGGAGTTTTGATGGCGCACAGCGCGCGTGGTCCGCGCGGCGGCGAACTGGCGTGTCTGCGGGGTTGCTGAGACGATGGTGATCACATATGCACGCGGCGAGAGCGGCGCACGGTCTGTGGGCGTCTATCGAGCGTGGTGCATGGGGCGCGCTCTCGGCATGGTTGCAGAGCAGCTTGGCATGGTCTGTGCGTGTGGTCCAGGGGCTGGCATCGCTCGCGGCTGGGACAGGGAGTGGCAGTGGGGTGCTAGCTTGCTCCCAGACAAGGTTGGCGAGGCCAGTGCTGCTTGTAGCTTGCTGTCCACACTGGGGTGACCATGGTGCTCTCGGGTTGTTCACCATTGATGACAATGGCTAGCTTACAGTGGTGCTAGATATTAGTTAAGGTTGTTAGATGATCTACTAAGGCTAGTGGTTCCCAGAGAGGGAACAAGTTAGGCCAGAATCACTGCACACTATAGTGTTTTGATTTTGTTTGATTTGAATCTGCAAGGTGTTTGATGAAATGGCCACATGAATTCAAGTTTTGAATTTTGAAAAGATTTTTGGTGGGTGTGCTAGGCATGTGTTGGTGAGTCTGTGGATGCTTGGGTTTTGAAAGTTGAGCTTGTTTGAGTGGTTTTTGCAAAAGTGGGATCTTCCCATATGAAATAGATTCAATTGTAAACTATCATTTAAACTATGCATTTGAATGTTTCTGGATGATCACAAGGTGGGCCTTGATACTTTGTTATGAGTACTATCAAGGGGTGCAAAGATCGAAACAAGTTTCTGTTAAGTTCTAAAAGTTAGAGATAGCCAAAGTAGGCATGGGAGTTAATTTGGCCAAAGTGACCATTCACTTAATTTGTTTGTTTTGATTTATTTGTCTTTGGGAAAAGTTTGGGAATTGTTTATATGATGTTTATTTCACCTAAGAATCATTTTACAAGCAAAGAAACACATAATCATGGCAATTCAAAAGAATCCAAATTTCAATACACACACATATGAATGATTTCATATTTTTAATTAGAAAAGTTTTTGTTAACCCTAAATTTGATGATTAGAGTTTGATGATTCTAGTTCAATATTTTGGGATGTTACATTCATCTACTTTGTTGATCTGTGTAATTGGTTTTAGTACCGTTTGTATGATCATGCTTTATCAATTTATTATTCAGATTAAATCATATGGATTATTGCTTATATTTCCAACAATCCAAAAACCTGATTATAGGCAACTGAATTCCACTGGTGTAGCCACGGCTACTAGTCCGCCTCCTTTTGATGGCATGCACTATAAGAGATGGCGCAAGAGAGCAGTTCTCTGGTTTGAAAACCTAAACTGCAATTGACATGGTTATACCACGAGGGTACACGATCTCATTATACCTAGTCCAGCCCAAGGAAGGCCCATGGCAAATACACGCCGGCCCATGAAGACTTTCGGGTGGCCAAGGCCCATGACGCCTTCGGATCCTTGGAGAGCAAGACTAGAGTAGATAGGAAATTCAAAGGGGTAAACCCTAAAACCTATAACCGACTCGATCTATGCTTGGGACCTGCCTTCCTCTATATAAAGGCCAAGAGGGAACGACGAGGAGGCTCTCTCATAACCTCTCGCATACACACCTCCACGCCAGATTGCATCTGCGCACCCCTGTAACCTTCGGTTCCACCATAATCAGAGCAGACAAGCAGGAGTAGGGTTTTCCCTCCGGGGGCCTGAACCTAGGTAAACCTTGTGTCCCCGTCTTGCTTGTTTGCTAACCGTTCCGCGATCTCCAGCATCCCCACCTTCTCCAAAACACAAGTCCATAACAATGGGCATTGACGAGATCAAACCTCATCAATTAGCGCCGTCTGTGGGAATTGGGGGCGCTAATTGTGCAATCGTGATGGTCCCAATCAATGAGATCTACAATTTTGTGGCAACGAAGAGTCATCTCCTCTTCGGCGCCTTCGACTTCGCTGCCCACTCGCCGGCCACCATGAAGGACTTCGAGCCCGTAGGCGATGGACTCGAGATTCTGTTTGGGAGCTTCTACTTCCAGGTGGGGAAGATCGGCACTCTCCGCCTCCCGGAGCGGGTGCCCCTACCGTTGATCAGGCCTGCTTCGTGGGCTCCGCACTCCGTGCTACGCACATCATCATCGACAGATGAGTCTTATGACAGCAGCTGCTGCAACTCAGATCTGTGCAATCCACCGTCGGATGAAGGGACCTACGGTTCCGGATCCGAAAGCTGCGATAGCAACGATCCGATCTACAAGCACTACCAGTGCGCCGCGGTCATCCAAGATCAGGAACACAATCTGCCACCCAACCCGCAGGGTAGAAACGGCGAGAACAGAAGAAGCCGGTCCCCCCACCCAACGGGGAAAACAACAACCGAGTCATCCACCTCAATGAGGAGGGATGGGCTCAAGCACGCGAGGCCGTAACAGGCAACAAGATCCTGCCAGCAGATGCCTCACGGGACCTGCTGATGGCATACCACATGCTCCTCATCGAGGAGCACAAGAAGCAACTGAGGATGCAAGAGGTGCTTGACAAGCGCAAGCAAGCAGCCTCGGAATCCAGTGCATGGAGAGCTGCGCTCTCCGCCATGGGCATCGGCTCCAGCTCGCATGGAAACCATGTCAACAAGCACCGTTCTCGCACAGAGAACATGGATCCCAAAGCACGTCGCAAGGTGACTAGAGCCCTCAATGCGTCCTTCATGGAGATGGATGCCGATGGCAACGTCATCCCGAAGACGCCGCAAGCTGCGATCATGGCAGCCACCGCATAGCTTGCGTCCCATCCTCCTCCGGAGGGGGACCCGAAAAGGGCCATGCACAAGTCCGCGCTCACCGGACTCGGACTCGTTGGAGCCGCGCTCCACGGAGAAGCTCCTACAGAGCCAAAGAAGAAGGCCGCGGTCAGGTTCAACCGCAGCCCCGCACCCTCATCCGGGGATGAAGAGCACGACCTTCCTCGAAGGCATAAGAGCTCGTGCCGTCACAGTCGCGACTATGATGCTCGAAACGAGCTAACGCAGCGCAAGATCGACAAAGTGCGCGCTAAGCACGTATGCTCGTCTGAATCTGAAGAAGATGACGACGAAGGAGAACTCTGTGGAGCCCGATGCTTCAGCAGATCCGTCCGACGGACACGGATGCCGTGAAACTTCAAGCTTCCTTCGGACACTCCGAAGTTCGATGGCACACAAGACCCCAGGGCATGGCTCAGCGACCACCTGTCGTCCGTCAAGCTACATGGCGGAAACAAGGAAATCTCCATTCAATGCCTTCAGCTGCAGCTGACGGGCGCAGCTCGGATCTGGCTCAGCAGCCTATCCTCGGGATCCATCCAAAGCTGGGAGGAGCTGGCGTACAGTTTTGTCCGAAATTTCAAAGGCACTAGCAAGAGGCCCGCCTCGATCGAAGAGCTGCGGGCCTGCACCCAACGAACAGGCGAATCCATTCGCTCGTACATACTACGCTGTTCCAACACCAAAAACTCCGCGGCGCATATCTCCAAGGAGAGAGGCATCAACGCCTTTTGGGACGGCGTCAAACGCCAGGACTTCAAGGAAGAGCTCGGGCGCGTCAAGCCCAAGACACTCGACCACCTCATGGACATCGCCGACAGGTGGGCCGACGGCAAGGACTCCATCCACCGAGCGCACTTGAAGGAGGAAGATGACTACGGCTGGCGACGTGAGGGCCGTAGCAAAAGAAGATCTCACGTCTACGACGATCGCGACGGACCCGACATGGTCGCGGCTAGCTACGCCGACCGCCGCAACAACGGCGGATACCACGGAAACAATTTCCTTGATGGAGGACGCCCGAACACAGTCGTGGCAGCGCCGCGATCGCGACGACGGACCCTCAGCATATGAAAAAATGTCGGGTCCATGCACCATCCACTTCTACATCGACAAGCAGGATGGCAAGAAGAAAGCAAGCCACATGCTCAAGGACCGTCGCGAGTTCCAGAAACTCAGCGAGAGCACGGCTTAGATGAGGCAGCAAGCCCCAAACCCTGGATTCAGGAACGCACCCGCACCAGGTGAGATCGCGCATGGAGCTCCTCCACCGCCACCTGCAGGAGGCCCGAATCACCCAATCACACCCGCACAGAATAACGGTGGGCACGGGTATCCCCCGCCGAAAGGAGCACTGATGATCCAAAAAGGGCGCCCAACGAATAGGGTGCAGAAGAAAATCACCCGCCAGATCAACCTAGCTGTGATAGCTCCATCCGCCATCCCTGAGTACTTCAGCGGATCAGAGTCCTGCATCACATTCAATTGTTCGGATCACCCTTGCCAGGTCCCTCACCCAGGTCATGCTGCCCTGGTGCTTGAGGCACAGATCGGAGGGTTCGAGATGAGCCACGTCTTCATGGACAGTGGCAGCGGCATTAACCTAATGTTCGCCAGCACCCTGGCAGCAATGCGGATCCCGCTATGCAGCCTGGAACAGTCAGACACAACGTTCCATGGCATCGTCCCAGGGAAGGGAATATTCCCCCTGGGAAAGATATGGATCAACGTCATCTTCGGCAAGCCGGACAACTTCCGATGCGAGCGACTCGAGTTCGAGGTGGTGGATTGGCCATCACAATACCACGCCATCATCGGCCGTGTAGCATTCACAAGGTTCCTGGCAGTGCCGCACTATGCGTACCTACTGCTCAAGATGCCAGGACCCAAGGGCGTCATCACGATCCACGGGAGCTTCACCCGATCGGACCACTGCGACAGGAACTTCAACAGAATCTCCTAGTCATTCGGCGTGCAAGAGGAGATCGTAAGGCTCCGCGAAGTGACGGACAACGGGGCACCCCCAGTCGCACGACAGAACGCACCTGATATGTCTTTCAACTCCACCGTCAACACAAAGAAGGTGCAGGTCCACCCAACGGATGCCTCCAAGACGGCGCTGATCGCCAACGATCTCAGCCCCGCATAGGACAGCACGCTCATCGAATTCCTCCGTGAGCGCTGGGAAATATTCGCCTAGTGTCCTACGGACATGCCAGGAGTTCCCAAGGAATTCACCGAGCACGCACTCAACGTCCTTCCAGACGCCAAGCCCGTCAAGCAGTCCATCCAGAGACTGTCCGAGCCCCGGGCCGAAGCCATAGGTATTGAAGTCAACAGACTACTCGCTGCAAACTTCATCAGGGAGATTAAGGAAAGCGAGTGGCTCGCCAATACAGTGATGGTCCCCAAAAAGGACACGGATATCCTGCGGATGTGTGTGGACTTCACGTCGCTGAACAAGCACTGCCCGAAGGACCACTTCCCTCTCCCTCGGATCGATCAGATCATCGATTCGACTGCAGGATGCGAGAAACTCTCCTTCCTCGACGCCTACTCAGGATAGAACCAGATTCGACTCAAAGTCGAAGATCAGGAGAAAACAGCGCTCATCACACCGTTCGGAGTGTTCTGCTACAACACAATTCCCTTCGGGCTAAATAACGCAGGTGCCACGTACCAGCGGTGCATGCAGGTATGCCTAAAGAACCAGATCGGTCGCAACGTCCAAGTCTATGTCGACGACATAGTCATCAAAACCAGGGAGGCGAGAACGCTCATCGACGATCTCCGCGAGACGTTCGATAATCTCGACCGCTACAGGATCAAGCTTAACCATGAAAAGTGCGCCTTCGGCGTCCCATCGGGTCAACTGCTTGGTTACTTCATCTCCCAGCGAGGGATCGAGGCGAACCCGAAGAAAATACGGGCCATCATGGCCATGGAGAAGCCGAAAAACCTTAAGGGCGTCTAGCAGCTTGCAGGACGAATAGCGGCATTAAACAGGTTCATAAGACGCATGGGCGAGAAAGCACTGCCATTCTACCAGCTGCTGCGCAAGGCAGACAAATTCGAGTGGACGCCCGAGGCGGATGACGCATTCGAAGATCTAAAGCGGCTACTCTCTACCCCGCCCGTCTTGGTCACGCCAAAGGAGCACGAGCCCCTACTGCTATACATAGCAGCTACACACTAGGTGGTGAGCACCGTACTAGTGGTCGAGCGACCAGAAGAGGGCTAGACCCATGGGGTCCAACGCCCAATCTACTACCTCAGCGAGGTATTGACGCCAACAAAGCAGAGGTACCCTCATTACCAAAAACTTGCCTACGGCGTGTTCATGACGGCTCGTCGGCTGAGCCATTAGTTCCAGGAGCACCAGGTGATGGTCGTCAACGAGGCACCCCTGAACAGCATCCTGAACAATCCGGAGGCCACAGGACGTGTAGCCCTGTGGGGCATCGAGCTGTCACCCCTAGACATCGTCTACGAGAAGCGACTCGCAATCAAGTCTCAGGTCTTCCCGGACTTCCTCGTCCACTGGATGGAGCTGCAGCTGCCAGACACACCAGACATGACACAGTCATGGACGATGCACTTCGACGGCTCCAAGCATGAGGCTGGAGCAGGAGCCGGGGTCATACTAACCTCCCCATAGGGCGACAAGATGAAGTAAGTCCTCCGGATGAAATTCCGAGCTTCCAACAATGAGGCTGAATACGAAGCCCTCATCCACGACATGAGCATGGCAAAGATCTGCAGCGCAACGCGCCTGGTCATCTACGGGGACTCGAACCTCGTCGTCCAGCAGACGATGAACGAGTGCGACGCACAAGCCGAAAACATGATCGCGTACCGCGCACTCTATAACTCACTTGAGGGAGAATTTGACGGCTGCGAGCTTCGGCACGCCGGGAGAGAAAGTAACAAGGAGGCCGACAGACTTGCCAACATCGGCTCCACCTGCGCACGAGTACCACCAGGTGTGTTCCTCGAACAGATCTACGTGCCATCCATTAAGCGGAAGTTCCCCAAGGGATCACCCGAAGAGGAAGAGCACTCGGGGGCTGCGCTACCTGAAGGACAGTATGGACCCAAAAAGCTCGACACAGAGGTCACTGTGGTCAACCTGATGCAGGTCATGGCAGTCGAAGAAACTTGGACGCAACCATAGCTCAGGTACCTGATAGACGGCGAGTTGCCTGATAGCCCGACAGATGCCCGGCGCATATCTCGCCGGTCCAAGGCCTTCACCATCATCGGTGATGGCAAAACCATCCTCCAAGACATCCACGAGGGCATCTGCGGCCATCACGCGGGCAACCGCGCCCTCGTCGCCAAAGCTCTACGAGCTGGATTCTATAGGCCAACGGCCATGAACGACGCCAAGGACATCGTCCGAAGATGTAACAGGTGCCAAAGGTTTGCAGATAAACCGCACGCACCCGGATCCGAGCTCAGGCCCATACCCTTGGCCTGGCCCTTCGCCCAATGGGGCCTCGACATGATCGGCAAACTGCCACGATCCTCGAAAGGAGGCCACGTCTACCTCCTGGTCGCAGTTGACAAATTCACCAAGTGGATTGAGGCCATGCCTGTGACTAACCGAAAGGGCAAAACCACCATCAAGTTCTTTGAATCCATTTTCTACAGGTTCGGCGTGCCACACAGCATCATCACCGACAATGGGTCGAACTTCATCTCTAAAGAATTCCAGGACTTCTGCGAAGACCTCGGAATCAACATCACATACGCCTTTGTGGCGCACCCGCAAACAAACGGGCAGGTCGAAAAAGCCAACGGCCTCGTCGGTGCTGGCATCAAGAAACGCCTAATGAGCCCACTCGAGCGACTCGCGGGTGCCTAAACACAAGTGCTACCTTCGGTCCTGTGGAGCCTGCGCACAATGCCAAATAGCTCAACCAGCTACACGCCTTTCTTCATGGTGCACGGAGCCGAAGCCGTGCTGCTAGCAGAGGTACGCCACAAGGCCCCACGGGTCGTCGGCTATAGCAAAGCCAAATCGACGGCCGCACTTGAAGACGCCGTCGACACACTCGACGAGGCACGTGACATAGCAGCAGCTCGATCAGCAGTGTACCAATAGAGTCTCCGCAACTACCACAGCCGAAGGCTACGCCCAAGGTCCTTCGTCGAAGGAGACCTAGTCTTGCGACTCAAGCAAGAGCGACCGAAAAAATTCGAGTCACCATGGGAAGGACCCTACATCGTCACTGAAGTCATGCCAGGTGGCGCCTATCGCCTCAAGCACGTGGAATCTGGAGTCGCATACTCCAACCCATGGAACATCGCACAACTGCGACGGTTCTACCCCTAGCTACCTCCCTCTTTTAATTTCAATAAGGCTATTCAGCCAAGGCTACTCAGCCGAATAATGTACCTCCTCCATTACGATATGAATAAACCTAAGTGTCTCTCGCCCAAAATTTTGTGTACTATTCGCACTTTACCCCATGCTACAAACACACTCGGGGGCTCCGCCCACCTCACGACTTCGTCGACTGAGGATAACACGTGTACACCTGAGTAGCTGACCACGTCAGGCTAACTAAAAGGACACGTATACGAGAAAAGCACTACGTGCTCAAACAACAACCAAACCTTTATAACAAAGGGCAAAACACGCCCAGTCAAATTTATATAAATTTTACATCTATCTTTTTTACAGGTACTACCTATTCTAAAGAATAACCTGAGCACACTGCTCAAACAGATCTACGATCTGTTCGGCATACTGCCTTATAGCCGCATAATGCCGACGCATATCCCACTCGCTACCATCTGGCCGAAGAGGTGGCCCAGCCGCTACAGTAGACAGATCTACATCAGGACGATGCAACCGCACAAGGGAGAGCGCAACTTCACCCCCGCAACGAGCTGATGCCGAACCAGTTCCCTGACATGATGCACATTCCGAAACTTCGACAACAGACCAAAGAGAGTCGACGGTGCATCATCCAGCGGAAACATTACATGCAGAACCGACGCGAGCGAAGTCTTCACCTGACGAAGCACCCGCGATACCTGATGAACGCGATCCTACACCGTCGCAAGGACCATGGCACGATCACGGTCCATCCAGAAGAACCCGCCGGCCTCCATGTCCTGCTGAGTCAACCAGTTGATCCGAACAGCAACACGCTCCTTCTCCTCCCTTGGAGCAATGTTAGCACCTGCAATACTTGCAAAAGAGTAAGATGAAAGGCCAGCAGGCGCATCTGAAATAACAGGCAACAACTCAAAAAACTCACAGTGAAGCTGTTCGGACAAGCAAAGCAACTCCGCCATCAAGTACTCCTCTCTGGCAGCACCTCGATCCGCCTTGGATTTCCAAACGTCAGCATGGCCACGAACCCAAGCAACTCTTTCTCGAGGCCACGGATACGGTCTCGAAGAAACGCAAGTTGCGATGTCATCCAGGGATGACCGCAGCTGCGCTGCGGACGAAGTGTCAACGGGATCATCACCCGAAGGACCCTAGATTAACAGAAAAACAAAGACATGAACAATCAGTTGAAAGAGCACGAAACTCAGCACATTCATTAAGTGCAGCAAAAGCCACTACATGGCACAAGGATTGTTCATCAAAATATTTACAACAAAAGAAGCTACAACTATCCTATAACTACATCGCCTACAAAGCTGCACCCTGAGTAGCCTCGGAGCCGGATTGCCTCGCCTTGGCTTCCCCCTGCTGCCTCAGCGCGTACTTGGCCAGCAGATCAATCAGCTTCGGCCCGTAATGCTTACAGCGAGCGTCATAGGTGGTGAAGGCTACCTCGGATCCATCAGCAGTCGTCGGCATCCGGGAAGTGACCTGGGGAAGGTCCAGCTCCGCTCTAGCCGCCAAGGCCATTGACAGCCCGATGGATGCGCCGATGCCCTTCTGCTTGCGCTTGTACGCCGCAGGTGCTTCGGCTGACAGCGCCTCCGCGAGGGCATCAACATCTTCGAGGGCCACGCCCTTGGGGATAAGCTCCTTGTAGAAGCGCCCAAGGATCTCTTTGGCATTGGCAAGCGAGTTAACAACGGTACTGCAGCAGTCTTCGACCGCCGCAGTAGCATCATCCAGAGCGCTCCCATGCTCCAGAGCATCGTGGTCAAATTCGATGCCCACGGCATCTAAGTCAACAAAGGAAGCAGAATGAATAACAGCACTACAAAAGAAAGACCAGGAAATCAAAAAGAAGAAGGAAGAGGTACTCACCCGAAACAGCCTTGGTAGCCGCCATAAGCTTGCCGGCCACCTCTCTCTCGCGCGAAGCCGTGGCAGTGGCGAGCTGCTCCTCGCGGTCCGTAGCCTCCCGCTGTAGGCGCTCCTTCGCCTCGACCACGTTGGCCAACTCCAGCTCGAGGCGCTCCCTTGCACAAACGGCGACCTCGGTCTTTTTCTCTGCTTGACCAAGGCTCTTTTTGAGAGCATCAATCTCACGAAGAGAGGCGTTGTGATGCTCTGCAGCAGGCAATACAAATGTAGGATCGAAGGACAAAATGCAAGAAGAAACAAAAGACCAAGGCATAAAAATACCTTGAAGTTACTTGAGGCTAGCCTCCAATGCCAGGTCCTGCTGCACTAGTTGGTTGGCACCTTGCACAAAAGGCTGCAAAAAGAACTACTAGTCAAAAGAACGGCTCGGGGGATATGCCCAAAAGGACGAGCAGAAGCAAGATGCACATACGAAAAATGCTCGGGGGCTCCCCCCGAGCCTCGAAGGACAAACAAACAACAAAATACCCTACAGATGCTCGGGGGATTCCCCCGAGGTGGAAGGAAAAGAAAAATCAATAGATCATTCAAAAAAGGCTCGGGGGCTTCCCCCGTGGAAGAAAGCAGAATTACTTACATGATTAGATGGCGACTCCGAAGGTCCACTCACAGCCTTCTGAGGCGCAACCACCCGAATCTCCTGCGGAGAAGGGTCTGGAGCAGCGCCTTCAGAGGTGGCCACCGTCTGAGGAGGAGGAAGCATGACCTTCGACTCCCCCATCATCTCCCGAGCACCATCACTGGAGGAGTCATTGGAGGAGTGGCTACACAAGAACAAATTAGCTAAGCGCAAGATAAACAGAGAAGAAAAAGCAACGCTGGGCTAAGGAAACTTACACAAGCTCGCTCAAGTCGAAGATGGGAGGGGTCTTCTGGACCTTCTTCTCCTCTTTCTTCTCTTCCTTCTTTTCTTCCTTCTTCCGCTTCGCCGGCGGGTGCGGTGCCACATCCCGCACGGGAACGGCAGGAACTGGAGAGGAAGAGCCCCCATGCCCATCACTGTGATGTTCAAGGCACAGCAGGTTCCTGGGGGTCGGTGGAGTTGAAGCATCTGACGACTCGCTAGAGCTCCTCGTACGCTTGCGAGTGTGATCCTCGCTCGACTTGTTGGCTTCTTCAGCCGGAGATCTCGCCGATGGCAGCTCGGACATGGATTCCACCACCTCATTATCCGGAGCATCCGGGAATACTTCGGGCAATGGAGACGACATGCACGGCACCTTGAACTCCTACACAAAAGAAGCAAATATGTTAGCAGGAACATAAATGCAAGTACAACGCAGACTAAAATAGCGCCACGCGCACGTCCCAGATCTACACCTGTGGAACCGGACGAGAAGCGGAGAACGGAGGAGTCAACGACTTCCCCGGGATATCCTCTCCAGCCTTGAACTTCAACAGCGGACGAAGGACCCCGTCGAGATCTCCCTTGGAGAATTCTTCAGTCGAAACCCTAGTCGGATCACGACGACCAGCATAAAGGAACATCGGGTGCGCCCTAGCCTGGAGCGGCTGCACCCGACGTTTGAGAAAAGTGCGAATGACATCCACACCGTTCACCTCCTTATCCGGAATCAGCTGGAGATCCTCCACTCGATGATAGAGAGTATCTATCTCCGCTACCTCGCCATCCAAGATCTGTTTTTTCCAGGACCTCTTCGGCTCGATCTTTTGGGAGGGGTCAAAAGGAACAAGACCAAAATCTTGTCTAGCCACCGTGGAGTCGCGGATGTAAAACCATCACCTCCGCCAGTACTAGACAGATTCGGACATGGAAAAGGAGAAGTAAAGAAGATTGGATCGAAGGGAGATGATGCAACCCCCAATGGGATAAACACCATCAGAACCAGATTGTCTCTTCACGGAATAGAGTTTTCGGAAGAGGCCAAAGTGCGGCTCGATACCGAGCCAGCACTCGCAAAAAGTAACAAAACAAGCAATGTGAAGAAGAGAGTTGGGGGAAAGATGATGCAGCTGGACGCCGTAAAGAAAAAGCAGTCCACGAAGGAAATTGTGGACTGGGAAGGAAAAGCCCCGAAGGACAAATGCGAGGAACATAACCCGAAACCCAGCGGGGGGACGGGGAATTACCTCGTTGCCAGGGAGTTTGACGGCCTCCCTATCCTACGGGATCAAGCCCCGCTCACGAAGCTTGCGGAGATCACTCTCCCGCGTCTCCGATCATCGCCAGCCATCGTCGGTGACACGGGCAGCGGCAGCACTTTTCTTGCCCCCAGCAGCGCTGGTGCCAACTGCAGAAGAGGACTACTTAGGCTTCCCCATTGCGATGCGGCAGCGCCGACGACGAGACCGTAGAATCAAAGAAGGAAATGTCCGAGGATATTCCAGCACGCAGCAAAAAATCTCAGAGAAGATTGGAGTAGTGAAGCAAGAATGGCTGTGGTGAAAACAGACTAATTTTTTCCCAATGATTATAAGGACGAAGACAATGCACGACAACCGTCCATCGAGAAGACCTAACGCCAATGGCAAGATCTGACCATACACGTGTCAGCATAACAGCGAACCGTCGCTCACACGCCGTCCACTACGCGCGGAAATCAAGGCGATGCCGTAATTATCTCCACGCCGCGCATGCACGGTAAATTCAAGGTCAGAAGGTGGGACCCATGTTCGTTC
Source organism: Avena sativa (assembly GCA_916181665.1). Classification (NCBI taxonomy): domain Eukaryota; kingdom Viridiplantae; phylum Streptophyta; class Magnoliopsida; order Poales; family Poaceae; genus Avena; species Avena sativa. Next base: position 114,167,757 of record OV702298.1, read on the forward strand.
AGTCACGTCATCTCTGGCGCAGCAGGCGCTTGAGGTCACCGATCGTCAGCACTGACGTCATCAAAAGCTATACTAGCAAAAGCCACAATTCTTCGGTTACAAAGCTAAGAGTACTCACTCGAAACTATGGTTCGACTAACTACTCGGGGGCTACTCCTATCAGGAGCGCTGGCCGCGCACCCGAAAATGAACAAAAACTACAACACTATCCTATTTTCCTTGAATCCTACATCGAGTCTGCGACTCCACTACGGACTCGGGGGCTACTCCCATAGGGAGCGTGGATTCAAGCATTCGCAAAATTTGTTTCCTACGGACCTGAAGCTGAACAACAGCTGAATTAAAGTCTCTGCTCGAGTCTACGACTCGAACAGACACTCGGGGGCTACTCCCATAGGGAGCGCTAGTCGTGCACCCTATGAATTCTTCGACTGCGATCCTTCGGATCAGTATGCAACACTTTTCCGGCAACTCTGCCCTAATTAAACGCTAAGTGAGCAACATCCTCCTTGGCCACCCGAAGCACCTCCACAGTGATAAACATTCGGATGATGTGTCTGCGACACAAAGATAAGACCTACAGATATCATGTGATGGCCTGATAACGCACATGACCGCGCTCTGCTAGTAAGAATCCGTGCCAATAGGCGTGATGGAAAATCCCGACGGACGCGTTGGGTATATCATTTAAATTTACTGGAATTCCACTCCTGTAAGACGTCCGCAGCCTCAGTCGAATTACGCCAGCATCTGTTCCGGATTCGAGTCGAGGGACTCGAATCTGAAGAAGATCGTGTTGTTTTGTCCTAAGACAGTTAATTGACCCTGATCCATTGGGAGAGTCAGGCACACACATCAACAATCCCTACACATTCCCTTGAAAGACAGAGTTGCACCCGAAGGATTGAAGAGTCCTCAGCCGAATCTTTGATTCGACTGAACACTCGGGGGCTACTGACATGGTTATACCCCGCGGGTACACGATCTCAGTATACCTAGTCCAGCCCAAGGAAGGCCCACGGCAAATACACGCCGGCCCATGAAGACTTTCGGGTGGCCAAGGCCTATGACGCATTCGGATCCTTGGAGAGCAAGACTAGAGTAGATAGGAAATTCAAAGGGGTAAACCCTAAAACCTGTAACCGACTCGATCTGTGCCTGGGACCTGCCTGCCTCTATATAAAGGCCAGGAGGGCACGACGAGGAGGCTCTCTCATAACCTCTCGCATACACACCTCCACGCCAAATTGCATATGCGCACCCCTGTAACCTTCGGTTCCACCATAATCAGAGCAGACAAGCAGGAGTAGGGTTTTCCCTCCGGGGGCCTGAACCTGGGTAAACCTTTCCCCGTGTTGCTTGTTTGCTAACCGTTCCACGATCTCCAGCATCCCCACATTCTCCAAAACCCAAGTCCATAACAATGGGCATTGACGAGATCAAACCTTGTCAGCTATAGCGCCACTCTTGACAAGCCTGAAGGAGATCTTTCTGCTGAGCAGGAAGCGAACTTTAAGAAAGCCGATACCATGTTTATGGCGACTTTGTTCAGTGTTCTTGGGGACAACATTGTTGACCCTTATATGTCATTTGATAATGGCAAGGACGCATGGGAAGCGCTCGAGGCCAAGTTTGGGATCTCGGATGCTGGCACTGAGCTGTATGTCATGGAGCAATTATATGACTACAGGATGGTTGATGAGCGCTCCGTCGTTGAGCAAGATCATGAGATACAATCACTTGCCAAAGAACTTGAGCAGTTCAAGAGTTCCTTACCAGACAAATTTGTGGCTGGTGGCATTATTGCCAAGCTTCCTCCTTCATGGAGGAACTTTGCTACTTCTCTGAAACATAAGAGACAAGAGTTTTCCGTTACGGATCTCATTGGATCTCTTCATGTGGAAGAGAAGGCGAGAGCAAAGGACAAAACTGCTCGAGGACTTGAGGGAGGTTCTACTGCGAATTTAGTGCAGAGGAAAAACTTCCAATCCCACAAGTTTAAGAATAAGAACAAAACTAAAGGAAAGGGAAAGTTCGATGGCAAGAACAAGGCCATGCACTCAACCAACTTCAAGAAGAAAAATGATAAGAGGAAAGGCTCTTGCCACGACTGTGGTGATCCTGGTCATTGGGCTCCTAGCTGCCATAATCGCTTTGACAAGCGTCAACATGGGAACAACGACAATGCCGCTAATGTTGTTATTAGCGATACTGAGATGAAGGATGCTAGGTACGGTATTTTACCTACTATCCTTTCAGTATGTCATTTTCCTGATTGGTGAATAGACATAGGTGTTAATACACATGTATGTTCTGCTATTTCCATGTTTACCTCTTATCAGGTCTCAAGGACATCTTCCGTGCTGATGGGAAACAGCTCACGTGCTTCTGTTCATGGTGTTGGTACGGTAAATTTGATGTTTACTTCGGGGAAGACCGTATAGCTGAAGAATGTGCAACACGTTCCCTCCATCAATAAGAATCTTGTCAGCGAATCGCTTTTATGTCGAGATGGCTTTAAGTTGGTTTTTGAGTCCAATAAAGTTGTAATTTCTAAGTATGTACAATTTGTTGGAAAAGGTTATGAGTGCGGAGGTCTGTTCTGCTTGTCTCTGTCAGACTCATGTACTAAAGTTATTAATCATGTTTGCAATGATAGTGAGTCCAATGTTTGGCATTCACGACTCTGTCATATTAACTTTGGTTGCATGATGCGGCTATCCAATATGAGTTTAATTCCAAAATTTACCACTGTCAAAGGTTCTAAGTGCCAAGTTTGTGTGCAAGCAAAGCAACCCCGCAAGTCTCATACGACTGCGGCAGCGAGAAACTTAGCACCGCTAGAACTTATACATTCAGATCTTTGTGAGATGAATGGTGTGTTAACAAAAGGTGGAAAAAGATACTTTATGACGTTGATTGATGACTCCACTAGATACTGCTATGTTTACTCCTGAAATCTGAAGATGAAGCTTTGAACTACTTCAAAATCTATAAAGCTGAGGCAGAAAACCAACTTGATCTTAAAATCAAGCGGCTAAGGTCGGATCGTGGTGGAGAGTATTTTTCAAACGAATTTGATTTATTCTGTATGGAACACGGTATTATACATGAGAGGATGCCTCCATACTCACCTCAGTCAAATGGGGTGGCCGAAAGGAAGATCCGCACTCTAACTGATTTGGTTAACGCCATGTTAGATACATTGGGTCTTTCCAAGGAATGGTGGGGGGAGGCGCTAATGACTGCGTGTCATGTCCTAAACCGTGTTCCTATAAAGGATAAAACCATGACTCCATTTGAGGAATGGGAAAAGAAAATGCTTAAACTCTCTTACTTACGAACTTGGGGTTGTTTGGCGAAAGTCAATATTCCAATACCCAAGAAGCAAAATCTTGGACCAAAAACCGTTGATTGTGTTTTTCTGGGATATGCTTTTCATAGCATTGGCTATAGATTTTTGATAGTAAAATCTGAGGTATCCGACATGCATGTTGGTACAATTATGGAGTCGAATGATGTGACTTTCTTTGAGGACATCTTTCCTATGAAAGGTATGTCCTGCTCATCAAATCAGGAGATGACTAGTTCATCTAGTCAGAAATTTTCTATTATTCCTGAACCCACTATGCCGATAGAACACTCTAATGATCCTGTGGAGGATGACAATGAAGCTCCCAAAAGAAGCAAGAGACAAAGGACTGCAAAGTCATTTTGTGATGATTTCATTGTGTACCTTGTGGATGATACTCCCACTTCTATTTCAGAAGCCTATGCATCTCAAGATGCTGACTACTGGAAGGAAGCTGTCCGAAGCGAGATGGACTCCATCTTAGCTAATGGTACTTGGGAAATCACTGATCGTCCTTATGGGTGCAAACCTATAGGATCTAAGTGGGTGTTCAAGAAAAACCTTAGACCTGATGGTACTATTGAAAAGTACAAGGCACGTCTTGTGGCCAAGGGTTATACCCAAAAGGAAGGTGAAGACTTCTTTGATACCTACTCACTTGTAGCCAGATTGACCACTATTCGAGTACTACTTTCCTTGGCTGCCTCACATGGTCTTCTCGTTCATCAAATGGACGTTAACACAGCTTTTCATAATGGAGAGCTAGATGAGGAAAGTTATATGGAGCAGCCTGACGGATATGTAGTAGATGGTCAAGAAGGAAAGGTGTGTAAGTTAGTGAAGTCTTTGTATGGTCTTAAGCAAGCTCCTAAGCAGTGGCACGAGAAGTTTGAAAGAACTTTAACTACTAAAGGCTTTGTTGTAAATGAAGCTGAAAAATGTGTGTACTATCGCCACGGTGGGGGCGAGAGAGTTATTATGTGTCTCTACGTTGATGACATATTGATATTCGGGACCAACCTCGCTGTTATCGAGGAGGTCAAAGAGTTCCTATCTCGCTGCTTTTAGATGAAGGACTTGGGAGTGGCTGATGTAATCTTAAACATCAAGCTACTAAAGTATGACAATGGTGGGATTACATTGCTTCAGTCTCACTATGTGGAAAAGATATTGAGTCGCTTTGCGTATAGCGACTGCAATTCTTCTCCAACGCCTTATGATCCGAGTGTGCTACTTCGAAATAATCGAAGGAATGCTAAAGATCAATTGATATATTCTCAAATCATTGGCTCGCTCATGTATTTAGCCAGCGCTACTACACCTGACATCTCCTTTGTTGTAAGCATACTGAGTCGATTTGTATCAAATCCTGGAGATGATCATTGGCATGCTCTTGAAAGAGTTTTGCGCTATTTGAAAGGCACCACGAGTTATGGTATTCACTATACTGGGTATCCGCGGGTACTTGAGGGTTATGGTGATTCAAATTGGATATCTGATGCTAATGAGATTAAGGCCACAAGTGGTTATTTGTTTACACTTGGTGGTGGCACTGTTTCCTGGAAGTCTTGCAAGCAGACCATCTTAACGAGGTCAACAATGGAAGCAGAACTCATAGCATGAGACACAACCATTGTTGAAGCAGCGTGGCTTTGTGAGCTCTTGATGGACTTACATGTGGTTGAAAAACCAATACCCGCCATCCCGATGAACTGTGATAATCAAACTGTGATCGTCAAAGTAAACAGTTCTAAGGATAATATGAAGTCATCAAGGCATGTGAAGAGGAGATTGAAATCTGTCAGGAAACTGAGAAACTCCGGAGTTATTGTGTTGGATTATATCCAAACATCTAAAAACCTAGCAGATCCATTCACAAAGGGTTTATCACGCAATGTGATAGATAATGCATCGAGGGAGATGGGTTTGAGACCCACGCTATGAGTTGATCCCAGTGGCAACCCACTCTATGTGATCGGAGATCCCATGAATTGGAGCAGGGAGACAAGCTATTGGTCAGCTGAGAGGAGAGTATCCCCATATTATATTTACATCTCCATAAAGATGCAATACTCTCTTAATCTGCATGGCAGGTTGATATTTATCTTAATGTGTTCCAAGTGGCTTTTATAAGCGGAGATGTTGTCCTGCAGAACATCTCTTGAGGAACACACCTATATGAGTCTGACTGTCAAACGTCGCAGTCTGTGAGAGCTGGGTGCTCTCTAATAAACTCATGAAAGGCCTTGGAGTATGATTGCATCAGCTCCAAACCGCGGGGAAGCCGACGGTAGCCCTGTACCGGTCTAGATTTTGTGTGAAACTAGCGCGCAGAAAACTTGTAGTTCAAGGCTTAGTCCACTATTCAAGTTGCAAGCTAGTGTAGCATGAAGTTTAACATGGAAGTTCAACTTAACAGTCTCCACTACACACCGGTATATAAAACAATGTTCTGGAAGAAAAGTGATGTGATGTGCCAATGAGACTATGTGGGGGATTGTTGAAATTTGGTGTATATTGGGCTGTTGGCCCATTAGACAAATTCTGAAATTCTGTTTGGCCCACTTGTATATGGCAGCATATGGCTGTGCTAGTGGTGCTAAAGTTTAGTCCCACATTGCTAGTTGAAGGGGAGTTGGACCACCTTATATATTAGAGTGTTGCACCACTCACTAAGGTGTGACAAGAAGAGTAGCCCTCGCGCACTCCTCCTCCGACGCCGCCCGCCTCGCGTCGTCACGACGCGCGCGCGCTGCGGCTTGCGGGAATCTAGCCGAGCCGAGCTTTATTTTGCTTGTTGGGAAAACTGATTATGAGTCATGAACGGACGCGTTAATTACAGCTGTTTCCAGTTTTTATGGACGTGGCTGTTACCGACTCGGACGTGGGCTGAGCCCACGATCCTCCTAACCTGCACTATATAAGCGTCCGGGCTAAATCTAATCGGGACCGAATCAATCCACACACGCGCCTATCTCCAGAACCTTGCGCCGCCACTTTCGTCTTCCCAATCCTCGCTTGCGGCATGCACCGAAGATCGGGACAGTAGGCCTCCGGAACACCGCCTCTCGTGAACCTGTACGGGTGAGGGGCGATCAGGATTTTGGGGAGCGCTCAAGCACGACTACTGGCAACTACGACATCGTCCGATGACGAGTTCCCGAACGACGACTTCTTTCCGGACGTCACCAATCTCTTCGACAACCTCAACATGGGCGACGCTGCTGCGACCGGTGCGACTGCTATTCAGCCTACACTGTACGTGATCCTCAATTGTATTTTTCGGATTATGCTAGAGTTCTTTGTTCTAGCGTTTGGTGTAAATGTGATAGGTTTATCTCTTATAGATGTAATCTGTTCATCTACTTTGTTGATTTGTGTAATTGGTTTTAGTACCGTTTGTATGATCATGCTTTATCAATTTATTATTTGGATTAAATCATATGGATTATTGCTTATATTTCCAACACCTCCAAACGCCACTTGTCCCACGGTGGGCGCCACTGTCGTGGAAACGATCACGACAGTTGCTACCGGGGTAGCGATTGAGTCGAAGAAGGGCAAGAGCGAGTTGCTGTTCGCGGATCGATATTGACGGAAAGACACGCGGTATACCCAGGTTTGGCCACCCTTAGGGTAAAGATCTACTTCATGCTTGATTGTATTAATTGCGAGCGAGATTATAAGGTGGGAAAACTCGGCGTATGGAAAGCGAGTCGCAAGAATGGGATAGCTAATAGCTCGTGAGTACAACCGGTACCCTAAGAACGTTTATATAGAACTACCTCGCTAGGGTTTACATGATTTCCTCCAAATCAGTTAGGATTTCGGAGGTTCTGACCTAATCCGACTAGGCCTAGTCGCCGGTTTGCTCCTAGTCACCGGTTTTCAGTTAGTCCTCCAAACCGTCTTGGACCTTTGCTCCTAGTCACTGGTTTTCAGTGAGGCCTTTATTCGAGTCACCGTCAAAACAGGCCCAGGAAACATCGTCCTAGGCCAGTCGTTTGCTGCCTTTGTAGATACTCCAATTGGCATATCCACATCACCTCGCGAGGAGAAGAGCATGATCGGCGTCCGCGCCCTCAAGAGGCACTCAGGGCTACCACCGCCCACCCTCGCAAGCGGTGGAGAAAACCCTACTCCTGCTTGTCTGCTCTTGATTACGACGGAACCGAATGTTACAGGGGTGCGCAGATGCAATCTGGCATGGAGGTGTGTATGCGGTGAGTTGAGAGAGATCCTTCTCCCTGTACCCTCTTGGCCTTTATAAAGATAGGCAGGTCCCGGGTTAGGTCGAGTCGGTTACAAATTAGGGTTGATACACTTATAAATTCTATCTAATCTAGACTTGTCCTCCAAGGCATCGAAACCGCCACGGGCTTGGGCCACCCGAAGTCTTTATGGGCTGCATATCCTTACGTGGGCCTTCCTTGGGATGGACCAGGTATACCAATGTCATGTACCCATGGGGTATATCCATGTCAGTAGCCCCCGAGTGTTCAGTCAAATCATAGATTCGGCTGGAGACTCTTCAATCTTTCAGGTGCAATTGAGCCTACTATTTCAAGGAGAAATGTTTTAGTTCATAGGGATTGTAGATGCGTGTGTCTGGATCAGCCGACGGATCAGGGCCAGCTAACTATCATAGGACAAAACAACACAATATTCATCAAACTCGAGTCCCCGAACTCGAATTCGGAACGATTGCTGGTGTGATTTGACTCAGGCCGTTGTGGTATTATAGGAGTCGAATCCCAGTGATTTCAAGTGACGTACCCAACGCGTCCATTGGAATTTTCATCGTGCCTGTTGACACGGGAGTTTACTGGCAGAGCGCAGTCAGGTGCGTTACCAGACCATCAGATAATATTCATAGGGCTTATCTTTGTGTCGTAGACACAACATCCAAAGTTTTATCACAGCGGAGGTGTTTCGGGTCACCAAGGAGACTACTTCTCACTTAGCGTTGGTTTGGGAAAAGTTGCAAAAAGATTTTGTCGTATTTGATCCGAAAGATCGCAGCCGAAGAATTCATAGGGTGTGCGGCCAGCGCTCCCTATGGGAGTAGCCCCCCGAGTGTTTGTTCGAGTCATAGACTCGAGCAGAGACTTTTATTCAGTCGTTTTTTAGTGTAAGTCCGAAGGACATGATTTTTTCGAATGCTTAATCAATGCTCCCTATGGGAGTAGTCCCCGAGTCTGTGGTGGAGTCGCAGACTCGACGTAGGACTCGAAAATATTGCGAGGTGCAGTTACCTTAGTCATTTCTCTGGTGCGCGGCCAGCGCTCCTGATAGGAGTAGCTCCCGAGTAGTTTCTCGATTCGTAGATTCGGGTAAGTACTTGTATGATCAGCCAAAATCTTCGAGTCATTGCTACCTTTGTCTTGATGACGTCTGTGTTGACGATTGGTGATCTCAACCGTCTGCGGCAGCAGATATGATGCGACGAGATGATCGTGGGTCCCACCGCCTGACTTGATGTTGACTAGTCACGCGTAAACATGGTGAAAATTACGGCGTCTCCTCGGTTTCCTTGCGTAGTGGACGACGTGCTGGCGACGGTCGGTATAGTGCTGACATGTGTATGGTGATATTTGAGTGGCACGCTAGGGCTTCTCGATCGACGGCTCGTGTGCATCGTCTTCATCCTTTATACCATAGGGAAACAGTGATTTCTTTTTACCCTTTGCCATTTGCTCATATCCCTTGCCTCCATTTTCACGAGCTTTGCTGCCCTCCTTTGCATACTGGACATTCTTCACAGCTTTCCTTCCTCGTTCTTGCGTTCTCGTCGCTGCAGTCGTCGCCGCACTCGTCGCTGCAAGATGGTTAAGTCGAAGAAGACATCTGCAGGAGCTGATTCGAGCGCCGCCGACACCGGCAAGAAGGTCACCGCTATGGCCCGCGCCACTGATGGAGAATGGAAGCGCATGGATATGCGTGATACGGATCTGCGCAAGTTGCACAATGCTGGGTTGATCTCCAAGGACAAGGAGTATGCCATCCTCCCAAGCCAAGAGGTAATTCCTTGCCCACGCGAAGGTTTTCCGGTGATGTTCTATGCCTTGATTGTCCGGGGTCCTTACCTTCCTGTCCACGAATTCCTTCGTGGGCTTCTTATTTTCTACGGGATTTAGTTGCACCATCTGTCCCCCAGTTCTCTTCTCCATATCGCTTGTTTCATCACTCTTTGCGAGTGCTGGCTCGGTATCGAGCCGCACTTTGGCCTTTTCCGGAAACTCTATTCTGTGAAGAGGCAGTCCGGCACTGGCGGTGTTTATCCGCTAGGTGGCTGCATCATTTCTATTCGTTATTCTGTCCAATTATTCTCCTTCTCCATGTACGAGTCCATCCAATACTGGCGGAAGAAGTGGTTCTATATCCATGACGTCAAGTTGGATGGGAAGCATTTTGGTCTTGCCCCTTTTGACTCTGCCTAGAAGATCACCCTGAAGAGGTCGTGGAAAAATGACATCCTAGAGGGTGAAATAGCGGAGGTGGAGGAGCTCTACCAGCATGTGGAGGCACTCCAGATCATGGTCGACAAGGAGGTCAATTGTGTCGATATCATCCGCACCTTCCTCAAGCGTCGAGTGCAGCCGCTCCAAGAGAGGGCGCACCCGATGTTCCTGTATGCTGGCCGTAGCAACCCAACAAGGGTTTCGCCTAAGGAGTTGTCTTCGGGCGACCTTGATAGAGTGCTTCAGCTCCTGCTGAAATACAAGGCCGACGAGGACCTCCCGGGGAAATCCTTGACCTCCCCGTTTAGCGCAAAAAATGTGGTTCCGTAGGTGGAAAATTGTACCTTGCGCGTTGCACTTTTTTCGAGTACTTTGTTGCTTGTTAGTGTCACTTATCCTGTCTTCTTTTGTCTTTTTCTTGCAGGACCTCAAGGTAGCTAGGATGACGCCCCCTCTACCTAAGAAATTTCCGGTTGCGCCGGATAATGAAGTTGTGGAATCCGAATACGAGCTTCCTCCGGCGCAATCTCCAACCTTGGAAGCCCCCGAGCAGAGCGAAGGGCGGATCTGAAAGCGCTCCCGGAGTGAATCTTCCGATGGGCGACACCGCCAACTCCACGGGGTCCATCCTTCCTCGAGCAACATGGTGAGGACGAAGGTACATCGTCTGCGCCTTTTCCTGCGGTGCCCCTTCGGGCTATGGCCCCTCAGGCACCAGCCTAAAAGAAGAAGGAGAAGGCGGCTCCTATCTTAAATTTGTCGGATATCGAGTCATAAGTATTTCTATTTGGGGCTTGTTTCCATGTTCATCTGCGTAGTTTTTGTTTGTTGCTAATCTGATAATTGCTTGCAGCAATCCTTCGGAGGAGTCCCTTGACGGGGACACCGAGGAGATGATAGCAGAATCGAAGCCGACAACTTTGTTTCCCCAGGTGGTGGACGAATCCGAGAACAAGGACTCAAGCCATGGCAGGCGATAAGCTTGTGCACTCGTAACTCGGAAGGCAGCATGCAAACCTTCAGAGTCCACACCTGAGCACGTAAGAGTTGCCCTTTTACTCTGGAGGGGGGAGCCCCCGAGTCCTTTTTATCTAACATGTTAGTCTTGTATTTTGCGGGGGGAGCCCCTGAGCCCTTTATTCATTTGGTTTGTTGTTTGCTTCTTTCTGTAGCCTTTTGTTCACAGCGCCAACCTCCTCATCCAGCAGGATCTAGCGCTGGACGGTGAGCTGAAGCAGCTCCAAGGTGCGTAGTTGTCCTATTGGTTATTTTTTGAGTCCGCCAAATTTATTGCTTGTGTTTACTCAATATTCCTTCATGCTATACATGATAATAATGTTGCACTCCATAGGCTGAACGCTCTTGAAAAGAGCCTCGACCAATAAGAGAAGAAGGCAACGGATGTTGCAGAAGCCAAGGAGCACCTACAAAAGGAGACCGAATATCGTGAGCAGCAGCTTGCGGCTGTGGCAGCCACTAGGGATAAGGCCATGGCCGACAAGCTCATGGCTGCTGCCAAGGCTATCTCTAGTAAGTTGCTCTTGTATCCTTTGGGTACTCTGATTTTTGAGTGCGTTTCATCCTTTCTCATTTGAGTGTTCTTTTCTTCGTCTTGTCAGATGCTTCTGGTGTCACGTTTGATCATGGTGCCCTGGAGCATGGAGATGTCTTGGCCAATGCTGACGCTGCGATCGAGGATCGCTGCTCTACTGCCATTGGCTCCCTAGAGAAAGCCAAGATGGTTCTCACGCACTTCTATAAGGAGGTCGACCCCAAGGGCGTTTCCCTTGATGACGTCGACTCCCTTGTGGATGCTCTGTCGGAGGAAGCTCCGTCAGAGTACAAACGCAAGAAGGAGGGCATCGGTGCTTCCATGGGGCTGGCCATGGCGATGGCGTCCGGAGCCGAGATGGACTTGCCTCAAGTCACGCCCAGGATGTCGATGGAGGGGGATGGCTCTAAGGTATCTTTCGCCCTATTTGCTTCTCGCTGTAAGCATTACAGGCCTAAGCTCATCGACCTCCTGGTCGATTATGTGACGAAGCAGCATCAGGAGGCCAAGAGAAAGCAGTCTCGCTCCGAGTCTGCTCCGGATGCGGGTTCTTAGGCCCTTGTACTATAGCTAGTGTAGCTTTTTGCTTTTGCTGCTGTTTGTAACATCTTGCGAATGAACAAGTCCCACTTTGCCACGAGGTGGATTTATTTATGTATATAAGTCTACCTTTTAACTGCTATCAAGAAGTGTTTATGATATTCGTACTTGCTTCTTTTACCCGTAGGGTCCTTCGAGTGAGGCTCCAGTGATAACTCCTCCTGCGCCTACTCCTCACCCATCATTGGATGAGGCGTTGCAGTTGGAGTTCTTGCGTGATCGCGGTCACGCGGATGTGTGGAAGTCGAAGGCTCAGCGAGATGCTTCTAGGGAAGACTTCTTGCTTGGAGAATTTTAGCAGATGGGCGACCAACTCCAATGTGAGTCATTGGAAACTGATGCCTTTTTTAGTGCGCCGCATTTTGTGTTTGGCTCACCTATTGTTTGTGCAGTTGTGAATCTCATTCCGAAGGAAGAGAAGGAACACGTCGCAATTCGGATGAACTACCTGACGCGGCAAGAACTGGAGGACGGTGGTTTTTTCTAGAGGGACCATCATAGAGCAATCATCCTTGCGACGGTGCAAGACCGCGTACACAAGGTTCTTCGTGTGCTGAAGCAGGCAAGGTCATCACTTGCGGCCGTTTGGTCCGTCATGTTTCCTCTAGATGTTGCACACTCTAGGTTCTTGGGTCTGCTTGGGAAGTTTCGGAATGTCGTCCATGTCAAGGAGTTGGTGCGCCATCAGCTAATTGCTGGGGTGAATGCAGCCCTGTCTCTTGTTCGGCTGCATCGTCGCGATGTCAATCTCAAAGATATTGTGGCTGGACCACCTCCTGCTCTGGGTGGAAATGTATGGGATATGCGCCCTCACTATGCGGCCATAGCGCAGTACGCCGAAGAAATTATAGATTTGTTCGAGGAGTGGACGAATGTTGTGCTCGAGAACAATTAGGTCCTGTAAAGAAAACAAGATAATGTAAAATTTGTATTGATTCGAGTGGGATTTTTTGATGCCCTTTGTAGAGTTTATATGTATTGGCACGTGGTGCGATTGTAATGTGCATGTCCATTTCGTTAGCCTGACGTGGTCAGCTACTCAGGTTGTATGCATTGTTTTCAGTCAACGGAGTCGTAAGGTGAGGCATAGCCGCTGAGCATATTTAGCAAGAAGTAATGCAAGGATAAAAAGATATTTGGGCCAAGGAACTTAGCTTTTATTCATAGCAAACGAGGAGGTATATTTTTCGACTGAGTAGCCTTGGCTGAATAGCCTTATTGAAAGTAAAAGGTAAGTAGGGGTAGAAGCTCCTTAGTCGTGCGATGTTCCAGGGGTTGGAGTATTCGACTCCTAATGCGACGTCCATGAGGCGGTAGGCGCCACCTAGGATGACTTAGATGATGATGTAGGGTCCTTCCTAGGGTGACTCGAGCTTTTTGTGCCCTTCTTGTTTGAGTCGCAGGACGAGGTCTCCTTCGAAAAAGGACCTTGTGCACAGCTGGCGGCTGTGGTAGTTTCAGATGCTCTACTGGTAGACCACTCAGTGAGCTGCGGCGATGTCGCGTGCCTCATCAAGTGTGTCGACAACATCTTCAAGTGTTGTCGATGATTCGGCCTCACTATAAGTGACGAACCGTGGGGCCTTGTGGCGTACCTCGGCGGGTAGCACGGCTTCGGCTCCATGCACCATGAAGAAGGGCGTGTAGCCAGTTGAGCTGTTTCGAGTTGTGTGAAGGCTCTAGAGAACCAAAGGTAGCTCGTCTGCCCAGGCTCCTACAAGCCTTTCGAGTGGGCAACGCTGGCGCTTCTTCATTCCGTTGTCTATGAGGCCGTTGGCCTTTTCAACCTGTCCATTGGTTTGCGGGTGCGCCACAGAGGCGTATGATATGTTGATGTCGAGTTTCTCGCAGAAGGCTCGAAATTCCTTCAAGATGAAGTTCGAGTCGTTGTCTGTTATGATGCTATGAGGCACACCGAACATGTAGACAATGGACTCGAAAAACTTGACAGCAGTTTTTCCGCTTTGATTGGTGACAGGCATGGCCTCGATCCACCTGGTGAATTTGTCGACTCCTACCAGGAGGAAGATGTGGCCTCCAGGCGAGGACTTTGGCAGTTTGCCGATCATGTCGAGGCCCCACTAGGCGAAGGGCTAGGTCAGCGGTATAGGCCTCATCTCGGATCCTGGTGCACATGGCTTGTCCGCGTACCTCTGGCAGGCGTTGCACCTCTGGACGATGTCCTGGCGTCGTTCATTGCGTGTCCAGTAGAACCCAGCTCGTAGAGCTTTAGCGACTGCCTGCGTGATGGCCACACATACCCTCATGGATGTCTTGGAGGACGCTTTTGCCGTCATCGATGGTGACGCATCGTTGGAGCACATCCGAAATGCTGCGCTTGTACAACTCGTCGTTGATGATGGTGAAGGCTTTTGACCGGCGAGATATGCGTTGGGCGTCTGTTGGGTCATCAGGTAGTTGGTTCTTTATCAGGTACCGAAGGTACGGCTGCATCCATATCTCTTCAACCGCCATGACCCGCATCAGGCTGACCAGCTGGGCCTCTATGTCTAGATTTTCGGGTCCTTCCTGGCCTTTGGGAAGCGTAGCCCCTGAGTGCTCTACTTCTTTAGCTGAGCCTTTTGGGACTCTTGATGGAGGGTACGCAGATTTATTCGAGGAACAGACCTGGTGGCACCCGTGCGCAGGTGGAGCCAATGTTGGCGAGCCTGTCAGCCCCTTCGTTGCTTTCCCTGCCAACGTGCCGAAGCTCGGAGCCGTCAAAGTCCCCTTCGAGTGAATTGTAAAGAGCGCGGTACGCGATCATGTTCGCGCTGTGAGCGTCGCACTCGTTCATTGTCTGCTGGACGACAAGGTTCAAATCGCCGTAGTTGACGAGGCATGTTGTGCCGCAGACCTTGGCCATCATCATGCCGTGGATGAGGGCCTCGTATTCTGCCTCGTTGTTGGAGGTGCAAAATTTTGTCCGTAGGAAGTACTTCATCTTATCTCCTTGAGGGGATGTCAGTATGACGCTAGCCCCTGCTCTAGCCTCACGCTTGGAGCCATCAAAGTGCATTGTCCAGGACTGGGACATGTCCGGAGTATCCAGTACCTGGAGTTCCATCTAGTGGACGAGAAAGTCAGGGAGGACCTGTGACTTGATGGCGGCGCACCGCTTGTAGATTATGTCCAGACGGGACAACTCGATGCCCCATAAGGATACGCGCCCCATGGTTTTGGGGTTGGTCAGGATGTTTGACAGCGGGGCATCATTGACGACCATGATCTGATTCTCCTGGAAGTAGTGGCTCAGCTGAAACGCCGTCATGAATACGCCGTAGGCAAGCTTTTCGTAGTGAGGGTACATCTGCTTTGTCGGGGTCAGTACCTTGCTGAGGTAATAGATTGGGCGTTGGACCCCATGGGTCTTGCCGTCTTAGGGTCGCTCGACCACGAGTACGGTGCTAACCACTTGATGTGTGGCTGCGATGTATATCAGCAATGGATCCCGTTCCTTTGCCGTGACCAGGACAGGTGATGTGGACAGTAGTCGCTTGAGGTCCTCGAATGCATCGTCTACTTTGGGTGTCCACTCAAACTTGTCCGCCTTGCACATCAGTTGATAAAAGGGTAGGGCCTTCTCACCCATTCGGATGATGAATCTGCTTAGCGCCGCGATCCGTCCAACTAGCTGTTGGACGCCTTTGAGGTTCTTCGGCTTCTCCATGGCCTGTATGGCCCTGATTTTCTTCGGATTCGTCTCGATCCCCCGTTGGGAGAAGAAGTAACCGAGTAACTGGCTAGACGGGACGCTGAAGGCGCACTTTTCTGGGTTTAGCTTGATCTTGTACCGATCAAGGTTATCAAGCGTCTCATGGAGATTGTCGATGAGCATCATTGCCTCACTGGTCTTAATTACTATGTCGTCAACATAGACTTGGATGTTGCGACCGATTTGGTTCTTCAGACATGCTTGCATGCATCTCTGGTATGTGGCACCTGCGTTCTTGAGCCCGAAAGTCATGGTGTTGTAGCAGAATACCCTGAACGGTGTGATGAACGCCGTTTTCTCCTAGTCTTCGACCTTCAGCCGAATCTGGTTGTAGCCTGAGTAGGTGTCAAGGAAGGAGAGTTTCTCGCATCCTGCAGTCGAATAGATGATTTGATCGATCCGCGGTAGAGGGAAGTGGTCCTTGGGACAATTCTTGTTGAGCGATGTGAAGTCCACTCACATTCGCAGGATGTCCGTGTCCTTTTTGGGGACCAGCACGGTGTTAGCCAGCCACTCGCTCTCCTTGATTTCCCCGATGAAGTTGGCATCAAGAAGTCTGTTGACTTCGATTCCAACGGCTTCAGCTCTTGGTTCGGACAGTCGTTGGATCGACTGTTTGACTGGCTTCGCATCCGAAAACACATTGAGTGCATGCTCGGCAAATTCCCTGGGAACTCCTGGCATGTCCGCAGGACACCATGCAAAAATTTCCCAGCGCTCACGGAGGAATTTGACGAGCGCACTTTCCTATGCGGGACTAAGGTCGTTGGCGATCAATGCCGTCTTGGAGGCGTCCGTCGGGTGGACCTGCATCTTATTCGTGTTGACCGTGGAGTCGACTGACATATCGGGTGCGTTTTGTCTGGTGACTGGGGGTGCCCCATTGTTTGACACCTCTCCGAGCCTCGTGAGCTCCTCCTGCATGCCGATCGATTGGGAGATTCTGTTGAAGTCTCTGTTGTAGTGGTCGGACCTGGTGAAGATTCCTTGGATGGTGATGACGCCCCTAGGTCCTGGCATATTCAGTAGCAGGTATGCGTAGTGCGGTACTGCCAAGAATCTTGCGAATGCCACGCGCCCGAGGATGGTGTGATACTGTGATGGCCAGTCCACCACTTCGAACTCTATCCGCTCGCGCCTAAAGTTTTAGGCTGGCCGAAGATGATGTCGATCCATATCTTGCCTAGGGGGTATATGCCCTTCCCTGGGACTATGCCATGGAACATCGTGTCTGACTGCTCCAGGCTGCACAGCGGGAATCGCATCGCTGCGAGTGTGCTGGCAAATATCAGGTTGATGCCGCTGCCACCGTCCATGAAGACGCGACTCATCTCAAATCCCCCGATTTGGGCCTCGAGCACCAAGGCACATAACCTGGGCTAGGGATCTGGTGTGGGTGATCCGAACGATCGAATGTGATGCAGGACTCCGAGCCAGGCTGACTTGGTAGCCTGGAGAGGTCACGGTCAGGCTGACTTGGCGGGTGATCTTCTTCTGCACCCTGTTGGTTGGGCGTCCCTTCTGGATCATCAGGGACCCTTTTGGTGGTGGGTATCCACCTAAACTGTTATTTGGCGCTGGTGCGACCAGCAGCTGTGATGGTCCGACGGGTGGTGGTGGAGGAGCTCTGTGAGCGACGTCACATGGTGCAGGTGCGAGCCTGAATCCAGGGTTCACGGTCTGGCGCCGCATTTGAGCGAAACCCTCGCTGAGCTTCTGGAACTCTCGGCAGTCCTTGAGCATGTGGCTAGCCTTCTTCTTACCATCTTGTTTGTCAATGTAGAAGTGGATGGTGCAGGGACCAGATAGCTTTTCGTATGCCGAAGGCTCGTCATCGTGGTTGCGACATTGCCACATTTGCATGGGTCGCCCGCCATCGCGGTAGTTGCTGCCGCGGTATCCGCTATTGCGGATGCCATCATCGCGTCGATCGACGTATCCAACCGCAACCATGTCGACTCCATCGCGATCGTCATAGACACGCGATCTTCTCTTGCTACCGTGTTTGCGCATGCGTCCATAGTCGTCTTCATCGTTCAAATGTGCTCGGTTGACGGAATCCTCGCCATCTGCCCATCGGTTGGCGATGTCCATGAGGTGGTCGAGTGTCTTGGGCTTGACACGCCCAAGTTCCTCCTTGAAATCTGGGCGCCTGGCACCATCCTTGAAGGCGTCGATTGCTTTTTCCTCGAAGATGTGCGCGGCGGAGTTCTTGATGTGGGACTAGCGGAGTTTGTACGAGCGGATGGACTCGCTTGCTCGTTGGGTTTAGGCCTGCAGCTCTTCGATTGAGGCTGGCCTCTTGCTAGTTACTTTGAAGTTGCGGATTAAGCTGTATATTAGCTCTTCGCAGCTTCAGATGGAGTCGGAGGATAGGCTGCTAAGCCAGACCCTGGACACGCCTGTCAGTTGCAACTGAAGGCATTGTAAGGCAGTGTTCTTGTTTACACAGTGGATCTTGACCGACGAAAGGCGATCATCGAGCCAAGCCTTTGGCTCCTGCGTTCCGTCGAACTTCGGATTGTCCGAAGGGAGCTTAAATTTTTTTGGCATATGTGTTCGTCGAACGGATCTGCTAAAGCATCTGGCACCGCACAGATCTCCGTCGTCTTCTTCTTCGGACTCAGTTGAGCACACGCGTTTAGCACGTGCTTTGTCGATCTTGCATTGGGTGAGCTTGATGCGAGCGTCGTAGTTGCTGCTGCGGCGCCGTGGGCTCTAGCAGCGTCAGGGTAGGTCATGCTCGTCCTCCTTAGATGAGGGTGTAGGGCTTCGAGTGAACTTGACCGCAGCTTTTTTCCTTGGCTCCCTAGGAGTTTCGTCGTGGAGCGCAGCTCCGACGAGTCCGAGGCTTGCTAGCGCGGACTTGTGCATGGCGCTATTCAGGTCACCCAACTGAGGTGGATGGGACGCGAGATAGGTAGTGCCGCCATGATCGCAGCCTGTGATGTTTTTGGCATGACGTTGCCATGCGAGTTCATCGTCATGAAGGACGTGTTGAGGGCCCTAGTGACCTCGCATCGCGCGGCGGGGTCCATGCGCTCCATGCGAAATAGAGCTATCAGCGGCAGAGAGCACAGCTAGCCGCGCGCTGGATTCTGCAGCTGCCTTCTTACGCTTGTCGAGCTCCTCCATCAGCCTCACCTGCCGGTTGTGCTCATCGATGAGGAGGAGGTGGTAGGCCATCTGTAGATCTCAAGAGGTGTTCACAAGTAGGATTATCTTGCATGCCACGTCCTCGCATGCTTGGCGCCAACCTTCCTCATTGAGGTTGATCTGGTTGTAGGCATGAGCGTCGCCTTCATTGGCTCTATTAGGCGGATCTCCCCCGTTTCCTCCGTTCCTAGTTTGCGGGTTGGGAGGGGGATTGGGTGTTTGTTGTGCACTCGAACCCAGCGGTGGGTCAGCATTCATGGAGTGGGTTGCTGCTTCCGCAGCATTCGGATCCGGAATCATAGGTTCCTTCATCCGAGGGAGGGCCGCACATATCGGACTTGCAGTTGCTGCTATCATCCGAGTCGTCTGTCAGTGTCGACGCGTGCAATGTAGTGATGGGTGGGGCCCATGAAGCGGGCCTGATGGATGGTGGTGGCACCCTCTCTCGGAGGCGGAGGGTGCCGGTCTGCCCCACCTGGAAGAGAAGCTCCCGAAGAGCATCTCGAGCCCATCGCCGACAGACTCAAAGTCCTTCAGGGTGGCCGGCGTGTGGGAGGTGAAGTCAAAGGCGCCAAAGAGGAGGTGACTCTCTATTGTTGATGAATCGTAGATCGCTCCGGATGGAACTATCACGACCGCAGGATCAGCGTCCCTGCTTCCCATAGATGGCGCCAATTGACGAGGCTCGATCTCGTCAATGCCCATTGTTATGGACTTGGGTTTTGGAGAATATGGGGATGCTGCAAGTCGCGGAACGATTAACAGAGAAGCAACACAGGGACACGAGATTTACCCAGGTTCAGGCCCCTGGAGGGAAAACCCTACTCCTGCTTGTCTGCTCTTGATTACGACGGAACTAAAGGTTACAGGGGTGCGCAGATGCAATCTGGCATGGAGGTGTGTATGCGGTGAGTTGAGAGAGATCCTTTTCGCCGTACCCTGTCGGCCTTTATATAGATAGAAAGGTTCTGGGTTAGGTCTAGTCGGTTACAAATTAGGGTTGATACCCTTTGAAATTCTATCTAATCTAGGCTTGTCCTCCAAGGAGTCGAAACCGCCACGGGCTTGGGCCACCCGAAGTCTTCATGGACTTCATATCCTTACGTGGGCCTTCCTTGGGCTGGACTATGTATACCAATGTCATGTACCCGTGGGGTATATCCATGTCAGACTGTGCTACCGCAAATTGTTTCGACTCTTTGCCGACTTGTGACACCCCCGGGATAAGGGCTAAACAAATCCCATACCTCCGTCTAACATAATCTTAACCTTGAGCTCGAGAATATCAAGTGAAGAATCATTAACACAACAGTGACCCTATGACACAAAATTTATTACAGCAAGCTCACAACGGAAGGAAAATTATGCTATTAAGTATAACAAACTTAACAAATGGCCTAAGAGGCCTGGAGCATAACGATGACGTCCCAGCCCATAGATTCCAGGCTGCCGGCCAGGAACCCCAAGCTACTCGTCGGTGTCGATGTAGTACCAAACTGATCTTGAGGGGAACACTTACTCTGCCAAAAGTATCAACAAAGCGAGGGTGAGTACAGGGTGTACTCCGCAAGACTTATGGATGGTGGAGTTGTTTTGCATAAACCCATCTTTGTTTATAAAAAAAGAGAGAGGAGAAGCTCGTCTAATCAGAGTATTTAAAAAGGGGATAAGAGAGCGACATCTCTGAAATATTGATCATCATCTTTTGATATCCACCAAGTCATCATCATCTACGAACTAGGATCACCCCCTCGTACCCATGAGGAAGCATCCTTAAGCACATGTTGATCTACCAAGTTTTATGATTAGGTTATAGTTCTCTATGATCTCCCGTCCATTCCCTAGTCGTCCATAACCGTGGACATGGCTTTCCGAGAGATTATTACCCTGCAGGGGTGTACAACTTTACCCACACGTACCAACCGACTCTTAGCGCCACTTGACACACTTCCTTGGTGTGCTGGCAGAGGGTGTGGTTGGACATGATCGTTTTACCTTGCTTTCGCTTAATCCATGAGTCTCCAAGAAAGGGTTCCATCAGCCCATATCTCTATGTCCAAGGATCGGGAGTACTCCCGGAGCCTCTTTCCTCCTTTGTCACGCCCTGTATGATGCACCATCTTCAACCCATCCAAATATGCAGATGCCAAATCGCTAACTACGGACTCATGGACCAGCCTAGGCAAGTTAGTTAATCGAGGGGTCCCCATTTACCCCGTGTGGTTGTACGCTCGTCTTGGTTCAAGAGGAAAGAACCTAGGGTCTTAAGGGTGGCGAGCATGGGACTAGAAAAACCACATCCCACCATGGCCTCGCATATAAGCCTTAGCATGTTTAAACTCATATCACCTCTGATATCATCTTATCATGTTCTCCTGTCATACTAGATTATCTGCATCTGATACATCATCTAGATGGACCAGACTCCACAGCTATGCATGGCTAAGAAGGACACAGATATAAGCTCTAGCGACACACAAGCCAAACCTAGTTATACTAGGAGCAGTGGACGAGGTAATATAAGTTCAAGGGCGTAATGCAATAGATGGGATACTCTATCTATCGATAAAAGACCACAGTAGAATTGTATGCATCATGGAAGGAATTTAAATACTTTCGTAAACATAGGATTGTATCATGGTGGGGCTATGCTTGCCTTTGCCTGTTGATAACCAGAAGGCAGAGCTTCGGACATCTAGTACTTGAATTGGTTACAGTTGGTCAAGTATGGTTCATCAATCTTCGATCTTCGATGGTGTTGATCTCGGTCTTCGATCTTGATCTCGATATCGTATTCTACCGAAGAAGAACCAAACACCTAAAAGAGAGGGAAACAATCAACACATGGCATCGATGCAATGCTCAAGCAAGTATGATGATATGGCAAGTTAAATTGTACTAAAATGTAACCCTAAAGCATGCTCTACCATTTAATCGGGGTTCCGAGGGGCGCAAACCCTAACTCGGAGAAACTCCGGAATCATCTATGAGGGTTACTATGTTGTTCAAATTAAACATTTCATTGAAGTTGTTGATCAATGCATGATTATAGCTTAGATAGATAGTTCTCATTTTTTGAACATTTTGATATATGATTTGTATTTTTCTGACTTATAAATAATTAGTTATTGAATTTATAAGATTATAACATTTTTTGGAATTATTAAACAAGTTAATTGATTTACTGCGTCATTATGACGTTAGCATAAGGTCAAGTATTTCCTCACCGGGGCAGAGTCTAGCCCCAGAGGCTGACTAGTGGGGCGTGGGACACGTCAGTGAGCCACATCGTCGAGGTGGGGCCTGCCACGGGTTGACTTGGTCTTCCCCACGCGGTGGACAATGTCCGGCGCCGGCGACCATCCCGCGGCGGCGCTATGGCACGCGCGCGGACGTGATTTTGCGCATACTAGAAGTGCCTCTACGCGTGCTACCTAACTAGGGTGGCGCGAGGCCCTGGGGTGGCCGGGAGCCATGCCGGCGACGAGTTTGCACAGCAGCAGACGGCGGAGCATAGAGCGAGGGTGAAGCAAAGCAAGACAGAGGAGGGGGAAGGGTCCATGATGACCAGGAGCTCACCACGAAGCAGACTGAAGCGACGGAGAGGCTCGGGGTGGACCGAAGCGGCGGCAATGGTGACTGTCGGGGCAATAACCCCCGGTAGGGTCACGAGGGTTGAAACATAGCATAGCTGGGCAAGCTCCGAGTGAAAAAAGAACCAAGCCAAGTAAGAACGGCCGGGAGAGAGAAGCGTGTGCGGCCGACTTATGAACTATGTCGGCCCGTATAAGACAAAGTTGTTATTCTTGCAGGAACCAACGAGCCGAGTCTACCGAGGAAGGGTCGAGTCGGATAGGACGCATGGCACCTTTCCGAGTAAGGTTCAGGAGGGACCATGGCAAAGCATGGTCAAAAGGGAAGGGCGACGCCGGGTGACACAAAAGGAGCCAGGTGACGCCCAAAGCAAATGCTGACGTACAAAGTTACAGTTTGACGCAAAAGGAACAGGAGGCGGCGTACCAAAAGACCGTTAGCTTTCAAGCTTTATGGACTGGGCCATTGGGCTTAGGGCAAGCCCATGACCCGGCCCACATTGTAGGGACCAAGATCCAAACAGTTATCCCTAGAACCCAAAGGGGTATAATCTAGTTAGAGCTGCCTCTATAAGAGGGGGCATAGTTGTAGTAGAGAGAGGTTGGACCAAGTAGGGAACTAGTGCTCAGAACACTAGTTCATACAGCTCAAGGAGTACTTGTAATTCTCAGGTATCAATAAAATTGCTATGTGTGGAGAGCCCATCTTGTTCTTCGTGCATGGGTCGACCGTGCACTCCCTCCACGGTGACCACAAGCACCCATTCGGCCCCCAACTTAAGCATACCCATGGCATCTGCCGTACCACCACCACGACAGTTGGCGCCCACCGTGGGGCTGAAGCAGGTGCTTGATGGAGTCTTCATTTGGACGAGTGCAGTGACCTCGGATCAAGTAAGATCCTTAGTCCCTGTGATTAACATGCTAGTCCCTGGATCAATAACTAGCACTCACAGTCGATGAAATATCATGTAAAACACAAGTCTTTATTACATGAATCGAATAATCCAGAGTTTACATTATTACAACAGAAGCGATATAAATACAACTTGGAGTCCCATCAATGCCACAGGCAGGTTGAGTGAAGACCCGCGATCCTAGCGCACCTTTTAACGATCTCCGAAATTCTGCACATAAAACGTGCAGCCAACAGGTTGGGTCAATACTTTGAATGTATTGGAAAATTACACCAAGGAAGGAAAGACTAACTCTACATGCAAGGCTAGTTTAGGCTTTGGAGTTCATTTGCATAAAGCTAATTTTCTTAAGTAGAGAGAAGAAGAGAGGATTGTCCTACTTTGTAAACATTTGCTTAGATAAAATAAGGTCGAGTGGCACACGAGGATATTACGCACCAAGTGTCCAAACAACCAAACAATTGGATATTACACACCAAGCGTCACTTGGATATTACACACCAAGTTCCCAAATTCCCACCCATTAGCGATATTACGCACGCCATGGGGTTTCAAAACTTTGTTTTTAGAAAAGAGAGAGGAAGATCCTTCAGAGGCTCCATCCTTCAGATGCTCAATGTTGTTCTGTTTCCGTGAACACGGCTGATCGATCAGATTGCAATACTCTCGAGAGTTTGTGTACTTTACCCACAATCCACGATCAAGTCCTTTTACAGACAAGACCATGGCGAGGCTTTCCCTTAGTAGCCCCTCTACCTTCTGGATCCAACCGTGCCAAGAACCTCCAAATGTTGGTACCCAGGTGAGGTTTCCCACTAAGTACTAGGCCAAGACAGAGACCATAATGTATTGTGGTTGCACTGGAAGCTTCTGAATTCTGAAACATGGCAGACTTCTTTGATTCCTGGGCGGCCGTCCTCCACCAAAATCTCACTCGTTGTCCCGACAGCCATTCCGCCCAGAAGAAAACTTAGTTTTATTTTGAAGTGGATTTGAGAAGAAAAGTTTGCTCTAGAGAGCCTTTATACTTAGAAAAATTCTTTGTCTTTCGAACCCCCCAATGGTACTTTGTATATATAGCATAGCAAGCAATACTTAGTAAAAACAGGGGTAACCTATTAGGATGGGAAATCCTAAGTATAGAGCTACTCATGGCATACTACAAAATCATCGCACTTGCAAAATAATACTAAGGAAAAATTCTACTAGATCATCCTACACATGCATACTACAGAATTTTGAAGATCACATGCATAGAATCAAAACTGGGACAAAATTATGAACAAGTGGTGTAACTTGCCTTATGTTGATAATATGGGTGTTGATTGTATTTCTTCGCAGCAATCGCACTCTCCGAACAATCTAATACGAGGACAAGGTAGTTCCAATCAAAACAATTGCAAACATAGCAAACACAACAAGGATGATCGAAAACATGCATGATGATTTAACATGACACAATGGTTATAATTAGTTTTATGAACATTAATATATCATATGATGCATGTATGAGTTCATTTAATGCAATAGGGTACTTGTTATTAATGATTACTTGCCAATATAACGGTTTTGATAGTTCTTTTGTAACGCCTATTCTAACTGTAGAATTAAATTTGTTTCTTGGGTTTACTGGATAGAGGACGTTAATACGAACCAGTAGGTGTTGGATTCACCATAATCGGAGTTATAGATCTTTTTATATGATTTAAATAGTATTTAATGGGTTTTAAATGATTCATACAGTTTCTGTTGCCTAAAAATCAAACTAAAATTATATCTGTAACCTCCACGGAATTGTGATTTCAGGGACATATTATTTGTAATTTTCTGAATAGTATTTATTTTCTTATGAATTTATTACTCTAAATCAGCCATTAAACCATTTATTTAATTGCTGCAAAACCTTATAGTATTTTACTGAACCATTTGCATATTGATGATCTACATGGAACCAGCTTTCTATTGGTATATTATTTATATTTTTTGGACAAGCAATTAATTTACTATGAATTTAATGATTTATAAAGCTATTAAAACTAATTAAATTACTACGGGTTAAATAATCTGAAAAGGCTAGATCCAACCATATATTCTTAAAGTACATTACAGTAGCTTCAATTTGATATATTATTCATATTTTTCGGAGTTACAGATAATTTCTTATGAATTTATTAACCTAAAAGACCATTAAAACTAATTAAATTACTGCAGTAACCACGTACAGTAAAAGTTGGATCTATTCTGATAAGATGATTCTACGTGAAATTATCTTCAATTTGACATATTATACGCAATTTTTGGACGTGGTATGAATTTCTAATGAATTTTACAAGTTAGATCTATAATATGCAATTTTAAATTCGAACGGAATATTCCAGGGAGTATTCCGCTGACTGGACAGGTTGACTTTGCATGCTGACTGGGACTAGATGTTGACCTTACGTTGATGTGGTGTGGATGATGAAGATGACCGGGATGACGACATGGCACGCACCGGTTTGATTGGATCTCGACCGTCTGGATAGGATCCGGTGGCTAGAAGAAGAGATTGACCCGATTTTGGCTCAGAATAGACAAGAAATAGATCTGCGTTAGAGAGACAAATCCGTAGGTCAAATTGAAAAACTTAGAACATGAAAGTTGTGGGCAATCATTATTCCTACCTTCTCACCAAAGGAATTTGGATTTGAAGAAACGAGTGTGAGTAGATCTTGGATTTACACCGTAAGATCTGAAATATTGCGATACGAAATTCTCTGGCTGTGGTGGATGAAAAGAGGTGAGGTTTGTCGGGATTGAAAGATTTTGACGATTCCTACAACTTTCGTTTTTTGACCGAAGGCAAACGGCGAAGTCTAGAAGGGTTAAAAAGTGAAATAAGATTCGGAAATATGTAGATTTGGGATTTCGAGAATATAAACTCGTACAGCGGTGGCTCCACGAGTTTATATGGGGATTTAGGACAGTGGGGAGATAGGTATTGGAGTAGGGAACAATTAGAAACAGACGGAAGTCAATTCAGAGTTGTAGATCAAAAGATATAAGAGTTTGAATAGAGATAGGTTTGTTAAAAACTGTTTCGCACGCTTTTTAAAGCAATCCAATGGGATCGATCCCTCTCCCTCCTGTACGTGGCTGGTTGGGTCGGTCCGGGTGGGCCGGCCCGTTTAGGTTTTTTTTTCTTTTTTCTTTTCTTTTTCTATTTACTTGTTTCCCTTATATCTTTTGCATACGAACTCCAAATGGCATGATTCTTGTTTGTAAATTTTTCTAAAATCGAATAGATCATTATAGGACCAAATTTGTAATATTTTATTTATATCTTTATTTGTTTGTATTTATTCCATAACTTTTTCATACTAGCTCCAAATGAGCTTAATTTTGTTTCTAAAATTTTGTAGTATTAATTGGATCTCTTTAGGCTATAATTATAAATAATTTATGCCTTAACAACAATGGGTTTTATAAAGTCAATTTAATTACCCTTAGGAACATTTGGGCGAATCAACTATAGGATTTAGATACCAGGATTTGGATTTAGTTTATGAGAACTTTGCATGGATGTAATGAAATGCTTATGAATGCTTCATGATTTTCATTTTGAAATCTTGCACACCAATTCTATAATCCATAATCAATCCATGCCCTTTTGCCTATATGGCTACTTAGGTCATAACAAAAGAATATAAGATTTTGAATTCAAGGTTGAGAGGATTTTCTATTCAAAAAGTTTCTTCTCTTTGAGAATTTTCAACATAGTCAAACAATCAACCAAACTTATTTATTTATTTCACATTCCAAAATTAGGAGAATTTTGGGATGTGACAGACTACCACCCTTAAAAGAAATCTCGTCCCAAGATTTGGGAAGGCTAGAAAGAAAGAAAGGTTCAACATATCGGGTACACAATTCCACAATCCTTTTTGTCACCTAACATGCTCTGTATCTATAATCACCATGCATCACATGTTCTGCTTAAGATTCGATAATGGAGAGAAATTAGGCGTAGAAAATCCAATTTGACATGATGCATGAACTGAGAAGCATGCTACTTTAAGCTCAACTGGTAGGATCCATTAGGATGCTACCGCCCTTAAAAGAAAATTGACTAGGTCATTTCTCGAGGATTCACTTAGCTCAGATTGGTTCTCCTTTAGACTTTTATTGACACAATATCTCTAGCACATTCTAAACATCATGATTGATAGTTTCCGAGAAAGCACTTCTTAAACTAGCAAAACTCTCATGGTGGGCAAATAGGGAATGTTTACTTCATGGTGCCCATAATTCACCGTTGGGATTCATCCTTACCGTACATCCTATGTTTAGCAATGGATGCTTTTAGAAAGGTGTAACAATATACCATTCTAGGGTTTAGGCTCAACGTCGACTCTCTGCTAAGGTTGAAAAGGGCACTCAAGATTCGCAAAGCCAACAGTACAAGAGCGAATAATAAGAGTAGTAGGAATGGTGATTAATCCATCCTGCACCCAAATCATTACCCTGTATGAGGATAGGTGAATCACGTTTTTCTATCACTCGGGCATTCTTACTTGCCTTGAAGAATGTTTCCATGGGCACGAACAAATGCTCTATGTATACTCCCATGTATTCAATCAACAAAACTACTACTAAAACTAAGCTATCGATACTTCAACTTTCAGGTTGGGTAATCTACTACATAACATCATGTGCAACACTTCATACTTCCACATCCTTTTTTTTCTATTAGGTGGAGCATTCCCTTACTAAATGCATTGTGTTTTCAAACCTTCCACTTAACACATCATTATATTTCCAAGGGTTCAAGATAGGAAAGGATAGATTCTATAGGAAAGAAACGACTAAGAAAATAATCCTACCCATAACTATATGAAGCAATCAATGTCACAAACAAGGAAACAATCATAAGAAATCAACACACAAGCAAGCACCTATATAATAACATTACATGTGTATAAACTTAGTAGTATATAACCACAGAATAGTTTGAAAACATTGGGAACAATACTAGAGTAAAATAGAGCAACATATAAGCAATAAACAAAATCTGTCAAAACGGTACAGCAGACTTCACAAATTTTTCTGACCGACTTAAACTCGTCACGAATTTTAACCAATTTTTGTGAATGTACTACATGTAATTACGCTCCAGATCCTATTTTTGTAGATTTTTCTGAGTTACCAATAAAATATGTAAAATCGCGCGGTACAACAGGTCAGACAGAAAACTGCAGCAGTAATCCACGAATTTCAATCAATTCACACCATTAAAATAATTTTAAAACCACACGAAAGTTCCAGCAACTTTAGAGTTTCAAAACAACAGATCCTAAACAAGGCATCACACGATATGATTCATTACAAACCAGCAAGCAACCTATATTGCCATACCACATAAGTTGGTAAAAACAATATGCTAATACGATAGCGATGATCTCCTAAAGAGATAAAATATGGTGGTCCAGACCTCACCAAACTTGATGAGATGTTTATTTATGTCACACTATTTGTTCTTTTACTTAGCTAACTCTCATATAGGTATCATAAGAATGGACAACTACAAATTTGAACAAGAGGTTATAGAAAAGATAGACAAGAAATATAAGAACATCTAATAAGTATAAAATATGATAGTTCTCCTAATAGAGGTCTTCTATTGCTATTACCATCGTCGTTTTTATCCTTTCCAGCTACATTCACATGTTTTGGACAATTAACAGCATAATGCCCAGATTGTGACACTGGAAGCATAGGACTTTTGCTTAGATCCTTCCTCCTTTCTGGCAAGGACATCCCGTCTTGTGGTTCTTCGTGCTCTACCTCAACATTTGGAAGCCTTGATCGTTTCCTTGAGCCAGTTTGGGGAAAATGGGCATTCCTTTCATATGTCGAGTATTGCGAAGTGATGACTTTGGGTGCGGTGTCTAGAGTCTTGAATCCATCCCTTGTATTTGTCGTGTCCTCGCGGAGCTTCATGAGGTCTTGGCGCATTTCGTCTCTGACTTGTTGATTCAGTTGATGTACCACCGGGTAGAGGTGCATTGAGCGGGGTTGATTGGTCCCTTCGCACAGGAAGAATGTAACTTGAGAGGTGGGACATTCTTCTGATGGGTGCCTTCCTTCACAGTAGGGGCGCTGATCATGATGCTCCTTGGTGATATGCCCTATTTCTCCATAGATCGTGCAAGCTAAATGTTTTGGGACTTCAACTTCTTTGATTTTTGGTATACGAGACGAGATTGAAGTAGAACCACTTTAAATTCTTCCTAAGATATCACCCCTTGATGATCATCAATGGTGTGTTGCATCTCCCACCGAGTTGGAGCGTCGTCCTTTAGGAATTGGGTGGCATAATGAAGCATTCTGTTGACTTCAATGTTGGCATCCTTCATTCTTTCTTCAATCTGGAGCATCCACTTTTTTGCATCGGCGTGGCTCTTACGCTTGGTGGAGTTGAGTTCCTTGTCCTCCTTATTGATATGGTCCATCCGTCGAGTTGACCAAGGTTTAGAGTAGGAACGAATGGAGTATGGAAGAAGAAGAATAACCCATACAAGAAAATTTATTTAGAAAACAGGTTTTCATTAGCTAAGGTAATAAACCATACAAGATAGCAAACAATTTGTCGCATCTATATTTAGCAAAATCTTATTCGGGTTTGGTTCCTAATAGGTCACTTGGAATCTTCGAGGCTTCGAGTCTCCAAAAGTCTTCATGCTCTTGATAGTCTTCATGTTCTTCATAATCTTCAATCTTTCGAGTTCTTTAGTTAATAACATTGACTTAAGGCCTTTGAAGTCTTTAATCTTGTATCATCAGTCTTGGAACATCTTTCATGGAGGTCTTCAAAAGTCCCGACTTAATCGAAACATTGAGATGATCTTCTTTGAAAAGGTAATCTTGAGAAAAGTTTCTTCTTGAAGTGTGTAGTGGTCATATTCTAATGTTGAAAGGAAGAGACTTAAGAAATTTTAAAACCCCAAAGGTAGATGATGAGAAGTATGAGAGTTTTCTGAAATAACTTAGAAAATATTTGTCCTAAGGTTTTTCCATGTCTAGGGTCACGATCTACAGTCAACTTATGCTCTGATACCATCTGTAGTGACCTCGCATCAAGTAAGATCCTTAGTCCCTGTGATTAACATGCTAGTCCCTGGATCAATAGCTAGCACTCACAGTCGATGAAATATCATGTAAAACACAAGTCTTTATTAGATGAATCGAATAATCTAGAGTTTACATTATTACAACAGAAGCGATATAAATACAACTTGGAGTCCCATCAATGCCATAGGCAGGTTGAGTGAAGACCCGCGATCCTAGCGCACCTTTTAACGATCTCCGAAATTCTGCACATAAAACGTGCAGCCAACAAGTTGGGTCAATACTTTGAATGTATTGGCAAATTACACCAAGGAAGGAAAGACTAACTCTACATGCAAGGCTAGTTTAGGCTTTGGAGTTCATTTGCATAAAGCTAATTTTCTTAAGTAGAGAGAAGAAGAGAGGATTGTCCTACTTTGTAAACATTTGCTTAGATAAAATAAGGTCGAGTGGCACACGAGGATATTACGCACCAAGTGTCCAAACAACCAAACACTTGGATATTACGCACCAAGCGTCACTTGGATATTACACACCAAGTTCCCAAATTCCCACCCATTAGCGATATTACACACGCCATGGGGTTTCAAAACTTTGTTTTTAGAAAAGAGAGAGGAAGATCCTTCAGAGGCTCCATCCTTCAGATGCTCAATGTTGTTCTATTTCCGTGAACACGGCTAATCGATCAGATTGCAATACTCTCGAGAGTTTGTGCACTTTACCCACAATCCACGATCAAGTCCTTTTACAGACAAGACCATGGCGAGGCTTTCCCTTAGTAGCCCCTCTACCTTCTGGATCCAACCGTGCCAAGAACCTCCAAATGTTGGTACCCAGGTGAGGTTTCCCACTAAGTACTAGGCCAAGACAGAGCCCATAATGTATTGTGGTTGCACTGGAAGCTTCTGAATTCTGAAACATGGCAGACTTCTTTGATTCCTGGGCGGCCGTCCTCCACCAAAATCTCACTCGTTGTCCCGACAACCATTCCGCCCAGAAGAAAACTTAGTTTTATTTTGAAGTGGATTTGAGAAGAAAAGTTTGCTCTAGAGAGCCTTTATACTTAGAAAAATTCTTTGTCTTTCGAACCCCCCAACGGTACTTTGTATATATAGCATAGCAAGCAATACTTAGTAAAAACAGGGGTAACCTATTAGGATGGGAAATCCTAAGTATAGAGCTACTCATGGCATACTACAAAATCATCGCACTTGCAAAATTATACTAAGGAAAAATTCTACTAGATCATCCTACACATGCATACTACAGAATTTTCAAGATCACATGCATAGAATCAAAACTGGGATAAAATTATGAACAAGTGGTGTAACTTGCCTTATGTTGATAATATGGGTGTTGATTGTATTTCTTCGCAGCAATCGCACTCTCCGAACAATCTAATACGAGGACAAGGTAGTTCCAATCAAAACAATTGCAAACATAGCAAACACAACAAGGATGATCGAAAACATGCATGATGATTTAACATGACACAATGGTTATAATTAGTTTTTTGAACATTAATATATCATATGATGCATGTATGAGTTCATTTAATGCAATAGGGTACTTGTTATTAATGATTACTTGCCAATATAAGGGTTTTGATATTTTTTTGTAACGCCTGTTCTAACTGTAGAATTAAATTTGTTTCTTGGGTTTACTTGATAGAGGACGTTAATACGAACCAGTAGGCGTTGGATTCACCCTAATCGGAGTTATAGATCTTTTTATATGATTTAAATAGTGTTTAATGGGTTTTAAATGATTCATACAGTTTCTATTGCCTAAAAATCAAACTAAAATTATATCTGTAATCTCCACGGAATTGTGATTTCAGGGACATATTATTTGTAATTTTCTGAATATTATTTATTTTCTTATGAATTTATTACTCTAAATAAGCCATTAAACCATTTATTTAATTTCTGCGAAACCTTATAGTATTTTACTGAACCATTTGCAGATTGATGATCTACATGGAACCAGCTTTCTATCGGTATATTATTTATATTTTTGGGACAAGCAATTAATTTACTATGAATTTAATGATTTATAAATCCATTAAAACTAATTAAATTGCTACGGGTTAAATACTCAGAAAAGGCTAGATCCAACCAGATATTCTTAAAATACATTACAGTAGCTTCAATTTGATATATTATTCATATTTTTCGGAGTTATAGATAATTTCTTATGAATTTATTAACCTAAAAGACCATTAAAACTAATTAAAATACTGTAGTAACCACGTACAGTAAAAGTTGGATCTATTCTGATAAGATGATTCTACGTGAAATTATCTTCAATTTGATATATTATACGCAATTTTTGGACGTGGTATGAATTTCTAATGAATTTTACAAGTTAGATCTATAATATGCAATTTTAAATTCGAACGGAATATTCCAGGGAATATTCCGCTGACTGGATAGGTTGACTTTGCATGCTGACTGGGACTAGATGTTGACCTTATGTTGATGTGGTGTTCATGATGAAGATGACCGGGATGACGACATGGCACGCACCGGTTTGATTGGATCTCGACCGTCTAGATAGGATCCGGTGGCTAGAAGAAGAATTTGACCCGATTTTGGCTTAGAATAGACAAGAAATAGATCTGTGTTAGAGAGACAAATCCGTAGGTCAAATTGGAAAACTTAGAACATGAAAGTTGTGGGCAATCATTATTCCTACCTTCTCACCAAAGGAATTTGGATTTGAAGAAACGAGCGCGAGTAGATCTTGGATTTACACCGTAAGATCTGAAATATTGCGATACGAAATTCTCCGGCTGTGGTGGATGAAAAGAGGTGAGGTTTGTCGGAATTGAAAGATTTCGACGATTCCTACAACTTTCTTTTTTGACCGAAGGCAAACAACGAAGTCTAGATGGGTTAAAAAGCGAAATAAGATTCGGAAATATGTAGATTCGGGATTTCGAGAATATAAACTCGTACAGCCGTGGCTCCACGAGTTTATATGGGGATTTAGGACAGTGGGGAGATAGGTATTGGAGTAGGGAACAATTAGAAACAAACGGAAGTCAATTCGGATTTGTAGATCAAAAGATATAAGAGTTTGAATAGAGATATGTTTGTTAAAAACTGTTTCGCACGCTTTTTAAAGCAATCCAATGGGATCGATCCCTCTCCCTCCTGTACGTGGCTGGTTGGGTCGGTCCGGGTGGGCCGGCCCGTTTAGGTTTTTTTTTTCTTTTCTTTTTCTATTTACTTGTTTTCCTTATATCTTTTGCATACGAACTCCAAATGACATGATTCTTGTTTCTAAATTTTTCTAAAATCGAATAGATCATTATAGGACCAAATTTGTAATATTTTATTTATATCTTTATTTGTTTGTATTTATTCCATAACTTTTTCATACTAGCTCCAAATGAGCTTAATTTTGTTTCTAAAATTTTGTAGTATTAATTGGATCTCTTTAGGCTATAATTATAAATAATTTATGCCTTAACAACAATGGGTTTTATAAAGTAAATTTAATTACCCTTAGGAACGTTTGGGCGAATCAACTATAGGATTTAGATACCAGGATTTGGATTTAGTTTATGAGAACTTTGCATGGATGTAATGAAATGCTTATGAATGCTTCATGATTTTCATTTTGAAATCTTGCACACCAATTCTACAATCCATAATCAATCCATGCCCTTTTGCCTGTATGGCTACTTAGGTCATAACAAAAGAATATAAGATTTTGAATTCAAGGTTGAGAGGATTTTCTATTCAAAAAGTTTCTTCTCTTTGAGAATTTTCAACATAGTCAAACAATCAACCAAACTTATTTATTTATTTCACATTCCAAAATTAGGAGAATTTTGGGATGTGACAACGAGCAACATCATCACCAAGACCGGCGAGCACGTCTACTCCGGCCTCATCCAAAGGTTTGGAGCGCTCAACTTCGTCAGCGACAACGTGGACTACTTTGGGACCAAGCCGTTCCCTAGGGACGGTCGCTTCATCAAGTTTGGCGAGCACCAGGTCTACGTCGTTGTGCGCGTGGAGCGCGCATATCCAGAGCGCGTCGTCCAGGCGCCGGATCCGCCAGCAGTTCCTATCACAGGAAAGCTTCACCAACTCGTCTCCTTGGAGGTAATGATGACAGCCCCTAACCCAGCAGCTCCATTGATAGTTCCGGTAGTGAATGAGAATGTTGAGGGAGGAAATCGTGAAGAAACACCAAGGGCTTCAAGAACAGCAAAGGCACCACTGAAAAAACTAGAAAACATAGCTAGGAGTAAAAGGGCTAAGGAGCTGCATGAAGCGATAGATAATTTGGCAGAACCAGTAGCAGAGGCAACTGGCCCGGGACGTGTGCAAGCCTAGTTGGAGGAAGCCAGGATAAAAGTTCTGGAGAAAGCCAAGGAATTAGCGCAATTACAACAAGATGTGGATATCACGATCCGAAATCTCAACTCGGCAAATCGAGTCAAGGGCGTAAAGACCGGGCTTGATGCGACAAGGTTAAGAGGAAGAAACCTCAATGAAGAGCTGGCGGATGCGACGTAAAAAATAACGCCAGAGAACAGCAACGAAACAGCTATGCGGCCAACATATAATAAAGCAACAGCTAATCTACGAGCTGCAGAAGCAGGAATGGCAGAATTACCCCATTTGGAGGGAGACGCAAAGAAAAGACAACAAGAATGAGTCAATGAATTAGTAAGAGCAACTAGCATGGTGAATGAAGCGTATTACAGAGCGAATTCGGGTATAGCAGGAACGTCAAAGCTGGTTCACTCGGCAACTCCTGTTACGGCAAGATCGGCAGGGCACATGGCATCCTCACCCGGAGCAGCGCCAAAACCGAGAAAGGAAAAAAGTGTGGATTCAAGAAGAAACAAGCAAATGATCACCTATGACCCAGCAATGGCTCAGGGAAACCTAGCACATGCACAGGGAACAAGAAGGAATAATGCCCAAGGAAATGAAAACCAAGAAAATGCAGGCGGAGAAAGGCAAGCAGGGCAAAAGAAACGATAATGGAGGGTAAAATTTTGCGCCTCAACCTAGGCGTGGAACTCACTCGGAGGAGGAGGAAATCCAGCACCGAATAACGTACCACCTCAACCCAAAATAAGACAACAAAGCGCGGGAAAGGCATCTCAATAGCCCGCTGACCCGAACGCTAATAAGTACAATGATGGTTACTCGACAATGGTGAATGACAGGTATGAATTGCCGGATAACGCATATCAGGCGATGGGAGCTAGACTTGAAGGTAGGAACCTTCAGCCGGATGATGCAAGGCTAAAGCTTGACAAAATAAAGATGGCAGAGCTGATCGAATCGCAAGGTCCATAGGGTCCACCATGCTTTGGCCCAAGGATCATGAAGGAGCCACCTATACCAAATTTCCAACTGATCAGAGGAACAAAAACGTATGATGGAAGCACAAAGCCAGAGGACTGGCTCATAGATTATGGAACTGCTATGAAAATCGTGCAGGGGAACTTGAGATGGGGAGTACGATATGTACCGCAAATGCTAGAAGGACCAGTTTGGGTATAGCTAAACAATTTGCCACCCAGAAGCATTAACAGCTGGATCGATTTTTAGGATGCTTTTGTGAGCAATTTCACAAGCACTTACAAGAGGCGAATCGCTCACAGCAGCTAGCAATGTGCAAGAAAAGACCGAATGAGACAGACAGGGAATTCCTCACAAGATGGTGCACAATGCACAACTCCTACGAAGGGGTAATTGAGTCACAAGCAATCGCTTGGTTCGCCTAAGGTTGCAGACACGGAAGTGTGCTGTGGAAAAGGTTACAGAGGGATATGCGGGCAATTTTGGCAGAAACAATAAGGATTGTTGATTCGTATGAGTTAGGAGATCCGACTCAGCCACTGCTCATGTCGGCAGATGGGATGACTGAGACTCAGATCTATGACGCTGCCGGGTCGCAAAGGCGCTAGGAAAGATCCGAATACAGAAGCAAGAGAAGAGACGAAAGGCCAGACTACAGATATGACTCGACTCAGGTTGCGGCCGTGAGTCAGGACCATCCATATGCTGGTAGTAGCCAACGCCAAAGGACAAGTGGACAACAACAGTGGTTGCCAAAGAATGATGGCAAAAAGCCATATGAGCAAAGGAAGCAATACCAGGACAGACAGAAGTATACCTATGAGATGACGCTAGACCAGCCGTGTAAGTTTCACACGCCTAGTCCGAGTATGCCAGCCAACCACACAACAAGGCAATGCACTTGGTTTCAGAAAGGAGATAGAGTGGATTCGCCGAATAAGCAGCTTCCACCACCTCCCCCTCCACCACTTACAGGAGGAAATGCTCAAGCTGTGGGAACAGATAACATATACGAAAATAGGCAGCCGAGGTATCATAATCAAGAAAGAAGAGAAACTGTGCACCAGGTGCATAATCCAAGATGTGACGATGCTCATGTCGGCCACGGAACTAGAAATGAGTACAAAGAACATCACCAGAGCTATGTCGTCTTTGTCACAGAGCCGAATGATAAAAAGAGTCAGCAGCGACGGATGATGGAAGTGAACGCCACAATTCCTGCGATTCCCAAGTACATGCATTGGTATGAGCAAGAGATAACTTGGAGCATAAAGGATCACCCCAAGATCATGCCAACCCCAGGAGGATATGCTCTAGTTTTGGACCCAACGTTCATGGGCCCAAATATCAATGTCAAGTTTGCAAAAGTACTGATCGAGGATGGCAGTACCATCAACATCATGTATAAGGATACTATGCTCAAGTTAGGCATTACCATGAACATGCTGGAGCCGACTAAGACCACTTTTCACGGTGTTATGCCGGGATTGTCCTGCGAGCCAATTGGAAAGATCTGGGTCGACGTCTTATTCGAAAACATAGAGAATTGTTGCACTGAAGCCATAGAGTTCGAGGTGGTTGATTTGGTCAGCTCCTACCATGCCTTACTCGGCAGGCCGACTATGGCAAAGTTTATGGCTACTCCCCACATTGCTTACTTAAAGATGAAGCTGCCAGGCCCATGTGGGGTGATTACAGTTGAAGGAGATTACAAAAGATCCATTGCTTGTGCCTCATCCAGATCTTCGCTGGACGAGTCACTCGTCATCGCACAAGAAAAGGCAGATGTTGGAAGTGGCAGCATTGGCCAAAGCAGCACAAATTTCCATGCCGACACTCACCAACCCGCATGGCAATGTGTCATTTCAAGCTACCAAATAAACCAAGAAGGTACAGGTGGATGAGACTTTCCCAGATCGTACAGTTACCATTGGGGCTAGCCTCACCGACAGATAGGAAAGCGAGCTCACCAGCTTCCTCCGTGAGAATTGGGATATCTTTGCATGGCCCACACAGGATCTGCAAGGAGTTCCGAGGGAGCTAGCTGAGCACTCTCTTCATGTAAGACCAGATGCCAAGCCGGTGAAGTAACCCCTCCGCCGCTTCGCCGAAGATAGGAGGAATGTAATAGTTGCCGAGATTGCCAGACTCTTAGCTGCTGGATTCATCATGGAAGTACTGCACCCGGATTGGTTGTCAAATCCAGTCTTGGTCGAGAAGAAAAAAGATGACCTGAACGTGGTAGTAGTATGGCGCATGTGTATTGATTACACGAACCTCGATAAGGCGTGTCCAAAAGTTCCATTCCCTTTGCCGTGGATCGATCAGGTCATAGATTCTACTGCTGGGTGTCAGTTGTTGTCATTTGTGGATGCGTAGTCTGGATTCCATCAGATACCACTAAATCTGAATGATCAAATAAAGACAGCTTTTATCACCCTATATGGGGCTTATTGCTATTGTACCATGCCATTTGGGTTGAGAAATGCATGTGCAACATATCAAAGATGCATGCAAAAAATGTTTGCAAGATAAATTGGACAAAAATGTTCAAGTGTACATCGATGACGTGGTAATAAAAACCAAGCAAAGTCATACTCTAATTGAGGACTTGCGTCAAACATTCGCAAACTTGAGAAGATTCCAGATGAAGCTTAACCCAGAAAAATGCACATTTGGTGTCCCGGCTGGCAAGTTACTCGGATTCCTTGTATCCAGCCGAGGAATTAAGGCTAACCCGACAAAGATTAGGGCCATCGAAAGAATGGAATTGCCAAAAACCCTCAACGATGTACATAAGTTTACTGGATGCCTGGCCTCATTGAGCAGATTTATTAGTTGGCTAGGTGAAAAAGCCCTACCACTATATCAACTGATGAAGCAATCAGACAAATTCACATGGACACAGCAAGATGATAGCGCTTTCCATGAATTAAAGAAAATGTTGGCAACATCACTAATATTAGCATCACCACTATCCAAAGAGCCAATGTTGCTCTATGTCGCCGCACCCAACAGAGTTGTAAGTGCAGTAATAGCGGTTAAATGCGAAGAAGAGGCCAAATCAGTCCAAAGACCAGTTTATTACTTGAGCGAAGTGCTCTCTGTGCTGAAACAGAATTACCCGCATTATCAGAAAATGACATACTGGGTATATATGGCAGCAAAGAAGCTGAAACATTACTCTCAAGAACACCCAATCCGAGTAATATACGAGGCACCTATATCAGATATATTGGGAAGCAAAGATGCTAGTGGTCGAGTCGCAAAATGGGCCATAGAGCTAGCACCATATACTCCACAGTATGATAGGAGAGATGCAGTTAAATCTCAAGCTGTTGCAGATTTATTTGTAGATTGGATGGAAATGCAGTACGAACCACCACTGCCAGACCTGAACTACTGGAAAAATGCATTTTGACGGGTCCAAGACGAAAATGGGTCTGGGCGCCGGGATAGTACTCACATCACCAAAGAGGGATCAGCTCAAGTATGTGCTACAAATTCATTTCGCTGCTTCCAATAACATTGCCGAGTATGAAGCACTTGTCCACAGCATCAAAGTGGCCAAGGAAATTGGCATCAAGAGGATCATGTGCTTTGGCGATTTGGATTTAGTGATTCAACAAGTTTCTGGAAATTGGGACGCGTTGGACGCAAATATGGCATTATATCGTTTCCATGTGCAACAAATTTCGGTATATTTTGATGGGTGTGAATTCCATCACGTCCTAAGAGAAAAGAATGAGGCGGCAGATGTACTGTCCAAACTAGGTTCATCTCGGCAAGCAATACCACTAGGAGTAGCCTTGGAGCACCTTAGGAAACCGTCGATCAAGCCATCACCGGAGTCCGGATCAATATTCATCCCGGCAACACAAGAATCGGATGTGGTGCCAATGGATATTGACTTAGGGGCTGTTTCGAGTCACTTGGGGACTGACCCGCTCATCACAGGGGTTGCCGAATCACACTCAGGGACTCGTCAGATCATGTCGGCAGAACATTTGTCGGCAAATCCAATGGAAATTGATGGTGAAGCAGATCCGAAGCCAGTGATACCAACATGGGCCCAACCAATATTCAACTAATTAAAAGATGGAACTTTGCCGAATGATGAGATATTGGCAAGATAAACAGCAAGAAGAGCAAAAGCATACACCATAATCAACAAGGAACATACAAGAGAAGTGTGACGAGTATACTGCAGTGTTGTATCGGCTCAGAGAAAGGCCAGGAGATTTTGTTGGATATTCATCAAGGAGAATGTGGGCACCATGCATCATCAAGAGCATTGGTGGCCAAGGCATTCCGACATGGATTTTATCGGCCAAGCATATTGGCATAGGCACAAGAGTTAGTCGGAAAATGCAGTGGTTGTCAACACTATGCATCCAA
The DNA here is from genome assembly GCA_916181665.1 of Avena sativa. Lineage (NCBI taxonomy): Eukaryota > Viridiplantae > Streptophyta > Magnoliopsida > Poales > Poaceae > Avena > Avena sativa. The sequence continues at coordinate 114,207,944 of OV702298.1, forward strand.
GTCACATTTACCAGCGTCTTAACTAAAGACTATACCAATCACTTGCCATTTGCAGTATGGTGCCTAGATATGGTAGGGCCATTCAAACCAGCAAGGGGAGGCATGACTCATATTTTGGTAATAATTGATAAGTTCACCAAATGGAGAGAACTGAACCCATCAAAAAATTGGACGGTAAAACAGCTATCATATTCTTGAGGGACATAATCCTAAGATATGGTTACCCACATAGTGTAATCATAGATAATGGCACGAACTTTGCTGAAGGAGCTTTTGCTCATTTCTGCGGGAAAAACCGAATAATACTCGATGTAGCATCAGTCGCTCATCCAGAATCAAATGGACAAGTTGAACGGGCTAATGGCTTAGTTCTGTCAGGGATAAAACCCCGCTTAGTGGAACCACTCCAGAGATCACCTGGGTGTTGGATAGAGGAACTGCTCTCAGTTCTATGGAGTCTAAGAACGACTCCGAATCGGTCAACAGGCTATACACCATTTTTCCTTGTGTATGGAGCAGAAGCAGTTTTGCTTGCCGACATAGAGTATGACTCGCTAAGGATCAGGCAATACTCGGAAGCCGAGGTAAAAGAGGCCCGAGAAGATGGAGTAGATTTACTCGAAGAAGCAAGGCAATTAGCGTTGTCAAGATTCGCTATATATCAACAGAATCTCTGACGCTACCATAGTCGGAAAGTTCAACCTCGTGTTTTTTGAGAAGGGGATATGGTGCTAAGGCTGGTGCAGCGCACAGCAGGAATGCATAAATTATCACCCCCATGGGAAGGTCCGTTCATTGTAAGCAAAGCATTGCACAATGATTCATATTATCTCATAGATGCTCGCGAAGCACAAAAGAACAAGGCGGACAGATCAGGATATGAGACCAAAAGGCCATGGAATGTGGCACTACTTCGTCCCTTCTATACTTAGGTTAAGCAAGGCATGTATCACTCGAACTCTCATATGTCAGACGTTTGTGCCGGCTATGTGCTGATAATAAAATGGTATGACTCGAAAAACTGACTCGGGGACTACCCCTTAAGTTTTCTCTCTCAATTATTTTATGTCGGCTGGCGTGACACCCGAAATTTATCTCGGAACAAGTAGTGTTTACTCGGAAAGAATCAACTCTTCGAATATGCTGTTGTCCGAAAACACAACTTCATGGCAAGCAAGAGAAAAGGATGTATGACGAGTAAACACGAACGCCGGATAAGTACAAAGGAGAAACGCGACTCGGCTTTATATTTTTGCCTAACGCACTGCAAGTCATATTAAACTGCGTGTTGAATAATCTTGGCCAAGTGATCCAAGTTTCATACCCGCTAACTATATCCTTAGTACTTTGAGACTCTAATGTCGAACGCCAAAAAAGGTAGATAGGGGCCAAAGTCGAGGAAAGGTGAAACGGAAAAATGAGACTCGGGGACTTGCCCTCGAATGATTCACACTCAGAACATACAAAAATATATAAAGCCTTAAAAAAAGGTGCATAATCAAACTTAAAGTGCAATGTACATTACATCTGTACCCGACATACCGGGGATCTAATCAAAAGTTCAAGTACTTGGTCTATTTAGCCTAAGAAGCAACAGGACTCGGAGGAGCATCCTTGGAGCTAGGAGCGTCGCTTGGAGCATCTGCCGAGTCAGGGGCATCAGTGGGCGGGTAATCGGAGCCATATGACTTGGTTGCTTCACTGTCAGCACCCTCTTCATCAGCAACTTCGACAAGCGGGTCGTCGAGGTCGAGGAAGCTGGGCCCGTCACACCAAGCGTGCACCATGGTGACTCGATCATGGCGTAAGCTCGCTCCTGGCGTTTCTTGATCAGCTCCGGGTCATTAAGCCATTTACCATCTCCTCTTATGCGAGCAAGAACATCAAGATTGATGTCCTCGTACCATGAGAGCATGAAGGAGAGCGCCTAATCTGCTGCAGCTCGGCCGGCCGACTCACGCCACTGATCTAGCCGATCCTCAGTATGGAGCAATCTTTCAGCAAGGGGCTTGATGAGTGCAGGTGCATCTTCATCCGGCCAAAGCATGCGGAACGCATGAATAGCTGATTTGAGCAAGTCCACCCCGCAAGACTTGAGGGTCTGGACGCGCTCCCACAGTGCTTCCAGATGCTCATCGTTGGTCACCTCGCCATCAGCTGGACCACCAGACTTGGCTCTCACCCTCTTCATGGCCCGAATAGCGAACAAATTCTCTTTCGGGAAATTCTCTGCAAGCAAAAGAGAAGCTTAGCAAGCAAATTGATGAAGATGACAAAATCCAAGAAGCAAGAAAGCACAATGCAAAAAAGAGTAAGAACGCACTACCGAGAAAAGAGTTGATACTGCCGAGTCTAGTCTACCAAGCCTTGGCCTTGGATTGGAGTGCTTCAAGGTTCAAGTTCGCCAACTCAACCGATGACTCGGCCTCGTCGAGCAGCCTCTTGGTCTTTTCGGCGCTGGCGGCCTGCTGCTCATTCTTCTCGGCAAGCTCCTCCTTCAACCCCTTCACCTCGGCCAAGTGTTTCTGCTCCATCTCGGCCATCAGCTTCTTCAACCGAATCACCTCGTCTCGCTCCTTCTGGAGTTTGGCTTGGTGCTTCTCTGCTTATTCGGAACAAACTACTTGTCAGCATCGATAGAAATATCTTCAGCTACTAGATTAATAAGGCAAGAAACTTACTCTCCATCTCGCTGATCTGCGAGTGGAGTGTCTCGATGGTGGACTGAGCTGAAGCTGTGGAAAAGAGCAAGGAAAGACTTAGAAAATGAACCAAAGGAAGATAAGCCGAATAAAGATATGGCAGGTAAGAAAGTTACCTTGTCCTTGGGTGTCATTTTGCAGCTTCTCATACGCAAGTTCGAGCTTGTGATGCTCCAAAAGGAGAGCTTGATGCACCTTGGTGCGCTCATTATGTGTGAGCTGCAAAGGGAAAAAGATAGTAAATAAATGGAAAAATCAAGTTTCCAGGCAGATAAAGAACAACTCTTATCTAAGAGCTTACAGCCGAGTAAGTCCCTCACTCGGCAGTAACCTCAGGGACTAGGGATCGAATGTCTAACATGTGAGCTTTGCATAAGGAAATAAAAGTCTAAGTTCTTGCATAGATCTTACAGCCGAGTAAGTTCCTCACTCGGCAGTAACCTCGGGGACTAGGGATCAAAATTCTAACATGCCAGCTTCGCATAAGGAAATAAAAGGCTAAGTTATTGCATGGAGCATACAGCTGAGTAAGTTCCTCACTCGGTAGTAACCTCGGGGACTAGGTGATATGTACAACAGAAATACTCATTTACGCAAAAGAGTAAAAAGATCGTTTACCTCATTCACTTCGTCGGCGTGGGCCATTAAGGTGATGGCTTGCTGGTTCATGTCAGAGACGTCCTTGCGGCCCAGCTTCAGTTTTTTGCCAGCGCGGGTGCTGACCTCCTGCTCGCCCGCTGCATTCCATGCCAAAGCATAAGGCTCAGCCGAACCAAGGCCTTTCCCGCTGAGCGTCTGAGTAAGAACTTGACCCATTTTCAGGGTAGTTCCTACGTTGGCGCGGGTGGCAGAAGCACTAGTATGGAGGGCAACAACCTTGGAGCCATCAACTGACCCGGCAGCCACAGACTCACCCTCTTTGACCGTTGAAGCAAGCATTGTTGCCAACGTCGGGGGTCGTATATGAGGAGCAGCACCCGGAGCACAAACCAACGTTGTCTGCTTGGTGGAGGTGGACTTGCTGGATAAAGGGCGAGCCGAACCAGAAGCCTTAGGCTAGGTCTGGCTCTTTGACAAAATAGGAGAGCGAGCAGGAGGATTTGGAGAAGAAAGTGAAGCCGGCTGACTGGGCTCAGCAGTTTTGCAGGCTCCAAGATCAGGAAGTTATTCATTCGCACCAGCTTGAGGGCTGATGCTAGAGGAACTGGTGGCGGAAGATTTCTTGGCACCAGAGTCACTAACACCAAGATGAGGAAGTTGTTCCTGATCAGCACCAGGGGTGCTGGACCGAGTCTCCTTCGCCGGGTGCGCCGTCGGGTCTGACTGACACTGAGAAGCGTGAGCCTCGACAGTGGGAGCCTCGACTCAGACGGGTTTCGGCACCGTAGAGTCAATCGGAGCGGGTGCGGGCCTTAGCGGCGAGGCGATGCCGGAAGCAGCCTGGTTAGCCGACAGAGGGGCAACACTGAAAAATAACAAGACACGCATAAGAAAAAATAGTTGCGATGCATAAGGAGGAAAATAGTGTAAGCAGAACACGAAAGCTTACCCGGTGACGACCGGGTTACGAGTTACTCGGTGTGTGACTCGGCGCCCAACGTCTTGGCGAGTCTCAGCCAGAGTGGCAGCAGCAAGAGCAGCGGGAGTGGGCTTGCTCTTCTTTGTCGGTTGAGTGCTGGAGGAGGCCCCGTGTCGCTTCGGCTTGGTGACAGGTATCTTGCCGACACCGCCCACAGCGATAGGAGGAGTGTCATGTACCTGGCCAGCTGCATAAGTAAATAACAGGCTTACTTGGATAAGTTAGGAAACTAAGATCACAAGGCATGTACCTCCAAAATCGTATAATCATCATCCTCATCATCGTCAGACCAATCTTGTAAGGGGTTGCGAGATTGACTCTTACCCGAAGCTGAAGTAGCAGCAGCATGCGGTATGGGCATGAAGCACTCTAGGTCAAACTCGACTTCGTCGGAGTCGGAGCGATCCCCATTATAGCCGCAGGGGGGACAGTATTGTCATCAACCTGGTGAACATGGTTCTGCAAGAGACAAACAGAATGAGTAAGGAAAACTAGACTGAGAGTGGCAAAAAAGCTAAAGCTGACTCGGCAAGGTGCAAGATTGCGACAAATAACGACAAAAATTAAGTTTCAATCACATAAAAAGGAACCTGGAGACGCCTAACATCTTGAACTGCTAGACCGCACCAGCTTCGGGGACTAACGTCGGGGGGATAACCCCCGGTAGGGTCATGAGGGGTGAAACATAGCATAGCTGGGCAAGCTCCGAGTGAAGAAAGAACCAGGCCGAGTAAGAACAGCCGGGAGAGAGAAGCGTGTGTGGCCGACATATGAACTATGTCAACCCGTATAAGACAAAGTTGTTATTCTTGAAGGAACCAACGAGCCAAGTCTACCGAGGAAGGGCCAAGTTGGATAGTACGCGTGGCGCCTTTCCGAGTAAGGTTCAGGAGGGACCATGGAAAAGCGTGGTGAAAAGAGAAGGGCGACGCCGGGTGACACAAAAGGAGTTGGGTGACGCCCAAAGAAAATGCTGATGTACAAAGTTATAGTGTGACGCCAAATGGAACAGGAGGCAGCGTACCAGAAGAACGTTAGCTGTCAAGCTTTGTGGACTTGGCCATTGGGCTTAGGGCAAGCCCATGTCCCAACCCACATTGTAGGTACCAAGATCCAAACAGTAAACCCTAGAACCCAAAGGGGTATAAGCTAGCTAGAGCTGCCTATATAAGGGGGCATAGTTGTAGTAGAGAGAGGTTGGACCAAGTAGGGAACTAGTGCTTAGAACACTAGTTCATACAGCTCAAGGAGCACTTGTAATTCTCGGGTATCAATAAAATCTCTAAGTGTGGAGAGCTCATCTTGTTCTTCGTGCATGGCTCGACCGTGCACTCCCTCCCCGGTGACCACAAGCACCCATTCGGCCCCCAACTTAAGCCTACCCATGGCATCTGCCGTGCCACCACCACGACAGCGACGTCGGCGCTCGTCGGTGTCAGGGAAGACGGAGAGGATGGCATTGATTGGTGGCCCCTCGTTTCGATTCATTCGGCAAGGGGATGTGGCACAACACGGCGGAGCTCGCAGGCACCTCAGCTGGTCGAGGGGAGGCTGGGGACGGCGAGGCACCGATGAGGTCTAGTTTAGGGTTTCAGTTCCATGTAGAAGAGAAGAGAGAGAGGGGTCTCTGGGAGAGCGGGAGTGGATGAGAGCGAGAGAGACGTGCTTGCGCGGGTCTTATCCTCCACCGGGGGCAGCGGGACGCATCGCAGCGCTTCAAGGCGATCAACGGCGGCGGAGCGGACATCGAGCTGCTTGGCGTCGGGGACGAAGGCGACATAACGTCGAAGGGGTATGCGGGCTAGGGTTGGGCCGCTGTGGGCGGTGCTGGGCTGCCGGGCTGCTGCGCGCGGGCGGGAGATAAGGAGAAGAGAAAACTGGGTCGACCTATTGGCTGCTGCTAGCTCTTTTTATTTTCTGTTTTCTCTTTTCCACTTATAAAACCATTTTAAATTTGTTTTATATTATTTCGAAAATACCATAAGGTTTACAAATTATATAGAAAATATTGCAAAGCCCTTTTATTCATATTGGGCTCCACACACTTTGGTAGTTTTCAAATTTAAAACATTTTGAATGCTTTTCAAATAGAGGGGGAGAGTAGGGTTTAGGGTTTTGCATATTTCTTGCATGCATTTTTAGAGGATGATGCTTATGAATGCACAATCAACCCTAAATATTGATTAATTAAAACTAGGGTGTTACACGAGTCATCACCACCATGGCCGCATACTACTTCGTTGACCGATAATTTCCCCCCACTGAATCTTGTTTTAAATATTTTATTCGTATACTAATAATCTATTTATTGGATGCGTGTTGATGCTTACATGCGGAAAAGGATCAAACTGTGCACTCTTGCGGCTTGGATGAGTGTGGCATGCCTATCCGGCAAAATCCCGAACTATAGTGTCCATGATGTGTGGACTCCATGGGAATCCAGGTTCATCGCGGAATCACCATGGTCGTGTACACGCCATGTTCGGGGACTCGCCCGCCGCGAGTTCTCCATGGACGTGGATTCTTCATGATCATGGACATGCCACGTTCGTGGACTCGCTCGCCGCGAGTTCCCATGGACGCGGATTCTCCATGTTCGGCCACTCGCCGAGTTGGCGACTCGTAATGCTACCGTCTACCGCACGTCTCCACCAAAGAAACTCTGCCACGTGACTACGTCTGGCCAATGGTCCGATCGAGCTCGTTACCACTACTCCGCCGCGTCCACTCCTTCTAGCTAAACTCCATACTCGGGGACTCGCCTCACTTGTTACGGACTTACCGCCGTCACGGACTCTCCATGCCCGGGAACTCACCTCTCCTATCATGGATTCACCGTCCTTGCGGATTCTCCATGATCAGGAACTCACCCTTGTCGTGCTACTAGCAAAACGCTGGACGACTTCGCCATAGTCCGACATCCGCCTGCCACATCGACTCCATGTCTTCCGCGTTGAATCTTCCAAAGTGCGACCATATGTCCGTCGCGTCAAATCCGTACGTGCCGCTTCGACTTCTCTAAAGCGCGACCTCCGTCCACCGCATCGACTCCATGTCCGTCGTGTCGAATCCGCCAAAGCGCGACTATATGTATACCGCATCGACCTTTTTTCCGAATAATGGTTGTGTGACCTCGTCTGCTAAGTCGAATGTGTACACCGCGCCTGCTAATGGCCCCTCATTATCCGAGTCGCTAGAGAGGGTCGCATGCCACGCTGCATGGACTCACCACTAGGCGTCTCTTCCCCTAGGAAAAATCAGTTCGGCTTTGTAAACCTTTGAAAGAGAAACTCGGAAATAGCCAAGTAGTGTCGATGAGGGGTCGCAAACTGATCCTCGGATTGTCCATAAAAAATGCTAACTGAGATCCATCATTGGAGTTTCCTTGCTTGACTGGCCTTCCGGGAAAATAAAAATGGCAGTGCTACACAAACAACATCATGTCCTCCTCAACCTTATAAAGTGCGACTCGCACGGCCAAGTACTACGGATGAGGACTTGCAAACCGAGCCTCAGATCTTTTATTAAGAATGCCTAGACGAGAGCCATCTTTGGAGTCGCCACACAACTGCCCCCCCGGGCCAAGACGAGAGACTCGCCCCTCTCCCTCTACCGACCCCATGGGCACCTCCGCCGCCGCACCGGGTTGTCGATCTCGCCCCTGCCAAACCACCCCCTCCCGTGTGTCCCCCTCCTCTCCGTCGTTGCCAGTTTCGTCGCAGGACTAAGCTCCAGTGGCGGGCCCTAGCCCTCACGCGCGCCCCTTCCATGGTGGAAGCGCCTCGAGTTCCGGGCAACGGTGGCAGCTCTATAGTGGAACTCCAGCAGTGATGGCGAGTGGGCGGTGGGCGGCGAGTTATGGCGGCAGTGGTCCTTAGGCGGAGGGGCGACAGATGATGGCGAGATCTAGGATTCCTAGATCACCGACTTCTTCCCCTCCTCGACGTCGCCTTTGCCATCCGGAGGTCTTCTGGATCCTACTATGCATCACGAGGACGCCCTGGGCGGAGCCTCTAGGCTTGGTGGAGGTGGAAATCTTCTCCGTCGAAGGTGGCTGGCCTGCGGCTGGATTGGCGGATCTCGTGATCCATGTTCCAGTCCTAGAAACGAGGCGGGAAGACCCAGGTGCTGGTGAAAACCGATCCATTGGCATGCTATGGCGGTGTTACCACACCGTTGCCTTGATGAAGGCATCGCTGTGCACCCTGGGTCGACCTCACTCATGTTACTCTGGGGGAAACCCTAAGATCTTTGGGTCGAGCGATGGCGGTCTCGTGATGTCAGGATCGTGTTCTCTCCTGAGAGGATCATCTGTGGAGCAGCGTTGGATGGAAAGGAGAGGTGGAGCGGCTAGCGCGCAGGAGGTGGTGCTTCTTGGCACCATGGTGGTGTTGGTGGCTAATGTGGCGAGAGTCTGCGCATCAATCTACATGCTGACAAAAGGTTGGTGGAAGATATTGAAGGCGGTGACATCCGGAGCGTGTGCGTGGGCGACGCTCCGTGGATATGATGTGCGGTTCTAGGGATCCTTTTGCTTGAGTTCGAGTCTCCGCATCCAGACACTCCAACTTCTCTTGGCGAGTGGCAATAGTGTGAGTGACCATGGGGCGGGGGCTAAACAAGCAGATAGGTGTTTAATAGATCTTGCTGGGGAGCTGGTGATATGGATATCGCTTTTGCTCGGTGTTTGTTTTGGTGGTTCCGGTTTGTATGATATTTGTAATGGCTTTTGCCAAACAATGTGGTTATAATAATAAATATGTAGGGCTTTCTAGCATGGAAAACAAAAAAAATTCTGCCGCATGAACACACACAAGCCAAGATCTATCGACTAGAATGTAGCAACGAGTCGATTAGAGTACTCACCCTCGAATATTCCAAAGCGGTTAACGAGAGCAGATTCTCATGGGTTATGTAGTCGTTCACTTGCCGATCTCAAGATCGCGAAGACGATTCTTCCGGCTCCGCATTCCGGCAGAGCTCCCGTAGTCGGTCACACGTTCGGTACTCGATGAAGACCTTCCTCTCCCTTGTTCCAGCAGACAGCGGATGTTGTAGTTGTCTCCTCGTGATTCGGGAAGTAGGACGGCGTGGTGTCGGAGTTAGAGGGGAAATCCCGCAGGGCTTCGCCTTAAGCCGGAGCGGGTTATGGTGGAGTAGTAGGGTTCCCCAACGGCTAGGGTTTATAAGCCGGAGAGGAGGAGGTGGTCGGCGGCAATGACTTGCTGCGGCAGCGGCGGCGCAGCTGGTGGCGGCGGAGGCACGGCGGCTTGGTGGGGTTGTGTTGGTTGTATTATTGTGGGGGCACTCCCTCCCCTCTATTTATGAGAGGGAGGGGCAGCTAGGGAGGGGAATTTGAATCCTTCCCCAACTCCCTATCCTACTAGGCGAGTGGTGGAGGGAGAGGAGGTTTCCTCTCCTCACTCCACCACGAAACATTGTCCCGGTTTGACTTTTCAAACTTGCCTTTTGACTTTCAATTTTGGAGTTTAATTTCTTTCTTTTAAACGTCCAGCCAAGTGACATAGGACATGATGCAATCATTCCACTTAGTCATGACACATTCATATACCCTTCCCCTTCCGGTCCGGTGATCCTTCTAGACCCTTCTAGATCATTCCGGTGAAGACACCAGAATCATTCCCGAAATCCGGTATTGGACTTTCCTTATATGAATCTTATTCTTCAGACCATTCCGGATCTCCTCGTGATATCTCGGATCCAATCCGAGGCTCCGAACAACATTCAGTCTTCCTACTTACATTCCATATCTACTAAACAACATCGAATCCTTAAGTGTGTCTCCCTACGGTTCGTGAATTATGCAGACATGACCGAGACTCTTCTCTGATCAATAACCAATAGAGGAATTTGGAAATTCATATGGCTCCCACATATTTCTACGATTACTTTGTGATCGAATGAACCATTTACATACGATACCAATTTCCCTTTGTCTCATGATATTTTACTTATCCGAGGTCTGATTGTCCGTATCTCTGCATACCTAGTTCAACCTCGTTACTGATAAGTACTCTTTACTCGTCCCTATGATATGTGATCCCTTGTGAGCCAATCACATGCTTGCAAGCTAATTGGATGAAATTCCACCGAGAGGGCCCAGAGTATCTCTATCCATCATATGGATGGACAAATCCCACTCTTGATCCATGTGCCTCAACACATACTTTCCGAACACTCAATGCCACCTTTATAATCACCCAGTTATGAAGTGGTGTTTGATGTCATCAAAGCATCCATCCGGTTATGGTGATTAGCATGATCTCATGGTCGAAGGAATTAGGTTACTATGTATCAGAAAGCTTATAGCAAACAAACTAATGAAATGACTTGATATTTATTCTACGCTTATCTATAGGATTATGTCGATCACACCATTCTCCTAATGATATGATATTTTTGTTAATAACATCTCAATGTTCATGATGAGTAAACCATGATCATCTATCAACCAACAAGCTAGTATTATAAAGAGGCTTTACTAGGGACTCTAATAAGTTTACAAATCACACAAGTATTGATGTTTCCGGTTAATACTATTATAGCATGAATGTAAACATTTATCATAAAAACAAAGATATAATGATAACTACTTTTATTATTGCCTCTAGGGCATATATCCAACAGTCTCCCACTTGCACTAGAGTCAACTAATCTAGATTACATGGTAATATACCGAACACTCATGGTGGTTTGGTGTTGGTCATGTTTTTCCCTCGGGAGAGGTTTAGTCAATGGATCCGCCACGTTCAGATCTGTGTGTACTTTGCAAATCTTTATGTCACCATCTTCGACATGCTCTTGAATATCGTGAAAACGCAGCTTGATATGCTTCAGCTTCTTGTGTGACCTTGGTTCTTGTGCATTGGCTATGGCACCCTATTATCACAGTAGATAGACATTGGTTCCAGCGCACTGGGAACCACACCGAGCTCTACTTTCCTCGTCGAGTTCTACTTTCCTTCCAGTCACTTCTTTCGAGAGAAACTCCTTCTCTAGAATGGATCCATTCTTGGCAACAAAGATTTTGTCTTCGGGTCTATGATAGAAGGTATACCCAATAGTTTCCTTCAGGTATCCTATGAATACACATTTTTCCGCTTTGGGTTCAAGCTTGTCGGGCTGTAACTTCTTTACATAAGCTTCGCAACCCCAAACTTTAAGGAACGACAATTTTGGATTCTTCCCAAACCATAATTCATATGGTGTCGTTTCAACGGATTTATATGGTGCCCTATTTAAAGTGAATGCGGATGTTTCTAATGCATAACCCCAAAACGACAAAGGTAAATATATAAGTGAAATCATAGAATGAACCATATCTAAGAGAGTTCGATTACGACGTTCGGACACACCATTAAGTTGTGGTGTTCCCGGCGGTGTCAATTGTGAAAGTATTCCACATTTATTCACCTCCACGATCAGATCGTAGAAAGTTAATTTTCTTCTTACATTGATTCCCCACTTCACTTTGAAATTCCTTAAACTTCTCGAAAGTTTCGGACTTATGTTTCATGAAATAGATATACCCATATCTACTCAAGTCATCCGTGAAAGTAAGAACATAACGATAACCACCGCGCGATGCTACACTCATTGGGCCACACACATTGGTATGTATGATTTCCAATAAGTTCGTAGCTCGCTCCATCATACCAGAAAATGGTGTCTTAGTCATTTTACCCATCAGACATGCTTCGCATCTTTCAAGTGATTCAAGAAGTCCATCAGAATGGAGTTTCTTCATACGCTTCACTCCGATATGACCAAGACGATAGTGCCACATATAGGTTGAGTTATCTCTTAATTTCAAACGTTTGCCTCAATATTATTAACATGTGTATTACTACAGTCGAGATTCAACAAGAATAGACCATCTATCAAGGGTGCATGTGCATAAAACATATTACTCATATAAATCAAACAACCATTATTCTCGGCAATAAACATGATTCGGATATGATGTTCATTCTCAATGCAGGCACCAAATAACAATTATTTAATTATAAAACCAATCCCGATGGTAGATGAAGAGGTAGCGTGTCGACCGTGCTCACATCAACCTTTGATCCATTTCCAATGCGCATCGTCACCTCGTTCTTCGCTAGATTCCTTCTATTCTGCAGCACCTGTTTCGAGTTACAAATATGAGCAACCAAACCAGTATCAAATACCCAGGCACTTCTAGGACTACTATTAAGATACGCATCAATAACATGTATATTTGATTACCTTTCTTCTTGATGTCACCATTCTTCATATCTACCAAGTAATTAGGGCAATTCTGCTTCCAGTGACCTCCCTTGCAGTAAAAGCACTCAGCATCAGGCTTAGGCCGAGCCTTGGTCTTCTTCGCCGGCGTGGTAGCTTTCTTACCGCCCTTATTGAAGTTCCCCTTTTTCTTAGGCTTTCCTTGCTTCTTGAAATTGGTGGTCTTATTGACCATTAACACTTGGTGCTCTTTCTTGATATCCATTTTTGCATACTTCAACATAGAGAAGAGTTTTGCATGTTGTAGTTCATCACAAAGTTCTTTTAACTTGGTGGTAGTGATTGGAGGACACGATGAATCCCCAATGCATTAGGAATTATTATGCCCAAGATCTGGAGCTTATTAGCGTGCCTAGACACCTTAAGCACATGCTCACTAATGGAGATGCCCTCCTCCATCTTGCAGTTAAAGAACTTTTCACAAGCTTCATACCTCTCAACTGGCGCGTGAGCCTCAAATATCATTTTGAGTTCATAGACAATATCATGTGGGTCAAAGTCCTCAAACCTCTTTTGAAGCTCCGATTCCAAATCATACAAGATAAAACACTGTACCGTGGAGTACTGATTCTTCCGAGTACGGAAAACATTTTTCTCATCATCGGTAGCATCTTCTGAAGGTGGGTCACCTAGCGGTGCATCCAGCACATAGGTCAACTGACCAGCATTGAGGACAATCCTCAAATTGTGGAACCAATCCGTGAAGTTTCTTCCATTGTTTTTCAACTTTTCTTTCTCTAGGAATGCATTAAAATTGATGGTAGGGCCGCCATTGATCTACAACATATTTGCAATAGTTTAGACTAAGTTTATGACAAATTGAGTTCTAATTAATAGTTAAATTAACCTAGGTGAACTCCCACTCAAAACAACATCTCTCACATTGTTTTAGTGATCACACGAACAAAATCCACTACATCAAAACTGATCATCATGAGAGATGATGTAGTTTCAAAGGCGAATAGTCAACATGTTCATCATATCTACTATATGACTCATGATTTACCTTTCGATGATCCGTGTTCCGAGACCATGTATGTACATGCTAGGCTCGTCAAGATCAAACCTTAGTTTCTGCATGAGAAAATCTGGCTTGTTCCCATTGTATACACTCGCAGAATCTAACACACCTGATCATCACGTGGTGCTTCAAAACAACGAGTCTTGGCAATGGTGCCTACTAAGGATGAACAGTTTATAACTTGATATTTTTGTTAGAGGGATCATCTTATAATGCTACCGTCGTAAACTAAGCAATACAAGATGCATAAAAGGATTAACATCACATGCAATTCAAAATATGTGATATGATATGGCCTTTCTTCTTGTGCTTCGGATCTCCATCTTCAAGCACGAACATGATCTCCATCATCACCGGCGTGGCATCAAGGTTAATGGCACCGCTCCATGGTTGTCGTCCACCAGCATCAACTATTACAACTACTTTGAATAATAGACACACAGGTCTTAACAAAATTAAAAGACAACCATAAGGCTCCTGCCGGTGGACGACTTACAATAAGGAACATTTCATACATCATATATAATCATAATCATGGCCATATCACATCACAGCACACCCCTCCAAAACAAAGTTAGATGCGTCTAATTTTCTTTGAATGTTTTACATGGTTTGGGGTTTTCAATAAGTACCGATCTAGCTTACGAACAAGAACCACAATGTTGATGCTTGAACTATCAAGTTTCCGTTGTAAATTGAATCTTTACTATGATAGGAGAGACGGACACCCACAAATCCACTTATGCAATACAAGTTGCATGTTGAGCATGGAGCAAGTCTCATTAACGATGTCATGTAAGGTTAACCCAGGCCGCTTCATCCCACCATACCGCAAAATTCAAAGTACACAAAAAGTAATTGATAATAAAAAGCACCACCGCCCATAATTACCATTGTGTTCTACTCGTGCAACAGATCTACATATAGACACGGCTCTAATACCACTGTAGGGGTTCGTAGCATGCAAAACAAAAAAATTCTACCGCATGAACACACACAAGCCAAGATCTATGTACTAGATTGTAGCAACGAGTGGATTAGAGTACTCACCCTCGAAGATTCCAAAGCGGTTAACGAGAGCAGATTCTCGTGGGTGATGTAGTCGTTCACTTGCCGATCTCAAGATGGCGAAGATGATCCTTCTGGCGCCGCGTTACGGCAGCGCTCCCGCAGTCGGTCACACATTCGGTACTCGATGAAGACCTTCCTCTCCCTTGTTCCAGTAGGCAGCAAAGGTTATATTTCTCTCCTCGTGATTCCGGCAGCACGACGATGTGGTGTCGGAGTTAGAGGGGAAATCCGCAGGGCTTCTCCCTAAGCCGAAGAGGGTTATGGTGGAGTAGTAGGGTTCCCTGGCGTCTAGGGTTTAGAAGCCGGAGAGGAGGTGGTGGTCGGTGAAGACTAGGGCGGCAGCGAGTTGGTGCGGCGGTGGCGTGGCGGCTTGGTGGGGTTGGGTTGGTTGTCTTCTTGGGGGGCACCCCCTCCCCTCTATTTATGAGAGGGATGGCAGCTAGGTAGGGGATTTTGAATCCTTCCCCAACTCCCTATCCTACTAGGCGCGTGGTGGAGGGAGAGGAGGTTTCCTCTCCTCACTCCACCAGGAAACATTGTCCCATTTTGAATTTTCAAACTTGCCTTTTGACTTTCAGTTTTGGAGTTTAATTTCATTCTTTTAAATGCCCAGCCAAGTGACCTAGGACATGATGCAATCATTCCACTTAGTCATGACACATTCATGTACCCTTCCCCTTCCGGTCTGATGATACTTCTAGACCCTTCTAGATCATTCCGGTGAAAACACCGGAATCATTCCCGAACTCCGGAATTGGACTTTCCATATATGAATCTTATTCTCGGGATCTCCTCGTGATATCTTGGATCCCATCCGAGGCTCTGAACAACATTCAGTCTTCCTATTTACTTTCCATATCTACTAAACAACATTGAATCCTTAAGTGTGTCTACCTACAATTCATGAATTATGCAGACATGACCGAGACTCTTCTCCGATCAATAACCAATAGAGGAATCTGGAAATTCATATGGTTCCCACATATTTCTATGATTACTTTGCGATCGAATGAACCATTTACATACAATACCAATTTCCCTTTGTCTCGCGATATTTTACTTATTCGAGGTTTAATCGTTGGTATCTCTGCATACCTAGTTCAACCTCGTTACCGATAAGTACTCTTTACTCATTCCTGTGATATGTGATCCCTTGTGATCCAGTCACATGATTGCAAGATAATTGGATGACATTCCATCGAGAGGGCCCAGAGCATATCTATCCGTCATATGGATGGAAAAATCCCACTCTTGATCCATGTGCCTCAACACATACTTTCCAAACACTCAATGCCACCTTTATAATCACCCAGTTACGAAATGGTGTTTGATGTCATCAAAGCATTCATCCGGTGATGGTTATTAGCATGATATCATGGTCGAAGGAATCAGGTTACTATGTATCAGAAAGCTTATAGCAAACGGACTAATGAAATGACTTGATCTTTATGCTACGCTTATCAATAGGATTATGTCCATCACACCATTCTCCTAATGATATGATCTTGTTGTTAATAACATCTCAATGTTCATCATCAGGAAACCATGATCATCTATCAACCAACAAGATAGTATTATAAAGAGGCTTTACTAGGGACTCTAATAAGTTTACAAATCACACAAGTATTAGTTTTTCCGGTTAATACTATTATAGCATGAATGTAAACATTTATCATAAACACAAAGATATAATAATAAATACTTTTATTATTTCCTCTAGGGCATATCTCTAAAAAAATAAAGCATGTGTGCATTGCTTGATGAAGAGGACGGGGCTCCGCTCCCCATTTCTAAAAAAACGAGAGACTCGCTAACAAATATAGCGCAATCAATCCCTATTAACATCAGATGATCCACTCACCACGCCTGGGGACTCTTCCCTCGCGAACTCCCTCAACACGGATTCACCAAACTTGGGGACTCTCCCCTTGCGGACTCGTGGAAAGCGGACACTCCATGCTCGGGGACTCTCTCTCTCTCCTTGCGGAATCGCGCAAAGCGGACTCGCCTCGCTCGGGAACTCTCCCCTCGCGGACTTGCCCAAAGCTGACTCTCCACGCTTGGGGACTCTCCCCTAAAAGACTTGCCACTGTCGGGGATTGCGGTGACCCAGCATACCACTGCATGATGTAGTACACTATAGTCGTTGACATAACACCAATGAAACACCGTTCACTAGTATTACATCCCTCAGAGTGGTACAATAGAAACAGAGCAGGTCCAAGACATGACTATAGGTTACAACTCAACTCTTTACACAAGATCCAGAGAACACTCAAGGTTAAAGGGAGAGAAAGAAACTTCTTACAAAGAAGAATTATAAATAATCAACTCAAATTTAATATACTAATAGACTAGTATCTAAACTATTGAGGCTTGCATTGCTATTATTGCAATTCTCTACTGAAGTAGGTTCTGTGGCTAGAGATTCTATTCTTATCTAATCCGCAACTTCGTCTTCACTTGAGTTGATATATATATATATATGTTGACTTCCTTGACTTTATTGAAGAGCTTTAGCTTTTAGTGATGATTCGTGGAGCATAACTTGATGTAAACGTCGTCTATACTGGCTTTAGAACCTAGCAAGGGTTAAGAAGATACTTTGAGTACGAGCGTACTCAACAAGTTCACTAGAAAAGGAGTGTTTGATGCACTATATCTACAGCCATAGACCATAGGTCGTAGGCCATGCAAGTTTTCATAAAAATTTCTTCAAAGGTTGCTTTTATTCTGAAAAGCTATCGTCAGCCTTCACGGGTTTACCAGAACTTTCATGGAGTTCCTTTCCCGCAGCGTTCGCAGCTCCTTCCTGGAACAGGGAGTAACAAGTGACAGTTCTTACACTCTGCAGAGGTGCGTCACTTTACCCATGAGAGATCTTAGCTTTGTTGCACATCCGAATTGCAGGTTCATTCACACTTCCTTGGTGTGAGGCCTAGACTAAGATCCAAGCCAATCACTGGCTTCTCTGCGACCCCGCATGTCTCCTTGGTGTACGCTAGCCCACCTATTGAATTACGGCAATTGGCAGTACAGACCGTTCGGATGCCGGAACTATCATGGGACATTGAGGGCTCCCACCCATATGCTGCATATCCTCTATGAATTACCATATAATATGCATGCTATGAGTGATAACAGCCACGACCCGCACATCCAGCTCAATGCGAGAGGGAAAAGATACAGCTGACTTCTCCGTCCCATTCCAAATCTCATGGTCAACACGTAATATACGGCGCAAGAATCACTGGCGACATTGGTTGTTAAGTCCTAGGTAATATGTTCCTTTACCACCGGAACTCTTATAGTAGGTTATTACCTCATGGTAAGTAACCTATAATCACATTATTATGAAAATAGTGTTTTCTGTCCTTTTTCAAATGCAGGTGATGACAACACTGGATTTGCAAAATACTTTACAGAAAATAATCAAAGGACATGAGCAAGTGTGAACTTGCCTTTTGTGATTGCAAGATTATGCACTCACGGTATTCAAGACAATATAAAAGATCCAATATCTGAAATCAGCATCATTGGTCTGGTAAGGACTAATGTTTAAAGAAGCAAGATGCTTTTATGCATAAGCAATGTAATGCAAGTTGATAAACACGAATCCCGAGAATAACGTTGTTCTAGGGTTTGGATACTGGAAAGCGTTTTTCCGTGGAATGTGTTGCCCTTTTAGATTAAGTTTCATACATGTGCTTCTTATTAAGGCTTGTGAGTGTGTGGGAAACATCATGTATTTATACAACAACAAAATACACAGTATGGAATGCTACTCAATGTTGCTTACATCTTAATTGTTTATCTTCAAGTTTTACTTTACAAGTAATGCCACTTATAAAGAATTTAAGTATTAACAATCTTATTATACAAGTAAAGTATAAAGTAATGTGATTGTTATTAGTTGTTATTTGTTTTTCTGAAGTGGCAAAAAGAATAACATTTGAAGAAAATATTTCCTTACTAAGGTTTAAACAATCTTTGTGGTTAATTAAATGTGATTGATGTTGTTTGTGCTTGCTTGAATAGTTTGGACTTGAGATGTTTTATAACTTAATTATAACAGACCAAAATTAACTATAAAACATGTAATAAAGTATTTAGTATCATACTTAAAGCTTTGCAAACTAAAGGTAACTTTAAGGATGTATATAGACTTAGGGTGTATTACTTATGATATTTGTATCTTGTTCACTTTATATTGTTTCCTTAGAGTTACTTAAGAATGGCATTACTTCTATTGGAGTAGTGGTTTCTTTACATTATAATTGTATAAAGGAATTTATCTCCCTATAAGGGTGTGGTTAATGTTTGTGAATAAGTAAACAATATTATTTATTACTTATGAACTCACTTATAGTGTTTTGATTTGTTTATAAACTTGTGGTTAATATAAAGAATGAGTTTTATCTTATTACAATTATTCTTGGACATTTTATATTAGATAAGGATTCTTTTATAAAATAATTTATACTTATGGTTGAAGGATCATTCAATAAGATTGCATTTAAATGGTGTTAAATCATTTTGACCTCATAATGTTAGTATTTAAGATTAATACTATTTATTACATTTAATTGGTTAATTTAAGAAATATTAACAAATTTTATTTGTCATTTTATGAATTATTAACTAAAGAAATAGTTTTAAATTCAAGTTATGAAAGTGTTTAACTTTTTATTTAACTCAAAAGTGGAATATCACATTTTTAACATGTAGGTATTATTTTTGTGATTATTTTGGTATATTACATTTATTTTTGTGATTTATAAATAATAAGATATGATTTTAATAATGTTTATTACTTTATAAATACTTAGTAATTAACAAATATTTAAATAAGTGAAATATTAATGTATAATTATAATTTTAAAGTATAATTATTATTTTTCTAAGATTTTTGGTATTTTATTTATATTTTTAGTATTTATCAATATTAAAATATGAATTATCAAAGTTTTATTACTTATAAAACTTTTATTAAATAATATTTATTTAAATAATCATCATAATAATATTTTATAATAGTATTAAGTTGTAGATTTTATTTTTCTAAACAATTCCATATGTTATATGTATTTTTCTGATTTATAAAACAAATGATATCAAATTTACAAGATTTAATCATTTTATTTCATTTCTGAAATATTGATTTTTGAATTTATATTGTTTTAATTATTTCCTAAGCAGACACTAAACCTTTTTACACTGAGCTAAATCTACCCACGGCCTCTGACTACTGGGCCCAAAGGCCACGTCATATGCCACATCAACAAAGACCAGTCAACGAACTGACCTGGTCAAGGGTGACATCGATATGACGTCATGATGACGGTATACGGACTCCAGCCGGGAATTGGTCACCGCCGGTGATCTATGATGCCCCAGCACCTGCTATTGAGTGTGATGGAAAGAGGGCGATGAGGCGAATCGATCAAGCCTACAAACGCTAGCGATTGGTCATCGGAATATTGGCGATGACGAGCATCTGTGGCGGCGCACTCCGGCGACATGACGAACTCTGGCTACAGAACATATACACGCAATTTACAGGCTTGGAAAAATGCATAAACTCACCATGATGCTTCCACAGTGGTCCATGAGAACTGACGAGATCGATGGTGAGCGCGCGCTGAGGATTTCCGACGAGCTCCGGCGAAAGGAATTGGCTCGATTGCATCGATTTGGAACTCCCCTGACTCGATTGGGTATCCTGGGATGATGAGGGTGACGCGACGATTCTACTCAACCATGCCACAGACTCTGAGGCGACCTCCACCAGCGACGATGCATGGTTCAGTGAGCTAGGGTTTCGACCCTGAGAGAAAACAGGGAGGAAGAGGATGGGCCAGTGGGTAAGGATGTGACGGAGAGTTGCGGTGGCGTTCTTATCCCCTAGGATGACGTCGGCGGCTGCACGAATCGTAGTGCCTCGACGGCGAGCGGCAGAGCTTGAGCCAGCGAGCTGCTTCCCCGTTGTTGTCCTTCTGGCGAGAGGAGTAAGAAAGGAGGAAAATAACTGAAGGGGTATTGGGCCGGTCTTGGGCTGTGTGGGCTGATGTGGGGTGCTCGCGAGCGATAGTAAGCGAGAGAGGAGATGGGCCATGGGCTAGATTGGACTGATACCTCTTCTTCCTTTATTTCTTTTTTTCTATTTTCTGTTTTGTATTTTACTTTCCGATTTTTATATTACTCAATTGTTTGAATATTTCCCATAGAAAATTATCAGCTAAATAATTGCAGCAATTCCTAAAATGTAT
Organism: Avena sativa; assembly: GCA_916181665.1. Taxonomy (NCBI): domain Eukaryota; kingdom Viridiplantae; phylum Streptophyta; class Magnoliopsida; order Poales; family Poaceae; genus Avena; species Avena sativa. Next base: position 114,228,878 of record OV702298.1, read on the forward strand.
TCAGTATCATTTGTGAACTTTTCTTGCATCATGTGATTGTTTCTTTATTTTCTTTATGTATATACTTTTCTATAACATTGTTTTCACTTTTATTTGGTGTAATTAAGTTTTAAAATATTTAATAATATTCATAGGGTTTATTTGTATGTATTTAATCACATAGTATAGGATAGGATGGTTTATAATATTGGATCCCCACATATTCCATGCTCATATGGGATAAGTGGTTAGAGAAATGAATTAAAGACTTTGTCTAATGATTATAGATAGAATATTTAGGAAATGTTGATGAGAAAACTTATTAATAAGTTTAGAGTTCTGAATTGTAATTACTCACCCTAGGGTTTAAGTTACTTACTATACTTATTTTCTTTTGTTGATGTGAATAAAGATTAATGGTTAATCATATTGTCTTTATGTTTGCAATCTTTAATAACATCACCATTCAAAGTAAAATAGTGGTGTTGTTTTCTAGGATAACTTATGAGAAACAATTAATAAAGATAGTTCCATAAGCACCTATGATAATGATGATTGAAAGTGACAAAGATGTGCTCAGGTGATTTGATATAGTAAATATTTCTATGAACCTTTGTGTAAATAAGATGATAGATCAATTAGATGAAATGGATAATAAGTTTGGTAAAGATCTAGGGTCTAGTGTTTACCAAGAATTCATATTCCATACTTCATAATTCGGGACTTCTAATTAAGGAATTCCTTTCCTAGATATATTACTTCTCTATATCCATCATCATGTGTTAACATGATGATCTTTGCTTCACAAGAATATTCTTATCCACCTTTTATGCTTCTAAAGCCATTTATAAATCCAATGAGCTTGTCATTAAAGCCTTTCATAATCATTTATATCTATACTTGGCTATATCAACTACTCTATTGCTGATAATCCCCAATCCAACAAGTGGTTACTTCTAACTCCAATCATACTCTTCCTTAATCATCCTTCACTAATATCACTTCAATATATGTATACATCAAATCCTACTTCACCTCAAGTGCTTAGTATTTCCAAAGAGGAAAATACTACTTTAATCCAATGTCGCTCTAACATCATTTTAATCATACTGTCTTGTCTCTACTTGACTCCAATATCTAACATTCCAACCTCACATTATATTTATGTGACTTGTATGACTAATCTAGGATAATATATCTATACTATGGTTCAATCATGTTTTATCCACCAATGTCACTTATACATGGTATAAGCATTCAATATTGGTGAATAAGGCAGGATCATTATAATCCTTTGATCCTTTATGATCCAGGTTTCCAGTTGGCTAAACAAGGCTTCATCAATACAACATAACAGTTGTATTATAATTATCTTCTGTTTAGCTCGATTGGATTAAGAGATATAATTCATTGACTATACCTACTTGATCCAATAGGACTACTCCTGGTAACTATCTTCAGACTTCATCCTTGTAATCTTCTTTGTTACCATATTTATTTGATTTCCTCGAATCACTCCCATCCTATAGATAACATCTAAAACTAGCATCACTATTTACCTCTTATGACTTCTTTCTTTATAAGCCTTAAGTGAATGCTATAATAAGTACAACAGGTGGGTCAAGAATTGATAGGTTAAGAATTGGTGAATCAATAGTTGATTTCTCAATATTGATGAAGAACAAATATAAGGATAGGATTCAATAGAGATGATAAATATTGATATGGAAAGAAAGATATATGGTGAATGATCTTAACTTTGGTTTCTTTCCTACTCAATCTCACTAGAGAGTTAAAGCTAGGTATTTCCATGATACTCATGGTATAAGTAGATGAGATTAAGATATAGTTGTTACATTCTTATTATTTGTGTTATATTTATAATTTGGTATTCATGAGTGATTATAATGAATACTATGATATGATCACCTAAGGATCAAATATAAATCATTAAGTAATGTATTAGGGTTTAATTTTATTCTATTTGATCTACCCTTAGATCAAATCATGTTTACCCAAAATAAGGTTTTAGCACAGGTCATATTGAAACTTATCGCAGTCAACTTGATGATCTACTTCAATTCCATCATGTTGAGAGAAGCTTCAATCACTTTGACAAGTTTTGTTCAAAAGCGCGAAAATTATTCAGATTTTCTATGCATGAATGCAATGCACACATCTGTGTTCAGCTTATTTCTAAGCTCTAATGTTGGGATGTTACAGGGATTCTCCCCTCGCGGACTCGCACAACATGGACTCGCTACGCTCGAGGACTCTCCCGTCATAGACTCGCCCAACGCGGACTCGCCACCCGCCATGCTTGGGAACTAACACTACTATTTTCAGAGCATGCAGAGCCTCAAGTCACCTCTCCAAGCCAACTTGAGCCTCAGGGAATACTCCTTGGAATAGGTTTGGGCTAAGCATAAAGCAAGTTAACTCCAATCGGGGAAAGACTCGTCAAGTTTTCAGTTGTTCGGCTTGGGGCTCGACAACAACATTGCCCCTCTAGTGTGACATCGCACTTGAGTCATTGTGCCTGTGATTGCCGCGGCATACAAGAAGACTCACTCTCGTGGACTCTCCATGCTCGGAGACTCGCCACCACAGTCTCGCCCTTGCGGCCTTGCCATCGTGGACTCGCCATGCTCGGGGACTCGCCACTGCGGTCTCTCCCTCGCGGCCTCGCCATCATGGACTCGCCATGCTTGAGGATTCGCCACCGCTGTCTCTCCCATGTGGCCTCGCCATCGTGGACTCGCCATGCTTAGGGCCTCTCCAACGCGGTCTCTCCCTCGTGGCTTCGCCATCGTGTACTCGCCATGCTCGGGGACTCGCCACCATGATCTCACCCTCGCAGCCTCGCCATCGTGGACTCTCCATGTTCGGGGACTCGCTACCGTGGTATCGCCCTCGCGGCCTTGCCATCATGGACTCGCCAAGCTCAAGGACTCACCACTACAGTCTCGCCCTCGCGGCCTCACCATCGTGGACCCTCATGCTCGGGGGTCGCCATCGCGGCCTCGCCATTGATACGTCAGAAACGTATCTATAATTTTTGATGCTCCATGCTTGTTTTGTATGTACTTTTCTTTGCTTTGTCTACACTTTGAGGTGTTTTTATATCTTTTATGGAACTAACCTATTAATAAGTTGCTTTGCTTTGTCTACACTTTGAGGTGTTTTCTGGAACTTTGCTTGTTTTGTATCTACTTTGCTTTGCTTTGTCTACACTTTGAGGTGTTTTTATATTTTTTCTGGAACTAACCTATTAACAAGTTGCCACGGTGCTAGTTGCATGTTTTCTTCTGTATTTGGTTCCAGAAAGGTAGAAAATCAATATTCTCGGAATTGGACGGGACAAAAGCCAAAGTCAATATTTTATCGTGCGCGTCATGAAGTCCAGAGGGGAGACTAAGAGGCGAGCCAGGGCCACCACACCCCCCTAGGCGCGAGTGGGCCCTACCCCATGCCTGGGTAGGGTGTGGGCCCTCCGGCCACCTCCTAACCTTGCCTCTTCGCCTATAAGAAGCCCCCGGGGAGAAAACCCTAAATAATCAATCATACTTCCAGAAAAAGTTCCGCAGCGCCGACGCCACCGAAAGGGAGATTCGGGGGGCAGAAAGTCTCTGTTCCGACACCCTGCTGGGATGGGGAAGTGCCCCCGGAGCCATCTCCATTGATTTCCATCGCCATCTTCATCATCGTTGCTGATTCCCATGATGAGGAGGGAGTAGTTCTTCCTCGAGGCTAAGGGCTCTACCGGTAGCTATGTGTTCATCTATCTCTTTATGCATGATCTTGTTGTGGTCATGAGCTTTGTAATCAAGTAGATCTACCTTGCTACTCAAGTTCTTTAATAGATCTCTGCTCTCCCCATGTGTGTGAAAGTGACAACGTGCATGTCATGGTGGCACTTAGGTTTGTGTCTAAATAAATACTCTTTGTGCTTTAATAGATCTATGATTTTCCCCACGTGTGTGAAAGTGACAGCGTGCATACCGTGTGTGGCACTTTGGCTAGATTGAATATTTGTTATGATTTATATTTGGAGTTGGATGTCTCTATGAAATTGTGGTGTTTGTTGGAACCATCTAGCGCTCAAGGTGACAGTGTGGGGTTATCTAGATTGGGGAAGGCGGACTTTGAGGAGTGTTGTTATAGCCCTACCGATGATTAGAGTGTCCAACCAAAGAGTAGTTAAGAGTAGTATCATGAAGAGAGATTATTTATATGAGAGAGTGTTCACTAGTGAAAGTATGATCCCTAGGCCTTGTTTCTAAACATTGAAACACCGTTTGCTACTAGATTTGTTGCATGTTTGCTTTCTTTAGTCTTTACCTCCACGTCAAGCTCCATCAAAGCTATTTTCAGGCACCGTTACCACTTGTATTTCACTATCTCTTCGCCGAACTAGTGCACCTATACACCTGACAAGTGTATTGGGTGTGTTGGGGACACAAGAGACTTCTTGTATCTTGATTGCAGGATTGCTTGAGAGGGAATACCTTTGACCACTTCCTCCCTGAGTTCGATAAACCTTGGGTGATCCACTTAAGGGAAACTTGCTGCTGTTCTACAAACCTCTGCACTTGGAGGCCCAACAACTGTCTACAAGAATAGAAGTGCGTAGACATCAAGCTATTTTCTGGATCCGTTGCCGGGGAGGTAAGGTAAAAGGTACTCACATCCTTCGGTGTGAGTGCTCGAAGTTATTTCCTTTCGATTCTGCAATTTTGTCTTTTTGTTTCTTGTTTTCACTAGTTAGGATTAATGGAAAACAACAACAAAATTAGAGAGCTTTATAGTATTTATCTTGATTATGACATGAATTGTTTGAAGATAAAATTAAAAAACCTATGGAACTTTCTTTGCATGCTAATAGCAATGTTATTAGTATGATTTTTTTTAACACCATTGTTACTAATGATATGGAAACGTCTAAGCTTGGGGAAGCTAGTTTTTATGAGAAAGCTCTTTTTAGTTCCCCAGCTTTAGGGAATAAAATTTTCTCTAAAGATACTTTATCTCCCATATGTGGTAATTGTAATGATACTTGTGATATTTTAAATCCACATACTGAAAGTGTCCCTTTTAAAATACCTATTGAAATTATTGAAGGTGTTATGAATAACTGCTATTTTGGAGATGGAACTGTCCATCCTAGTGATCATTTACTCTTTATACATGAATTATGCGAGTTGTTCAAGTGTGCAGGTATTTCAATGGACCAAGTTAAGAGGAAGCTATTCCCTTTCTCACTTAGGGACAAAGCAAGGGAGTGGTATGAGCTACTAGATGATCCTGATCATTTGGAGTGGAAGGAAATTGAATCTCTCTTTTATTCTAAATTTTATCATCCTCATGAAATTCATAAATATAGGAATTATATTTATAGTTTTCATCCTTATGAGGGAGAAAGTATTTCCCAAGCTTGGGGGAGATTGAAGTCACTAATGCTCAAATGTCCCATTCATGAGCTCCCCAGTAATGTTGTTATCAATAATTTTTATGCAAGGCTTTCAGGACATTACAAGGACTATCTGGATACCTATTTAGAGGGATCCTTCACACGTAATGAGGTCAAGGCTAAGTGGGATCTTCTTGAAACAATTCAAAGAAATACCGAAGGTTGGGATAACGACAAAGGTAAAAAAACAGGTATAAACTATGAGTATGATTGCATTAAGTCTTTCGCTAAAACTGCTAATTTTCAAGAGCTTAGTGATAGATATGGTATTGATCCTCAAATTCTTGTTAAATATCATAGAGCATTTGCTTCCCATATTAATGCTCCTAAAGAAAAGTGGGACATGTATCATGAACCTTTTAAATACACTTGCATGGAAAATGAAAATGTTATTAATGGTTGCAATAAACATGCTCAAACTTCTAAAAGTACTATTTCTTATAAGAATGTTAATTTTTGTGGTATGCATAGACCTTGTGAGAAGAATCAAATAGAAGAAGAATATTGTATCACACACTGGAATGAAAAAACCAGAACATGGTATAAGGCTCTAAATGATCTTGGTAAAAAAAATTCTGCCCTCTATCCTTTTATTTGTGAACTATGCTATGAAGTGGGTCATTGCAATTTTCAATGCTCAGGCCATACTAATGACCTTTCTAATCCAATGAGTACTGGTAATCTTGTATTGTGATAACGCGATCACTGATAATCAACATGATGAACTTACATTGTTTTTGGGGTGTGAAGAGTTATCAAGAAAAACTTCTTTCGTAGACATGAGTGCTTTTGGTATGAATTGCGTCCTGCATGGGTGTCATCTTTATTGTGTTGATAATTGCCATGCGAATACTTACGTACAAAATATTATAAAAGATGATATTTTACCAAAATATGACAGGACTGATATGAGTTTGGTTCTTATTAATGAAAAGGAGGAATCCTCCAAAGTTTCTTCTATTGTCTCTAGCAATAAACCAGGGTATGTGGAGAAGCTTCCTTTCAAGACTCTCCCTCCTAAAGAGGAGAAGAAGAAGAAGAGTAGAAGGAGAGAGGAAACGGTATCTTCCCCCAAGCATGTTGCTCCGATCATAGTTTTTGCTGATGAGTCTGAACTAGATGATGTTCCTATGCCTGTTACCTATATTAGTGATCATGATTCGGAAAAGCACACTACTTTTGATATTGAAAATATCTTTGGCACCAATTCTGAAAATGATAATATTAATAATTATTGTGCTATTAGTGATATCCATGTTCCTTCCAATGATGATATGTTTCAAAATGAACACACTTGGGAAGATAGCTATTTTGTTGAATTTGCTCCCACTACAATTAATAAGAATGACTATTCTTATGTGGAGCGTAATAATCATTTTATGCATGTGGCTCATGATAAGAATGTTTTCTGTGATAGTTATATTATTAATTTTGTTCATGTTTCTACTAAAAGTTATTATGATAGAGGGAAACATGGTTTTATGCATCTCAAAAATATTAAGTTTCGCCTCTTTATGTTGAAAGTTTTGAAGTTACACTTGTTTTGCTTTCCTATGCTTGTTGCTTTGTGATTTCATGACTTGTTTCTTTACAAGATTCCTATGCATAGGAAGTGGGTTAGACTTAAATGTGGTTTGAATTTTCTTCTTCATGCTCTCTTTTACTTCAATTCATATTTCTTATGTGAGCATCTTCTCAAACTATCAAGCCTAACTTAAAGGCGTTAAAAAAAGTACTTGTTGGGAGATAACCCAAGAGTTTTTTCGAGTCTTGGAAGTTATTACTTCAGTAATGACCTCTTCTTATCCTATTTGTTTGCTTTTTGTGCCAAGAATGACCTCTAATGAGAAGGAAGTAAGATTTGGGGAGTTGCTGTCCTGAAACAGATTTCTGTCCGCCACCAAACAAATTCGTGAGGAGTATATCTAAGTCGGATTGAGCTGAAAAGTTATGAATAAATCCCCCAGTATGTTAGCTAACTTTCGTTAGTTCAACACTTTTTGATTTGAGCAACGGAAGGTCTTTAAAAAAATTGGTTTCTACCTGCTGGTCTGTTTTGATAGATTTCTGCCATTATTTTCATTTGCTTCTTATTGATTCCTTTTTAGGTTCTTTTTGGGAAATTGAGCTTTTTGAAGGAGTTGCTACAGTATCTTGTGTCTTTAGTGAAAGTTTTGCTGTTTTGAAACTAAACCCAAAGGTCTATTATCTTTTGAATACACTAATGTTGCTAATGAAGATTGTGTGATGTTTTGTATGAAGGAAAATTTGCAGGTGTAGAAAAAGAATAATGTAATGAGATGAATAATGGACAAAATCTCAAGCTTGGGGATGCCACCCCGTGTCACCCCAAGAAATATTCAAGAGGTACAAGCGTCAAAGCTTGGGGATGCCCAAGGCATCCCTTCTTCATCAATAAAAATCTCAGGTCTTTCTAGACACTTTGTTTTTATAGTTTCATGCATTGTTGTGTTGTTCTTGGAGCGTCTTAGTTTTCGTTTTTGGTTTTCGTTTCCTTAGTTTGCTTGAGTAAGTTGGTTGGTTACACCACACTTCTTTTGGAGAGAGACACACTTTGTTTCCATTGCCTAGAACACTCTAGTTTTCACTCTTATTGTTTTGTGAGTGTTCACTTTTGCTAGCACTGCGTTCAGCCTTAGTTTTCTTGTGCTTTCAGCTTAGAACTTTTTAGTTCTTCTTTGTGGATTTTTGAGACAAGCTCACTAATCTTTATTGATTATTATCTTTGTGAGTTGTTTCAAATAAGTTGATTGGTGTTGGAAAAGAGTAGGAAGCTTCATGCTTATAGTGGTACAAGAAGGAGCTTGCTTTGACTGTGACTTAGACTTTATCATGTCATACTAGATGTTGTTTTGACCTTATTCTTAGTGATTATTGCTGGAGCATGACTTGTTCCAAACAATTAGGATTTCTTAATGTGTCTTGAAGGAATCATGCGTTGTTTTAGCATACAAAAGCATAGTATTGCGGTATTCTCCTTTGATGCTTTGTTTGGGTTGACTTGGCACATGCTCACACCATGTTATGACTATGACAAGTCACTATAGCCTCTATGATCATTTATTTCTTGACTTGTAGTACCACTCTATGCTTTGATTACTAATATTTTGTTGCTCTGCATGATTATGGCCATTATTGCTCTCTTAGTTGGTTACTCCCAGTCTTTTGCTAGCCTCCACTTGTATTAGTAAGCTCTACACATGCTTCCAACTCCCAAGAAACCAAGTTATTCCAAAGTGTCCACTATAAATTCCTATGCATGGTGAGTTATACCATTCCAAGTATATTCTTGTTTTTAGCTATCTTCCAATTAAAAACTATTTTGTTATGTGAAAACTTAGTGATTAAAGCCCTCACAAACTTGATGGCACACTTTATATTCTTTTCCCCTAATAAACTTGAACCATTGTGTCATCTATGTTGTATTTGATTGCACTTATACGTTGGAATTAGCAAAACTGTGCTGTCACGGGAAAAGTTTTCAACATTGCACTTGTACTTTGTACTCAGTTGATATCATGTTCTTTTGTCTATGGATGTCACTGGTGTGAAATAAATAGGGAAATTGTAAGTCCATGGAGTATGTATTTTGTGTTAGAGAAACGCCTGGGCCGCTAGCCTAAGCCATGCCTAATCATGGTGGAAAATTGAAGCATCACCATAGTGAGCTATCTATGAAGCAGGCTCAATAAAAAGCTATGCATATAGTATATAAACAGATCGCTGAGATGCTCATTGTCTGCTTGCCTTGTCATTTTGGTTACGGGATAGCTCCTGTACCATGTGCAAGGGGTACCCCGTTGGAGGTTCTCTATGATACGCATGTACTTACAATGACAAGAACTTGCAGGTGAGTGAAGTTGAGTAGCATGAGGTGTGGCCCTCGTATTCAAGGGACTTGAGATTGCCAACTTATACTTTGTCAAGCGTATACTCCATCTTTGTTCACTTTAACCTTAACCACTTCAAGATGCTTATGATAGGGGCAATGAGGGCTGAAAGCTAACAAGTACCATAATTTTTGGAAGCTCTTTTTGAAACTTGAAATCCCTGCTTCCTTTATGAAAGGCCTTTCTTCCACTATTATATTGAGTCTCCACCTTCTACCCTTTAGGAACCATTAAGAGAGCATAGTTTCCATTCTGTGTGTAGTGTCCCAAAACTTATTGATTGATGCATATTGTGATATTACTTGTTCTTGTTCTACTTGTATCTAGTCACCCTTGTGAACTTTGAAGGTGTCCTATGCATCTATTTGCTACTCCATGAGGGACAAGCTGAATGCCACTATGTCATGTTTTTTGTATGTGAAACAAACAAACGTTTTTCAATGCATGTTATTAATGATCTTTGTTTATAGCCTTTCATGTTGCATGCATAGTTACTTTTTCTTATTGGTAGAACTCCATCTTTCATGCACATGTTTAGAGTTCTTTGATTCCAGCTTTCAATGCATGCAAATGGTTTGATCTTGGTTTTTATGGTGCATGTCACCTAAAAAATTATTCTTTTATCACTTACCTACTCGAGGACGAGCAGGAGTTAAGCTTGGGGATTCTTGATACGTCGGAAACGTATCTATAATTTTTGATTCTCCATGCTTGTTTTGTATCTACTTTGCTTTGATGTGTCTACACTTTGAGGTGTTTTTGTATCTTTTCTGGAACTAACCTATTAACAAGTTGGCTCAGTGCCAGTTGCATGTTTTCTTCTATTTTTTGGTTACAGAAAGGCAGAAAATCAATATTCTCGGAATCGGATGAGACAAAAGCAAAAGTCAATATTTTACCATGCGCGTCACGAAGTCCAGAGGGGAGACGGAGAGGCGATCCAGGGCCACCACACTCCCCTAGGCACGGGTGGGCCCTATCCCGCGCCTGGGTAGGGTGTGGGCCTGCCGGCCGCCTCCCAGCCTCGCCTCTTCGCCTATAAGAATCCCTCGGAGAGAAAACCCTAAATAATCAATCATACTACCAGAAAAAGTTCCACAACGCCACCGCTGCTGAAAGGGAGATTCGGGGGACAGAAAATCTCTGTTCTGGCACCCTGCCGGGACGGGGAAGTGTCCACGGAGCCATCTCCATCGATCTCCATCGCCATCTTCATCACCATTGATGATCCCCATGATGGGGAGGGAGTAGTTCTTCCTCGAGGCTAAGGGCTCTACCGGTAGCTATGTGTTCATCTCTCTCTGTGCATGATCTTGTTGTCGTCATGAGCTTTGTAATCAAGTATATCTACCTTGCTACTCAAGTACTTTAATAGATCTCTGCTCTCCCCATGTGTGTGAAAGTGACAGCGTGCACGCCATGGTGGCACTTAGGTTTGAGTCTACATAAATACTCTTTGTGCTTTAATAGATCTATGCTTTTCCCCACGTGTGTGAAAGTGACAGCGTGCATACCGTGTGTGGCACTTTGGCTAGATTGAATATTTGTTATGAGTTATATTTTGGAGTTGGATGTCTCTATGAAATTGTGGTGTTTGTTGGAACTATCTAGCGCTCAAGGTGACAGTGTGGGGTTATCTAGATTGGGGAAGGCGGACTTTGAGGAGTGCTGTTATAGCCCTACCGATGATTAGAGTGTCCAACCGGAGAGTAGTTAAGATTAGTATCATGAAGAGAGGATATTTATATGAGAGAGTGTTCACTAGTGAAAGTATGATCCCTAGGCCTTGTTTCTAAACATTGAAACACCGTTTGCTACTAGATCTATTGCATGTTTGCTTGCTTTAGTATTTACCTCCACGTCAAGCTCCATCAAAGCTATTTTCTAGCACCGTTACTACTTGTATTTCACTATCTCTTCGCCGAACTAGTGCACCTATACACTTGAGACTTCTTGTATCTTGATTGCAGGATTGCTTTAGAGGGAATACCTTTGACCACTTCGTCCCTGAGTTCGATAAACCTTGGGTGATCCACTTAAGGGAAACTTGCTGATGTTCTACAAACCTCTGCACTTGGAGGCCCAACAACTGTCTACAAGAATAGAAGTACATAGACATCAAGCTATTTTCTGGCTCCGTTGCCGGGGAGGTAAGGTAAAAGGTACTCACATCCTCCGGTGTGAGTGCTCGAAGTTATTTCCTTTAGATTCTGCAATTTTGTGTTTTTGTTTCTTATTTTCACTAGTTAGGCTTAATGGAAAACAACAACAAAATTATAGATCTTTATAGTATTTATCTTGAGTTAGGACATGAAGTGTTTGAAGAGAAAATTTAAAAACCTATGGAACTTTCTTTTCATGCTAATAACAATGTTATTAGTATGAATTTTTTGAACACCATTGTTACTAATGGTATGGAAACGTCTAAGCTTGGGGAATATAGTTTTTATGAGAAAGATCTTTTTATTGTGTTGATAATTGCCACGCGAATACTTACATACAAAATCTTATAAAAGATGATATTTTACCAAAATATGACATGACTGATATGAGTTTGGTTCTTATTAATGAAAAGGAGGAATACTCCAAAGTTTCTTCTATTGTCTCTAACAATAAACCAGGGTATGTGGAGAAGCTTCCTTTAAAGCCTCTCCCTCCTAAAGAGGAGAAGAAGAAGAGGAGGAGGAGAAGGAGACAGGAAATGGTATCTTCCCCCAAGCATGTTGCTCCCATCATAGTTTTTGCTGATGAGTCTGAACTAGATGATGTTCCTATGCTTGTTACCTATATTAGTGATCATGATTCAGAAAAGCACACTACTTTTGATATTGAAAATCTCTTTGGCACCAATTCTGATAATGATAATATTAATAATTATTGTGCTATTAGTGCTATCCATGTTCCGTCCAATGATGATATGCTTCCAAATGAACACACTTGGGAAGATAGCTATTTTGTTGAATTTTCTCCCACTACAATTAATAAGAATGACTATTCTTATGTGGAGAGTGATAATCATTTTATGCATGTGGCTCATGATAAAAATGTTTTATGTGATAGTGTGATGACCCAGCATACCACTGCATGTTGTAGTATACTATAGTCGTGGACATAACACTCACGGAGTACCATTCCGAAAATATTACATCCTCATAGTGGTACAACAGAAACAAAGCGGGTCCACAACATACATTGTCAGTATTAGAATCAGAAATTTAGATGATGACTTTGAGATCCTCCTAGGTCCATAGAGGTATCCCGATGACTCGGGGCTAAACTATAATAACTCGGAGAACAGAATAAAGAAGCAACTAAGCTTTATACGAGATTTAATATAGATAGAGAATAGATATCTATGCTACTGGACTAGATCACTATATATGCTACATCTACACTTCAGATACGTCGGTATCCATTCCATAGATGTTTTCGTAATTGTTCCCTTCAACGCTTCCGGATACTTCTGGTTCTTCGTAGCGGAATTCTTCTTGGTCTTCAATTGGATATAGTATTTCCTCTTCCTGACCGTTAATGTCTTCAGAATCTAGCAAGGGTTAAGAAGATACGTTGAGTACGAGCGTACTCAGCAAGTTCACTAAAAAGGAGTGTTTGATGCACTATATCTACAGCCACAGACCATAGGTCGTAGGCAATGCAGGTTTTTATAAACATTTCTTTAAAGGTTGCTTTTATTCTAAAAAGCTATGTCCGTTAGCCTTCACGGGTTTACCAGAACTTTCATGGAGTTCCTTTCCCGCCGCGTTCACAGCTCCTTTCCGGAACAGGGAGTAACAAGTTACAGTTCTTACACTCTGCAGAGGTGCGTTACTTTACCCATGAGAGATCTTTGCTTTGTTGCACATCCGGGAGGGCATTCCTGTTCACACTTCCTTGGTATGAGGCCCAGACTAAGATCGAAGCCAATCACTGTCCTTCTCCGCTACCCCGCATACACCGCAATTGTTGTATGCCCAAACTCAAGATATACTTTTACCCGTATAAAACGGCTATATCTTAGTTGGATACACACAATAACCATTAACACTAGAAATCTATCTTTTGTAAGCCCAGATCCACGGTAGACTTTTCCCCGTATGAAACGGCTATACCCATGATCTACAACTTACAAATGCCCAGAACAGTGTCCAATGCATGCAAAAGGGAGCCGATCCAGCTGAAGTGTCCCATTCCAAATCTCATGGTTAATGCGTAATATACGGCGCAAGAATCACTGGAGACATTGGTTATTAAGTCCTATATAATATGTTCCTATACCACCGGAACTTTCATAGAAGGTTATTACCTCATGGTATATAACCTATAACCATATTATTATAAAAATAGTGTTTTCTGACCTTTTTCAAATGCAGGTGATGAAAACAGTGGATTTGTAAAATACTTTACAGAAAATAATCAAAGGACATGAGCAAGTGTGAACTTGCCTTGATATAGCGGACTATTATAGTCGAATGTCTCGAGTTGACCCTAGACCTCGGGTTCTACAAAAATACCATCATTGCCCGGTAAGGACAATGTTTAAAGAAGCAATATGTTGTTATGCATAAGTAATGGGATGCATGTTTTAAAATCCCAAGTAATTCCCCAACCATTACAAGTGAGTTGTATTTATATGATTTTTTTAGGATGTGATTTATCTTTAAGTTTTCTTCATAAAAGAGAGTAGTTGGAAGGGTTTTTGGATAACATATAAGACATGCAAGTAAGGTACAATTGTAATACAATTCTAAGATTGGGTGATATCATGTAATCATTACAAGGTTTAGGTTTTAATTTTGTTATGGCAAAAAATAAATTGTTTAGTGTTTCTTTTGGAAGTGGCAAAAAGAATAACATTTGAAGAAAATATTATTTTTGTTAAGTTAATCAACTCTAAAGATTAATAAGATTAAAATGATGGTTTAGGATAAGGTTTAAATGATCTTGAGACATTATATATCTAGCTTATGATATATCAGACCAAAGTTAACTATAAAAATATAATTGGTCTTTATGGTATTAACAATAATTAGGGTTTTTCCTAAGCATAATGAAACTTAGTCTTAAAGACTTAAAGGTAGCATATTTAATATTTAGAGATTATACTATAAGATTTTCTTACATAAAGAAAGTAGGTGAATTTCTGTTGTGATTTATTTAGTGAATACTAATTTTGCAAAATATGCTCATATATTATTTGAGATCAATTACTTCTAATATAAGTTAATGATTTGCAAAACTAAATTTGTAAATATTGGAGTTATAGTTGATTAAGAATTTTAAAGGAATATTATAAAATTGATTGTTTATATTTGGATAGTATTTTAAATTATAATTATAGGTTAAACTATTTTAGAGTTAAAAGATTGTGTTTTGAACATGATTATTTCTAACTTAGGAAATAATGTTAAATAATTAATAAAACAACTATCTCATTTTAATAATTGAAGATATATGATCTAAGAATTTTAAAATGTTTTTGGCATAATATATTTAGTATTATCCTAGTAAGTATTCTTACTTAAAATCTTAAAATTGAATTTTATTTATCTTTAGGTATTATCTTGATTTTTTTATAAAATTAATCAATTATTGAATGTCTTCAAATATTTGTTTTAAGTTTTATTTGTAAAATTTTAAGTTAGTATTTTTATTAGATAAGAGATTTATTTTTATGCATTAAAGTAATTTTTTTATTTTTAGGAATTTTTCTGAATTTATTAAATTTCATTTAGTTATTTAAAGGTGTTAATGTTTATCTGCATTTTATTAAACTTAAATAAATATGATTATATTTTTCTTAGGTGGAGATTATTTTAATACACCGCCTGCTCCCCATGGCCCTCGCCGGCCACACCCAGCTCCGCCGCTCGCCATTTGACCTCCCCTCGGTTGTCCCCTTCTATTTCCCTGTGCTTTGAGGTTGCTCTATTTCCCCCCGCGTATGCCTCTGTGAAACCCTAGCCGGGTGAAATGGGTCAGTCGGCACGGCACCAGCGCCCTCCCGGCAGCTCTTCCCTGATGGCTATGCGTTCCTCTACTAGGACCGCACTCCCTTGCCGGCTCCTTCAAGCTTATGCTCGAGCCCGCCGCTATCGGTCCCTCCTGGTTATTTTGGTGCTTCTACTTCCTCCTTCTAGACTTGACCAATTTCTTGATGCTGGCAGGATGGCAAGTTTATTGCAACCCTAATGTCTACAACTCACTGCTCTGGTTTGATTTCTATGGTTGATGTTGCGGTGATGGTCTGCTAGTGCTGCTACCAACGGGACGGCAGTGACGTCGTCACCGCAACCTCACTGCTGCGCTGCGTCCAGGCTTCGTCACGCCTCCGCTCCAGGTGCTTGGCACCCCCGGTGAGTTTTATTCTCAAGATATGTGGAGTCACGCCTTCGAGTCGATGAACCGCTTGGTGATATGTGGAGTAACTATATGGTGTTGGGTGCAGACATGTAGTGGTGATGGTTCAGAGATGTTGTTACTGATATTCTCAAGATTTTCCTAAAATAAGTGAGATGCTTCTAAGTACCATGCTTCAGTTTGGATAAATATTCATCCCTAGCATATGTTAGTGGATGGTTTCATATTGTGTTGAATTTTACTAGCAATAGTCTAGTGGCTTGCTTCATTACATATGATTTTGAATGAAAAAGGGATATGGTGATATTGGGATCAAAATGATTCCTAAGTTGTTGACTTAGGGAAATGATTTTTATTGGTGGTTATAGCTTTGATTAATATAAGAGATGGATTTTAGCTTAACTGAAGGTTTTCTTCAGTGATGTACTTGATGATTCCTAGTTATTTATACTAGGGAAATGAAATAGAAAGATAAGGTAGTGGCTTCTGTTAGTGTAGATGTCACTGTGGTGCCTCAAATTTGAGTGTGCATAGTGGTTATCTAACTAGCATAGTATGCTGCACTCCAGTACTTGTATAAATGGAAATGGAACCATTTATTTGAGATGACTTGTAAGTGGTTAATGATCTGAAATTCTCTGGTCAGTGATGCAAAAGGCTGAGGCATTAATTCTTGGTAAGAATAAATGTTGCTGGTGTAATTGTTTCCCATTGGCGTCTAATATTGTAGACCAACTACTGTGGTCTAACAGATATACCCTATGATGAATTTGCATACCATTTGTATGCAATTCTGACGATCATTTCTTTAAATGAGGAGATATGCAAAAAGATAGATTTCAGTTCCTTCCTATGATGCTATCTTGAGATGATAAGAACTGGTAATACATAGATCTAATACCAACCTGTTGTTTGTGTGTGATCTATGGACTGCTGGATATTTTTACTTGGCCTGTGATGCAAAGGCTGAGGCCAAGTGGATAATAGAAATATATATGTGGCTGTGGCACTGTGCTTTACTCCTATGATGATTTTATACTCCACTTGAGTATAAATCTGAGGAGATGATCATTTAAAACTAAATCATGCTTGGAAACTGGTGGGAACAAATATTATGCATGATTTATAATAGAGAAACCTTTTGTTGTTGCTGAATCAGTGTTGTGACTTCTAGTTCCTGGTGGATCTTGTTCCTGGATGCTACTTGATCTGCTCCTCCTTGCTGCTCACTTGGCATGCTCCTTCTAATCCTTGATCTTCTCTTGGATGGCTTATGTAAGCAACCAGATGTTGATTGGGTGGTGGATTGAATAGATGTTTGGTTGATGCACTAAAATAATCTGTGGATCTTGGTGTTGTTCTATAAACAGTGTGTTTCAGAGAGATGGAAAAAGAAAGATGTAATGTGGACGTGTAGAGTTTGGCTAGTCTGTTGTTGGTTCTGTGGAGAAGCTGATGGTTAGCTAATTAGCTAGGGTTGGCTCCTCTTCTCCTTCTAATGCAGGCCTTGTGGTGTTGACAACACACACACATTTGCATGTGTTGTGTGAGCTGTGTGTGGGCTTGCCTCACTCAAATGGATCAGATCAAGAACAAACTAGATCTTTTCCTAGTTATTATTGTTTGGCTTTTACCTTTTACTGAATTGGTGAAACTTGCCCCATTTTGCCTATGATGTGGAACTGAGGCCAGATTTACAATAAGAACAAATACTACTTTATTTGGCCCCTAGTTACTCTGCTAAGTGATGTAATGAACAGTGCACCTCACTGTTAGACTGAGAGCAAAATTACTAACACTAACCATTTTTATTTTTATCTTTTATTTATTTGTTTTGCAGGTATCAAGAAAGAATACAGGAGATCAAAGTAGATAGAGATTCTAGCTTAGGTTTATAACTACTGTAATCTTCTTATTTAATTGTAATAACAATGTAATTCTTATATATTTTATTGAAGCTTTTTTTGTAACTATTCATCTATGTAATTACTTCTAATTACTTGTATTGTTTCATTCTTTGTAGTATTGAATAAAGATTTCTTCTTATTTGTTTTTCTTTGAATTACATTAATGTATGGGATTTCTTATTTTTTTTATTTACTATATTGTACTTTATTTTTATTATTTTATTGTAAAAGAATAATGTGATACTTCATGTATTCTTTTTTTTAATAATCTTGTTATATCCTTGTTGTAATCATTTCTTTTCTTTATTCCTTTGTTCTAAAAGGATAATGTAATATACATATATTATTTTAATAAAGAACTCTTCTATTTGCTTCATTAATGTAATTCATTTTGTCACATCCCAAGATTTTCCAAATCTTGTAATGTGAAAAATAAATAAACAAAACAAATAATTGTTGAAAATTAGGGTGAAAATAAACTTTTGTTTCTAATTGGAAACTTAAAATCCCATCTTGAACAAACTTTGGTTAATGTTTGAATCTAATTAAATTCAAATCAAGTGGATTGCAATCTTCATAAATACATCTGGAAATTTAAAACACTTGGAGAATAAACCAAAACCCTAAAACCCTAATGGAACAAAACATTTCCAAGCTATCTCTAAACCTATGGATTTGATCCATATAAAAATTGTCAAACAAACATTTCAAAATGATCAAGAATGACAAATAGAAATATTATAAAACCATATGAATTGGTTTCACTTAATTTGGAGCCATAGATAAAATCTTATGAATTTAATAAGATAAGGAAATTGAATTTCCAAAGCTAATAAGGCATCTATCTAAAAATCCATACCAAATGGTGAGCAATTAATCCTAAAGTTATTTAAAAGGATAAATAAATATTAAATAAGATTTTACAAATTGGAATCACCATGTTTGGATCTATAAATAAAAAGATATGGATTTTATAAGATAAACAAAGAAATTATTAAATGAGGGATATTTAAAGACCAAATTAAAACTTGGCCAAGACCATAAGCAAATGGAATGAATACAATCCAAATCCAAATAAAATAATGGATAAGGAATTTTCAAATTAATTAAGAGGGAATTAACCAAATCCTATTCTATTTGAATAAAGATAAAATCCCTATTAGGAATGATTAATTAAATTATGGGAAAATAATAATTGGAATTTACCCAAGTGGAATAAAAGTTATTTAATTAACTCAAATAAGATCATAGAAATCTTCCAAATAAAATTTATGGAATTAAAACTATATTTCATTTCATTGGAATAAAGACAAATACCCAATTTTAAATGATTAATAAATCATATTAAAATATTCCAAATGAATCAAGGTGAATTATTTAACACCCTAATAAATAAATAAAACCTACTGAAAATATTTGAAAAGATTTAGATTTCAAATGGAGTTTGAAAATATTATTAAATCTTATTTGAATAAATACAAGGGCCTATTTTAAATAATTAAAAGACCCTAAAAAGAATAAATGAATTATTCTAAATATGACTTCAGAATGTATTATTAATCAGTATTTGATTACACACAAAGTTTGAGAGAAGTTTGAAATCAAATTGTTGTTTGAAATGATTAATCAAAATCAAAACAGAATATTAGAAATGGAAAAGGAAAAACAATCAGTACAAAAAATGAAAAGGAGCAGCCCAGCCCAGCTAAGCCCATCTGGCCCAGCAGCCCACCACTCTCCTCTCTGCCCGAAGCATTTTTCTCTCACTCACGAATTGACCCACACAGAGAATGACAACCGGACCCCACCCCCACTCTCACTCACTCGCTGACGCCAGGCCCCACCACCAGCTCCCTTCGTTCTCACCCGCGCGCTAACCTCGCCGGCAGTTTCTGCCATTAAAAGCTCGCTTGATTCCTCTTTAATCGCGCATTGATTCAGCCCCACGATCATGCGTACATAAGAGCCTGCCCTCTCTCTCTTTTTTCCCTCACTCACCGCACCTCCTCCGCCCCAGGGTTGCCCGAATTCCTCTTGGCAACACCTACTGCTCCGGCGAGCCCTTTCGTCAATTCCAGCCAGTCTCCGTCGCCCCTCGCCTCCTCAACCACGCGAGCTTTCTCCCCATCTCCCTACGCACCTCCTTGTGACTCTAGCTCACTCGCGCTCGGTCCACAACGTCGGCAACGTCTTCACCAGTGCGCCACCGACGACTCCGCAACTCCGGTGAGCCCTAGAACTGGACTACGTGCGCGCCTCGACCAGTGGATCATGCCATTTTGTTCGCCTGTGTCTTATGCATCTCCAAGTGCTCGCCAATCAACCGCGCGCGATCTACAACCTCGTCTCCGACTGCGACAGTACGAGCCCGTCGCCAGGCAGACCTCCGGTGAGCAATCCCCATCACCACTGTGCGCCCCTCGACAAACGGCAAGCACCTTGAGCATCAGCAGCAAGCTCCGAACCCGGTGAGCCTTCCCTTTACTCCTTTTTCTTCCTATATCGCTAGCTCCTCCGTAGACAGAGCGCGCGCCGCCACCTGCCGCCGCCAGCGCCGCCACTCGATGGTTAGCGTGCTGTGCACCGTAGGATTCAGATCCAAGCGCCACGATAGATTCATAATCGAAGGGGTACGAGTGTCTCGGCGCCGCACGATCTGTTCAAAATCCAACGCACCAGAGAGGTTGATCCAACCGAAACGGTATGGACCAATAGAAACGTTCCACGTGGCCCTGTCTGTTTTAATAAAAACAGATTTGATCTATTTGTTGTTCAATTTTGTAAAATTCATAACTTTCAAACCACACGTCCAAATTTTGCAAATTTTATATCAATGGAATCAGCAATACAAATCCTACCCAAACATGCCCTTTTTTAGTAATTTGTTTTTGATAAAATGGTTGTTTTTGCAGATTGTGTAGGTATATTTTGGGTATAAAATTTGTTCTAAAATTATTTTTGTGATGGAACCTTTCGCAAATGGATTGTTTTGAACCTACTGACCATAGAAATCAATTTGTGGTTTCAAAAACATATTTGCTGACGCAAAAGAATAAATCATTGATTTAAAGCATTTCTAGTCAAATAAAAATAATGTTTATTTATTAAAAATACTTTTGGGAGAAAATCTTTGGGAAATGTTTTGGAATAAACTCTCTGACCCCAAACACCAAGTTTTAGAATTAAAAATGTATTTGGTGAACCCTATAAATATTATTGCTTGCTAAAGGCAATTCTAACCACATAAAATATTATTTGGTTTAAAAATGATTTATAATTAAAATCTTCTGCAAATGATTTTGCCACTTATATAAAATGACTAATAGGTGTTAGAGAATGTTTATAACCTATTAGAAACCACTTTTCCAAATAAAACAAACTTTTGCATGCTTGCATGCATTGTTTTGTTTCTATTATTTTATGTGATGTTGCTTGAATGGTAGTTTGAAATATTGCTTGCTTGATTGAATTGTAGTGATTTGAAGAGTGTGAATATTGCAAGATCAAGGAGTGAACTTATATTCTCTACCAACAAGGCAAGTGATGCTTCATACTTTTGTCCCATTATTTTCACTATGCACTAGTGATATTTCTAAGTAGGACTTGCATGGAATTTTTGCTAAGTATAAACTATGCCATGGGAAATCCTAGTAGATGAAACCTTAGTAGAAACTTCCTAAGTTAAGATTCCTACTACTATCATGCTTAGCTTAGCTAGTAGAAAACAAGGGTGGAATATATATTCATACTATGGAATATTTCTAAGTCAAGGACTTGTGTTTTGTTTAATAAAACAACTAAGTGAATGAATCACCTGGGTGGAATGGAAGGAATGGTTTGTGTTGAGTGGTTATACAAGACCCATTTCTATGGTTTACCTTGTGTATCTCACTTGTGGATGGCCACCCAAGAACAAAGAGATTTGAGATGTCAAATGTTGAGAAGCTTCAAGTGCAGCCACATGGCATTATGGGCTCTTCCTGGATCATATAGGTTGCAATAACTTAGCCAAATGGACAGTTGGTGGTTGGGGATGATAGGTTGGAACGCGTCCATTCTGGTCTAAGGGAAGACTTCTGAAAGATCTTGTATTGGTGAAACCAAGTCTTGTGGGGAAAGTGCACCACCTCTGCAGAGTGTAAAATCTAAGTACTTAGCCATGTCCCTGGTAAAGGAAAATTTGAGCATCACGACATGGAAGCTATCAAGAATCTCCTCATCCCAATTTCTAAGTTAAAATCTTGCGGTTGAACAAGGGTTGAAGGATCACCAATTTTTATTGGGAGATGCCTTGGGTGTTTTTGTCAAGCAAAACTTAGTGTTTTCAAATGACCAGGAAAATCTATTTTGAGCAAAGAAAGCCTAAGCTCCACTTAGCCAAATGCATATAGATGATAGACTCCACTATATTACCGTAGTATCACTTGCCAAGACAATTCAAATGTATTAACCCTTGTGGCTGTAACTTATTATGTTGCAGGTTTGGTTGATGTTAGTGAAGTTTAATGATTAGGATTTCAAGTCTACAACCAACATGTTTGCCTGGGGCACTTTGAAGATGAAGGACCCCATGCTATTGTTATATTCTGCTGCATTGTAATGAGATAGCCAAATGAGCTATGTAAGATGTAATAAATTATTTTATTCCTGGTTATAAATTTGTATTATGACCTTTGTTTCTTGATATTACATCTTAACTGTGGATGCTAGCTATTGATCCAGGGACTAGCATTGTAAACACAGGGATCTCTACCTTATTAAAGGTTGGGAACCTTACACATGGTATCAGAGCACTGTGTTGCCTGTAGGATTGTAACCCTAGGATTGGACAAAACCCCTTAGAAAAATAGGAGTTGTATTTGTTCCAAAACTTATTTACAAACAATCTTGTAAAATCTTTCCTCAACCTTTTTGGGTTTTGATTCTACATCTCTTCCTTTTCAAACTTGATGGACAAGACCACACCATGAGCAAAGGACTTCACCAACTCCAATGACTTCAACTTCAACATCATCAAAGACTTCAGCTTTATTTTCACCAAGGACTTCAACTTGGACATCACTAAAGACTACAAGTGAGACAAGAAATATTACTCAAGACTTGAAGACTAAGGAAACACAACTTATAAGGAACCATCATCACCTTTGAAGTTTTGTGACCAAGATGCAAGGAATTCTCCAAGGATACAAAGATCTTGTTCAAAAGAAACACCTAAGAAGTATGGAATGATCTCAAATGAACCATATAGTTGGACCACCATGTTTAGTTTAAATTAAACACACCAACTTATGTGGTGTAACAAAAATATTTTGTTGCCTAAAAATGTGCTTGAAACTTGTTGTTTGAGTGGAATGTTTGTTTGTGATTTCTTGCACATTGCTTGTGTGAATTGTGATGTGTGTGATTAGAATTAATTACTTATAAATATTTTGCCTATTCTAATCCCAAGCCAACCCAAACAGATGACTACTCCAAGAAACTCCAACATCAAGGATGGCAACAACAACAACCAAGAGGAAAACATGAGAGAACTCATAGTAACCCAAACCCAGTTGAACCAAGTGACAGCTCAATTTTTAGCCAACACCAGCGAGTTAGATCCAACCATGCAAAGGTTTTTGGAAACCCAAACCCAATTATTGCATAAGGTGACAAATCAAATGATCAACATGGGAGACAACTCTTCCCAAGGAGTTTTTGACAACAAGGATGTCAGGGATGATATTCTAGAAGGAACCCAAGCTTGCAATATTTGTGGAGACAAGGATCACACTTCCAAAGAGCATGAAGATCAATGCCCCAATTGTGAAGAGAAACATCCAACTAATCAATGCCCCACATCTCAAGCTACTTGTTTCCTATGTGAAGGAAATAATCATGTCCCTATCCAATGCCCCATCTATTCTATAGTTCAACAAAGGAAACAAGGTGGAGTGCAACAACTGATTGCAGACTACCATGAGAGAACAACTTCTACCAAGAAGGATGAAGACAAAGGAAAATCTCAGCTTGCACCTCCATGCAATATGACTCAACTTGATGGACCAAAGAGGAGACATATGTATTACCCAAGGAAAAGATCAAGGAGACCAGGAAACTTTCCTACCTTTGAGATAAGATATGAAGAACATGAACTAGAAGCACTCTTAGCTTTGGAGAAACCCAAGAAGAAGAAGGACAAAAGCCAAGTACAATGTTGCCATTGCAAAGAGATGGGACACTATGCCAATGAATGTCCTGAGAAGAAGCAAAAATATAAGGAGATTAACCAAGTGTGGTGCAACAACTGCAAAGAGCTAGGCCATTATGTATCAACTTGTCCACAGAAGATACGTGAAGAACTCAATCTTGTCACATGTTACAATTGTGGTAACCAAGGACATTATGCAAGCAATTGTCCAGAAAAGATGAAGCACAAGATAAAGCCTATCAAGGATCTTAGACTTGTCACATGTTTCAAGTGTGGAAACAAAGGGCACTATGCAGATGTTTGCCCAGAGAGGTTTCAACAAGATTCCAAGCAAGCCAAGAAGTAATCTAGTTGGAAAATTTTTAAGGGTGGTAGTACCCTAGTTGCTTTGAGCCAACTTGTAACCCCTATCCTTCCCAAATCTCGGGACGAGATTTATTTTAAGGGTGGTAGCCTGTCACATCCCAAGATTTTCCAAATCTTGTAATGTGAAAAATAAATAAACAAAACAAATTTGTTGAAAATTAGGGTGAAAAGAAACTTTTGTTTCTAATTGGAAACTTAAAATCCCATCTTGAACAAACTTTGGTTAATGTTTTAATCTAATTAAATTCAAATCAAGTGGATTGCAATCTTCATAAATGCATCTGGAAATTTAAAACACTTGGAGAATAAACCAAAACCCTAAAACCCAAATGGAACAAAACATTTCCAAGCTATCTCTAAACCTATGGATTTGATCCATATAAAAATTGTCAAACAAACATTTCAAAATGATCAAGAATGACAAATAGAAATATTATAAAACCATATGAATTGGTTTCACTTAATTTGGAGCCATAGATAAAATCTTATGAATTTAATAAGATAAGGAAATTGAATTTCCAAAGATAATAAGGCATCTATCTAAAAATCCATACCAACTGGTGAGAAATTAATCCTAAAGTTATTTAAAAGGATAAATAAATATTAAATAAGATTTTACAAATTGGAATCACCAAGTTTGGATCTATAAATAAAAAGATATGGATTTTATAAGATAAAGAAATAAATTATTAAATGAGGGATATTTAAAAAGACCAAATTAAAACTTGGCCAAGACCATAAGCAAATGGAATGAATACAATCCAAATCCAAATAAAATAATGGATAAGGAATTTTCAAATTAATTAAGAGGGCATTAACCAAATCCTATTCTATTTGAATAAAGATAAAATCCCTATTAGAAATGATTAATTAAATTATGGGAAAATAATAATTGGAATTTACCCAAGTGGAATAAAAGTTATTTAATTAACTCAAATAAGATCAAAGAAATCTTCCAAATAAAATTTATGGAATTAAAACTATATTTCATTTCATTGGAATAAAGAGAAATACCCAATTTTAAATGATTAATAAATCATATTAAAATATTCCAAATGAATCAAGGTGAATTATTTAACACCCTAATAAATAAATAAAACCTACTGAAAATATTTAGATTTCAAATGGAGTTTGAAAATATTATTAAATCTTATTTGAATAAATGCAAGGGCCTATTTTAAATAATAAAAAGACCCTAAAAAGAATAAATGAATTATTCTAAATATGACTTCAGAATGTTTTATTAATCAGTATTTGATTACACACAAAGTTTGAGAGAAGTTTGAAATCAAATTGTTGTTTGAAATGATTAATCAAAATCAAAACAGAATATTAGAAATGGAAAAGGAAAAACAATCAGTACAAAAAATGAAAAGGAGCAGCCCAGCCCAGCTAAGCCTATCTGGCCCAGCAGCCCACCACTCTCCTCTCTCCCCCAAAGCGTTTTTCTCTCACTCACGAATTGACCCGCACAGAGAATGACAACTGGACCCCACCCCCACTATCACTCACTCGTTGACGCCAGGCCCCACCGCCAGCTCCCTTCGGTCTCACCCGCGCGATAACCTCGCCGGCAGTTTCTGCCATTAAAAGCTCGCTTGATTCCTCTTTAATCGTGTGTTGATTCAGCCCCGCGATCATGCGTACATAAGCGCCTGCCCTCTCTCTCTTTTCCCTCACTCACCGCACCTCCTCCGTCCCAGGGCTGCCCGAATTCCTCTTGGCAACACCTACTGCTCCGGCGAGCCCTTTCGTCAATTCCGGCCAGTCTCCGTCGCCCCTCGCCTCCTCAACCATGCGAGTTTTCTCCCCATCTCCCTACGCACCTCCTTGTGACTCTATCTCACTCGCGCTCGGTCCACAACATCGGCAACGTCTTCACCAGTGCGCCACCGACGACCCCGCAACTCTAGTGAGCCCTAGAACTTGACTACGTGCGCGCCTCGACCTGTGGATCATGCCGTTTTGTTCGCCTGTGTCTTATGCATCTCCAGGTGCTCGCCAATCAACCGCGCGCGATCTACAACCTCGTCTCCGACCGCGACAGTACGAGCCCGTCGCAAGGCAGACCTCCGGTGAGCAATCCCCATCACCACCGTGCGCCCCTCGACAAACGGCAAGCACCTTGAGCATCAGCAGCAAGCTGCAAACCCGGTGAGCCTTCCCTTTACTCCTTTTGCTTCCTATATCGCCGGCTCCGCCGTAGCCAGAGCGTGCGCTGCCACCTGCCGCTGCCAGCGCCGCCACTCGATGGTTAGCGTGCTGTGCACCGAAGGATTCAGATCCAAGCGCCACGACAGATTCATAATCGAAGGGGTACGAGTGTCTCTGTGCCGCACGATCTGTTTAAAATCCAACGCACCAGAGAGGTGGATCCAACCGAAACGGTATGGACCAATAGAAACGTTCCACGTGGCCCTGTCTGTTTTAATAAAAACAGATTTGATCTATTTGTTGTTCAATTTTGTAAAATTCATAACTTTCAAACCACACGTCCAAATTTTGCAAATTTTATATCAATGGAATCAGCAAGACAAATCCTACCCAACCATGCCCTTTTTTTAGTGATTTGTTTTTGATAAAATGGTTGTTTTTGCAGAAACTTGTGTAGGTATATTTTGGGTATAAAATTTGTTCTAAAATTATTTTTGTGATGGAACCTTTGGCAAATGGATTGTTTTGAACCTACTGACCATAGAAATCAATTTGTGGTTTCAAAAACATATTTGCTGACGCAAAAGAATAAATCTTTGATTTAAAGAATTTCTAGTCAAATAAAAATAATGTTTATTTATTAAAAATACTTTTGGGAGAAAATCTTTGGGAAATGTTTTGGAATAAACTCTCTGACCCCAAACACCAAGTTTTAGATTTAAAAATGTATTTGGTGAACCCTATAAATATTATTGCTTGCTAAAGGCAATTCTAACCACATAAAATATTAATTTGGTTTAAAATGATTTATAAGTAAAATCTTTTGCAAATGATTTTGCCACTTATATAAAATGACTAATAGGTGTTATAGAATGTTTATAACCTATTATAAACCACTTTTCCAAATAAAACAAACTTTTGCATGCTTGCATGCATTGTTTTCTTTCTATTATTTTATGTGATGTTGCTTGAATGGTAGTTTGAAATATTGCTTGCTTGATTGAATTGTAGTGATTTGAAGAGTGTGAATATTGCAAGATCAAGGAGTGAACTTATATTCTCTACCAACAAGGAAAGTGATGCTTCATACTTTTGTCCCATTATTTTCACTATGCACTAGTGATATTTCTAAGTAGGACTTGCATGGAATTTTTGCTAAGTATAAACTATGCCATGGGAAATCCTAGTAGATGAAACCTTAGTAGAAACTTCCTAAGTTAAGATTCCTACTACTATCATGCTTAGCTTAGCTAGTAGAAAACAAGGGTGGAATATATATTCATACTATGGAATATTTCTAAGTCAAGGACTTGTGTTTTGTTTAATAAAACAACTAAGTGAATGAATCACCTGGGTGGAATGGAAGGAATGGTTTGTGTTGAGTGGTTATACAAGGCCCATTTCTATGGTTTACCTTGTGTATCTCACTTGTGGATGGCCACCCAAGAACAAAGATATTTGAGATGTCAAATGTTGAGAAGCTTCAAGTGCAGCCACATGGCATTATGGGCTTTGCCTGGATCATATAGGTTGCAATAACTTAGCCAAATGGACAGTTGGTGGTAGGGGATGATAGGTTGGAACGCGTCCATTCTGGTCTAAGGGAAGGCTTCTGAAAGATCTTGTCTTGGTGAAACCAAGTCTTGTGGGGAAAGTGCACCACCTCTGCAGAGTGTAAAATCTAAGTACTTAGCCATGTCCCTGGTAAAGGACAATTTGAGCATCAAGACATGGAAGATATCAAGAATCTCCTCATCCCAATTTCTAAGTTAAAATCTTGCGGTTGAACAAGGGTTGAAGGATCACCAATTTTTATTGGGAGATGCCTTGGTGTTTTTGTCAAGCAAAACTTAGTGTCTTCAAATGACCAGGAAAATCTATTTTCAGCAAAGCAAGCCTAAGCTCCACTTAGCCAAATGCATATATATATTACCATAGTATCACTTGCCAATACAATTCAAATTTATTGACCCTTGTGGCTGTAACTTATTATGTTGCAGGTTTGTTTGATGTTAGTGAAGTTTAATGATTAGGATTTCAAGTCTACAACCAACATGTTTGCCTGTGGCACTTTGAAGATGAAGGACCCCATGCTATTGTTATATTCTGTTGCATTGTAATGAGATAGCCAAATGAGCTATGTGAGATGTAATAAATTATTTTATTCCTGGTTATAAAGTTGTATTATGATCTTTGTTTCTTGATATTACATCTTAACTGTGGATGCTAGCTATTGATCCAGGGACTAGAATTGTAAACACAGGGATCTCTACCTTATTAAAGATTGGGAATCTTACACATTTTCTATTTTCCTTATTCACTTATTTGTTTCATTGTAATATTCCTTTATTCTTTTATTGTAAAAGAACATTGTAATGTTGGATTTTAAGAATATTTATACTTTTATTTATAATACTTGTATGTGTACTATTGTGAATAATTATTTATAATTCAAATCTTCTCCCCTCATAATCCACTAAATCAATAATGGTCATGTCAAAATTCATTGCACTCACTGAGATGGCTAATTTCTAATCCATCAAAGCAAGAGACCTTATGATCGCTCTAGGGTTTTAGTTTGCGAAAAATTTACCCGGATTTTCAGATGCATGCATGCAGATGCACAAAATCCTAAATCTACCCTTCGTTTAGTCCTAGTTGCTAGGATGTTACAGACTTCCCCCGTTAAATTAAACTTCGTCCCGAAGTTTGTGTTTTCTTGATCATGAAGGTTTCAGATAAGCTCGTCTTGAGTTTTCTTCTTTCCCCAGTTTCTTGTCTTCCCAAAATAATTTTTTTAGTAAACTCGGCATTCCTTGAATTTACATTTAACCTTTATTCAGTTATGGTTAATGCCTAATGCTAAATTTAGACTTTCTCCCGAAACTTCATGAAATTTCTTTTGACCTTGAACACCATTATTAACGAAGAACTAATGATGCTAAGCATACCTATCATAGCCTTGCCGGTGTTGTTCCACCCGAAATCTCCACCTCTTGATGGTAATCCTTCTCCTCGAGTAACCAACATGTTGGGACATTCAGATCTCTTATGTCTGTCCAGACCACACCTATAACACACCTTATTGCTTTTTCAACAATTCCTGTTTAGGAGACCTGAAGTTCCACACTTATTGCATATGATTTGTTTCTTTCGTTTTGATGCCTCATGTTTTGATATACCATTTGCGGATATGAATCTAGGCATAAAACTTAAGTTTGATGTTGATTCTAGAGATTGAATCTTTTTTGGTTCCATTATAGCTCTTTTCTTCTCTAATTTCTTCCTATCTTCCACTAGCATCTTGTAATCATCCTCGAAAGTAATTGCTACATCAACCAGCTCTTGGAAACGTCGTGTTGAAGCCCCTCGTATTTTCATCTTCATATAAGGGTATAGTCCTTCCAAGAACCTTCTCTTGCGCTTCTCCTCCGTATTTACCTCATCAACTGAGATAATTGACTAAACTTGATAATATATGTCATCACGGTTTCATCATTTTATCATAAATCCTTGAATTCTCTCCTCTTAAATTCCATAATGCTCTCTGGAACATGATACTCACGAAACTTCCACTTGAATTCTTCCCAAGTGATTATCTCTTCTAGTGTGAGCATGGCTAATTGATTTACCCACCAATTTGCGGCAGGTCCTGATAGAAGAAATGTTGCATAATGTAACTTCTCCTCATCATTGCATCCAATGGTTTTAAGCTTCCTTTCTGTATCCATCAGCCAATCCTCCGCATCCATAGGTTCTGGTGCAGACACAAAAGGAATTGGTTTGGCATTTTGGAAATCAGAAAGACTTACTCTGATATCTTTGTTCCCCTCTACGGGTCCAATTCATTTGAGTATCTCTTGCATGAACTTATTCTGGTACTCTTGCATCATTTGCATGTATTGCATCAAATTCTCCTCTGTCAACGGACGAGTTGATGGTCCAGTTGCGGGTACATCCTCATTACTTTCCCTCTTCTTAGCTTCTTGCTCCATACGCTGTCCTTCAGACCCAGCCTCTACTCGCGTATCCATACCCTCTCTAGTCATGTTACATAAAGCGAATACTCATACTTACATCATGCATATGTTTTCTGAGCTCAACTCTATGCATAGTGCTAGTCACACAAGGAGATCAAGAACCAAATCCAGATAACAACCAAACCTATACCATGTATTATACATGGTTTTTATAAGCTATTACAAACAATCCTCACCATTATGGCCTAACTCTCAACTAATACGTTACTTGTATATTGCAAGACCTCACTTACTCACATGAGAATACTCTCACTTATTATGTCATACCTCACAAACACTACAATACACATTACTAGATATGTACATTATTTAAGCCCTCTACTTCTGTGGATTATCTCTTCTTACTTTCCTCCCTCTTATTAGTACTTCCTGGAATTCCGTCCATGATGACGTGAAGTCCGACGACTACCCTTCTAGAGTATATAAACATATAGAGGATGCGCACTCTTGATTAGAAGTACTTAGATTGAGATTAGCCACTGAGAAATGACTAGAAAATGCGTGATCTCCCATGGAATTCTCAGGTCCACCTTCAAACGCACTTTCGAAGCAAGATGTATTTTCTGCTTTTCCTTGATTCAGTCATACATATAGATGTAATAACTATCAATGCCTTCTTCCATGTCAATAGGATTGGTACTACCCCCATATCGATCATAGGTTCCATGCTAATCTTGCGGGTTTCTACTCCTTTATTAGGATCACAGGGTATAGGATTCTCCATGGTTCCAGTCTAAGATTCTACTCCCCATCCATCGTAATTCCAAATTGGAATACTTGGATTGGATGTGTCCTTAGTTTCCTGTTTTGTTTTATACTCGTCCATGGTTTACATGTTTATAAAGCCCATTTTGATAATAATAGGCACAGGTTTCAGACTATGGTCCTTCAAACTCATTCTCTTCATACACCACTTTTGAGAAGACTATTCTAAAATGCCTAGCCTCTCTATCTGACTCCTTTTTGCATTCTATTGCTTTAGTAGGATCAACATAATCCTCAAGAATGTATCCAACTCCTGGACTAGAACCTTAATGTGTGTCATGATAGGTACTGAATAATGTCCTATTATGATCTATGTATTCAGAATTAAGGTAGATTTAGTCTGCACAAATGTAGCATGATCCAACTTAAGTTACGAATTTATGGAATCTTGAGGTATAGTAACATAAATAATACCTACCAATTTCCTTGGATTCATGTTTTCGAAGCCTGGTTATTGCTTCTAAAATTGCAATTTGATACGCCGCTGCCATACATCTCATCTTCCCAGTTTACATTTTTTTCACTTATCCCCAACTTTTTGGTAAGATAAGCACTACATGGTACTTGACTAACACCTTCCCGTAATGAAAACTGTAAACCTTGACGAAAAGTCGAGATTTGCAATTCCATATTCCATTGTCTCAAAACTTCTATCCAGTCACCTACATAGCCCTCTAAAGTCCTATACATCACTTAAACATTCTGGTTTGAGTACCGAGATGCCATTTCTTACTGTAGGTAATAGATTATAATTGCCCTACTAGATTATAACTTATTATTATTACCCCAATTTGCATCATAATAAATAATTATCGCACCAGAAGCATGAAAATGTAATTCTCAAGTGAATACTCATCATATTTCTAGAGAACTCTTTATCGTTGCTAACATACTTCCTACAAGTTCTACCCATTTAATAGGTTTCCAACCTAAGGTCAAAGCTTTTTCTCTGATACCAGCTGTGATGACCCAGTATACCACTGTATGTTGTAGTACACTATAGTCGTGGACATAACACTCACGAAGTACCATTCCGCAAATATTACATCCTCAGAGTGGTACAACAGAAACAAAGCGGGTCCACAACATACATTGTCATTATTAGAATCAGAAATTCACATGATGACTTTGAGATCCTCCTAGGTCCATAGAGGTATCCCGATGACTCAGGGCTAAACTATAATAACTCGGAGAATAGAATAAAGAAGAAACTAAGGTTTATACGAGATTTAATATAGATGGAGGATAGAGATCTATGCTACTAGACTAGATCACAATATATGCTACATCTACACTTCAGATACGTCGATCTCCATTCCATAGATGTTTTCGTAGTTGTTCCCTTCGACGCTTCCGGATACTTCTGGTTCTTTGTAGCGGAATTCTTCTTGGTATTCAATTGGATATAGTATTTCCTCTTCCTGACCGTTAATGTCTTCAGAATCTAGAAAGGGTTAAGAAGATACGTTGAGTACGAGCATACTCAACAAGTTCACTAAAAAGGATTGTTTGATGCCCTATATCTACAACCACAAACATAGGTCGTAGGCAATGCAGGTTTTCGTAAACATTTCTTCAAAGGTTGATTTTATTCTGAAAAGCTATGTCTGTCAGCCTTCACGGGTTTACCAGAACTTTCATGGAGTTCCTTTACCGCCGCGTTCGCAGCTCCTTCTCAGAACAGGGAGTAACAAGTTACGGTTCTTACACTCTACAAAGGTGCGTTAGTTTACCCATGAGAGATCTTAGCTTTGTTGCACATCCGGGCACGCATTCCCATTCACACTTCCTTGGTATGAAGCCAAGACTAAGGTCCAAGCCAATCACTGTCCTTCTCCGCGACCCCGCATACACCGCAATTGTTGTATGCCCAAACTCAAGATAGACTTTTCCCCGTATAAAACGGCTATATCTTAGTTGGATACACACAATAACCATTAACAATAGAAATCTGTCTTTTGTAAGACCAGATCAAAGGTAGACTTTTCCCCGTATAAAATGGCTATACCCATGATCTGCAACTTACAAATGCCCAGAACAGTGTCCAATGCATGCAAAAGGGAGCCGATCCAGCTGAAGTGTCCCATTCCAAATCTCATGGTTAACGCGTAATATACGGCACAAGAATCACTGGCGACATTGGTTGTTAAGTCCTATATAATATGTTCCTTTACCACCGGAACTTTCATAGAAGGTTATTACCTCATGGTAAATAACCTATAACCATATTATTATAAAAATAGTGTTTTCTGACCTTTTTCAAATGCAGGTGATGAAAACAATGGATTTGTAAAATACCTTACAGAAAATAATCAAAGGACATGAGCAAGTGTGAACTTGCCTTGATATAGCGGAGTATTATAGTCGAATGTCTCGACTTGACCCTGGACCTCGGGTTCTACAAAAATACCATCATTGCCCGGTAAGGACAATGTTTAAAGAAGCAATATGTTGTTATGCATAAGTAATGGGATGCATGTTGTAAAATCCCAAGTAATTCCCCAACCATTACAAGTGAGTTGTATTTAGATGATTTGTTTAGGATATGATCTCTCTTTAAGTTTTCTTCATCAAAGAGAGTAGTTGTAAGGGTTTTTGGATAACATATAAGACATGAAAGTAAGGTATAATTATAATACAATTCTAAGATTGGGTGATATCATGTAATCATTACAAGGTTTATGTTTTAATTTTGTTATGGCTTAAAAGAAATGGTTTAGTGTTTCTTTTGGAAGTGGCAAAAAGAATAACATTTGAAGAAAATATTATTGATGTTAAGTTAATCAACTCTAAAGATTAATAAGATTAAAGTGATGGTTTAGGATAAGGTTTAAATGATCTTGAGACATTATATATCTAGCTTATGATATATCAGGCCAAAGTTAACTATAAAAATATAATTGGTCTTGGGATATAACATTTATGGTATTAAAAATAATTAGGGTTTTTCGTAAGCATAATGAAACTTAGTCTTAGAGACTTAATGGTAGCATATTTAATATTTATAGATTATACTATAAGATTTTCTTATATAAAGAAAGTAGGTGAATTTCTGTTGTGATATATTTAGTGAATACTAAGTTTGCGAAATATTCTCATATATTATTTGAGATCAATTACTTCTAATATAAGTTAATGATCTGCAAAACTAAATTTGTAAATCTTCGAATTATAGTTTATTAAGAATTTTAAAGGAATATTATAAAATTGATTGTTTATATTTGGATAGTATTTTAAATTATAATTATAGGTTAAACTATTTTAGAGTTAAAAGATTGTGTTTTGAACATGATTATTTCTTACTTAGGAAATAATGTTAAATAATTAATAAAACAACTATCTAATTTTAATAATTGAAGATATATGATCAAAGAATTTTAAAATGTTTTTGGAATAATATATTTAGTATTATCCTAGTAAGTATTCTTACTTAAAATCTTAAAATTGAATTTTACTTATCTTTAGGTATTATCTTGATTTTTTCTATAAAATTTCTCAAGTATTGAATGTCTTTAAATATTTGTTTTAAGTTTTATTTGTAAAATTTTAAGTTAGTATTTTTATAGATAAGATATTTATTTTTATGCATTAAAGTGAATTTTTTATTTTTAGGAATTTTTCTGAATTTATTAAATTTCATTTAGTTATTTAAAGGTGTTAATGTTTATCTGCATTTTATTAAACTTAAATAAATATGATTATATTTTTCTTAGGTGGAGATTATTTTAATACACATTTTGATGTATTAAATACATTTTTAGGATTTTTCTACATTTTTGTAAAAATAAAATAGTGTATTAGGTATCTTAGTTTGTAGGGGTTCGTAGCATGGAAAACAAAAAATTTCTACCGCATGCAAACAAACAAGCCAAGATCTATCTACTAGATTGTAGCAACGAGTCGATAGAGGAACTCACCCTCGAAGATTCCGAAGCGGTTAACGAGAGCGGATTCTCGTGGGTGATGTAGTCGTACTCTTGCCGATCTCAAGATCGTGTAGACGATCCTTCCGGCGCTGCGTTCCGGCAGCACTTCCGCAGTCGGTCACACGTTCGGTACTCGATGAAGACCTTCCTATCTCTTGTTCTAGCAGGCAGCGGATGTTGTAGCACTCTCCTCGCGATTCTGGCAGCACGACGGCATGGTACCGGAAGTAGAGGGGAGATCTCGCAGGTCTTCGCCTTAAGCCGGAGCGAGTATGGTGGACTATGAGAGAGGCCTTGGCGATCTAGGGTTTAGAAGGCACCAAGGGAGGAGGCTAGCCGGCGGCTAGGGTTAGGGTTCACCCCAACTCGGAGAGTTGGTGGTGCCCTAGGCGGCGGCAGCAGCAGGGGTGGTGGCGCCGGCGGCATAGGGTTAGGGTTTCGGGGTGTGAGAGGTGTGTGCTAGAGGGGCAGCCCTGCCCCTTATTTTATAGGTGGAAGGGCGCCGGCCAAGGGGAGGGAGTCCTCCCCCAAGTTGGCCTCCTTGGCCGGCGGGTGGAGGGAGAGGAACTCCTCCCCAAGTAGGTTTCCTACTCTCCCTCCACCAAGCAAAACTGCCGTTTGACTTTTCAAATTGGCGTTTGACTTTTTCAAACTAGGATTTGATTTATCCCTTTATTTTGCTCAGCCATGATACCTAGTACATGATGCAACCATTCCACATTGTAATGACACATTCATGTACCCTTCTCCTCCGGAGTGTCGGACCTTCCGGAAGCTTCTAGAACATTCCTAATGAAAACACCGGAATCATTCCCCAACTTCGAAACAGGACTTTCCTTATATGAATCTTATTCTCTGGACCATTCCGGATCTCCTCGTGATATCCTGGATCCCATCCAAGACTCCGAACAACATTCAGTCTCTTACTCATCATTACATAACTAGTCAACAACATCGAATCCTTAAGTGTGTCTCCCTACGGTTCGTGAATTATGTGGACATGATCGAGACACTTCTCCGAACAATAACCAATAGAGGAATCTGGAAATTCATATGGCTACCACATATTTCTACGATTACTTTGTGATCGAATGAACCACTTACATACGATATCAATTTCCCTTTGTCTCACGATAGTTTACTTATCCGAGGTTTTGATCGTCGGTATCTCCGCATACCTAGTTCAACCTCGTTACCAATAAGTACTCTTTTCTCGTTCCCGTGGTATGTGATCCTTGTGATCCAGTCACATGCTTGCAAGATAATTGGATGACATTCCACCAAGAGGGCCCAGAGTATATCTATCCGTCATATGGATGGACAAATCCCACTCTTGATCCATGTGTCTCAACCCATACTTTCCGAAGACTCAATGCCACCTTTATAGCCACCCAGTTATGGTTTGGTGTTTCATGTCATCAAAGCATCCTTTCGGTGATGGTGATAAGCATGATCTCATGGTCGAAGGAATTAGGTTACTATGTATCAGAAAGCTTATAGCAATTGAACTATTAAAATGACTTGATCTTTATGCTACGCTTAT
Organism: Avena sativa; assembly: GCA_916181665.1. Lineage (NCBI taxonomy): Eukaryota > Viridiplantae > Streptophyta > Magnoliopsida > Poales > Poaceae > Avena > Avena sativa. The sequence goes on from OV702298.1 coordinate 114,265,486, forward strand.
CTATAGGAGTATGTCCATCATACCATTCTCCTAATGATATGATCTTGTTGTTAATAACATCTCAATGTTCATGATAGGGAAACCACAATCATCTATTAACCAACAAGCTAGTATTATGAAGAGGCTTTACTAGGGACTCTAATTTAGTTTACAAATCACACAAGTATTAATGTTTCCTTGTTAATACTGTTATAGCATGAATGTAAACATTTATCATAAACACAAAGATATAATAATAACTACATTTATTATTGCCTCTAGGGCATATCTCCAACAGTCTCCCACTTGCACTAGAGTGAACTAATCTATATTACATGGTAATATACCGAACACCAATGGCAGTTTGGTGTTGGTCATGTTTTTCCCTCGGGAGAGGTTTAGTCAACGGATCCGCCACATTCAGATCTGTGTGTACTTTGCAAATCTTTATGTCACCATCTTGGACATGTTCTCGAATAGCGTGAAAACGTAGCTTGATGTGCTTCAGCTTCTTGTGTGACCTTGGTTCTTGCGCATTAGCTATGGCGCCCATGTTATCACAGTAGATAGACATTGGGTCCAGCGCACTTGGAACCACACCGAGCTCTATAATGAACTTCTTCATCCATATCGCTTCTTGTGAAGCCTCCGAAGCAGCTATGTATTCCGATTCAGTTGAAGATCTCGCCACAACGCTTTGCTTTGCACTCCTCCAGCTAACTGCTACACCATTCAAAGTAAATACGTATCCAAATTGTGATTTAGAATCATCCGGATCGGTGTTCCAACTAGCATCGGTGTAACCATTAACAACGAGTTGTTCATCACCTCCATAAGAAAGAACCATATCCTTAGTTCTTCTCAAGTACTTAAGGATGTTTTTGACCGCTGTCCAATGATCCACTCCTGGATCACTTTGATATATGCTAGTCAAACTAACAGCATATGCAATGTCGGGTCTAGTACATAGCATGGCATACATTAGAGATCCTATGGCTGAGGCATAGGGAGTCTTACTCATCCTTTGTCTATCTTCTGTCGTTGCAGGACTTTGAGTTTTACTCAACGTCGTATTGGGCAACATGGGCAAGAACCCTTTCTTGCTATCTTCCATTCCAAACCTCTTTAGAACTTTGTCCAAATATGTACTTTGTGACAATGATATTAGGCGTCTCGATCTATCTCTATAAATCTTTATGCCTAATATGTAAGCTGCTTCGCCAAGATCTTTCATTGAAAAACTATTATTCAAATATTCCTTGACACTATTAAGAAGGTCTACATCATTCCCAATCAACAATATGTCATCTACATATAGTATTAAGAATGCTACAGAGCTCCCACTCACTTTCTTGTAAATACAAGCTTCTCCATAAGTTTGTATAAAACCAAAACTTTTGATTACCTTATCAAAACGTTGATTCAAACTTCGGGATGCTTGCTTCAACCCATATATGGACTGTTGAAGTTTGCATACCTTGTTAGCGTCTTTAGGATCGACAAAACCTTTGGGTTGCATCATATACAACTCTTCATCAATGTCTCCATTGAGGAACGCTGTTTTGACATCCATCTGCCATATTTCATAATCGTAATATGCAGCGATTGCTAACATAATCCTCACAGACTTTAACTTTTCTACTGGTGAGAAAGACTCATCGTAGTCAACTCCTTGAATTTGTCGAAACTCTTTTGCGACAAGTCGAGCTTTATAGACAGTAACATTACCATCACCATCTGTTTTCTTCTTGAAAATCCATTTGTTCTCGACAGCCTTCCGGCCATCCGGTAAGTCCACCAAAGTCCATACTTGGTTTTTATACATGGATCCAATTTCGGATTTCATGGCCTCTTGCCATTTATTAGAATCTGGGCTCATCATCGCTTCCTCATATGTCGCAGGGTCATCAGTGTTTTCCACCAACATGACACTCATAACGGGATCATACCAATCAGGAATGGTACGAGTTCTCCTTGACCTGCGAGGTTCTGTAGCAACTTCAACTGAAGTTTCATGATCATCATCATTATCTTCCTCTCTTATTGGTGTAGGCGCCACAGGAACTTCTTCTGGTGCTGTGCTACTCGCAAGTTCGAGAGAAGGTTCAACAACCTCGTCGAGTTCTACTTTCCTTCCAGTCACTTCTTTCGAGAGAAATTCTTTCTCTAGAAAGGATCCATTCTTAGCAACAAAGATTTTTCCCTTGGATCTATGATAGAAGGTATACCCAATAGTTTCCTTCGGGTATCCTATGAAGACTCATTTTTCCACTTTGGGTTCAAGCTTGTCCGGTTGTAACTTCTTTACATAGGCTTCGTAACCCCAAACTTTAAGGAACGACAATTTAGGTTTCTTCCCAAACCATAATTCATACGGTGTCGTTTCAACGGATTTAGATGGTGCCCTATTTAAAGTGAATGCGGTTGTTTCTAATGCATAACCCCAAAATGATAGAGGTAAATCTGTAAGTGACATCATATAAAGAACCATATCTAAGAGAGTTCGATTACGACGTTCGGACACACCATTACGCTGTGGTGTTCCAGGCGGTGTCAATTGTGAAAGTATTCCGCATTTCTTTAAATGCTCGCCAAACTCGTAACTTAGATATTCACCTCCACGATCAGAACGTAGAAATTTAATATTCTTGTTACGTTGATTCTCCACCTCACTTTGAAATTCCTTAAACTTCTCCAAAGTTTCGGACTTATGTTTCATGAAATAGATATACCCATATCTACTCAAGTCATCCGTGAAGGTAAGAACATAACGATAACCACCGCGCGATGCTAAACTCATTGGACCACACACATCGGTATGTATGATTTCCAATAAGTCCGTAGCTCGCTCCATCATACCAGAAAATGGAGTCTTAGTCATTTTACCCATCAGACATGCTTCGCATTTTTCAATTGATTCGAAATCAAGTGATTCAAGAAGTCCATCGGAATGGAGTTTCTTCATACACTTCACTCCAATGTGACCAAGATGACAGTGCCACATATAGGTCGAGTTATCGCTCAATTTCAAACGATTAGCTTCAATGTTATTAATATGTGTATTTCCACTATCGAGATTCAATAAGAATAGACCATCTATCAAAGGTGCATGTGCATAAAACATATTACTTATATAAATCGAACAACCATTGTTCTCGGACTTAAACAAGTAACCGTCTCGCAATAAACAAGATCCCTATATAATGTTCATGCTTAACGCAGGCACCAAATAACAATTATTTAAGTATAAAACTAATCCCGATGGTAGATGAAGAGGTAGCGTGCCGACCGCGATCACATCAACCTTTGGTCCATTTCCAACGCGCATCGTCACCTCGTTCTTCGCTAGCTTCCATTTATTCTGCAGTACCTGTTTCGAGTTACAAATATGAGCAACCGAACCAGTATCAAATACCCAGGCACTACTACGAGTACTAGTGAGATACACATCAATGACATGTATATCGGATATACCTTTCTTCTTGATGTTGCCGTTCTTCAAATCCGCCAAGTACTTTGGGCAATTCCGCTTCCAGTGACCCTCTCCCTTGCAGTAAAAGCACTCAGTATCAGGCTTAGGTCTAGCCTTGGTCTTCTTCGCCGGTGCGGCAACTTTCTTACCGCCCTTCTTGAAGTTTCCCTTTTTATTAGACTTGCCTTTCTTGAATTTGGTGGTCTTATTGACCATCAACACTTGGTGCTCTTTCTTGATCTCCACTTCTGCAGATTTCAACATGGAGAAGAGTTCTGGCAACTGCTTGTTCATGCTTTGCATATTGTAGTTCATCACAAAGTTCTTGTAACTTGGTGGCAGTGATTGTAGGACACGGTAAATCCCCAAAGCATTAGGAATCACTATACCCAAACTTTGGAGTTTGTTTGCGTGCCCAGACATCTTAAGCACATGCTCACTGACGGAGCTGCCCTCTTCCATCTTGCAGTTAAAGAACTTTTCAGAAGCCTCATAACTCTCAACTGCCGCGTGAGTCTCAAATATCAATTTGAGTTCACGGACAATATCATGTGGGTCATGGTTCTCAAACCTTTTCTGAAGCTCCGATTCCAAACCATACAAGATAGCACACTGAACTGTAGAGTACTGATTCTTCCGAGCGAGGTAAACGTTCTTTACTTCATCGGTAGCATCAGCTGCAGGCGGGTCACCCAGCGGTGCATCCAGCACATAGGTCAAATTACCAGCATTGAGGACAATCCTCAAATTGCGGAACCAATCCGCGAAGTTTCTTCCATTGTTTTTCAACTTTTCTTTCTCTAGGAACGCATTAAAATTGATGGTAGGGGCCGCCATTGATCTACAACATATTTGCAATAGTTTAGATTAAGTTTATGACAAATTGAGTTCTAATTAATAGTTAAATTAATCTAGGTGAACTCCCACTCAGAACAATATCCCTCACATTGTTTTAGTGATCACACGAACCAAATTCACCACATCAAAACCGATCATCACGAGAGTTGATGTAGCTTCAATGGCGAACAATCGACATGTTCATCATACCTACTATATGATTCATGCTTTACCTTTCGGTGATCCGTGTTCCGAGACCATGTCTGTACACGCTAGGCTCGTCAAGATCAAACCTTAGCTTCCGCATGAGAAAATCTGGCTTGCTCATGTTGTATACACTTGCAGAATCTAACACACCCGATCATGACGTGGTGCTTCGAAACAACAAGCTTTAGCAATGGTGCTTACTAAGGATTAACACTTTAAAACTTGAAATTAATGTGCATGAGGGATCATCTTATAATGCTACCGTCGTTAACTAAGCAATACAAGATGCATAAAGGATTAACATCACATGCAATTCATAGTATGTGATATGATATGGCCTTTCTTCTTGTGCTTCCGATCTCCATCTTCAAGCACGAACATGATCTCCATCATCACCGGTATGGCGTCAAGGTGAATGACGCCGCTTCATGGTTGTCGTCCACTAGCTTCAACTATTACAACTACTTTTAATAGACACGCGGGTCTTAACAGAATTTAAAAACAACCATATGGCTCCTGCCGGTTGCCAACTTACAATAAGGATCATTGCATACATCAAATATAATCACAATCATGGCCATATCACATCACATCACACCCCTGCAAAACAAAGTTAGACGCCTCTAATTTTCTTTGCATTTTTACGTGGTTTGGGGCTTTCAATAAGTGTCGATCTAACTTACGAACACGAACCACAACGTTGATGTTTGAACTATCAAGTGCCCGTTGTAAATTGGATCTATACTATAATGGGAGAGACAGACACCCGCAAAGCCACTTATGCAATACAAGTTGCATGTTGAGCATGGAGCAAGTCTCATGAACGATGTCATGTAAGGTTAGCCCAGGCCGCTTCATCGCATCATACCGCAAGATGCAAAGTACACAAGAAGCAATTGATAATAAAAGCACCACCGTCCACAATGACCATTGTGTTCTACTCATGCAACAGATCTACATATAGACACGGCTCTGATACCACTGTAGGGGTTCATAGCCTGGAAAACAAAAAAATTCTACCGCATGCAAACAAACAAGCCAAGATATATCTACTAGATTGTAGCAACGAGTCGATAGGGGAAATCACCCTCGAAGATTCCAAAGCGGTTAACGAGAGCGGATTCTCGTGGGTGATGTAGTCGTACTCTTGCTGATCTCAAGATCGTGTAGACGATCCTTCCGGCGCTGTGTTCCGGCAGCGCTTCCGCAGTCGGTCACACATTCGGTACTCGATGAAGACCTTCCTCTCCCTTGTTCCAGCAGGCAGCGGAGGTTGTAGCACTCTCCTCGCGATTCCGGCAGCATGACGGCGTGGTACCGGAAGTAGAGGGGAGATCTCGCAGGGCTTCGCCTTAAGCCGGAGCGAGTATGGTGGACTATGAGAGAGGCCTTAGAGATCTAGGGTTTATAAGGCACCAAGGGAGGAGGCTAGCCGGCGGCTAGGGTTAGGGTTCACCCCAACTCGGCGAGTTAGTGGTGCCATAGGCAGCGGCAACATCAGGGGTGGTGGCACCGGCGGCTTAGGGTTAGGGTTTCGGGGTGTGAGAGGTGTGTGCTAGAGGGCAGCCCTGCCCCTTCTTTTATAGGTGGGAGGGTGCCGGCCAAGGGGAGGAAGTCCTCCCCCAAGTAGGCCTCCTTGGACGGCGGGTGGAGGGAGAGGAACTCCTCCCCAAGTAGGTTTCCTACTCTCCCTCCACCAAGCAAAACTGCCGTTTGACTTTTCAAATTGGCGTTTGACTTTTTCAAACTAGGATTTGATTTATCCCTTTATTTTGCTCAGCCATGATACCTAGTACATGATGCAACCATTCCACATTGTCATGAAACATTCATGTACCCTTCTCCTCCGGAGTGCCGGACCTTACGGAACCTTCTAGAACATTCCCGATGAAAACACCGAAATCATTCCCCAACTCCGAAACTGGACTTTCCTTATATGAATCTTATTCTCCGGACCATTCCAGATCTCCTCGTGATATCGCGGATCCCATCCAAGACTCCTAACAACATTCAGTCTCCTACTCATCATTCCATAACTACTCAACAACATCGAATCCTTAAGTGTGTCTCCCTACGGTTCGTGAATTATGCGGACATGATCGAGACACTTCTCTGAACAATAGCCAATAGAGGAATCTGGAAATTCATATGGCTCCCACATATTTCTATGATTACTTTGCGATTGAATGAACCACTTACATACGATACCAATTTCCCTTTGTCTCATGATAGTTTACGTATGAATGTAAACATTTATCATAAACACAAAGATATAATAATAACTACATTTATTATTGCCTCTAGGGCATATCTCCAACATAGTTATTTCCTTATTTTAGCTTGTATTATTATTATCATTACTTTTATTAGAACCTATTTGGTTGGTATTAACAACGGCCCGGCCGGCCCAGCCAGGTCTGGCTCGGGGTCAACCCGACCCCGGCCCCTTCACCCTCCTTGCTCACGCGCATATGTAGAGACATATCTTCATTTCCCCCATTCGACTCCACCGCCGCCGGCTCCGCCGCTTGCTCCCCATGGCCCTCGCCGGCCACACCCAGCTCCGCCGCTCGCCATATGACCTCCCCTCGGTTGTCCCCTTCTATTTCCCTGTGCTTTGGGGTTACTCTATTTCCCCAGCGTATGCCTCTGTGAAACCCTAGCCACGCTACTTGGGTCGGCCGGTGCTGCACCAGCACCCTCCTGGCAGCTCTTCCCTAACGGCTATGAGTTCCTCTACTAGGACCGCACACCCTTGTCGGCTCCTTCGAGCTTCTGCTCGAGCCCGCCGCTCTAGGCCCCTCCTGGTTCTTTTGGTGCTTCTACTTCCTCCTTCTAGACTTGACCAATTTCTTGATGCTGGCAGGATGGCAAGTTTATTGCAACACCAATGTCTACGACTCACTGCTCTGGTTTGATTTCTATGGTTGATGTTGCGGTGATGGTCTGCTAGTGCTGCTGCCGACGGGACGGCAGTGACGTCGTCACCACAACCTCACTATTGCGCTGCGTCCAGGCTTCGTCACGCCTCCGCTCCAGGTGCTTGGCACCCCCGGTGAGTTTTATTGTGACCGGCCTTCGAGTTGATGAACTGCTTGGTGATCTGTGGAGTAACTATATGGTGTTGGGTGCAGACATGTAGTGGTGATGGTTCAGAGATGTTGTTACTGATATTCTCAAGATTTTCCTAAAATAAATGAGATGCTTCTAAGTGCCATGCTTCAGTTTGGATGAATATTCATCCCTATCATATGTTAGTGTATGGTTTCATATTGTGTTGAATTTGACTAGCAATAGTCTAGTGGCTTGCTTCATTACTTATGATTTTGAATGACTCCTAAGTTGTGGTGATATTAGGATCAAAATGATTCCTAAGTTGTTGACTTAGGGAAATGATTTTATTTGTGGTTATAGCTTTGATTAATATAAGAGATGGATTTTATCTTAACTGAAGCTTTGCTTCAGTGATGTACTTAATGATTCCTAGTTATTTATACTAGGGAAATGATATAGCAAGATAAGGTAGTGGCTTTTGTTAGTGTAGATGTCACTGTGATGCCTCAAATTTGAGTGTGCATAGTGGTTATCTAACTAGCATAGTATGCTGCACTCCAGTACTTGTATAAATGGAAATGGAACCATTTATTTGAGATGACTTGTAAGTGGTTAATGATCTGAAATTCTCTAGCCAGTGATGCAAAAGGCTGAGGCATTAATTCTTGGCAAGAATAAATGTTAATGGTGTAATTGTTTCCTATTGGCTTCTAATATTGTAGACCAACTACTATGGTCTAACAGATATACCCTATGATGAATTTGCATACCATTTGTATGCAATTCTGAGGATCATTTCTTTAAATGAGAAGATATGCAAAAAGATAGATTTCAGTTCCTTCCTATGATGTTTTCTTGAGATGATAAGAACTGGTACTACATAGATCTGATACCAACCTATTGTTTGTGTGTGATCTATGGACTACTGGATGTTTTTACTTGTCCTATGATGCAAAGGCTGATGGCAAGTGGATAATAGAAATATATATGTGGCTATGGCACTATGCTTTACTCCTATGATGATTTTATACTCCACTTGAGTATAAATCTGAGGAGATGATCATTTAAAACTAAATCATTCTTGGAAACTGGTAGGAACAAATATTATGCATGATTTATAATAGAGCAAACTTTTGTTGTTGTTGAATCAGTGTTGTGACTTCTAGTTCCTGTTGGATCTTGTTCCTGGATGCTACTTGATCTGCTCCTCCTTGCTGCTCACTTGGCATGCTCCTTCTAATCCTTCATCTTCTCTTGGATGGCTTATGTAAGCAATCATATGTTGATTGGGTGGTGGATTGAATAGATGTTTGGTTGATGCACTGAAATAATCTATGTAGATCTTGTTGTTGTTCGAGAAAACAGTGTGTTTCGGAGAGATGGAAATAGAAAGATGTAATGTGGACGTGTAGAGTTTGGCTAGTGTGTTGTTGTTTCTGTGGAGAAGCTGATGGTTAGCTAATTAGCTACGGTTGGCTCCTCTTCTCCTTCTAATGCAGGCCTTGTGGTGTTGACAACACACATTTGCATGTGTTGTGTGAGCTGTGTGTGGGCTTGCCTCACTCAAATGGATCAGATCAAGAACAAACTGGATCTTTTGCTGGTTATTACTGTTTGGCTTTTACCTTTTACTGAATTGGTGAAACTTGCCCCAATTTGCCTATGATGTGGAACTGAGGCCAAATTTACAATAAGAACATATACTACTTTATTTGGCCCCTAGTTACTCTGCTCAGTGATGTAATGAACATTGCACCTCACTGTTAGACTGAGAGCAAAATTACTAACACTAACCATTTTTCTTTTTATCTTTTATTTATTTGTTTTGCAGGTATCAAGAAAGAATACAGGAGATCAAGGTAGATAGAGATTCTAGCTTAGGTTTATAACTACTGTAATCTTCTTATTTAGTTGTAATAACAATGTAATTCTTATATATTTTATTGAAGCTTTTATTTTTCTTTATTTGTAACTATTCATCTATGTAATGGCTTCTAATTACTTGTATTCTTTCATTCTTTGTAGTATTGAATAAAGATTTCTTCTTATTTGTTTTTCTTTGAATTACATTAATGTATGTGATTTCTTCTTCTTTTTATTTACTGTATTGTACTTTATTTTTATTATTTTATTGTAAAAGAATAATGTAATACTTCATGTATTCTTTTTTTAATAATCTTTTTATATCCTTGTTGTAATCGTTTATTTTTTATTCCTTTATTCTAAAAGGATAATGTAATATACATATATTCTTTTAATAAAGAACTCTTCTATTTGTTTCATTAATGTAATTCATTTTCTATTTTCCTTATTCACTTATTTGTTTCATTGTAATATTCCTTTATTCTTTTATTGTAAAATAACATTGTAATGTTGGATTTTAAGAATCTTTATACCTTTGTTTATAATACTTGTATGTGTATTATTGTGAATAATTATTTATAATTCAAATTTTCTCCCCTCATAATCCACTAAATCAATAAAGGTCATGTCAAAATTCATTGCACTCACTTAGATGGCTAATTTATAATCCATCAAAGCAAGAGAGATTCTGATCGCTCTAGGGTTTTAGTTTGCGAAAAATTTACCCGGATTTTCCGATGCATGCATGCAGATGCACAAAATCCTAAATCTACCCTTCGTTTAGTCCTAAAGCTGGGATGTTACAGATAGTATATTATTAATTTTGTTCATGTTGCTACTCAAAGTTATTGTGAGAGAGGGAAACATGGTTGTATGCATCTCAAAAATATTAAGTTTCCCCTCTTTATGTTGAAAGTTTTGAAGTTACACTTGTTTTGCTTTCCTATGCTTGTTGCTTTGTGCTTTCATGACTTGTTTCTTTACAAGATTCCTATGCATAGGAATTGGGTTAGACTTAAATGTGTTTTGAATTTTCTTCTTGATGCTCTCTTTTACTTCAATTCATATTTCTTATGTGAGCATCTTCTCAAACTATCAAGCCTAACTTAAAGGCGTTAAAGAAAAGTACTTGTTGGGAGATAACCCAAGAGTTTTTTTGAGTCTTGCAAGTTATTAATTTAGTAATGACCTCTCCTTATCCTTTTTGTTTGCTTTTTGTGCCAAGAATGACCTCTAATGAGAAGGAAGTAAGATTTGGGGAGTTGTTGTCCCAAAACAGATTTCTGTCCTCCATCAAACAAATTTGTGAGGAGTCTCTGTAAGTCGTATTGAGATGAAAAGTTATGAATAAATACCCAGTTTGTTAGCTAACTTTCGTGAGTTCAACACTTTTTGATTTGAGCAATAGAAGGTCTTCGAAAAAATCGGTTTCTACCTGCTGGTCTGTTTTGACAGATTTATGCTATTATTTGCATTTGCTTCTTATTGATTCCTTTTTGGGTTCTTTTTGGGAAATTGATATTTTTGAAGGATTTCCTACAGTAGCTTGTGTCTTTAGTGAAATTTTTGCTGTTTTGAAACTAAACCCAAAGGTCTATTATATTTTGACTACACTAATGTTGCTAAAGAAGATTGTATGAAGTTTTGTATGAAGGAAAATTTGCAGGTGTAGAGAAAGAATGATGTAATGAGATGAATAATGGACAAAAGCTCAAGCTTGGGGTTGCCACCCTGTGTCACCCCAAGAAATATTCAAGAGTTACAAGCGTCAAAGCTTGGGGATGCCCAAGGCATCCCCTTCTTCATCAATAAAAATCTCAGGTCTTTCTAGACACTTTGTTTTTATTGTTTCATGCATTGTTGTGTTGTTCTTGGAGCGTCGTATTTTTCGCTTTTGGTTTAGTTTGCTTCAGTAAGTTGGTTGGTTACACCAACTTATTTTGGAGAGAGACACACTCTGTTTCCATTGCCTAGATCACTCTAGTTTTCACTCTTATTGTTTTGTGAGTGTTTCACTTTTGCCAGCACTGCATTCAGCCTTAGTTTTCTTGTGCTTTCAGCTTAGAACTTTTTAGTTCTTCTTTGTGGATTTTTAGACGAGATCACTAATCTTTATTGATTATTATCTTTGTGAGTTGTTTGAAATAAGTTGATTGGTGTTGGAAAAGAGTAGGAAGCTTCATGCTTATAGGGTGAAATAAGTTGATTGGTGTTCCAAACAATTAGGATTGCTTAATGTGCCTTGAAGAAATCATGCGTTGTTTTAGCATACAAAAGCATAGTATTGCGGTATTCTCCTTTGATGCTTTGTTTGGGTTGACTTGGCACATGCTCACACCATGTTATGACTATGACAAGTCACCATAGCCTCTATGATCATTTATTTCTTGACTTGTAGTACCACTCTATGCTTTGATTACTAATATTTTGTTGCTCTGCATGATTATGGCCATTATTGCTCTCTTAGTTGGTTACTCCCAGTCTTTTGCTAGCCTCCACTTGTATTAGTAAGCTCTACACATGCTTCCAACTCCCAAGAAACCAAGTTATTCCAAAGTGTCCACTATAAATTCCTATGCATGGTGAGTTATACCATTCCAAGTATATTCTTGTTTTTAGCTATCTTCCAATTAAAAACTATTTTGTTATGTGAAAACTTAGTGATTAAAGCCCTCACAAACTTGATGGCACACTTTATATTCTTTTCCCCTAATAAACTTGAACCATTGTGTCATCTATGTTGTATTTGATTGCACTTATACGTTGGAATTAGCAAAACTGTGCTGTCACGGGAAAAGTTTTCAACATTGCACTTGTACTTTGTACTCAGTTGATATCATGTTCTTTTGTCTATGGATGTCACTGGTGTGAAATAAATAGGGAAATTGTAAGTCCATGGAGTATGTATTTTGTGTTAGAGAAACGCCTGGGCCGCTAGCCTAAGCCATGCCTAATCATGGTGGAAAATTGAAGCATCACCATAGTGAGCTATCTATGAAGCAGGCTCAATAAAAAGCTATGCATATAGTATATAAACAGATCGCTGAGATGCTCATTGTCTGCTTGCCTTGTCATTTTGGTTACGGGATAGCTCCTGTACCATGTGCAAGGGGTACCCCGTTGGAGGTTCTCTATGATACGCATGTACTTACAATGACAAGAACTTGCAGGTGAGTGAAGTTGAGTAGCATGAGGTGTGGCCCTCGTATTCAAGGGACTTGAGATTGCCACTTCAAGATGCTTCTTGACTTGTACTACCACTCTATGCTTTGATTAGTAATGTTGTGTTGCTCTGCATGATTATGGCCATTATTGTTCTCTTAGTTGGTTGCTCCCAGTTTTTTGCTAGCCTCCAATTGTATTAGTAAGCTCTACTCATACTTCCAACTCCCAAGAAACCAAGTTATTCCAAAGTGTCCACTATAAATTCGTATGCATGGTGTGTTAAACCATTCCAAGTATATTCTTGTTTTCAGCTATCTCCCAATTAAAAACTATTTTGTTATGTGAAAACTTAGTGATTAAAGCCCTCACAAACTTGATGACACACTTTATATTCTTTGACCCTAATAAACTTGAACCATTGTGTCATCTATGTTATATATGCTTGCACTTATACGTTGGAATTAGCAGAACCGTGATGTCACGGGGAAATTTTTCAACATTGCACTTGTACTTTGTACTCAGTTGATATCATGCTCTTTTGTCTATGGATGTCACCAGTGTGAAATAAAGAGGGAACTTGTAAGTCCATGGAGTATGTATTTTGTGTTAGAGAAACACCTAGGCCGCTAGCCTAAGCCATTCCTAATCATGGTGGAAACTTGTAGGATCACCATAGTGAGCTATCTATAAAGCATCCTCAATAAAAAGTTATGCATATAGTATATAAAAAGATCGTTGAGATGCTCATTGTCTGCTTGCCTTGTCATTTTGGTTATGGGATAGCTCATGTACCATGTGCAAGGGGTACCCCGTTGGCGGTTCTCTATGATACGCACGTACTTACAATGACAAGAACTTGCAGGTGACTGAAGTTGAGTAGCATGAGGTGTGGTCCTCGTATTCAAGGGACTTCAGATTGCCAACTTATACTTTGTTAATCATATACTCCATCTTTGTGCACTTTAACCTTAACCACTTCAAGATGCTTATGATAGGGGCAATGAGGGATGAAAGCTAACAAGTACCATAATTTTTGGAAGCTCTTTTTGAAACTTGAAATCCCTACTTCCTTTATGAAAGGCCTTTCTTCCACTATTATATTGAGTCTCCACCTTCTACCCTTTAGGCACCATTAAGAGAGCATAGTTCCAATTCTATGTGAAGTGTCCCAAAACTTATTGATTGATGCATATTGTGATATTACTTGTTCTTGTGCTACTTGTATCTAGTCACCCTTGTGAAGGTGTCCTATGCATCTATGTGCTCCTCCATGAGGGACAAGCTGAATGCCACTATGCCATTTTTTCTGTATGTGAAACAAACAAACGTTTTTCAATGCATGTTATTCATAATCTTTGTTTGTAGCCTTTCATGTTGCATGCATAGTTACTTTGTCTTATTGTTAGAACTCCATCTTTCATGCACATGTTTAGAGTTCTTTGATTCCATCTTTCAATGCATGCAAATGGTTTGATCTTGGTTTTGACGGTGCATGTCACCTCAAAAATTATTATTTTATCACTTACCAACTCGAGGAGGAGCAGGAGTTAAGCTTGGGGATGCTTGATACGCCGGAAACGTATCTATAATTTTTGATGCTCCATGCTTGTTTTGTACATACTTTGCTTTGCTTTGTCTACACTTTGAGGTGTTTTTATATATTTTCTAGAACTAACCTATTAACAAGTTGCCACAGTGCCAGTTGTCTGTTTTCTTCTTCTTTTGGTTACAGAAAGGCAGAAATCAATATTCTCGGAACTGGACGGGACAAAAGCCAAAGTCAATATTTTACCGTGCGCGTCACAAAATCTAGAGGGGAGACGGAGAGGCGAGCCAGGGCCACCCCATCCCCCTAGGCACGAGTGGGCCAGGCCCTCCGGCCGCCACCTAGCCTCGCCTCTTCGCCTATAAGAATCCCCCGGGGAGAAAACCCTAAATAATCAATCATACTTCCAGAAAAAGTTCCACAGCGCTGCCGCCACCGAAAGGGGGATTCAGGGGACAAAAAGTCTCTGTTCCGGCACCCTGCCGGGACAGGGAAGTGCCCCTGGAGCCATCTCCATCGATCTCCATCGCCATCTTCATCATCGTTGCTGATTCCCATGATGGGGAGGGAGTAGTTCTTCCTCGAGGCTAAGGGCTCTACCGGTAGCTATGTGTTCATCTCTCTCTCTCTATGCATGATCTTGTTGTGGTCATGAGCTTTGTAATCAAGTATATCTACCTTGCTACTCAAGTGCTTTAATGGATCTCTGCTCTCCCCATGTGTGTGAAAGTGACAGCGTGCACGCCATGGTGGCACCTAGGTTTGAGTCTACATAAATACTCGTTGTGCTTTAATAGATCTATGCTTTTACCCACGTGTGTGAAAGTGACAGCGTGCATACCGTGTGTGGCACTTTGGCTAGATTGAATATTTGTTCTGAGTTATATTTGGAGTTGGATGTCTCTGTGAAATTGTGGTGTTTGTTGGAACCATCTAGCGCTCAAGGTGATTGTGTGGGGTTATCTAGATTGGGGAAGGCGGACTTTGAGGAGTGTTGTTATAGCCCTACCAATGATTGGAGTGTCCAACCGGAGAGTAGTTAAGAGTAGTATTATGAAGAGAGGATATTTATATGAGAGAGTTCACTAGTTAAAGTATGATCCCTAGGCCTTGTTTCTAAACATTGAAACACCGTTTGCTACTAGATCAGTTGCATGTTTGCTTGCTTTAGTCTTTACCTCCACGTCAAGCTCTATCAAAGCTCTTTTCTGGCACCGTTACCACTTGTATTTCACTATCTCTTCGCCGAACTAGTGCACCTATACACCTGACAAGTGTACTGGGTGTGTTGGGGACACAAGAGACTTCTTGTATCTTGATTGCAGGATTTCTTGAGAAGGAATACCTTTGACCACTTCCTCCCTGAGTTTGATAAACCTTGGGTGATTCACTTAAGGGAAACTTGTTGTTGTTCTACAAACCTCTGCACTTGGAGGCCCAACAACTGTCTACAAGAATAGAAGTGCGTAGACATCAGCCAACGTGTACTCGCCTTCACGGACTCACCCAACACGGACTCGCCATGCTCTGGAACTGCCCGTCGCTGGCTTGCCCATCACAGAATCGTCTGTGCCGACTTGGCGACTTCACCATCGATGACTTGGAATCCTTCACATTGGTTGTTTGGTAGCCTATAATTCTACAACAACATGATGATATCTTGAGCGTAACTAAGAAGCCACTTCAATAGCAAATTAATAAGGCTCTGGTCAAACTTCTCCAAGGGGCGACTCCATACAGCGGCGAGTCGCCTAGCGTGTTGACTTGCCTTGGTGAATGAACTACTTCAGGACCTATTTCTCTATTTCAGGAGCTCGCCAACCACTCACCATCGACTCCACCATGGAATCTCCTATGCCAATTCGACGTTTTGAAGTCATCGTCGAGTCCCTGACGCACTCGGGGACTACTGATGGGGATATGCCAATCAGGGTATCCACAAAGGCAGGAAACAACTAGCCTAGGACGATATCGACTAGGCCTCCTTTGACGGCGACACGAATAAAGGCTTCACTAAAGACTCGCGACTGAAAGCAAAGGCCCAAGAGGGTAGCTAGGCCTAGTCGGATTAGGTCAAAACCTTCGAAACCCTAACTAATTCATAGGAAACCTTGTAAACCCAAGCGAGGTATCCCTATATAAACCTCCCGAGGGTCCTGGCTCTACTCACGAGCTATTATCTACCTCATCATTATGACTCGCTGCCCATACGCCGAGTTCGCCCACCTTCGCCATTAATACATTCAAGAAGGAAGTAGGTCTTTACCCTAGGGGGGCGAACCTGAGTAAATGATGGCTCAGTTGATGTGGATCCTGTTGGGAACCCCAAGAGCAAGGTGTGAAGCAGCACAACAGCAAGTCTTCCCTCGGTAAGAAACCGAGGTTATCGAACCAGTAGGAGGAAGGAAACGTCACACAGGTGTTTCAAGCAACATGGAGACCTGCACAACACAAACTCAAGACTTTGCTCCAACTAATAGTGAGGTTGTCAATCTCACTGGTTGTTGTAACAAAGGATTAGACGTATGGTGTGGAAGGTAATGGTGGTTTGCAGCAAGTAACAGTGGAAGATGTATCAATGGTAAAGATTGGACCAGGGTCCATAGTTCACTACAGGTTCTCTCCTTAGATAAACAACATGGCATGAAGGGTAACCAAATTACAGCAGGGCAACTGACAGGAACTGAGCAAGGCATTACAATGCAATACTAGTCAGAAAGATCCTATGAGATTCGATTGGGAAATACAACAAGATACATACACCGCCATCCCACTGCATCTATAACTAGAAGTCCACCTTCAAGTTATCATCTGAACCCCCTCCAGTATTAAGTTGCAAGCAACAGACAACTTCTTTCAGAAAAGTGTGTAAGATAAATAGTCCACATGTTCCATGAGCAAGAGACCGTTGTTTTCTCCCTAGTGGCAACATCTACAACCGAAGATATTTCTATCACTTCCCTTGGAAACTCGAGGCATGAACCCACTATCCAGCATAAATACCCCCTCTTGGAGTCACTAGCAACTACTTGGCCAAGATAGCTACTAACAACGGAGAGCATGCAAGATCACAAACAACACAGACATGATAGAATCATAAAGACAAAACCATTAATCAAACCAACATAATAATCTCAATATCCATCGGATCCCCACAAACACAACATGCATGATTACAAATAGATTAGATCTTGATCATGAATGGATCTCACAAGATCTATACATGAAATAACAAGGAGGAGATACAACCATCTAGCTACTACATGGACCCATAGTCCAAGGTGGAACTACTCACGCATCATACCGGAGAGAAGGCCTCCGGGATGATCTCCCCTCCGGCAGGGTGTCGGGAAGAACTTCAGATCCCCCCTGATCTAGGGACGACGGTGGCGGCGGCTACAGAAGGTTTCGTGGGATATTGATCGGGTACTTAGGTTTTCTGCATCAGGGGCTTCTTATAGGCGAAGGAGGAGGCAGAGGCGGTGGCCAGGGGCCCTACACCCTGCCTAGGCGTGGGGTAGGGCCCACCCGCGTCTAGGGGGGTGTGGCTGCCCTGGCATGCCTCTCCGTCTCCCCTCTGGACTTCTTGTTCCCCATGGAAAGTTATTGACTTTGACGTTTGTCCCGTCTAATTCCGAGAATATTTCCTTACTAGCTTTTCTAGAACCAAAAACAGCAAAAAACATGCAAGGTTAGTACCAGAAAACATGTAAAAAGTAGCTCAAAGTGTAGACAAAGCAAAGCAAAGTAGATACTAAACAAGCATGGCGCATCAAAAATTATAGATACGTTTCTGACATATCAAGCATCCAAAAGCTTAACTCCTGCTCGTCCCCGAGTAGGTAAGTGATAAAAAGAATAATTTTTGAGGTGACATGCACCTTCACACTAAAGATCTAACCATTTGCAAGCATTTAAAGCTGGGATCAAAGAACTCTAAACATGTGCATGAAAGATGGAGTTCTAACAATAGGACATAGTAACTATGCATGCAACATGAAAGGCTACAAACAAAGATCATGAATAACATGCATCAAAAAATGTTTGTTTGTTTCACATACAGAAAACATGGCATAGTGGCACTCAGCTTGTCCCTCATAGGTAGCAAATAGATGCATAGGACACCTTCAAAGTTCATAAGGGTGACTAGAAACAAATAGCACAAGAACAAGTAATATCACAATATGCATCAATCAATAAGCTTTGGGACACTACACATAGAATGACAACTATGCTCTCTTAATGGTGCCTAATGGTAGAAGGTGGAGACTCAACATAATAGTGGAAGAAAGGCCTTTTATAAAGGAAGCAGGGATTTCAAGTTTCAAAAAGAGCTTGCATAAATTATGTTACTTGTTAGATTTCATCCCTCATTACCCTGATCATAAGCATCTTGAAGTGATTAATGTTAAAGTGAAGAAACTATGGAGTATATGCTTGACGAAGTATAAGTTGGCAATCTCAAGTCCCTTGAATACGAGGGCCACACCTCATGCTACTCAACTTTAGTCACCTGTAAGTTCTTGTCTATAGAGGTCCCAACCTGATAAGGTAGAGATCCCTCTGTTTACAATGCTAGTCCCTGGATCAATAGCTAGCATCCACAATTTAAGATGTAATATCAAGAAACAAAGGTCATGATACAACTTTATAACCAGGAATAAAATAATTCATTACATCTTACATAGCTCATTTGGCTATTTCATTACAATGCAGCAGAAATATCTATATAGCATGGAGTCCTTCATCTTCAAAGTGCCACATGCAATCATGTTGGTTGTAGACTTGTAATCCTATTCAACACACTTCATTAACATCAAACAAACCTGCAACATAATAAGTTACAGCCACAAGGGTCAATACATTTGAATTGTATTGGCAAGTGATACTATCGTAGAATAGTGGTATCTATCACCTATATGCATTTGGTTAAGTGTATCTAAGGCTTGCTTTGCTCAAAATAAGGTTTTCCTTATAAGTTGAAAACACTAAGTTTTTGCTTGTCAAAATCACCCAAGGCATCTACCAATAAATATTGGTGATCCTTTAACCCTTGTTCAACCACAAGTTTTTAAATTAGAAATTGGGATGAGGAGATCCTTGATAGCTTCCATGTCTTGATTCTCAAATTTTCCATTGTCGGGGACACGGCTAAGTACTTAGATTTACTCTCTCTAGAGGTGGTGCACTTTCCCCACAAGACTCGACATGCATCGAGACAAGATCTTTCAGAAGCCTTCCCTTAGACCAAATGGACGCGCTCCATCCTATCACCCCCTACCACCAACTGTCCATCTCGCTAAGTTATTGCAATGTATATGATCCAGGCAGAGCCCATAATTCCATGTGGCTGCACTTGAATCTTCTCAACATTTGACATCTCAAATCTCTTTGTTCCTGGGTGGCTTTCCACAAGTGAGATACACTAGGGTAGGCCATAAATATGGGGCCCTTTGTAACCACTCAACATAATCCATTCACACCATTCCACCCAGGTTATTCATTTACATAGTTGTTTTATTAACAAAACACAGGTCATAGACTTAGAAATGTTTCATAGCATGAATATAATCCACCCTGGTTTTCTAGTAGCTAAGATAAGCATGAAACTAGCAAAATCTTAACTTAGGGAAAATTGTACTAAGGCATCATCTACTAGGATTTCCCGAGGCATAGCATACTTAGTAAAAATTCCATGCAAGTCCTACTCAAAATATCACTAATGCTTAGTGAAAATAATAGGACAAAATGTATGAAGAACCACTTGCCTTTTTGGTAGAGAAACTAGATT
Source organism: Avena sativa (assembly GCA_916181665.1). Taxonomy (NCBI): domain Eukaryota; kingdom Viridiplantae; phylum Streptophyta; class Magnoliopsida; order Poales; family Poaceae; genus Avena; species Avena sativa. The sequence goes on from OV702298.1 coordinate 114,285,400, forward strand.
CACTCCTTGATCTTGCAAATGTCACACTCTTCAAAGTTCACTACAATTCAATCAAGGCACAAATTCAATCTAGCATTCAAATAATTTCACCACATAAAATGATAAAAACAAAACAATGCATGCAGGCATGCAAAAGATTGTTTTATTTGGAAATTTGGTTTCTAATAGGCCATAAACATTTTAAAACACCGATTGGTCATTTATAAAAGTGGAAAAACCATTTAAATTCAAGTTAGTGAAAATGTCCATTTAAATCATTTTTGTTTTGCTAGAAGTGATTTAAATCAAGGTAATAATTTCTAGTGTTAGCCAAAAAAAATTTAAACACAAATATTAATGTTTATGGTCGAAGTGTTTTAAAAACAAATCCATTTACAAAAGGTTTCACCCAAAATCATTTTTAAATCAAAGCAACAATTTATTTTACTAGAAATGCCTTTAATCAAAGTAATCATTTATAGGGTTAATAAAATACACTTTTAAATCCAAAACTTAGTTTTTAGGGTCAGAGATTTTAATCAAACTATTTTCCAAAGATTTTACTCAAAAAGCATTTTTTAAATATAATCAACAATTTTTGTTTTAATAGAAATGCTTTTATTCAAGGAATAATTCCTTAGTGTCACAAATATACTTTTAAATCCAAAAGTTGGTTTTTATGGTCAGTAGGTGCAAATCAAACCATTTGCAAAATATTTTACTCAAAAATCATTTCTAGAATAAATTTTATACACAAAATAGACCTAATAATGTTTCTGCAAAACACCTAATTTTCCGGATGAAAAATACTAAACTAAGGGAATGGTTGCAAAGCTTTCCTTCTCCTAATTCCAATGATATAAAATTTGCAATTTTTGGACGTGTGGATCAAAAGTTATGATTTTTTGCAAAATCAAATCACTAATAGATCTAATCTGGTTTTTAAAACAGAAACTGGGCCACGTGGTGTGTTCCTATTGGTCTGTACCATTTCGTTCGGATCAACCAATACATTTCCATCAGATCTATTTAACATCACATGGCACATATCACTGTATACCTCTTCGTCTAATGATTCTATCGTGTCCACTAGATCAACATCTAACGGCTCAGAGCGCTATGACCATGTACTGGAGGCGCTGGGCGACGGTGAGCGGCGGCGATGCTCGGGCTGTGGAGTTCTGGTGAATCTAGGAAGCGAGGAAGAGAACGGAGATGCTCACCGGGTTCATGGGGTCGTTGTGGTGCTCAACGTGGCCGTAGTAGGACCAGGGGCGCACGGTCGTGTTAGCAATCTCTCGCCAAAGAAGCTCCTGTGATGGGTGCGCTCGGGCGTCGTTGTTTGCGAGGCTACGGTGCATGCCAAGGTAAGGTAGAGGTTGCGTTAGACGCGTGAAGGAACGTAGAGTGCAGGGGTATCTTCCAGAGAGAGAGGGGAGGAAGGAATCTACAGTGAGCGATCGTCGCAGTCTAAGCAGGCAGCAGCGGCGCTCTGTCGTCGTCATTGCCGATGTTCTAGGGCATGCGCGGGCAGTGGGTGGTATCGGAATATGCGCACGACAATGGGGATAAAGCTAGTAGGTTCTAGGGGCAGTAATTAGACGTAGAATCTCATTGGAGCAGTGGGTTGCAAGCGAAACATTGGAGCAGCCTTGTGGCAATTAGGTGTGGGAGAATGAGGGGAAAGGGAGAGGAGAGAGGGATGATTATGAGGGCGTGGTCACGGACGGAAATCACTCGGCCAATAACGCGAATTTAATCTGTAGCACCCCGGATTTACGGTCCGAGAATACCCATTATGCATACAATTCACGTTCCCATGATCAGTGAGCCGTGAGCATAACCGACTAGTATCATTACATCATCCTTACATTAATGAGTACAAAACTTACAAAGCGGCCATTATGGCAATTACAACACAAGTAGCGAAAGTCTTCAGCGTAGAGCCCGTGCTTTAACCTACAGGCAACTGACTAGGAAGACGGCCTAGCTCGCATAGATGTCAGCACCTTCGTTCCTTTTTAACATCTGCAATCTGGCGAAGTAAATAACTAGGGACAATGCCGGTGAGTACTTTGAATGTACTCACAAACACCCAAGACAAGGTAATATGATAATGCATATCTGGTTGTGGCAAGAAAGCTCTACACTACGGTTGCTTTTGAAAGACTTAACATTGGCATCTCTATATCTTTGTTGAAAAAGAGTTTTTATAAAATACACCTCCTTTTTGGAAATCCAAACATCTCCACATCCTTGTTAAAAAGATTTCGAAAGCAGTTTTGTTGTAAAACCCGTGTTAGAATCTTATAGGCCATCTCTGGTCAAAACCAACTTATTCTTTATCTTTCCTCATGACCAAGTCACTTGCTTTAGTTCATCTCAACTTATCCGAAGGGTCCTCCTAGCACTTGCCATTCCAACCGTCCTTGACCGTGGACATGGCTATTCGAATAGATTAGACTCTGCAGAGTTTGTGCACCTTACCCACAAGAATCAATACATCCGCCGGGATAAAACCACGGCCTACTACACACGGTAGACAGGGGCTCGGATAATCAAACTTACGCTTTTCATTTGTCCATCCCTAGCAACGGAGGCTTTTCCTTTTGGGTTGTTCTCTCCGGTATGAGTATGGGGTACTACGACCCTGGTCCTTCCTTCCGTACTGAACCCTATCTCCAGACCGAAGTCTGGCAGATAGCAATAGTGACAATCTTCCATCCGTACTACCTAAAAGCATACCGTCCGCGAGAGACCCAATTGTTGCATCAGTGCCTTACCCTACAGGTAGCCCGTATTTCAGGGGATTTCTCCCCTTTAGCGAGTACGAGCAGCCCCGGCTAAGGATCACAAACTACGAGCTAAGCCCCGGCATCGGGGGTAATGTGGTTGCATGGATAAAATTGTTCCGGACATTGGCGTAGAACATCCCTTCTCTTTCTCTTGCTTGACTTTCTCTTCATCCATCTCATATCTTCTTTTAGTAAAACTTCCACTTGGAAAGGATGCCTCTTTCCAAGGGTTTTATTTTGAAAACTTTGCAGTAGGGTATAACCCAAAATATTTTTATCGTTGAAAATCTGTGGGTTCCAAGAAGGAAAATGCTAATCATCTTAGCCTCGTTCTAAGGGGTAAAAGTAGATGTAAATAGGGTAGGTGTCCAAGGGACACTCATTCATAACTTGGAGGAGCCAAGTTACTCACGTCTGTTTATTTGAATACCAAACATGCCTTTAATCATGCAATTTATAAACAAGATACAAAACAGTTGATAAATAGAAGTAGGTTATTACAGGAGTTCAGGAATGGTGGCTTCCCTGTGACCAGCGGGATGTCCCGTATCTTCTTTAGAAAACCAGAATACCAATAATAATACAAATAAGAGTCACCCGATCCTTCCTTCATCTCGGCGTCACATAATTGCAACTATCGTTGTTTATTGAGCATACATGCAAACAAACAATACACCAATCAATACAAGGCATGCAATCATCAAACCATACATCAATTAAAGGATGGATACATGATAGACATCAGTAGGATGTTGGAGGTTTGATGTGATTGGATTGGGAGAAGATTTGGAGGCATTTAGGGAAAGAATCCCTTTGGATTTCTAGTCTCAGAAATACATCGGAGAGGGGTTTTTAACCGAGGGCTTGATCTGTATAATACCATTGTGTAAAAATGATACCATCAGATAGGTATTAATAAAATGAAACCAACAAAAGTTGTTTCACTATTTTATCAATTTCCTAGCACTTGCTATTCCAACCGTCCTTGACCGTGGACATGGCTATTCGAATAGATTAGACTCTGCAGAGTTTGTGCACTTTACCCACAAGAATCAATACATCCGCCGGGATAAAACCACGGCCTACTACACACGGTAGACAGGGGCTCGGATAATCCAACTTACGCTTTTCATTTGTCCATCCCTAGCAACGGCGGCTTTTCCTTTTGGGTTGTTCTCTCCGGTATGAGTATGGGGTACTACGACCCTGGTCCTTCCTTCCGTACTGAACCCTATCTCCAGACCGAAGTCTGGCAGATAGCAATAGTGACAATCTTCCATCCGTACTACCTAAAAGCATACCCTCCGCGAGAGACCCAATTGTTGCATCAGTGCCTTACCCTACAGGTAGCCCGTATTTCAGGGGATTTCTCCCCTTTAGCGAGTACGAGCATCCCCGGCTAAGGATCACAAACTACGAGCTAAGCCCCGGCATCGGGGGTAATGTGGTTGCACGGATAAAATTGTTCCGGACATTGGCGTAGAACATCCCTTCTCTTTATCTTGCTTGACTTTCTCTTCATCCACCTCATATCTTCTTTTAGTAAAACTTCCACTTGGAAAGGATGCCTCTTTCCAAGGGTTTTATTTTGAAAACTTTGCAGTAGGGTATAACCCAAAATATTTTTATCGTTGAAAATCTGTGGGTTCCAAGAAGGAAAATGCTAATCATCTTAGCCTCGTTCTAAGGGGTAAAAGTAGATGTAAATAGGGTAGGTGTCCAAGGGACACTCATTCATAACTTGGAGGAGCCAAGTTACTCACGTCTGTTTATTTGAATACCAAACATGCCTTTAATCATGCAATTTATAAACAAGATACAAAACAGTTGATAAATAGAAGTAGGTTATTACAGGAGTTCAGGAATGGTGGCTTCCCTGTGACCAGCGAGATGTCCCGTATCTTCTTTAGAAAACCATAATACCAATAATAATACAAATAAGAGTTACCCGATCCTTCCTTCATCTCGGCGTCACATAATTGCAACTATCGTTGTTTATTGAGCATACATGCAAACAAACAATACACCAATCAATACAAGGCATGAAATCATCAAACCATACATCAATTAAAGGATGGATACATGATAGACATCAGTAGGATGTTGGAGGTTTGATGTGATTGGATTGGGAGAAGATTTGGAGGCATTTAGGGAAAGAATCCCTTTGGATTTTTAGTCTCGGAAATACATCGGAGAGGGGTTTTTGACCGAGGGCTTGATCTGTATAATACCATTGTGTAAAAATGATACCAGAAGTTGTTTCACTATTTTATCAATTTCCTAGGATTTATAATGGATTTTAGAGTGATTAAAACTCTAGTTTTAGGAAATAATTCACCAGAAGTTCTCTGGAGTTCCAAAAATTATTTCCTTGGGTTAAAAAGTAGTGTTTGATGGACTGAATCAAGAGGAGTTTGAATCACCTCAAAACAGTTACCAGAATGCCCTTGAGAAATTCTCAAAGACAGTATAGGACCAGATTTGTCTTTTTCATCAGTTTTAATGAGGATTTTTAGGTGATTCCAAGGAAACATGTTAGGCGATGTAATTACCTTTCTGGAGGAATTGGAATCAACCTTTTTGGAGTTACATAGCTACTGTAGTGTTTCTTTTAGTGATTAAACCATGCACAGAAGAGTTTATTTCACTAAAATTCCATAGGAACACATAAAAATATGAGCTGATGGATTATGAGAGATATGAATGTGTGTGTCTTCTGGGAGTTGGAATTAGGTCAAAACTCATTTTGTTTGGCCTAGAGAAATTCTTAAAGGCATATATGGCTCTATTTTGTTATTTTTGCTACCAGCAAACTAGGAAGCAAACTAAGGTGGGGCCAGTGGGACATGCAAGGTATCGACCATACCTTCTAGTAAAAAATTGGGTTTAGGTCATTTTGTTGAATAAAACTATCTAGAGAATTTTATTAGTGAAATGGGTATCTCTTGGTGAGGGATTTGTCGTATTTATTAAAGACATCCAAAGGGTCACCACTGCCTGTGCATGATAGGGAAAACGTTTGGGCACCTAAGAAAAATTAGATTTGGTCAATTGGAAGGGTTTTCCATTTTTATTTGGATTTAAAGAAGATAGAAAAATCTCTGGATCTAGACAAAATAATAAAAGGGGAATTGTTCTGGGCCAGATCTGGTGCCACTGGCCCATGCAGGGATGGAAACGGCCCATCTGGGTGCAACCACGCGAGGGAGGTGGGTTTGAATCCCGCGGGGAGGGGCCCGGGCGCCAGTGACAGCGTAGGTTCGAAGGGTCTTCGAGCGATGACCGTCGTTTGATTAGGAGGCGATGGACGGCTGTGGGTCCTCTTCCCTGCTGAGACGCAGGCGACAGAGAGGAAACCCTAGGCTCATCGGCGGGAGGACGGGGAGCTCACCTGGGGCTCGGAGAGGTGCGGACAAGGTCACAGGGGGACGCGGTCCACCGTGGCTACCATAGGGATGGGCGGCAAGCTAGGGTTTAACGTCGGAGGGGGTCGCACGCATCTGTGCTGGCGGAGCATCCTCCGGTGCTCGCCAGAACTTGCTCAGGGTTTCATGCCTGTCGGTCTCTGGGAGGCTCGAGCGGAGCAGGGGACACTAGGGGCCCTCGGCAGGTCTTCGAGGTTGTTGCAGGGGCTCGAGAGGCTCATACTCGTCGGGAGGGAGCTCCTCTCAGACATGCAGCGGTGGAGGCGACTCTGTGTACCTGAGAAGGAAGGGAAAGCACAGGGGTGCTCGTCAGAGATAGGAGAGCACCAGAAGGCAAGGGAAAAGAGCTGCGGCGGTCAAGATCTGGGCTTATCTTCACGGGACTCTTGTATGCAAGTATTAACCCGAGAAGGTTTCCTCTATCCTTTCTTCGAGCATGGCAAAACAGGGGAAGGAGACGGGAGCTCTGGCGAGGCTCTCTGGTGGTAAGGGGGAGAAATGAGGGAGCAGGGATGAGGGAGGGGTCCTCTAGCCTATTTATTTAGAGAGGGGGTGGTCTAACCGAGACCAAGTCCATGGGAGGGCATGGGGATGGTGCTGCTCGAGGATAGGGCAGCTTGGACGGTGATGAGAGGGGTGTGGGGTAGCCTCTGGTCGTGTTAAGGGATAGGGGTGAGAGAGTAGCTGCTCCTATGGCTTTTAATATGATGGGACAAGAAAAGGATGCTTTGTCTCCCTCTCAACAAGAGCAAAACTACAAGAACTAGGGTTTGGTCACTATAGATCTTCAGTGCTGCGACCAGGAGGAGGGAGGGGTGTTGGGGTGGTGTATGAGACAAGTTTTGATGGGGTTGGTTTAATGGTTTTGATTTGTTTGCCATATTTGACCAAAGCTTGGGTCATGAATGAATTCCAATATTTTACATTGGAAAAGATAGGAAAAGGTTACTGGTAGATGGATTAGGTCCTGGTACACCTCCAAAATTTATTTGGGATTTTTATGATGATTAAAGGTGCACTTAAAATCCAATATTCAAAAAGTCTAGAAGTAGTTTCTAGATGCTTATTTGATAATTTTACATTGGGAAACCTTGGTTTTTGTTTTGATATGGTCTTAAATACCATAACACACTTTGTACTATTTTATTGGTATTTATTGAGGTGGAAAAGTATTTTTGGGGAATTATTTCTTGTTTCTACCATTTCAGAAAAAGGACAAAAAGAAATAATAAAGAATCTCAAAAATATTTATTTTTTAGTATGAAAGATGGGATATGAAGTATAGGCATCAAATGTTCCTTGATTTAGCAAGTTGATTTGGAGAAAAACAAACTTGCCTTTATAGACAAGGATTTTGAGAAATGGGTGAGTAAAGGAAAAGAAATAATTTAATAATCCAAATAATTGGGAGAATTATTTGGGGATGCTCATATCCAAGGTAGATGATGTAAACTTGATGTATGCATCAAGGTCAACCTTGGTTTTGGAGATAAGTGGTTGAGAAGGATGGAAACTAGATCAGGGAAGGATCTAGGGTTGAGTTATCTTGATACCACCTAAACATGGTTGGATTAGGGAGCTCAGAGCTCACCTAGGTACAAGGGGTATATGGATGGTTATACCATGTCATATATATGATCATGGAAGCAAGAGTTGGGCTTGGTTGCTATTGAGGTCATCTAGGTGAGATGGCAAACTTTCTTGAAAATAAGACTGCCATAACAGATGCATCAGGTAGCTTCCTAAACCATGTGGGTTTAAGAAGCACAAGGCTCCAATGGAAACAAGTGAAGTGTGAGTTGATAGGACATCATTATTAGATCATAACAAAGCAAATATTTGGTCAAGGGGAGGTGGCATATCGATGTGAGCTTCTGCCAAAGTAGGCAAGATGATAAGATTTGTAGAAAAGATTATTATCTTGACTATAAAACCATCATGGATGAGTGGGAATTAGAATGGCTTAGCCATGGGCAATAGTGGGACTTAGTAGTACTACTTATGTACTACAAGATGGTTCAAATGCATTCTCAAGAATTGACATAGGTTGGAAGAGGTAGAGCTCTAAAGATAGAATCTTGATAAGGAATTCCAGACTTAGCCATTTTGGCAGTTTTGGAGATTTTGACTAGAGTGCAAGTGTAGCAGCTTTTGAGAGGATGCTAGGTTCCAAACTCATGATCAAGGAGATTAGGTTGAGGTACTAACTAAGTAGATAGGGTTCATGCTTAGATTGGGTCTCCACTGAGTTGGAAACCATCCAGAGGGATTATCCTTGGATTGATCTGAGCATGAGGGGAGGTGGTTACCTTAGTGGCTTAGGATATATCTAGACTTGGATGCTTGCTTTGAGATTGATGATCAAAACCAAGGATTGGGTTCCTAAGGGATGAGCTACTATATTAGCTCACTCTAGTTCCTAAACAAACAAGGCAAGCAGCAGATCAAGGCAAATCATCAACCAGCAGATCAAGGCAATTCATCTTGTTACTTATCCAAGTAGTACTGGGGTTACCATAAAGCCTAGCTTGAGGTAAGTATGGGTATGTTGAAAGCGGTTTTTCTTTGAAGTAAGATAAGTACCATCTTGGTATCTCTACCAAGATTTAGATGAAAAGGTTTTAATAAAGGTTTTTGGAAAACCTAGAGATAAGGGTAGTTAAAGGTTCTATCTTCAAAACATAAGGAGAGTATATATATATGTCTCCATAGTTTTGTTAATAGAGACTAGTGAAGTATCTGGTTGTGTCAAAGTCATCTTGGCTCAGGTTTTTGAAATGCCAGAACATTTGAGAATATGAAAGATGAGTCAAGACATCTCTTTTGTAGAATAGTTTTTGTAAACTAGGGTTGAGATGAGGAGTACACAACTAATACACAAGCAGTTGCTTGAGCACAAGCAAACAAGCAAGCACACATTGCAAGAAAAAGTTTTTGTTCCCCCTGATTTTTGCCTTTTTGAAATTTAATCAGGGTTGCTAAAATTGGGATGTTACAGACCTATCCCCCTTAAAATAATCTCGTCCCGAGATTAGGGAGGAGTAGGGTTGGGGTGATAACATCCGCTTAACAATTTCAGCGGTGAAAATTATTAGGCTCTAATAGGCTTTGCAGAAACCCAACGTGGTTAGTCATGGGTTGGAGCTGAGTGACTTCGGATCGGGTGGTTTAGTTGAAACAAGTGGAAAAGACGCAGTCTTTTCCCCTTAGGACAAGTCTAGGTAGGTTTAGCATCGACTTGGTACTTCCTTCTTGAGGCAAGTCGGCGAGTTGAATCTTCTTCATTCCTTCGTCTCGTGGCCGACTTTCTTTCTTGGAACTGTAGGCTGAGGTTGGGGTAATGAGCTACACCTCTCCTTCGGGGTAGTTATCTTCTGTCAATGTCGTCAGAACTGCTTCATGAGATGGAGGGTCTATCAGAGAGGGCGTCTACCAGCTTCTGGGTAGTTAGTTCTGAGCGGGGTAAGGTCCGACGGGTTGGAGGATGCCATTGGGGTTGTGGTGGTCTCGAAAACGAGGTCCTTTGGGAAGGGGTAATTCCGGTTTGGTCTGATGCAACATCGTGGGTCAAACATGTAAAGAAGGATACCACACTTGCATATCATCCATACATTTGGCAGGTTCAAGTCGGTCGGTGGCGGAGGTACTTAAGAGGTTACAAAACTGGTCGGTGCCGCCGGGTGACAAGGCACTTAGAGTTTTACAAACAGGTTCTGGGGATAGTGGCCGCCTGATTATTTTAGCCGAAGGGGTTCGTGGTTTCTTGCCAATTTCGGATGTCGCAGTGGTTTGTTTCGGGTTTATCCAAGACTGTTCTGGATAGTTGCGGGCGAAGTGGTCCAGACCTCCACAGGTGTAGCAACCGCTTTGCTTATCTTCAGATCTCCCTTGTGTTTGTCTTGGGATCTATACGGGGACGGGGGTTGTCTTGGCCTTCGCCTTGATACAAGTGTTGTCAAGACCACGCTGGGGGCACTCCCGGCTGAAGTGACCTGGTTCATCACAGGCGTAGCAGGTGCCTTTCTTGGAACGTCCTTCTCTTGATTTCTTCCCAGTGTTGACATAGGGAAGTTGTCGAGCTTTACCAATCAGGAGTTGGAGCGGACATTTGGCCGGGACATGGTCTCGACCTTCACAGAGGAAGCAGGTGACTAGTTGGGTGGGGCAATTTGTAGGAGAGTGGAGAGCTCCACAATTTGGGCAGTTGCCTAAGCACTGGCTAGCTTGATGTCCTTCTTTACCGCAATGGTTGCATCCCTTCTCCGGGGCTCCGATCTTCATGGCCATACTCAGGGATTTCTGGCGGATATAAAGTTTCCGGCTGAAGAAGGATACGGAGTGACGGAGTTAGTAATCCGAGTTAAGGATAGAGGAGCTAGTGGGGGTATAATATTGGGTGGAAGGCTATGGTTGACGGTGACGGGTCAATAGGGGTTTATTGGAATTGAGTGGAAAGACGCAGTCTTTCCACCTTAGGGCTTTACTTGTGGTTGTCGGGGTTTTCTTATGTGGCCCTCCTGCTAAGGAGAGGTTCCGTCTATTAGGTTGCGAGGGTTAGCGTCGGGATACACCAACGAGGTGGTCTAAACTACTATATCAAATATCCCCAGCAGACAAGCAACACATTCCAAGCATCAAATAAGCACATGACAAGCAAGAAAGGCATACCATAAGTACTAAGGGGATGACTACACGCCATGAAGGGAATCCTATTTTAGGGATGCTAATCCTTAGTACAGACATTACGGAGGTCTTGAATTCTGTCTTGCCGTCTTTTGTCGTTGGTGCCGTACTTGTTTTATTTGGGGATGGTGAAGGACTCCGTAGGTAGGGAGATCTTGTAGTGTCTGTCTTTGTTGGTAGCTCCGTTGCTTTGCTTGTCTCAGTGTCTCTTCCTTTCGGGATCTTCATCTTCATAGTCTCCGAGTCGGACTTTGTTTTTGAAAGCGGAACATTTGAAGTAGATGAGATATAGGGTAATCCATTTTCAAATTGTTTGATTTGGAGAAGATGATATAAGCATTATTTTGAAAAGCTTTTGAGGAAATACTTTGCGAAAACCAGGGTTTTCATAAATAGGGGTTGTCCTGTCTAACGTCCATGCTAACTAAGGTCTCCTACAGTCAGGATGGCTCTGATACCATGTCTGTGGCACCCCGGATTTACGGTCCGAGAATAGCCGTTATGCATACAATTCACGTTCCATGATCAGCGAGCCGTGAGCATAACCGACTACTATCATTACATCATCCTTACATTAATGGGTACAAAACATGCAAAGGGTCCATTATGGCAATTACAACACAAGTAGCGGAAGTCTTCAGCGCAGACCCCGTGGCTTAACCTACAGGCAACTAACTGGGAAGATGGCCTAGCTCGCATAGACGTCAGCACCTTCGTTCCTTTTTAACATCTGTAATCTGGCCAAGTAAATAGCCAAGGACAATGCCGGTGAGTACTTTGAATGTACTCGCAAACCACCGAGACAAGGTAATATGATAATGCATATCTGGCTGTGGCGAGAAAGCTCTACACTACGGTTGCTTTTGAAAGACCTAACATTGGTATCTCTATATCTTTGTTGAAGAAGAGTTTTTATAAAATATGCCTCCTTTTTGGAAATCCGAACATCTCCACATCTTTGTTAAAAAGATTTCGAAAGAAGTTTTGTTGTAAAATCCGTGTTAGAACCTTATCGACCATCTCTGGTCAAAACCAACTTATTCTTTATCTTTCCTCATGACCAAGTCACTTGCTTTAGTTCATCTCAACTTATCCGAAGGGTCCTCCTAGCACTTTCCATTCCAACCGTCCTTGACCGTGGACACGGCTATTCGAATAGATTAGACTCTGCAGAGTTTGTACACTTTACCCACAAGAATCAATACAACCGCCAGGATAAAACCACAGCCTGCTACACACGGTAGACAGGGGCTCGCATAATCAAACTTACGCTTTTCATTTGTCCATCCCTGGCAATGGCGGCTTTTCCTTTTGGGTTGTTCTCTCCGGTACGAGTATGGGGTACTACGACCCTGGTCCTTCCTTCCGTAGTGACCCCTATCTCCAGACTAAAGTCTGGCAGATAGCAATAGTGACAATCTTCCATCCGTACTACCTAAAAGCATACCATCCGCGAGATACCCAATTGTTGCACTAGTGCCTTACCCTACAGGTAGCCCAGATTTCAGGGGATTTCTCCCCTTTATCGAGTACGAGCAGCTCCGACTAAGGATCACAAACTACGAGCTAAGCCCCAGCATCGGGGGTAATGTGGTTGCACGGATAAAATTGTTTCGGGCATTGGCGTAGAACATCCCTCCTATTTCTCTTGCTTGATTTTCTCTTCATCCACCTCATATCTTCTTTTAGTAAAACTTCCACTTGGAAAGGATGCCTCTTTCCAAGGGTTTTATTTTGAAAACTTTGCAGTAGGGTATAACCCAAAATAGTTTTATCGTTGAAAAACCTTGGGTTCTAAGAGGGAAAATGCTAATCATCTTAGCCTCGCTCTAAGGGGTAAAAGTAGGTGTAAATAGGGTAGGTGTCCAATGGAAACTCATTCATAACTTGGAGGAGCCAAGTTACTCACGTATGTTTATTTGAATACCAAACATGCCTTTAATCATGCAATTTATAAACAAGATAAAAAACAGTTGATAAATAGAAGTAGGTTATTATAGGAGTTCAGGAATGGTGGCTTGCCTGTGACCAGCGGGATGTCCCGTGACTTCTTTATAAAACCAGAATACCAATAATAATACAAATAAGAGTCACTCGATCCTTCCTTCGTCTCGGCGTCACATAATCGCAATTATCGCCGTTTATCGAGCATACATGCAAACAAACAATACACCAATCAATACAAGGCATGCAATCATCAAACCATACAGGAAGTAAAGGATGGATAAATGATAGACATCAGTATGATGTTGGAGGTTTGATGTGATTGGATTGGGAGAAGATATGGAGGCATTTAGGGAAAGAATCCCTTTGGATTTCTAGTCTCAGTAATACCTAGGAGAGGGGTTTTTGATCGAGGTCTTGATATGTATAATACCATTGTGTAAAAATGATACCATAAGATAGGTATTAATAAAATGAAACCAAAAAAAGTGGTTTCACTATTTTATCAATTTCCAAGGATTTATAATGGATTTTAGAGTGATTAAAACTCTAGTTTTACGAAATAATTCACCAGAACTTCTCTGGAGTTCCAAAAATTATTTATTTGTGTTAAAAGGTAGTGTTTTATGGACTGAATCAAGAGAAGTTGGAATCACCTCAAAACAATTACCAGAATGCCCTTGAGAAATTCCCAAAGACAGTACTAGACCAGATTTGTCTTTTTCATCAGTTTTAATATACTAAGGCTTTTTAGGTGATTCCAAGGACAAATGTTAGGTGATGGAAATACCTTTCTGGAGGAACTGGAATCAACCTTTTTGGAGTTACATAGCTACTGTAGTGTTTCTATTAGTGATTAAACCATGCACAAAAGAGTTTATTTCACTAAAATTCCATAGGGACACATAAAATATGAGCTGCTGGATTATAAGAGATATGAATGTGTGTGTCTTCTAGGAGTTGGAATTAGGTAAAAATCTCATTTGGTTTGTCCTAGAGAAATTCTTAAAGGCATATCTGGCTCTATTTTGTTATTTTTGCTACTAGCAAACTAGGAAGCAAACTAAGGTGGGGCCAGTGGTACATGCGAGGTACGGACCATACCTTCCAGTAAAAAATTGGGGTTAGATCATTTGGGTGAATAAAACTATCTAGAGAATTTTATTAGTGAAATGGGTATCTCTTGGTGAGGGATTTGTCATATTTATTAAAGACATCCAAAGGGCTCACCACTACCTTTGCATGATAGGGAAAAAGTTTGGGACCTAAGAAAAATTAGATCTGGTTAATTGGAAGGTTTTTCCATTTTTATTTGGATTTAAAGCAGATAGACAAATCTCTGGATCTAGACAAAATAATAAAAGGGGAAATTGTTCTGGGCCAGATCTGGGGCCACTGGCCCATGCAGGGAGGGATACGGCCCATCTGGGCGCAGCCACGTGCGGGGGGTGGGTTTGATTCCCGCGGGGAGGGGCCCAGGCCCTAGTGACAGTGTAGGGTCGAAGGGTTATCGAGCGATGACCACCGTCCGATTAGGAGGCGATGGACGGCTATGGGTCCTCTTCCCCGCTGAGACGCAGACGACGGAGAGGAAACCCTAGGCTCATCGGCGGGAGGACGGGGAGCTCACCTAGGGCTCGGAGAGGCGTGGACAAGGTCACAGGGGGACGCGGTCCACCGTGGCGACCACAGGGATGGGCGGCAATCTAGGGTTTGACTTCGGAGGGGTTCGCGCGCATCTGTGCTGGCGGAGCGTTCTCCGGTGCTCGCAGGAGCTTGCTCAGGGTCGCATGCCTGTTGGTCTCTGGGAGGCTCGAGTGGAGCAGGGGACACTGGGGGCCCTCGGCAGGTCTTCGAAGTTGTTGTAGGGGCTCGAGAGGCTCATACTCGTCGGGAGGGAGCTCCTCTCGGACATGCAGCGGTGGCGGCGGCTCTGTGTACCTGAGAAGGAAGGGAAAGCACAGGGGTGCTCGTCAGAGATAGGAGAGCACCAGAAGGCAAGGGAAAAGAGACGGGGCGGTCAAGATCTGGGATTATCTTCACGGGAGGCTTGCATGCAAGTATCAACACGAGAGGGTTTCCTCTCTCCTTTCTTTGAGCATTGCGAAACAGGGGAAGGAGAGGGGAGCTCTGGGGAGGCTCTCTGGTGGTAAGGGGGAGAAATGATGGAGCAGGAATGAGGGAGGGGGCCTCTGGCCTATTTATTTAGAGAGGGGGTGGTCTAACCGGAACCAAGTCCATGGGAGGGTATGGGGATGGTGCTGCTCGAGGATAGGGCAGCTTGGGCGGTGATGACAGGGGTGTGGGGTAGCCTCTGGTCGTGCTAAGGGACAGGGGAGAGAGGGTAGCTGCTGCTATGGCTTTTAATATGATGGGACAAGACAAGGATGCTTTGTCTCCCTCTCAACTAGAGCAAAAGTACAAGAACTAGGGTTTGGTCACTGTAGATCTTCAGTGTTGCGACCAGGAGGAGGGAGGGGTGCTGGGGTGGTGTATGAGACAAGTTTTGATGGGGTTGGTTTAATGGTTTTGATTTGTTTGCCATATTTGACCAAAGCTTGGGTCATGAATGAATTCCAAAATTTTACATTGGACAAGATAGGAAAAGGTTACTAGTAGATGGATTAGGTCCTGGTACACCTCCAAAATTTATTTGGGATTTTTATGATGATTAAAGGTGCACTTAAAATCCAATATTCAAAAAGTCTAGAAGTAGTTTCTAGATTCTTATTTGATAATTTTAAATTGGGCAAGCTTGATTTTTCTTGTGATATGGTCCTAAATACCATAACACACTTTGGACAATTTTATTGGGATTTATTGAGGTTGAAAAGTATTTTTGGGGAATTATTTCTTGTTTCTACCATTTAAGAAAAAGGGCAAAAAGAAATAATAAAGAATCTCAAAAATATTTATTTTTGAGTTTGAAAGATGGGATATGAAGTATAGACATAAAATGTGCCTTGGTTTGTCAAGGTGATTTGGATAAAAACAAACTTGCCTTTATAGACAAGGATTTTGAGAAATGGGTGAGTAAAGGAAAAGAAATAATTGAATAATCCAAATAATTGGGAGAACTATTTGGGGATGCTCATATCCAAGGTGGATGATGTAAATTTGATGTATGCATCAAGGTCAACCTTGTTTTTGGAGATAAGTGGTTGAGAAGGATGGAAACTAGATCAGGGAAGGATCTAGGGTTTAGTTATCTTGATACCACCTAAACAGGGTTGGATTAGGGAGATCAGAGTTTACCTAGGTACAAGGGGTATATGGATGGTTAGACCATGTCATATAGATTATCATGGAAACAAGAGTTGGTATTGCTTGCAATTGAGGTGATCTAGGTGAGATGGCAAACTTTCTTGAAAATAAGACTGCCATAACAGATGCATCAGGTAGCTTCCTAAACCATGTGGGTTTAAGAAGCACAAGGCTCCAATGGAAACAAGTGAAGTGTGAGGTTATAGGACATGATTAGTAGATCATAAAAAATCAAAGATTTGGTCAAGGGGAGGTGGCATATCGATGTGAGCTTCTGCCAAAGTAGGCAAGATGATAAGATTTGTAGAAAAGATTATTATCTTGACTACAAAACCATCAGGGATGAGTGGGAATTAGAATAGCTTAGCCATGGGAAAGAGTGGGCCTTAGTAGTACTACTGATGTACTACAAGATGGTTCAAATGCATTCTCAAGAATTGACATAGGTTGGAAGAGGTAGAGCTTTAAAGATAGAATCTTGATAAGGAATTCCAGACTTAGCCATTTTGGCAGTTTTGGAGATTTTGACTAGAGTGCAAGTATAGAAGATTTTGAGAGGATGCTAGGTTCCAAACTCATGATCAAGGAGATGAGGTTTAGGTACTAACTAAGTAGATAGGGTTCATGCTTAGATTGGGTCTCAAGTGAGTAGGAAACCATCCAGAGGGATTATCCTTGGATTGATCTGAGCATGAGGGGAGGTGGTTACCTTACTGGCTTAGGATAGATCTAGACTTGGATGCTTGCTTTGAGATTGATGATCACAATAAAGGATTGGGTTCCTAAGGGATGAGCTACTATATTAGCTCACTCTAGTTCCTAAACAGACAAGGCAAGCAGCACATCAAGGCAAATCATCAAGTAGCAGATCAAGGCAATTCATCAGACAGCAGATCAAGGAAATTCATCTTGTTACTTATCCAGCTAGTGTTGGAGATATTCCCTAGAGGCAATAATAAATGTAGTTATTATTATATCTTTGTGTTTATGATAAATTTTTACATTCATGCTATAATAGTATTATCAAGGAAACATTAATACTTGTGTGATTTGTAAACTTAAATTGAAGTCCCTAGCAAAGCCTCTATATAATACTAGCTTATTGGTTAATAAATGATTGTGGTTTCCCTATCATGAACATTGAGATGTTATTAACAACAAGATCATATCTTCAGGAGAATGATATGGTGGACATACTCCTATAGATAAGCGTAGCATAAAGATCAAGTCATTTTAATAGTTCAATTGCTATATGCTTTCTGATACGTAGTAACCTAATTCCTTCGACCATGAGATCATGCATATCACCTTCACCGGAAGGATGCTTTGATGACATCAAACACCACACCGTAACTGGGTGGCTATAAATGTGGCATTGAGTGTTCGGAAAGTATTGGTTGAGACACATGGATCAAGAGTGGGATTTGTCCATCCATATGACGGATATATATACTCTGGGCCCTCTCGGTGAAATGTCATCCATTTAGCTTGCAAGCATGTGACTGGCTCACAAGGGATCACATCACGGGAACGAGAAAAGAGTACTTATCAGTAACGAGGTTGAACTAGGTATGCAGAGATACCGACGATCATAACCTCGGATAAGTAAACTATCATGAGACAAAGGGAAATTGGTATCGTATGTAAGTGGTTCATTCGATTGCAAAGTAATCGTAGAAATATGTGGGAGCCATATGAATTTCCAGTTTCCTCTATTGGTTATTGTTCGGAGAAGTGTCTCGATCATGTCCGCATAATTCACGAACCGTAGGGAGACACACTTAAGGATTCGACGTTGTTTGAGTAGTTATGGAATGATGAGTAAGAGACCGAATGTTGTCTGGAGTCTCGGATGGGATCCGGGATATCACGAGGAGATCCGGAATGGTCCGGAGAATAAGATTCATATAAGGAAAGTCCTGTTTCGGGGTTGGAGAATGATTCCGGTGTTTTTCATCGGGAATGTTCTAGAAGGTTCCGGAATGTCCGGCACTCCGAAGGGGAAGGGTACATGAATGTGTCATACCAAGTTGGAATGATTGCATCATGTACTAGGTGTCATCGCTGAACAAAATAAAGGGTTTAATCAAATCCTAGTTTGAAAAGTCAAACACCAATTTGAAAAGTCAAACGGCTATTTTGGGAAGTGGAGGAGAAGGAGGAAACCGAGTTGGGGAGGAGTTCCTCCCCTCCACCGCCGGCCCCCTTGGGAAACCGAGTTGGGGAGGGACTCCCCTCCCCTGGCGCGGCCCCTCCACCTACAAAAGGAGGGGCAGGGCTGCCCTTCCTAGCACCCAACACCTTCACCCGCAAACCCTAGCCCTAAGCCGCCGGCCCTCCTGCAGCCGCCGCCGCCCTAGGGCATGCCGCTGCCGCCTAGCTAACCCTAGCCGCCGGCCAAGCCTCCTCCTTGGTGTGTCTAAACCCTAGATCGCCGAGGAGCTCTCTCATAGTCCACCATACTCGCTCTGGCTTAAGGCTAAGCCCTGCGAGATCTCCCCTCTACTTCCGGTACCACGCCGTTGTGCTGCCGGAATCGCGAGGAGAGTGCTACAACCTCCGCTGCCTGCTGGAACAAGGGAGAGGAAGTTCTTCGTCGAGTACCGAGCGTGTGACCGACTGCGGGAGCGCTGCCGGAACGCAGCGCCGGAAGGATCGTCTACGCGATCTTGAGATCGGGAAGAGTACGACTACATCACCCACGAGAATCCGCTCTCGTTAAACACTTTGGAATCTTCGAGGGTGAGTTATTCCATCAACTCGTTGCTACAATCTAGCAGATAGATCTTGTCTTGTTTGTTTGTATGCGGTAGAAATTTTTTGTTTTCCATGCTATGAAACCCTACAGTGGTATCAGAGCCGTGTCTATATGTAGATATGTTGCACGAGTAGAACACAATGGTCATTGTGGGCGTTGATGCTTTTATTGTCGATTGCTTCTTGTGTACTTTGCATCTTGCGTGATGTTGGGATGAAGCGGCCCGGGCTAACCTTACATGACATCGTTCATGAGACTTGCTCCACGCTTGACATGCAACTTGTATTGCATAAGTGGCTTTGCGGGTGCCTGTTTCTCCCAGCATAGTTAAGATTCAATTTACAACGGGTGATTAACAATGCTAGTATCAATGTTGTGGTTCTTGTTCGTAAGTTAGAACGACACTTATTGAAAGCCCCAAACCACGTAAAACATGCAAAGAAAGTAGAGGCGTCTAACTTTGTTTTGCAGGGGTGTGTAGTGATGTGATATGGCCATGATTGTGATTATACTTGATGTATGCAATGTTCCTTATTGTAAGTTGGCAACCGGCAGGAGCCATATGGTTGTCTTTAATTTTGTTAAGACCCGCGTGTCTATTCAAAGTAGTTGTAATAGTTGAAGCCGGTGGACGACAACCATGGAGAAGCGTCATTGACCTTGATGCAATGCCGGTGATGATGGAGATCATGTTCGTGCTTGAAGATGGAGATCGGAATCACAAAGAAGAAAGGCCATATCATATCACATATTATGAATTGCCTGTGATGTTAATCCTTTATGCATCTTGTATTGCTTAGTTAACGACGGTAGCATTATAAGATGATCCCTCATGCACATGAATTTCAAGTCATAAAGTGTTCACCCTTAGTTAGCACCGTTGCTAAAGCTTGTTGTTTCGAAGCACCACATGATGATCGGGTGTGTTAGATTCCGCAAGTGTATACAACGTGAGCAAGCCAGATTTGCTCATGCGGAAGCTAAGGTTTGATCTTGACGAGCCTAGCATGTATAGACATGGTCTCGGAACATGGATCACCGAAAGGTAAAGCATGAATCATATAGTAGATATGATGAACATGTCGATTGTTCGCCATTGAAACTATATCAACCCTCGTGATGATCGGTGTTGATGTGGTGGATTTGGTTCGTGTGATCACTAAAACAATGTGAGGGATATTGTTTTGAGTGGGAGTTCACCTAGATTAATTTAACTATTAATTAGAACTCAATTTTTCATAAACTTAGTCTAAACTATTGCAAATATGTTGTAGATCAATGGCGGCCCCTACCATCAATTTTAATGCGTTCCTAGAGAAAGAAAAGTTGAAAAACAATGGCAGCAACTTCGTGGATTGGTTCCGCAATTTGAGGATTGTCCTCACATCTGGTAATTTGACCTATGTGCTGGATGCACCACTGGGTGACCCACCTGCAGCTACTGCTACCGATGAAGTAAAGAATGTTTACCTCACTCAGAAGACTCAGTACTCCATAGTTCAGTGTGCTATCTTGTATGGTTTAGAATCGGAGCTTCAGAAAAGGTTTGAGAATTCAGACCCACATGATATTGTCCGTGATCTCAAATTGATCTTTGACACTCACGCGGAAATTGAAAGCTATGAGGCTTCTGAAAAGTTCTTTAACTGCAAGATGGAAGAGGGCAGCTCCGTTAGTGATCATGTGCTTAAGATGTCTGGGCACGCAAACAAACTTCAAAGCTTGGGTATAGTGATTCCTAATGCTTTGGGGATTTATCATGTCCTCCAATCACTACCACCAAGTTACAAGAACTTTGTGATGAACTACAATATGCAAAACATGAACAAGCAGTTGTCATAACTGTTTGCTATGTTAAAATCTGCAGAAGTGGAGATCAAGAAAGAGCACCAAGTGTTGATGGTCAATAATACCACCAAATTCAAGAAAGGCAAGTCTAAGCAAAAGGGACACTTCAAGAAGGGTGGTAAGAAAGTTACCGCGCCGACGAAGAAGACCAAGGCTGGACCTAAGCCTGATACTGAGTGCTTTTACTGCAAGGGAGAAGGTCACTGGAAGCGGAATTGCCCAAAGTACTTGGCGGATTTGAAGAACGGCAACATCAAGAAGAAAGGTATATCCGATATACATGTTATTGATGTGTATCTCACTAATACTCGTAGTAGTGCCTGGGTATTTGATACTGGTTCAGTTGCTCATATTTGTAAGTCGAAACAGGTGCTCAGAATAAACGGAAGCTAGCGAAGAACGAGGTGACGATGTGCGTGGGAAACGGATCAAAGGTTGATGTGATCGCGGTCGGCACGCTACCCTTCATCTACCATCGGGATTAGTTTTATACTTAAATAATTGTTATTTGGTGCCTGTGTTAAGCATGAACATTATATCGGGATCTTGTTTATTGCGAGACGGTTACTTGTTTAAGTCCGAGAATAATGGTTGTTCGATTTATATGAGTAATATGTTTTATGCACATGCACCTTTGGTAGATGGTCTATTCTTATTGAATCTCGATAGTGGAAATACACATATTAATAACATTGAGGCTAAACGTTTGAAATCGAGCGATAACTCGACCTATATGTGGCACTGTCGTCTTGGTCACATTGGAGTGAAGCGTATGAAGAAACTCCATTCCGATGGACTTCTTGAATCACTTGATTTCGAATCACTTGAAAGATGCGAAGCATGTCTGATGGGTAAAATGACGAAGACTCCATTTTCTGGTATGATGGAGCGAGCTACGGACTTATTGGAAATCATACATACCGATGTGTGTGGTCCAATGAGTGTAGCATCGCGCGGTGTTTATCGTTATGTCTTACCTTCACGGATGACTTGAGTAGATATGGGTATATCTATTTCATGAAACATAAGTCCGAAACTTTCGAGAAGTTTAAGGAATTTCAAAGTGAGGTTGAGAATCAACGTAACAAGAAGATTAAATTTCTACGTTCTGATCATGGAGGTGAATATCTAAGTTACGAGTTTGGCGAGCATTTGAAGAAATGCGGAATACTTTCACAATTGACACCGTCGGGAACACCACAGCGTAATGGTGTGTCCGAACGTCGTAATCGAACTCTCTTAGATATGGTTCGTTCTATGATGTCACTTACAGATTTACCGCTATCATTTTGGGGTTATGCATTAGAAACAGCCGCATTCACTTTAAATAGGGCACCATCTAAATCCGTTGAAATGACACCGTATGAATTATGGTTTGGGAAGAAACCTAAATTGTCGTTCCTTAAAGTTTGGGGTTGCGAAGCCTATGTAAAGAAGTTACAGTCAGACAAGCTTGAACCCAAAGCGGAAAAATGCGTCTTCATAGGATACCCGAAGGAAACTATTGGGTATACCTTCTATCATAGATCCGAGGGCAAAATCTTCGTTGCCAAGAATGGATCCTTTCTAGAGAAGGAATTTCTCTCGAAAGAAATGACTGGAAGGAAAGTAGAACTCGACGAGGTTGTCGAACCTTCTCTCGAACTTGCGAGTAGCGCAGCACCGGAAGAATTTCCTGTGGTGCCTGCACCAATAAGAGAGGAAGATAATGATGATGATCATGAAACTTCGGTTGTAGTTGCTACGGAGCCTCGCAGGTCAACAAGAACTCGTACCACTCTAGATTGGTATGATCTCGTTATGAGTGTCATGTTGGTGGACAACACCGATGACCCTGCAACATATGAGGAAGCGATGATGAGCCCAGATTCCAATAAATGGCAAGAAGCCATGAAATCCGAGATTGGATCCATGTACGAAAACCAAGTATGGACTTTGGTGGACTTACCGGATGGCCGGAAGGCTATCGAGAACAAATGGATTTTCAAGAAGAAAACAGATGTTGATGGTAATGTTACTGTCTATAAGGATCGACTTGTCACAAAAGGGTTTCGACAAATTCAAGGAGTTGACTACGATGAGACTTTCTCACCAGTAGCAAAGCTAAAGTCTGTGAGGATTATGTTAGCAATCGCTGCATATTATGATTATGAGATATGGCAGATGGATGTCAAAACAGCATTCCTCAATGGAGACATTGATGAAGAGTTGTATATGATGCAACCCAAAGGTTTTGTCGATCCTAAAGATGCTAACAAGGTATGCAAACTTCAACGGTCCATCTATGGATTGAAGCAAGCATCCCGAAGTTGGAATCAACGTTTTGATAAGGTGATCAAAAGTTTTGGTTTTATACAAACTTATGGAGAAGCTTGTATTTACAAGAAAGTGAGTGGGAGCTCTGTAGCATTCTTAATACTATATGTAGATGACATATTGTTGATTAGGAATGATGTAGACCTTCTTAATAGTGTCAAGGAATATTTGAATAATAGTTTTTCAATGAAGGATCTTGGCAAAGCAGCTTACATATTAGGCATAAAGATTTATAGAGATAGATCGAGACGCCTAATATCATTGTCACAAAGTACATATTTGGACAAAGTTCTAAAGAGTTTTGGAATGGAAGATAGCAAGAAAGGGTTCTTGCCCATGTTGCCCAATACGACCTTGAGTAAAACTCAAAGTCCGACAACGGCAGAAGATAGAGAAAGGATGAGTAAGACTCCCTATGCCTCAGCCATAGGATCTCTAATGTATGCCATGCTATGTACTAGACCCGACATTGCATATGCTGTTAGTTTAACTAGCAGATATCAAAGTGATCCAGGAGTGGATCATTGGACAGCGGTCAAAAACATCCTTAAGTACTTGAGAAGAACTAAGGATATGGTTCTTTCTTATGGAGGTGATGAACAGCTCGTTGTTAATGGTTACACCGATGCTAGTTGGAACACCGATCCGGATGATTCTAAATCACAATCTGGATACGTATTTACTTTGAATGGTGCAGCAGTTAGCTGGAGGAGTGCAAAGCAAAGCGTTGTGGCGAGATCTTCAACTGAATCATAATACATGGCTGCTTCGGAGGCTTCACAAGAAGCGATATGGATGAAAGAGTTCATTACAGATCTGGGTGTGGTTCCTAGTGCGCTGGACCCAATGTCTATCTACTGTGATAACATGGGCGCCATAGCCAATGCGCAAGAACCAAGGTCACACAAGAAGCTGAAGCACATCAAGCTACCTTTTCACGCTATTCGAGAACATGTCCAAGATGGGGACATAAAGATTTGCAAAGTACACACAGATCTGAATGTGGCGGATCCGTTGACTAAACCTCTCCCGAGGGCAAAACATGACCAGCACCAAACTGCCATGGGTGTTCGGTATATTACCATGTAATCTAGATTAGATGACTCTAGTGCAAGTGGGAGACTGTTGGAGATATGCCCTAGAGGCAATAATAAATGTAGCTATTATTATATCTTTGTGTTTATGATAAATGTTTACATTCATGCTATAATAGTATTAACAAGGAAACATTAATACTTGTGTGATTTGTAAACTTAAATTGAAGTCCCTAGTAAAGCCTCTACATAATACTAGCTTGTTGGTTAATAAATGATTGTGGTTTCCCTATCATGAACATTGAGATGTTATTAACAACAAGATCATATCGTTAGGAGAATGATATGGTGGACATACTCCTATAGATAAGCGTAGCATAAAGATCAAGTCATTTTAATAGTTCAATTGCTATATGCTTTCTGATACATAGTAACCTAATTCCTTCGACCATGAGATCATGCATATCACCTTCACCGGAAGGATGCTTTGATGACATCAAACACCACACCGTAACTTGGTGGCTATAAAGGTGGCATTGAGTGTTCGGAAAGGATTGGTTCAGACACATGGATCAAGAGTGGGATTTGTCCATCCATATGACGGATAGATATACTCTGGGCCCTCTCGGTGAAATGTCATCCAATTAGCTTGCAAGCATGTGACTGGCTCACAAGGGATCACATATCACGGGAACGAGAAAAGAGTACTTATCAGTAACGAAGTTGAACTAGGTATGCAGAGATACCGACGATCATACCCTCGGATAAGTAAACTATCGTGAGACAAAGGGAAATTGGTATCGTATGTAAGTGGTTCATTCGATCGCAAAGTAATCGTAGAAATATGTGGGAGCCATATGAATTTCCAGATTCCTCTATTGGTTATTGTTCGGAGAAGTGTCTCGATCATGTCCGCATAATTCATGAACCGTAGGGAGACACACTTAAGGATTCGACGTTGTTTGAGTAGTTATGGAATGATGAGTACGAGACCGAATGTTGTTCGGAGTCTCGGATGGGATCCAGGATATCACGAGGAGATCCGTAATGGTCCGGAGAATAAGATTCATATAAGGAAAGTCATGTTTCGGGGTTGGAGAATGATTCCGGTGTTTTTCATTGGGAATGTTCTAGAAGGTTCCGGAATGTCCGGCACTCCGAAGGGGAAGGGTACATGAATGTGTCATACCAAGTTGGAATGATTGCATCATGTACTAGGTGTCATCGCTGAACAAAATAAAGGGTTTAATCAAATTCTAGTTTGAAAAGTCAAACGCCAATTTGAAAAGTCAAACGGCTATTTTGGGAAGTGGAGGGGAAGGAGGAAACCGAGTTGGAAAGGAGTTCCTCCCCTCCACCGCCGGCCCCCTTGGGAAACCGAGTTGGGGAGGGACTCCCCTCCCCTGGCGCGGCCCCTCCACCTATAAAAGGAGGGGCAGGGCTGCCCCTCCTAGCACCCAACACCTTCACCCGCAAACCCTAGCCCTAAGCCGTCGGCCCTCCTGCAGCCGCCGCCCTAGGGCAAGCTGCTGCCGCCGCCTAGCTAACCCTATCCGCCAGCCAAGCCTCCTCCCTGGTGTGTCTAAACCCTAGATCGCCGAGGAGCTCTCTCATAGTCCACCATACTCGCTCCGGCTTAAGGCAAAGCCCTGTGAGATCTCCCCTCTACTTCCGGTACCACGCCGTTGTGCTGCCGGAATCGCGAGGAGAGTGCTACAACCTCTGCTGCCTACTGGAACAAGGGAGAGGAAGGTCTTCATCGAGTACCGAACGTGTGACCGACTGCGGGAGCGCTGCCGGAACGCAGCGCCGGAAGGATCGTCTACGCGATCTTGAGATCGGGAAGAGTACGACTATATCACCCACGATAATCCGCTCTCGTTAAAGACTTTGGAATCTTCGAGGGTGAGTTATTCCATCAACTCGTTGCGACAATCTAGTAGATAGATCTTGGCTTGTTTGTTTGTATGCGGTAGAAAAATTTTGTTTTCCATGCTACGAAACCCTACAGTGGTATCAGAGCCGTGTCTATATGTAGATCTGTTGCACGAGTAGAACACAATGGTCATTGTGGGCGTTGATGCTTTTATTGTCGATTGCTTCTTGTGTACTTTGCATCTTGCGGGATGTTGGGATGAAGCGGCCCGGGCTAACCTTACATGACATCGTTCATGAGACTTGCTCCACGCTTGACATGCAACTTGTATTGCATAAGTGGCTTTGCGGGTGCCTGTTTCTCCCAGCATAGTTAAGATTCAATTTACAACGGGTGATTAACAATGCTAGTATCAATGTTGTGGTTCTTGTTCGTAAGTTAGAACGACACTTATTGAAAGCCCCAAACCACGTAAAACATGCAAAGAAAGTAGAGGCGTCTAACTTTGTTTTGCAGGGGTGTGTAGTGATGTGATATGGCCATGATTGTGATTATATTTGATGTATGCAATGTTCCTTATTGTAAGTTGGCAACCGGCAGGAGCCATATGGTTGTCTTTAATTTTGTTAAGACCCGCGTGTCTATTCAAAGTAGTTGTAATAGTTGAAGCCGGTGGACGACAACCATGGAGAAGCGTCATTGACCTTGATGCAATGCCGGTGATGATGGAGATCATGTTCGTGCTTGAAGATGGAGATCGGAAGCACAAAGAAGAAAGGCCATATCATATCACATATTATGAATTGCACGTGATGTTAATCCTTTATGCATCTTGTATTGCTTAGTTAACGACGGTAGCATTATAAGATGATCCCTCATGCACATGAATTTCAAGTCATAAAGTGTTCACCCTTAGTTAGCACCGTTGCTAAAGCTTGTTGTTTCGAAGCACCACGTGATGATCGGGTGTGTTAGATTCTGCAAGTGTATACAACATGAGCAAGCCAGATTTGCTCATGCGGATGCTAAGGTTTGATCTTGACGAGCCTAGCATGTATAGACATGGTCTCGGAACACGGATCACCGAAAGGTAAAGCATGAATCATATAGTAGATATGATGAACATGTCGATTGTTCGCCATTGAAACTATATCAACCCTCGTGATGATCGGTGTTGATGTGGTGGATTTGGTTCGTGTGATCACTAAAACAATGTGAGGGATATTGTTTTGAGTGGGAGTTCACCTAGATTAATTTAACTATTAATTAGAACTCAATTTGTCATAAACTTAGTCTAAACTATTGCAAATATGTTGTAGATCAATGGCGGCCCTTACCATCAATTTTAATGTGTTCCTAGAGAAAGAAAAGTTGAAAAACAATGGCAGCAACTTCGCGGATTGGTTCCGCAATTTGAGGATTGTCCTCACAGCTGGTAATTTGACCTATGTGCTGGATGCACCGCTGGGTGACCCACCTGCATCTACTGCTACCGATGAAGTAAAGAATGTTTACCTCGCTCGGAAGACTCAGTACTCCATAGTTCAGTGTGCTATCTTGTATGGTTTAGAATTGGAGCTTCAGAAAAGGTTTGAGAATTCAGACCCACATGATATTGTCCGTGATCTCAAATTGATCTTTGAGACTCACGCAGAAATTGAAAGCTATGAGGCTTCTGAAAAGTTCTTTAACTGCAAGATGGAAGAGGGCAGCTCCGTCAGTGAGCATGTGCTTAAGATGTCTGGGCACGCAAACAAACTTCAAAGCTTGGGTATAGTGATTCCTAATTCTTTGAGGATTTATCGTGTCCTCCAATCACTACCACCAAGTTACAAGAACTTTGTGATGAAATACAATATGCAAAACATGAACAAGCAGTTGCCAGAACCTAGAGATAAGGGTAGTTAAAGGTTCTGTCTTCAAAACATAAGGAGAGTATATATATATATGTCTCCATAGTTTTGTGAATAGAGACTACTGAAGTATCTGCTTGTGTCAAAGTCATCTTGGCTCACGTTTTTGAAATGCTAGAACATTTGAGAATATGAAAGATGAGTCAAGACATCTCTTTTGTAGAAAAGTTTTTGTAAACTAGGGTTAGGATGAGGAGTACACAACTAATACACAAGCAGTTGCTTGAGCACAAGCAAACAAGCAAGCACACATTGTAAGAAGAAGTTTTTGTTCCCCCTGATTTTTGCCTTTTTTGACATTTAATCAGGGTTGCTGAAATTGTGATGTTACATAATCAGTCTTCAATGGCTAGAAACGGCCGGAGGAGAGAGGAGGCATGGTCACCGTGAGGAAGAAGATGCCAGCACGACATTGGGGTCCGTTGTCAGCGAATGGGAGGGGGTACGGTGGGGTCGTCAGGTCAGTGAGGGCGTGGGTCGTTTCGCGAGTGAGAAAGAACGGTTCGGGGGGAGAGGTTCCCGCGTGGGCTGATATTGGGCTTGATGGGCCTGGTAGCTGGGTAGGGTTAGGTGGGCTACTTTGTTTTCATTTTTTTATTTTTCCTTTTCTAATTTGTGTTTTCAAATTCAAACTCTCATTTGAATTCAGATTTCTTTTTCAAACCTTTTCCAAATCTATAGTATGTTTTTATACTGTTTATTATTGTATTTAAATAATCCATTTTAGAATATTTTCCTATATTCTCTTATGATTTATTATTTATTTAAATTAGACACTTGTCTTTATTAAAATAAGATTTTAAATAAGTTTCCAACCTTATTATTTTATTCAAATGATCTATTTAAATTCAAATGTTTTTCAAACCTTTTTAGTAGGTTTTATTTATTCATTTGTGTGTTTAAATAATTCACTTTGAATTATTCAAAACATTCTATTATAATTTAATATTTGAGGCTTTTGTCTTTATCTAAATGAATTTAAATATGGTTCCAAACCATATAATTTTATTTAATTATTCTTTTATTCTTTTTAAGTTAATTGGATAACTTTTAATCCACTTTGGAAAATTCCAATTTATTATTTTCTCTTGATTTAATTAATCATTTTTATTAGGGATTTTGTCTTCATTTAAATAAATTGAATATGGTTTAATCACATATAATTTTATTCCAATAATATTTATTCCTTTATTTTTTTTGGATTATCTTCATTCCAGTTGCTTATGGATTTAACTCAAGGTTTAAATTGTCTTCTAAATAATTTTATTGGGATTTATTATTTAGTTTAGGAAATTTGTCTTTATTTAAATAAAATTGGATATTGTTCAATCCTTATGATTTTATTTAAATAATATTTTACTCCTTTTTATTAATCAATAAACTTTCATTTATTTATGGATTTGGCCAATATTTCGTTTGGCTTTTAAATATTCCTTATTTATTTATTTCTTTATTTGCCTTATAAAATCCATATCTGTTTATTTATAGATCCAAAATTGGTGATTCCAATTTGTATAATTTTATTTAATATTTCTTTATACTTTTAAATCCTTTTAGGATTACTTTGCTCATAATATTAATAAATGTCTTGAGTGTATTAGTCTCATTTTATGGTTGGACCGGGACTAGGGGGCCTTTAGTTCCGATTCGTACTACGACTTTCCCAAACTATGAAGATTTTGTCCCGATTCGTACTTACCATGAAGATCTGATCTCCAAACACGAGCGGTCACATATTAGGGAGTGCCTCTATGACCAGTTTCTTGGAGATACCGGAGGATTGGGCTTCGGTGGCATCTCCCTGGAAATGGCCGTAGTGGTGTCCCTGCTCTCGAAGACTATCTTGCAGCTTGTAACTTCTCTAACTAGATCAATATGCGTGGGAGCTAACCTAATTTCACATATTAGGGAGTGCCTCTATGACCAGTTTCTTGGAGATGCCGGAGGACTGGGCTCCGGCGGCATCTCCCTGAAAATGGCCATAGTGGTGTCCCTGCTTTCTCAGACCATCGATCTTGGAGATGCCTCAAACTGGTTGGAGGACTGGCCTATTTATAGTACAAGCAGCTCGGTATAGCGTCGACACTCTCGACATAATGTCGACACTCACCCCTATTATTAGTGCTCACTCGTGTTTTGTCCCGTTTGGTGTGCTTTAGTCCCGGTTGGCGACACCATCCGGGACAAGGGAAAATCTGCACGACATAATGTCGACACTCACCCATATCATTAGTGCTGTCTTCCCTAGCCTGCCTGCCCTAGTCTTGCCTTCCCTAGACTGCCGTAAAAGATATTTTTTAATTCAACAAAATATTAGTTTTATAACAGAATATGCTAATAGATTTACATTATAGATCTTTTTTCTGCAAAATTTTATATATAATACATATTTTTCATCATCATAGAATAAAAGATAAAGAAATAAATAAATTTTAAAAAATTAACCTCTAGTCTCGGCCCCAGCCTCCAACCAAATATGCTAATAGATTTACATTATAGATCTTTTTTCTGTAAAATTTGATATATAATACATATTTTTCATCATCACGGAATAAAAGATAAAGAAATAATAATATTAATAAGTTCAAACTCTAGTATACAAAAGATATTTTTTAATTCAACAAAATATTAGTTTTATAACAGAATATGCTAATAGATTTACAGTATAAATCTTTTTTTCTACAAAATTTGATATATAATAAATATTTTTCACCATCATAGAATAAAAGATAAAGAAAAAAAATTAAAACAATTAACCTCTAGTCCCGGCCCCAGCCTCCAGCCGAGACTAGAGGTCTTTGCGCGCTAGAACGAAACAGCGCCGCGAAAAGATCTCTAGTCCCGGTTAGAGGCTGGGGACGGGACTAGAGGCCCAGCTGGAGGCTAGGGCCGCTCCTCCCGGCCCGAGCCACGAGCCGGGACGTTTTTTTCTCCAAAACTGCAGACCACGTCGCCGGGACGCCGCCTGTGCTCGCGCCCCTGCCCCGCCATGCTTCCCCGCCGTGCTGCTAGCCGCCCGCCACGCCCCGTCCGGATCGGAGTCGCCGCTGCATCCCTCACCAGCCTCGTCCCCGCGCCGCCCCTCGCACGCCCGTCCCCGTGCCGCCGCCGGCGCCTCCCCTCCGCGCCGCCTCTCACCAGCCCATCCCCGCGCCGCCCACCGGTGAGTTTTTTTCTGTTTTTTCAACATATATAGTGTATTTAGTTAGTATATATTTTGTTAGTATTTATTAGTATATATTTTGTTAGTATTTCTGTTTTTTCAACATAGTGTATTTAGTTAGTATATATTGTTTAGTATTTAGGATTTAGTTAGTATATATTTAGTTAGTATTTATTATTTAGGATATATTAGTTAGTATTTAGTTATTAGTATTTAGGATATATTAGTTAGTATTTAATATTTAGTGTATTTTTTCAATATATAGTGTATATTAGTTAGTATTTAGGATATTAGGTAGTATTTAGTGTATAGGGTATTTTTTTCCTAAATAGTGTATTTTTTTCAATATATAGTGTATATTGTTTAGTATTTAGGATATTAGTTTGTATTTAATGTATACATAGTGTATTTTTTCCTAAATAGTGTATTTTTTCCTGAGTAGTGTATAGTGTTTAGTATTTAATTAGGATATTAGTTAGTATATAGTGTATATATATAGTATATTTTGTCCTAAATAGTGTGTTTTTTCCTAAGTAGTGTATATTGTTTAGTATTTAGGATATTAGTTAGTATTTACTGTATATATTGTATTTTTTTCCTAAAGAGTGTATTTTTCGGTCAAATCCATACCTACTTTAGGATATGCTCAGTCATCCTCGTAGCCAACTCAGCTAGAGCGAGGGAGTACTACGCTCTAGCGGTGTTGTACGAGACTGGGCTCCGCCAGGCTGGCACTGGGAGGTTCTACCATCAGGGACATGTAGCTTGGTGAGGAATCCGAGTGTCGTCGTCGACCCGGATCTTCTTTGGTGGAGGTCACGTGGCCAGGCAGAGTGTAGAGGGAGCCGGCCCCCGAGGAGGTGGTACAACGTCGCGTGATGTTGGACGCCAGGCTGGCCCCCCCATTCCTGGCAGGTT
Organism: Avena sativa; assembly: GCA_916181665.1. Lineage (NCBI taxonomy): Eukaryota > Viridiplantae > Streptophyta > Magnoliopsida > Poales > Poaceae > Avena > Avena sativa. Next base: position 114,317,316 of record OV702298.1, read on the forward strand.
ATTCAGGGATCTCACCCTAGTTATAGTCCGGTGATGGTTCCGACTATTTGGTTGGTCACATCCCGCGGCTCAGGAGCCGGTAGTCAACGTTGAGTTTGATCGATGTTATCAGACAAGATGTTGTTTTTTATATGATATTACTACTTTGTCGTTATTTAAGATGTATTATGACTTCTTTGTTGTTTTCTGAGATGTTATATGATATTAATACTTTTGTTGTCATTTGAGATGTTACATAATTTTATTACTCATATATGCATATTATGTCATAGCAGTTATTCTATGGATCACCTCAATAGTAGAAAAGGTGAAGAGCCTTTATTCGATATGATACTAGCTAGTGGAGGACCGCTCCCCTATCAGGATGGAGCGCTCGTCGATCGGGGTGGGGAAGAAGATTGTGGAGCAGAAGATGGCTCACAGTTTCTAAATGAGTCCCATAATAGAATAGAGATAGAACCTCAAGTCGAAGCGCATACTAGTTTTAATTTCGATGATGGCTTGGAAAATGATGGAACAGCCTTGACAAAGTCTGGCGAGGTATATTATTTATCATTTTGATCACTACTAGATAGATGTATTAATTGATTTGTGTATATATATATATATATATATCTTATTGAATGTTGTTTCTTATTTTAGACATCCACATCGACCGCGCCAGTTAAAAATAGTAAACGAGGACCGGCCAAAGGGATGCCCGATGATGCGCATCTCACAATTGTTGAGGTCTCTCTCCAGTGGGCGTCCTGATGGGGATATGCCTACCGGGGTATACCCAGCAGGACGTTTCCGACCGGCCCAGGAACTGGCGAGTGGGCCTGCAGGACGGCGACTGGATCAAGTCCTGGCGTGGATTCAGGCGACTGGAAGCTGAAGGCCCAGGAGAGTAGATAGGCCCAGTCGGATTAGGTTAAACGATTGCCGAAACCTTAACTGATTCGGTTGAGATATGTAAACCCTAGGGGGATGAGTCTATATAAACCTCCCTAGAGGGCGTGTAGAGGATACGTTCCATCATCCACCCAAGCGACTCGCCACCTAGCCGCCGAGCTCGCCCCATTGTACTTCCATCATAATACAATCTAGCAGGAGTAGGTCTTTACCCTCCGGGGGCCGAACCTGGGTAAAACCCTGTGTCTCCGTCCTCATCTCGCACCGCAGATGGCTGGCCGCCCTTGCCCCATGTTCTACTACTTGCTGCGGTCATTCCCACGACAGTGGCGCCCACCGTGGGGCCTGGCTGGTCTGGCCGGTGTTCTGCGGCGAGATCCAATATGCCCATCAACGAGTCGATCGCCACCGGCCGCATGATAGCGATCGGCGAGATGCTCCAAATCTTGCCGAGCAGCTACGTCCCGGCGGCGCGACCCGTCACGCACAGCATGATCTTGCCGGTTGGCACGATCAGTCTCTTCGTCGGCCTCACCGACGTCATCGTCTCGGAGGACTCGGCTCGCATCCGTGAGTCACTGCCACGCGATCGGCTCTCCGAGAGTCAGGTCCGCACGATCCACCGCCTCACCTCTGAGTACGACTCAGCCCACAGTGATGTGGCTGAAACCACCGCGGCCGCGGAAGACGCGGCCCTCAACAACGATGCCGACTCGGCGACCCCGGCGTCACTCGCTGGATCCATCACCGCGGCTTTGCCCGCGGGCTCCATCACCCAGGTCTCCAACATTGGAGACTTCGAGGATCCTTCCATCCTTGGGATCTTCGACTTCGACTCCGGGTCGGAAAACTCCGCCGATCTCCGCGACGGGACCGGTCACCACGCCACGACCTACATGGCGACCGACGCCGACCCACCGGAGGATCCCTTCTCCATCCCGATCCCTCCCAACGCAACGGTAACGGAGGTCGAGGAACTCCGCCTGAAGCTGGCGGAAGCAGTCCGCAAGGAGCAAGCCGAGCGCGAAAAATTTCGCCTTGAGCAGGTGACGGCGCAGGAGCTGTCGCGCTACCACCAGCAACGAATCAGGTCGCGCTTGAACCCCACCGTACAGGGGCGCGCCCTGAACTTCGACGACGAGAATGACCCGGCCCGCGTGGCCGAGCGCGCGATCTGCGAGAACACGCCACCAGGAGGAAGCGCTCGGCCCCCACCAGGGTCGACGGCGATTGGCGCCCCACCTCCACCCAACCGCGCACCCCCCAGGGACCAGCCGCGGATCGTGGTCTCCTCACGGGAGCGAGACGCGAACGGCCTACCACTGTTCTCCACCCCGATGGACAACCTCGTGGCGGGCCGAGCAGCGGCCGACAACATCACGGCCACCGGCGACGGTGCCCTACAGATCCAGTATGTCAAGGCCTTGCTCGCAAAGGCGGTCGAGCAACAAAACGCAGGCGTCGACTCACAGGGTCGGATGTACTCGCGTTCATCGGGCAGCAGAGCGGCCTCAAGCGGCTGCCCATTGGCGGCAAACACCCTCAACTGCCCGCCACCCAAACCACTGCAGCTCCAACACCGACCCGCGAACGCGGCACTCTCCACCAACGACCCTAGGCCGGTGACCAACTTCGTCGCCGCCAACGGTCAGCCCGTCGACGCCCGCACCCACATCATCAACAACTAGAGCTGGCGCTCATGCTAGCCCGACGACCTGCGACATACCCTAACCAACCGCCGCGATGGCGAGCCGATGGGGTCGCTCAGTCGACTCGGGCACCGGTGCTTCGGACCAATGATCCGAGGCGAAAGATACCCGGCGAACTTCAAAGCGCCGAAGGAAATAGAGAAGTACGACCCCACGTACGATACCTCCGTGTGGCTAGACACCTACCTCATGGCAATGGGGATCGCCGGCCACACCGATCTACTCGCCGCCCGCTACCTCCCCCTGATGATGGAGGGGGCGTGCAGGCAGTGGATCAACACTCTCCCCGCGGACAGCATCGACTCCTGGGAAGAGATGCGTGACGCCTTCGTCAGGCACTTCGAGGGTTCATACACCCGCGCCACCACCATCGAGGACCTGGAACGATGCATCCAGGGACCTCGCGAGTCGACCCACAGCTGGGTGCAACGGTGGCAAGAACTGTGGTATAACGCGGTCAGTATCCACCCAGACACCGCAATCCACTGCTTAAAAACCTCGTGCCGCTACGAGCCCTTGGTCGCCAAGCTCAAACGAGCATACCGCACACTCGACAACATACCGGACCTCCTTGAGATCGCCAAAAGGTACGCGGAGGAAGACCCAAACCAAGAAACCGACGACGAGTCGGGAGGACAACGCCGCACGAACGGCAATGACAACGGACGACGATCTGATCTACGCTACAGCAGCACTCGCCTCACCGGCAAGTGCCGCAGTGACGGGCGAGTCGACTTCGTCGCCAACGCTGGGCACGCGCAGCGTGAGCCCAAGAGCTTTCGCCGCGACGGGGGGCAACGCTGCGACGGCGGCAACTACAAGGCGAAACCAAGGTTCGACCCCGCGGCCCTCCTTAACCAACCTTGTGCATTTCACAGCAGGAAAGGAAAGCCCGCCACACACACGACCATTGACTGCCACTCTCTCAAGGAGATCGAGAAGGCACGGCGAGCGCGGGAAGACCCCGACAACAACCCGCCAAACGGCAGAAAATTTGGCAGCGTGGCCGGCTCGCTCCACACCTTCACAGGCTTCAACACGAAGCGCGAGAAGAAGGTCATCGCCCGCACCGTCGCCGTCAACGCGTTGGCCCAGGTGGACGTTCCCCAGTTCCTCAACTGGTCGGAGCAACCAATCACGTGGAGCCGCCAGGACCACTCGCCACGCATCGAGTACCCAGGCCGAGTCGCCCTGGTATTCAAGCCCAAGGTGGGAGACTACTGGCTCCCCAAGACATTGATGGACGGCGGCAGCTCCATCAACATCCTGTACCTGGACACCTTCAGGCGACTGCGGCTCCCGCAGTCGATGGTCGAGACGACCTACACCACGTTCCACGGCATCGTCCCCGGTCGGAAGGCGTACCCGATCGGCAAGGTCACACTGCCAGTCACCTTTGGCACACCGGCAAACTTCCGCACCGAGCGGATCGTCTTCGAGCTGGTGCCCTTCGATAGCCCCTACCACTGCATCCTGGGGCGGCAGGCATTCGCCAAGTTCATGGCGTGCCCTACTACGCGTACAACGCGATGAAGCTCCCCGGACCGCGTGGCGTCATCACCATCCACGGTGACCCCGACATGGCCGCCGAGTGTGAGGCCAAAGGAGCCAAACTCGCCGACGCCGTCATCGCGGCAGAGGCCAACCACGCCGATGAGCTCGCCAAATACGCGAGCAGGGTCAACAACGACGACCCCACTATACTCAAGAAGCCCAACTAGGAGGGCGGCAACACCTCAGCCTTCGAGGCAACGACGCATACCCGCACCGTCGAGCTGGTCCCAGGGGACTCCAGCCAGACGGTGACGATCGGGACGGGCATGAGCCCAGCATAGGAAGGCGCGCTCATCGAGTTCCTCCGTGAGAACAGGGACATCTTCGCATGGAAGCCCTCTGACATGCCTGGTGTCCCTAGGGAACTCGCTGAGCACAAACTCAACACCGACCCCAAAGTGCGACCTGTCAAGCAGTCGCTGCGGCCCTTCAATGAAGAACGTCGCCGAGCCATCGCCGAGGAGGTGCAACGTCTACTCGCTGCAGGCTTCATCCGGCCAATCAAATACTCCAAGTGGCTGGCAAACCCAGTCCTGGTCGAGAAGAAAAACGGGACCTGGAGGATGTGTATCGACTACACAAACTTAAACAGCGCCTGCCCGAAGGAACAATTCGTCCTCCCGCGGATCGACCAAATAATTGATTCCACCGCGGGCTCGGAGTCGCTGTGTTTCCTCGACGCCTATTCTGGGTACAACCAGATCAAAATGGCTGTTGAGGACGAATAAAAGACGGCGTTCATCACGCCATTCAGAGCCTTCTACTACACCGCCATGACCTTCGGCCTCAAGAATGTCGGGGCAACCTAACAGCAGTGCATGCAGGAGTGCCTTGCGAGCCAAATTGGCCGCAATATCCACGTCAACATCGACAACGTGGTAGTGAAGTCTGCTCGCCAGAGCGACCTACTCGCTGACCTGGCGGAAACATTCGCCAACCTGCGGAAATACAAGATAAAGCTAAACCCAGGCAAATGCACCTTCGGTGTACCAGCAGGGCAACTACTGGGATACATCGTCTCTAAGCGCGGGATCGAGGCGAACCCCACCAAGATCGACATGATCGCCCGACTCGGCAAACCCGAGTGACTGCGCGACGTCCAAAAGCTGGTCGGGCCAGTCGTCGCTCCCAGTCGCTTCATCCCCCGATTGGGCAAAAAGGCGATGCCCCTATACCGCCTGATGCGCAAGAACCCTACCTTCCAGTGGGATAAGGAGGCAGACGACGCGCTCCGCGACCTCAAGAAGGTGCTACTCGCAGCACCGCTACTCGCCGCCCCCGTCGACAAGGAACCCATGCTGGTCTACGTCGCGGCTTCCGAGCGCGTCGTCAGCGCCGTCATGGTCGTCGAGCGACCAGAGGAAGGAAAGGAGCGCCCAGTGCAGCGACCGGTGTACTATATCAGCGAGGTCCTCACCGAGTCGCGCCAGCGATACCCGCAATACCAGAAACTGGTATACGCGGTCTTCAGAGCACAGCGGCGACTGCCGCCCTACTTCCAGGAGCACCCGATCACAGTCGTCTCCTCAGCACCGTTGCAGGACATAATCCGCAACCGTGAGGCGACCGGGCGAGTCGCCAAGTGGGCCGTCAAAATCGGCGTCCACAACATCAAGTATGAGCCACGCAAAGCGATCAAGTCGCAGGCTCTCCCAGACTTCATCGCCGACTGGGAAGAGGCCCAGCAGCCGGAAAAGCTATCGTACCTCCACTATTGGAGTCTGCACTTCGACGGCTCCAAGAACGCAGACGGCGCAGGAGCAGGGATCGTGCTGACTTCCCCGAAGGGCGACAAGCTCCGCTACGTCCTCTGCCTGGACTTCACCCCCTACACGAACAACATGGCCGAGTACGAGGCACTACTCCACGGCATGCAAGCCGCCAAGGAGATGAATGTCAACCGCCTACGCTGCTACGGAGACTCCGACCTCGTCGCTAGGCAAGTCGCCGGCACCTGCGACGCCGTCTCCCCCACCATGGCGGCATACCGCCAAGCAGTGGATAAGCTGGGCGGCTATTCCGTCGAATGGATCGACAGGCGGAAAAATGAGGAGGCCAACGCACTCTCTCGTATCGGTTCAGCTCGACTCGCACCACCCGCCGGCGTCATCCTCGACACCATCACCAAGCCTTCCGTCTCTCCCCCAAGGGAGATCAACATCGGAGTCTCGCTGCAACCAGAGGCAGCCCTGGTCGCACTCACCGTCGAGCCAGACGACTGGACTACACCGTACATCGCCTACCTGGAGGGAGGCACCTTGCCAATAGACGAAACAGACGCCCGGATGATAGCGCGCCGCTGCAAATCCTTCGTCATCATCGACGGCGAGCTCCACAAGCGCAGCGTGACCGGCGTGTTCCAACGCTGCGTCCAACCCGCTGAAGGACGAAAAATCCTCCACGACATCCACTCTGGCGACTGCGTCCACCACGCCGGCGCCCGCTCTCTGGTCGCAAAGGCTATGTGACACGGCTTCTACTGGCCCACCGCACACACAGACGCCGTCGACATTGTCCAGCGGTTCGTCGGGTGCCAGAAGTACGCCAACCAGACCCACGTGCCGAGCTCGGCGCTCAAGACAATCCCCATCACCTGGCTGTTCGCCGTGTGGGGTATGGACATGGTAGGCCCTTTCAAAAAGGCCCCCTCCGGCTTCACCCACCTCCTGGTCGCGGTCGACAAATTCACAAAGTGGGTGGAGGCCAAGTCAGTCTGGAAATGCGACGGGAAGACCGCCACCAAGTTCCTACGCGAGCTCATATATCGCTACGGGTTCCCAAACAGCATCATCACGGACAACGGCACCAACTTCACCAAAGGAGCCATGGCCGAGTTCTGCGAGGAACATCACGTCCGACTCGACCTTGCCTCAGTCGCCCACCCGGAGTCCAACGGCCAGGCGGAACGGGCCAACCAGAGCATCCTCCATGGCCTGAAGCCACGGCTCCAAGTACCACTCGAGTGCACCGCCGGGTGCTGGGTCGAGGAGCTACCCTCCGTCATCTGGGGCATCCGCACCTCGGTCAACAGGTCGACATGGTTCACTCCCTTCTTCATGGTGTATGGCGTCGAGGCAGTCATGCCCACCGACCTAGAGCACGACTCGCCAAGGGTCGTCCACTACACGGAGGCTGCGAACAAACTCGCACGCCAGGATGGAGTCGATCAACTCGACGAGGCACGCTACCTAGCTCGCTCCCGCACTGCCATCTACCAGCAAGGACTCCGCCGCTACCATAGCCGGCGGGTGCGGACTCGCACTTTCCAGGAAGGCGACCTGGTGCTACGCCTCATCCAGGACAAGAAGGGCATGCACAAGCTCTCCCCCCGTGGGAGGGACCATTCGCCATCGGGCGAGTACTCGGCAACGATGCCTACTACCTCACCGACGTCCGCGGAGACGGGAAACTCGATGTCAAGCGACCGTGGAATGTAAACCTCGTACGGAAGTTCTACTCCTAGAACTCCATACATGTACCCTCCACTAGCTATGAAATAAAACATATTGCTTACCGCAAATTGCGTCTACTTTCCGTGTCATGTGTCACTCGCACTCGTAATAACAGCGTCAAGCTAACTGCAGAAGTCAACCTCTTGTACAGCGAGCGGCACGGCCAAGTAGTGCGTTATGAGGGCACTGGGTTACCCCAGGACTCATAACGTCCACGAAAAACGCCTACCCGGAGCCCCATTGGAGTCGCCTAGCTCGACTGGCTTAACGAGCCAAGACAACTACCTTCGCTCCTCACAGCGACTATGATCCTCCGCATCCTCGACACAGCGACTCGAACGGCCAAGTACCACGCTCGGGGACTGACGACCAGTTAAGCACGAGCGACTAGGGAAAAACGCCAAGTACGAGAGCGTGCCCAGGACTCACCATGCGACTGACCCGACGGGTCAGGCAGGAGTGATGCGCTCACTCTAACGCGCCCAGTCCTCACCCACCCTAGAGCCGCGACTAGAACCACCAAGTACCACGCTCGGGGACTCGGCTACCCGACCTTGTTCGTGCAAGGGAAAACGGTCAAGTAAAGAGCACTCATGGGAGTCGCCCTACGACTGGCTTTCCAATCTCGGGCGAGTCGACCTCAATAACAAAACAACCGACAAAACATTCAAAACCACAAACACATAACAAACAAGGTAAACCCCACAAAAAGGGCGGACGCGCTCGGGGACTTGTCCAATCAGCAATCAAAATCGCAAGACAATTCACAAAATAACGCGAAATTCTATTACAGCAGAACAAAGTCGTTACAAAATACGAGTTGAGCCCAATGGCCAAATTACTACTAACGCCCCAGGGCACAATGTTTCTATTCCGCAGGCTTCGACGTTGACTCACCGCCACCCTTGCGGTTGCGAATGAAGGGAGTGTACGGGTTCGACGGGTACGTCGTCAACTCACCCGCCATCGCTGCACGGAAGGGCTGCTCGACCTTGAAGTCCCGGTGCGGCGGCTCGGGATCGTTGGGCTCGACAGTCGTCTCCTGATAAGGGAGGAGGTCGCCCATCGCCCAGACGCGATCGAGTATACTGTGGCCCGGTTCGTCAGCTTCAGCACCTCGGCAATCTCCACCGAGCCTGTCGATGAGGGGTAGCCACTCGTCACATCGTCAAGGTCGAAGTCCTCCGGGAAGTGGGCAAGCCCAAGGCTAAGCGTTGTTGCCGCCCCGCGCCGGAACGCCGACCGCATCATGAACTCGACGACTGATAGCGCCTTATCCAGATACCGCCATACTTCGACGAGATCGCTGGGAATCACTTCCGTGGGCGACATCTCTTGAAGATACGCTCGAATGCAAGCCACAGACAACATGGCCGAGTCGACCAGAGTAGCCACGCACTGCCGCGCGTCATACGATTGCGCCTCCTCCGAGTTGTCGATAATCCGACTTGCGGATAGGGGCCGGCAGTAAGTACAACGACGATTTCATAACGTAGCTACTACAGGCAGAGGCAGGAAAATTTACCAATCAAAGGACGGCAAAGACCCGTGATGAAGCTTTGAAGAGAGGAGAAGTCGTCTTGTAGCCCAGCAACGAGGGCGTCAGAGACCTTCCGCTCTTCAGCGGCAGCCGTAACAGCAGCTCTGGCTCGCCCATCCGCTTAACTCGCCTCCGCCTTCGCTTCCTTAAGCTCGTGCTCAAGATCAGCGATCCGCTGCTCAGCCGTACTCAAGGCAGATTGAGCCGCCGACAGTTCACTCGCTGGGACAAGGCCCTGGCGGACCTCCTCTGCCTTGGCAGCGATCGCCTGGAGTCCCTTGTTCGTCTCTTGGACGGCAACAAGTTCCTTCTCCGCGCGACACTTCGCAGCAAGCCGGTCGGCTGATTCACGCTACAAGCCCTGTGCACAAGTCAAACAGTTAACAACAACGGAATCCTAAGCGCCCACCCGCTGAAATTCAGCGACTGGACACTCGGGGACTGAAGATCAAAAATCCTAAGTGCCCACCCGCTGAAATTCAGCGACTGGACACTCGGGGACTGGAGATCAAAAATCCTAAGTGCCCACCCGCTGAAATTCAGCGACTGGACACTCGGGGACTGGAAATCAAAAATCCTAAGTGCCCACCCGCTGAAATTCAGCGACTGGACACTCGGGGACTAGGCGCTACAAATAAAATCAAACACCAAAAGAATCTGACCACTGAAATTCAGTGGCCCGATCCTCGGGGACTGGACATACCTGGATGGCTGCGCCCAGCATGCCATGGAGCTGTAGCGCGTCCACAGATGCGAGAAGAGCCGGAGTGTGCCCGCGACGCTGCTCGACCTCCATTTCAGCGACCCCAGGTGCGCGGCTCGATGGTGTTGTACCACTCGCTGTAGCCGCTTTGGCCATGAAGCGGGGGAAGATCACGGTGGACGCTCCAGCACCAAGAGAAGCTGGCTCGGCCATCCCAGGCGAGGAAACATCCTCCTTGGTCTTCAAGGCTGCCTCAGTCGCAGTCGGAGGACCACTCGAAGCAACCGTTGTGTCATCAGACACCGTGATGACATCATCGCCCTTGGCAGGAGGTGACTCGTCCCCGTCCTGGACGGACGAGCTCGACTTCTCGTTGTCTGCAGGTGGGAGCCACCCTTCCACTACTTGGAATAACTGCAGCAGACACGAGATAATATCAGTATAACTGCGACAGCATCGACTGCGACTGCGAATGGTAGAGAAAACAGCGACTTACCGTTGGAGTCGGATGCTTCGTGGTGTAGGGGGCGACCCCAGCCTTCGCGTCCAGGTATGCCGCCTGGGTGATCTTCTTCAGCGCCAGGACGTAGTCTTCGAGTTTCCACTCGGCGAGGCAGGATTTCGTCGAGTCCTCCCTGCCCGTGTACTCGTACATGTAATGGTCGCGGCGGGCCAGGGGAACGAGTCGCCGCCCGAGCCAACAGTTGTACAAGTTGATGGTTTGAAGACCCTTCTTCTTTAGGCCGCGGATGGTTTGAAGCATCTCGCCCACGACCATCCGCTGGTCTACTGGGAGCTTGCCGACCTGTAGTCGGCGCGGTTCGGGCCGGTCGGCAGAGTACCTTGGAATCGCCACCTCGCCGTCTAGAGTCGCCTCGGTGACGTAAAACCAGGACTTCTTCCACTCGCTCGCCGCCTTGGCAGGCAGCCTCAGGTCGAAGAAGGAGGCCTTCGACTTCAACTGAAACGTCAGGCCACCCGCAGCAAGCATTCGGCCGCCTGATTCTTCGCGACTGATCCTCCCGTGGAACAGATCTTGCCATATGGGGAAGTAGGGCCTGCAGCCCAGGTAGCACTCGCAGAACGCCACGAAAATGGCGAGCTGCTCGATGCTGTGCGGGCCCAGGTCCGACGGCTGGATCCCGTAGAAGGCGCAGAAGCGCTGGAAGAAGAGAGATGTGGGAAACCCCAGCCCCCGCTCCAGGTGGCTGGTGAAGCAAATAAATTATCCCTCGTGCGGGTCCGGAGTCACCTCTCCGGCCTCGGGGATGCGCCACCTGCCGGTGCGCAGGATCCCGGCCTCCTCAAAGGATGCTAGTAGCGCTCTAGTGCACTTGGACCTACCCCATGGTTCGGTGGAGGGGGCCATTGGTGGAAAGGTTCGCGGAGGTCGGAGGATTTTGGATCGATTGGATCGCGATGTGGAGGAAAACGGAGATGGGCGAAATCAGAGGAAATGACGAAGGAGTGGTTCCCCGATCGCCTGCCATTTCCTTTATATAGCGGTTGTTACCCGCCAATTCCGGGAGCCGTTACTACGCGGTGATTACGTCGAAGTTACCGTTAGATTACCCCAACGGCTAGTTTGACTGCATCTGACGGTCCAACTTCATCCATTCGACTCGCCGACCCAATCACTACAACAGTGACTAAACATTTTGCCGACCTGTTCGCCGAGCTGCGACCCGATTGACTGCTATCATTGCGACTAGAATAACTGGTTTTTCCTTTATTCAGGAGTCCGCCGCCAATTCGACTGGGCGTCTGCATTGGATCCGAATACTCCCACTGCCAATGAACACCTGCGACCAATCAACGACGGCCTCGGGGACTACTGATGGGGATATGCCTACCGGGGTATTACCCAGCAGGACGTTTCCGACCGGCCCAGGAACTGGCGAGTGGGCCTGCAGGACGGCGACTGGATCAAGGCCTGGCGTGGATTCAGGCGACTGGAAGCTGAAGGCCCACGAGAGTAGATAGGCCCAGTCGGATTAGGTTAAACGATTGCCAAAACCTTAACTTATTCGGTTGAGATATGTAAACCCTAGGGGGGTGAGTCATTATAAACCTCCCTAGAGGGCGTGTAGAGGATACGTTCCATCATCCACCCAAGCGACTCGCCGCCTAGCCGCCGAGCTCGCCCCATTGTACTTCTATTATAATACAATCTAGCAGGAGTAGGTCTTTACCCTCCGGGGGGCGAACCTGGGTAAAACCCTGTATCTCCGTCCTCATCTCGCACCGCAGATGGCTGGCCGCCCTTGCCCCATGTTCTACTACTCGCTGCCGATTGCAGCATCTGCCGTGGTCATTCCCACGACATGTCCCGTTGCTTCCCATAAAGAACGCAAACACATTTATTCATCAATGTGGATTTGTTGTTAGGGACAACGTCCCGATCAGCATTATCAACTAGAATAAGCCAGCAAAGGCCGATGAATTTTCTATGAGTTATGTCGAGGACAGATACAAAGACATACTATGGGAAAAGCTCATTCGCCATTTCACCCTACCGGTCTTAGATACTAAGGAGGCCACAGATGAGATGAGGTCCAAAGTTAAGCGTTTCTCTCTTAAGAAGATGACCCAACAGTTCAATAACTATAAGAAAAGATTGTACAATGAATATCTCGAGGAAGGAAAAGTTCCAGCATTTGAGGACTCACTAGAGAAGCAGCGGCCTCACTGGGAAAGATTTCTAGACTACAAGAAATCAGTAATAGCAAAAAAAGGTCCACAAAGAATAAACGAAATGCTGCAAAAAAGAAATATCACCATACGATGGCGACAGGTGGCTATAGGACTTCCGTTCCTAAGTGGGAGGAAGCCGAGAAAGCCTTGCGTGCCCAAGGGCTCACTCCAGCTACCGAGGACTGGCCCATCAGAGTAAGGAATTGGTTACTTGCCCATGGGGCAAAGTATGACATGGAAACAGGGGAGTTAATATTCGATAAAAACTCCAATGTTGCTACACCCCATGGAGAAATTGTTAAAACAATTGAGGAGGTTAAAAAGGATGACTTCAAACCAGACAGAGAGAACGACGAGCTGACAAAGGCCCTCGGGAATCCTGAAAAACCAGGACGAACACGAGGCTTTGGACCTTCTATGCCATGGAAGACTGGGTTTCCTCAGGACACTGAATCCTATAGAAGCCAAGCAAGGGAAAAGAAGCATAAGGAGATAGAGGAGGCATCCCGGTTGCGTAGCGTGGAAAGAAAGAACGAGGAAATATATGCCATGCTAAAAGAGTAACAGAAGCAGCTGGACGAAATGCGCCAGCAAGGGCCAACTCATCAGCGGCTATAAGAAAGTGCCGGTGTCCCATCTCAGCGGAGAAGAAGTGTCGCTTCCACGGCGGCCGATCCGATAGATTGCTATCCCGTGAACAATATCACTGAGAAGACAAGCTGCGAGATGCATGTGGGAGTGGTGAACTTATCCTTCAAGGCGGCTCTCGGCTATGCTTTATCTTGTGAACCTAAAGCACGCTGGCATTGCAAAGAGGTTCCAGATGGATATGCTCGTGTCGGGGTGGATGAGATTCTACCTCAATATGAATCACTACAACTTGACATCCCTGGACCTGAAGATGAGAGCACGCTAGGAGAAGTCAGTGGCTCTATCATTCTATGGCGCAAGAAATACATCATGTTTCCAGGCTCACCCAAGCCACCACCGTCTCCTCCGCGTGAGCCGAGTCTGTCGCCTCTATCAAGTCCACATGAGGAGTAGGACGACCACCATAGCGCGAGTCCACCGCCGCATCAGCCCACTCCTCCCCCGCCGTGTTAGCCCACTCCTCCACCGCCGTGTTAGACGAAGAAGGCGGTCTCTCAGTCAACTAGTATAAATACTAGTCAGAAGAAAGCCAAAGGTAAAAAGGTGAAGAAAATCCCGCCGCCTCCTCCCATGTTACCTTACGAGATGACTGATGAGGAAACCAAAGCGATCAGTGATGCCCAAGTTAAAGCCTTCTTTTCACCCAAAGCTCCCGAGCCAAAACAAATATTTGATCTGAAAGACAAAAAGTGGGCTAAGGGGTTGCTTGAGCAACCATTGCAATATAAGATAAATAAGGCTGATGACTACAAACACTGTCTGCTGAGAATTGCTAGGAAGAATTCAGGAAATACTACTGCAAACAGCGGTAATACTCCAGGAAATACTACTGCAAGCAGCGGGAAAAGAGAGGTTGCGCAACTCAGAATGCAGGCAAACAAATCGATCGCCCCGCTCAAGGTGTTATCCAATACTGATCATCAGAATATTATAGCAATGAAATTTTCCAAAGGTGCTAATATTACAGTTGATCAAGCGCTAGGTGGGCATATCCCCATACAAGAGGAATTTGCATGGAGATATGAATACGGGAAGACTCTAGCCAGATCTGGTGAAGTCAAATTTCTACCAACTCAAATGCGAAGACTGCATGAGTGGTACGAGAAAGTCTCTACATGCGATGAAGAAGATCAATTGTCAGCGCTGCTTGTGAAAATTACAAGTGAGCATTTTAATAGTGAAGACCAGTTGCAAATTTATTTTGAGGAATTCTATATGTTATTCAAACAAGATGCCCTTGACTTGAGTCTCCTCGCTATCTATTGTCTGTAAGTGGTTCATTTATTTCTATGATAAAGTCTCTAACCCGGCTCTTTTATTGCATGTAATTATCTTCACTATATGCTATTATGCAGAATGAAGAGCGATGAATGTGACCGGAAGAAAATCTTTGACACTGGGTTCATCGACCCACACTGGTTTAATCAAAGATTGCTAATGGAATACCCCAAGGACACGGAGCGTAACTTGTTAAGGGTCTTATTGAGGCAACATTACAAACAAAGAATATTGTTTCCCTACAACTACAGGTAAGAGTGTTACTGGCTTGTACACATTCATTTGATTCTGCTAAGTGTAATTGATGAGTTACTGACATATATGAATGTGCGCGGCTATCATTGGATTCTTCTAACCATTGAAGTTGACGCTTGAAGAGTTGAAATCAAGGACTCACTAATGAGAGATGAATCACAGTACGCATTCATTAAAGATGCGCTCCAGAGGTAATTTCAGTCATTATCGCACTATATCGGTCTCTTTCATTCATATATATATATATATATCCTGAGATATCAAGTAACTAATAACACTTTTTTTTTGCCGGGCAGGGTTTGGAAAGCTTTCACCAATGCTATGGTTGCTGAATTTAAAGACGAGCTTAGTTTTCATCAGATTAGATCCGTGCATCTCCTCAATTCTAGTTTCAATACCATCATGTCATGCTTGATTATTATTTGATTGAAATATTTTGTCGTAAAGTGCGAGAGGCAACCACCAGGTACTAACCTATGTGGATACTTCGTGTGCGAGTATATTCGCTCCAAGGTCAGTGAGCGGGACGGAGATACATTTTTAGAAGTACGTGAGCAATATATTCACAATTTTTTTTGAGTGTCATTCATAATATTTGTTATGACTATTGATATTCATATTGACCTCCTTCTTTTATATATAGTTGGAAAGATTGCGGAAGAATCTCGATCCAAGGAAGCGTCTGGTATCAATTCAAGAGGAATTGGCGGGATTTCTTGTTGACCATGTCATAAACCCAGAAGAAAAATACCATACCTCCGGCTTCCCGTGATTTAATGACCTTGTAACTGAATAGACGTGTTGTGATCTCCATTTATGTATATATTTATGTAATATATATATTTATGTAATGTAGAATTATATATATATTAGACGGGTTGTGATCTCTTCGTTGCATGTCACTTTACGCCAAACGCAACCCTCCTCTACCTATCCTCCTGGCGCGGCAAAACCCCGCATCGGCTGCCGCGGCAGAAAACGGCCCCAAAACTCTGCCGCGGCGAAAACCCCCATCGGCTGCCGCGGCAGAAGTGGGCCCCAAAACTCTGCCGCGGCGGAAACCCCCATCGGCTGCCGCGGCAGAAAATGGCCCCAAAACTCAGCTGCGGCAGAAACCTCCATCGGCTGCCGCGGCAGAAAATGGCCCCAAAACTCTACCACGGCAGAAACCCCCATCGGCTGCCGCGGCAGCCGAATAGGCCGCGGAAGAAAGAAACTAGTCTCGGCCTGTAATACGGACCGGGACTAAAGACACCCCCCCCCCTCCCCCCCCCCCCCCCCTCTCGCATTGCTACGCTGTCACGTGCACATCCTTTAGTATCGGCTCGTAACTGGACCGGGACTAGAGGCTAGGACCTCTAGTCCCGTTTCCGTAGTCCCGGCTGACCATCCGGGACTAGAGGCCCTCTAGGACCGGGACTAGTGCCCTGTTCTCCACTAGTGTCACTTCTTTGATAATGAGGATGTGATTGTCACAACCTGAGAGTCAGCTCCTATTCATCTAGTGAGTGAAGTACCGAAGGTTGGATTTGACGAGGACAAGCCAAATTCATTATATGAATTAACAGTTTCTATAAAATCTGCCTCTGGTAAAAAGTGTAATAAGGATCGGAAACAGATATAGCCACTGCTGCAACAATGAAAGTGAACGGAAGAGCTGTGAAACGTTAACAAATCTGAAATCCAATTTAAATCATGCGATAAACGTGTCCGTTTTGAAATCATATAGTGCATGCTGGGTTTATTCCGTTCCATACGAGTTTGTAGTCAACTGCTAGACTGGCGACAGTAGTTAACATCGTGCAAACCACACACGACACGTTCTCCAGACAACACTATCTTGGAAATAATTGATGTCACATCATCATCTGTGCCCATCAAGCATCGGTGCTGGCTGGGGCTGTTTCAGGTGCCGGAGCAGCAGCCTGCGTCGAAGTGGCTTCGCCCTCCCAGAAGGAGGTCTTCTTCCCCGTCTTGGAAACAGTCTGGAGAACATCTTCTGGTTTGAGGTTGCCTTTCACGGTCACCTTCTGTTCCTTCATGTCTATGTCGAAGGTTTCAACACCTGCTTCCGGGAGAGAACAAAGCATTAGTTAGCATCGAAATACTAGCGTTACAGTGCGGATCCAATTAATTCAATACGAAGTTATCCATTGGAGTTTTCAGTTCTAATTGCCGTCACAGTCATCCTCTTTGTGGTTCAATTGATTGTGGCCAGTTTGTGTAATTTAAAAAAAAAACAAGACCAGTTTGTGTAATATGTAAAAGCTGTTATTGTATGGATAGAAAGCACAAAGATGCAGAGAGAAAATTACCTTGCATTTTGGTCAAGACCCTTTTGACTGCGCCCGAGCAGCCTTCACAGGACATGGCGACCTTTAGCACAACAGTCTGCCCACAGCGAGTTGGAATGATTTTGGTTCTCTTAAACTTAACACACCATATACAAGCAAGACTGAAGCTTATAATTCGAACCAACTAATCTAACACAGGGATCTATAGACAACAAACTAAAAGTCATCAGCTCGATATATATGGCCTACTTTCTTGCCATTTCTTAATATCTCAATCACAGCCCTTCAGCAATAACAAGGACAAAAAGACGTGAGCAGAAATTGTGTTATTCTCACTTCGTATTCACCTTCTTGAGTTTGTCATCGGATAATTGATAAGTTTGCTAAATAAGGAGGCAGGGAAGGAGATGCCTGGATGGTACCTGAGACTCGGTGGCCATCGTTCGCAGCTGCAGGGAGAATCAAGAAACTGGAACGGCGGAGAGGACTGGGGCGCGGGGATCGTTGTCGATTTAGGTCAGAGGGGTGAGAGAGAGTTTGGTGATGCCTGTGCCTGCCTTGGATTCATGGATTGAGGTCTACTTAAATAGACACAGGAAGAAGACGCGTCGAAGGAAAGCACGAGGCGGTGACCGGTGGGTGGACGTGCACCAAACACGCATAAAGTACGGCTGAGAAAAGCATCCTCTATCGGAACGGATGGGCAATGTTCGTGCCTCGCCTGACCCGGCCAGCCGGCCTCGCTTGGCTGGGGGCAGTAGTACAAGTGCCGGGAAGTACAGCTCCCTTGTGCAGTACAGATGTACATTTGCTATTTGCAAGATTCTATTTGTCAGGAGTGAACTGTGTCTAGACCAACCTTCTGGACATCGGTTGTGAGGAATTTCTAGACCCACTAGATGACCCGGTGCACCGCTGGGCGCTGAGGTGAGACAATATTTTAGCAAAAAGTTTTATTATCCATGAATTTAAAATCGAAAACCTACAATAGAGAATATATTGTCGATCAATGCATATAACTATAATTTAAACTATTTTGGAACGAAAGGAATGGAAGGGTATTCCGAATATTTGCTTCTATGTTATCCACCGACACAAATGGAAGAGTGAAGCCAGAATTTAAACCATACGTTTTATTTAGTTTATTGCAAGCTATGTCGCTACATGCAACAAATAACACTAAGGAAACAATAAATGTTAGTAGTCATCAGGAAGCAATTGGATTGTGGCTTACGCTCCCTGTTCCCATTTTAATCCAAAAGAAATTAATAGTATCTAATCTACAGAATTCAATAAAACTGACAACACTGAGAAGGCCTCTGCCTACAATAACTGTTATTAAAATCTTATTAAATCAAGGAGTGAGCTGCATTAACAAATAACAACATACAATAGTTATTATTAAGTAATCAAGTTGCAGAGAGGACAGGCAAACACTCTCTCCAAACTAACTCAAAACAGAAAGGAGATGCACACTTACACACTATCCAAGCTAACTCACAAAGATAAACGACAACTGTCAGAACTACTGTTTTAGTCTTCACAATCCTAGCGGACTCGGTCTTCTGATTGTACCTGATGCCAAGAAAATACGATGATATAAAAACAATAATTAAACAAGTGAATCGGCTGCATTTTATTCGCTCGCTATATAAACTTGTAAGCAATCAGAAGTATAATTTTCATCCTACTTTGCAAAATAATCACAATTGGATTCTTAGAACATAAGAGTACAAGGTATAACCAGTAAGTGGTTACTTGAGAACGTACAAAAACTGAATCAACGTGTATCGCATCTTGGAGACAAGGTGGGTACATTCTACAATCTACTTCTATAGTAAAAAAGGCTAATTGCGAGGCCAACCCAGATACAATTTTACATTCAACTTTGCGCTAAGAAAAACGAACAATCATCAACTAATTGTAATTAATAATATGGAGAGAGACTAAGTACATTTATATCTTTCCTATTCTTATCATATATCTATCAGAAACACCATAAGAATATAAGAAATGCACCCTAAAAGTGTACTAAACTAAAATAAAATCCCATTCTCCGTGCTTGAACAATTTTGAAAAAAACTCCATCTTTGTAATTCCATTCCAAGATCATTAGTAACAGAGTCAGCAAAATGATCAACAATGCTCTGAAATAATTTTCCTATTGTCTAAAAAAGGACATACTTCCTCAAGTTCAATAAATTCAACTTGCAACCAATTAACAGCAAAGACACATGACAATCCAGCCTAGCATGGTACCGAAGCATGTCATTTGAAGAAAAGGTAGCATTCCAAACCAAGGTGGGGCAGTTTAGATAATTATTAAACATCCTTAAAAATCCACTATGTTTGAAATTTATATGAGGTTACTCTCTTCATCTAAGCTACTGAAATACATCCTATGGCATCTTCCACTACTATTCCAAGGACCATGATTTGTGAAGGCAAGCAAAATAATCGCTAATAAAAATATATACATTGGATATCGAGTTTTGCCCTTTGAACATAATTTACATACACAATCTAATATGTTCTGTGGTCCTTTCAAAAAACTCCACTGAAGAAATAAGAAATATAGTTATAATCATTGGTCTTAAAATCTTTTGGACTTGCCCAGGTAAATAACTATGAGTGTTAGGCCATAAAATTCAAGAAAAATATGGTATTTCATAAATATGTTATGTTGTCTCAGAGAGTTAGCTGGGGACCTGAATTGCCAAGCTGCTCAGAGATCTTGACCATATTGGATCACCAAACCGCACCCATGGTCACACTTTGATCGTAGGAAAAATCAGATAACCACACAACACACCCGCACAGTAAGTAATCCTGCTGATAATCCTATGAAAAGAGAACGGAAACAAGAACAAGAGGGTCTTCGTCTCACCTTGCGTAATTGCTTCGTGAACTTCAGCGTGGTCTACAGTGGCCATAGAATAGAAATAAACCGTTAATGGCTGAACTCTAGAACCCCAATCTACCAGGTGACTTATGGAAAAGAAGAACACCACCAAATTGCAACATTGGGTGACATGAATTTTAGAGGGGGTATTGGATTTCCTCTGGTGACCTATAACTTGCAGTTCAAAAGGTTGCAGCTTCAGTGAACGAAAACTAAAATACAGTTTAAATCCTACTCTACTGCAGAATAGAAGAGGAGCGCACGATTGAAAGATACCTTTTATCCTACTCCATTGTAGTGTGATGATACATTATTTTGCAGTTAGCGATCTTCTTTGTCCACAAATCATCTTAGAAATGTTCATAAATCTTCTTGGAAACAATAATCAAGTTCTCTAATGACGATCCAATTGTGCAAGCTATCTCATGCAATTATTGTCGCCTCATTAGTTGATAACAACAAGCGCGAAAATAGCTGCGCCATCTGTTATATGATCAGGCAAATTGTGGTAAATAAACTACACAAGCAACACCAAGAATGGATCATTGGAATCTCTCCAGGGACGCTATTGCTGCTTCTCTACCTTTGTTACAGCAAAAAGTTTATCGTCTTTTCTATCTCTATCAATCCATAAATCTCTATTTATATTCATTCAAAAAAACTATTAATATTATTCTCACAAAAATAGTAAATAATGTTTTTTTCAAAACAAAAACTCACTGAAGATGGATGGAATCCAGTCCGAAAAATGCAAAGAGAATAAGATTGACATTACATAAAATATCACTGTACGGAGAGCAGCGGTGGGTCTTCGTGGCTTCCTGGAACAGGAGGCAAGCTAAAACTAGCCATAGATGTCTTGTTTCAGAACAATTAGGGTGTCAAGCGGGACGGGTTGCGGCACAACTTTTTAACTAAACCATTTAATTTTGCTAGATTTTGAGACTATTTTTTGCTTATATTTTTTTTTACGGGTCATTATACGGGTGCCGCTTGCCACCCTAGAACAATCTCACACTGGTATCCATCAAAAGCTACAAATTGAAGAAAATCTGGCAATGAAATCCGAAATAAGAACATTTTCATAGACAAAAAAGATTTCATAGTATATAAACTATGTACAAATATAAGGAGGCCACGACTTGCATACAAAAATTAGATTACATTTATCGAAGTAATTCAACTGCTCCAATTCTGCTAGAACAGCAGAATTTTTGCGGAGGAAAAGACACACAGTAATTCCGAGAAAAACAACAAAAAACGCTTATCTAATAATAACTCACTTTGAGACACGAACTGACCTTCAGCAAATGGGTTGAAAGAACAATGGTATCCATCAAAAGCTATAAATTGAACACACGAGAACCACTGAGGAGCTGAACTGAGCATAGCACGTAAAGATAATGAGAGCCCTTGTTCTGCACAATATGAGACAACCTATAGCAAATAAAATTGAAATGGAAATATGGGGAGGGGGAGGCTGCAAACTCGACCTGCACACAGGGTGCACTACAGGAGAAGCTGAATACGCCGACGGCTGGGTCCCGTCGGTGTAGGCCCTAAAGGCCGTCGGCGTAGGCTGGTCCGACGGCTGCCGTCGGCGTACAGCCCCGTAGGCGTAGCCTCTTCTCCCGTCGGCGTAGAAAAGCCGTCGGCGTATATAGCTAAAGCCGTCGGCATAGACCATATGGGGCTCACCTAGATGACTAACGGCCGTTTGGCTACGCCGACGGCTTTACCGTCGCCCTAGATTTTTTCAATTTTTTTTTTCACTTTTTTTTTCAAATTTCTTTTTTCAAAAAAAAATTCAATTTTTTTTAACATTTTTATATTGTTTAACTTGTTAATCTCACATGGACATTTTTAACTCTAAGTATACTTAGTCTCAAGTCAAATTGCACAATTAATCAAACTTCCTAACCGGTCACCCATCCTAATACTACTCCAGGCCCAGCACGCTTAACTTCTTCATTCCTTCCACATGAGCTTCCGATGAACAAACTAGCACTTGTTGTGAATATTATCATATCAAACCTATTAACCATTACACTATAATGTTAGACATATTTGTTTTTTTACATTCCATACAATTTTTTGAGTAAACAACAATAAATAAGTAATAATAATCTTGAATTCAAATAAAAATAAAATAAATTTATTTATTTTGCTTTTTTATTTAAATTTGAATAATTCATATCTATAAATCCGTAAATCATAATTCGACAAATAATATATCTAAATCGATCAGAAAAATGAGAGGAATCCAAATATGACATCCCTATCATCTATTTAATTATATATCATAAATTTTAAATATTAGACCAACTGAAACTATGTCAAGGTTCATGAAACACCCCGTTTTTGGCACTCGAAAAATAAAAAATGGCTTTTTGGTACGATGAAAAGGAAAACTTCCTCCTGCAACATTGTTCGTCATCCCATGATATACACGAGTGCATAATATGGGCATATTATCGCAAACTATATCGCGATTCTAGCAATAACATTGGTCATTTGACCTGAAATCCAGAAAACCTCGATTGAGATAGGTCATTTTGTGAAGGGTTTTTTGAGACACGATCAATATATCAAGTTTTATATTTTTCCATGCAAATATGTCACATAATATGACACCACGCGAAGATTTTGCATTGTTTCGATCGTTTTTGAATTTTTTATGCCCGTTTCAAACTATCGTCAAACTTTCTAAATCGAGGGGCTGAAAATTCTTAGCTCGGGGCTGAGCCTCACTAAACTTGCATTAGATATCTGATGAAATAGCATATTTTGAACCTAAAAATGATTTTTATAAAAAATTATGAGCATCATATCATGTACATGTAGTTCAAATCTAACTCATTTCCTACTGATTCGGCAGGAATTTGTCTTTTTCATGAGAGGTGAACGGAAATGTTTGAGATACCCCGGTTGGGAAATTGTCCATTCAATATGGTCTAGTATTTTTAAAAAATGTGGTATTATCATTTTGAAACTTTTATTTGGTGGTTGCTTCACAAAAACACCCCATTTTTTGCACTCGGAAAATGAAAAATGGCTTTTCGGTGCGACGAAAAGGAAAGCTTCCTCCTGCAACATTGTTCACCATCCCATGATACACATGTGTGCACAATATGGACACATTATCGCAAACTATACCGCGATTATAGCAATAATATTGGTCATTTGACCTGAAATCGAGAAAACCTCGATTGAGATAGGCCATTTTGTGAAGGTTTTTTTAACACTCAATGAATATATCAAGTTTTATATTTTTCCATGGAACTATGTCATACAATATGACACCACGCGAAGGTTTTGCATTGTTTCGGTCATTTTTTAATTTTTTATGCCCGTTTCAAACTATCGTCAAACTTCCTAAATCGAGGGGCATGATGATTCTTAGCTCGGGGACGAGTCTCACTAAACTTGCATTAGATCTCTGATGAAATGGCATATTGTGAACCTAAAAATGATTTTTACAAAAAATCATGAGCAATATATCATGCACCTGTAGCTCAAATCTAACTCATTTCCTACCGATTCAATAGGAATTTGTCTTTTTCACGTGAGGTGAACGGAAAGGTTTGAGATTCCTAGGTTGGAAAATTGTCCATTCAATATGGTCTAGTATTTTTGAAAAATATGGTATTATCATTTTAAAACTTTCATTTGGTGGTTGCTTCACAAAAACACCCCGTTTTTTGCACTCGGAAAATGAAAAATGGCTTTTCGGTGCGACGAAAAGGAAAACTTCCTCCTGCAACATTGTTCACCATCCCATGATACACATGTGTGCACAATATGGACACATTATCGCAAACTATACCGCGATTATAGCAATAACATTGGTCATTTGACCTGAAATCCAGAAAACCTCGATTGAGATAGGCCATTTTGTGAAGGTTTTTTTAAGACTCAATGAATATACCAAGTCTGCTATTTTTCCATAGAACTATGTCATATAATATGACACCACGCGAAGGTTTTGCATTGTTTCGATCGTATTTTAATTTTTTATGCACATTTCAAACTATCGTCAAACTTTCTAAATCGAGGGGCATGAAAATTCTTAGCTCGGGGACGAGCCTCACTAAACTTGCATTAGATCTCTGATGAAATAGCATATTGTGAACCTAAAAATTATTTTTGCAAAAAATCATGAGCATCATATCATGTACATGTAGTTCAAATCTAACTAATTCCCTACTAATTCGGCAGGAATTTGTCTTTTTCATGAGAGGTGAACGGAAAGGTTTGAGATACCTCGGTTGGGAAATTGTCCATTCAATATGGTCTAGTATTTTTAAAAAATGTGGTATTATCATTTTGAAACTTTTATTTGGTGGTTGCTTCACAAAAACATCCCATTTTTTGCACTCGGAAAATGAAAAATGGCTTTTCGGTGCGACGAAAAGGAAAGCTTTCTCCTGCAACATTGTTCACCATCCCATGATACACATGTGTGCACAATATGGACACATTATCGCAAACTATGCCGCGATTATAGCAATAACATTGGTCATTTGACCTGAAATCCAGAAAACCTCGATTGAGATAGGCCATTTTGTGAAGGTTTTTTAAGACTCAATGAATATACCAAGTCTGGTATTTTTCCATAGAACTATGTCATATAATATGACACTACGCGAAGGTTTTGCATTGTTTCGATCGTTTTTTAATTTTTTATGCAGATTTCAAACTATCATCAAACTTCCTAAATCGAGGGGCATGATGATTCTTAGCTCGGGGACGAGTCTCACTAAACTTGCATTAGATCTCTGATGAAATAGCATATTGTGAACCTAAAAATGATTTTTAAAAAAAATCATGAGCAATATATCATGTACCTATAGTTCAAATCTAACTCATTTTCTACCGATTCAGCAGGAATTTGTCTTTTTCACGAGAGGTGAACGGAAAGGTTTGAGATTTCTAGGTTGGGAAATTGTCCATTCAATATGGTCTAGTATTTTTGAAAAGTATGGTATTATCCTTTTGAAACTTTCTTTTGGTGGTTGCTTCACAAAACACCCCGTTTTTTGCACTTGGAAAATGAAAAATATGTTATACGAAAGTATTTGTATTTTTTATGTATTTTTTGAATAAAAATATATAATATATGAGTTTATATAGATATATATTATTTTTTCTGCAAATTTTGATATATTATATGTATTTTTCTTAATTTAAATGATTTAGTTATGATTTTTCTAAGATTAATGTGGCAAAAAAAGAAAAATAGCTACACCGACGGCAAAGCCGTCGGCATAGGTCTGAAACCTTGCCGTCGGCGTAGACTTGACGCCGTTGCTCTGCCGTTAGCCTATGGGCTATGCCGACGGTCATGTTTACGCCGACGGCGGCGTCGGCCTATTTATTCTACGCCGACGGCAAAACTGGGCCGACGGCCCGTCAAGCTACGCCGACGGTCCCGACATTTTGCCGTCGGCGTATAAAAAGGCCGTCGGCCTATTTAGTTATTACCGTAGTGGTGGAGGCAGACGCAAAAGAAAAGCACCGATGAACATCGCGGAGAAAAGGAAATACCAATCCCACTCTCACCACAATCTTCTCCATAGTGATATTTCTCAAACCTTGATGGAGAGCTTGGTCTAGACCATTAAGGAGGCAATGGATCAGGTCTGAATCGGCCTTGTCCGGACCACCTCAACGTCCGGCACCCCTGCAACAAAGTTTCCCCTGTGTCAAACAAATAAGAAATGCAAGATACATGTGTATTGACTGAAATCGAAAATATAGGTGGTTCTCATGTTAGAAAAACAAAAAAGCACATTGGAGCAGGAACAAAGAAGAACAAAACTCGCTCACCTCACCCTGCCACGGCGACCTGAACTGCATCATTCCCCTCGGGCTGATTCTCTTCCTCTCCTCTAGTGCACTGGCCATGCGAGAGCAAGGTCTCTTCCTCTCGTACCGATGCCGCTGCAGCTTCAGTAGCACAACGGAGACCTCTGCAGCTCTCCATGTTGGCACAGACACAGTTCCAGATAGCCACTATTCCTGCCTGCGGCGGACGAGATCTTGAGCGCAAGGGCACCGAGGTGGACGATCTCCTCGAGGCTGCACGCCGCACCGGCTCCACGACTCCACTTGCCGTTCCCGCGCCACATCATCCAATCAAATAATCCATAAAAATCCTAGAAATATGGATACGAATCAGCAGGTATAGGTGGGACGACTTCCTCGCAAAATAAGGTGATAGTAATAACAACACAAAGATATGGACAGAGGCAAATGAAACCTTAATTGTTTAAACACTGCCAGCGACATGCACAAAGGCATGAACGTGAAGACGTATATTGTGAATCGCTGGGAAAAAATGCATTGCAATTAGACAACCAGGAAAACTGAACATATTAGAAGAAAAACCTAATCATCTCCCAGCGATAGGAAAAACTGCAGCCCATCATATGTGCTTCAGGAACCACTGAAGCAGTAGCGAGAGAAAGGCATAAGTTATCTTAAAGACTTCTTTAAAGCGGACGCTCCGTACATCTGTAGATATAAGATTATATGCCAATCATAATATCCCTACAATTGATCTGCAGTTCTTCTCCTCCCACATGGAGGCCACGGTTCTTGCTTGCCTCCTTGTCTCCTTGCCATTGTGTGCTCCTTCCCCGTCCCCACGTCCTCTGCATGTTTGGGAGGCCAATCCGAAGGGATGATGAAGCTCATCTTGGGGATGAGCTCCATCTCCATGAACCATAATCCTAGGCAGCACAAACGACAAACAAACATCTCAAATCAAGATAAATCCTTCGCAAAATCAAGAAATAGAGAGGAGAAGGGAAGGCGTTGGTTAAGAGGGGAGAAGCACGCCGGCGCCAATGATGGTCGCCCTCCTCCGCGACCCACTCCTGCAGCGCCAACTTCCACCAACGACCGTGCCAGCGCTAGGTACTCCAATGCCGAGCCGCTGCCCTCTGCTTGCCACCCGCCCTCTGCGCCTCTGTCCTTCTCCAGCCATGTCTTCGCGACCCGCTCCTGTAGCGCCTCCTCCTGCTCGCCGCTCGCCAAGAACCGTGCCGGTGCCACTACCGAGCCGCCACCCTCTACTTACAGCCCGCCCTCCGCGCCTCTGTCCTGTTGGAATTTGGGTGTGGGCCTTGACCCATAGCCAAATACAAATTCCGAATTTTTTTTGGCCCATTCATGCCTAGCAAGAGGTGGTACCAAAGTTTAGTCCCACTTTGCTAGTTTAGAGGGAGTTGGACCAATATATATAGTGGAGTGTTTCACTACCTCCTAAAGAGAGTGAAGAGGAGTGGCATACACGCGCGCTCCTCCTCCTCCGCCGCCCGCTCGCCTCGCCTCGCCTCGCCTCGTCACGACGCGCGCGCGCGGTTTGCGGAATTGTGTCTCGGTGCCGATCTTATCTTTTTGCTGCTCGGGAAAATTATTGTGCGAGTTATTTTTCTGTCAGCCGTTTCCGGTTTTTCCGAAAACGTGGGCGTGGACTACGCCCCACGTCTTACCTGACCGGCGCCTATATATAGACGGCCTTAGGCTAAAACCCTA
The DNA here is from genome assembly GCA_916181665.1 of Avena sativa. Taxonomy (NCBI): domain Eukaryota; kingdom Viridiplantae; phylum Streptophyta; class Magnoliopsida; order Poales; family Poaceae; genus Avena; species Avena sativa. The sequence continues at coordinate 114,344,784 of OV702298.1, forward strand.
ATACGAGAAAATACACATCATTTCTCTGCCTCCAGAACCTTGCGCCGCCGCTACACCTTCTCCATCCCCTCTTCCGGCGTGCACCGGACGACGGGACAGTAGGCCTCCGGAACCACCGCCTCTCGTGAACCTGTACGGGTGAGGGGCGATCAGGTTTTTGGGGAGCGCATCTGCGCGACTACTGACGGCATCACGTCGACCGACCACTCCTTCCCCGACGAGGACTTCTTCCCGGACATCAGCAGCCTCTACATCGACGCCATGGCTGACGACACTGGTGTCAACCTCAACCCCAACCTGAACGCGAACCCGATTCCTCCTCCAGCACCGTACGTAATCTGTTCCTATCTAGTTCAGTTTCTGTTGCTCTTGGAATAGATGTGATCTGTTTATTCTGGTTGAATATGATCTGTTCGTTTATTCTGCTAGTATACATGATTAGATTAATTCTAGCACTTATAGTCATGATTTATTATTACTTATTTCGGATTAAATATTATGGTAATTTGCTTATATTTTCAACAATCCAAAAACCTGATTATAGGCAACTGAATTCAACTGGTTTAGCCGCGGCTACAAGGCCGCCTCCTTTTGACGGTGTCAATTATAAGAGATGGCGCACGAGAGCAGTTCTATGGTTGAAAAATCTAGGCTGCTATAGCGCCACTCTTGGCAAACCTGAGGGAGACCTTTCTCCTGTTCAGGAGGAAGCGTTTCAGAAAGTCGACACCATGTTTATGGGGGCTTTGTTCAATATTCTTGGTGACAACATTGTTGACACCTATATGTCATTTGATAATGGCAAGGATGCGTGGGATGCACTGGACGCCAAGTTTGGTGTTTCGGATGCTGGCACTGAACTGTATATCATGGAGCAATTCTATGATTACAAGATGACTGATGACCGTCCCATCGTGGATCAGGCTCATGAGATACAGTCCCTTGCCAAAGAACTCGAGCAGTTCAAGTGTAACTTACCGGACAAGTTCGTGGCCGGAGGCATTATTGCCAAGCTTCCTCCTTCTTGGAGGAACTTTGCTACCTCTCTGAAACATAAGAGACAGGAGTTTTCTGTTTCGGATCTCTTCATGTTGAAGAAAAGGCGAGAGCAAAAGATACACGTCCTCAAGGCTTTGATGGAAGTTCTAGCGCACATGTAGTGCAGAAAAACAACTTCCAGTCCCACAAGTTCAAGAATAAGAACAGGTCTGATGGCAAAGGAAAGTTTGATGGCAAAAACAAGGCCGCACAGACTACCAACTTCAAGAAGAAGACTGAGTATAAGAAGAAAGGATCCTGCCATGTCTGTGGTGATCCTAATCATTGGGCTCCTAGCTGCCCCAATCTCTTTGACAAGCGTTCACATGGAAATAGTGGCAAGTCCGCTAATGTTGTCCTTGGTGATATTGAGATGAAGGATGCTGGGTACGGTATATTTCCCACTGTTCTTTCAGTTTGTAATTCACCTGATTGGTGGATAGACACTGGTGCAAATATACATGTATGTGCTGATATTTCCATGTTCTCTTCTTATCAGGTCGAACGGGCTGGCTCCGTGCTGATGGGAAACGGCTCACGTGCTTCTGTTCAAGGTGTTGGTACGGTGGATCTGAAGTTTACTTCGGGGAAGATCGTACAGCTGAAGAATGTGCAGCACGTTCCCTCAATCAATAAGAATCTCGTCAGCGGATCTCTTCTGTGTCGAGATGGTTTTAAGTTAGTCTTTGAGTCCAATAAAGTTGTAATTTCTAAGTGTGGACAATTTGTTGGAAAGGGTTATGAGTGCGGAGGCTTGTTCCGCTTATCTTTGTCAGACTTATGTACTCAAGTTATTAATCATGTTTGCAATGATAGTGAGTCCAATATTTGGCATTCACGACTTTGTCATATTAATTTTGGGTGCATGACGCGGCTTGCCGATATGAATTTAATTCCAAAATTTACTACTGTCAAAAGTTCCAAGTGTCAAGTATGTGTGCAAGCTAAGCAACCTCGCAAGTCTCATAAGACTGTCGAGGTACGAGATTTGGCACCACTGGAACTAATACATTCAGATCTTTGTGAGATGAATGGTGAGTTGACAAAAGGTGGAAAGAGATATTTCATGACTTTAATTGATGATTCCACTCGATACTGTTATGTGTATCTTCTGAAATCTAAAGATGAAGCTTTTAATCACTTCAAAATCTATAAAGCTGAATCAGAAAACCAACTTGATCGAAAGATTAAGCGACTTCGGTCTGATCGTGGTGGAGAGTATTTTTCCAACGAATTTGATTCTTTTTGTGCGGAGCATGGTATTATCCATGAGAGGACGCCTCCCTACTCACCTCAGTCAAATGGGGTGGCCAAAAGAAAGAACCGTACTCTAACTGATTTGGTTAACGCCATGTTAGATACATCGGGTCTATCCAAGGAATGGTGGGGGGAGGCGATAAAGACTGCGTGTCATGTCCTAAACCATGTTCCCAAAAAGAACAAAACCATTACTCCATTTGAGGAATGGGAAAGGAAAAGGCTGAAACTCTCCTACTTACGAACTTGGGGTTGTTTGGCGAAAGTGAATGTGCCGATACCCAAGAAGCGCAAGCTTGGACCAAAAACCGTGGATTGTGTCTTTCTGGGATATGCATTTCATAGCATTGGCTATAGATTTTTGATAGTGAAATCTCAGGTATCTGACATGCATGTTGGTACAATCATGGAGTCGAATGATGCGACTTTCTTTGAAGACATCTTTCCCATGAAAGATTCGTCTAGTTCATCAAATCAGGAGATGCCTAGTTTATCTATTCAAGAATTAATCACAATTCCTGAACCCACCATTTCGATAGAACACCCTGATAATCCTGTGGAGGATAACAGTGAAGCTCCTACCAGAAGTAAGAGACAAAGGACTGCGAAGTCCTTTGGTGATGATTTCATTGTATACCTCGTGGATGATACTCCCACTTCTATTTCAGAAGCTTATGCATCTCAAGATGCTGACTACTGGAAAGAAGCCGTTCGCAGTGAGATGGATTCCATCATAGCAAACGGAACTTGGGAAATTACTGATCGTCCTTATGGGTGCAAACCTGTAGGATGTAAGTGGGTGTTTAAGAAGAAGCTTAGACCTGATGGTACTATTGAGAAGTATAAGGCACGCCTTGTTGCCAAGGGTTATACCCAGAAAGAAGGCGAAGACTTCTTTGATACTTATTCACCTGTGGCTAGATTGACCACCATTCGAGTACTGCTATCCTTGGCTGCCTCGCATGATCTTCTCGTTCATCAAATGGACGTTAAGACGGCTTTCCTAAATGGAGAGTTAGATGAGGAAATTTATATGGATCAGCCGGATGGATTCGTGATAGATGGTCAACAAGGCAAGGTGTGCAAGTTACTGAAGTCTCTGTATGGTCTTAAGCAAGCACCTAAGCAGTGGCATGAGAAGTTTGAAAGGACTTTAACTGATGAAGGCTTTATTGTAAACGAAGCTGACAAGTGTGTGTACTATCGCCATGGTGGGGGCGAGGGAGTCATCTTATGTCTGTATGTTGATGATATACTGATATTCGGGACCAATATTAATGTTATCAATGAGGTCAAAGACTTTCTATCTCGTTGTTTTGAGATGAAAGATCTAGGAGTGGATGATGTGATATTGAACATCAAGCTGCTGAAAGATGATGATGGTGGGATAACACTGCTTCAGTCTCACTATGTGGAGAAGATCTTGAGTCGTTTTGGGTATAGCGAATGTAGATCCTCTCCTACACCATATGATCCTAGCGTGTTGGTTCGAAAGAATCAGGGAGATCCTAAGGATGCTAAAGATCAGCTGAGATATTCTCAGATTATTGGCTCGCTTATGTATTTAGCCAGCGCTACGAGGCCTGACATCTCCTTTGCTGTAAGCAAGTTAAGTCGATTTGTCTCAAATCCTGGAGATGTTCATTGGCAGGCCCTTGAAAGGGTTTTGCGTTATTTGAAAGGCACTGCGAGCTATGGGATTCACTACTCTGGGTATCCAAGGGTACTTGAAGGGTATAGTGACTCAAACTGGATTTCTGATGCTGATGAGACTAAGGCCACGAGTGGTTATGTGTTTACACTTGGTGGTGGCGCTGTTTCTTGGAAGTCTTGCAAGCAGACCATCTTAACGAGGTCAACTATGGAAGCAGACCTCACAGCATTAGACACAGCCACTGTTGAAGCGGAGTGGCTTCGTGAACTCTTGATGAACTTACCTATGGTTGAAAAACCAATACCCGCAATCCTTATGAACTGTGATAATCAAACTGTGATCATAAAAATAAACAGTTCTAAGGACAATATGAAGTCATCAAGACATGTGAAGAGGAGATTGAAATCTGTCAGGAAAATGAGAAACTCCGGAGTTATTGCATTGGATTATATCCAAACATCTAAAAATCTGGCAGATCCCTTCACAAAGGGTCTATCACGTAATGTGATAGATAATGCATCGAGGGAGATGGGTTTGAGACCCACTTTTTGAGTTGCTCACAGTGGTAACCCGCTCTATGTGATCGGAGATCCCGTGAAGTAGAGTTGGGAGACAAGCTGTTGGTCAACTGGGAGGAGAGTATCCTTATAGCATACTACCACTCCGTATAGATGCAATACTCTCCTATTCTGCATGGCAGGTTGGTATTTACCTTAATGTGTTCTGAGTGGCTTGTTTAAGCAAAGATGTTGTCCTGCAGAACATCTTTTGAAGAACACACCTATATGAGTCTGACTGTCAAACGTCGCAGTCCGTGAGAGTTGGGTGCTCTCTAATAAACTCATGAAAGGCCATGGAGTATGACGCATAAGCTCCAAACCACGGAGAAGCTTCGCAGCAGCCCTGTATCGGTCTAGACCTTATGTGAAACTAGTGCGCACCAAACTTGTAGTTCAAGGCATAGTCCACTATTCAAGTTGCAATCTAGTGTAGCATGAAGTTCTAAGTGGAAGTTCAACTTAACAGTCTCCACCTCGCACCGGTATATAAACAATGCTCTGGAACTGATTGATGTGATGTGATGATATGTGCCTATGAGAATTTGTGGGGGATTGTTGGAATTTGGGTGTGGGCCTTGGCCCATAGCCTAATACAAATTCTGAAATTCTCTTGGCCCATTCATGCCTAGCAAGGGGTGGCACCAAAGTTTAGTCCCACCTTGCTAGTTTAGAGGGAGTTGGACCAATATATATAGTGGAGTGTTTCACTACCTCCTAAAGAGAGTGAAGAGGAGTGGCATACACGCGAGCTCCTCCTCCTCCGCTGCCCGCCTCGCCTCGTCACGTCGCGCGCGCGCGCCGCGGTTTGCGGAATTGTGCCTCGGTGCCGATTTTATCTTTTTGCTGCTCGGGAAAATTATTGTGCGAGTTATTTTTCTGTCAGCCGTTTCCGGTTTTTCCGGAAACGTGGGCGTGGACTACGCCCCACGTCTTACCCGACCGGCGCCTATATATAGACGGCCTTAGGCTAAAACCCTAATACGAGAAAATACACATCATTTCTCTGCCTCTAGAACCTTGCGCCGCCGCTACACCTTCTCCATCCCCTCTTCCGGCGTGCACCGGACGACGGGACAGTAGGCCTCCGGAACCACCGCCTCTCGTGAACCTGTACGGGTGAGGGGCGATCAGGTTTTTGGGGAGCGCATCTGCGCGACTACTGACGACATCACGTCGACCGACCACTCCTTCCCCGACGAGGACTTCTTCCCGGACATCAGCAGCCTCTACATCGACGACATGGCTGACGACACTGGTGTCAACCTCAACCCCAACCTGAACGCGAACCCGATTCCTCCTCCAGCACCGTACGTAATCTGTTCCTATCTAGTTCAGTTTCTGTTGCTCTTGGAATAGATGTGATCTGTTTATTCTGGTTGAATATGATCTGTTCGTTTATTCTGCTAGTATATATGATTAGATTAATTCTAGCACTTATAGTCATGATTTATTATTACTTATTTCGGATTAAATATTATGGTAATTTGCTTATATTTTCAACATGTCCTTCTCCAGCCGCATCCAACCGTTGCTATGGCTACCGCTGCCGCGTCCAGCCGCCGGCTCTCTCCTAGCGCTGGAGAGGGAAGAAGGAGAGAAGGCGCGAGTGACGAGGTTTAATCTCGTCAATGCCCATTGTTATGAGCTTGGGTTTTGGAGAATATAGGGATGCTGGAGATCGTGGAACGGTTAGCAAACAAGCAACACGGGGATACGAGGTTTACCCAGGTTCAGGCCCCCGGAGGGAAAACCATAGTCCTGCTTGTCTGCTCTTTATTACGGCAGAACCGAAAGTTACAGGGGTGCGCAGATACAATCTGACGTGGAGGTGTGTATATGGTGGTATGCGAAGTGCCCTCCTCGTCGTGCCCTCCTAGCTTTTATATAGAGGTAGGCAGGTCCCGGACACAGATCGAGTCGGTTACAGATTTAGGGTTTGCCCATTTAAATATTCTATCGAATCTAGTCTTGCTCTCCAAGGATCCGAAGACGTCATGGGCTTGGGCCATCCGAAAGTCTTCATGGGCTGTGTATATTCTCGTGGGCCTTCCTTGGGCTGGACCAGGTATGCTAAGGTAGTGTATCCGTAGGGTATAACCATGTCAATAGTCGGCTGAAGACTCTTCAATCTTTCGGGTTGCGGTGACCCAGCATACCACTGCATTATGTAGTACACTATAGTCGTTGACATAACACCAATGAAACACCGTTCATTAGTATTACCTCCCTCAGAGTAGTACAACAAAAACACAGCAGGACCAAGACATGACTATAGGTTACAACTCAACTCTTTACACAAGATCCAGAGAACACTCTAGGTTAAAGAGAGATAAAGAAACTTCTTACGAAGAAGAATCAGGAATAAATAACTCATAGCTACCATACTTATAAAACTAGCAGCTGAACTACTAGGCTTGCATTGCTGCTATTGCAATACTCTACAGAAGTAGGTTCTATGGTTAAAAATTCTATTCTTATCTATTTAGCAACTTCGTCTTCACTTGAGTTGATGTATATGCTGACATCCTTGACTTTATTGAAGAGCGTTAGCTTTTGATGATAATTCCTGGAGCATAACTTGATGTAGACGTCGTCTATACTGGCTTTAGAACCTAGCAAGGGTTAAGAAGATACTTTTAGTATGAGCGTATTCAACAAGTTCACTAGAAAAGGAGTGTTTGATGCACTATAGCTATAGCCACAGACCATGGGTCATAGTCAATGCAAGTTTTCGTAAACATTTCTTCAAAGGTTTCTTTTATTCTGAAAAGCTATGTCCATCAGCCTTCACGGGTTTACCAGAACTTTCATGGAGTTCCTTTCCCGCCGCGTACGCAGCTCCTTCCCGGAACAGGGAGTAACAAGTTACAGTTCTTACACTCTGCAGAGGCGCGTCACTTTACCCATGAGAGATCTTAGCTTTGTTGCATATCCGAATTGCAGGTTCGTTCACACTTCCTTGGTGTGAGGCCCAGACTAAGATCCAAGCCAATCACTGCCTTTTCTGCGACCCCGCATGTCTCCTTGGTGTACGCCAGCCCACCAGTTGAATTACGGCAATGGCAGTACAAACTGTTCAGATGCCGGAATTATCGTGGGACGTTGAGGGCTCCCACCCATATGCTGCATATCCTCTACGAATTACCATAAATAATATGCATGCTACGAGTGATAACAACCACGACCCGCACATCCAGCTCCATGCGAGAGGGAAAAGATACAGCTGACTTCTCTGTCCCATTCCAAATCTCATGGTCAACGCGTAATATACAGCGCAAAAATCACTGGCGACATTGGTTGTTAAGTCCTAGATAATATGTTCCTTTACCACCGGAACTCTTATAGTACGTTATTACCTCATGGTAAATAACCTATAATCACATTATTTTAAAAATAGTGTTTTCTGATTTTTTTCAAATGCAGGTGATGACAACACTGGATTTGCAAAATACTTTACAGAAAATAATCAAAGGACATAAGCAAGTGTGAACTTGCCTTTTGTGATTGCAAGATTATGCACTCACAGTCTTCAAGACAATATAAGATCCAATAGCGGAAATCTGCATCATTGGTCCGGTAAGGACTAATGTTTAAAGAAGCAAGGTGCTTTTATGCATAAGTAATGTAATACAAGTTGATAAATGCGAATCCCGAGAATAACGTTGTTCTAGGGTTTGGATACTGGAAAGGGTTTTTCCTTGGAATGTGTTGCCCTTTTAGATTAAGTTTCATACATGTGCTTCTTATTAAGGCTTGTGAGTGTGTGTGAAACAACATGTATTTATACAACAACAAAATACACAGTATGGAATGCTACTCAAGGTTGCTTACATCTTAATTGTTTATCTTCAAGTTTTTACTTTATAATTAATGTCACTTATAAAGAATTTAAGTATTAACGATCTTATTATACAATTAAAGTATAAAGTAATATGATTGTGATTAGTTGTCATCTGTTTTTATGAAGTGGCAAAAAGAATAACATTTGAAGAAAAGATTTCCTTACTAAGGTTTAAACATTCTTTGTGGTTAATTAATTGTGATCGATGTTGTTTGTGTTTGAATAGTTTGGATTTTGAGATCCTTTATACTTAATTATAATAGACCAAAGTTAACTATAAAGTATATAATAAAGTTTTTAGCATTATACTTAAAGCTTTGTAACTATAAGTAACTTTAAGAATATAGATAGACTTAGGGTGTATTACTTATGATATTTGTATCCTGTTCATTTTATATTGTTTACTTAGAGTTACTTAAGAATGGCATTACTTCTATTGGAGTAATGGTTTCGTTACATTATAATTGTATAAAAGAATTTATCTCCCTATAAGGGTGTGGTTAATGTTTGTGAATAAGTAAACAATATTATTTATTACTTATGGAATCACTTATAGTGTTTTGATTTGTTTGTAAACTTGTGGTTAATATAAAGAATGGGTTTTATCGTATTACAATTATTCTTAGAGATTTTATATTAGATAAGGATTCTTTTATAAAATAATTTATACTTATGGTTAAAGGATCATTCAATAAGATTGCATTTAAATCGTGTTAAATCATTTTGACCTCATAATGTTAGTATTTAAGATTAATAGTATTTATTACATTTAATCGGTTAATTTAAGAAATATTAACAAATTTTATTTGTCATTTTATGAATTATTAACTAAAGAAATAGGTTTAAATTCAAGTTATGAAAGTGTTTAACTTTTTATTTAACTCAAAAGTGGAATATTATATTTTTAAAATATAGGGATTATTTTTGTGATCATTTTGGTATATTACATTTATCTTTGTGATTTATAAATAATAAGATATGATTTTAATAAGTTTTATTACTTCATAAATACTTAATAACTAATAAATATTTAATTAAGTGAAGTAAGAATGTATGATTATAGTTTGAAAGTATTGTTTTCATTTTTCTAAATTTTTTGGTATTTTATTTATATTTTTAACATTTTCCATTATTAAAATATTAATTATCAAAGTATTAAAACTTTATAAATTATTTATGAAATAATCATCATAATAATAGTAATAATAGTTTTAAGTTGTAGATTTTATTTTTCTAAACATTTTCATATATTATATGTATTTTTCTAATTTATAAAACAAAAGTTATTGGTTTTATAAAATTGAATCATTTTATGAATTGTTTTAATTAAATAACTAAATCTGTTTATTAGGTAATGCTGATGTCAGCATGGAATGAAGGGGTTTTCTCACCAGAGCCTATCCTACCCCCAGTTACTGACTGGTGGACCATATGCCACATCACATATCCAGATTAGCAAATACAATTGTTACTAAATCCATTTCTACTCTTAGTCGATGACAGGTGGGACCAGGGCCATGTCATACACCACATGGGCAAGGACCAGTCAACAGCTGACCACGTCAACCTCGACGCATGCATGATGTCATTGTGACATCAGCACGGCCTCCACCACCAGAAAGTGGTCACCGGCGGCGAGCTAGAGCTCCCCAGTGACCGTGGACGGTTGGGTTGGAACCGTGAGGGCAAGGCAATCCTAGGGGTGGTGTCTATGCTACGATTTAGTTGCCGGAGTTACTCCGGTGATGACCTACGGCGATGGCGTCCATCGGCCCGACGGCGAACTCGAGTTACAGATGATACTAGGAAGCACAGTTAAGGTTGTTCGATGTGGAGACTCACCCCCGATTTGATGGTGTGTTCGGCGATGTAGATGGTGACCAGAGGCAAGCACAATTCTGCGGATTCCGACGACCAGTATGGAAAAGGATTCGAGAAATTTGCCTCCCTCTGAGCTCCTCCTGATGCGGTGCTCCTCGCAGATGATCTACGCATGCTGGCGCATCTCCTCGACCACTCCATGGACTCTGGGACAAACTCCACACGCTGGCGTGCACCGTTGATGGTGGCTAGGTTTTCGGTTGCTGACGGAAAGGAGAGGAAGAAAGAGAGAGGTTGTGAGGATAGGGACGAGGGGATGCGAGTGCTGCGGTCTTATCCCCATCTTCGGAATACGACAGGAACCAGCGGGCATCGCGGCACGAGATCGCCGACAGACGGCATCGGCCAGCCCACACAGCTGCTTCCCTGATGCGAGGAAGACTACGGCGACAAAGGGTTATTTGGGCCTGGGCCGGAGTGGGCTGCAGCGAAGTGAGCGGCTTATTTCTGTTGCTACTCGCGTGCGTCAGTTAGCAGGTAAGGTACTGGGCCTTTGGGCTATTTTCTGAACTGAGCTCGTTTCCTTTTCTTTATTCTTTTTATTTTCTAATTATAATTTCCTGATTTCTTTTTAGATTTGAATTATTCATTTGTTTGATTATTTCCCATAGAAAACTATCAGCTAAATAATTGCAGCAATTCCTAAAATGTATTCAGTATCATTTGTGAACTTTTATTGCACAATGTGATTGTTTCTTTATTTTCTTTATGTATATATTTTTTTATAACATTGTTTTCATTTTTATTTGGAGTAATTAAGTTTTAAAATATTTAATAATATTCATAGGGTTTATTTATATGTATTTAATCACATAGTATAGGATAGGATGGTTTATAATATTGGATCCCCACTTATTCCATGCTCATATGGGATGAGTGGTTAGAGAAATGAATTAAAGACTTTGTCTAATGATTATAGATAGAATATTTACGAGATGTTGATGAGAAAACTTATTATTAAGTTTAGAGTTCTGAATTGTAATTACTCACCCTAGGGTTTTAGGGTTCTTAATACATCTATATTCTTTTGTTGATGTGAATAAAGATTAATGACTAAACATATTGTCTTTATGTTTGAGATCTTTAGTGATTTCATCCCTTTAAAACAGAAAGTTATTTTCTGGAATGTCATATGGAAAAGAATTAATAAAGATATCTTCTAAGCACATATGGTTATGATAATTGGGAATGATAAGGATGTGCTTAAGAGTTTTGATATAGGAATTATTCCTATAAAGCATTGTGGAAACAAGATGATAGATCAACCATAGTAAGTGGATACTAGGTTTAGTCTTATATTTAGGGTTTAGTGCTTACCAAGAATTTCTATATTCTATAATTCATAATCCTGGACTTCTAACTAAAGAATTCCTTTCCTAGATATTCCTCTCTATATCCATCATCATGTGTTAACATGATGAACTTTGCTTCACAAGAATATTCTTATCCACCTTTTTATTCTTCTAAAGCAATTTATAAATCCAATGAGCTTGTCATTAAAGCCTTTCACAATCATTTATATCTATACTTTATATCAACTACTCTATTGCTGATGATCCCCAATCCAACATGTGGTTACTTCTAACTCCAATCATACTCTTCCTTAATCATCCTTCACTAATATCACTTCAATAGATGTATACATCAAATCCTACTTCACCTCAAGTGCTTAGTATTTCCAAAGAGGAAAATACTACTTCTTTAATTCAATGTGCTCTAACATCATTTTAATCATACTATCTTGTCTCTACTTGACTCCAATATCTAACATTCTAACCTCGCATTATATTAATGTGACTTGTAATGACTAATCTAGGATAATATATCTATACTATGGTTCAATCATGTTTTATCCACCAATGTCACTTATACATGGTATAAGCATTCAATATTGGTGAATAAGGCATGATCATTATAATCCTTTGATCCTCTATGATTCAGGTTTCTAGTTGGCTAAATAAGGCTTCATCAATACAACATTACAGTTGTATTCTAATTATCTTTTGTTTAGCTATATTGGATTAAGAGATATAATTCATTGACTATACCTACTTGATCCATTAGGACTACTCCTGGTAACTATCTTTAGACTTCATTCTTGTAATCTTCTTTGTTACCATATTGATTTGATTTCCTCCAATCACTCCCATCCTATAGATAACATCTAAAACTAGCATCACTATTTACCTCTTCTGACTTCTTTCTTTATAAGCCTTAAGTGAATGCTATAATAAGTACAAGAGTTGATAGGTCAAGAATTGATAGGTTAAGAATTGGTGAATCAATAGTTGATTTCTCAATATTGATGAACAACAAATATAAAGATAGGATTTAATAGAAATGATAAAGATTGATATGGAAAGAAAGATATATGGTGAATGATCTTGACTATGGTTTCTTTCCTATTCAATCTCACTAGAGAGTGAAAGTTAGGTATTTCCATGATACTCATGGTATAAGTAGATGAGATTAAGATATAGTTGTTACATTCTTATTATTTGTGTTATATTTCTAATTTGGTATTCATGAGTGAATATAATGAATACTATGATATGGTCACCTAAGGATCAAATATAATCATTAAGTAATGTATTAGGGTTTAATTTTATTCCATTTGATCTACCCTTAGATCAAATCATGTTTACCCAAAATAAGGTTTTAGCAAAGGTCGTATTGAAACTTATCGTAGTCAACTTGATGATCTACTTCAATTCCATCAGGTTAAGAGAAGCTTCAATCACTTTGACAAGTTTTTATTTAAAAGCGCAAAAATTATTCAGATTTTCTATGCATGAATGCAATGCACACATCTGTGTTCAGCTTATTTCTAAGCTCTAATGCTGAGATGTTACACGGGTGCAGCTATCTTCTGTTCATCGGAGAATGATTTTAGTGTGTAGGGCTTGTTGATGCGCGTGCCCGACTCTCCCGATGGTTCAGGGCCAGTTAACTGTCTTAGGACAAAACAACACGATCATCTTCAGATTCGAGTCCCTCGACACGAACCCGGAACAAATGCTGGCATAATTCAACTTAGACCGTTGAGGACTTACAGGAGTAGAATTCCAGTAATTTTTGAATGATGTACCCAACGCGTCCGTCGGGATTTTTATCGTGCCTGCTGGTACAGATTATTACTAGCAGAGCGCAGTCGTGTGCGTTGCCAGGCCATCAGATGGTATCTGTAGGTCTTATCTTTGCGTCACAGACACATCATCCGAAATTTTATCACGACGGAGGTGTTTCGGGTGGCCAAGGAGGATGTTTACTCACTTAGCGTTGGCTAGGGCAGAGTTGCCGAAAAGTTTTTGCATGCTGATCCGAAGGATCGTAGTCGAAGAATTCATAGGGTGTGCGACCAGCGCTCCCTATAGGAGTAGCCCTCGAGTGTCTGTTCGAGTCGTAGACTCGAGCAGAGACTTTAATTCAGTCGTTGTTGACTTTTAGGTCTGTAGGACACAAATTTTTCGGATGCTTGAATCCATCCTCCCTATGGGAGTAGTCCCCGAGTCCATAGTGGAGTCGTAGAATCGACGTAGGACTCGAAGAATAGTTCAGCGGTGTAGTACCTTAGTCATACTTCAGGTGCGCGGCCAGTGCTCCTGATAGTAGTAGCCTCTGAGTAGTTACTCGAATCATAGATTCGAGTGAGTACTTTAGCTGTGTAGTTGAAGATTTGTAACCGTTGCTAGTATAGCTTTGATGACGTCAGTGCTGACGATCGGTGACCTCAAGCGTCTGCGGCGCCAGAGGTGACGTGACTTGGCGAGCGTGGGTCTCACCTTCTGACTTTGAATTGACTGGTCACGCGCGACGTGGAGATAATTATGGCGTCGCCTCGGTTTCTGTGCGTAGTGGACGGCGTGCGAGCGACAGTTCGCTGCTGTGCTGACACGTGGACGGTTGGATTTTGATGCTGGCTCTAGGGCTTCCCGATGAACGGTCCTTGTGTATCGTCTTCGTCCTTATAATCTGTGGGGTAAATTTTGTTTGTTTTTACCGCAGCCATTCTCGTTTCACTGCTTCCACTTTCTTGAGCTTTTCTCGCCGTGCGTTGGAAGTTCTTCGATCCTTCCCGTCTTCTTTTCTGCGCTCTCGTCGCTGCCGTCGTCGTACTGCAATGGGGAAGCCGAAGAAGGCCTCCACCGCAGTGGGCACCAGCGCTGCTGCCGGCGGTAAGAACGGTACCGCCGCCACTCGCGTCCCCGGCGGTGGTTGGCAGCGGTCGGAGACGCACGAGGGCGACCTGCGCAAGCTTCATGAGCGGGGTCTGATCCCGCAGGACAAGGAGGCCGTCAAGATTCCCGACGACGAGGTAATTCCCCGTCCACCCGCTGGGTTTCGGGTCATGTTTGTTGCTTTTGTCCTTCGGGGCCTCTCTCTCCTAGTCCACGATTTTATCCGTTGATTGCTTTTCTTCTATGGCATCCAACTCCATCATCTTTCACCAAATTCCCTTCTCCATATCGCATGTTTCATCACCTTCTACGAGTGCTGGCTCGGTATCGAGCCGCACTTTGGCTTTTTCCGGAAACTCTACTCCGTGAAGAGGCAACTGGCTCCGATGGCGTTTATCCCATCGACGGCTGCATCATTTCCCTTAAATCCAATTTTCTCTTCTTCTCTTTTTCTATGTCTGAGTCCGTCCAATACTGGCGGAGGCGGTGGTTTTATATCCACAACTCCACAGTGGACGGGCAAAATTTTGGCCTTGCTCCTTTCAACTCCACCCAGATAATCCAGCCAAAAAGGTCCTGGAAGAACCATATCTTGGATGGCGAGGTGGCGGAGATAGAGGAGCTCTATCGTCGGGTGGAGGACCTCCAGGTGATTCCGGATAAGGAGGTGAACGGTGCGGATATTATCCGCACCTTCCTCAAACGTCGGGTGCAGCCGCTCCAGGCTAGGGCGCACCCGATGTTCCTTTATTCTGGCCGCCACGATCCGACTAGGGTTTCGACTGAGGAGCTCTCCAGGGGGATCCTGACAGAATCCTTAGGCCACTGCTGAAGTTCAAAGATGAAGAGGACCTTCCGGGGAAGTCGCTGACCCTTCCGTTCACCGCCTCTCGTCCGGTTCCGCAGGTCTAGATCTAGGGCGTGCGCGTAGCGCTATTTTCGAGTGTGTTTTTCTTGTACTTGCTTGTTCTGAAAGGTTGATTTCTTTGTGCAGGAATTCAAGGTACCGGGCATGGTGCCTCCACTACCCAAACGTTTTCTGGATGCACCAGACAATGAGGTAGTGGACTCCATGTTTGAGCTTCCCTCGGCGCGGTCACCGGCTGAAGAGACCTTTGAGTCAAGCGAGGATCAAACTCGAAAGCGGACACGAAGCTCGAGCGAGTCGTCGGATGCTTCGACTCCGCCGATGCCTAGGAACCCGCCATGCCTTGTGCGTCACAGTGGAGGTGATGGTGGCTCTTCCTCTCCTATTCCGGCCGTACATGTGCAGGCTGTAGCGTCGCAGCCGCCGGCAAAGCGGAAGAAGGAAGAGAAGAAGGGCAAGAGGACCTTTACTGTCTTCAACTTGAGCGATATGGACTCGTGAGTACCTTCGGTTGCCTTTTTGCTATCTTTCATTGTTGCTTGCTTTTATTTGACTGATGTTTTATTTTGTAGCCACTCCTCTGATGGCTCATTTAGCGATGGCACTCAAGAGATGGTGGGGGAGTCGAAGATTGCACATCCTCCTTCTCAGACGGTGGCTGCCTCTGGGGGCATTGCTCCGAACCTCTCTCCGCAGGAGGCTCGGGTGATCGTCCCCCAGAAGACTACAACCAGACTTTGGAGTCACCGTATGATCACGTAAGTATCTTTATTCTTTCCGTGGGGAGCCCCCGAGCGCTTTTCGTGTGATTTGCTGATCATTGCTTCTGTTTTGTGCGTGTATCGGGGGGATCCCCCAAGCTCTTTTTGTGTGCTTGATTTTGTTTTGCTCGTTTGTTGGGCGTAGCCCCCGAGCCTTTTTCCTGATAGTTGCGTCTTCTCGCAGCCTTTTGTGCAAGGCGTCAACCAGCTGGTGAAGCAGCTTCAAGGTACATCTGTAACTAGGTCTTCTACTTCTTCGTCTGCTTGCTAGCTTATAAAACTCACACATGTTCTTGTTGCCTTTTGCAGATGAGAATAATACGGCCCTCCGCAAGCTTGATGCTCTCAAAAAGAGCCTCGGGCGAGCGGAGAAAAAAGCTAAGGATGCCGTTGGCGCTAAGGAGCGCCTCGAGCAGGAGCTAGCCGACGCAGCTGCGGCCAAGGAGCGCCTGCACCAAGAGGCCATGGACCGCGAGGAGCAGCTCGCCACCGCTGTGGCCTCGTGCGAGAAGGAGGTAGCCGACAAGCTGATGGCTGTTGCCAAGGCTATTTCAGGTGAGTATTTTCGTTTGTTACTTGTTCTTTTTCGGATTCCTTGTCTCTTTGGTTTTATTTGATTCTCACTTTGCCTTTTTCGTTTATCTAGATGCCGCGGGCATTGAGTTTGACCGCAGCGTTCTGGAGCACGGAAGTGTTTTGGATGATGCTACTGCGGCGGTCGAAGACCACTGCAGCACTGTGGTTGGCTCTCTTGCCAAAGCCAAGGAGGTTCTCGGGCGCTTTTATAAGGAGCTCGTCCCCAAGGGCGTCACCCTCGAGGATATCGACCTGTTGGCGGATGCGCTATCAGCCGAGGCGCCTGCGGCGTACAAGCGCAAGCAGAAAGGCATCGGCGCGTCCATGGGGCTGGCGATGGCCATTGCGTCTGGAGCGGAGCTAGATCTTCATCAGGTCACCTCCCAGATGCCGACGGCTCCCAATGGATCCGAGGTAGCCTTTTCCCTCTATGCTACCCGCTGTAAACGCTATGGGCCAAAGCTGATTGACCTGCTGGCGGAGTACGCGGTGAGGCAGCAGGGGGAGGCCAAGAGCAGGCAATCTGGCGCCGAGGCCACTCAGGATGCAGCTGCTTAGGCCTTGTAGTTGTAGGATATCTTTCATCTACTTTTGTTGATATATATTTACAAACACTGCTTGTGCCACGCAGTGGCTTTTGTTGTATATAGTGAATCTTCGAGCTGTTGCCCGTTCGTGTGTTTGTTCATATCCTTGCTTCTTTTCCTCTAGGGACCTTCGGGTGATGATCTCGTCGATACTTCGCCTGCGCCGTAGCTGCGTCCATCCTTGGATGATGCGTCGCAGCTTATATTTCTTCGTGACCGTGTTCGTAGTCTTGAGAAGGAGTTGCTTGGCATTCGAGGCCACGCGGATGTTTGGAAGTCGAAGGCGGAGCGAGGCGCCGCCAGAGAGGAGTATCTGATGGGGGAGTTGCGGCGTTTGGCCGAACATCTTCAGTGTAAGTTTCTTCGAGCTGCTACTTATTTTCGGATGGGCCTGTTGGCTTGTCATCTTACTTTGTAGGTGCTGCAGGTGCTAACCTTGTTCCTAGGGAGGAAAAGGAGCACGTTGCTGTTTGGATCAATTGCTTGATGCAGCAAGATATGGAAGCCGGTGGCTTTTTCTGGATGGACCGCGATCATGCCATGGTCCTTATGACTATGCAGGATCATGTTCACCAGGTGTCGCGGGTGTTGCGGCAAGTGAAGAATTCCTTGGCATCAATTCTACACGTAATGTTTCCCATGGATGAGGCACCATCGACTCTCTAGGGCTTGCTGGCGATATTTCGAGAGGTGCATCATGTCAGGGAGCTGGTGCGGCATCAGTTGGTTGCGGGGGTGAAGGCTGCGCTTTCCCTCGTGCGGCTGCATCGCCCTGATGTAGATCTTGCTGCTGTTGCGGCTGGGCCACCTCTTCGGCTAGATGCTGGTATGTGGGACATGCGTCCGCACTATGCGGCTGTAAGGCAGTATGCCGAACAAGTTGTAGATCTCTTTGATCATCGTGCGCAGGTGATTCTTCAGAATAGGTAGGACCTGTAAAAAAGATAGATGTAAAACTTGTATCTATTTGACTCGGCATGTTATGCCCCTTGCTGTAAAGGTTGATTTTTTTAGCATGTGGTGCTTTTTTTATGCATTCCCTTTTCGTTAGCCTGACGTGATCAGCTACTCAAGTGTACACGCGTTATCCTCAGCCGACGAAGTCATGAGGTGAGGGGAGCCCCCGAGTGTGTTGTAACATGAAGAAAATGCGAATAAGAGATAAATTTTTGGGGCGAGACACTTAGCTTTATTCATATCGTAATGAGGAGGTACATTGTTCGGCTAAGTAGCCTTGGCTGAATAGCCTTATTAAAAGTAAAAAGAGGAGGTAGCTAGGGGTAGAAGCGTCGCAGTTGTGCGACGTTCCATGGGTTGGAGTATGCGACTCCAAACTCCACGTGCTTGAGGCGATAGGCGCCACCTGGGATGACTTCGGTGACGACGTAGGGTCCTTCCCAAGGTGACTCGAGCTTCTTCGGTCGCTCTTGCTTGAGTTGTAAGACTAGGTCTCCTTCGACGAAGGACCTTGGGCGCAACCGACGACTGTGATAGTTGCGGAGGATCTGTTGATAGACCGCCGATCGAGCCACGACTATGTCGTGTGCCTCGTCGAGTGTGTCGACGGCGTCCTCGAGTGCGACCATCGATTCGGCTTCGCTGTAGGCAACGACCTGTGGGGCCTTGTGGCGTACTTCTGCAGGCAACATGGCTTCGGCTCCTTGTACCATGAAGAAAGGCGTGTAGCCGGTTGAGCTATTTGGCGTTGTGCGCAGGCTCCAAAGGACGGAGGGTAGCTCTTCTGGCAAGGCTCCCGCAAGTCGCTAAAGTGGGCTCATCAGGCGTTTCTTGATGCCGCCGCCAACGAGGCCGTTGGCCATTTCAACCTGCCTGTTCGTTTGTGGGTGCGCTACTGAGGCGTATGTTATGTTGATCCCGAGGCCTTCGCAGAAGTCCTGGAATTCTTTGGAGATGAAGTTCGACCCGTTGTCGGTGATGATGTTGTGTGGTATGCCGAACCTGTAGACTATGGATTCGAAGAATTTCACAGCCGTTTTGCCCTTTTGATTAGTAACAGGCATGCCCTCGATCCACTTGGTGAATTTGTCGACTGCGACCAGGAGGTAGACGTGGCCTCCTTTCGAGGACTTGGGCAGTTTGCCGATCATGTCGAGGCCCCATTGGGCGAAGGGCCAGGCCAAGGGTATGGGTCTAAGCTCCGATCCTGGTGCGTGCGGTTTATCTGCGAACCTCTGGCACCGTTGCATTTTCGGACGATGTCCTTGGCATCGTTCATGGCCGTTAGACAGTAGAATCCAGCTCGTAGAGCTTTGGCGCTGCCCGCGTGATGGCCGCAGATGCCCTCGTGGATGTCTTGGAGAATAGTTTTGCCGTCACCGATGGTGACGCACCTTTGGAGTACACCCGAAATGCTGGTCTTGTATAGCTCGCCATTGATGATGGTGAAGGCCTTGGACCAGCGAGATATGCGTCGGGCATCTGTCGGGTCATCAGGCAGTTCCCTGTCTATCAGGTATCGAAGATATGGCTGTGTCCATGTTTCTTCGACTGCCATGAACTATATCAGGTTGACCACTGCGACCTCTGTGTCGATTTTTTTTGGTCCTTCATGTCCTTCAGGTAGCGCAGCCCCCGAGTGTTCTACTTCTTCGGGTGATCCCTTGGGGAATTTCCTTTTGATGGATGGCACGCAGATCTGTTCAAGGAACACACCTGGTGGCACCCGCGTGCAGGTGGAGCCGATGTTGGCGAGTCTGTCGGCCTCTTCGTTTCTTTCTCTTCCAACGTGCCGAAGCTTGCAGCCATCGAAGTCTCCTTCGAGTGAGTTGTAGAGTGAGCGGTATGCAATCATGTTGGAAGCTTGCGCGTTGCACTCGTTCATCGTCTACTAGATGACGAGATTTGAGTCGTCGTAGATGACTAGGCGTGTTGTGCCGCAGATCTTGGCCATCCTCATGCCGTGGATGAGGGCCTCATATTCGGCTTCGTTATTGGAAGCTCGAAATTTCATCCGGAGGACGTATTTCATCTTGTCGCCCTGCGGGGACGTTAGTATGACCCCGGCTCTTGCTCCTGCCTCGCGCTTGGAGCCGTCGAAGTGCATCGTCCATGACTGTGTCATGTCCGGGGTATCCGACAGTTGTAGTTCCATCCAGTGGATGAGGAAGTCTAGAAGGACCTGGGACTTGATCGCATGGCGCTTCTCATAGACTATGTCTAAAGGTGACAGCTCGATGCCCCACAGGGCCGTGCGTACTGTGGCCTCCGGGTTGTTCAGGATGCTGTTCAGGGGTGCTTCGTTGACGACCATCACCTGATGCTCCTGGAAGTAGTGGCTCAGCCGACGAGCCGTCATGAACATGTCGTAGGCGAGTTTCTGGTAGTAAGGATACCTTTGCTTTGTCGGCGTCAATACCTCGCTGAGGTAGTAGATTGGGCGTTGGACCCCATGGGTCTTGCCATCTTCGGGTCGCTCGACCACGAGCACGGTGCTTACCACTTGATGTGTAGCTGCTATGTATAGCAGTAGATGCTCGCGCTCCTTTGGCGTGACCAAGACGGGCGAGGTGGAGAGCAACCGCTTTAGATCTTCGAATGCGTCGTCTGCTTTGGGCGTCCACTCGAATTTGTCTGCCTTGTGTAGCAGCTGATAGAAAGGCAGGGCTTTTTTGCCCATGCGGCTAATGAACCTGCTCAACGCCGTGATTCGCCTAGCGAGCTGCTAGACGCCTTTGAGGTTCTTCGGCTTTTCAATGGCCATTATGGCTCGGATTTTCTTCGGGTTCGCCTCGATTCCTTGCTGGGAGATGAAGTAGTCGAGCAGTTAGCCAGATGGGACGCCGAAGGCTCACTTATCTTGGTTTAGCTTGATCTTGTATCATTCAAGGTTGTCGAACGTCTCGCAAAGATCGTCGATCAGTGTCTTGGCCTCCCTTGTTTTGATTACTATGTCGTCGACATAGACTTGAATGTTGCGGCCGATCTGGTTCTTCAGGCATGCCTGCATGCACCGCTGGTACATGGCACCTTCGTTCTTCAGCCCGAAGGGCATTGTTTTGCAGCAGAACACTCCGAACAGCGTGATGAACGCTGTTTTCTCCTGATCTTCGACCTTCAGTCGAATCTGATTGTAGCCTGAGTAGGCATCGAGGAAGGAGAGTTTCTCGCATCCTGCAGTCGAATCGATGATCTGATCGATCGAAGGAAGAGGGAAGTGATCCTTCGGGCAGTGCTTGTTCAGCGATGTGAAGTCCACGCACATCCGTAGGATGTTCGTGTCCTTTTTAGGGACCATCACGGTGTTGGCCAGCCACTCGCTCTCCTTCATCTCTCTGATGAAGTTAGCGTCGAGCAGTCTATTGACCTCGACTCCGATGGCTTCAGCCCGTGGCTCGGATAGTCATCGGATGGACTGTTTGACGGGCTTGGCGTCTGGAAATACGTTAAGTGCGTGCTCAGCAAATTCCCTGGGAACTCCTGGCATGTCCGCAGGACACAAGGCGAAGATTTCCCAGCGCTCACGGAGGAATTCGTCGAGTGTGCTTTCCTATGTGGGGCTAAGGTCGTTGGCGATCAGCGCCGTCTTGGAGGCGTCCATCGGGTGGACCTGCACCTTCTTTGTGTTGACTGTGGAGTCGAAGGACATGTCAGGTGTGTTCTGCCTTGAGACCGGGGGTGCCCCGTTGTCTGTCACCTCTCGGAGCCTTATGAGCTCCTCCTGCATGCCGAATGACTAGGAGATTCTATTGAAATCCCTGTCGCAGTGATCCGATCGGGTGAAGCTCCCGTGGACCGTGATGACTCCCCTAGGTCCTGGCATCTTGAGTAGCAGGTACACGTAGTGCGGTACTTCCAGCAACCATGCGAATGTAACGCGCCCAAGGATGGCGTGGTATTGTGATGGCTAGTCCACCACTTCGAACTCGAGTCGCTCGCACCGAAAGTTACCGGGCTTGCCGAAGATGACGTCGAGCCATATCTTTCCCAGGGGGAATATGCCCTTCCCTGGAACGATGTCGTGGAACGTTGTGTTGGATTGTTCTAGGCTGCACAGCGGAATCCACATTGCTGCTAAGGTGCTAGAGAACATTAGGTTGATGCCGCTGTCACCATCCATGAAGACGCGGCTCATATCGAACCCTCCAATCTGCGCCTCGAGCACCAGGGCAGCATGACCTGGGCGAGGGATCTGGCGAAGGTGATCCGAACGGCTGAACGTGATGCAAGACTCCGAACCGCTGAGGTACTCAGGGATGGCGGGTGGAGCGGTCACAGCCAAACTGACCTGACGGGTGATTTTCTTTTGCACTCTGTTTGTTGGGTGCCCTTTTTGGATCATCAGTGACCCTTTCGGCACGGGGTAACCGTTTCTGCCGTAGTTCTGCACAGGTGCGATTGGGTGATTAGAAGGTCCCACGGTGTAACTACCTCGGTGAATTACGCTCTTAGTTACAAGCCTGGATGAGCGGAAATGGTTAAAATAGTACGGTGGGGCCAAATGCCACTCACAGGTAGACCTTTCGGCCGTCCTAACCATTTCCAAACATCGGGACAAGAACGAGCGGCGTAATCGGCAGGCGAAGGGATCAACTACATACACAAATGAGTATGTATGCAAGCCACCATACAATAGTTCTCAGAGCCATTCCATCTAAAAGAAATAGAAATATTGCAACGCCATACGACAAGATCCAAATATCCTAGATAGATATAATAGTTTAGGATACCTCCTCATACATCAAACAACAGAGTATCAAGCGGAAGCGGAAAACAAGATCCGAGTACGGATAAGAAGCAAATCGGCATAAGATGCCCCATAAATAAACACATCCCGCCCACAGATCTCACGGATCCCCGTTCCCGTAATCTCTACACCAAGTGATCGTTGCCCACATCGTCCGTCTCCTCCACCCAGTATCCATCTTGCGAGTTTACCTGTTCATCTGAATCAAACAATTTATCGTGTGAGACCCTAGGGGTACTCAGCAAGTCTTTATGCCTCTAAAGGGGACACAACCTGGGGTGACGCAATTGTAGCAAAAGATAATACCTAATAGTTCTATAGATAATCGCTAACCATCCGCCCAACCAAAGATAGACGGATGTCCGTGAATTAATAACAACAGTTATAACGGTAATATTAACAGATCCATCCTCCTCCTCGCTTACCAACGAGGAAGCGGACGAACAACCCCCCATCCGTTGGCAGTTTTATTATCCATTCCATGAGTGTTGTACTATTTACTAGTCAGGTACTTAGTCAAATTAAAAGCGGTACTTTAGTTATACTTGTCTATGATCGAGAAACTGTGCTCCAAGTCGTCCATAACCGCGGACACGGCTTTCAGAAAGTTTTACCCTGCAGGGGTGCACAAATAGCAACACACACTCGATCAACCTCGGAAAAACCAAAGCAAAACCCAACGAGGCAGTCACTACAAAGCGATCACAGGATTCAGAAATATTTCAGGGGGCCACCCCATTAAGCTACCCGCAACGAAGTTGGCCGGCTCCGAGACGGACTCAAGGTTTGTGTGGACGGCTATAAACGAATGGGAACCCGAAAGTGTGACTGGGCTTGTCGATACAGCGAAAACGTGTCACGGACCTAAACAGTACAGGTGCTCCTCGCACAATCGTAAATAAAGCAGTAAAGCATGGCATAAGTACAGGGTAGTAATAAAGCCCCAAACTAATTGTGGCCCCAAGAAATAAGAATGAATCAAGCTCTGGCTCAGGGGGGTTCATAAGCCTCCCGGATGTGGATAGCACGAATATTCAAGGAACAGGAATCAAGTACTCGGGGTCCTACGGGACACAAGTGAGCATGAAAAACTAAATAGCAGATATTGCTCACCGATGCCACTTTCATTAGTTATCCCATTACTACTCAGGTTAAGTTGTTTAGGTACCTCGTTATCCATCAGACACTCACATACCCTACACATGCTGTTCTACGACTCGCATGGCTCAAACAACTCCTGTAGTAATGGCTCATGGGATGGAGGAACAAGCTTCGGTGGGGTTTAAAAGTAAAGGCTATGCAGTACTTGGGATTCAGATTAATGCAATCGCGACTCAATGATGCAAGATTAAGGTAGAGGCAATAGGTACTATATGTATGCAAGCATGTGGTAGTGCTTGCCTGGCAGCTCAGTTGAAGCGAGAGAAGGATCTGGGTAGTGCTCCTGGGTTTCTTGATATATTCCCTGCTCAGCGTCTATTCGAAGAAGAACCAAACAAACAAGGGCCAACATAAATAAAGTGCACAAGCATATGAATAAAATGCGACAAGCAAACAATCATGCCATGATGAATGATGCACAATTTGCATGGCAACAAAGTAGCATGGCATGGGTGAGGTGTGGAATACAAGAAATAAGCATTTTATGGAGTTTTAGTCACATTTTAACCTCATATAAGTTGCTGTAACCTTTATATTTATATGATGCATGCTGTAATTCAGAACATAGAATGCATAAACAGAAAGGTCTCGTCGAGCTGATCATTTTAGACATATTATTTGTCAAATTTGGAGTTATACAACAGAAGTTATTAATTAATTGAGAAAAAGGGCATTTTATTGTAATTTTAATCAACTCGAAATTTAAAGTGTTCAAAATATATTTTGGATGGCATATTTAAATTCCTCACATTTTTCTGATTTCAAAACATATATCATATGTTTAATTTGGAATTATATTTCAAAAGTTATTTAAATACAGATTGAATTTGAAATTTAAAACAAAATTTGAAAAGTTTAAATTAAAACAGAAAATAGAAAGTCTTTTGTTACTCGCGCAGATCTAGCCACAGCCAGTGACAGGTGGGGCCAGGCTGACTTGGCGAAACAGCGCGCGGGGAACGGGTTTTCTCACCGCGGCTCTATCCAGCCACAGCAAATGACAGGTGGGGCCGGAGTACACGCGGACCCACACGCGGGCGCGCCAGCCGGGGCGTGACACACGGCAGATCCGAGGGAGTGCGGGTTAAGTGCTCAAATCTGTGGGGGTGTTTCTGCAAAACGGACAGAGAGGCTGACGGTGGGCTCGGTGGTACCGCGAGTTGAGCAGAAAAACATAAAGGGGGCTATATGCAAAATGTCCACAGGCTCGTACTGTGGATCTTCTCGGCGTCGCTGGCGACCGATCGGTGCGCGGCGCGGGGCGAGGGATCGAACACGCGACCTGGGGCGCGCGCACAGGCGGCGACGACCACTGGACTAGGCGGGGGTTGATGCAGGGTAAGCGCGGCACGGCTAGGTGTAGCTACCGCGGCGCGCAACGAGCAGACGCGCGTGCACGCCGACGCTCAGAGGCCGCTCGACGAAAGGTTCGGCGAGCACAGGGAGCCACGGCGAGGACGGAGGTGTCAGGGAGAAGGAGGAGCTCACCGGGAGGTTGTTGGGGTGGTCGGATCGGGCAGAGGAGCAGCGGATCAACGACGAGGCTGGTGGACCGGCGATCTAGGGTTTCGGCGAGCGGTGATGGTCCTGGGGGCTCTGGTCCTCCTCCTCCTCGCTGGTACGTACAGGACGAAGCAGGGGAGGGTCCTCGGTCTTCCTCGACACCCAGAGCACCTCGCCACCGGCTGCAGGAGGGGGAAACGGTGGAGACCGACGGTGGCCGGCGATGGGGTAGACGGTGGTAGGGGTAGACGGAGAGGAAGGGGGCGGCCTAGGGAGATCTGGGAGAGGTCGAGGA
This sequence comes from Avena sativa, assembly GCA_916181665.1. Taxonomy (NCBI): domain Eukaryota; kingdom Viridiplantae; phylum Streptophyta; class Magnoliopsida; order Poales; family Poaceae; genus Avena; species Avena sativa. The sequence continues at coordinate 114,370,648 of OV702298.1, forward strand.
GACGGGAGGTGGTGGTAGGTAGCAGAGGGAGAGGGGAGGGTGTCGTGGGGGTGAGGTGAAGGGAAAAAGGTGGCTCGGGTGCCACCTTCCCTCCTTGTCCTTCTCGAGCATGTGATCGGCGTGGGAGGCCAGGGCAGGCACGGGTAGGGCTGCCAGGTGGGACCAGGGAGCGTCCAAGGAGGGTAGGCTCGGGTGGGGCACGCAAGGCAGAGAGAAGAGAAAGAGAGAGGAGAGGGGAGGCTCGGGCTAGGGTAGGGTAGCCTCGGTTTAGGGTTTTAGGGTTGGGATAGGGTAGCTCGGGTTGGTGAGAGGAGAGGTGAGGTGAGAGGGGGAGATGGTGTAACTAGGGTTAGATTAGAGGGAGACTAGGTTTAGGGTTAGCTAGGTTAGAGAGAGGAGAGATAAGGTCTTAGGGTTAAGAGATAGAAAAAGAGAGAGGGGTAAGAGAGATTAGGGTTTAGAAGAACTAGGCTAGGAGAGAAAGAGAGAAAGAAAAGAATAAGCCTCATATGATCAAGCATAATAGTTTTATTTAAAAGAAAAGATATGGGTGAGATAATGGGGTGATGGAATGGATGGAGATGGGTGTAGGATTTTAGATGCTTGCATGCATCAAGCAAGATCAAGCATGAAGAGGGGTAGAGAGAGATATGGGGGATGATCCACTCAAAGATTCAAATAAAAACCCAAAAGACTAGAGTGTGGTGGTACTTGCATGGCCCATGCAAAATATTTAATGCCATGTTTATTCTTGTGAAAACAATAATATTAACATGGCATTATTCCTATGCAATCCCAAAAGTGGAATAAAGCCAAGCAAAAAGGATTTAAAGGAAAGTTCCAGATGGAGTAGATGGAGATGATCACATTTGATTATAATTGGGACTTGCTAGTGTGTATATTCCACTAGATGTTTAATAGTCCCAAAAATATCCCAACATGAGCATAAGTCCATAATAATCCATATGAAAGCTAGGAAAAAGGGGCACTACTCATAATGCATGCAAAGGTGGCTCCACATATCAATAATGTGAAAAAAACATGATGCTAAGATGAGAGCATGTGGGAAAAAGAATTGGATCCATCCCAACCCACATGAGCTAGAGGTAAAACCCAATAAAGTGCAAAGCTCATATTTAGTTGGATGGTGGAATTATAAGGTGGTGACAGAGAAAGGTGATGGAGTTGAATAAAAGATATGCCCCCAACTCAACTTGGGCATTTAAACAATATATCAATAACCAAATACAATATCAAGAGGCAAATACAATTAATGATGCATATGAGAGAAGAACCAAAACAAAAAGGGTTTGATATGATGCTCAAATGCAAGGTGGCATGATGACATGAGCATGATATAATGATGATGCAACAATTATATGTAGGAAGTAGCATTTATATAGACTAGGCTAGTAGCATTGCAATTGTTAGACAATTAGGATGCTACAACTCTCCCCCACTAAACAAGAATCTCGCCCCGAGATTCCTAGGAAAAAGAGAACAACACAAGAAGAGGCGGGTGTTCGAACGAAGGTGACCCTCATGTTCCCAAGTTGATGAACAACGGAATGGTGTGACCACTACACCTTGCAAAACTTACTAGACTTGTTGCGAGTCTTGCATTTTGCTTGAGAAACAACGGATTAGAAGAATTGTAGGATTGTCGTGAGACAAGAAGGATAGGATGAACATAGCTTCGGTTTTCTCAAGAAACATGATAAAAGACCAGAACCACTTGTGAAAGAAAAAGGAAAAGATGATGTATCGTGGATAAAGAAAGACACATCATTAAGATTAAAGATTTACTGATACGAGAGGATGAATCTTTATCTCGCCGGAAGGAAAAGAGCTGGATTGGAGAGATTTTGAACCATTATGACGATAGCATTGTATCTTCTCTCGGATTAGAGAAATGAAGTACGGAAACAATATTGCCTTCAAACAATAGAGTCCCTTGATATCAACAGAAAGATTTAGTTAGACATCGTCGGATTAGATTCTTGTTGCGCCGGTAAGACCCCAAAGGATCACGCAATTGAGGTGCGCGGATATAACTTCTAGAGACGGATGTGAAGCCAGATTATGGTGGAATCCCGAGAAGCAAAGAATATAGAGGATCTGGAGTTTATTGTAGAGATACTTATTGCTTTCTTTAGCCTTGAGGCTAACGCAATAGATTTGCGGCTGATGGCATCAACCATAATTGGCTTTACCACAGAAAAAGAATTGATGAAACAAAGAGAGATAGATTCCTTTCATCTTGTTTGGGGATGTCGAGCATCGGTAGAATGACGAGGACAGAAAAGAGTTTGCGTTTGTTTCCACCACATAATTGAAGATTTGCTCCTTCTAGAATAGGCAGACCACCAACAAGAGATTATTGATTACTTTCTTCGAGAGAGCACTCCGGAAAAACAAGGACGGAAGTAAAAGTATCGAGGGATAAAGGCCACTTCTAACTTCCGTGGAATGAGTGAGATCACATTAATTCACCAATTCAATGTACAAGAGCGAATGATAAGAGTAGTGGTATGGTAGCTACTCCATCCCGCACTCAAAGCATTACTCCGCACATGAATAGGAAAACTAAGCAACCCAACTACCAAAACAGACTGAAGATCTTGACAATAACTCATGGAACTTCATTAGAAAACAAGGATAGATGCAAACGATTCGCCGGATTCATAGATAGATAAAGATGATGATGTTGTCGTCATGTCGGAAGTACCAAGCCACCGGAAAGATATGAAGGAAGATTACGGATAAGAATTGCAAGATTCAACAGCTACAGAAAAGATAGCACCAACTTGAACAGAAGGAATACAAGATCTGGAAGGTCTTCATGGCCTCCGGTGGATTGAGCATAGACGATAGAGCGAGAGGGTTTCAAGAGATCACTTGACGAGACTGAGGTGAAAGAACTCCATGTTCTTCTTGAAATGATTGAGAAAGATTTAGCAGTCTTGAGGAAAACTTTAGCGAAACGATGATGATAACTTGCCAACAAGGAATACTCCGGGTTTGATTGAAGATGGAAGATGGAATTAACAATGGACTTGCTGATTCCAGAATTGGAGTAATGTATTTAGCAGAAGGACGTGGTCGAGATAGGTGACTTCAAGAAGCCAGAATTCTCACTTTGAGACTTTGCACACAGGCAGTGCTCACGAAGCTTGAGAGAAAGAGACACAGATGATCTTCCATGTTCTTCCATAGATATCAAATAGGCAAGCATATTATCAACATATACCACCATGGATTAACAGGATATTCCCAGAATATCAAGTTCAAGAGGCGGGAGAAACAAACAAATGCTCGAAACTTCCTGAGCTCAACGCTCTTAGAAAGATCAATATTAAGAGCATGGGTTCGTGTTGAAGAAGATGCACTGGAAGAATAGATTATCTGGTCCTTCAGAACAAAAAGAGATCTCACCTGGTTCACATTGTCGATCGGATCACCGGTTACAAAGATAAAGAGATCTTGGATAAAGAAAAGATGATAGATCATACCTTAAGCAAAGCTATCGGAGACGAAAAGATGCAATTCCCTCGTCTCAAAGAGAATTTTGCAGATATGGAGTTCAAAAAGATGTGCAGCATGATGAACAGATGATAGACCGCCGTAGTGCCTTGAGAAACTCCGGATTGCCAAAGATGCTCAAATATGCATAGATATGATCACGGTGTACTCAAAATCATAGGAGACAACCGTCACCATTTGGAGGATAGTGTTGATAGCATTTTCCATATTCCACTCATGATAAGTGTCATATAGCTATGCCGAGAACCAAATTACAATCCCCAGCATCGGATCGACACATGTTATGTAATTAGCCCAAGAGAATTGGAGATGAAATAAAACTCCAGGATTAAGCGCCGGTGACAAAAGAATGAGTTAGCATGGACATGCTGATAAAAGGGAGATAGATAATGTTTCACACACGACTGAAAAGGAGTGTGGAAACACAGATGTATCAAAGAAAATTTTTCCGCATTTTTCGGCATTAAAATACCAATAGATGCGCAAAATCACTTATCAGGTAGAGATTAGCAACAGATGCTTACACAGAACGTGGAGTTGCTAGAAGGAAGGACACCCTTAAGAAGGTGGCACCGGTTAACAAGGAGTCAGATAGATCGCGCCGGTTTTCAAAAGCCTGTCGGTATGGAATATACCAACAGTTGATAACCAAAAGCAGATTGTGATAACAAATTTGATGCAACAGATAGACAAGGAATTACACACACACACACACACACACACTTTCTATGGTACTACGGAAACCCAGAACACGTGAATCCTAGTTTGAATTTTAAGAAGAGGATTGAAAACGTTACACTTCCTTACCAGAAAAGGGTGGGTGGTTGGGTAAGAAGAAAAGTGGAAGCAGTCCTACTCTCACGTTTTGTTTTTCCCTAGTATACATAGCTACCAAAAATATTTGCTAGACTGACAACGACCATTTGGCTGAGACCCTGAAGGGCGGGATGGCTCTGATACCAATTGTAACTACCTCGGTGAATTACGCTCTTAGTTACAAGCCTGGATGAGCGGAAATGGTTAAAATAGTATGGTGGGGCCAAATGCCACTCACAGGTAGACCTTTCGGCCGTCCTAACCATTTCCAAACATTGGGACAAGAAGGAGTGGCGTAATCGGCAGGCGAAGGGATCAACTACATACACAAATGAGTATGTATGCAAGCCACCATACAATAGTCCTCAGAGCCATTCCATCTAAAAGAAATAGAAATATTGCAACGCCATACGGCAAGATCCAAATATCCTAGATAGATATAATAGTTTAGGATACCTCCTCATACATTAAACAACAGAGTATCAAGCGGAAGCGGAAAAAAAGATCCGAGTACGGATAAGAAGCAAATCGGCATAAGATGCCCCATAAATAAACACATCCCGCCCACAGATCTCACGGATCCCTGTTCCCGGAATCTCTACACCAAGTGATCGTTGCCCACATCGTCCGTCTCCTCCACCCAGTATCCATCTTGCGAGTTTACCTGTTCATCTGAATCAAACAATTTATCGTGTGAGACCCTAGGGGTACTCAGCAAGTCTTTATGCCTCTAAAGGGGACACAACCCGGGGTGACGCAATTGCAGCAAAAGATAATACCTAACAGTTCTATAGATACTCGCTAACCATCCGCCCAACCAAAGATAGACGGATGTCCGTGAATTAATAACAACAGTTATAACGGTAATATTAACAGATCCATCCTCCTCCTCGCTTACCAACGAGGAAGCGGACGAACAACCCCCCCATCCGTTGGCAGTTTTATTATCCATTCCATGAGTTTTGTACTATTTACTAGTCAGGTACTTAGTCAAATTAAAAGCGGTACTTTAGTTATACTTGTCTATGATCGAGAAACTGTGCCCCAAGTCGTCCATAACCGCGGACACGGCTTTCAGAAAGTTTTACCCTGCAGGGGTGCACAAATAGCAACACACACTCGATCAACCTTGGAAAAACCAAATCAAAACCCAACGAGGCAGTCACGACAAAGCGATCACAGGATTCAGAAATATTTTAGGGGGCCACCCCATTAAGCTACCCGCAACGAAGTTGGCCGGCTCCGAGACAGACTCAAGGTTTGTGTGGACGGCTGTAAACGAATGGGAACCCGAAAGTGTGACTGGGCTTGTCGATACAGCGAAAACGTGTCACGGACCTAAACAGTACAGGTGCTCCTCGCACAATCGTAAATAAAGCAGTAAAGCATGGCATAAGTACAGGGTAGTAATAAAGCCCCAAACTAATTGTGGCCCCAAGAAATAAGAATGAATCAAGCTCTGGCTCAGGGGGGTTCATAAGCCTCCCGGATGTGGATAGCACGAATATTCAAGGAACAGGAATCAAGTACTCGGGGTCCTACGGGACACAAGTGAGCATGAAAAACCAAATAGCAGATATTGCTCACCGATGCCACTTTCATTAGTTATCCCATTACTACTCAGGTTAAGTTGTTTAGGTACCTCGTTATCCATCAGACACTCACATACCCTACACATGTTGTTCTACGACTCGCATGGCTCAAACAACTCCTGTAGTAATGGCTCATGGGATGGAGGAACAAGCTTCGGTGGGGTTTAAAAGTAAAGGCTATGCAGTACTTGGGATTCAGATTAATGCAATCGCGACTCAATGATGCAAGATTAAGGTAGAGGCAATAGGTAATATATGTATGCAAGCATGTGGTAGTGCTTGCCTGGCAGCTCAGTTGAAGCGAGAGAAGGATCTGGGTAGTGCTCCTGGGTTTCTTGATATATTCCCTGCTCAGCGTCTATTCGAAGAAGAACCAAACAAACAAGGGCCAACATAAATAAAGTGCACAAGCATATGAATAAAATGCGACAAGCAAACAATCATGCCATGATGAATGATGCACAATTTGCATGGCAACAAAGTAGCATGGCATGGGTGAGGTGTGGAATACAAGAAATAAGCATTTTATGGAGTTTTAGTCACATTTTAACCTCATATAAGTTGCTGTAACCTTTATATTTATATGATGCATGCTGCAATTCAGAACATGGAATGCATAAACAGAAAGGTCTCGTCGAGCTGATCATTTTAGACATATTATTTGTCAAATTTGGAGTTATACAACAAAAGTTATTAATTAATTGAGAAAAAGGGCATTTTATTGTAATTTTAATCAACTCGAAATTTAAAGTGTTCAAAATATATTTTGGATGGCATATTTGAATTCCTCACATTTTTCTGATTTCAAAACATATATCATATGTTTAATTTGGAATTATATTTCAAAAGTTATTTAAATACAGATTGAATTTGAAATTTAAACAAAATTTGAAAAGTTTAAATTAAAACAGAAAACTGAAAGTCTTTTGTTACTCGCGCAGATCTAGCCATAGCCAGTGACAGGTGGGGCCAGGCTGACTTGGCGAAACAGCTCGGGGAACGGGTTTTCTCACCACGGCTTTATCCAGCCACAACAAATGACAGGTGGGGCCAGAGTACACGCGGACCCACACGCGGGCGCGCTAGCCGGGGCGTGACACGCGGCAGATCCGAGGGAGTGCGGGTTAAGTGCTCAAATCTGCGGGGGTGTTTCTGCAAAATGGACAGAGAGGCTGACGGTGGGCTCGGTGGTACCGCGGGTTGAGCAGAAAAACATAAAGGGGGCTATATGCAAAATGTCCACAGGCTCGTACTGTGGATCTTCTCGGCGTCGCTGGCGACCGATCGGTGCGCGGCGCGGGGCGGGGGATCGAACACGCGACCTGGGGCGCGCGCGCAGGCGGCGACGACCACTGGACTAGGCGGGGGTTGATGCAGGGTAAGCGCGGCACGGCTAGGTGTAGCTACCGCGGCGCGCAACGAGCAGACGCGCGTGCACGCCGACGCTCAGAGGCCGCTCGACGAAAGGTTCGGCGAGCACAGGGAGCCACGGCGAGGACGGAGGTGTCAGGGAGAAGGAGGAGCTCACCGGGAGGTTGTTGGGGTGGTCGGATCGGGCAGAGGAGCAGCGGATCGACGACGAGGCTGGTGGACCGGCGATCTAGGGTTTCGGCGAGCGGTGATGGTCCTGGGGGCTCTGGTCCTCCTCCTCCTCGTTGGTACGTATAGGACGAAGCAGGGGAGGGTCCTCGGTCTTCCTCGACACCCAGAGCACCTCGCCACCGGCTGCAGGAGGGGGAAACGGTGGAGACCGACGGTGGCCGGCGATGGGGTAGACGGTGGTAGGGGTAGACGGAGAGGAAGGGGGCGGCCTGGGGAGATCTGGGAGAGGTCGAGGAGACGGGAGGTGGTGGTAGGTAGCAGAGGGAGAGGGGAGGGTGCCGTGGGGGTGAGGTGAAGGGAAAAAGGTGGCTCGGGTGCCACCTTCCCTCCTTGTCCTTCTCGAGCATGTGCTCGGCGTGGGAGGCCAGGGCAGGCACGGGTAGGGCTGCCAGGTGGGACCAGGGAGTGTCCAAGGAGGGTAGGCTCGGGTGGGGCACGCAAGGCAGAGAGAAGAGAAAGAGAGAGGAGAGGGGAGGCTCGGGCTAGGGTAGGGTAGCCTCGGTTTAGGGTTTTAGGGTTGGGATAGGGTAGCTCGGGTTGGTGAGAGGAGAGGTGAGGTGAGAGGGGGAGATGGTGTAACTAGGGTTAGATTAGAGGGAGACTAGGTTTAGGGTTAGCTAGGTTAGAGAGAGGAGAGATGAGGTCTTAGGGTTAAGAGATAGAAAAAGAGAGAGGGGTAAGAGAGATTAGGGTTTAGAAGAACTAGGCTAGGAGAGAAAGAGAGAAAGAAAAGAATAAGCCTCATATGATCAAGCATAAGAGTTTTATTTAAAAGAAAAGATATGGGTGAGATAATGGGGTGATGGAATGGATGGAGATGGGTGTAGGGTTTTAGATGCTTGCATGCATCAAGCAAGATCAAGCATGAAGAGGGGTAGAGAGAGATATGGGGGATGATCCACTCAAAGATTCAAATAAAAACCCAAAAGACTAGAATGTGGTGGTACTTGCATGGCCCATGCAAAATATTTAATGCCATGTTTATTCTTGTGAAAACAATAATATTAACATGGCATTATTCCTATGCAATCCCAAAAGTGGAATAAAGCCAAGCAAAAGGATTTAAAGGAAAGTTCCAGATGGAGTAGATGGAGATGATCACATTTGATCATAATTGGGACTTGCTAGTGTGTATATTCCACTAGATGTTTAATAGTCCCAAAAATATCCCAACATGAGCATAAGTCCATAATAATCCATATGAAAGCTAGGAAAAAGGGGCACTACTCATAATGCATGCAAAGGTGGCTCCACATATCAATAATGTGAAAACAACATGATGCTAAGATGAGAGCATGTGGGAAAAAGAATTGGATCCATCCCAACCCACATGAGCTAGAGGTAAAACCCAATAAAGTGCAAAGCTCATATTTAGTTGGATGGTGGAATTATAAGGTGGTGACAGAGAAAGGTGATGGAGTTGAAGTAAAGATATGCCCCCAACTCAACTTGGGCATTTAAACAATATATCAATAACCAAATACAATATCAAGAGGCAAATACAATTAATGATGCATATGAGAGAAGAACCAAAACAAAAAGGGTTTGATATGATGCTCAAATGCAAGGTGGCATGATGACATGAGCATGATATAATGATGATGCAACAATTATATGTAGGAAGTAGCATTTATATAGACTAGGCTAGTAGCATTGCAATTGTTAGACAATTGGGATGCTACACACGGGTGGTGGTGGAGGAGCTCCATGGGAGATGTCACCTGGTGCGGGTGCGTTCCCATACCCAGGGTTCGGGGCTTGCTGCCTCATCTGGGACATGCTCTCGTTGAGTTTCTGGAACTCGCGACAGTCTTTGAGCATGTGGCTTGCCTTCTTTTTACCATCCTACTTGTCAATGTAGAAGTGGATGGTGCATGGGCCCGACAACTTGTCGTATGCTGAGGGTTCGTCGTCGCGGCCGCGGCGTTGCCATGACTGCGCTGGGCGTCCTCCATCGCGGAAGTTGTTTCCACGGTATCCGCCGCTGATACGGTTGCCTGCACTGTGGCGGTCGGCGTAGCAAGCCGCGACCATGTCGAGTCCGTCGCGATCGTCGTAGACGCGCGATCTTTGCTTGCTACGGCGTTCACGTCGACGGCCGTAGTCAACTTCCTCCTCCGAGTGTGCCCGGTGGACGGAGTCCTCACCATCTGCCCATCTGTTGGCGATGTCCATGAGGTGGTCGAGTGTCTTGGGCTTGACGCACCCAAGTTCTTCCTTGAAGTCTTGGCGTTTGACGCCGTCCTTGAAGGCGTCGATTGCTCTCTCCTCAAAGATGTGCGTCGTGGAGTTCTTGGTGTTGGACCAGCGTAGTATATACGAGCGAATGGATTCGCCCGTTCTCTGGGTACAGACCTTCAGCTCTTCGATCGAGTCTAGCCTCTTGCTGGTGCCCTTGAAGTTTCGGATGAAACTGTACGCCAGTTCCTCCCAGCTTTGGATGGATCCCGAGGATAGGCTGCTGAGCCAAATCCGGGCTACGCCTGTCAGCTGCAGCTGAAGGCATTGCAGGGCGGTGTTTTTGTTTCCGCCGTGTAGCTTGACGGACGACAGGTGGTCGCTGAGCCACGCCTTGGGGTCCTGTGTGCCTTCAAACTTCAGAGTGTCCGAAGGGAGCTTGAAGTTCCTTGGCATCCGCGTCCGTCGAACAGATCTGCTGAAGTATCGAGCCCCGCAGAGTTCTCCTTCATCGTCATCCTCTTCGGATTCAGATGAGTATACGCGCTTGGCGCGTGCCTTGTCGATCTTGCGTTGGGTGAGCTTGCTTCGAGCGTCGTAGTCGCGACTGTGATGTCGTGAGCTCTTGTGACTTCGAGGTAGGTCGTGTTCTTCCTCGTCGGATGAAGGTCTGCGGTTGAACTTGACCGCAGCCTTCTTTTTTGGCTCCGTAGGAGCTTCTCCGTGGAGCACAGCTCCAACGAGTCCGAGTCCAGCTAGTGCGGAGTTGTGCATGGCCCTTTTCGGGTCCCCCACTGGAGGTGAATGGGATGCAAGGTATGTGGTGGATGACATGATCGCAGCTTGCGATGTCTTCGAGGTGACGTTGTCGTTGGCATCCATCTCCATGAAGGACGTGTTGAGGGTTCGGGTCACCTCGCGACGTGCAGTGGGGTCCATGTTCTCTACGCGAGAACGATGTTTGTTGGCGTTGTTGCCATGTGAGCTGGAGCCGCCCATGGCGGAGAGCGCAACTCGCCGCCCACTGGACTCCGAGGCCGCTTGCTTGCGTTTGTCAAACACCTATTGCATCTTCACCTGCTTTTTGTGCTCTTCGACGAGGATAAGGTGGTACGCCATCAGTAGGTCCCGTGAGGCACCCACAGGCAGGATCTTGTTGCCTGCCACGTCTTCGCGTGCTTGGGTCCATCCTTCCTCGCTGAGGTGGATTACCCAATTGGGATCGGTGTCCTCCTCGTTAGGCAGGGGGACTGGTTCCTCCTATTTTCGCCGTTTCTACCCTGCGGGTTGGTGGCGGGTTGGGTTGTTCCTGATCCACATCGCTCTGGATGACTGCGGCACATTGGTAGCGTCCGTAGGTCGGATCGCTGCTGCCGCAGCTTTCGGATTCGGAACCGTAGGTCCCCTCATCTGACGGGGGATCGCACAGATCTGAGTTGCAACTGCTGCTGTCATAGGACTCATCTGTCGATGGTGATCCGCGTAGCACGGGGTGCGGAGCCCATGAGGTGGGCCTGATCGATGGCAGTGGCACCCGCTCTGGGAGGCGGAGAGTGCCGATCTGCCCCATCTGGAAGCAGAAACTCCCAAACAGGATCTCGAGCCCGTCGCCAACAGACTCGAAGTCCTTCAGAGTGGCTGGCGAGTGGGCGGTGAAGTCGAAAGCGCCGAAGAGGAGATGGCTCTCCGTCGCCGAAGAGTTGTAGATCGCTTTGGTTGGGACCGTCACGATCGCACAATCAGTGGCCCCAGTTCCCACAGACGGCGCCAATTGATGAGGTTTAATCTCGTCAATGCCCATTGTTATGAGCTTGGGTTTTGGAGAAGATGGGGATGCTGGAGATCGCGGAACGGTTAGCAAATAAGCAACACGGGGACACGAGGTTTACCCAGGTTCAGGCCCTCGGAGGGAAAACCCTACTCCTGCTTGTCTGCTCTTGATTACGGCGGAACCGAAAGTTACAGGGGTGTGCAGATGCAATTTGGCGTGGAGGTGTGTATGCGGTGGTATGCGAAGTGCCCTCCTCGTCGTGCCCTCCTAGCCTTTATATAGAGGTAGGCAGGTCCCGGGCACAGATCGAGTCGGTTACAGATTTAGGGTTTGCCCTTTGAATATTCTATCTAATTTAGTCTTGCTCTCCAAGGATCCGAAGACGTCATGGGCCTGGACCACACAAAAATCTTCATGGCCGTGTATATTCTCATGAGCCTTTCTTGGGCTAGACCATGTATGCTAAGGTAGTGTACCCGTAGGGTATAACCATGTCAGCTAGCGGATAGGAGAGGAGAAGAGGAGACGGTCGGGTTGAGAAACAGGAAGAGACGATGCAAATATTTTAGGATATGGGGTTTCCAAGGTTGTACGTGGTGGGTAGCAACGATCAAAACAAATGAACATTAGGGAGAAGACACATTGTCTCAATCTCATGAGCCCATAGGCAAACGGACCCATTTGTCATGGACAGTAATACCTTTAAAAAAAGTGAAAGAGCACTTGGGTGAATCAAATGATGCTAATTCAGCAGTAAAAACGGACTGTTCACGCACATGATCGCAAGGTTCAGGGGAGTGCGCGCGTGGAGGAGTTCCCATGTGACGGGTTGGCCAGGGCAGGTTATAAATAGTAATTCTCGACAGCCAAGCACATTTTTGCTTGTTTATATTCCTGTTTTTCGCACCTGGGAAAAAGAAATAAGTTGGTCCCGAAGGAACGCTGATTTTGGGTGTTTTCACCAAGTCAGGCTCATAGTCTATGGTCATCGGCATGCAACTCCATGGCAGCCTTTGGCCCTAATCTCAGACTAATTCCCTCCTCTTCCTCATCTCTATCCTCTACGCCACCGTCCACCATGGGCTCCACGTACCGTCCGCCAAGATCTTGGTTCGTTGAATGGTGCTACGGAGACCATGCCGCCCGCTCACCGTTCCTCGTCTCCAGCCGCCTGCGTGCGCCTCCACGGCGGCGCATCCCAGCCTCGCGTGCACGCCTTCTCCTCTAGCTAGCTAGCTAATTTGGGCATGTGCGTGGTCTTAGATTTTGGGCCAGGGAGTTAGCTAGCTCGCAAGCTCATAGCCAGACGACCTCTGAGCACAATAGGATCTTGGCCTCTGAGATGAAATTGATCTTGGTCAAGAAATTAGTAGAGGCCTCTGAGCTGAAATTGATTTTGGTCACGAAATCAGTAGAGACCTCTGAGCTGAAATTTATATATTAATTTCAGTATTTGTCGATCCACGATTATTCTCGATCGATTTCTGTCGTTGTTTTGGACGCGCATCTCCACGACTATTATCGATCAAATTCAATTCTTTCTCCAAGCAACCGTGCAGGCATGGTGAGCGGCAGCGTGGAGTCCGGCCAGCTGCGGCAGCGGCGCCCTCCACCTCGCGACCAGCTATCGACCAAACACGCCCTGCTCGGGGCACCGACGCCCTCAACCTCGCGGACAGCAGGGGTGCCCGGCCTCTCTCCGACAAGCAACTTCCAGGTCACGGAGCTAATGGAGCCATCAAGGAGACCCGCGAGTGGTTCGGCCGATTCTTCTTCCGCTTCCTCAAGGGAGAGTCTGCCACCGATGTCTTCGACGCGTCGACGGTAAGACACCACCAATTCCCCATTCCTGTTCCAATTCCCTCTGATTCGATTTGATCTCTAGTATTCTCTCCTTGCATATGTGTGACGGATGAAATACTCAATCAATAATGCAGGTGCAAAAACCTAAATCCTTGATATAGGCAACGAAACACAATTAGGTGAAGACTACCTACGGCAAAAACCGGAGCGGCGGGCATCTTCGTCGTTGCCATGTGCAGCAGCGGCTAGGAAAAAGCGCAAGGAGAAGAGGAAGACGAAACAGAGGAGGTCGAACAACAGGAAAGAGTGGATGAGTTCATGGTCAATAATACAGATTAGGGGTGAGAAATCATACATACCTACGCAAACCGAACAGCCGAACTCGCAAACCGAACAGCGGAACTTTGTGTCCGAAGACAAAAATCAGTACTCCCTCCGTTCTAAGATAGATGTCTTAGATTTTTCAAAATTTAAATAAATCTATATACTAAATAGTGTCTAGATTCATCAAATTTTGATAAATTTAAAACATCTATTTGAAGACGGAGGGAGTACTAAAAAACCGCATGTTATTTTGCTTGTGCATCTTCACCACCATCATCATCGTGCATACTCTGACCCTAAAAATATTTTACTAAAAACCTATTTTGTTTTCTAGTTAGTCTCTTCCTTTATTTCAATCTCAAATCCCCGGTCACACTGAATAATATTTTATAACAAACTGACTACAAATTTTTTTAATAAAAATGAAAATAAATAAAATAAATAAATATTTTGTCCAGAGAGACAGCCACCGTTCAGGCCCAACGCCCAACCGGTAGCCCGTCAACCACCCAGACAAACTCTAAAACTAACCCTAACCCTAATCGGTTCCTAACCCTAGCCCCGCTCCCTCACCCTGCCGTCGGTATCCACACTCGCGCGCAGCAGTACCTATCGCCAGCGCACCCTGCCCCGTCTCTGTACACACATGCTTCTCACGCACGCACAAACCCACACACGCACGACTCGATCGAGGAACCACCCAGCATCCCATCCACTCAAACCCCACGTACCCCTGCCCAACACGCAAGTGCGCAACCCCACCCACCACGCTCAACAACCACCGCCCAGACCCACCCACTCCTGCTACCCCCAATCCCCGTTTCTTTCGCCCCATCCTCGCTCTCCGCCGCCAAGGGCCCGAGCCCTCCTGCATGGCGCCGCCGCCTACTCCGGCCGCCTGCGCCCCCTCTTCTCCGTGCCCCACCGTCGCCGCCCTCTCCCGTGAGCTGTGGCCCACCCCTGCAGCTCCTTTCCCCACCGACCGTGCACCTCCCTGGCCCTGCGTGCTCCTCTCCGCGCGCTCTCGACCCTGCAGAGAGCCGTCGGGCGCCGCCTCCCTCAAGCCCGGCCACGTCAGTCGCCGCGAGCCAACCGTGTCGCCTTCCCCGGCTACCACGTCACCAGCGAGGCCTCGCCTCCTTCCACGACCGCTGCTCGATCCCTTCCACCGCGCCTGCTTCCTCCGTCGCCTCCTCCCTCTGCCTCGGCCCTGCCGTCCTCCACCCCGATGGTCGAGCCTCCGTGCGCGACACCACCACCCTCTTCCCTGGCCTCGCTCGCAGCGGCCGCCACCGTGCCTTAACTCCTCTGTATCCACTGCTGGCCGGCAAGCCTCTACAGGTTGTCCTTCACCTGGTTCCCGTCACCGGCGGCCCCTTCTATTTTGTAGACCGTCTCCAAGGTCGTCGCTACCCAAGCCGTGTGCACTCATGTTGCGGTGTCTGTATGAGTTGTACACTGCCTTGATTCTAGCACCTGAAGATGGTTGTCTCCATGCCTAAAATCCTCATCTTTGGTTGCAAGTGTATATTCATGTGCTTGTGTGTTCCAGGACCGGACGCCTGCTTCTGTCCGTGTGCACTCTGTTGAACGTCAAGGTCATCGTGTTGTTGCAAAGATTGACCGATGCAAGATCGACGCCAAGTGAAATCAGGGAGCACCCGAAGTAGGCGAAACCCCATTGTACCACAGGGGTTACCAAGCCCACCACTGAGAGCGATGAAGTTCTTCATCGACCCCAACCCTCCTTCGTGGAACCCGAAGGCGATGACACCGGATCGACAAGGTCTCCTTCACGAATTCGATGGCCGGAGCCCCGAAGACAAATCCCGCCGAGACCCCGATCCAAAGACCGAACCCGTCGAACCCTCGGATCCAAGTTCGGCAAAATCCCAATGTGTAACCCCTTATATCGAAGCCCTATTTTTATAAATGACATCTATACTTGTTGCATTTAAATTGTACATGCTTGCATACATATTTCGTGGGTCCAGGTTTTATTGCCGATTCACCTCATAATTAAATATGGAGGCCATATGCGGGTTTTTCTAGTCTTAAATTTTATCCATTTAAATTTGTGTAGCGAAGCATTGCCGTATTTTGTCTTGTTAAGACAACATTTAAATTGAGAGGTATCTAAACAACATGAACATATTAAATAGTTGTTGGGACACCGATTCTGCTTAATATTGCCTAATTACATCACATCTTTGCTATGCCATTCATCATACATGTATCATGCATGTTCTTCTGCCGTAGTATTAAATACTGTATCTGGTGTTTCTTCTAGTGTTTGCTTCTTCACGGATTATACTGATTAGTTGATGCGAGTGTTGACCTGATATTCGCATGAACCTTCGGCAGTGTTTTCAGGCAAGCATTCTCCCCCTTTCTACCTATTTTACATGTCTAGTCTTTATTTCCTCCTATTGATCTATTGCTATCTGTGTTACGATGCTATATATTTCGTACACCTTTATACTTCCCTACAACCTCTATATTGCCATGGACACCTTCTATTACATGTTGTTTGGTAGATTGTCGGCCTTGAGAGTCGTAGTTGCTTGCGCATGTGTTACTTCGCGCCGTCGATGTTCCATAGTTGTTGGAGAAATGCCTCATGCGTAATGTTGGAGATGATCATGGCTTTAACTACAGTTTAATAACTAATATTGAAAGTAGGTAAATAATGTAGATGTATCGGTGGGCAATATATGTTATTTGATTTTTAACCGCTCACTTGTGTCTCGTAGGACCCGAGTACTTGATACTTGTTCCTTGACTTTTCGCACTATCCGCATGTGGGACCATGAATACCCTTAGCCAGAGCTTGGGTCATATCTTATTTATTGGGGAAACAAACTAGTTTGGAGTTTTATTACTATCCTGTACATATGCCATACTTTACTGCTTTATTTACTATTGCGCGTGGAGCGCCTGTACTGCTTAGGAAAAAATATGGAATGTTTTCGCGGTATCGACAAGCCCAGTCACACGTTCGGGTTCCTAGTCATTTACAGCCATTGGCACAAACCTCTGGATCTGTATCGGAGTCGGCCAACTTCGTCGCGGGTAGCTTGGTGCGGTGTCCCTTGAGATATTATATGAATCTTATGATTGCTTTATCGTGATGCCTCGTTGAATTTTCATTTGGTTTTTTCGAGGTTGATCGTGTGTGTGTTGCTATTTGTGTCCCCTGCAGGGTAAAACTTTCTGAAAGCCGTGTCAGCGGTTATGGACGACTTGGAGCACAGTATCCCGATCATAGACAACTATAACTAAAATAGTGCTATAAATTTGACATTGAAATGATTAGTAATCAGCTTCAGTACAATGAAATGGCTAAATAAAAGTACCAACAACTGCCGGGTTTCTGAATGTCTCGTGTTATATGTATCTGACTAGTAAGTATTGTAACTATAACGGAATGGTTAACTAAAACTGCCCACTGCTTAAGTTATCAGGATGACTCATGTTATCTATATCTGACTAGTAATTGCTGCAACTATAATGGAATGAATAAAACTACCAACTGTGTGAGTTCCTTGGTACAACTTCCTCGTTTGGTCTCGAGGGGGAAACACCAGGATGGATATGTTTGGTGTTAGTATTAGGTTGGATCCGAATAGGTCTTTCCTATTCTCCCTCTGGTATCCATCAGTTGAATTGAGTCTCTATAGGTTGTTTAGTGCATGCCGCCCTGCTGCTTCATCCCACCATACCTATGTAGGCGAGGACCGCCGAATTATAAGACTCGCCGTGTACTGGCCTCAGTACTGACCGCTCTATTTTTACTTCGCCCTTTGTCGACACCCCTTTTGTTGAAGCAGGTTTGAGATCGACGTCGTTAGAAGGGTTACCCTTCTGGCTTGGCCTGGGAAGTGTTATGAATGCCATTGGTTATTCTTTAGGGCTCTTAGCCCAATTTTCATCTTGTCCGTACTTGGGCGTTGTATTGTTTTCAAGGTGATTTGGATCTTTGTACTATATATCTGTATTCTTGACTCATGGAGTCGAAGTTGTATATATCTGTTTCTGTGGGTTCCATCATGGACTATTGTGTAATGGTATTACTTCGTTTTTCATCCGCACGAAAGTGCCTGGTGGGCACCTTTGAATCATTTCTATGCGGGTTTGGCGGGAATCGCTAAAACTTGCATATGGCCGATTTGAGGGTGTTACAGAGTGGTATCAGAGCTCAACAGTTACGATACGGCACTAGTCTAGCCTGTAGGATAACCTAGCTAACAGACATTATAGAGTGTTCAAACTATTTTGCAAAATCGGTTGGATAGATCTGATTAGGTTTGCTTTTACTCCTTACCCCTTTGCTATTCTCTTATTACCTTCGCGTGGTTTGGATCTGCTCTCTTATCTTATCTGCGAGTCTAGGATTTCTCGTGGTTGGGTTTCCGTTGTACCTTTAGGGTTTCGCTTCCTTCCTCTTTGTAACGGTGCTTCAACATCCGGTCTTCATGCTATCCAAGTTTTCATCTGTTGTACCTTTCAGTGGACCAAAATTCACTAAATTTTTTCTTTGTATCTTCCGGTGTTCTCCTTCGTGACGACGTCATCTACATCAGATCCGATGAAGAACCTGCACCACTCCTTTGTTTTCGAACATCATTTGTTAAGATCTTCAATCTAAATCTGTAGGATAGTTGCATAATTCTTCTATTCGTGTACAGAGTAATGTTTTGAGTGCGGGATGGAGTCACGACCATACCAATACTCTTATCATTCGCTTTTCTACACTGAATGGTGGATCGATCCAATTCTACTCCTTCCACAGAAGTTAGAGGTGGCCTTACCTTTTGAGACCTCAACCTTTGTCTTTGCTCTCCAGAGTGATCTCTCGACGAATGTGAGCAACAACCATTGTTGGTGCTGTCGCCGATTTCAATATGAAGAAAGAACCCTTGTTAGTGGTGTCGGAGGGATCTACACGAAGTGAGAAAATTCAGATTATCGGTCTCCTTCCCCGTACCATGAGGCGTATCTCGAGGGTGAGATCCATTGTTAATGGTGTCGATTTGTAGCACCCCAGGTAAATCCAGTACTAGAAAATCGCATGTTATTTTGCTTGTGCATATTCACCACCATCATCATCTAGCATATTCTGCCCCTAAAACTATTTCATTAAAAACCTATTTTGTTTTCTAATTAGTCTCCTCTAAATACCCGGTTCCTCGGAATATTTTATATGTCTAACAAACTGTCTACAAAATATTTTATTAAAAATAAATAAATAAAATATTTTGTCTAGGTAGACAGCCACCGGTCAGGCCTAAGGCCCAACCGGCAACCTGTCTACCACCCAGACAAACCCTAGAACTAACCCTAACCCTAATCGGTTCCTAACCCTAGACCCGCTCCCTCATCCTGCCACCGCCATACAAACTCGTGTGCAGCTGCACCTGTCGCTAGCGCACCCTGCCCCGCCTATGTACACACACACACACACTCCTCAAGCACGCACACAAACCCACACACGCATGACTCGTCCCAGGAACCGCCCAACATCCCATCCTCTTAGACCCCACGTACCCCTGCCCGACAAACAAGCGCGCAACCCCACCCACCACGCTCGACAACCACCATCCGGACCCACCCACTCCCGCAACCCCCACTCCCCGTTTCTCTCGCCCCATCCTTGCTCTCCTCCGCCAAGGGACCGATCCCTCCCACATGGCGTCGTCGCCTCCTCCGCCCGCCTGCGCCCCCTCTTCTCCGTTCCCCGCTGTCACCGCCCTCTCCCGTGAGCTGCGCCCCACCCCTGTAGCTCCTTTCCCCGCCTACCGTGCACCTCGTCGGCCCTGCGTGCTCCTCTCCGCGTGCTCTCGACCCTACAGAGAGCCACCGAGCGCCGTGTAGCACCCCGGGAAATCCACTACTAGAAAATCGCTGTTGTTATATGTTGTGCATCATCATCATGACGTCATTATGCATATGTCTGTCTAAAACTATTTCCGAAAAGCCTATTTTGACTTCTAAGATATTCCTCTCCTTATTCCAAACCAAAACCCTAGATCTGTCCAGATCTTTTATTTACCTAAAAACTATTTGTAAAGTTTTTATAATATAAAACAAATAAAATATTTTGTATCGAGGAGGCAGCCGCAGGCTAGGCCCGATAGCCCAGCCCGCAGCCACCTACTACCCGATAAAACCCTAAACCTAGATCTAACCCTAACCCTAAAACTAAATCCCACCTTGCCGCTACCAGGCAATCCAGGCACGCTCCCTGCCCGATCCCGCGTCCACCCCACGTCTAGCTGACCCGGTCCCATCACTCAGCCACACCACGTAGTCAAACCCCGGCCCACCCGTTGGCCCCACCACCCCGCTTAGATCGCACGCCACCCACCCCGCATCGTAGCGCATCCCCATCGCCACCAACTCTCGTCTCTCCTCTGCTTCCTCCTGCAGGGCAACCACCACCGCCTCCTCCCTGGCATCGCTTCCCCCTCGTCGCCCCGCCACCAGAGCCTCGCCACCAAGCACCGACCCTCCCGTCCGCACGGCCGCTGGCTCCCCCTCCTTACATCGATCGGCCCGTCCCCTGGCCCATGACTCCGCCATCGAGGCCGCGTCCACCGCCGCCACCTCTCTGCACCCCTCGTTGCGTCATAGCCACACCCTTCCTCACGGGTACCTTCCCTCCGCCAACGTCCAGCGAGCTCGCCGGCGCCCCGTCCTTTGGCCACGCCGCCACCTCGCGGGCTCTATCTCCTGCAGCCCGGTCTCCCTCTGCCACGCTCGCCAGCGTTGCCGCGAACCACTGCCCCGACCTCAAACTTCCCGAGCTCCTCTACCGCCGCTGAGTCCTCGCCGCTCCAGCTCAGCTCCATGTTTTTTTGTTGGCCAGTAAGGTGTTTTGCCATTCATTTGGTGTGACGTCAATCCTCTCTAGTCTCCAACGCGAGTCTGACCGTCTTTTTCCTGCTGCTTACCCCATTTTTCCTTAGTGTGTTGTGGTAGTGGTGGTTTACGATGATGTGTTTGTGGCGCCGTGTGTTTGTGATGTGAAGTTACCCGGGTACCTGGTGATGTCGACATGGGTCCTATGGTGGTGTTGATGTACTGCAAGATGTTAACGCTGCCTAGAACCCTTCCGGTGAACAAGAGCTGCAAGCCAAACAAGTACCCCGAGAAGCCACGCGAACATTCGGTGCTAAGTCCAAGTTTTCCATCGACAATCGAAGCCTCGAAAACCCAAGCTCTCCTTCTCGGTACCTGAAGACCGATCCGGAACGCCAAGGTCTTCTTCATGGATGCGAACCCGAAGACCAATCCCTCCGAAGACCGAACCCTATCGAACCCCCGGGAACCCCAAGATCGCCGATATCCATGTGTGACCCTCTTTTCCGAGCCCTATTTTCTAAACTGATATATATATATATATATTGCATTTGAATTGTCATACTCGCATACATATTGTGTGGCTTGGGGGTCATTATGTCGATTCATCTCATAATAATTAAATATGGAGCGCATATGCGGGCGAATCTAGTCTAATATTGGCCCATTTAAAATTGTGTAGCAAACCGGTGATATATTTTGCCAAATTAAGACAACATTTGCGGGATATCTAAACAACATGAACCATCTAATAAATTGTTGGGACCCTGGTTCCGCTTAATATTTTCTAGTTGCATCGCATCTTTGCCATGTCATATATCTTACATGAATCATGCCGATCTTCCGTCATAGTATTAAATAGTGCATCCGGTGTTTCTTCTAGTGTTTTGCTTCTTTGCGGATAAGGCCGTTGAGTTGATGTGAGTTTTGCCTCGATCTTCGGATGAATCTTCGGTAATGTTTTTCAGGCGAGCATTCTCCCTCTTTCTACCTATTTTATATTTCTAGTCTTTATTTCCTCCTATTGATCTATTGCTATCTGTGTTGCGATGCTCTAGTTTTTCGTACCCGTGATATCTCTTGCAGCCACTATATTGCCTTGGACACCTCCTATTACCAATTGTTTGGTAGATAATCGTCCTTGCGAGTCCTAGTTGCTTGCTCAGGTGCCGCGTCGCTTCGTCGATGTTCCACAGTTGTTGGAGTATTGCCGTATGCTTAATGTTGGAGATGATCATGACTTTAATTACCATTTAATAACTAAAATCGAAGTAGGTAAATAATGCAGAGGCACATGTGGGCAATAGATGTTATTTGGTTTTTAACCGTCCACTCGTGTCCCGTAGGATCCCGAGTACTTGATACCTGTTCTTTGAATATTCGCACTATCCGCTTGTGGGACCATGAACCCCCATAACCCTAGCTTGAGTCATATTTAATTCCTTGGGGCCACAAACTTGTTTGAGGATTTATTACTATCTTGTGCTTATGCCATGTTTTACTGCTTTATTTACGATTGTGCGTGGAGCGTCTATACTGTTTAGGAACAAATGTCGAATGTTTTCGCGGTATCGACAAGCCTAGTCACACTTTCGGGTTCCCAGCCGTTTACAGCCATTGACACAAACCTCTGGGTCCGTCTCGGAGCCGGCCAACTTCGTCGCGGGTAGCTTGGTGGGGTGGCCCCCTGAAATCAAATATGAATCTTGCGAATGTTCTGTCGTGATGCCTCGTTGGGTTTTCATTTGGTTTTTTTCGAGGTTGATCGTGCGTGAGTTGCTATTTGTGCCCCCCTGCAGGGTAAAACTTTCTGAAAGCCATGTCCGCTGTTATGGACGACTTGGAGCATAGTATCTCGATCATAGACAAATATAACTAAAGTAGTGCTATAAATTTGACTTTATAATGACTATGTAACATCCCAATTTTTTTTCCTATTTTGGAATGTTATAAATTAAATCAATATCTTGATTAATTGTTTGACTTTCTTAAAAAGTTTCAAAGAGAAGAAACTTTTTGAATAGAAAATCCTCTCAACCTTGAATTCAAAATCTTATATTCTTTTGTTATGACCTAAGTAGCCATATAAGCAAAAGGGCATGGATTGATTATGGATTGTAGAATTGGTGTGCAATATTTCAAAATGAAAATCATGAAGCATTCATAAGCATTTCATTACATCCATGCAAAGTTCTCACAAACCGAATCCAAATCCTATAGTTGATTCGCCCAAATGTTCCTAAAGGTAATTAAATTGACTTTATAAAACCCAATGTTGCTAAGGCATAAATTATTGATAATTATAGCTTAAAGAGATCCAATTAATATTACAAAATTTGAGAAACAAAATTGAGCTCATTTGAAGCTATTATGAAAAGGTTATGGAATAAATACAAAAAAATAAAGATATAAATAAAATGGAATATACAAGGATTTATAAACCCACTACTTTCAAACTAGTAAAAAGTTTACAAATATGATCCTACAATGATCTATTCGATTTTATAAAATTTTAGAAACAAGAATTGTGTCATTTGGAGTTCGTATGCAAAAGATATGAAGGAAACAAGTAAATAGAAAAAAGAAAAAAAAAACAACTGGGCCGGCCGAGCCAGTCGGCGGCCCAGCAAGCGACCCCGAACCAGGCACGTACACAGATCGTTCCCATGAGTGCTTTAAAGACCGTGCAAATCAGTTTTTCTCAAACCTATCTCTATTCAAACTCTTATAACTTTTTATCTACAACTCCGAATTGACTTCCGTTCGTTTCTACTTGTTCCCTACTCCAAGACCTATCTATAAACCATCCTAATTCTCCATATAAACTCGTAGAGCCATAGCTGTACGAGTTTCTATTCTTGAAATCCCGAATCTACACATGCCCGAATCGTATTTTGCTTTTTAACCCATCTAGACTTCGTCATTTGCCTTCGGCCAAAAAACGGAAGTTGTAGAACTCGTCGAAATATTTGAATCCCGACAAACCTCACCTTTTTTCATCCACCACAGCCGGAGAATTTCGCAACGCAATATTTCAGATATGACGGTGTAAATCCAAGATGTACTCGCGCTCGTTTCTTCAAGTCCAAATTACTTTGGTGAGAAGGTAGGACTAATGATTCCACACAACTTTCATGTTCTAAGTTTTTCAATTTGACCTACGGATTTGTCTCTCTAATCCAGATCCGTTTCTTGTCTATTATGAGCCAAAATCGGGTCAATCTCCTCTCCTAACCACTAGATCTCATCCCAACAGCCAGGATTAGATCGATTCCGCGAAGAGGTACGAGCCAACCGGATCTCGCCACGTGTCAACGTCAGGTCAGCATCTAGTCCCAGTTAGCATGCAAAGTCAACATGTCCAGTCAGCGGAATATTCTCTGAAATATTCCATTTGAATTTAAAATTGCACGTTATTGATCTAACTTGTAAAATTCATTAGAAATTCATACCACGTCCAAAAATTACGTATAATATATCAAATTGAAGATAATTTTACGTAGAATTATCTTATCAGAATAGATCCAACTTTTACTGTACGTGGTTAATGCAGTAATTTAATTAGTTTTAATGGTATTTTAGGTTAATAAATTCATAAAAAATTATCTGTAACTCCGAAAAATATGAACAATATATCAAATTGAAGCCACTATAATGTAGATTAATAATATCTGGTTGTATCCAGATTTTGCAGACTATTTACCCCGTAGCAATTTAATTAGTTTTAATGGCTTTATAAATCATTAAATTCATAGTAAATTAATTGCTTGTCACAAAAATATAAATAATATGCCGATAGAAAGCTGGTTCCATGTAGATCATCAATATGCAATTAGTTCAGGCTTTGACTCTAAAGTTTTTCCGTGAAGATTTAAATAGATTAATGACTCTTTTGGAGTAATAAATTCACTCAGAAAATTACAAATAATAAGTCCCTGGAATCACAATTCCGTGGAGATTTCAGATATAATTTTATTTTGATTTGTAGGCAACAGAAACTATATGAATCATTTAAAACCCATTAAACACCATTTAAATCATACAAAAAGATCTGTAACTCTAATTAGGGTGAATCCAATTCCTACTGGTTCGTATTAATGTCCTCTATACAGTATAACTCAGAACCAAATTTTACTCCACAATTAGGACAGAAGTTGCAACAAAACTATTAAAACCCTTTTATCAATATTTATTGATAAATACCCTATTGCTTTAATTGATCTCATACATGCATCATATGATCTATTAATGCTCAGAGAACTAAATATAAGCGTTGTAACATATTAAACCATCATGCATGTTTTTGATCATCCATGTTGTGTTTGCTATGTTTGCAATTGTTTTGATTGGAACTACTTTGTCCTCGTATTAGATTGTTCGGAGAGTGCGATTGCTGCGGAGAAATACAATCAACACCCATATTATCAACATAAGGCAAGTTACACCACTTGTTCATAACTTTTGTCCCAGTTTTGAATCTATGCATGTGATCTTCAAAATTCTATAGTATGCATGTGTAGGATGTTTCTAGTAGAATTTTTCCTTAGTATTATTTTGCAAGTGCGATGATTTTGTAGTATGCCATGATTAGCTCTATACTTAAGATTTACCCTCCTAAGAGGTTACCTCTGTTTTGCTAAGTATTGCTTGCTATGCTATATATATAAAGTATCACTGGGGGTTCGAAAGACAAGAAAATTTCTAAGTATAAATGCTCTCTTGAGCGATCTTTTCTTCTCAATGCCACTTCAAAATAAAACCTAAGTTTTCTTCTTGGAGGAATGGTTGTCGGGTCAACGAGTGAGATTTTGGTGGAGGACGGCCGCCCAGGAATCAAAGAAGTCTGCCATGTTTCAGAATTCAGAAGCTTCCAGTGCAACCACAATACATATGGGCTCTGTCTTGGCCTAGTACTTAGTGGGAAACCTCACCTGGGTACCAGCATTTGGAGGTTCTTGGCACGGTTGGATCCAGAAGGTAGAGGGGCTACTAAGGGAAAGCCTCGCCATGGTCTTGTCTGTAAAAGGACTTGATCGTGGATTGTGGGTAAAGTGCACAAACTCTCGAGAGTATTGCAATCTGATCGATCAACCGTGTTCACGGAAACAGAACAACATTGAGCATCTGAAGGATGGAGCCTCTGAAGGATCTTCCTCTCTCTTTTCTAAACAAAGTTTTGAAACCCCATGGTGTGAGTAATATCGCCAATGGGTGGGATTTGGGGAACTTGGTGCATAATATCCAAGTGTCACTTGGTGAGTAATATCCAAGTGTTTGGTTGTTTGGACACTTGGTGAGTAATATCCTCGTGTGCCATTCGACCCTATTTTATCTAAGCAAATGTTTACAAAGTAGGGTAAAACTCTCTCTCTCTTTTCTCCATACTTAGAGAAAATTAGCTTTATGCAAATGAACTCCAAAGCCTAAACTAGCCTTGCATATAGAGTTAGTCTTTCCTTCCTTTGTGTAATTTGCCAATACATTCAAAGTATTGACCCAACTTGTTGGCTGCACGTTTCATGTGCAGAATTTTGGAGATCGTTGAAAGGTGCGCTAGGATCGCGGGTCTTCACTCAACCTGCCTGTGGCATTGATGGGACTCCAAGTTGTATTTATATCGCTTCTGTTGTAATAATGTAAACTCTGGATTATTCGATTCATGTAATAAAGACTTGTGTTTTACATGATATTTCATCGACTATGAGTGCTAGCTATTGATCCAGGGACTAGCATGTTAATCACAAGGACTTAGGATCTTACTTGATCCGAGGTCACTACAGATGGTATCAGAGCCAGGTTGACTGTAGATCATGACCCTAGACATGGAAAAACCTTAGGACAAATATTTTCTAAGTTGTTTCAGAAAACTCTCATACTTCTCATCATCTACCATTGGGGTTTTAAAATTTCTTAAGTCTCTTCTTTTCAACATTAGAAAATGACCACTACACACTTCAAGAAGAAACTTTTCTCAAGATTACCTTTTCAAAGAAGATCATCTCAATGTTTCGATTAAGTCGGGACTTTTGAAGACCTCCATGAAAGATGTTCCAACACTGAAGCTACGAGATTAAAGACTTCAAAGGACTTAAGTCAATGTTATTAACTAAAGAACTCGAAATATTGAAGATTATGAAGAACATGAAAACTATCAAGAGCACGAAGACTTTTGAAGACTCGAAGCCTCGAAGTTTCCAAGAGACCTATTAGGAACCAAACCCGAATAAGATTTCGCCAAATGTAGATGCGACAAATTGTTTGATATCTTGTATGGTTTATTACCTTAGCTAATGAAAACCTATTTTCTAAATAAAATTTCTTATATGGGTTATTCATCTTTCAATACTCCATTCGTTCCTACTCTAAACCTTGGTCATCTCGACGGATAGACCATATCAATAAGGAGGACAAGGAACTAAAGTCCACCAAGCGTAAGAGCCACGTCGATGCAAAGAACTGGATGCTCCAGGTTGAAGAAAGAATGAAGGATGCTAACATTGAAGCCAATAGAATGGTTCATTATGCCACCCAATTCCTAAAAGACGAGGCTGCAACCTAGTGGGAGATGCAACACGCCATTAATGATCATCAAGGGATGATATCTTGGGGAGAATTTAAAGAGGTTCTACTAAAATCTTGTCTCGTCACTCGTATACCAAAAACCCAAGAAGTTGAAGTCCCCAAACATTTAGCTTGCACGATCTGTGGAGAAATAGGACATATCACCAAGGAGCATCATGATCAGCGCCCCTATTGTGAAGGAAGGCACCCATCAGAAGAATGTCCACCTCTCAAGTTACATGCTTCCTGTGCGAAGGGACCAATCACAACCCCGCTCAATGCACCTCTACCCGGTGGTACATCAACTGAATCAACAAGTCAGAGACGGAATGCGCCGAGACCTCATGAAGCTCTACGAGGACACGACAAAGACAAGGGATAGATTCAAGACTCTAGACACCGCACCCAAAGTCATCACTTCGCAATACTCGACATATGAAAGGAATGCCCATTTTCCCCAAACTGGCTCAAGGAAACGATCAAGGCTTCCAAATGTTGAGGTAGAGCATGAAGAACCACAAGACGGGATGTCCTTGCCAAAAAAGAGGAAGGATCTAAGCAAAGTCCTATGCTTCCACTGTCACAATCCTGGGCATTATGCTGATAATTGTCCAAAACATGTGAGTGTAGCTGGAAAGGATAAAAACGACGATGGTAATAGTAATAGAGGCAGTAGAGTGAAGAAGCCCAAGAAAGATTCTAGCCAGGTGACATGCTATAAGTGTGGTGAAACAGTGCATTACGCGTTAGATTGTCCTCGAAAAAGGAAGAATGGTTGTGGCAAAGGAAATGCCAAAGGAAAGAATCCCAATCCGTCCATCAAGATACGATGAATTGAGCTTACAAATCAACAATCCACACTGGACCCATCAGGAGAACCTAACAAATAGAATCTTTTAAGGGTGGTAGTACCCTAGTGTCCAAACCTATTTCTTGCTAGCTTTCTCGAATCTCGAGGACGAGATTCCTTTTAAGGGTGGTAGTCTGTAACATCCCAAAAAAGTTTCCTATTTTGGAATGTTATAAATTAAATCAATAGCTTGATTAATTGTTTGACTTTGTTAAAAAATTTCAAAGAGAAGAATCTTTTTGAATAGAAAATCCTCTCAACCTTGAATTCAAAATCTTATATTCTTTTGTTATGACCTAAGTAGCCATATAAGCAAAAGGGCATGGATTGATTATGGATTCTAGAATTTGTGTGCAATATTTCAAAATGAACATCATGAAGCATTCATAAGAATTTCATTACATCCATGCAAAGTTCTCACAAACCGAATCCAAATCCTATAGTTGATTCGCCCAAATGTTCCTAAAGGTAATTAAATTGACTTTATAAAACCCAATGTTGCTAAGGCATAAATTATTGATAATTATAGCCTAAAGAGATCCAATTAATATTACAAAATTTTAGAAACAAAATTGAGCTCATTTGAAGCTATTATGAAAAGGTTATGGAATAAATACAAACAAATAAAGATATAAATAAAATGGAATATATATGGATTTATAAACCCACTACTTGCAAACTAGTAAAAAGTTTACAAATATGATCCTACAATGATTTATTCGATTTTATAAAATTTTAGAAACAAGAATTGTGTCATTTGGAGTTCGTATGCAAAAGATATGAAGGAAACAAGTAAATAGAAAAAAAAAGAAAAAAACAAAAAAAACAACTGGGCCGGCCGAGCCAGCCAGCGGCCCAGCAAGCGACCCCGAACTAGGCATGTACACAGATCGTTGCCATGAGTGCTTTAAAGACCGTGCAAATCAGTTTTTCTCAAACCTATCTCTATTCAAACTCTTATAACTTTTTATCTACAACTTCGAATCGACTTCTGTTCGTTTCTACTTGTTCCCTACTCCAAGACCTATCTCTAAACCATCCTAATTCTCCATATAAACTCGTGGAGCCATAGCTGTACGAGTTTCTATTCTCGAAATCCCGAATCTACACATGCCCGAATCTTATTTCGCTTTTTTAACCCATCTAGACTTCGTTATTTGCCTTCGGCCAAAAAACGAAAGTTGTAGAACTCGTCGAAATCTTTCAATCCAGACAAACCTCACCTCTTTTCATCCACCACAGCCGGAGAATTTCGCATCGCAATATTTCAGATATGACGGTGTAAATCCAAGATGTACTCGCGCTCGTTTCTTCAAATCCAAATTACTTTGGTGAGAAGGTAGGACTAATGATTCCCCACAAATTTCATGTTCTAAGTTTTTCAATTTGACCTACGGATTTGTCTCTCTAATCCAGATCTGTTTCTTGTCTATTCTGAGCCACAATCGGGTCAATCTCCTCTCCTAACCACTAGATCTGATCCCAACGGCCAGGATTAGATCGATTCCGCGAAGAGGTACGAGCCAACCGGATCTCGCCACGTGTCAACGTCAGGTCAGCATCTAGTCCCAGTCAGCATGCAAAGTCAACCTGTCCAGTCAGCGGAATATTCTCTGTAATATTCCGTTTGAATTTAAAATTGCACGTTATTGATCTAAATTGTAAAATTCATCAGAAATTCATATCACGTCCAAAAATTGCGTATAATATATCAAATTGAAGATAATTTTATGTAGAATTATCTTATCAGAATAGATCCAACTTTTACTGCACGTGGTTACTGCAGCAATTTAATTAGTTTTAATGGTCTTTTAGGTTAATAAATTCATAGAAAATTATCTGTAACTCCGTAAAATATGAACAATATATCAGATTGAAGCTACTATAATGTATATTAATAATATCTGGTTGTATCCAGCTTTTGTGGAGTATTTACCCCGTAGCAATTTAATTAGTTTTAATGTCTTTATAAAACATTAAATTCATAGTAAATTAATTGCTTGTCACCAAAATATAAATAATATACCGATAGAAAGCTGGTTCCATGTAGATCATCAATATGCAATTAGTTCAGGCTTTGACTCTAAAGTTTTTCCATGAAGATTTAAATAGATTAATGACTCTTTTGGAGTAATAAATTCATAAGAAAATAAATAATGCTCAGAAAATTACAAATAATAAGTCCCTGGAATCACAATTCCATGGAGATTTCAGATATAATTTTATTTTGATTTGTAGGCAACCGAAACTATATGAATCATTTAAAACCCATTAAACACTATTTAAATCATACAAAAAGATCTATTAATCTGATTAGGGTGAATCCAATTCCTACTGGTTCGTATTAATTTCCTCTATACAGTATAACTCAGAACCAAATTTTACTCCACAATTAGGACAGAAGTTGCAACAAAACTATTAAAACCATTTTATCAATATTTATTGATAAATACCCTATTGCTTTAATTGATCTCATACATGCATCATATGATCTATTAATGCTCAGAGAACTAAATATAAGCATTGTAACATATTAAACCATCATGCATGTTTTTGATCATCCTTGTTGTGTTTGCTATGTTTGCAATTTTTTTGATTGGAACTACTTTGTCCTTGTATTAGATTGTTCGGAGAGTGCGATTGCTGCGGAGAAATACAATCAACACCCATATTATCAACATAAGGCAAGTTACACCACTTGTTCATAACTTTTGTCCCAGTTTTGAATCTATGCATGTGATCTTCAAAATTCTGTAGTATGCATGTGTAGGATGTTTCTAGTAGATTTTTTCCTTAGTATTATTTTGCAAGTGCGATGATTTTGTAGTATGCCATGAGTAGCTCTATACTTAGGATTTACCCTCCTAAGAGGTTACCTCTGTTTTGCTAAGTATGCTTGCTATGCTATATATATAAAGTACCGCTGGGGGGTTCGAAAGACAAGAAAATTTCTAAGTATAAATGCTCTCTTGAGCGATCTTTTCTTCTCAATGCCACTTCAAAATAAAACCTAAGTTTTCTTCTGGGCGGAATGGTTGTCGGGTCAACGAGTGAGATTTTGGTGGAGGACGGCCGCCCAGGAATCAAAGAAGTCTGCCATGTTTCAGAATTCAGAAGCTTCCAGTGCAACCACAATACATATGGGCTCTGTCTTGGCCTAGTACTTAGTGGGAAACCTCACCTGGGTACCGAAATTTAGAGGTTCTTGGCACGGTTGGAACCAGAAGGTAGAGGGGCTACTAAGGGAAAGCCTTGGCATGGTCTTGTCTATAAAAGGACTTGATCGTGGATTGTGGGTAAAGTGCACAAACTCTCGAGAGTATTGCAATCTGATCGATCAGCCGTGTTCACGGAAACAGAACAACATTGAGCATCTGAAGGATGGAGCCTCTGAAGGATCTTCCTCTTTCTTTTCTAAACAAAGTTTTGAAACCCCATGGCGTGAGTAATATCGCCAATGGGTGGGATTTGGGGAACTTGGTGCGTAATATCCAAGTGTCACTTGGTGCATAATATCCAAGTGTTTGGTTCTTTGGACACTTGGTGAGTAATATCCTCGTGTGCCATTCGACCCTATTTTATCTAAGCAAATGTTTACAAAGTAGGGTAAAACTCTCTCTCTCTTTTCTCCATACTTAGAGAAAATTAGCTTTATGCAAATGAACTCCAAAGCCTAAACTAGCCTTGCATCTAGAGTTAGTCTTTCCTTACTTGGTGTAATTTGCCAATATATTCAAAGTATTGACCCAACTTGTTGGCTGCACGTTTCATGTGCAGAATTTTGGAGATTGTTGAAAGGTGCGCTAGGATCACGGGTCTTCACTCAACCTGCCTGTATCATTGATGGGACTCCAGGTTGTATTTATATCGCTTCTGTTGTAATAATGTAAACTCTGGATTATTCGATTCATGTAATAAAGACTTGTGTTTTACATGATATTTCATCGACTATGAGTGCTAGCTATTGATCCAGGGACTAGCATGTTAATCACAAGGACTTAGGATCTTACTTGATCCGAGGTCACTACAGACTAGTAATCAGCTTCACTACAACGGAATGGCTAAATAAAAGTACCAACAACTGCTGGTTTTTGGATGCTCCATGCTATATATATCTGACTAGTAAGTATTGCAACTTCAACGGAATGGTTAACTAATACTGCCCACTGTTTATAATATCAGGATGACTCATGCTATCTATATCTGACTAGTAATTGCTGCAACTATAACAGAATGAATAAAACTGCCAACTGTGTGAGTTCCTCGGTTGACTTTTCTCGTTTGGTCTCGAGGAGGAAATACCAGGATGGGTATGCTTGGTGATAGTTCTAGGTTGGATCCGAATAGGTCTTTCTTATCCCTATCTGATAGCCACCAGTTGTATTGAGTATTTATAGGTTGTTTAGTGCATGCTGCACTACCGCCTCAGTCCACCATACCTATTTAGGCGAGGACCGCCGAATTCTAGTCTCGCCGTGTACTGGCCTCAGTACTGACCGCTCTCTTTTTTCCCTTGCCCTTTGTCGGCACCCCTTTTGTTTAAGCAGGTTTTGAGATCGACGTCGTTAGCAGGGTTACCCTTCCGGCTTGGCCTGGGAAGGGTTATGGACGCCATTGGTTATTCTTCAGGGCTCTTAGCTCAATGTGTATCTTGTCCGTACTCGGACACTGTATCGTTTTTTTCAAGGTGATTTGGATCTTTGTACTGTATATCTATATTCTTGACTCATTGAGTCGCTGTTGTATATATATATTCTGTGGGTTCCATCATGGACTATTGTCTAATGATATTACTTCATTTTCCACCCGCACGAAAGTGCCTGGTGGACACCTTTGAATCGTTTCTATGCGGGTTTGGCGGGAATCGCTGAAACTTGCATAGGGCCGATTCTGAGGTTGTTACAGAGTGGTATCAGAGCTCAGTAGTTACGATACCCCACTGGTCTAGCCTGTAGGATATCCTAGCTAACAGACGTTATAGAGTGTCAAAACTATTTTGAAAAATCGGTTGGATAGATCTGATTAGGTCTGCTTTTACTCCTTACCCCGCTGCTATTCTCTTCTTACCTCTACGTGTTTTGAATCTCCTCTCTTATCTTTTCTTTGAGTCCAGGAATTCACGTGGTTGGGTTTCCATCGTACCTTCAGGCTTTTGCTTCCGTCCTCTTTTAACGGTGCTTCGACATATGAACTTGTTGCTATCTGAGGAATTTCCCTCTATTGTACCTTTTTAGTGGACCAAAATCCACTAAATTTTTTCTTTGTATCCTCCGGTGTTTACCAACGCGACGATATCATCTACGTCAGAACCAATGAAGAGCCTGCATCCTTCTTTTGTTTTCGAAACTCAATTGCCGAGATCTTCAGTCTAATTTCGAGAGTTGGTTGCATAATTCCCCTATTCATGTGTGGAGTAATGCTTTGGGTGCGCGATGGACTGATCACCATCCGACTACTCTTATCATTCGCTCTTGTACATTGAATGGTGGATCGATGCAATTATACTCCTTTCATGGAAGTTAGAGGTGGCCTTACCTTTTGAGACCTCTACCTTCGTCCTTTGTTTTCCGGAGTGTTCTCGCAATGAACATGAGCAACAATCCTTGTTGGTGGTGTCGCCGAATTCAATATGTAGAAAGAATCATTGTTAGTGGTTCCGCAAGGATCTACACGAAGCGAGAAGTTTTAGACCGTCGGCCTTCTTCCCCGAACCATGAGGCGGATCTCGAGGGCGAGATCCACTGTTAGTGGTGTCGAATTGTAGCACCCCAGGAAATCCACTACTAGAAAATCACTGTTGTTATATGTTGTGCATCATCATCATTATGACGTTATTATGCATATGTCTGTCTAAAACTATTTCCGAAAAGCCTATTTTGTCTTCTAAGATATTCATCTCCTTATTCCAAACCAAAACCCTAGATCTGTCCAGATATTTTATTTACCTAAAAACTATTTGTAAAGGTTTTATAATATAAAACAAATAAAATATTTTGTATCGAGGAGGCAGCCGCAGGCCAGGCTTGATAGCCCAGCCTGCAGCCACCTACTACCCGATAAACCCCTAAACCTAGCTCTAACCCTAATCCTAAAACTAAATCCCACCTTGCCGCGCCAGGCAATCCAGACACGCTCCCTGCCCGATCCTGCGTCCATCCCACGTCCAGCTGACCCGGCCCCATCTCTCGGCCACACCACGTAGTCAAACCCCGGCCCACCCGTTGGCCCCACCACCCCGCGTCAACCGCATGCCACCCACCCCGCATCGTAACGCATCCCCAGCGCCACCAACTCTCATCTCTCCTCTGCTTCCTCCTGCAGGGCAACCACCGCCGCCTCCTCCCTGGCGTTGCTGCCCCCTCGTCGCCCCGCCACCAGAGCCTCGTCACCAAGCACCGGCCCTCCCGCCCGCACGGCCGTCGGCTCCCTCTCCTTCCATCAATCGACCCGTCCCCTGGCCCACGACTCCGCCACCGAGGCCACGTCCACCGCCGCCACCTCTCTGCACCCCTCGTTGTGTCGTAGCCGCTCCCTTCCTTTCCGGTACCTCCCTCCGCCAACGTCCAGCAAGCTCGCCAACGCCCAATCCTCTGGCCGCGCCGCCGCCTCGCGGGCTCCATCTCCTGCAGCCCGGCCTCCCTCTGCCACGCTCGCCAGCGTCACCACGAACCAATGCCCCGACCTCGACCTTCCCGAGCTCCTCTACCGCCGCTGAGTCCTCCTCGTCGCTCCAGCTCGGCTCCATGTTTTTTGTTGGCCAATAAGGTGTTTTGCCATTCATTTGGTGTGACGTCATTCCTCTCTAGTCTCCAACGTGAGTCCGATCATCTTTTTCCTGCTTCTTACCCCGTTTTTCCTTAGTGTGCTGTGGCAGTGGTGGTTTACGATGATGTGTGGCGCCGTGTGTTTGTGATGTGAGGTTCCCCGGATACCTGATGATGCTGACATGGGTCCTACAGTGGCGTTGATGTACTGCAAGATGTTAACACTGCCTAGAACTCTTCCGATGAACAAGAGCTTCAAGCCAGACAAGTACCCCGAGAAGCCACGCGAACATTCGGTGCTAAGTCCAAGTTTGCCATCGACAATCGAAGCCTCGAAAACCCAAGCTCTCCTTCTCGGTACCCGAAGAATGATCCAGAACGCCAAGGTCTTCTTCATGGATGCGAGACCGAAGACCAATCCCGCCAAAGACCGAACCCTATCGAATCCCCAGGAACCCCAAGATCGCAGATATCCATGTGTGACACTCTTTTCCGAGCCCTATTTTCTAAATTTATATATATATTGCATTTAAATTGTCATACTCGCATACATATTGTGTGGTTTGGGGGTCATTATGCCGGTGCATCTCATAATTAAATATGGAGCGCATATGCGGGCGAATCTAGTCTAATATTGGCTCATTTATAATTGTGTAGCGAACCGGTGATATATTTTGCCATGTTAAGACAACATTTAAGTTGCGGGGTATGTAAACAACATGAACCATCTAATAAATTGTCGGGACCCCGGTTCCGCTTAATATTGCCTAGTTGCATCGCATCTTTGCCATGTCATATATCATACATGAATCATGCCGATCTTCCATCGTAGTATTAAATAGTGCATCCGGTGTTTCTTCTAGTGTTTTGCTTCTTTGTGGATAAGGCCGTTGAGTTGATGTGAGATTCGCCTCGATCTTCGGATGAATCTTCGGCAATGTTTTTCAGACGAGCATTCTCCCTCTTTCTACCTATTTTATATTTCTAGTCTTTATTTCCTCCTGTTGATCTATTGCTATCTGTGTTGGGATGCTCTAGTTTTTCATACCCGTGATATCTCTTGCAGCCACTATATTAGCTTGGACACCTCCTATTACCTATTGTTTGATAGATAATCGACATTGTGAGTCGTAGTTGCTTGCTCAAGTGCTGCGTCGCGCCGTCGATGTTCCACAGTTGTTGGAGTATTGCCGTATGCTTAATGTTGGAGATGATCATGACTTTAATTACCGTTTAATAACTAAAATTGAAGTAGGTAAATAATGCAGAGGCACAGGTGGGCAATAGATGTTATTTGGTTTTTAACCGTCCACTCGTGTCCCGTAGGACCCCGAGTACTTGATACCTGTTCTTTGAATATTCGCACTATCCGCATGTGGGACCATGAATACCCCTAACCCTAGCTTGAGTCATATTTAATTTCTTGGGGCCACAAACTAGTTTGGGGCTTTATTACTATCCTGTACTTATGCCATGTTTTACCGCTTTATTTACGATTGCGTGTGGAGCGCCTGTACTGTTTAGGAACAAATGTGGAATGTTTTCGCGGTATCGACAAGCCCAGTCACACTTTCGGGTTCCCAGTCGTTTACAACCATTGGCACAAACCTATGGGTCCGTCTCGGAGCCGGCCAACTTTGTCGCGGGTAGCTTGGTGGGGTGGCCCGCTGAAATCAAATATGAATCTTGTGAATGTTCTGTCATTATGCCTCGTTGGGTTTTTATTTGGTTTTTTCGAGGTTGATCGTGCATGTGTTGCTATTTGTGACCCCTGCAGGGTAAAACTTTCTAAAAGCCGTGTCCGCGGTTATGGACGACTTGGAGCACAATATCTCGATCATAGACAACTATAACTATAGTAGTGCTATAAATTTGACTTAAAAATGACTAGTAATCAGCTTCACTACAATGGAATGGCTAAATAAAAGTACCAACAACTGATGGTTTTGGGATGCCTCATGCTATATGTATCTGACTAGTAAGTATTGCAACTACAACGGAGTGGTTAACTAAAACTGCCCACTGTTTATAATATCAGGATGACTCATGCTATCAATATCTTACTAGTAATTGCCGCAACTATAATGGAATGAATAAAACTTCCAACTGTGTGAGTTCCTCGGTTGACTTTCTCGTTTGGTCTTGAGGGGGAAATACCAGGATGGGTATGCTTGGTGATAGTTCCAGGTTGGATCCGAATAGGTATTTCTATCCCTATCTGATAGTCGCTAGTTGTATTTTGTATCTATAGGTTGTTTAGTGCATGCTGTGCTGCCTCCTCAGTCCACCATAGCTATGTAGGCGAGGACCGCCGAATTCTAGTCTCGCCGTGTACTGTCTCAGTACTGTCCGCTCTCTTTTTTCCTTTGCCCTTTGTCGGCATCCCTTTTGTTTAAGCAGGTTTTGAGATTGACGTAGTTAGCAGGGTTACCCTTCCGGTTGGCATAGGCAGGGTTATGGATGCCATTGGTTATTCTTCAGGGCTCTTAGCTCAATTTGCATCTTGTCCATACTCGGAAGTTGTATCGTTTTTTTCAAGGTGATTTGGATCTTTGTACTGTATATCTGTATTCTTGACTCATTGAGTCGCTGTTGTATATATATATTATGTGTGTTCCATCATGGACTATTGTGTAATGATATTACTTCATTTTCCACCCGCACAAAAGTGCCTGGTGGACACCTTTGGATCGTTTCTATGCGGGTTTGGCGGGAATCACTGAAACTTGCATGGGGCCGATTCTGAGGGTGTTACACGCCGCTTCCGTCAAGCCCGACCACGCCATTTGCGCGAGCCAACCATGTCACGCTCCCCGGTCCCACGTCACCAGCGAGGCCTCGCCTCCTTCCGCGATCGCCGCTCGAGCCCTTCTGTCGCACCTGCTTCCTCCATTGCCTCCTCCCTCTGGCTCGACCCTATTTTCCTCCACCCCGATGGTCGAGCCTCCGTGCGTGGCACCGCTACCCTCTTCCCTGGCTTCACCCGCAGCGGCCGCCACGATGCCTCTACTCCTTTTTATCCACTGCTTGCCGGCGAGCCTCTACAGGTTGCCCTTCACTTGGTTCCCGTCACCGGCGGCCCCTTCTAGTTTGTAGACCGTCTCCAAGATCGTCGCTACCCAAGACGCACGCATTCATGTTGTGGTGTCTGTATGAGTTGTACACTGCCTTGATTCTAGCGCCTGGAGATGGTTGTTTCCATGCCTAAAATCCTCATCTCTGGCTGCAAGTGTATATTCGTGTGCTTGTGTGTTCTAGGACCAGACGCCTGCTTCTGTCCGTGTGCACTCTGTTGAACATCAAGGTCATCGTGTTGTTGCCAAGACCGACCGATGCAAGATCGATGCCAAGTGAAATTAGGTAGCACCCGAAGTGGGCGAACCCCCATTGAACCACAGGGGTTACCAAGCCCACCACCGAGAGCGACGAAGTCGATTCGAAGATCCACTGACAAGTTCTTCACCGACCCCAACCCTCCTTTGTGGAACCCAAAGGCGATGACGCCGGATCAATAAGGTCTCCTTCACAGATTCGATGGCCGGAGCCCCGAAGACCGATCCCGCCGACACCCTGAAGCCCCGATCCAAAGACCAAACCCGTCAAACCCTCAGATCCATGTTCGCCAAAACCCCAATGCGTGACCCCTTATCTCGAAGCCCTATTTTTATAAATGACATGTATACTTGTTGAATTTAAATTGTACATGCTTGCATACATATTTTGTGGGTCCAGGTTTTATTGCTGATTCACCTCAAAATTAAATATGGAGGCCATATGCGGGTTTTTCTAGTCTTAAATTTTTTCCATTTAAATTTGTGTAGCGAAGCATTGCCGTATTTTGTCTTGTTAAGACAACATTTAAATTGAGAGGTATCTAAACAACAAGAACATATTAAATAATTGTTGGGACACCGGTTCTGCTTAATATTGCCTAATTACATCGCACCTTTGCTATGCCATACATCATACATGCATCATGCATGTTCTTCTGCCGTAGTATTAAATACTGCATTCGGTGTTTCTTCTAGTGGTTTCTTCTTCACGCATTAGACCGATGAGTTGATGCGAGTGTCGACTTGATATTCGGATGAACATTTGGCAGTTTTTTTAGGCGAGCATTCTCCCCCTTTCTACCTATTTTACATTTCTAGTCTTTATTTCCTCCTGTTGATATATTGCTATCTGTGTTGTGATGCTATAGATTCTGTACCCCTTTTATACTTCCATGCAGCCTCTATATTGCCATGGACACATCCTATTACCTGTTGTTTGGTAGATACTTGGACATGCGAGTCGTAGTTTCTTGCGCATGTGTTGCTTCATGCCGTCGATGTTCCACAGTTATTGGAGAAATGACTCATTCTTAATGTTGGATATAATCATGGCTTTAATTATAGTTTAATAACTAATATTGAAAGTAGGTAAATAATGCAGAGGCATCAGTGGCCAATAGATGTTATTTGGTTTTTAACCGCCCACTTGTGTCTCGTAGGACCCTCAGTACTTGATACCTGTTCGTTCACTATTCGCACTATCCAAATGTGGGACCATGAATCCCCTTAGCCAGAGCTTGAGTCATATGTTATTTCTTGGGGCCACAAACTAGTTTGGGGTTTTATTATTATCCTGTACTTATGCCATGCTTTACTGCTTTATTTACTATTGTGCGTTGAGCGCCTGTACTGCTTAGGAACAAATGTGGAATGTTTTCGCGGTATCGACAAGCCCAGTCACACTTTCGGGTTCCTAGTCATTTACATCCATTGGCACAAACCTCTGGGTCTGTCTCGGGTAGCTTGGTGGGTGGCCCCCTAAAATATTATATGAATCTTGTGATTTCTTTGTCGTGATGCCCAATTGAGTTTTCATTTGGTTTTTCTGAGGTTGATCGTGCGTGTGTTACTATTTGTGCCCCCTGCAGCATAAAACTTTCTGAAAGCCATGTTCACGGCTATGGACGACTTGGAGCACAGTATCTCGATCATAGACAACTATAACTAAAAGTGCTATAAATTTGACCTTGAAATGGTTAGCAATCATCTTTAGTACAACAGAATGGCTAAATAAAAGTACCAACAATTACCGGGTTTTTGAATGTCTCATGTTATATGTATCTGACTAGTAAGTATTGCAACTACAATGGAACGGTTAACTAAAACTGCCCACTGCTTATGTTATCAGGATGACTCATGCTATCTATATCTGACTAGTAATTGCTGCAACTATAATGGAATGAATAAAACTACCAACTGTGTGAGTTCCTCGGTACGACTTCCTCATTTGGTCTCGAGGGGGAAACACCAGGATGGGTATGTTTGGTGTTAGTATCAAGTTGGATCCGAATAGGTCTTTCTTATTCTCCCTATGGTAGCCGTCAGTTGAATCGAGTCTCTAGAGGTTGTTTAGTGTATGATGCGCTGCCCTTCAGCCCACCATACCTATGTAGGCAAGGACCGCCGAATTCTAAGACTCGCCGTGTACTGGCCTCTCTCTTTTTCATTCGCCCTTTGTCGGTACCCCTTTTGTTGAAGCAGTTTTGAGATCGACGTTGTTAGCAGGGTTACCCTTCCAGCTTGGCATGGTCAGGGTTATGGATGCCATTGGTTATTCCTTAGGGCTCTTAGCCCAATTTGCATCTTGTCCGTACTTGGGCGTTGTATTGTTTTCAAGGTGATTTGGATCTTTGTACTATATATCTGTATTCTTGACTCATGGAGTCACAGTTGTATATATCTGTTTCTATGGGTTCCATCAT
Organism: Avena sativa; assembly: GCA_916181665.1. Taxonomy (NCBI): domain Eukaryota; kingdom Viridiplantae; phylum Streptophyta; class Magnoliopsida; order Poales; family Poaceae; genus Avena; species Avena sativa. The sequence goes on from OV702298.1 coordinate 114,411,068, forward strand.
GGACTACTGTGTAATGGTATTACTTCATTTTTCACCCGCACGAAAGTGCCTGATGAGCACATTTGAATAGTTTCTATGCGGGTTTGGCGGGAATCGCTGAAACTTGCATAGGGCCGATCTGAGAGTGTTACAAAAAAGCAGACAACCAAACACTAAGTTATGTTTCTCCCAACTTCCGTAATATTGTCAATGCGGCCTACCAAATAAGTAGGAGATTTTGGTTCAGGTCCGGATCCATGCATGCAGTCCCCACGCATGTAATTGCACCACTAGGTAAAAAAGATCCCAAAGTAACCAAACACGCCCCAAGCTGTCCAGTCTATTCTATTTGTGTCGGACCGTGGGTAGAAATTGCGTCGCAATCTGGCCTATCAGGTTAGTGCCCAAATCGGGTTAGATATGATCTAGAAATCCCCTTCCCGTGCTTCTTCCTGTATGTGTGGATACCGGTAGAGGCGTTGCATGTGCGGCGCTAGAGGCAAAGGAGTCTGTGGGGATCTGGCAAAGGAGTTCGTGGGAATATGGAGGGGATATTCATGAGATCTATCGGCACTGCATCAACTAGCGCGCATCATCAATAATTCGCACCTGCGCTTCTAGTGGTAAATCTCGCAGCCTATCACCTTAGCTGGATCTTGGGAGTATCGTGTAGAGTAATTTTTGTTATCTTCTCGCGGCCCAACAGTGGTACCAGAGTGAAAGCTTATGCTTTTAGGACCTTGATCTATGCATATGTGATATGCATGAAGTGGTAGATTTGATCTACTTAGGGTTCCGGTGGTCGATCTATGAGATAGATCAGTTTTATGCAATATTGATTGGATCAATTGCACTCGGGGGTGCATGGAAGATCAGGTGCGGATGATCATTCAGATTGGTCTGATCTGCACAAGGATCGGATTTAGGTAAAAGTGTTTTATCTAATGAAGGGACCGCCGGCTCCGCCTTGTCGTAGCGCCTTATATATAGTTGCGAGTTTCATAACGCCGGTAGATATCGTATCTATGCATAACTTGTTTTTGCAGGATGTAGTGAACGGTATGATTCATGTACATGTGACGTATGTGTGTAATCCATATGTGATCTGCGTATCATGGGTTTGTCAGCCGGCTCTCACTGTTATTGTATAACGACCTATGTGTCGGCATGTGATGCTATATTCTTGTATGTTCCTTAGTGCTAGTGTACCTTGTTTGGAGGACTTGAAGGACAAGGCAGCCAAAGGCATGACGAACAAGTTCATAGAGATGGAAATCGCCATGAAAAGAGCCATATCATTTCAAATTATATTTGGATTATTTGTGTTATTGTTATGTCTCTAGTTTTACCTCTATTAGATAGTTGGTAAACTTTGATCCCTCAAAGAAGGTCTAGTCGGTCTCCTGCCAATGCTATACCATCACAAGTCGGACAATTTTGGTTAGTGGGCTCATAAAATTGAGGTGCTGCCAATTTTTATCGACTAGGTGGGTTCGAGTCAGACTCTTATAGAAGAAGCACTTGGTAAGCTTGACGGGTCTATCATAATGGCTGTAGGGATCGGGGAGAGGTCGGTCATAGAAGGGGCATGAGATGCCACTCAAACAACAGGATCCGAATGAGATGCGATTAGCAAGGAATTGACTACCTAGATCACTTGACAGCTAGCGGTGATGCTAAAGCTTACTAGTCGACTTGCTTATTTAGGGTCCCGAATCATCGGAGGGGTGTTGGTTCTAGTGGGAGCATAAGTATTAAAATGTTTAGTATGCTTGCTCTTTTATTAATACATGTGATGTCTACGCACTTCTATTCTTGTAGACAGTTGTTGGGCCTCCAAGTGCAGAGGTTTGTAGAATAGCAGCAAGTTTCCCTTAAGTGGATTACCCAAGGTTTATCGAACTCAGGGAGGAAGTGGTCAAAGGTACTCCCTCTCAAGCAATCCTGCAATCAAGATATAAGTAGTCTCTTATGTCCCCAACACACCCAATACACTTGTCAGGTGTATAGGTGCACTAGTTCGGCAAAGAGACAGTGAAATACAAGCGGTAACGGTGCCAAAAAATAGCTTTTGACTTGTTGTTGACGTGGGGTAACATGTGTGAGTGCTAAAAAATACTTTGATGGAGCTTGACGTGGAGGTAAAGACTAAAGCAAGAAAACATGAAACAGATCTAGATGCAAACGGTGTTTCAATGTCTAGAAACAAGGCGTAGGGATCATACTTTCACTAGTGAACACTCTCTCATATAAATATCCTCTCTTCATGATACTACTCTTAACTACTCTCTGGTTGGACACTCTAATCATCGATAGGACTATAACAACACTCCTCAAAGTCCGTCTTCCCCAATCTAGATAACCCCACACTGTCACCTTGAGCGCTAGATGGTTCCAACACAATTTCATAGAGACATCCAACTCCAAATATAACTCATAACAAATATTCAATCTAGCAAAAGTGCCACACACGGTATGCACGCTGTCACTTTCACACACGTGGGGAAAAGCATAGATCTATTAAAGCACAAAGAGTATTTATGTAGACTCAAACCTAAGTGCCACCATGGCGTGCACGCTGTCACTTTCACACACATGGGGAGAGCCGAGATCTATTGAAGCACTTGAGTAGCAAGGTATATATACTTGATTACAAAGCTCATGGCCACAACAAGATTTCTCTCTAGAGAGAGATGAACACAGAGCTACCGGTAGAGCCGTTAGCCTCGAGGAAGAACTACTCCCTCCTCATCATGGGAATCAGCAACGGCGATGGAGATGGTGATGGAGATCGATGGAGATGGCTCCGGGGGCACTTCCCCATCCCGACAGGGTGCCGGAACAGAGACTTTCTATCCCTCAAATCTCCCCTTCGGTGGCGGCGGTGCAGCAGAACTTTTTCTAGAAGTATGATGGATTATTTAGGGTTTTCTCCCCGGGGGCTTCTTATAGGCGCATGAGGCGAGGCTAGGAGGCGTCCGGAGGGCCCACACCCTACCCAAGCGCGGGGTAGGGCCCACCAGCACCTAGGGAGGGTGTGGTGGCCCTAGCCTGCCTCTCCGTCTTCCCTCTGGACTTCGTGACGCCCACGGTAAAATATTGACTTTGGCTTTTGTCCCATCCAATTCCGAGAATATTGATTTTCTGCCTTTCAGGAACCAAAAACAGAAAAAACAGGCAACTGGCACTGTGGCAACTTGTTAATAGGTTAATTCCAGAAAATATATAAAACACCTCAAAGTGTAGACAAAGCAAAGCAAAGTAGATACTAAACAAGAATGGAACATCAAAAAATATAGATATGTTTCCGACGTATCAACATGTCTTAAGTGTGCTACATATTTTCTGTTATAGATCATGGCACCTAGTAGCAGTCTCCCTCAGATATCCGGTTTTGTATTGAGAACCATTTTTGAGAAAAATAAGCTGAATGACACTAATTTTACCAACTGGTATCAAAATCCGAGAATTGTTCTCAAAAAAGAAAAAAGGATCATGTTCTAGATAACCCACTTCAAGATGAGCCAAATGAGAATGCGAGTGTCTCTACAACCAATGCCTATCGTAGAACCAAGGACGAGTCCATGCAAATTAGCTGTCTTATGCTTGATCACATGGAACCGGACTTGCAGTAGTAGTTTGAGAATGTTGAGGTCTACGATATGATCGAAATCCTTAAAAGTATGTTATAGGCCCAGGCAAAGACCGAGAGGTATCAAGTCTCTCAGGCTTTACTAATTCGCAAGATTAAGGATGGTGATCCACTGAATCTGTAAGACCCCACCCTTATAAAGGTAAAGGTCCATGTGATTGCAATGCTAGTCCCTGGATCAAATGCTAGCATCCACAATTTAAGATGAAGTACACAGAAACAAAGGTCATTATTACATCGTCATTCCAGATATAACACAGTATTTTACAACTCCATAGCCATAGGCTAGTACAATAGTTTAACTTAACAATATAAATAAAAGTCTTCATCTTGATGTGCCACAGGCAAGCATGTTGAGTGTAGACTCATAACCCTAATCCTCATCAGAGTAACCTGCAACATCACAAGTTACAGCCACAGTGGGTCAATACATTGGAATAGTATTGGCAAGTGATACCTTATTAGAATAATAGTATCTAGCTTCTACATGAATTTGGCTAAGTGTAGCTTAGGCTTGCTTTGCTCAAAATAAGTTTTACCTATCAGTTGAAAACACTAAGTTTTTATTTGGCAAAAACGCCCAAGGAACCACCAATAGACATTGGTGAACCTTTACCCTTGTTGAACCACAAGTTTTTAACTTAGAAATTGGGATGAGGAGATTCTTGATAGCTTCCATGTCTTGATGCTCAAATTGTCCATTGCCGGGGACACGACTAAGTACTTAGATTTTTCCTTCTCGAGAAGTGGTGCACTTTCCCCATAAGACTTGACATTCATCAAGATGAGACCTTTCAGAAGCCTTCCCTTAGATCAAATGAACATGTTCCAACCTATCACCCTACCACCAACTATCCAAATGGCTAAGTTATTGCAACCTATATGATCAAGGCAGAGCCCATATTGCCATGTGGCTGCACTAGAAGCTTCTTAACATATGGCATCTCAAATCCCTTTGTTCCTGGGTGGCTTTCCACAAGTGTGATACACAAGGTAGACCATAGATATGGGCCTTGTGTAACCACTCAACATAACCCAAACAACCATTCCACCCAGGTGTTTCATTCACTTAGTTGTTTTTATTAAGCAAAACACAAGTCAAAGACTTAGTAAATTTTTCCATAGCATATGTATATATTCCACCCTTGGTTGCTACTATGTAGGATAAGCATGGCAATAGCAAGTATCTTAACTTAGTGAAAATTCTAACAATTCTAGAACTACTAGGATTTCCCAAGCGTAGCATATAGATACTTAGCAAAAATTATCATGCAAGCCCTATACAAAATATCACTAATGCATAGTCAAAAATATTGAGACAAAAATATGAAGCACCACTTGCCTTGGTATTTGGGGGAGTAACAACAATCCTCACAGTCACAATCACCACTAGCACCAAAATCTACACATAAAATGATAGCAGCAAATTCATATTTCAAATAATCAAGCAAAAAATATATGAGTGCATGCAAATGCCATGTGATGATTTTTCTAAACCAAACAAGACAAGTAAAGCAGTACTGAACAATAAAATAAACATTTATACACCAAATAAACTTTATTTGGCTTTTAAAACATTTTCCAAATAATTTTTGTACACAAAATAGGCCTACAAATTTCTCTACAAATTCTATTTTAACAGAAGCAAATCACAAAACAAAGCCTACAGATGTGTAGGATTTATTTTTGTGATTCCAATGGTATATTATTTGCATTTTTTTGGATAAACAGAAAAAAAGTTATTATATTTACAAGTTTGAATAACTAATAGATTCAAAAACAGATTTGAAATTAAAATCCCAGACACGTGGGCGTGTATGATTGGCCCGTACCGGTTCGGCCGGATCGATCAACGAGAGCCGCATGATTTAAATGAAATCGCACGGGCCAGATCTATTCGTACCCCTTCGATAAGTGATCTAATCCTACGCGCTAGATCTAGATCCAACGGTGTCTGATCGAACGACCATGGATGGGCGACACAAATGGGTGCTGGCGGCAGCGCTACTGGCAATGGTGCTCCGGAGATTCCAAAGGGGGTTAGGGGTAGTGGTGATGCTTACCAGCATCGCAAGGATGCTCAAGGTGGCTTCGGCTTGGACGGGGGCGAGCTGCTATGGCCGTGGGAGCTCGTCGGAGTTGCGGACAGTGTCGGGTCGATGCAAACGGTGACGAAGACGACGACCTGGATCATCCCAGTGCAAACAAGGTTCATCAGGACATGCTCAAGGTCCAGGCGAACAAGTGGGTTTAAACTAGAAGGCGAGGGGCGCTCGTATCTTACCGGGATTGCTCGACGGAGTTGAGCTGTGGCTCTGTCGTTTCTAGAGGTGGACGGGGACGACGACCTGGGGAGATTTAGAACAAACTGAATACATGAGAAGATACGGAAGAAGATGGCGAAGCAGGTTGTGTGAACCAGAAGGCAAGGCGTGCTCGAGACTCACCGTGATGGCTCGCCGGAGCTGCTCGGTGCTGCGGCGGTGCAAGCGAGAATTCGCGGAGCCTGGCGGCGCTTCTGGATGGTTGTGTTGGGGGAAATGGCCGCGAGGGTGAGGGGATTAAGTTGCCAGAGGAAGGGCGGGGATTGCGCACAGAATAAACGAAAATTACTCAAATTAAAATGCGGCAGTGAAGGGGGGAAGAAACGGCGGAGGGCTTGGTCGTGGGCGGGGTTTGGGGACGACGATGATGGGGCAGGTGGGACCAGAGCGTCAGTGAGAGGGGGGGTGCGCGTGCGGGTGAGAAACAGAGAGGAGGGGAAAACCCGGGTGGGCTGGCTGTTGGGCTGCTTCTGTTATTGGGCTGGAAGGCTGGCGCAGGATCTTTTATTTTTCTTTATTCCTTTTCTATTTCTGTTTTAATTTTCTGAAATCATTTTCAAATGCTTTTCAAATGAGTTTGAATTCAAATTTCTTCTGGATTTTTGCAGTGAAAACCTTGTACTCAAATGAGTGTAAAACCTTACTGTTTAATCCAAGGCACTTTGACATAAAGGAAAATAAAATAAAACCATGCCTTAATATGATTATAGATAATAGGCATAAAATGGTTTCATATTTGAATTTTGTTTTTGAGAATTTTGTGCAATCTTTACATTCATATTTGAAATATTTCTAATCATAACAAGGTTTTCTCATACTTTGAGAGTAAAATAGAACCTTTGCCTTTCTAGCATAAAATAATAGGCATAAGAATGGTTTCTTATTTTGAAATCTTGTTTGAAAATAATCAAATGCTTATGAATGCATGAATGATATGCAAACTTTTCAAATTATGATTTTTGGGATGTTACAAATCTAACCCCCTTAAGGTGAATCTCGCCCTCGAGATTTGGATTGGCTAGAAAATAGGTGAGGGTGGTCTTTCCGAAGATCATCTTCTCTTTCCCAGTTGCTTCTTCCTCGGAATGTTGGTTCCACTGAACTTTGCAGAATTTGGTAGTCGTTGTCCAAGTAAATATTTCTGCAGTCTCAAGAATCTTGATAGGCTTCTCTTCATAGGTGAGATCACTTTCCAATTGGACCTCTTCCAAGGGTATAGTATCCTTCAAAGAAGTATCTTCCATCTCCGCATGGCATTTCTTTAGCTGACTTACGTGAAATACATTGTGAACGGCAGACAATGGTTCAGGCAATTCAATCTCATATGCCACTTCTCCTTTACGGCGCAGAATCTTGAATGGTCCAACATATCTTGGGGCCAATTTTACTTTGACTCCAAACCTCTTCACTCCACGAAGTGGTGATACTCTAAGATAAGCTCTATCACCCAACTCATAGGTGACTTCCCTACGCTTGGGATCTGCGTAGCTCTTTTGTCGGGACTGTGCTATCTTCTGAAGGGAATATGCCCTGAGAGGCAATAATAAAGTGTTTCTTATGTGTATTCCAAGTATATGATAGATGTTTATTTTTCATGCTATAATTGTATTAATACGGAAATGTTAATACATGTGTGTTTAATAAACAAACATAAAGTTCCTAGTTATGCCTCTCTCATAAACTAGTTCGTTGATTAACACGATGATCACAGTTTCCTGATCATAGACATTAGATGTTGTTAATAATGAGATCACAACATTAGTGTAATGGTGTGATGAACATTCATCCGAAGTATAGCATTACGATCAAAGTCATTGAGTTTATATTGCTATAAACTACTTACGAAGTAATCCTAATCCTTAGACCATGAGATCATGCCAATCACTAACACCGGAAGAGTTTCTTGTTGACACCAAACGTCACACCATAATTGGGTGATTATAAAGATCGCTTCAAAGATACTAAAGTGTTATGTTGAGAATCATGGATCAAGATTGGAATTTTTTCGTCCCAATGACGGATAGATATACTCTGGGCCCTCTCGGTGATATCACATTGGTTAGCTTGCAAGCAAGTGATTTGATCACTAGAATGTTATATCACGGGAACGAGAAAAGAGTGCATGTCAGTAATGAGATCAAACTAGGTATGGAGATACCTATGATCGAATCTCGGACATGTAATATATCGTGAAACAAAGGGATTAAGATACAAGCATAAAAGGTTCCGACGATCATAGCAAAGTCATCGTTGAATGTGTGGGAGTCAGTATGGATCTCCAGGTCCCACTACTGATTATTGATCAGAGAAGGATCTCGATCATGTCCCCTTTATTCGTGAACCGTAGGGTGACACACTTAAGGGACACTGACATCCAGTTAGAGCAAATGTTTCATGCCGAAAGAATAAACAAGCGCAGGAATTTATTTCACTAGATATCAAAACAGGTTTTCGGGTGAAATTGCATAAAGAGGTTATGCATGTGAAATATAATTCTAGCAAGGGGTTATATGTGAATGTTTGTCATTAAAGTAATTGACAAAATTCTGAATAAATAAAAGAGTTTTATTTAATGAGAGTTTGCATTAAATTTGGTGGAAATTTAATAGCAAGTTTGAGTGGGATTTTGAGTGGAGGGATTTGAATGGATTTTTGTGAGTGGAGTGTCCACCCACATGAAGAGGGGAGGGCAAGGGGGCAGACCCCATGCGCCGGCCACCCCCTTGGGGTTCCCCCTCCTCCTATAAAAGGCACCCCTCTCCTCACTTCTTACACACACCTCCTCGTGAAGGATCTCTCTCCCCCTCTAGAATTTATTCCCCATGGTCTCGGACTAGCGAGATACATGTTCCCGGTGGCTATTCGGCAAGAAAGGTTTGTGCTTCCGCTGCATCGCTGGAGCGAGCAGGCGGAGGTTGCTCAGTGTCTTGTACGTGTGTGCGAGCACGGATGCGCTGCTGCTTTGCGGCGCTAGGACTTCCTCTCGATCTTGAGATCGGTAAGAGATCGTCTACATCAACCACGAGTTGAACTTTTTAAGCTTTGTCGGTCTTCAAGGGTATGTTCTCTACGGATATACATCCGCCCGTTGTTTGTATCTAGTAGATAGATCTTGGTACATAGTTCCCATCGTAGGAAAATTTTGTTTTCTATGCTGCAAACCCTACGGTGGTATCAGAGCCGGATCTATGCATAGATGCTTTACACGGGTAGTACACATATGAGTATGTGGGCGATAATGATCATGTTGTTGATCCTTAGTTGTAATTTTGGATATTGGTGGCATAGTGGGATGAAGCAGCCCGGACAAACTTTACATGTCCTCGCACATGAGACATGTTCCACGCTTGACATGCAACTAGTTTGCATAAGTGGCTAGCGGGTGTCTGTCTCTCCTACTATAGTAAATATCTATTTTGCAACGAGTTGTCAACAATTTGGTTATCCTCGTTGTGGTTCATGTTCGTAGGTAAGAACGGTTCTATCTTCGAAAGCCCTAAGCCATGTAAAACTTGCAATGGATAAATTAGAGGCGTCTAGTTTAGATTGTTGTTGGGCTAGTGTCATGATATGGTGATGTTGTAAGTAGAAGTATGAGATGATACTCTTACACCACACATAACGTGTAAACTCCATAGACCTTGGACTTACACATAAAGGTATGATAGTGATCATACCACTATGCACATGATAGAGATCATATCCAGGAACCATATCATTTCACTAATAAACATGTGATGTTTGATAGCATCTTATATTGCTTGTTTAGCGCTTTGTTAGCATAATAAGATGATCCCTCATTTAAATATCAAGATAGGAATGTGTTCTTCCTTTAGTATGCACCGATTATGTTTTCGTCGCTCCAAGACATCATGTGATGATCGGTGTTATAGGATCCACGACCATATATCAGGTGTAAAATAGTTACACACGCGAATACTAAGGTTCGAACTTGGCGAGCCTAGCATGTACAGACATGGCTTCGGAACACGGACCGAAAGGTTAAGCATGAGTCATATAGTAGATATGATGCCCATTTGATGCCCTCCTTTGAATCTACACCGACTCACGTGATGATCGGACTTGGTGTAGTGGATTTGGTTCATGTAATCACCAAAAGGCACGAGGGATGTCGTTTTTGAGTGGGAGTTCATTCGTAATATGGATTAGTTGAACTCAATCTATCATAAACTTAGTCCAAAGTTTACAAATTCTGTTGTAGATGGCACCACCTGCTTTTAATTTTAATGTGTTCATGGAGAAAGAGAAACTTGCAATGAATGGTAGCAACTTTACCGAATGGGCCATGAATTTGAGGATTCTCCTCACTGCTGCACAAAAGCAATATGTGCTAGAAGCGCCACTAGGCCCCCCACCTTTTGAGGATGCCCCTAACGAGTAGAAGAATGTCTATTAGACTCGTCAGGAGGACCACAACTTAGTTCATTGCGGCATATTGTATGGGTTAGAGCCGAAACTTCGAAAGCGTTTCGAAAACGGCAATGAATTTGATACAATGGGTGAGTTGAAAATGATTTTCGACACACATGCTGCTATAGAGAGCTACAACGCTTCAGAAAAGTTCTTTAGCTGCATGATGGAAGAACACAGCTCCGTTAGTGAGCATGTACTCAAGATGTCGGGTTACGCCGATAAGCTTGTGTCCTTGGGAATAACGATTCCCATTGACTTAGGCATCCATCATGTTATGCATTCTCTGACACCTAGCTATAAGAGCTTCGTGATGAACTATAATATGCAAGGCATGAAGAAGTCTCTCCCCGAGCTTCTGTCAATGCTTAAAACTGCAGAAGTGGAGATCAAAAAGTAACATCAAGTGTTGATGATCAATAGGAACACTGGTTTCAAGAAAGACAAGAAGGGAAAACGGAAGGGAAGTAAGGGCGCCAAGCCGGTTGCCGTGCCTGAAAAGAAGCCCTGAGTTGGACCTAAGTCTGATACCGAGTGCTACTATTGTAAGGGGACTAGCCACTAGAAGCGCAACTGCCCCAAGTATTTGGCAGGCAAGAAGGCCGGCAAGGCAAACAAAGGTATATATGATATACATGTTATTGATGTGTAATTGACTAGTGCTTGCAGTAGCACCTGGGTATTTGATACCAGTTCAGTTGCTAATATTTGTAACTCGAATCAAGGGCCACGGAACAAGCGACCGCTAGCAAGGGGTGAGGTCAAGATGCGTGTCGGCAATGGATCAAGCATTGATGTGATCGCCGTCGGAACGCTACCTCTCCACTTGCCATCGGGATTAGTAATAAACTTGAAGAATTGTTATCTGGTGCCAACACTTAGCATGCACATTGTATCTGGATCATGTTTAGTGCGAAGTGGTTATTCATTTAAATCCGAGTAGAATGGTTGTTCTATTTATATGAATGAAATCTTTTATGGTCATGAACCTATGATGAATGGTTTATTTATTTTGGATCTCGATAATAATGTTACACATATTCACAATGTTGATGCTAAAAGGATTAAACTTAATGATGATATATCCGCATATATGTGGCACTGCCATCTAAGTCATATTGGCGTTAAACGCATGAAGAAGCTCCATTCCGATGGACTTTTTGAATCACTTGATTTTGAATCATTTGATACATGTGAGCCATGTCTTATGGGCAAGATGACTAGAACGCCGTTTTCCGGTTCAATGGAACGGGCGACAGATTTATTGGAAATCATACATTCTGATGTATGTGGTCCAATGAGTGTGTCGGCGCGAGGTGGATATCGTTATTTTGTTACTTTCACGGATGATTTGAGTAGATATGGGTATATCTACTTGATGAAACACAAGTCTGAAACATTTGAAAAGTTCAAAGAATTTCAGAATGAAGTGGAAAATCATCGTAATAGAAAGATCAAATTTCTACGGTCCGACCATGGAGGTGAGTATCTAAGTTACGAGTTTAGCACTCACATGAAAGAGTGTGGAATTGTTTCACAACTCACACCTGCCAGAACACCACAGCGAAATGGTGTGTCGGAATGTCGTAATCGTACTTTATTAGATATGGTTCGATCTATGATGTCTCTAACGGACTTGTCGTTGTCATTTTGGGGTTATGCACTAGAAACTGCTGCATTCACTTTAAATCGGGCACCATATAAATCCATTGAAAAGACACCGTATGAATTATGGTTTGGAAACAAACCTAAGCTGTCATTTCTTAAAGTTTGGGGATGCGATGTTTATGTGAAGAAACTTCAACCGGATAAACTTGAACCCAAAGCGGAAAAATGTGTCTTCATAGGATACCCTAAGGAAACAATTGGGTATTCCTTCTATCACAGATCCGAGGGCAAGGTTTTTGTTGCCAAGAATGGATCCTTTCTAGAGAAAGAGTTTCTCATGAAAGGCGTGAGTAGTCGGAAAGTAGAACTCGAAGAGGTTATTGAACCTTCTCTTCAAAGTATGGCGAGTAGCGCAGCGTCGAAAGTTGTTCCAGAGTTGGCTCCACCAGTTGAAGAAGGAACTAATAATAATGATCATGAAACTCCGAAAGAGAGTACTACCGAACCTCGCAGGTTTAGCAGGACGCGTGCAACTCCCGAGCTGTACGGAAATCCTGTCATGAATTTCATGGTTGATGAAAATGATGACCCTGCGACGCATGAAGAAGCAATGATGAGACCAGATTCCAACAAATGGTTAGAAGCCATGAAATCCGAGATGTAATCCATGTATGAAAATCAAGTTTTGAACTTGGTGGACTTACCTCACGACCGAAAGTCCATGGAGAACAAATGGATTTTCAAAAGGAAAACTGATGCCGATGGTAATGTAACCGTCTATAAAGCTTGACTTGTCGCAAAGGGGTTTCGACAAATTCAAGGAGTTAACTACAATGAGACATTCTCTCCCGTAGCGATGCTAAAGTCAGTTAGGATTATGTTAGCAATTGCTGCATATTTCGATTATGAGATATGGCAGATGGATTTCAAAACCACATTTCTCAATGGTAATATTGAAGAAGAGTTGTATATGATACAACCAAAGGGTTTTGTCGATCCCAAGGATGCTAACAAGGTGTGCAAGCTTCAGCGATCCATCTATGGATTGAAGCAAGCATCACGAAGTTGGAATCTCCGCTTTGATGAGGTGATCAAAGAGTTTGGGTTTGTCCAAACTTATGGAGAAGCTTGTATTTACAAGAAAGTGAGTGGGAGCAATGTGGCATTTCTTATACTATATGTGGATGACATATTATTGATCGGAAATGATATAGATCTTTTAAATAGTGTTAAAAGTTATCTAAATAGAAAATTTGCAATGAAGGACCTAGGTGAAGCGTCATACATATTAGGCATAAAGATCTATAGAGATAGATCTAGGCGCCTAATAGGGCTATCGCAAAGTACATATCTTGATAAGATTTTAAAGAAGTTTAAAATGGAAGATAGTAAGAAGGGGTTCTTACCTATGACACAAGGCACGACATTGAGTAAGACTGAAAGTCTGGCTACGGCGGAAGAATGAGAGAAAATGGACAAAGTCCCCTATGCTTCAGCCATAGGCTCTATAATGTATGCCATGCTATGTACAAGACCGGATGTGGCACATGATATTAGTTTGACTAGTAGGTACCAATCGGATCTAGGTTCGAAACACTGGAAAGCGGTCAAGAATATCCTTAAATACTTGCGAAGAACTAAGGATATGTTTCTTGTATACGGAGGTGAAGAAGAGCTCATCACTAAGTGTTATGTCGACGCTAGCTTTGACACCGATCCGGATGACTCTAAGTCTCAATCCGGATACGTATTTCTCATGAATGGCAGAGCGGTTAGTTGGAGGAGCTCCAAACAACCTGTGGTGGCGGGATCAACGACGGAGGCCGAATATGTTGCTGCTTCGGAAGCGGCTCAGGAAGCAGTTTGGATGAAGGAGTTCATATCCGAACTAGGTGTGGTTGCAAACGCGTTGGACCCAATGGTGATCCAAAGAGCCAAGGTCTCACAAGCATTCCAAGCATATTAAGCGCCGGTTTCACTCCATCCGCGAGCATGTCAAGGATGGAGATATAAAGATTTGTAAAGTACATACGGATCTCAATGTAGCAGATCCGTTGACTAAAACTCTCCCTAGAGCAAAACATGATCTACACCAGAACTCCATGGGTGTTAGATACATCACTATGTAACTAGATTATTGTCTCTAGTGCAAGTGAGAGATTGAAGGGAATATGCCCCGAGAGGCAATAATAAAGTGTTTATTATGTGTATTCCAAGTATATGATAGATGTTTATTTTGCATGCTATAATTGTATTAATACGGAAACGTTAATACATGTGTGTTTAATAAACAAACGTTGTTAATAACGAGATCACAACATTAGTGTAATGGTGTGATGAACATTCATCCGAAGTATAGCATTACAATCAAAGTCATTGAGTTTATATTGCTATAAACAACTTACAAAGTAATCCTAATCCTTAGACCATCAGATCATGCCAATCAAAACACCGGAAGAATTTCTTGTTGACATCAAACGTCACACTGTAACTGGGATATTATAAAGATGGCTTCAAAGATACTAAAGTGTTATGTTGAGAATCATGGATCAAGAGTGGAATTTGTTCATTCCAATGACGGATAGATATACTCTGGGACCTTCGGTGATATCACATTGGTTAGCTTGCAAGCAAGTGATTTGATCACTAGAATGTTATATCACGGGAACAAGAAAAGAGTGCATGTCAGTAACGAGATCAAACTAGGTATGGAGATACCGATGATCGAATCTCAGACATGTAATATATCGTGAAACAAAGGGATTAAGATACAAGCGTAAAAGGTTCTGACGATCACAGGAAAGTCATCGTTGAATGTGTGGGAGTCAGTATGGATATCCAGGTCCCGCTACTGATTATTGATCGGAGAAGTGTCTAGATCTTGTCCGCATTATTCGCGAACCGTAGGGTGACACACTTAAGGGACACTAACATCCAGTTGGAGCAAATGTTTCATGCCGAAAGAATAAACACGCACATGAATTTATTTCACTAGATACCGAAACAGGTTTTCGGGTGAAATTGCATAAAGAGGTTATGCATGTGAAATAGAATTCTAGCAAGGGGTTATATGTGAATGTTTTTCATTAAAGTAATTGACGAAATTATGAATAAATAAAAGAGTTTTATTTAATGAGAGTTTGCATTAAATTTTGTGGAAATTTAATAGCAAGTTTGAGTGGGATTTTGAGTGGAGGGATTTGAATGGATTTTTGTGAGTGGAGTGTCCACCCACATGAAGAGGGGAGGGCAAGGGGGCAGACCCCATGCACCGGCCACCCCCTTGGGGTTCTCCCCTCCTCCTATAAAAGGCATCCCTCTCCTCACTTCTTACACACACCTCCTCGTGAAGGATCTCTCTCCCCCTCTAGAATTTATTCCCCATGGTCTCGGACTAGCGAGATACATGTTCCCGGTGGCTATTCGGCAAGAAAGGGTTGTGCTTCTGCTGCATCGCTGGAGTGAGGAGGCGAAGGTTGCTCGGTGTCTTTTACGTGTGTGCGAGCACGGATGCGCTGCTGCTTTGTGGCGCTAGGACTTCCTCTCGATCTTGAGATCGGCAAGAGATCGTCTACATCAAACACGAGTTGAACTCGTTAAGCTTTGTCGGTCTTCAAGGGTATGTTCTCTACGGATATACATCCGCCCGTTGTTTGTATCTAGTAGATAGATCTTGGTACATAGTTCCCATCGTAGGAAAATTTTTGTTCGTTGGTGCAGCCAACAGTCACCAAGTCCTTGTTCACCGAACGTAACCAGTCATTGGCCACCATTGGATCAGTGGTTCTAGAAAACTTTGCAGGCCTTAGTCTAAGGAATCTGGTGAGCATGTCAAATCCTGGCAGATTATTCTGGTTGTTGTTGTTGTTGTTATTGTTGTTGTTGTTATTCTAGTTCTGGTTCTGCATGAATGTTGCCATCATCTGCATCAGTTGAGCTTGCACTGTCATCAACTGTTGCATCTCGGGAGTGACATTGTTGTTGTTGTTGTTTTGGTTGGGGTTGGCACGTCGAGGAGGCATCTGTGGTTTTAATAAGGATAAGAAAGATACCCATAGATGCTTAACATGCACAATACACCACATATAATCATCACAATAACCAAGCACCAAAATAACATTGAGTTTGAACAACATAAACAACAAGTTTTGAAAATGCAAACACACCATAGCAAGCCATCCACATGTTGGATGGTCATTGCGACTCAATAAACAAGGTACGCTAGATGAAAGATAATGGAGTAGTCTACACTACTCCTCCGCATCAATCTCCACATCAACAAGGGTAAGACCTGCATTCTCCATGGCGGTCTTGTACTCCTCAACACTAGTAGTCAAGGCCTCAATCTTGGCCCTAAGAGCCCTCTTCTATGAGCGAAGCCTCTCGATCACTGCCTGCTAGTGCTCAAGCTCGAAGTCCTTGGCCACTAGCTCTTCCTTCATCTCCCGGATCTTCTTGTTCCAGTCTTGGACTCTTTTCTCCTGGCTCTTGAACTTCTTGTCCTGGCTTTCAAATTTGGCCTCCATTTCCTTGATGATCTCGTCTTGCTCCGCGAAGAGCTTGTCCTTCTCTCGTAGCTGAACCTGGAGCTCGTCATTGCTAAGCATGACTTTGGTCCTATCAGTATCAAGGTGTCTAATAAGACCCTCGAGGTCCTGAAGGTACAGACGAATCGGCTCCATCGTCTCTCTAGCAGCATCTTTGTACTCTATAGCCTCACCCTCCTCGTTGCTTCTCCCAAAGGGGTGAAAGTAAAGACCTCTAAGCTCGGTGGAGTGTCTCCCTACCAGGCTCCCAAGTAACTCCTGCATGACTACATCTAAGCCTTTCTCCTTGTCGTCATGCATCAGCTTGAAAGTGATAGCCTCCGTGGGTGGCTCTGCTTGGCGTCCCGGCTGTGTGACTCTGAAGCCCCATAGGTCCTTCCTATCAAACTTGGTGAGCTGAAGTGTCGTGATGCTAGGAAGTGGAAGGTTGAGCACACTAGTGAGCTCAATGAGACGAGTACCCAAACGAGTTCCCTTGAACTCCTCGGCCGTGCTGATAACAACATTAGGCATCTATTTTTATAAGATACAGAAAAGTTAGAACAAACACAAGTAGAGAAAAATTCACAAGACAAAATATAACAAGCACATCCTTTAGCAACAAACACACAAGTCATGACATACACAAATCCATTACAAACACCAAAGGTTCAACATAACTTAAACAAAATTTTGGAAGTAAAAACAATAAGTGTGGTGGTCCAACTAACGAAGTACGTTACAACTCTCACTCACTAACAAAATAGCTATCAGGGCATCCTTAGTGGCCATCTGTCTATCTTGTTCACAAGACTCCCATATTAAGTCTATGATGTCTCCCCTTAGTTGTTGGTTGGTAGTCTCTAATTCTTGGGTATGCTTCTTTTCTTCTCTAAGGTCATTTTGGGTGTTGAGCATTCTGCACTTGAGTCTATCACCAAGCTCCTTGATGGCATTCTAAGCTGCATTTCTTGCAGAGTCAAAGAATGTTGTGTGCATTTCAGAGTTGGTGACCATGCAAAATCCTGACTCCTTCTGGTTGTCTTCCTTGTTTTTGTACAAGTGAAGTTGCACCCACCAATACTCTTCTCCTTCATCCATCACAGGGAATCCCTTGTACACAGCTGCACCATGTATCCCCATGGTAACCATAAGGTTCTTGAGTGCCTTGGGAAATTCAGACACTCCAATGTCATTGTCATGAGTGGTCCCTTCCTCACTAATTCGTTGATGGAGTTCATATACAAATAGAGATGAGAAAGAAGATTAGAAAAGTTTACGAGAAGAAGAAGACAAGTGTGGAATTTTCAAAGTGTTGAAATTTTTTATTAGTGGTTTCTCAGTCTAATCCAATCCCAGGGTCATAATCCTACAGGCAACACAATGCTCTGATACCATCTATAAGACCCCACCTTTATAAAGGTAAAGGTCCTTGTGATTGCAATGCTAGTCCCTGGATCAAATGCTAGCATCCATAGTTTAAGATGAAGTACAAAGAAACAAAGGTCATTATTACATCGTCATTCCAGAGATAACATAGTCTTTTACAACTCCATAGCCATAGGCTAGTACAAGAGTTTAACTTAACAATATAAATAAAAGTCTTCATCTTCATGTGCCACAGGCAAGCATGTTGAGTGTAGACTCATAACCCTAATCCTCATCAGAGTAACCTGCAACATCACAAGTTACAGCCACTGTGGGTCAATACATTGGAATAGTATTGGCAAGTGATACCTTAGTAGAATAATAGTATCTAGCTTCTACATGAATTTGGCTAAGTGTATCTTAGGATTGCTTTGCTCAAAATAAGTTTTACCTATCAGTTGAAAACACTAAGTTTTTATTTGGCAAAAACTCCCAAGGAACCACCAATAGACATTGGTGAACCTTTACCCTTGTTCAACCACAAGTTTTTAACTTAGAAATTGGGATGAGGAGATTCTTGATAGCTTCCATGTCTTGATGCTCAAATTGTCCATTGCCGGGGACACGACTAAGTACTTAGATTTTTCCTTCTCGAGAAGTGGTGCACTTTTCCCACAAGACTTGACATTCGTCAAGACGAGACCTTTCAGAAGCCTTCCCTTAGATCAAATGAACGCGTTCCAACCTATCACCCTACCACCAACTGTCCAAATGGCTAAGTTATTGCAACCTATATGATCAAGGCAGAGCCCATATTGCCATGTGGCTGCACTAGAAGCTTCTTAACATATGGCATCTCAAATCCCTTTGTTCCTGGGTGGCTTTCCACAAGTGTGATACACAAGGTAGACCATAGATATGGGCCTTGTGTAACCACTCAACATAACCCAAACAACCATTCCACCCAGGTGTTCCATTCACTTAGTTGTTTTTATTAAGCAAAACACAAGTCAAAGACTTAGTAAATTTTTCCATGGCATATGTATATATTCTACCCTTGGTTGCTACTAGCTAGGATAAGCATGGAAATAGCAAGTATCTTAACTTAGAGAAAATTCTAACAATTCTACAACTACTAGGATTTCCCAAGCATAGCATATAGATACTTAGCAAAAATTATCATGCAAGCCCTATACAAAATATCACTAATTCATAGTCAAAAATATTGGGACAAAAATATGAAGCACCACTTTCCTTGGTAGTTGGGGGAGTAACAACAATCCTCACAGTCACAATCACCACTAGCACCAAAATCTACACATAAAATGATAGCAGCAAATTCATATTTCAAATAATCAAGAAAAAAAATGAATGCATGAAAATGCCATGTGATGATTTTTCTAAACCAAACAAGACAAGTTAAACAGTACTGAACAATAAAATAAACATTTATACACCAGATAAGCTTTATTTGGCTTTTAAAACATTTTCCAAATAATTTTTATACACAAAATAGGCCTACAAATGTCTGTGCATAAAATTCTATTTTAATAGAAGCAAATCACAAAACCAAGCCTACAGATGTGTAGGATTTATTTTTGTGATTCCAATGGTATATTATTTGCATTTTTTTTTGGATAAATAGAACAAAAGTTATTGAATTTACAAGTTTGAATAACTAATAGATTCAAAAACATATTTTAAATTAAAATCCCAGACACGTGGGCGTGTCTGATTGGCCCGTACCGGTTCGGCCGGATCGATCAACAAGAGATGCATGATTTAAATGAAATTGCACGGGCCAGATCTATTTGTACCCCTTCGATAAGTGATCTAATCCTACGCGCTAAATCTAGATCCAATGGCGTCCGATCGAACCACCATGGATGGGCGGCGCAAATGGGTGCTGGCGGCGGCGCTACTGGCAATGGTGCTTTGGCGATTCCAGAGGGGGCTAATGGCGGTGGCGATGCTTATCAGTGTCGCAAGGATGCGGGGATTCTCAAGGTGGTTTCGGCTTGGACGGGGGCGAGCTGCTGCGGCCGTGGGAGCTCGTCGGAGTTGCGGACATAGTCGGGTCGATGCAAACGGTGATGAAAACGATGACCTGTATCACCCCAGTGAAAACAAAGTGCATCAGGACACGCGCAAGGTCCAGGCGAACAAGTGGGTTTGAACTAGAAGGCGAGGGGCACACGTATCTTATCGGGATTGCTCGACGGAGTTGAGCGGTGGCTCTGTCGTTTGTAGAGGTGGACGGGGACGACTACCTGGGGCGATTTAGAACAAACCGATTGCATGAGAAGATGCACAAGACGATGGCAAAGTAGGTCGTGTGAACTAGAAGGCAAGGCGCGCTCGAGACTCATCGTGATGGCTCGTCGGAGCTGCTCGGTGCTGCGGTGGTGCAAGCGAGAATTAATTAGCCAGAGCAGGGGCGGGGATTGCGCACGGAATCAACGACAATTACTCGAATTAAAATGCGGCAGTGAAGGGGGTGAAGAAACGGCGGAGGGCTCGGTCGTGGGCGGGTTTTGGGGACGATGATGACGGGGTAGGTGGGACCGAAGCGTCAGTGAGAGGGGGGGGGTGCGCGCGCGGGTGAGAAACAGAGAGGAGGGGAAAACCCGGGTGGGTTAGCTGTTGGGCTTCTTCTGTTATTGGGCTGGAAGGCTGGCGCAAGCCCTTTTTTTCTTTATTTCTTTTCTATTTCTATTTTGATTTTCTAAAATCATTTTTCAAAACACATGAAGAAGCTCCATGATAATGGACTCCTAACTTCATTCGACTTGGATTCGTTTGAGACATGCAAATCTTGGCTACTCGGCAAAATGACCAAGAAACCTTTCGCAAAGAATTGTGAAAGGGTGTCTGACTTGTTGGGACTACTACATAGTGATGTATGTGGTCCAATGAGCACGGTAGCCTGGGGTGGTTATGAGTACTTCATTACCTTCACTGATGATTTTAGTAGGTATGGATATATCTACTTGATGAAACATAAGTTAGAAGCCTTTGAAAATTTCAAGAATTCCAAAATGAAGTACATAGTCAACTCGACAAGAAAATAAAGTTTTTCAGTCGGACCGAGGTGGCGAGTACATGATTGATGAGTTTGATGACCATCTCAAGAGTTGTGGAATAGTTCCTCAGCTAACTCCGCCAGGAACGCTGTAGAGGAACGGTGTCTCCGAACAACGAAATCAGACCTTGTTGGACATGGTACGCTCAATGATGAGTCAGACAGATCTACCTTTATCATTTTGGGCTTATTGTCTATAAACAATAGCGTTCACACTAAACAGAGTACCATCAAAATCGGTAGAGAAGACACCGCATGATATGTGGACGGGCCAAAAGCCAAGATTGTATTTTCTTAAGATTTGGGGTTGTGAAGCATTTGTCAACCGACTTCAGTCATACAAGCTTAGGACCAAATCGTATAAGTGTATTTTTCTAGGGTATCCAAGGGAAACCTTGGGTTACTACTTCTACAATCAAGAAGAGGGAAAAGTGTTTGTCGCTCCAAACGGTGTCTTCCTTGAGAAATAGTTTCTTAGTCGGTGAATCAGTGGGAGCATAGTGTAGCTCAAAGAAGTTGAAGAGGAACCGACTAGTAGCGTATCAGAAAAAGCCTTGGAGGCTGAGCCGGTCGTGGTAGCTAGGACAACGACTACACCAAAGCCACAAAGATCTGCCAGATTGCAAAGTGTTCATGAAGTATTACTGTTAGACAATGATGAGCTGGAAACTTATTCGGAGGCAATGGTGGGTTAAGATTCTGAGTCATGGCTTAGATCCATGAGATCCGAGTTAAAGTCCATGGATGAAAATCAACTTTCGAATTTGGTTGATCTGCGAGACGGTGCAAGACTCATCGAGTGCAAATGGGTCTTTAAGAAGAAAACTGATATGGATGGAAATGGTTCTGTCTATAAAGCATGGCTTGCCGTGAAGGGGTTCCGACAGGTTCAAGGAGTTGACTACGATGAGACTTTCTCACCCGTAGTGATGCTTAAGTTAGTTTGGATCATGTTAGCTATAGCATCCTATTTCGGCTATGAGATACGGCAGATGGATGTCAAAACGGCTTTCCTTAATGGAAATTTAACCGAGGGCGTGTATATGATACAACTAGAGGGTTTTGTCGATCCGGCTAATGCTGACAAGGTATGCAAACTTCAGAAATCCATTTATGGGTTAAAGCAAGCATCTTGGAGTTGGAACATTGGTGAGGTAGTCAAATTATTTAGCTTCATCAAGAGTGATCATGATTCTTTTTTATACAAGAAGTTTAGTGGGATCAAGGTAAAATTTCTAATATTATATGTGGATGACATATTACTGATTGGAAATGATGTCCAGATGTTGCAAGAAACTAAGGAATCATTGGAAAGGAGTTTCTCAATGAAGGACTTAGGTGAGGTAACTTACATTCTAGGAATCAGGATCTATAGAGATAGATCCAGGCAGCTCATTGGATTGAGTCCGAGTACATATTTGGACAAAGTGTTGAATATGTTCAACATGGAATTGTCTAAGAAGGGGTTCTTACCGATGTCCCATGGTGTAAAACTTAGCAAGACTCAGTGTCCTTCGACAACTGATGAGCATATTCGAATGGGTGCGATTATGTATGCTTCAACACTTAGATCTATGATGTATGCCATGATTTGTACCAGGCCAGGAATTTCCTATGCTCTAAGTGTTGTGAGCAGGTACTAGGCTAACCCTGGAGAAATCCACTAGGCACCGGTTAAAACCATCTTAAAGTACTTGAGAAGGACTAAGGATATGTTCCTAGATTATGGAGGTGAGGATGAACTCAGTGTAAGGGGTTACACATATGCGAGTTATATCATTGACTCAGATGATTCTCGTTTACAATCTGGATACGTGTTTGTAATAAATGGAGGGGCTGTGAGCTACAAGAGTTCCAAGCAATATGGACACAAGAATTGATCATCTTTGTTTCAAATTCATAATAGTGCTAGGTTTTTTCCATCTCCTGAAGAACAAAGGAACTACTCACACATGGAAGAAATCAACAACATCATCATAATCAAATGGATGGATGAAAGTACTGAAATAGATCTAGTGCAAACCACAATGGAATCTAGAATTACAACAAGATCTAATGGATAAAGGATGGGGGGGGGGGTAATGGTAGTGATGTAGATGTAGCGGTTGATGATGCGTTGTCCTCCAATGATCCGTGGATCAGCAGGGATTTCTCCCCAGCCAAGTTCCTCTATCAGATCCCTTTCGGATGTGGTTTTTCGTTGTTTATAATGGTTGTGAATGTCGGATCTCCCTGTCGTCTTTGCCAAGAGAAAGTATTTGACGAGCGATCCCAATGGCACCTGGTATGGGCAGGCGGTATGGGCGGGCTCTACCCGTACCACAGGTCGTTATCGGCACTTGTTGCCTCTCCTCGTTTAGTATTTTCCCAAGAGCGAAGGTAAATCCATAAAATGACTTTTATCACTTAGAAATATCATATTATAGTATAATATGACAGCTCTAATTGATATGTTCATAATAGACTTAATGATTTGGGATCACTACAAGAAATGTTTCCTTACGCAACAACTGGGCTCGTCGGTCGTCGTAAAAGGTGCCTCTTCCACGATGAAAATCTCAGCTCGACCATGACCGATGCAAAACTTTCTTTCCGGTTTCGCGCCCCTCTACTATGACAAAACCGCTAAAAACATGGAGGAAGCTCGACGGGCGCCTGGCAGAAGTAATATTTCCGCTTCCTCACGAGATGTTGACTCGCCGAAGTATTTTTTGCATGTGGGTCCCAGACGTTAGTGACTCTAGAGGAACAAACTTTTGGGTCGCGCCTCCCTGATTTGAACTCGATAACATTGTTCGATGCCTCTTCCGTTTAGTCAGGCTCCTGGGTCCCGCATGTCTGCCTCACATTAGAGGAATCGTGTGTATGATGGAATTTTTCCTTCACTCTTCCGAACTTGATAGCGTCGCTCGATGCATCTGCTGTTTAATCAGGCTGCTGGGTCCCACGTGTCATCCTCACACTAGAAGAAACATGTGCATGATGTATTTTTTTCCTTGGCTCGTGCCTCCCTGATATGAAATCGATAGCGTTGCTCGATCTATCTGCCATTAAACACGATGTTGGGTCCCAAATGCCAGCCTCTCATTACAAGAATCATGTGTATGATGGAATTTTTCCTTCGCTCCTGCTACCATGTTCCGAACTTGATAGCACTGCTAGATGCATCTATAGTTTAATCACGCAGCTGGCCCCACATGTCATCCTCTCCTCAGAAGAAACGTGTGCATGGTAATTTTTTCCTTGGCTCGTGCCTCTCTGATTTGAAGTTGATAACGTTGCTCAAACGATCTGCCATTAATCATGATGCTGGGTTCCACATGCCAGCCTCTCATTAGAAGAATCGTGTGTATGATGGAATTTTTTCCTTTGCTCCCGCTAGCCTGTTCCAAACTTGATTGCGCTGCCATTTAATCATGCATCTGGACCCACATATCATCCTTTCATTAGAAGAAACAGATGTATGATGGATTTTTTTCCCTCGGTCACGCTACCCTGTTCTGAACTTGATACCGCTGCCAGATGCATAATCACGCAGCTAGGCCCCATGTGTCATACTCTCATTAGAAGAAATGTGTGTATGATGGAATTTTTGCCCTCGGTCGCTCCTCTATGTTATCTTGATAGCGTTGCTTGCTGCATCAGCCGTTTATACAGGCTGGTGGGTCCCATATGTCAGCCTCACAATAGAAGAATAGTGTTTATATGATAGATTTTTTTCTTCTCTAGCGCTACCCTGTTCCGAACTAGATAGCGTTGCTCGACTAATCTGCCATTTGGTCACGCTGCTAGGTCCCACATGTTATCATCTTATTAGAAGAACGTGTGCATGTTAGCCTTTTTTCTCGCTCGCGCCTACCTTATTCGAACTTGGCAACATTGCTCGATGCAGCACCTATATAAGGTATCTCTGGTGGGTCCCACATGTCAGCCTCCGTAAAGGAAACATTCTATGATGGACTTTTTTTCGGCCGCCTTCGTTGTTCTCACTTTCGTCCGTAGCTGGGTCCCAGATGTTAGCAACCTTTTTGTAGGAAAGTGTCTACGCTGGGTCCCAGATGTCATCCTCTATTTGAAAGAAACGTGTGTATATTGGACTGTTTTTCGGGTTGAGTCCGCCGTTATGACCTTGACAACATTTGTGGATTTTTTTGGTAGGGAAACGTATCTATGATGCAGCAGCAGTTTACCTGGACCCCAGATGTCAGCCTTATAGAGTACAAAAATGTTAATCTACACTCCGATGTTGGGTCCCACATGTCAGCCTTCTATGTATAGGAAACGAGTCTATGTTGGGTCCCACATGGAAGCCTTCTATGTATAGGAAACATGTCTATGCTGGATCCCACATGTCAGCCACTATTTGAATTAAACGTGTCCATGCTAGGTCCCACATGTCAACCTCTATTTGAATTAAACGTTTGTATATATGTTGGACTGTTTTTCGGGTTGAGTCCGCCATCCTGACCTTGCCAACATTGCTAGATGCAGCAATAGTTTATATGGGTCCCACATGACTACCACTATTTGAATTAAACGTGTCCATGCTAGGTCCCACATGTCAACCTCTATTTAAATTAAACGTGTGTATATATGTTGGACTATTTTTTGGGTCAAGTCCGCCATCCCGACCTTGGCAACATTGCTAGATGCAGCAGCAGTTTATGTGGGTCCCAGAAGCCTAAGAGTACAAAAAGTAACTCAATATAACCCAAATTTCCTAGGATTCGAACTCGAGTCCTCATCGCCGGTTGACTGGGTATCTTGCCACTACGGCAGAAACAACTAATTGAATAGAATTGTTAAGCCTTTTTTTTACACAAAGACAGTGGGGAAGTCCCCCACTGTGTCATTTTTTATTTTATAAATAGGGCACTGTACATGGTGTGAGTCACAGAGTGAATCACAGGGTTTAAAAATAAAATTACAAAGTATCTAACCAAGCCTGCATGCCATCAAGTAAACTGGGTTTGATTCTATGTCTAATATCATCCACCGACAATTTTTTTGAACGGGAAAGGCCTCAAAGGGCTCAGACTCTGCATTAAGCGGCATGGGGTGTACAACTTACAAGAAGGACCCTAAAGAAAAAGAGAAATACAACATGGTCCCAAACTTTTACATTTACCACCCTACAAGCGACCGTGGGAACGCGATCGAGTCCTTGAATGCCGCCGCAAGCTCGCCTGTAATTCTGGCCACTGCTACAAGCACCGGGGACGGCACCACTTGGGCCTGCAGCAACGATGAAAGCCAGACAGAGGGAGAAAGAAGGCCTCCCTTGCTAGATGTTGAATATGCTCTGGCCGACATGGCCATCGAGCCCGAATTGGCCTAAATCCCGGCCAAAGATAGTGGTTACCCATCTCGGGCTCCACTTGGAGATCGCCGGAAGAGAAGCAGAGTCGCCTGGAGTCACCAGACCATCATCTTCACCAAACAGAGCCACCTTCCCAGCACCACTTCCTTGCTCGCCCTCGCCGCCATGTCCGGCCACGAGCCAAGGAAGGCTGTTGTTCCTGTTGCCCCATTGGTGAAGCTCGAGCAGATCCTCCGAACTACAGGCACCACCCCACCCGTCGTCGGCTCCCACCGGAGGAGCGTCGAACAGGGAGTCACGCTGCAACCTCCTGGCGCTGCTCCAACGCGCCAAGGAGTAGCTCGGCAATAGAAGATAGGTATGCTGCTCGCCATCGACATCTCCTCACCCCCCGCCACCACGGCCGGCCAGCAGAAAATAGAACTTTGGCAACAACAACCCTACCTCGCTATCGAGAGCAGCTTTATTTGCAGAAGCTGTGGCCTCCTCCTTCATCCTCCGCCCGCCATCGAGCATGAGAAGAAAGAGAAATAGGACCCCTATTCCGCCCCAGATCTGGCTGCTCAGATCCAAGACGCAGCTTCGCACTATGGGCATCGAGCCCAGACACGGCAACCTGCCAAACCCTATCTACAAGAAGCACCCCTCCTCCCCCTCCGGCCGGCGAGGCCGCCAGAGAAGGGAGGGAAGGGGCCGAAAGGCGTTGGAGGGCTCTCAGAGGATGCCTCTCGTTTCATGCGAGAGTCTCGTGAGTGAGTTGTTACTAACAATTTGAATATGCCATAACAATTATCCATGCACCTATTGTGTTGCTCGAAGATGATGTTATTCATGTGATTCCATAAGCTCTAGCATCCTGTCATCATAATGATGTTGAAGAACTGATCCAATGTTCTATCATGTGCCTCTTGAATCATACTAATTAGTGGATAATCAGTGTTCCATTCAATTCCAAGTTTC
Organism: Avena sativa; assembly: GCA_916181665.1. Lineage (NCBI taxonomy): Eukaryota > Viridiplantae > Streptophyta > Magnoliopsida > Poales > Poaceae > Avena > Avena sativa. The sequence continues at coordinate 114,438,318 of OV702298.1, forward strand.
CACCAATTTTTTTGGCTAAAGTCACATCTGAAGAAGAGATGATCAACATATTCAGTAGTGCTTTCCTCACAAAGTACACAAGTGTCCTCCTCAATGTTGAAATTTTTTCTGACAAGAAGTTCTTTGGTATTTAATCTATCATTTAGTAGCAGCCAAAAGAAGAACTTATGCTTGGGAAGACATGGTGATTTCCAGATCCATTCAAAGGGCTTTGGTGCATCAGGTGCTTTGATAAGAAGGTCATATACCTTTTTAGTAGAGAATCTGTCACCTTCCCATGGGAATGTCTATTCATCTGGTTTTCAGTAATAAGTGAGAGTGGCAATTGAAACATACTCAATAACTCCCTTGGAAGCTGATATTGTTTGTCTTCCTGAGTTCTGATTTTTGGTTTTGGCAAATGAAAATAATTCAGGAAACTTATTACATAGCTCAAAGTCATGCCATTTGTCCTGCCAAAACATAGTGCTGTTTCCCTGACCAGGCACAGTAGTGGTCATATTCTTGAAGTCAACCAGAAATGAGAGGCAATTTCTCCACCAGAAAGATCCCTTGTGTGTATTGCAATCTGGCAGGGAACCATTCTGATAATATGCTTTCTAGATAAGTTTGACCCAAGGTATATCCAGACAGTTGAAGAATTTGTAAAGATTTTTTATCATCATTGCCTTGTTGTGTTGTCTCAAGTTCAAAATTCCTAGTCCCCCTGCTTTTTTGGATAGGCAAACCTTGTCCCAGGCTACCAAACATTTACCCTTTTTTTTCAATGTCATTCCCATGCCATAGAAAAGTTCTTGTAGATTTGTTCACCTGGTCAATATGTGTGTAGTGCAATTTCATGGCACACATAATATGGTTAGGCATAGCAGATATTACAGATTTGATGACAACAACTCTTGAATAGTGAGATAATAAATTGGAGATGCCAGCCAACCTTTTGTCAATCTTGCTGATCAAGGGTGTAAGGTCACTGACACTAGGTTTAGTAGTACCCATTGGAAGACCCAAGTATGTGAATGGCAGAGACTCAAGTCTGCATCCAAAACTATGAGAAAATGTTCTGCATCTGTCAGCTGTCATATTGATAGGAACCATAGAAGATTTATGAAAAATTATTTTAAGTCCAGTTGATTTGGAGAAGTCCATCAGCAGATTCTTCAGATAGATGAGCTACTCCTGAACAACAGGCAAGATGAGTAGTGTGTCATCTGCATGCTGGAGAATTGGGTAATTCTGCCCATATGCATTATCAACAGGGAGATCTAACTCATTAATCTGCCAGGCATGGTTAACAATAATTTGCAGAAGTTCAGCAGTGGCAACAATTAATAATGGTGATAGTGGTGTGGCAACAAAGAATTGTTAAGCCTTGCTATTATAACTTATTGATTTGTCTTCTTAAAAAGACTTTTTCGAACATTTTATCTCCCATCAAATAATAAGGACGTGCTACTGTCACCTAAACTAAAAACTACAGGCGCTGTAAAAAAAACTGCAGGCAAAGTTTTTTAAAAAAATTATGGAGGCAGAGTTTTTTTAAAAAATATTGAGAGGTGGGGGGTAATGCCCAAAAGTACGATAAAAAGATTTTGCTATTCTATATGGGCTGCTCTACATGGATATAATCCATAGGCTATTCTCCGTGGGTTCGTTTCTCAAATTTCCCTGGGTTGTGGTCAGCAGTCCTCTTATGCCCCTAAAAGGCCGAATTAAAATGTTCTAGGCTAAATAGGGACCGGATGAGCTAAATTTCTTCTCCTGGTATATACAAATTGCATTTTGCTGTGGCTTGGCCGGATTTGAAACAAAGATCTCATAGAGGGAGGGAAAGAAATCGATAATTCTTTTTGGCAGATATTTATATAAACTCTGCGGTACAAAATAAGATAGAAAAATTATCTGCAGATTCGAAGTTCACATTCAGCAGCACTTGACCAATTCAGCAGTATTTCAAAGTGAGCGATTCGGCAATAGACACTGAAATACAATATCAGTATAGAGAGAACCAGTTCTTGTTTCAGCTCTTACAAACTTGTCACCCGATCAGTTTGTCCTTTTTTCCAAACACTCTCAACCATTGGAGCATGCAAAACTAACGATCAAGCCTGCTTCGAGTACCTTCTTCTCACATCAAATGCCTGTGCGACCCCCCTATGCTACCCAAAATGCCCGTCTCATCTAGATTGTGCCAAGGACATGTTTTAAAACAAAAGCAAGACTATCTACTGCCCTTGATTTAAACAAGTACTAGTACATCAGTATCAGTTCCACAAAATGCTTTAGTAATAGCAAGGATAGAAAAATTGATAGGTTTAGTAGCTTTCCTGCTTGACATTCAATAGCAATACAGAGAGAATCGGTTCTTGTTCCAGCTAGAAAAACCTTGGTGCACGATCAGTTTGCCTCTTCTCCGAATAGACTCAATCATGGGAGTAAGAAAAACTGATGATCAAGTCTGCTTATGTGTGAATACCTCCTCCTTACGTCAATGCCTTTCTGACCCCTATATGCAACCCAAAATTCCCAAGACGCATCTAGATAATTGTGACAATGTTAAGTTTTAAAAGAAAAGCAAGACAATCTACTGCAATTGATCTAAACAAGTACTCCAATTACATCACAGTTAGTTGTCAAAATATTATAACAGTAGTAATGAAAAAACATTTCACAGATTCAGAAGTACAGAATAAGACCAAAAAAATATCGACAGATCACAAGTTCATATTCAGCAGCACTTGACAGATTCAGCAGCATCACAAACTGACCGATTAGCAGTACACAGACAATAACCATAAGAATTGATAGATTGAGCAATGCCTGATTCAAAAGAAAAGCGAGACCATATTCTACACTCGATAGGTCGATCTGGACAAGTATCAGTACATGGTTATTAATGTAAAATAGATTCGCAGTGGAAGAACTCCATACAAAATACTCAGAACTACCTTAAGCCAGGAACTACTATTCTTACCTGCATTTGAGAGATTCAGCAGTACAGAATAAGAAATAAAATTATCAACAGATACCTAGTTCGCAATCAGCCGCACTTAACATGTTCAGGAGCATTTCAATGTGGACGATTTAGCAATACAGACACTAAAATTTCATAGCAGTACAGAGATAATCAGTTCTTGATTCAGTTTGCCCTTCTCTTCGAACACACTCCATCATTGGAGCATGCAAAACTGATGATCAAGACTGCTTTTCTGTGCATACCTCGTTCTTACATCAATGCAGTGTGACCAACATATATGCAACCCAAAATACCCAAGCCTCATCTAGATTGTGACAAGGCCATATTTCAAAAGAAAAGAAAGATCGACCATCTACTTCCCTTGATCTAAACATGTACCAATACATCAGTACTAGTTCATCAAAATACTTTAGTAATAAAAATGACAGAACATTTGACATATTCACTAGCATTTTGAATATTCGGCGGTACGGAATAAAATAGAAAAATATAAATATATCCCCATTACATAATCAGTGGCACTTGACAGATTCAACAACATTTCAAAGTGACCGATTTAGCAGTACAGATAATGACCAAAAGAATTTACAGATTTAACAATGCAGACATTGAAATTCAATAATGTAGCAAGGCCATAATTCAAATGGAAAAAAGAGACCATATGGTGGCCATGCTGTTCCAAAAGAAGAGCAAGACCATCTACTACGCTTGATCTAAACAAGTATCAGTACATCAGTATTAGTTTTAAAAAAACATTAGTAATAGCAATAAAACATTTGATAGATTCACTAGCATTTGAAAGATTCAGTAGTACAGAATAAGAAAGAAAAATATCGACATATTCCTAGTTCATATCCAGCGGCACTTGACAAACTGATCAGCATTTCAAAGTGACCAATTCAGTTTGTCTTTTTGTTAGAGCATTCGATTATTGGAGCTAGCAAAACTGACGATCAAGTCTGCTTTTGTGTGCATAGCTCCTTCTCACATCAATGCCTATGTGTGTGACCTCCATAGGCAACTAAAAATGCCCAAGCCTCGTCTAGATTATGATTTTATGACAAGGCCAAGTTACAAAAAAAAGCAAGACAAATCTGCACTTGATATAAACAAGTACCAGTACATCAGTATTAGTTCTATAAAATACTTTAGTAATAGCAATGATAGAATAAAGGCAAAGTAGTACCATCTCTTGCGCTGGATCTAAACAAGTATTAGTATATAGTACCAAATACCCTGAAATACAAGACCTAGTACTATACTAGTATTACTTTGCAGCCAAAATAGTTCAACAGGGTCGATACCAACTGAACTATCCTATTACATAGTATTACGAGTACTTATGGTAGCTAGGTACCAATCCCGGGCATTATCGAAGCTCAGGATGAACCATAATGGAGTCTCCAGAGATTTCCATGCAACATTGGTTGAGAAACCAACATCTGCTTCTTCAGTATTTAGACTGAAGCAGCATATTTCAGGAAACAACGTATATCCAAGTCCTATTGCATGGTGGGAGGTGTAGACGCAGTTGCTTCTCGTCAGATATCCTGGGCAACATCTGCATTGCCTACTGCAATGTTAATCGGATAGTTCAATCCAAGGGAAAGGGAATATGCTTCCATGTCAGCGATCGGTATCCATGGCATAGGTGGAAACAAGTACGCAGTATCCTTTGAGTACACCTTGCAGCCAAACCCAGTAGCATAGGTGCCAAAAGTGCGACCACGGCGATCAACACTATGATCAGCAACAGGATTGCCATGGCCATAATAAGTATCGCCATAAAACTCCTCATCAGTTACGCCCTCAGGATGGATAAGAAGAAGACGAGATTCGTCTATAGATATTGCTAAGAACCATAAACCAGGTTCATACTCCTCATCATCTATGTCATCAAGGTTGCCCTACCCAAGATGCGTGCTAGATGGTGCCTGGAGCAGAATAGGACCTTGAAAAAGAAATGACGGCGAAATCATCCAATACTAGTTTACATCCATAAAAACTGAAACTAGTGATTACAACAGGTGTGGATCAAACTTACCAAAATACAGATGATTCCAGACATAAACACTGCCACTATTAGTGGCTGCAAACACCAGACCCTTGTGGATAGCTACATCACTGTATCTGAAAAAGTACTGAAACTGGTTCTCAAGAACTGTCCATGTATACTCATCGCCATCAAGGATAGCAATTGAGTAGTCAAAAATAGCGACAAGAGAGAAATCTAAATAATCCGTAGCAGCTATGGGAGCTTGGAAAATAGCAATCTTCCGGAGGATAATGGTGCGATCATTATGCATGAATGTAAACGAATCGTTAGTGGGTACAAACTCCTAGACTTGTGTGAGAGGAACGCATTGATGAGTATACACATTGACAAGCAACCACTTAAACTCGCACCCAAAAGTGGCGATACAATCTCCATTGGCACCTACCCACTGTTTACCCATACAATTCGGGAACACATTGTTTAAGGAGAACCTGTCCAATGGCGTCAGCTTGCATATCGTGCCCTTGCCCTCGAAGTACTCATTGCATTCCCATGGTTTTTTAGTCGGGTGAGAATGAAGAACACATGGGAGGCTAAATGGCTGAGAAGCATGTAAAGTTTCACTATATTTTGCTGAGTCAAGAAGATGTTTGGATGAACCGGCGAGGCTCGCGGAGGTGATCACGTCGCATATCGTTATGAGTTCTTCAAGCGTGCCTTCGGTAAAAACCTCCTAGAATAGCTCAGACTCATCACTTTCCTTTCTTGGTCCTACCATCGCAAGGGAGCTGCTGCATTTCAAGCCGAAAGACCAAGGTCATGGTCATATCTACATCATACTTTATGTGGATGATCCATAGGGCTCGACTATCGAGCAGCTCAACTCGTTATGGCTCTCACTATTTAAAGCTTGGATAATTCAACTCGTTAAGGATATGACAAAAAAGTAAAGCCTCGCTCATTTCATACTCATTGACAACTAGTAAAATTCTAACCTGAAAATAAATGGTAAAATCAAAACGAAATTAAGCTTAGTTGTTAATGAGTATGAACATTCCTGGATTTCAAGCAGAACGACCATGGCCATGGCCATATCTACAGCATACTTTATGTTGATGATCCCATATCCAAGGATTTGCATGCCGACAAATCTGGCCATATTTTGAAAACACTCAAAGACGAAGTAGTATGAAGAGTATGTCTCGATCAACTGCTCTCTCGAGGAGGCGAACCCGATTGTTTTCCTTGCTTGATTATTTTAGGGTCCTTTGTGCTGAATGTATGGAGCTCGATGTAATTTTCCTATTTTTAGGTCCTTGGTGTAAAATATACTCCCGTCACCCGTGTAAAATTTTAATCTAAAAGTAAATGGTAAAATCTAAATGAATTTAAGCTTAGTTGTCAATGAGTATGAACGTCCTTGAATTTCAAGCCGAATGACCAAGATTATGGCAATATCTACATCATACTTTATATCGATGATCCCATGTCCAAGAATTTTCATGCCGACAAATTTGGCCATATTTTGGAAACAATCAAAGAGGTAGTATTTATAAGAGTAAAGCTCGATCGGCTGGTCTCGCGAGAAAGAGCCAAACCTGACTGTTTTCCTTGCTTAACTAATTTAGGTTACTTTGTGCTAAAATATATGGACCTTGATGTAATTTTCCCTATTTTAGCCCCTTTATATACGATGTGCTCCCACCGCCCGTGTAAAATTCTAACCTAAAAGTATGTGGTAAAGTCAAAAAGAATGTAAGTTTAGTTGTCAATGAGTATGAAAATTCTTGGATTTCAAGCCGAATGACCAGGGTCATGGCCATATCTAATTTTGATGATCCCATATCCATGAATATGCATGCTCACAAATTTGGCCATATTTTGAAAACAATATAAGAGGTAGTAATACGAAGATTATGGCTCGATTAGCTGCTCTCTTGAGAAGGATACGAACCCGATTGTTTTCCTTGCTTAATTATTTTAGGGCTTTGTGCTAAATGTATGGACATCGATGTAATTTTCCTATTTTTAGGTGCTTGATGTAAAATTCTAACCTAAAAGTAAGGGGTAAAACATAATGAATTTAAACTTAGTTTTGACTGAGTATGTATAAATATTCTTGGATTTACAACTGAACGACCAAGGTCATGGCCATATCTACATCATACTTTATATTGATGATACCATGTCCAAGAATTTTCATGTCGACAAATTTGTCTATGTTTTGAAAATAATCAAAGGGGAAGTAGTATTGAGAAGAGTATAGCTCATTCATCTAGTCTCTCGAGGAGGAGCCGAAACCGACTGTTTTCGTCCCTTAATTATTTTAGGGTACTTTGTGCTACATGTATGGACCTTGATGTAATTTTCCCTATTTTGGGTCCGTGGCGTAAAACATACTCCCACCCCCGTGTAAAATTCTAACCTGAAAGTACATGGTAAGATCTAATCAAATTTACGCTTAGTTGTCAATGGGTATGATCATTTTTGGATTTCAAGACGGACAACCAAGGTCATGGCCGTATCATACAACATACTTTATGTTGATGACCCCATGTCCAAGAATTTGCATGCCGACAAATATGGCCATATTTTGAAAAATCTCAAAGAGGAAGTAGTATGGAGAGTATGGCTCGATCAGCGCTGGTCTCTCGAGGAGGAGCCAAAACTGACTGTTTTCCTCCCTTAATTATTTTAGGGTCCTTTGTGCTATATGTATGGACCTCGATGTAATTTCCCCTCTTTTTGGGTCCTTGGCGTAAAACGTACACCCACCGCATGTGTAAAATTCTAACCTGAAAGTATTTGGTAAGATCTAATCGAATTTACGCTTAGTTGCTAATGGGTATGATCATTATTGGATTTCAAGCCGGACTACCAAGGTCATAGCCATATCTACAGCATAGTTTATGTCGATGATCCCAAGTCCAAGAATTTGCATGCCGAAAAATCTGGCCATATTTTGAAAACAATCAAAGAGGAAGTAGTATGAAGAGTATGGCTCGATTAGCTGCTCTCTCGAGGAGGAGCCGAACCCGATTGTTTTCCTTGTTTAATTATTTTAGGGTCCTTTGTGCCAAGTGTATGGACCTCGAAGTAATTTTCCTATTTGTAGGTCCTTGATGTAAAATGTACTCCCACCGCCCGTGTAAAATTTTAACCTAAAGTAAGTGGTAAAATCTTAATGAATTTAAGCTTAGTTGGCACTATGTATGAACATTCTTTGATTCCAAGCCGAATGAACAAGGTCATGGCCATATATACATCATACTTTCTATTGATGAACCCATGTCCAATAATTTTCATGCTGACAAATTTGTCCATATTTTGAAAACAATCGAAGAGGAAGTAGTATTTAGAAGAGTATGACTTGATCAGCTGGTCTCTCGAGAAGGCTGCCTTCCTTTGCTTAATTATTTTAGGGTCCTTTGTGCTAAATGTATGGACCTCAGTATAATTTTCTCCTTTTTAAGGTCCTTGATGTAAAATATACTCCCACCACTCGTGTACTTAAAAGTTTAACCTAAAGTAAGTTGTGGTAAAATCTTGTCATGGTAAACAATATTGCCACTACGAGTTTCCCCTATTGAAAAAAATGAGAGCGACAAGGGACCGAGAGGCGAGAGCATAGAGGAGGTATCTCGAGAGCAGTGAAGAGGAGGATTTGAAGGCGGTGCGATGTCAGAGCAAAGATGATGGGTTTCTGACACAAGGTACGGTGGGTAGTACACCAGTACTACTACGCAAAACAAATTGTGTTTTCTCCATCCTTCACTACCTCATCACCATCCACACACCCCGGCCGGCTGATCTCTTCATTGTCCACAATGTGGCGCCACGCATGTGCATCAACCAGCGTCGTGTCAGCGGCTCCGTGTCTATGTATGGTGTGTTTGTCAGCTACGTTGGTGCGAACCATTTTGGGCCTGTCTGGAGTAGTAGAGTAGAAATTCAAATTTCCCCGGTTTCCAAATTTTCACTTCCTTCCCCAAACATTCGAGGGAAGGATATTCAAAAGATCACCATTCGTAGTACTAGTACTAGTACTCGGTACACTACTTAATGTGATGGACAAGGGATGCGTTGGTTGATACTACCGTACGTCCCATCGCATTGGATTTTGATGCACACCATTATGATCTTTTTATTTATATTTTTGCAGGGGACAACACTATGATCTGGCCAGCCTTCCTATTCCCAACTACTCCACCTCCATTCGTTCCATTTCACACCCTAGGAAGAGGAAGAACCAAGCATGCACCCAACAAGCTGGTTCGAAAATGAGGAGCCCTCTTTTTTAGGGCCAGTTTGGTTTCTAGCCATAATTTGCCAAGCCAAAGTTTGGTAAAGTATGGCATCCACAAAGTGTGAATAAGAAATTGGAAGCCAAACTGTGGCAAGAAAATTAACTCTATGACAAATGGGCCATATAATTAATGAACTGTGGCAAAGTACAAGTGTGGCAAAAACCAAACACAAGCCAAAAAACTTGTGACTGCGAAAGTTTGGCTTGGAAAACTGTGGCTGGAACCAAATGGTACTTTATTCATTAAGCAAAAGTAGCACTCCCTCCTTCCCAAAGAATTTAAGCTGATTTGCCAATATTATGTAAAATTTAAGATACAAGTAAGTGGTAGATTGTTCTTAAAGTTCTACAGCTATCTTTTGACGGTAACCACTAGGTAATAAATGTACAGAAAACCTACGAGATTTTAGAAAGATTTGATTTCTTGCTAAGAATTTGCACGTTGACAATCACGAGTCTTCAAAACTTTTGAAAAAATAAATCGACCGATGATACCATATCCAACAATTTGCATGCCGACAAAATCTGGCCATGTTTTGAAAACAGTCGAGAGAGGAAGTAGCATCAAGAGCATGGCTCGATCAAATGCTCTCTCGAGAATGAGAAGAATGTTTTCCTTGCTTAATTATTTTAGAGTCCTTTGTGCTAAATGTATGGACCTCAATGTAAATTTTCCTTCTTTTTAGGTCCTTGATGAAAATGTACTCGCATCGCCCGTGTAAAATTCCAACCTAAAAGTAATTGGTAAAATTTATATGAATTTAAGCCTATTTGTTGATGAGTATGAACATTCTTGGATTTCAAGCCGAACGACCAAGGCCATGGCCATATCTAGATCGCACTTTGTGTTTATGATCTCATATCCAAGATTTTGTATGGCGTCAAATCTGGCCATATCTTGAAAACAATCGAAGAGGAAGTGGAGTGAAGAGTATGGTTCGATGAGTGGCTCTCTTGAGAAGGAGATGAACCTGACTATTTTCCTTGCTTAATTACTCTAGGGCCCTCTGTGCTAAGTGTATGGACCTCGATGTAATTTTGGTTCTTTTAAGGTCTTTGAAGAAAAATGTACTCCCATCGCGCGTGTAAAATTTAACCTAAAAGTAAGTGGTAAGACCTAAACGAATTTAAGCTTAGTTGTCAACGAGTATAGACATTCTTTCAAGCCTAACGACCAAGGTCACGGCCATATCTACATCTTACTTTATGTTGATGATCCCATATCCAAGAATTTGCATGCCGACAAAGCTAGCCATATTTTGTAAACAATCAAAGAGGAAGTAGCATGAAGAGCTGGTATGCCTTGATCAGTTGCTCTCTCGAGAAGGAGACAATCCAGATTGTTTTCTTGCTTAGTTGTTTTAGGATCCTTTATGCAAAATGTATGGACCTCAATGCAATTTTCCTTTTTTAGGTCATTGATATAAAATGTAGCCCCGCTCCACGTGTAGAATTTTAATCCAAAAGTAAGTGGTAAGATCTAAATAAATTTAAGATTAGTTGCAATGAGGGTGAACATCCTTGGATTTCAAGCAGAACGACCAAGGTCATGGCCATATGTACATCATACTTTACATTGATGATACCATATCAAGGAATTTGTAGGCCGAGAAATCTAGGCATAGTTTGAAAACAATCTAAGAGGAAGTAGCATAAAGAGTATGCCTTGATGGGCTGGTCTCTCGAGAAGAAGGATCTGAACCTGAATGTTTTGCTTGCTTAATATTTTTAGTGCCCTTTGTGCTAAATGTACGGACATCGATGTAATTTTCCCTTTTTAGGTCCTCGATGTAAAATGCACTCCCACCGCACGTGTAAAATTGCAACCTAAAATTATGTGGTAAGATCTAAAGAAATTTAAGCTTAGCTGTCAATTAGTATGAACATTCTTGGATTTCAATCCGAACGACCAATTTCATGGCCATATCTACATCATACTTTATATTTATGATCCAAATATCCAAGAATTTGCATGCCGACAAATATGGCCATATTTTGAAAAAAATCAAAGAGGAACTAGTATTTAGAAGAGTGTGCCTCGATCAGCTGCTCTCTCTCGAGAAGGAGCTAAATCCGACTGTTTTCCTTGCTTAATTATGTTAGGGCCCTTTGTGCTAAATGTATGGAACCTCGATGTAATTTTCCCTTTCTTTAGGTTGTTGGTGAAAAATGTACTCCCACCGCGCGTGTAAAATTTTATTCTAAAAGTAAGTGGTAAAGTCTAAACGAATTTAAGCTTAGTTGTGAATGAGTATGCAAATTCCTAGATTTGAAGCAAACGACCAAGGTCATGGCCATATCTACATCATATAAATTATATTGATGATACCATATCCAAGAATGTGCATGCCTCGATGTAATTTTAGGATCCTTTGTGCTAGATTTATGGACCTCGATGTAATTTTTCTCCTTTTTAGGTCCTTGGTGTAAAAGGTACTCCTACCACAGGTTCAAAATTCTAACCTAAAAGTAAGTGGTGGTAAAATCTTGTCATGGTAAACAATATTTCCACTTGGAGTTTCCCCCTATTAAAAAAACTAGGAGGGAGAAGGGACCGAGAACATAGAGGAGGCAGCGCGAGAGCAGCGAAGAGGAGGATTTGAAGGCAGTGCGATGTCAGAACAAAGCTATGATGAATTCCTGACACAAGGTACACGTATAGTGAGTAGTAAGTAGTAAATTTCAGGGGTGAAGGATAGTGAAAAGATCGCCATGCGCAGTATAGTACTACTTAATGTGGTGGAGAAGGGGTGTCCCATTGCATTGGATGCACACCATTATGATCTTTTATTTTTATTTTTATTTTTGCGGGGGACACCACTATGATCTGGCCAGCCTTTCTATCCAGACTCCACCTCTATTCATGTACAGATATTGCTAAGAACCATAAACCAGGTTCGTACTCCTCATCATCTATGTCATCAAGGTTGCCCTCCCCAAGATGTGCGCTAGGTGGTGCATGGAGCAGAATAGGATCTTGAAAAAGAAATGACGGCCAAATCAGCAATAGTAGTGTACATCCATAAAAACTGAAACTAGTGAGTACAACAAGTGTGGGCCAAACTGACCAAAATACAAATGATTCCGGACATAAAGACTGCCACTATCAGTGGTTGCAAACACCAGACCCTTGTGGATAACTGCATCGGTATATCTGAAGAAGTACTAGAACTGGTTCTCAAGAACTGTCCATGCATACTTATCACCATCAAGGGTATCAATTGAGTAGTCTAAGATAGCGACAAGAGATAAATCTAAATAATCCGCAACAGCTGTGGGAGCTTGGAAAATAGCAATCTTCCGAAGGATAATTGTGCGATAATTATGCATGAAGGTAAACGCATCGTTGGTGGGTACAAACTCCTGGACTTGTGGGAGAGGAACACGTTGATGAGTATACACATTGATAAGCTGCCACTTAAACTCGCACCCAACAGTGGTGATACAATCTCCATTGGCACCTACCCATTGTTTACCCATACAATTCGGGAACACTACTTCGGAGGAGAACCTATCCAGCGGCGTCAACTTGCATATCGTGCCCTTGCCCTCGAAGTACTCATTGCATTTCCATGGTTTCTTAGTCGGGTGAGAATGAACAACACATGGAAGGCCAAACGACTGACAAGCATGTAAACTTTCACTATATTTTGCTGAGTCAAGAAGATGTTTGGACGAACCGGGGAGGCTCACGGAGGTGATGACGTTGCATCTCGTTATGAGTTCTTCAAGCGGGCCTTCCGTAAAAACCTCCTGGAATAGCTCGGAATCATCCCTGTTCTTTCTCAGTCCTGCCATCGCAAGGGAATTGCAGGAAGTTGGGATGATGGCTTGATTTTGTTTTCTGGTAAAGAGGGAAGATCGATGGCGGCAGGCGGGACATGAAGAAGAATAAACACTCTCATACTATGCGGTGGATAGGATCGGAATGCGGCATGGCGGAGGAGAGGAACGGCGCGCTTGGCGTAGAGGTAGGGGAATGCGGAACTAGGGATCGAGAGTAGTATAGGGGAGGTTGAATAAAATGATGAAAACGAACGCATGATCCTCTTCTCCAGTTCCCTTCATATTAGTACGAATATAGGGGTAGCTGTAGGACTAACACTTGTGTAATTTCTGGTCAAATTTTTAGGTCCTTGATGTAAAATGTACTCCCACCGCCTGTGTAAAATTTTAATCTAAAAGTGTTAAAATTTAAATGAATTTAAGCTTAGTTGTCAATGACTATGAACATTATTGGATTTCAAGCCAAAAGACTAAGGTCATGGTCATATATATATATCATACTTTATGTGGATGATCCATAGGGCTGGACTATCGAGCAACTCAACTTGTTAAGGATCTCACTCTTTAAGGCTCAGATAATTCAACTCATTAAGGATATGATCAAAAAGTAAATCCCGGATCATTTCATACTCATTGACAACTAGTAAAATTCTAACCTGAAAATATATGGTAAAATCAAAATGAAATTAAGCTTAGTTGTCAATGAGTATGAATGTTCTTGGACTTGAAGCCGAACGACCATGGCCATGGCCATATCTACAACATACTTTATGTTGATGATCCCATATCCAAGGATTTGCATGCTCACAAATCTGGCCATATTTTGAAAACAATCGAAGAGGAAGTAGTATGAAGAGTATGGCTCGATCAACTGCTCTCTCGAGGAGGCGAACCCGATTGTTTTCCTTGCTTGATTATTTTAGGCTCCTTTGTGCTGAATGTAGGAACCTTGATGTAATTTTCCTATTTTTAGGTCCTTGGTGTAAAATGTACTCCCGTCACCCGTGTAAAATTTTAACCTAAAAGTAAATTGTAAAATCTAAATGAATTTAAGATTAGTTGTCAATGAGTATGAACATCCTTGAATTTTAAGCCGAATGACCAAGGTCATGGAAATATCAACATCATACTTTATATCGATGATCCCATGTCCAAGAATTTTCATGCCAACAAATTTGGCCATATTTTGGAAACAATCAAAGAGGTAGTATTTAGAAGACTATGGCTCGATCGGCTGGTTTCGCCAGAAGGAGCTAAACCCGACTATTTTCCTTGCTTAACTAATTAAGGTTCCTTTGTGCTAAAATGTATGGACCTTGATGTAATTTTCCCTATTTTAGCTCCTTTATATAGGATGTAATCCCATCGCCCGTGTAAAAATCTAACCTAAAAGTATGTGGTAAACTCAAAAAGAATTTAAGTTTAGTTGTCTATGAGTATGAACATTCTTGGATTTCAAGCCGAACGACCAGGGTCATGGCCATATCTAATGTTGATGATCCCATATCCAAGAATATGCATGCTCAGAAATTTGGCTATATTTTGAAAATAATCTAAGAGGTAGTAGTACGAAGAGTATGGCTCGATCAGCTGCTCTCTCGAGAAGGATCTGAACCAGATTGTTTTCCTTGCTTAATTATTTTAGGACTTTGTGCTAAATGTATGAACCTCGATATAATTTTCCTATTTTTGGTCCTTGATGTAAAATGTACTCCCTTCGCCCGTGTAAAATTTTAACCTAAAAGTAAGGGATAAAAATTAATGAATTTAAACTTAGTTTTGACTGAGTATGTATGAACATTCTTGGATTTCAAGCCTAAGGACCAGGTCATGGCCATATCTACATCATACTTTATACTGATGATCCTATGTCCAAGAATTTTCATGTCGACAACTTTGTCCATATTTTGAAAACAATCAAAGAGGAAGTAGTATTTATAAGAGTATGGCTCGATCAGCTGGTCTCTCAAGGAGGAGCCGAAACCGATTGTTTTTGTCCCTTAATTATTTTAGGGTCCTTTGTGATATATGTATGGACCTCGATGTAATTTTCCCTATTTTGGGTCCTTGGCATAAACCATGCTCCCACACGCCATGTAAAATTCTAACATGAAAGTACGTGTTAAGATCTAATCAAATTTACGCTTTGTTATCAATGGGTATGATCATTATTGGATTTCAAGATGGACGACCAAGATCATGGCCATATCATACGGCATACTTTATGTTGATGATCCCATGTCCAAGAATTTGTATGCCGACAAATGTGGCCATATTTTAAAAACAATCAAAGAGGAAGTATTATGAAGAGTATGGTTTGATCAACTGGTCTCTTGAGGAGGAGCCGAAACCGACTGTTTTCCTCCCTTAATTATTTTAGAGTCCTTTGTGCTACATGTATGGACCTCGATGTAATTTTCCCTCTTTTTCGTTCCTTGCTGTAAAACATACTCCCACCGCCCGTGTAAAATTGTAACCTGAAAGTATGTGGTAAGATATAATCAAATTTACGCTTAGTTGTCAACGGGTATGATCATTATTGGATTTCAAGCCGGACAACCAAGGTCATAGCCACATCTACAACATACTTTATGTTGATGATACCATGTCCAAGAATTTGCATGCCGATAAATCTGGCCATATTTTTAAAACTATCAAAAAGAAAGTAGTATGAAGAGTATGGCTCGATCAATTGCTCTCTCGAGAAGGAGCCAAACCCAATTGTTTTCCTTGTGTAATTATTTTAGTGTGCTTTGTGCTAAGTGTATATACCTCGAAGTAATTTTCCTATTTTTAGGTCCTTGATGTAAAATGTACTCCCACCGCGCATGTAAAATTTTAACCTAAAGTAAGTTGTAAAATATTAATGAATTTAAGCTTAGTTGGCAATAAGTATGAAAATTCTCTGATTCCAAGCCGAATGAACAAGGTCATGGCCATATCTACATTTTACTTCATATTGATGATCCCATGTCCAATAATTTTCATGATGACAAATTTTTCCATATTTTGAAAACAATCGAAGAGGAAGTAGTATTTAAAAGAGTATGACTTGATCAACTAGTCTCTCGAGAAGGTTGTTTTCCTTTTCTTAATTATTTTAGGGTCCTTTGTTCTAAATGTATGGACCTCGGTATAATTTTCTCCTTTTTAAGGTCCTTGATGTAAAATGTACTCCCACCACCCGCGTACTTAAAATTTTAATGTAAAAGTAAGTTGTCGTAAAATCTTGGCATGGTAAACAATATTTCCACTATGAGTTTCCCCTATTGAAAAAAATAAGAGCGAGAAGGGACCGAGAGGCGAGAGCATTAAAATAGAGGTGGTAGCGCCAGAGAAGCAAAGATGAGGATTTGAAGGCGGTGCGATGTCAGAGAAAAGCTGATGGGTTTTTGATATGAGGTAGGGTGGGTACTACACTAGTACTACTACGCAGAACAAATTGTGTTTTCTCCATCCTTCACTACTCATCACCATCCACACATCCCGGTCGGCTGATCTCTTCCTCGTCCACAACGTGGCGCCAAACATGTGCGTCGACCAACATTGTGTTAGCGGCTCCGTGTCTGTGTTTGGCGTGTTCGTTAGCTGCGTTGGTGCGAATCATTTTGGGCCTTGTCTGGAGTAGTAGAGTAGCAATTCAAATTTTCCCGGTTTCCAAATTTTCACTTCCTTCCCTAAACATCCAGGGGAAGGATATTCAAAAGATCTCCATCCGTAGTACTAGTACTCGGTACACTACTTAAAGTGATGAACAAGGGGTGCGTTGATACTACTGTACGTCCCATCGCATTGGATTTTGATGCACACCATTATGATATTTTTATTTTTATTTTTGCGGGGGACACCACTATGATCTGGCCAGCCTTCCTATTCCCAACTACTCCACCGCCATTCGTTCCATTTCACACCCTAGGAAGAGGAAACACCATGCCAGCACCCACCAAGCTAGTTCGAAATTGAGGAGCCCTCTGTTTTTAGGGCCTGTTTAGTTTCTAGCCATAATTTGCCAAGCCAAAGTTTGGTAAAGTATGGAAGCCACAAAGTGTGGCTAAGAAATTGGAAGCCAAAATTTGGCAAAAGTTATCAAGAAAATTAACTCTATGACAAGTGGGCCATATAATTAATGAACTATGGCAAACTACAAGTGTGGCAAAAACTAAACACAAGCCAAACAAATTGTGACTGCCAAAGTTTGGCTTGGCAAACTATAGCTGGGAACCAAACAACACTTTATTCATGAAGCAAAAGTAGCACTCCCTCCTTCCCAAAGAATTTAAGCCGATTTTCCAATAATATGTAAAATTTGAAATACGAGTAAGTGTTAGATTGCTCTTAAAGTTCTACAGTTATATTTTGACGGTAGCCACTAGGTAACCAATGTACAGAAAACCTATGAGTTTTTGAAAGATTTGATTTCTTGCTAAGCATTTGCATGTTGACAATCACGAGTCTTCACAACTTTTGAAAAAATATATCTGTCGATGATACCATATCCAAGAATTTGCATGCCGACAAAACCTGGCCATATTTTGAAAACAATCGAGAGAGGAAGTAGCATCAAGAGCATGGCTCGATCAACTGCTCTCTCGAGAATGAGCAGAATGTTTTCCTTGCTTAATTATTTTAGAGTCCTTTGTGCTAAATGTATGGACCTCAATGTAAATTTTTGTTCGTTTTAGGTCCTTGATGAAAAATGTACTCGCACCGCCCGTGTAAAATTCCAACCTAAAATTAATTGGTGAAATCTATACGAATTTAAGATTAGTTGTCGATGAGTATGAACATTCTTGGATTTCAAGAGGAACGACCAAGGCCATGGCCATATCTACATCGCACTTTGTGGTTATGATCCGATATCCAAGATTTTGCATGGCGTCAAATCTAGCCATATCTTGAAAACAATCGAAGAGGAAGTGGCTTGAAGAGTATGGTTCGATGAGCTTATCTCTCGAGAAGGAGCCAAACCTGACTGTTTTCCTTTCTTAATTACTCTAGGGCCCTCTATGCTAAGTGTATGGACCTTGATGTAATTTTGGATCTTTTTAGGTCTCTGAAGAAAAATGTAGTCCCATCACGCGCGTAAAATTTAACCTAAAAGTAAGTGGTAAGATGTAAACGAATTTAAACTTAGTTGTCAACGAGTATAGACATTCTTGGATTTCAAGCCGAACGACCAAGGTCATGGCCATATCTACATCTTACTTTATGTTGATGATCCCATATCCAAGAATTTGCATGCCGACAAATCTAGACATATTTTGAAAACAATCAAAGAGGAAGTATCATGAAGAGCTAGTATGCCTTGATCAGTTTCTCTCTCGAGAAGGATTTCAAGCCCGATTGTTTTCCTTGCTTAGTTGTTTTAGGATCCTTTGTGCAAAATTTATGGACCTCAATGTAATTTTCCTTTTTTAGGTCCTTGACGTAAAATGTAGCCCCGCTGCACGTGTAGAATTTTAACCCAAAAGTAAGTGGTAAAATCTAAACAAATTTAAGCTTAGTTGCAATGAGTGTGAATATTCTTGGATTTCAAGTAGAACGACCAAGGTCATGGCCATATCTACATCATACTTTACATTGATGATCCCATATCCAAGAATTTGTAGGCCGAGAAATCTAGCCAAAGTTTTAAAACAATCAAAGTGGAAGTATCATGAAGAGTTTGCCTTGATGGGCTGGTCTCTCGAGAAGAAGTATCTGAACCCCCCTGTGTTTCCTTGCTTAATTATTTTAGGGCCCTTTGTGCTAAATGTATGGACATTGATTTAATTTCCCTTTTTAGGTCCTCGATGTAAAATGCACTCCCACTGCACATGTAAAATTGCAACCTAAAAGTAAGTTCTAAGATCTAAACGAATTTAAGCTTGGTTGTCAATTAGTATGAACATTCTTGGATTTCAATCCGAACGACCAATGCCATGGCCATATCTACATTGATGATCCCAATATCCATGAATTTGCATGCCGACAAATATGGCCATATTTTGAAATCAATCGAAGAGGAAGTAGTATTTAGAAGAGTATGCCTCGATCAGCTACTCTCTCGAAAAGGAGCCGAACCCGACTATTTTCCTTGCTTAGTTATTTTAGGGACCTTTTTGCTAAATGTATGGAACCTCGATGTAATTTTTCCTTTCTTTAGGTCCCTGGTGTAAAATGTACTCCCACCGCGCGTGTAAAATTTTAACCTAAAAGTAAGTGGTTAAATATAAATGAATATAAGATTAGTAGTGAATGAGTATGAACATTCCTGGATTTGAAGCGAATGACCAAGGTCATGGCCATATCTACATCATATACATTACACTAATGATCCTATATCCAAGAATGTGCATGCCCCGATGTAATTTTAGGGTCCTTTGTGCTTGATTTATGGATCTCGATGTAATTTTTCTCCTTTTTAGGTCCTTGGTGTAAAAGGTACTCCTACCGCCGGTTCAAAATTCTAACCTAAAAGTAAGTGGTGGTAAAATCTTGTCATGGTAAACAATATTGCCACTTGGAGTTTCCCCCTATTGAAAAAAACTAGAAGGGAGAAGGGACTGAGAACATAGAGGAGGCAGCGCGAGAGCAGCGAAGAGGAGGATTTGAAGGAAGTACGATGTCACAACAAAGCTGCGATGAGTTCCTGACATGAGGTACACGTATAGTGAGTAGTAAGTAGAAAATTTCATGGGTGAAGGGTAGTCAAAAGATCGCCATGCACAGTACTAGTACTACTTAAAGTGGCGGACAAGGGGTGTCCCATCACATTGGATGCACACCGTTATGATCTTTATTTTTATTTCTGTAATGGACACCACTATGATCTGGCCATCCATTCTACCAGAACTACTCCACCTCCATTCGTTCCACCCTAGGAAGAGGAAGCACCAGGCAGACCCGCAGCAAGCTGGTTCGAAAGTGAGGAGTGCTTTTTTTTCTCGCCAAGGAAGTAGTAGTACTCCCTCCATCCTACATAATATAAGCCAATTTTCCAATATTATTTATAATTTGAAATACGAGTAAGTGGTAGATTGATCTTAAAGTACTACAGTTATCTTTTGACGGTAGCACCCAACAAGATTTTTGAAAGATTCGATTTCTTGCAAAGAATTTGCATGTTAATAATCACTAGTCTTCACAACTTCTGAAAAAAATAGATCTTCATGGCAATAATGGCCTACATTGTATGAACATTCTTAGGCTTCTATCCGAACAACATGGTTGAATATATGGCCATATATGGACATGATACTTTATGGAAATGTTCCGATGTTTTGTAGATGGGTGCAACTTGTCATGGTGAATCATAATGCTGCCAATAATGGGAGTTTCCATGTAAGACTCCACCTTTATAAAGGTAAAGGTCCCTGTGATTGCAATGCTAGTCCATCGATCAAATGCTAGCATCCACAGTTTAAGATGAAGTACACAGATACAAAGGTCTTTACTACATCACCATTCCAGAGATAAACATAGTCTTTTACAACTCCATATCCAAATGCTAGTACAAGATTTCATAACATAAATAATTAAAGTAAAGTATTCATGTGCCATAGGCAAACATGTTTATTGTAGACTCATAACCCTAATCCTCATGAGAGTAACCTACAACATCACAAGTTACAGTCACAGTGGGTCAATACATTTGGAATTGTATTGGCAAGTGATACCATAGTAGAATAGTAGTATATATCAACTATATGAATTTGGCTAAGTGCAGCTTAGGATTGCTTTGCTCAAAAATAGATTTTTCCTATCAGTTGAAAACACTATGTTTTTGTTTGTCAAAACACCCAAGGAACCACCAATAGACATTGGTGAACCTTAACCCTTTTTCAACCACAAGTTTTAACTTAGAAATTGGGATGAGGAGATCCTTGATAGCTTCAATGTCTTGATGCTCAAATTGTCCGTTGCCGGGGACACGGCTAAGTACTTAGGTTTTTCCTTCTCGAGAGGTGGTGCACTTTCCCCACAAGACTCGACATGCATCGAGACGAGATCTTTCAGAAGCCTTCCCTTAGACCAAATGGACGTGGTCCATCCTATCACCCTACCACCATTTGTCCATCTGGCTAAGTTATTGCAACCTATATGATCAAGCAGAGCCCATAAGCCATGTGGTTGCCCTAGAAGCTTCTAAACACTAAGTATCTCAAATCCCTTTGTTCCTGGGTGGCTTTCCACAAGTGTGATACACAAGGTAGACCATTGATTTGGGCCTTGTGTAACCACTCAACATAACCCAAACATACAATTCCACCCAGGTGATTTATTCACTTAGTTGTTTTATTAAGCAAAAACATAAGTCAAAGACTTAACAAAATTTCCATAGCATGTATATAATCCACCCTTGTTTTCTACTAGCTAGGCTAAGCATGATAATATAACAAGTATCTTAACTTAGAGAAAATTCTACCAAGGCTAGAACTACTGGGATTTCCCTTGGCATAGCATATAGATACTTAGCAAAATATTTCATGCAAGCCCTATAAAAAATATCACTAGTGCATACTCAAAAATATTAGGAAAAATACATGAAGCACCACTTTCCTTGGTAGTTGGGGGAGTAGCAACAATCTTCACAATCACACTCACCACTAGCACCAAAATCTACACATAAAATGATAGCACCAAATTCTCATTCAAAATATTCAAGCAAAAATATATGCATGCATGCAAATGCAATTGGATGAATTTTTCTATACTAAACCATTCAACCAAACAGTACTGAACACAAAGTCATCTAAATAAGGTCTAAATAAACTTAAATTTGTTTAAAAATCATTTTCTAAATAATTTATATAGTAAAAATAAGCCTATATCTGTCTCTACACAAAAACCCACTTTTATAGAAACAAAATACAAAAATAAGCCCACGGTAGTGTAGGATTTATTTTTGTCAATCCATTGATATCTTATTTGCATTTTTTTGGATAAGCAGAACAAAAGTTATGAATTTTACAAGTTTGATCCTCTAATAGATATAAAAACAGATTTTAAATCAAAACCCTAGACACGTGGCTATGTTCGATTGGTCGATACCGCTTCGCGCGGATCGGCTAACATGGAGCGTTGGATCTAAGTGACTCTGTACGGTTCATATCAAACAAAAACGTTTCGATTAAGATATCTATCCTAGCCACTGGATCTGGATCTAACGGCTACGGTGCACACGACCAAAGTCTAGCGGCCCTAGCGATGCTGCGCGGCGGCGACGCTCTGGTGGCGATGGTCCAGCAAATACAGAGGGAGATAGGGGTTGCGGTGATGCTTACCGGACTCGCGAGAGCACGAGGAAGCTCAACGTGTCGCTGGTGTGGGCGGGGGCAAGCTATGGTGGCCGGGAGAGCTCGTCGGAAACCTTGCTGGCGTCGGGCACGGCTTGACGGAGACGACGAAGACGCTCTAGGCCTCCCTAGGACAAACAAATCACATCAGTGGATGCGCAAGGACAGGGTGCACATGGGTGTTTGGTCCAGAAGACAAGGGGCGCTCGATTTCTTATCGTAATTTCTCGCTGGAGATGATTGATGCCTCGGGTGTCACGGTGGCTAACCGAGACGGTGACCTGGGCCAGTATAGGATGAACCAGAGGTGAGATTAGTTGCGCAAGAACCAGAGGATCAGACTTGTGTGGTTGAGAGGCAATGGGGGGCGCTATACTCACCGAAATAGCTCACCGGAGTGCGTCGGGCAGTGGCGGTGCAAGCTTGATTGCGAGCAGCCTGGGGGCGCTAAGAGGGGGCTTGGTGAGGGGAATGACCGCGGTGAGGTGGTGATTTAGTAGCCAGAGCAGGAGCAGAAATTACGCGAGGAATCAACGGAATTTAAGAGAATTCATTGGCAGCGTCACTGCGGGGAAGAAACGGTGGAGTGGGTCGTCGCGTGGTGATTTGGGGACGATGAGCTGATTGGCTGTGGGCCACGTTTGTCAGCAAGCGGGTGTCGTGCGGGTGCGGTGAGAAACAGAGGGGAGAGGGAAAACTCCTGGTGGGCTTGCTGGGCTGGGTTTGGCACTGGGAGGAATTGGTGGCGCTGGCCCTTTTCTATTTCTTTTCTCCTTTTCTATTTCTGATTTGATTTACAGGAAATAATTTCAAACCAAATTCAAATGAGTTTGGATTCAAATCACCTCTGGATTTTTGTAGTGTGACCAAGTATTCAAACATGTGTCTGACACACTTGTTTACTCAATTACACTTAGGTCGTTTGAAAATAAAATAAAACCAAGCCTCATATAATATATAAACTATAGGCATAAAATTGGTTTTAATTTGAGTTTTGATTTGAAAATTTTGTGCAAAGCTAAGAATGCTATGAATGCATGAATAAAATGCAAGCTTTTGTAAATCATGAATTTTGGGATGTTACAAATCTAACCCCCTTAAGATGAATCTCTCCGTCGAGAATCGGATTGGCTAGCAAATAGGTGAGGGTGATCTTTCCGAAGGTCATCTTCTCTTTCCCAAGTTGCTTGTTCTTCGTAATGTTGGTTCCACTGAACTTTGTAGAACTTAATAGATTTGGTAAGAGTAACTCTTTCTGCAGTCTCAAGAATCTTGATAGGTTTCTCCACATAGGTGAGATCACTTTCCAACTGAACCTCTTCCAAGGGTATAGTATCCTTCAAAGAAATTTCTTCCATCTCCGGATGGCATTTCTTCAACTGACTCACGTGAAACACATTGTGAAATGTAGATAGTGATTCCGGCAATTCAATCTCATAAGCCACTTCTCCTTTGCGGCTGAAAATCTTGAATGGTCCCACATATCTTGGTGCCAATTTTCCCTTGACTCCAAATCTCTTCACACCACGAAGTGGTGAGACTCTAAGATACGCTCTATCACCTACCTCATAGGTGACTTCTCTATGCTTTGGATCTGCATAGCTCTTCTGTCGGGACTATGCTATCTTCAATCTGTCCTTTACCAATTTGACTTTCTCTTTAGCTTCCTTGATTAATTCTGGCCCGAACAAATTTATTTCTCCAACACCACTCCATAGAAATGGTGTAGTACAATTTATCCCATAGAGAAATTCAAACGGTGCCATCTCAATACTGGCTTGATAGTGTAACATCCCTAAAATCATGATTTCAAAGTTTGCATATCATTCATGCATGCATATAGAATTGAGACCAATTTCAAAACTCATTTCAGAAAAACAGAAGCACATAGTGCTATCATTTCATGTGAGCAAACTAAAATCAAATGGCCATCCCCATTTGAGAGTTTGATTGTTTTAAAACCTATATTGTTTGTCTTCCTTGTTGAATGAAGTAAATGAGGAATTTGAACCAAGCTTTACAAAATGGAAATGGTTCAAAAACCATTTTTCAAACATTTGCAAAACAAGTGCAAAGCTCCTGTTATTTTGTTTCTCCAAAAGTGACCAAGCCTTTGCAAAGTAACCACATGGTTTTAGGCCTATATTTGAGACTGTTGCACACTGCAAAAACCCCAGGAAGATTTGAATTCAAAAAAGAGTTTGAAATCATTTGAAATCCATTCCTGAAAATCAAAACAGAAAAAGAAAAGGAGTAAACAAAAGAAAAGGGCCAGGCGCTCCTAATCTAGCCCAACAGCAGAACCGGCCCAGCTAGCCCACCCGGCCACTCTCTCGCTCGCTCGCACGCGCAGACACACCCACACTGACGCTGACACTCGGACCCCACCCCCTCTCCGTAGCACTCGCTGACTGGTGGCCCTCTCCATGTCACACCTTCTTCCCCAAACCACGCCCGCAGACCAAGTCGCCGCTGCCGTTGATGCCGGTAATGGCGCGGCGTAATTAGCCTTGATGCCGCAAGCGTTTCCTGTCGCGCTTGAGCCTATATAAACCACACCCCGCCGCGGTCATTTCCCCCACTCTCCTCGCTCACTCCGCCACCAGGCTGCGCGCATTTGACCTCGAAGCCCCGTAGCACCGACGACTCCGGCGACTAATTCCGGTGAGCCTCGACCGCCCCCCTCTCTCTGGTTCAAACAATCGTGCCCAGCTTGATCTTGCGCACCTCCTGATACCCTTCGTTTGCATTCTCGTGACCCAGGCCATCATCCCCGTTCGTGCCTGCAACCGACTGCGCCGCCGCTTGACTCCGGCGATCAATTGAGGTAAAACCCGAGCGTCCCTTGCCCCCTCTTTCATACGAGAATGTTCGCCTTCGTCTTGTGCATCTCCTGACCCCTGTGGTTCGTGCTAGGGCGACGCCACACCTCGGCAACAACCTCGACTGCAAGCAACAGACGCCGCCCGCAACTCCGACGAGCCCCAGCGACCGTACCCGTGCGCCCCTTCCCAAGCCGTCGCCACCTTGAGCATCAGCAGCTTCCTGCGGTTCTGGTAAGCCACTCCCCCCACTCCCGCGTGACCTAGAACGCCAGCTCCGCCGCTGACAGACGCGTCGCTGCTAGCGCCGCTCGAGTTTGGTCGTTTGATCCAGAACCGTCAGATCTGGATCCAACGCATAGAATTAGATCATTTAGCGAATCGTTTTGGGTAGATCTGGGCCGTGTGTTTTAAATAGATCTAACGGCGCAGGAGGGTGATCCTGAGCGAAACGGTATCAACCAATAGGATTAAGACATGTGGCTAGGGTTTGAATCAAAAACAGATTTGAAAACAGATTTAGATTCAGTTTTGAAATGTCTATAACTTTTGATTCCCACGTTAGATTTTTGCAAGTTTTATACCGTTGGAATCAGGGAGACAAGCCCTTTCTGTTTATGCAATGTGTTTAGTAAAAAGTTTCTGTTAAAATGACTTTTATTGCAGAAACTTGTTAAGGACTAGTTTGAGTATAGAATTTGTTTAGTAATTTGTTTTAGTGCTAAATAAGTTTAGTTAGCAAGTTTTTGACTTGGTTATGTTTCTATATCATGCACTTGCTTGGTGGAGTTTTCAAAAATCATCACTTAGCATTTTCTTGCATTGCATGCATATATGTTTATGTTTGTATATGAATTGTGTGTAATTTCTGTGCTACCATTCTTGTGTAGATTTTGCTAGTGACTGTGATTGTGTAGAGTGCTACTCACCCCACTACCAAGGCAAGTGGTACTTCATGAATAATTCCATCCATATATTTTGTACTAGCATTAGAAATATTTTGCTAAGTCTTGCATATTACTTTTTGCTAAATGCTATGTTGGGAAATCCTAAGTAGTTGTAGAATTGCTAGGAAATTTCCTAAGTTAAGTTACTATGCCATGCTTAGCCTAGCTAGTAGCAAACAAGGGTTGGTAAAGTATATACATGCTATGATGAAAATATTTCTAAGTCTTTGGACTTATGTTTTCTTAATAAAACAACTAAGTCAATGAATCTCCTGGGTGGAATGGGACTTGAATGGTGGTTTTTGGTTGAGTGGTTACACAAGGCCCATGGACATGGTTTACCTTGTGTATCTTGTTGGAATTATGCCCTAGAGGCAATAATAAAGATGTTATTATTATAATTCTTGTTCATGATAAAGTTTATATTCCATGCTAGAATTGTATTAAGCGGAAACTTTAATACTTGTGTGGTTTGTGAACAACACCGTGTCCCTAGTACGCCTCTATGGACTAGTTCATTGATCAATGATGGTTAAGGTTTCCTAACCATAGACATGAGTTGTCAATTGATAATGAGATCATATCATTGGGAGAATGATATGGTGGACAGACCCAAACTAAGCAAAGCTATTAGATCGTTTCATCGTGTTCGTCTTTGCGAAGCTTTTCTCATGTCAAATATTGTATTCCTTAGACCATGAGATAATACAACTCCCTGGTATCGGAAGAAAGCTTTGAGGTCATCAAACGTCATCCTATGAGAGGGTGATCACAAAGGTGTCTCTCAGGTGATCGGAAAGTATCTGTTGGGTTGTATGTATCGAGATGGGATTTGTCCCTCCCAAGTCGGAGAGATATGCTTCGGGCCCACTCGGTAATCGATATCAACACCGCTTGCAAGCATGTGGTTAAGGAGTTAATCACAAAGTGATATCGGATTACGGAATGAGTAAAGTACTTGCTGTGAACGAGATTGAACTAGGTATGACGATACCGACGATCGAATCTCGGGCAAGTAAAATATCGCGAGACAAAGGGAATATATATATGGGATTGATTGAATCCTGGCATCGTGGTTCATCCGATATGATCATCGATGAATGTGTGGGAGTCAATATGGGTGCCCAGACCCCGCTGTTGATTATTGATAGAAGATCATGTCTGCATATTCTCGAACCCGCAGGGTCACACACTTAACGTGTCTCGACGCTAGGATAGATTGGATAATTGGTTTATGAATTTTTGTTCGGAGTCTCGGATGGGATCCGGGATATCACGAGAGGTTCCGGAATGGTCCGGAGAATAAGATTCATATAAGGCAGTGCAGTTTTTGGAGTTCGGAATAGTTCCGGGTTAATCGGTATTGTACCGGAAGCTTCTAGAACCTTCCGGAAGGGGACAACGTGGCCCCACCTTCCGGGAGGGGGCATGGGCCTATGAGGGAGTGTCCTGGCCGCATTGGGCCAGGGGCACAAGGCCCCATAGGGCCCAGCCGATCCTAGATAAGTTTAAATCGTTTAAACTAGAGATAAGATAGGGTTTCTAGAAGGGAGAGTTTAAATCGTTTAAACTAGAGATAGGCTTGGAGGATGGGCAAGGGCTGGCCGCACCCCCCCTCTATATATAGAGGGCTGGTGCACCCCTTCCCCCCGACACACATCTCCCTCCAAGCCCTAGTAGCCCTGCTGCCTTCCTCTCTCCCTCCCGACTGTTTGCAGGCGAAGCCCTGCTGCAGAAATTCTCCACCAAATACACCACGCCGTCGTGTTGTAGATCCAATCCATCTCTCCACCATACTTGCTGGTCCAAGGAAGGAGGAGACGTCGAGGTGCTGCACGTGTGCATCTCACGGAGGCACCGCCACTTGTGGTGCTAGATCGGATCAGATCGCGAGGAGGAGAAGCGAGTACGACTACATCACCCACGTTCCGACGAACGTTCCGCTGTGTGAATCTTCAAGGGTATGAAGATCTAATCCAATCTCTCTCGTTGTTTGCATCTCCTAGATTAGATCTTGGCTTTCCCTCTGTTCGCTTCCGTAGAAAATTTTGATTTACTATGCTGCGAAACCCTTCAGTGGTATCAGAGCTAGATCTATGCGTAGATGTGATTCACGAGTAGAACGCAACATGGTTGTTGCGGGCGTTGATGTTTTCTGTTGCAAGCCTCTTGTTTGTGTTCTTCTTATGACGCGGCATAGTGAGATTGAAGCGGTCTAGGCCAACCTTACGCGACGTCGTTCGCGAGACCGGCTCCGCACTTGACGTGTGGCTTGTTCCACACATGCGGCTGGTGGATGTCAGTTTCTCTCACTATAGTGATCATGGGATTAACACCGGAGTTTGGCAACCATAATATCACCGTTGTGGCTTTCCGTAGGTAAGAATCGTTCTTAGCATCTACTCCCATAAGCCACGTAAAACATGCAACAACAAAGTAGAGGCGTCTAACTTGTTTTTGCAGGGAGTGTTTTCTGTGATATGGTATGGCCCAAGATGTGATGTGTATAATGTATGCGATGATCATGTTTTGTAATGTTTCACGACTTGCATGTCGATGAGTACACAACCGGCAGGAGCCATATGGTTGTCTTTATAATTGTGTATGACCTGCGAGTCAACTTCTTATACGCCATGTAATAGCTTTACTTTATCGCTAAGTAGTTAGCAATAGTTGTAGTTGCTATTCGTGGTGGAGGCAATCATGGTGGAGTGATGGAGATCATGCTGGAACGCACAAGATGGAGATCATTGCGCGAAGATTGGCTATACCATGTCACATAAAGTTATATGCATGTGATGTTTATCCTTTTATGTATCTTATTATGCTTAGATCGCGACGGTAGCATTATAAGATGATTCCTCACTTAAAGATCAAGATAAAAACTGTGTTCTCCCCAAGTATGCACCGTTGCGAAAGTTCGTCGTGTCCAAGCATCACGTGATGATCGGGTGCTATAGACTCTACGCTCACATACAACGGGTGCAAGCCAGTTTTGCACACGCGAAAATACTTGGGTCTAGCTTGACGAGCCTAGCATGTACAGACATGGCCTCGGAACACAAGAACCGAAAGGTTAAGCATGAGTCATATGAATGATATGATCGACACTTCGTTGTCCACCATTGAAACCACATCTCTTCTCGTGAAGATCGGATTAGGTGTGGTGAATTTGGATCGTGTTCACTAAACAACTTGAGGGATGTTGAATTTAGTGGGAGTTCATCTAGTAATTTGATTAAGTTGAACTATTTATCATGAACATAGTCTAAATTGTACTTGCAAATACTGTAGATCACATGGCCAAGTCCAACTTCAACTTCAACGTTTTTGCTGAGAAAGAAAAGCTTAGAAACAATGGGTCTAACTTCACCAACTGGTTCCGCAATCTAAGAATCATTCTGTCTGGCGGACAAAAGGACTATGTCCTTGAGAAAGCGTTAGGTAACCCCCCCTGCTGCAACTGCGCCGGCTGATGAGAAAGTTGTCTATCAGTCGCGCAAAGATGATTATGGTGTGATTAAGAGCACCATGTTGTTTGCTATGGAACCGGAACTTAAAAATCGTTTTGAAAACTATCCCGGGCCCTTTGAGATTCTCGAGGAGCTGAAAACCATGTTTCAGACTCAGGCCCGTTCTGAGAGATATGAGATCTCTGAGAAGTTCTTTAACTGCAAGATGGAGGAAGGGAGTTCCGTTAGTGAGCACGCCATTAAGATGTCGGGCTACACTCAACGCCTTGAGCAACTGGACTGCAAGATTCCAGAGGAGATCAAGATTGAAAGGGTTCTGCAATCACTCCCTCTCAGCTACAAAAGTTTTGTAGTGACTCATAATCAGATTGGTTCCACTGATACGATCACCGAGCTCTTCGCAAAGCTGAAGGCTGCGGAGGTGGACATCAAGAAGGATAATCATGTGTTGATGGTCAACAAGCCCTCCTTTAAGAAAGGTAAAGGTGCAAAGAAGCCCTTCAAGAAAGGCGACGGCAAGCGCGTTGCCCCTGCTGAGAAGAAGCTCAAGTCTGGTCCTAAGCCGGACACTAAGTGCTTCTATTGCAAGGACAAGGGTCACTGGAAGCGCAACTATCCGAAGTACTTAGCGGACAAGAAGGCTGGCACCATCAAAGGTATATTTGATATACATGTTATTGATGTTTTCCTTACTAGCCCTCGTTGTAGTGCCTGGGTATTTGATACTGGTTCGGTTGCTAATATTTGTAACTCGAAACAGGAGCTACGGAATAGACGGCGGCTTGCGAGGGATGAGGTGACGATGCGCGTTGGCAACGGATCAAGAGTTGATGTGATGGCCGTCGGCACGCTCTCCTTAGTTTTACCTTCGGGATTAGTTTTAAACCTTAATAAATGTTATTATGTGCCTGCGTTGAGCATGAACATTATTTCTGGATCGTGTTTATTGCAAGACGGTTATTCATTTAAATCGGAGAATAATGGTTGTTCTATTTATATGAGTAACATCTTTTATGGTCATGCACCTCTTGTGAATGGTTTATTTCTTCTAAATCTCGAAAGGGATGAAACACACATCCATAACATTGAGGCTAAGAGATGCAAAGTAGATAGTGATAATACTACTTATTTGTGGCACTGTCGTCTAGGTCATATTGGTCTAAAGCGCATGAAGAAACTCCATTCTGATGGACTTTTGGAGTCTCTTGATTTTGAATCATTTGACACATGCGAACCATGCCTCATGGGCAAGATGATCAAAACCCCGTTCTCCGGTATGATGGAGCGAGCAACGGACTTGTTGGAAATCATACATACCGATGTATGCGGACCGATGAGTGTTTCAACGCGCGGTGGATATCGCTATTTTCTCACTTTTACCGATGACTTGAGTAGATATGGGTATATCTATTTAATGAAACACAAATCTGAAACGTTTGAAAAGTTCAAAGAATTTCAGAATGAAGTGGAGAACCATCGTAATAGAAAGATTAAGTTTCTACGATCCGATCGTGGGGGCGAATATTTGAGTTATGATTTTCTCACGCATCTCAAAGCAAGTGGAATCGTTTCACAACTCACGCCACCCGGAACACCACAGCGCAATGGTGTGTCTGAACGCCGGAATCGAACCCTATTAGATATGGTCCGATCAATGATGTCTCTTACTGATTTGCCGTTATCATTTTGGGGTTATGCATTAGAAACCGCTGCATTCACTTTAAATAGGGCTCCATCTAAATCCGTTGAGACGACACCGTATGAACTGTGGTTTGGTGCTAAACCTAAGTTGTCGTTTCTTAAAGTTTGGGGATGCGAAGCTTACGTCAAGAAGTTGATGCCGGACAAGCTCGAACCCAAAGCGGAGAAATGCGTCTTCATAGGATACCCTAAGGAAACTATTGGGTATACCTTCTATCACAGAACCGAAGGCAAAGTGTTTGTCGCAAAGAACGGTTCCTTTCTTGAGAAGGAGTTTCTCTCGAAAGAAGTGAGTGGGAGGAAAGTAGAGCTAGACGATGTTGTTGAACCTTCTCTTGAATTGGAGAGTAGCGCAGCACCTGAAATTGTTCCAGTGCCGCCTGCGCCAACAATAGAGGAAGCTAATGACAAGGATCATGAAGCTTTGGACGATGCTGCTACTGAACGTCGCAGGTCGACAAGGTCGCGTGCCCCTCCTGAGTGGTACGGCAACCCTGTCTTGACAGTCTTGTTAGTAGAAGACAGTGAACCTACGAACTATGAGGAAGCGATGATGAGCCCAGACTCTGAGAAATGGCTAGAAGCCATGAAATCCGAATTGGGATCCATGAGCGAAAACCAAGTATGGACTTTGGTGGACCCTCCTAGCGACCGAAAGGCCGTTGAGTGCAAATGGATCTTCAAGAAGAAAATGGACGAGGATGGTAATGTTACCGTCTATAAAGCACGGCTTGTCGCGAAAGGTTTTCGACAAGTTCAAGGTGTTGACTACGATGAGACTTTCTCTCTCGTAGCGATGTTTAAGTCTATTAGGATTTTATTAGCAATTGCTGCGTTTCATGATTATGAAATATGGCAGATGGATGTCAAGACTGCGTTCCTCAATGGCAACATTGATGAAGAGTTGTATATGATGCAACCCGAAGGTTTTGTCGATCCTAAGGATGCTGATAAAGTATGCAAACTTCAGCGTTCCATTTATGGACTGAAGCAAGCATCTCGGAGTTGGAACCTTCGTTTTGATCAAGTGATCAAGAGCTTTGGATTTGTTCCAAATTGCTACGAAGCTTGCATCTACAAGAAAGTGAGTGGGAGCTCGGTGACGTTTCTGGTACTATATGTGGATGACATATTGATTATTGGAAATGACATCAACATGCTTAACGATGTGAAGAGTTATTTGAACAAGTGTTTTTCAATGAAAGACCTAGGTGAAGCTGCTTATATATTGGGCATAAAAATCTATAGAGATAGACAAAGACGCCTGATAGCTTTAAGCCAGAGTACATACCTAGACAAAGTTCTGAAAAGGTTCAGAATGGATAAGGCAACGAAAGGTTCAGTGCCTATGTTGTCAGGTAAGATATTGAGCAAGGCTCAGTGTCCAGCTACGGTAAATGATAGGGAAGCTATGAGCAAAGTGCCTTATGCCTCGGCCATAGGTTCCATCATGTATGCCATGCTGTGTACTAGACCGGATGTGTCCAATGCTCTTAGTTTGACGAGCAGATATCAAAGTGATCCAGGAGTGGAACACTGGACAGCCGTGAAGAACATCCTAAGGTACCTAAATAGGACTAAAGAAATGTTCTTAGTCTATGGGGGTGATGAACAGCTCGTCGTAAAAGGTTACGTCGATGCTAGTTTCGACACCGACAAGGATGATTCTAAATCTCAGACAGGATACGTGTATATTTTGAATGGAGGAGCTGTGAGCTGGAGAAGCTGCAAGCAAAGCGTGATCGCGGGATCTACAGTAGAAGCGGAATACATGGCTGCTGCAGAAGCGTCAAGTGAAGTAGTTTGGATCAGAAACATCATCACTGAGCTTGGTGTGGTTCCAAGTGCATTGGACCCACTGGAGATATTGTGTGACAACACTGGCGCCATAGCACTCGCTAAGGAACCAAGATATCATCCAAAGACCAAGCATATCAACCGCAAGTTTCATATAATCCGAGATTATATAGCAGATGGAGATCTGAAGATCAGCAAAGTACATACAGATCTGAATGTCGCAGATCCATTGACTAAACCTCTTCCACGTGTAAAACATGATCAGCACCTCAGTGCCATGGGTGTGAGATTGTTGCCAAATGTAAACTAGATTATTGACTCTAGTGCAAGTGGGAGACTGTTGGAATTATGCCCTAGAGGCAATAATAAAGATGTTATTATTATAATTCTTGTTCATGATAAAGTTTATATTCCATGCTAGAATTGTATTAAGCGGAAACTTCAATACTTGTGTGGTTTGTGAACAACACCGTGTCCCTAGTACGCCTCTATGGACTAGCTCATTGATCAATGATGGTTAAGGTTTCCTAACCATAGACATGAGTTGTCAATTGATAATGAGATCATATCATTGGGAGAATGATATGGTGGACAGACCCAAACTAAGCAAAGCTATTAGATCGTTTCATCGTGTTCGTCTTTGCGAAGCTTTTCTCATGTCAAATATTGTATTCCTTAGACCATGAGATAATACAACTCCCTGGTATCGGAAGAAAGCTTTGAGGTCATCAAACGTCATCCTATGAGAGGGTGATCATAAAGGTGTCTCTCAGGTGATCGGAAAGTATCTGTTGGGTTGTATGTATCGAGATGGGATTTGTCCCTCCCAAGTCGGAGAGATATGCTTCGGGCCCACTCGGTAATCGATATCAACACCGCTTGCAAGCATGTGGTTAAGGAGTTAATCACAAAGTGATATCGGATTACGGAACGAGTAAAGTACTTGCTGTGAACGAGATTGAACTAGGTATGACGATACCGACGATCGAATCTCGGGCAAGTAAAATATCGCGAGACAAAGGGAATATATATATGGGATTGATTGAATCCTGGCATCGTGGTTCATCCGATATGATCATCGATGAATGTGTGGGAGTCAATATGGGTGCCCAGACCCCGCTGTTGATTATTGATAGAAGATCATGTCTGCATATTCTCGAACCCGCAGGGTCACACACTTAACGTGTCTCGACGCTAGGATAGATTGGATAATTGGTTTATGAATTTTTGTTCGGAGTCTCGGATGGGATCCGGGATATCACGAGAGGTTCCGGAATGGTCCGGAGAATAAGATTCATATAAGGCAGTGCAGTTTTTGGAGTTCGGAATAGTTCCGGGTTAATCGGTATTGTACCGGAAGCTTCTAGAACCTTCCGGAAGGGGACCAACGTGGCCCCACCTTCCGGGAGGGGGCATGGGCCTATGATGGAGTGTCCTGGCCGCATTGGGCCAGGGGCACAAGGCCCCATAGGGCCCAGCCGATCCTAGATAAGTTTAAATCGTTTAAACTAGAGATAAGATAGGGTTTCTAGAAGGGAGAGTTTAAATCGTTTAAACTAGAGATAGGCTTGGAGGATGGGCAAGGGCTGGCCGCACCCCCCCTCTATATATAGAGGGCTGGTGCGCCCCCTTCCCCCCGACACACATCTCCCTCCAAGCCCTAGTAGCCCTGCTGCCTTCCTCTCTCCCTCCCGACTGTTTGCAGGCGAAGCCCTGCTGCAGAAATTCTCCACCAAATACACCACGCCGTCGTGTTGTAGATCCAATCCATCTCTCCACCATACTTTCTGGTCCAAGGAAGGAGGAGACATCGAGGTGCTGCACGTGTGCATCTCACGGAGGCACCGCCACTTGTGGTGCTAGATCGGATCGGATCGCGAGGAGGAGAAGCGAGTACGACTACATCACCCACGTTCCGACGAACGTTCCGCTGTGCGAATCTTCAAGGGTATGAAGATCTAATCCAATCTCTCTCGTTGTTTGCATCTCCTAGATTAGATCTTGGCTTTCCCTCTGTTCGCTTCCGTAGAAAATTTTGATTTACTATGCTGCGAAACCCTTCATATCTCACTTGTGGTATGCCACCCAGGCACAAAGGGATTTTAGAGGCCAAGTGTTGAGAAGCTTATAGTGCAACCACTTGGCAATATGGGCTCTGCCTTGATCACATAGGTTGCTAGAACTTATTCATTTGGACAGTTGGTGGTAGTGGGATTGATAGGTTGGAACACGTCCATTTGGCTAAGGGAAGGTTTCTGAAAGGTCCTGTCTTGGGAAACCAAGTCTGGTGGGGAAAGTGCACAACCTCTGTAGATGGAAAATCTAAGTACTTAGCCAAGTCCATGGCAATGGACAACTTGAGCATCAAGACATGGAAGCTATCAAGAATCTCATCACTCCAACTTCTAAGTAAAAATTTGTGGGTGAACAAGGGTGAAGAACCTCAATGTCTATTGATGGGTTCTTGGGAAAGTTTTGACAAAGAAAAACTTAGTGATTTCAACTAATAGGAAAAACCTATTTTGAGCAAATCAAGCCAAACTACACTTAGCCAAAATGCATATAGTAATATAGTCCACTGAAAATTAACTAAGGTATCACTTGCTAATACTATTCCAAAGTATTGACCCATTGTGGCTGTAACTTGTGATGTTGCAGGTTACTCCGACGATGATTAGGTGTCATGAGTCTACACTCAACATGCTTGCCTGTGGCACATGAAGATGAAGACTTATGTTTATTTACTTATTCCAAAACTCTTGTATTAGGCCTGTGGCCTTGAGTTGTAAAAGACTATGTTTTATCTCTGGAATGAATGTAATAAATGACCCTTGTATCTGTGTACTTCATCTTAAACTGTGGATACTAGCAATGATCCAGGGACTAGCATTGCAATCACAGGGATCCTTTTCCTTTACAAAGGAGGGATATTACAGATAGCTGTTATTGTAAGAGTATTCTACGTAAGGCATACTTTCATTCCAACTAGCACCATAGTCTAGGGCACATGCCCTCAACATACCCTCCAAAATCTGATTAGTCCTTTCTGTCTATCCATCAGTCTGGGGGTGAAAAGTTGTGCTGAACTCTAACCTTGTTCCTAGTGACTCATGCAATTTTCACCAAAAATGCGAGGTGAACTGAGTTCCTCTATCAGACACAATACTCTTGGGTACTCCATGCAGACACACAATCTTGTTCATGTAAATCTTGGCTAACTTAGCACTTGTATAGGTTGGCTTCACATGTATGAAATGAGTCACTTTAGTTAGGCGATCAACAACCACCCAAATAGAATCATATTTGGATCTAGTCCTTGGCAATCCTGTGATGAAATCCATACCAATCTTGTCCCACTTCCAATCAGGAACATGTAGTGGTTGCAATAATCCTGCCGGTTTCTGATATTCCGCCTTCACTCGACTACACACATCACACAAGGCAATATGCTCCGCAATATCCTTCTTGAGATTGTTCCACCAAAATCTTTCCTTCACATCCATGTACATTTTGGAATATGGTGAGTTATGTTCTTCTTGCAGAATCAATTTCCGATGCTCCGGATCTTGCGGAATACAAATACATTTCCCATACCATAAAGTACCATGTTCGTCTTCATGGAAACCTTTAGCTTTCCCTTTGCTAATTTTTCCTTTAATCTCTTCAATTTCCTTGTCCAACTTTTGGGCTTCTTTGATCTTGTCCAACAATGTGGGTTGAACATCCAATGACATGAGATGTCCTTTAGGCACTATCTCCAATCTGAGATCTTTGAATTGGGCACACAGATCATCTGGTAATTCTCTCGTAGTAAGGCCATTCACATAAAACTTACGGCTTAAAGCATCCGCTACAACATTTGCTTTACCAGAATGGTATTGCAAACTCAAGTCATATTCCTTGATGAGCTCTAGCTACCTTCTTTGTCTCATATTGATTTCCTTCTTAGTGAAAATATACTTCAAACTTTTGTGATCTGTGAACACTTCACAACGCTTTCCCAAAAGATATTGTCTCCATGTTTTGAGTGCATGGACAACAAAAGCTAACTCTAAATCATGAGTAGGATAGTTCAATTCATGAGTTTTGAGTTGGCTTGAGTCATAAGCCACAAATTTCCCTTCTTGCATCAAAACTCCACCTAATCATTGGTGAAATGCATCACAATAAACTTGGAAATCCTTTTCCAAATCTGGAAGACATAAGACCAGTGCTTTCGTTAGTCTCTTCTTCAATTCCTGGAAACTGAGTTCACATCCTTCAGTCCAGTAAAATTTCTTTTCTTTCTTGAGTAGCTCCGTCATTGGCTTAGCTACCTTTGAGAAATTCTCAATGAACCTTCTATAGTATCGTGCCAGGCCAAGGAAACTATGAACTTCTTTCACTGACTTGGGAGATTCCCACTTAGTCAAAGTTGACACCTTTGCGTAATCGACAACTATACCATCTCCCGACACAATATGTCCGAGAAATCCAACTTCATTCAACCAGAATTCACATTTACTGAACTTGGCATACAATTTGTGCTCCCTGAGCTTCTCAAGTATCAAACGCAAATGCTCTTCATGCTCTTCTTTATTCTTGGAGAAGATCAAAATGTCGTCAATGAATACGACAAAAAACTTGTCAAGAAACTCCATGAACACCTTGTTCATCATATTCATTAAATAAGCTGGTGCATTTGTCAAACCAAATGGCATCACAGTGTACTCATACAACCCATACCTAGTGGTGAAAGCAGTCTTAGGTATATCTTGCTTTCTAATCTTAAGCTGAAAATAGCTTGATCAGAGATCAATCTTTGAGAACACACGGGCTCCTTATAGCTGATCAAACGGATCATTGATTCTAGGCAAAGGATATTTGTTCTTGATAGTCACTTCATTGAGTGAACGGTAATCTATGTATAACCTTTGGCTTCTATCCTTCTTCTCAACAAACAGAACAGGTGCACCCCAAGATGAAGAACTTGGTTGAATAAATCCTTTATGCAACTATTCTCCAAGCTGTTTCTTGAGTTCTTTCAACTCATCCACTGACATCTTGTAGGGTCTCTTTGCTATTGGTCCTGATCCTGGAAGTAAGTGAATCAGAAACTCCAAATCTCTATCTGGTGGTATTCCAGGAAATTCCTCCGGAAACACATCCGGATACTCTCTCACAATTAGCACACTGTCTATGCTAACCCCCTTAAGAGAATTTAGCTTACTCCATTTAGATTCAAAGTTAGACTTGATCCTAATTCGTTTCTTATCCGGGGTTGTGAGTGTGATAGTATGATTGGCACAATCTAGTACTCCTTCATACTTAGTCATCCAATCCATTCCCAAAATTACATCCAATCCTTGGGAATCTAGGGTTACCAAACTAACCAAAAACTTATACTTTCCAAATTCTATCACTAGATCATGGCACCCAAAATTCACTATCATCTCTCCTCCAGGAGAGCTTACTTTTATGGGACACCCAATAGTTTCAGTTGGAAGTCCATTTTTATCAACAAATGCTCTTGATATGAATGAATGCGATGCTCTAGTATCAAAAAAGAACAAGTGTTGGAAAATAATTAAGCTTGAACTTACCAGCCACAACATTAGACTCTTCATATATTTCTTCCACATTGATGTGGTTCACTTATCCCTTCTGAAAAGGGTTGGGCTTGTTGGCTCCTTCAACTTTCTTTTCTGGGTATTCATTTGCATAGTGCCCCATCTTTTTACACTCGAAACTCTCAACCTGACTGAGGTCTTTCTCTGCAGGCTGACTTCCATTACCACTACCACTGTGGTGGCTCCTCTGTCCACTCTTGTGGTTCTTAAACTTGTCATTGTCATGACTGCGATGATGCTTGTTGTCATGGTGACGGTTGTGGTTGTGGTGGATGTTGTACTTCCCATGCTTGTGGAATCCAGAACCTCCACTATCATCATTATGGGAACGCTTGTGGTGGATGTTGTACTTCCCGAGCTGTGCTTATCAAAGTTATGCTTCCTCTTCCTGCCCTCAACCTATTTCATCTTGTTTTCCAAGATGGTGGCCTTGTCACAAAGTGATTGATATGTTGGGACATAGGCAACAGATAGCTGCAGGTTGAACTCATCATTAAGTCCCTCAAGGAACTTCTCCTTCCTCTTGGCATCTGTATCAACCTCATCCGGTGCATAGCGCGCCAGATTGTTAACTCCTCAATGTACCCAGCCACACTGCGGTGACGCTGTTTCAGATTGTGGAACTCTTTCTTCTTTAAGTTCATCACTCCGGAT
This sequence comes from Avena sativa, assembly GCA_916181665.1. NCBI lineage: Eukaryota > Viridiplantae > Streptophyta > Magnoliopsida > Poales > Poaceae > Avena > Avena sativa. The sequence goes on from OV702298.1 coordinate 114,477,661, forward strand.
GAGATGTGGGAAGTGCGGAAACCATCTTCAAATATGGCCCATGTCACATCCTCAAGGGGAGTGGTGATATGAATGTTATCCCACCAGGTAGCTGCTGGTCCTTCGAGCAGATGTGCTGCGAATCTGACCTTTTCCTCGTCAGTGCAACCAATAGTGACTAAGTCCTTGTTCACGGAACGTAGCCAGTCATTGGCTACCATTGGATCAGTTGTCCCTGAGAACTTGGCTAGCCTCAACCTCAAAAATCTGGTAAGCATGTCAAATGCTGGTGGATTGTTGGGATTGTTGTTCTGATTCTAATTTTGGTTTTGGATGAACTGAGTCATCATCTGCATCAGTTGAGCTTGAGCTGTCATCAACTTCTGCATCTCGGGGGTGACGTTATTGTTGTTGTTTGGGTTGGGATTGGCACGACGGGGAGGCATCTGTGGTTTCAATAAGGATAAGGAATGAGATATAACCCATAGATGCTTAACATGCACAATACATCACATAACAACGATTCACAAAACCAAGCTCAAAAACAAGATAGGGTTTGAATAAAGTAAACAACAAGTTTTTTTGGAAAAGTAAACACACCATAGCAAGCCATCCACATGTTAGATGGTCATTGCGACTCAATAATCAAAGTATGATAGATAAAAGATAGTCGAGTAGTCTACATGCTGGGGATATGCCTACCGAGGTATACCCAGCATGGCGTTTCCTATTGGCCCAAGCTGCCAGCGAGTGGGCCTGCAGGACGGCGACTGGATCGAGACTTAGCGAGGACCCAGGCGACTGGAAGCTGGAGGCCCAGAAGAGTAGCTAGGCCTAGTAGGATTAGGTCAAGAACCCTCTGAATCCTTAACTAATTCGGTTGTAGATCTGTAAACCCGAGGTGAGCCTATATAAACCTCCCTAGAGTACGCATAGAGGACACGTTCCATCATACACCCCAGCGACTCGCCGCCTAGTCGTCGAGATCGCCCTTGTACTCTCTCCATAATACAATCTAGCAGGAGTAGGTCTTTACCCTCGGGGGGGCGAACCTGGGTAAAACCTTTTGTCTCCACCCTCATCTCGCACCGCAGATGGCTGGCCGCCCTTGCCCTTTGTTCTACTACTCGCTGCCGATTGCAGCATCTGCCATGGCCATTCCGATGACAGTGGCGCCCACCGTGGGGCCTGGCCGGTCATGCCGGTGTTCTGCGACGAGATCCAATCTGCCCATCAACGAGACGATCGCCACCAGCCGCATGATTGCGATCGGCGAGATCCTCCAGATCTTTCTGAGCAGCTACGTCCTGGCGGCACGCCCCGTCACGCATAGAGTGATCATGTCGGTCGGCATGATCAGCCTCTTCGTCGGTTTCACCGACGTCATCGCCTCGGAGCACTCGGCTCCCATCCGCGAGTCGCCACCACGCGACCGGCTCTCTGAGAGTCAGGTCCGCACCATCCACCACCTCGCCTCCGAGTACGACTCGGCCAACAGCAATGTGGCCGAAACCGCCATGGCTGCGGACGACGCGGCCCTCAACGACGACGCCGACTCGGCGACCCCAACATTGGCCGCCGGATCAATCGTCACCGCGTCACCTGCGGGCTCCATCACCCAGGTCTCCAATGTGGGAGACTTCGAGGATCCCTCCATTCTTGGGATCTTCGACTTCTATTCCGGATCGGAGAACTCCGGCGATCTCCATGTCGGATCTGGCCGCAACATCGCGGCCTACATGGCGAATGGCGCGGATGCCCCACCATACCCCTTCTCCACGCCGATCCCGCCGACCATGACGGCAACGGAGGTCGAGGAACTCCGCGTGCGACTGGAGGAGGCGGTCCACAAGGAACAAGCCGAGCGCGAAAAATTCGTCCTCGAGCAGGTGACAGTGCAGGAGCTTTTGTGCTACCACCAACTCCGCATCAGGTCGCGCCTGAACCCCACCGTTCAGGGCCGCGCCCTGAACTTCGACGATGAAAACGACCCGACTCGCATAGCCGAGCTCGCGATCTGCGAAAACGCGCCGCCAGGAGGAAGTTCCCGGCCACCACCAGGCGCGATGGCTAACGGCGCCCCACCACCACCCGGCCGCACGCCCCCCTGGGATCAGCCGAGAATCCTGGTCTCCTCACGGGAGCAAGACGTGAATGGCCTCCCGCTGTTCTCCACCCTAATGGACAACGTCGTCGCGAGTCGAGCCGCGGTCGACAACATCACCGTGACCGGGGAAGGCGCCCTATAGATCCAGTACACCAAGGCTCTACTCTCCAAGTCAGTCGAGCAACAAAACGCGGGTGCCGACTCACAGGGTCGCATGTACCACATTCGTCAGGAAGCAGGGCGGCCTCGAGCGGTCGCCCAATGGTGGAAAACACCCTCAACTGCCCACCACCCGAGACCCTGCAGCTCCAACATCGACTCGCACACGCGGCACTCTACACCAACGACCCGTGACCGGCGAACAACTTCGTCGTCGCCAACGGGCAGCAAGTCGACGCGCGCACCCACATCATCAACAACCAGAGCCGGCGCGCACGCCAGCCTGATGACTTGAGGCATACCCTCACCAACCGCCGCGACGGTGAACCAAGGGGGTCGCTGATCCGAGTCAGACCCTAGTGCTTCGGACCAATGATCCGAGGCCAAATATACCCGGAGAACTTCAAGGCGCCGAAGGAGATCGAGAAGTACGACCCCTCGTACGACTCTTTCGTGTGGCAGGACACCTACCTCATGGCGATGGGAATCGCCCGCCACACCGACCTGCTTGCTGCTCGCTACGTCCCCCTGATGATGGGGGGAGCATGTCGGCAATGGATCAAGACCCTCCCCACGGACATCATTGACTCCTGGGAGGAAATGCGCGATGCCTTCGTTAGACACTTCGAGGGATCCTACACCCGCGCAACCACCATCGAGGACCTGGAGCGATGCGTCCAGGGACCCCGCGAGTCGACCCGCAGCTGGGTCCAAAGGTGGCAAGACCTGTGGTACAACACGGCCGGAATCCACCCGGACACCGTGATCCACTGCTTCAAGATCTCGTGCCGCTACGAGCCCCTGGTCGCCACACTCAAGCGGGTGTACAAAACACTCGACAACATACCGGACCTCCTCGATATCGCCAAGCGGTACGCGGACGAGGACCCAAACCAAGAAACCAACGACGAGTCGGGAGGTAATCGCCGCGCGAGCGGCCACGACAACGGGAGACGACCCAAGCTATGATACAGCACACTCGCCTCACCGTCAAGCGTCGAGGTGACGGGCGAGTTAACTTCATCGCCAACGCCGAGTCTGCCCCACGCGAGCCCAAAAGGTTTTGCCACGATGGAGGCCAATGCCGCAACGGCGGAAACTACAAGGCGAAGCCGAGGTTCGACCCCGCGGCTCTCCTCAACCAGCCCTGTGTGTTCCATAGCAGGAAGGGGAAATCTGCCACGCACACGACCGCCGACTGCCACTCCTTGAGGGAGATCAAGAAGGCACGACGCGCAAGGGAAGACCCCGACAACCACCCGCCAAACAGCGGCAAATTCGACAATGATGCCGGCTCGCTCCACACCTTCACTGGCTTCAACACGAAGCGCGAGAAGAAGGTCATGGCCCGCGTTGTCGCCGTCAACGCGGTGTCCCAGATCGGCATCCCTCAGTTCCTCAAATGGTCCGAGCAACCAATCACCTGGAGCCGGGAGGACCAGTCGCCATGGATCGAATATCCGGGCCGAATCGCCTTGGTGGTCAAGCCCAAGGTGGGAGACTATGGGCTCCCCAAGACGCTGATGGATGGCGGCAGCTCCATCAAAATTCTGTACCTGGACACATTCAGGCGACTGCGGCTCCCGTCATGGCTGTGCGGCATAATCACTGTCCATGGAAACCCCGTCATGGCCGCAGAGTTCAAAGCCAAAGGCGCCGAGCTCGCCGACGCTGTCATAGCGGTAGAAGCCAACCATGCAGAGGAGCTTGCCAAGTACGCGAGCAGTGTCAACAATGACGACCCCACCATACTCAAGAAGCCCAACTCGGAGGGTGGCAGCTCCACCGCCTTCGAGGCAATGACGCACACTCGCACCGTCGAGCTGGTCCCAGGCGACTCCAGCCAGAAGGTGACGATTGGGACGGGCATGATCCCAGCATAGGAAGGCGCGCTCATCGAGTTCCTACGTGAGAATCGCGACATCTTCACATGGAAGCCATCCGACATGCCTGGTGTCCCGAGGTAACTTGCTGAGCACAAACTCAACGCCGACCCCAAAGCGCGACCCATCAAGCAGTCGCTGCGGCCCTTCAATGAAGAGCGACACCGAGCAATCGCCGAGGAGGTGCAGCGTCTACTCGCTGCAGGCTTCATCTGGCCAATCAAATACTCCAAGTGGATGGCAAACCCAGTCCTGGTCGAGAAGAAAAAAGGGACCTAGAGAATGTGTATTGATTACACAAACCTCAACAGCGCCTGCCCAAAGGAGCAGTTCGTCCTCCCGCGGATCGACCAAATCATTGATTCAACTTCAGGCTCTGAGTCGCTATGCTTCCTAGATGCCTACTTTGGGTACAACCAGATCAAAATGGCAGTCAAGGACGAGGAGAAGACGACGTTCATCACGCCATTTGGAGCCTTCTGCTACACCGCCATGACCTTCGGCCTCAATAACGTCGTGGCAACCTACCAGAGGTGCATGCAGGAGTGCCTTCGAGCCAAATCGGCCGCAATATCCACGTCTACATTGACGACATGGTGGTAAAGTCCACTCGCCAGAACGACCTACTCGCCGACCTGGCAGAAACCTTCGCCAACCTGCAGAGGTACAAAATAAAGCTAAACCCAGGAAAGTGCACCTTCGGTGTACCTACTGGACAACTTCTGGGGTACGTCGTCTCCAAGCGCGGGATCGAGGTGAACCCCGCCAAGATCAACATGATCGCCCGACTCGGTAGACCCGAGTGCCTGCGCGACGTCCAGAAGTTGGCCGGGCGAGTCGCGGCTCTCAGTCGCTTCATCCCTCGGCTAGGCGAGAAGGCGATGCCTCTCTATCGCCTAATGCGCAAGAACCCCACTTTCCAGTGGGACAAGGAGGCAGGCGACACGCTCCACGCTCTCAAGGAGGTGCTACTCGCGGCACCGCTACTCGCTGGCCCCATCGACATGGAGCCCATGCTCGTCTACGTCGCGGCTTCTGAGCGAGTCATCAACACCGTCATGGTCGTCGAACGACCAAAGGAGGTCAAGGAGCGCCCGGTACAGCGACCTGTATACTACATCAGTGAAGTCCTCGCCGAGTTGCGCCAGCGCTACCCGCAGTACCAAAAATTGGTATATGCGGTCTTCAGAGCCCAGCAGCGACTGCCGCACTACTTTCAGGAGCACCCAATAACGGTCGTCTCCTCAGCACCATTGCAGGACATCATCCGCAACCGTGAGTCGACCGGGCGAATCGCCAAGTGGGCTGTCGAGATCGGAGTCCACAACATCAGGTACGAGCCACGCAAGGCGATCAAGTCGTAGGCCCTCGTAGATTTCCTAGCCGACTGGGAGGAGGCCCAGCAGCCAGAGAAACTGCAGTACCTCCGTTACTGGAGCCTACACTTCGACGGATCCAAGAATGCGGATGGTGCAGGGTCAGGGATCGTACTCACATCTCCAAAAGGCGACAAGCTACACTACGTCCTGTACCTCGACTTCACCCCCTGCACCAACAACATGGCCGAGTATGAGGCGCTACTCCATGGCATGCGAGCAGCCAAGGAGATGAACATCAATCGCTTGCGCTGCTACAGTGACTCCGACCTCATCGCCGGGCAAGTCGCCGACACCTGTGATGCAGTATCCCCTACCATGGCGGCATACCGCCAAGCAGTGGAACAACTGGGAGGCCACTTCGCGGGCTACTCCGTTCAGTGGATCGACAGGCGGAAGAACAAGGAGGCTGGCGCGCTCTCCCCCATTGGCTCGGCTCGACTCGCACCACCCGCCGGCGTCTTCCTTGACACCATCACCAAGCCTTCCGTCGCTCCCCTGAGGGAGATCGACATCGGAATTCCGTTGCAACCAGACGCAGCCTTGGTTGCACTGATCGCCAAACCAAGCGACTGGACCGCGCCATACGTTGCCTACCTGGAGGGAGGCACCCTACCCGCTGACGAGACGGAGCCCCGGATGATAGCACGCCGCTGCAAATCCTTCGTCATCATCAACGACGAGCTCCACAAGCGCAGCGTGATCGGCGTGTTCCAACGCTGTGTCCAACCCGCAGAAGGACGCAAGATCCTCCAGGACATCCACGCTGGCGACTGCGGCCACCAAGCTGGCGCCCGCTCCCTAGTTGCCAAGGCCATGCGACATGGCTTCTACTGGCTCACCGCACACGCCGACGCGATCGACATCGTCCAATGCTGCATCGGGTATCAGAAGTACGCCAATCATACTCACGTATCGAGCTCGGTGCTCAAGACAATCCCCATCACCTGGCCATTCGCCGTATGGGGTGTGCACATGGTAGGCCCCTTCAAGAAGGCCCCCTCTGGCTTCACCCACCTCCTAGTCGCGGTCAACAAATTCACAAAGTGGGTGGAGGCCAAGCCAGTCCGCAAGTGCGACGGGAAGACCGCTACAAAGTTCTTACGCGAGCTCATTTATCCCTATGGGTTCCTGAAGAGCATCATCACGGACAATGACACCAACTTTGCCAAAGGAGCCATGGCAGAATTCTGCGAGGAGCACAACATACGACTCGACCTCGCCTCAGTCGCCCAGCCGGAGTCCAACGGCCAGGCAGAACGGGCCAACCAGAGCATCCTCCATGGCCTGAAGCCGCGACTACAAGTTCCACTGGAGCGAACCCTGGGTGCTGGGTCGAAGAGCTCCCCTCCGTCATCTGAGGCATCTGCACCTCCATCAACAGGTCGACGGGGTTCACCCCTTTCTTCATGTTGTACAGCGCCGAGGCCGTCCTACCAACCGGCCTCGAGCATGATTCGCCTCGGGTGGTCAACTACTCGGAGACCGACAACGAGTTTGCACGCCAAGACGGAGTCGACCAGCTCGACGAAGCACGCGACCTAGCTTGCTCCCGCACCGCCATTTACCAGCAAGGGCTCCGCCGCTATCATAGCCGGCGAGTACAGACCCACACCTTCCAGGAAGGCGACCTGGTACTGCGCCTGATCCAGGACAAGAAGGGCATGCACAAACTCTCCCCCTTGGGAGGGACCATTCGCCATGGGCCGAGTCCCGGGCAACGACCCCTACTACCTCGTTGATGTCCAAGGCGATGGAAAACTCGACATCAAGTGGTCGTGGAGTGTAACCCTCCTACGGAAGTTCTACTCCTAGACTTCCAAACATGTACCCCCTGCCCACTATGAAATAAAGAAGATCGATTCGCACAACGCGTGTCCACTCTCCGTACCTTGTGCCACTCGCACTCATAATAACAGCACTATGCTACTCGCAGAAGTCAACCTTTGGTGACGCGACCGGCACGGCCAAGTAGTGCGATACGAGGGCACTGGAAAACTTCAGGCCTCGTACCGTCCACGAAAAAACCCAACCTGGAGCCCCATTGGAGTCGCCTCGCTAGACTGGCTTCCCGAGCCAAGACAACTGCATTCGCTTCCCACAGCGACCCAGTCCTCCACATCCTCGGCGCAACGACTCGAACGGCAAAGTACCATGCTCGGGGACTGACGCCAGCCCAAAGAGGAGCGGCTTGGGAAAAAACCAAGTATGAGAGTGCACCTTGGACTCGCCACGCGACTGATCCTACGGATCAGGTGGAGTGACGGGCCTAACACAACGCGCCTGGTCCTCACCTACCTCGGGCATGTGACTAGAACAGCCAAGTACCACGCTCGGGGACTCGGTGACCCAACCCTGTTCGCGCCTAGGAAAACGGCCAAGTACAGAGCGCCCCTTGGAGTCGCCATGCGACTGGCTTTCCGAGCCATGGCAAGTCGACCTTAACTCACTAATAGTTCAAACAACACATAAAAACGAGATTAGCCCCATAAAAAGGGCGGACATGCTCGGGGACTCGCACAACCAACAACCAAACCAGAAAAACAATGACAAAATAACCCTTGCATTTCTTCAAAGGAGCAAACTTTGTTCGCTTACAAGGATAATTACATATTCATCCTAAACTAACGCCGATCGGCAAACCACTCTATTCCGCAGGCTTCAACAAGGAGGCGTCGTCCTCCTTGCGACAACGGATAAAGGGAACCCACGGATTCGATGGGTACGTCATGAGCTCACCTGCCATGGCCGCACGAAACGACTGCTCCACATTGAAGGCGCGGTGCGCCGGCTCGGGGTCATTCGAGGCGACGATCATTTCCTGGTAAGGAATGAGGTCGCCCATCGCCCACACCCAGTTGGCGTACACCACAACCCGCTCTGTCAGCTTCAGCACCTCGGCGATCTCGACTGAGCCCGTCGACAACGGGTACTCGCTCGTGACGTTGTCGGGAAAATGCGCGAGCCCTAGGCTCAGCGCAATCGCCGCTCCACGACGGAAGGCCGACCTTGTCATGAACACCACAACCGCCGGGGCCTTCTCCAGATAGCGCCAAACTTTGACGAGGTCAATGGGGATCACCTCCATGGGCGATATCTCCTGAAGATATGCCCGGAGGCAGGTCGCTGACAGTGCGGTAGAATCAACCAGAGTGGTGACGCATTGCCGCACGTCGTACGACTGTGCTTCTTCGGAATTATCGGTAATCAGGCCTGCAACACACAAGCAAATAGTAAGGGAAGTACCAGCAAAGCAATGCGGTTCGCGCGCTCGGAGAGTTGCAGAAGGAAAACTCACCAATCAATGGGCGACAGAGTTCCGTGATGAAATTTTGTAGAGCAGAGAGGTCATTCTGCAGCCCGGCGACAAGCACGTCCGACACCTTCAACTCCTCAGCAGCAGAAGCAATGGCCACGTTGGCCCGTCCTTCCGCCGAGCTCGCCTCCGCCTTCGCCTCCTTGATCTCACACTCCAGTTCGACGATTTCCTTCTCCGCGGCGCTCAAGGATGATTAGGCAGTCGTTAACTCACTCGCCGGAACGAGGCCCTGGCGAGCCTCCTTCACCGCGGACGCGCTATCCTCTACTTCAACAACAAAATGATTACAAATGTAACAAATTTATGACCAGCGCCTTCGCCTCCAAGCACGACGAACACTCACCCGCATTCGCTTGAAGCTTCTTGTTCGTGTCCTGAACAGCAAGGAGCTCCTTCTCCACGCGATGCTTGGCAGCAAGCCGCTCTGCCGACTCGCGCTGCAGGCCCTGTGCAACAATGAGACCGTCCGCAACAAAAATTCCTAAGTGCCTAGCCGCTGAAATTCAGTGACTAGACACTTGGGGACTGGACGACAAAAAATTCCTAAGTTCCTAACCGCTGAAATTCAGCGACTAGACACTCGGGGACTGGACGACAAAAATTCCTAAGTGCCTAGCCGCTGAAATCCAGCGACTAGCCACTCGGGGACTGGATGGCAAAAAACAATAAGAATCCGACCACTGAAATTCAGTGGCCCGATCCTTGGGGACTAGACATACCTGGATGGCGGCACCTAGCATGCCGTGAAGTTCCATTGCGTCCACCGGCAAGAGCATGAATGGAGTATGTCCGCGACGCTGTTCGACCTCCGTATCGGTGGCCCCAGGCAATTGGCTCAACGGCACCGAGGCACTCGCCGTGGTGGCCCTCGCTACAAAGGGAGGGAACGTCTCCACCGCGGCTCCTGCACCACCCGAAGGCGGGCCGGTCGCCTCAAGCGAGGCTGTGGGCCCTTCCCGCTGCGACTCCGCGTCTTCCATGGCCCTTGGATCTATGTCCACCACAATCGGAGTTTCGCTCGGGGCAACTGCTGGCTCGTCCGATATTGTGACGACCTCTTTGCCTTTGCTCTCTTGACGCCTTCAGCGGGCGCTTCAACCTCGTCGCCATTCCTCTTCTTCGAGGGGTCAGTTGGTGCCTCCGTGGCACCCGAGGGAACCTTGGCCACCGAAGGGTGACCTATCTTCTTCACTCCAGTCCTGCGCAACAACTCCATTAGTAGACTCGCCAGTCAAACATACATCAAGCAGACAAATGAAAGGATTGAGAAACACTCACTTGGCGACTGGGATAACTCGCAGGCCAATACGAATACTGGCCGGCTTCTCCAGCTCTGGCCCTAGTTTCCGACTGAGGACCGCCTCGAACACGCTCTGCGCCCAAGACACCGACGACTTCTTCAAGTATGAGGCCGTGGCAGGAGGTTCAGTGGCGATCGTCGCGGGAGCTCCTCTCGGCAGCGAGGCCCCTGCGGCCGGAGCGGCCACCAGCCCGGTAACTGGGACGAACGGCGGCGGTATCGATGCCAACGGCACCTCGTCTTCCACGACGGTCGCACTAGTCGCTGCTGCTTCTTCGGCTGTGCTGGTTGCATCGGAGCTAATCGCGGACCGAGGAGGAGACACCGGCTTAGCCAGCTTCTTCTTCTTCTTTGGTGGCGGAGGCTTCTTCTTCGATGGTGTGGCTTCACTCTGCGAGGTGTGCTCGGGGAGCTCGCCATCGTCGTCGTCGTCGTGGGACTCGAGGCTCTTTCTGGCCTCGAGATCGTGTTGATGTTGCCCACGGGTCTTGCGAACCGTGGGTGCAGCGACCTCCATGGTTTCGTCGCCATTGTCGTCATCATCATCATCACCGCCCCCGTCACTTCTGGCATCGCTCTTATCAGGCGAAGACTCGCTCTCTTTTTCGGCGGACGAGTTCGAGTTGTCGTCATCTGCGGGTGGGAGCCAACCTTCCACCACTTGGAATAGCTGCAACAACCAAGCAAAATTAGCATGACCACGAATGCAAAACTACAACTGCGAGCGCATGGGAAATAAAAGAACTCACCGATGGGGCTTGGCGCTTCGCGGTGTAAGGTGCGACCCCGGCCTTTGCATCAAGATACAGCGCCAGGGTGATCTTCTTCAGGGCCAAGGTGTAGTCGTTGAGTCTCCACTCGGCATGGCAAGACTTCGTCGGGTCATCCTTGCCAGTGTACTCGTACATATAGTGGGCGCGGCTGGCCAGAGGCACGAGCCGTCGCCCGAGCCAGCAGTTGTAAAGGTTGATGGTTTGGAGGGCCTTCTTCTTCAGGTTGCGGATGGTCTGCACCATCTCGTCGACGACCATCCGCTGATCCAGCGGAAGCTTGGTGACTTGGAGCCGACGCGGCTCAGGCCGGTCAGCGGAGTACGTAGGAAGAGCTACCTCATTGCCCGGCGGCGACTCGGTCACGTAGAACTTGCTCTTCTTCCATTCATTCGCTGCTTTAGCGGGCAGCATCAGATCAAAGAAGGATGCCTTCGACTTCAGCTGAAAGGTCAGGCCGCCCGCGGCTAACATCGGGCCCCTGCCTCTTCGCGGCTGATCCTCCCATGGAACAGATCTTGCCATAGGGGGGAGAATGGCCAACATCCCAGGTAGCACTCGCAGAACGCCACAAAGATGGCGAGATGTTCGGTGCTGTGCGGCCCTAGGTCCGACAGTTGGATGTCGTAGTAGGCGCAGAAGTGGCGGAAGAAGAGGGAGGTGGGGAACCCGAGCCCCCGCTCTAGATGGCTGGTGAAGCAGACAAATTCCCCCTCGCATGGATTTGGGATCACCTCTCCGGCCACGGGGATGCGCCATCTCCCAGCGCGGAGGATCCCTACCTCCTCGAACGACTTCAGCAGCGCCTTCGTGCACATGGATCTGCCCCATGGTTCCGCTAGAGGGGCCATCGATTGAGGGATCTGGGGCCGTGAATCGCTCTGGGTCACTCTGGTCGCTGCGCAGAATGGAGAATTGAGAATGCACGAGATCGGAGGAAGTGAGGAAAGTGTTTTCCCCTCACTCGTCACTCTCCTTATATAGCAATTTGTTACCCGCCATTTTCGGGGAGCCGTTACCATGCGGTAATTACGCCGATATTATCGTTGGATTACCCAACGGCTAGTTTGACCAGCGCTGATGGTCCAACTTCATCCACTCGACTCGCTTTCTTCAGCGACTTGATGATTCGCCGACCTGATCACTATAGCAGTGACTTAACTATTCGCCGACCTGTTCGCCAAGCTGCGATCTGATTAGTCGTCGTTATTGCACTAAAATGGCTAGTTCTTTCCTTTGTTCAGGAGTCTACCGCCGATTCTACTGGGCGTCCAAATTGGACCCGCATACTCCGACTGCCAACAAACACCTGCGACGAATCAACGACGGCCTCGGGGACTACCGATGGGGATATACCTACTAGGGTATACCCAGCAGGACGTTTCCTATTGGCCCAAGCTGCCAACGAGTGGGCCTGCAGGACGGCGACTGGATCAAGACTTGGTGAGGACCCAGGCGACTGGAAGCTGGAGGCCCAGAAGCATAGCTAGGCCTAGTCGGATTAGGTCAAGAACTCTTCGAATCCTTAACTAATTCGGTTGTAGATCTGTAAACCCTAGCGAGGTGAGCCTATATAAACCTCCCTAGGGTACGCATAGAGGACACGTTCCATCATACATCCCAACGACTCACCGCCTAGTCATCGAGCTCGCCCTTGTACTCTCTCCATAATACAATCTAGCAGGATTAGGTCTTTACCCTCCGGGAGGCTGAAACTTGGTAAAACCTTGTGTCTCCGCCCTCATCTCGCACCGTAGATGGCTGGCTGCCCTTGCCCTTCGTTCTACTACTCGCTGCCGATTGTAGCATCTGCCATGGCCATTTCCACGACACTACACTACTCCTCCATGTCAACCTCCGCGTCAACAAGTGTAAGTCTGGTTGTCTCCATGGCTGTCTTGTACTCCTCGACACTAGTGGTCAATACCTCGACCTTCGCATGGAGAGTTCTCTTCTGTGAGCATAGCCTCTTAATCACTCCCTGCTGGGTCTCAAGCTCGAAGTCCTTGGCCTCTATCTCGGCCTTCATGTCCTTGATCTTCTTGTTTCTGTCTTGGACTCTTTTCTCCTGATTCTTGAACTTCTTGTCATGGCTCTCGAATCTGGCCTCTATCTCTTTGACGATCTCGTCTTGTTCAGCGAAGAGCTTGTCCTTCTCCCTCAACTGAACCTGGAGCTCGTCATTGCTAAACATGATGTTGGTCCTATCGGTGTCAAGGTGTCTAATAAGGCCCTTCAGGTCCTGGAGGTACAGACCAACTGGCTCAATCGTCTCTCTAGTAGCACCCTCTGAAGGGAATATGCCCGAAAGGCAATAATAAAGTGGTTATTATCGTATTCCTTATTTACGATAAATGTTTATTTTGCATGCTATAATTGTATTAATATGGAAACATTAATACATGTGTGTTTAATAAACAAAAAGGAAGTTCCTAGTTATGCCTCTCTTATAAACTAGCTCGTTTATTAAGAAGATGATCAAAGGTTTCCTGATCATGGACATTGGATATTGTTAATAACGAGGTCACAACATTAGTGTAATGGTGTGATGAACATTCATCCGAAGTATAGCATTACAATCAAGGTCATTGTGTTTATATTGCTATAACATCATACGAAGTAATCTTAGTCCTTAGACCATGAGATCATGTCAATCACTAACACCAGAAGAGTATCTTGATAACATCAAACGTTACACCGTAATAGGGTGACTATAAAGATGGGTTCAGTTCTACGAATGTGTTATGTTGAGGCTCATGGATCAATAGTGGAATTTGTCCATCCCGATGACAGATAGATATACTCTGGGCCCTGTCGGTGATATCACATTAGTTAGCTTGCAAGCAAGTGATTTGATCACTAGAATGTTATATCACGGGAATGTGAAAAGAGTACATGTCGGCAACGAGATCAAACTAGGTATGGAGATACCGATGATCGAATCTCTGACATGTAATATATCGCGAGACAAAGGGATTGAGTTACATGCGTATAAGGTTCACACGATCACAGAAGTCATCGTTGAATATGTGGTAGTCAGTACGGATCTCCAGGTCCCGCTGCTGATTATTGATCGGAGAGGGGTCTCGATCATGTCTACATTACTCGTGAACCATAGGGTGACACACTTAAGGGATACCGACACCATTTGGAGCAAATAATATGCTAGAGAAAGAAAAATGAAAGCGCGGGAATTTATTTCACTAGACACCAAAACTGTTTCGGTTGAAATTGCTGAAACTGATTATGCATGTGAAATTGAATACTAGCAAGGGGTTTTATGTGAATGTTTGTTAATTAAAGTAATTAAGAAAATTCTGAATAAATAAATAAAAGAGTTTTATTTAAATGAGAGCTTGCATTAAATTTGGTGGAAATTTAATGCATGTGAGTGGATTTTTGAGTGGAGGCTCTTTTATGGGAGTGGAGGCTTTTCATTTTGAGTGGGAGCTCAACCCACATGAATGTGGAAGAGGTGGGGCAGCCACCATGGCTGGCGCCATGCCCCTTGGGGTGCCCCCCTCTTCCTATAAAAGGCCCCCCTCTCCTCCTCTCAAATCACACCTCCTCGCGAAGGATCTCTCTCCCCCTTTAGAATTTCCCCATGGTCTCGGATCAGCGAGATACATGTTCCCGGTGGATTTTTCTGGAAGGATTTGTTGCTTCCACTGCTTCGCTGGAGCGAGAGCGCGGAGGTTGTCGGGGTACCCAGACATGTGTGTGATCATGGATGCACCACTGCTTTGCGGTGCTGGACCGGTTGGACCAGATGGACTTCATCACGATCTTGAGATCGACAAGCGTTCGATTACATCATCCACGAGTACAACCTAGTTAACGCTATATGTTCTTCGAGGGTATGTATTCTATGGATGTATATCCACCCGTTGCTTGTATCTAGTAGATAGATCTTGGTTAATTGTTGTTCCCATCGTAGGAAACTTTTTGTTTTCTATGCTGTGAACCCTACAGTGGTATCAGAGCCGGATCTATGCGTAGATGCTTTGCACGGGTAGTACACATATGAGTATGTGGGCGATGATGATCATTTTATTGCTTCTTAGTTGTAATTTGGATATTGGTGGCATAGTGGGATGAAGCGGCCCGGACAAACTTTACATGTCCTCGCACATGAAACATGTTCCACGCTTGACATGCAACTAGTTTTGCATAAGTGGCTAGCGGGTGTCTGTCTCTCCTACTATAGTCAATATCTAATTTGCAATGAGTTGTCAACAATTTATTTATCCTCGTTGTGGTTCATGTTCGTAGGTAAGAACGGTTCTATCTTTGAAAGCCCTAAGCCACGTAAAACTTGCAAAGGATAAATTAGAGGGGTCTAGTTTAGATTGTTGCTGGGCTAGTGTTATGATATGGTTATGTTGTAAGTAGAAGTATGAGATGATACTCTTACAACACACATAACGTGTAGGTTCCATAGACCTTGGCCTTACACATAGAGATATGATAGAGATCATACCACTGTGCACATGATGGAGATCATATGCAAGAACCATATCATTTCACTTATTAACATGTGATGTTTTGATTGCATCTTATATTGCTTGTTTAGCGTTTTATTAGCATAATAAGATGATCGCTCATTTAGATATCAAGATAAAAATGTGTTCTTCCTTAAGTATGCACCGACAATGTTTCTTCGCTTCAAGACATCACGTGATGATCGGGTGTACTTGAATCCACGAACATATCTCGGGTGTAAGACAGTTACACACGCGAATACTAAGGTTCTTACTTGGCGAGCCTAGCATGTACAAACATGGCCTTGGAACACGGACTAAAAGGTTATGCATGAGTCATATGGAAGATATGATGCCCATTTGATGCTCGCCTTTGAAGATACACCGACTCACGTGATGATCGGACTTGGTTTAGTGGATTTGGTTCATGTAATCACCAAAAAGACACAAGGGATGTCATTTTTGAGTGGGAGTTCATTTCTAATTTGGATTAGTAGAACTTGATTTATCATAAATTAAATCAAAGTGAAATTGCATAATTTGTTGTAGTCATTGGGATTCGTTCACCACCTTATGCTTAGTTGTAATTGAGATAATAGAACTATAGAATTCTGGATATTTACTTTACGAACTTGTATCGTATTGTGTTGAGTATCAATCTAAAGTTTAAAGTCCTATTATCAACTTTCAGCAAACTCTGTTCACTCCGTGAAGTTTAATAATTAGTATTAAATCGAGAGTTCCAGTGTTAGTATCTTAAGTATCATGTATGCCTCCATGATTCTTGATTTAAATATCAAGTTTATCTAGGAGCTGAAAGAATTGTTTCAGAAACCATCATGTGTGGCAGATATAACGATATCTGAAACAATGTTTTGGTTGCAATATGATTGAGTATAATGTATGTTCTCATATTGGATGAGAATTTGTGAAGGTTGGAGATGCTAGACATCCTAATCATCCAAAATGGTTTTGGAAAGTAATTTTATACTCACGATTCTCCTTTATAAGCTACATTAGCTTGATCATGAAAGTCGTCATGATAAGGGTGAATAGAAAATGTATGTAAAGTGTTTACTACACTAAAAGATTACTAAAG
This sequence comes from Avena sativa, assembly GCA_916181665.1. Taxonomy (NCBI): domain Eukaryota; kingdom Viridiplantae; phylum Streptophyta; class Magnoliopsida; order Poales; family Poaceae; genus Avena; species Avena sativa. The sequence continues at coordinate 114,494,134 of OV702298.1, forward strand.
AATGGATTTTGAAAGAATGTCGATCATTTGATGATGGTGATCTACTTCAAAGTGCAAGTCCAAAGGTATTAGTATTTGAATATACACGCTTTGGACTGTGTGTCATGTAGATGGTGCCACTGTTGATGTTGATAGATTCTTTTAAAAAGGAAAAGGAAATGCTAAAAGAGAATCTATAAAATATATTTGGCAGAAAAGAAAAGATAGGAAATATCCAATTTAGGTATATGGATGATATACATGTTATCGTATATTCTTTGCTTGTTAAAAAATGTGGTTCTTAGGTATTCGATACCGAATTGGTTGGTATGAAATTTCATACGGAACGATGCAATTCATAAACCACAATGGCCTAAGTAACTATCAAGAGAATATGTGATGATGTTCATCGAAAAAAAACAAACCGTTGTTTGTATTTCTCATTGACATCAAAGCTTGCCTTCAAGATTTGTTTTAATAATTGTTATTTAAATTAGGTATTATGAGAACAAAGGTTGTTCAAATAATTACCGTATTCCATGTAAGATGGATGATTTACAAATCTAGTTGGAGAAATCACATCCATAAAGCTAATGCTAAAATGTCGCAAGACAAATGATTGGAAGATCACTTACAAAGTTACATCTCCATTTAAATTATATTGGAAAGAAAACATGAAGAAACTCCATTTTCATAGATTTTTGGAGTCTTTGATTTGATCAAGTGACACTTGTGAGACTTTCCTCGGGATAATTAAAACTTCGTTCAAAGGCAAAAGAAGAACGATTGACTAAATTATTGGAATTTATACATATCGATGTATGTAGTCCATTATGTATAGTCGTAAGCGATGGATTTCAAATTCATATGCTTTCTCCGGAAATTTGAGTGAATGTTCACTTAATGAGAAAGAAGTATGAAATATTTGAAAACGTTCAAAGACTTTCAAGATGAAGTGGAAAATCATTGTAACAAGAGAATAAATGATTTATGATTTTATCATAAAGGGATTTATTTGAGTTACAAGTGTAACAAGAAAATAAATGAATTATGATTTTATCATAAAGGGATTTATTTGAGTTGCAAGTTTAGCAAAACACCTAGATTTACATCTCCCGAAACACCATAGGAGTATGGAGTGTTTGAGATTTGTAATGAAACCTTGTTTGACATGGTTGGATCAAAGGTGTTATTTATAAAACTGCCATTATGTTTTAAAAGATTAAAAGCTTTAGAGACTATCGCTTTTACACTAAAAAGAGCTCCATCTTGATCCGTTGAAATGACACCATATGAGTTATGGTTTGGGGTAAAACCCAAGTTGTCCTTTCTTAAATTTTGGTATGCTAAGCATAAGTAAGATGTTTACAACCAAAGTTGGATGAGCATGTCTTTGTAGGTTATTTTGAATAACAATTGGTTATTCCTCCATAACACCAAGGACAAAAGGGTTTGTCGCTTGAAACGTGAAGTTTCTTGAAGAAGGAATTTTTTACAAAAGGTTAAGTGGGAGGACAATAAAACTTTGATAAGGTTAATGAACCTTAGCTAAATGTGTTGCGTTGTGTAGCGCCGGAAATTGTTCCAAAGGCAACCATAATGCTCATAGCTTATGTACCTCAAAGTTTGTGGTCACGGAGATCTAAGTTCTTATTGAACCAAGCCAGTCAGATAAACAATCAAATGCTGAGACTTGAGAGTAAATCTTTGTTGTTTGACAATGATGAACTGACTACATGCAAAGAAGCGATGATGGGCCCTGACTCTGTCAAATGGCTTGAAGCCATAAAATCCGTGATAGTTCCATACACGAGAAATCAAGTTTTGAACTTGGAAGACCCTCCGGAAAGGTGTAAAAACCTATTGGTCGTATTTGGATCTATAAAGAAACAGACATGGATGTTTCACATCTATGAAATAGTCGACATGCCGTAAAGTATTTTATGACAATGTTCAAGGAGTTGACTATGACAAGATTTGATCTTTCATAGTGATATTTAGTCTGGATGGATTAAAGTAGCAACCACTACATATAATTTGGTATATGGTAGATGAATAAACAAAACAAAATTCTTCTAAAAGAATGGTTACCTAGGACATGTACATGACACGGTCCAAAGGGTTTTGTTAATTCAAAGGATGCTAAAAGGGCATGCAAACTTCAATGGTTGAAGTAAGCATCGCGGAGTTGGAATCTTCACCGTGATGAAAAAGGAGTTTTCATCTATAGACGATGAAGATGCTTGCATTTGCAAGAAATTAAGTGGGAGCGCTGAGACATATTTCTAATACATTATGTGGAGGACATCTTGTTGATTGGAAATTATGTATATTTTATTGACAAAAGGTTAAGAATTTCATTTCGATGAAAGACTTAGGAAAAACCCGAATATTTAGCATGAATGTCTATAGTGGATAGACTGTGACGCTAATATGGTTGTTCCAAACATACATATATGAGATATTGAACGAGTTAAATATAGAAACGATAAGAAATGATTCTTGTCACATAGAAAGGAATTGAATCAAGATTCAAGTGTATCGACACTTGATAAGTGAAACAAGATTCTAGTTTTTTGACACTTGATGAGTGAAATCACAAGGATGTTTTGATCAATCATACCATGATATGTACACATCCATATATGTCCTATGCTCTAAGTGTTATGAACATATACCAGAATGAATCATAAAATGATCATTGGATGATAGTGAGGATATTCTTATGATCTTTTGGAAGAACTAAGAATATATTTGTGTAGAGGTGACAAACAATTACAAATAGTTCATTATAAAGCATTACATTGATACTAGTTTTGTCACAAGATACAAATTAATTTTATCTCAATTTAAACTATGGGTGGCACAATGTAATGGAAAGGTGATTCCATGATGGATTTGGATGTATTCCAAAGTTAAAACATTGTGAAGATTACTACAACAATAAGGCTAAGTATATGACTGCTATAGTAGCAGCAAAGGAGGGAATTTGTGTCAAGTAGTTTGTTATCAAACTAAGGTGTGGTTCACAACGGGCTAACACTAAAGATATATTGTATGACAATAGTATCGACGTGATTTAACCCCAAGGAACTAAAGGTCTCACCAAAAGACCAAATTTATACAATGCCATCTCATTAGAGAATGAGTGATGCGTGGAGACGCAAAGACATGCAAATACACATGGACCTGAAAGTGTCAGATCCGTAGATTATGTTAACCACTTGCAGTTGCGTATATGGAACACCAGAAAGCCATAGGTGTTCAATACGCAAAGTTTCAAACTATATTATTGTCTCTAGCGCAAGTGGGAGACTGGAGGGAATATGCCCGAGAGGCAATAATAAAGTGGTTATTATCGTATTCCTTATTTATGATAAATATTTATTTTGCATGCTATAATTCTATTAATACGGAATAAACAAAAAGGAAGTTCCTAGTTATGCCTCTCTTATAAACTAGCTCGTTGATTAACAAGATGATCAAAGGTTTACTGATCATGGACATTGGATGTTGTTAATAACGAGGTCACAACATTAGTGTAATGGTGTGATGAACATTCATCCGAAGTATAGCATTACGATCAAGGTCATTGTGTTTATGTTGCTATAACATCATAAGAAGTAATCTTAGTCCTTAGACCATGAGATCATGTCAATCACTAACACCGGAAGAGTATCTTGATAAAACGTCACACCGTAACAAGGTGACTATAAAGATGGCTTCAGTGCTATGAAGGTGTTATGTTGAGGCTCATGGATCAAGAGTGGAGTTTTTCCATCCCGATGACGGATATATATACTCTGGGCCCTCTCGGTGATATCACATTAGTTACCTTGCAAGCAAGTGATTTGATCACTAGAATGTTATATCACAAGAACGAGAAAAGAGTACATGTCGGAAACGAGATCAAACTAGGTATGGAGATACCGATGATCGAATCTCGAACATGTAATATATCGCGAGACAAAGGGATTGAGTTACATGCGTATAAGGTTCACCCGATCACAGAAGTCATCGTTGAATATGTGGGAGTCAGTACGGCTCTGCAGGTCCCACTGCTGATTATTGATCGGAGTGGGGTTTCGATCATGTCTACATTATTTGCGAACCATAGGGTGACACACTTAAGGGATACCGACACCATTTGGAGCAAATAATATGCCAGAGAAAGAAAAAGGAAAGCGCAGGAATTTATTTTACTAGACACCGAAACTGTTCGGTTCAAATTGCTGAAACTGGTTCTGCATGTGAAATTGAATACTAGCAAGGGGTTTTATGTGAATGTTCGTTAATTAAAGTAATTAACAAAATTCTGAATAAATGAATAAAAGAGTTTTATTTAAATGAGAGCTTGCATTAAATTTGGTGGAAATTTAATGCACGTGAGTGGATTTTTGAGTGCAGGCTCTTTTATGGGAGTGGAGGCTTTTAATTTTGAGTGGGAGCTCCACCCAGATGAATGTGGAAGAGGTGGGGGCAGCCACCATGGCTGGCACCATGCCCCTTGGGGTTCCCCCTCTCCCTATAAAAGGCCACCCTCTCCTCCTCTCAAAGAACACCTCCTCGCGAAGGATCTCTCTCCCCCCTTTAGAATTTCCCCATGGTATCGGGTCAGCGAGATACATGTTCCCGGTGGATTTTTTTTGGCAGGATTTGTTGCTTCCGCTACTTCACTAGAGCGAGAGCACGGGGGTTGTCAGGGTACCCGGACGTGTGTGCGATCACAGATGCACCATTGCTTTGCGGTGCTAGATGTGATGGCGCTGGACTGGCTGGACTAGATGGACTTCATCATGATCTTCAGATCGGCAAGCGTTCGACTACATCATCCACGAGTAAAATCTCGTTAACGCTATACGGTCTTCTAGGGTATGTATTCTATGGATGTATATCCACCCATTGTTTGTATCTAGTAGATAGATAGTTGTTCCCATCATAGGAATTTTTTTGTTTTATATGCTGCGAACCCTACACCCTTATACACTAATGCCTCTCCCTCCTCGTCACATGTCCAGAACGGGTGGAAGTAGAGGCCTCTAAGCTCAGTGGACTGGCGTCCGCAGAGGCGTCCGAGTAGCTCCTGCATGACTACATCTAGACCCTTATCTTTGCCATCGTGCATCAGCTTGAAGGAAATCTCCTCCGTGAGTGGCTCCGTCTATCATCCCAGATGCGAGACTCTAAAGCCCCAAAGGTACTTACTCTCAAACTTGGTGAGCTGAAGTGCCTTGATACTAGGAAGTGGGAGGTTGAGCACACTAGTAAACTACACGATGCGTGAACCAAAACGAGTTCCATTGAACTCCTCGGCAACGCTGATCACAAAGCTAGGCATCTACTGTAAGATAGAAAAATATTAGAACAACACAAGTAAAAGAAAACAAGACAATAGAATGAAAGCAAAAGCATACATCATCCATAAAACATACAATTTATGGCATACAAAGTCCATCACAACACTAAGTTTCAACATAACTTAGACAATTTTTTGTAAAAATATGACAAGTGTGGTGGTACAACTAACAGAGTACGTTACAATTCCCACTCACTTGCCAAATTATCTATCAGGGCATCCCTGGAGGCAATCTGTCGATCTTGATCACAAGATTCCAATGCTAAGTCTATAATGTCTTCTCTTAAACGTTGGTTGGCAGCCTCTAAGTCTTGGGTATGCTTCTTCTCTTATCTAAGGTCATTTTGAGTGTTGAGCATTCTATACTTGAGTCTGTCACCAAGATCCTTGATGGCATTCCAAGATGCATTCCTTGCAGAGTCAATGAATGACATGTGCATTTCTGAGTTGGTGACCATGCAGAATCCCGTCTCCTTGTGGTTGTCTTCCTTGTTTTTGTACAAGTGAAGTTGCACCCACCAATATTCTTCTCCTTCATCCATCACGGGAAATCCCTTGTACACTTCTGCTCCATGTATCCCCATGGTAACCATAAGGTTCTTGAGTGCTTTGGGAAACTCCATCTCACACTCCAAAGTCATAGTCATGAGTGGTCCCTTCCTCACGGATTTGTTGATGGAGTTCATCTACAAATGAAGATGAGAAAGAAGATTAGCAAAGTTTATGACAAGAAAAATAAAAGTGTGAAATTTTGCAAAGAGTTGCGTTTTTATTTAGTGGTTTTCTTAGTCTAATCCATCCTAGGGTCATAATCCTACAGGCAACATAGTGCTCTGATACCATCAGTAATACCCCACCTTTATAAAGGTAAAGGTCCCTGTGATTGCAATGCTAGTCCCTGGATCAAATGCTAGCATCCACAGTTTAAGATGAAGTACACAGATACAAAGGTCTTTATTACATCGTCATTCCAGAGATAAACATAGTATTTTACAACTCCATAGCCAAAGGCTAGTACAATAGTTCATAACATAAATAATTAAAGTAAAGTCTTCATCTTCATGTGCCACAGGCAAACATGTTGAGTGTAGACTCATAACCCTAATCGTCATCAGAATAACCTGCAACATCACAAGTTACAGCCATTGTGGGTCAATACATTTCGAATTGTATTGGAAAGTGATACCATAGTAGAATAGTAGTATCTATCAACTATATGAATTTGGCTAAGTGTAGCTTAGGCTTGCCTTGCTCAAAAATAGATTTTTCCTATCAGTTGAAACCACTAAGTTTTTGTTTGTCAAAACACCCAAGGAACCACCAATAGACATTGGTGAACCTTAACCCTTTTTCAACCACAAGTTTTAACTTAGAAATTGGGATGAGGAGATCCTTGATAGCTTCAATGTCTTGATGCTCAAATTGTCCGTTGCCGGGGACACGGCTAAGTACTTAGGTTTTTCCTTCTCGAGAGGTGGTGCACTTTCCCCACAAGACTCGACATGCATCGAGACGAGATCTTTCAGAAACCTTTCCTTATACCAAATGGACGCATTCCATCCTATGACACTACCACCATCTGTCCATCTGGCTAAGTTATTGCAACCTATATGATTAAGGCAGAGCCCATATGCCATGTGGTTGCGCTAGAAGCTTCTAAACACTAAGTATATCAAATCCCTTTGTTCCTGGGCGGCTTTCCACAAGTGTGATACACAAGGTAGACCATAGATATGGGCCTTGTGTAACCACTCAACATAACCCAAACATACAATTCCACCCAGGTGATTTATTCACTTAGTTGTTTTATTAAGCAAAAACATAAGTCAAAGACTTAACAAAATTTTCATAGCATGTACATAATCCACCCTTGTTTGCTAATAGATAGGCTAAGGATGATAATATAACAAGTATCTTAACTTAGAGAAAATTCTACCAAGGCTACAACTACTAGGATTTCCCATGGCATAACATATAGATACTTAGCAAAATATTTCATGCAAGCCCTATACAAAATATCACTAGTGCATAGTCAAAAATATTAGGAAAAATACATGAAGCACCACTTTCCTTGGTAGTTGGGGGAGTAGCAACAATCTTCACAATCACACTCACCACTAGTACCAAAATCTACACATAAAATGATAGCACCAAATTGTCATTCAAAATATTCAAGCAAAAATATATGCATGCATGTAAATTCAATGGGATGAATTTTTCTATACTAAACCATTCAACCAAACAGTACTGAACACAAATTCATTGAAATAAAGTCTAAATAAACTTAAATTTGTTTAAATATCATTTTCTAAATAATTTATATAGTCAAAATAAGCCTATATTTGTCTCTGCACAAAAACCCACTTTTACAGAAACAAAATACAAAACTAAGCCCACAGTAGTGTAGGATTTACTTTTTTGAATCCATTGATATCTTATTTGCATTTTTTGGATAAACAGAACAAAAGTTATGTATTTTACAAGTTTGAATCTCTAATAGATATAAAAACAGATTTTAAATCAAAACCCTAGACACGTGGCTGTGTCTGATTGGTCGATACCGCTTCGTGCGGATCGGCTAACATGGAGCGTTGGATCTAACTGACTCTATACGGTTCAGATCAAACAAAAACATTTCGATTAAGTGATCTATCCTAGCCACTGGATCTGGATCTAATGGCTACGGTGCACACGACCAAAGTCTAGCGGCCCTAGCGACGCTGCGCGGCGGCGACGCTCTGGTGGCGATGGTCCAGCGAATACAGAGGGAGCTAGGGGTTGCGGTGATGCTTACCGGACTCGCGATAGCACGAGGAAGCTCAACGTGTCGCTGGTGTGGGCGGGGGTGTGCTATGGTGGCCGGGAGAGCTCGTCGGAAACCTTGCTGGCGTTGAGAACAGCTTGACGGAGACGACGGCGACGTTCTAGTCCTTCCTAGGACAAACAAATCACATCAGTGGCTGCGCACGCTTGATTTAATTTCTCGCCGGAGATGATTGACGCCTCGGGTGCTCACGGTGGCTAATGGAGACAGTGACCTAGGCCAGTATAGGATGAACTAGAGGTGAGATTAGTTGCGCAAGAACCAGAGGATTACAATCGTGTGGTCGAGAGGAAAAGGGGCGCGCTATACTCACCGAAATAGCTCGCCGGAGTGCGTCGGGCAGCAGCGGTACGAGCTTGATTACGAGAAGCCTGGGGGCGCTAAGATGGGGCTTGGTGAGGAGAAATGACCGTGGTGAGGTGGTTCTTTAGTAGCCAAAGAAAGAGCGGAAATTATGCGAGGAATCAACGGAATTTAATAGAATTCATTGGCGGCATCACTGCGGGGAAGAAATGGCGGAGCGGGTCCTCACGCGGTGATTTGGGGATGATGAGATGATGTGGCTGTGGGCCACGTTTGTCAGCGACCGGGTGTGGCGTGGGTGCGGTGAGAAACAGAGGGGAGAGGGAAAACGCTGGGTGGGCTTGGTGGGCTGTGTCTCGCACTGGGCCAAATTGGTGGCACTGGCCCTTTTCTATTTTTTTCTCTTTTTTATTTCTGATTTGATTTTCAGGAAACAATTTCAAATCAAATTCAAATGAGTTTGTATTCAAATCACCTCTAGATTTTTCTAGTGTGATCTAGGTATTCAAACATGTGCCTAACACACTTGTTTACTCAATTACACTTAGGTCCTTTGAAAATTAAACAAAACTAAGCCTCATATAATATATAATCTTTTAGGTCCTTTGAAAATTTTGTGCAAAGCTAAGAATGCATGAGTGAAATGCAAGATTTTCTAAATCATGAATTTTGGGATGTTACAATCCAACTTTTAGGATTTTTTTTTTGTATTTTCATTGTAAAAAGAATGTGTTTTACTTTAAATTAAAGAAAGTACGAAGAATATGTCTTAGAATACCACAAGCCCATTTTTGAACAAAGTTTTGACCATGTTTCACTTATATTTACACCAAGTTTAACACGTTCTTAAGCTTCCTAGCTAAGTTCGCCCATTTAAATGAATTTAAGCTCTGTTCTCAATGTTACGTGGAATTTTAACCTAAAAGTATGAGGTAGATTGCTCTCAAAGTTCTACAAATAAAATATCTTTTGACGGTAGTACCCACCAAGCATTATATATATCGAAAACCATGGAGGTTCTTTTTGAAATATTTCACATCATGCTAATAATTTGCATGTAAAAATTTCTGTCCTTGTTAGCAAAGCAATCAAACATAATACTTTGTGTTGATGACCCCATATCCAAGAATTTGCATGCCGACAAATGTGGCCATGTTTTGAAAACAACCGAGAGATGAAGTAGCATGAAGAGCATGGATGGTCGACTACTATCTCGAGAATGATCCGAACCCGACTGTTTTCCTTGCTTAAATATCTTAGGGCCCTTTGTGTTAGATATATGGACCTCAATGTAATTCCCCCTTTTTAGGTCCTTGATTAAAATGTAATCCCACGGCCTGTGTAAAATTCTAACCTAAAAGTAAGTGGTAAAATCTTAACAATTTTAAGCTTAATTGTCGATGATTATGAACACTCTTAGATTTTAAGGAGAACGACCAAGGCCATGGACATATCTATATCATATATATTATATTGATGATCCCATATCCAAGAATTTGCATTCCTCGATGTAATTTTAGGGTCCTTTGTGCTAGATGTATGGATCTTGATGTAATTTTTCTCCTTTTTAGGTCCTTGGATGGCCGGTTTAATGTTCTAAACGAATTTAAGCTTAGTTGTCAATGAGTATGCATATTCTTGGATTTGAATCCGAACGACCAAGGTCATGGCCATATCTACATCATATACATTATATTGATGATCCCATATCCAAGAATTTGCATGCCTCGATTTAATTTTAGGGTACTTTGTGCTAGATGTATGGACCTCGATGTAATTTTTGTACTTTTTAGGTCCTTGCTGTAAAAGGTACTCCCATGGCCAGTTTAAAGTTCTAAACGAATTTAAGCTTAGTTGTTAATGAATATGCACATTCTTGGATTTGAATCCGAACGACCAAGGCCATGGCCATATCTACATCATATACATCATATTGATGATCCCATATCTAAGAATTTGCATGCCTCGATGTAATTTTAGGGTCCTTTGTGCTATATGTATGGACCTCGATGTAATTTTAGGGTCCTTTGTGCTAGATGTATGGACCTCGATGTAATTTTTCTCCTTTTTAGGTCCTTGGTGTAAAAGGTACTCCTACCATCGGTTTAAAATTCTAACCTAAAAGTAAGTGGTGGTAAAATCTTGTCATGGTAAACAATATTTCCACTTGGTCTTTCCCCCTATTGAAAAAAAACTAGGAGGGAGAAGGGACCAAGAGCATAGGGGAGGCATCGCGAGAGCAACGAAGAGGAGGCTTTGAAGGCAGTGCGAGGTCAGAGCAAAGCTGCGATGAGTTCCTAACACGAGGTACATGTATAGTGAGTAGTAACTAGTAAATTTCAATGTGAAGGATAGTCAAAAGATCGCCATGCGCAGTACTAGTACTACTTAAAGTGGTGGAAATGGGGTGTCCCATCGCATTGGATGCACACCATTATGATCTTTTATTTTTAATTTTATTTTTGCGGGGGATACCTTTATGATCTGGCCAGCCTTCCTACCCATGAGACTCCACCTCCATTCATTTCCCTAGGAAGAGGAAGCACCAGGCAGACCTTCAGCAAGCTGGTTCGAAAGTGAGGAGTGCTTTTTTTGTTGCCAAGCAAGTAATAGTACTCCCTCCATCCTATATAATTTAAGCCGATTTGCCAATATTATGTAAAATTTGAAATACTAGTAAGTGGTAGATTGCTCTTAAAGTTCTATAGTTATCTTTTGACGGTAGCACCCAGCAAGAATTTTTAAAGATTCAATTTCTTGCTAAGCATTTGCATGTTGACAATCACTAGTCTTTACAACTTCTGAAAAAATAGATCTGCTTGGCAATATGGCCTACATTGTATGAACATTCTTAGGCTTCAAGCCGAACAACATGGGTGAATATATGGCCATATATGTAGATGATGCTTTATGGAAATGTTCCGATGTTTGGTAGATGGGTGCAACTTGGCATGGTGAACCATAATGCTGCCAATAATGGGAGTTTCCAACTTTTAGGAAAAAAACATTTTTGTATTTTCATTGTAAAAAGAATGTGTTTTACTCTAAATTAAATAAAGTACAAAGACTATGGCTTAGAATACCACAATCCCATTTTCGATACAAAGTTTGGACCATGTTTCACTTATGTTTACACCAAGTTTAACAAGTTCTTAAGCTTCCTAGATATCGCCCATTTAAACGAATTTAAGCTCTGTCCTCAATGTTAGGTGGAATTTAACCTAAAAGTATGAGGTAGATTGCTCTGAAAGTTCTACAAATAAAATATCTTTTGACGGTACTACCCACCAAGCATTCTATATATCAAAAACCATGGAGGTTCTATTTGAAATATTTCACATCTTGCTAATAATTTGCATGTAAAAATTTCTGTACTTGTTAGGAAAGCAATCAAACATCATACTTTGTGTTGATGACCCCATATCCAAGAATTTGCATGCCGACAAATGTGGCCATGTTTTGAAAACAACCGAGAGATGAAGTAGCATGACTCGATCAACTGGTATCTCGAGAATGATCCAAACCTGACTGTTTTCCTTGCTTCAATATCTTAGGGCCCTTTGTGTTAGATATATGGACTTCAATGTAATTCCCCCTTTAGGTCCTTGATTTAAATGTACTCCCACGTCCTGTGTAAAATTCTAACCTAAAAGTAAGTGGTAAAATCTAAACAAATTTAAGCTTTGTTGTCGATGTGTATGAACATTCTTAGATTGCAAGCCGAACGACCAAGGCCATGGCCATATCTACATCATATACATTATATTGATGATCCCTATCCAAGAATTTGCATGCCTCGATATAATTTTAGGGTCCTTTGTGCTAGATGTATGGACCTTGATGTAATTTTTCTCCCTTTTAGGTCCTTGGATGGCCGGTTCAAAGTTCTAAACAAATTGAACCTTACTTGTCAATGAGTATGCACATTATTGGATTTGAAGCCGAATGACCAAGGTAATGTCCATATCTACAACATATAAATTATATTTATGATCCCATATCCAAGAATTTTCATGCCTCGATGTAATTTTAGGGTCCTTTGTGCTAGATGTATGGACCTCGATGTAATTTTTATCCATTTTAGGTCCTTGGTGTAAAAGGTACTCCTACCACCGGTTTAAAATTCTAACCTTAAAGTAAGTGGTGGTAAAATCTTGTCATGGTAAACAATATTGCCACTTGGAGTTTTCCCTATTGAAAAAAATAGGAGGGATAAGGGACCGAGAGCATAGAGGAGGCATCGCGAGAGCAGTGATGAGGAGGATTTGAAGGCAGTGCGATGTCAGATAAAAGCTTCAATGAGTTCCTGACACGAGGTACACGTATTGTGAGTAGTAACTAGTAAATTTCAAGGTGAAGGATAGTCAAAAGATCGCCATGCGCTGTACTAGCACTACTTAAAGTGGTGGACAAGGGGTGTCCCATCGCATGGGATGCACACCATTATGATTTTTTATTTTTATTTTTATTTTTGCGAGGGACATCACTATGATGTGGCTAGCCTTCCTACCCAGAATAGTCCACCTCCATTCGTTCCACCCTAGGAAGATGAAGCACCAGGCCGACCTGCAGCAAGATGGTTCGAAAGGGAGGAGTGCTTTTTTTTATCGCCAAGTAAGTAATAGTACTCCCTCCATCATATAGAATTTAAGCCGATTTGCCAATATTATGTAAAATTTGAAATATGAGTAAGTGGTAGATTGCTCTTAAAGTTCTACACTTATCTTTTGACGGTAGCACCCAACAAGATTTTTGAAACATTTGATTTCTTGCTAAGCATTTGCATGTTGACAATCACTAGTCTTCACAACTTTTGAAATAATATATCTGCTTGGCAACATGACCTACATTGTATGAACATTTGTAGGCTTCAAGCCGAAAAACATGGGTGAATATATGGCCATATATGTACATGATACTTTATGGAAATGTTTCGATGTTTGGTAGATGGGTGCATCTTGGCATGGTGAACAATAATGCTACCAATAATGGGAGTTTCCATCTTTTAGGAAAAAACATTTTTGTATTTTCATTGAAAAAAGAATGTGTTCTACTTTAAATTAAAGAAAGTACGAAGAATATGGCTTAGAATACCACAAGCCCATTTTTGAGACAAAGTTTGGACCATGTTTCACTTATGTTTACACCAAGTTTAACAAGTTCTTAAGCTTCCTAGCTAAGTTTACCCATTTAAATGAATTTAAACTCTTTTCTCAATGTTAGGTGGAATTTTAACCTAAAAGTATGAGGTAGATTTCTCTCAAAGTTCTACAAATAAAATATATTTTGATGGTAGTACCCACCAAGCATTTTATATATCAAAAACCATGGAGGTTCTTTTTGAAATATTTCACATCTTGCTAATAATTTGCATGTAAAATTTATGTCCTTGTTAGGAAAGCAATCAAACATCATACTTTGTGTTGATGACCCCATATCCAATAATTTGCATGCCGAAAAATGTGGCCATGTTTTGAAAACAACCGAGAGATGAAGTAGCATGAAGAGCATGGCTCGATTGACTGTTATCTCGAGAATGATCCAAACCTGACTATTTTCCTTGCTTAAATATCATAGGGCCCTTTGTGTTAGATATATGGACCTCAATGTAATTCCCCCTTTAGGTCCTTGATTAAAATGTACTCCCACGGCCTATGTAAAATTCTAACCTAAAAGTAAGTGGTAAAATCTAAAAAAAATTAAGCTTAGTTTTCGATGAGTATGAACATTCTTAGATTTCAATCTGAACGACCAAGGCCATGGCCATATCTACATCGCCCTTTGTGTTGATGATCCCATGTCCAATATTTTGCATGGCGTAAAATCTGGCCATATCTTGAAAACAATCAAAGACGAAGTGGCGTGAAGAGTATGGTTCGATGAGCTGCTCTCTCGAGAAGGAGCCGAACCCAACTATTTTCCTTTCTTAATTACTCTAGGGCCCTATGTTCTATGTGTATGGACCTCCATGTAATTTTGTTTCTTTTTAGGTCTTTGAATAAAAATGTACTCCCACTGCGTGTGTAAAATTTAACCTAAAAGTAAGTGCTAAGATCTAAACGAATTTAAACATAGTTGTCAACGGATATGGACATTCTTGGATTTCAAGCCAAACTCCTAAGGTCATGATGCCCATATCTACATATTACTTTATGTTGATGATCATTCCATATCCAAGAATTTGCATGCCGAAAAATCTAGCCATATTTTGAAAACAATCAAAGAGGAAGTAGCATGAAGAGCTAGTATGCCTCGATCAGTTTCTCTCTGGAGAATGAGCCGAACCCGATTGTTTTCCTTGCTTAGTCCTGATGAAAACGATGCGTGTAATTTCCTTGCTTAATTATTCTAGGGTCCTCTATGCTAAATGTGTGGACCTCGATGTAATTTTCCTTCTTTTTAGGTCCTTGATAAAAAAATTAATCCCACCGCCCGTGTAAAATTCTAACCTAAAAGTAAGTGGTAAAATCTATATGAATTTAAACTTAGTTGTCGATGAGTATGAACATTCTTGGATTTCAATCCGAACGACGAAGGCCATGGACATATCTACATGTCGCACTTTGTGTTGATGATCCCATATCTTCCAATATTTTGCATGGCGTAAATTCTGGCCATATCTTGAAAACAATCGAAGAGGAAGTGGCGTGAAGAGTATGGTTCGATGAGCTGCTCTCTGAGAAGGAGCCGAACCCGACAGTTTTCCTTGCTTAATTACTCTAGGGCCCTCTATGCTAAGTGTATGGACCTTGATGTAATTTTGGTTCTTTTTAGGTCTTTGAAGAAAAATGTATTCCCACAGAGCGTGTAAAATGTAACCTAAAAGTAAGTGTAAAGATATAAATGAATTTAAGCGTAGTTGTTAATGAGTATGGACATTCTTCAATTTCAAGCCAAACGAGCAAGTTCATGGCCATATCTACATCTTACTTTATGTTGATGATTATCCCATATCCAAGAGTTTGCATGCTGAAAAATCAAGCAATATTTTGAAAACAATCGAAGAGGAAGTAGCATGACGATCTAGTATGCCACGATCAGTTGCTCTCTCGAGAAGGAGCTAAACCCGATTGTTTTCCTTGCTTAGTCGCTGATGAAACCAATGCGTGTAATTTCCTTGCTTAATTATTTTAGGGTCCTCTGTGCTAATTGTATGGACCTCGATTAATTTTTCCTTCTTTTTAGGTCTTGATGAAAAATGTACTCCCACTGCACGTTTAAAATTCTAACCTAAAATTAAGTGGTAAAATCTATACGAATTTAAGATTAGTTGTCGATGAGTATGAACTTTCTTGGATTTCAATCCGAACGACCAATGCAATGGCCATATATACATCACACTTGGTGTTGATGATCCCATATCGTTCAAGATTTTGCATGGCATCAAATCTTGCCATATCTTCAAAACAATCGAAGAGGAAGTGGTGTGAAGAGTATGGTTCGATGAGCTGCTCTCTCGAGAAGGAGCCAAACCCGACTATTTTCCTTGCTTAATTACTCTAGGGCCCTCTGTGCTAAGTGTATGTACCTCGATGTCATTTTGGTTCTTTTTAGGTCTTTGAATAATAATGTAATCCCACCGCGCGTGTAAAATTTAACCTAAAAGTAAGTGGTAAGATCTAAATGAATTTAAACTTAGTTGTCAACGTGTATGGACATTCTTGGATTTCATCCGAATGACCAAGGTCATGGCCATGTCTACATCATATACATTATATTGATGATCCCATATCTAAGAATTGGAATGCCTTGATGTAATTTTAGGGTCCTTTGTGCTAGATGTATGGACCTCGATGTAATTTTTTTCCTTTTTAGATCCTTGGTGTAAAATGTACTCCTACCGCCGGTTTAAAATTCTAAATGAATTTAAGTTTAGTTGTCAATGAGTATGCACATTCTTGGATTTGAAGCCGAATGACCAAGGTCATGGCCTATCTACATCATATACATTATGTTGATGATCCCATATCCAAGAATTTGCATGCCTCGATGTAATTTTAGGGTCCTTTGTCCTAGATGTATGGACCTCGATGTAATTTTTCTCCTTTTTAGGTCCTTGGTGTAAAAGGTACTGATGCGACTCAGATCACTGTAGAGCTTCGTTGGGAAACCCCAAGAGGAAGGTATGATGAGCACATCAGTAAGTATTCCCTCAGTATGAAACCAAGGTTATCGAACCAGTAGGAGGAAGGAAACGACCCCAAAGTGTTGCTAACAACTCGGAACCTACACAACACAAACTCAAGACTTTGCCCCAATGAAATAGTGAGGTTGTCAATCTCACCGGTTTTCTGAAAGCAAAGGATTAAACGTATGGTGTGAAAGGAATGATTGCTTACAGAAAGTAAACGGTAATAGTGGATGATGTATCAATGGTCAATATTGGAGCGAGGTCCATAGTTCACTAGAGGTGTTCTCCTTAAGATAAATAACATAGCATGCTGGGTAAACAAATTACAGCGGGGCAATTGACAGGACTGTGCAAGGCATAACAATGCAATACTAGACATTCATGATCCTATTAGATTTGATTGGGCATTACAACAATATACATAGACCTCCATCCAACTACATCTATGACTATTAATCCACCTTCAGGTTATCATCAGAACTCCCTCCAGTATTAAGTTGCAAGCAACGGATAACTCCTTTAAGCAATGTGTGTAAAGTAAACAATACAATTGTTCCATAAACAAGAGATTATTGTTTTCTCCCTAGTATCAACATCACATCTACAACCTTAGAGATTTCTGTCACTTCCCCAGATTCAATAGAGGCATGAGCATAAATACTCCCTCTTGTAGTCACTAGCATCTACTTGGCCAAGATAGCTACTAGAAATGGAGAGCATGCAAGATCTCAAACAACACAGACATGATAGAATCGATAAGATAGAATCATTAATCAATCTGACATAGTAATCTCAATATCCATCGGATCCCCGCAAGCATAACATGCATGATTACAAATATATGATATTGATAATGAACAGAGCTCACAAGATCTAAACATGATAGCAGAAAGCAGGAGAAACAACCATCTAGCTACTATATGGACCCATAGTACAATGTGGAACTACTCATGCATCATACCAGAGGCTGGCATGGTGATGAAGAAGGCCTCTAGGATGATCTCTACCCTCCGGCAGGGTGCCTGGAAGAGCATCATATCCCCTGATCTAGGGACGATGGTGGCAGCGGCTACAGACTGTTTCATGGTGATCTGATCAGGTACTTAGGGTTTTGGCATCAGAGGGTTTACATAGGCGAAGAGGCGAGGCAGGAGGGCGGCTAGGGGGCCCACACCCTGCCCAGAAACGGCCCAGGGTGGGCCCACACGTGGGGGGGGGGGTGGCAACCTTGTGGCTCCCCTCCGGTCGCCCTTTGGTATGTGTGTTCTCCTCGGTGAGATATTGACTTTGGCTTTTGTCCCGTCCAATTCCGAGAATATTTCCTTACTAGATTTTCTGGAACCAAAAACAGTAGAAAATAGGCAACTTGCACTATGGCATCTTGTTAATAGGTTAGTCCCAGAAAATGTATAAAAATACCTCAAAGTGTAGACAAAGCATAGCAAAGTGGATACTAAACAAGCATGGAACATAAAAAATATAGATAAATTTACGACGTATCAAGCATCCCCAAGCTTTACTCCTGCTCGTCCTCGAGTAGGTAAGTGATAAAAAGAATAATTTTTGAGGTGACATGCACCATCACAATCATGACCAAACCATTTGTAAGCATTGAAAGCTGGGATCAACGTACTCTAAACATGAGCATGAAAGATGAAGTTCTAATAGTAAGAAAAAACAACTATGTTGCAATATGAAAGGATACAAACAAAGATCATGAATAACAAGGCATTGAGAGATGTTTGTTTGTTTCGCATTTAGAAAACATAGCATAGTGGCATTCAGCTTGTCCCTCATGGAGTATTAAAACATAAATGCATATGACACCTTCAAAGTTCATAGGGGTGACTAGATACAAATAGTTCAAGAACAAGCAATATCAACATTATGAATCAATCAATTAGTTTTGGGACAATGCACATAGAACTAAGAATGACAATTATGCTCTCTTAATTGGTGCCTAAGGATAGAAGGTGGAGACTTAATATAAAAGTGGAAGAAAGGCCCTTCAAAGGGAAGCATGGATTTCAAGTTTCATAAAGAGCTTCCAAAAATTATGGTACTTGTTAGCTTTCATCCCTCATTGCCCCAATCATAAGCATCTTGAAGTGACTAAGGTTAAAGTGAACAAAGTATGGAGTATATGCTCGACAAAGTATAAGTTGGCAATCTCATGTCCCTTGAGTACGAGGGTCGTTCCTCATGCTACTCAACTTTTGTTACCGGTAAGTTCTTGTCATAGTAAGTACATGTGTATCATAGAGAATCGCCAACGGGGTACCCCTTGCCCCATGATACAAGAGCTATCCCATATCAAAATTACAAGGCAACAGACAATGAGCATCTCATCAATCTTCATATTACCATGGGAAAATGGTGCTTTTTTCTCTTCTTTCCTCTTTTCTATCTCTCTTTTTTTTTCTTTTTTTATAAGAAGAATGCTTAATAGATTGCTCACTATGCTGATGCTGAAAGTTTCCACGATGATTAGGCATGGCTTAGGCTAGCGGCCCAGGCGTTTCTCTAACACACATACATAACACCATGGACTTACAAGCTCCCCTATTATTTCACATCGCCGACATCCATAAACAAAAGAGCATGATATCAACTGGGTAGATATTTACAGGTGTTGAAAGCGTTCCACGTGACAGCACGGTTCTGATAATTCCCAGCTTATAAGTGCAAGCATATACAACATAGATGACACAATGATTCAAGTTTATTAGGGGCAATAAAAATAAAGTGTTCCATCAAGTTTGTGAGAGCTTTAATCACTAATTTTCACATAACAGGTTTAATTTGGAAGATAGATAAAACAAGAATATACTTGGACTTTATAGTGGACAATTTGGAATAACATGGTTTCTTGGGAGTTGTATGGATGAGTATAGCTTACTCAATACAAGTGGAGGCTAGCAAAAGACTGGGAGCGACCAACTAAGAGAGCAATAATGGCCATAATCATGCAAAGCGACAAAATATTACTAATCAAAGCATAAAGTGGTACCACAAGTCAAAAACAAATGATCATAGTGGCTAAGGTGACTAGTTCATAGTCATAACATGGTGTGAGCATGTGCCAAGTCAACCCAAACAAAGCATCAAAGGAGAATACCACAATACTATGCTTTTGTATGCTGAAACAACGCATGATTCTTGAAAGGCACATTAAGAAATCTCAATTGTTTGGAACAAGTCATGCTACAACAATAATCACTAAGCATAAGGTCAAAACAATATCTAGCATGACATGATAGAGTCCAAGTCACAGTCAAAGCAAGCTCCCTTTTGTATCACTATAAGCAAGAAACTTTCTACTCCATTCCAACACCAATCAACTTATTTGAAACAACACGGCGAAAGTGGGGGTCCAACTACTTTATTCAAGAAAACTAAAATAAAACTAAAAACAAAAACTAAGACGCTCCAAGAACAACACAACAATGCATGAAACAATAAAAACGAAGTGTCTGGAAAGACCTGAGATTTTTATTGATGAAGAAGGGGATTCCTTGGACATCCCCAAGTTTGACACTTATACCTCTTGAATGTTTCTTGGGGTGACATGGGGTGGCATCCCCAAGCTTGAGATTTTGTCCATTCTTCATCTGAGGGGAATATGCCCGAGAGGCAATAATAAAGTGGTTATTATCGTATTCCTTATTTATGATAAATGTTTATTTTGCATGCTATAATTGTATTAATATGGAAATGTTAATACATGTGTGTTTAATAAACAAAAAGGAAGTTCCTAGTTATGCCTCTCTTATAAACTAGCTCGTTGATTAACAAGATGATCAAAGGTTTCCTGATCATGGACATTGGATGTTGTTAATAACGAGGTCACAACATTAGTGTAATGGTGTGATGAACATTCATCTGAAGTATAGCATTACGATCAAAGTCATTGTGTTTATATTTCTATAACATCATACGAAGTAATCTTATTCCTTAGACCATGAGATCATGTCAATCACTAACACCGGAAGAGTATCTTGATAACATCAAAGGACACACCGTAACAGGGTGACTATAAAGATGGGTTTAGTGCTATGAAGGTGTTATGTTGAGGCTCATGGATCAAGATTGGAATTTGTCCATCTCGATGACGGATAGATATACTCTGGGCCCTCTCGGTGATATCACATTAGTTAGATTGCAAGCATGTGATTTGATCACTAGAATGTTATATCACGGGAACGAGAAAAGAGTACATGTCGGTAACGAGATCAAACTAGGTATGGAGATACCGATGATCGAATCTCGGACATGTAATATATCGCGAGACAAAAGGATTGAGTTACATGCGTATAAGGTTCACACGATCACAGAAGTCATCGTTGAATATGTGGGAGTCAGTACGGATCTCCAGGTCCCGCTGCTGATTATTGATCGGAGAGGGGTCTCGATCATGTCTACATTATTCGCGAACCGTAGGGTGACACACTTATGGGATACCAACACCATTTGGAGAAAATAATATGCCAGAGAAATAAAAAGGAAAGCGCCGGAATTTAATTCACTAGACACCGAAACTGTTTCGGTTGAAATTGCTAAAACTGGTTCTGCATGTGAAATTGAATACTAGCGAGGGTTTCTATGTGAATGTTTGTTAATTAAAGTAATTAAAAAAATTCTGAATAAATAAATAAAAGTTTTTTATTTAATGAGAGATTACATTAAATTTAGTGGAAATTTAATGGAGGTGAGTGGAATTTTGAGTGGGTGGCTATTTATGTGAGTGGGAGCTCCACCCACATGAATGTGGAAGAGGTGGGGGCACCTCCATGGCTGCCATGCCATGGGAGGGGGATCCCCCCTCTCCTCCTCTCAAAGCACACCTCCTCGCGAAGGATCCCTCTCCCCCCATTTAGAATTTCTCCATGGTCTTGGATCAGCGAGATACATGTTCCCGGTGGGTTTTTCTGGAAGGATCTGTTGCTTCCGCTGCTTCGCTGGAGCAAGGGCGCGGAGGTTGTCGAGGTACCCGGATGTCTGTGATCACGGATGCACCAGTGCTTTGTGGTGCTGGACTTGATGGTGCTAGACCGGCTGGACCAGATGGACTTCATCACGATCTTGAGATCGGCAAGCGTTCGTCTACATCATCCATGAGTACAACCTCGTTAACGCTATTCGGTCTTTGAGGGTATGTATTCTGTGGATGTATATCCACCCGTTGCTTGTATCTAGTAGATAGATCTTGGTACATAGTTGTTCCCATCGTAGGAAATTTTTTGTTTTCTATGCTACGAACCCTAGAGTGGTATCAGAACCGGATCTATGCGTAGATGCTTTGCATGGGTAGTACACATATGAGTATGTGGGCAATGATGATCATTTTATTGCTTCTTAGTTGTACTTTGGATATTGGTGGCATAGTGGGATGAAGCGGCCTAGACAAACTTTACATGTCCTCGCACATGAGACCTCTTCCACGCTTGACATGCAACTAGTTTTGCATAAGTGGCTAGCGGGTGTCTGTCTCTCCTACTATAGTCAATATCTAATTTGCAAAGAGTTGTCAACAATTTTGTTATCCTCATTGTGATTCATGTTCGTAGGTAAGAACGGTTCTATCTTCGAAAGTCCTAAGCCACGTAAAACTTGCAATGGATAAATTAGAGGCGTATAGTTTAGATTGTTGCATGGCTAGTGTTATGATATGGTGATGTTGTAAGTAGAAGTATGAGATGATACTCTTACAACACATATAACGTGTAAGTTCCATATACCTTGGCCTTACACATAGAGGTATGATATTGATCATACCAAGGTGCACATGATGGAGATCATATGCAAGAACCATATCATTTCACTTATTAACATGTGATGTTTGATTGCATCTTATATTCCTTGTTTGGCATTTTATTAGCATAATAAGATGATCCTCATTTAGATATCAAGATAAAAATGTGTTCTTCTTTAAGTATGCACCGACAATGTTTCGTCGCTTCAAGACATCACGTGATGATCGGGTGTACTTGAATCCACGAGCATATCTCGGGTGTAAGACAGTTACACACGCAAATACTAAGGTTCTTACTTGGAGAGCCTAGCATGTACAAACATGGCCTCGGAACACGGACCGAAAGGTTAAGCATGAGTCATATGTTTTGATATGATGACCATATGGATGCTCGCCTTTGAAGCTATACCGACTCACGTGATGATCGGACTTGGTGTAGTGGATTTTGTTCATGTAATCACCAAAAAGGCACGAGGGATGTCGTTTTTGAGTGGGAGTTCATTTCTATTTTGGATTAGTAGAACTCAATTTATCATAAATTAAATCAAAGTGAATTTGCATAATTTGTTGTAGTCATTGGCATTCGTTCACCACCTTATGCTTAGTTGTAATTGAGATAATAGAACTATAGATTTCTGGATATTTACTTTATGAACTCGTATTGTATTGCGTTGAGTGTCAATCTAAAGTTTAAAGTCCTATTGCAAACTTTCAGCAAACTCTGTTTACTCCGTGAAGTTTAATAATTAGTATTAAATCGAGAGTAACAATTCCAATGTTAGTATCTTAAAAATCATGTTTGCCTCCATGATTCTTGATTTAAATATCAAGATTATCTAGGAGCTGAAAGAATTGTTTCAGAAACCATCATGTGTGGCAGATATAACGATATTTGAAACAATGTTTTGGTTGCAATATGATAGAGTATAATATATGTTCTCATATTGGATGAGAATTTGAGAAGGTTGGAGATGCTAGACATCCTAATCATCCAAAAGGGTTTTGGAAAGTGACGTTATACTCACGATTCGTCTTTATAAGCTACATTAGCTTTATCATGAAAGTCGTCATGATAAGGATGTATAGAAGATGTATGTAAAGTGTTTACTACACTAAAAGATTACTAAAGAATGGGTTTTGAAAGAATGTCGATCATTTTGATGATGGTGATCTACTTAAAAGTGCAAGTCCAAAGGTATTATTTTAATATACAAGCTTTGGAATATGTGTCATGTATATAGAGCCACTTTTGATGTTGGTAGATTCTTTTAAAAGGAAAAAGGAAATGCTGAAAGAGAATCTATAAAATATATTTGGCAGAAAAGAAAAGACTGGAAATATCCAGTTTAGGTATATAGATGATATACATGTGATGGTTGTATTCTTTTCTTGTTAAACAATGTGGTTCTTGGGTATTGGATAACGAATTGGTTGGTATGAAATTTCATACGGAACGACGCAATTCATGAACCACAATGGCCTAAGTAACTAGCAAGAGAATATGTGATGATGTTCATCGAAAACAAACAAACCGTTGTTTGTATTTCTCGTTGACATCAAAGCTTGACTTCAAGATTTGTTTTAATAATTGTTATTTAAATC
Source organism: Avena sativa (assembly GCA_916181665.1). NCBI lineage: Eukaryota > Viridiplantae > Streptophyta > Magnoliopsida > Poales > Poaceae > Avena > Avena sativa. Next base: position 114,518,081 of record OV702298.1, read on the forward strand.
AGGTACTATGAGAACAAAGGTTGTTCAAATAATTACCGTATTCCATATAAGATGGATGATTTACAAATCTAGTTGGAGAAATCACATCCATAAAGCTAATGCTAAAATGTCGCAAGACAAATGATTGAAAGATCACTTACGAACTGACATCGCCGTTTAAATTATATTGGAAAGAGAACATGAAGAAACTCCATTTTCGTGGATTCTTGGAGTCCTTGATTTGATCAAGTGACGCTTGTGAGACTTTCCTCAGGATAATTAAAACTTTGTTCAAAGGCCAAAGAAGAACGAACGACTAAAATATTGGAATTTATACATATCGATGTATGTAGTCCATTATGTATAGTCGTAAGCAATGGATTTCAACTTCATATGCTTTCTCCAGAAATTTGATTGAATGTTCACTTAATGAGAAAGGAGTGTGAAATATTTGAAAACGTTCAAAGACTTTCAAGATGAAGTGGAAAATAATTGTAACAAGAAAATAAATGGTTTATGATTTTATCATAAGGGATCTATTTGAGTTACAAGTGTAACGAGATAAAAAAATTAATTATGATTTTATCATAAAGGGATTTATTTGAGTTGCAAGTATAGCAAAACACCTAGATTTACATCTCCCAAAACACCATAGGAGTATGGAGTGTTTGAGATTTGTAATGAAACCTTGTTTGACATGGTTGGATCAAAGGTGTTATTTATAAAACTGCCATTATGTTTTAAAAGATTAAAGCTTTACAAACTACCGCTTTTACACTGAAAAGAGCTCCATATTGATCCGTTGAAATGACACCATATGAGTTATGGTTTGGGGTAAAACCCAAGTTATCATTTCTTAAATTTTGTATGCCAAACATAAGTAATATGTTTACAACCAAAGTCGGATGAGCATATCTTTGTAGGTTATTTTGAATAACAATTGGGTATTCCTCCATAACACCAAGGACAAAAGGGTTTGTCGCTAGAAACGTGAAGTTTCTTGAAAAAGAAGTTTTTATAAAAGGTTAAGTGGGAGGACAATAGAACTTTAATAAGGTTAATGAACCTTAGCTATATGTGCTGAGTTGCGCAGCGCCGGAAAATGTTCCGGAGGCATCCAGAATGCTCATGGATCACCTGCCTCAAAGGTTGCGGTCACGGAGGTCTAAAGTTCCTATTGAACCAAGAAGGTCGGATAAACAATCAAATGATTGAGATTTGAGAGTAAATCATTATTGTTTGACAATGATGAACCGACTACAAAGAATCAACGATGGGCCCTCACTCCGTCAAGTGGCTTGAAGCCATAAAATCCATGATAGTTCCATACATGAGAAATCAAGTTTTGAACTTGGAAGACCCTCCGGAAAGGTGTAAAAACCTATCGGTCGTTTTTGGATCTATAGAGAAACCGACATGGATGTTTCACGTCTATGAAATAGTCAACATGTCGTAAAGTATTTTACGACTATGTTCAAGGAGTTGACTATGACAAGATTTGATCTTTCATAGCGATATTTAGTCTGGACGGATTAATGTAGAAACCACTACATAAAATTTGGTATATGGTAGATGAATAAACAAAACAAAATTCTTCTAATAGAATGGTTACCTAGGACATGTACAAGACACTTTCCAAAGGGTTTTATTAAATTCAAAGGATGCTAAAAGGGCATGCAAACTTTAATGGTTGAAGTAAGCATCGCGGAGTTGGAATCTTCACCGTGATGAAAAATGAGTTTTTCATCAGGAGACGATGAAGATGCTTGCATTTGCAAGAAATTAAGTGGGAGCACTGAGACATATTTCTAATACATTATGTGGAGGACATCTTGTTGATTAGAAATGATGTATCTTTTATTGACAAAGGTTAAGAATTTCATTTCGATGAAAGACTTAGGAAAAACCCAAATATTTAGCATGAATGTCTATAGTGGATAGACTGTGGCGCTAATATGGTTGTGCCAAACGTACATATATGAGATATTCAAGGAGTTCAATATAGAAACGACAAGAAACGGTTCTTGTCGCATGGAAAAGAATTGAATCAAGATTCAAGTGTATCGACACTTGATAAGTGAAACAAGATTCAAGTGCTTTGACACTTGATGAGTGAAATCACAAGAATGATTTGATCAATCATACCATGCTATGTACACATCCAGATATGTCCTATGCTCTAAGTTTTATGAACATATACCAGAATGAATCATAAAATGATCATTGGACGATAGTGAGGATATTCTTATGATATTTTAGAAGAACTAAGAATATATTTGTGTAGAGTTTACAAACAATTACAAATAATTCATTGCAAAACGTTACATTGATACTAGTTTTGTCACAAGATACAAATTAAGTTTATCCCAATTTAAACTATGGGTGGCACAATATAATGGAAAGGAGATTCCATGATGGATTTGGATGTATTCCAAAGTTAAAACATTGCAACGAATACTACAACAATAAGGCTAAGTATATGACTGCTATAGTAGCAGCAAAGGAGGGCATTTGTGTCAAGCAGTTTGTTACCAAACTAAGGTGTGGTTCACAACGGACTAACACTAAAGATATATTGTATGACAATATTATTGACATGATTTAACCCCAAGGAACTAAAGGTCTCACCGAAAGACCAAATCTATACAATGCCATCTCATTAGAGAATGAGTGATGCGTGGAGACGCAAAGACATGCAAATACACATGGACCTGAAAGTGTCAGATCCGTAGATTATGTTAACCACTTGCAGTTGCGTATATGTAACACCATAAAGTCATAGGTGTTCAATACGCAAAGTTTTCAAACTAGATTATTGTCTCTAGTGCAAGTGGGAGACTGAAGGGAATATGCCCAAGAGGCAATAATAAAGTGGTTATTATCGTATTCCTTATTTATGATAAATGTTTATTTTGCATGCTATAATTGTATTAATACGGAAACATTAATACATGTGTGTTTAATAAACAAAAAGGAAGTTACTAGTTATGCCTCTCATAAACTAGCTCATTGATTATCAAGATGATCAAAGGTTTCCTGATCATGGACATTGGATGTTGTTAATAACGAGGTCACAACATTAGTGTAATGGTGTGATGAACATTCATCCGAAGTATAGCATTACGATCAAAGTCATTATGTTTATATTGCTATAACATCATACGAAGTAATCTTAGTCCTTAGACCATGAGATCATGTCAATCACTAACACCGGAAGAGTATCTTGATAACATCAAACGTCACACCGTAACAAGGTGACTATAAAGATGGGTTCAGTGCTACGAAGGTGTTATGTTGAAGCTCATGGATCAAGATTGGAATTTGTCCATCCCGATGACGGATAGATATACTCTGGGCCCTCTCGGTGATATCACATTAGTTAGCTTGCAAGCAAGTGATTTGATCACTAGAATGCTATATCACGGGAACGAGAAAACAGTAGATGTCGGTAAAGAGATCAAACTAGGTATGGAGATACCGATGATCGAATTTCGGACATGTAATATATCGCGAGACAAAAAGATTGAGTTACATGCATATAAGGTTCACACGATCACAGAAGTTATCGTTGCATATGTGGGAGTCAGTACGGATCTCCAGGTCCCGCTGCTAATTATTGATCGGAGAGGGGTCTCGATCATTTCTACATTATTCGCGAACCGTAGGGTGACACACTTAAGGGATACCGACACCATTTGGAGCAAATAATATGCCAGAGAAAGAAAAAGGAAAGCGCAGGAATTTATTTCACTAGACACCGAAACTGTTTCGGTTGAAATTGCTGAAACTGGTTCTGCATGTGAAATTGAATACTAGCAAGGGTTTTATGTGTAAGTTTGTTAATTAAAGTAATTAACAAAATTCTGAATAAATAAATAAAAGAGTTTTATTTAATGAGAGATTACGTTAAATTTGGTGGAAATTTAATGGAGGTGAGTGGAATTTTGAGTGGGTGGCTATTTATGTGAGTGGGAGCTCCACCCACATGAATGTGGAAGAGGTGGGGGCACCTCCATGGCTGCCACGCCATGGGAGGGGGCTGCCCCCTTTCCCTATAAAAGGCACCCCACTCCCTCCTCTCATCTCACACCTCCTCGCGAAGGATCTCTGTCCCCCCTTTCGAATTTCCTCATGGTCTCGGATCGGCGAGATACATGTTCCCAGTGGTTTTTTGGAAGGATTTGTTGCTTCCGCCGCTTCATTGGAGCGACGGTGCGGAGGTTGTTGGGGTACCCTGACGTGTGTGCGATCACGGATGCACCACTTCTTTGCGGTGTTGGACTTGATGGTGCTGGACCGGCTGGACCAAATGGACTTCATCACGATCTTGAGATCCGCAAGCGTTCGTCTACATCATCCACGAGTACAACCTCGTTAACGCTATTCGGTCTTCGAGGGTATGTATTCTATGGATGTATATCCACCCGTTGCTTGTATCTAGTAGATAGATCTTGGTACATAGTTGTTCCCATCATAAGAAATTTTTTGTGTTCTATGTTGCGAACCCTACATCATCTCATTACATTATTCTTTCCATACACCTAAATTTTTTCCTTCATACAAAACTTCACACAATCTTCACTAGCAACATTAGTTCATTCAAAAGTAATAAACCTTTGGGTTTAGTTTTAAAATAGCAAAACTTTCATTAAAACATAATATACTGTAGCAATTCCTTCAAAAATATCAATTTACCAAAGGTAACCCAAAAACAAATCGATAAAGAGGCAAATGCAAATAATGGCAGAAATCTGTCAAAACAGACCAGCAGATGAAAACAGATTTTTTTGAAGACCTTATGTTGCTCAAATCAAAAAGTGTTGAACTAAAGAAAGTTAGCTAACAAGCTAGAAGATTTATTCAGAACATTACAGCTCAATCTGACTTACGGAGAGTTTTCAAGATTTTTTACAGTTAAGCACAATTTTTTTTCGGTGAATACCTTTCTTGAATGGAAATTGATATTTAATGGTGCCTTCTTTCACATCAATGATGGCACCAACAGTTCTATGAAAAGGTCTTCCCAAAGTAATAGGACAAGAAGCATTGCATTCAACATCCAAAACATAGAAACCAATAGTGACATAGGCATTGTTAACCATAATAAGAACATCATTAACACTCCCCATGAGTTTGTTTTTAGCATTATCATCTAGTGGGACATCCAAATAGCAACCTTCCAAAGGTGGCAAATCAATGTTAACACCGGGATTTTTAATCCCAGATGCCTGTTATGCCATACATCGCAATCCTAGGATTACCATTTTTGCGAGACATAACAGATTGGATATCACAGTACAACATCTACTACAAACCTTACATAAGGTCTTACACAAATAAGGGACCTCATGATCCAGTCTTAATACAATTCAAGCAGTGAAATAACATAATAATAACGATAGCGTAGGCGAAGCTCTATCTTCATGGTCATAGGCAATGATGACGATGGGAGATGATCCTAGTTGTCATAACCTTCCTGCTATCCGTCCTCCTGATACTCCTCTTCATAGTCTGGCCACGGGAATAGTCAGGGACAAAGCCATGAGTACTCTTTAAGTACTCGCAAACTAATACTAACAAGTGAAGTGGTTTTTGAGTAGGAAGTGCTAGGCTCTAGGTTGTTTTACAAAAAGCCAGATTTACCTTAACTAAGTTCAGAAGAAAAGAAAGCTAGTTGAAAGTTCTATAACACCTAAGTGGAACTTGAATTTTCATATCACCGCTCTGTTGTGGTCAACTCAAAGTCACGAATCATTTCACAAGTCATTTTGAAAACATCTGACGACAGAACAGTAGGGCCACTCCAACTGTCCATAACCGCAGATGCGGCTATTCGAATAGTTTGACACTCTGCAGAGGTGGTACACTTTCACCACAACATTCGATACATCCATCAGGAACAATCCTGAATTCACCATACTCAGTATGCGGATAATCCATCATAACATTTCATTTACACGCCCTAGTATAGGCACCTCTCCTATGACTTTGGCCTCCCAACCATGACCAACTGTCATGTTGGGTACTCCACAGGTGGACAATCTTCACAATGTAGCCTCATCTCAACCTTGGCCGCAAGGGAACCCATACTAAGGTATATATATTTCTAGTTAAGCCCTACCCAAATTCGGGTATTGTGGTTGTACGGTAAAATTGGAATGGTATCGCATCCATACAACCATCAGTTTTGTAAAGGGCTAAGGCTCATGCCTTAACATTTTCATCATCAAAAATAGTCTGGTGTTCAAGAACACATGTCAAAAAAATTCAGTAGAATGACTCATCATTATAAGGTTTTCATAACCATTTTCACCAAGTATTCCCATCTAAGTTGATCAAGTTTTATGCTTAGCACTAGCATCTACAAGTGGGCGTAAGTACTAATGAGGGGTGGTAAACAAGTGGGGATTAGCTAAGTTTAATCCCATGCCTCAGGATGATATCAAGATTATCTAACTTAGGCCAAGTTTTATGCTCTTATGGTACCTTTAAATATATTTCTAAAATCTACAAGTCACTAAGTAAACTCTAAGAGAAAGCTTTGATAAAGAAATAAAATAACTAAGCTTGCAAGTAAAACTAGGATTGTGTGTCATCAAATGTATCTAACCAAGCATGCTTAATGCATTGCATAGGTTATCTAACTTTCATAGTTGCAAGTGTTAGCTTTCCTTGTGCAGAGCAGTGGTTGAAGTTCTCCTCGGCTTCTTCCTCGTAGTATCCTCCTTCCTCCTCGTATCCTTGGTCGGTACTAGCATCTATAAATAAATACGAGGTATACAATCACCACACAATACTTAACTATTTCTATTTATCACACCAAGGTTATCACTAGATAATATAGGATCATCACAAGCATTACAATCATTAAGGCAAATAGTTTTATTTCCTTTATTTTAGAAAAGTAATTTCTACTCACTGAAAAACTACTTAAGATTTAATATTCTCCAACTCAAACATTGGATCATGTTGACACATGTCATCACATTTCAGTACATGGGAACGTGATTTAAAGTTGTGTCACAATTTAATAAGGTTTAACCTTTTTATTTTAATTAACTAAACTGACTAGAATGGCCTATGCGGCATTCTTTTATTACATGATCATTATTTCTGCAAGTAAACCTATATATTTTCATATGTTCTAAAAGGTATGGTTAAATGTGATTTTTGAGAGTTGGAATCAACTCAAAAGCTTTCATGATTGAATTTTGAAAAATGTTTGAATGTAGAAAAGCTTCTGCCTTGTTATTTTTACCATGAGTGATCTACAAATCCAAATGGTTTGAATCCAAGGGTATAGTATTAAGCATTCCAGTACCTTTCTAACAAAATTGGTTTCATGCATTTTGGTTTAGTTAATCGAGCTATGTTGATTTTTGAATCTAGGTACAGAACTAAGTTTGAAACTAAATGAATAAACCTAAATTTGAATTACTGGGTTGCGCGGCAGGTTTAACTGCGCCGGACCACTACGCACAGCACGTGCGGGCTGGTTATGTGGCTGTCCGGACTCTTCAGTGAGACAGAGAGTAGCGAAGCGATACGGGGTGACTAGGGACATATGATCTAACTCTAATCGAACGGTTGCGGTTCATCATCCACTCCTGAACAGGACGTGGCGAACATGAACCCTAGCGCGGCCAGTGGGGGTCAATGGGAGCTCACCGGGGCTCCGGCGATGGGGGCGAACGACAAAGTCGACGACGACAATCCTCTTGGTACCGGCAGCTCCTCCTCGGGCGGCTCCAATCAATGGCGCCTCTCCTCCTCTGCGGCGGCAGACTCCGATAAAATTCCGGCCACCTGGTGCTCGCCTTGCTCCTGGGTTAGTGGGTGTGATCAGTGAGAGGTGGGGAGTGAGATGGTGTGCTCAATTCGAACGGGGGTGGCCTCCTTTTATAGTGCCTGAAGGGGACCGACGGGCGCGGGCTGAGCTCGTAATGGTCGTCGGCACAGCAAGCTAAAGGCATGGGCGACAATAGGGGGCGGTGTGTAACCTCCTTGCGAAGCTCAACGGCTTGATGGCGAGGCGTGGGGAGGTCCATATTGGTCGGAACACTTTGATGCTCTGGAGGGGTCCGACGGTGATTTTAATGGCGCACAGCTTCTACGGTCCGCGCGGCGGCGAACAGGGTTATCTGGTGGGTTGCTGGGGTGCTGGCGATCACGCACGCAAGCTGCAAGGGCGGCGTGCGGTCTGTGGGCTTGTGTCGTGGGTGACGCTCTGGCGCGCTCTCGGCACGCTCACAGAGAAACTGGGCGCGAGCTTTCCTTGTGGTCCAGTGGCTGGCAAGGCTCAAGCATTGGATAGGGGGTGGCAGTGGACGGTGGTTAGTGCTCCAGACAAGGTTGGCGACGCTAGAGATTCTCCTAGCTCGCTGGCGAGATGGGGGTGGCAAGGGTGCTCTCGGTATGGTCACCATTGATGGCTATGCATGCTCACAGTGGTGCTAAGGCTAGTTAAATTAGTTTGATCATCTACTGAGAGTGTAGAGTGAGATAGAGAGGGAACAAGGTTGGCCAAAATCATTGCTCCTAATAGTATTTGATGTTTGTTTGTTTGCTGCCAGCAAGGTGTTTGATGAAATGGCCGCAAGAGGTTCAAATTTGAATTTTGGATTCAAACTTGGTGGGTTTTCTAGTTACATAATAGGGAGTCTCTGGTTAGTTGGATTGGTCAAGGGGCACTGGTTTGGTTAGGTTTTGAAAATGTGTGATCTTCACCTATGAGAAAGATTCAATTTTGAAATGTGATTTGAATCAAGTTGCCAAATGTTTCTGCAAGTTTGAAAGGTGGGCTTTGATTCACTTTTACTTGGTCTTGCAAGGGGTGAAAAGAAATGGAAAAGTTTCTGTTTGAAATCTTGGACTAGAAACACTCAAAGTGGCCTAGTGAGGAAGATTGGCAAAAATGACCATTTGCTTTATTTGATATGTTTTTTATTTCTCTTGATTTGTTTCTGCTTGGAAATGTTTTAGATGATTCTGTTTTCATCTTTAAACCATTCCTTGTTATTTAGATCAATCACACAAGTCCATTCATGTATTCACACAATCATCACATACACACATGCATTCATAATGATTTGAATTAACAAAAGTTTTTGTTAACCCTAATTTTGGTGGTTGGAAATTGATAATCCTTGTTCAACATTTTTGGGATGTTACAAACCTTCCCTCCTTAAAAAAATCTCGTCCCGAGATTTGAGAAAGAAGAAAGAAGAAAATTATGATTTGAAAAGATCGGGAAACTCTGTCTTGATGTGATCTTCTCGCTTCGAGGTAGCTTCTTCTTCAGTGTGGTTACTCCACTGAATCTTGAGAAACTTGATGCTTCTGGTCCTGGTGGTCCTGAAAGCTTCCTCCGAAATACGGATGGGTACTTCGGGATATGTCAGGTCATCGTTGATCTATATGGCGTGGTGATCAATGTTCTTGAAAACTTCAGTCTTCTCAGGAACTTCAAGGCATTTGCGAAGTAACAATATATGGAAGACATTATGCACTGCAGACATCTCCTCTGGCAGCTCCAATTGATACGATACTTCTCCTCGACGATTTAGAATCTTGAAAGGTCTGATATATCTGGGGGCTAACTTTCCTTTGAGCTGGAAACGTTGCATTCCTTTCAAAGGAGACACTTTGAGATACACAAAATCTCCGATATTGAAAGAGAGGTCTCGACGTCTCTTGTCGGCATATCTCTTCTGTCTTGACTGGGTGGTCTTGAGGTTCTCACGAATCTTGTGAACTTTCTCTTCTCCTTCTCGTAGGATGTCGGGTATAAAAATCTGACTCTCTCCTACTTCCGACCAATTCAAAGGGGTACTATACTTTCTTCCGTACATGAATTCAAATGGGTCCATTTGCAAACTAGCTTGATAACTGTTGGTGTAAGAAAAATTATGCAGAAGGCAGACAGTCTTCCCATTTTGATCCATACTCTAGTACACATGCTCTCAACATATCTTCGAGTATTTGATTTACTTGCTCCGTTTGTCCATCGGTCTGAGGGTGATACGCTGTGCTAAAATCTAGTCGGGTTCCTAGTCCTTCTTTGACTTTGTTCCAGAATCTCGAGGTAAACTGAGTTCCTTGATCCGATACAATGTTCTTGGGAACTCCGTGCAAACTGACGATTCTAGCGATGTATAACTCTGCTAGCTTCGAACTCTGGTAGGTGGTATTGACTGGTAAGAAATGGGCTACCTTGGACAATCTATCAACTATGACACAAATAGAGTCATTTCCCCTACTAGAAGTATACAATCCGGTGAGAAAGTCCATTCCAACGGAATCCCATTTCCATTCCGGAATCTGTAGTGGTTGCAACAGTCATGCGGGTCTCTGATGTCCCGCCTTGACTCTCTGACAAATATCACACTTGGCGATATATCTTCCGATTTCTCTCTTCATCTTATGCCACCAAAATTGCTCCTTCAAATCCTGATACATCTTTGTTCCTCCGGGGTGGATAAAATAAAGAGTATCATGGGACTCCTTGAAAATAATTTCCTTCAACTCTGAATCTGCTGGTACACAGAGACGTCCTTTGTACCACATAACTCCTTCCTCATCCTCGGTGAATCCGGGTACTTTGCATGTACCGATGCGACGTTTGATTCCGTCGATACTAGCATTTCCTTTCTGAGCCTCCTTGATCTGACTGATCAAGGTGGGTTGAAGTTCTATGCTAGTCAAAAATCCTTCACTCACTAATTCCTTTCATAAATCTTCCATCTCTTTGTGCAAACTTGGTTGCTCCTTCAGGATCATGGAGTTCAAGCGGCACGACAATCTTCTAAGGGCATCTGCTACCATGTTGTCTTTACCGGGGTGATAGTGAATGTCCAGATCATAGTCTTTGATTAGCTCAATCCATCTTCTCTGCCTCATATTCATCTCCTTCTGAGTGAATATATACTTCAGGCTCTTGTGATCCGAATAAATCTCACAATGGTTTCCCATAAGATAATGCCTCCATGTCTTCAGGGCTAGAACTATGGCTGCTAGTTCAAGGTCATGGGTAGGATAATTCTGTTCATGCTGTTTCAGTTGTCGGGACAGATAAGATATAACTTTTCCTAACTGCATCAACACACACCCGAGACCAATCTTGGATGCGTCACAATACACATCAAATGGCTTTGTAATATCTGGCATGATCAAGATTTGGGCTGAAATCAATCTCCTCTTGAGTTCCAGAAAACTCGCTTCACATTTGTCTGTTCATTCAAACTTCTTATCCTTCTTCAGCAATTGGGTCATGGGTCTTGCCATACTCGAGAATCCTTCTACGAACTTGCGGTAGTATCTCGCCAATCCGAGAAATGCACGAACTTGGGTTTGAGTGGTTGGGGTTTGCCAATCTTCAACATCATTCACCTTTGCAGGGTCAACGGCAATTCCTCCGGCTGATACGATATGTCCGAGGAATCCTACCTCCTGTAACCAAAATTCACACTTGCTAAACTTGGCATACAATTGTAGAGGTCCCAACCTTTAATAAGGTAGAGATCCCTGTGTTTACAATTCTAGTCCCTGGATCAATAGCTAGCATCCACAGTTAAGATGTAATACCAAGAAACAAAGGTCATAATACAACTTTATAACCAGGAATAAAATAATTCATTACATCTTACATAGCTCATTTGGCTATCTCATTACAATGCAGCAGAAATAACTATAGCATGGAGTCCTTCATCTTCAAAGTGCCACATGCAATCATGTTGGTTGTAGACTTGTAATCCTAATCAACACACTTCACTAACATCAAACAAACCTGCGACATAATAAGTTACAGCCACAAGGGTCAATACATTTGATTTGTATTGGCAAGTGATACTATGGTAGTATAGTGGTAACTATCATCTATATGCATTTGGCTAAGTGGAGCTTAGGCTTGCTTTGCTCAAAATAGATTTTCCTTACCCTTTTAAAAACACTAAGTTTTTGTTTAGCAAAAACTCCCAAGGAACCACCAATAGAAATTGGTGAACCTTCAACCTTGTTCAACCACAAGTTTTAACTTAGAAAATTGGGATGAGGAGATTCTTGATAGCTTCCATGTCTTGATGCTCAAATTGTCCATTGCCGTGGACACGGCAAAGTACTTAGATTTTTCACTCTGCAGAGGTGGTGCACTTTCCCCACAAGACTTGACATGCATCAAGACAAGATCTTTTAGAAGCCTTCCCTTAGACCATAATGGACGCGTTCCAACCTATCATCCCCTACCACTAACTGTCCATTTGGCTAAGTTATTGCAACCTATATGATCCAGGCAGAGCCCATAATGCCAAGTGGCTGCACTTGAAGCTTCTCAACATTTGACATCTCAAATCTCTTTGTTCCTGGGTGGCTTTCCACAAGTGAGATACCAAGTTTTCCCCAGTATACTGTACTTGGTGATGCCCAAGTTTTCCCTAGTATACTGGACTTGTGTAACCACTCAACACAAACCTTTCTTTCCATTCCACCCAGGTGATTCATTCACATAGTTGTTTTATTAAACAAAACACAAGTCCTTGACTTAGAAATATTTCATAGCATGAATATAATCCACCCTTGTTTTCTACTAGCTAGGCTAAGCATGATAGTAGTAGGAACCTTAACTTAGGAAAAATTTACCAAGGTTTCATCTACTAGGATTTCCCATGGCATAGTTTATACTTAGCAAAAATTCCATGCAAGTCCTACTTAGAAATATCACTAATGCATAGTGAAAAAAATGGGACAAAAGTATGAAGCGCCACTTGCCCTTTTGGTAGAGAATTATAAGTTCACTCCTTGATCTTGCAATAGTCACACTCTTCAAATTTCACTACAATTTAATCAAGGCACAAATTCAATCTACCATTTAAGCAATTCATCAAATAGAATAGTAAAAACATAGTAATGCTTGCAAGCATGCCAAAGATTGTTTTATTTGGAAAAGTGGTTTCAAGGAGGTTATAAAAAATTTAAAACACATATTGGTCATTTATAAAAGTGGCAAAACCATTGGATATCAAGTTAGTAAAAATGGCCATTTTAAGTCATTTTTGTTTTGCTAGAAATGGTTCAAATCAAAGTAATATTTCTAGTGTTTGACAAATACATTTTTAAACACAAATGTTAGTGTTTTAAGGTCAAGTGTTTATTATTAAAACCATTTGTAAAAGGTTTTACCTATAAACCATTTTTATACCAAAGCAATATTTTATGTTGCTGGGAATGCCTTTTAGCAAAGTAATAATTTTAAATCCCAAAACTTGGTGCTTAGGGTCAGAGAGTTTAATTCAAACCAATTTCAAAAGGTTTTACTCAAAAAGCATTTTTAAAACATAAACAATATTTTTATTGAACTAAAGTGCTTTAATTCAAAGATTTATTCTTTAGTTTCACAAAATACACTTTTAAATCCATAAGTTGGTTTCTTTGGTCAGTAGGTTCAAAACATACCATTTTCCAAAGATTTTATCCTAAAAACATTTCTAGAATAAATTTTATGTTCAAAATATGCCTACACAAGTTTCTGCAAATTCAACCAGTTTTCCAGATGCAATTCATTAAACAAAGTGCATGGTTGGAAAGTATTTGTTTTTCTGATTCCATTGATATAAAATTTGTAAAATTTGGAAGTGTGTATCAAAAGTTATGCAATTTACAAATTTGAACATGTAATAGAACAAATTCTGTTTTTCTTAAACTAGAGTCTGGCCACGTGGAATGTTTTCATTGGCTCGTAACATTTTGTTTGGATCAGGCAACGTGGACCGGAGGATTAAAAGGGATCTAGCATACCACTTCGCTTTAGGTGATTCTATCTTATATGCTGGATCAAAATCTAACGGCTCACATCGAGACAGCCAAGATCTGGTGGCGCTGGGCGACATCGAGCGGCGGCGCGCTCGGCCTGTGGTGGTCCGGTGTTATCACGGAGCAAGGGAGAGAAGGGGGATGCTCACCGGGTTCGCAGAACGTTGCTGATGCTCAACTTGCTTGCGGGAAGGCAGGGGGCGTACGAGGTCGACGACAATTGCTCGTCGGAGTTGTCCACCGGCTTGGGTGCGGTCAGACGTTGTCGTAGGCGACGCTACGGGGTATGCAAAGACTTGAGGAGAGTACGGTTATATGCGCAATGACGTGGCGAGTACGGGAGCATCAATGAGAAGGGGAGGCGCGGTCGGGTGTTACCAGTAGAGGTCGCCGAAGTTGGGGCAGACGGCGGCGCTGCTCAGACGCGGTCGTTGCCGAGCCTATGGGGCGAGCACGGGCAGACGGAGGGTGCTGGCAGACGCGCACTGTGATGGCGAGCAAGCTCATGGGGACTAGGAGGTAAGCGGCGGGGAGGAGCGGCCGGAATCGCTTGCGATGCTCGTCGGAGAAGTGAGAGGTCTTGGGAGAAATCGGAGCGGCCTGGTGGTGGAGAGGGTGGGGTGAGCGAGGGGAAAGAGAGAGGAGAGGTAGGCACTTTAACGAGCATGGTCGCAGGGAGTAATCGTCGCGGCATTGATGCGAATTGAATCGAGTTTTAAATGGCAGAAACGGCCGGCGAGGTCAGCGGGAGGGGTGAAGACGATGACTGACGGGTGGGGCAACGGTGTTAGCGTAAGAGATAGAGAAGAGGTGGTGTCCAGCGGTCAGTGAGGGGGCGGGTTTGTTCTCTGGTGCGATTGGTTTTCTGCGTGGGAGAGGGCTAGTTGGGCCAGATGGGCTTAGCTGGGCTGGCTGCTTTGTTTTATTTTTTCTTCTTCTGTTTTCTTTTCCTTTTTTCCATTTTGATTTCTATTTTGGATTTGTTTAAACATTTCAATCAAACATTTGAATTCAAATCCTTGCCATACTTTTCAGTAAGTTTTTAATATGTTTTAAACATGTATTTAAAGCCCTTTTTAGGAATAATTCCTTTATTTATCTATGGTTTATATTTTATTTAAAATGGGCACTTTCCTTTATTAAATAAGATTTCACAAAACCTTTATTAAATAAGATTTCACAAACCCTTATTTAAATTCCAATTTTTCACAAAACCTTTTCAGTAGGTTTATTTATTTAATAGGGTGTTAAATAATTCACGTTGAATTATTTAAATTATTTTAATATGATTATTAATCATTTAATTTGGGCAATTGTCTTTATTCTAATGAAATCAAATATGGTTTTAATTCCATATAACTTTATTTAAATGATTCTTTTATTTCATTTAATTTAATTAAATAACTTTTACTCCACTTGGGTAGATTCCAATTATTATTTCCCATGATTTAATTAATCATTTAATTTAGGGATTTTGTTTTTATTCAAATGGAATAGAATTTGGTTAAGGCCATATTATCTTATTTGAATATTCCTTGTCCCTTTATTTTATTTGGGTTATCTTTATTCCATTTGTTTGTGGATTTGGCCAAGATTTAATTTGGCTCTGAATATTTCTTATTTATTTATTTCCTTCCTTATTTTATAAAATCCATAAGTTTTTATCTATGGTTCCAAATTGAATGAAATCAATTTCTATGGTTTTATAATATTTTCATTTATCATTCTTGATCATTTTAAAATGTTTGTTTGACCAATTTTTATGTGGATCAAATCCATAGGCTTAGAGTAATCTTGGAAATGATTTTCTTCCTTTAGGGTTTTAGAATTTTAGTTTATTTTCCAAGTGTTTAAATTTCAAGATGCATTTATGAAGAATGCATTTCACTTGATTTGATTTTAGTTGGATTCAAACTTTATTCAAAGATTGTTCAAGATGGGTTTTGATGTTTCCATTTGGAAAAAAGTTTCTTTTCACCCTAAATTTCAACAATTATTTATTTTGTTTATTTATTTTTCACATTTCAAAATTTGGAAAATTTTGGGATGTGCCAACAATTGATGCTCTCTAAGGGTTCCAAGAATGGTCCTTAGGTGTAGCTCATGTTCTTCTTCTGATTTGAAATAAATCAGAATGTCATCGTTGAAAACAACGAAAAACTTATTCAGGAAGTCCATAAAAATATTATTCATGAGGTTCATGAAATAAGCAGAGGAATTAGTTAATCCAAAAGACATGACAGTATACTCGTATAATCCATATCTGGTGGTAAACATAGTCTTTGGAATATCCTCTGCGCGAATCTTGTGTTGATGATAGCCAGTTCTAAGTTCAATCTTAGAAAACACTTTGGCACCGGTCAACTAGTCAAACATGTCTTCTATCTTTGGCAAAGGGTACATGTTCTTGATGGTGACATCATTCAACTTCCGATAATCTGTACATAAACGGTTACCTCCATCCTTATTGTCCACAAACAAGACAAGTGATCTCCATGGCGTCGCACTTGGTTGGATCAATCCGATCTTAGTTGCTTCTTCAGCTCCACTAATTCAGATGGGTTCATACTATATGGTCTCTGGGCTATGGGTCCGATTCCAAGGATTAGTTCAATGATAAACTCGATATTCCGATCTGGGGGCATACCAGGCAAAACATCTAGAAATACATCGGGGTATTCACAGACTATCCGGAATTGGTCAATGGTTGGCTGGGCTATACTCTGGTTGCACTTTAATTGACGGGGCAAGGTTTCAGATACAAGCTCGACTGATACTCTGGCTGTACTGGTCATGGTTATGGCTTTCTTGGCACAGTCGATTAATCCTTTATGTTTGGACATCCAATCGATTCTAGTACTACTTCCAAACCTTTAGTTCCGAGTACTATTATATTAGCATAAAAATCTATGCCATGTATTTGGATAGGCACGGCTTTGCAAATTTTTCTAGCTTTGGTGGTTGAACCAGGTATTTGGACAATCATAACATGCTTCAATTTGGTGGGTTGAATCTTACTAGTGCATGCAAATTCTTTGGTAATGAACGAGTGTGATTCTCCAGAATCAAACAACACTCTTGCAAGTACTGAGTTAACAGAAAACATACCCAGCACGACATCTGGCGCTTCTTGGGCTTCTTCAGCATGCATGAGAAAGAGACGGCCGTTGTGATTGAGCGAGTTCCCTGGGGAAAACCTTCTTCCGGGCTGAACACGACACTGCTGCTGAGCTGGGGCATTTGCATTGGGGGTTGCGGCAATCTTCTTGGGGCACTCATTGGAATAGTGACCTTTGGTTCCACACTCATAACAAGTCACTTGGGACTTGTCCTTCGCTGCAACATGCACAACATTGCTTCCAGTCCTTGGGGCAGTGTTGGTGTTGGTGGCGACATTGTTGTTGTTGAACTTAGGCGGAGCACGGTTGAAATTGCTGGGTTGCCGGGGTTATTGTGGTTTCCTCCGGGCCTTGGGTTTCCACGGTTGGGATAGGTTGGATGGTTCATCGAGGGTCTTTTGGTTCTTGGGGCAAACCCTGGAGATGGGTTGGGGCGATACTTTGGTGTCTGGTGGGTTCCTGGTTGATGCATCATTCTACGCTTGCGGTTCTCATTGGCTTGATTGATCTTGCCTTCCATCTAAATGGCAGAGTCAACTAAGGCTTCAATATCAGCAAACGGGATATTGACTAACACTATCTGCATCTCATTATGCAGACCATTCAGGGATCTCTCCTTGTTCTTGGCTTCAGTATCTATCTCATCCAGTGCATACCTAGCCAATGACAAAAATTTGTCACGGTACTCAAGTACTGTCATCCTTCATTGCTTAAGTTCCCTGAATTCATCTCTCATCCTCTTGATCAAACCCGGTGGCACATGCGTTCTACTGAACTTGACTTTGAACTCTTCCCAAGTCATCATTTGACCTCCATTCATGGAACGAATGTTGTTCCAACATGCTCTTGCATCTCCGGCCAGACAGTGGGTGGCAAACAGTACCTTCTCATTGGCTTCCATTCCGACAACTTCCAGGTTGTTCTCTATGGTTTGCAACCAATCATCCACATCTAGGGGCTCTTCAGACTTAGTGAAAACGGATGGATTGGTGTTCTGGAAATTCTTGAGCTTGGATCCATGGTTGTCCTGATTTCGATGACCTTGATTGTTGTTGGCCATCTAAGCTACCTGTTGAAGGGTGGCTAAGATGGCTTGATGTTCGGCTCTTTCGGCTTCGCGGTCAGAAACCAACATTTGCAAGAGTTGCAACATTGGGTCCACGGATCAGTTGCTTCCTCCGCGAGGCATCTGAAGATTGAGATAGATCATGAGAAAAGACGAAAATTTCTAAGATTTAGGGGTTTTGGGGTTGAAAAGTTTTTAAAGTTTGACTTAGATTTTTCTAGAAACTTGCTTTTGATTCATTCATTCATTCGTTCATAGCACACAATACAAACACACACCACAACAAAGGAAAACAGATGTTTTTAAGAACCATTCTGGGAAACTACGATACAGTGGGACCGAATACAACTCACTAACGCTAGTGCCCAAGTGATACTACTACTCGAAGTCGGTGTCCTCCTCCTCCTCCTCCTCATCATCATCATCAATGAAGGCGAATTCATCCTCATCGGTGAAGAATTCCATGGCCTGATCCTCCAGAAAATCATCAATGTCACTGAGATAGGAATAGGGGTCTCCATGAAGGTCTTCCCCTGCATTCTCCCTCTCCTCCAACTGCATGTCTCTCTCGTGGATGGTCTCCTCCAAATTTGTGATCCGGTGGCGAAGATGGGAAATGATGATCTCCTTCTTGTCGAGCTGACGGCAACGAGACTGGCGATCCTTCACTAGCATGGCGATGGTCTGATCCTTCTTGGCGGTGATGGCGTACTTGTGGTTGGCGTAGGAGCGGGCATTGTCCAACTCCTTCTGACGGTCATACATCATGAAGCTGAGGTGGTCCAATTGAGTCTTCAGGTCATGGTGATACGGGGCCTCCAGTGACTGTCCCATAACATCACGCCTTGGATAGAACTCAAAGCGGGTATCCTTGATTTGATTGATACTCTGCCCACATAGACGGGCAAGAGCTTCCTGCATGGCCCTGGCAAGTCCATCGAGCCAGTTTTTCTCTCTCAAGGTGAACTAAATTCCCTCTGAGGTGGGGCTTCAATCTTTCCTCGAAGGCTTGCAACAACTAGCCACTACAAATCCTCTCCTTCCTAATCATTGAGCCGAGCTCCGAAGAACTCGTGGTGCGGACACTCCAGCATCTCTGACAGCTGGTCCAAGTCACGCTCAAAGGTGAGGTCTCCTCCATTCTCCAATTGATAAAACTTGCTATACTTCACGTCCATCTATGAGAATATAGGATGAGTAAGTTAGTAGAGTGATCAAGTGTGTCAAATTTTATGTAAGTTTGCAATAATTTTTGAAGACATGAATTTTTATGAAAGAGTCTAAGTGATAAGAATGAGAATAAGTTTTCATAAATACTCACTTCCTTGGTTTTGAAACTAAGTTTTTTATTCAAACATCCATTCTAATCTAGGGTCTCCTATGGTCAGGATGGCTCTGATACCAACTTTTCAACACCCGGATTTTTAATCCCAGATGCCTATTATGCCATACATCGCAATCCCAGGATTACCATTTTTGTGAGACATAACAGATTGGATATCACAGTACATCATCCATTACAAACCATACATAAGGTCTTACACAAATAAGGGATCTCATGATCCAGTCTTAATACAATTCAAGCAGTGGAATAACATAATAATAACGATAGCGTAGGTGTAACACCCTCAGAATCAGCCCTATGCAAGTCTTAGCGATTCCCGCCAAACCCGCATAGAAACAATTCAAAGGTGCCCACCAGGCACTTGCGTGCGGGTGGGAAACGAAGTAATATCATTACACATTAGTCCATGATGGAACCCACAAAATAGATATATACAACAGCGACTCATCGAGTCAAGAATACAATATACAATACAAAGATCCAAATCACCTTGAAAACAATACAACCTCCGAGTACAGACAAGATGAAAATTAGGCTAAGAGCCCTGAAGAATAACCAATGGCGTCCATAACCCTGCCCAGGCCAAGCCGGAAGGGTAACCCTGCTAACAACGTTGATCTCAAAACCTGCTTAAACAAAAGGGGTGCCGACAAAGGGCAAAGGAAAACGAGAGCAGTCAGTACGGAGGCCAGTACACGGCGAGACTAGAATTCGGCGGTCCTCGCCTACATAGGTATGGTGGACTGAAGTGGCAGCACAACATGGACTAAACAACCTATAGAGACTCAATACAACTGGCGACTATCAGATAGGGGTAAGAAAGACCTATTCGGATCCAACCTAAGACTATCACCAAGCATACCCATCCTGGTAATTCCCCCTCGAGACCAAACGAGGAAGTCAATCGAGGAACTCACACAGTTGGCAGTTTTATTCATTCTGTTATAGTTGTGGCAATTACTAGTCAGATATAGATAGCATGAGTCATCCTGATATAATAAGCACTGGGGAGTTTTAGTTAACCATTCCGTTGTAGTTGTAGTACTTACTAGTCAGATACATATAGTATGAGGCATCCCAAAACCCAGCAGTTGTCGGTACTTTTATTTATCCATTCCGTTGTAGTGAAGCTGATTACTAGTCATTATAAGGTCAAATTAATAGCACTACTTTAGTTATAGTTGTCTATGATCGATATATTGTGCTCAAAGTCGTCGATAACCGCGGACACGGCTTTCAAAAACTTTTACCCTGCAGGGGGGCACAAATAGCAACACACGCACGATCAACCTTGGAAAAAACCAAATGAAAACCCAACGAGGCATCTCGACAGAGCAATTTCAAGATTCATATAATATTTCAGGAGGGAACCCCACCAAGCTACCCGCGACGAAGTTGGCCGGCTCCGAAACGGACCCAGAGGTTTGCGTCAATGGCTGTAAACGACTGGGAACCCGAAAGTGTGACTGGGCTTGTCGATACCGTGAAAACACTCCGCTTACCTAAAAAGTATAGGCGCTCCACGCGCAATCGTAAATAAAGAAGTAAAGCATGGCATAAGTACAAGATAGTAATAAAGCCCCAAACTAGTTTGTGGCCCCAAGAAATAATATATGACTCGAGCTCTGTCTAAGGGGATTCATGGTCCCACATGCGGAAAGTGTGAATATTCAAAGAACAGGTATCAAGTATTCGGGGTCCTACGGGACACAAGTGGACGGTTAAAAAGCAAATAACATCTATTCCCCACCTGTGCCTCTGCATTATTTACCTAGTTTCAATTTTAGTTATTAAACTGTAATTAAAGCCATGATCATCTCCAACATAAAGCATATGGCAGTCTTCCAACAACTGTGATACTTGATGACCCGAAATAGCACTTGAGCAAGCGACTACGACACATAAGTCCAACTATCTACCAAGCAACAGGTAATAGGATGTGTCCAAGGCAATATAAGGCTGCAAGGGATATCACGGGTACGAAAACTAGAGCATCGCAACACAGATAGCAATAGATCAACAGGAGGAAGTAAAGACTATAAAAGTAAAATAGGTAGAAAGGGGGAGAATGCTCGCCTGAAAATATTACCGAAGGTTCATCCGGAGATCGGGTCGGCACTCGCGTCAACTCATCGGCCTACTCCGTGAAGAAGCAAAACACTAGCAGAAACAACGGATGCACTATTTAATACTACAGTAGAAGATCGGGCATGATGCATGTATGATATGGCAATGATGCGATGCAATTAGGCAATATTAAATGGAACCAGGGTCTCGATAATGAATTAGTAGGTTCATGTTGTTTAGATACCCCGCAATTTAAATGTTGTCTTAACATGGTAAAATATATCACCGGTTCGCTACACAATTTTAAATGGGACCAATATTGGACTAGAAGCCCGCATATGGTCTCCATATTTAATTATGAGGTGAATCGGCATAAGGCCCCCAAACCACATGATATGTATGCAAGTATGACAGTTTTATATGCAACAAGTCATATTATATCATCAAAATAGGGTATCGGGAAGGGATCACACATAGGGGCTCGACGATCTTGGGTTCCGAGGGTTCAGGCTCGGTCTTGGCGGGCTCGGAGTTCGATGGGGTTCGGTCTTAGGACTCCAGGATCGAGGATTCGAATTCCGGGAAGGAGATCTTGGCGGTTCCGAGGGTTCGGGGTTCCGTCTTCTGGTCCATGAAGGAGGCCTTGACGTCCCATGTCGGAGTACTTGTCGTCCATCCGTATTTGTCAGTGGCGAGGTTCTTGTACACTTGTTAGTTCTTTTCATCGGGAGGCATGACCACCACATCATCAACCATCGCCACCAAACATCATCTCCACTCCACCCCGCCACATCCATCCATAGATCGACCCTTCACCGTGTCGCCACCCACTGTCACACCATACAACGAGAACTGGCCTCACTCGCTCAAACGGGTACGGCCGGAGGCAGCTGCAGGGCATGGAGGAGCGCCTGCAGGTGAGGACGAGCAGGGAGGCCACTGCCAAGGCACGGGACAACGGCCGGTCGTGGCGAGAGCGCTCACTGCAGGACGACCGACAGCGAGGGGGCAGAGGACGGAGGAAGACGATGCGGGGGTAGGCGATGTGACCTTGGTGACAGGAGAAAACGGCGGGGAGGCTCGGTCGTTGGCACTCAGAAGAGGGGAGCGGGCGAGGCGCGAGCTCGGAACGCGGGACTCGCGCAGGCATCCACGAGAGGACACAGAGAGGGGCGAGGGCGCCACCGGCGCCGGGCGAGGTGAGGGCCGCGGCATCGCAGGGCAGCGGGGCGGCCGAGGGCGCTGCAGGGAGGAAAAGACCAGGCAGAGGAAGGTGGTGCTAGCAGCGATGAAGAGGATCCGAGGCGGCCGCGCCATGCGAGGTGGGGAGCGATAGTAAAGGTGCAGGTGAACGCGAGGAAGGAGCGTCGGGGTGGGGCCGGTCGGGGCGATGAGCGCGGGCAGCCTGGTGGCGGTCGTGGGAAGATGAAGAGTAAGGCGACGCCAGTGACGGGGAGAGGGAGAGGCCTAGGCGGCGACGGGGTACTCGGGGTGGGGAATGAGGTCGAGGGTAGAGAGACACGGGGATTACAGGGTGCTGGGTCAGGGTGGGGCCAGGCGATAGTGGGTGGTTACCGGGCGCGGGGGTGGGAGGGTGCGTATGTGACAGGGGACGTGCGGGTGTTGTCTGATTAGCGATGGTGGGGTGGGCCAACTAGCAGGGACGGTAGTTGACCGCACTGAGCGTTGCAGGATCAGTGTAGGGCTAGCGGGCAGGGGTTTGCGCGTCTAGGTGGGATGTGCCCCGTGGGTGGCGGCGGAAAGGATAGATAGCGGTTGGGGTGAGTCTAGGGTTAGGGTTGTAGATGTTTTAGGGTTTTTATTGGGTAGTAGGTGGTTGCGGGCTGGGCTTTTGGGCCTAGCCTGCGACTGCCTCCCCCAAACCAAAATAGTTTTATTATTTTACTTAGTTTTCAATATTGTTTTATAAATAGTTTTTAGATAAACAAAATATCCGAAAGGGCTCGGGGCTTTGCATTTAAAATAAGATGAGGGTATTTAGGAAACCAAAAGTTAATATGCATGATGATGTTATGGTGATGCACAGGTAAAGACAAGCGATTTTCTAGTAGTTTTTTACCTGGGATGCTACAGTAGGCGAAGCTCCATCTTCATGGTCACAGGCAATGCTGACGATGGGAGATGATCCTCGTTGTCGTAACCTTCCTACTATCTGTCCTCCTGATACTCCTCTTCATAGTCTGGCCACGGGAATAGCCAGGGACAAAGCCATGAATACTCTTTAAGTACTCGCAAACTAATACTGAAGTGGTTTTTGAGTAGGAAGTGCTAGGATCTAGGTTGTTTTGCAAAAATCCAGATTTACTTTAACTAAGTTCATAAGCAAAGAAAGCTAGTTGAAAGTTTTATAACACCTAAGTGGAACTTGAATTTTCATATCACCACTCTGTTGTGGTCAAGTCAAAGTCACAAAGCATTTCACAAGTCATTTTGAAAACATGTGACGACAGAACAATATGGCCACTCCAACTGTCCATAACCGCGGATGCGGCTATTCGAATAGTTTGACACTCTGTAGAGGTGGTACACTTTCACCACAACATTCGATACATCTGTCAAGAACAATCCTAAATTCACCATACTCAGTATGCGGATAATCAATCCTAACCTTTCAATTACACGCCCTAGTATAGGGACCTCTCCTGTTAGTTTGGCCTCCCAACCATGACCAACTGTCATCTTGGGTACTGCACAGGTGGACAATCTTCACAAGGTAGCCTCATCTCAACCTTGGCCGCAAGGGAACCCATACTAAGGTATATAAATTTCCAGTCAAGCCCTACCCAAATTTAGGGTATTCTGGTTGTACGATAAAATTGGAATGGTATCACATCCAGAAAACCATCAGTTTTGTAAAGGTATAAGGCTCATGCCTTAACATTTTCATCATCAAAAATCATCTAGTGTTCAAGAACACATGTCAAAACATTTCAGTAGAATGACTCATCATTCTAAGGTTTTCATAACCATTTTCACCAAGTATTCCCATCTAAGTTGATCAAGTTTTATGCTTAGCACTAGCATCTACAAGTGGGGGTAAGTACTAATGAGGGGTGGTAAACAAGTGTGGATTAGCTAAGTTTACTCTCGTTCCTCAGGATGACATCAAGATTATCTAACTTAGGCCAAGTTTTATTCTCTTATGCTACCTTTAAATATCTTTCTAAAATCTACAAGTCACTAAGTAAACTCTAAGTGAAAGCTTTGATACAGAAATAAAATAACTAAGGTTGCAAGTAAAACTAGGATTGTGTGTCATCAAATGTATCTAACCAAGCATGCTTAATGCATTACATAGGTTATCTAACTTTCATAGTTGCAAGTGTTAGCTTGCCTTGTACAGAGCAGTGGTTGAAGTTCTCCTCGGCTTCTTCCTCGTAGTATCCTCCTTCCTCCTCGTATCCTTGGTCGTTACTAGCGTCTATAAATAAATACGAGGTATACAATCACCACACAATACTTAACTATTTCTATTTATCACACCAAGGTTCTCACTAGATGATATAGGATCATCACAAGCATTACAATCATTAAGCCAAATAGTTTTATTTCCTTTATTTTAGAAAAGTAATTTCTACTCATTGAAAAACTACTTAAGATTTAATATTCTCCAACTCAAACATGGGATCATGTTGACACATGTCATCACCACATATTTCAGTACATGGGAATGTGATTTAAAGTGGTGTAACAATTTAATAAGGTTTAACCTTTTTATTTTAATTAAATAAACTGACTAGAATGGACTATGAAGTATTCTATTTTTACTTGATCATTATTTCTGCAAGTAAACCTATATATTTGTATATATTCTCAAAGGTATGGTTAAATGCGATTTTTGAGAGCTGGAATCAACTCAAAAGCTTTCATGGTTAAATTTTGAAAAATGTTTGAATGCAGAAAAGCTTCCGACTTGTTATTTTTACCATGGGTGATCTACAAATCCAAATGGTTTGAATCCAACAGTCTTAGATTAAGCATACCAGTACCTTTCTAACAAAATTAGTTTCATGCATTTTGGTTAAGTGAATCGAGCTGGGTTGATTTTTGAATCTAGGTACAGAACTGAGTTTGAACTAAATGAATAAACCTAAATTTGAATTACTAGGTTGCGCAGGAGGTTTAACTGGGCCGGCCCACTATACACAGCGCGCGCAGGCTGGTTAAGTGGTTGTCCCCACTCGTCAGTGAGACAGAGAGTAGCGAAGCGGTACGGGGTGACTAGGGCCATAGGATCTAACTCTAATCGAACGGCTGCGGTTCATCGTCCACGCCTGAACAGGACGCGGCGAACACGAACCCTAGCCCGACCAGTGGGGGTCAGTGGGGGCTCCCCGGGCCTCCGGTGATGGTCGGCGATGGGGGCGAACGATGTAGTCGACAACGGCGATCCTCCTGGTACCGGGAGCTCCTCCTGGGGCGGCTCCAATCAATGGCGCCTCTCCTCCTCTGCAGCGGCGGACTCCGGTGAAATTCCGGCCACCTGGTGCTTGCCTTGCTCCTGGGGTGAGTGGGTGTGATCAGTGAGAGGTGGGGAGTGAGATGGTGTGCTCAATTCGAACAGGGGTGGCCTCCTTTTATAGTGCCTGAAGGGGACCGACGGGCCTGGGCTGATCTCGTCGTGGTCGTCGGCACAACAAGCTAAAGGCATGGGCGATGATAGGGGCGGTGCGTTGCCTCCTGGCGAAGCTCAACGGCTTGATGGCGAGGCATGGGGCGGTGCACATTGGTCGGAACACTTCGATGCTCTAGATGGGTCCGACGGTGATTTTAATGGTGCACATCGTCTACGGTCCGCGCGGCGGCGAACGGGGTTGTCTGGCGGGCTGCTAGGGTGCTGGCGATCACGCACACAAGCGGCAAGGACAGCGCGCGGTCTGTGGGCTTATGTCGCGGGTGACACTCTGGCGCGCTCTCAGCATGCTCACAAAGAAGCTGCGCGTGAGCTTTCCTTGTGGTCCATTGGCTGGCAAGGATCGAGCGTTGGACAGGGGGTGGCGGTGGACGGTGGTTAGTGCTCCAGACAAGGTTGGCGAGGCTTGAGCTTCTCCTAGCTCGCTGGCTACATGGGGGTGGCAAGGTAGCTCTCGGCATGGTCACCATTGATGGCTATGCATGCTCACAGTGGTGCTAAGGCTAGGTAAATTAGTTTGATCATCTACTGAGAGTGTAGAATGAGCTAGAGAGGGAACAAGGTTGGCCAAAATCACTGCTTTTAATAGTGTTTGATGTTTGTTTGTTTGGTGCCAGCAAGGTGTTTGATTGAATGGCCGCAAGAGGTTCAAATTTGAATTTTGGATTCAAACTTGGTGGGTTTGCTAGTTCCATACTAGGGAGTATCTGGCTAGTTGGATTGGTCAAGGGGCACTGGTTTGGTTGGGTTTTGAAAATGTGTGATCTTCACCTATGAGAGAGATTCAATTTTGAAAATGTGATTTGAATCAAGTTGCCAAATGTTTCTGCAAGTTTGAAAGGTGGGCTTTGATTCACTTTTACTTGGTCTTTCAAGGGGTGAAAAGAAATGGAAAATTTTCTGTTTGAAATCTTGGACTAGAAACACTCAAAGTGGCCTAGTGAGGAAGATTGGCAAAAATGACCATTTGCTTTATTTGATATGTTTTTTTTATTTTCTCTTGATTTGTTTCTGCTTGGAAATGTTTTAGATGATGTTGTTTTCATCTTTAAACCATTCCTTGCTATTTAGATTAATCACACAAGTCCATTCATGCATTCACACCATCATCACATACACACATGCATTCACAATGATTTGAATTAACAAAAGTTTTTGTTAACCCTAATTTTGGTTATTGGAAATTGATAATCCTTGTTCAACATTTTTGGGATGTTACAATCAAGAATTTCATAAATCTTTCTAGGCATAATAGAGAACCTAGAACCAAAGTCACATGAGCTTTGAGATCAAAGTCTTTCACTTGCATATTAATGATGGGTTCCCAACTATCTTCTACTTTCCTAGGAATAGAAGCCTTGTGTTTCAATTTTTCTTCCTTAATTTTAATGAGAGCTTATGTAATGTGTTTGGTGAAATCCATATTCATAGCACTAGCATTAGGACTTCTAGCAAGCTTTTGTAGGAACATAATCACTTCAGAAATATTGCATCCATCAAGATCAAAATCAAACTTAGCATCATAGGTAGTAGCCTTATTTGGTTTAGGCATTGTTGTAGGAGGAAGGGGGACTTCTTATGGTTTGCTAGAATCCATATTGGTGGTGGTAATAGTACAAACACTATTGCTTCTAGAAATTTCAACTTCTCTTTCCTACTTAGCATGCAATTTAGCTAATAGTCTAACATTTTCATCAGTAGTAACTTGTATGGCATGAGTGGCAGCAAATGTACTTTCCATGGTTTTAGGTTTAGTAGTCATTTTATTATTCCAAGAGGATTATGCTTCAGACAAGGATGGAATATTTTTCTCGTCATTCAAAATTTTGGACCGTGAAATAGGAATTTCCTATTCAAATTCTCAAGTGCATGACTAATATTTTTCAAAATAGCAGATTGTTCTTCCATAGATTTAGTGAATATTTTGTTCTGCTCATATTGCATTTGCATGAAGTTTTTAGTGGATCTTTCAACTTCTAGAATCCTATCTTCACTAGGCATTCTAGATCTACCATTATAAGTATTCCATTATTAGGAGGATTAGGCCTATAGTTATTATTGCCATAAACATTGTTTTCAAAATTATTATTCCTTATGAAGTTCACATCAACTTACTCTTGTTGAGCAACCAAATAGGATAAAGGAACATTATATGGATCAATATGAGTTCTCAAGGAAGAGGTTTCTTCAATAGAATTTACCTTCTTACCATGTGGAGCTCTCTCAGTGTGCCATTCAGAATAGTTGACCATCATATTATCAAGGAGCTTTGTTGCAGCACCCAAGGTAATGGTCATAAAGGTACCTCCAACAGCAGAATCCAACAGGTTTCTTGAAGATAAGTTTAACCCTGCATAAAAAGTCTCATCCAAGAAGTCAGTCCATGAGTGGGACAATTCTTTACCAAAGATTTCATTCTTTCCCAAGCTTGAGAAACATGTTCATTATCAAGTTGTTTAAATTTCATTATTTCACTTCTCATAGATATAATCTTAGCAGGAGGATAGTATTTTCCAATAAAAGCATCTATGCACTTAATCCAAGAATCAATACTATTTCTAGGCAAGGATAGAAACCATTCTTTAGATTTTGCTATCAAGGAGAAAGAAAACAATTTGAGCTTAATAATATCTCCATCTACATCCTTCTATTTTTTCATCTCACAAAGTTCAACAAAGTTATTGAGGTGGGCAGCTGCAACATCAGAACTAGCACCAGAAAATTGCTCTTTCATCACAAGATTCAACAAAGCGGGCTTAATTTCATAAAAGGTAGCATCAGGAGAAGGTGGAGCAATAGGTGTACTCAGGAAATCATTGTTGTTTGTGCTAGTGAAGTCACACAACTTGGTGTTCTCAGCAGAATCCATTTTTTTCAAAAGTGGAGCAAGCCAACAGCAGTAGCAACTAGAATAGGAACTAATTTTTTTGTGTTTTTGATAAGAAAAAAGAAACCAAACGAAACTATTTTTTTTTGGAATTTTTTTAAAAAGAAGCAAGCAAAACTAAGAAAAATAAAAACAAATTAAAGATAAAGGTTGTCAAGGACTCCCCTTGTGAAGCCATCCTTAACTCCCCGGGAACAGCGCCAGAAAACGTCTTGATACGGCTCAGATGACTATAGAACTTTGTTGGGAAACGCCAAGAGGAAGGTATGATGAGCACAACAGTAAGTCTTCCCTAGTATTAAACCAAGCTTATTGAACCAGTAGGAGGAAGGAAACAACCCCAAGCTGTTGCTAACAACTTGGAACCTGCACAACACAAACTCAAGACTTTGCCCCAACGAACAGTGAGGTTGTCAATCTCACCGGTTTGCTAAAAACAAAGGATTAAACGTATGGTGTGGAAGTTAATGATTGCTTGTAGAAATTAAATAGTAATAATGGATGATGTATGAATGGTAAAGATTGGACCGGGGTCCACAATTCACTTTAGGTGTTCTACTTAAAATAAATAACATAACATGCTGGGTAAACAAATTACAGCGGGGCAATTGACAGGACTGAGCAAGGCATAACAATGCAATACTAGACATTCATGATCCTATGAGATTTCATTGGGCATTACAACAATATAAATAGACCGCCATCCAACTGCATCTATGACTAGTAATCCACCTTCAGGTTATAATCCAAACCCCCTCCAGTATTAAGTTGCAAGCAACGGATAACTGCTTTAAGCAATGTGTGTAAAGTAAACAATACAATTGTTCCACGAACAAGAGATTTTTATTTTCTCCCTAGTAGCAACAACACATCTACAACCTTAAAGATTTCTGTCACTTCCTCGGATTCAATAGAGGCATGAACCCACTATCGAGCATAATACTCCCTCTTGGAGTCACTAGCATCTAATTGGCCAAGATAGGTACTAGAAACGGAGAGCATGCAAGATCTCAAACAACACAGACATGATAGAATGAATAATATATAATCATTAATAAATCTGACATAGTAATCTCAATATCCATCGGATCCCCGCAAACACAACATGCATGATTACAAATATATGATCTTGATCATGAATGGAGCTCACAAGATCTAAACATGATACCACAAAGAAGGAGAAACAACCATCTAGCTAATGTATGGACCTATAGTCCAAGGTGGAACTATTCACGCATCATAACGAAGGCTAGCATGGTGATGAAGAAGGCCTCCGGGATGATCTCTCCCCTCTGGTAGGTTGCCGGGAAGAGCTTCAGATCCCCCTGATTATAGGGATGATGGTGGCGGTGGCTACAGACTGTTTTGTGGAGATCTAATCAGGTACTTAGGGTTTTGTCATCGGGGGGTTTATATAGGCGAAGAGGCGAGGAAGGAGGGCGGATAGGGATCCCACACCCTGCCCAGGGTGGGCCCGTGCATGGGGGGTGTGGCCATCCTGTGGCTCCCCTCCGGTCTCCCTTTGGTCTTTGTGTTCTCCTCGGTGAAATATTGACTTTGAATTTTGTCCCGTCCAATTCCGAGAATATTTCCTTACTAGCTTTTCTGAAACCAAAAACAGTAGAAAACAGGCAACTAACACTGTGGCACCTTGTTAATAGGTTAGTCCCAGAAAATGTATAAAAATACCTCAAGTGTAGACAAAGCATAGCAAAGTGGATACTAAACAAGCATGGAAAATCAAAAATTATAGATACGTTTATGACGTATCAGGTACCCCCACGGCCGGTTTAAAGTTCTAGATGAATTTAAGCTTAGTTGTCAATTAGTATGCACATTCTTGGATTTGAAGCCGAACGACCAAGGTCATGGCCATATCTACATCATATACCTTATATTGATGATCCCATATCCAAGAATGTGAATGCCTCAATATAATTTTAGGGTCCTTTGTGCTAGATGTATATACCTCGATGTAATTTTTCTCCTTTTTAGGTCCTTCGTGTAAAAGGTACTCCTACAGCCAGTTTAAAATTCTAACCTATAAGTAAGTGGTGGTAAAATCTTGTCATGGTAAACAATATTGCCACTTGGAGTTTCCCCCTATTAAAAAAACTAGAAGGGAGAAGGGAACGAGGGCATAGAGGAGGCAGCGCGAGAGCAGCGAAGAGGAGGATTTGAAGGCAGTGCAATGTCAGAGCAAAGCTGCGATAAGTTCCTGACAGGAGGTACATGTACAGTGAGTAGGAACTAGTAAATTTCAGGGGTGAAGGATAGTCAAAAGATCGCCATGCGCAATACTAGTACTACTTAAAGTGATGGACAAGGGGTGTCCCATCGCATTGGATGCACACTATTATGATCTTTTATTTTTATTTTTGTGGGGGATAATACTATGATCTGGCCATCCTACTTACCAACAACTACTCCACCTCCATTTGTTCCACCCTAGGAAGAGGAAGCACCAGGCAGACCCGCATCAAGCTAGTTCGAAAGTAAGGAGTGCTTTTTTTTCTCGCCAAGCAAGTAGTAGTACTCCCTCCATCCTATAGAATTTAAACCGATTTGCCAATATTTTGTGTTGATGACCCCATATCCAAGAATTTGCATGCGAACAAATGTGGCCATGTTTTGAAAACAATAGAGAGATGAAGTATCATAAAGAGCATGGCTCGATCGACTGGTATCTCGAGAATGATCCGAACCCGACTGTTTTCCTTGCTAAAATACTTAGGGCCCCTTGTGTTAGATATATGGACCTGATACGTCCAAAACGTATCTACTTTCCCAAATACTTTTGCTATTATTTCTCCTCTAAACTTGTGTGATTTGGATACAACTAACACAGACTGACGCTGTTTTCAGCAGAATTGCTTTGGTGTCTAGTTTTTATGCAGAAAATCAACTTTAAGGAAAAATGCCGGAAAATATGGAAAAACTCATATTTTACCAGAAGAATGACAGAGGCAGAAGATGAGATGGAGGAGGGACGCGAGGGGCCCACACCCCTTTGCCACTCGGGCCAGCTCAGGCCGCTCCTAGGAGGGGTGTGGCCACCTTGGGCACCCCCTCGGCCTCCCTCTTCGCCTAAAAAAGCCTTCTACCCTAAAAACAAAGGGGGTTCGACATTTTCCAGATAGAGTTCCATTGCGCCGCCACCACCAGAAACCACGATTCGGAACCAGAAACTCTGTTCCGGCACCCTGCCGGGACGGGGAATATGGAGGAGATGATCTCCATCATCATCACCGACGCCTCTCCATCAACCATCCATGTTTCCCCAATCCATGAGTGAGTAATCTCCCGCTGTAGGCTATGAGGATGGTAGGTATTGGATGAGATCTATCATGTAATCGAATAAGATTGTTAGGGCATGGTGCCTAGTATCTTTATTAGTGCTATTTGACTTTGTTGCAACTTGTTGTTCTGGATGCTTGTCACTAGGGCACGAGTGCCATGATCTCAGATCTGAACATGTTATTTATTCATGATGATAGTATTGTTTGTGATCTTATCTACAAGTTGTTTACACATATCATTGTCCGGAACCAAAGGCCCCGAAGTAACAGAAATTGGGACAGCCTGAGGGGATGGCTATGATATGAGGATCACATGTGTTCACGGAGTGTTAATGATTTGCTTCGGTACTCTATTGAAAGGGGTAGCTTAATTATCAGTAGATTCCCTCGAGGCCCCGCTGCAACGGACAAAAGATGTTGTGCAAGTTCTCATTGCGAGCGCGTATGACTATATATGGAAACACGCCTATGATTGTTTAGTACTTGGATGCATATCTTATTTATCTACAAATGCCCTAGATCTTGATATTACATGAATAGTCTCGTTCATGCAACGCCCGTCCATCCAGCCCTATGCCTACCGCACTCATATCCTATTGTTTGCTACTATTGTTACTACTGCCTTTGTTTTATTGCTGATGTTACTTTGCTATTGCTACTACAAAACTATTGCTACTGATAAACTACTATGAGCCAGTTTATTTCCAGGTGCAGCTGAATTGACAACTCAATTGTTAAGGCTTATAAGTATTCTTTGGCTCCCCTTGTGTCGAATCAATAAATTGGGTTATACTACCCTCGAATACTATTGCGATCCCCTATACTTGTGGGTCATCAAGACTATTTTCTGGCGCCGTTGCCGGGGAGCATAGGTTTACTTGTAAGTTCACTTGGATTTATTATTATTCAGCGCTATACTTTTCATCATGGGAACGTTTCTTGATGGAAAGTTTCCTATTTTACCATCCACAACAAGAAGAGGTACAGTTCTAAACACCTCTGCTGCTCTTCATTCACCGTCTGTTCTGAGTAAGCTTGTTACACCACCACCAGATACACATGCTACACTCACTACTACTACTACTACTGCTGAATCTGAAATTGCTTTTGTTGCTCATGATGTTACTTCTACTGTGCTTGATGAGAGTGGTTCATTAGGTCCTTTCCTAGATGCTACAATTGCTAGAACTATATCGGGAAACATTGAAACTCCTAGTGAAGACACTATTACACCTGTTAGCTCACCTGAGTCTAGAGAGAGTTATGATATTAATGATGGTTACATTGAAATAACTGATAAATTTATTGAAGAGTATCGAAACACACATGGTGCTAGTGCTATAAGGAGTCTCCTTGAGAAACGTACTATTATACCTAAAATATCTCCTGATGCTAAGTTTGCTACTTCTCCCATATACATTAAAGATAAATATTATGATTTCTCTCTTGATTTATCCTATATAAACATTGTTGAGAAAGAACGTTTTAGTGGGACCGAGAATGAAAGGGCCGTGGCACATATGAATGAGCTTTCCACTATGAGTTCCTTATTTTCTGATGATGTTAAGATGCGTACCTACTTTGTTGCTAAAATCTTCCCCTTTTCACTGAAAGGAGAAGCTAAAGCTTGGTTTAAAAGTTTACTTCCTGGATCCATTGATAGACCTGATTGCATGATTGCAACTTTCTTTTAGAAAAATTTCCTCCTAGTGCTAGACATGCTGCTTTGCAGAATTTTTTTGATTTTAAACAGGGAGAACAAGAGACATTTCCTGAGTCATGGACAAGGTTCTATGGCTTGATTCATGCACATCCTGGATGTCCATTATCTAAAAATTAGCTTCTTGATATATATTATAATGGACTAACTGATGAATCTAGGACATACCTAGATAGTTTTGCTAATTGTGTTTTCAGGAAAAGAACTCCTGCAGAAGCTGAAGAATTGATGGCTAAACTAAGTAAGATTTATGATGATTGGACTTCAACTGAGCCAATTACACATGATCCTACAACACCTAAACCAATTGTGCCTAAACCAACTCCAACACCAACACCAAGGAAGAGGGGAGTGATTGAATTAAATGATGAAGTGATGAAAGAAGCTAAGAAATGTCTTAAGGAGAAGGGTATTAGATCTGAAGATGCGAAGAATTTACCTCCTATACAAGAATTATGTAAGCCAATTCCCCACTCATCTACTATTGAGGTACACTCTCTCCAACACTTTTATGAAGGTGATATTCCCTATGGTAAACCTCCTGATCAATTCTTAGCAGAACTTGACATTTTTATTGTTAAACAAGGTAATTTTAATAAACAAGTTCAGAATCATTTATTGGAAAACTCTAGAGCTATTAATGAGTTGAAATATATCGTGGAAAGAACTTCTAATGATGTTAAAATGCTTGTTAAACACTTTCAAATGGTTTAAACTCAAATTGATCAACTTGCTAAGGTACAAAAAGATATGCTAGTTAATACTTCTGGAGATAAACATGCGTATGGAATTAGAACTAGGAGTGGTGCAGCCACTCATGATCCTTTATATCCTAAAGGGCATCCTAAAATAATTGATCAGTATTCTCAACAAGCTGAAAATAGTGGTAGTCACTCAAAGAGTGTAAGGTTCCCAACCTTTAATAAGGTAGAGATCCCTGTGTTTACAATGCTAGTCCCTGGATCAATAGCTAGCATCCACAGTTAAGATGTAATATCAAGAAACAAAGGTCATAATACAACTTTATAACTAGGAATAAAATAATTTATTACATCTTACATAGCTCATTTGGCTATCTCATTACAATGCAGCAGAATATAACTATAGCATGGGGTCCTTCATCTTCAAAGTGCCACAGGAAAACATGTTGGTTGTAGACTTGTAATCCTAATCAACACATCACACTAACATCAAACAAACATGCAACATAACAAGTTACAGCCACAAGGGTCAATACATTTGAATTGTATTGGCAAGTGATACTATGGTAGTATAGTGGAGTCTATCATCTATATGCATTTGGCTTAGTAGAGCTTAGGCTTGCTTTGCTCAAAATAGATTTTCCTTATCATTTGAAAACACTAAGTTTTTGTTTATCAAAAATACCCAAGGCATCTCCCAATAGAAGTTGGTGATCCTTCAACCCTTGTTCAACCACAAGTTTTTAACTTAGAAATTGGGATGAGGGGATTCTTGATAGCTTCCATGTCTTGATGCTCAAATTGTCCTTTACCAGGGACATGGCTAAGTACTTAGATTTTACTCTCTGCAGAGGTGGTGCACTTTCCCCACAAGACTTGGTTTCACCAAGACAAGATCATTCAGAAGCCTTCCCTTAGACCAGAATGGACGCGTTCCAACCTATCATCCCCTACCACCAACTGTCCATTTGGCTAAGTTATTGCAACCTATATGATCCAGGCAGAGCCTATAATGCCAAGTGGCTGCACTTGAAGCTTCTCAACATTTGACATCTCAAATCTCTTTGTTCCTGGGTGGCCATCCACAAGTGTGATACACAAGGTAAACCATAGAAATGGGCCTTGTGTAACCACTCAACACAAACCATTCCTTCCATTCAACCCAGGTGATTCATTCACTTAGTTGTTTTATTAAACAAAAACAGAAGTCCTTGACTTAGAAATATTCCATATCATGAATATAATCCACCCTTGTTTTCTACTAGCTAAGATAAGCATGATAATAGTAGGAATCTTAACTTAGGAGATTTCTACTAAGGTTTCATCTACTAGGATTTCCCATGGTATAGTTTTACACTTAGCAAAATTCCATGCAAGACCTACTTAGAAATATCACTAATGCATAGTGAAAATAATGGGACAAAAGTATGAAGCATCACTTGCCTTTTTGGTAGAGAATATAAGTTCAATCCTTGTCCTTGCAATATTCACACTCTTCCAATCACTACAATTCAATCAAGCAAGGTACAATTTCAATCTACCATTCAAGCAACATCACATAAAATGATAGAAACAA
This sequence comes from Avena sativa, assembly GCA_916181665.1. NCBI lineage: Eukaryota > Viridiplantae > Streptophyta > Magnoliopsida > Poales > Poaceae > Avena > Avena sativa. The sequence goes on from OV702298.1 coordinate 114,554,297, forward strand.
AGCAATGCATGCAAGCATGCAAAAGTTTGTTTTATTTGGAAAAGTGGTTTCTAATAGGTTTTAAACATTCTAAAACACCTATTGGTCATTTTATAAAAGTTGCAAAACCATTTGCAAAAGATTTTATCTATAAACCATTTTTAAACCAAATCAATATTTTATGTGGTTGAAAATGCCTTTAGCAAAGCAATAATTTTTATAGGGTTCACAAAATACATTTTTAAATCATAAAACTTGGTGTTTAGGGTCAGAGAGTTTAAAACAAAAAATTCCCAAAGGTTTTCTTCCAAAAACATTTTTAACACATAAACATTATTTTTATTTGACTAGAAGTGTTTTAAATCAAAGATTTACTCTTTAGCTTTACCAAATACATTTTCAAATCCATGAGTTGGTTTCTAAGGTCAGTAGGTTCAAAACAATCCATTTGCCAAAGGTTTTATCTCAAAAATTATTTTAGAACAAATTTTATATTCTAAATATGCCTACACAAGTTTCTGCAAAACAATCAATTTAATAGAAGTATTTTACTAAACAAAGCACATGGTCAGAAAGTACTTGTTTTGCTGAATCCATTGATATAAAATTTGCAAAATTTGGACATGTGGTTTGAAAGTTATGCAATTTACAAATTTGGTCATCTAATAGACAAGTTTCTGTTTTAAAAACAAACTCCAGGCCACGTGGTGCGATCTTATTGGACAAAAACGTTCCGTGCGGATCGAAAGATACAGACCGCAGGATCTAACTTGATCGCACGGCACAGATCGCTACTTACCCCTTCGACTATGTTCTATCGCGGCGCTTGGATCTACATCCTACGGCTCACAGCAGCTCGACCACAGATGGGCGGCGCTGGCGCGGCGGCGAGCGGCGGAGCACTCAGAGGTTGAGGTTGCCGACGAATTAAATCACGCGGGAGAGAGTGAGGATGCTTACAGGGTTCGCAGGGGTGCAGAGAAGCTCGACATGGTCTCTGTTCGTCGAGGGGCGCTCGGGTTCCAGATTAATTGCTCGTCGGAGTCTGCCGCAGCGTCGGGTGCGCTCAGACGATGTTGGAGGCGACGCTACGGGGCTCGGGAAAGTAGATGGAGGATACCGTTAGTTTTGTACGCAAGTGGCAAACAAATGAGCATCAAAAAGAGGGCAAGGAGGAGTCTGTGCTCACCAGGGAAGCTTGCCGGAGTCGGGGCCGACGGCAGCGCTGCTCAGACGTGATCGTTGCCGACGCTGGGGTTCAAGCGCGGGCAAGCCAAGGTTCTAGGGAGGTTCCGGGGGCGATGAGCAACTCGTACTTGTGGTTGAGGAGCAGTGGGGCTGGCTGTCTTCGTCGGAATCGTCGCCGGAAGGTTGCTGGGGCAGAGGAGGTCTCAGCTCGAATTAGAACGGCCTGGAGGCAGAGAGGGAGGGGCGAGCGAGGGGAAATGGAGAGGAGGGGCAGGCGGTTAAGAAGGCGTGGTCGCAGGGGAGATTAATTGCTGCGTTAACACGAATTGATGCTGACAATTCTCGCCAGAAACGTTCGAGGAGGGGAGGCACGGTCACCGCAGGTGAGGATGACGATGAGGTGGCAGTGGGGCCTGGCGTCAGCGAGAGAGAGAGAGGGGAGGTGGGTCCAACCGTCAGTGGCGGCGTGGGTGAGTTTCTGAGTAAGAAGAAAACGCTTCGAGGGAAAGAGGAAAATGGGCTGCTGGGCTGGTTGGGCTGGGCTGGATTCTTTCATTTTTTTGTACTGCTTGTTTTTCTTTTTCCATTTCTAATTTCTATTTTGATTTTGTTTAATCTTTTCAAACATCTATTTGAATTCAAACTTCTCTCCAACTTTGTGTGGATTCAAACACTGATTAATAATACATTCTGAAGTCAAATTTAGAATAAATATTTTATTCTTTTTAGGGTTTTTTAATTATTCAAAATAGGTCCTTGCATTCATTCAAATAAGATTTAATAATATTTTCAAACTCCATTTGAAACCTAAGTCTTTTCAGTAGGTTTTATTTGTTTATTTGGGTGTCAAATAATTCACCTTGAATTATTTGGAATGTTTTTAATAGGATTTATTAATCATTTAAAATTGGGTAGTTGTCTTTATTCCAATGGAATTAAATATAGTTTTGATTCCATAAATTTTATTTGGAAGATTTTCTTTGATCTTATTTGAGTTAATTAAATAACCTTTATTCCACTTGGGTACATTCCAAATATTATTTTCCCATGATTTAATTAATCATTTCTAATAGGGATTTTATCTTTATTCAAATAGAATAGGATTTGGTTAATGCCCTTTCAATTAATTTGAAAATTCCTTAACCGTTATTTTATTTGGATTTGGATTATATTCATTCCATTTGCTTATGGATTAGGCCAAGATTTAATTTAGTCTTTAAATATTCCTTATTTAATATTTCTATCTTTATCTTATAAAATCCATATCTTTTTATTTAAGGATCCAAACTTGGTGATTCCAATTGGTAAAATCTTATTTGATATTTATTTATCCTTTTAAATATCTTTAGGATTATTTTCTCAACATTTGGTATGGATTTTAGATAGGTGCTTCAGTGGCTTTGGAAATTCAATTTCCTTATCTTATTAAATTCATAAGATTTTATCTATGGATCCAAGTTGAATGAAATCAATTTCTATGGATTTAGAACATTTCTATTTGTCAAACTTGATCATTTGTATAAGTTTGTTGACAAACTTTTATTTGGATCGAATCCATGGTCTTAGAGATATCTTGGATATGCTTTTATTCTATTAAGGTTTTAGGGCTTTGGTTTATTTTCCAAATATTCAAATTTTCAGATGCATTTATGAAGAATGCATTTCACTTGATTTGAATTTAGTTGGATTCAAACATTAACCAAAGTTTGATCAAGATGGGATTTTTAAGTTTCCATTTTAAAAACAAAAGTTTCTTTTCTCCCTAAATTTCAGCAATTATTTATTTTGTTTATTTATTTTTCACATTACAAGATTTGGAGAATCTTGGGATGTGACAGGCTACCACCCTTAAAATAAATCTCGTGCCGAGATTTGGGAAGGATAGAGGTTACAAGTTGGCTCAAAGCAACTAGGGTACTACCACCCTTAAAATAAATTTCCACTAGATTACTTCTTGGCTTGCTTGGGATCTTGTGGAAACTTCTTTGGGAAAACATCTGCATAGTGTCCTTTGTTTCCACACTTTAAACATGTGACAAGGATGAGATCCTTCATAGGCTTTATCTTGTGCTTCATCTTTTCTGGACAATTGCTTGCATAATGTCCTTGGTTACCACAATTGTAACATGTGACAAGATTGAGTTCTTCACGTATCTTCTGTGGACAAGTTGATACATAATGGCCTAGCTCTTTGCAGTTGTTGCACCACACTTGGCTAATCTCCTTATATTTTTGTTTCTTCTCAGGACATTCATTGGCATAGTGTCCCATCTCTTTGCAATGACAACATTGCACTTGGCTTTTGTCCTTCTTCTTCTTGGGTTTCTCCAAAACTAGGAGTGCTTCTAGTTCATGCTCTTCATATCTTATCTCAAAGGTGGGAAAGTTTCCTGGTCTCCTTGATCTTTTCCTTGGATAATACATATGTCTCCTCTTTGGTCCATCAAATTGAGTCGTATTGCATGGAGGTGCAAGCTGCGATTTTCCTTTGTCTTCATCCTTCTTGGTAGACTTTGTTCTCTCATGGAAGTCTGCAATCTGTTGTTGCACTCCACCTTGTTTCCTTTGTTGAACTATGGAATAGATGGGGCATTGGATAGGGACATGATTATTTCCTTCACATAGGAAACAAGTAGCTTGACATGTGGGGCATTGATTTGTTGGATGTTTCTCTTTGCAATTGGGGCATTGATCTTCATGCTCTTTGGAAGTGTGATCCTTGTCTCCACAAATATTGCAAGCTTGGGTTCCTTCTAGAATATCATCATTGACATCCTTGTTGTCACAAACTCATTGGGAAGAGTTGTTTCCCATGTTGATCATTTGATCTATCACCTTATGCAACAATTGGGTTTGGGTTTCCAAAAACCTTTGCATGGTTGGATCTAACTCACTAGTGTTGGATAAAAATTGAGCTGTCACTTGGTTCAACTGGGTTTGGGTTACTATGAGTTCTCTCATGTTGTCCTCTTGGTTGTTGTTGTTGTTGCCATCCTTGATGTTGGGGTTTCTTGGAGTAGTCATCTGTTTGGGTTGGATTGGGATTAGAATAGGCAAAAGATTTCTAAGGAAATAGTTCTAATCACACACCTCACAATTCACACAAGCAATGTGAAAGCAATCACAAACAAACATTTTCACTCAAACAACAAGTTCAAGCACATTTTTAGGCAATAAAATATTTTTGCTACACCACATAAGTTGGTGGGTTTGAACCAAACTGATTATGGTGGTCCAATTGTATGGTTCACTTGAGATCATTCCATCCTTCTTAGTTGGTTATTCATGAACAAGATCATTGTATCCTTGGAGAATTCCTTGCATCTTGGTCACAAAACTTCAAAGGTGATGTTGGTTCCTTCTAAGTTGTGTTTCCTTAGTCTTCAAGTCTTGAGCAATATTGCTTGTCTCACTTCTAGTCTTTAGTGATATCCAAGTTGAAGTCCTTGTTTAAGAATAAGGTTGAAATCACTTGAGTTGGTGAAGTCCTTTGCTCATGTTGAAGTCTTTGCTCATGGTGGAGGCTTTATCCATCAAGTTTCAAATAGAAGAGATGTAGAGTTAAAACCAAAAGGTTGAGGAAAGAGTTTACAAGATTGTTTGTAAATAAGTTTTGGAACAAATTCAACTCCTGTTTTCTAAGGGTTTTTGTCCAATCCTAGGGTTACAATCCTACAGGCAACACAATGCTCTAATACCATCTGTAAGGTTCCCACCTTTAATAAGGTAGAGATCCATGTGTTTACAATGCTATTCCCTGGATCAATAGCTAGCATCCACAGTTAAGATGTAATATCAAGAAACAAAGGTCATAATACAACTTTATAACCAAGAATAAAATAATTTATTACATCTTACATATCTCATTTGGCTATCTCATTACAATGCAGCAGAATATAACTATAGCATGGGGTCCTTCATCTTCAAAGTGCCATAGGCAAACATGTTGGTTGTATACTTGTAATCCTAATCAACAAATCACACTAACATCAAACAAACCTGCAACATAACAAGTTACAGCCACAAGGGTCAATACATTTGAATTGTATTGGCAAGTGATACTATGGTAGTATAGTGGAGTCTATCATCTATATGCATTTGGATAAGTGGATCTTAGGCTTGCTTTGTTCAAAATAGATTTTCCTTATCATTTAAAAAAACTAAGTTTTTGTTTATCAAAAACACCCAAGGAATCTCCCAATAGAAGTTGGTGATCCTTCAACCCTTGTTCAACCGCAAGTTTTTAACTTAGAAATTAGGATGAGGAGATTCTTGATAGCTTCCATGTCTTGATGCTCAAATTGTCCTTTACCAGGGACATGGCTAAGTACTTAGATTTTACTCTCTACAGAGGTGGTGCAATTTCCCCACAAGACTTGGTTTCACCAAGACAAGATCTTTCAGAAGCCTTCCCTTAGACTAGAATGGACGCGTTCCAACCTATCATCCCCTACCACCAACTGTCCATTTGGCTAAGTTATTGCAACCTATATGATCCAGGCAGAGCGCATAATGCCAAGTGGCTGCACTTGAAGCTTCTCAACATTTGACATCTCAAATCTCTTTGTTCCTGGGTGGCCATCCATAAGTGTGATACACAAGGTAAACCATAGAAATGGCCTTGTGTAACCACTCAACACAAACCATTCATTCCATTCCACCCAGGTGATTCCTTCACTTAGTTGTTTTATTAAACAAAAACACAAGTTCTTGACTTAGAAATATTCCATATCATGAATATAATCCACCCTTGATTTCTACTAGCTAAGCTAAGCATGATAATAGTAGGAATCTTAACTTAGGAAATTTCTACTAAGGTTTCATCTACTAGGATTTCCCATGGTATAGTTTTACACTTAGCAAAATTTGATGCAAGACCTACTTAGAAATATCACTAATGCATAGTGAAAATAATGGGACAAAAGTATGAAGCATCACTTGAATTTTTGGTAGAGAATATAAGTTCACTCCTTGTCCTTGCAATAGTCACACTCTTCCAATCACTACAATTCAATCAAGCAAGGTACAATTTCAATCTACCATTCAAGCAACATCACATAAAATGATAGAAACAAAGCAATGCATGCAAGCATGCAAAAGTTTGTTTTATTTGGAAAAGTGGTTTCTAATAGGTTTTAAACATTCTAAAACACCTATTGGTCATTTTATAAAAGTGGCAAAACCATTTGCAAAAGATTTTATCTATAAACCATTTTTAAACCAAATCAATATTTTATGTTGTTGAAAATGCCTTTAGCAAAGCAATAATTTTTATAGGGTTCACAAAATACATTTTTAAATCATAAAACTTGGTGTTTAGGGTCAGAGAGTTTAAAACAAAACAATTACCAAAGGTTTTCTTCCAAAAACATTTTTAACACATAAACATTATTTTTATTTGACTAGAAGTGTTTTAAATCAAAGATTTACTCTTTAGCTTTACCAAATACATTTTCAAATCCATGAGTTGGTTTCTAAGGTCAGTAGGTTCAAAACAATCCATTTGCCAAAGGTTTTATCTCAAAAATCATTTTAGAACAAATTGGATATTCTAAATATGCCTACAGAAGTTTCTGCAAAAACAATCAATTTAACATAAGAATTTTACTAAACAAAGTGCATGGTCGGAAAGTACTTGTTTTGCTGAATCCATTGATATAAAATTTGCAAAATTTGGATGTGTGGTTTGAAAGTTATGCAATTTACAAATTTGGTCATCTAATAGATAAGTTTCTGTTTTAAAAACAAACTCCAGGCCACGTGGTGCGATCTTATTGGACAAAAACGTTTCATAGAAAACCGCCAACGGGGTACCCCTTGACCCATGATACAGGATCTATCCCATATCAAAATGACTAGGCAACAGACAATGAGCATCTCAGCAATCTTCATATTTACCATGGGAAAATGGTGCTTTTTTCTCTCCTTTCCTCTTTTCTATGTCACTCTTTTTTTTCTTTTTTTATAAGAAGAATGCTTCATAGATTTCTCACTAAGGTGATGCTGAAAGTTTCCACCATGATTAGGCATGGCTTAGGCTAGCGGCCCAGGCGTTTCTCTAACACACATACATAACTCCATGGACTTACAAGCTCCCCTTTTATTTCACACCGCCGACATCCATAAACAAAAGAGCATTATATCAACTGGGTAGATATTTATAGGTGTTGAAAGTGTTCCACGTGACATCATGGTTCTGATAATTCCCAGATTATAAGTGCAAGCATATACAACATAGATGACACAATGATTCATGTTTATTAGGGGCAATAAAAATAAAGTGTGCCATCAAGTTTGTGAGATCTTTAATCACTAATTTTCATATAACAGGTTTAATTTGGAAGATAGATAAAACAAGAATACACTTGGAATGGTGTAACACATCATGCATAGGAATTTATAGTGGACACACTGGAATAACTCGGTTTCTTGGGAGTTGGATGGATGAGTAGATCTTACTCAATACAAGTGGAGGCTAGCAAAAGACTGGTAGCGACCAACTAAGCGAGCAACAATGGCCATAATCATGCAAAGCAACAAAACATTACTAATCAAAGTATAAAGTGATACCAAAAGTCAAAAACTAAATGGTCATAGATGCTAAGGTGACTAGTTCGTAGTCATAACATGGCGTGAGCATGTGCCAAGTCAACCCAAACAAAGCATCAAAGGAGAATACCACAATACTATGTTTTTGTATGTTAAAATAACGCATGATTCTTGCAAGGCACATTAAGAAATCTCAATTATTTGGAACAAGTCATGCTACAACAATAATCACTAAGCATAAGGTCAAAACAATATCTAGCATGACATGATAAATTCCAAGTCACAGTCAAAGCAAGCTCCCTTTTTTATCACTATAAGCAAGAAACTTACTACTCCATTCCAACATCAATCAACTTATTTAAAACAACACGGAGAAAGCGGGGGTCCAACTACTTTATTCAAGAAAACTAAAAGAAAACCAAAAAAAATTAAGACGCTCCAAGAACAACACAATAGTGCATGAAACAATAAAAACGAAGTGTCTAAAAAGACCTGAGATTTTTATTGATGAAGAAGGGGATTCCTTGGACATCCCCAAGCTTATATGCCTGTACCTCTTGAATGTTTCTTGAGGTGACATGGGTGGCATCCCCAAGCTTGAGCTTTTGTCCATTCTTCATCTCATTACATCATTCTCTCCATACACCTAAAATTTTTCCGTCATACAAAACTTCACACAATCTTCATTAGCAACATTAGTGCATTCAAAAGTAATAAACCTTTGGGTTTAGTTTTAAAATAGAAAAACTTTCATTAAAACATAAGATTCTGTAGAAATTCTTTCAAAAATATCAATTTATTAGAGAGAACCCAAAAAGAAATCAATAAAGAGGCAAATGCAAATAATGGCAGAAATCTATCAAAACATACCAGCAGATGAAAACCGATTTTTTCGAAGACCTTCTGTTTCTCAAATCAAAAAGTGTTGAACTAACTAAAGTTAGCTAACAAGCTGGAGGATTTATTCAGAAAATTACATCTCAAGCCGACTTATAGAGATTTTTCAAGAATTTTTACAGTTAAGCACAAAAATTTGTTTCGGGACAGCACTTCCCGAAATCTTACTTCTCTCTCATTAGATGTTATTCTTGGAACAAAAATCAAACAAAAATGATAAGGAGAGGTTATTAAAGAAGTAATAACTTCCAAGACTCAAGAAAACTATTTGGTTATCTCTCAAGAAGTACTTTTCTTTAACGCCTTTAAGTTAGGCACAAGAAGCAAGAATCAAGTATTTTCAAATGAAGAAGCATTGATATCAAATTTTTCTTTAAAAGGAGGAGCAAAGGGTAAATTCTATCTCCTCATAGGGAAGTGTTCAATACCTTTCTTGAATGTAAATTTATATTTAATGGTGCCTTCTTTCAGATCAGTGATGGCACCAACAGTTCTAAGAAAAGGTCTTCCCAAAGTAATAGGACAAGAAGCATTGCATTCAACATCCAAAACATAGAAATCAACAGGGACATAGGAATTGTTAACCATAATAAGAACATCATTAACACTCCCCATGAGTTTCTTTTTAGCATTATCATCTAGTGGGACATCCAAATAGCAATCTTCCAAAGGTGGCAAATCAAGCATTTCATAAATCTTTCTAGGCATAATAGAGACACTAGAACCAAGGTCACATGAAGCTTTGAGATCAAAGTCATTCACTTGCATATTAATGATGGGTTCCCAACTATCTTCTACTTTCCTAGGAATAGAAGCCTTGTGTTTCTATTTTTCTCCCTTAATTTTAATGAGAGCTTCATAATGTGTTTGGTGAAATCCATATTCATAGCACTAGCATCAGGACTTCTAGAATGCTTCTGTAGGAACATAATCACTTCAAAAATATTGCATCCATCAAGATCAGAATCAAACTTAGCATCATAGGTAGTAGCCTTATTTGGTTTAGGAATTGTTGTAGGAGGAATGGAGAGTTCTTGTGGTTTGCTAGCATCCATATTGGTGGTGGTAATAGTACAAACACTATTGTTTCTAGAAATTTCAGCTTCTCTTTCCCACTTAGCATGCAATTTAGCTAATAGTTTAACATTTTCATCAATAGTAACTTGTATGGCATGAGTGGCAGCAAAGGTACTTTCCAAGGTTTCAGGTTTAGCAGCCATTTTATTAATCAAAGAGGATTATGCTTCAGACAAGGATGAAATATTTTGGACCGCGAACTAGAAATTTCCTATTAAAATTCTCAAGTTGATGACTAATATTTTTCAAAATAGCAGATTGTTCTTCCATAGTTTTAGTGAATATTTTGCTCTACTCATATTGCATTTGCATGAAGTTTTTAGTGGATCTTTCAACTTCTAGAATCCTATCTTCACTAGGCATTCCAGATCTACCATGATAAGTATTGTCATTATTAGGAGGATACGGCCTATAGTTATTATTACCATAAGCATTGTTGCCAAAATTATTATTCCTTATGAAGTTCACATCAACTTGCTCTTGTTGAGCAACCAAAGAGGCTAAAGGAACATTATTTGGATCAATATGAGCCTTCCCATTAACAAGCATAGCCACATCAATTTTATCACTTAAGGAAGAGGTTTCTTCAACATAATTTACCTTCTTACCATGTGGAGCTCTCTCAGTATGCCATTCAGAATAGTTAACCATCATATTATCAAGGAGCTTTGTTGCAGCACCCAAGGTAATGGTCACAAAGGTACCTCCAATAGCAGAATCCAATAGATTTCTTGAAGACAAGTTTAACCCTGCATAAAAAGTCTAGATAATCATCCAAGCAGTTAGTCCATGAGTGGGACAATTCTTTACCAAAGATTTCATTCTTTCCCAAGCTTGAGCAACGTGTTCATTATCAAGTTGTTTAAATTTCATTATTTCACTTCTCATAGATATAATATTAGCAGGAGGATAGTATTTTCCAGTAAAATCATCTTTGCACTTAATCCAGGAATCAATACTATTTCTAGGCAAGGATAGCAACCATTCTTTAGCTTTTACTCTCAAGGAGAAAGGAAACAATTTGAGCTTAATAATATCTCCATCTACATCCTTATATTTTTGCATCTCACAAAGTTCCACAAAGTTATTGAGGTGGGCAGCAGCATCATCAGAACTAGCACAATAAAATTGCTCTTTCATCACAAGATTCAACAAAGAAGGCTTAATTTCATAAAAGGTAGCATCAGGAGCAGGTGGAGCAATAGGTGTACTCAGGAAATCATTGTTGTTTGTGCTAGTGAAGTCACACAACTTGGTGTTCTCAGCAGAATTCATTTTTGCAAAAGTGGAGAAAGCCAACAGCAATAGCAACTAGAGTAGGAACTAATATTTTTGTGTTTTTGATAAGAAAAAATAAAACAAACGAAACTATTTTTTTTGGAATTTTAGTAAAAAGAAGCAAGAAAAACAAAGAAAAATAAACTAAGCAAAATAAAAACAAAGTAAAGATAAAGGTTATGAAGGACTCCCCTTGTGAAGCCGTCCTTAACTCCCTGGCAACAGCGCCAGAAAACGTCTTGATGCGGCTCAAATGATTGTAGAGCTTAGTTGGGAAACCCCAAGAGGAAGGTATGATGAGCACAATAGTAAGTCTTCCCTCAGTATGAAACCAAGGTTATTGAACTTGTAGGAGGAAGGAAACAACCCCAAGGTGTTTCTAACAACTTGGAACCTGCACAACACAAACTCAAGACTTTGCCCCAATGAACAGTGAGGTTGTCAATCTCACCGGTTTGCTAAAAACAAAGGATTAAAAGTATGGTGTGGAAGGTAATGATTGCTTGTAGAAATTAAATAGTAATAGTGGATGATGTATCAATGGTAAATATTGGACCGCGGTCCATATTTCACTTGAGGTGTTCTCCTTAAGATAAATAACATAACATGCTGGGTAAACAAATTACAGCGGGGCAATTGACAGGACTAAGCAAGGCATAACAATGCAATACTAGACATTCATGATCCTATGAGATTTGATTGGGCATTACAACAATATACATAGACCACCATCCAACTGCATCTATGACTAGTAATCCACCTTCAGGTTATCATCCAAACCCCCTCCAGTATTAAGTTGCAAGCAACGGATAACTGCTTTAAGCAGTGTGTGTAAAGTAAACAATACAATTGTTCCACGAACAAGAGATTGTTGTTTTATCCCTAGTAGCAACAACACATCTACAACCTTAGATATTTCTGTCACTTCCCCAGATTTAATAGAGGCATGAACCCACTATCGAGCATAAATACTCCCTCTTGGAGTCACTAGCATCTAATTGGCCAAGATAGGTACTAGAAACATAGAGCATGCAAGATCTCAAACAACACAAACATGATATAATCAATAAGATAGAATCATTAATCAATTTGACATCATAATCTCAATATCGATCGGATCCCCGCAAACACAACATGCATGATTACAAATAGATGATCTTGATCATGAACGGAGCTCACAAGATCTAAACATGATACCACAAAGTAGGAGAAACAACCATCTAGCTAATGTATGGACCTGTAGTCGAAGGTGGAACTATTCACACATCATACCGGAGGCTGGCATGGTGATGAAGAAGGCCTCCGGGATGATCTCTCCCCTCCGGCAGGGTGCCGGGAAGAGCTTCAGATCCCCCTGATCTAGGGACGATGGTGGCGGCGACTACAGACTGTTTTGTGGAGATCTGATCAGGTACTTAGGGTTTTGGAATCGGGGGGTTTATATAGGCGAAGAGGCGAGGCAGGAGGGCGGCCAGGGGGCCCACAACCTGCCAAGGGTGGGCCCGCACGTGGGGGGCTGTGGCCCCCTGTGGCTCCCCTCCAGTCGCCCTTTGGTCTTTGTGTTCTCCTCGTTGAAATATTGACTTTGTGTTTTGTCCCATCCAATTCCAAGAATATTTCTTTACTAGATTTTCTAAAACCAAAAACAGTAGAAAACAGGCAACTGACACTGTGGCATCTTGTTAATAGGTTAGTCCCAGAAAATGTATAAAAATACCTCAAGTGTAGACAAAACATAGCAAAGTGGATACTAAACAAGCATGGAACATCAAAAATTATAGATACATTTACGATGTATTAGGTACTCCCACGGCCGGTTTAAAGTTCTAAACGAATTTAACCTTAGTTGTTAATTAGTATGCACATTCTTGGATTTGAAGCCGAACGACCAAGGTCATGGCCATATCTACATCATATACATTAAATTGATGATCCCATATCCAAGAATGTGCATCCCTCGATATAATTTTAGGGTCCTTTGTGCTAGATGTATGGACCTCGATGTAATTTTTCTCCTTTTTAGGTCCTTCGTGTAAAAGGTAATCCTACCGCCATTTTAAAATTCTAACCTAAAAGTAAGTGGTGGTAAAATCTTGGCATGGTAAACAATATTGTCACTTGGAGTTTCCCCCTATTGAAAAAAAAACTAGGAGGGAGAAGGGAGCGAGAGCATATAGGAGGTAGCACGAGAGCAGCGAAGGGGGGGATTTGAAGGCAGTGCAATGTCAGAGCAAAGCTGCGATAAGTTCCTGACACGAGGTACACATAGAGTGAGTAGGAACTAGTAAATTTTAGGGGTGAAGGATAGTCAAAAGATCGCCATGCGCAATACTAGTACTACTTAAAGTAGTGGACAAGGGGTGTCCCATCGCATTGGATGCACACTATTATGATCTTTTATTTTTATTTTTGTGGAGGACACTACTATGATCTGGCCATCCTTATTACCAACAACTACTCCACCTCCATTTGTTCCACCCTAGGAAGAGGAAGCACCAGGAAGACCCGCAGCAAGCTAGTTCGAAAGTAAGGAGTGTTTTTTTTCTCGCCAAGCAAGTAGTAGTACTCCCTCCATCCTATAGAATTTAAACCGGTTGCCAATATTATGGAAAATTTTAAATATGAGTAAGTGATAGATTCCTCTTCAAGTTCTACAGTTATCTTTTGACGGTAGCACCCAACGAGATTTTTCAAAGATTCGATTTCTTCCTAAGCATTTGCATGTTGACAATCACTAGTCTTCCAACTTTTGAAAAAATAGATATGCTTGGAAATATGGCCTACATTGTATGAAAATTTTTAGGCTTCAAGCCGAACAACATGGGTGAATATATGGCCAAATATGTATACGATACTTTTTGGAAATTTTCCGATGTTTGGTAGATGGGTGCATCTTGGCATGGTGAACCATAATGCGGCCAATAATGGGGTTTTCCAACTTTTAGGAAAAAAACATTTTTCTATTTTCATTGTAAAAAGAATGTGTTTTACTTTAAACTAAAGCAAGTACAAAGAATATGGCTCAAAATACCACAAGCCCATTTTTGAGACAAAGTTTGGATCATGTTTCACTTACGTTTACACCAAGTTTAACAAGTCCTTAAGCTTCCTAGCTAAGTTCGCCCATTTAAACGAATTTAAGATCTATTCTCAATGTTAGGTGGAATTTTAACATAAAAGTACGTGGTAGATTACTATAAAAGTTCTACAAATAAAATATCTTTTGACTGTAGTACCCACCAAGCATTCTATATATCAAAAACCATGGAGGTTCTTTTTGAAATATTTCACATCTTGCTAATAATTTGCGTGTAAAAATTTATGCCCTTTTTAGGAAAGCAATCAAACATCATATTTTGTGTTGATGACCCCATATCCAAGAATTTGCATGCCGACAAATGTGTCCATGTTTTGAAAACAATAGAGAGATGAAGTAGCATAAAGAGCATGGCTCGATCGACTGGTATCTCGAGAATGATCCGAATCCGACTGTTTTCCTTGCTTAAATATCTTAGGGACCCTTGTGCTAGATATATGGACCTAATACGTCCAAAACGTATCTACTTTCGCAAATACTTTTTCTATTGTTTCTCCTCTAAACTTGTGTGATTTGGATACAACTAACACAGACTGGCGCTGTTTTCAGCAGAATTGCTTTGGTGTCTAGTTTTTGTGCAGAAAATCAACTTTAAGGAAAAATCCCGGAAAATATGGAAAAACTCCTATTTTACCAGAAGACTCATGGAGCCAGAAGATGAGACGGAGGAGGGATGCGAGGGGCCCACACCCCTTGGCCGTGCGTGCCAACCCAGGCCGCGCCTAGGAGGGGTGTGGCCACCTTGGGCACCCCCTCGGCCTCCCTCTTCGCCTACAAAAATCCTTATGACCTAAAAATAAAGGGGGTTCGGCATTTTCCAGATAGAGTTCCACTGCGCCACCACCACCAGAAACCACGATTCGGAACCAGAAACTCCGTTCTGGCACCCTGCCGAAACGGGAATTTGGAGGAGATGATCTCCATCATCATCACTGACGCCTCTCCATCAACCATCCATGTTTCCCCATCCATGAGTGAGTAATCCCCCGCTTTAGGCTATGAGGATGGTAGGGATTGGATGAGATATATCATGTAATCGAATAAGATTGTAAGGGAATGGTGCCTAGTATCTTTATTAGTGTTATTTGACTTTGTTGCAACTTTTTGTGCTTAATGCTTGTCACTAGGGCCCAAGTGACATGATCTCAGATCTGAACATGTTATTGATTCATGATGATAGTATTGTTTGTGATCTTATCTATAAGTTGTTTACACATATCATTCTCCGGAACCAAAGGCCCCGAAGTGATAGAAATAGGGACAGCCGGGGGGATGGCTATGATATGAGGATCACATGTGTTCACAGAGTGTTAATGCTTTTCTCAGGTACTCTATTAAAAGGAGTAACTTAATTGCCAGTATATTCCCTTGAGGCCCCGCTGTAACGGGCTGGCAGGACAAAAGATGTTGTGCAAATTCTCATTGCGAGCACGTATGACTATATATGGAAGACATTCCTATGATTGTTTAGTGCTTGGATCCTTATCTTATTTATCTACAAATGCCCTAGATCTTGATATTACATGAATAGTCTCGTCCATGCAACGCCCGTCCATCCATCCCTATGCCTACCGCACTCATATCCTACTGTGTGCTACTATTGTTACTACTGCCTTTGTTTTAGTACTGTTGTTACTTTGCTATTGCTACTACAAAACTATTGCTACTAATAAACTACTGTGAGCAAGATTATTTCCAGGTGAAGCTGAATTGACAACTCAGTTGTTAAGGCTTATAAGTATTCTTTGGCTCCCCTTTTGTCGAATCAATAAATTGGGTTATACTACCCTCGAAGACTGCTGCGATCCCTATACTTGTGGGTCATCAAGACTATTTTCTGGCGTTGTTGCCGGGGAGAATAGGTTTACTTGTAAGTTCACCTGGATTTATTATTGTTCAGTGCTATCCTTTTCATCATGGGAACGTCTCTAGATGGAAAGTTTCCTATTTTACCATCCACAACAAGAAGAGGTACATATCTAAACACCTCTCCTGCTCTTGATTCACCATCTATTCTAAGTAAGCTTGTTACACCACTGCCACATACACATGCTACACACACTGCTACTACTGCTGAATCTAAAATTTCTTTTGTTGCTCATGATGTTACTTCTACTGTGCTTGATGAGACTGGTTCATTAGGTTCTTTCCTAGATTTTACAATTTCTAGAACTATATCGGGAAACATTGAAACTCCTAGTGAAGACACTATTACACCTGTTAGCTCACCTGAGTCTAGAGAGAGTTATGATATTAATGATGGTTACATTGAAATGACTGATAAATTTATTGAAGAGTATCGAAACACACGTGGTGCTAGTGCTATTAGGAGTATCCTTGATAAACGTACTATTATACCTAAAAATATCTCCTGATGCCAAGTTTGCTACTTCTCCCATAGACATTAAAGATAAATATTATGATTTCTCTCTTGATTTATCCTATATAAACATTGTTGAGAAAGAACCTTTTTGTGGGACTGAGAATGATAAGGCTGTGGCACATATGAATGAGCTTTCCACTATGAGTGCCTTATTTTCTGATGATGTTAAGATGCGTACCTACTTTGTTGCTAAAATCTTCCCTTTTTCACTAAACGGAGAAGGTAAAGCTTAGTTTAAAAGTTTACTTCTTGGATCCATTGATATCCCTTATTGCATGATTGCAACTTTCTTTTAGAAATATTTCCCTCCTAGTGCTAGACATGCTGCTTTGCAGAATTTTTTTAATTTTAAACAGGGAGAAGAAGAGACATTTACTGAGACATGGACAAGTTCTGTGGCTTGATTCATGCACATCCTGGATGTCCACTATCTAAAAATGAGCTTCTTGATATATATTATAATGGACTAACTAATGAATCTAGGACATACCTAGATAGTTTTGCTGATTGTGTTTTCAGGAAAATAACTCCTCCAGAAGCTGAAGAATTGATGGCTAAACTAAGTAAGATTTATGATGATTGGACTTCAACTGAACCAATTACAACTGAGCCTACTACACCTGAACCAATTATGTCTGAACCAACTCCAACAACAACACCAAGGAAGATGGGAGTGATTGAATTAAATGATTAAGTGATGAAAGAAGCTAAGAAATGTATTAATGAGAAGGGTATTAGATCTGAGATGTGAAGAATTTAGCTCCTATACAAGAATTATGTAAGCCAATTACCCACTCATCTACTATTGAGGTACAGTCTCTCCAACACGTTGATGAAGGTGATATTCCCTATGGTAAACCTCCTGATCAATGCTTAGAGGAACTTGACATTTTTATTTTTAAACAAGGTAATTTTAATAAACAAGTTCAGAATCATTTATTGGAAAACTCTAGAGCTATTAATGAGTTGAAAGATATCGTGGAAAGAACTTCTAATGATGTTAAAATGATTGTTAAACACTTTCCAATGGTTTAAACTCAAATTGATCAACTTGCTAAGGTACAAAAAGATATGCTAGTTAATGCTTCTAGAGGTAAACATGCCTATGGATTAGAACTAGGAGTGGTGTAGCCACTCAAGATCCTTTATATGCTGAAGGACATCCTAAAAGAATTGAGTAGGATTCTCAACAAGCTAAAAATAGTGGTAGTCCTTCTAAGAGAAAGAAAAAGAAACATAAAATAGTTGAGGAACCTCCTGAACCTGCTGTAGATCCTAATAGTATATCTGTCTCTGATACTGAAACTAAAAGTGGTAATGATAACAATGATGCTCCTGATAAGGAAGAAATTGAAGAAGAACCTAAGAGACCCACTAAGAACACTAAGTACACTAAGGAATATTTTGTTGCTAATAAACATGGTAGTAAAAGGGAACCTTGGGTGCAGAAACCAATGCCTTTTTCTAATAAGAAACACAAGTCAAAGGAGGAAGAACACTATAAAAAGTTTTGTGAGTGGATGAAACCTTTATTTTTGCAAATTCGTTTGGCTGATGCTATTAAGTTGCCTCCTTATTCAAAATAAATGAAGGATATTTTCTCTAATGAAAGGAAGATTCCTAATGAGGAAATTTCTACTTTGGTTGCTAATTATTCCTTCAATGGTAAGGTTCCAAAGAAACTTGGTGATCCAGGTATTCCAACTATTCCTTGCTCTATTAAAAATAATTATGTTAGAACTGCTTTGTGTGATTTGGGAGCTGGAGTTAGTGTTAGAACTGCTTTGTGTAATCAAGGAAAAGTAACTTTTTACATTAATGACAAAGAGAATACTGTCTATTTCCCCAAGAAGATTGATAATAGATATGTACTGAATTCAATTGAAAATATTGAGAGCATCAAAGTTGGAGAAATATATTGTCCCATTCCACAACAAAGATTTGAAACTATTATGATTGGGACTATTATTATTATCAAGATTGAGGTAACATAATCATTTTGTGAAATGAAAAGTTTTGTTTCATATAAGATTGTTTTGGTAAGAAGACCTGATCAACCTTGTTAACAAAGGGATTTTAATGAACAAAACAATGCTTTCACAATGGTTATACTTGTTCACTTTTATTTTTCTCCTTTCCATTCTTTGCTCTTCGTCTTGTTAGTCTTAGTTTTGCTAGTTGTTTGTTTTTAGAGTGTCTAAGAACTTCTGTAGTTTTGGTTTGCTTTTGTGTCTTTCAAAAAAAGATTTTTCTACGAGAAAATCAACTTTCATAACCTGAAAATTGGCCAAAAATAAAGTTTCCCGAAAAATTCTAGAAAATTCATATTAAATTTTTCCATGAAAAAAGGGCAGAGGGGCACCTGGATTGGCCTAGGGGGACCCACCAGGCCGGCACACCCCCTGGTGTCGCGACCAGCCCCAAGTGGTGCCTGGCCTGGGTGTGGCCCACCCCTGGCCCTCCAAGATGCCTCCTTCCAGCCACTTCTTTCTCTCTCCCAAAAACACCAGAAAACGTTCTCAAGCTCGAGTTCCTGCTATTCTTGATCCTGAATTTCGATCTCCTTGCTCAGCCCATCTTTGCTGCTGATTTTTGTAGGGATTGCTCTCCGGTTTATGCCTCCTCCGATTGTCCAATTAGATTTTTGATTGGTGGATCGCATCTTGAGTATTTTTCTACTGTAGGTGACCGGTTGTGTGAGCTTACTTGCTTGTTCTATGCTTAGAGATTTCATTTTGATGCATGTTTATCCCTCTAGCAAGTTACTATAGTAGTTCCTCATCATTTATCAACTTGGAAATCACTTGGTTTGATGTTTGTCTAAAAATTTCAAAAAAGAAGATGAGTTCTTACCAACTGAATCAACATGAACTGATGGTCCCTGAGCCAATGAAAGTCCATCGTGAGGAGGAGATTTTATCTTCCATATATACATTCCCCGAATTTATGAGAGCTGCTGGGATCTTTCAAGATTTCCAAACTATGATTTTTAATGCAGGGTTGGAACATTTTTTGGAGAAGAGACTTACCAATATGTTAACTAACCATGTCTATCGTGAAGGACTTTTGGTTTAGTTGGTCCTTGTCTAATCCCATAGTCCACTACAAAATTTATAATATAGGTGCCAACCTCCCTTTCAATAATTTTTGGCAGCTATCAGAGTGCCACAGTGGGGTTCATGTGAGAAGATTAGAGAGAGGCCTAAGCCACTCATGGATTAATATGATGACATTTTCCAAGGTTGCGACTTCTCAAAGGAAAGTGGTAAAATTTGGAATATTCATTTCCCATCCATTAGATATTTTTCCTATTTCATTGCCATGTGTGTTCTTGCTAAGAAGACTGCTAGAAAATTATCTTCATTTGATCTAGATTTTATCTCAGATGCTTTGAATAGGGATAGAACTTATAACTTGGGTGCTTTGATAGCTTTCCGTCTTGCTGCTAACCGTGAGAAAGATGGGATTTGTGGAGGTCTCATTGCATCTCGTCTATTAGCTTTTCATGGTTTAGAGCCTCATCATTCATATTTTCAGTTCCCCATAGAGAGACTTGATCTCAATTCCATGGTTTAGCATAAATTTGTTTCTTCTTGGGATACTTTGAGTGAGCTACCGTATTAAATAACCTTTGTCAAAAGTGGTTGGAGAGGGGGTAGGTCCGAGAAAGTAGTCTCCTTGCCTGCAGTTGCTTTGTTTAACTTTGATAACAAGCAAGGATGGTCACTCGTGGAGGAAGAACTTGACATATATGTGGCGGAGCTCTCCCAACAAGAGGAGAGTGTTGGAGAGGATGCCAAAGATGATTCGGTTCAGCCCTCCAACATGGGGGGGGTCTTCATACCAGCAGCCCTCTTATGATTGGGGTGCTTCTTCTTCTTCATCGGGAGGGACCGACTATGATCATTCCTACGACGATCCACCAGCTTAGGGTTACTACTCGCGCTATTGATACCCACTTAGGCCAAAAGTCTAAGCTTGTGGGGAGTTATACCGACATCACACTCATCTATATATCATGTTCCATTGGTACTTTGTATATCCATGTTTTGCTTTCTTTTTAGTTTCTGTTTCTGCTTTCCCAAAACATAAAAAGACCAAAAATATTTTTGTTGTTTCTCTTGGTTTGTTTCTTTGCTTTTTTAGCTTTTGTTTGCTTTAAGAAAAATCAAAAACCCAAAAATGTTTGTTCTTCTTCTTTGGTTTTGTGAAGTTCGTTGCAGGGTTCAGCGGTCCTCAGTGGAGTTTGGTTTCATGTTATTATTCAAGCCACACAAGTGAAAGGCAATAATGATGATTAACGACAACTCAAGGTGTGGTAAGAGGCTAGTAATGAACTCTATTTGTCTTCTTTTTGTGCATATACTCATCATTGTGGGCATGCTTAGTCTGTTCATGTAAGGTGTATGTATTTTTGGATGCTTAGTAGTTCTTGCTCTTTTATGATTAGCTCCAACTTGCTAATAGTTTGTAGCATGTCATATGAATGTTTGCTTGCATTGTTCTATTCATAACTTGGTATCACATTGTGGTATCATCCTCTGAATGTTTCATTTGAATCGATTTGTCACATGCCCACGCATGCATATGACTAAACCAAAAGTTAGTTAAGCCTCGATGATTTAGTTTGCCTCAGAGTTCTTGTATCACTTTTATGCCATAATTAATTCTGTTTTTTGGCAAGCATGATTATGACAGTTATTGCTCTCTTGTTTGTCGCACCCTTTCTATTGCTAGCCTTCACTCGCACCGAGTATGAGTGTTGGGAATATGCCCTAGAGGCAATCATGTATGATGATATTTACCATTGTATTTATAAAGATATTAAGTTGTCCTTGTATAAACATCTGATGTGTATCATTGAATATGTGATTCAGTTGTGGAACTATGCATTCATGTTGTTTGTGCTAAATATCCTTGGTCATCGAGGTTGTGTTGAACCCACAACTTAGAACAATATGAAAGTCGGCTGATGACTCGATTCCACTTGTCATGGGCATGGAGATGCCATTCTGACTTACACAGATTTGGCTAAAGAATTTAGCGAGTCGGATTGACCCATATTGAGGTACACCGAACAAGGTGTCATTTGTATATCTCAATCAATGTAATCCTTAGACCTGAGGTTGTTGCACAGTCTGAGTTGAGGATCACCAACTTAGGTTCTGTCAGACGCTGATCCGTAACTGGGCAGTTATAAAGGCAAAGTTCGGGTCGACTAAGAATCAAGCTGCTTGATGTGAATAACTAAGATGGGATTATGCCCCTCCAGTTGGAGAGATATTCTCTAGGCCCTCTCGGATGATATGATTCGGAAAGCATGGCCATGCATGACTCGGTTAAGTGTTAACCAAGGCGATCGACTAAGAGTTAGTCGGATGAATCACTTATCTTGGATCGAGAAGAGAGTCGTACTATTTAAGGGATGACAATTATTCGCCTATAGTCTGTATATCATGAGGCAAAAGGGACTCGGACGCAAGTCGCATTGGAAAGGCAAGTCATCATGAATCTTTGGTACTTTGGAGTCGGCATGTTCTGCTAGGAGCCGCTACCGATTAATCGATTGAGAGTCGGACTCCAATCGTGTCCAAGTAGCCATGATCCTGCGGGGTCACACACTTAAGAGCGGGAGCAAGTTCGGATTGGATCTGAAACAGAAATCTGGTTGGGTTGGACCTGAGCCAGATTTGGACTGAGTCAGTGAGTTGGACTCACAGTGACTGATATTATATGGGCTTCAGTGAGTGGATCCCACGTTCCCTCCCTATATATAGTGGGGCGCAGAAACCCAGGAGGGTTGATCGATTAGGTCTATAACATCCCAAATTTCATCAAATTCAGAACCATGTTATTGTATTCATAGCATCATGGCATATTCATCTTGAACAAAAGATTTCAAAACAAAAACCCTAAATAGAACATTATTTAAACCCCTTCTTATTATATACATATGGGGCAAGGTTTTTTTTTTCAAGACCCAAAAATGTATTGAGTGATTAGATGTGTTGAGCACACTTTGGACACAGGGATCACAGTACAAAAGTTTGGTGAAGATTTGATTTCATTTGGATTTGAATTGGTCATTCAAATCTATTCTCGAAAATCAAAATAGAAAAAAAAAGGAAAAAGGAGAAAAAAATAAACAACAGCAAACCTTTTGACCCAGCAAGCCCTGGCATCCCACTAAGCTCACCCGAGGAACCCCCTCTCTCTCTGTGTGTCACACCCGTGTGCACACCCTCACTCTCACTGCCCAGTGGCCCCGTAGCCACGTCAGCTTCGTCGTCCCCAAATCCCGCCCACGACCAGTTCCTCTGCCGTTTCTCCATGCTGTCACTGCCAATAATTCGCGCGTTTATTGCCATTGATTCCCTGAGTAACTCCCCTCCTTGCTCCGGCTACATAAACCCCACCCCCTTGCGACCATTTCCCCCAACACAGCAAGCCCCAAGCACCGCCAGGCTTCTCCAATTTTCGCTTGCACTGCCGCAGTACAGAGCTGCTCTGGCTAGCTATTCTGGTGAGCTCAGAGCGCCCCTTTGACTCTCGTTCACACGAGAGCATTCCCCTTGCTCTTGTGCACCTACTCATGCCTTATGTTTGTCCAATCTTGCCCCAGGTCGCCATCTCCGTCAACCTCTGCAAGCACCCGAGGCTTTGTTCGACTCCGGCTAGCAATCACGGTAAAACCCGAGCACCCCTTGACCTCTACTTCACGCTATCGTGTTCGACGTGACCTTTTGCAACTTCTAATTCCCACCATTATCCTTATCTCGCCCTAGGTCGTCGCCTACGTCTCCGTTCGCGAACACCCGATGCCAGGACGAACACCGACGAGCATCTGAGCCTGTGTTCGTGCGCCCCTGTCCAAGCCAAGTACACGTTGAGCATCCCCTCATTCCCGCAAGCTCGGTAAGCACCAGCACATCCCCCCTTTCCCCCTAGCCTCACCGGCACGTCGCCGTCAGCAGTGTTGCCGCTGCCAGAGCCATTTCTGCCGCCAGTTTTTGGTCGAGCGTGTCAGATTTGTTGGATCTACATCTGGTGGTTAGGATTAGATCACTTATCAAATCGGTACGTTTAGATCTGAGCCATGGGATTTCATTTATATCTAATGGCGTGGAAGCGTGATCCAGTGCGAAGCGGTACTCGCCAATCAGAACGTGCCGCGTGTCCCTGTTTTTGTTTTAAAATCTGAATTTTGATCTATTAGTTATTCAAATTTTTAAATTTCAATAACTTTTGATCTGATTTTCCATGGATTCAGAAAATTAAGCTATTTGAATCTATGGCCTTGGTTTGGCCATTTGCTTATGTAAAATTAGGATTTTATGCAGAAGCATTTGTAGGCCTATTTTGGCTATAAAAATTGTTTTGAAAATTATTTTAAAGTAAATTTTGGTTTATTTAGACTTTAGAAAGTATGATTTGTATTTAGTACTGTTTAGTTTGATCTGAAAAGTGTGACACATCATTCCATTGCATTTGCATGCATTCATATATATTTTTGTTTGTATATTGAATGTGAATTTTGTGGTATGATTTTATGTGTAGATTTTGTGGATTGTGGAGAGTGTGATTGTGAGGATTGTGCCTATTCCCATAACTACCAAGGCAAGTGATGATTCATATTTTTTCCTATTATTTTATCTATGCACTAGTTATATTTTGAGTATGATTTGCATGGATATTTTCTAAGTATATGTTATGCTTGGGTAAATCCTATAGATAATGTCTTAGTAGTTTTTCCTAAGTTAAGAAACATGTTATGATAGTATGCTTAGCCTAGCTAGTAGAAACCAAGGGTGGAATATTCATGCTATGATATTATGCAAAATCTATGACTATGTTTTTGATTAATAAAACAACATGTGAATGAATCACCTTGTTGAATGGAAAGATTGGTTTATGTTGAGTGGTTACACAATGCCCATGTCTATGGTTTACCTTGTGTATCACACTTGTGTATTGCCACCCAGGAACAAAGGGATTTGAGATGTTTAGTGTTGAGAAGCTTCTAGTGCAACCACATGGCATATGGGCTCTGGCTTGACCAACTAGGTTACAAGAACTTAGCCAGATGGACAGTTGGTGGTAGGGTTGATAGGATGGAACACGTCCATGGTGGTCTAAGGGAATGCTTCTAAAAAGTCTTGTCTAGATGCATGTAGAGTCTAATGGGGAAAGTTCACCACCTCTCGAGAGGGTAAAACCTAATTACTTAGCTTTGTCCCTGACAATGGACAATTTGAGCATCAAAGACATTGAAGAAATCAAGGATCTCCTCATCCCAATTTCTCTAAGTTAGAACCTGTGGTTGAACAAGGGTAAAGGTTCACCATTGTCTATTGGCGGTTCCTTGGGTGTATTTGTCAAACAAAAACTTGGTGTTTTCAACTAATAAGGAAAACCTTATTTGAGCAAAGCCATCCTGAGCTACACTTAGCCAAATTCATATAGCATTAGGTATTACTATTCTACTATGGTATCACTTGCCAATAGAATTCCAAATGTATTGACCCTCTATGGATGTAACTTATTATATTGCAGGTTACTCTGATGGTGACTAGGGTTGTGAGTCTACACTCAACATGTTTGCCTGTGGCACATGAAGATGAAGACTTTTATTTATCTACTTTTGTATGAACTCTATGCATAGCCTTGGGATAATGAGTTTTAAAGAGTATGTTATCTCTGGAAAGACGATGTAATAATGACCTTTGTATATGTGTACTTCATCTTAAACTGTGGATTCTAGCGATTCGATCTAGGTACTAGCATTGCAATCACAGGGGCCTTTACCTTAAATGGTGGGGTCTTATAGATGGTATCAGAGCACTGTGCTGTCTGTAGGACTCTGACCCTAAGATGGATTAGACTAAGGAAACCAGTAGGAAAATGCAACTCTTGCAAAAATTCCACACTTGTCTTTTTATTCTTGTAAACCTCTCCTAATCTTCTTTCTTATCTCTATTTGTAGATGGCCGCCATCAACGAAGCCGTCAAGAAGGGACCACTCTTGACCATGACCATAGAATGTGAGACAGAGTTTCCCAAGACACTCAAAAACCTCATGGTTAGCTCGGGAATACATGGTGAAGTCGTGTACAAGGGATTTCCAGGGATGGATGAAGGAGAAGAATATTGGTGGGTATAACTCCACTTGTACAAAAACAAGGGAGACAACCACAAAGAGTCGGGTGATACATCAGAAAAATATCTACAATTTTTGATGCTCCATGCTTGTTTAGTATCTACTTTGCTTTGCTTTATCTACACTTTGAGGTGCTTTTTACATGTTTTCTGGTACTAACCTATTAACATGTTGCCACAGTGCCAGTTGCCTGTTTTCTGTTGTTTTTGGTTCCAGACAAGCTAGTAAGGAAATATTCTCGGAATTGGACGGGACAAATGTCAAGGTCAATAACTTTCCGTGGAGAACAAGAAGTCCAGAGGGGAGACGTAGAGGCGTGCCAAGGCAGCCACACCCCCCTAAGCGCGGGTGGGCCCTGCCCCGCGCCTAGGTAGGGTGTGGGGCCCCTGGCCACCGCCTCGGCCTCCCCCTTCGCATATAAGAAGCCCCCGATGCAGAAACCCTAATTACCCGATCAATATTCCACGAAACCTTCTGTAGCCGCCACCACCGTCGTCCCTAGATCGGGGGGGTATGAAGTTCTCCCCGCACCCTGCTGGAGGGGAGATCATCCTGGAGGCCTTCTCTCCGGTATGATGCGTGAGTAGTTCCGCCTTGTACTATGGGTCCATGTAGTAGCTAGATGGTTGTATCTCCTCCTTGTGTTTTCATGTATAGATCTTGTGAGGTCCGTTCATGATCAAGATCTAATCTATTTGTAATCATGCATGTTTTGTTTGCGGGGATCAGATGGATATTGAGATTATTATGTTGGTTTGATTAATGATTTTGTCTTTATGATTCTATCATGTATGTGTTGTTTGTGATCTTGCATGCTCTCCGTTGTTAGTAGCTATCTTGGCCAAGTAGTTGCTCGTGACTCCAAGAGGGGGTATTTATGCTCGATAGTGGGTTCATGCCTCTAGTTTCCAAGGGAAGTGACAGAAATCTCTTCGGTTGTAGATGTGATGTTGGCACTAGGGAGAAAACAACGGTCTCGTGTTCATGGAACATGTGGACTATTTACCTTACACACTTTGCTTAAAGCAGTTGTCTATTATTTGCAACTTAATACTGGAGGGGGTTCGGATGATAACCTGAAGGTGGACTTCTAGTAATAGATGCAGTTGGATGGCGGTCTATGTATCTTGTTGTATTGCCCAATCGAATCTCATAGGATCTTTTTGAATAGTAATTGCATTGTTATGCCTTGCTCAGTTCCTGTCAATTTCCCTGCTGTAATTTGTTTACCCTTCATGCCATGTTGTTCATCTAAAGAGAGCACCTCTAGTGAACTATGGACCCCGGCCCAATCTTTACCATTAATACATCTTCCACTGTTACTTGTTTACTTGCTGCAAACCACCATTACCTTCCACACCATACGTTTAATCCTTTGTTACAGCAAACCGGTGAGTTTGACAACCTCACTGAATTCGTTGGGACAAAGTCTTGAGTTTGTGTTGTGCAGGTCTCCACATTGTTTGCAACACCTATGTGACGTTTCCTTCCTCCTTCTGGTTCGATAACCTCGGTCTCAACTGAGGGAAAACTTGTTGTTCTGCTCTTCACACCCTGCTCTTGGGGTTACCAAGAAAGTGCCACGTCGAGCACCGTCATCGGGATTCTGCATGGTCACCAACTCAAAAATGTATATGTCATTCTTTGACTCTGCAAGGAATGCAGCATGGAATGCTATCAAGGAGCTTGGTGAAAGACTCAAGTGTAGAATGCTCAACACTCAAAATGACCTTAGAGAGGAGAAGAAGTATACCCAAGACTAGAGACCACCATAAAACGTCTAAGGGAAGATATCATAGACTTAGCATATGAGTGAGAATTGTGACGTACTTCGATAGTTCGACCACCACACTTGTCGTTTTCTCGCGTTAATAATTTGATCATACCAACCTATGTGGTATGGCTAATTTTTTTCTAAGTTATGTTTGAACCTTAGTGCTTGTGATAGATTTTTGGATGCCATGACTTTTGTGTTTTATGGTTGAATGTATGCTTTTGGCTTTTGTTTTACTATCTTATGTTTTTCTCCTTACTTGTGTTGTTTCTAAGTTTTCTCTATCCTAGGCAATAGATGTCTAGCTTTGTTATCAGCACTGCCCAGGAGTTCAAGGGAACTCTTTTTCGTTCTCGTATCGTGGAGCTCACTATTGTGCTCAATCTCCCCCTCCCTAGTATTAAGGGACTTCAGCTTACGAAGTTCGAGAGGAAGGATCTATGGGGATATAGATTCTCGCAGCCGGGACGTAAGTCAGAGCCACCCCCCGAGGAGATTTCCTTCAAGTTGATGCACGATGACAAGGAGAAGGGACTCAACGTTGTCATACAGGAGCTACTTGGACACCTTTGTGGACGACACTCCACCGAGCTCAGGGGTCTCTACTTCCACCCATTTGTGATACGTGACGAGGATGTAGAGGCTATAGTGTATGATGATGCTACTAGAGAGATTATCGAGCCAATATGTATCTATCTTCAGGACCTAGAGAGCCTCATTAGACACCTCGACACTGATAGGACCAACGTCATGCTTAGCAATGACGAGCTACAGGTTCAGTTGAGGGAGAAGGACAAGTCCTTCCTGGAGCAGGATAAGATCATCAAGGAGATTGAGGCTAGGTTTGAGAGCCAAGAGAAGAGGTTCAAGAATCAAGAGAAGAGAGTGTAGTATAGGAACAAGAAGATCAAAGAGATGAGGACCGAGATACAGCTCAAGGACCTTGAGCTAGAGACTCAGTAGGGAGTGATAGAGAGACTGCGCTCACAGAAGAGAGCCCTCTGGGCGAAGGTCGTTGCATTGACCACCACAGTGGAGGAGTACAAGTCAGTAATCGACGCAGTAGGACTTGCACTAGTGGAGGTGGAAGTCAATTTGGAGGAGTAGTGTTGACTACTTGGTTATCTACCTATATATCATCATTTTATTTATCGAGTCACACTGATCATCCAACATGTGGATGACTTTGCTAGTGTGTTTACTTTGCAAACTTGTTGGTCGTGTTGTTTAAACTCTAAGTTTATCTTGTGTTTGATTATTTGTGATTATTGCTATGTCTTGTATTGTGCATGATAGTATCTATGGGTTATATCTCATTATTAATCCTTATTGAAACCATAGATTCCTCCCCGTCGTGCCAATCCCAACAATAACAACAATGGCAATGAGATGCATCAGCTGATGACAACCCAGATCTAGTTGATGCAAATGATGACCCAGTTTATGGCGAATCAGAATTAGAACCAAAACAACAACAACAACAACAACAATCAAAACAACCCACTAGCTTTTGATATGCTCACAAGGTGTCTAAGGTTGAGGCCTGCAAAGTTTCGGGAACCACTAATCCTATGGTAGCCAATGACTGGTTACGTTCTGTGAGCAAGGGCTTGGTTACGGTTGGTTGCACCGATGAGGAAAAAGTCAGGTTTGCATCACACCTGCTGGAAGTACCAGCAGCCACTTGGTGGGACAACTTCCAAATCACTACTCCTATTGAAGAAGTGACTTGGGCAATGTTTGAGGATGGATTCCGCACTGCTCATATCTCTTCAGGAGTGATTATTTTGAAGAAGGAGCAATTTCACAACCTTAAGGAACGCCACTGTAGTGTTGCAGAATATATTGAGGAGTTCAAAAATCTGGCATGCTATGCACCGGATGAGGTTGACACTGATGCAAAAAGGAAGGAGAAGTATAAGGGACTAAATGATGAGATGTGTATGCAACTATCTGTTGCATATGTTCCAACTTATCAATCCTTGTGTGATAAAGATACCATCTTGGAAAGTAAGATGAAGCAGGTTGAGAACAGAAAGGGAAAGCATCACTTTGATAAGCATAGTTCTAGATCGTCACACAAGCGTTCCCATGGTGAAGATAGTGGAGGTTCGGGATCCCACAAACATGGGAAATATAACAACCACCACAACAGTAACTGCCACCATGATGGCAAGAATCACCGTAGTCATGACCATGGTGGATATAAGAACCACAAGAGTGGACACAAGAGTCACCATAGTGTAAATGGCAATGGGAGTCAGCCTGCTAAGAGAGACATCAGTCAGTTTGAATGCTTCAAGTGCAAGAAAACTGGGCACTATGCAAATGAATGCCCAGAAAATAAGACTGATGGAGCCAACAAGCCAAACACTTGTCAGAAGGGTCATGTGAACCACATCAATGTGGAGGAGATCTATGAGGAGTCTAATGCTATGGCTGGTAAGTTCAAGATTAATTCCTTTCTAGCACTTGTACTTTTTGATACCGGCGCATCACATTCTTTCATATCAAGAGCATTTGTAGACAAAAATAGACTCCCAACTGAAACAATTGGATGTCCTATTAAAGTATGCTCTCCGAGTGGAGATATGATAACGAATTTCGGATGTCTTGATCTAGTAATAGAATTTGGAAAGTATAAGTTTCCAGTTATTCTGATAATCCTAGATTCCCATGGACTGGATTTAATTTTGGGCATGGATTGGATGACTAAGTATGAAGGAGTAATAGATTGTGCCAATCATACTGTTACACTCACAACCCCGAATAAGAAACGGATTAGGTTCAAGTCTAACTTTGAATCCAAAGGGAGTAAGCTAAATTCTCTTAAGGGGGTTAGCATAGACAATGTACCAGTAGTGAGAGAGTACCCGGATGTGTTTCTGGAAGAATTACCAGGAATGTGTAGAGGTCCCAACCTGATAAGGTAGAGATCCCTGTGTTTACAGTGCTAGTCCCTGGATCAAATAGCTAGCACTCACAGTTTAAGATGGAATATCAAGAAACAAAGGTCATATTAAAACTTATAACCAAGAATAAAATAGTTCATTACAAATTACAAAGCTCATATGGCTATTTTATTACAAAGCAGCAAATAAAACTATATAGCATGGAGTCCTTCATCTTCACATGCCATAGGCAATCATGTTAGTTGTAGACTTCTAATACCTACTCAACAAACTTCACTAACATCAAACAAACCTGCAACATAATAAGTTACAGCCACAAGTGTCAATACAT
Organism: Avena sativa; assembly: GCA_916181665.1. Taxonomy (NCBI): domain Eukaryota; kingdom Viridiplantae; phylum Streptophyta; class Magnoliopsida; order Poales; family Poaceae; genus Avena; species Avena sativa. The sequence goes on from OV702298.1 coordinate 114,584,919, forward strand.
TTGAATTGTATTGGCAAGTGATATCATATTGATATGGAGAATCTTACATCTACATGAATATATGGCTAAGTGGAGTTTTGACTGGCCTTTGCATAAAATAAGTTTTCCCTATCCTTTGAAAATAGCTTTCTCTTTTTCAAAACATTTCATCACATAATGGCACACTGGATACACATCAGGTGCTTCCCTTGTTCACCCAACAAGTTTTTACTTAGATAAATTGGGATGAGGAGATCCTTGATCATTTCAATGTCTTTGATTCTCAAAATGTCCATTACTGGGGACACGGCTAAGTACTTAGGTTTTACCCTCTCGAGAGGTGGTGCACTTTTCCCACAAGACTCGACATGCATCGAGACAAGACTTTTCAGAAACAATCCCTTAGATTAACACAAATGCGTTCCAACCTATCATCACTACCACCAAATGTCTTCCTGTCTGAGTTCCTGCAACCTAGTTGGTCAAGGCAGAGCCCATATGCCATGTGGCTGCACTCGAAGCTTCTCAACACAAAACATCTCAGATCTCTTTGTTCCTGGGTGGCCATCCACAAGTGAGATACACCAGGGTAAACCATAGAAATGGGCCCTAGGTAACCACTCAACAAAAATCCATCCAAGCAATTACCATTCCACCCAGGTGTTTCATTCACATAGTTGTTTTATTAATCAAAAACATAGTCATAGACTTTGCATAATATCATGGCATGAATATTCCACCCTTGAATTCTAATAGCTAGGCTAAGTAAACTAGCATAACTTGTCTCTTATCTTAGGGAGATTCCTACCAAAATATATTCCATAGGATCTACTATAGCATAGCAATATACAAAAATTGTCCTATCATGCATACTACAAAACTACCACTAATGCAATATTGAAAAGATAGGACTTTTGATGACCAAAGTATCACCTGCCTTTTTAGTAGAAAATCTAGATACTCTCCTTGATGTTGCAATTGTCACACTCTTCAAAGTTCACTACAATACAATCAAGCAAAAGCACACACTTAAAACTACCACACAAAATAACAAAACAAAAAAAGAAAACAAGGAAATGCATGCAAGCATGCAAAAAGTTAATTTATTGAAAAAGTTGTTTCTAACAAGGTTCTAAACATTTCAAAACACCTACTGGTCAGAAGTGGGAATTTCATTTAAAATCAAGTTAGTGAAAATAGGCCTTTTAAATCATTTTCTTTTACTAGAAATGCTTTTATTCAAAGTAATAATTTCTAGTGTTAACAAAATATTTTTTTGAATTCAATAGTTAGTGTTTATGGTCAGAGGGTTCAAAACAAACCATTTGCAAAAGTTTTCACTAATAAATCTTTTTAGAACAATTTTTATACTCAAAATAGTCCTAAACATGTCTCAGCATAAAATCCTAATTTTTCAGAAGAAAATGGCCAAACTAAGGCCACAGTCGCAAAGTATACATTTTTCTGAATCCATTGATATAAAATTTGTAATTTTTGGACATACAGATCAAAATTTATGGATTTTACAAAATCAAACAACTAATAGATCAAATTCTGGTTTTTAAAACAACAGTTTGGACACGTGTCTTGTTTTAATTGGCCGGTACAACTTCGGGTGGATCGGGAAACACAGGGCGTTAGATTTAATTAGCATTGCACGGTGCAGATGGATCGATACCCTTTCATTAAAAGATATAATCCTAGTCATAGGTCTACATCCAATGGATCAAGACACATTGACCAAGGATGGGCGGCGCTGGCAACGGTGCGCAGCGGCGACGCGTCTGGTGGCGGTGGTTATGTGATTTAGAGGGGTAAGAGGAGGGGAGGAGGGTGCTATCGTGGTCGCAGGGACGTGGTGATGCTCAATTTAGTCTGGTTGGCAAAGGGGCGCACAGAATCGTCGTGTATTCCTCGCCGGAGATGTTTCTGGCGTAGGGTGCTCGAAGTCGTCGACGGAGGCGAATACTTAGTGTTTTCAACTGATAAGGAAAACCTTATTTGAGAAAAGCCATCCTGAGCTAGCCAAATTCATATAGCTATTAGGTACTAATATTCTACTATGGTATCACTTGCCAATACAATTCCAAATGTATTGACCCTCTATGGTTGTAACTTATTATGTTGCAGCTTACTCTGATGATGACTAGGGTTGTGAGTCTACACTCAACATGTTTGCCTGTGGCACATGAAGATGAAGACTTTTATTTATCTACTTATGTATGAACTGTATGCATTAGCCTTGGGCTAATGATTTGTAAAGACTATGTTATCTCTAGAATGACGATGTAATAATGACCTTTGTATCTGTGTACTTCATCTTAAACTGTGGATGCTAGCAATTAGATACAAGGACTAGCATTGCAATCACAGAGGCCTTTCCCTTAAACGGTGGGTCTTACAAGGTCATTCCATGTGTTGGAAACCCTAGCTCCATAGCAGTCCAGCTGTCATATTGAACCTAGCAGTTCGTCGCCGGTGCTCCTCTTTGTACATGTGGATACTAGAAAAGGTGCTGTACAATCAGCACTAGGACGATCATGATCATATCGGATCTCGAGGACTGCACTTCATTCAACTAACGCGCTTCATCAGTAATTCACAACTGCACGTCTAGTGGTAATCCTCGTGGCCTTCTACCTCAGATATATCTTGGGATTATCGTGTTAGATGAAATAGTTTTGTTTTATCTCTACATGGCCCAACAGTGGTATCAGATCGATAGCTTCTGGTTTTAGGCTCGAGATCTCAGATATGTGATATGCGGTTGGCTGTAGATTGGATCTATGTGCTGTTTTGATGGTCGATCTATAAGATAGATAGGTTTTGTATGTTGTTGATTGGATCAACTGTACTCGGAGAATGTTCGATCTAATTTCCATGATCATACTGCTGAGGTCGTGGAACGACATACCCCTACCAGTCGGTTTCCGCCATCGGGGTAGACTGTGACACGTAAATCCAGAAGCGGTGATCGAAGATCAAAAGAGTTTGATCGAGTCAGAATGATGATCAGAATCCATGTTCGGAATGTAGATGAGATCTACGTTTTTGCAAAAATCGTCGGGGGCTGCCCCTTCGATCCCTGCCGGCTTTGCCCTGTCGTAGCGCCTTAGATGTCATTGTGTGTTTCACAATGACAGGAGATAGCGTATCTATGCATAACTTGTTTTGCAGGAAGTTGTGAATGGTATGGTTCATGTGCATGTGATGTATGTGTGTAATCCATACGTGATCTATGAATCACGGTTTTATCAGCCGGCTGGAGCCTAGGTGTTGTCATTTTATTGCATAATGACCTGCGTGTTAGATTCTCTATGTAATTTACTTTACTAAACTAGTGTAGCTGTTTGGAGAATCCGGATGACGTGCAAGTCGATGTACAAGTCGGCGACATGGAGTAAGACGGCAAGTGACAAGAGTTGGTACGAGTCGGATTACAGGCTTTATCGAGATGGAGATCGCCATGAAGAGAGCCATACCATTTCACATTATGATTGATTTATTTTTTGTTATTGATATGTCTCTGTTTTACCTCTATTAGAAAGTCGGTAATATTTAATCCCTCAAAGAAGGTCTAGTCGGTTTTCCTGCCAGTGCTTGCACCATCAAAAGTCGGACATTTTTGGTAGTGGGCTCATAAAATTGAGGTGCTGCCAATTCTTTCCGACTAGGTGGGTTGAAGTCGTACTCTTACAGCGGAAACACTCAGTAAGCTAGACGGGTCTATCACAATGGTTGGGGATCAGGGAAAAGTCGGACGGGAGCCGGGGCATGTGATGCCACCCGACCGACAGGAGTTGTATCAGATGCGATCGACAAGGAGTTGTCTACCTAGATCACTTGGCGGCTAGCAGTGATGCTAAAGATCACTAGCCGACTTGCTTGTGTAGGATCCTGAATGTTGGGGATATGCTATATGGGTATCCTTATAGCATGTCTCTTATCCGGCTAACCCGGGTGGCCCATGGTCGGTAGCATGGCCTATGGCCTGCTGGGCGGCCCAGTTAGGTGGATCCAAAAGGGAGGCCCATGCCGGATAAAGGAAGGCTACGGTGGAGTTACCAGCGTACCCGGAGCCTTGGAGTACAAGATACACTAGACTAGTGATATACGGTGTTGGACTCTGTAACCTGTCCGGCTAGGACTTTTCCCTGTAACCCTAGGACCTGGCGACTATATAAGTCGGGCCTATGGGAGCCTTTAGGGCAGACAACTGCAGACAATCTCATACGATCATAGATCGACACACACAACCTCGCACAGTGAACCTATCTCTGTAACTCGGCGTATTGCCCTTATAGTGATTTATAGCAGGAGTAGGATTCCGCCACCGTTGTGGGATCTGAACCTGGGTAAGCTGTGTTACCTCGTACCCGTCAACCGTCCGCCTTACCCCACGTCTCTAAACACGCACTATGAGGACCCTTCCATGGCATACTCGTCGGCAATACCACGACAGTTGGCGCCCACCGTGGGGCAAGAGACGCTTCAGGCTCTTCAGCGGGCGAGGACCAAGATCTTCGCAGGAATCGGCAAAACCGTAGCCATCGGTCGCGTTCTCTTCTCTGGCAATGTTCCGATCGTCCCTCCCGGCGAAGACGAACCCTACGCGTTGTTCGATCATTCCTATCGGAGACATCCACCTCTTCATCGGCGAAACCGACTCGGGCACTAGTTCCCTGGGAGTCGGAGGAGCATCAAACCCGCGCGGACCTCCTATGGGCAGGATACGTTCGCGGAAGGATCGATGTCGGATCTCTCTTCGGAGTTTGTCGGCAAAGATCGGAAAAATTCAAGGCCCGCATGGACCGCCTACGGGCAGGATATGTTTGTGGAAGGATCGATGTCGGATATCTCTTTGGAGTTTGCCAGCAAAGATCGTAAAAATTCAAGGCCCGAACGGACCGCCTACGGGTAGGACACGTTCGCAGAAGGATTGATGTCGGATCTCTCTTCGGAGTTTGCCAGCAAAGATCGGAAAAATACAAGGCCCACCCAAACCGCCCCTGTGCAAGATATAAAGGTGGAAGATCACTGCAAATCCGTCGGCTTCGTCCGTGCATCTGGACAGCAGAGATCCAAGTTCGTCGGCGTGGTTACCATCTTCGATCTGGCGCGCTGCATGCAGAGAGAGGGCAAAAACCCCCGCGATTACCTGTCCAGGTGGCTCCGTATACGAGCCGATCTAGCCCACTACCCCGATGATAACACTTTGTATAACTTCGTGGAAGGATTGGACCACGCCACGCTTCTCCGACACTCTTTAAGACGGCAACAGGCAATAGGATGCCTTACCCTCGAAGAGATGGTGAGCACCGTCAACAGCTACGCGGCAGCTAACGCGGCAGCCCAGATGGAGCTTGCGCTCAGAGACGCAGAACCTCCGATTCAGCAGCTGCCACCACCACCTCCAGTCATCGTCGAGCCCGTTGCACCTCCACCGCCCATCATTGAGGAAGTCCTGGCGCCCTCCGACTCTGTCATTGACGCGCTTTATGCTGATTTCAGTGCAGATTCAGAGGAGATAGACTTCAGTATAGAAGAGCTAGACTCCGCTATGCAGGAGATGGAGGAGGAGTACTCATGCGACGAGCAAGCCAACAACGCCGTCACGTCCCGAGGGGTGTTCGTCACCATTGGGACGACGATGGATGAAGATCAACCCGGACAAGCTCCGCCTATGGCGCTGCAAAAGGGGAAGGGGCCACTTATTGCTGCTGACGATGATCGTGCAAAGGTCATGCCTTCTCTGCCTAACCCAGTGCAGTAGCCGCAGGAACTCGGCACCGGCCCAAGCAACAATAAAACCGCAAACTTGCCACCTCCAGCATCTACGTCTGCAGTAGCCCAAGTTACTCCAACTGATAGAGTGATGTACGACAATCTCCTCGTCGAGCCACTAACCATTTCTCATATCCAGAACATGACCCAGCTTGACGAGAAGCGCCAGCAGCTGCTGGAGGAAGCGCAAGCCATCGCGGAGCAAGGCGCTAAACTAGATCGAGATCTGGTCAATGCGCAGAAGTCCATAGAAAAATCTAGAGCAATGGAGGCCGAGTACAAGACTCTGCTACAGCAACAGAAGGCTGAGAAAGCTCCGGCTCGCGTCATCAACGATCCTGGTGTACGGCGCAACCTAGGATGGGCTCCCTCGAAGCCGGCACAGGCCAAGCCATACATTGATAGTGAAGGCAAGCAGGTGATGCCCACCCCACTCCTTAACCTCGCCGTCGCCAAGACCCTTCTAGGGCAGGATAGATCGCCTGAGGTAGTGGAACAGGTCTATGACCTAGTGGACAAGGCGGTGAAGCAGCAGGAAAAGGCCACCTCTCAGAGGCTTGAGTCTAACCCAGCGCTCTGCCAATCTAGCGAATACAAGCTGCCAAGGGACAGATCTCCTCTTGATGTCGGGTCCTAGACGGGTTCATCAGAACGAAGACGGAGGGATGCGCACAACAGGAAGGGTGCCATCCCCATATCCTCCGATCACAGAGAAAAGGCCCGACCTCGTCTCCCTTCACCACCACCCTGATCTCCCCGACGTCACGAAGATTACAAGGCTCACCATCATATGGATATGCCCCCACCAAAGCAGTGCGGCATCGTCATACGCGACAACACGGAGCAGACCCGTCATGATGGAGAGCGCAACCAAGGACACAAGAGCAGGTCACGCCATGACCCTCCGCGTCCGACAGGCAACCGTGATAGGCGTGAGGCGTCACAGGAGGGTAACAGCAAGAAGGCTAATCCACCGCCACCTCCGCCTCCATCACCACCAAGTAGTCACCATGGCGGAGGGGGCCCGCGTCGTTCACGCAGCCCATCCCCTGTTGACAAAAAGAAAAAGAACCCGGAGCCGTACGATGTACGTTCGCGGATCGATAAGATCCACGAGGCCCGGGAAGAACCATACCTGGGACCACGTGGCTTTGGACCTGCAATACGGTCCACAACTTACCCCAAAGGTTTCCGGATTGACAAGACCATCAAGACCTATGACGGCACCGCCAAGCCAGCCACATGGTTGCAGGACTACAGCAACGCGGTGGAGATTGCCGGAGGCAACCCCAACTTCGTCGTCAAGTACCTCCCGTTAATGTTGGCAGGCACAGATCGTCAATGGATCGACAACTTGCCGGAGAAATCTATCTACAACTGGCTGGACATGCAAGAAGCATTCACCAAGAACTTTGAGGGTACATACAAGCGTCCCTGCACTGTGGGCGATCTACAGCGGTGAGTGCAAGAGAAAGACGAGACATCTCGTGCCTACCTCTCCCGCTGGCTGGATATGAAGAATTCCTGTGCAGGAGTGCACGCTCAGACTGCCATGGCCGCCTTCATCGATGGGTTGGAAAGGGGCACGTTGCTTCGACATATGCTGAAGCGCTTGCAGGACAATCACCATCTTGACTTGAACCAGATGATTCAGTTGGCTAGTGAGTTCGCAGCTGCCGACGACGATGCTCGTGGCTCCTTGCCGGCAACGTCCGTTCCAACTCAAGCTCGGAGGAACAGCAGTACAAAGCGGAAGACCGCTCTAGAAGAAAAGCAATCTACCGACATGGTCGCTATGACTTTTGTAGGACGAGGAGAAGGCGGACAACGTGGCCGAGGAAGGGGAGCTGGTCGTGGGCATCAACGAGGAAGTGAAACCACCTCGGCGCCGCTCCGCGTTCCCCAAACCTACAAAGAGTACCGCGATATGCCGTGCCTCGTACACCTCGACGCCAACGGCAAGGCCACCCATACCAATCGACACTTCAAGTTCGTCAACGACCTCAAGGAAGACCCGGAGTCCAGCTACAAGCAAAGTCGAAAGAACAGACCGCGAGGCAAGGGCAAGGGGAATAAGAAGGAGGAGGAGTCCAAGGATTCAAGTGACATGGACGAGGACGTTGACCCCAAGCACGCCGCCAAGAGCGACGACAAGGGCAAGAACCCCTTCGCAAAGAAGGCTCCAGTCTACCACACTTTCCTTGGCACCCCCACCGTCCGACAACAGAAGATCTCTCTGAGGATCCTGATGGCTAATCTCCCCCAGTTCCCCAGTACCTGCGCTGGTCGGAGGTTCCAATAACTTGGGACAGGACGGACCACCCAGACCTTATACCCACGGAGAACCAGTAGGCCATGGTCATCAACCCCTTGATTGACGACGTGGAGTTCACCAAGTGTATGGTGGATAGTGGAAGCAGCATCAACATCATGTACCTGGATACACTGCAAACGATGAACTTGACGGAGGAAAACCTAAGGCATACCAACACCATCTTCCATGACGTAGTTCCTGGTCGGGAGGCTCGATCCCTTGGGTGCATCACACTTCAGGTTGCCTTTGGCAATGTTAATAATTACCGTCAAGAGCGCATGACCTTTGAGGTGGTCCCCTTCTAGAGCGTGTACCACGTTATATTCGGCCGCGACATATTCCACACGTTCATCGCCAAGCCATGTTTCGTCTACAACAAACTCAAGATACCCGGACCAAACGGCATCATCACCGTATCCAGAAGCTTTACCAAGGCAAGGGACTGCAAGATCAACGAAGCAACCATTCCAGAAGCTGTCCTCTACAGCGAGGAATTCAAGGAGATCCAGAGCAAGGTCGATGACTCAGAGATGCCCGCGTCGAAGAAGCAGATCTCCGACTCTGCTCCTGCGTTCAAGGCCTCCATCGAGACCAAACCGGTGGAACTTGTGGTAGGCGATGCCTCCAAGGTCACCGCCATTGGGACGAACCTAGATCCCAAATAGGAAAGCGCGCTCGTCGAGTTCCTCCGTGAGAACAGGGACATCTTTGCCTGGCAACCTTCCGACATGAAAGGTGTACCTAGGGAACTTGCCGAGCACAGCTTAAACATTGATCCAAAATGCAAACCAGTGAAACAACCTCTATGACGCTTTGGAGATGAGAAGAGACGCGCCATTGGCAAAGAGATAGCTAGGTTACTTAAGGCTAGATTTATCCGGGAAGTCCTTCACACCCAATGGGTGGCCAATCCTGTACTTGTCCCCAAAAAGGGAACCAATGAATTAAGAATGTGCGTTGATTACACCGGCTTGAACAAAGCATGTCCCAAAGATCCATTTGCTTTGCCTCGCATTGACCAAGTCATTGACTCAACGGCTGGCTCGGAACTTTTGTGTTTTCTCGATGCATACTCAGGATACCACCAGATCAAGATGAGGAAGTCGGACCAATTGTCCACTTCATTCACTACCCCATACGACACGTTTTGCTATGTCACGATGCCCTTTGGGCTGAAAAACGCTGGTGCTACCTACCAGCGGACAATGCAACATTGCCTTCACGACCAAATTGGTCGGAATATTCACGCCTATGTGGACTATATCACGGTGATGTATAAAAAGTCAAATGACTTAATCTCCGACTTAAAAGAAACCTTTGATAATCTCTGGAAATACAACATGATGCTCAACCCTAAGAAGTGCGTCTTCGGGGTTCCAGCCGGCAAATTGTTGGGCTTCATCGTTTCCCAACGTGGAATCGAGGTCAACCCGGAGAAAATCAAGGCCATCCTAAACATAAACCGTCCGACATGCCTAAAAAACATTCAATGACTAACAGGTTGTGTTGCAGCAGTTAGTCGGTTCGTCAGCCGACTTGGAGAGAAGGCTCTGCCGCTGTATAAGTTGCTGAAGAAGGCGGACAAATTCACGTGGACGGACGAAGCAGATGCAGCATTGAAGCAGCTCAAGGAGATTCTTTCCTCAGCGCCCATCCTTGCAGCACCCGAGCCTGGTGAGCCCCTGTTAATTTACATGGCGGCAACCAACCGGGTTATCAGCATCGTCGTCGTGGTAGAGCGGAAGGAACCAGACTATGAGCACGGAGTTCAACGACCAGTTTACTATGTGAGCGAGCTCTTGACGGAGTCCAAGCAACATTACCCGCACTACCAAAAGATAGATTATGGAGTATTCCTTGCTTCTCGGAAGCTGAGGCATTACTTTCAGGAGCACCCAATCACAGTGGTGAGCAAGACTCCACTGTCCGACATTATCAATAACAGCGACGCTACAGGAAGGGTCGCGAAGTGGGGCATTGAACTTGCCGCCTTCGAGATCACCTACAAGAGATGCGACGCTATCAAATCACAAGCCTTGGCGGATTTTGTTGCAGATTGGACGGAGATGCCAGACGCTACTCCGTTGCCAGAACCAGAGTACTGGGTGATGCACTTTGACGGATCAAAGCTGCTCAACGGCTCGAGGGCTGGTGTATTGCTATAGTCACCAACAGGATACAAGCTACACTACATTCTGTAGATCCACTTCGAGGCTACAAACAACATGGCGGAGTATGAAGCACTCATTCACGGACTACGTGTAGCCAAGGATATTGGCATCAAGCGCATAGTTTGCTGTGGAGATTTCGACTTGGTTGCCCAGCAGGTGGCTGGCACCTGGAATGCGCGGAACCCTATGATGGCAGCATATCGAGACGAAGTGGACGAGATAGCCAAGAGCTTCTTGGGCTACGAAGTCAATTATGTGCCTAGGGAGCAAAACGAGGCGGCTGATCTGCTGTCCAAGCTTGGGTCAGGGCGCAAGCGAATTCTGCCAGGAGTTTTCCTAGAGCATCTGCGCACACCATACGTGAAGGGAGCCGACATGGACAATCCGGATAGAGATGACTCTTTCGTCAACATGGTGACTAAGGTCCCGCCGGCTTGGACAAAACCGTTCATGGAATATCTCGAACACAGAACTTTTCCCGACGACAAAGTCGAAAGATGGCAAATAGTACGACGAGCAAAGGGCTATACCATAATCAATGGGCAACTCTATAAAAGGAGCACTACTGGTATATACCTAAAGTGTGTTTCCCAGCTAGAAGGTATGGAAATCCTGCGCGAAATCCATCTCGGAGATTGCGGGCATCATGCCTCTCCCCGATCGTTGGTCGTGAAAGCCTTCCGGCAAGGATTCTACTGGCTGACCGCGAAGGAGGACGCCGACAAGCTGGTTGATACATGCACGGGATGCCAGTATTATGCCCGATAACCACATGTTCCTGCTGAAGAATTGCGAACAATACCAATAACTTGGCCGTTTGCAGTCTGGGGGCTAGACATGGTGGGACCGTTACAGACGGCACCTTGTGCGTTTACGCATCTGCTTGTAGCAGTTGACAAATTCACTAAATGGATAGAAGCTAAACCCATTAGAAAGCTTGATGGGGCATCTGCCCTCAGGTTCGTCCGAGATCTAGTGGTGAGATTTGGTCTCCCACATAGCATTATCACCGACAACAGCAGCAATTTATCACTCGGAGAAGTGGAGGCATATTGCTGGGAGAAAGGCATTTGACTTGACCTTGCATCTGTGGCACACCCACAATCCAATGGTCAGGTTGAGCGAGCCAATGGATTAATTCTGCAAGGAATCAAGCCACGTCTCGAGGCACCGCTACATAGAGCAGCTGGAGCCTGGGCGAAAGAATTGCCATCTGTGTTGTGAATTTTACGAACTACACCCAACAGATCCACCGGCTACACCCTTTATTTCATGGTATATGGAGTAGAAGCCATCCTGCCTTCCGACATCCTCCACGTTGCACCAAGAGTTGCCGCCTACGACGAGGATGACGCTGAAGAATCCAGACGCCTGGATGTGGACCTTCTCGAGGAGGAGCGCGTTTTGGCATGCGAAAGATCCGCCATCTACCAGCAGAAGCTACGCAACTACCATAGTCGCCGCGCTCGGCATCACTCGTTTAAAGAGGGGGATTTGGTGCTCCGACTTAAGCAGAAGAAGTCACACAAATTATCCCCGCCATGGGAAGGACCGTTCATCATAAGCAAGGCGCTGCTCAATGGGTCTTACTACCTTGTTGACAATCGTGAACTAAAGGACAGACCCAACATGGATCATAAGCGTAAGCGATGTGACCCGGATGATGACTACCCGGAGCGTGATCAGCCATGGAACATAGCACAGCTACGTCCTTTTTACACTTAGCAGTTTTTATCTAATTGTGTACCTCTTATATGATCAATGAAATAAAGCTCTCTGGTTCACTCATATCCCTGAGTCTTTTACCTCCTTTAGTGTTCATTTTTGGATCATGTAAAACCTTTATGCACAAGCTTTCCGTTTGCACTTGTGAAAATTCCGCCTACGGGCATTAGCTTAAGTTTTCTGGTCTACACGTTCTTTGTTGTTTTTATGTGGATTCTGGAGTAGTGACTTTCAGCACTTATTTTTGGTGATTTTGTGCTCAGGTTATGGACTGTGCCATTGGGCATCATCACCTAAGCGCATGGTTCTGACAACGAGTCTTCCGACTCACGAAAAGTCAAGCATAAGAACCAAAGTAATGGATAAGCCAGCACTTGCTTAAAAAATATATACATGCTGGAAACTAGTTCTTAAGTAGTAGGAAATAACAACCATTGTTTTCCGCCTTAAGTTACATCATCAAGTTTTTTCCACGCATACACCAAAGATGAAACAAATATTACAAAGTTGATTTTCATTCCTTTGGCGCAGGAGACTTGGAAGCAGCATCGTCACCAGACGGAGAATCACCCTCAATGTCGGCACTATGGTGGGACTCGGAGGAATCTTGGTTGACGCTGTCGATGGTGTTCATGGGCACGAAGACGTCGATGTCCACCAACTCGGCAACTCTGGTGTCGTAACCCGGAAGTGATGACAAGATGGCTTCGTGATCAATCTCTTTGCCATCATCGTCAACGTCGAGGATACCAGAGGTCACCGTGTCGATGTAGGCATCTTCGTAGTGTGCCTTCACCATAGACAGCGCCAGCCCGTGCACATGAAGCTTTCCAGCTTGTGATACGCTCGGGGGCTTGGCGCAGAATCTCCGAGTACTTCGCCATGGAGTCCGAGGCCTTGATGTGTATCTGGAGGGGCTTGACAATCTCTTTGGCTTGGGTGATGGCGGTGTTGATGAAGTTGCTGGCAAGAACCATGCATTCCTTGGCTGGAATCCTCATGCATTTTCAGCATTTCTTCCCTCTCCTTTTTAAGGATCTTGTTCTCGCTGTCCAACTGCTGGATGTGCTTGGACTGCTCGACAATGTCCTTGGCCTTGGCGACATGATCTGCAAGTCGGAGAAAACAAAGTACACAGTGAGTACTGGGAGAATGAAGGCACAAAACCAAGATGGAATGCGCAAAAAAGAAAACGGACTCTTGTTTTTGATGATCTGTTCCTTCAAGATGGCAGTTTTACCCTTTTCGGCTTCAAGATCTGTGCGCATCTTCTGGTACTTGTCGTTGGCCATGCCCCTCCGAGCATTCTTGTTCTGTGGAAAAAAGGAAAAAAGTTTAAACGTTGTTTATTCTACTTGGAGCATCTAGTCGGAATCTTTCCACCTAGACGCTCGGGGGCTACAGCGAAAGTTTTCTACTTAGCAATATGCTTAGCTTTTCTTTAAGCATCTAGTCGGAGCTAATTCAGTTCTCGATTAGAAGCTTGGGGGCTACAGTATAAAGTTTTTAACTCGGAAAATGCTTAGCTTTTCTTTAAGCATCTAGTTAGAACTAATTCAGTTACAACTAGAGGCTTGGGGGCTACAGTATTGAAAATTATAAACACTGCGTATGCTACTCTTAAAGCATCTAGTCGGAATAGTTTGTTCCATCTAAATGCTTGGGGGCTACCGGGAGAGTTTTTTCTAACTTAGTCACTCTTAGAGTATATAGATGCAAAAACTACGGTTTTCCGTCTACATCCTCGGGGGCTACAGTAAAACTTAGAAGTGCAATAATCTTGAGGTTTGTAGCACTCTCAGATAGCAGCTTGCCGAAGGAGATGCTATTTCCTCGCAAGATATCCGCTTGTCGGAGAAGCTCCTCAAGACCACACGTCGGAGATGACGGTACTCCTCCAGGAACCAGAGTTGTGTTACTCGGCATGAGCGTCGGGTAAACTATCTTCGGAAACTCAAAGGGTTTCTAGGGAGCAAGGGCACCGCCTTCGGCAGAGGTACCAGCTTCCACCACAACCTTGCCGCCACCGATGGCATCCTTAGCCGGAGCTTCAGCCATTTGTTGAGCGGTGCTCTCCTGCGTCGCCTGCTCGCCGACAACAGCGAGTTCGGTAGAGGCGCCAGAATCCACTTCCATGACGGAAGGGCCTGGTGCCTCCTTATCTTGTGAGCTTGTTGGGGCAGACGAAGGCTTGACGGCAGGGGTAGCAGGGGCGATGGCGGGGGATGCGTCGCGATGCAGCATATCCTTGATATTTAGATAAGCCCCCAAAGTTTTGGAGGTCTTCTTGAGGCTGGTCGTGGCTTTCTTTCTGAAACATGCAAATGCATAAGTACAGGAACAAGACAGACAGATAGACAATGTCGAAGAATGATAAGCTTACACTAGGGGGGGTGCTTTGGCAAAAATCCCGGTGGATTTTCTCTTTTCTGCCTCCAGGGCGGCGGTAGTCTTTTTGGAGACTTCACCCTCCGTCTTCTTCTTCTTGCCTCCGTCTACAGCGTCAGAGGTGGAGCTCTTCCGCTTTTGTGCCAATGGGACATCGTCGTTGGACACGACCGTGACTTCCTTCATCTTTGGATCGTAGATTTGGGCAACTAGGTTGTCCTCATCTAGATCGCTAAGTTGTTAAGTGATATATCACCGTGTTAGACAAAATGGTGTTCGCAAGACGGAAGAACTGGAGCATATGTTGTACACGGAAAATAAATACCTACCTTTGGGCACTTGCCGTCTACGAACATGTCGTAGGTGATGGTGAGGCCACGCTTCTTATCCTTCACCTTGACAATGTCCTTAAGGCGGATCATGACGGAGTCGCTCGAGAAGTTATCCACGGAGATCCGGAGGGTATCCCTTCGATCACTGGTATACTCGTGCATGAACTTCGCGCGGTGCTACAGAGGTTGGATTCGCCTGATGAACCAGTACATGGCTAGGTCCAAGACGGTCAAACCCGTCTCTACGAACCATTCGATCCGCCTTATTGCGCGAGAAGCGTCGAGGTCGGCGGGAAGGGAGGCATGGGATCTCCATGTAGAAACTTCAGCGGCGGCTCCATCCACGAAGTCCGGGTACGTCACTTCTCGGCCCGCCGAAGGAATGCCGGGGCCGTAAAAGTACGTCTGCTGCCAGTTCTTGCAGGACTAGTGGCCGACGATGTCAGGGAACCGCCGGCCAGGTCGAATCTTGAAGCTTATGGTGCCGTAGTTCCTAAGCTCCTCCTTACTATGTCCGGCTTCACATTTGACAGTGAAGAAGTACATGAACAAGTCTAACCTAGGCCTTATCCCTAGATAACCCTCGCTGTCACATCCCAAGATTTTCCAAATCTTGTAATGTGAAAAATAATTGAATAAAATAAAACTTTGTTGATTTTTAGGGTGAGAAGAAACTTTTTGATTCCAATTGGAAACTTTCAAAAACCTATTTGGATCAAATAAAATCCTAAAGGGATTTAAAGAGTTAAATAAACAATAAAGTTCAAAATATTGGAATTACTATTTTTGGATCTTTTAATAAAAAGATTTGGTTTTCAAATGAAAAGGTAGAAATATAAATAAGGATTATTTTATAAGCCAAATTAAAACTTGGCCAAGCCTTTGAAATAAATATTTCTATTTGATAAAAATAGTAAAGGTTTATTTAAATAAAATAATAAGGATTTAATATCCAAGTTTATTAAAAATAAAGGTTTTACTAATTAAATTAAACATCAAAACTTATTAATTTATTTTAAATAAGTTTTCCAAGTATTTTATATTCTCAAATAAAACATACTGAAGTGATTTTTGTTTTATTTAGATTTCAAATGGAGATTTTAAATAAATCAAAACCCATTTGATTTAATAACTAAGGTCCATTTTATTTAATTATTAATGGACCCTAAAATAAAAATATTATTTTATTTTTGGGACTTGGATTTGTGTTGTTAAACAGAACCAAACTCAAATGCAAAGTGTGGTGAAAGTTTGATTGTTTTGAATGTTTGAATTGTTTGATTGAAATTCAAAACAGAAAATCAAATGGAAAATAGGAAAAAGTTTCAGTACAAAAAAAAATGCCCAACTCGTCTGGCCCAGCAGGCCCAGTTCCATCTCAGCTACTTCCCCCACGCGCGAATCGTTTGTCACTCTTTCTCGCACCCGCGCAGACACCGACGAGTGGACCCTCTCCCTCTCTCCCTTTCTCGCTGACAGGCATGCCCCACAGAGCCACCTCAGCATCGTCTTCCTCCTGATCACGTCGCCCTGCCGTTGCTGCCATTTACGCCAGCGATGAATACGAGTTGAATACGTACTTGATTCCTCCCAGTAACCGCACCCATTTAACCGCCTGCGTCTTCCCTCTCTTTCCCCTCAAACCCCGCTACGAGTGAGCCACCAGGCTGCCTTGATTCTGCATTGCACCGCCACTGCTCCGACGAGCCTCTCCAGCGAATTCCGGCCACCCCCGCCACCTCTCGCCTCCCACCGCACGCGAGAGTGATCCCCAGTTCCAGGCGCATCTATCGGTTCCTCCCGTTCGTCCGCGCTCGCCCTAGAGCCTCGGCTTTGACAACCTCTGAGCGCCACCGCGTCTGCTTCTTTCTCCGGCGACCTCCCCCTGGTAAGCCAGACCGCCCCGAGCCCTCTAGATCATGCTCACGTGAATCCCACACTCGCCCGCATATAACCATGCCCCTTTCTTGTCTTAGGGTGATCTTCAACGTCGTCCTCGACGACCACCAGAGCCGCCTGACGCCGCCACCTACTCCGGCGAGGAATCCTCGTCGCGTCTGAGCGCCCCTTGCCAAGCTGACCACACGTTGAGCATCACCGCGACTCTGTGAATCTGGTAAGCATCTCCCCCACTCCTCTCGCTTCCCGTAGCCACCGCACCACCGCTAGCAGAGCGTCGCCGCCACGGGCCACCGTCGTCGCGCCGTCAGTTCTTGGCAAGGTGATAGGAGCCGTTCGATCTTGATCGTAGAGACGCGATAGAGTCACTTAACGACGAAGGGGTACGCAACCTGTGCCGCTCGATCGAACTTGATGCAACGCTCCAGCGAGCTCAATCCACCCGAAGAGGTACCGCCCAATAAGAACACGGCGCGTGGCCCAGCTTTTGATTTAAAACAAAATTATAAATCAGATTGTTATACAAACTTGCAAAATCCATAACTTTAGTTCTACACGTACAAATTTTGCAAACTTTATATCAATGGAATCAGTGGAACAAACCCTAGCCAACCATGCAATTTTTTTAGCAAAAAGCTTCTATTAAAATGTTTGTTTTTGCAGAAACATTTGTATGCTTGTTTAGGTTATAAAAATTATTCCAAAATGATTTTGGGGTTGAAATCTTTGCAAAATGGTTTGTTGTGAACCTACTGGCCCTAGGAACCAACTTATGGATTTAAAAATGTATTTTGTGAAGTTTAGGATTGAATAAATTGAATTAGCTCATTTCTAGTCAAATAAAAATATTGATTTTGTTATGGAAATGATTGTTGAGCAAAACCTTTGGAAAATGTGTTGATTCAAACCTACTGACCCTAAACACCAAGTTTTGAGAATTAACAACTTATTTGGTGAACAACATAAAATTGTTGCTTTGCTAAAAACATTTTTCACCACATGGAATAATGATTTGATTTAAAAATGGCTTATAGATAAAACCCTTTTGCAAATGGTTTTGCCACTTTAGAAAAAGACCACTTTGAGCCTTACAATGACTAGAGCCTAGTAGAAACCACCTTTGCAAATAAAACTATCTTGTGCATGCTTGCATGCATGACTTTGTTCTATTATTTTATGTGTGATTAATTTGTTTGATTATTGTTTGGAACACTAGTTGAAACTATGTTTGCTTGATTGACTTGTAGTGAAGTTAGAAGAGTGTGATATTAGCAAGATCAAGAAGTGATCCCACCTTCTCTACCAAAAAGGCAAGTTACACTATCATCCATGTCCTACTATTTTCATTATACTTAGTGGATTTTGAAACATGCATGCAAAGGATTTCTATACTTTATGCTATGCTAAATCCTAATAGGATACCCTTATATATATATTCCTTAGTGAAAACAATGTAGTTGTAAAATGCTTAGCCATGCTATATATTTTGAGAAGAGATACATGTTGAGATTTATAAAGTTGAGAAAAGACTTATGTTTTATATAATAAAACAAGTACTCAATGAACCACCTGGGTGGACAAAGATACTCAAGTTTTGGACAAGGTGGCAACAAGAGGAACCATGTTTATATGGCAATCTCTTTTTGTTGTGCACTAGAAGGAAACCACCCAGGGACTTAGAGATTCAACATGTTTCTCGTACAGTGGCTTCCGTGTGCAGCCGCATGCTAAATGGGCACTGGCTTAGTCAATTACATTGTGGAAGACCCATGCATTGGCCTCTTCAGGTTAACTGTAATGAGGGAACTAGGAACCCTACATTGGTGCCTGAAGACAAGTTGGCATTATGTATGGGAGGACCCTATGGAAAGACTTCGTCACATTCTCAGTCTGCCAGTACTCCATCTTGGTGAGTACTTATCCAGCGGCCACTGGTGGCAACAAGATGAGATTGTGTCATGTGGGTAAAGTGTACCACTTCTGCAGAAGATAAAAATCTATGTACTTAGCCGTGTCCCCGGTTATGGACAATACTGAGCAACTAAGGCCTGAAGCTATGGGAAATCTCGACATTCCAATTTCTAAAAGCAAAACTTTAAAGTGACAACAAAAGACTTGAAGTACTTGGGGTGTACCAAGGAGTTCAAGAGATTTTGATAAAGACTTGAAGCACTTGGGGTGTACCAAGGAGCTCAAGAGATTTTGACAAAGACCTGAAGCACTTGGGGTGTACCAAGGAGCTCAGAAAGATTTTGACAAAAGATCAAAACTATTTTGAAAAGACAGGAAAAACATTATTGCTTTCTGCAAATGAGCCTAAACCCCACTTAGACAAATATGCATGTAATGATAGGATCCACTTATTTCTACATTGTAGTGAAACTTGCCAATACAATTCAAATGTATTGACCCTTGTGGCTGTAACTTGTTATGTTGCAGGTTTGTTTGATATTAGTGAAGTTGATTGATTAGGATTACAAGTCTACAACCAGCATGTTTGCCTGTGGCACTTTGAAGATGAAGGACCCCATGCTTATAGATATTCTGCTGCAATGTAATGTAATAGCCAAAAAAGCTATGTAAGATGTAATAAAATTATGTTACTCCTGGTTATAAAGTTATATTATGATCTTTGTTTCTTGATATTACATCTTAACTGTGGATGCTAGCTAATGATCCAGGGACTAGCATCATAAACACATGGATCTCTACCTTATTAAAGGTTGGGACCTCTACAGATGGTATCAGAGCATTGTGTTGCCTGGAGGATTTGTAAACCTAGGATTGGACAAAACCCCTTAGAAGAATAAGAGTTGTATTTGTTCCAAAACCTATTTACAAACAATCTTGTAAAACTCTTTTCTCAACCATTTTGGTTTTGATTCTACATCTCATCTATTCCAACTTGATGGATAAAGCCTACCCCATGGACAAAGATTTCACCATGTGCAAAGGACTCCATCAACTCTAATGACTTCAACATCTTCAACTCTAATGACTTCAACATCTTCAACATGTTCACCAAGGACTTCAACCTTGGATATCACTAAAGACTACAAGTGAGACAAGAAATCTTGCTCAAGGATTTGGAGACTAAGGAAACACAACTTAGAAGGAGCCATCATCACATTTGAAGTTTTATGACAAAAAAAAACTTTTTCCCAAGGAAACGATGATCTCATGCAAGAAGAATCAACCAAGAAAGATGGAAAGGTCACAAGTAAACCATATAGATGGACTACCATATTTTAGTTAAGTCAAACACACCAACTTATGCGCTGTAACAAAAATATTTTGTTGCCTAAAAATATGCTTGAACTCTGCTGTTGAGTGAAATGTTTGTTGTGATTGCTTGCACTTTGCTTGAGTAAATTGTGATGTGTGTGATTAGAATTATTCCCTTAGCAATATCTTGCCTATTCTAATCTCAATTCAACCCAAACAGATGACTACTCCAAGAAACTCCAACATCAAGGTTGATGACACCAACAACAACCAAGAGGACAACATGAGAGAACTTATAGCAACCCAAAACCAGTTGAACCAAGAGACAGCTCAATTCATAGCCAACACCAGTGGGGAAGATCCAACCCTGCAAAAGTTTTTGGAAAACCAAGCCCAAATGTTGCATAAGGTGACAGATCAAATGCTCAACATGGAAAGCAACTTTTCCAAAGGAGTTTGTGACAACCAAGATGACAAAGATGTTATCCTAGAAGGAACCAAAGCTTGCAATATTTGTGGAGACAACGATCACACTTCCAAGGAGCATAGAGATCAATGCCCCAACTGTGAAGAGAAGCATCCAGTAGGCCAATGTTCCACCTCTCAAGCTACTTGTTACTTATGTGAAGGAAATAACCATGTCCCTATCCAATGACCCATCTATTCCATAGTTGAACAAAGGAAACAAAGTGGAGTGCAACAACTGATTGCAAACTATCAAGAGGGATCCAAATCTACCAAGAAGAATGAGGACAAAGGAAAAGCTCCACTTATACCTCCATGCAATACAACCCAATTCAAAGGACCAAAGAAGAGGCATATGAATTATCCAAGGAGCAATAGAAGGTCCAAGAAACAAGTAGACATTCCCACCTATGAGATAACATATGAACAACATGAACTAGATGTACTCCTAGCTTTGGAGAAACCCAAGAAAAAGAAGGACAAAAGCCATGTGCAATGTCATCATTGTAAAGAAATGGGACACTATTCCAGTGAATGTCCAGGGAAACAGAAATATAAAGAGATTGGCCAAGTATGGTGCAACAACTGCAAAGAGCTAGGTCATTATGCAGCAACCTGTCCACAAGAGATACGTGAAGAACTCAAACTTATCACATGTTTCAATTGTGGTAACCAAGGACATTATGCAAGCAACTGTCCAGAAAAGATGAAGCACAAGATAAACAAGCCTGTGAAGGATCTCAGCCTTGTCACATGTTTCAAGTGTGGAAACAAAGGACACCATGCAGATATTTGCCCAGAGAAGTTTCCCCAAGATCCCAAGCAAGCCAATATGTAATTTAGTTGGAACTTTTTTTAAGGGTGGTAGTACCCTAGATGCTTTTGAGCCAACTTGTAACCCTAGCCTTCCCAAATCTCGGGACAAGATTTATTTTAAGGGTGGTATCCTGTCACATCCCAAGATTTTCCAAATCTTGTAATGTGAAAAATAATTGAATAAAATAAAACTTTGTTGATTTTCAGGGTGAGAAGAAACTTTTTGATTCCAATTGGAAACTTTCAAAAACCTATTTGGATCAAATAAAATCCTAAAGGGATTTAAAGAGTTAAATAAACAATAAAGTTCAAAATATTGGAATTACTATTTTTGGATCTTTTAATAAAAAGATTTGGTTTTCAAATGAAAAGGTAGAAATATAAATAAGGATTATTTTATAAGCCAAATTAAAACTTGGCCAAGCCTTTGAAATAAATATTTCTATTTGATAAAAATAGTAAAGGTTTATTTAAATAAAATAATAAGGATTTAATATCCAAGTTTATTAAAAATAAAGGTTTTACTAATTTAATTAAACATCAAAACTTATTAATTTATTTTAAATAAGTTTTCCAGGTATTTTATATTCTCAAATAAAACCTACTGAAGTGTTTTTGGTTTTATTTAGATTTCAAATGGAGATTTTAAATAAATCAAAACCCATTTGATTTAATAACTAAGGTCCATTTTATTTAATTATTAATGGACCCTAAAATAAAAATATTATTTTATTTTTGGGACTTGGATTTGTGTTGTTAAACAGAACCAAACTCAAATGCAAAGTGTGGTGGAAGTTTGATTGTTTTGAATGTTTGAATTGTTTGATTGAAATTCAAAACAGAAAATCAAATGGAAAATAGGAAAAGTTTCAGTACAAAAAAAATGCCCAACTCGTCTGGCCCAGCAGGCCCAGTTCCAGCCCAGCTACTTCCTCCACGCGCGAATCGGTTTTCACTCTTTCTCGCACCCGCGCAGACACCGACGAGTGGACCCTCTCCCTCTCTCCCTTTCTCGCTGACAGGCATGCCCCATAGAGCCACCTGAGCGTCGTCTTCCCCCTGATCACGTCGCCCTGCCATTGCTGCCATTTACGCCGGCGATAAATACGCGTTGAATACGTACTTGATTCCTCCCAGTAACCGCACCCATTTAACCGCCTGCATCTTCCCTCTCTTTCCCCTCAAACCCCGCTGCGAGTGAGCCAGCAGGCTGCCTTGATTCTGCATTGCACCGCCACTGCTCCGACGAGCCTCTCCAGCGAATTCCGGCCACCCCCGCCGCCTCTCGCCTCCCACCGCACGCGAGAGTGATCTCCAGTTCTAGGCGCATCTATCGGTGCCTCCCGTTCGTCCGCGCTCGCCCCAGAGCCTCGGCTTCGACAACCTCTGAGCGCCACCGCGTCTGCTTCTTTCTCCGGCGACCTCCCCCTGGTAAGCCAGACCACCCCGAGCCCTCTAGATCATGCTCACGTGAATCCCACACTCGCCCGCATCTAACCATGCCCCTATCTTGTCTTAGGATGATCTTCAACATTGTCCTCGACGACCACCAGAGCCGCCTGACGCCGCCACCTACTCCGGCGAGGAATCCCCGTCGCGTCTGAGCGCCCCTTGCCAAGCTGACCACACGTTGAGCATCACCGCGACTCCGCGAATCTGGTAAGCATCTCCCCCACTCCTCTCGCTTCCCGTAGCCACCGCACCACCGCTAGCAGAGCGCCGCCGCCGCGCGCCACCGTCGTCGCGCCGCCAGTTCTTGGCAAGGTGATAGGAGCCGTCCGATCTAGATCGTAGAGACGCGATAGAGTCACTTAACGACGAAGGGGTACACAACCTGTGCCGCTCGATCCAACTTGATCCAACGCTCCAGCGAGATCAATCCGCCCGAAGCGGTACCGCCCAATAAGAACACGCCGCGTGGCCCAGCTTTTGATTTAAAACAAAATTAGAAATCAGATTGTTATACAAACTTGCAAAATCCATAACTTTAGTTCTACACGTCCAAATTTTTCAAAATTTATATCAATGGAATCAGTGGTACAAACCCTAGCCAACCATGCAATTTGTTTATCAAAAAGCTTCTGTTAAAATGTTTGTTTTTGCAGAAACATTTGTATGCTTGTTTAGGTTATAAAAATTATTCCAAAATGATTTTGGGGTTGAAATCTTTGCAAAATGGTTTGTTTTGAACCTACTGGCCCTAGGAAGCAACTTATGGATTTAAAAATGTATTTTGTGAAGTTTAGGATTGAATAAATTGAATTAGCTCATTTCTAGTCAAATAAAAATATTGATTTTGTTATGGAAATGATTGTTGAGCAAAACCTTTGGAAAATGTGTTGATTCAAACCTACTGACCCTAAACACCAAGTTTTGAGAATTAACAACTTATTTGGTGAACAACATAAAATTGTTGCTTTGCTAAAAAAAAATTTCACCACATGGAATAATGATTTGATTTAAAAATGGCTTATAGATAAAACCCTTTTGCAAATGGTTTTGCCACTTTAGAAAAAGACCACTTTGAGCCTTACAATGACTAGAGCCTAGTAGAAACCACCTTTGCAAATAAAACTATCTTTTGCATGCTTACATGCATGACTTTGTTCTATTATTTTATGTGTGATTAATTTGTTTGATTATTGTTTGGAATACTAGTTGAAACTATGTTTGCTTGATTGACTTGTAGTGAAGTTAGAACAGTGTGATATTAGCAAGATCAAGAAGTGATCCCACCTTCTCTACCAAAAATGCAAGTTACATTATCATCCATGTCCTACTATTTTCATTATACTTAGTGGATTTTGAAACATGCATGCAAAGGATTTCTATACTTTATGCTATGCTAAATCCTAATAGGATACCCTTATATATATTCCTTAGTGAAAACAATGTAGTTGTAAAATGCTTAGCCATGCTATATATTTTGAGAAGAGATACATGTTGAGATTTATAAAGTTGAGAAAAGACTTATGTTTTATATAATAAAACAAGTACTCAATGAACCACCTGGGTGGACAAAGATACTCAAGTTTTGGACAAGGTGGCAACAAGAGGAACCATGTTTATATGGCAATCTCTTTTTGTTGTGCACTAGAAGGAAACCACCCAGGGACTTAGAGATTCAACATGTTTCTCGTACAGTGGCTTCCATGTGTAGCAACATGCTAAATGGGCACTGGCTTAGTCAATTACATTGTGGAAGACCCATGCATTGGCCTCTTCAGGTTAACTGTAATGAGGGAACTAGGAACCCTACATTGGTGCCTGAAGACAAGCTGGCATTATGTATGGGAGGACCCTATGGAAAGACTTCGTCACATTCTCAGTCTGCCAGTACTCCATCTTGGTGAGTACTTATCCAGCGGCCACTGGTGGCAAAAAGATGAGATTGTGTCATGTGGTAAAGTGTACCACTTCTGCAGAAGATAAAAATCTAAGTACTTAGCCATGTCCCCGGTTATGGACAATACTGAGCAACTAAGGCCTGAAGCTATGGGAAATCTCGACATTCCAATTTCTAAAAGCAAAACTTTAAAGTGACAACAAAAGACTTGAAGTACTTGGGGTGTACCAAGGAGTTCAAGAGATTTTGATAAAGACTTGAAGCACTTGGGGTGTACCAAGGAGCTCAAGAGATTTTGACAAAGACCTGAAGCACTTGGGGTGTACCAAGGAGCTCAGAAAGATTTTGACAAAAGATTAAAACTATTTTGAAAAGACAGGAAAAACATTATTGCTTTCTACAAATGAGCCTAAACCCCACTTAGCCAAATATGCATGTAATGATAGGATCCACTTATTTGTACATACTAGTGAAACTTGCCAATACAATTCAAATGTATTGACCCTTGTGGCTGTAACTTGTTATGTTGCGGGTTTGTTTGATATTAGTGAAGTTGATTGATTAGGATTACAAGTCTACAACCAACATGTTTGCCAATGGCACTTTGAAGATGAAGGACCCCATGCTTATAGATATTCTGCTGCAATGTAATGTAATAGCTGAAAGAGCTATGTAAGATGTAATAAAATTATGTTACTCCTGGTTATAAAGTTATATTATGACCTTTGTTTCTTGATATTACATCTTAACTATGGATGGTAGCTAATGATCCAGGGACTAGCATTGTAAACACAGGGATCTCTACCTTATTAAAGGTTGGGACCTCTACACTTGCAAAGTGCCACGAAGTTGCTAAGCACTAGGATGCTATTGGGGGAGAGGTTATGGGGCTGGACCTTGTAGTGGTTTAAGACAGAGAGGAATAAGTGGGAGATGGGCAGAGAAACGCCGCGTACCAGCTGAGCCTTAAGGTACACCTTTTCTCTGACTTGGGGAGAAGGTGTCACCTCGCCGGCCGGTGCTGCCCGCTAGGCGAGCCCCTCCGTCGCAGGGCGGTAACCTTCGGCGACCATCTCCTGGATCTCGCGGTCGGTGATGTCCGAGCCGCTCCAGTCACCCTTATGCGAGTCTGGCTCTTCATCCAGTGGCTCTAGCGCCGCTAGATTGTGGTCGCCGCTGGTGGACTCGATCACCGCCGATGCAGGGATGACCAAGCCCTTTGGGGGCACGAGGACGGAGCTCGCCGGCTTCGCCGCGGCTTCGCTCGACGCCGCCATCGATGGGGAGGTGCTGCTGCTGGCCATGGAGTGATGGATGGGTGCGACTGACACAGATGGAAGCTAGGGTTTTCGAGGTTTCTCGCGGAGAGCTCGAGGAGACGCGCGGCTGGAGGAAGATGATGATGCAAAGAGAATGAGGTAAAAAGTGGAAAATGCCCCACGGTTACTATTTATCATCCTCGGTGTCAAGATTCGTGCAGCTTAATCGGACGGTTGCCGCGTAGACGACGTGCTCGCGAACGTGCGCGAAAATTTCGCCACGTCTCCAACCGCCGCCGCCAACGGTTCGTATCGCTCGTGCGGGAAAATCGGATATGATTGCGTTCTTTGCATGTGTGAGTTACGAGGCGTCGCTGACCTAAGCCTACGTCGTCCTAGCTGACACGGGTAGATGAGCCGTCACATCGACGGCATGGACGGATTTAATCCGACCACGGAAGAGTACGATGGAAGATTTAGCATTTCTCCGACTTACAAATCGAAGACGGATAAAACCTTGTAGGGTTCTTTGGGAGGACTACAAGATGTTGCTTGACGATCTGCCCACATCCATCTAGACGGAGCATTCCACATGAAGAGGCAAGACGGCGCAAGATCTCGGAGTTCTCCGGGGGCTACTTTGGGGATATGCTATATGGATATCCTTATAGCATGTCTCTTATCCGGCTAACCAAGGTGGCCCATAGTCGGTAGCATGGCCTATGGCCTGCTGGGCGGCCCAGTTAGGTGGATCCAGAAGGGAGGCCCATGCTGGATAAAGGAAGGCTACAGTGGAGTTACCAGCGTACCCGGAGCCTTAGAGTACAAGATACACAAGACTAGTGATAGACGGTGTAGGACTCTGTAACCTGTCCGGCTAGGAATTTTCCCTATAACCCTAGGACCTGGCGACTATATAAGTCGGGCCTATGGGAGCCTTTAGGGCAGACAACTGCAGACAATCTCATACGATCATATATCGACACACACAACCTCGCACAGCGAACCTATCTCTATAACTCGGCGTATTGCCCTTATAGTGATTATAGTAGGAGTAGGATTCCGCCACCGTTGTGGGATCTGAACCTGGGTAAGCTGTGTTACCTCGTACCCGTCAACCGTCCGCCTTACCTTCCAGATTCATTATGGAACTAAATAATTGTTATTATGTTCCAGTGCTCAGTTAAAATATTATTTCTGCTTCATATTTGATGAGGCAAGGCTATGAGTCGAATATCAAGAATAATGGTTGTTCTTTATATTTGAATGATATGTTTCACGGCTTTCCACCCATCCAGGATGGGTTATTTATTTTGAATCTTGATGGTGAGTTGGTTTATAACATAAATGTTAAAAGGTTGAAACCCAATGATCTGAATATGACTTACTTTTGGCACTGTCGGCTTGGTCATATAAGTTGGAAACGCATGAAGAGGCTCCATGATGATGGACTCCTAACTTCGTTCGACTTGGAGTCGTTCGATACATGCAAATCTTGCCTACTCGGCAAAATGACCAAGACACATTTTGCAAAGAGTTGCGAGAGGGCATACGACTTGTTGGGACTAATACATAGTGATGTATGTGGACCAATGAGAACGACAGCTAGAGGTTGTTATGAGTACTTCATTACCTTCATTGAGGATTTGAGTCGGTATGGATATATCTACTTGATGATACATAAGTCCGAAGCCTTTGAAAATTTGAAAGAATTCCAGAATGAAGTGCAAAATCAACTCGGCAAGAAAATAAAGTTTCTTCGGTCGGACCGAGGAGGCGAGTACATGAGCCACGAGTTTGATGACCATTTGAAAGTTTGAAGAATAGTTCCACAACTTACGCCGCCGGGAACGCCGCAGAGGAACGTGTGTCAGAAAGGCAAAATTGCACCTTGTTGGACATGGTACAGATGATGAGTCGGACAGATCTGCTTTTATCATTTTGGGGATATTGTCTAGAAACAACGGCGTTCATACTAAACAAAGTACCATGAAAATTGGTAGATAAGACACCGCATGAGATGTGGACAGGCAAAAAGCCGAGTTTGTCTTTTCTTAAGATTTGGGGTTGTGAAGCATTTGTCAACCGACTTTAGTCAGACAAGCTTACAGCCAAGTCAGATAAGTGTATTTTTGTGGGGTATCCGAGGGAAACGTTGGGATACTACTTCTACAGCCGAGAAGAGGGCAAAGTGTTTGTCGCTCGGAACAATGTTTTCCTTGAGAAAGAGTTTCTCAGTCGGGGAGTCAGTGGGAGCACGATGCAGCTCAAAGAAATTCGAGAGGAACCGGCTAGTAGCGATTCAGCAAAAACCTTGGAGGTTGAGCCGGTCGTGGTAGCTGAGCCGGCAGCAACACCTGTACTACGAAGATTGGCGAGATTATGAAGTGTTCGTGATGTATTACTGTTAGACAGTGATGAGCCAGCAAATTATTCGGAAGCGATGGTGGGATCTGATTCTGAGGCATGGCTTGGAGCCATGAGTTCTGAGTTAAAGTCCATGGATGAAAATCAAGTTTGGAACTTGGTTGATCTGCTAGACGGTGCAAGACCCGTAGAGTGCAAATCGGTCTTTAAGAAGAAAACTGATATGGATGGAAATGTTTCTGTCTATAAAGCACGTCTTGTCGCAAAGCGGGTTCCGAAAAGTTCAAGGAGTTGATTACGACGAGACTTTCTCTCCCTTAGCGATGCTTAAATCAGTTCGGATCATGTTAGCTATAGCATCCTATTTCGAATATGAGATATGGCAGATGGATGTCAAAACGGCTTTCCTGATCAGAAATTTAACCGAGGACATGTATATGATATAGCCTGAGGGTTTTGTCGATCCGGCTAATGCTAAAAAAGTGTTCGAACTTCAGAAATCCATTTATGGATTGAAGAAAGCATCTCGGAGTTGGAATATTCGCTTTGATGAGGTAGTCAAATCGTCTGGCTTCATCAAGAGTGATCATGATTCTTGTTTATACAAGAAGTTTAGTGGGAGCAAAGTAAACTTTCTAATCTTATATGTGGATGACATATTATTGATTGGAAATAATGTTCAGATGTTGCGAGAAACCAAGGAATCATTGGAAAAGAGTTTCTCAATGAAAGACTTGGGTAAGACAACATATATTATTGGAATCCAGATCTATAGAGATAGATCAAGACGGCTCATTGGATTGAGTCAGAGTACTTATTTGGATAAAGTGTTGAAGAAGTTCAACATGGAATCATCAAAAAGGGTTTCTTACCGATGTCCCATGGTATAAGAGTTAGCAAGACTCAGTGTCCTTTGACGACTGGTTAGCAAAGTCAGATGAGTGCGATTCCGTATGCTTCTACAGTCGGATCCATCATGTATGCCATGATTTGTACTAGGCCAGATGTTTGATATGTTCTAAGTGTTGTGAGCAGATACCAGGCTGATCCTAGAGAAATCCACTGACAATGGCTAAAAATATACTAAAGTACTTGAGAAAGACTAAGTATATGTTTTTGTCTTATGGTGGTGAAGATGAACTCAATGTAAAAGGTTACACGAATGCGAGTTATCTTACCGACTCTGATGATTCTCGTTTGCAATCCGGATATGTGTTTGTTATAAATGGAGGGGCTGTGAGCTGGTAGAGTTCCAAGCAAGAGACTGTGTATGCATCTACAACAGAGGCTGAGTATATTGCCACCTCAGAGGCAGCAAAGGAAGCTGTTTGGATGAGGAATTTTTTCATGGATCTTGGTGTGGTTCAGGGCTCGTCCAATTCGTTAGACGTGTATTGTGACAACAATGGTGCTATTGCACAAGCCAAGGAACCTAGACAACACCAAAAGAACAAGCACATACTCATGCGATACCACCTAATTCGACAGTCTGTGGATTAGGGTGATATCAAGTTATGTAGATCCATTGAAAAATCCGCTACAACAGCCAAAGCATGAGGTGCACCTAAGAGCTATGGGTATTAGATGCCTAGACATGAGATGTCAGAAGATTGACTCTAGTGCAAGTGGGAGACTATTGGGAATATGCCCTAGAGGCAATCATGTACGATGATATTTCCCATTGTATTTATAAAGATATTAAGTTGTCCTTTTATAAACATCTGATGTGTATCATTGAATATGTGATTCGGTTGTGGAACTATGCATTCATGTTGTTTGTACTAAATATCCTTGGTCATCGAGGTTGTGCTGGACACACAACTTAGACCAATGTGAAAGTCGTCTGATGACTCGGTTCCACTTGTCATGGGCATGGAGATGCTATTCCAACTTACACAGATTGCTCTAAAGATTTTAGCGAGTCGGATTGACCCATATTGAGGTACAGCGAACAAGGTTTCATTTGTATATCTCAATCAATTTAATCCTTTGACCTGAGGTTGTTCCACAGTCCAAGTTGAGGATCACCGATTTAGGTTCTGTCAAATGTTGATCCGTAACTGGGCAGTTATAAAGGAAGAGTTTGGTTCGACTGAGAATCAAGGTGTGTGATGTGAATAACTAAGATGGGATTTTCCCCCTCCAGTTGGAGAGATATTCTCTGGGCCCTCTCGGATGATATGATTCCAAAAGCATGACCATGCATGACTTGGTTAAGTGTTAACCGAGGCGATCGACTAAGAGTTAGTAGGATGAATCACTTATCTCGGATCGAGAAGAGAGTCAGACTATTTAAGGGATGACAATTATTCGCCTATAGTCTAACAAGGTATATCGTGAGGCAAAAGGGACTCGGACTCAAGTCACATTGGAAAGGCAAGTCACATGACTCTTTGGTACTTGGGAGTTGGCACGTTCTGCTTGGAGACGCTACCGACTGATCGATTGAGAGTCGGACTACAATCGTGTCCAAGTAGCCATAAGCCTGCGGGGTCACACACTTAAGAGCGGGAGCAAGTTCTTATTGGATCTGAACCGGAAATCTGGTTGGGTTGGACCCGAGCTGTATTTGGACTGAGTCAGTGAGTCGGACATAGTGTCTAATATTATATGGGTTTTAGTGAATGGGCCACAAGTGAGTGGAGCCCACGTTCACTCCCTATATATAGTGAGGCACATAAACCTAGGAGGGTTGATCGGTTAGGTCATTCCATGCGTTTGAAACCCTAGCTCCACAGCAGTCCAGCCGTCGTATCGAACCTAGTAGTTCATCGCCGGTACTCCTCCTTGTACGTGTGGATACCAGCAGAGGTGTTGCATGATCAGCACCAGGACGATGGTGATCGGATCGGATCTCGAGGACTGCACTGCATTCAACTGACGCGCTTCATCAGTAATCCGCAACTTCACGTCTAGTGGTAATCATCATGGCCTTCTACCTCATCTAGATCTTGGGATCACTGCATTAGAGGAAAAAGATTTGTTTTATCTCTACGTGGCACAACAGTGAGCTCTACTCATGCTTCCAACTCCCCAAAAGCAAAATTGTCAAAAGTATCCACCATATCTACCTACTAGCATCATTTTCTATTCAGTGCATATTTATTATGCCTTGTTTTTGTTCCAAATAAAATTTTAGCTTGATATGAGAAAGTTAGTTAGTAAAGCTCTCACGAACTTGATGGCACACTTATTCCTTGCACTTAATAGACATGAACAATTGTGGCTGCCCATTGAAGTTATATGATTGCAAATTATAGGCTGGGAGTTAGTAGAACCGTGCTGTCACGGGGAACACTTTCAACACCAGTAAATATATACCCAGTGATATCATGCTTTTTTGTTTACGGATGTCTTCGGTGTGAAATAAATGGGGAGCTTTTAAGTTCATGGAGTTATGTATATGTGTTAGAGAAACGCCTGGGCCGCTAGCCTAAACCATGCCTAATCATGGTGGAAACTTGTAGCATAACCATAGTGAGCAATCTATGAAGCATTCTTCTTATAAAAAAAGAGAGATTTAGGAAAGTGGAAAGAAGAGAAAAAAGAACCATTTTCCCATGGTAAATAAGAAGATTGTTGAGATGCACATTGTCTGCTTGCCTTGTCATTTTGATATGGGATAGCTCCTGTATCATGGGGCAAGGGGTACCCCGTTAGCGGTTCTCTTTGATATGCATGTATTTACTATGACAAGAACTTACCGATAACTAAAGTTGAGTAGCATGAGGGGAGCGTCCCTCGTACTCAAGGGACATGAGATTTCCAGTTTATGGTCTATCAAGCATATAACTCATATTGGACCTGACTTTCACCTTAACCATCTAAAGATGCCTATGATAGTGGCAATGAGAGCTCAAAGCTAATGATTACCATACTTTCAGCATTTGGAAGCATTTCAAACTTTTCAAAACCTTTTCACTTCCATGTTGAGTCACCACTTATTCTATGAGAACCTTCTTGAGAGCATAGTTGTCATTCTTAGTGTAATATGCTTGTCTCAAAACTTGGTTAATTATGCCATAACTTTGATGCTTGTACCTTTGTTATCTTTACTTCTAGTCGTCACTTGAACTTCAGAGGTGCCTTGGCATTTATGTTATGCTCCACAATCAAAGGCATGCAAGATACAACTCTATCATACCTTCTTATGAGCATTGCAATGTTGCTTATGTTTATGTTTCATGCTACTTATTATTATTGAGTTGGAATCTCTTCATAGCTTGTAATGACTATTGAGTAGACTTAGCTGCATACACCTTATTTTGAATTGTCTAAGTATTGATCATATGGTGAGAATATTTACATTACATGAAGCAAATGTGTTCGTGAAAGTTTCTCTTATCGCAATCAGTTTTCAACTGAATTGCTTGAGGACAAGCAATAAGCTAAGCTTGGGGGAGTTGATACATCCAAAACGTATCTACTTTCCTGAACACTTTTTCTATTGTTTCTCCTCTAAACTTGTGTGATTTGGATACAATTAACACGAACTGACGTTGTTTTCAGCAGAATTGCTTTGGTGTCTAGTTTTTGTGCAGAAAATCAACTTTCAGGAAAAATCCCGGAAAATATGGAAAAACTCCTATTTTACCAGAAGACTCACGGAGCCAGAATATGAGACGGAGGAGGGCCACGGGTCCCAAACCCCTGGCCGCACGGGCCATCCTAGGACATGCCTGAGAGGGGTGTGGCCACCTCGGAAACCCCCTCGGCCTCCCTCTTCGCCTACAAAAAGCCTTCTGGCCTAAAAACGAAGGGGGGTTTGATCTTTTTCAAATAGAGTTCCGCTGCACCACCACTTCGTTATGGCACCCTGCTGGGATGGGGAATTTGGAGGAGATCATCGCCATCATCATCACCGACGCCTCTCCATCAACCATCCATGTTTCCCCCATCCATGAGTGAGTAATCCCCCGCTCTAGGCTATGGGGATGGTAGCGATTGGATGAGATCTATCATGTAATCAAATAAGATTGTTAGGGCATTGTGCCTAGTATCTTTATTAGTGCTATTTGACTTTGTTGCAACTTGTTGCGCTTAATGCTTGTCACTAGGTCCCGAGTGCCACGATCTCAGATATGAACATGTTATTGATTCATGATGATAGTACTGTTTGTGATCTTATCTGCAAGTTGTTTACACATATCATTTTACGGAAGCAAAGGCCCTGAAGTGATAGAAATTGGGACAGCCAGATGTCTATGATATGAGGATCACATGTGTTCACGGAGTGTTAATTCTTTGCTCCGGTACTCTATTAAAAGGAGTACCTTAATTTCCAGTAGATTCCCTTGAGGCCCCGCTGCAACGGGCTGGCAGGACAAAAGATGTTGCGCAAGTTCTCATTGCGAGCACGTATGACTATATATGGAACACATGCCTATGATTGTTTAGTACTTGGATACTTTATCTTATTTATCTGCATATGCCCTAGATCTTGATATTACATGAATAGTATCGTCCATGCAACACCCGTCCATCAATCCCTATCCCTATCGCACTCATATCCTACTGTTTGCTACTATTGTTACTACTGCCTTTGTTTTACTGCTTCTGTTACTTTAGTATTGCTACTACAAAACTGTTGCTACTCATAAACTACTGTGAGCAAGATTATTTCCAGGTGCAGCTGAATTCACAAGTCAGTTGTTAAGGCTTTTAGGTATTCTTTGGCTCCCCTTGTGTCGAAACAATAAATTGGGTTATACTACCCTCGAAGACTATTGCCATCCCCTATACTTGTGGTTCATCAGGACCTCAATGTAATTTCTCCTTGATTAAAATGTACTCCCACGATCCGTGTAAAATTCTAAACTAAAAGTAAGTGGTAATATCTAAACAAATTTAAGCTTACTTGTCGATTTGTATGAACATTCCTAGATTTCAAGCTGAACGACCAAGGCCATGGCCATATCAACATCGCCCTTTGTGTTGGATCCCATATCCAAGATTTTACACTGCATCAAATATGGCCATTTCTTGAAAAAAATCAAAGAGTAAGTGGCGTGAAGAGTATGGTTCGATGAGCTTCTCTCTCGAGAAGGAGCCGAACCCGACTGTTTTCCTTGCTTAATTACTCTAGGGCCCTCTGTCTTAAGTGTATGGACCTCGATGTAATTTTTGTTCTTTTTAGGTTTTTGAAGAAAAATGTACTCCCACCGCACGTGTAAAATTTAACCTAAAAGCAAGTGCAAAGACCTAAATGAATTTAAGCGTAGTTTTCAACAAGTATGGACATTCTTAGATTTCAAGCTGAACGACCAAGGTCATGATGCCCATATCTGCATCTTACTTTATGTTGATGATCATCCCATATCCAAGAATTTGCATGCCGACAAATCTAGCCATATTTTGAAAACAATCAAAGAGGAAGTAGTATGAAGAGCTACTATGCCTCGATCAGTTGCTCTCTCGAGGAGGAGCTGAACCCAATTGTTTTCCTTGCTTAGTTGTTTTAGGGTCCTTTGTGCTAAATGTATGGACCTTAATAGAAATTTCCTTTTTAGGTCCTTGATGTAAAATTTACTCCTACTGCACGTGTAGAATTTTAACCTAAAAGTAAGTGGTAAAATCTAAACAAATTTAAGCTTAGTTTTCAATGAGTGTGAACATTCTTATATATCAAGAAGAACGACCAAGGTCATGCTACATCATATACATTATATTGATGATCCCATATCCAAGAATGTGCATGGCTCGATGTAATTTTAGGGTCCTTTGTGCTAGATGTATGGACCTCAATGTAATTTTTCTCTGTTTTAGGTCCTTGGAGTAAAAGGTACTCCTACCGCCGGTTTAAAATTCTAACCTAAAAGTAAGTGGTGATAAAATCTTGTCATGGTAAACAATATTTCCACTTGGAGCTTTCCCTATTGAAAAAAACTAGGAGGGAGAAGGGACCGAGATCATAGAGGAGGCAGCACGAGAGCAACAAAGAGGAGGATTTGAAGGCAGTGCAATGTGAGAGCAAGGCTGCGATGAGTTCCTGACACGAGGTACATGCATAGTGAGTAGTAACTACTAAATTTCAGGGGTGAAGGATAGTGAAAAGATCGCCATGCGCAGTACTAGTACTACTTAAAGTGGTGGACAAGGGGTGTTCCATCGCATTGGATGCACACCATTATGATCTTTTATTATTATTTTTCGAGGGACACCACTATGATCTGCCAGCCTTCCTACCCACAACTACTCCACCTTGATTTGTTCCGCCCTAGGAAGAGGAAGCACTAGGCAGACCTGCAACAAGCTAGTTCGAAAGTGAGGAGTGCTTTTTTCTCGCCAAGCAAGTAGTAGTACTCCCTCCATCCAATAGAATATAAGCCGATTTGCCAATATTTTGTAAAATTTGAAATACGAGTAAATGGAAGATTGCTCTTAAAGTTCTACAGTTGTCTTTTGACGGTAGCACCCAACAAGATTTTTGAAAGATTCGATTTCTTGCTAAGCATTTTCATGTTGACAATCACTAGTCTTCACAACTTTTGAAATAATAGATTTGCTTGGCAATATGGCCTACATTGTATGAACATTTTTAGGCTTCAAGCCGAATAATATGGGTGAATATGGCCATATATGTAGATGATACTTTATGGAAAAGTTCCGATGTTTGGTAGATGGGTGCATCTTGGCATGGTGAACCATAATGCTGCCAATAATGGGAGTTTCCAACTTTTAGGAAAAAACATTTTTTTATTTTCATTGTAGAAAGAATGTGTTTTACTTTAAATTAAAGCAAGTACGAAGAATATGGCTCAAAATACCACAAGCCCATTTTCGAGACAAAGTTTGGACCATGTTTCACTTATGTTTACACCAAGTTTAACAAGTTTCTTAAGCTTCCTAACTAAGTTCACCCATTTAAATGAATTTAATCTCTGTTCTCAATTTTAGGTGGAATTTTAACCTAAAAGTATGTGGTAGATTGCTCTCAAAGTTCTACAAATAAAATATCTTTTGACGGTAGTACCCACCAAGCATTCTATATATCGAAAGCCATGGAGGTTCTTTTTGAAATATTTCACATCTTGCTAATAATTGGCATGTAAAAATTTCTATCCTTGTTAGGAAAGCAATCAAACATCATACTTTGTGTTGATGATCCCATATCCAAGAATTTGCATGCCGAAAACTGTGGCCATGTTTTTAAAACAACCGAGATATGAAGTAGCATGAAGAGCATGTCTCGATCGACCGGTATCTCGATAATGATCCGAACCCGACTATTTTACTTGCTTAATTATCTTAGGGCCCGTTGCGTTAGATATATTAACCTCAATGTAATTCCCCCCTTTTAGGTCCTTGATTAAAATGTACCCCCACAACCCTGTAAAATTCTAACCTAAAAGTAAGTGGTAAAATCTAAAAAAATTAAGCTTAGTTGTCGATGAGTATGAACATTCTTAGATTTCAAGCCGAACGACCAAGGCCATGGCCATATCTACATGCCCTTTGTGTTGATGATCCCATATCCAAGATTTTGCATGGTGTCAAATCTGGCCATATCTTGAAAAACAATCAAAGTGGAAGTAGCGTGAAGAGTATGGTTCGATGAGCTGCTCTCTCGACAAGGAGCCGAACCCGACTGTTTTCTTTGATTAATTACTCTAGGGCCCTCTCTGCTAAGTGTATGGACCTTGATGTAATTTTGGTTCTTTTTAGGTCTTTGAAGAAAAATATACTCCCACCGCACGTGTAAAATTTAACCTAAAACTAAGTGCAAAGATCTAAACGAATTTAAGCATAGTTGTCAACGAGTATGGAAATTCTTGGATTTCAAGCCAAACGACCAAGGTCATGATACCCATATCTACATCTTAGTTTATGTTGATGATCATCCCATATCCAAGAATTTTCATGCCGACAAATCTATCCATATTTTGAAAACAATTGAAAAGGAAGTACTGTGAAGAGCTAGTATGCCTCGATCAGTTGCTCTCTCGAGAAGGAGCTGATCCCGATTGTTTTGCTTGCTTAGTTGTTTTAGTGTCCTTTGTGATAAATGTATGGACCTAATGTAATTTTCCATTTTAGGTACTTGATGTAAAATGTACTCCCGCTTCACGTGTAGAATTTTAACCTAATAGTAAGTGGTAAAATCTAAACAAATTTAAGCTTAGTTTTCAATGAGTGTGAACATTGTTGGATTTCAAGTAGAACGACCAAGGTCATGGCCAAATCTACATCATACTTTACATTAATGATCCCATATCAAATAATTTGTAGGCCGACAATTCTGGCCATAGTTTAAAAACAATTGAAGAGGAAGTAGCATGAAGAGTACGCCTCGATCGGCTGGTCTCTCGATAAGAAGAATATGAACCCGATAGTTTTCTTTGCATAATTATTCTAGGGTCCTTTGTGCTAAATATATGGACCTCGATGTAATTTTCCTATTTTTAGGCCCTTGATGTAAAATGTACTCCCACCGCGTGTGTAAAATTTAACCTAAAATTAAGTGGTAAGATCTAAATGAATTTAATCTTAGTTGTCAACGAGTATGAACATTCTTGGATTTCAAGCTGAACAACCAAGGTCATGGCCATATCTACATCATACTCTATGTTGATGATCCCATATCCAATAATTTTCATGCCGACAAATCTGACCATATTTTGAAAATAATCGAAGAGGAAGTAGCATGAAGAGTATGCCTCGATCAGCTGCTCTCTCGAGAAGGATCTGAACCCGACTGTTTTCCTTGCTTAATTATTTGAAGGCCCTTTGTGTTAAATATATGGACCTCGAGGTAATTTTCCATTTTTAGGTCCTTGATGTAAAATGTACTCCCACTGCACAAGTAAATTTTAATCTAAAAGTAAGTGGTAAAATCTAAACGAATTTAAGCTTAGTTATCAATGAGTATGAACATTCTTGGATTTGAAATCGAATGACCAAGGTCATGGCCATATCTATATCATACTTTAAATTGATGATCCCAATATCCAAGAATTTGCATGCCGAAATATATGGCCATATTTTGAAAACAATCGAAGAGGAAGTAGTATTTAGAAGAGTATGCCTGGATCAGCTGCTCTCTCGAGAAGGAGTCGAACCAACTATTTTCCTTGCTTAATTATTTTAGGTCCCTTTGTGCTAAATGTATGGAACCTCAACGTCATTTTCCCCTTTTTAGGTCCTTGATGTAAAATGTACTCCCACCGCACGGGTAAAATTTTAACCTAAAAGTAAGTGGTAAAATCTAAACGGATTTAAGCTTAGTTGTTAATGAGTATGCACATTCTTGGATTTGAAGCCGAACGACCAATGTCATGGCCATATATACATCATATACTGATGATCATGTATCCAATAATTTGCATGCCAAAAAATATGGCCATATTTTGAAACCAATCAAAGAGGAAGCATGAAGAGCATGGCTCTATCTGTTGGTCTCTCGAGAAGGAGCCAAACATGACTATTTTCCTTTCTTAATTATTTTAGGGTCTTTTGTGATGAATGTATGGACCTTGATCTAATTTTCCCTCTTTTTAGGTCCTTGGCTTGAAAAGTACTACCACCTCCCTTGTAAAATTCTAACCTGAAAGTAGGCGGTAAAATCTGAATGAGTTTAAGCTTAGTTGGCAACGAGTATGAACATTCTTGGATTTCAAGCCGAACGACCAAGGTCATGGACATATCTACATCATACTTTATGTTGATGATCCCATATCCAAGAATTTGCATGTCGATAAATATGGCCATATTTTGAAAACAATCAAGGGTAAAATTTTAACCTAAAAGTAAGTGGTAAAATCTAAATGGATTTAAGCTTAGTTGTCAATGAGTATGCACATTCTTGGATTTGAAGCCAAAGGACCAATGTCATGGCCATATCTACATCATTATTGATGACCCCGTATCCAAGAATTTGCATGCCAAAAAATATGGCCATATTTTGAAACCAATCAAAGAAGAAGTAGCATGAAGAACATGGCTCTATCTGCTGGTCTCTCGAGAAGGAGCCGAACCCGACTATTTTCCTTTCTTAATTATTTTACGGTCCTATGTGATGAATGTATGGACCTTGATGTAATTTTCCGTCTTTTTTAGGTCCTTGGCTTAAAAAGTAGTACCACCGCCCTTGTAAAATTCTAACCTGAAAGTAAGCGATAAGATCTAAATGAGTTTAAGATTCGTTGGCAACGAGTATGAACATTCTTGGATTTCAAGCCGAACGACCAAGGTCATGGCCATATCTACATCATACTTTATGTTGATGATCCCATATCCAAGAATTTGCATGCCGATAAATATGGCCATATTTTGAAAACAATCGAAGAGGAAGTGGTATGAATAGTATGGCTCGGTCAGCTGCTCTCTCGAGAAGGAGACGAACACGACTGTTTTCATTTATTAATTATTTTAGGGTCCTTTGTGCTACATGTATGGACCTCGATGTAATTTTCCTTATTTTTAGGTCCTTGATGAAACTTTTACTCCCACCGCCCGTGTAAAATTTTAACCTAAAAGTAGGTGGTAAAATCTAAACTAATTTAAGCTTAGTTGTCAATGAGTATGAACATTCTAGGTTTTGAAGATGAATGAGCAAGGTCATGGCCATATCTACATCATACTTTATATTGATGATCCGATATTGAAGAATTTGCATGCCAACAAATTTGGCCATATTTTCAAAATAATTGAAGAGGAAATAGTAATATGAAGAGTATGGCTCTCTTGAGTCGGAGCCTGAACCAAATGTTTTTCTTTCTTAATTTTAGGGTCCTATATGCTAAATATATGGACCTCGATGTAATTTTCCCTTTTTTAGGTCCTTGATGTAAAATGTACTTCCACCGCTCGTGTAGATTTTTAACCTAAAAATAAGTGGTAAAATCAAAACATATTTATGCTTAGTTCCTACTCCGTAGGAGTATTAGGGTGAAGAGACTATGATCACAAAAGGTTCTGATTTATGTTCGGTTAGGACAACAACATGGAACACAATGGCTAGATTTTACTCATAATTAACTCTTTTTGTCTAGAACTTAGTAGCTAACAGCTGAACAAAGATCATCTTGTATCAAAATCAGAATACACATAAGGCAAATCAGATAAATCGAGGCACAAATTGGATCAATCAAGGAAAAATCCGATGGATAGCTAGGCCAAAATCAAAATACACCGTATCTAGAAAAATCCACATCAATTAATTTGGATCGGAGGGAGTAGTAGCAACCGTCGGAGCATGCTTGCGCCACCGCCGGTGCGTTGTCAACTGTTGTGCCTCCACGTGTCTTGATTGCGCTGCTCGCGTGCTTGCCCCGGCTGCCGGTGGTTAGCGAGGCATTTTATTTCCTTTGACAGCCCTCGATAAGTAAGGTTCATCCATTATAATCTCAAAAGAAACTTCATTCAACCATTAACATAACAGCACGAGTTTACATATATAGGACTCGCTGCTGAACGAGTGCAGGTATGGCGCCTCCTAACACCTAGTCTTGTGCCGCTTGCAGCTGCTCATTAGACACTGGTAGCAACGACAGCTCTAGTGCTGTCGCTGGCTCCTGACCCGGCGGCACCTTCGGATAAGCCGGTGGCACCTCCTGCGCCATCGGTAGCTATGGGACGACCCTGTGGATGAAGTTTTCATTGTTGGGGAACTGGTCCCAGTAGTTGGTGAAGATGTTGGCGCCAGTGAACACCACCATCTCGCAGCCGCAGTGGAATGCCTAGCCGTAGAGGATACGGGCGTCCCTGAAGTTGATGAACTTGACCATCAATGTCCCGCCGTCCGAAGTGCTATGGTTGACGTACATACGGTACTTGCGGCGACCGTAGCCAACATCGAAGAAGGTGCACACCAGCTGCCATGGTGTTCTCCACGGTCAAGGACGGTTGGAAAGGTGATTTCTAGGAGTACCCTTGGGATATGTTGAGATAACTAAAAAGGATGTGACGTGGTCACGAGGAAAGATAAGAACGAATTTGGTTTTGACCAGTGATGGTCGAAGATGTTTAAAAAAGGGTTTTACTATAAAACTATTTTCAAAGTTTTAACAAGGATATGGGGATATCCGGACTTTCAAGAAGGAGGCATATTTTCCAAAAACTCTTTTTCAACAAAGATATAGAGATGCCAATGTTAGGATTTTCAAAAATAACCATAGTGTAGAGCTATCTCACCACAGCCAGATATGCATTATCTTATTACCTTGTCTCGGTGGTTTGCGAGTACATTCAAAGTACTCACCGGCATTGTCCCTGCCTATTTACTTGGCCAGATTGCAGATGTTACAAAGTGACGAAGGTGCTGATGTCTATGCGAGCTAGGCCGTCTTCCCAGTCAATTGCCTTTAGGTTAAGGCATGACATGTGCTCGGCGCTTGAAGACTTCCGCTACTTGTGTTGTAATTGCCATAATGGCCACTTTGAAAGTTTTGTACTCGTTAATTTATGGATGTTGTAATGATACTAGTCGGTTATGCTCATGGCTCGCTAATCATGGGAACATGAATTGTATGCATAACAGGTATTCTCGGACCGTAAATCCGGGGTGCCACAGACATGGTATCAGAGCCATCCTGACTGTAGGAGACCTTAGTTAGCATGGACGTTAGACAGGACAACCACTATTTTGGAAAAACAACAAGTTTTCGAAAAACTATTTTCTCAGAAGCTTTTTGAAGGATTGCTTATCTCATCTTCTCTAACTTAAACAATTTTAAAATGGATTACTCTACATCTCTTCTACTTCAAATGTTCCGTTTTCAAAAACAAAGTCTGAATTGGAGACTATGAAGATGGAGATCCCGGAATGAAGAGACACCGAGACAAGCAAACCAATGAAGCTACCAACGACGAAAGACACTACAAGATCTCCCTACCAACAGAGTCCTTCATCACCCCCAAATCTATCAAGTACGACACCGACGACGAAAGACGGCCGGACAGAAGATAAGACCCCCGTAACGTCCGTACTTAGGATTAACATCCCTAAAATAGGATTCCCCTTATGGCGTGTAGTCACCCCTTAGTACCTATGATACGCTTTGTTTGCTTGTCATGTGCTCATATGATGCTTGGAATGTGTTGCTTGTCTACTTCGAATCACTCGATCCCCATTGTACGACCACCCTGTTGGCATATCCCGATGCTAACCTTCGCAACCCCATAGCCAGAAACCTCTTCTCAACAGGATAGCCACATAATAAAGCCTCGACAACCTCAAGTAAATCCCTAAGGTGGAAAGACCGCGTCTTTCCACTCAACCCCCATAAACCGCCCACCCTCTACTTCGAGAGTCGTCATAGGAAAACCAATCCATAATGGCGCTTAGTACTAACTGGGTACCCTGATAAATATGCACTTATGTGTTTAATCTCACCCCTAAATCAAAAACCCTCCTCTGTGCAGATGGAACCCATTGACAAAGCATGGCTAAGCGCAAGGTTCCTCGTGCTTCTCTGGGACTCCCTGCAGCTTTGCGGATACACCCAACCTCCCCCCTTCAATCTTCACAAAGGACTGGAAACCGGACTATATCTGGGACAAGTTACCATTCCCCCAAAGTATGGAGTACCCGGAGAACCCATTCGTGCCACTGGACATCGAATACCAACCCTAGTGCTGGCCCTGAATATGGCTGCAAGAGAAGCACTATTTCACATCCGGGATGTCCTTCCTGAAATGAGGCAACCCACAACCTTCTATGTACCGCTCAAGGGAAGTGTGGATTCCTCCGGACAATCCCAAGATCCTCGCTTGACCTACCCCTCCCTAGAGTTGCAAGCCCGTTATAGCTATGCTGGAAATGAGCTTCTCACTGTAGCTGCCGATGAATATCGCCACACCCAAATGGAGCTTCATCGTGTCCAAGCCATCCTAAATCGGAAGGAAGCTCTAGAAGTCTAGCCAAGGAATCAAGTCATAATCAAGGAACCGTAAGAAGCCTTTGGAAGCCGCGTCCTCAAGGGAAGAAAAAAAGTGCGTCCCCGCTCGACAGTATATCAAGAGGTTCAAGCCACCCCAAGATATGCAAGGATCCTCAACCCACCTCCCTGAGGGTGAGGATGAAGACAAAGAGGATTCTCCTGGATCGTTCTCAAGCGGCAACTATCCTAGTGTGGTTATGTATCGTCCCAAAACCTATTTTGTAAGACTTTAAGTGCCTGTTCGCCCTGCGGCACAGACCTGTTTGTAACCTCTTAGGTACCTCCACCCCCGACCGGCACGAACCTGCTAAACCTATGGATGATATGCAAGTATGCTATACTTCTTTGCATGTTTTAACCACGACGTTGCATCAGACCAAACCGGAATGACCCCATTCCAAAGGATCTCGTTTCTTGGACAGCCAAACTCCAATGACATCCTCCAACCCGTTGGACCCCTAACCAGTTCAGAACTAACTACACGGAAGCTAGTAGGCGCCGATCAGGTAGACCTTCTAACTCATGAAGCGGTTCCAACGACGTCGACAGGAGATAACCACCCCGAATGAAAGGTGCAGTGCCAACCCCAACATCAGCATACGACTCCAACCAAGAAATTTGGCGACTTCACCAAGCACCCATAGTTTTCCTCTAAGGGGGAAATACTGCGTCTTTCCCTCCCAAAAACCCGTAAATCCCTAAAGAAGGACGCTAGTTGGCAATAAGTGATGACCACCCCTCCAAATCCGAATCCTCAACCCTGCAAGAAGGATGACAATCAACGCTTCTCCAATATTGGAAGGTACTCCACTCCAAGGTCGACCTTCTAAACAACTCCCTGGTGTATCAAGACCTTGAAGAGAGAAAAGTCGACCACGAGGCGAAGGAATAAAGAAGACTCAACCCGCCGTCTCGCCTCAAGAAGGAAGTACCGCATCAACGCTAAACCTACCTAGACTTGTCCTAAGGGGAAAAGACCGCGTCTTTTCCACTAGCTTAATCTAAATACCCAAACCCGAAGCCGCTCAGCTCTGAACCGTAGCTGACCCTGTCTGTTTACTAGGAGACCTGCTAACACTCCATAAATCCCACCACTGAAATTGTTAAGCGGATGTTATCATCCAGCCCTACTCCTCCCTAATCTCGGGACGAGATTATTTTAAGGGGGAAAGGTCTATAACATCCCAATTTCAGCAACCCTGATTAAATGTCCAAAAGGCAAAAATCAGGGGGAACAAAAAAAATTCTTATAATGTTTGCTTACTTGCTTGCTTGTGCTCATGCAACTGTTTGTGTATCAAGGTATGTACTCCTCATCTCAACACTAGTTTACAAAAAGCTATTTTACAATAGAGATGTCTTGGCCCATCCTTCATATTCTCAAATGTTCTGGCATTTCAAAAACCTGAGCCAAGATGACTTTGACACAACAAAATACTTTATTAGTTACTATTAACAAAACTATGGATACCTATATATTATCTCCTTATTTTTTC
This sequence comes from Avena sativa, assembly GCA_916181665.1. Lineage (NCBI taxonomy): Eukaryota > Viridiplantae > Streptophyta > Magnoliopsida > Poales > Poaceae > Avena > Avena sativa. The sequence continues at coordinate 114,629,364 of OV702298.1, forward strand.
AAGACAGAACTCCCAGCTACTCTTACCCCTAGATTTTCCAAAACCTTTATGAAAACCTTTTCATTCCAATCTTGGTAGAAATACCAAGATGGTCCTTATCCTACTTCAAAGCATAACCCCTCTCAACATACCCATCCTTACCTCAAGTTGGGCTTGATGGTAACCTTCGTAATAGTTGGATGAGTGATAAGATGAATTGCCTTTATCTGCTGTCTGATGAATTGCCTTGATCTGCTAATTGTCTTATTTGTTTGGGGACTAGAGTGAGATAATCTAGTAGCTCATCTCTTAGGACCCAATATATGATTGTGATCATCTATCTCAAACAAAGCATCCAAATCTGTATCAACCCCAAGACACTTAAGTAACCCTCTAATCGCCTGCTCAGATCCATCCAAGGATAATCCCTCTTGATGGTTTCCAACCTAGGGAAGAACTAATCCAAGTCTGGATCCCATCTATTCAATCTATACCTCAACCACAACAACTTAATGGGAAGGATAAACCCTTGCCTCCCTCTCAAATGTTTCCATCTTGCATACTAGTCAAAATCTCCAAATCTGCCAAAATGGCTGTCTAGATTTCTTATCTAGATTCAATCTTTGGAGCCCTACCTTTTCCAACCTATGTGCATTCTTCAGAATGTACTTGAACCATCTTGTAGTACATCTTTAGTACTACCAAAGCCTACTCTTTCCCTTGGCTAAGACATTATAATTCCTACTCATCCATGATGGTTTTGTAGTCAAGATAATAATCTTTTCTGCAAATCTTATCATCTTGCCTACTTTGGCAGAAGCTCACATCTATATGCACCTCCCCTTGAACAACTCTTTGCATGATTATGAGCTACTAACCATGGACTATCAATCCCCAATTCCCTTGTTCCCCTTTGAAGTCTTGTACTTCCTAAACCCATATGGTTTAGGAGGCTACCTGATGTATCTGCTATGGCAGCCTTATTTTCAACAAAGTTTGTCATCTCTTCTAGATCACCTCAAATGCAACCAAGCCTAACCCTTGCTTCCATGATCATATCTAGTACTTGGTATATATATCCATATAACCCTTGTACCAAGGTGAGCTCTGAGCTCCCTAATCCAACCCTGTTTAGGTGGCATGAAAATAACTAAACCCTATATCCTCCCAAATCTAGTTTCCACCCTTTGCACCACATTACTTCAAACTCAAGGTTGATCTTGATGCCTACATAAAGTTTACATCATCTACCTTGGATATAAGCATCCCCAAATAATTTCCCATAATTATTTGGATTATTAAAATATTTAATTCCCTTTACTTACTAAATTCTTAAAATCCTTGTCTATGAAGGCAAGTTTTTTTTTTCTCCAAACCACTTTGCCAACTCAATGAATATTTGAGTTCTCCACCTCATACCCTATCTCTCAAACTCAAAAATAAATATTTTTGAGATTCCTTATCAATTCTTTTTGCCCTTTTTCTTAAATGCCAGAAACAAGAAATAATTCCCTAAAAATACTTTCTCACCCCAATAAATACAACTAAAATTCTCCAACTTGTGTTATGGTATTTAGGACCATATCACATCAAAAACAAAGCTTTTCCCATGTAAAAATACCACTTAAGCTTCTGGAAACCATTTCTTCACTTTTTGAATAAGTGCATTTAAATAGGGTTATAATCTCTAGAAAAATCCCATTTAAATCTTGAAGAGATTATTTGACCTCCTCTATCCACCAGTACCATTTCCACATTTTCCCAAGGAAAATTATTCAACTTCCTTCACAAGCATCCATTTGATCAAATTTTTGCAAAACAATCAAACTTGAAATAAATCACAACCAAACCATCTCCAAAGGATCAAGCAAAGCTTGCATAACACTACACCTCTCTCCTTCTGGTCATGCACTGTAGCCCTAGCTACTGTAGCACACCCCTCCCTTGTCTTTAGTGCTTGGAAGAGAGAGGGAGAGCTGGCTTGTTATTACAAACTAGAAAAATAGCTCCACCCAGCTCCCCCTGCCCTCCCTAGTCGAGTTGCTGGACCCACAAACCACCCAGCACCACCCCAACCAGCCAATGGACAAGCAGCACCCCTCATTTCTCCTCCATATTCCATGTCCACCATGGACCCTTTCCCTTCGGTTTATAAGCCCAAGGCCACCCCCAGCTCACCCCTCTGCCCTCATTCGCCCCCACTGCTCCCCACTCACCTCCCTTGCACTCCACTCCCCCTCCCTAGTTCTTCCTAGCCCGAAGGAAGAAGGAGAGCAAGCTCTCGGCCTCCAAGAGAGAATCGAGCAAGGATCCTCCTCCGGTGCTCCCCTGGCCCTGCATGTCAACTACAGCAGCTCCTGAAGCCGCTCCGGTGAGCCCTCCTCAGCCACCCGCGCGCGAGCATGCTGCAGTGGCAGGAACCCTCGCTGCATCCCATCCCCAGGACCCCCACACATCGCCTCATCGCCTTCACGACCTCCCCCGAGCCCTTGGTGAGCTTCCTCGGTCCTCCTCCGTGACCTCCTAGGGTTTCCTCCCCGCCCAGTCAGCCTCGTGAGGAAGACGAGCCACGGTCGTCCGATCTCCTCTAATCGGACGACCCGCACACCCCCGTACCCCTTCTACCGGCGGGCCAGCTGCTGGGCCACAGCTGGTTATGCGCCGCCAGCGCGCACGCTCGTCGTCGCTGGGCCGAATCCCCCTGCACGGCCCATCTACTCCCCAGATCTAGCCCAAAACCCCTATCTCCTTTATTCATTTTTCCCAGATCTGAATAACTGTTAGTTAGATTAAATGCCAAACAAAATGGAAATGACCCAAAACAAATTAAATAGTATTTTTAGCAGGTACCCAGGTCTCTTTTCTATCATGCAGACTTGGTGCTGAACTAATTTGATGTCTAAAATAAATATGATAAATCATCTACTATGATCTGTCCAGTTCACTAATGATTTTTCCCAGAGAGTTTGGTTTCCCCGAATGGAGTAAATCCAATTGGTATTGAAAGGTATAATCCCTACCTTGCATGTCCCGCTGGCCCCATACCTAATTTCTTCCTAGATTGCAGCTAAAAAATATCAAAATACAACCTTTTCTGCCTTTAGGAAATCATCTAGGGCAAACCAAATGAGTTTTGACCTAAATTCGAACTCCTTGTACACATATATATCAACATCTCTCATAATCTAGTAGCCCATATTGTAACATCCCAGTATTAGAGCTTAGAAATAAGCTGAACATAGATGTGTGCAATGCATTCATGCATATAAAATATAAATAATTTTTGCGCTTTTAAATAAAAACTTGTCAAAGTGATTGAAGTTTCTCTTAACTTGATGGAATTGATGTAGATCATCAAGTTGACTGCGATAAGTTTCAATATGACCTTTTCTAAAACCTTATTTTGGGTAAACATGATTTGATCTAAGGGTAGATCAAATGTAATAAGAGTTAAACCCTAATACATGACTTAATGGATTATATTTGATCCTTAAATAATCATATCCTAGTATTCATTACAGAACCCATGAATGCTAAGTTATAAATACAACTTATGTAATAAGAATGTAACAACTAATTCTTGATCTATCTTAATCTCATTTACTTATACCATGTGGTAATACAATCTTAACTCTTTAGTGCGTTTGAGTAGGAAAGGAATCAAGTCAAGATCATTTACCATATACCTTGCTTTCCATGTCAATCCTTATGGAATCCTATCTCAATATTTGTTGTTCATCAATACCGAGTAGTCAACTATTGATTCACCAATTCTTAACCTATCAATCCTTGACCTATCAACTCTTGTCCTTATTATAGCATTCACTTAGGGCTTATAAAGAAAGAAGTAAGAAGAGGTAAATAGTGCTGCTACTTCTAGGTGTCATCTATAGGATGGGAGTGTTGGAGTAGAATTAAATCCATATGGTAATTGATGGAGTTAACTCACTCCTGAAATGATAGAAGAGTTATATGGAACCTATAATTATATGGTGATAGAGAAGATTATAAGGATGAAGTCTGAAAATAAGTTACCAGGAGTAGTCCTATTGGATTAATTAGGTATAGCCAATGAATTATATCTCTTAATCCAATAGAGCTAAACAGAAGATAATTATAATACAACTTTAATGTTGTATGGATAGAAGCCTTGAATAGCCATTACAGGTCACATTAATATAATGTGAGGTTGGAGTATTTGTTACTAGAGTTAAGTAGAGACAAGATAGTACGATTAAGGTGATGTTAGAGCAACATTGGATTATAGAAAAAGTAGTTTTCTCATGGGAAATACTGATACTTGAGGTGAAGTAAAGTTATATATATACAGCTACTAGTGTAATATTAGTGGTGGATGATTAAGGAAGAGTATGAATGTAGTTAGAGGTAACCATATGTTGGATTGGAGGTTATCAGCAGTAGAATAGTTGATATACCCAAGTATAGATATGAAAAGATTAGGAAATTCTTTAGAATCAAGCTCATTGGAATTTACAAGTGGATTTAGAAGAATAAAAGGTGGATAAGAATATTTTGTGAAGTAAAATTCATCATGTTAACACATGATGATGGATAGAAAGAAGTAGTATATCTAGGGAAGGAATTCCTTAATCAGAAGTCCAGAATTATGAAGTATGGAATATAGGAATCCTTGTTAAATCCTAAACTTTAAATCTTAAGCCAAACATAATATTCATTTCATATTATTGATCTATTATCTTATCTCCATACCACTTTATAGGAATAGTTTCCTATAGCAGATCACATAATCACATCTTTGTCATTCCTAATTATCATAATTATAGGTACTTAGGAGTTATCCTTATCAATTATTTCCCATAAGACCTTCTAGGAAATAACTTTCTTGTATAAAAGATGAAGTCATTCTTGAACAACAACATAAGGACAATCTGTCTTAACCAATAATCTTTATTCATATAAATAAAAGGATGAACAAAAATATTAAAACTCCTAAAACCATGGTAAACAATTACAATTTAAAAACCCTAACTTTTATTTCAATCATATATGCCTAGAAACTATAGTTATCAATTCTCTCCCATAATTCAGTTCAAATAATAACAATTTATTTTAAAGTGTGATATTAATAAAGATCATAAACATAAAGATAGTATGTTTAGCCATTAACCCTTATTCACATCAATAAAAGAAATATGAGAATATCAAATCTTCAAAGAACTTATGGTAAGTATTTTAAATTCAAACTTTAACTCTTATTTTAGCCATAATAAAATATATACATATCTACAAGAAAATAAAGAAGTGATAACTTTATATATAATAAAAGTTCATAAATAGTTCAAAATAACTTATTATTGATGCTTGTATTCAGCAAAGAACTTTTATAAAGAAAGATTCCTAAAACAAATGTGTAATACACAAATCTGAAAATAAAACAGAAAAGAGAAAAGGAAACAGTAAATAAAAAACTATAACCAGGCCGAAGCCCATTAACCCTCTTTCTTATCCATCGCCACGAGCAACCACAGCCACCCAACTGAATCCCAGTAGCAGCACAACAACCAGCCCAATCTATCTTTCTCTCTGGTTGAAAAGTGGGACCGAGGAGGTACCGCGGGGCAAATCAGAAGAACTGCTGGGGGTTTTCCGTGAAAAGTACGTCGTCGTCTTCCTTCCCGACGTCACAAGCAGCTGGCCGTCAGCATCGCCGCCGTCCGCCGCCGCGCCATGACGTCCGGCAGCGCCAAGAACCACGCCACCGCTCCTGGTCGTCTACAAGATCCCCTCCTGCGCAGAAACGAACCCTATCTTCTTCTCTTTCCCCAATTCCCCTCTGAGCCAGAACCCTAGCTCGCCGGACATCACTGTTCCCATCGTCTCTGGCTGTCCCTGGACAAACCAGGACCACCGTTCGACTTCCCTCACTCGACTTGTCCATCCCACCTAGAGGAATCGACGCCGTTCGACCTAAATCGAGCTTGCCATCACCGATGTTCCGCCGCTAGTCGACGCTGATCCCAGCGATTCTGGTCGAGCCCTGACTCACTAACACCTCTACTAGCTTCCTGGTAAGGTTCTGCTCCCGATGATCCTCTCTGATTCGTTGCCCACTCGTTGTAGCCGTATGTCCGCGTTGACACCGACCGCACCACCATAGAGCTCGTCCCCGAAGAGGCTCCGACGACCATTTCTTGATAGTGCCACCAGACTAAGGTTCAGCACATCGTGCATAGACGATCTAGGTTAGTCACGTTAGCTGGGGCGTCATCAATCGGAGTCGGCGACCTCATTCTGGTGGTGGAGACCAGGCTGGCGTCATTCCTGTGTCTATTGAATCGTCCTCGCCCATGTGGCAGGTGAGGTGGTGCAGGGCCCGCTTGTCATTGGCTAGGAGTAGGAATACTTTCGGTAACTGTCACATCCCAAAATTTTCCAAATTTTGAAATGTGAAAAATAAATAAACGAAATAAACAATTGTTCAAATTTAGGGTGAAAAGAAATTTTTTGATTCCAAATGGAAACATCAAAGACCCATCTTGAACAAACTTTGAATGAAAAGGGACTTAAAAAGATAAACAAATATTAAATAAAATTTTAAAAGTTGGAATCACCATTTTTGGATATTTAAATAAAAAGATGTGGATTACATATATAGAGCAAGAAATAAATAAATAAATAAATAAATAAGGAATATTTTAAAAAGCCAAACTAAAACATGGCCAAGCAAATAAAATAAAATATTTTTGTTTCATAAAAAGAGTAAAGGATTATTTAAATAAAATCATAAGGATTTATTAATATCCAATTTCATTTAAGTAAAGACATTTCACATTTTAAATAAACATTAAAACATAATAAAGTATTTTAAATAATAATTCAAAGTGAATTATTTTTAAATGAAACCTACTGAAAAAGATTTGGTAAAGTTTAGAATTCAAATAGAGTTTGAAAAACCTATTTAAATCTTATTTTAAAATAAAGACAAATGTCTATTTTTAAAATTAATAATAGACCTTAAAAGAACTAAGGAAATATTCCGAATTTGACTTTAGAATATGTTAATAAATAGTATTAAAATATACTCAAAGTTTGGTAAAGATTTGATTTCAAATGGTGTTTGAATTATTTAAATAAAAATCAAAACAGAAAAGGAAAAAGAAAAAGAATCAGAACAAAAAAATGAGTTGGACCCAGCCCAACTAACCCCAGGCCCAGACCAGCCCAGCGAGCCCACCTCCCACTCTCTCGCGAAACATTTTCTCACGCGCAAACACACCCCCTCAGACGCTGACAGCAGGACCCCATGCGCAGCTCCTCTCTTCGCTGACCACTGGACCCCACACTGCCTGTTCATCGTTTCTACCCGCGTCGACCGTTTCCCTCCCCCCACACGTCGTTGTTCATGCCGCAATTAACCCCGATTAATTTGCGTCAATGAGCGATCCATTCTCGCCAGTGATGACACCCCCTTAAATGCCCATGCCCCCTCTTCATTTCCCCCAGACGTCGTCCACTCTCTGCCACCGGGCTGTCTGAATTAGCCGCTGCAAACCTTCTGCTCCGACGAGCTACTCCGGCAAAATCCCGGAAACTCCGGCCACCTCCCACTCCCTGGCACCCACTAGCTTTTTACCAATCGCCAGACGCACCTACCCATAGCCTCATCTCACCCGCACGCGTGCTAGAAGCTCGGCTTCGACAACACCCGAGCACCACCGAGAACATCTTCAACTCCGGCGAACTCTCCAGGTAGTTTCCATCCATCCTTGTCCCTCTCGATGATGCTCCCATGATCGCCACACTCTCCCGCATCTAACGCATCCTCTGGCGTGTCATTTTATGCCATGTAGCGTCGACAACATGTATACTTGAGTGAGCCCGACGCCGACGCCGTCTCCAGCGAGCAATCGCCGCTACCCCCGAGCGCCCCTCGACGAACTGACCCCACCTCGAGCATCAGCGCTTCCTGACGAGACTGGTGAGAATCTTCTCCCTCTCCCGTGCTTCCTGGTTCATCGGCAACCTCACCATCTGAGTGCGCGCCGCCGCGCACCGCCGCCAGCACCGCCAGTTCTTGGCCAAGCAACCTCGTCCGTTAGATATAGATCCAGTGGTTAGGATAGATCTTATAACGAAGCGTTATCGAGCGATCAGCACCGTGAGATTAAGTTAGATCTAATGGCCTACACAGATTGATCCACCCGAAGCGGTATGGACTAGTAAGATTAAGACGCGTGGCACTGACTTTGATTTTAAAAACAGAAATGTTCTATTAGATGTTTGATTTTATAAAATTCATAACTTTTAATCCACATGGCCAAATTTTACAAATTTTATATGACTGGATTCAGAAAAATGTGAACTTTCCAACCATGTGCTTTGTTTAGTATTTTGCTTCTGTAAAATTGGTTGTTTATGCAGAAACATATTTAGGCTTATTTTGAGTATAAAATTTATTCTAAAAATGATTTTTGAGTAAAATCTTTTGTAAATGGATTGTTTTGAACCTACTGACCATAGGAACAAACTTGTGGATTTAAAAATATATTTGGTGACACTTAGGAATTAAATATTTGAATAAAAGCATTTCTAGCTAAATAAAAATATTGATGTAGGTTTAAAAATGATTTTTGACTAAAACCTTTGGAAACTGGTTTGATTTAAACTCCCTGACCCTAAAAAGCCAGTATTAGGATTTAAAAATATAATTGATGAACCTTAGTAAATCATTACTTTGTTAAATGCATTTCTAGCAAATAAAATATTGCTTTGAATTAAAAATGGGATTTTGGATGAACCCTTTTTGCAAATGGACTAATATTAAACCCTTAAATCATAAACACTAACATTTGTGTTTAAATAATATATTTGGCTAACCCAACAAATTATTACTTTGATTTAAATCATTTCTAGCAAAACTAAATGATTTAAATGGCCATTTTCACTAACTTGAATTTAAATGGTTTTACCACTTTTGTAAATGACCAATACGAGCTTTAAAATGTTTAGATAGAAACCACTTTTCCAAATAAAGCAATATTTTGCATGCTTGCATGCATTGCCTTGTTTTTGTTATTTTATGTGGTGAATTGTGTGAATGCTAGTTGATATGTGTTTGCTTGATTGAATTGTAGTGAAGTCAGAAGAGTGTGATATTTGCAAGATCAAGGAGTGAACCAATATTTTTTTCTCTACTAAAAAGGCAAGTGACACTATCATCCATGTCCTACTATTTTCACTACACTTAGTGATATCTTTGTAGTATGCATGATAGGGTTACTATATTACTATGCTATGCTATGTCCTATTAGGAAATCCATCTTCCTTAGTGAAAACCTCATAGTTGTAGTATGCTTAGCCGTGCTATAGACATGGGATGGAATACATGATATGATTATATGAAGTGTTGGAAAAATATATGTTTTATATAATAAAACAAGTACTCAATGAACCACCTGGGTGGAATGAGGATACTCAATTTTGGATAAGGTGGCAACAAAGGGAACCATGTTTATATGGCTATCTTTTTGTATGTGCACTAGAAGAAAACCACCCAAGGACTTAGAGATTGGACATGTTTCTCGTACAGTGGCTTCCATGTACAGCCACATGCTAAATGGGCTCTGGCTTAGTCAACTACATAGTGGAAGACCCTTGCATTGACATCTTCAGCTTAACTAGAATTGTGTATTGGAAATATATCCTTACATTGGTGCCTGGTAGACAAGCTAGAACTGTGTATTGGGAGGACTTCTATGGAAAGACTTTGTCACATTCTCGATCTGCCGGTACTCCATTTGGTGTGTACTTATCCAGCGGCCACTGGTGGCGTCAAGACGAGATTGTGTCATGTGGGTAAAGTGTACAACTTCTGCAGAAGATCAAATTCTAAGTAGTTAGCCGTGTCCCCGGTTACGGACAACTCTGAGCAACTAAGGCCTGAAGCTATGGAAGATCTCGACATTCCAATTTCTCAAAGTAAAACTTGATGGTGTCAACAAGGGATTAGAAGCACTTGTATTTTTCTAAGAAGTTCAGAAATAATGTCAAAAGATATGATAAAACTATATTGCTTTCTGCAAATGAGCCTAAACCCTACTTTGCCAAATATGCATGTAATCATGGGATCCACTTATTTCTACATAGTAGTGAAACTTGCCAATACAATTCAAAAGTATTGACCCTTGTGGCTGCAACTTATTATGTTGCAGGTTTGTTTGATGTTAGTGAAGTGTGTTGATTAGGATTACAAGTCTACAACCAACATGACTGCCTGTAGCACTTTGAAGATGAAGGACTCCATGCTATATAGATATTCTGCTGCATTGTAATGAGATAGCCAAATGAGCTATGTAAGATGTAATGAATTATTTTATTCCTGGTTTTTAAAGTTGTATTATGACCTTTATTTCTTGATATTACATCTTAACTGTGGATGCTGGCTATTGATCCAGGGACTAGCATTGTAAACACAGGGATCTCTACCTTATTAAAGGTTGGGACCTCTACAGATGGTATCAGAGCACTGTGTTGCCTGTAGGATTGTAACCCTACGATTGGACAAAACCCCTTAGAAAAATAGGAGTTGTATTTGTTCCAAAACTTATTTACAAACAATCTTGTAAAATCTTTCCTCAACCTTTTTGGTTTTGATTCTACATCTCTTCCTTTTCAACTTGATGGACAAAGCCTCTACCATGACCAATGACTTGAACTTTAGTTTCACCAAGGAATTCAACTTAGACATCACTAAGGACTACAAGTGAGAACCAAGAGAACATTAGATTGCCTACCAACTATCTATAACATTGATATCATGTTAGTGTATGGATCATACTGAACTATGAGGTATGACTATACTAAGTTAATTGTTTCAAAAAAACTTATTGTTTCCTTCAACTCATGAGTTAAGCTCATAAATTGTTAAGTGAATAGTTGCTTGTTGATCGTTTGATTGAACTTGTTTGTCTTGGGTGGTGTGTTAGAACTTCTTTAGACCTATCCATCATTACTTATCCCTATCAAACCAACAGATGCCTCCCTGTCGTGCCAACCCCAACCAAAACAACAACAACATCACTCCCGAGATGCAGCAGATGATGACATCTCAAGCTCAAATGATGCAGATGATGACACAGTTTATGCAAAATCAGAATCAGAACAACAATAATAACAACAACAACCACAACAACAATCAGAATAATCCTCCAGCACTTGACATGCTCACCAGATTTCTGAAACTGAGGCCTGCAAGGTTCTCTGGAACAACTGACCCAATGGTAGCCAATGACTGGTTACGTTCGGTGAATTAGAACTTAGTGACTGTTGGCTACACCGACGAGGAAAAAGTTAGATTTGCAGCATATCTGCTTGAAGGACCAGCAGCAACATGGTGGGACAACTTTTAGATCACCACTCCCCCTGAGGATGTGACTTGGGCTATTTTTGAGGATGGTTTTCGTATAGCTCACATCTCATCTAGAGTGATGAACTTGAAGAAAAAGGAGTTCCACAATCTCAAACAACGTCACCTCAGCGTGGCTGAGTACATTGAAGAGTTCAACAATCTGGCACGCTATGCACCGGATGAAGTTGATACAGAGGCTAAGAGGAAAGATAAATTCCTCGAAGGACTTAATGATGAGTTGAACCTACAGCTGTCTGTTGCCTATGTCCCAACTTATCAATCACTTTGTGACAAAGCCACCATCTTGGAAAACAAGATGAATCAAGTTGAGAAAAGAAACAGGAAGCATAGCCTCAAGTATCACTCAGGAACATCACAAAAGAAGCGTTCATTCAAAAAGAACAATGGAGATTCTAGACCACATCAGCATCACCACAACAATAATGGAAGTGATAATAATGGAAATGATACTGATAATGGATATGACCTTGGTCAGAACCAACATGGAAATTCCAGGAAGAAGGACATTAGCCAGTTGCAGTGCTATAATTGTAAGGAACTTGGACACTATGCATCAGACTATCCTGAGAAGAAAATGAAAAAAGATGCTAGAAACTCCAATGGAAATGACTCCAATGTGGCCCAGAAAGGACATGTGAACCACATTGACATGTATGGAACCCTTGAATAAATAGAGGATGTGGATGTCAGGAATTAGTTAACTCAGTTGAGTCAAATAAGGATTACTTCTTGGATATCAATCATTAAGCCCATAGTCAAGTGAGCCATCAATGTAACCCTATAAGACTTTCTTTTAAGGGTGGTAGTACCCTAGTTGCCTTGAAGCCAACTTGTAATCCCTAGCCTTCCCAAATCTCGGGACGAGATTTCTTTTAAGGATGGTAGCCTGTCACATCCCAAAATTTTCCAAATTTTGAAATGTGAAAAATAAATAAACAAAATAAACAATTGTTGAAATTTAGGGTGAAAAGAAACTTTTTGATTCCAAATCGAAACATCAAAGACCCATCTTGAACAAACTTTGAATGAAAAGGAAAATGGGGAGAAGATCTCTGTTGGATCTGTTTTGAGGTTCCCCTCTCATCTCTCTCGTGTTAATGATTCTTTGGATCCCTCATCTGGATTTCTTGGTAGATCTCCTACCATCACTGGATCAGATGAGGACACTGGTCTTAAATGGCATGCCCTTTGCTCCTCTTTGCCGACTGATGATCTTGAGCCTTCTAAAGGTTTTCTGATGCTCTTTCCTAGTTCTAAAAGGCTTGTTCTCCTCAACCACAATGAGGTTGTGATTGATGCTAGATACTTGATCCATGGTGAGTTGGTGGCCTCTGGCATCTCTATTGATCTCCAGGTGAAGAGGGTTGTGGTCGGTACTCAGATTTTGCCTAGTCCTTTGGTTAAGAAATTTTCCACCAATGTTGAGAAGCTGGTGCCTAGATCTCTGGATTTCTCTGAAAACCTCCCCTTGGGGTGTGCTTCTAAAGAGGTTGCTTCGTGTCGGCCTGCCCTGGATTTTTCATTAGGGCGTGATTTTGAGAAGAGGATTTTTGATAAATTCAGGCATCAAGTTAATTTCATTGGTGGTTTCAGGAAAAGACCCTTTTATCTGGTCTGTTCTTTTGGGCGAGCAAATTTTAAGTTGGACTTTCATACTGTTAGTCTTGCTCTTCAAGCCTATTTTGGTGGTAATGCTTCTAAATTCCAGGTGAAGCTTCTGCAAGATAGAACTTTTCGTTTCTCGGTTGCTTCAAGGGCAGTGGGTTTTGAGATTTACAATATTTCAAAGTTTTCATGTAATTCTTTTGTGATTCATGTCAATCTCTGGGGTAATGGGGGACCGAACTGGATTCATGAAGAAAGGGAATTCTATGAGGAGTCTGTTAAAGAATGGAAAGTTGTCACGTACAAAAAAGAAAGTGCAAAAAAATCTCCTTCTTTGAAACCTTCCAGTAAAGGTGGCTCGGTCTTTCAAAGACTCAAATTTCCTGCGTCTCCTGCGGCTCATTCGCCTGTGACTAAGCAACGTATTAATGGTGATTTCAAATCAGGAATTCATGGCAGATCTTATGCTCAGGTGCTCGCTGATGGTGGTTTTAAGTCGATGGTAACGCCGGTCGGGTCTGGGGGAGGCGCCAATCGCGCGGCATTTAAATTGCCTGGTCTCCTTCCTTTTCTGAAATTCCCCTCTTTCCCGAATTGTAGTTGGCCCGACAATTCGTATGAGGGATGGTTCAAGGCCCAAGCAGTTACTCACTCCCGGCCCATTATTCACGGTAGTTTTCACGAGTTCACCACTTCATTGCAAAAATCAACTACCACTTCCCCTGTCTCCTCAACTCCCCCGCCCGCTGAAACCCCATTCCCCTCTTGCTCGTCACCGGCGAAGGGCGTCGTAATGGCGAACATTCCGATTGATCCTGCGCCTTTCCTGCCGAATGGCTTCCAGATTATGCAGGTGGCTGGGCGGAATCGCGTAAAAAGGGTGGTGGTGCCTCGGAGGTCAAGGGCGCATGAATAGTATGCCATTGCTACCATTTATCCCCTCCCCCTGGTCCTGTTCCGTTCTTGAATATTCATGGTGTCCTGGTTGATTTCCTCAATAATGAGGTTGGAATTCACTTCAGAGAAATCCAGGCTTGTCCCTTTGGGTCTGCGTATGTGCAGTTTCATCATGTCAGCGACCGTGATAGACTCATTGCGGAGAGCCCGATTCCATTTCAAGATGTGCATGTTTCTTTTGTTAAGCACAACGAGGGTGATAACTGGCGTAGGACTCAGTTTAATAATGAGTGCTGGGTGATGCTAGTTGGGCCTCCCCTTGACCACTGGCATACAGAGGATCTGAATGCTGTCTTTGCGGATATTGGGAAGGTTCTTTTGTGGGAGAGGGACCCTAACCAAAAGGGTAGGATTATTGCTAAGATTCGTGTTACTGACTTGGTTGACATCCCCAAGAGTGTGAGGTTTACCATTGGTGACTTGGTGGAGACAGAGTCATGGACTTTTTCTGTTGAAGTTCTTCAGAGTCACTTGCTTGGAGGGGGCCCACCTGAGGAGGACCCACTGCCAGATGACAATGTGGACCCACACCCTGTTCCTGCTCATGGCCCAGTCTTTGGGCCCCAAATTCCACCTCCTCCCCCTCCCCCCTGCTCCTGGGGGTGGTTGGGGACAGTGGATGGCCCCTGTGCAGGATCCTGCCCCTGATGGTGGTAATGCTGAAGGTTGGGGTCCCTGGGAGGCTGTTGCTGCTCCTGTTCAAGGCCCTGTCATTGCTCCTGGAGAAGATATGCCTGTTGACAATCAGCATCTGCCACCTCAAGATGTGAACAGTGGAGTTACAGGTGCTATCATTGTTCAAGACTGGGAGTCTGATGATGATGAGTCTGTTAATGAATCTGAGGCCATGGAGGAGCAGGGTGTGGCTGTTGCACCACAAGGGGTAGGCATTGGTGAAGGCCTGCAAAACATTTTTCAGAACTATCTGGCTGATGATGAGGAGGCCAACTCTGATGCTGAGGAGGGGGTGGGAAGCCCTATGGACTCAAGCACTGTGGCTCCTAAGAATGATGATTGGATGTTGGAAGACCAGCTCCTACTTTCTCCAAATGAGGCTCACCTTCAGGTTGGGATGGTTAGAACTTTTATCTTCATTCCTGATGTGCATGCTGCTAAGCAGGGATTTTCCCAACAAGGCTTGGAGCTCTGGGAGAATTATTTTGCCCCCCATATTCAGAAGGACTCTTCTTCAATGGGATCTCTTAAGTGTGATATCCCTGTAAGTTGGTTTAACTTCATTACTCTCATGCTTGCTACCCCTGAGAAGTTTAATTGGGTCAAGGGCTTTCTTACTTCTCCTTTATGGGAAATTATTAAAGAACCTATTGCTGAGGAAAGTTCCATTTCTTTCATCATTCCTAATGAGAGATTTTCCCAGATGGCCCCTTCTTGTCTGGGTATTGAATCCAATAAATCTTCATGCTCTCCCTCTACCCCTGCCAGAAAGAGAAAGGGCACAGCTCAAAAAAGAAAGAGAAAGGGCAAGGAACCTCTTGTGGACATTGAGGTGAGAAGAAGCCCTAGAATTGTTGAACTAAATGGGGGTTTTAAAAGTCACATAAATTGTCTAATTGTTGATTGTCTGGTTTGTAATGCTGCTCCTCCTTGTCTGAATTCCAAAGTGGTTAAAAATCTTGCTGCTTCATTCTGCAAGGTAAAGGATGGGGACCTGGAGAAGAGGTTGCTCAAGAAAGGGAAGGCCAATGAAGTGGCAGTTAAGGCTCCTCCAAAAGGCAGCATTAAAGGAGGAGTCTCTTCCAGCTTGGGCATTGGTGGCAAGAAGAAACCTGGGGCTGCTGGTACCTGTGGACAGCAAGCCAAGAAGAAGCCCTCTTCTTAAGTGTTTTAATGTATCAAACTAAGTCTTTTGCTGGAGTCTTGTTGACTCCCTATCATGTGTTCTGTGATTATGATATTGACGTGTGGTTGATACTTGTTGTGGAACATGTCTGTGGTGCCTGGAAATGGATTTCCTTTTGCCTCTGTGATTGTTGTTTCCTCTCCTGGGTGATTACATTATTTATATCACCCCATATCTATACTTGCTCCTGGTTTCTTAATGAATAACAAAAGAATTTGGAAGATCTTGAATTGGAATATCAGGGGAATCAATTCTGAAAAGAAATGGATTGCTCTCAGAAACAAAATTGAGGAGTCTGGTTGTGACATTATTTGTCTTCAAGAAACTAAGCGTGAGGACTTTGATAGCTCCTACATTAAAAAATTCTGCCCCTCCAAATTTACCAATTTTGAATTTCTTCCCTCCAGAGGTGCATCTGGAAGTTTGATCACCATTTGGAATGGTTCCCTAATTTCTGGACATCTTTCCTTTCTCAATGAGTTTTCTATCTCCATCTCCTTGACATCTCTCTTGTCCAATGAATCCTGGAATCTCACCAACATTTATGGGCCATGTTTACCTGAAAAAAAGACTGAATTTTTAGATTGGTTTGGCAGCATTGATATGCCTGATGATTTGGACTGGCTCATTGTGGGAGATTTTTACTTCTGTAGACAGCCTTCAGATAGGAATAAATTGGGTGGAGATGTGAATAGTATGCTCCTCTTTAATGAAGCCATTAATAATTTGGGTCTCATAGAGTTACCACTTAAAGGTAGAAAGTTCACTTGGAGTAACATGCAGAAAGATCCCCTCTTGGAAAGGTTGGATTGGTTTTTTACTTCTGCTGCCTGGACTCAGAGTGTTCCCTCAAATTTTGTTGCTCCTCTTGCAAATCCTACCTCTGATCATCTTCCTTGTGTCATTTCCATTGGAACAATGATTCCCAAAGCTCAGGTATTCAGATTTGAAAATCATTGGCTGCATCATAAGGAGTTTAAAGCTATTATTCAAAATGCCTGGAACATTCCTGTGGGTTTTAAGGATTCTGCAAAAAAAATCAATGCTAAATTCAAAAATGTGAGAAGAGGGCTGAAGCTTTGGGACAAACAGCTACCTTGCCTGAAGGCACAAATCTGTAATGTTAATGCCACCATTGACCTTCTTGATATCATGGAGGAAATGAGAACTCTTACTGTTCAAGAATG
This sequence comes from Avena sativa, assembly GCA_916181665.1. NCBI lineage: Eukaryota > Viridiplantae > Streptophyta > Magnoliopsida > Poales > Poaceae > Avena > Avena sativa. The sequence goes on from OV702298.1 coordinate 114,646,363, forward strand.
GAATCTTAGGGATATCCTGAAAAATCTTATTATTTCTCTATTACAAGATCAGAATACTTATTGGAAACAGAGGGGGGAAATTAAATGGGTTAAACTGGGGGATGAAAACACAAAGTTCTTTCACTCCAGAGCTACCATAAGCTTTAGACATAATTACATTTCCATGCTCAAGGATGATTCTGATCTTGAGGTTTATGATCATGATGGCAAAGCAAATCTCCTTTGGAATTCCTTTAAAAATAGAATGGGCTCTTCTGATAAGCCTGAAATGCACTTCAATCTTAATGACTTGGCTGGGGATTGCTTAAGCCAAGAAGAAAGGGATGCTTTGGAAAAGCCTTTCTCTGATGAGGAGATAGATTAGGTCATTACAAATCTGCCTAATGATAAATCCCCTGGCCCTGATGGTTTTAATAATGAATTCATGAAGCTTTGATGGCCTATTATTAAGGATGATGTGAAACATCTACTTGTGGAGTTCTATAAAGGGCAATCTTCTTTGGAAAGCATTAATTCTTCTTTTATCACCCTCATTACAAAAAATTCCTGCTCCTCTGACTCCTGCTGATTTTAGGCCTATTTCTTTGCTAAATAGTGTCTTTAAGATTATCACCAAGATTCTGGCTAATAGACTACAAAAAGTTATTCTTAAACTTGTCGACAAAAATCAATATGGTTTCCTCAAGGAAAGATCTATCCAAGACTGTTTAGGTTGGGCATTTGAATTTCTTGATCAATGCCACAAGTCCAAGGATGAAATTTTAATTCTTAAGCTTGATTTTGAAAAGGCTTTTGACAGAATTGAGCATTCTGCAATCATCAATATCCTTAAAGCCAAAGGTTTTGGAGATAAATGGATTTCTTGGATTCAGATGATCTTTGGGTCAGCTTCTTCCTCTGTGCTTTTAAATGGAGTGCCTGGGAATTTTTTTTACTACAGAAGGGGTGTTAGGCAAGGAGACCCTTCATCTCCTTTATTGTTTGTTCTGGCTGCTGATCTCCTTCAAAGTATCCTCAATAAGGCAATGAACCTGGGTCTTCTTTCTTTGCCCACTGAAAATGTGTTCTGTCCTGATTTCCCTGTGGTTCAGTATGCAGATGACACTTTAGTAATCCTCAAGGCTGATTCTGAGCAACTCTTGTGCCTTAAGGCCATTCTACAGACTTTTGCTCTCTCCACTGGACTCAAAGTTAATTATTCTAAATCCAGCATGATGCCAATTAACATGGACTCTGAGAGGCTTGGACATTTTGCTAATACCCTTGCTTGCCTCACCGGTTCCTTGCCTTTTACCTATCTTGGTTTGCCTCTGAGCTTGAATAAACCCGTTGTGGAACATTTCCTGCCTATTGTTCAGAGAATTGAGAGAAGGTTGTGTGGAATAGCGGACTTTCTTAATTATGGGGGGAAACTGCAGTTAGTTAAATCTGTGTTGTCTTCCCTTCCCATATATTACATGAGTTGTTTTGATCTTCCTGTTACTATCAAGGAACAGTTGATTAAGTATATGAGGCAATGTCTGTGGAGAAAGAAAACTTTTGATGTTCAAGATAGAGGTACTGCTCTTGTAGCATGGAAGAAAGTTTGTAAACCCAAGAATCAGGGGGGATTGGGAGTTCTAGACCTTAATGTTCAAAACTCTGCTCTTCTTTTGAAGAATTTGGATAAATTTTATAATCACAAAGATATTCCTTGGGTTCACCTTATATGGAATACTTACTACTGTAATGGTAAGCTCCCTGGAAGAAGTCTTGAGGGATCCTTTTGGTGGAAAGCTCATCTAAAATTGATTGACATTTTTAAAGGACATGCAAAGTGCTTGGTTGGAAATGGGAAATCCACAATACTCTGGTCTGATATGTGGAATGATAGTTTCCTTCAACATAAGCTTCCTCATCTCCTCTCCTATGCAAAAAACCCTCACATCTCTGTCAGTGAGTTCCTGCATACTGAAAATACTCAGGACCTTTTTTACCTTCCTCTGTCCCAACAAGCTTACCAGGAATATCAAAGTCTTGAGCAAATTCTCAATACTGGCAGGCAGGGGGAGACTGATAATTGGTCTTACATTTGGGGCAGTAATTTTTCGGTCAAAAAGGCTTATTGCTCCTTAGCTGGTTACCAATCGGTTCAGCCACATTTCTCTTGGTTGTGGAAATCTTCTTGTCAGCAAAAGCACAAATTCTTCTTCTGGCTCTTACTGCTTGATAGACTCAACACAAGAAACCTTCTGAAAAGGAAATGTTTTTCTCTAGCATCTTATGAATGTGTTTTCCATGGTTGCAACAGTGAAGAAACCATCCTACATTTGTTTCGGGAATGCCCTTTTGCAAGAGCTTGCTGGGCTAAAATTTCACAGGTCAATGTGGCTGATCAAAATATCTTTGAAACTTTAGCCAGTATTAAACAAGATCTTAATGTCCCTTTTGCAATGGAAATTCTTATACTTGGAACTTGGGGCATTTGGATTTGCAGAAATAATGAAATCTTCAATAATCAGCATGCCTCGCTTGAGAACTGGAAGGCTATTGTAGCCTAGGAATTAAGATGGGTCCTTTATAGAATTAAGAAGAAGTACCATCAGGGCCTTAAAGATTGGATTGAAATTAATTTAGACAGGAGATAGCTGCTTAGAATGTTATCCCTCTTCTTTGAGGTGGATTGAGATTGTAAATATTCTTTCTTAACTCTCTATAATATATAAAAATTGCAGTGGGGTTTTTTGCCCTACTGTTTTACCCTCAAAAAAAATTTAGAGTTGGAATCACCATTTTTGGATCTTTAAATAAAAAGATGTGGATTTCATAAATAGAGGAAGAAATAAATAAATAAGGACTATTTTAAAAAGCCAAATTAAAACTTGGCCAAGCAAATAAAATAAAATATTTTTGTTTAATAAAAAGAGTAAAGGATTATTTAAATAAAATCATAAGGATTTATTAATATCCAATTTCATTTAAGTAAAGACAATTCCCATTTTAAATGAACATTAAAACATAATAAAGTATTTTAAATCATAATTCAAAGTGAATTATTTTTAAATAAAACCTACTGAAAAAGATTTGGTAAAGTTTAGAATTCAAATAGAGTTTGAAAAACATATTTAAATCTTATTTTAAAATAAAGACAAATGTCTATTTTTAAAATTAATAATAGACCCTCAAATAATTAAAGAAATATTCCAAAATTGACTTTAGAATATGTTAATAAACAGTATTAAAATATACTCAATGTTTGCTAAAGATTTTTTTCAAATGGTGTTTGAATTATTTAAATAAAAATCAAAACAGAAAAGGAAAAAGAAAACAATCAGAACAAAAAAATGAGTTGGACCCAACCCAACTAACCCCAGGCCCAGACCAGCCCAGCGAGCCCACCTCCCACTCTCTCGTGAAACGTTTTCTCAGGCGCAAACACACCCCCTCAGACGCTGACAGCAGGACCCCACACACACCTCCTCTCTTCGCTGACCACTGGACCCCACACTTCCTGTTCATCGTTTCTACCTGCGTCGACCGTTTCCTCCTCCCACACGTCGCTGTTTCTGCCGCAATTAACCCAGATGAATTCGCGTCAATGAGCGATCAATTCTCGCCAGTCATGACACCCCCTTAAACGCCCACGCCCCCTCTTCATTTCCCCCAGACGCCGTCCACTCTCTGCCACCGGGCTGTATGAATTAGCCGCTGCAAACCTTCTGCTCCGACGAGCTACTCCGGCGAAATCCCGGCAACTTCGGCCACCTCCCACTCCCTGGTACCCACTAGCTTTTTCCCCATCGCCAGGTGCACCTACCCATAGCCTCTCTCACCCACGCGCATGCTAGAAGCTTGGCTTCGACAACACCCGAGTGCCACCGAGAACATCTTTAACTCCGGCGAACTCTCCAGGTAGTTTCCGTCTACCTATGTCCCTCTCGATGATGCTCCCGTGATCGCCACACTCTCCCGCATCTAACGCATCCTCTGGCGTGTCAATTTATGCCCTGTAGTGTCGACAACATCTATACCTGAGCGAGCCCGACGCCGACGTCGTCTCCATCGAGCAATCGCCGCTACCCTCGAGCGCCCCTCGACGAACTGACCCACCTCGAGCATCAGCGCTTCCCGGCGAGTCTAGTGAGAACATTCTCCCTCTCCCGCGCTTCCTGGTTCATCGGCAACCTCACCATCTGAGCGTGCGCCGCCGTGCACCGCCGCCAGCACCGCCAGTTCTTGGCCAAGCTACCTCGTCCGTTAGATATAGATCCAGTGGTTAGGATAGATCTTACAATGAAGAGTTATCGAGCGATCAGCACCGTTCGATTAAGTTAGATCTAACGGCCGGCGCAGCTCGATCCACCCGCAGCGGTATGGACCAGTAAGATTAATACGCGTGGCACTGACTTTGATTTTAAAAATAGAGATGTTCTATTAGATGTTTGATTTTATAAAATTCATAACTTTTAATCCACACGTCCAAATTTTACAAATTTTATATCACTGGATTCAGAAAAATGTGAACTTTCCAACCATGCACTTTTTTAGTATTTTGCTTATGTAAAATTGGTTGTTTATGTAGAAACATATTTAGGCTTATTTTGAGTATAAAATTTATTCTAAAAATGATTTTTGAGTAAAATCTTTTGTAAATGGATTTTTTTGAACCTACTGACCATAGGAACCAACTTGTGGATTTAAAAATATATTTGGTGACACTTAGGAATTAAATTTTGAATAAAATCATTTCTAGCTAAATAAAAATATTGATCTAGGTTTAAAAATGATTTTTGACTAAAACCTTTGGAAAATGGTTTGATTTAAACTCCCTGACCCTAAACACCAAGTATTAGGATTTAAAAATATAATTTATGAACCTTAGTAAATCATTACTTTGTTAAAGGCATTTCTAGCAAATAAAATATTTCTTTGAATTAAAAATTGGATTTTGGATGAACCCTTTTTGCAAATGGACTAATATTAAACCCTTAAATCATAAACACTAACATTTGTGTTTAAAGAATATATTTGGCTAACCCTACAAATTATTACATTGGTTTAAATCATTTCTAGCAAAACAAAATGATTTAAATGGCCATTTTCACTAACTTGAATTTAAATGCTTTTACCACTTTTGTAAATGACCAATAGGAGCTTTAAAATGTTTAGAGCCTACTAGAAACCACTTTTCCAAATAAAGAAATATTTTGCATGCTTGCATGCTTGCATGCATTGCCTTGTTTTTGTTAATTTATGTGGTGAATTGTGTGAATGCTAGTTGAATATGTGTTTGCTTGATTGAATTGTAGTGAAGTTAGAAGAGTGTGACATTTGCAAGATCAAGGAGTGAACCAATATTTTTTTCTCTACTAAAAAGGCAAGTGACACTATCATCCATGTCCTACTATTTTCACTACACTTAGTGATATTTTTGTAGTATGCATGATAGGGCTACTATATTACTATGTTATGTCCTATTAGGAAATCCATCTTCCTTAGTGAAAACCTCATAGTTGTAGTATGCTTAGCCATGCTATAGACTTGGGATGGAATACATGATATGATTATATGAAGTTTTGGAAAAATATATGTTTTATATAATAAAACAAGTACTCAATGAACCACCTGGTTGGAATGAGGATACTCAATTTTGGATAAGGTGGCAACAAAGGGAACCATGTTTATATGGCTATCTTTTTGTATGTGCACTAGAAGAAAACCACCCAGCGACTTAGAGATTGAACATGTTTCTCGTACAGTGGCTTCTGTGTACAACCACATGCTAAATGGGCTTTGTCTTAGTCAACTACATAGTGGAAGACCCTTGCATTGGCATCTTTAGGTTAACTAGAATTGTGTATTAGAAATATATCCTTACATTGGTGCCTGGTAGACAAGCTAGCACTGTGTTTTGGGAGGACTTCTATGAAAAGACTTTGTCACATTCTCGATCTGTCGGTACTCCATTTGGTGTGTACTTATCCAGCGGCCATTGGTGGCGTCAAGACGAGATTGTGTCATATGGGTAAAGTGTACAACTTCTGCATAAGATCAAATTCTAAGTACTTAGGTGTGTCCCCGGTTACGGATAACTCTGAGCAACTAAGGCCTGAAGCTATGGAAGATCTCGACATTCCAATTCCTCAAAGTAAAACCTTATGGTGTCAACAAGGGATTAGAAGCACTTGGAGTTTTCCAAGAAGTTCAGAAAGATTGTCAAAAGATCAATAACTATTTTGGAAAAGATAGGATAAAACTATATTGCTTTCTGCAAATGAGCCTAAACCCTACTTTGCCAAATATGCATGTAATGATAGGATCCACTCATTTCTACATAGTTGTGAAACTTGCCAATACAATTCAAAAGTATTGACCCTTGTGGCTGCAACTTATTATGTTGCAAGTTTGTTTGGTGTTAGTGAAGTGTGTTAATTAGGATTACAAGTCTACAACCAACATGACTGCATGTGGCACTTTGAAGATGAAGGACTCCATGCTATATAGATATTCTGCTGCATTGTAATGAGATAGCCAAGTGAGCTATATAAGATGTAATGAATTATTTTATTCCTTGTTATAAAGCTGTATTATGACCTTTGTTTCTTGATATTACATCTTAACTGTGGATGCTGGCTATTGATCCAGGGACTAGCATTGTAAACACAGAGATCTCTATCTTATTAAAGGTTGGGACCTCTACAGTAACAAAAACATTAATCAAGCCGAGCATGCCACATGGCATGTGACCCACCAGTCAGTGACCTAGTCTAGGTTAGGTTCGGTATAAAAAGTATTTAATTGTATGAAATAGATAAAACAATGTTAATTCAAATATAAGTATTTCCTGAAATTAAATAAAGGAATTAAAACTTGTTTAATTAATATCTTTTGTTTTATAATTCAGAAAAATATGTTTAATATATGAAAAAATTTAGGAAAATAAAATCTACAACTTAAAACTATTATCAAATATTATTATGATGATTATTTAAATACATATTATTTAATAAAAAGTTTTATAAGTAATAAAACTTTGATAATTAATATTTTAATATTAGTAAATATTAAAAATATAAATAAAATACTAAAAATCTTTAAAAAATATGAATTATAATTTTAAACTATAATCATGCATTATTATTCCACTTAATTTAATATTTGTTATTTATTAAGTCCTTATAAAATAATAAGTATTATAAAAATCATATCTTATTATTTTTAAATCACAAAAATAAGTGTAATATACCAAAATGATCAAAAAGATAATAATATATGTTAAAAATATAATATTCCACTTTTAAGTTAAATAAAAAGTTAAACACTTTAATAACTTGAATTTAAAACATATTTCTTTAGTTAATAATTCATAAAATGTCAAATAAAATTTGTTAATATTCTTAAATTAACCAATTAAATGTAATAAGTAGTATTAGTCTTAAATACTAATATTATGTAGTCAAAATGGTTCAATACATTTTAAAAATGCAATTTTATGGAATTATCATTCAACTATAGGTGTAGATTATTTTATAAAAGGATCATTATCTAAAATAAAATCTCCAAGGATAATTTGTAAACAAATTAAAACAATTTAGTTAGTCCATGAATAGTTAAGTGTTGTTACTTCCTTAATTATAAATCATAACCACACCTTTATAAAACAATAAATGATTCTATTCCACTATAAAATTAATAAACAACTACTCAAATGGAAGTAATGCCATTCTTGAGTAACTTAAAAAAAGTGAACAAGATACAAATAACATAAGTATTACACCCTAAGTCCATCTTTAAAGTTAACTTTAGTCCACAAGACTTTGAATATAATGCTAAAACTTTGTTATATACTTTATAGTTAACTTTGGTCTGTTATAATTAAGTTATAAGGTATCTTAATACCAAACTAACCAAGTTCAAAAACCAAGATAGATAAGTCTCAAATACTACTAATATCATTATTCAAATAAAGCAATTCTTTCTTACTTAAAGACTATAACTTGAAAGAACACCTCATAAGGTTAACTTAAAAGATTATATGCTTCTGTTTGGTTGAATAAAATTTTCTTCAGAAAACAGATGACAACTAATCACAACCACCTTACTTTATACCTTACTTGTATAATAAGATTTTTAAATACGTAAACTCTTTATAAGTGACATTACTTGTAAAGTAAAACTTAAAGATAAACAATTAAGATGTAAGCAACCTTGAGTAGCGTTCCATATGTGTATATTTTATAGTTGTATAGATATATGTTGTTTCACACACTCACAAGCCTTAATAAGAAACATAAATGTGAAGCTTATCTAAAAGTACAACACATTCTTAAGAAACCATTTCCAGTATCCAAGACCTAGAACAACATTACCCTCGGGATTCGGGTTTATCAACTTGCATTACATTACTTATGCATAAAAGCATCTTGCTTCTTTAAACATTAGTCCTTACCGGACCAATGATGCAGATTTCAACTATTGGATCTTATATTATCTTGAAGACTGTGAGTGCATAATCTTGCAATCACAAAAGGCAAGTTCACACTTGCTCATGTCCTTTTGATTATTTTCTGTAAAGTATTTTGCAAATAAAGTGTTGACATCACTGGCATTTGAAAAAGGTCAGAAAACACTATTTTTGATAATAATGTGAACTATTGGTTACTGATCTAGGGTGATCATCTAATCTATTAAATCTAGCAGTTGGAATACCACTGTTCAGGACTATATCACCTAGGATTTAGTAACCAATGTCGCCAGTGATTCTTGCGTCGTATATTACGCGTTGACCATGAGATTTGGAATGGGACAGAGAAGTCAGCTGTATCTTCTTCCTCTCGCATGAAGCCGGATGTGCAGGTCATGGTTGTTATCACTCGTAGCATGCATATTAATTGGTAATTCATAGAGGATATGCAGCATATGGGTGGGAACCCTCAACATCCCACGATAGTCCTGGCATCTAACGGTCTGTACAAACCATTGTCATAATTCAATATGTGGGCATGGTGTACACCAAGGAGGCATGCTAGGTCGTGAAGGGGGAAGTGATTGGCTTGGATTTTAGGTTGGGCCTCAAACCAAGGAAGTTTGAACGGGAACATAATCCCGGCCGTGCAACAAAGCCTAAGGTCTCTCATGGGTAAAGTGACGCACCTATTCCGGGAAGGAGCTGCGAACGCGGCGGGACAGGAACTCCATGAAAGTTCTGGTAAACCCGTGAAGGCTGACGGACATAGCTTTTCAGAATAAAAACAACCTTTGAAGAAATGTTTACGAAAACCTGCATTGCCTACGACCTATGGTCTGTGGCCGTAGATATAGTGCATCAAACACTCCTTTACTAGTGAAATTGCTGAGTACGCTCGTACTCAAAGTATCTTCTTAACCCTTGCTAGGTTCTAAAGCCAGTACAGACAACGTCTACATCAAGTTATGCTCCAGGAATCATCATTAAAAGCTAAAGCTCTTCAATGAAGTCAAGGAAGTCAGCATATACTACATCATGCAGTGGTTTGCTGGGTCACCGCAGTTGGTATCTGAGCATATGCTTTAACCTTAGAATTGAAACCCTTTTAGGAAGATCTGTAGGTTGGATAGTGACTATAGGAGCCATCTTATCTAAACCAAATGATCTTATGACTTGTGATGAGTATCCACTTGAGGATAACATTGTCACAAGATACTTAAGTCATTCTTTCTTAAGAGTAATTATTTTATCCTTTCTCAGTATAGGGCTCTTTAGTTTCTTCCAAGGGAGACATAAACCACCAAGATACTATAGGAAAGTGTAAGACATCATGTGAAGTAGTTCTAATAGTATAACTTAACCCTAGAATTTAAGTAAGAACAGTAAAATCTTAGTGACAGTTGATAACTAAAGATAACATGATGAATATCATTAGGATAAATGTTGATGTAATGAGTAGTAATCATGTGGGATTCACTTGAGAATTCTACGTGATGGAGTGAAATTAGGTCAAGACTGAATGACAGTACAGTATGAAATAAAGTCATCATGATGTGAGTAGCTCTAAAATCATGATGTATAGGTAAAACATAACAAGATCATGGTGAGATTAGCTCCGAAACCTTGATGAGAGTGTAAATATGACAATAAATTAGTAAATTATCCTGAAGTATAAGTATGAAAATACCGTGGTAGAGCTATGATAGAAGTCGTAGGTGCCATAATTCAGGATAAAATTTAGTTTTAGGTGTTCAATAGAAACTAATTAGTCATTTGAGTGATCATGTGAGGTTAGTTTACTAATAAGGAAAGGTTGGTTATAGTTAATCTTTCTAAAAATGAGACCAAAGGTTAGTTGAAACCAAATTGAGACCACTTTGCTCAAGACTATCCTATTTTCAGTTGAGCAATTTGGGTAAATTATGAGGAAAAGGTTAGTTTGACCGTAAGTGCTAACTATCACGATATAAACCTATATGAGGAGGTGTCATATACTACACAACTAATCCTGAATTCTAGAGATAGTATACTCAACTACTATGTTCTGGGCTTAGAATATTCTATGTTATATGTACCACATTTGGATTTATTGGTTTTATTTAGATCTTTTTGTTTGACTAGATCTATACATGAAGTTTGACTTGATGTGCAAATGCATGTTGCAACATCCAGTTACTACTTAATGTTATAGACCTAGATAGGAATGGGAATTCGTGTAAAGGAGTGACGAGTTCCGAAGACCAAGATGAAGAATTACTTGAGGAATGAATCCAAGTATAAGGAGTATCAACGCAATTTGAAGGATGGATTAAGTTCAGATCATTATTAGTCAGCAACAAGAAGTGATAAACTTAAAGTTCAATCAAAATAGGTAATTTTGCTAAGAAGTCAATGGAGTAATTATGCAAGTTCATGGAAGTATCATGAATCAATACAAAGAAGTAGCTTTGAAACCAAAATGGTATTCAAGCTCTGACAATTCAAAGAGAATGCCAGAGGTATATTGGAAACCATATGATAATACATATACCCTAGGATGGTTCGCAGCTGGTAAATATCTGCAGCTGGTATTTGATCCATAGTTGGTATCTTGTCCGCAACCGGTGTTGGTTGACTTAGTTAACCAGATCATCTTAAAAGTTGAATAAAGAGCATAAAACTTGGCCTAAGCTAAGTAAGACCTAAAGGAGTATAAAATATTAAGCGACAGTTTTCTAAGACGCTTCGCGAAGTCATACATATCAAAGCAAAAAGGTCCAAATAGTAAGTAAGACAATTAATGCTGAAAGATTCACTTCGGAGATCCATAATTGTGTGGATACACCATATAATCTTTCATAAGAACCCAAATAGGCAGAATATAAGCTGGATAGGGACCAATATTGTACTTATAAAATCAAGAAATACTTTATAAGGAAGTTTAGAGACCATTCGTAAACCCTAAGGGGGAGAGTAAACAATTTGTGGACGTATTGTTATCTGACTTTCCAAGTAAAGGTTGGTGAGGAAATACTAACCTATGCCAACATTAAGCCTTATTTCATAAGGTTAAAAGAAAATCATAATTATAGGAGTACTTAAGATAGTAACGAAGGGTTGTCTAAAAGCCTAATAAGATAAAATATTAAATTAATCAAATGGAATAGTCCTAACCGACTAATTCTAGAAGAAACAACTCTTAAGTGATCCTTAAGAGGAAATTAAACGTATCCAATTGGGTATGTGTAGTGAACAAGAAATTCTGATGGGTTTGGACTAAATGTGTTCAAAACCAATCTTCGGAATGATTATTGGTATAACCATTCAAAGACAAGTCAAATATAGTCTTTTGACTACAATTATTAGTTAATGGAAGTTGCAAAACCCTGTTTTAGTGAGACTTCTTAGACCTTAAAAAGTAAGAAAGTTCGATGATTAAATAAAAGAAGTTGAATTAGGATACCTAATTAGGTTAAGGAACTAAAGGATATACCCCATATTGAGGATTTAATAATAAGGACATATCCCTAAGGGAGTAAAGTAAAAGGAACTTTGGAGTATTGGTGACAACAAGTTGAAGATTGCCAAGTACGGTTAGAATTCAAGGAAAGGATCTGGATATGGAATAATATAATTATTTCCATTTAAGGTTACCATGGAGTTGAGACATATCGTAATCAAAAAAAGACAATTCCTCATTTCGAAACGAAAGAGTGTGCGAACTTCGAGGACAAAGTTTATTTTAACGGCGAGAGTCTGTAACATCCTAGTATTAGAGCTTAGAAATAAGCTGAACAGAGATGTGTGCATTGCATTCATGCATAGAAAATCTGAATAATTTTTGCGCTTTTAAATAAAAACTTGTCAAAGTGATTGAAGCTTCTCTTAACTTGATGGAATTGATGTAGATCATCAAGTTGACTGCGATAAGTTTCAATATGACCTTTGCTAAAACCTTATTTTGGGTAAACATGATTTGATCTAAGGGTAGATCAAATGTAATAAGAGTTAAACCGTAATACATGACTTAATGGATTATATTTGATCCTTAAATAATCATATCCTAGTATTCATTACAGAACCCATGAATGCTAAGTTATAAATATAACTTAAGTAATAAGAATGTAACAACTAATTCTTGATCTATCTTAATCTCATTTACTTATACCATGAAGATCATGGTAATACAATCTTAACTCTTTAGTGAGTTTGAGTAGGAAAGGAATCAAGTCAAGATCATTTACCATATACCTTGCTTTCCATGTCAATCCTTATGGAATCCTATCTCAATATCGGTTGTTCATCAATGCTGAGTAATCAACTATTGATTCACCAATTCTTAACCTATCAATCCTTGACCTATCAACTCTTGTCCTTATTATAGCATTCACTTAGGGCTTATAAAGAAAGAAGTAAGAAGAGGTAAATAGTGATGCTACTTCTAGGTGTCATCTATAGGATGGGAGTGTTGGAATAGAATTAAATCCATATGGTAATTGATGGAGTTAACTCACTCCTGAAATGATAGAAGAGTTATATGGAACCTATAATTATATGCTTATAAAGAAGATTATAAGGATGAAGTCTAAAAATAAGTTACCAGGAGTAGTCCTATTGGATCAAGTAGGTATAGCCAATGAATTATATCTCTTAATCCAATAGAGATAAACAGAAGATAATTATAATACAACTGTAATGTTGTATGGATAGACGCCTTGATTAGCCATAACAGGTCACATTAATATAATGTGAGGTTGGAGTATTTGTTACTAGAGTTAAGTAGAGACAAGATAGTATGATTAAGGTGATGTTAGAGCAACATTGGATTATAGAAAAAGTAGTTTTCTCATGGGAAATACTGATACTTGAGGTGAAGTAAAGTTATATATATACAGCTACTAGGGTAATATTAGTGGTGGATGATTAAGGAAGAGTATGAATGTAGTTAGAGGTAACCATATGTTGGATTGGAGGTTATCAGCAGTAGAATAGTTGATATACCCAAGTATAGATATGAAAAGATTAGGAAATGCTTTAGAATCAAGCTCATTGGAATTTACAAGTGGATTTAGAAGAATAAAAGGTGGATAAGAATATTTTGTGAAGTAAAGTTCATCATGTTAACACATGATGATGGATAGAAAGAAGTAGTATATCTAGGGAAGGAATTCCTTAATCAGAAGTCCAGAATTATGAAGTATGGAATATAGGAATCCTTGTTAAATCCTAAACTTTAAATCTTAAGCCAAACATAATATTCATTTCATATTATTGATCTATTATCTTATCTCCATACCACTTTATAGGAATAGTTTCCTATAGCAGATCACATAATCACATCTTTGTCATTCCTAATTATCATAATTATAGGTACTTAGGAGTTATCCTTATCAATTATTTCCCATAAGACCTTCTAGGAAATAACTTTCTTGTATAAAAGATGAAGTCATTCTTGAACACAAACATAAGGATAATCTGTCTTAACCAATAATCTTTATTCATATAAATAAAAGGATGAACAAAAATATTAAAACTCCTAAAACCATGGTAAACAATTACAATTTAAAAACCCTAACTTTTATTTCAATCATATATGCCTAGAAACTATAGTTATCAATTCTCTCCCATAATTCAGTTCAAATAATAACAATTTATTTTAAAGTGTGATATTAATAAAGATCATAAACATAAAGATAGTATGTTTAGCCATTAACCCTTATTCACATCAATAAAAGAAATATGAGAATATCAAATCTTCAAAGAACTTATGGTAAGTATTTTAAATTCAAACTTTAACTCTTATTTTAGCCATAATAAAATATATACATATGTACAAGAAAATAAAGAAGTGATAACTTTATGTAATAAAAGTTCATAAATAGTTCAAAATAACTTATTGTTGATGCTTGTATTCAGCAAAGAACTTTTATAAAGAAAGATTCCTAAAACAAATGTGTAATACACAAATCTAAAAATAAAACAGAAAATAGAAAAGGAAACAGTAAAGAAAAAACAATAACCAGGCCGAAGCCCATTAACACTCTTTCTTATCCATCGCCACGTGCAACCACAGCCACCCAACTGAAGCCTAGTAGCAGCCCAACAACCAGTCCAATCTATCTTTCTCTTTGGTTGACAAGTGGGACCGAGGAGGTACCGCAGAGCAAATCAAAAGAACTGCTGGGGCTTTTCCGCGAAAAGTACGTCGTCGTCTTCCTCACCGACGTCACAAGCAGCTGGCTGTTAGCATCGCCGCCGTCCGCCGCCGCGCCATGACGTCCGGCAGCTCCAAGATCCATGCCACCGCTCCCGGTCGTCTACAATATCCCCTCCAACGCAGAAGCGAACCCTATATTCTTCTCTTTCCCCAATTCCCCTCTGAGCCGGAACCCTAGCCCGCCGGAAATCTCTGTTCCCATCGTCTCCGGCTGTCCCAGGCCAAGCCAGGACCACCATTCGACTTCCCTCGCTCGATTTGTTCATCCCACCTAGAGGAATCGATGCTGTTCGACCTAAATCGAGCTCGCCATCACCGACGTTCCGCCGTTAGTCTATGTCGTTCCCAACGATTCCGGTCGAGCCTTGACTCACCAACACCTCTGCTTCCTGGTAAGGTTCTGCTCCCGATGATCCTCTCTGATTCGTATCCCGCTTGCTGTAGCCGTCTGTCCGTGTTGACACCGACCACACCACAACAGAGCTCATCGCTGACGAGGCTCCGACGACCATTTCTTGACAGCGCCACCACACTAAGGTTCAGCACATCGTGCTTAGACGATCTAGGTTATTCACGTTAGCTGGGGCGCCGTCAATCGCGACCGGCGACCTCATTCTGGTGGTGGAGACCAGGCTGGCTTCATGCTGACGTCATGACTGTGTCTATTGAACCTTCCTCGCCCATGTGGCAGGTGACGTGGTGCAGGGCCCGCTTGTCATTGGCTAGGAGTGGGAATACTTTTGGTAACAAAAACATTAATCAAGCCGAGCATGCCATGTGGAATGTGACCCACCAGTCCGTGACCTAGTCTAGGTTAGCTTCCGTATAAAAAGTATTTATGTGTATGAAATAGATAAAACAATGTTAATTCAAATATTAGTATTTCCTGAAATGAAGGAATTAAAACTTGTTTAATTAATATCTTTTGTTTTATAATTTAGAAAAATATGTTTAATATATGAAAATTTTCAGGAAAATAAAATCTACAACTTAAAACTATTATCAAATATTATTATGATGAATATTTAAATACATATTATTTAATAAAAAGTTTTATAAGTAATAAAACTTTGATAATTAATATTTTAATATTAGTAAATATTAAAAATATAAATAAAATACTAAAAATCTTAAAAAATATGAATTATAACTTAAAACTATAATCATGCATTATCATTCCATTTAATTTAATATTTGTTATTTATTAAGTCCTTATAAAATAATAAGTATTATAAAATCATATCTTATCATTTTTAAATCACAAAAATAAGTGTAATATACCAAAATGATCACAAAGATAATACATATATGTTCAAAATATAATATTCCACTTTTAAGTTCAATAAAAAGTTAAACACTTTAATAACTTGAATTTAAAACCTATTTCTTTAGTTAATAATTCATAAAATGTCAAATAAAATTTGTTAATATTCTTAAATTAACCAATTAAATGTAAGAAATATTATTAGTCTTAAATACTAATATTATGAAGTCAAAATGGTTCAATACATTTTAGAAATGCAATTTTACTGAATTATCATTCAACCATAAGTGTAGATTATTTTATAAAAGGATCATTATCCAAAATAAAAGCTCCAAGGATAATTTGTAGTGAAATAAAACCTATTCCTTTATATTAACCACAAGTTTGTAAACAAATTAAAACAATTTAGTCAGTCCATGAATAGTTAAGTGTTGTTACTTCCTTAATTATAAATCATAACCACACCTTTATAAAACAATAAATGATTATATTACACTATAAAATTAATAAACAACTACTTAAATGGAAGTAATGCCATTCTTGAGTAAGTTTAAAGAAACAATATAAAGTGAACAAGATACAAATAACATAAGTATTACACCCTAAGTCCATCTATGTCTTTAAAGTTAACTTTAGTCCACAAGACTTTGAATATAATGCTAAAACTTTGTTATATACTTTATAGTTAACTTTGGTTTGTTATAATTAAGTTATAAGGTATATTAATACCAAACTAACCAAGTTCAAAAACCAAGATAGATAAGTCTCAAATACTACTAATATCATTATTCAAATAAAGCAATTCTTTCTTACTTAAAGACTATAACTTGGAAGAACACCTCATTAGGTTAACTTAAAAGCTTATATGATTCTGCTTGGTTGAATAAAATTTTCTTCAAATGTTATTCCTTTTGCCACTTCAGAAAATAGATGAAAACTAATCACAACCACCTTACTTTATACCTTACTTGTATAATAAGATTTCTAAATACTTAAACTCTTTATAAGTGACATTACTTGTAAAGTAAAACTTAAAGATAAACAATTAATATGTAAGCAACCTTGAGTAGCGTTCCATATGTGTATATTTTATTGTTGTATAGATACATGTTGTTTCACACACTCACAAGCCTTAATAAGAAACACAAATGTGAAGCTTATCTAAAAGTACAACACATTCTTAAGAAACCATTTCCAGTATCCAAAACCTAGAACAACGTTACCCTCGGGATTCACGTTTATCAAGTTGCATTACATTACTTATGCATAAAAGCATCTTGCTTCTTTAAACATTAGTCCTTACCGGACCAATGATGCAGATTTCAACTATTGGATCTTATATTGTCTTTAAGACCGTGAGTGCATAATCTTGCAATCACAAAAGGCAAGTTCACACTTTCTCATGTCCTTCTGATTATTTTCTGTAAATTATTTTGCAAATCAAGTGTTGACATCACCGGCATTTGAAAAAGGTCAGAAAACACTATTTTTGATAATAATGTGAATTATTGGTTACTGATCCAGGGTGATCAGCTAATCTACTAAATCTGGCAGTTGGAATACCACTTTCAGGACTATATCACCTAGGATTTAATAACCAATGTCGCCAGTAATTCTTGCGCCGTATATTACGCGTTGACCATGAGATTTGGAATGGGACAGAGAAGTCAGTTGTATCTTCTTCCTCTCTCATGAAGCCGGATGTGCAGGTCGTGGCTGTTATCACTCGTAGCGTGCATATTAATTGGTAATTCGTAGAGGATATGCAGCATATGGGTGGGAACCCTCAACTACCCATGATAGTTCTGGCATCTAACGGTCTGTACAAACCATTGCCGTAATTCAATATGTGGGCATGGTGTATAGCAAGGAGGCATGCGAGGTCACGAAGGGGGCAGTAATTGGCTTGGATCTTAGGTTGGTCCTTAAACCAAGGAAGTTTGAACGGGAACATATTCCCGACCGTGCAACAATGCCTAAGGTCTCTCATGGGTAAAGTGACGCACCTCTGCAGAGTGTAAGAACTTTAACTTGTTACTCCCTGTTCTAGGAAGGAGCTGCGAACGCGGCGGGAAAGGAACTCCATGATAGTTCTGGTAAATCCGTGAAGGCTGACGGACATAGCTTTTCAGAATAAAAGCAACCTTTGAACAAATGTTTACGAAAACCTGCATTGCCTACGACCTATGGTCTGTGGCCATAGATATAGTGCATCAAACACTCCTTTTCTAGTCAACTTGATGAGTACGCTTGTACTCAAAGTATCTTCTTAACCCATGCTAGGTTCTACATCCAGTACAGACGACGTCTACATCAAGTTATGCTCCTGGAATCATCATTAAAAGCTAAAACTCTTCAATGAAGTCAAGGAAGTCAGCATATACATCAACTCAAGTGAAGACGAAGTTGCTGATTAGATAAGAATAGAACCATAGAACCTACTTACGTAGAGTATTGCAATAGCAGCAATGCAAGCCTAGTAGTTCAACTACTAGTTTTATAAGTATGGTAGCTATGAGTTATTTATTTCTGATTCTTCTTTGTAAGAAGTTTCTTTCTCTCTCTTTAACCTAGAGTATTCTCTGGATCTTGTGTAAAGAGTTGAGTTGTAACCTATAGTCATGTCTTGGACCCGTTATGTTTCTGTTGTACAACTCTGACGGATGTAATACTAGTGAACGGTGTTTCACTGGTGTTATGTCAATGACTATAGTGTACTACATCATGCAGTGGTATGCTGGGCCACCGCACATAATTTTATAAACCTCTGTTAAATTTTGGTGAATTAAACTATTATGTGCATGGTTTATTCACTAATAAAATCACCAAAGTATCTCTGCAACTCCAAAAAGGTTGATTCCAATTTCTACAGAAAGGTATTCTCAGTACCTAACATGTGTCCTTGGAATCACCTAAAAATATTTTGTAAGTTAAATATGATGAAAAAGACAAATACTATCCAGTACTGCCTTTGGAAATTTCTCAAGGGCATTCTTTTAATTGTTTTGAGGTGATTCCAAGTCCTCTTGTATCAGTCCACTAAATACTACCTAATCACCCAAGGAAATAATTTTTGGAGCTCCAGAAATTGTCTGGTGAATTATTTCCTAAAACTAGTCTTTTATCCACTATAAAAATCACTATAAATCAATGGCAATTGATAAATTAGTGAAACCACTTTTGTTGGTTTCATTTTATGAATACATATATGATGGTATCATTTTTATACAATGGTATCATACAAATCAAGCCCTTGGTCAAAAACCCCTCTCTTAGGTAGTTCCTAGACTATAAATCCAAAGGGAGCCTTTTTCCCTAATGCCTCCAACCCCTTTGCAAATTCTATGAACCAACCATCCAACATCCTACTGATGTATATCTTGTAGTTATCCTTTAGTTGTTGTATGGTTTGATGCTTGTATGCCTTGTATTTATTGTGGTATTGTTTGTGTGCATGTATACTCGATAACGGTGATAGTTGCGTTTGTAAGTGCCAAGAAGAAGGAAGCATCAGGTTATTCTCATTATTATTATTATTATTGGTTTTCTGGTATTCTAAAAGAATTCAAGGGACACCCTGCTGGTCACAGGCAAGCCACCATTCTTGAACTCGTATATTAACCTACTCCTTTTTATTAATTGTTTTATATCTCGTTTATGAACTGCACGATTAAATTGCATGGTTTGTTTCAAATACAAGGCATGAGTAACTCGGCTCCTCCAAGTTATGGATGATTGTCCTTTAGGACACCTACCCTATTGACACCCATTTTTACCCCTTTAGGTCGAGTCTAAGATGATTAGCATCTTCTCTCTTGGAGCCCATGGATTTTCAATGATAAAACTATTTTGGGTTCTACCCTACCACAAAATTTCCAAAATAAAACCCTTGGAAAGAGGCATCATTTCCAAGTGGAGGTTTTACTAAAGAAGATATGGGGAGGATGAAGAGAAATTCAAGAAAGAGAAAGATAAGGGATGTTCTACGCCTTTATGGAAAAATTTATCCGTGCAACCACACTACCCCAGTCGCAGGGGCTTATCTCGTAGTTTGTGGTCTTTAGAGAGGGCTACTCGTACTCGCTAAAGGGGAGAAATCCCCTAAAATCTGGAATGTCTAGGACAAGGTATAAGTGCAACAATTGGGTCTCTCACGGACGGTATAACTTAAGGTAAGTATGGATGGAAGTGGAGTCAAAATTTGCTATCTGCCAAACTACGGTTGGGGGTAGGGGCCAGTACGGGAGGAAGGACTATGGTCGGCGTGCCACATACTCGTGCCAGAGAGAACAACCCAAAAGGAAAATTTTCCTTTGCTAGGGATGGACAAATGAAAAGTTAGGTTTGATTATCCGAACCCCCGTCTACCATGTGTAGCGGGCCGTGGTTGTATCCTGGCGGATGTATTAATTCTTGTGGGTAAAGTGCACAAACTCTACAGAGTCTAATCTATTCGAATAGCCGTGTCCATGGTCAAGGACGCTTGGAAAGATGATTGCTAGGAGTACCCTTGGGATATATTGAGATGAATAAAAAGGATATGACTTGGTCGCGAGGAAAGATAATAATGAATTTGGTTTTGACCAGTGATGGTCAGAGATGTTTAAAAAGGGTTTTACTATAAAACTATTATCAAAATTTTTAACAAGGATATGGGGATATCCGGACTTTCAAGAAGGAGCATATTTTCCAAAAACTCTTTTTCAACAAAGATATAGAGATGCCAATGTTAGGCTTTTCAAAAATAACCATAGTGTAGAGCTATCTCGCCACAGCCAGATATGCATTATCTTATTACCTTGTATCGGTGGTTTGCGAGTACATTCAAAGTACTCACCGGCATTGTCCCTGGATATTTACTTGGCCAGATTACAGATGTTACAAAGTGACGAAGGTGCTGACGTCTATGCAAGCTAGGCCGTTTTCCCAGTTAGTTTCATGTAGGTTAAGGCGTGACATGGGCTCTGCGCTTGAAGACTTCCGCTACTTGTGTTGTAATTGCCATAATGGCCGCTTTGTAAGTTTTGTACTCGTTACTTTATGGATGTTGTAATGATACTAGTCGGTTATGCTCACGGCTCACTGATCATAGGAACATGAATTTTATGCATAACGGGTATTCTTAGACCGTAAATCCAGGGTGCCACAGAGAGGATCATCGGCATCATCATCACCGATGCCTCGCCATCAACCATCGATGTTTCCCCCATCCAGGAGTGAGTAATCCCCCGCTGTAGGCTATGGGGATCTTAGGGATTGGATGAGATCTATCATGTGATTGAATAAGGCCCAGTTCTTTTTGGGGCTTCTCCAAGAAGCCGCCCTCCCCCAGCTTCCTAGGGAAGCTGGTCTAAAAAAATTGTGAGGCTTCCAAAATAGTTAAGTCTAAACAAATGTGGCAGCCTCGCAATATTTTTAAACCGGCTTTCCCAGGAAGCTAGGGGTAGGGCAGCTTCTGGGAGAAGCCTCCAAAAGAACTGGGCCTAAGATTGTTAGGCCATGGTGCCTAGTATCTCTATTTGTGCTATTTGACTTTTTTGCAACTTGTTGTGCTTAATGCTTGTCACTAGGGCCCGAGTGCCATGATCTTAGATCTAAACTTATTATTGATTCATGATGATAGTATTGTTTACGATCTTATCTGCAAGTTGTGTACACATATCATTGTCCAGATCCAAAGGCCCCAAAGTGAAAGCAATTGGGATAACCGGAGGGGATGGCTGTGATGTGAGGATCACGTATGTTCATGGAGTGTTAATGATTTGCTCTGATGCTCTATTAAAAGGAATACCTTAATTGCTAGTAGATTCCCTTGAGGCCCCGCTGCAATGGGCTGGTAGAACAAAAGATGTTGTGCAAGTTCTCAATACGAGCACATATGTCTATATGTGGAACACATGCCTATGATTGTTTAGTACTTGGATGCTTTATCTTATTTATCTGCAATTCCCCTAGATCTTGAAGTTACATGAATAGTTTCGTCCATGCAATGCCCGTCCATCCATCCCTATGCCTACCGCACTCATATCCTATTGTTTGCTACTATTATTACTATTGCCTTTGTTTTACTGCTGCTGTTACTTTGCTATTGCTACTACAAAACTATTGCTACTGATAAACTATTGTGAGCAATACTATTTCTAGGTGCAGCTGAATTCACAATTTAGTTGTTAAGGCATGCAAATATTCTTTGTCTCCCCTTGTGTCGAATCAATAAATTGGGTAATAATACCCTCGAAGACTGTTGCGATCCCCTATACTTGTGGGTCATCAAGACTATTTTTTGGCGCCGTTGCCAGAGAGCATAGTTTTATTTGTAAGTTCACTTGGATCTATTAGTGTTCACTGCTATTCCTTTCATCATGGGAATGTCTCATGTTGGAAATTTTCCTATTTTACTATACACTACAAGAAGAGGTACAATCCTAAACACCTCTGCTACTCTTGATTCACCTTCTGTTATAAGTAAGCTTGTTACACCACCACCACATACACATGCTACACACACTGCTATTACTGCTGAATCTAAAATTGCTTCTGATACTCATGATGTTACTTCTACTGTGCTTGATGCGAGTGGTTCATTAGGTCCTTTCCTAGATTCTACTATTGCTAGAACTATATTGGGAAACACTGAAACTCCTAGTGAAGACACTATTACACCTGTTAGCTCACCTGAGTTTAGAGAGAGATATGATATTAATGATGGTTACATTGAAATGACTGATGAATTTATTAAAGAGTGTCAAAACACACATGGTGCTACTTCTAGTAGGAGTCTCCTTGAGAGACGTACCATTATACCTAAACTATCTCCTAATGCTAAGTTTGCAACTTCTCCCATAGACATTAAAGATAAAGATTATGATTTCTCTCTTGATTTATCCTATATAAACATTGTTGAGAAAGAATCTTTTTGTGGGACTGAGAATGAAAGTATTGTAGCTCATATGAATGAGCTTTCCACTATGAGTGCCTTATTCTCCGATGATGTTAAGATGCGAAAGTACTTTGTTCCTAAAATCTTCCCTTTTTCACTAAAAGGAGAAGCTAAAGCTTGGTTTAATAGATTTCCTCCTGGTTCCATTGATAGCCCTGATTGCTACTTACTTTCAGAAATATTTTCCTCCTAGTGCTAGACATGCTACTTTGCAGAAACTTTTTGATTTTAAACAGGGAGAAGAAGATAAATTGCCTGAGTCATGGACAAGGTTCTGTGCCTTGATTCATGCACATCCTAGATGTCCATTACCTAAAAATGAGCTTCTTGATATTTACTATAATGTACTAACTAATGATTCTAGGACATACCAAGATAGTTTTGATGATTGTGTTTTCAGGAAAAGAACTCCTGCAGAAGCTGAAGAATTAATGGCTAAGATAAGCAAGAATTATGATGATTGGACTTCAGTTGAGCCAATTACACCTGAGCCTACTACACCTGAACCAATTGTGCCTGAACTAACTCCAACACCAAAGAAGAGGGGAGTTATTGAATTAAATGATGAAGTGATGAAAGAAGCTAAGAAATGTCTTAAGGAGAAGGGTATTAGATCTCAAGATGTGAAGAATATACATCCTATAGAAGAATTATGTAAGCCGATTCGCCACTCATCCACTATTGAGGTATACTCTCTCCAACACTTTCATGAAGATGATATTCCCTATGGTAAACCTCCTGACCAATGCTTAGAGTAACTTGACATTTTTATTGTTAAACAAGGTAATTTTAATAAACAAGTTCAGAATCATTTATTGGAAAACTCTAGAGCTATTAATGAGTTGAAAGATATTGTGGAAAGAACTGCTAATGATGTTAAAATGCTTGTTAAACACTTCCAAATGGTTCAAACCCGAATTGATCAACTTGCTAAGGTATAAAAATATATGCTAGTTAATGCTACAGGAGATAAACATGCTTATGGAATTAGAACTAGGAGTGGTACATCCACTCAAGATCCTTTATACCCTGAAGGACATCCTAAAAGAATTGAGCATGATTCTCAACAAGTTGAAAATAGTGGTAGTCCTCATAAGAGAAAGAAAAAGAAACATAAAACAGTTGAGGAACCATATGAACCTGCTGTATATCCTAATAGTATATCTGTCTCTGATGCTGAAACTAAAAGTGGTAATGATAATAATGATGCTCCTGATAAGGAAGAAATTGAAGAAGAACCTGAGAGGCCTATTAAGAACACTAAGTACACTAAGGAAGATTTTATTGCTAATAAACATGATAGGGAAAGAGAACCTTGGGTGTAGAAACCAATGCCTTTTCCTAATAAGAACCACAAGTCAAAGGATGATGAACACTATAATAAGTTTTGTGAGTGGATGAAACCAATATTTTTTGCAAATTCCTTTGACTGATGCTATTAAGTTGCCTCCTTATTCAAAGTATATGAAGGATATTGTCTCTAATAAAAGGAAGATTCCTAATGAGGAAATTTCTACTTTGCTTGCTAATTATTCCTTCAATGGTAAGGTCCCAAAGAAACTTGATGATCCAGGTATTCCAACTATTCCTTTCTCTATTGAGAATAATTATGTTAGAACTGCTTTGTGTGATTTGGGAGTTGGAGTTAGTGTTATGCCTTTCCCTCTCTTCAAGAGACTCCAGCTTGAAAAGTTAATACCAACTGATATATCTTTGCAAAAGGAGGATAATTCAACTACTATTCATGTCGGTATATGTGAGGATGTTCCTATTCAAGTGTCTCATAATTGCTTGGTTCTAACTGATTTTGTTGTGCTTGAGATGCGTGAAGATGACAATATTTCTATTATTCTTGGAGACCTTTTCCTAATACTGTAGGTGTTATCATCAATTGTAATGAAGGAAAAGTAACTTTTAATATTAATGACAAAGAGCATATTGTCTATTTCCCCAAGAAGATTGATAAGAGCTATTGCCTGAATTCCGTTGAAAAATATTGAGAGCATCAAAGTTGGAAAATATATTGTCCCATTCCACAAGAATGTTTTGAAAGTATTATGATTGGGACTATTGCTATGAAGTTTGAGGTAACATAATCATTTTGTGAAATGCAAAGTTTTGTTCCATATAAGATTGTTTTGGTAACAAGACTTCATCAACCTTGTTAACTAAGGGATTTTAATGAACAAAACAATGCTTTCACAATGGTTATACTTGCTCACTTTTATTTTTTCTCCTCTCCAGTCTTTGATCTTCGTTTTGTTAGTTTTAGTTTTGCTAGTTGATTTCTTGTTAGAGTGTCTTAGAACTTTTGTAGTTTTGGTTTTGTTTTGCTTTTTTCTTCTTCTAAAAATCTTTTTCTGCGAGAAAATCAATTTTCATAACCTGAAACTTGGCCAAAAGTAAAGTTTCCCGAAAAATTCCAGAAAATTCATATTAGAAGTTTTTGGGAAAAAAGGGGCAGAAGGGCACCTGGATTAGCCCAGGGGGACCCACCAGGCCAGCACACCCCCTGGTGGTGCAGCCAGCCCCAGGGCGCGCCTAGCCTAGGTGGGGCCCAGCAGTGGCCCTCCAAGTTGTCTCCTCCCAGCCACTTCTTTCTCTCTCCCAAAAAACACCGGAAAACTTTCTCAAGATAGAGTTCTTGCTCCCAATTTTTGATCTCCTTGCTCAGTCCACCTTTGTTGTTGATTTTTGGAGGGATTGCTCTCTGGTATGTGCCTCCTCCGCTTGTCCAATTAGATTTTTGATTGGTAGATTGTATCTTGAGTATTTCTCTACTGTAGGTGACTGGTTGTGTGAGATTGCATGCTTGCTATATGCTTAGAGGTTTCATTTTGATGCAAGTTTAGCCCTCTAGCAAGTTCCTATAGTAGTTCCTCATCATTTATCAACTTGGAAATCACTTATCTTGATGTTTGTCTAAAATTTTTAGAAATAGGGTCATGGACAACCAGATCTTTGGAGAAGTGTTTGAGAGTGATGCACCTAGGAGGACAAGGCCTTCGAGATCATACACTCTAGCTAGGCCATCATACAATGAGGATCTTATTACGCTGCGCTTTGGCAACGAGGGAGATAAGGGGGATGCGCACCCTTCTACCTTCCCTTGTTTTACCTTTTTGCAAGCTGCAGGGATTCTCAATGATTTCCTAACTCTTGTTAGGAGGGTTGGTCTCACTGATTATATGAAGGATGAGAGTTAGCAATATGCTATGCTCACCAAAACTTTTCTGTAGAGTTTCTCTTTAACTAACAACCCTTTCAGGACGGATGTGTCATTCAAAATCTATGATAGGCCTATCACCATGACATTGAAGAATTTTTGTGACATTTTGGGTATTGGCATGGCTGGGACGGTGAAGAAGATTCAAGCTCGACTCGCTAATTTGTTGGAGCTCTACCGCGGGGTAACTAATGATGATGACCGCATAGCCCAGCGCGGGAAGATAAGAAATATTCAACTCCCAGCTATCAGATATTTTGCTTATTATCTTGCCACTAGTATTCTTGGTAGGGAGAACACTAGCAATATTTCCAACTATCATTTGGCCTTTCTAGCTGCTGCACTCAACAATGAAACCAGGTACAATCTTGGTTCTCTCATTGCTCGTAGCTTAGCTGCTAGAGGACCCATTTATGGGGGTATTATTGCAACATGTTTAGTTGCTGCCTTACAACTTTTTGTTGATCCAAATGATACGATTTTATCTCCTCCGAGGCTTGATCTTGCTGCCATGAAAGCGCATCACCTTGTTATTGCTAGCTCTACCCTTGAGAGTTTGGTTTATAGGATGATGTTTACTGATGGGGAAGAGAGAGAAATTCCTTTGCCACAAACCACTTTGTTCAGTATTTGCAGGGGACCTTGGTCACGTTCCGAGGAGATGGACGAGCAGCTGCGCATTCGTGGTTTCCACGGACACTACTAGGGGGATGCGCCCTCTTATGACCACTCTGTGCACTACACGGGGGCTTCCTCGAGCACGTACCAGGACGAAGGGGCCTCTTCGTCACATTACGGAGGCACTCCTTCTTGGCCAGGATGGGATTGAGACCCACTTAGGCCAAAAGCCTAAGATTAGGGGGAGGTATACTGTCACATCCCAAAATTTTCCAAATTTTGAAATGTGAAAAATAAACAAACAAAAGAAACAATTGTTGAAATTTAGGGTGAAAATAAACTTTTTGCTTCTAAATGGAAACATCAAAACCCTACTTGAATAAAATTTGAATAAGAAAGCAACAAACAAATATTCCAAAGATCAAATGCATTCATGCATGGAAAGAATCTTGTATTTAAACACATGGAAAAGTTAAACCAAAAACACTAAATCCTAATGAAAGAAATCATCTCCAATATCACTTTAAGACTATGGCTTTGTTCCATATAAAAATTCAGAAACAAACATTTCTAAATGATAAAAAATGGTAAACAAACATTCAAAACCATGGAAATTGGTTTCACTCAATTTGGAACCATGGATAAAAACTTATGATTTTAATAAGATAAAAGAAAGTAATTTCCAATGATAATAAAGCTCCTAAATAAAATCAACAGTAAATTGTGAGCAAAGTAATCCTAAAAGAATTTGAAAAGATAAATAAATATTAAATAAAATTATACAAATTGGAATCACCATTTTTGGAGCTATAAATAAAAAGATATGGATTTTATAAGATAAAGAAAGAAGTAAATAAATAAGAAATATTTAAAAGACAATTTAAACCATTGGCCAAATCCCAAAGCAAATGGAATAAAATTAATTCAAATAAAATAAAAGAATAAAAGATTATTTGAATAAAATTATATGGGTTTATGAACCATATTCAGTTTTATTTAAATAAAGACAAAATTACCTCACTTATTTTAAATGGATATTAAATCACAAGAAAATTATATTTGAGTTGGATTAAATAACACACTAATAAGTGGTTTAAACCTACTGAAAAGTTTTGGAAATTATTTGAATTCAAATTATAGTTTGAATTAAAAAGAATAAAAAGAAAAAGAATTAGAAGAAAAATAGAAAACAGAACCAATCCAGCAACCCCAGCCCAACTAAGCCCAGCAACTAGCCCACCTATCCCACCCGGGCCACTCACCCCTCTCTCCCCGTGAATCCCTTTCTCCCTCTTGCATCCACCCACCCCCTCACTGACCCCGTGGACACACCGCCACATTGGCGTCATCGTCTTCACCAGCGCAGGACATGTTCTTCCCCCTTTTCCTCTGCCATTTCTAGTTAAATCACGTTAATTCTCCTAAATGCATGCATAATCTCCTCCAGCGACCATGCTCTCTTAATCCTCTCCCCCTTCTCACCATTTCCCCTCAAACATCATGCCCAGGGAGCCCCAAGGCTAACCCCATTTTGTCTTACACCACCGCGGCCACCGACGAGCTCTGGCACCAATTCTGGCAGACTCCGACCACCCCCTTCCCCCTAGAACACGCAGGCTTGCTTGCCATCATCACACGCACCTTCTAGCAGGCCCCGTTTTCTCGTGCGTGCCCCTGACGCTCGCCCCCGTCATCACCTGCAAAAGACCGACGGAGCGCGCAACTCCGACGAGTTTTCCTGGTGAGATCTGACCTTCCCCTTGCCTCTGGTTTGCTTTGCCGCATTCCCTGTCCCTGCGTGCACACGCTAATGCGTTTTGTGTGTCCACTGGCGCACTGTAGGCTCGCCTCCGACGACGCCCATGTGTGCCCGACGACGAGACCGACTCCGCCAAGGAATCCCCGTCGATCCCGTGTGCCCCTTCTCCAGCCACGACTACCTTGAGAATCGCCATGTCCTTGCAACCCTGCTAACACCCTCCTCCCCTCCTCTTAACCCTCAAAACTACCGGACCGCCGCCACCAGAGGCGCCGCCCAACCTTGGCCAGCGTGCTCTGATCAGTTAGATATGCAACCTAGGGCTAGGATTAGATATTTTAACGAAGGGGTATCGATCCATCTGCGTCGTGCGATGCTAATTAAATCTAACGACTCACGTTGCTCGATCCACCCGAAGCAGTAGAAACAAGACACGTGTCCAGGTTGTTGATTTAAAAACCATAATTTGATGTATTAGTTGTTTGATTTTGTAAAATCAATAACTTTTGATCTGTATGTCCAAAAATTAAAAAATTTATATCAATGGATTCAGAAAAATGTTTACTTTAAAACTATAGCCTTAGTTTGGTCATTTTCTTCTGGAAAATTAGGTGTTTATGCAGAAACATCAATAGGACTATTTTGAGTATAAAAATTGTTCTAAAAATAGATTGAAACCTTATGCAAATGGTTTTTTTTTGAACCCTCTAACCATAAACACTAACATTTGAATTTGAAAACATACTTTGTTAACACTAGGAATTATTCCTTTGAATAAAAGCATTTCTAGTAAAACAAAAATGGTTTAAAAGGCCTGTTTTCACTAACTTGATTTTAAATGATTTTCCCACTGTTATAATAAACCAGTAAGTGTTTTAAAGTGTTTAGAGCCTTGTTAGAAACCACTTATTCAATAAAACAACTTTTTGCATGCTTGCATGCATTTCTTTGTTTTTATTGTTTTGTTTTGTTAATTGTTTATGTGCTAGTTTTGAATGAGTACTTTGCTTGATTGTATGTAGTGAACCTTGAGAAGTGTGACAATTGCAAGATCAAGGGGAGTACCTAGATTCTCTACTAAAAAGGAAAGTGATACTTTGGTCATCAAAAGTCCTATCTTTTCAATATTGCATTAGTGATATTTTGTAGTATGCATGATAGGACTATTTTTATATATTTCTATGCTATAGTAGATCCTATAGAATATATCTTTGTAGGAATCTTCCTAAGTTAAGAGACATGTTATGCTAGTATGCTTAGTCTAGATATTAGAACCCAAGGGTGGAATATTCATGCTATGATGTTATGCAAAGTCTATGACTATGTTCTTGATTAATAAAACAACTATGTAAATGAATCACTTGGGTGGAATGGGAAGATTGGTTTGTGTTGAGTGGTTACACAAGGCCCATGTCTACTGTTTACCTTGTGTATCACACTTGTGGATGGCCACCCAGGAACAAAGAGATTTGAGATGGTTTATTTTGAGAAGCTTCTAGTGCAGCCACATGGCATATGGGCTCTGCCTTGACCAACTAGTATGCAAGAACTCAGACAGACAGACAGTTGGTGGTAGTGATGATAGGATGGAACGCGTCTATGCTGATCTGAGGGATCGTTTCTGAAAAGTGTTGTCTCGATGCATGTCGAGTCTTGTGGGAAAAGTGCACCACCTCTCGAGAGGGTAAAACCTAATTACTTAGCCGTGTCCCCAGTAATGGACATTTTGAGCATGAAAGACATTGAAATGATCAAGGATCTCCTCATCCCAATTTCTCTAAGTTAAAAACTTGTTGGGTGAACAAGGGAAGCACCTGGTGTGTATCCAGTGTGCCATTGTGTGATGAAATGTTTTGATAAAAAGATAGACTATTTCAAAGGATAAGGAAAACTTATTTTGTGCAATGGTCGGCCAAAACTCCACTTAGCCAAATATTCATGTAGATGTTAGAATTCTCCATATCAAAACGATATCACATGCCAATACAATTCAAATGTATTGACCCTTGTGGATCTAACTTATTATATTGAAGGTTTGTTTGATGTTACTGAAGTTTGTTGAGTAGGGATTACAAGTCTACAACCAACATGATTGCCTGTGGCACATGAAGATGAAGGACTCCATGCTATATAGTTATATTTGCTACTTTGTAATAAGATATCCATATGAGCTATGTAAGTTGTAATGAACTATTTTATTCCTGGTTATAAGTTGTAATATGACCTTTGTTTCTTGATATTACATCTTAAACTGTGAGTGCTAGCTATTCGATCCAGGGACTAGCACTGTAAACACAGGGATCTCTACCTTATCAGGTTAGGACCTCTACAAATGGTATTAGAGTACTGTGTTGCCTGTATGATTGTAACCCTAGGATTGGACAAAACCCCTTAGAAAAATAGGAGTTGTATTTTTTCAAACTTATTTACAAACAATCTTGTAAACCCTTTCCTCAACATTTAGTTTTGATTCTAGATCTCTCCCTTTTCAACTTGATGGACAAAAACTTCAACATGAGAAAGGACTTTACCATAACCAATGAATTCAACTTCAGTTTCACCAAGGACTTCAACTTGTATAGCACTAAGGACTTCAAGTGAGATAGGAATAATACTCAAGATTTGGAGATTAAGGAAACACAACTTAGGAGGAACCATCATCACCTTTGAACCTTGTGACCAAGATGACATAATTTCTTCCATGGATACCATGATCTTGTTCCTGATGTAACAACTAAGAAGGATGGAATGATCTCAAGTGATACCCATAGTCGGACCACCATACTAGTGTTTAGTTTAAATCGATTTATTGATCACACCAACTTATGTGGTGTAGAAAAAATATTTTGTTGCCTAAAATATGCTTGAATCTTGTTGTTTGAGTGGAATGCATGATTGTGATTGCTTGTACATTGCTTGTGTAATTTGTTGTGTGTGAGTAGAATTATCTCCCTAGAAATCTGTTGTCAAATCTAATCCCAATCCAACCCAAGCAGATGACTTATCCAAGAGACCACAACTCCAACATCAAGGATGGTAACAACAACCAAGAGATGCACATGACAGAACAACTGCTAGCAATCCAAGCCTAGTTGAATCAAGTGACAAGCTAGTTTTTAGCCAACAACATTGAGTTAGACCCAGCCATACTAAAGTTCTTGGAATCCCAATCTCAATTGTTGCAAAGGATGACCAATCAGATGATCAACATGAGAAGCAACCTTTCCCAAAGAGATTGTGACAACAATGATATCAAGTATGATATTATAGAAGGAACTCAAGTCTGCAAAATCTACTGAGACATAGGACACACTTATAAAGAGCACATTGACCAATGCCCTAATTGTGAAGAGAAACATCCAGCTAGACAATGCCCCACATGTCATGTTTCTTGTTTCCTATGTGAAGGAAATGATCATGTCCCTGTTCAATGCCACATCTATCCTATAGTTCAACAGATGAAACATCAAGCTAAGGATGGAAAACATCAAGTCTTTGGAAACATTCATGAACTTACAACATCTACCAAGAAGGATGAACACAAAGTCAAATCTCAGTATGCACCTCCATACATTGTAACCCACTATCGTGGACAAAGGAGGAAATGTGGATGTTATCCTAGGAACCGTTCTAAGAACCGAGGAAGTTTTCCCACATTTGTGGTGAAATATGAGGAACATGAACTAAGATCCCTCCTAGCTTTGGAGAAACCCAATAACAAGAAGAAACGCCCCAACCCCAGCAAGCAAGAGATTAGCCAGGTGCAATGTTACAATTGCGAGGAGATGGGACACTATGCTAATGAATGCCCGAAAAGAAGAAGGGCCAAGGAAACAAACAAGAGGTAGTGATACCTAAGATAAAAGAGATTATTAGCCAAGTGATGTGCAACTGTAGAGGGAGAGTCCCAACCTTTATAAACATAAGGTGGTGTCCCCTGTGTTTACAATGCTAGTCCCTGGATCAATAGCTAGCATCCACAGTTTAGATGTAATATCAAGAAACAAAGGTCATAATATAACTTTATAACCAGGAATAACATAATTTTATTACATCTTTACATAGATCATTTGGCTATTACAATACATTGCAGCGGAATAATTATAAGCATGGGGTCCTTCATCTTCAAAGTGCCACAGGCAGATGTTGGTTGTAGACTTTGCAATCCTAATCAATCAATCTTCACTAAAATCAATCAAACCTGCAACATTATAAGTTACAGCCACAAGGGTCAATACATTTGAATTGTATTGGCAAGTTTCACTACTATGTAGATTATAAGTGGATCCTATCATTACATGCAATTTGGCTAAGTAGAGTTTTAGGCTCATTTGCATAAAGCAATATTTTATCCTGTCTTTTCAAAATGGTTTTGGTCCTTTGACAAAATCTTTGAAATCTTCTTGGTAAAGCCCAAGTGTTTAAGTTATTATCAAAATCTCCTTGAACCCCTTGGTAACCCCAAGTGTTCAAGTCTTCAACAAAACCTCCTGAGTTCCTTGGTAACCCCAAGTACATCAAGTTTTAACCAAATCTCTTGAGCTCCTTGGTAACCCCAAGTGCATCAAGTTTTATCAAAATCTCTTGAGCTCCTTGGTAACCCCAAGTGCATCAAGTTTTTATTTTAGAAGTTGGAATGTCAAGATCTCCCATTGCTTCAAACTTTAGTTGCTCAGTATTGTCCATAACCGGGGACACGGCTAAGTACTTAGATTTTATTATCTTCTGCAGAAGTAGTACACTTTACCCACATGTCACAATCCCATCCTTGTGCCACCAGTGGCCACTGGATTAGTGCTCACCAAGATGGAGTACTGGCAGATTGAGAATGTGACGAAGTTTTTCCAAAGGGTCCTCCCATACACCATTGCTAGCTTGTCTTCAGCACCCATGTAGGATTCCAGGTCCCCATGTCCAGTTAACTGAAGACAATGCATGGGTCTTCCCAATGTAGTTGACTAAGCCAGAGCCATAATAGCATGTGGTTGCACACGAAAGCCACAATTGGAGAAACATGTTCAATCTCTAAGTTTCCTGGGTGGTTTCCTTTGGAGCACACCACAAAGAGATTGCCATAGACATGGTTCCTTTTGTTGCCACCTTCTCCAAAAACTTGAAGTATCCTTGGCCACCCAGGTGGTTCATTGAGTCCTTGTTTTATTATATAAAAACACAAGTCCTTTTCTCAATTCCATAAAAATCTCAACATGTATCTCTTTTCAAAATATAGCATGGCTAAGCATGTAACAACTACAATATTTTCACTAAGGAGTGTATAGGGAATCCTATTAGGATTTAGCATAGAATAAGTATAAAATTGTTTTCATGCATGTTTTCAAAATCCACTAAGTATAATGAAAATAGTAGGACTTTTTGATGATAGTGTAACTTGCCTTTTTGGTAGGGAATGGTGGTTCACTCTTTGATCTTGATGGTCTCACACTTTTCTAACTTCACTACAATCAATCAAGCAAACACACAATCAACTAGCATTCCCAACCAAAGTCAATCAAACAATTTCACACACATAAAACAATGGGATCTAAGTCATGCATATACGCATGCAAAGGATGGTTCTATTTGCAAAGATGGTCTCCACTAGGCTTCTGAACTTTGTAGGGTCAAAAGTGGTCATTTACCAAAATGTCAAAGTCATTTGCAAAAGGGTTTTATCCATAAACCATTTTCAAATCCATTCATCATTTTATGTGGTGAAAAACATTTTTATCAAAGCAACAACTTTAAGTGGTTCACCAAATCAGTTGTTGTTTCTCTAAACTTGGTGTTTAGGGATAGTAGATTTGGTCCAAAACATTTTCCTAAAGTTTTTACTCAAAATCATTTTCATAACAAAAACCATTATTTTTATTTGGCTAGAAATGGGCTAAACCAAGTTTTTATTTCTAAACTTTCACAAAATCATTTTTAATTCCATGGGTTGGTTCCTAGGGTCAGTAAGTTCACCACAAACCAATTTGCCAAGGTTTAAAATTCAAAAACATTTTTGCATAATTTTTCTACTCTAAACAAGCATACAAAAGTTTCTGCAAAAACAAACCATCTAACAGATACTACTTGCTAAAAAAGGCATGGTTGGCTAGGGCTTGTTCCACTGATTCCAATGATACCAAATTTGCAAATTTTGGACGTGTGGATCAAAAGTTACAAAGGTTTTAAAATTGAATCTATAACTGATTCAAATCTGTTTTTAAAATGAAATCTGGCCACGTGGCGTGTCTTGGCTGGATGGTACCGGTTTGGCTGGATCGGCAACGTGGACCGCAGGATCTAAAGTGAAACGTGCGGCGCATGATCAATCTTACCCCTTCGATAAGTCAATCAGTCGTGTGCATCGGATCTAGATCGGACGGCTCCTACTGACTTGCCAAAAGCTGGCGGCGCTAGGCCAACGGCGAGCGGTGGAGCGGCCAGATGGCGGCGGCGCTGGCGAGGCAGGAAGCGAAAAAGGGAGGGAGTAAGCTCACCGCGTTCGTGGCGTCGTGCTGATTCTCAACGTGTGGCTTGTCCGTCGAGGGGCGCTCGGGGACAGTTGCGATTGCTCGCCGGAGTGGAGAAAGACGTCAGGTGGCTCTGGTTGCTGTCGAGGGCGATGCTGCAGGTCACAAGGGGGCAAACCGAGAGTAGGGTTAGATGCGCATGGTCGAGGCGAGTGAGGGAGCGTGAACGAGGAGGCACGGGGCGGTCTGGTTTACCTGGGAGTCGTCGTCGCAGTTGAAGACAGACGGCGGCGCTCAGAGCTTGGTCAGAGTCGACGCTCAGGGACGCCCATGGTCAAACGAGGGGCACGGACATATGCGTCAGGAGGTGGGGAATCTCCTAGTGTGCTCAGTGAGGCAAGGGGCGGTGTTGAGTCGTCGGAATCAGCACCGGACCTCGTCGGAGTAGAGGATGGTGTTGAGTGAAATTCGGCAGCCTGAGGGCGTGTCGAGGTGGGGCGATAGAGGGGAAAGGAGGAGAAGACGCTGGCGTTTTAACGTGCATGGTCAAGGCGAGTAATGGTGGCCGCGTTAAGACGAATTAGTGCCGCGGAATCACTGCAGGAAACAGCGACGGGGGAGGGAGAAGAAGTCGCGCGGGTGTGGAGGATGAATAGGAGAGGTGGGGTCCCGTCATCAGTGAGAAAAAGAAGTGAGGGAAGGGTCCACCGGTCAGTCTCTTTGCGGGTCTGGGAGTGAGTGGAAAACGTTTCGTTGCGGGAGAGGGGAGCTGGGCTGTTTGCTGGGTTGTTGGGCTGCTGGGTTGGGCCGAGTCCAATACTATTTTTTTCTTACTGAAACCTTTTTCTTTTTCTAATTCCAATTTCTGTTTTGAAAATTCAAACAACCAAACAATACTCAAATCAATTCAAACAATCACCAAACTTTGCAACTATGAATTTTGGTTCTGTTCAGTAGCATAAGCCAAATTTCCAAAACAAAAAGATAATTTTTATTTTAGGTCCATTATTAATTAAATAAATAGACCATTGTTATTAGATCAAAATAGAATTTGATTTATTTAAAACTTCTTTTAAAATCTAATTGTTTTCAAAACCAAATCAGTAGGTTTTATTTGGGAATATAAAATACTTGGAAAACTTATTTTAATTAAATAAATAAGTATTGATGTTTTGGAAATAGTAAAACCTTTATTAATAAAATTTGGATATTAAATCCTTATTAATTTATTTAAAGTAAACCTTTACTATTTTTATCAAAACAAATTGTTTTATTTCAAAAGCTTGGCCAAGGTTTAATTTGGCTCTATAAAATAGTCTTTATTAATAAAACTTCTATTTCATTTGAAAACCAAGTCCTTTTATTTAAAAGATCAAAATAGTAATTCCAAAATATTTTATTTTCCTTTAATAAATGTCTTATCTTTTTAAGTCCCTTTAGGATTTTATTTGATCCAACTTGGTTTGAAGTTCCAATTGAATTCAAAAAGTTTCTTCTGGCCCTGAAAATCAAACAAAGTTTTATTTTATTCATTTATTTTTCACATTACAAGATTTGGAAAATCTTGGGATGTGACAGGCTACCACCCTTAAAATAAATCTCGTCCCGAGATTTGGGAAGGCTAGGGTTACAAGTAGGCTCAAAACAACTAGGGTACTACCACCCTTAAAAATTTTCAAACAAGGATTACATATTGTCCTTCTTGGGATCCTGGGAACTTCTTTGAGCAATCATTTGCATTGTGTCCTTAGTTTCCATGCTTGACTCATGGGCCAAGGTTGAGTTTCTCCATAGGCTTGGTGATCTTGTTCTTCATCTTTTCTGGACAATTGCTTGCATAATGTCCTGGGTTCTTGCAATTGAAACAGTGGATATCTTTGAGTTCTTTACGTGGTTCTTATGGACAAGTTGCTACATAATGGCCTAGCTCTTTGCAGTTTTTGCACACTACTTGGCCAATCTCCTTATTCTTCGGGTTCTCTGGGCATTCACCAGAATAGTGTCCCATTTCCTTACATTTATGACATTGCACATGGCTTTTGTCCTTCTTTTGCTTCTTGGGTTTCTTTGGTCCTTTGAACTGGGTTGTCTTGTTTGGAGGTATAAGTGATCCTTTTCCTTTGTCATCAACCTTCCTGGTAGACTTGGATCCTTCTTGTTTCCTTTGTTCCACAATGGAGTAGATGGGGCATTGGATAGGGACATGGTTGTTTCCTTCACATAGGTAGCAAGTAGCTTGAGAAGTGGGACATTGTCCAACAGGATGTTTCTCTTCACAGTTCGGGCATTGATCTCCATGCTCCCTGGAGGTATGATCCTTGTCTCCACAAATAATACAAGCTGGGGCTCCATCTAGAATGATATTTCTGTCATCCTTGTTGTCACAAACTTTCTTGGAATAGTTTTCTTCCATTTTGATCATTTGATCAGTCACCTTAAGCATCAGTTGGCCTTGAGTTTCCAAAAATCCTTGCAGGGCTGGATCTTCTCCACTAGTGTTGGCTATGAACTGAGCTGTCACTTGGTTCAACTGGTGTTGGGTTGCTATGAGTTCTTTCATGTTGTCCTCTTGGTTGGTGTTGGTGTCATCAACCTTGATGTTGGAGTCTCTTGGAGTAGTCATCTGTTTGGGTTGAATGAAGATTAGAATAGGCAAAAGATTTTTTCTAAGGAATCATTTCTAATCACACACATCACAATTCACACAAGCAATGGGCAAGCATTCACAAACAAAACATTTCACTCAAACACAAAGTTCAAGAACATACTTAGGCAACAAAATATTTTTGTTACACCACATGAGTTGGTGGGTTTGTCTTAACTAAAATATGGTGGTCCATCTATATGGTTTACTTGTGATCTTTCCATCCTCCTTTGGTTGATTCTTCTTTTCATGAGATCATGATTTCTTTGGGAAAACTCTTGGTTGCTTTGACTTCTAGTGAAAGTGAACTCCTTCTAACTTTTGCATTCCCTCAGTCTCTAAATCTTGAGTAAGTTTTCCTTGTCTCACATGTGGTCCTTAGTGACATCCAAGTTGGAAGTCCTTGGTGAACATGCTGAAGATGTTGAAGTCATTAGAGTTGAAGAAGTTGAAGTCATTAGAGTTGAAAGTGTTGAAGAAGTCCTTTGAACATGGTGTAGTCTTTGGCCATGGGGTAGGTTTTTCCATCAAGTTAGAAATAGAAAAGATGTAGAATTAAAATCAAAATGGTGGAGGAAAGGGTTTACAAGTTTGTTTGCAAATAAGTTTTTGGAACAAATATAACTAGTATTTTTCTAAGGGTTTTTGTCCAATCCTAGGTTTACAAATCCTACAGGCAACACAATGCTCTGATACCATCTGTAGAGGGAGAGTCCCAACCTTTATAAACATAAGGTGGTGTCCCCTGTGTTTACAATGCTAGTCCCTGGATCAATAGCTAGCATCCACAGTTTAGATGTAATATCAAGAAACAAAGGTCATAATATAACTCTATAACCAGGAATAACATAATTTTATTACATCTTTACATAGCTCATTTGGCTATTACAATACATTGCAGCGAAATAATTATAAGCATGGGGTCCTTCATCTTCAAAGTGCCACAGGCAGATGTTGGTTGTAGACTTTGCAATCCTAATCAATCAATCTTCACTAAAATCAATCAAACCTGCAACATTATAAGTTACAGCCACAAGGGTCAATACATTTGAATTGTATTGGCAAGTTTCACTACTATGTAGATTATAAGTGGATCCTATCATTACATGCAATTTGGCTAAGTAGAGTTTTAGGCTCATTTGCATAAAGCAATATTTTATCCTGTCTTTTCAAAATGGTTTTGGTCCTTTGACAAAATCTTTGAAATCTTCTTGGTAAAGCCCAAGTGTTTAAGTTATTATCAAAATCTCCTTGAACCCCTTGGTAACCCCAAGTGTTCATGTCTTCAACAAAACCTCTTGAGTTCCTTGGTAACCCCAAGTACATCAAGTT
Organism: Avena sativa; assembly: GCA_916181665.1. Lineage (NCBI taxonomy): Eukaryota > Viridiplantae > Streptophyta > Magnoliopsida > Poales > Poaceae > Avena > Avena sativa. The sequence continues at coordinate 114,685,246 of OV702298.1, forward strand.
TTAACCAAATCTCTTGAGCTCCTTGGTAACCCCAAATGCATCAAGTTTTATCAAAATCTCTTGAGCTCCTTGGTAACCCCAAGTGCATCAAGTTTTTATTTTAGAAGTTGGAATGTCGATATCTCCCATAGCTTCAAACTTTAGTTGCTCAATATTGTCCATAACCGGGGACACGGCTAAGTACTTAGATTTTATTATCTTCTGCAGAAGTAGTACACTTTACCCACATGTCACAATCCCATCCTTGTACCACCAGTGGCCACTGGATTAGTGCTCACCAAGATGGAGTACTGGCAGATTGAGAATGTGACGAAGTCTTTCCAAAGGGTCCTCCCATACACCATTGCTAGCTTGTCTTCAGCACCCATGTAGGATTCCAGGTCCCCATGTCCAGTTAACTGAAGACAATGCATGGGTCTTCCCAATGTAGTTGACTAAGCCAGAGCCATAATAGCATGTGGTTGCACACGAAAGCCACAATTGGAGAAACATGTTCAATCTCTAAGTTTCCTGGGTGGTTTCCTTTGGAGCACAACACAAAGAGATTGCCATAGACATGGTTCCTTTTGTTGCCACCTTCTCCAAAAACTTGAAGTATCCTTGGCCACCCAGGTGGTTCATTGAGTCCTTGTTTTATTATATAAAAACACAAGTCCTTTTCTCAATTCCATAAAAATCTCAACATGTATCTCTTTTCAGAATATAGCATGGCTAAGCATGTAACAACTACAATATTTTCACTAAGGAGTGTATAGGGAATCCTATTAGGATTTAGCATAGCATAAGTATAAAATTTTTTTCATGCATGTTTTCAAAATCCACTAAGTATAATGAAAATAGTAGGACTTTTTGATGATAGTGTAACTTGCCTTTTTGGTAGGGAATGTTGGTTCACTCTTTGATCTTGATGGTCTCACAGTTTTCTAACTTCACTACAATCAATCAAGCAAACACAATATCAACTAGCATTCCCAACCAAAGTCAATCAAACAATTTCACACACATAAAACAATGGGATCTAAGTCATGCATATAAGCATGCAAAGGATGGTTCTATTTGCAAAGATGGTCTCCACTAGGCTTCTGAACTTTGTAGGGTCCAAAGTGGTCAATTACCAAAATGGCAAAGTCATTTGCAAAAGGGTTTTATCCATAAACCATTTTCAAATCCATTCATCATTTTATGTGGTGAAAAACATTTTTATCAAAGCAACAACTTTAAGTGGTTCACCAAATCAGTTGTTTTTTCTCTAAACTTGGTGTTTAGGGATAGTAGATTTGGTCCAAAACATTTTCCTAAAGTTTTTTACTCAAAATCATTTTCATAACAAAAACCATTATTTTTATTTGGCTAGAAATGGGCTAAACCAAGTTTTTATTTCTAAACTTTCACAAAATCATTTTTAATTCCATGGGTTGGTTCCTAGGGTCAGTAAGTTCACCACAAACCAATTTGCCAAGGTTTCAAACTCAAAAACATTTTTGCATAATTTTTCTACTCTAAACAAGCATACAAAAGTTTCTGCAAAAACAAACCATCTAACAGATACTATTTGCTAAACAAAAGGCATGGTTGGCTAGGGATTGTTCCACTGATTCCAATGATACCAAATTTGAAAATTTTGGACGTGTGGATCAAAAGTTACAAAGGTTTGAAAATTGAATCTATAACAGATTCAAATCTGTTTTTAAAACGAAATCTGGCCACGTGGCGTGTCTTGGTTGGATGGTACCGGTTCGGCTGGATCGGCAATGTGGACAGCAGGATCTAAAGTGAAACGTGCGGTGCAGGATCGATCTTACCCCTTCGATAAGTCAATCAGTCCTGTGCATCGGATCTAGATCGGACGGCTCCTACTGACTTGCCAAAAGCTGGCGGCGCTGGGCCAACGGCGAGCGGTGGAGCGGCCAGATGGCGACGGCGCTGGCGAGGCAGGAAGCAAAAAAGGGAGGGAGTAAGCTCACCGCGTTCATGGCGTCGTGCTGATTCTCAACGTGTGGCTTGTCAGTCGAGGGGCGCTCGGGGACAGTTGCGATTGCTCGCCGGAGTGGAGAAAGACGTCAGGTGGCTCTGGTTGCTGTCGAGGGCGATGCTGCAGGTCACAAGGGGGCAAACCGAGAGTAGGGTTAGATGCGCATGGTCGAGGCGAGTGAGGGAGCGTGAACGAGGAGGCGCGGGGCGGTCTAGTTTACCTGGGAGTCGTCGTCGCAGTTGAAGACAGACGGCGGCGCTCAGAGCTTGGTCGGAGTCGACGCTCAGGGACGCCCATGGTCAAACGAGGGGCACGGACAGATGCGTCAGGAGGTGGGGAATCTCCTAGTGTGCTCAGTGAGGCACGGGGCGGTGTTGAGTCGTCGGAATCGGCACCGGACCTCGTCGGAGTAGAGGATGGTGTTGAGTGAAATTCGGCAGCCTGAGGGCGTGTCGAGGTGGGGCGATAGAGGGGAAAGGAGGAGAAGACGCTGGCGTTTTAACGTGCATAGTCAAGGCGAGTAATGGTTGCTGCGTTAAGACGAATTAGTGCCGCGGAATCACTGCAGGAAACGGCGACAGGGGAGGGAGAAGAAGTCGCGCGGGTGAGGAGGATGAACAGGGGAGGTGGGGTCCAGTCATCAGTGAGAAAAAGAAGTGAGGGAAGGGTCCACCGGTCAGTCTCTTTGTGGGTCTGGGAGTGAGTGGAAAACGTTTCGTTGCGGGAGAGGGGAGCTGGGCTGTTTGCTGGGTTGTTGGGCTGCTGGGTTGGGCCGAGTCCAATACTATTTTTTTCTTACTGAAACCTTTTTCTTTTTCTAATTCCAATTTCTGTTTTGAAAATTCAAACAACCAAACAATACTCAAATCAATTCAAACAATCACCAAACTTTGCAACTATGAATTTTGGTTCTGTTCAGTAGCATAAGCCAAATTTCCAAAACAAAAAGATAATTTTTATTTTAGGTCCATTATTAATTAAATAAATAGACCATTGTTATTAGATCAAAATAGAATTTGATTTATTTAAAACTTCTTTTAAAATCTAATTGTTTTCAAAACCAAATCTGTAGGTTTTATTTGGGAATATAAAATACTTGGAAAACTTATTTTAATTAAATAAATAAGTGTTGATGTTTTGGAAATAGTAAAACCTTTATTAATAAAATTTGGATATTAAATCCTTATTAATTTATTTAAAGTAAACCTTTACTATTTTTATCAAAACAAATTGTTTTATTTCAAAAGCTTGGCCAAGGTTTAATTTGGCTCTATAAAATAGTCTTTATTAATAAAACTTCTATTTCATTTGAAAACCAAGTCCTTTTATTTAAAAGATCAAAATAGTAATTCCAAAATATTTTATTTTCCTTTAATAAATGTCTTATCTTTTAAGTCCCTTTAGGATTTTATTTGATCCAACTTGGTTTGAAGTTCCAATTGAATTCAAAAAGTTTCTTCTGGCCCTGAAAATCAAACAAAGTTTTATTTTATTCATTTATTTTTCACATTACAAGATTTGGAAAATCTTGGGATGTGACAGCAACAAATGCAAAAAGCTAGGCCATTATGCATAAAATGGCCTAGAAAAGGAGAAGAACAAGACAAGCAAATTTGGAAAAGACATCAACCTTGTCACATGTTTCAAATGTGGTAACAAAGGACACTATGCAAACAACTGTCCAGAGAAGATACATCAAGACACTGATTAAGCCAAGATGTAATCTAGTTAAAAATCTTTTAAGTGTGGTAGTACCCTAGTTGTCTTGAAACCTTCCAGAATCTCGGGAAGAGGTTACTTTTAAGGGTGGTAGTCTGTCACATCCCAAAATTTTCCAAATTTTGTAATGTGAAAAATAAACAAACAAAAGAAACAATTGTTGAAATTTAGGGTGAAAAGAAACATTTTTCTTCTAAATGGAAACATCAAAACCCTACTTGAATAAAATTTGAATAAGAAAGAAACAAAATAATATTCCAAAGATCAAATGCATTCATGCATGGAAAGAATCTTGAAATTAAACACTTGGAAAAGTTAAACTAAAAACCCTAAATCTTAATGATAGAAATCATCTCCAAGATCACTTTAATACTATGTCTTTGTTCCATATAAAAATTCAGCAACAAACATTTCTAAATGATCAAAAATGGTAAACAAAAACATTACAAAACCATGGAAATTGGTTTCACTCAATTTGGATCCATGGATAAAAACTTATGATTTTAATAAGATTAAAGAAGTAATTTCGAAGGCTAATAAAGCTCCTAACTAAAATCAACACTAAATTGTGAGCAAAGTAATCCTAAAAGTATTTGAAAAGATAGATAAATATTAAATAAAATTATACAAATTGGAATCACTATTTTTGGAGCTATAAATAAAAAGATATGGATTTTGTAAGATAAAGAAAGAAGTAAATAAATAAGAAATATTTAAAAGACAATTTAAAACATTGGCCAAATCCCTAAGCAAATGGAATAAAAGTAATTCAAATAAAATAAAAGATTATTTGAATAAAATTATATGGGTTTATGAACCATATTCAATTTTATTTAAATAAAGACAAAATTGCCTCACTTATTTTAAATGGATATTAAATCACAAGAAAAATATATTTGAGTTGGATTAAATAACACACGAATAAGTGGTTTAAACCTACTGAAAAGTTTTGGAAATTATTTGAATTCAAACTGAAGCTTGAATCAAATGGTTTGAATTTAAAATAGAAATTGAAAAAATGAATAAGAAGAAAAAATAGAAAACAGAACCAATCCAACAACCCCAGCCCAACTAAGCCCCGCAACCAGCCCATCTAGCCCACCCGGGCCACTCACCCCTCTCTCCCTGCGAATCCCTTTCTCACCCACGTATCCACCCTGACCCCGTGGACCCACCGCCATGTTGGTGTCATCGTCTTCACCCGCACAGGACCTGATCTTCCTCCTTTACCTCAGCCATTTCTGGTGGGACTTAAATCGCATTAATTATCCTAAATGCGCATGTAATCTCCTCCAGCGACCACGCTCTCTTAATCCTCTCCCCATCCTCACCATTACACCTCAGATGCCGCGCCCTGGGAGCCCCCAGATTGCCCCCATTTCGGCTTACACCGCCGCGGCCACCGACGAGCTCTGGCGCCAATTCCGGCAGACTCTGACCACCCCTGCCCCCTAGAACATGCAGTCTTGCTCGCCATCTTCATGCACACCTTCCAGCAGCCCCGTTTTCTCGTGCGTGCCCCTGACGCTCACCCCCGTCATCGCCTGCAAAAGACCGACGGAGCACGCAAGTCCGGCGAGTTTTCCCAGTGAGGTCTGACCTTCCCCTTGCCTCTGGTTTGCTTTGCCGCATTCCCTGTCCTCACATGCACATGCTAATGCATTTCGTGTGTCCACTCGTGCACTGTAGGCTCGCCTCCGACGACGCCCGTGTGTGCCCGAAGACGAGCCCGACTCCGGTGAGGAATCCCCGTCGATCCCGTGTGCCCCTTCACCAGCAACGACTACCTTGAGAACCGCCACGTCCTTGTGACCCTGGTAACACCCTCCTCCCCTCCTCTTACCCTTCAGAACATCTGGACCGCCGCCACCAGAGGCGCCACCGCCGCGTGTCGCCAGCCGAGCCGCCAAACGTTGGGGAAACCTTGGCCAGCGTGCTCTGATCCGTTAGATCTGCAACATAGGGCTAGGATTAGATCTTTTAACAAAGGGGTATCGATCCATCTACGTCGTGCGATGCTAATTAAATCTAAGGGCTCACGTTGCTCGATCCACCCGAAGCGGTACCAGCCAGTAGAAACAAGACACGTGTCCAGTCTGTTGTTTTAAAAACCAGAATTTGATCTATTAGTTGTTTGATTTTGTAAAATCAATAACTTTTGATCTGTATGTCCAAAAATTACAAATTTTATATCACTGGATTCAGAAAAATGTTTAATTTGCAACTATAGCCTTATTTTGGTCATTTGCTTCTGGAAAATTAGGTGTTTATGTAGAAACATTAATAGGACTATTTTGAGTATAAAAATTGTTCTAAAAATTATTTTTGAGTGAAAACTTTTGCAAATGGTTTTGTTTTGAACCCTCTGACCATAAACACTAACATTTTGAAAACATATTTTGTTAACACTAGTAATTATTTCTTTGAATAAAAGCATTTCTAGTAAAACAAAAATGGTTTAAAAGGCCTATTTTCACTAACTTGATTTTAAATGATTTTCCCACTTTTATAAAAGACCATTAAGTGTTTTAAAGTCTTTAAAGACTTGTTAGAAACCACTTTTTCAATAAAACAACTTTTTGCATGCTTGCATGCATTTCTTTGTTTTTATTGTTTTGTTTTGTTAAATGTTTATGTGCTAGTTTTGAATGAGTACTTTGCTTGATTGTATGTAGTTAACCTTGAGAAGTATGACAATTGCAAGATCAAGGAGAGTACCTAGATTCTCTACTAAAAAGGAAAGTGATACTTTGGTTAGAAAAAGTCCAATCTTTTCAATATTGCATTAGTGATATTTTGTAGTATGCATGATAGGACTATTTTTATATATTGCTATGCTATAATAGATCCTATAGAATATATCTTGGTAGGAATCTTCCTAAGTTAAGAGACATGTTATGCTAGTATGCTTAGTCTAGCTATTAGAACTCAAGGGTGGAATATTCATGCTATGATGTTATGTAAAGTCTATGACTATGTTTTTGATTAATAAAACGACTATGTAAATGAATCACCTAGGTGGAATGGGAAGATTGGTTTGTGTTGATTCGTTACACAAGGCCCATGTCTATGGTTTACCTTGTGTATCACACGTGTGGATGGCCACCCAGTAAAAAAGAGATTTGAGATGTTTTATGTTGAGAAGCTTCCACTACAGCCACATGGCATATGGGCTCTGCCTTGACCAACTAGGTTGCAAGAACTCAGATAGACAGATAGTTGGTCGTAGTGATGATAGGATGGAACGCGTCTGTGCTGATCTGAGGGATCGTTTTTGAAAAGTCTTGTCTCGATGCATGTTGAGTCTTGTGGGAAAAGTGCACCACCTCTCGAGAGGATAAAACCTAAGTACTTAGCTGTGTCCCCGGTAATGGACATTTTGAGCATCAAAGACATTGAAATTATCAAGGATCTCCTCATCCCAATTTCTCTAAGTTAAAAACTTGTTGGGTGAACAAGGGAAGCACCTGGTGTGTATCCAGTGTGCCATTGTGTGATGAAATGTTTTGATAAAAAGAAAGACTCTTTTAAATGGATAAGGAAAACTTATTTTGTGCAATGGCCAGCCAAAACTCCACTTAGCCAAATATTTATGTAGATGTTAGAATTCTCCATATCAAAATGATATCACTTGCCAATACAATTCAAATGTATTAACCCTTGTGGCTGTAACTTATTAATTTACAGGTTTGTTTCAAGTTAGTGAAGTTTATCGAGTAGGGATTACAAGTCTACAACCAACATGATTGCCTGTGGCACATGAAGATGAAGAAATCCATGCTATATAGTTATATCTGCTGCTTTGTAATAAGATAGCCATATGAGCTATGTAAGTTGTAATGAACTATTTTATTCCTGGTTATAAGTTGTAATATGTCCTTTGTTTCTTGATATTACATCTTAAACTGTGGGTGATAGCTATTCGATCCAGGGAATAGCACTGTAAACACAGGGATATCTACCTTATCAGGTTGGGACCTCTACATATACTGACATCACACTCATCTATATATCATGTTCCGTCGGTACTTTGTATATCCATGTTTCGCTTTTTGTTTTGTTTTTGTTTCTTCTTTCCCAAAACACAAAAAGACCAAAAATATTTTTGTTGTTTCTCTTGGTTTGTTTCTTTTCTTTTTAGATTTGGTTTTCCTTAAGAAAAATCCAAAAAGATTTTGCTTTGTGTGCTTGCTTTGTGTGCTTGGTTTTGTGAAGTGCGTTGCAGGGTTCAGCGGTCCTCAGTGGAGTTTGGTTGCATGTTATTATTCAAGCCACACAAGTGAAGGGCAATAATGAAGATTAAAGACAACTTGAGGTGTGGTAAGAGGCTGGTAATGAACTCTATTTGTCTTAATTTTTTGTACATATATTTATCATTGTGGGCATGCTTAGTCTGTTCATGTAAGGCGTATATATTTATTGGATGCTTAGTAGTTCTTGCTCTCTTATGATTAGCTCCAGCTTGCTAATATTTTGTAGCTTGTCATATGAATGTTTGCTTGCATTGTTCTATTCATAACTTGGTATGACATTGTGGTATCCTCCTCTGAATGTTTCATTTGAATCGACTTTGCACATTCTCATGCATGCATATGACTGAACAAAAGTCAGTAAGCCTCGATTATTTATTTTGCCTCAGAGTTCTTGTATCACTTTCATGCCATAATTAATTCTGTTTTGTTGCAAGCATGATTATGACAGTTATTGCTCTCTCGTTTGTTGTTCCCTTTCTATTGCTAGCCTTCACTTGCACTGAGCATGAGCTCTACTTGTGTTTCCAACTCCCCAAAATGAATATTGCCAAAGAGTCCACCATACCTACCTATTAGCATCATTTGCAATTCCGTGCATATTCATGATGCCTTGTTTTCTTCCAAATAAAATGTTTGCTTGTTATGAGAAAGTTAGTTAGTAAGCTCTCACGAACTTGATGGCACACTTTATTTCTTGCACTTAATAAACCTAAACCATTGTGACTGTCCATGAAAGTTATATGCTTGCAAATTATAGGCTGGGAGTTAGTAGAACCGTGATGTCACGGGGAACGCGTTCAACATTGCACTTGTACATTGTACCCAGTTGATATCATGCTCTTTAGATTACGGATGTCGTCGGTGTGAAATAAAAGGGGAGCTTGTAAGTTCATGAAGTTATGTATATGTGTTAGAGAAACGCCTGGGCCGCTAGCCTAAGCCATGCCTAATCATGGTGGAATCTTGCAGCATAACAATAATGAGCAATCTATGAAGCATCCTCAATAAAAACCTATGAAAATAGCAAATAAAAATATCGATGAGATGCTCATTGTCTGCTCGCCTTGTCATTTTGATATGGGATAGCTCTTGTATCATGTGCAAGGGATACCCCGTTGGCAGTTCTATATGATACACATGTATTTACCATGACAAGAACATATCGGTTACTAAAGTTGAGTAACATTAGGAGCGGACCTCGTATTCAAGGGACATGAGGTTTCCAGTTTATGGTGTGTCAAGCATATAACTCATATTGGACCTCACTTTCACCTTAACCATCTAAAGATTCCTATGATAGGGGCATTGAGAGCTCAAAGCTAATGAGTACCATAATTTCAGCATTTGGAAGCCTTTCAAACTTTTCAAAACCTTTTCACTTCCTTATTGAGTCATCGGTTATTCTATGAGCACCTTCTTGAGAGCATAGTTTTCATTCTTAGTGTGATGTGCTTATCTCAAAACTTTGTTAATTATGTGATAACTCTGATGCTTGTATCTCTGATATCTTTATGTCTAGTCTTCACTTGTACTTCAGAGGTTCCTTGGCATTTATGTTTTACTCCACTATCAAAGGCAAGCGAGATACCACTCTATCATAACATCTTATGAGCATTGCAATGTTGCTTATGTTTTTGTTTCATGCTATTTATTATTATTGTGTTGGAATCGCTTCATAGCTTGCAATGACTTTTAAGTAGACTTAGTTGCATACTCCTTATTAGGAATTGTCTAAGTATCTACTCATGTGCTGAGAATATTTACATCATATGAAGCAAATGTGTTCTTGAAAGTCCTTTTATCGCACTCAGTTTTCAACTGAATTGCTTGAGGACAAGCAATAAGCTAAGCTTGGGGGAGTTGATACGTCCAAAACTTATCTACTTTCCCGAACACTTTTGCTATTGTTTCTCCTCTAAACTTGTGTGATTTGGATACAACTAACACGGACTGACGTTGTTTTCAGCAGATTTGCCTTAGTGTCTAGTTTTTGTGTAGAAAATCACTATCAGGAAAAATCCCCGAAAATATGCCAAAAATCCTATTTCACCAGAAGACTCACGGAGTCAGAAGACGAGACGGAGGAGGGCCATGAGGGGCCCACACCCCCTGGGCGCCCCTGGAGGGGGTGTGGCCACCTCTGGCACCCCCTCGGCCACCGTCTTCGCCTATAAGAAGCCTAGGGGGTTCGACATTTTTTCCAGAAAGAGTTCCGATGCGTCGCCACCACCAGAAACCGCGATTCGAAACCATAAACTTCGTTCTGGCACCCTATCGGTACGGGGAATTTGGAGAGGATCATCATCATCACCGACGCCTCTCCATCAACCATCCATATTTCCCCCATCCATGATGAGTAATCCCCCGCTGTAGGCTATGGGGATGATAGGGATTGGATGAGATCTATCATGTAATCGAATAAGATTGTTAGGGCATGGTTCCTAGTATCTCTATTTGTGATATTTGACTTTGTTGCAACTTGTTGTGCTTAATGCTTGTCACTAGGGCCCGAGTGTCATGATCTTAGATCTAAACTTTTTATTGATTCAAGATGATATTATTGTTTGCGATCTTATCTGCAAGTTGTGTACACATATCATTGTCTGGATCCAAAGGCCCCAAAGTGACATCAATTGGGATAACCGGAGGGGATGGCTGTGATGTGAGGATCCCGTATGGTCACAGAGTGTTAATGCTTTGCTCTAATCTATTAAAAGGAGTACCTTAATTGCTAGTAGATTCCATTGAGGCCCCGCTACAACGGGCTGGCAGGACAAAATATGTTGTGCAAGTTCTCATTACGAGCACGTATGACTATATGTGGAACACATGCCTATAATTGTCTAGTACTTGGATGCTTTATCTTATTTATCTACAATTGCCCTAGATCTTGAAGTTACATGAATAGTCTCGTCCATGCAACGCCCGTCCATCCATCCCTATGCCTACCGCACTCATATCGTACTGTTTGCTACTATTATTACTATTGCCTTTGTTTTACTGTTGTTGTTACTTTGCTATTGCTACTACAAAACTTTTGCTACAAATAAACTACTGTGAGCAAGACTATTTCTAGGTGCAGCTGAATTGACAACTCAGTTGTTAAGGCTTATAAGTATTCTTTGGCTCCTCTTGTGTCGAATCAATAAATTGGGTAATACTACCCTCAAAGACCGTTGCGATCCCCTATACTTGTGGGTCATCACTAGCCAGCAATGGATCAAGTCGGATCCATAGAGGCCCTTGTGTTTCATCAGAAACTCAATCCGCCTCTTAGCGAGGATCATGATATCGAAAAGTTCCGGCGCCTCCGCATCCCATGATTCCTGGTGGGGAGCGGCACCGTCAACGAAGGCCGGAAGACCTTCCGCCTTTTAAGGGGAATATCCTTGTTGTAGAAGAAGGTTCCGGCCCAACTTTTTACAGATTCACTAGCATTAATCCTAGGATAAACTCAGTTTCTCCTAAGGACTAAGATAAGAGTGCCAGTGGTGTAAGGAACACTGACACTAATGGAGTTCTTCCGGGTACCATATTAGTACCGGAAAAGGGTGAGACTTGGCCTAATGCGAAGAAACCCCTCGCTCAAAGCTGCATGAGCACTAAGCTCTTGCAGGGAGTTGGGAGGGAGATTGAAGATGCACATCGTATATTTGAGGACCTCCATGAAGAAGTCCAGCGGTGAGAGGCTAAGTCCGCGGTCGATGTGCGTGCCGAACAACACTCGCTCGCCATAGCACGGTGTGGGAGTGGTGTCTCTAGAAGCGCTCTGCCATGTGTCGGCGATGAGGTAGACTTTGTATCTTCTTTTCATCCGCCGCCGTTGTTCCCGCCGCCGCCGCTCCAGAGCTAGATGGTGTCGCCATCACGCTTGGGGAAGGTGAAAGAATAGTGGCGGTTATGGTTTTTCTCGCGGTGTGTAGATGAGAATGGGTGTGGAGAGATCGAGGAGTACGAGGAGTCAATAAGTGAAACGGTGGAGAGATGAATCTGGGGGAGAAGGGTTTCCTCTCTCTTTTATTTACCTCTCTGCCAAGATTCGCGTTCAAACCACGCGATTTGCTCCACGCATATAGGAGAGGGGGAGGTGACTTCCTCATGACTCCTTCGCCCCCTCGATTCTCGCGTGGGCATTAAAACGGTGCTCTGTTCCGTAGGGAACGGACCCACCAATGGTCGTGTTGACGAGACTCTTGTCAGTGATAAGACCTATTCTGAAAAGTTGTCAAACAGTACGCCGCTGTTTAAAATGTGACTCATGTTTCAAAATAAGCAAGGAAAAGACTAAGGTTAAAACAAAATATATCTAACTCAGATGACTCGGAATCCTACACTATTGAAACAATTTTTCGGGAACCCTTCAAGATTCTCAAGACAAAGATACCATCAAGCTATACGATTTATCCGACTTTGGATCTTGGATACTTTCGGGGGCTACAATTGGGGATATACTTTCCGGGTATACCCATAGGAATCACTGACCAAGGTGGCCCACTAACGGGTTAGAGCTTTGCTTCATGGGAGGCCTAGTCAGAGAAAGAGGAGGAGCCACTTCCGGCTAGGACAAGGCCCAGAAGAGTTACCGACTTAGGCCTGTAGTATTACTTGTAGTCCAAGCTGTATCTAGTTACTGACTCTGTAACATAGCCGGATAGGTCTCTCCTGTAACCCTAGGTCCCGGTGACTATATAGACCGTCCCTATGTGAGCCTTTAGGGCACAACCAATCTAGCAACACCGCAACCTACTCGCATAGGCGAACCTCTCTTATAATCCATTCTAACATCCGGCTCTCGTAGATATATTACTAGGTTGCTAGCAGGAGTAGGATCCGATCACCGTAGTCGGATCTGAACCTGGGTAAACTTGTGTTCACCGTTCCTGGAATGTCCGACGTCTCACACCCCATCTTATCAACACCGTCAGGAACCCCTATGGTGTACTTGTCGAAAATCCGACGATAGTACTTTATAGCCAAATTCAAAATCTTAGAGCACTGTCGAAAATCTGACAATAGTACTGTCAAAAATCCGACAATAGTACCATCACACCTCCATCGAAATATTTTGACTGGTCACGCACCAAGTTTTAGCCGTACGATATTCCTTTTCTCCCCCTGACAATGGCCTAACTACAAATGTCGGGTCATGGGTATCTTTCGTATTTTTTCTCCCCTGGTCCCCATAACTTTGAAGCTAGGTTGTCCACCTTCCACTGACACCATTTCCCCCATAGCACTCCGAAAAACCCTAACCCCTATCTCACGTCCAGCTCCTGCACCACCGCATCGGAACATCCTGCCGCGCTTCGCCGGCTACGCCACCCAACCCCCTATCTCACTTCCAGCTCCTAGACCACCGCACCAGAACATCGCCGCCCCATTTCTCTGGCCTACTCGCCACCCAACCCACTATCTCACCTCCAGCTCCTACACCACCGCACTGGAACATCCCCACCTAAGCCCGCCCTACATGCCACCCAACCCCCTATCTCACCTACAGCTGCTAAACCACCGCATCGGAACATCCCTGCTGCACTTCGCTGTTCCACACGCCACCCCAAACCCCCTATCCCACCTCTTATTTCTGCACCACCGCACTTTGTCGGCCTGCACGCCATACCTTGCGATACCACATACTCCTCACCAGTCTATCGAATCAGCCGATGTCCTCCTTACCGAACCTAGTTCGCTGACTCCCTCGTCCACAACACCTGACCTTCTTCACCTACGACAGGGTGCGCTGCATTCGATCTGCTTCACGAACTCAACAATCCACTACACCAGATCTGCTTCACTGACTCTCTTGAGCAGAGCCTCGAGTCCATAATCGGTAGTAATAGATCTGCTCCACCGATGACGCTATGCACTACACTAGATCTCTTCCAGCGGCAATATTATCAAGCATGTGAGACCCATCAACACCCTCCACAGATCTGTTTCCCCGATGCCGCAGTGATATATCTTCTTTAGAGTGACTCATCACTACCGGGCACACTCGGCATCCTTGACGTGACCCGCAAAGATGCCAAGCATGCATAGACGACGCCGTGGCCTAGGTAAACCAGATCTGTTTGTTCATTTCAGTATAGTAGGTATAAGCCTGCGACAGTGAAATGCATTTCCATATTGGTGGTAAATTCCTACCTCAATATTGGCTTAATTAATATCCGACTCTCCCTTAATAAATTCGGTGTAGTATATGTTAAATCCAGCCATTCCGCAATGGGAGAAAGCCTGATAGAGCAATGCTGCGTGGAGGTGGAAGGCCTACGGGTCGTCAACTACTTTTCTCGGAGAAGAAACAATGACGGTATCTGAGGAATAAGAATCGGCTAACTGTGTGCCAGCAACCGCGGTAAGACAGAGGATGCAAGCGTTATCCGGAATGATTGGGCGTAAAGCCTCTATAGGTGGCTTTTCAAGTCCGCCGTCAAATCCCAGGGCTCAACCCTAGACAGGCGGTGGAGACTACCAAGCTGGAGTACGGTAGGGGCAGAGGGAATTTCCGGTGGAGCGATAAAATGCATTGAGATCGAAAAGAACACCAATGGAGAAAGCACTCTGCTGTAGACGACGCCATGACCTAGGTAAACCAGATCTGCTTGTTCGTTTCAGTATAGTAGGTATAAGCCTGCGACAGTGAACTGCATTTCCATATTGGTGGTAAATTCGTAACTCAATACTGGCTTAATTAATATCCAACTCTCCCTTAATAAATCCAGTGTAGTATATGTTAGATCCAGGCATTAAACTACTCCCTCTGTTGCAAGGAATAAGGCGTCCTTGTTTCCGTGTTTTTTCTTTGACCAACAATTACTCTTAATATATACACAAATTTGGTAGTACAAAACTAGCATCGTTGGAGCTCATTGTTGTTATGTAGTCCATGGCACATATTAATTCACTGGACATCTAAACCTTCCTACATGTTCTACAAGTTTGCAAGTTATGTTATCATAATGTCCATTTTCTATGTCCATAGCTACAACACTAACTGCATGTAATTTTGGAGATCATTGGTAGTTTTAAGCCACTGAACATGTAGGTTAACATTCCCTGCTCTACAAGTTTAGAATTTATGCTCTTTTAATTTCAATCTGGTTTGTACTAAGCAACCACAGTAACTGCCTTCTTTTATATAATTCATCGGAAATTTTATGTCATTGAACTTGTTGGTTTTGCATTCCCTCTGCAAGGTATGCCATTATTATTTATATATCACTTCAATTAACCTCCGATAGTAGATGCCTCCTATTATATAATACATTCGTTCTGTAAAAGAAGGCCTATACTTTTTAAAGTCAAACAATGATGACTTTGACAATGCAGGTATAAAATATATTAACGGTTAATTTGTATCATTTGTGACTAAAAATACATGTCCCGATGTATCTAATGGTATTGGTTTGGCATGGTAGATGTTCCTTGTATGTTCTACAAACTTGGTCGAGTTTTGCATCGACTGACTTGTGAAAAATTACATTCCTTAGTTTTTGGATTAGATGTAGTATTAGCTGGAAAGTTTTAAGGCACTTAACATGGTTATCTGCATGCCCTTCTCTATAAATTTAAGTTTGTCAATTATAATTTCTAGAGTAGTAGTATCTACCTTCAATTATGTTGTTCATGGCATTTTAAGTCACTTCACATGTGTTTGCATTCCCTGCTCTATAAGTTCACGAGGTATACCATTGTAATGTCTATCTTGTTTGTCCTAATGTTAAAACAGTATCTGCCTGCTCCGTAGATCCTGGCAAATTTTATGGCACTTCACATATTTGTTTGCAATCCTATTTCACAAGTTAAAACCATTTTCCATTGTAATTTGTCTCCTATTCATGATAAGGACTAACTGTATCTATATTCCACCATTCTGTAATGTGTCACCATGGCAAACTTTATTTCATTAAAATGTTTGATTATATTCCACCATTCCCTGCTCTACTTGTTCACAAGTGGAGAACCAGACGTTGGCCTAGGATCTGATACTCCAGGTGTGGAGGCCAGCCCGCCTGGGTTTGAGTCCTAGCATGGGCAGACTTTCGAGTCGCCATTGAGGTATCAATAAACCGGGTGTCTCACCGACCTAACAACGTATAACCAACGAAGGGATCATTCCCCCGTTGGCAACGTTTTTACTTGTTCACAAGTGGTTATACTATAATTTCTATATAGATCTTTGTAAATAACAACACCCACTATCTGATATTATTTCCTCTCAGAGGGAACATGGAGAATCATAGAGTGAATCGCCCCTACAATCTTGTTAGTACTATTGCTTTATATTGCTAGATGCAAACCTGTTTTATGTTAATGAGTGGTCGGAACCTATATGCAAAGGAGAAACAATAAAACAGATGAATCGGCTATCCAAGTGCTGGATGCGGTGGATGTCTTCAACAAACGAACTGACAACAGGATGTCCTCCAACATGACTGCACAAAGAG
Organism: Avena sativa; assembly: GCA_916181665.1. Lineage (NCBI taxonomy): Eukaryota > Viridiplantae > Streptophyta > Magnoliopsida > Poales > Poaceae > Avena > Avena sativa. The sequence goes on from OV702298.1 coordinate 114,701,637, forward strand.
AAATAGTAAGTCACTTGTTTCTACCGAGATGTGCTTAATGTCAGATGCTTGTTTGTATGAGGCACCAAATGAGTCGGCTAATGATTAGAACAAGATTGACCTTAAACAAGACTGGGCAAAAACCAAATGTGAATCCCTCGATTATAATTCAATGTGATCACTCGATCATGGCGCCGATCTATTCTTTCTATATTTGACTTATGTTCATCTATCTATATATATATGTTAACTAGACCATGATTTGGTGCTGGTGATTTATGTATATCCACTTTTATGTTATATTTTTCTGCTATGTAACAAAGACCAAATGTAAATATCTTGATTTGTAATTCAATTATCTCACTCAATCATGGTGATGCTCTATTATTTGCTATATTTGACTCACCATCAATCTATCTATCTATGCATTAACTAGATTATTATTAGGTGGTGGTAATTTAAGTATATCCACTTTTTTTGATAATTTATAGTCTATTGTAGTATTTTTCTACTATTAAGAGTTTGTATGAACCCTAGTGGTAGTCACATTGTCTAGCGTTGGCACCACATGAGTTAGCCAATGATTAGAACAAGATGACCATTAACGCAATATTCTCCCTGGATGTAAAAAGCATAATTAAGATTCGTATGATACTTAGTTACTGTATATATGTACTATAATCATCTTACTATGATCTGGAAGTATATCATGCACCTGGTGCTTTATTGCTTAATTCATTACCTCACTAGCTACTCTACATAGGAACATATAGATTCTAGGGATTTCTATTTTCATGCCCCTGGTTCGTTAGTTGTACTCACTTTTCCCCATTTTCTTAACTTTTTCTCACTTTTCCCCTCGCCATGTTAAGAAACCCTCGCGGGCGCTCGCAGGCGCTCGGATGGAGGGATGTCGTTAGGTCAAAGGCTTGACCATTACATGCTGACTGGCGGAACCGTGTTAGAGGGGGGGGGTCGGGCGCTGAGTGTTACCTTACGAGGCCTCGGTCGTTACATGCCTGACCGGTAGGGCCGCGTTGGGATGGGTTCTGCATACGTGGTGAAGGGTGGGACCATGTTCGGACGGGTCTTGCATACGTGGTGAAGAGTGGGGCCGCATGGAGACACGTCGGACCGGCCATTCTCGCTCACCCAAAGCATTCGCTTCCCCCCGAGCCTATAACAGCTCCCACACCACCGCTCCCCTTCCCCGCCATCATGCCTTCCTACCTTATGTTATCCTCGGCACAGAGCCACCCCTCCCCCTAGCCGTGGAGCCCACTCCACCTCTGGATCTGCTCCCGCCCTTGCTAGATATACCCCTTTCGTGGAACAGTATGCAACGCCGGCTGGTACCCCGTCCATCCCCGTCGAGCACAGAGAAGATTGGGTGGAATCGCAAGGATCTAACACACGGATTCCATGTGGGTAAGCATTGTTTCCCTTTTTGGGTTGATTATTGGCAGTATTTGAATGCGAGCTTGTGCTCAACTAACTGCCTTGCTTTTCAAATAGGATTGATCTAGTGCTGGCGTAATTTGTGGTTGTGAACAATATCTCTTTGGATTTTACTTGCCAGCGGTGGTTCCAACCTCCATAACTCTCATAGATAGATAAAATCTCCCTAAAATCTATTTTAAATTCCCATGGAGTGTTTATAATTGACACAACTCTTGAACACTTTCAAATTAATAAAAGTATACAACTCTTAATGTAACAGAGTGTTTATAATTGACACAACTCTCGAACACTTTCAAATTTAAAAAATTATACAACTCTTAATGTAAAAGAGTGTTTATAATTGACACAACCCTTGAACACTTTCAAATTACAAAAATCATAAAACTCTTAATGTAAAAGAGAGTTTATAATTGACACAACTCCTGAACACTTTCAAATTAAAAAAATCATACAACTCTTATTGTAAAAGAGTGTTTATAATTGACACAACTCTTGAACACTTTCAAATTGAAAAAATCATACAACTCTTAATATAAGAGAGTGTTTATAATTGACACTACTCTTGAACACTTTCAAATTGAAAAAATTATACAACTCTTAATGTAAAAGAGTATATAATTGACACTACTATTGAACACTTTCAAATTAAAATATATATACAACTCTTAATGCAAAAGAGTGTTTATAGTTGACACTACTCTTGAACACTTTCAAATTGAAAAATTATACAACTCTTAGTGTAAAAGAGTGTTTATAATTGACACTACTCTTGAACACTTTCAAAATGAAAAATTATACAACTCTTAATGTAAAGGAAAAGGGTGTTTACCATTTTTATAGTGTGAAAATTCATCCCTAAACTTGCGTATACGAAAATTATAATAACAAGAAATCTAGTGGTATCATCAAGAAACTTGTATTTTAATTCCCTTGGCAAAGTCTTGAGGATAGGATGGGGAGGATCCTCATCTCCCTTTCTTATAGGTTCTTCATTTTCTTGATTAATCTTGGCATCCACCTCGGTTGTGGAGTCAAGATAATCATCCATTTCAGTTTTCTCTATGTCATAGAGGATATTATTATTATTGACTAAGATACATGCTAAAGCATCATCAGGAGTCTCAATAACTACCGAGGCCAAATTGACAATATTACCTTCTTCCTCACGTTCATACCCATCATCATCTAGTTATTCAATAGCTCGCTTATGGTCAAATTTCGAGAAATGAAAATCCATTTTATCTTTACCAAACTTGAGAGACACAATTTGTCTCTTGCAATCTATGTTTGCTCCAACAGTATTTAGAAGAGTTCTTCCAAAAATGATGGGACAATAAGCATCGGTATGCATATCAATTAGCACAAAATCAATGTGATATTTGTATGGTCCAACATAAATTGGAACATCTCTAATTATTCCCATAGGGACTCTTAAGTGTTTTATCTGCAAGCACTATAGTCATGTCTATATCCTCTAGTCCGGTAGGTGCTAGTTAAGTTTGATTTTTTAAATAACATTTAAAAGGAATCACGTTAACAACTGTCCCTATGTGATAGATCCCATAGTACGAAGTTTCTCCAAAAGTACAAGGGAGAATAGGCTTACCAACTTCTCTATCTTTTACCTTACCATTGATGAACTGTCAAGCTTCTGTATCTAGGTCAATCACGTTGAAGTGAGAAAACATGGTTAGAATGTCTTCCTTTGTTGGTTCCTCGGTCTCCTATACACTTACTTCTTTAGTTTTCCTTACTTGTGCTTCTTCTTCTAGCCACTTTAGGAATATCTCTTCTTCTTGTTGTTATTAATCCTCCAGCTACTGAGCCATTATATGTTTCCTTGTCGTCCTTGGGAAAGGAAGGGGTTCAACATACGAGGATACCTCCCATAATGGTTCAATAGGAGTTGTAATTATTGGATCATCTTCTACATCTGGCTCAGGTGACGGAGTGTAATGGAGCCAGTCCTTCTTTGGAGCCATAATATGTTCTATCAAAGACTGGATAATTTACAAAATAATACCATCATCAAGTTAATGTTCATCAGCATTTTATTTCACAATACCGGATTCTTTATAAGCATTGAGACAATCATATTAAATTTATATGCCTCCTTTGCCGCCTAAATCAAATCCCCATGTTTCTCTATTAGGGCGAATATGTTCTAAAAGTTCCCAATCTTTAGCTATAGTTAACTCCATAAAGGAGCCTATGAGGTTCTTGAAGTTTGTAATTTCCGTTCTTACTTCAACAATCTTAACCTTGGGAAAGAATCAAATCACAAATACTCCTTTAAGTTTCTCCCAAGTGTCTATTTTATCTGCAGGGAAAATTCTATACCAACATGGAGCAGTATTGGTTAGGGATTTGCTAAATAGTTTAAGTTTCAATTCATCATCAGAATAGCCCCTCAGTTTAAGAGTCCAACATAGCTCGGTAAAATGCATTAAATGAGTGTAAGGATCCTCATAGGATCATCTCCTGCAGAAGTGTTTTCTTTAATGATAGCGATAAAGTGAGGATTGACCTCGTATTCTGGTTTGCTTCCACTCGGGAATTCTTTGAAAAGTTGCCAACACCCGGATTTTTCAATCCTAGATGCATGTTGTGCCATACATCGCAATCCCAGGATTACCATTTTTGCGAGACATAACAGAATTGGATACCATAGTACATCATCCATTACAAACGATACATAAGTTCTTACACAAATAGGGATCTCATGATCCAGTTCTTAATACAACATCAAGCAGCGGAATACATAATAATAACGGTAGCGTAGGTGAAGCTCCATCTTCAGGGTCATAGGCAATGCTGACGATGGGAGATGATCCTAGTTGTCATAACCTTCCTGGGGTCCATCCTCAAGATACTCCTCTTCATAGTCTGGCCATGGGAATAGCCAGGGACAAAGCCATGAGTACTCTTTAAGTACTCGCAAACTAATACTAACAGATAAAGGGGTTTTTGGATAATAGGACACTAGGCTCTAGGGTTGTTTTGCAAAAGCCAGATTTATCTCTACGAAGTTCAAAGCTAATCACAATTTTATAACTCCTAAGTGGTATCTTGTATTTCATATCACAACCCTGTTGTGGTCAAGTCAAAGTCTCAATTCATATCACAAGTCATTTTGAAAAGTCTAACGGGGGAACAGTATGGCCACTCCAAATGTCCATAACCACGGACGTGGCTATTCGAATAGTTTGATACTCTGCAGAGATTGTACACTTTCACCACAACATTCGATACATCCGTTAGGAACAAATCCTGAATTCACCATACTAAGTATGCGGATAATCAATCCGAACCTTTCAATTACATGCCCTAGTATAAGCACCTCTCCTGTGAGTTTGGCCTCCCAACCATGACCAACTGTCATCTTGGGTACTGCACAGGTGGAGAATCTTCACAAGGTAGCCTCAGCTCAGACCTTGGCTGTGAGGGAGCTAATACTAAGGTATATAAGTTTCCAGTCAAGCCCTACCCAATATTCGGGTATTGTGGTTGTACGATAAAATTGGAATGGTATCGCATCCAGACAACCATCAGTTTTATAAAGGGCTAAGGCTCATGCCTCATCCTTTTCATCACCAAAATCATCAGGTGTTCGGAAACACATGTCCAAAATATTTCAATAGAATGATCCATCATTCCAAGGTTTTCATAACCATTTTTCCACCAAGTATTCCCATCTAAAATTGATCAAGTTTTATGCTTAGCACTAGCATCTACAGGTGGGGGTAAGCAATAATGAGGGGTGGTGGACTAGTGGAGTTTCAACTAAGTACAACCTTATGTCTCAGGCTAATATCAAGGTTTCTAACTTAGGCCAAATTTTATGCTCTTTATGCAACCTTCACATATCTTTCTAGTATCTACCAATCTCTTAAGTAAACTCTAAGTAAGCTTTGATAAAGAAATAAAGTATAAAGATTGCAAGTAAAAACTAGGATTGGTCTGTCAAGTGGGTATGATCACATATGCTTAAGGCATATAGTAGTCATAGTAACAAGTAGGGGTTTGTTGCATCAGTAGGGTATCTTGCAAGTGTTATCTTGCACATTCACTAGTAGTATTAGGCTTTCTAAAGTAGAATGTCTTGCAAGTTTTAGCTTGAATAGGTATAGTATCAGCTGCATCAATATCAGTATAAGCTTGCCTTGTGCAGAGCAGTGGTTGAAGTTCTCCTCGACTTCTTCTTCGTAGTATCCTCCTTCGTCCTCGTATCCTTGGTCGGTACTAGCGTCTATGAATAAATACGAGGTACACAATCACCAAACAATACTTAACTACTTGCAATCATCACACACGAGGATCCTATAAATAATCTAGCATCATCTCTAACATTACAAGATTAGAGCTTGGTTTAATTCCTTTTATTTTTAGAAAAGTAATTTCTACTCATTGAAAAACTACTTAAGATTTAATATTCTCCAAACCAAACATGGGATCATGTTGACACATGTCATTACCACATGTTGTAGTCCAAGGGAATGTGATTTAAAGTGGTGTCACAATTTAATAAGGTTTTACCCTTTTATTTTAATTAATTAATGTGTCTAGAAATGCTTATGTAGCATTCTTTTATTACTTGAACATTATTTCTGCAATTACACCTATATATTTTTATATATTCTGAAAGGTATTGTTAAAAGTGAATTTTGAGAGTTGGAATCAACTCAAAAGCTATTATGGTTTAAATTTGAAAAATGTTTGAATGCAGAAAAGCTTTTGCCTTGTTATTTTTACCATGGGTGATCTATAGATCCAAATGACTTGAATCCAACGGGCTTGGATTCAGAATTCCCAGACCTTTCTAAAAAAATTGATTTCATTCAATTTGGTGCACTGAATCAATCTGGGTTGAATTTTGAAGTTGGGTACAGAAGTGAGTTTGAAATAAAATAGAAAAGGTTTAATTTGAATAACTGGGCTGTGCACGAAAAGTTAACGGGCCGGCCTGCTAAGTGTAGTGCTCCCGCGGGCTGCTTAAAGACACCTCGTCAGTGAGACAGGGAGGGGCGAAGCGGTACAGGGCAACGTGGGTCGTTCGATCGGATTCTAATCCAACGGCTGGGAGTCATCGTCGACGCGAGACAACGCCGACGAGAAAGAAACCTAGAGCGGCCTGTGAGGGGTGCTGGGGGCTTACTGGGGTGCAGGCGAGGGTCGGCGAGGCGGGCGAATGACAAAGTCGACAACGGCGAACTCAGGGGTGGTCGCGGCAGCTCCTGGGGTGGACGAAATCGATGGCGCCCTTCTTCTCCAGAGGCGGCGGGCTCCGGTGAAATTTCGACGAGGTGGTGCTCGTCTTGCTCCGAGAACGGTGTGGCACGATCAGTGAGAAGAGGGGAGTGAGGTGGTGTGAAGAAATCGATTGGGGGTGGCCTCTATTTATAGTCGAGCGAGGGGGCCGACGGGGCGCATGGTGAGCTCGTCGGGGGCGATGTTACAGGCGGCTATTGGCATGGGCGACGGTAGGGGACGGTGCGGTGTTCCCCGGCGATGCTCAACGACATGGTTTTGAGGCGTGGGGCGGTGTGGCTTGGTCTGGAACATGCGACGCTCTGCGCGGCACAGGCGGCGTCTTCGACGGCGAGCGGTGGCTGTGCGGCACGGGGCGGCGAACGAGGATGTCTGGCGATCTCCTGGGTTGGTGGGGATTGTGTATGTCCGGCGCGCGGTCTATGGGCTTCGGTCGAGGGTGGCGCTCTGGCGCACGCTCGGCATGGTCGCTGGCGAGGTTGGCATGGTTCGTGCGTGTGGTCTAGGGCTTGGCAACGCTCGTGGCTGGGACAGGGAGTGGCGGTGGACGGTGGGCTGCCTCCCAGGCATGCTGGCTAGGCTTGCTTCTCTTCCTAGCTTGCTGTCGACATGGGGGTGACAAGGTTGGCTTCGACTGTTCACCATTGATGGGAATGCCAAGCTCACAGTGGTGCTAGTGTTTAGTTAATCTTGCTAGATGATCTACTGAGCTGGTTGTGAGCTAGAGAGGGAACCAGTTAGGCAAGAACCACTGCTCACAATTGTGTTTAGATTTTGTATGATTTGTGTGTGCAACCTATTTGATTAAATGGCCGCATGAAATCAAGTTTTGAATTTTGAAAATATTTTTGGTGGGTTTGCTAGATTGGTGCTGGTGAGTCTGCAGATGCTTGGGTTTTGAAAGTTGAGCTTGTTTGAGTGGTTTTTGAAAAAGTGGGATCTTCCCATATGATAAAGATTCAATTTTGAAATGTCATTTAAACTATGCATTTGAAAGTTTCTGGATGATCACAAAGTGGGCCTTGATTCCTTGTTATGAGTACATTCAAGGGGTGCAAAGATCCAGAAAAGTTTCCATTAGGTTCTGAAAGTTTGAGACAGCCAAAGTAGGCATGGGAGTTAAATTGGTCAAAATGACCATTCCTTTATTTTATTGGTTTTGATTTATTTGTCCTGAGGAAAAGTTTGGGAAATGTTTAGATGATGTTTATTTCACCTAAGAAACATTTTACAAGCAAAGAAACACACAAACAAGGTGGTTCAAAAGAGTTTCAAATTTAATGCATACTCATATGCATGCATTCATAATTTTATTTAACATAGTTTTTGTTAACCCTAATTTTGATGATTAGAAATTGATGATCCAAGTTTAGTATTTTTGGGATGTTACAAAAGTCCTCTATTGAATTGATTCATTCATACGAGTGCAGTCATGGTGCTTACCTGAAACAAGTAAGCAACTTTAGTAAAATAAGAAACTAAGAACAAAGACCAAAAGCGCTTAGCTCCCCGGCAGCGGCGCCAGAAAATAGCTTGTTGACTGCAAGTGCATAGATCAATTGTAGCTTGTTGGGAAGTAAAGATATTGAACCCACAGAGAGATATTGGTAAAGGTATTAATGCCCCTCGTCACTATCTACCAAAGGATACTTGTAAGTTGCCTTTGATCTCAAGTAAAGATTGTTTGAAAGGTTTTTTGTTATGTGCATAAAAGTAATTAAAACAATTAAAAGAAATCAAGTAACAATATTGTATGAAGAAAGCATGGTGGAATTCAATATGGCTAAAAATGTTCTCCGGGATGTAGGATACACCTATAGCATGGTATTTTCATTATTAATAATTTAAGATAATATACTTCTTATGTCATGAGATATGTGGAGAGAGCTCCATAATAAGATGTTCACTACAAGGCTCATAGGAAGTCACTTTGTTGAGCCAAGAGTGGGGTCACCTATAAATAAACACTACGATGCCTGAGAGCAGTCACCCATACAAACCACCGCAAATTAAGGGTTTCCCTGTGGATATCATAATTAGCTTAAGGAGTCCCTCTTTATTCCTCCTTTGACCGTGTAGTTCATGAGTCGGCACCAATCTGTCATGGGGCCATTCCGGGTTTGATCCCAAAGCATGTCGAAAGGATTTCTCCATCCCCTTAGTCTTGAGGGCAAATGGTATGGGTCGACTTTCACATACCATCCAAAGAGAGAGATCAAACACAAAACATAAATCAATTATATATCGGCAAGTCATATTGACACAAGAATAGATCATCTATACTACAAATTCATAATAGTGCTAGGGTTTCTCCATCTCCCCAAGAACAAAGGAACTACTCACATATGGAAGCAATCAAAAACATCATGATAATCAAATGGATGCATGAAACTACTAAAATAGATCTAGTGCAAACCACAATTGAATCTGGAATTACAATAAGATCTAATGGATGAAGGATGGGGGTAATGGTGGTGATGTAGATGCAGCGGTTGATGATGAAGGGGATGATGCGCTGTCCTCCAATGATCTGTGGATCAGTAGGGATTTCTCCCCAGCCAAGTTCCTCCTTCAGATCCCTTTTAGATGTGGTTTTTTTGTGGTTTTTGGTGGCTATCAATGTCGGATCTCTCTGTCGTATTTCCCAGGAGAAACTATTTGAAAACGCGATCCCGATGGCACCTGGTACAATCGGACGGTATAGGTGGGCTCCGCCGTACCGCAGGGAGTTATCGACACTGGTTGCCTCTCCTCGTTTGGTAAATCCATAAAATGACTTTTATCACTTAAAATATCATATTATTGTATAATATGACAACTCTAATTGATATGTTCATAATAGACTTAATGATTTGGGATCTTGTAGAAATAAATACAAAAAGGTGCGCGCGAACGCAGTGAAATACAAAGATCCCTACTCTATTTGTGCAAAAAAAAGGTAAATATGCTTCAATTTTAGACTCATCACCAAGGAACCTAGACAACACCATAAGAACAAACATATACTCATGCGGTACCACCTGAATCGCCAGTTTGTGGATCAAGGTAATATCAAATTCTGAAAGGTACACATGGATGCAAATGTTGCGGATCCATTGACAAAGCCACTACCACAGCCTATGCATGAGGCACACACAAGAGAAATGGGCACTAGATGCCTAGACATGTGATGTAGGGATGATTTACTCTAGTGCAAGTGGTAAACTGTTGGGAATATGACCTAGAGGCAATCATGTACGATGATATGCCCCAAAGTATTCATAAAGTTATTAAGTCGTCCTTGTATGAACATCTGATATATATCATCGAGTACGTGATTCAGTTGTGGAACTATATAATCATGTTGTTCATTCTAAATTCCTTAGTCATAGAGGTTGTGCTTCACACACCACTTTGACTAATGTGAAAGTTGGATGATGACTCAGTTCCACTTGTCATGGGCATGGTGATGCTATTCTGACTTACATAGACTCGTCTAAAGAGTTTTGTGAGCCGGACTAACCCACAGTAGATATGCAACGAGCATGTTGTCATTTGCAGTGTCAAGCAATGGGATCCTTTGACCTGAGGTGATCGCATGATCCCAGTCGTGGATCGCCAAATTAGGTTCTATCAAACGTTGTTCCGTAAACGAGAAGTCAAAATGGTAGCGTTTTTTGGGCCACGTAGAGGTAAAACAAAACTTTTCCCTCTAACATGGTGATCCCAAGATCTAACTAAGGTAGAAGGCCACGATGGTTACCACTAGACGCGTAGTTGCGGAATTGATGAAGCACGCCAGTTGAATGCAATGCATTCCTCACGATCCGATCCAATCGTCGTGGTGCTAATCGTACAACACCGCCGTTGGTATCCACACATACGAGGATGAGCGTCGGTGGTGGACTGCTAGGTCCAGTACGGTGGCAGGGCTACTGTGGAGCTAGGGTTTCCAACGCATGGAATGACCTAACAGTCAACCCTCCTAGGTATCTGCACCCCACTATATATAGGGAGTTAAAGTGGGCTCCACTGACTTGTGACCCATTCACTAAAGCCCATATTAGTCACTGTGAGTCCGACTCACTGACTCAGTCCAAATCCAGTTTAGGTCCAACCCAAACAGATATACGATTCAGATCCAATCTGAACTTGCTCCCGCTCGTTAGTGTGTGACCCCGCAGGCTCATGGAAACTTGGACATGATTGGAGGCTGACTCTTAATCGATCAGTTGGTAGTGGCTGCTAGCAAAACATGCTGACTCCCAAGTACCAAAAAGTCATGATGACATGCCTTTCCAATGCGTCTTTTATCCGATTCCCTTTTGCCTCACGATATACCTTGTCGGACTATAGGCAAATAATTGTCATGCCTTAAATAGTCCGACTCTCTTCTCAATTCAAGATATGTGGTTCATCCGACTAACTCTTAGTCAATCGCCTCGGTTAACACCTAACCGAGTCATGCGTGACCATGCTTTCCAAATCATATCATTTGAGACGGCCCAGAGAATATCTCTCCAAGTGGAGGGGAAAAATCCCATCTTGGATATTCACATCACGTAGCTTGATTCTTAGTCGACCCGAACTCTGACTTTATAACTACAAAGCTATGGAACAACGTTTGATAGAACCTAAGTCAGTGATCCTCAACTCGGATTGTGCAATAACCTCAGGTCTAAGGAATACATTGATTGAGACATACAGATGAAAACTTGTTCGCTATATCTCAATATGGGTCAATCCGACTCACTAGACTCTTTAGCCGAATCTATGTAAGTCAAAATGGCATCTCCATGCTCATGACAAGTGGAAATGAGTCATCATCTGACTTTCACACTGGTCTAAGTTGTGTGTCCAGCACAACCTGGATGACACAGGATATTTAGTACAAACAACATGAATATATAGTTCGACAAATGAATCACATATTCAATGATATACATATGATGTTCATGCAAAGACAACTTAATAAATGGATGAATACAATGGGAATTACATCATACATGATTGCCTCTAGGGCATATTCCCAACAGTCTCCCACTTGAACTAGAGTAAATCTACCAACATCACATGTCTAGGCATCTAATGCCCATAGATCTCAGGTGCGCCTCATGCTTCGGCTATGGTAGCACCTTTGTCAACAGATCTGCAATATTTGCATCCCTATGTACCTTTCATAAGTTGATATCACCCTGATCCACGAACTGGCGAATCAGGTGGTACCACATGAGTTATTCTTCTGGTGTTGCCTAGGTTCCTTGTCTTGTGCTATAGCACCATTGTTGTCACAATACACATCTAACAGATTGGACAAGACCTGAACCACACCAAGAACCATGAGGAAATTCCTCATCCAAACAACTTCCTTTGCTGCCTCCGAGGTGGTAATATACTCATTCTCTATTGTAGATGCAAACACAGTCTCTTTCTTGGAACTCTTTCAGCTCACATCCCCTCCGTTTATCACGAACACATATCCGGATTGCGAATGAATCATCAGAGTCAGTAAGATAACTCGCATTCGTGTAACCCTTTACACAAAGTTTATTTTCACCTTCATAAACCAAAAACATATCCTTAGTCCTTCTCAAGTACTTTAGGATATTTTTAGCTGATGTCTAGTGGATTTATCTAGGATCAGCCTGGTATCTGCTCACAACCCTTAGAGCATAGGAAACATCTGAGCTAGTACAAATCAGGACATACATGATGGATCCGACTATAGAAGCATACAGAATCAAACTCATTCGACCTCTCTCATCAATCGTCAAAGGACACCGAGTCTTGCTAAGTTTTACACCACGGGACATCGGTAAGAACCCTTTCTTAGACGATTCCATGTTGAACTTTGTAACCTCCCAATTTTAGCAACCCTGATTTATTGTCAAAAAGGAAAAAATCATGGAGACCAAAAACTTTTTCTTGCTAAGTGTTGCATTGTTTCTTACTTGTTTGCTTGTGTGCATGCAACTGATTATGTATTATATGATATACTCCTTACCTCAACACTAGTTGAAAAAACTATTTTACAAAAGAGATGTCCTGGCTCATCTTTCATATTATCAAATGTTCTAGCATTTCAAACTTGAGCCAAGATGACTTTGACACAACAAAATCTTTCACTAGTTTCTATTACCAAAACTATGGAGGCCTATATATAACCTCCTTATGTTTTCAAGACAGAACTTCAACTACTGTTATCTCTAGGTTTTTCCAAAACCTTTCCTAAAATATTTTATGTCGTGGGAATGGCCATGGCAGATGATACCAGGGGTAGTGAGTAGTAGGATTTGGGGCAAGAGGGATCAGCCATCGGCGGAGCGAGATGAGGGCAAAGACACAGGGATTTACCTAGGTTTGGCCCCCGTAGGGTAAAGACCTACTCCTGCTAGATTGTATTATTGCTTGAGTACAATGGTGGTGTGCTCGGTGGCTAGTCAGCGAGTAGATGGGGTGTATGATGGAACGTGAGTGCAGAGAGTACCCTAGGGAGGTTTATATAGGGGTACCTCGGTAGGGTTTACAAATATACAACCGGTTAGTTAAGGACTCGGAGGATTTGACCTAATCCGACAGGGCCTATCTATGCTTCTAGGCCTCCAGCTTCCAGTCGGTAGGCTTCATCAGCCGCATTCCAGACGTCGTCCTGCAGGCCCACTCGCCAGGGGCCTGGTCCAGTAGGAAACATCCTACTGGGTATACCCCATTTGGCATATCCCCATCAGTAGTCCCCGAGGCCAGCATTAGTTCGGCGCATGTGTTCTTTGGCAGTCGGAGTAGGCGGGTCCAATTTGGACTTCCAGTCGAATCGGCGGTGGACTCAATCAATGAAGGAAGGAATCTCCTGGGTGTGTCTTCAGTCGCAGCATTGGTGACCAGTCAAATCGCAGCATCGGCGAGTCGAGTGAGTGAAGTTGTCCCATCAATTTGGTCAAACTAGCCGTCGGGTATTCCAACGGTAATATTGGCGTAATTACCACGAGGTAACAGCTCCTCCGTGACTGGCGGGAAGCGCCCCTTTATAAGGAGAGCGACAAGGGGAGCTGCGAATCTTCTTCGCATTTCTCCACCATCATGCACCCCTAGCCTTCCATCTTTGCCCGATCCAGAATTTCCAAACCAAGTGAGTATTGATCTTGTCGATGGCGCCTCCAAAGGATATGTGGGGAAAATCCAAAAGCATCGCAGCCTTGCTGAAATCCTTCCAGGAAGCGGGGATTCTCTGCAAGGGGAAATGGTGAATCCCTGTGGCCGGGGAGATGGATCCTAAAGCCCGTGCCGGAGAGTTTATCTGTTTCTTGAGACACCTAGAGAGGGGGCTCGACTAACCCACATCAATCTTCTTCCGACGATTCTACGCATATTACACGATCAAGCCATTAGATCTAGGGCCGCACAACATCAAGCAGCTCGCCATCTTCATCGCCTTCTGCGAGTGTTACTTGGGTTTCCACCCCTACTTTCCCTTGTGAATGGATCTATTCCATGATCGCTTCAGCCGCGAAGGGGCAGGCAGACCAATCCTGGCAGTGAGAAGCGTTACCTTCAAGTTGAAAACCAAGGACACATTCTTGGAGCTCCACCTGCCGAAGAAGGCCGCCATCAAGTGGTCAAAGAGCTGGTTCTACGTGAACGAGTCGATGCCAGACAGCGAAGTGTCGCTCCCAATGTATACTGCCGAGAGGACCGAGCCGTGCCGGTTGTTGACGACCAAGCTTCCCAACAACCAGAGGATGGTCGTGGACGAGATGTTGACAAAGATCAAGACGCTCAAGAAGGAGGGTCTAGAAACCATCAATCTATACAACTGCTGACTCAGGCGGCGACTGGTGCCGCTAGCCACCCGATCCCACTGGATGTATCACTACATCGGCAAGGACGATGACACGAAGTCGTTATCGGTGGTTTGGGATGCCGACGATTATGCCGCCCCGCTGAAGAAAATTACGTAAGCGGAGTACACCGACCCGAAGGCCAGGATCGCTCCATATACCGCTAGTGGAAAGCGCCAGGCTCCAACACTAAGGGTGTGTTTGGTTCAGCTATAGATTTCTAAAAATCAGCTGTGAGAAATCTGCTGTGAAAAATCTGCTATGAACTGACAGCTGTGAGAAAGCTAGAAGCTGTTTGGTTGGAACAACTGTGAACTGTGGATTCGATACGAGCATCTCTAGCAGTGCCTGTAAATAGCAAACCGCAAACGTCCGAGTTCGGAGCGCTGAATCTGCGATTGCCCGCTTCGCGGGCGGCGCCGCCGAGCAGTCCCCGTAAAAGTCCATGAAATCGCGCGGGACCATCGAGGCGTCGTCGCTCTCATCGGAGCTGTCGCTCTCTCCGGGCTTGAGCTCGACGGAGACGGGGGGGTGGCCGTGACGAGTCCGCCTCCGAGGCGGTTCCCTAGTACCTCGCCGGGGCGTAGGGGAGGAGCGACGCCAGCATGTGTGCCGAATTCACCCACCGGAGCGCGGCGCGCTTCTTGGCGCCGACGGAGCGGCTGTGGGTGATCTCCTCCTCGGTTTTGAGGAGCTGGCCGCGCGAGCCGATGCGACGCTTCCTAGACGAGGCGTCGGGACGCATGGCGGTGAGGCGGAGCATTTGGCGGCGGTGGTGAGCTGGATTTAACGGCTGGAGAGTTACCGGCGCCGACTGAGAGGGATAGGGTTTCACTCGGATCGCCGGAAAAGTTTAGTTTTGGTCCCTTTTACGGGCACTGCTAGAGATTTTCTAAAAAATGTCTGTAATTCCACCGAGACCCTGAGATATTATTTATGAGCTAATCATCATAGGACAACGATTTGCACACAGATAGACATACACATAACCATTTTGTGAAGAATTTTTAATTATTTTTGTTAAAAGTGAGGTCATAAGATTTTGGGAAGGAGGTGTGATTGGAGAGGAATGGAGACCAATAAATCCAGGAAACGAGTTTGATCTCCGGCGGCATCCGACGGCGTTCCTGGAGGCAGCAGCTCCACAAACCGAGCTATGGAGGCAGCAACGGGCAAGAGGTTGATGCTTGCATTGATGTCAGGGTTGACCATCTGGCTGAGTCGGCAGGGGAATAGGAGCGGCTGGGTGGGGAAGATTGATTTCCGGCCGGAGCGCCTCCGTAGGCAGCGGGAATAGACCATCAAGGGAACCTATAGCCTGAGCTGTTCGCTTCGTCTGCGAGTCATGAGGAAAAAGAAAGACATACGAGAGGAGAGAAGATGGATCGGAGGAGAGAAAAAAGAGAAACCAACCGGTCACTTTCACTTCCCAATGGCATGGTGGGTAATTTCCCTTTTCTTTGCCCAACCCAACGCAGTGAAATCAGGGGTCTACCCAGATTTTGGTTTGCACTAGGAGAAATCTTGTGCGTTACAGGAATCACGGTCCGACTTTTTGTCTTTGGTTGGGATTCTAGATTTTTAAACGCGAATCTGGTCTTGGAAGTTAAACCAAACACACCCTAAGTTTCTTCCTAATCTCACAGTCACGGTTTGTCCAGTCTCGGTTTTATACTTGTTCTGATCGAATCATCATTCCCTTGTCTATCTCAGTTGTTTCAAGTCCTGGAAAACCTGGCTCCCTCCAGTCGACGATGAGATCCCCAAGGATCTTGGAGGGGATTCATACGAGTCCTCCGATAGCAAGGATTAGGCGGTGGAAGTTGTCGCGCCTACACCCTTGGCTCGGAACACCCGCGGGCAGAAGCAGCATGAGATCGAGGCGAGTAGGAGCCTCGAGGATCGTGACAGTGATGAAGGAGATGTGTAGGAGCATAGTTCGCTGCGCGTGGCTACGCCGGCGAAAACTGCACGGAAGACGAAGTCGCCCACGAAGAAGGCATCGCTGAAGGCGGTGTCGCCACCCAGATCGGCGGCGGTTTTCGAGTCGAATGAGGAGCCTGACGACGCGAAGACTGGGGCCTCGATGAATGTTCCAGAGGATCCAGCTCCAGTGAAGGGATCGGGAGCCGAGGAGATGGTGGAGGGCGTGATACCACTCGTGGCGATCCCATCGCCATTCTCAGTGGTTCCGGGGCCACGGGATGCCATGGCCATAGAGTCGAAGTCCTCTCCACCGAGGGGGCGCATGTGTTCTTTGTCAGTCAGAGTAGGTGGGTCCAATTTGGACGCCCAGTCGAATCGGCGGTGGACTCCCTCAATGAAGGAAGGAATCTCCTAGGTGTGTCTTCAATCACAGCATTGGTGACCAGTCAAATCGCAGCATCGGCGAGTCGAGTGAGTGAAGTTGGACCATCAATTTGGTCAAACTAGCCGTCAGGTATTCCAACGGTAATATTGGCATAATTACCATGAGGTAACAACACCTCCGTCACTGGCGGGAAGCGTCCCTTTATAAGGAGAGTGACAAGGGGAGCTGTGAATCTTCTTCGCATTTCTCCACCATCGTGCACCCTTAGCCTTCCATCTCTGCCTGATCCAGAATTTCCAAATTGAGTGAGCCTTGAAATTGTCGATGGTGCCTCCAAAGGATATGTGGGGAAAATCCAAAAGCATCGCAGCCTCGCGGAAATCCTTCTAGGAAGAAGACATTCTCTGCAAGGGGAAATCGCGAATCCCTGTGGCCGGGGAGACGGAGCCCAAAGCCCCCCGGAGAGTTCATATGTTTCTTGAGACACCTGGAGAGGGGGATCGACTAACCCATATCAATCTTCTTCCGGCCATTCTGCGCATATTACGCGATCAAGCCATTAGATCTAGGGCCGCATAGCATCAAACAGCTTGCCATCTTTGTGGCCTTCTGCGAGTGTTTCTCGGGTTGCCACCCCTACTTTCCCTTGTGGATTGATCTATTCCATGACCGCTTCAGCCGCGAAGGGGCATGCAGCCCAATCCTGGCAGTTAGAAGCGTTACCTTCTAGTTGAAAACCAAGTACACATTCTTGGAGCTCCACCTACCGAAGAAGGCCGCCAGCGAGTGGAAAAAGAGCTGGTTCTACATGAGCGAGTCGACACCAGACGGCGAAGTGTCGATCCCAATGTATACTGCCGAGAGGACCGAGCCGTGCCGGTTGTTGACGACCAAGCTTCCCAACAACCAGAGGATGGTCATGGACGAGATGTTGACAAAGATCAAGATGCTCAAGAAGGAGGGTCTAGAAACCATCAATCTATACAACTGCTGACTCAGGCGGCGACTGGTACCGCTAGCCACCCGATCCCACTGGATGTATCACTACACCGGCAAGGACGACGACACGAAGTCGTTATCGGTGGTTTGGGATGCCGACGATTATGCCGCCCCGCTGAAGAAAATTACGTAAGCGGAGTACACCGACCCGAAGGCCAGGATCGCTCCAGATACCGCTAGTGGAAAGCGCCAGGCTCCAACACTAAGTTTCTTCCTAATCTCACAGTCACGGTTTGTCCAGTCTCGGTTTTATACTTGTTCTGATCGAATCATCATTCCCTTGTCTATCTCAGTTGTTTCAAGTCCTGGAAAACCTGGCTCCCTCCAGTCGACGATGAGATCCCCAAGGATCTTGGAGGGGATTCATACGAGTCCTCCAATAGCAAGGATTAGGCGGTGGAAGTTGTCGCGCCTACACCCGTGGCTCGGAACACCCGCGGGCAGAAGCAGCGTGAGATCGAGGCGAGAAGGAGCCTCGAGGAGCGTGACCGTGATGAAGGAGATGTGCAGGAGCATAGTTCGTGGGGCGTGGCTATGCCGGCGAAAACTTCACGGAAGCCGAAGTCGCTCGCGAAGAAGGCATCACCGAAGGCGGTGACGCCACCCAGATCAGCGGCGGTTTTCGAGTCGGATGAGGAGCCTGACGACGCGAAGACTGGGGCCTCGACGAAGGTTCCGGAGGATCCAACTCCAGTGAAGGGATTGGTAGCCGAGGAGATGGTGGAGGGCGTGATCCCACTCGTGGCGATCCCATCGCCATTCTCAGTGGTTCCGGGGCCACGGGATGCCATGGCCATAGAGTCGAAGTCCTCGCCACCGAGAGGGGCGCATACGTCGCTCGGGCCGGAAGTGCCCACGGCTGTGGCCTCATCATCGAAGAAGCCCGCAGTGTAATGGGCCACGAGCGTGTTTGAGAGGGGGCTCACTCGCAAGCTAGGCCCGGACTTGGAGAAGCCAACTCACATCAGCATTGGCATGCGCTCTCCAAGTAAGTTTGTGCCGGCCTCATTATCGGGGTCGTTTAGTGGATCGCTAACCGTGTCATTTTTCAGGACCGATGCTAAGAAGATTGGTCACCCTTTGGTGGCCAAGGTTCTGCCAGTCGCCCCTGGAGGGGAGGCTAACCCTTCCAAGAAGAGGAAGGGTGATGCAGTCAAGGCGCCAGTTGAAGGAGCGAAGAAGAAGAAGGAGGGTGATTCCGCTGCTATGACGGAAGGGCTAGTCGACGCACCGCTCGAGGCGCTAGTTAGAGCAACCATTGCCTGGAGGTTGAAGCGGTTGGAAGCACGCAGCTGGGCGAGTCGACCACGCAGACAGCGGCGTCGGTGCCCACGGCTAGGCCCCCTCGAGCTCTTCACGCAACTTGCGAAAAACCCTAACTCCCAACCTCGCCAGTCACCTCCAAACACTCGCAGTGCCCAGCAGAAGTTCTTCTCCCTCGATGGCGGCGTCTGGCGAAGCCGCGGCGAAGCCAGCGAGCTCCATCGTCGTGCCCCCAGAGGGCCTGGTCATCCTCGTCTCTGTGGTGGTCGAGACCACCGGCGGCGACCACAATCCAGCGGCATTAGAGCTGTTGGAGGAGGAAAACGACTCCCACAAAGGCGACTTGCGTGGTTCGGATATCACGGACCGCGACATCAAGGAGTTGATCGTTGAAGTCTACCTCCCTACGACTGAGGGGCTCGCCTGGAGGGCAGCACCGGCCGGCGAGGTCACACCTTCTCCCCAAGCCGGAGAAAAGGTGTACCTCAAAGCACAATTGGTCGCGGCGTCTCCCTGCCCATCTCTAACTTCTTCCTTGCTGTCTTCAATCATTACCAAGTATAGCCCCAAAACCTCTCTCCCAACAGTATCCTAGTGCTTAGCAATTACGCGGCGCTTTGCGAGGGTTACCTAGGGATTAGGCCTAGGCTAGATCTCTTTGTCTATTTCTTCACCGTCTAACGCGAAGCCGGAGCCAGCAAGGACGAACTTAGAAATTGTGGCACTATTATCGTCAAGATCCGACCTGGCCGGCGCTTCCCCGACATCGTCGGCCACGAGTCCTGCAAGAACTGGCAGCATACTTACTTCTATGGCCCAGATATCCCTCTGGCCGGCCGAGAAGTAACATACCTGGACTTCGTCGATGGAGCAGCCGCTGAAACTTCGACATGGAGATCCCAGGCCTCCCTTCCCTCCGACCTCGACGCTTCCCGCGCTATAAGGCGGATATACTGGTTCGTAGAGACGTATTTGACCGGCTTGGACCTAGCCATGTGCTGGTTTATCAGGCGAATCTAGCCTCTGTAGCACCGCTCGAAGCTGATGCACGAGTATACCAACGATAGAAGGGATAGCCTCCGCATCTCCGTGGACAATTTCTCGAGCGACTCCGTCAAGCTCCGCCTCAAGGACATCGTCAAGGTGAAGGACAAGAAGCATGGTTTCACCATCACCTACGACATGTTCGTAGAGAGCAAGTGCCCAAAGGTAACTATTTATTTTCCGTGTATGACCTATACTCCAGTTCTTCCGTCTTAACCCTTTTCATCTCATCTAACACGGTGACCTCTCACTTAACAGCTTAGCGATCTAGAGGAGGATAGCATGGCTATCCAAATCTATGATCCAAAGATGAAGGAATTCATGTTCGTGTCCGACGACGATGTTCCATTGTCGCGAAAGCAGAAGAGATCCACCTCTGACGCTGGCGACGGAGGCAAGAAGAAGAAGACGGAGGGTGGAGCCTCCAAGAAGACTACCGCCGCCCTGGAGGTGGAGAAAAGAAAGACTATTGGGATCCCCTTTGCCAACGCACCCCCTCTTGTGTAAGCTTCTTTCTCTCCGACATTGTCCATTTATCTGTTTTGTTCCTGTACTTATGCATTTTGCACGTTTCAGGAAGAAAGCTACGACCAGCTTGAAGAAGACCTCCAAAACATCTGGGGCTTCTAGAACCATCAAGGACATGCTGCATCGCGATGCATCGCCCCTGTCACTCCCATCGTCAAGCCTTCCTCCGCTCCGACAAGCTCACAAGCTAAGAAAGCATCTGGCCCTTCCACCATGGAAGTGGACTCAGGTGCCTCTACCGAGCTTGCTGTTGTCGGCGAGCAGGCGACGCAGGAAAGTGCCGCACATAAAAAGGCTAAAGCTCTGGCTAAGGATGCCATCGGTTGCGGTAAGGAGGTGGTGGAAGCTCGTACATCTGCCTAAGGCGGTGCCCCCGCACCCAAGAAAACCATAGAGTATCCAAAGATAGTCTACCCGGTACTTAGACCAGGTAGCACTGCTCTGGTTCCTGGTGCGGCGCCGACATCTCCGACGTGCGGTCTAGAGGAGATTCTCCGGCAATAAGAGATCTTGTAGGGAAACAGTGTATCCTTCGGCAAGCTGCTGGCTGAGAGTGCTACTAACCTCAAGATCATTACACTTGTAAGTTATTTTTGCCTTTTCCATTTCATATGAATATCCAACTGTAGCCTCCGAGGATGTAGACGGAAAACCATAGGTCTTTGCATCTAGATGCTCTAAGAGTGACTAAGCTAGAAAACTTCTCACTGTATCCCCCAAGCATATAGGTGGAATGAATTATTCTGACTAGATGCTTTAAGAGTAGCATACGCAGTGTTTATAAATTTCAATACTATAGCCCCGAAGCTTCTAGTTGTAATTGAATTAGTTCCGACTAGATGCTTAAATAAATCTAAGCATACATCCGAGTTAAAAACTTTATACTGTAGCCCCCAAGCTTCTAATTGAAAACTGAATTAGTTCCGACTAGATGCTTAAAGAAAGACTAACCATATTGCTAAGTTAAAAACTCTCGTTGTAGCCCTCGAGCGTCCAGGTGGAAATTTTCCGGCTAGATGCTCCAATTAGACCAAACAACGTTTAACTTTTCTTTTTTCCAAAGAACGAAAATGCTCGGAGGGGCATGGGCAACGACAAGTACCAGAATATGTGCACGGACTTGGAAGCCGAAAAGGGTAAAACTGCCTTCTTGAAGGAACAAATCATCAAGAGCAAGCGTCTGTTTTTCCTTTCTTTTTCGTATTCTGACTTAAACTTGTGTATTCTCCGAGTACTCACTGTGTAGTTTTCTTTCTCCGACTTGCAGAAACCATTGCCAAGGCTAAGGACATTGTCGAGCAATCCAAGCACATTCAAGAGCTGGATAGCGAGAACAAGATCCTTAAGCACGAGAGGAAGTACATGATGAAGATTCATGAAGAATCAACGAAATCCCTGCAGGACTCCGCCACCGTGGAGATGAACCGCTTGAAGGAGGAGATCTCGATCTTAAGATATCAGAAGAAAGTTGCTGATGAGAAGAATCAGCGCCATCATGAGGCGTACAAGCTCCTCCAACAAGAACGGGACTCCTTGGCGGATACCCTCTGGCAAGCTGAGGCTAGCATCTTTAGTAAGTGATTCTCCGTCATGGATTTCTATAGTCTAGATACTCTGAATTTTTGAAATCATGTGCTCCTTTGTCGGAATTTGCAGCTCCTATGGGTTTAACCCGGTCGCCTCCTCCGGCAAAGGAATTCATGGTTCTTGCCAGCAACTTCATCAACACCGCCATCGCGCAAGCCAAAGAGATTGTCAAGCCCCTCCAGATCAACATCAAGGCATCAGACTCTATGGCGAAGTTCTCGGAGATCATGCGCCGAGCCCCCGAGCGTATCACAAGCTGGAAAGCTTCATGTGCACGGGCTGGTGCAAGGATGGCGCTATCCATGGTGAAGGCACACTACGAGAATGCCGACATCGACACGGTAACCTCTGGCATCCCCGACGTAGATGACGAAGGACAAAAGATAAACCATGAGGCTATCTTGTCGTCACTAGTGGGTTATGACACCAGAGTCGCCGAGTTTGTCGACGTTAACGTCTTCGTGCCAATGAACACCATCGATGGCGGCGACCAAAGCTCCTCCAAGTCTCTTCACACTGCCGACTTCGAGGGTGGTTCTCCTGCTGCCGATGACGCTGCTTCCAAGTCGCCTGCGCCAAAGGAATGAAAAACAAATTGTAATATTTGTTTCATCTTTGATGCATATGCGGAAAAAACTATGAATTAACTTAAGGCGGAAAACAATGATGTATGTCCTGCTACATAAGAACTAGTTCCAGCATGTATATATTTTTTAAGCAAATGTTGGCTTATCCATTACTTTGGTTCTTATGCTTGACGTTTCGTGAGTCGGAAGACTCGTTGTCGCAACCATGTGCTCAGGTGATGATGCCCAATGGCACCGTCAATAACCTAAGCACAAAATCGCCGACAATAAGTGCCAAAAGTCACTACTCCAGAATCCACATAAAAACGATAAAGAACGTGTAGACCTGAAAACTTAAGCTAACGCCCGTAGGCAGAATTTTGACAAGTGCAATCGCAAAACTTGTGCATAAAGGTTTTATATGATCCAAAAATGAACACTAAAGGAGGTATTAGACTCAGAAATATGAGTGAACCAGAGAGCTTTATTTCATTGATCATATAAGAGGTACACAATTAGATAAAAAATGCTAAGTGTAAAAATGACGTAGGTATGCTATGTTCCATGGCCGATCAAGCACCGGGTAGTCATCATCCGGGTCACGTCGCTTACGCTTATGATCCTTGTTGGGTCTATCCTTCAGTTCAGGATTGCCAACAAGGTAGTAAGACCCATTGAATAGCGCCTTGCTTATGATGAACGGTCCTTCCCATGGCGGGGATAATTTGTGTGACTTCTTCTGCTTAAGTCGGAGCACCAAATCCCCCTCTTTAAACAAGAGATGCCAAACACGGCGACTATGGTAGCTGCGTAGCTTCTGCTGGTAGATGGCGGATCTTTGGCATGCCAAAATGCGCTCCTCCTCGAGAAGGTCCACATTTAGGCGTCTGGATTCTTCAGCGTCATCTTCTTCATAGGCGGCAACCCTTGGTGCATCGTGAAGTATGTCGGAAGGTATGATGGCTTCTGCTCCATATACCATGAAGTAAGGGGTGTAGTCGGTGGATCTGTTTGGTGTAGTTCGTAAACTCCGCAGCACATATGGCAATTCTTCCGCCCAGGCTCCAGCTGCTATATGTAGCGGTGTCTCAAGACGTGGTTTTATTCCCTGCAGAATTAATCCATTGGCTCGCTCAACCTGACCATTGGATTGTGGATGTTCCACCGATGCAAGGTCAAGTAGGATGCCCTTCTCCCAACAATAAGCCTCCACTTCTCCGAGTGACAAGTTGCTGCCGTTATCTGTGATAATGCTATGTGGGTTACCAAATCTCACCACTAGATCCCAGACAAACCTGAGGGCAGTTGCCCCATCAAGCTTTCAAATGGATTTAGCTTCTATCCATTTAGTGAATTTATCAACTGCTACTAGCAGATGTGTAAACCCACATGGTGCTGTTTGTAATGGTGCCACCATGTCTAGCCCCCATACTGCAAACGGCCAAGTTATTGGTATTGTTCACAATTCTTTAGTAGGAACATGTGGTTGTCGGGCATAATACTGGCATCCCATGCATGTCTCAACCAGCTTGTCGGTGTCCGCCTTCACGGTCAGCCAGTAGAATCCTTGACGGAAGGCTTTCGCGACCAACGATCGAGGAGCGGCGTGATGCCCGCAATCTCCGAGATGGATTTCTCGTAGGATTTCAATACCTTCTAGCTGGGAATCACACTTTAGGTATACACCAGTATTGCTACTTTTGTAGAGCTGTCCATTTATTATGGTATAGCCCTTCGCTCGACGTACTCTTTGCCGTCTTTCGACTTCGTCGTCGGGCAAAGTTCCGTGTTCGAGATATTCCATGAACGGTTTTGTCCAAGCCGGATGGACCTTTGCCACCATGTGGACGAAAGAGTCAACTCTATCCGCGTTGTCGATGTCGGCTCCCTTCACGGATGGTGTCCGTAGATGCTCTAGGAAAACTCCTGGCAGAATTCGTTTGCGCCTTGAACCAAGCTTAGATAGTAGATCGGCCGCCTTGTTTTGCTTCCTAGGTACATACTTGACTTCGTAGCCCAAGAAGCTCTTGGCTATCTCGTCCACGCTCACCAGGTGCCAGCCACCTGTTGGGCAACCAAGTCGAATCTCCACAACAAACTATGCGCTTGATGCTAATATCATTGGCTACGCGTAGTCCATGAATGAGTGCTTCATACTCCGCCATGTTGTCTGTAGCCTCGAAGTGGATTTGCAGAACGTAGTGTAGCTTGTCGCCAGTTGGTGACTGTAGCAATACACCAGCCCCCGAGCTGTTGAGCAGCTTTGATCCATCAAAGTGCATCACCCAGTACTCTGGTTCCGGCAACGGAGTAGCATCTGGCATGTCCGTCCAATCTGCGATAAAGTCCGCCAAGACTTGTGACTTGATAGCGTCGCGTCTCTTGTAGGTGATCTGTAAGGCGGAAAGTTCAATGCCCCACTTTGCGACCCTTCCCGTAGCATCGTTGTTGTTGATAATGTCGGACAGTGGAGTCTTGCTCACCACTGTGATTGGGTGCTCCTGAAAGTAATGCCTCAGCTTCCGAGAAGCAAGGAATACTCCATAAGCTATCTTTTGGTAGTGCGGGTAACGCTGCTTGGACTTCGTCAAGACCTCGCTCACATAGTAAACTGGTCGTTGAACTCCGTGCTCATAGCCTGGTTCCTTCCGCTCTACCACGACGACGATGCTGATTACCCGGTTGGTTGCCGCCATGTAGATTAACATGGGCTCTCCAGGCTCGGGTGCTACAAGGATGGGCGCTGAGGAAAGAATCTCCTTGAGCCGCTTCAATGCTGCATCTGCTTCGTCCGTCCACTTGAATTTGTCCGCTTTCTTGAGCAACTTGTACAGCGGCAGAGCCTTCTATCCAAGTCGGCTGACAAACCGACTAACTGCTGCAACACAACATGTTAGTCGTTGAATGTCCTTTAGGCATGTCAGACGGTTTATGTTTAAGATGGCCTTGATTTTCTCCGGGTTGACCTCGATTCCACACTGGGAAACGATGAAGCCCATCAATTTGTCGGCTGGAACCCCGAAGACGCACTTCTTAGGGTTAAGCATCATGTTGTATTTCCGGAGATTATCAAAGGTTTCTTTTAAGTCGAAGATTAAGTCATTTGACTTTTTAGACATCACCGCGATATCGTCCACATAGGCGTGAACGTTTCGACCAATTTGGTCGTGAAGGCAACGTTGCATTGTGCGCTGGTACGTAGCACCTGCGTTTTTCAGCCTAAAGGGCATCGTAACATAGCAAAACATGTTGTATGGAGTAGTGAACAAAGTGGCCAATTGTTCTGACTTCCTCATCTTGATTTGGTGGTATCCTAAGTATGCATCGAGAAAACACACAAGTTCCGAGCCAGCCGTGGAGTCAATGACTTGGTCAATGTGAGGCAAAGCAAACGGATCTTTGGGGCAAGCCTTGTTCAAGCCCGTGTAATCAACGCACATTCTTAATTCTTTGGTTCCCTTTTTGGGGACAAGTACAGGATTGGCCACCTATTGGGTGTGAAGGACTTCTCGGATAAAACTAGCCTTAAGTAACCTAGCTATCTCTTTGCCTATGGTGCGTCTCTTCTCATCTCCAAAGCGTCGTAGAGGTTGCTTCACTGGTTTGCAGTTTGGATCAATGTTTATGCTGTGCGCGACAAGTTCCCTAGGTACACCTTTCATGTCGGCAGGTTGCCAGGCAAAGAAGTCCCTATTCTCACGAAGGAACTCGACGAGCGCGCTTTCCTATTTGGGATCCAGGTTCGTCCCATGGTGGTGGTCTTGGAGGCATCGCCTACCACAAGTTCCACCGGCTTGGTCTCGATGGCGGCCTTGAATGCAGCAACGGAGTCGGAAATCTGTTTCTTCGACGCGGGCATCTCTGATTCATAGACCTTACTCTGGATCTCTTTGAATTCTTCGCTGTAGAGGACATCTTCCGCGAAGGCTGCTTCATTAATCTTGCAGTCCCTTGCCTTGGTAAAGCTTCCGGATACGGTGATTACACCGTTTGGTCCGGGTATCTGGAGTTTGTTGTAGACGAAGCATGGCTTGGCCATGAAGGTGTGGAATATGTCGCGGACGGATATGACGTGGTACACGCGCTTGAAGGGGACCACCTCCAAGGTCATGCGCTCTTGGCGGTAATTATTAACATCGCCAAAGGCAACCTAATGTGTGATGCACCCAAGGGACTGAGCCTCCCAACCAGGAAGTACACCGTGGAAGATGGTGTTGGTCCGCCTTAGGTTTGCCTCTATCAAGTTCATCATCTGCAGTGTATCCAGGTACATGATGTTGATGCTGCTTCCACTATCCACCATACACTTGGTGAACTCCACGTCATCAATCAAAGGGTTGATGACCATGGCGTATTGATTCCTCGTAGGGATGAGGTCTGGGTGATCCTTCCTGTCCCAAGTAATTGGAACTTCTGACCAGCGCAGGTACTGGGGAACTGGGGGTAGAGTGGCCATCAGTATCCTCATAGAGGTCTTCTATTGTCGGACGGTGGGGGTGCCAAGGAAAGTGTGGTAGACTGGTGCCTTCTTCACGAAGGGATTCTTACCTTTGTCGTCACTATGCCAACAATAGCCCTACAACAACACATATACTGCAACAGGATTGTTATGTGTATCTAATCAAGCTGCCCTACACTGCCGCACCTTATTTTCAGAGGACCACGTTGAAAGTCCACCTCCACGGCCCATATCCCAACTACCAAGCTTTGTTCTACTTCACGGCACCTTAACCCTAGCAGTAGTGCGCCGCCGCAACAGATCAGGTCGTCAACCAGTCAATCGCCCTTCTTCTCCGGCCTCCCCAACCCAGGCCACCAAAGCCCGGCTCTGCGACTACCTCATCACCATCGACCTCACTCTCGTCATCCTCCTACTTGCCGCCCTCGCCTTCCCCAAAACCACGTAGAGACAACACACCATCGGGGAGCCCCGCCGCTACGTGGTCCCTCAGGGTGTGGAGTTCTAGCGCCCGACGGTCAAGTGGACTCCGACAACCGCCAGGCCTCTGCCGCTGTCTGCAGCGCTGTGTGCCATGAAGGAGACTGCCACTGTGCTTTGTTGGTCTTCTGTGGAGACAGGCGCAGATGCAAATCAGTTCAGGGAGGTTTGTTGGTCACCTAGATTTTACTCATTCCTGCTCCTATCCAATGCTCATCAATTTCTAATCCTGAATCCTCTTTTGATTTTTCAGTTCGTTCAAGTTCACATTCATTATCTGCAACATTAACATGATAGTTTACTGCAAGACAATAATTGAATTCTAGAGCCCCAAAATCAGAATTGTACATATATCAATTGCCCGGATCTGATTTTCAAAAGATTGTCCTGCTGCAGCAGTTGCAACGGCCATCTGCTAAACATCAGCAAGCATGTCCATGTCTTGGTCGACTGCAGCCATTGTAAGAGCCTTTTCTTTATTTAACTGGTAGGACTGAATCGTGTTGTAACTATTTCATTGGTTTTTGAAGACACACTTAAGTTGTCAAGCCTTTAAATACATAGTTATGATGTGGACAAAGACATACACGCTTATTATCAAGGATCGATGTTGCTGTACTAGGAGTAAATACCCTTATCAAATGCATAGGGCTGCTTTTCTTCAGTTAATTAAGATGCACCGAGTAATATTCAGTCACCTCTGATCATGTACATTAGAGAAGCAATACTAGGAGTCTAGGACATTTGTTTATGTATTCTTTTTGGCGAGATTACGCAAACTGTCCAATTTTCCTTACTCTTCTTATTGGCATGCTCCATGGTATGAATCTTACTATTAATTCAAAGATCATAATTTAGTTTTTCATTTTTATCATTTGATAATAGCTTCCTTCTTAACATTTTCATTTTTATTATTATTCAGTCTAGTCTTTACTAAATAATCAATCATTTCTTAAGTAACAACATGAAGCATTGTATTATTATATGCTCTATTTATTATTTCGGCACAAGTAGTAACTGATAGGTGAGCAAAGTACTATGATTTGAGATGTGTCCTTGTTGTACAGTCTTGATTGGTTCATACATGTGCATCTTGCATGGTGACATGGTGACTTAGGTTTGGCATTCTATTGAGGAGTTTGAAGAATTTCCAAGGGGCGCACTACGCATTTTTCTTCTATTTGTAAAGGTACTACGCATTTTTATCCCATTTTTAAAGGTACCATCAACCGAGATACACTTTTTTCTCTTTTCAATACACTTTACCCTGAATCTATATACTTCATGGAGTGCCTACGAACTGGGTCTTACTAATGCTAAAATTGTGGTCTCTATTCAATTTATCTAGGAAAGATATCGCATGTTCACATGGTGAGCAGTAGAGCAAGTAGATAGTATAATTCACTACACCCTTCGTACTGTTTTTCTTTTTGCCACTTCGGTTTTGAAATTGTATCTTTATTGTTGCAGGCCCAAAAGATCAACATGGATTGCTGTATTCGGATACGGCTCTGTACATTAGAAGGAAGAGCATTATAAAGAATAAATATAGGTTTAGTTAGAGTATCATATTTTGAAGCAAGATTGTAAGTTATGTAGTGAATATAATGGATCCAGTAATAATATTGAGTTGCTTCTTCATGCAATGCATTGTTGTTCAGTGATATGTGTGTTTTCGTACCTACCTTATAACGTGTATATTCTCTCGCAAAGGAACGTGTATACTCTCCCGCTAAGCAAAAGATACTAACGACATTGAAGCGATTAAGCCAAACCAGTCTAGAAAATAATATTTATTATTTAATAAAATTATTCAATCAACATATATTATCCAGCAACGAATACAATTGTTGCTTCGCATATGTAGCAATTTTGCATCGCTTTTATCCATTGGCTACCAATGCTTATGTATGTGTTGCATAACATTCTTGCAACGCCCAAAAACTCAACGCATAGTAAATCCGTTGGTAAATGTGCTTGCAACGCCTATATTGACATTTAGATACGGATTCATGCATTGCTGTAGGGGGTCTTGTTGTAGTGCGTCGCTCTTGGCGGCGTGCTTGGGGTCAACATCCTCGTCCATGTCACTTGAATCCTTGGACTCCTCCTCCTTCTTCCCCTTGCCCTTGCCTCGCGGTCTGTTCTTCCGACTTTGCTTGATGCCGGACTCCGGGTCTTCCTTGAGGTCGTTGACGAACTTGCAGTGTCGATTGGTATTGGTGGCCTTGCTGTTGACATCGAGGTGTATGAGGCACAACATATCGTGGTACTCTTCGTTGGTTTGGGGAACGAGGAGCTGTGCCGAGGTAGTTTCACTTCCTCGTTGCTGCCCACAACCAGCTCCCCATCCTCAGCCACGTTGTCCGCTATCACCTCATCCTGCAAAGGTCATGGCGACTATGTCAGGAGATTGATTTTCTTCTGGAGCAATTTTCCTCTTTGTACTGCTGTTTCTCCGATCTTGAGTTGGAACGGCCGTTGCCGGCATAGAGCTGCGAACATCGTCTTCGGCAGCTGCGAACTCACTAGCTAATTGAATCATCTGGTTCAAGTCAAGCTGG
Organism: Avena sativa; assembly: GCA_916181665.1. Lineage (NCBI taxonomy): Eukaryota > Viridiplantae > Streptophyta > Magnoliopsida > Poales > Poaceae > Avena > Avena sativa. Next base: position 114,731,960 of record OV702298.1, read on the forward strand.
TGATTGTCCTGCAAGCGCTTTAGCTTATGTTGAAGCAACGTGCCCCTTTCCAACCCATCGATGAAGGCAGCCATGGCAGTTTGAGCATGCACTCCTGCGCAGGAATTCTTCATATCCAGCCAGCAGGAGAGGTAGGCGCGAGATGTCTCGTTTTTCTCTTGCACGCCCCGATGTAGATCACCAACAGTGCAGGGACGTTTGTACGTACCCTCGAAGTTCTTGGTGAATTCCTCTTGCATGTCCAACCAATTGCACATGGATTTCTTCAGCAAGTCATCAATCCATTGACGGGCTGTGCCCGCCAACATCAATGGGAGGTACTTGACGGCAACGTTGGGTTTACCCCCGGCAATCTCTACCGCGTTGCCGTAGTCCTGCAACCATGTAGCTGGCTTAGAGATTCCGTCATATGGCTTGATGGTCTTGTCAATCCGGAAACCTTTGGGGTAAGTTGCGGACCGTATCGCAGGTCCAAAGCAACGTGGTCCCAGGTATGGTCCTTCCGGGGCCTCGTGGATCATATCAATCCGTGAACATGCATCGTACGGCTCCGGGTTTTTCTTCTTCTTGTCAACAGGGGATGGGCTACGTGAACGACACGGGCCTCCTCTGCCATGGTGACTGCTAGGTGTCGACAGAGGCGGAGGTGGCGGTGGGTTAGTGAAAGTACAAAGGAAGTCGCCTAGAGGGGGGTGAATAGGCTTTTAACAATATTACGGTTTAGGCTCAAGTAAATGCGGAATAAAACTAACGTTTAATTTATTGAGCACAAAACCTAGCCACTAAGTTCACCTAGGTGCACCAACAACCTATGCTAAGCAATACAAGCAACAAGGTGATAGCAAGGTATAAATACTTCAAGCACGATGGCTATCACAATGTAAAGTGCAAAAGTAAAGGGTTCGGTTGAGAGATAACCGATGGACGCGGAGACGAAGATTTGTTTCCCGAAGTTCACTTCCAAAGAAGCTACGTCTCCGTTGGAGAGGTGCGATGGCGCAATGCTCTCCGAACGCCACAAATGGCTCACCTCAAGGTGTGGTGGCTCGATGCTCACCCAACGCCACACAAGGCCTCACCACGGATGCGGAAGCACGCAACTCACCGACGCCACAAAAGGCTCACCCTATTCTCCCAAGTGCGCACCACAAAAGGCGGGCACTTGCTCTACTATGGGACGCTTGAGGGCGGTCACCGAACCCGTACAAGATTGGGGCTAACTCCACAACTCAATTGGAGGCTCCCAACAACAAAGCCACAAAAGGCCAACAATGCCACAAAAGGCCAACAACGCCACAAAAGGCTACAAGACCACAAAAGGTCAACAAGACCACAAAAGGTCAACAATCCAACCACACAACCGTCTAGGGTTCCAAGGAACCCAAGAGAAACAAGCTCACAAGCTTGAACTCGTCGAATCTCCGAGGAGAACTCAAACCTATGCACCAAATGCAAGGGCAAGTCCTTCTCTCCCAAATTCCAACAAAGCTACAAAAGCTATTGGGGGAATAAGGGAGGAAGAACACAAGAGGAGAACTCAAACCTATGCACCAAATGAAAGGGCAAGTCCTTCTCTCCCAAATTCCAACAAAGCTACAAAAGCTATTGGGGGAATAAGGGAGGAAGAACACAAGACTATCCAAGATCTAGATCCCAATGATTCCTTCACAAAGAAGGGATTTGACTTGGGGGGATTGTAGATCTAGATCTCCTCTCTCAAATCCCCCAAAAAGATGCAAGAATCATAGGAGGGGAAAGGGAGAGGGAAAGATTCTTCAAGGTTGACAATGGAGGAGAGAGAGAAAGCCAAGAACCAAGAGATAAAGCTAGAACCCACGAAGGGGAAGAGGAGCCCCTTTTAAAGGGCTCCCAGATCTGCTCGTTATGGGCATTCGCGACACCTGGCCGGAACTTCCGGTGGGAGGCCGGAAGTTCCGGTGGCACCCAGCCAACGGACGAAAACTGCGGAGCGATAAACTAAAAAAACGAATCATGGCCGGAACTTCCGGCTCTGGGGCGGAAGTTCCGCCCAGCCTGGCTCCAACGGTCATCAGACCGTTGACGCCCACTCCAGAAGCGCAACCAGAAGTTCCGGTCAAAATAGACCGGAAGTTCCGGTGAACTTCCGAGCAAGTTCCGACAATGTTCCGACAAATAGAACGCTTCAAAACAGAAGGTTACTGAGCGTGAGCGGAAGAAGACCCGGAACTTCCACCGGAACTTTCGGCGGCAAAGATGCCCTAGCGGACTTCCGGTGGGAAGCCAGAACTTCCGGTCAGGGAAATTCCAGAAACCAGAAAGCCAGAAATGCAATAACTTTTGCATCCGAACTCCAAACGGGATGAAACCAATTTTGTTGGAAAGATAACGACGAATAGAATCCAATTTTGTTCGAAATATTGGGTATCACCTTGGGAGAAAATATCATGAATATATATGTGATCTATCCCCCAAGGTGTGGAGCCGAAAAACTCGTAAGATCAAAAACCGCAATAAGATATGCAAGTGAAATCCTTAGATGATGAGCTAGAGCTTGTTATGATGGTGACCACAAGCTCTAGATCCTCTCATGGACAAGAACCAAATAATAACCAAGAAAGATGATGATATGAATGCAAACGTTTGAGCTCTCTCCGAACGATGCAAATGAGACACCCGCTTGAGAGCCCCTCTTGATAGTACGGCTATCTATCCTAAACCCGGTCTCCCAACTAACAATACGAGACCGGCAAAACAGAAGCCCTATCAACATACCTTTGCCTTGAGCGTCCCACTTGAACTTGATGTAGACCGTCTTGTTCTTCTATAGTGGCAACACCTTTCTTGTTTGCTCTTGCTCGCTCTTGCTTGATGAAGACTTGCAAAATGCTCCCCCATACTCCATGGGGAAACCTCTTCTTTGAACTTGTCTTCATCATTCCATGAGCACGAGGATGGCAAGCTTCAAGCATGAGATCTTCTAGAGATGGTGCATCTTGAGCTCGTCCTTCTTCATCCTTACTTGAGGTTGATCCATCTTGATGCAACTCTTTGCACATGCCTTGATCGACCTTCAAGCTCCTTCTTTCTTCATGATTCCAATGAGCACAAAGCCCTTGGACATTTCTTCATCTTCCAACCTTGAGACCAACACATGGCCCAAGCGATGCCAATGGACAAACCTACAAGTGAAACTCAATTTACACATTAGTCCATAGAGATTGTAATTAATTACCAAAACCACACATGGGGCATACATGCCCTTTCAGTTAGCCTTCTTGCTATTACCCTCCTGCGACGCCTCATGCGTATCGTGGTTGCTTGTTGGACGCAGAGGGTCATGGTGTGACCTTCTCTTGTGTCCCTGGTTGCGTTCTCTGCCATGACGGGTCTGCTCCGCTGTAACATCCCAGCATTTAGGACTAAATGAAGGGTAGATTTAGGATTCTGTGCATCTGCATGCATGCATCTGAAAATCCGGGGAATTTTTTTCGCCAAATTAAAAGACTAGAGTGATCAGAATTCTCACTCCGATGAATTAGGTTTTGTGACATCAGAAGGGGAGTGAGATGAATTTTGACATGACCTCTATTTTTTTCTGGAGTTATGAGGGAAGAAATTTGACTTATAAATAATTATTCACAATAATACAAATACAAGTATTATAAATAAAACTATAAAGATTATTAAAATCCAACATTACAATATTATTTTACAATAAAAGAATAAACGAATATTACAATGAAACATATAAGAGAATAAAGAAAATGGAAAGTGAATTACAATAATTAAACAAATATAAGAATTCTTTATTAAAAGAATATATATTACATTCTTCTTTTATAATAAAGGAATAATAAGAATGGTTACAATAATAAGATAAACTAATGTATTACAATGACTTTACATTAATTCTTGACAGAAAAGGAAATTACAAAAATTGGATAAAAAGAAAATCCTAAACTAATTTTCATCTTTACATCTTCCATCTCCGATCTTGTCCCTGTAAAAGTATGAAGTAAACAATATATAGTATAAACAAGTTTTGGGGGGTTAGAATTACTCTCAGTAAGGCAATGTGATGCATTGCTTGTCACATCATTGAGTTTTAGAGAAGAAAACAAGTAAAGTGTAAATCTGTTCTTATCAAATCTGTCTCAACACAGCATCATTGACATAAATGGGGCAAGTTTCACCAATTTAGTAAAAGGTAAAAGTCAAATAGTAGAACCATCAGCAAATATCAAGATATTTTAACTTGATCTGATCCCACACACACCACAACAAGCATACATGCAGCACACACACCACATGCAGCTGTTGTGTTGTCAAAACCACAACTATCACATGAAGTAGATAAGCAAAAAGCACCAGCCGTAGCAGGGTTACTAGCATATCCATCCCACACACACCACTAGCCATAGTTCCTCCACTAGCTCTAGAGAACCACAAAGAACATCATATGTTCTTATTAGACGTTTCCAATAACACACAACTCAAACCACCTCACTAGCAATCTAGTTTCAATCTTGCACTCCTAATAATCTAGTTGCTTCAATGAGCTATCCAGATGTAGGTCAGGATCAAACAAGATAAGGAGGAGGAGAATATCAAGAAGGAGGCAAGTAGCAGATCAGGGAGGAGAAGGTCAACAAGATCAAAACAACAGCAATAGGAAGAGCTACTCAAGTTCAATTTAAGACATACCAAGCATCAACACATGCTGATCAACATAAGGTTGCTATTCCTCTCTAAGACAACCAAAATCTTTGATGTCAATGGATCTCCTATTTTCTTTTCCCAATATGGATTTAGGGTAATAGGAAGCTCTCAGTATAGTGTAGAAGTGCTACACTAATTTCATCCCAGATCTGTGAAAAGACAACAAGTAATTGTTCTTATTATACATCTGGCCTCAGAACCACATCATAGGCAAGGGTTGGACTAAATCTTAGTTAAGGATATTTAGCAGATCATATAGTTGATCTAGACAACTATGCATCCTCCAGAGAGGTACCACAGCAGCTAGATCATCTATAAAGGCTACAAATCTTACATATAGGACATAGCCAATAAATCAAAGCACCAACTTTATGAAATTTTAAGCAATCTAAATCATTTTCCTAGGTGAGAGTCACCAGGAATCATTCCATCCATTCAAATATCTAGGTCTCAGCTTTATGCATCATTGACCAAGATCACATATTAAGATTCAGCATCTAGATCATCCACACTAGAGGATATCATTTTTTCCACACTCTACTTGGCAAGCTTAGCTTATACAGTAATGGAGATCACTGTGTTCCATCCTAAGGGAGGCATCACAGTGATATCATTAGTGAATCTACAAAAGCCACCAACATTGCTTACAAGACACATCCATACAAGATTAATCACTTTCCTAGACACATTCTTTAAATTCTGATCTCTCTGTTAACCTGGACAAGCAATAAGATCAATCCTGATCATCATTTTAACCTGAAACATATCCATTTTTTACTGCATATCTAACAGATATAATGTTACAGAAAAACTACTTCCTGAAGCAAAGCTTCAGCAAGTCAAGAATCAGAACATTAAGATTGCAGTATACATTTAGAATCCAAGGAATTATATCCAAACCATGTGTTTGAATCCAAATAGTGCCACTGTATAAATTTAAGCAAGAGCATTGTAGTTCTAGATAAACTAACCACCATCAAAACATGGTAAACATCCTCTCAGTATCTTAAAGGGAAATCCAAACCACAAGTTGGCATACAGGATTGTAGGATATGAGTAACCATGCATGTTAGAGAATTTGTATAAGCAGAAAAGTTCCATATTAGTCCTTATCAAGACTACCAACATTAATAACAGTAGCCACAGTGAGGTTAAGTTCCCCACTACAGTATCAATGTTAAGCCATCATGAATAACCCAAATCATTTATCCGTAGACAAACAATTGAAGATAATTGAAAGTGTCTTTTAAGCAAATCTGTGAAAAATCCTTTTATCCCCACATTTCACTGTCATAGCCATAGCACGAATGTTTGATCATTTTCTTAAGGCAATTCCACTAGAGATCATCTCTTGTTTATTCAAAATAGAATTCCAACTACTGATAATATGCAACACAGAGGCATAGTAGAATATTGTTTAACAACTCAATCATCGATAACCAACAAGGGGCATCCATCCATCGCCATGCATATACACCAGCGCAAAATAACGTGACAGAGAGGTTTGAGAGAAAGGAAGAGGGGGATGAAGATAAACATCTGGGCGTGTACCTGACGCCCGAGGCACAACCACCGCAGTGTGGCGAGGCAGGGCTCGCGCAACCACAGCGGTGCACACACAGGGAGGACTTCACCGTACACAAACACTATCACCACATCCACCTGCGGCACGGCGGCACAGTGATCGCCCTTGCTCTACACTGCGCCAAGCCAGACCGCTGGAATCTGCAAACCAACACAACCAGCACCATCATCTACATCATATCAAAGCCACTGTGAACCAGGGGGCATCGGGGTTGCGGTTGAGCACCGCCGTCCCACCGAATAGGGAGAGGGGTAATAGATGGATTCAGTAGAGAAGGAGAAAGGGGCGGAGCCATGACAGCAGAAGGAGCATCGAGGCAAATCCACCGCGGCCAGAGCTGGAACAGAGACCTAGGGTTAGCTAGGGCGTCGCGATTGGGAACGGAGAGAGGGGCGCTGGTGGGGATAGAGCATAGGAGGTGGTTGTGAGGCAGCGCCGGCGAGCGGCTGCGCCGGTTGCCACCAGCAATAGCCAGAGTAGCGGTGGCGGCTGCGCATGCGTGTGAGGCAGAGGAAGGGAAGAGACAGAGAGGGGTCGCGTGTGTGTGCATTTGGTGGAGGAGGGTGTGAGTTGGGCCAAGGCTGGGGTTTGACCCCAAGCCCAATTGGTCCGGGTCCGATTAGATTGGCCATTGGGCCCAATTTAGTTGGTTTAGGAAATGCTTAATAAATAAAAATAAATAGAAACAAAAGAATAATAGAAATTACTAAAATACCCTCTAAACCTTCTAAGCTCTAAAAAATGTAGAAAAATCCTAAAAATATATTTAATACATCCAAATGTTTATTAAAATAATATCCACCTAAGGAAAATATACTCATATTTATTTAAGTTTAATAAAATGCAAATAAATATTAACATCCTTAAATCTCTAAATGAAATTAATAACTTTAGAAAAATCCCTAAAAATAAATAAAAATAATATTTAGGAATAAAAAGAAATATCTTATCTCATAAAAATACTAACTTAAAATTTTTACAATTGAAATATGAAACAAATATTTAAAGACATTAAATAATTAAGAAATTATAAAAAAATATAACACCTAAAAATAAATAAAATTCATTTTTAAGATTTCAAGCAAGTATATTTACTAGAAAAATACTAAGTATATTATTATAAAAACATTTTAAAGTTCCTAAATGATATAACTTCAATTATCTAAATTATTAAAACAATATAGCTACTTTGTTAAATATTTAAAATTCTTTCCTAAGTAAGAAATGATCTTATTTAAAACATAATATTTTGACTCTAACTAGTCTAAACCATAATTATAATTTAATATAAAATCTAGGTGTAAACAATTAACTTTATAATATTCTTTTAAAATCCTTAACTAACTATAAGTCAAGGATTTACAAAGTTATTCTTTCCAAATCATTAACAATTCATAAATAGTCATTTTATCAAACTTGAAGTTCACTAAATAAATTATAATAAAATCCATCTATTTTTTTGATTAAGAAAAATCTGAAAGTATGATCTATAAATATTACACATGCTAAATTTACATCTTTAAAACAAAGTTCTATAATTATAATATTTTATTTTTATGCTTAGGAAAAACCCTAATAATGGATAATGCTACAAATGTCATATCTCAAATTCAATTACATTTTTATAGTTTACTTTGGTGTGAGATATCCTAAGCTAGATATATAATGACTCAAAATCATTTAAATCTTATTACAAAACCATAGCTTCAATCCTATTAATTTTCAGAGTTGAATAACTTAACCTAAGTAATATTTTCTTCAAATGTTATTCTTTTTGCCACTTCAAAAGAAACACTATACAATTTCTTTAAAGCCATGACAGCTTAAAACATGAATTTTGTAATAATTACATAATATCATGGAACCATAGAATTATATTATAATTGTACTTTACTCTTCATATTTTATATGTTTATCTTTCTTATGAAGTAAACTTAAACTAAATCAAATCTTAAATAAATCATAAATATATCTCACTGGTAATAATTGAGGAATTACTTGGGGACTTTGCATTATGCATCTCATTACTTATGCATAACAACATATTGCTTCTTTAAACATTGTCCTTATCGGGCAATGATGATATTTTTGTAGAACCCGAGGTCTAGGTTCAAGTTGACACATTCGACTACAATACTTCTCTATATCAAGGCAAGTTCACACTTGGTCATGTCCTTTGATTATTTTCTGTAAAGTAATTGCAAACTGTGTGTCATCACCTGCATTTCAAAAAGGTCGAAAACACTATTTTCATAATTAACTTGAAGTATCGGTTACTGATCCAGGGTGATCAGCTAACCTATTAAGACTGGCAGTTGGGATACCACTGCACAGGAATATATCATCTAGGACTTAACAACCAATGTCTCAAGTGATTCTTGCGTCGTATATTATGTGTTAACCATGAGATTTGGAATGGAACAGAGAAGTCAGTTGGATCGGCTCCCTTTCGCATGCATTGGACACTGTTATGGGCATTTGTGAGTTGCAGATCGTGGGTATAGACGTTTTATACGGGGAAAGGTCTACCATGGATCTGGGCTTACAAAAGACAGATTACTAGTGTTAATGGTTGTTGTGTGTATCCAACTAAGGTTTAGCCGTTTTATACGGGGAAAGGTCTACCTTGAGTTTAGGCATACAACAATTGCGGTGTATGCGGGGTCGCATAGAAGGACAATGATTGGCTTGGATCATCTACTAGGCCCCACACCATAGGAAGTGTGGACGGGAAAGATTCGCCCGGTTGTGCATCAAGGATTTGATCTCTCATGGTTAAAGTGACGCACCTCTCTAGAGTGTAAGAACTGTAACTTGTTACTCCCTGTTCCGGGAAGGAGCTGCGAACGCTGCAGGAAAGGAACTCCATGAAAGTTCTAGTAAACCTGTGAAGGCTGACAGACATAGGTTTTCAGAATAAAAGTAACCTTTGAAGAAATGTTTATGAACACCTGCATTGCCTACGACCTATGGTCTGTGTCTATAGATATAGTGCATCAAACACTTCTTTTTAGTGAACTTGCTAAGTACACTCGTACTCAACGTATCTTCTTAACCCTTGCTAGATTCGGAAGACAATAACGGTCAGGAAGAGGAAATACTATATCCAATTGAAGACCAAGAAGAATTCCGCTATGAAGAACCAGAAGTATCCAGAAGCGTCGAAGGGAACAATTACGAAAACATCTATGGAATGGAGACCGAGGTATCTGAAGTGTAGATGTAGCATATATAGTGATCTAGTCCAGTAGCATAGATCTCTATCCTCTATCTATACTAAATCTCGTATAAACCTTAGTTGCTTCTTTATTAATTTCTTCGAGTTATTATAGTTCAGCCCGAGTCATCGGGATACCTCTATGGACCTAGGAGGATCTCAAAGTCATCATCTAATTTCTGGTTTTAATAATGATAATGTATGATGTGGACCCGCTTTGTTTCTGTTGTACCACTGTGAGGATGTAATATTTGCGGAATGGTACTCCGTGAGTGTTATGTCCATGACTATAGTATACTACAACATGCAGTGGTATGCTGGGTCACCACATCCATGTTGTCGCGGATGACGATGCCGCCCTGCCTTGGCGGGGGCATATCCGTACGATTGTGAGCCTTGGGATCTTTGCGATGTCGGGGGGATTGGGGCGGTGGCGATGGGCGACGAGGTCGGGCCTTTTTTCTAGGGTCGGAGGATATGGGGATAGCATCCTTCCTGTTGCACGCATCCCTCCGTCTTCGCTCTGATGAACCCGTCTGAGACCCGACATCAAGAGGAGATATGTCCCTTGGCGGCTTATGTTGGCTAGACTGGCAAAACGCTGGGTCAGACTCAAGCCTCTGAGAGGTGGCCTTTTCCTGCTACTTCACCGCCTTGGCCACTAGGTCAAACACATGGTCCACTGCCTCGGGCGATCTATCCTGCTCCAGAAGGGTCTTGGCGATTGCGAGGTTGAGGAGTAGAGTGGGCATCAACTGTCTGCCTTCACTGTCAATGTATGGCTTGGCTTGTGCCGGCTTCAGGGGAGCCCATCCTAGTTTTCGCCGTACACCAGGATCATTGATGACACGAGACAAAGATTTCTTGGCCTTCTGCTGCTGCAGAGTCTTGTACTCGGCCTCCATTGCTCTGGCTTTCTCTATGGATTTCTGCGCGTTGACCAGATCTCGATCTAGCTTAGCGCCTTGCTCCACGACGGCATGTGCTTCCTCCAGCAGCTGCTGACGCTTCTCGTCAAGCTGGGTCACGTTCCGCATATGAGCTACGGTCAGTGGCTCGACGAGGAGGTTGCCGTACATAACTCTATTAGCTGGAGTAACTTCGGCAGCAGTAGACATAGATGCCGGAGGCAGCAGGTTTGCGGTATTGTTGTTGCTCGGGCTGGTGCCGAGTTCCTGCGGCTGTTGTACTGGGTTAGGCAGAGGGGACATGAACTTTGCACGATCATCGTCGGTAGCAACAGGTGGTCCCTTCCCCTTGTTCAGCGCTATAGGCGGAGCTCGTCCGGGTTGATCCTCATCCATCACCGTCCCAATGGTGACGAACACCTCTCGAGACGTGATGGCGTTGTTGGCTTGCTCGTCGCGCGTGTACTCCTCCTCCATCTCCTGCATGACAGAGTCTAGTTCCTCTGGACTGAAATCTATCTCCTCTAAATCTGCACTGAAGTCGGCGTATAGCGCTTCAATCATAGAGTCGGAGGGTGCCAGGACTTCCTCGATGACGGGCGGTGGAGGTGCAACAGCAGCGATGATGACTGGAGGTGGCGGCACGACTGCGGCGACGGCGGGCGGAGGCGGTGGTGGCGGTGGCTGAATCGGAGGGGCTCCGTCAATGAGCGCAAGCGCTGTCTGAGCTGCCACTTCGGCCTCCGCGTAGTTGTTGACGGTGTTCACCATGCCTTCGAAGGTAAGGCGTCCTGATGCCTGCTGCCGTCTTAGAGAATGCCGGAGGAGCGTGCTATGGTCCTGTCCTTCCACAAAGTGATACATAGCATCATCATTGGGGTAGTGGGCCAGATCGGCTCGTATACAGAGCCACCTAGCAAGGTAGTCGTGGGGGTTTTGGCCCTCTCTCTGAACGCAACGCACTAGATCAAAGATGGTAACCACGCCGACGAACTTGGATCTCTGCTGTCCAGACGCACGGGCGAAGCCAGCGGACTTGCAACGATCTTCCACTGTTATGTCCTACACAGGGGCGGTTTGGGTGGGCCTTGAATTTTTCCGATCTTTGCCAGCAAAATCCAAAGAGAGATTCGACATTGATCCTTCCGTGAACGTATCCTACCCGTAGGAGGTCCGTGCGGGCCTTGATGCTCCTCTGACTCCCAGGAAACTAGTGCCCGAGTTGGTTTCGCTAATGAAGAGGTGGATGTCTCTGATAGGAACGATCGAACACCGCGTAGGGTTTTTCTTCGCCGGGAACCAGAACTCGCTGGGAGGGACGATCAGAACATTGCCGAAGAAGAGAACACGAACGATGGCTACGGTTTTGCCGATTCCCCCGAAGATCTTGGTCCTCGCCCACTTAAGAGCCTGAAGCACCTCTTGCCCCACGGTGGGCGCCAACTATCGTGGTATTGCCGACGAGTACACCATGGAGGGGTCCTCACAGTGGCTGTTTAGAGACATGGGGGAAGGCATACGGTTGACGGGTACGAGGTAACACAGCTTACCTAGGTTCAGATCCCACAAGGGAGGCGGAATCCTACTCCTGCTATAAATCACTATAATGGCAATACGTCGAGTTACAGAGATAGGTTCGCTGTGCAAGGTTGTCTGGGATTGTCTAAGTTATCGTGCCCTAAAGGCTCCCATAGGCCCGACTTATATAGTCGCCAGGTCCTAGGGTTACAGGGAAAAGTCTCAGCTGGACAGATTACAGAGTCCTACACCGTCTATTACTAGTCTTGCGTGTCTTGTACTCCAAGGCTCCGGGTAAGCTGGTGACTCCACCGTAGCCTTCCTTTATCCAGCATGCGCCTCCCTTCTGGATCCATATAACTGGGCCACCTAGCAGGCCATGGGCCATGCTACCAACTATGGGCCACCCGGGTTATCTGGATAGGAGACATGCTGTGAGGATACCCATATAGCATATCCCCAACAAAGTTCCCTCTCGAACTAAGTGACATATCGGTGGTTCGTGATACTCTAGTTGTCTTTCTAGAAGTATCCCCATGTTGCCACATGACCGTGTTGTCAAGTTCTTGAGTTAGCAAGTTCTCTGAACTTCTATTTTCTTCAAGGATCCATACTGGATACCCCTGAACTAGTTCGTTGAGCTTAAACAATAACTTGGAGAGTGGTAAGACAAAGTTTTATCTGACTTTGTTCATTCTTAAAGGGATGTCTAGTTTTGTTCGTGCTCAAGAATGATAATATTTCCTTTCTGGATATGTTATCTTTCCCCACCTTTGATTTGATTTGGGTTATCGTCAAACCAAACTCAGTTCCAAGGACTATCTTGATAGTGTTTCTACTTGTGATGTTTCACTGGAGTACATCTTCATGACCTTTGGTCTGACCAATATTGTTGCCTCGTTCACGCAACATATGAGTCCATCTTCTTGGAGTGTTTCGATAAGTTTGTTGTTGAGCCCATCGAGACATTCTTATCTTCTCCATGCTAGACAGAATTCATATGGAACATTGGGCATTGATGTTGGAAACTTTAGGGAACCGTCTTCGAGTCGTCATGAAGTATGTGTTCTAGATGTTAGAAGTAATCTTCTCTGATTCACGTGCAAATGATGAAAGATGTCGCCGTGGATTCGAGTAGAGTTATCTTCCTTTTCTTAATGACACATGTGTGTTTTATTGTCAGTACTTTATATGTATGCAGTTGTCTTTTGACAAGATGCTAATACATGGTTCTAGCAAGCTAGCTCAGTCTTTTGGAGCTTTACCCTGTAGTCCACATCTTGAGAATCTAGTAACTTTACCTTTGTTTGAATGTTGCAAATTTTCTATTCGGACATGCTAAGTCTGAAGTATCATTCCACCTAACCAAAGATGAAACTCAAGAAGCAGTGATGGTTGGTGTTTCTCAGGATTTTGACATATGTCTCTTTGTAAATCTGGCAAGATGGATGTAATGGTTGACACACTTAGCCGAAAAGACCTATTGTCATATTCGCTTGATTCAGCAGTAACAACCACTCTTCATGAGGCATCTTGTATGATTTATTATAGGAGTTGTGCTTATGGTTCCTTCGTATCCGAAGTCTGACCTTTACTTAATGTTTCGTATCTTGAACATCGAGGAGAACATTTAAAGTAGTGTTGCTAAATGTCTCTCGGTCGATCCTCCAGACCATTTTATGTTGGCAATAATTTTGTTGTGACAAGTAATTGAAGTCTAAGAATGAAGTTTCTTTCTTCTCGTGTCATCAGGAATCTTCTTACCAATTCTTCTAGTGGTGTAAAGTGATATCGAGATCTTTGGCAAAGATTTTGATCGTCCTGAATGAATAAAGAATTCCTTCATTTTCCTGACCATGTTCTAAGATCGACTATGATTTTGGTAATTAGAAGTTTCTCTTGCTACATGTCCCTTGTGACTCTTACGAGTCCTTGCCACAAAACACCTTTCTGTCTTGACCTTCTGTTAAATGAAAGAGTAACCCTTCTGTTTCAAAGGTAGTTCAACAGCTTGGTTTTGTTGATCCATATCTCTGAACCTGAAATCTCTACTTAAGCCGCTTACTAAAGGTTCCCTATCAAAGTCTATGGTCATGTTCCTTCTGCTGGAAGCTTTTCTCTTCTCAGAAGCTTAAACCCTCCTGTGAGTTCCATGGTCTCAATCCTTATGAAGACCATCTATCTAACAACTTGAAACCTTCTCCTCTTGTCTCCTCTGTTACCTTGACGTGTTTCATGTTTGTCATCTCAGAGTTGTTTACGAACACTCCATTCATGAGTTGACCATGAGATACTCTGTGTGTTGTTAGTGTGTTTACCTCTTATCTTAGAGTGACCCTGTTTCTTTCTCTCTCTGTCTCTCTTCCTACCTTTCGAATCTCGGGTCGAGATTCTCGTAAGGGGGATAGAGCTGTAACATCCCACTTTTAGCTAATTATATATTAGGGTTTTGTTTGTGCATTCATGAGCATCATCATTTAAACTGTGCATTGAATAAAATAGATAAAACCCTAAACCCTAGCTTTCTCCCCTCTCTTTGAAACACATTCAAATAGTTTGGACTTCGAAAATTACCAAACTATAGGGAACCCAAATTGTTATAAGGGTCCTTGCAATATATTATCATTTGCAAATGTTCTGGTATTTTTGAAATGATCAAAAACAGATTTGAATTGGGTTTGCAAAAGAAATAAACAAGAAAATAAATAGAAAAATGATTTCTGAAAAAAAATAGCAGTAGCAGCTTCTCAGGCCGCAACCCAGCTAGGCCCATCTTCTCCCTCTCTCTTCCTGACGTCCACTCGCGCCCGTATCCGGCCCAGCAACGGCCCGTACCGGTTCTCCCCGTCTGTCCTTCGTCGTCTTCGCAGGCAACACGAAGCATCTCGGTGTCCCGAGCGCCGCCGTCGATCTCTACCGCTTCCTTGCCGCCGTACGTTGAGCCCCGCATGCCCCTGCTCGATCGCTAGCATCGTTCCCTGCCACCGTCTGCAGTGGTTGCCGGCGAGCCCCACGTGTTGCTTAGGTGGCGTCGACGTGGCACCGAGCCCAATAGTCAGCCTCATCGGCTAGCTTCGGCTCGGGTGAGAAAAAGGATCAGATGCTGAGGTGTCCAAGGCCCCACCTGTCTGTCTCTAGGGCTTTTCCCAGCCCTCTGTGTAAAAAGGTTTTCTAGTTTTATTTAAATTAATAAAAGGTTTAATAATTTCAGAAATTGTTTTGAATATTGTAAATTCAATAACTAATTCATATTAATTCAGAAAAATACAAATAATATATCAAAATGTTCAGAAAAATGAGAGCTATCTCTTTAAGATATAATCATGAATTGTTCAACAACTTAACATAACAAATACAATTAGAAGAAATAGTAACCCCTCTCATGTGTTTCTGGAGTTTCCTCGAGTTAGGGTTTTCACCCCTCGGAACCCCGATTAATTTGTCGAGCTTGCCTTAGGGTTACTTTTCAATACAAATTAACTTGTCATATCATCATACTTGTTTGATCACTGCATCGATGCCATGTGTTTATTGTTTCCCTCTCTTTCCGGTGCTTGCTTCTTCCCGGTAGAATACGACATCGAGATCGAGATTGAATACCGAGATCAAGACCATCGAAGATCGACGAACAATACTTGACCAACTGTAACTAAGTCAAGTACAAGATTCCCGAAGCTCTGCTTATCGGTTATCAACTGACAAAGGCAAGCATAGCCCCACCATGATATAATCCTATGATTTCGAAGAGCATTTCAATTCCTGCCATGATGCATATGATTCTACTATGGTCTTTTATCGATAGATAGAGTATCCTATCTATTGCATTAATCCCTTGAGCTTATATAACCTGATCCACTGCTCCTAGCATAACTAGGTTTGGCTTGTGTGCACTGCTAGAGCTTATATCTGTGTCCTGCTTAGCCATGCATAGCTATTGAGTCTGGTCCATCCAGATGATGTATCAGATGCAGATAATCTAGTATGACAGGAGAACGTGATAACATGAGATCAGTGATATGAGATTAAACATGCTAAGGCTTGTATGGGAGGCCACAGTGGGATGTGGTTTTTCTAGTCCCACGCTCACCACCCTTAGGACCCTAGGTTCTTACCTCTTGAACCAAGACGAGCGTACAACCACACGGGGTAAATGGGGACCCCATGATTGACTAACTTGCCTAGTAGATTCCATGAGTCACATAGTTCGGCTATTCCATTCAACATACGCATTGAAAACATTTTCGAAAGAAGGAGGTGAAGGAGGTGCATACATAACAGGTAGGGAAGCGTGGCCGCGATTGCTTGGGGTTGATGGCGCCCCTGGTAAACCAACCTCGCCTCACATATTTAAGTACCGACTTCGGGATTTGACCCATTATGGCGGAACCATACTTATTGCATGACTCATGGTCTTGGCAAAAGCAAGGTAAAGGTCGTGTCCAACCACACCCTCTGCCAGCACACCAAGGAAGTGTGTCAAGTAGGCATTAAGAGTCGGTTGGTACGTGTGGGTAAAGTTATACAACCCTGCAGGGTAATAATATTTTGGAAAGCCGTGTCCACGGTTATGGACGACTTGGGAATGGACGGGAGATCATAGAGAACATGAACCTAATCGTAAAACTTGGCAACTAATGTTTGTTAAGGATGCTTCCTCATGGGTATGAGGGGGTGATCCTAGTTGGTAGATGATGATGACTTGGTGGATATCAAAAGATGATGATCAATACTTTGGAGATGTCGCTGTCTTATCCCCTTTTAAAATACTCTGAATAGACGAGCTTCTTCTCTCTCTCTTGTTTTATAAACAATGATGGTTTTATGCAAAACAACTCCACCAGCCATAAGTCTTGCGGGGTATGCCCTGTACTCACCCTTGCTTTGTTGATACTTTTGGTAGAGTAAGTGTTCCCTGAAGATCAGTTTGGTACTACATCGACATCGACGAATAGCTTGGGGTTCCCGGCCGGCAGCCTGGAATCTATGGGTTGGGACGTCATCGTTATGCTTCAGGCCTCTTAGGACATTTGTGAAGTTTGCTATAATTAATAGCATAATTTTCCTTCCGTTGTTTGATGTTTGTGGTCAGTGAACTCTGCTTGTAATAATTTGGTTCTCTGCTCAGTTATGAGCTTGCTGTAATAAATTTTGTGTCGTAGGGTCACTGTTGTGTTACCGATTCTTCACTGGATACTCTCAAGCTCAAGGTTAAGCTTATGTCAGACAGAGGTCTGGGATTTGTTTAGCCCTGATCCCGGGGGTGTCACACGCTCCGCGAGCATGACGACCAGGGCTGCTTCTAGTTGCAGCGGGATCCTGATGTCGATCTCCCTCGGGGGAGTGACAGATGGCTTGGTGATGGTGTCGAGGCAGACACCGACGGGTGCCGCGAGTCGAGCCGACCCAATGCGAGAGAGGGTGTCGGACTCTTCGTTCTTGTGCCGGTCGATCCTCTCGACGGAGTAGCCGGCAAAGTGGCCTCCCATCTGATCCACTGCTTGGCGGTATGCCTCCATGGTGGGGGAGACTACATCGCATGTGTCGGCGACTTGGCCAGCGACGAGGTTGGAGTCGCCGTAGTAGCGCAGGCGATTGGCGTTCATTTCCTTGGCTGCTCGCATGCCGTGGAGGAGCGCCTCGTACTCGGCCATGTTGTTGGTGCAGGGGTGAAGTCGAGGTACAGGACGTAGCGTAGCTTGTTTCCCTTTGGAGACGTGAAGACGATCCCTGCCCCTGCACCATCTGCGTTCTTGGAGCCGTCAAAGTGTAGCAACCAGTAGTGGAGGTACGACAACTTCTTTGGCTGTTGCGCCTCCTCCCAGTCGGCGAGGAAGTCTGACAGAGCATGTGACTTGATTTCCTTGCACGGCTCGTACCTGATGTTGTGGACTCCGATCTCCACGGCCCACGTGGTGACTCGCCCGGTCGCCTCACAATTGCGGATGATGTCCAGCAATGGTGCTGAGGAGACGACTATGATTGGGTGCTCCTAGAAGTAGTGCGGCAGTCGCCGCTGGGCTCTAAAGATCGCATATACCAATTTCTGGTACTGCTGGTAGCGCTGGCATGACTCGGTGAGGACCTCGCTGATGTAGTAGACAGGTCGCTGCACCAGGCGTTCCTTGCCCTCTTCTGGTCACTCGACGACCATGACGGTGCTGACAACTCGCTCGGAAGCCGTGACGTAGACGAGCATGGTCTCCTTGTCGATGGCGGCGGCGAGTAGCGGGGCCGCGAGTAGCACTTCCTTGAGTGCGTGGAGCGCGTCGTCTGCCTCCTTGTCCCACTTGAACGTGGGGTTCTTGCGCATTAGGCGGTAGAGAGGCATCGCCTTCTCGCCTAGCCGGGGGATGAGGTGACCGAGAGCCGCGACTCGCCCGGCCAATTTCTGGATGTCGCGCAAGCACTCGGGTTTGCCGAGTCAGGCGATCTTTGTGGGGTTCGCCTCGATCCCTCGTTTGGAGATGACGTACCCTAGAAGCTGTCCAGTAGGTACACCTAATGTGCACTTTCCTGGGTTTAGTTTGATCTTGTACCTCCGCAGATTTGTGAAGGTTTTGGCCAGGTCGGCGAGTAGATCGCCCTGGCGAGTGGACTTCACCACCACGTTGTCAATGTAGACGTGGATGTTGTGGCCAGTTTGGCTCGCAAGGCATTCCTGCATGCACCTCTGGTAGGTCGCACCGGCGTTCTTGAGGCCGAAGGTCATGGTGGTGTAGCAGAATGCTCCGAATGGCGTGATGAACACTGACTTATCCTCGTCCCAGTCTGCCATTTTGATCTGGCTGTAACCAAAGTAGGCGTCAAGGAAACATAGCGACTCCGAGCCTGCGGTCGAGTCGATTATTTGATCGATTCGCGGGAGGACGAACTGCTCTTTAGGGCAGGCGCTGTTGAGGTTTGTGTAATCGATACACATTCTCCATGTCCCATTCTTCTTATCGGCTAGGACTGGGTTTGCCAGCCACTTGGAGTACTTGATTGGCCGTATGAAGCCTGCAGCGAGTAGACGCTGCACCTCCTCGGCGATTGCTCGGTGGTGCTCTTCATTGAAGGGCCGCTGCGACTGCTTGATGGGTCGCGCTTTAGGGTCGGTGTTGAGTTTGTGCTTAGCGAGTTCCCTCGGGACACCAGACATGTTAGATGGCTTCCATGCGAAGATGTCACGATTCTCACAGAGGAACTCGATGAGCGTGCCTTCCTATGTTGGGCCGATGCCTGTTCTGATCATCACTGTCTGGCTGGAGTCGCCTGGGACCAGCTCAACGGAGTGCGTGTGCGTGGTTGCCTCGAAGGCGGTTGAGCTGCCACCCTCCGAGTTGGACTTCTTGAGTATCGTGGGGTCGTCATTGTTGACCCTGCTCGTGTACTTGGCGAGTTCTTCCGTGTGTTTGGCTTATGCGGCTATGACGGCGTCGGCGAGCTCGGCGCCTTTGGCCTTGTACTCTGCGGCCATGTCGGGGTCGCCATGGACAGTGATGATGTCGAACGGCCCTGGGAGCTTCATCGCATAGTGGGGCACCGCCATGAATTTGGCAAACACTTGCCGCCCCAAGACGCAGTGGTAAGGGCTGTTGATGGGCACCAGCTCGAAGACGATCCGCCGGTGCGGAAGTTTGGTAGAGTGCGAAGGTGACTTGCAGCGTCACCGTGTCGATCGGGTACGCCTTCCGACCAGGGACGATGCCGTGGAAGGTGGTGTAGGTTGTCACGATCATTGACTACAGGAGCCGCAGTCGCCTAAACGTGTCCAGGTAGAGAATGTTGATGGAGCTTCCGCTGTCCATCAGCATCTTGGGAAGCCAGTAGCTCCCCACCTTGGGCTTGACTACCAAGGCGACTAGCCTCGGATATTCGATCCGTGGCGAGTGGTCTTCGCGGCTCCAGGTGATCCGCTGATCGGACCAGTTGAGGAAGCGCAGGACATCGACCTGGGACACTGCGTTGATGGCGATGGCGCGGGCGATGACCTTATTTCCACGCTTGGTGCTGAACCCGGTGAGGTGTGGAGCGATCCCACGTCGTTGCCAAATGCCCCGCCGTTTGGCGGGTGGTTGTTGGAGTCCTCCCGTGTGTGCCGTGCCTTCTCTATCTCCCTCAGGGAGTGGCAGTCGGCGGTCGTGTGTGTGGTGGGCTTCTCCTCACTGCTGTGGAATACACAGGGCCGGTTAAGGAGAGCCGCGGGGTCGAACCTCGGCTTCGCCTTGTAGTTGCCGCCGTCACGGCGTTGGCCCCTGTTACGGCAGAAGCTCTTGGGCTCATGTGGCACGTAGCCAGCGTTGGTGACAAAGTGACTTGCCCGTCAGTGCGGTGCTTGCCGGTGAGGCGAGTGTTACTGTAGCGTAGCTCAGGTCGTCTCCCGTTGTCGTGGCCGCTTGGGCGGTGATTTCCTCCCAATCATCGTCGGTTTCTTGGTTCGGGTTCTCCTCCACTTACCACTTGGCAATTTCGAGGAGGTCCGGTATGTTATCGAGTGTCTTGTACACCCGTTTGAGCTTGGCGACCAAGGGCTCGTAGCGGCACGAGGTCTTGAATTAGTGTATCGCTGTGTCCAGGTGAATGCCGGCCGTGTTGTACCACAAGTCCTGCCACCGCTAGACCCAGCTACGGGTCGACTCGCGGGGTCCCTGGACGCATCTCTCTAGGTCCTCGATGGTGGTGGCGCGGGTGTAGGAACACTCTAAGTGCCTGACGAAGGCGTCGCGCATATCCTCCCAAGAGTCGATGCTGTATGCGGGGAGGGTGTTGATCCATTGCCGGCACAATACCTCCATCATTATGGGAAGGTAGCGGGCGGCGAGCAGGTCAGTGTGGCCGGCGATTCCCATCGCCATGAGGTATGTGTCCAGCCACACGGACGGGTCATACGAGGGGTCGTACTTCTCGATCTCCTTTGGCGATTTGAAGTTTGCCAGGTATTTTTTCTCCTCGGATCATTGGTCCGAAGCACTGGGGGCTAACTCGGCTGAGCGATCCCATAGGTTCGCCGTCACGGCGGTTGGTGAGGGTATGCCTCAGGTCGTCAGGCTGGCGTGCGCGCCAGCTCTGGTTGTTGATGATGTGGGTCCGCGTGTAGACTGGCTGCCCGTTGGCAGCGACCATGTTGTTCGCGGGTCGCGGGTCGTTGGTGGAGAGTGCCGTGTTCGCGGGTCGCGGCTGGAGCTGCAGGGGCTCAGGGGGTGGGAAATTGAGAGTGTATGCCATTGTCGGGCGGCCGCTCGAGGCCGCCCTGCTTCCTGACGAGCGGGAGTAGACGCGTCCCCGCGAGTCTGCTCCCGCAGCTTGTTGCTCGATGGCCTTGGCGAGTAAGGCCCTGGCGTACTGGATCTGCAGGGCGCCTTCCCCGTTCATGTTGATGTTGTCGACCGAGGCTCGACTTGTGATGACGTTGTCCATCGGAGGGGAGAACAGCGGGAGGTTGTTCCCGTCCTGCTACTTCGCGAAGATCAGGATCCTCGATTGGTTTGGGGGGGCGTGCGGCTGGGCGGTGGTGGGGGAGTGCCGTTAGCTGACGCGCCTGGTGGTGGTTGGGTGCTTCCTCCTGGGGGCGCGTTCTTGCAGATCACGTGATCGGCCACGCGGGCCGGTTCGCTCTCGTCGTCAAAGTTCAGGGCGCGGCCCTGAACGGTGGGGTTCAGGCGCGACCTGATGCGGAGTTGGTGGTAGCGTGAGAGCTCCTGCGCCGTTACCTGCTCGAGGTGAAATTTTTCGTGCCTGGCTTGTTCCTTGCGGACTGCCTCCTCCAGTCATAGGCGGAGTTCTTCGACCTCCGTCGCCGTCACGGTCGGCGGGATCGGCGTGGAGAAGTGTTCTGGCGGGGTGTCCATGCTGCTCGCGACGTAGCGACCGGATCCAGCGTGGAAGTCGCCGGAGTTCTCCGATCCGGAATCGGAGTCGAAGATCCCAAGGATGGAAGGATCCTCGAAGTCCCCCATGTTGGAGACTTGGGTGATGGAACCTGCGGGTGACGCGGTGACGATGGATCCGGCGACTGAAGCCAGGGTCGCCGAGTCAGCGTCGTTATTGAGGGCCGTGTCATCCACGACCACGCTGGTCTCGGCCACGTTGTTGTTGGCCGAGTCGTACTTGGAAGTGAGGCGGTGGATGGTGCAGACCTGACTCTCGGAGAGTCGATCATGCGTGGCGACTCGCGGATGCGAGCCGAGTCCTCCAAGACGATGAGATCGTGAAGCCGACGAAGATGCTGATCGTGCCGACTGGCATGATCACGCTGTGCATGACGGGGCGCGCCGCCGGGACGTAGCTACTCAGCAAGATATGGAGGATCTCGCCGACCGCGATCATGCGGCCGGTGGCAATCGTTTCGTTGATTGGCAGATTGGATCTCGCCGCAGAACACCGGCCTGACAGGTCAGGCCCCACGATGGGCGCCACTGTCATGGGAATGGCCACGGCAGATGCTGCAATCGGAAGCTAGTAGTAGAACGAGAAACAATGGTGGCCAGCCATCTGCGGTGCGAGATGAGGGCGGACACACATGGTTTTACCCAGGTTCGGCCCCCCGGAGGGTAAAGACCTACTCCTGCTAGATTGTATTGATGATAGAGTACAAGGGTGATCTCAACGACTAGGCGGCGAGTCGCAGGGGGTGTATGATAGAACGTATCCTCTATGCGTACCCTAGGGAGGTTTATATAGACTCACCTCGCTAGGGTTTACAGATCACTAACCGAATTAGTTAAGGATTCGGAGGGTGTTTGACCTAATCCGACTGGGCCTAGCTACGCTTATGGGCCTTCAACTTCCAGTCGCCTAACTCCTTGTTGGGTCTGGATCCAGTCGCCGTCCTACAGGCCCACTCGCTGGCAGCTTGGGCCAGAAGGAAACGTCCTGCTGGGTATAGCCCACAATCCCCACCAGTTAGCTGCTCCCCTTTTCTCAGTGAGCATTGGTCTGTCGAGCGTTGTCCTTGCCGGCTGCTAGCCGGGTTGTAGTCTACAGGCGAAACCGAAGGAACGGCTGAGCTGGCGTGCCTCACGATACTTCGGTTCGTTGTTGTCATCATAGCTCGGGCAGGCGCGACCGGTTCGCCCAGGCACCATCGTTTTCTGCCTTGGCATTTTCTTGCAGTGGGTACTTCGAGCTTTCGCTCTTGCCGGGTCGACATCCGGCTTGCGGTCTGAAGCTGGAACCAAAGAGGTTCCTCTAGGCACCTCATGCAATACTATGCCACCTGTAGAAATCACGGGTGTCCGGGCCAGCCGGTAGGGGGACGAAAGTGGTGCGTGAAATTGGGACAAAGTCCTCGGGACTGTGCCGAGGCTTCTAAGCTTGTTCATTTATTACATGAAAGGGAAGATACATACACTTCTGGTTCAAGTGTAAAATGGCCGGAGTAGGCTCGCGTTCCATGGGCATTCCATCTCCTCGTCCGAGCGATCTTCCTGGTTCTTTGTCGGCTGCTGGGCGTCGACCAGATAGATGAGTTGTTGTGCAGGACCCGGCTGACGATGAATGGGCCTTCCCATGGTGGGGACAGCTTGTGCATTCCTTTTGTGCTCTAGACCAGGCGTAGCACCAGATCTCCTTCGTGAAAATAGGTAGGCCGGATCCAGCTGGCGTGGTAGCGGTGCAGATCCTACTGATAGATTGCTGACCTTGACAGAGCCAGCTCTCGTGCTTCCTCGAGCAAGTCCATCTTGTCCTCCCGTGCTTCCTTGGCTTCCTGCTCCATGTAGAGCTGTTTGCGGGGTGCATCGAACTAGATGTCCGTGGGGAGAACTACCTCTGCCCCATAAACAAGGAAGAATGGTGTGAAACCGGTTGAACGGTTCGGGGTGGTGCGCATGCTCCATAACACAGCTGGCAACTCCTCGATCCAGCATTGGCCGACCTGATGAGCGGTTCGATCAGCCTTGGCTTGATCCCTGTGAGAACTAGGCCGTTAGCATTCCCGCACTGCCCGTTCGACTATGGGTGCGTGACTGATACCAGGTCCAGGCAGATGCCTTTATCTCCGCAAAAGCGGGCGAAAAACCCCTTGGCGAAATTGGAGCCGTTGTCCGTGATGATGCTGTGCGGGTAGCCAAATCGGATGATGATGTCCGTGAAGAACTTAATCACCATTGCTCCATCCAGTTTCTTGATGGGCTTTGCGTCGATCCACTTGGTGAACATGTCTACGGCCACGAGCAGGTGTGTCATACCGGATCGGGCTGTTTTGATCGGCCCAACCATGTCTAGCCCCTAGACTGCAAATGGCCAGGTGATTGTTATCATCTTGAGTTCCGCAGACAGCGTGTGCTTCAGCTGGCTGAATCACTGACAACCGTTGCATGCCTTGACCAACTCCTGAGCGTCCTTCAGCATTGTCGGCCAATTGAAACGATGGCGGAGAGTCTTGGCTGCTATTGCTCTTGATGAAGCGTGGTGGCCACATTCGCCCTAGTGTATGTCCGCTAGGAGCTTGGTCCCTTCCTCTTGGCTTACGCTTCACTGATAGATGCCCCCGACGCTGTGATTGTATAGCTCATTGTTGATGATGGTGTATGCGCTTTCTCTTTGTCGCACTTGTCGTACTACCACTTCCTCCGTTGGGATCTCTTCCTTGGCCAAGAATTTCATGAATGGCTTCGCCTAGTCGGGTATTTCCTGAATGGCGTACACCATATGCATGATGAGCCTGATCTCCTCGCGGATGCCTGGCTCTAGAACATCGGGAGGTTTGTCTGGTGGGAGCTTGCTGGTGTTGACCGCAGGCTGCCATGGAGTAGTCCCCGGGTGCAACGTGGCAGTCCCCGGGTGAGATGATGTAGTCCCCGGCTAAGACGAGGCAGTCCCCGGGTGCGGCGCGGTAGTCCGCGGGTGCGGCGAGGCAGTCCCCAGGTGCGGCGCGGTACCGGCTGTTCCTGGATCTGCGTTGAGTACGATGGAGTGAGATTCAGGCGACGGGGTGATGGAGGGTTTGCGTAGGTGCTCCAGGGAAACTCCAGGCGGTATGGCCTGTCTTGTTGAGCCGGCCCTGGCCAAGGCATCAGCGGCTTCATTGTTGGTCCTGGGTACGTGGTGGAACTCGCACTCTTCGAAGAAGGCGCACAACTGCTGAATGAAGAAACGGTAGAGGGCCATGTTCACGTCCCTTGCATCCCACTCGCCGGAGACCTGCTGCACCACCAGGTTTTAGTCTCCGAAGCATAGTATTCTCTTAATACCTATCTTCTTGGCCATCTTGAGCCCGTGGATGAGTGCTTCATATTCGGCAATGTTATTGGATGCCTTGAAGTGGATCTGGAGGACGTACTCCAGTCGATCGCCTTTGGGTGAGGTTATCACGATTCCGGCTCCGAGTCCCCCTCGCATCTTGGAGCCATCGAAGTGTAGCTTCCAGTAAGTTGAGTTGGGGACCGGCGGCATGTACTGCGTTTCGGCCCAATCGACGATGATATCGGCTAGCACTTGGGATTTGATTGATGTCCTTGGCTCGTACTGAATGTTGTGCGCAATGAGCTCTATGGCCTATTTCGCCACACGTCCGGTGGCGTCCTTGTTGCCGATAATCTCCGTGAGCGGGGCCAATGCCACCACTCGGATGGAGTGTTCTTGGAAGTAGTGCTTGAGTTTCTTGGCGGCCATGTACACGCCATACACCAGCTTCTGGTAGTGGGGTTTGTTCTGTTTGGGGAGCGACAGTACTTCACTTAGGTAGTACACGGGATGCTGGACCGGCTGGGCCTTTCCCTCTTCTAGCCTCTCCACTACTAGTATGACGCTGACAACTCTGTTGGTGGCAGCGATGTACATCAGCATTGGCTCCTTTGCGGTTGGTGCCGCCAGGATAGGCGGTGAAGTGAGCATGCGCTTGAGGTCCCGGAAGGCTTCGTCCGCTTGAGCTGTCCAGACAAACTTGTTCGTCTTCTTCATGAGTTGGTACAGGGGGGCTTCTCACCCAACCTGCTGACGAACCGGATGAGGGAATCCAGGCACCCGGTAAACTTTTGTACGTCTCGCAGGCTTTGTGGCAGCTCCATGCGCTTGATAGCTCCGATCTTCTCAGGGTTCGCCTCGATCCCTCGCTTGGAGACGAGAAAACTGAGGAACTTACCGGCTGGGACGCCAAAGATGCACTTCTCCAGGTTCAGTTTGATCTGGAAGTGGTGGAGATTGTCAAACGTTTCCTTCAGGTCCTCGAGCAGTGCGTGCTGCTACTTGGTCTTGATGACGACGTCATCGATGTAGGCGTGCATGTTTTTTCCAATCTGAGTCTGCACGCATTTCTGCATGAAGCGCTGGTAAGTTGCTCCTGTGTTCTTCAGACCGAAGGACATGGTGGTGTAGCAGTAAGCCCCATACGGGGTTATGACTGATGTCTTTATTTGATCGGTTACATTGAGCTTAATCAGGTGATAACCCGAGTAAGCATCTAGGAAAGACAACTAATCCCATCTAGCGGTGGAGTCAATGACTTGATCTCTCCATGGCAGAGCGAAGGATCCTTGGGGCATGCCTTGTTGAGGCTGGTGTAATCGACACACATGCGCCACGTCTTGTTCTTCTTCAACACCAGCACCGGGTTGGCCAGCCATTCCGGGTGGAAAACCTCCATGATGAAGCCGGCTGCGAGCAGCCATGTGATCTCATCACCAATGGTTCTTTTTTCTTCTACGAAGCGGTGTAAAGACTGTTTGACTGGCTTCGCATGTGGTCGAACATGAAGAGTGTGCTCGGCGAGTTCCCTCGGGACACCTGGCATGTCTTTGGGGCACCATGCGAAAATGTCCCGATTCTCACGGAGGAAGTCGATGAGCGCGCTTTCCTATTTGCTGTCCAGGCCGTCTCCGACAAGGACGAACTTTCTCGGGTCCTCCTCGTTTAGCAGGATCTTCCTTGTGCCCTGTGAATGCTTGAACTGTGATTCTCCAGCCGGCTTGGGCTCGCAAGCCAGAATATCCTTTTGTAGAGCCGCCATGTTCTGCATTATGACGCGCTTCTCCTCAGCGATAATCATTGCCTCGGCTATCTTGGAGCCGTCTATGGCGCACTCAATCGAATGCTTGTAGCTGCCGTCGACAGTGATCACTCCCTTTGGGCCTGGCAGCTTCATTTTGAGGTACGCGTAATGCGGCACGCCCATGAACTTGGTGAGGGCAGGGCGCCCTAGTATGGCGTGGTAGGCGCTGGAGTGGTTCACCACCTCGAACCGATCGGCTCGCGACGAAAGTTGTTCTCGTTGCCGAAGATGATGTCCAGCCGGATCTTGCCGATTGGCGAGTGCGATAGGCCTGGCACTGCCATGTGGAACGAAGTGCTTGAGGGCTGCAGCTAGGACTCGCTGATGCTGAGCCGCTCGAGGCTACTGTAGTATAGGAGGTTGATGCTGCTCCCTCCGTCGATGAGTACACGGGAGAAACGGCATGACTATTTCTTGGAGATGATGATGGGGTCGAGGACTAACGCGTAGCTGCCAGGGTTTGGTAGCATAGCCGGCAGGTCCTCTTTGCTCCAGGTGATTGCCTGGTTTGACCAATGTAGGTATTGGAGAACGGGGGGAACGATTGTGTTCACCTCCGCCTCGCGCCTCCTTTTTGGCATGCTTTGTCTCCTGCTCTGCAAGGAAGATGTGATAGTTGCCCACTTGTCGTGGGTAACCATCCTCATCGTCCTCACGATTGTTGGGCCGCTCCCTATTATCGGGTGGGCCTCCGGCTGGCGGTCGAGGTGGTGGTGGGAGCCCGCCGGCTTCAGCCATCTTCTTCGTACAGCTGCACTGGCGTGTTGTGTGGTTCGCAGGCTTGTTGCCGCCGCTGTGAAACTTGCACGGCCCATCGAGCATGGACTCCATGGTGTACTTGGGCCGTGGCGGCATATCATCTGGTCTCTGCCTCCGGCTGCCGCCTGCAGTCGGGTCTTCATGCACAACAACTACTTGCTTGGAGCCGTACCGGCTGTCCGATTGGTCGTCTTTCCTCTTGCCATGGCGGTTGTCGTGGCCGTGCCGCCTGGGGTGATGATCGCCCGGCTGGCAGCGCTCCGCTTCCTCGTCTGTTACGATTTGGCCTTGGTCGTCCACCATGATGGGATTCTTCATAGCCGCGTCGGTGGTGGCGTACTTGTCCGTGATGGCCATGACCTGGGCCATGGTTTGCGGGTCTGCCCGGCTGAGCTTATGCTTCAACATGGTGCCGTGTCGGCAGCCGTTGGTGAAGAAGTCGATTGCCTGGTTCTCACGCACCCCTTCACACGAGTTGTGCATGCTGGTCCACCGGGTGAGGTAGGCGCGGTCGGACTCGTCTTTGCCTTGCACGCAGAGGGCAAGCTCACGAGGTCGACCCAGCCGCTTATACGTTCCGATGAAGTTGTGAATGAACGCTTAGGGTTGGGCTCTTCGCAACTTTACCGGCACTATGCTGAGCGTGCCAAACCTAAGTGCCCAACTCTACCCGCCCAACTCTACGTTCCAGTGAAGTTGTGAATAAACGCAGAGGGCAAGACCCAGGGTGGGCGCCAACTGTCGTGGTATGGAACACGGCAGTGCCATCGGGGATGGCTAAAGAGGGACACTCGGATGCAATCGGTGGCTCACACAACGGGTTGGGCACGGTGAACAGCAAACACAGCGACATACCCAGGTTTGGGGCCCTCTCGGTGAGGTAACACCCCTACTCCTGCAAGATGTACTATAAGAAGGGGCGAATGCCCAATACTGATGCTCCTGGAGCTGTTTCCTTAGCTACTATCGAGAGCTAGAGGAATATGAAAACTAGAGGCTAGCACTTCTATCCTTCTATCTTTCCTATTTTGCTTACATAGAACCCTAGCTCTGCCCTCCCTTATATACTAGTCTGGGGGAGATTACAATTTGGGCTCTAGTGTTTACTGTTTGGAAATGGGTTTACTGGGAAGGGTCGGCTACAGGGCCCAGGCGGTGGGCCAGGACCCAGTCCGCCCTTCTTTTAGCATCACCCTGTTCTTTAGCGGTCACTCGGGCTTCCTTTGGCGCGTCACCCTTGCTTTAACGGTCACCTGGACTGATTTTGTCGGTCAGCCGACCACTTTGCTTTATCTTCGTCGGGTAGCGCTAGCTGTGACGGCACGCCAACTTGCCTTATGACGAAGGGGAGCCAAAGGCGTACCCCACATGGAGCATCACCTGATCCGTGCTCTCCATCGAATCTGATGTGAGCCGGGTGGAAGCGGCACCCAGCCGGTTCTTCTGGCTACCGGGCTAGACGGGCCAGCCGGGAAAGCTTTATGCCCAGCCGGGTGGTATTAGCCAACCAGCTGGAGTTGTCCTTCTTGAGGTCCAGGCGGCATGTGTCTTCTAGAGTCGGCCTACATGGGCCTGGCCTTCCCTACCCGGGGGTTATCCCCCCGACAACCCCCAAGTCCTATATAAAGAGGGGAGGAGCCAAGAGAGAGCCACCAATCCATATTCTCACCCACGGCAGAGCCCTACCGCCGTGCCACCACCATACCCTCCTCCAATCAGATCTACACCACCACCATCACACAATAGGAGAAGGGACTAGGATCTTGAAGGCCTCCACATCGATCTACATTGTCATCTTCATCAATAATGTCTCCATCACCGATCCCATTTGGTTACTTGTTGTAATTAAAGATTGAATCTTAGATTTGCACTTTTCTTCAATTGTATCATCATACTTCATCCATATTCTATCCATGATGTTGATGGCCTTCATGTGTGAGTAGTTTCATTTGTTCTTGGGGAGATGGAGAAACCCTAGTATGTAATTGAATTGAGATAAACATTATTATGTGATATTGTTCATTATGTGTCTATGTTAATTGTCTTCATCTTGATGTTGGGAGTTGTGCACCTCCTTAATATTAGCCTCTTGCACGAACTTAATGAAGGGGATTACTTGTTGGTATACGCATGGATGGTAGCACCTATTGTGACTATAAAGTAGTTGTCATTCTTTACATACTAACTTCGGGAATCAAGGAGAAATCTCAAGCCATGTCCATGCCATGGGAGAAATCCCTTAATAGCGCAGTATAACGATGGTTCTCAGTTATTGTCTACTGTGGTTATGACGGATGATGTGAGTAGTGGTTGCTGCCTATTAGTCCATATATGGAGCTCCTCCCACACATATCATAACTGGTCCTATTCATTATAATAATTTTGATCACTCTTTCTAATTACTAGCGGCGGATCCACTACTCCTTGAGAACTCTTTCCATCATTTTGAAAACCTTTGTAATCATAGTCGCATGATCTTGTTTACTTATAGCGTTAGTTTACTTATTGTTCTCTTATTTGAAAACCCAAAAATATCTTGTACACAAAACTCACATTTTATCTTGTTACTTAGAATATTATTTAGCATTACTATTTTAGTATATAGTTCAAGAGTTATTTAGACTTTAGACTCCTTCTTCTTGTGGGATCGATATCTTTATTTCAAAACTAGCTACAAACAATATGTCCACTTCCAGACCTCAAGCTATTTTTTGGCGTCGTTGTCGGGGAGCTAAGCGTTGTAGGTCTTTTAGCTTTTGTTTATTTATTTTAGTTTTGCTAGATTTTGTTTTATGATTTCTCTATTTGCTGCATTTGTCTTTTTATTTTGTTTACAAACAAAAAACCATAAAAATATTTGTTACTAATCATGTCGTCCGAGATGACTACCTTTGAACACGAAAAGCTCGCAAGAGACGAGGAGTATCTATTAAAGAAGCGAGAAATACTGAACCAATGGATGATAAGGGTGAATGATTATTCATCCATACTATGTGCCTCATACAAGTTTTTTTTGTAGATTCTACGGATCCAAAATTCATATCGCTTACCAATGTAAGTATAACATTGATCCCGCATTAGAATATTACAATGGAAATAAGTTGAAAATCTTAGTTGATATGAGTGTTCTAGAATTTGCGGTTTATACTGGTTGTTTAGAGTTGCTTTTTCCTATGAAAAATATCCGAGAAAGATGCCAGAACCTTCATGACATCTATGAAGACGTTCACCTCATGTTTTCATTTTGCTATAAGAACTCTATGGATAATGATTTATTGATCATTGTTCATGAGCGGATTTCACCCCACATGGAAAATCCTAGCCTTTTGTAGGATAATTTTTTAAAGAGAAGGCAACATCATATGAAGAACCTCCACCGAAATTGCCTGAA
The DNA here is from genome assembly GCA_916181665.1 of Avena sativa. Classification (NCBI taxonomy): domain Eukaryota; kingdom Viridiplantae; phylum Streptophyta; class Magnoliopsida; order Poales; family Poaceae; genus Avena; species Avena sativa. The sequence goes on from OV702298.1 coordinate 114,763,007, forward strand.
CATATTGCTAATGAAGAGGTGACGCTTGACGTTTCACCATCTCAACTAGTGGAAGATAAGCCCGAAGGTAAGACTATCGCTGAGCTACTAGCGAATTATCCTAGTAAGAATGAAGAGGATCAACTTGATCAACCACTTGAATCTCCTACTTCTGAAAATAACTTTCCACACACAAATAGTATGCATGCCAATGATATCTGATTCTCTGGTAATGATTTCTATAATTCCCAAACTTATGATGATTGTTCTGAGGAGGGTTCATGCCTAGGCAGTGATTTTGGGGACTTTGGTGATGAACTAGAAAATGAATATTTCCATGAATATTGTGATGGTACTAACATGGTATAGGAAATCCAATTGGAGAAGGATGAAGTTCCTTTTCAAGAAGAGGATGAATATGAAGAACTACTAATCCTTGAGGATATGCCACTAATAGACATGTGGAAGGAGGTGGATTACTGTTCTGGTAATTTGTTAAGTTTATTCGAAAACAAGCTTTATGATTATGAATACATTCCTCTCTTTAAAGAATTTGTATCAACCAATAATCACATAAATGGTAATAATGTAGAACTCGTGGAATACATACTTTATGAAGGGTCTCTTGAGCTGCTTAGACAAATTGGTATTATTATGAAAAGTAGCTATAATGAGGATTTAGCATGGTATTATAATATTATGGATTACATTGTCAATTATTGTCAAGAACATTTTAGTGGGAATGCACTTGTGATAAAGAGTAAGGAGCTATGTAAAACAATAGTTCCCAAAACTAACATTTTGCAGAAACCACTGGATAACGAGGAGGAACACCAAAAAGGTGAGATTGAAGACAAACATCATTCTACTAATAATCAGTTTGTTTATGATGCCCCGGTCTCTAGTAATGATTCTTATTGTGTTGAAACTGAAGATAATTTATCTGCGGTGGCCTTATGCCTAGATACTCATTTGGAGAACACTAATAATGATGAACTTGAGATAAATCCTTGTAGTATTAATGATCAGGTTTCGGGAGAGCACATCTTTGATGAAATATTTGTTGATGATGCTTATTTTTGTGAGTGGCTTGATAACTCTAGAACTGATGAACTTGATAGCAAGTGTGATGAACTAAATAATAGTGACACTTTCGAATTTTTCCCTTCTACTAAATATGAGTATTATGAAGTGTTCCCTCGTGATAGTGTAGCTCAAGAAGAGTACTATGAAGTGTATCCTGATGATGCTATTAAAGGTAAAAGGTTTGAATTTATATGTAAATATCTAATCCTTTTGTTGAAGCTATCTAGGGAGGTATGCTCACTAAACATGGCGCATCAATCATAACTTGTGGGCAATAACACATTTATCTACATGACTCCGATGCACCGCAAGCGGGTGAGACTTCGATCAGACTATAATAGTAAGTGCTCCAAACCTCCTTTGGAGGTAAGAATAAATAATTCTCTGGCTCCTATCTATTGAAATAATAATGGAGAAAAACCTGGCTCCTTGGTTATAAGAAAGCGCTTCCCGGGAGTCAACCCGGAAGTCATTAGGTGTCTTTCTTAGTTTTATGTCTTGATTCTAGATGCATTCATGTTTCAGTGGCATTTTTTTCTTTGCATGATTTGCTATTAGAGTTATCTTTGTATAGTTTTCAAAAGGTAGAATTTATTGCTAATATGTGTTGCATAACTCGGTGGTATTAAAATTCCTATATTATACTTGTTGTTGTTGGTCGACAATTTAGACTGTCATTTTTCTGTCAAAACATGATATTTCCCTAAGTTTTAGGTTAAGAAAGATTTCTCAAAGAAACAGAAATTTTTTGGCAAGTAGAGAAAGTTTAACGACCAACTATACAGCGGGAATAAAAATTCTAGCCGTATAGTTGCGGTCATATAGTTACCTATTCCTTCGTCAATTTTCTTGCAAAGGATACATAAGGATTAGCGACCAACTATACAACGGGAATAAAAATTCTGGCTGTATAGTTATCGATGCCTTTGTAAAATTTTCTTTTCAAGGTTTAGAAGTTTTAACGACCAACTATACGACGGGACCGATTTGGTCCGGCCGTATAGTTGCGGCCGTATAGCTATCGAGGCCTTCGACAATTTTCTTTTTTAGTTTACTACACGTTTGACGACCAGCTATACGGTAGGAAATATTTTTCCAGCCGTATAGTTGCTATGAACATGATTCCAAGGTCTAGTTAAGGTAACAAAAGGTTAGAGATTCCTCTATTTTTACTTCTTCTTCCTCTAAAACCTCGAAACACCAATTAGGAGCTTCTCCTATGCTCTAGAGAAGCCGAGAATATGTAAAAAATAAAGTTCTACCTCAGAAACTTCCTAGACTGTAATTCTCTATAGAAGTTCATGTTTTCTTTTTTACTTTATTTTTGTCGGTTGGGTGAACGACCTTCGTTCGTACACCAAACCGATGTCTTTTATTTTGTGTGTTATTTTCGCAGGGACTTGAACCTTGTGTGACAACATGTACGGTAGTGCCAACCGTGCAAACACTCGCATGATCCACTTGGTTGCTTTAATTCAACATGCCTACCTATTAATGTCTGGTAAAACTTTCCAACTTGAACCTCTTTTAATAAGCACACAGGGGCTGCACACTCGTGTTCCATATTTTGTCTCACTTGCACTTCATCAAAATCTGGGAGTATGTACAACTCTTGTATCTAGTTTGTTGACTTAAGCATGGTGCTTAGGTTGATGAACCGACTCAGTGGGACTTGTATTTTTATAACTTGTGAGCTAATCCTCGTGTTTTCAAAAACAAAAAATGTTTTATTTTCTTCTTAGTTTCCAAGCAGGTTCTCAAGGAAGGCAACCACTATGCTATATCAAGAAATATACGTTAAACCAAAGGTTCTTTGTCCATCAAAAGATAGGTTACTTGTACCTCAACGGTAAAGTGTGTCACCCTTGTATTCAACTAAGCTTGGGGAGGTAACCATTTACCACACTCTCTTTTAGAAACTGTATTTTCTGTTTTCTTTTGGTAATATACTCAAGTTTGGTCCTTGCAAAGTTCTAAGCTTGGAGAGGTTACTTTCTGCATGTGTAGAATCTTGTGAAATGTTCATATTCAATGAAAGTGTAATGCAATCATGTATCCCGCTGTTTTTGAATGCTTGCTTAAGTGAGTCTAGTTTTGTATTCATATGGGGATACACTTGTTCATGGTAGGCACCATAGGAGTTGACTTAGAGCTTATATGCATCTTGCCAAATTGTTTATCAAGCTTGTGACAATATTTGTGATCCTCTACAAAACATTGCTAGAATCTCTACACTTGGAAAGAATGAATACTTGATCAAAATATTTTTAAATTTGTTGGATGTCACCTAATAGCTTTGTCTTAAATAAATAAGTTATCATCGATCCCATAGTGTCAAAACAATGGACTTGATAGTTTGCTTACAGAAGGAGTTGTCAATTGGAAATGATATTTCAAAGATTTGAGATATATGCTAAATAAGGTGTTGTTTAATTGTCTTAAAAGTTTAGCCTTAAAAATAATCAACACCATAGATGTGATGATCGACTTGATAGTACTCTTTGAAAGGATTTGTTTGAAGAAACTAATGTTTAGCGGTAATTGAGATGCATACCAAACCTTGACCTTTTGATTAAAGTATTTTATTTCTTTACGCGTGTATGCACCACCGTCTCACAACATGGGATGCTAACAACTCCGCTGACCTTTGAACAATCCAAAAAGAGGAAACTCTTGGAGTTGGCTATGATTTGCCAAACATAGGTAGCAGAGATACTATATTTGGGTATGCATTGATATTCTCATGGGCATGCATTCAAAGAAAAAGAGGGAATACTCCTCTGACCGTTATGAGAAATCATTATATCGAAAAGGGAAACCTTGGTAATGGTCACGAGTATCCATTCTTAGCATGCACAGTCTGGTTAAACACACTAAGTTTTGGAATGATCTCATTACTAATGAATTGAAGTTTTAGAAAGACAAAGAATATAAAATGAGTGTTTGATAGCCATGATTCATTGATGTGGATGACCAAATGAGGCACTCTAATTCTATGCTTCTTTTGACATGTTCTCACATTTCCTTTTAGCATAAATCTCGTTACTAAGAGATAGACTTTCTGAAAGCTCAATAACTGATGTTTGCGCTTGAGAGCCATAACTAGATGACATGATTGGGTAGAATCGATATACTTTATTCCTATTTATGCTCGAAATCTATATGTGACTAAGTTTTGTCTCATAAAAATAATGATATGAAAAGGTACAATAAGAGGATCACAAGTTTGTTTGCAAGTTAGATTAACTATTGATAGGAAGAATATAAATTTTAATGAATCTTTAGTGGTCTTTATAACTGAGCTTCTGTTGCCTTGTATGAATACATGTTTTCTCTCTTCAAGCTTGTAGAAGAAATAAGGATACAAGACATTGATTTCCAATGATAAGCTATTTCACAACCATTAATTTATTATCAACCCATCCTGCTCGAGGACAAGCAAGGCGTATCTTGGGGAAGTTGATGGCAGTGAAATACCACCTATTTTAGCCATATAAAATGTGTCATTTATCTCTCATATCATGTTTTTTCTAGCTATAGCTATTCCTTATATGCATGACTTCTAGTTCTCATTCTACTTTCATATGAGCTTTACACATTTAGTAGTTTAGGTACAATTTTATCATTTTCCTTGTCTATGACATGTATGTAGGTGTTGATTATGATTATGGATTAAACAAAGGCAAAAGGAACAAAGAGAGCATAGTATGGAGGAGCTGCAGGGACCAGACTTGGCCATTTGAGAGGTTGAAAAAGTGATTTTTTCCAACTTCTTGAAATACATATCCAAGACAACGGGGCTGTATCCCTCAATGAGAAGAATCTAATGAGCCCAAGAACATCCAAAACGGAGTTCGTATGAAGAAATGACGACCAAAAAACTACGGAGGACAGAAGGTATAATGACCAACTATACGGCGGGAGCAATAATTCCGGCCATATAGCTCTCGCCGTATCGTTGCCAAAAAGGTCGGAAACAACAGGATTTGACCCTAGAAAAGCTTCAGAACCTTCCCCAAGTCATATGACGGTATTTTGGGTACCCTAGGAAACCCCCAAGGCCTATATAAAGAGGGGAGGAGGCAAGAGAGAGCCACCAATCCATATTCTCACCCACAGCGGAGCCCTACCATCGTGCCATCGCCATAGCCTCCTCAAATCAGATCTACACCACCACCATCACAAAAGAGGAGAAGGGACTAGGATCTTGAAGGCCTCCACATCGATCTACATCGTCATCTTCATCAACAACATCTCCATCACCGATCCCCTTTGGTTACTTATTGTAATTCTAGATTGAATCTTGGATTTGCACTTGTCTTCAATTGTACCATAATACTTCATCCATATTCTATACGCGATGTTGATGGCCTTCATGTGTGAGTAGTTTCCTTTGTTCTTGGGGATATGGAGAAACCATAGTATGTGATTGAATTGAGATAAAGATTATTATGTGATATTGTTCATTGTGTGTCTGTGTTAATTATCTTCATCTTGATGCTGGGAGTTGTGCACCTCCTTAATATTTTCCTCTTGCGGGGACTTGATGAAGGGGATTACTTGTTGGTAGACGGAAGGATGATAGCACTTATTGTGACTATGAAGTAGTTGTCATTCTTTATGTACTAACTTGGGGAATCATGGAGAACTCATCAAGCCATGTCCATGCCACGGGGGAAATCCTTTAATAGCACAGTATCACGATGGTTGTCGCTTATTGTCTGCTATGGTTATGATGGATGATGTGAGTAGTGATTGCTGCCTATTCATCCATATAAGGATCTTCTCCCACACATATCATAACTCATCTTATTCATTATAATAATTTTGATCACTCTTTAAAATTACTAGCGGTGGATCCAGTACTCCTTGAGAGCTCTTTCCATCATCTTGGAAACCTTCGTAATCATAATCGCATGCTCTTATTTACTTATGGCTTTAGTTTACTTATTGTTCTCTTATTTGAAAACCCAAAAAAATATTTTACACAAAACTCACATTTTATCTTGTTACTTAGAATGTTATTTAGCATTACCATTTCAGTATTTAGTTCAAGAGTTATTTAGACTTTAGACTCCTGCTCCCTGTGTTGGGGATATGCTATAGGGGTATCCTCATAGCATGTCTACTATCCGGATAACCCGGGTGGACCACAGTTGGTAGCATGGCTTATGGCCTGCTGGGCGGCCCAGTTAGATGGATCCAGAAGGGAGGCCCATGCTGGATAAAGGAAGGCTACGGTTGGAGTCACCGATGTACCCGGAGCCTTGGAGTACACGACATGCAAGACTAGTAATAGACGGTGTAGGACCCTGTAACCTGTCCGGCTAGGAATTTTCCCTGTAACCCTAGGACCTGGCGACTATATAAGTCGGGCCTATGGGAGCCTTTAGGGCACAATATTAGACAACCAAGTAGCGATTATCACATACCTCGCACAGCGAACCAATCCCTCTAACTCGGCGTATTGCCATTATAGTGATTTATAGCAGGAGTAGGATTCCGCCACCGTTGTGGGATCTGAACCTGGGTAATCTGTGTTACCTCGTACCCGTCAACCGTCTGCCTTCCCCCACGTCTCTAAACACGCACTGTGAGGACCCCTCCATGGCGTACTCGTCGGCAATACCACGACAGTTGGCGCCCACCGTGGGGCAAGAGGCGCTTCAGGCTCTTCAGCGGGCGAGGACCAAGATCTTCACAGGAATCGGCGAAACCGTGGCCATCGGTCGCATTCTATTCTCCGGCAACGTTCCGATCGTCCCTCCTGACGAGTTCTGGATCCCGGCAAAGACGAACCCTATGCAGTGTTCGATCGTTCCTATCGAAGACATCCACCTCTTCATTGGCAAAACCGACTCGGGCACTAGTTCCCTGGGAGTCGGAGGAGCATCAAGGCCCGCACGGACCACCTACGGGAAGGATAAGTTCGCGGAAGGATCGATGTCAGATCTCTCTACAGAGTTTGCCGGCAAAGATCAGAAAAATTCAAGGCCCACCCAAACCGCCCCTGTGCAGGATATAATGGTGGAAGATCACTGCAAGTCCGCCGGCTTCGCCCGTGCGTCTGGACAGCAGAAATCCAAGTTCGTCGGAGTGGTTACCATCTTCGATCTGGCACATTGCGTTTAGAGAGAGGGCGAAAACCCCTGCCATTACCTGGCCAGGTGGATCCGTATACGAGCCGTTCTGTCCCACTACCCCGATGATGATGCCATGTATCACTTTGTGGAAGAACTAGACCATGGCACGCTTCTCCGGCATTCTGTAAGACGGCAGCAGGCGTCGGGAGGCCTTACCTTCGAAGGCATGGTGAACACCATCAACAACAACGCGGAGGCTGAAGCAGCAGCTCAGACAGCGCTTGCGCTCATTGACGAAGCCCCTCCGATTCAGCCACCGCCACCACTGCCTCCGGCCGCCATCGTCGCAGATGCGCCTCCACCTCCAGTCATCGTTGCTGCTGTTGCACCTCCACCCCCCGTCATCGAGGAAGTCCTGGCACCCTTCGACTTTGTGATTGACGCGCTATACGCCGACTTCAGCGCAGATTCGGAGGAGATAGATTTCAGCCCAGAAGAGCTAAACTCCACCATGCAGGAGATGGAGGAGGAGTAAACGCGTGACGAGCAAGCCAACAATGTCGTCACATCTCGAGAGGTGTTCATCACCATTGGGACGGTGATGGATGAAGGTCAACCCGGACAAGATCCGCCTACAGCGCTGGAAAAGGGGAAGTGGCCACTATTGCTGCTGACGATGATCATGCAAAGGTCATGCCTCCACCGCCTAATCCAGTGCAGCAGCCGCAGGAACTCGGCACCGGCCCGAGCAACAATAACACCGCAAACTTGCCACCTCCGGCATCTACGTCTGCTGCTGCCCAAGTTACTCCGACTGATAGAGTGATGTACGGCAATCTCCTCGTTGAGCCACGGACCGTAGCTCATATCCGGAACATGACTCAGCTTGACGAGAAACGCCAGCAGCTGCTGGACGAAGCGCAGGCCATCACGGAGCAAGGCGCTAAGCTAGATCGAGGTCTGGTCAACGCGCAGAAGTCCATAGAGAAAGCTAGAGCAATGGAGGCCGAGTACAAGACTCTGCTGCAGGAGTAGAAGGCCAAGAAAGCTCCAGCTCGCGTCATCAACGATCTTGGTGTACGGCGAAACCTAGGATGGGCTCCCTCGAAGCCGGCACAAGCCAAGCCATACATTGATAGTGAAGGCAGACAGGTGATGCCCACTCCAATCCTCAACCTCACCGTCGCCAAGACCCTTTTGGAGCAGGATAGATTGCCCGGGGCAGTGGACCAGGTCTATGACCTAGTGGCCAAGGAGGTGAAGCAGCAGGAAAAGGCCACCTCTCAGAGGCTTGAGTCTGACCCAACGTTTTGCCAGTCTAGCCATCATAAACCTCCAAGGGACAGATCTCCTCTTGATGTCGGGTCCCAGATGGGTTCATCATAACAAACACGGAGGGATGCACACAACAGGAAGGATGCTATCCCCATATCCTCCAACCACGGAGAAAAGGCCCGACCTCGTCGCACATCGCCATCGACCCGATCCCCCCGACATCGCAAAGACCCCAAGGATCACCATCGTATGGATATGCCCCTGCCAAGGCAGTGCGGCATCATCATGCGCGATAACACGGAGCAGACCCGTCATGACGGAGAGCGCAACAAAGGACACAAGAGCAGGTCACGCCATGACCCTCCGTGTCCGACAAGCAATCGCGACAAGCGTGAGGCATCGCAAGAGGGTAATAGCAAGAAGGCTAACCCACCGCCACCTCCGCCTCTGTCGCCACCCAGCAGTCACCATGGCGGAGGGGGCCCGCGTCGTTCACGCAGCCCATCCCCTGTTGACAAGAAGAAGAAGAACCCAGAGCCGTACGATGCACGTTCGCGGATCCATAAGATCCACGAGGCCCGGGAAGGACCATACCTGGGACCATGTTACTTTGGACATGCAATACGGTCCGCAACTTACCTCAAAGGTTTCCGGATTGACAAGACCATAAAGCCCTATGACGGCACCGCCAAGCCAGCCACATGGTTGCAGGACTACGGCAACGCGGTGGAAATTGCTGGAGGCAACACCAACATTGTCCTCAAGTACGTCCCTTTGATGTTGGCAGGCACGGCCCGTCAATGGATCGACGACTTGCCAAAGAAATCCATCTGCAATTGGTTGGACATGCAAGAAGCGTTCACCAAGAATTTGAGGGTACGTACAAGCGTCCCAGCACTGTTGGCGATCTACAGCGGTGTGTGCAAGAGAAAGACGAGACATCTCGCACCTCTCCCGCTGGCTGGATATGAAGAATTCCTGCGCAGGAGTGCACGCTCAGACCGCCATGGCCGCCTTCATCCATGGGTTGGAAAGGGGCACGCTGCTCTGACATAAGCTTAAGCGCTTGCAGGACAATCACCAACTTGACTTGAACCAGATGATTCAGTTGGCTAGTGAGTTCGCAGCTGCTGACGTTGATGCTCGCGGCTCCTTGCCGGCAACGGCCGTTCCAACTCAAGCTCGGAAGAACAACAGTACAAAGCGGAAAATCGCTCGAGAAGAAAAGAAATCTCCCGACATGGTCACCATGACCTTTGCAGGACGAGGTGATGGCGGACAACGTGGCCGAGGACGGGGAGTTGGTCGTGGGCAGCAACGAGGAAGTGAAACTACCGCGGCACCGCTCCGCGTTCCCCAAACCTATGAAGAGTACCGCGATATGCTGTGCCTCGTACACCTTGATGTCAATGGTAAAGCCACCCATACCAATCGACAGTGCAAGTTCGTCAACGACCTCAAGGAACACCCGGAGTACGGCTACAAGCAAAGTCGGAAGAACAGACCGTGAGGCAAGGGCAAGGGGAAGAAGAAAGAGGAGGAGTCCAAGGATTCAAGTGACATGGATGAGGATGTTGACCCCAAGCATGCCGCTAAGGGCAAGAACCCCTTTGTGAAGAAGGCGCCAGTCTACCACACTTTCCTTGGCACCCCCACCATCCGACAACAGAAGACCTCTATGAGGATCCTGATGGTTACTCTACCCCCAGTTCCCCAGTACCTGCGCTGGTCTGAGGTTCCAATTACTTGGGACAGGACGGACCACCCAGACCTTATTCCTACGGAGAACCAATACGCCATGGTCATCAACCCCTTGATTGACGGCATGGAGTTCACCAAGTGTATGGTGGATAGTGGAAGTAGCATCAACATCATGTACCTGGATACATTGCAAGAAGATGAACTTGACGGAGGCAAACCGAAGGAGGACCAACACCATCTTCCACGGCATAGTTCCTGGTCGGGAGGCTCGGTCCCTTGGGTGCATCACACTTCAGGTTGCCTTTGGCGATGTTAATAATTTACGCCAGGAGCGCATGACCTTTGAGGTGGTCCCCTTCAAGAGCGTGTACCACGTCATATTCGGCCGCGACATATTCCACACGTTCATGGACAAGCCATGCTTCGTCTACAACAAACTCAAGATACCCGGACCAAACGGTGTCATCACCGTATCCGGAAGCTTTACCAAGGCAAGGGACTGCGAGATTAATGAAGCAGCCTTCGCGGAAGCTGTCTTCTATAGCGAAGAGTTCAAAGAGATCCAGAGCAAGGTCGATGACTCAAAGATGCCCGCATCGAAGAAGTAGATCTCCGACTCCGCTCGTACATTCAAGGCCACCATCGAGACCAATCTGGTGGAACTTGTGGTAGGCGATGCCTCCAAGACCACCGCCATTGGGACGAACCTAGATCCCAAATAGGAAGCGCGCTCGTCGAGTTCCTCCATGAGAATAGGGACATCTTTGCCTGGCAACCTGCCGACATGAAAGCTGTATCTAGGGAACTTGCCGAGCACAACTTAAACATTGATCCAAAATTCAAACCAGTGAAGCAACCTCTACGACGCTTCGGAGACGAGAAGAGACTTTCCATTGGCAAAGAGATAGCTAAGTTACTTAAGGCTAGATTTATCTGAGAAGTCGTGCACAACTGATGGGTGGCTAATCCTGTCCTTGTCCCCAAAAAGATATCCAAAGAATTAAGAATGTGCGTTGATTACACCGGCTGGAACAAGGCTTGCCCCAAAGATCCGTTTGCTTTGCCTCGCATTGACCAAGTCATTGACTCAACGGCTGGCTCGGAGCTTTTGTGTTTTCTCGATGCATACTCAGGATACCACGAGATCAAGATGAGGAAGTCGGACCAATTGGCCACTTCGTTCACTACCCCATACGACATGTTTTGCTATCTTACAATGCCCTTTGGGCAGAAAAACGCAGGTGCTACATACCAGCGGACAAAGCAACGTTGCCTTCACGACCAAATTGGTCGGAATGGTCACGCCTATGTGGACGATATCGCGGTGATGTCTAAAAAGTCAAATGACTTAATCTCCGACTTAAAAGAAACCTTTGATAATCTCCGGAAATACAACATGATGCTTAACCCTAAGAAGTGCATCTTCGGGGTTCCAGCCGGCAAATTGTTGGGTTTCATCGTTTCCCAGCATGGAATCGAGGTTAACCCGGAGAAAATCAAGGCCATCTTAAACATAAACCATCCTACATGCCTAAAGGACATTCAATGACTAATAGGTTGTGTTGCAGCAGTTTGTCGGTTCGTCAGCCGACTTGGAGAGAAGGCCCTGCCGTTGTACAAGCTGCTGAAGAAGGCGGACAAATTCACGTGGACGGACGAAGCAAATGCAGCATTGAAGCAGCTTAAGGAGATTCTTTCCTCAGCGCCCATCCTTGCAGCACCCGAGCCTGGAGAGCCCCTGTTAATCTACATGGCGGCAACCAACCGGGTAATCAGCATCGTCGTCGTGGTAGAGCGGAAGGAACCAGGCTATGAGCACGGAGTTCAACGACCAGTTTACTATGTAAGCGAGGTCTTGATGGAGTCCAAGCAGCGTTACCCGCACTACGAGAAGATAGATTATGGAGTATTCTTTTCTTCTCAAAAGCTGAGGCATTACTTTCAGGAGCACCCAATCACAGTGGTGAGCAGGACTCCACTGTCTGACATTATCAACAACAACGATGCTACAGGAAGGGTCGTGAAGTGGGGCACTGAACTTGCCGCCTTCAAGATCACCTACAAGATACGCGACGCTATCAAGTCACAAGCCTTGGCAGATTTTATCGCAGATTGGACGGAGATGCCAGATGCTACTCCGTTGCCGGAACCAGAGTACTGGGTGATGCACTTTGACGGATCAAATCTGCTCAACGGCTCGGGGGCTGGTGTATTGCTATAGTCACCAACAGGAGACAAGCTACACTACGTTCTGCAAATCCACTTCGAGGCTACGAACAACATGGCGGAGTATGAAGCACTCATTCACGGACTACGTGTAGCTAAGGATACTGGCACCAAGAGCATAGTTTGCTGTGGAGATTTCGACTTGGTTGCCCAGCAGGTGGCTAGCACCTAGAATGTGCGGAACCCTATGATGGCGGGATATCGAGATGAAGTGGACGAGATAGCCAAGAGCTTATTGGGTTACGAAGTCAAGTATGTGCCTAGGGAGCAAAACGAGGCGTCTGATCTGCTATCTAAGCTTGGATCAGGGCGCAAAAGAATTCAGCCAGGAGTTTTCCGAGAGCATCTACGTACACCATCCGTGAAGGTAGCCGACATCGACAATCCGGATAGAGCTGACTCTTTCGTCCACATGGTGGCAAAGGTCCCTCCGGCTTGGACAAAACCGTTCATGGAATATCTCGAACATGGAACTTTGCCCGACGACAAGGTCGAAAGACGGCAAATAGTACGACGAGAAAAGGGTTATACCATAATCAATGGACAACTCTACAAAAGGAGCACCACTGGTGTATACCTAAAGTGTGTTTCCTATCTTGAAGGTATTGAAATCCTACACGAAATCCATCTTAGAGATTGCGGGCATCACGCCGCTCCTCGATCATTGGTCGTGAAAGCCTTCCGGCAAGGATTCTACTGGCTGACCGCGAAGGCGGACGCCGACAAGCTGGTTGAGACATACATGGGATGCCAGTATTATGCCCAACAACCACATGTTCCTGCTGAAGAATTGCGAACAATACCAATAACTTGGCCGTTTGCAGTCTAGAGGCTAGACATGGTGGGACCTTTATAGACGGCACCATGTGGGTTTACGCATCTGCTAGTAGGAGTTGATAAATTCACCAAATGGATAGAAGCTAAACCCATTAGAAAGCTTGATGGGGCAACTGCCCTCAGGTTTGTCCGGGATCTAGTGGTGAGATTTGGTCTCCCACATAGCATTATCACCGACAACGGTAGCAACTTGTCACTCGGAGAAGTGGAGGATTATTGTTGGGAGAAGGGCATCCAACTTGACCTTGCATCTATGGCACACCCACAATCCAATGGTTAGGTTGAGCGAGCCAATGGATTAATTTTGTAGGGAATCAAGCCACATCTTGAGGCACCGCTACATAGAGCAGCTGGATCCTGAGCGGAAGAATTTCCATCTGTGTTGTGGAGTTTATGAACTACACCCAACACATCCACCGGCTACACCCCTTACTTCATGGTATATGGAGAAGAAGCCATCCTACCTTCCGACATACTTCACGATGCACCAAGAGTCGCCGCCTACGACGAATATGACGCTGAAGAATCTAGATGCCTAGATGTGGACCTTCTCGAGTAGGAGCGTGTTTTGGCATGCCAAAGATCCGCCATCTACCAGTAGAAGCTATGCATCTACCATAGTCGCCGCGTTTGGCATCACTCGTTTAAAGAGGGGCATTTGGTGCTCCGACATAAGTAGAAGAAGTCACACAAATTATCCTTGCCATGGGAAGGACCGTTCATCATAAGCAAGGCGCTACTCAATGGGTCTTGCTACCTCGTTGACAATCGTGAGCTGAAGGATAGACCCAACGAGGATCATAAGCGTAAGCGACGTGACCCGGATGATGACTAATCGGAGCTTGATCGGCCAAGGAACATAGCACAGTTACGTCCTTTTTACACTTAGCATTTTTTTATCTAATTGTGTACCTCTTATATGATCAATGAAGTAAAGCTCTCTGGTTCACTCATATTTCTGAGTCTTTTACCTCCTTTAGTGTTCATTTTTGGATCATCTAAAACCTTTATGCACAAGTTTTGCGATTGCACTTGTGAAAATTCCGCCTACGGGAGTTAGCTTAAGTTTCTGGTCAACACGTTCTTTGTCGTTTTTATGTGGATTCTAGAGTAGTGACTTTCGGCACTTATTGTCGGTGATTTTGTGCTTAGGTTATTGATGGTGCCATTGGGCATAATCACCTGAGCGCATGGTTCCGACAACGAGTCTGCTGACTCATGAAAAGTCAAGAATAAAAACCAAAGTAATGGATAAGCCAGCACTTGCTTAAAAATATATACATTCTGGACACTAGTTCTTAAGTAGAAGGACACACAACATTGTTTTCCGCCTTAAGTTAATACATAGTTTTTTCCGCATACGCATCAAAGGAGCAACAAATATTACAAGTTGTTTTGCATTCCTTTGGCTCAGGCGACTTGGAAACAGCGTCATCGGCAGCAGGAGAATCACCCTCGAAGTTGGCAGTGTGAAGGGACTCGGAGGATCTTTGGTTGCTGCCATCGATAGTATTCATCGGCATGAAGATGTTGACGTCGACTAACTCGGCAAGTCTGGTGTCATAACCCGCGAATGACGACAAGATGGACTCATCGTTTATCTTCTTGCCATCGTCATCCATGTCGGGTATGTCAGAGGTTACCGTGTCGATGTCGGCATCTTCATAGTGTGCCTTTACCACGGATAGTGCCATCATTGCACCGGCCCGTGCACATGAAGCTTTCCAGCTTGTGATACGCTCGGGGGCTCGGCGCAGAATCTCCGAGAACTTCGCCAAAGAGTCCGATGCCTTGATGTTTATTAGGAGGGGCTTGGCAATCTCTTTGGCTTGCGCAATGGCGGTGTTGATGAAGTTGCCGGCAAGAACCATGCATTCCTTTGCTGGAGGAGGCGACCGGGTTAAACCCATAGGAGCTGCAAATTTTGACAAAGAGCACATGAGTTCAAAAATTCAGAGTATCTAGACTACAGAAATCCAAGATGGAGAATCACTTACTGAAGATGCTAGCCTCAGCTTTCCAGAGGGTATCCGCCAAGGAGTCCCGTTCTTGTTGGTGGAGCTTGTACGCCTCATGATGGCGTTGATTCTGCTCATCGGCAACTTTCTTCTGATCTCTTAAGATCGAGATCTCCTCCTTCAAGCGGTTCATCTCCTTGATGGCGGAGTCCTGCAAGTCTTTCATTGAATCCTCATGCATCTTCAACATGTCCTTCCTCTCCTACTTAAGGATCTTGTTTTCGCTATCCAGCTCTTGAATGTGCTTGGATTGCTCGACAATGTCCTTAGCCTTGGCAATGGTTTCTGCAAGTCGGAGAAAGCAAAGAACACAGTGAGTACTCGGATAATACACAAGTTCAAGTCAGAATACGAAAAAGAAAGGAAAAGCAGACGCTTGCTCTTGATGATTTGTTCCTTCAAGAAGGCAGTTTTACCCTTTTCGGCTTCCAAGTCCGCGCGCATCTTCTGGTACTTGTCGTTGGCCATGCCCCTCCGAGCATTCTCGTTCTGTGGAAACAAGAAGAATTAAACGTTGTTTGGTCTACTTGGAGCATATAGCCCGAAATTTTCCACCTAGACGCTAGGGGGCTACAGCGAGAGTTTTTAACTTAGCAATATGCTTAGTCTTTCTTTAAGAATCTAGTCGGAACTAATTCAGTTCTCGATTAGAAGCTTGGGGGCTACAGTATAAAGTTTTTTACTCAGATGTATGCTTAGCTTTTCTTTAAGCATCTAGTCGGATCTAATTCAGTTACAACTAGAGGCTTGGGGGCTATAGTATTGAAATTTATAACAACTGCGTATGCTACTCTTAAAGCATCTAGTCGAAATAATTCATTCCACCTATATGATTGGGGGCTACAGTGAGAGGTTTTCTAGCTTAGTCACTCTTAGATCATCTAAACGCAAACACCTATGGTTTTCCGTCTAAATCCTCAGGGGCTACAATGGGATACTCATATGAAATGCAAAAGGAAAATAAAACTTACAAGTGAAATGATCTTGAGGTTAGTAGCACTCTCGGCCAGCAGCTTGCCAAAGGATACGCTGTTTCCTTGCAAGATCTCTACTTGTCGGAGGAGCTCCTCTAGACCGCACGTCGGAGATGTCGGCGCCACACCAGGAACCAGAGTAGTGCTATCCGGCGTAAGTACTGGATAGACTTTGGATACTCTATGGTTTTCTTGGGTGCGGGGGCGCCGCCTATGGCAAAAGTACCAGCTTCCACCACCGCGTTACCGCCACCGATGGCATCCTTAGCTGGAGCTTCAGCAATTGAATGTGCGGCACTTTCCTACGTCGCCTGCTCGTCGACAACAGCAATCTCGGTAGATGCACCTGAGTCCACTTCCATGACGGAAGGGCCAGATGCTTATTTAGCTTGTGAGCTTGTTCGGAGCAGAGGAGGGCTTGACGCTGGGAGTGGCAGGGGCGATGGCAGGAGATGCATCGCGATGCAGCATGTCCTTTATGGTTCTAGAAGCCCCCAATGTTTTGGAGGTCTTCTTCAAGCTGGTCGTGGCTTTCTTCCTGAAACGTGCAAAATGCATAAGTACAGGAAAAAGAATGGACAATGTCAGAGAGAAAGAAGCTTACACAAGAGGGGGTGCTTTGGCAAAAGGGATCTCGGTAGTCTTTCTGTTCTTCGCCTCCAGGCGGATGTACTCTTTTTGGATGCTCCACCCTCCGTCTTCTTCTTCTTCTTGCCTCCGTCGGCAGCGTCAGAGGTGGAGCTCTTCCGCTTTCGTGCCAACGGAGCATCGTCGTCGGATACGATGGTGACTTCCTTCATCTTTGGATCATATATTTGAGGAGCCATGATGTCCTCGTCCTGTTAAGGTAAAGAACCTCCGTTTTAGATGAGATGGAAATTGCTAGACGAAAGAACTGGAGTATATGTCATACATGGAAAATAAACAGTTACCTTTGGGCACTTGCTGTCTACGAACATGTCGTAGCTGATGGTGAAGCCACGCTTCTTGTCCTTCAACTTGACGATGTCCTTAAGACGGAGCTTGACGGAGTCGCTCCAGAAATTTTCCACGGAGATACGGAGGCTATCCCTTCTATCGCTGGTATACTCGTGCATTATCTTCGAGCGGTGCTGCATAGGTTGAATTCGCCTGATGAACCAGCACATGGCTAGGTCCAAGCCGGTCAAACCTGTCTCTATGAACCACTCTATCCGCCTTATGGCACGGGAAGCGTCGATGTCGGAGGGAAGGGAGACCTGGGATCTCCATGTCGAAGTTTCGGTGGCGGCTCCATCAACGAAGTCCGGTATGTTACTTCTCGGCCAGCCAGAGGGATATCTGGGTCGTAGAAGTAGGTACGCTGCCAGTTCTTGCAGGACTCGTGGCCGACAATGTCGGGGAACCGCCGGACAGGACGGATCTTGAAGCTTATGGTGCCACAATTTCTAAGTTCATCCTTGCTGGATCCGGCTTCGCGTTTGACAGTGAAGAAATACGCGAAGATATCTAGCCTATGCTTAATCCCTAGGTAACCCTCGCAAAGCGCCGCGTAATTGCTAAGCGCTAGGATACTATTGGGAGAAAGGTTTTGGGGTTGTACTCGGTAGTGGTTCAAGATGTCAAGGAAGAAGTTAGAGATGGGTAGGGAGATGCCGCGTACCAATTGAGCTTTGAGGTACACCTTTTCTCCGGCTTGGGGAGAAGGTGTGACCTTGCCGGCCGGCGGCACCCGCCAGACGAGCCCCTTCGTCATAGGGAGGTAGCCCTCGGGGATCAGCTCCTTGATGTCGCGGTCAGTGATGTCCGAACCATGCCAATCGCCTTTGTGGGAGTCAAGCTCCTCTTCCAACGGCTCCAGCGACGCTGGATTGTGGTCGCCGCCGGTGGTCTCGACCACCGCGGAGACAGGGATGACCAGGCCCTCTGGGGGCACGACGACGGAGCTCGCCGGCTTCGCCCAACGCCGACATCGAGGGAGTAGTGCTGCTGCTAGCCATTGTGTGTGTTCGGAGGTGACTGGCAAGATTGGAGTTAGGGTTTTTTTTGCGAGGTTGCGCGGAGAGATCGAGGGGATGGTCATTGGAGGAAGAAGACGATGCGAGGAGAGAATGAGGTGAAAAGTAAAAGTTCCACCGCAGTTACTATTTCTGATCTCCAGCATCAAGATTCATGTAGCTTGATCGGACGGTTGCCGCGTAGACGACATGTGTGCCGACATGCGCGGAAATTTCGCCACGTCCCCAACCGTCGCCGCCAACGGTTCGTATCGCTCATGCGGGAAAATCGTACATGATTGCATTCTCTGCATGTGTGAGTTACGAGGCGTCGCTGACCTACCTTTGTGTTACCCTAGCTGTAATAGGAAGATGAACCATCACATCAGAAGATTCTGGCATGGACGGATCCAGTCCGGCTACGGATGAGTACGATGAAATATTCAGCATTTCTCCGGCTTACTAATCGAAGACGGAGAAAACCTTGCAGGGTTCTTTGGGAGGACTACAAGATATTGCTTGACGATTTACCGACATCAATCTAGACGGAGCATTCAACATGAAGAGGCACGATTTACCGACCAAGTAGCGATTAGCATACACCTCGCACATCGAACCTATCTCTGTAACTCGGCGTATTGCCATTATAGTGATTTATAGCAGGAGTAGGATTCCGCCACCGTTGTGGGATCTGAACCTGGGTAAGCTATGTTACCTCGTACCCGTCAACCGTCCGCCTTCCCCCACGTCTCTAAACACGCACTATGAGGACCCCTGCATGGCGTACTCGTCGGCAATACCACGACACCCTGTGGGATCGATATCTTTATTTCGAAACTATCTACAAACGATCTGTGCACTGGTAGTCATCACACATCTTCTTCGAAGCCTGTGGAGTAAAATGTTGCCCTGAGGCTTTTGTTAGTTGTAGCGGCTGACCGCTTCTGTATGTACCTTGGTGATGAACACTATATTTTTGGCTGAATGAAAAAGGAAAATCAATCGTATAGCATTGCTTTGTGATTTTTGTTTGATTATACTATTCGTTGTGCAAGTCCCCGAGCGCGTCCGCCCTTTAATGGGGTTTACCTTGCATGTATGTAAGTTTGTTTGTATTAGACGGTTAGTTTAGTCAGAGCCGACTCGTCGTGGCTCGTAGAGCCAGTCGCTTGGCGACCCCAAGGGGTTCTCTGTACTTGGCTATTTTCCCGGACGCGAGTGGGGTCGGTTAGGCGAGTCCCCGAGCGTGGTAGTTAGCCGTTCTAGTCGCATGACCAAGGTAGTTGAGGACATGGTGTGTTGTTTGAAACGCGTATCTCCACCTAGCTCAGAAAGCCAGTCGTGTGGCGAGTCCAGGGCACGCTCTCATACTTGGTGTGTTCCCGAGCCGTGTGGGTTTAGACTTGGGAAAGTCCCCGTGCGTGGTAGTTAACCATTCGAGTCGCTATGCCCAAGGATGTGGAGGACCGGTCGCTGCGAGAAGTGTGTTCGGTTGTCTTGGCCCGGCAGGACAGTCGAGCGAGGCAACTCCAATGGTGGCTCTGGGGTGGCGTTTTCGTGAACGACGCAAGGCCCAAGTATTTTAGGTGCTGTTGTGCCACACTACTTAGCCGTGCCGATCGCTCGACCAAGGGTTGATTTCCATGTGTAGCGTATTGCTAGATGTATGAGTGCGATTGGCACAAGAGGTTGAAGGAGTAGGCACAATTTGTGCGAGTCGAATTTATTGCGTTGTGTACAAGTTTGAGTTCTACGTGTAGAACTTTTGGAGGAGGTTTACATTCCATGGCCGCCCGACGTCGAGTTGGTCGTCACCTCGTACATCAATGAGGTAGTAGGCGTCGTTGCCGAGGACTCGCCCTATGGCGAACTGTCCCTCCCACGGGGAGAGAGCTTGTTCTTTCCCTTCTTGTCCTGGACGAGTCGCAGGACCAGATCGCCTTCCTGGAAGGTGCGAGTTCGGACTCGGGGGCTGTGATAGCGGCGGAGTCCCTACTGGTAGATGGAGGTGCAGTAGCGAGCTAGGTCGCGTGCCTCATCGAGCTGGTCGATCCCGTCTTGGCGGGAGATCTCGAGGCGAGTCATGTTCTAGGTCGGTTAGCATGACGGCCTCGGTTCCATACACCATGAAGATGAAGGGAATATGCCCTGAGAGGCAATAATAAAGTGGTTATTATATATATTCCAAGTATATGATAGATGTTTATTTTGCATGCTATAATTGTATTAATACGACAACGTTAATACATATGTGTTTAATAAACAAACAGAAAGTTCCTAGTTATGCCTCTCTCATAAACTAGCTCGTAGATTAACAAGATGATCAAGGTTTCCTAATCATGGACATTGGATGTTTTTAATAACAAGGTCACAACATTATTGGAATGGTGTGATGAATATTCATCCAAAGTATAGCATTACGATCAAAGTCATTGATTTTATATTGCTATAACATCATACGAAGTGATCCCAATCCTTAGACCATGAGATCATGTCAATCAATAACACCGGAAGAGTATCTTGATAACATCAAACGTCACACCGTAACAGGGTGATGATAAAGATGGGTTCAGTAATACTAAAGTGTTATGTTGAGGACCATGAGATCGAGAGTGGAATTTGTTCATCCTGATGACGGATATATATATGCTCTGGGCCCTCTCGGTGATATCACATTGATTAGCTTGCAAGCAAGTGATTTGATCACTAGAATGTTATATCACGGGAACGAGAAAAGAGTACATGTCATTAACGAGATCAAACTAGGTATGGAGATACCGATGATCGAATCTCGGACATGTAATATATCGCGAAACAAAAATATTAAGATACTAGCGTAAAAGGTTCTCATGATCACAAGAAAGTCATCGTTGAATGTGTGGGAGTCAGTATGGATCTCCAGGTCCCACTTCTAATTATTGATCTGAGAGGGGTCTCAATCATGTACACATTATTCGCAAACCATAGGGTGACACACTTAAGAGACACCGACACCATTTGGAGCAAAAGTTTCATGCTAAAAATAATAACAAGCGGATGAATTTATTTCACTTGATACCGAAACTGGTTTTCGGGTGAAATTGTAGAAAGTGTTTTTGCATGTGAAATGAAATACTAGCAAGGGGTTATATGTGAATGTTTTTCATTAAAGTAATTGACAAAATTCTTAATAAATAAAAGGAGTTTTATTTAATGAGAGATTGCATTAAATTTGGTGGAAATTTAATGGGAATTTGAGTGTGTTTTTGAGTGGGTTTTTGAGTGGAGAAAATTGAAGTGCATTTTTGTGAGTGGAGTGTCCACCCACATGAATGAAGGAGGGGAGGGGCAGCCCCATGGCCGGTGCCCACCCCCTTGGGTGCCCCCTCCTCCTATAAAAGGAGCCCCCATCCTCTATTCTCACTCACACCTCCTCGTGAAGGATATCTCTCCCCCTCTAGTAATTATCCCCCATGGTCTCGTACTAGCGAGATACATGTTCCCGGTGGCTATTCGGAAAGAAAGAGTTGTGCTTCCGCTGCATCGCTGGAGCGAGGAGGCGGAGGTTGCTCGGTGCCTCGGACATGTGTGCGAGCACGGATGCGCCGCTGATTTGCGGTGCTAGGACTTCCTCTCGATCTTGAGATCGGCAAGAGATCATCTACATCAACCACGAGTTCAGCCTCGTTAAGCTTTGTCGGTATTCAAGGGTATGTTCTCTACGGATGTATATCTGCCCGTTGGTTGTATCTAGTAGATAGATCTTGGTACATAGTTGTTCCCATCATAGGATTTTTTTTGTTTTCTATGTTGTGAACCCTACAGTGGTATCAGAGCCGGATCTATGCGTCGATGCTTTGCACGGGTAGTACACATATGAGTATGTGGGCGATGATGATCATGTTTTTGCTTCTTAGGTGTACTTTGGATATTGGTGGCATAGTGGGATGAAGCGGCCCGGACAAACTTTACATGTCCTCGCACATGAGACCTGTTCCACGCTTGACATGCAACTAGTTTTGCATAAGTGACTAGCGGGTGTCTGTCTCTCCTACTATATTCAATATATAATTTGCAAAGAGTTGTCAACAATTTGGTTATCCTTATTGTGGTTCATGTTCATTGGTAAGAACGGTTCTATCTTCGAAAGCCCTAAGCCACGTAAAACTTGCAATGGATAAATTATAAGCGTCTAGTTTAGATTGTTGCTGGGCTAGTGTCATGATATGGTGATGTTATAAGTAGAAGTATAAGTCGATACTCTTACAACACACATAACGTGTAAGTTCCATATACCTTGGCCTTACACATAGAGGTATGATATGATCATACCATGATGCACATGATGGACATCGAGTGCACGAACCATATCATTCAACTTATAAACATGTGATGTTTGTTGCATCTTATATTGCTTGTTTGGCGTTTTATTAGCATAATAAGATGATCCCTCATTTATATATCAAGATAAAAATGTGTTCTCCCTTAAGTATGCATCGATTATGTTTTGTTGCTCCAAGACATCACGTGATGATCGGGTGTTCTTGGATCCACGATCATATTTCGGGTAAGACAGTTACACATGTGAATACTAAGGTTCTTACTTAGCGAACTAGCATGTCTAGACATGGCCTCGGAACACGGACTTAAAGGTTAAGCATGAGTCATATGGAAGATATGATGCCCATTTGATGCTCCCCTTTGAAGCTTGTCACATCCCAAAATTCTCCTAATTTTGGAATGTGAAATAAATAAATAAGATTGATTGATTGTTTGACTTTGTTGAAAATTCTCAAAGAGAAGAAACTTTTGAATAGAAAATCCTCTCACCCTTGAATTCAAAATCCTATATTCTTTTGTTATGACCTAAGTAGCCATATAGGCAAAAGGGCATGGATTGATTATGGATTGTAGAATTGGTGTGCAAGATTTCAAAATGAAAATCATGAAGCCTTCATAAGCATTTCATTACATCCATGCAAAGTTCTCACAAACTAAACCCAAATCCTGGTATCTAAATCCTATAGTTGATTTGCCCAAATATTCCTAAAGGAAATTAAATTGACTTTATAAAACCCATTGTTTCTAAGGCGTAAATTATTGATAATTATAGCCTAAATAGATCCAATTAATATTACAAAATTTTAGAAACAAAATTGAGCTCATTTGGAGCTAGTATAAAAAAGTTATGGAATAACTACAAACAAATAAAGATATAAATAAAATGGAATATACAAGGATTTATAAATCCACTACTTGCAAACTAGTAAAAATATTACAAATATGATTCTACAATGATCTATTCGATTTTAGAAAAATTTAGAAACAAGAATCATATCATTTGGAGTTCGTATGTAAAAGATACGAGGGAAACAAGTAAATAGAAAAAGAAAAAAAAACTAAGCGGGCCGCCGGCCCACCGGACCGAGCCAGCGACCGGAGCAGCTACACGCGCGCAGGTACGTGCCTAGATTTGCTTTAAAAAGCGTGCAAAACGAGTTTTGTCAAACCTATCTCTATTCAAACTGCTATAACTTTTTATCTACAACTCTAAATCGACTTCCGTTTGTTTCTACTTGTTCCCTACTCCAAGGCCTATCTCTACACCATCCCAAACCTCCATATAATCTCGTGGAGCCACAGCTGTACGAGTTTCCCTTCTCGAAATCCCGAATCTACACATGCCCGAATCTTATTTCTCTTTTTAACCCATCTAGACTTCGTCGTTTGACTTCGGTCAAAAAACGAAAGTTGTAGGAATCATCGAAATATTTCAATCCCGACAAACCTCACCTCTTTTCATCCACCACAGCCGAAGAATTTTGTATCGCAATATTTCAGATCTTACGGTGTAAATCCAAGATGTACTCGCGCTCGTTTCTTCAAATCCAAATTCCTTTGGTGAGAAGGTAGGAATAATGATTCTTCACAACTTTCATGTTCTAAGTTTTTCAATTTGACCTACGGATTTGTCTCTCTAATATAGATCTATTTCTTGTCTATTCTGAGCCAAAATCGGGTCAATCTCTTCTTCTAGCCACCAGATCCTATCCAGACGGTCGAGATCCAATCAAACCGATGCGTGCCATGTCGTCATCCCCGTTAGCTTCCTCATCAATTCCACGTCAACGTCAGTTAACATCTAGTCCCAGTCAGCATGCAAATTCAACCTGTCCAGTCAGCAGAATATTCCCTGGAATATTTCGTTCTAATTTAAAATTGCATATTACAGATCTAACTTGTAAAATTCATTAGAAATTCATACCACATCCACAAATTACGTATAATATATCAAATTGAAGATAATTTCACGTAGAATCATCTTATCAGATTAGATCGAACTTTTACTATACGTGGTTACTGCAGTAATTTAATTAGTTTTAATGGTCTTTTAGGTTAATAAATTCATAAGAAATTATCTGTAACTCCGAAAAATATGAACAATATATCAAATTGAAGCTACTGTAATGTACATTAATAATAACTGGTTGGATCTAGCCTTTGCCGACTATTTAACCCGTAGCAATTTAATTAATTTTAATGGCTTTATAAATAATTAAATTCATAGTGAATTAATTGCTTGTCACAAAAATATAAATGATATACCGATGGAAAGCTGGTTCCATGTAGATCATCAATATGCAATTAGTTCAGCCTTTTACTGTAAGGTTTTGCCGTGAAGATTTAAATGGTTTAATGGCTTATTTAGAGTAATAAATTCATAAGAAAATAAATACTATTCAGAAAATTACAAATAATATGTCCCTGAAATCACAATTCCGTGAAGATTACGAATATAATTTTAGTTTGATTTTTAGACAAAAGAAACTATATGAATCATTTAAAACCCATTAAACACTATTTAAATCATACAAAAAGATCTATAACTCCGATTAGGGTGAATCCAAGTGCTAAGGTTTTGTATTGACAATATCTATACTGAGAAATTGCATGACAAATTATTTGATACTGTTAAAACAGAAATTCATACAGAAATATTTAAACCCATTGAAATAGTGTTTTAATCATAAGAAAATATCTATAACTCCTTTTTAGGTGATTCAAATTGCTACTGTCTCTAAATTGCATTAACTCTACCCAATAGCATCTAGTTCACAATTTAATACGACATAAACATATTTAGTTCAATTAAAGTGGTATACACCATATTAAATGGATACAACTTTAGTAATAAAAGCTTTAGTGCATTAAATGACTTTCCACGTGCATCATGTAATCTAATTATGTTCAGAACACTAAATGCAACCATTGTGACTCATTAAATCGTCATGCATGCATCTGTTCATCATTGTTTTCTTGTAATGTTGCACTGTTGCATGTTTGCAATGTTTTGAATGGTGTATTTGTTGTGTTTGTTTCAAACGTTAGATTACAAGGAGTGCAACTACTATGATTACAACTACTATGATTGCAAGTGTTGTGGTTATTGCGAAAGAGGCCATTATAATTGTGAGGATTATCTAATCGACTACATCTACAAAAAAGGCAAGTGGTGTTATCTTGGTCATAAATGTCCTACTGTTTTCCTATGCATTGTAGATGCTTTTGTAGAATTGCATCTGTAGGAATTGATGTGTATATGCTATGCTATGTCCTATTATGTGGTAGGGTTTTCCTGTAGACGAACCACCGTTGGTAGATGTGCTTATCCATGCTATGATGAACGAGGGCTGGGTTACATCACTGATGTTGATTCTAAATGTGTTGGTTTGCGAAAACTAAAACAACTTAATCAATGAATCTCCTGGGTGTGATGGGATTGATAATTTTTGGTGGTATCATTGCGGAAAGGCACCCAGGACACTGAGAAATGATTGGTTTCTTTGTTCGGAAGATTTCGTGTGCAACCATGTGCCAATAATAAAATGGGCGGTTGGTTGAACTCAGTAGGTTGTGGTAACTCAAACCCGCGTATCCAGAGATGTAGATAGTGTAGGTTGGACCGGTGCGCGTCGGGATTGGGGAGCTACTTCCCGAACGGTTCCTTCTTGGACTTCTCCCTATCATCACCCAATATGAGAGTGGTGGTACGAGCTGGGCTGTCCAAGTCACATGAGTAAAGTGTACTAACCCCTGCAGGGTGTATAAACTAATCGATTAGCCGTGTCCCCAGTTATGGACAATTTGAGCGACCTGATACTGATGCTATGATATTTCTCACTCATCCTTATTTCTTAATTACTTAAACCTTGTTGGGTGAACATAATTGGGTAGGAGCACCTGGGAGTGAACCAGAGTGTCCTATTTATCGTATTGGAAAACTACTTTGTTACAAATGTTAGGATAAAATTGTTGCTTTATGCAAATGAGCCTGAACTCCACTTGGCCAAATAAGCATGTAGTTGATAGATATGTTGTTAACCACTTTAGCCTACTTGCCATACATTCAATGTATTGACCATTCGTGGCTGCAACGTTTCATGTTGCAGGTTATATCGTATTTGAGTGATCGTTCATAGGTCGCGAGACTCCACTCAACAATTGTTCGCCTGTGGCACATTTGAAGGATGGAGATCTACCTTGTATTCGTTTTCCGCTATGTACTTGAATAAATAATGTAAATTCTGGATCTTATTCGTTGTATTATGATGCATAGTTATATTTGGTATCATTTTGTACTGTGTGTGCCAGTGAACCGATCCAGGGATTTGCTCTATACACATGAACTCAGCCTTATCAGGCGAGGGTGTTAAAAGCTACACCAACTCACGTGATGATCGGACTTGGTGTAGTGGATTTGGTTCATGTAATCACCAAAAAGGCACGAAGGATGTCGTTTTTGAGTGGGAGTTCATTCTTAATTTGGATTAGTTTAACTCAATCTATCATAAACTTAGTCTAAACTTTACAAATTCTGTTGTAGATGGCACCATCTTCTTTTAATTTCAATGTGTTCATGGAGAAAGAGAAACTTGCAAAGAACAGTAGCAACTTTACCTCACTGCTGCACAAAAGCAATATGTGCTAGAAGTGCCACTAGGCCCCCCACTGTTTGATGATGCCCCTGATGAGGAAAATAATGTCTATCAGACTCGTCAGGAGGACCACAACTTAGTTCATTGCGACATATTGTATGGGCTAGAGCAAGAACTTCGAAAGAGTTTCGAAAACGGCAATGCATTTGATACAATGGGTGAGTTGAAAATGATTTTTGACACCCATGCTGTTGTAGAGAGTTACAATGCTTTAGAAAAGTTCTTTAGCTGCATGATGGAAGAGAATAGCTCCGTAAGTGAGCATGTACTCAAGATGTCGGGTTACGCCGATATGCTTGTGTCCTTGGGCATAACGATTCCCATTGACTTAGGCATCCATCGTGTTCTCCAGTCTCTGCCACCTAGCTATAAGAGCTTCATGGTGAACTATAATATGCAAGGCATGAAGAAGTCTCTCCCCGAGCTTCTGTCAATGCTTAAAACTGCAGAAGTGGAGATTAAGAAAGAACATCAAGTGTTGATGATCAATAAGACCACTAGTTTCAAGAAAGACAAGAAGGGTAAACAGAAGGGAAAGAAGGGTGGCAAGTCGGTTGTCGTGCCTGAAAAGAAACCCCGAGTTGGCCCTAAGTCTGATACCGTGTTCTATTATTGCAAGGGGACTGGCCACTGGAAGCGCAACTGCCCCAAGTATTTGGCAAACAAGAAGGCCGGCAAGGAAAATAAAGGTATATATGATATACATGTTATTCATGTGTACTTGACTAGTACTCGCAGTAGCACCTGGGTATTTGATACCAGTTCAGTTGCTAATATTTTTAACTCGAATCAGGGGCTGCGGAACAAGCGACCGCTAGCAAGGGATGAGGTCAAGATGCGTGTCGGTAATGGATCAAGTGTTGATGTGATCGCCGTCGAAACGCTACCTCTCCACTTACCATCGGGATTAGTTATAAACTTGAATGATTGTTATCTGGTGCCAGCACTGAGCATGAACATTGTATCCGGATCATGTTTGATGCGCAGTGGTTATTCATTTAAATGCGAGAACAATGGTTGTTCTATTTATATGAATGAAATATTTTATGGTCATGCACCGATGATGAATGGTTTATTTTTGTTGGAACTCGATAATAGTGTTACACATATTCATAATGTTGATGCTAAAAGGATTAAACTTAACGATGATATATCCGCATATATGTGACACTGCCGTCTAGGTCATATTGGCGTTAAACGCATGAAGAAGCTCCGTTTGGATGGAATTTTGGAATCTCTTGATTTTGAATCATTTGATTCATGTGAGCCATGCCTTACGGGCAAGATGACTAGAATGCCGTTTTTCGGTTCAATGGAACGGGCGATAGATCTATTGTAAATCATACATTCTGATGTGTGTGGTCCAATGAGGATGTCAGCGTGAGGTGGATATCATTATTTTGTAACTTTAACAAATGATTTGAGTAGATACGGTTATATCTACTTGATGAAACACAATTCTAAAACCTTTGAGAAATTCAAGGAGTTTTAGAGTGAAGTGGAAAATCATCGTAATAGAAAGATCAAATTTTTATGGTCCGACTGTGGAGGTGAGTATCTAAGTTATGAGTTTAGAACTCATATCAAAGAGTGTAGAATAGTTTCACAACTCACACCTGCCGGAACACCATAGCGACATGGTGTGTCGGAACATTGAAATCGTACTTTATTAGATATGGTTCGATCTATGATGTCTCTGACGGACTTGCCACTGTCATTTTGGGGTTAGCACTAGAAACTGATGCATTCACTTTAAATTGGGCACCATCTAAATCTGTTGAAAAGACACCGTATGAATTATGGTTTGGAAACAAACCTAAGCTGTCATTTTTAAAGTTTGGGGATGCGATGTTTATGTGAAGAAACTTCAACCGGATAAACTCGAACCCAAAGAGAAAAAATGCGTATTCATAGGATACCGGCCCTAAGGAAACTATTGGGTATTCCTTCTATCACAAATCCGAGGGCAAGGTTTTTGTTTCCAAGAATGGTCCTTTCTAGAGAAAGAGTTTCTCACGAAAGAGTTCCAAACAACCCGTGGTGGCGGGATCAACAACGGAGGCCGATTATGTTGCTGCTTCGGAAGCGGCTCAGGAAGCAGTTTGGATGAAGGAGTTCATATCCGAACTAGGTGTGGTTTCGAGCGCGTTGGATCCAATGGTGATCTATTGTGACAACAATGGTTCCATATCCAATGCCAAAGAACCAAGGTCTCACAAGAATTCCAAGCATATTAAGCGCCGGTTTCACTCCATCGGCGAGCATGTCAAGGATGGAGATATAAAGATTTGTAAAGTACACATTGATCTCAATGTAGCAGATCTGTTGACTAAAACTCTCCCTAGAGCAAAACATGATCAAAACTCCATGGGTGTTAGATTTATCACTATGTAACTAGATTATTGTCTCTAGTGCAAGTGGGAGACTGAAGGAAATATGCCCTGAGAGGCAATAATAAAGTGGTTATTATGTATATTCCAAGTATATGATAGATGTTTATTTTTCATGCTATAATTGTATTAATACGGAAACGTTAATACATGTGTGTTTAATAAACAAACAGAAAGTTCCTAGTTATGCCTCTCTCATAAACTAGCTCGTTGATTAACAAGATGATCAAGGTTTCTTGATCATGGACATTGGATGTTGTTAATAACAAGGTCACAACATTACTGTAATGGTGTGATGAACATTCATCCGAAGTATAGCATTACAATCAAAGTCATTGAGTTTATATTGCTATAACATCATACGAAGTGATCTTAATCCTTAGACCATGAGATCATGTCAATCACTAACACTAGAAGAGTATCTTGATAACATCAAACGTCACACCGTAACAGGGTGATTATAAAGATGGGTTCAGTACTACTAAAGTGTTATGTTGAGGCCCATGGATTGAGAATGGAATTTGGTCATCCCGATGACGGATATATATGCTCTTGGCCCTCTCGTTGATATCACATTGATCAGCTTGCAAGCAAGTAATTTGATCACTAGAATGTTATATCATAGGAACGAGAAAAGAGTACATGTTGGTAACAAGTTTAAACTAGGTATGGAGATAAGGATGATCTAATCTCGGACATGTAATATATCGCGAAACAAAAGGATTAAGATACTAGCGTAAAAGGTTCTCAGGATCACAAGAAAGTCATCGTTGAATGTGTGGGAGTCAGTATGGATCTCAAGGTCCCGCTTCTGATTATTGATCTAAGAGGGGTCTCGGTCATGTCTACATTATTAGCGAACCTTTGGGTGAAATACTTAAGAGACACCAACACCATTTGGAGCAGAACTTTCATGCTGAAAAGAATAACAAGCGCAGGAATTTATTTCACTAGATACCGAAACTGGTTTTCGGGTGAAATTGCAGAAAGTGTTTTTCATGTGAAATGAAATACTAGCAAGGGGTTATATGTGAATGTTTGTCATTAAATTAATTGATAAAATTCTGAATAAATAAAAGGAGTTTTATTTAATGAGAGTTTGCATTAAATTTGGTGGAAATTTAATGGGAATTTGAGTGGGTTTTCTAGTGGAGAAAATTGAAGGGCATTTTTGTGAGTGGAGTGTCCACCCACATGAATGAAGGAGGGTAGGGGGCAGCCCCATGGCCGGCGGCCACCACCTTGGGTGCCCCACCTCCTATAAAAGGAGCCCCCTCCACTCTTCTCACTAACACTTCCTCGTGAAGGATCTCTCTCCCCCTCTAGTATTTATCCCCCATGGTCTCGTACTAGCGAGATACATGTTCCCGGTGGCTATTCGGCAAGAAAGAGTTGTGCTTCCGCTGCATCGCTGGAGTGAGGAGGCGGAGGTTGCTCGGTGCCTCAGACGTGTGTGCGAGCACGGATCTAGGACTTCCTCTCGATCTTGAGATCAACATGAGATCGTCTACATCAACCACGAGTTCAACCTTGTTAAGCTTTGTCGGTCTTCAAGGGTATGTTCTCTACGGATGTATATCCGCCCATTGCTTGTATCTAGTAGATAGATCTTGGTACATAGTTGTTCCCATCGTAGGAATTTTTTTTTCTATGTTGCGAACCCCACAGAAGAAGGATGTGAACCCTGTTGACCGGTTGACGGAGGTGCGAATGCCTAGACGACGGAGGGGAGTTCTTTGACCCAACATCCCATGGTTAGCTCGAGGGGAACCTGTAGTCATGGCTTGAGGCCATGGAGGATGCTTTGGTTGGCACGCTCTGCTTGGCCATTCGACTCCGGGTGGGCGACTAAAGAGAGGTCGAGCCGTATGCTGTGCTCCTCGCAGAATTCTGCCATGGCGCCTTTTGCAAAGTTGGTTCTATTGTCCATGATGATGTTGTGCAGGTACCTATACTGGTAGATGAGCTCGCGGAGGAACTTGGTCGCGATCTTCCTGTCGGACTTTCTGACCGGCTTAGCATCGAACCACTTGGTGAATTTGTCAACTGTGACCAGGAGGTGGGTGTAGGCAGAAGGGGACTTTTTGAACGGGTCCACCATGTCGATGCCCCATACAGAGAATGCCCAGGTGATGGGGATTGTCCCGAGGGCCGATCCAGGGATGTGCATCTACTTGGCGTATTTCTAGAACCCGACGCAGCATTGAACGATATCTGTGGTGTCAGCGTGCGTGGTTGGCCAGTAGAAGCCATGCCGCATGGCCTTGGTGACTAGCAACTGGCCTCCGGCTTTGTGGCCATAGTCGTTGGAGTGGATATCTTAGAGGATCTTGCGTCCTTCTTCTGGTTGTACGGAGTGTTGGAACACGTCGGTCACGCTGCGCTTTTAGAGTTCGCCATTGATGATGGCGAACGATTTGCAGCGTCGCACTATCATGCGTGCCTCTGTCTCTCTCGAAGGAAGGGTCCCGCTCTCGAGGTAGGCGAGGTATGGCGTGGTCCAGTCGCTGGGTTCTGAAACCATGGCGACCAGGGCGGGCTCAGGTTGTAGAGGTATCCCGATGTCGATCTCCTTCGGCGGGGAGACCGAAGGCTTGTGGATGGTGTCGAGGAAGACGCGTGCGGGTGGAGTTTTCCTAGCCGAACCGATGCAGGAGAGGGCGTTGGCCTCCTTTTTCTTGCGCCTGTTGATCCACTCAACGGAGTAGCCGGCGAACTGGCCCCCCAGCTGGTCCACCGCTTGGCAGTATGCTTCCATGGTGGGGGAGAAGGCGTCCCAGGTACCAGCGACTTGTTCGGCGACGAGGTAGGAGTCGTTGTAGAACTGTAGGCGGTTGACATTCATGTCCTTGGCAGCTCACATGCCTTGAAAGAGGGCATCATATTTGGCCATGTTGTTGGTGCAGGGCGTGAAGTCAAGGTGTACGACATAGCAGAGCCTTACACCCTTGGGGGAGGTGAGTATGATCCCAGCCCCTGCGCTGTCTATGTTCTTGGACCCGTCGAAGTAGAGCGACCAGTAGTGTATATAGGGCATCTTCTCCGGCTGCTGTGCTTCATCCCAGTCGGCGAGTAAATCTGCCATGGCTTGGGACTTGATCGCTTTGCGCGGTTCATACCTGATGTTGTGGATGCCGATTTTGACCGCCCACTTGGCATCGCGGTTGCGAATGAGTTCCTGCAGTGGCACGGAGGAGACGGCCGTGATGGGGTGCTCCTCAAAGTAGTGCGCGAGCCATCGCTTGGCTCGAAATACCGCGTATACTAGTTTCTAGTATTGCGAGTAGCGATGTCATGAGTCTGTTAAGTCTTCGCTGATATAGTATATCAGGCGCTGCACAGGGCATTCCTTGAGCTCCTCTGGCTGCTCGACGACCATCACGACATTTACGACTCGTGTGGTGGCCACAACGTAGATGAACATTGGCTCCTCATCGACATGGGCGGAGTGCCTCATCCGCTTCTTTGTACCATCGGAACGTGGGTTCTTGCGCATCAGGTGGTAGAGAGGCATTGCTTTTTTGCCAAGCCGGGGGATGACGCGGCTGAGGGCCGCGACTCGACGGACCAGTTTTTAGTCGTCGTGCAAGAACTCGGGTTTTCGTAGCAGTGAAATGATATCGATCTTGGCGGGGTTCGCTTCGATGCCTCGCTTGGAGACCACGTACCCGAGGAGCCATCCGGTGGGTACACCGAAGGTGCACTTCCCTGGGTTGACCTTGATCTTGTACCTCCACAAATTGGCCAAGGTTTTGGCCAGGTCGGAGAGCAGGTCGCTTTGGCGAGTGGATTTTACCAACACTTCATTGATGTAGACGTGGATGTTGCGGCCAATTTGGCTCGCAAGGCACTCCTGCATGCACCGCTGCTAAGTCGCGCCGGTGGTTTTGAGGACGAACGTCATGGCGGTGTAGCAGTAGGCACCGAATGGCGTGATGAATGTCGTTTTCTCCTCATACTCAACCGCCTTCTTGATCTGGTTGTAACTAGATTAAGCGTCAAGGAAGCACAGCGACTCCAATCCCGTGACCGAGTAGATGATCTAGTCGAAGCGCGGGAGGACGAATTCCTCGTTTGGGCAGGCGCAGTTGAGGTTGGTGTAGTCGATGCACATTCTCCAGGTCTTGTTCTTATTAATGACTAGGACTAGGTTTGTCAACCACTTGGAGTACTTGATGGGCCGGATGAAGACCGTGGCTATTAGCCGCTGCACTTCTTCGGCGATTGTTCGGTGGCGCTCTTCATTGAAGGGCCACAGCGACTGCTTTACAGCTCTCGCTTTGGGGTCGGCATTAAGCTTGTGCTCAGCGAGTTACCTCGGGACACCTGGCATGTCAGATGGCTTCCATGCAAAGATGTCGCGATTCTCTCGGACAAACTCGATGAGCACGCTCTCCTATGCGGGGCTCATGCCTGTCCCAATGGTGACCGTCTGGCTGGAGTCGCCTAGAACTAGCTCGACGATACGTGTATGCGTGGAAGCTTCGAACAGTGTAAACCTGGCGTTTTCTGTGTTGGGCTTCTTTAATATTGCGGGGTCCTCCTTGTCAACGCAAATCGCATCTTTGGCGAGTTCGTCAGCGTGATTGGTTTCCACGGAGATGACGGCATCCGCGAGTTTGGCGCCTTTTTTCCTCGCATTCTATGGCCATGTCGGGGTCACCGTGGACGTTGATGATGCCGCATGGTCCTAGGAGCTTCATCATGTTGTATGCGTAATGTGGGGCCGCCATCAATTTGGCGAATGCTTGTTTCCCCAGGATGCAGTGATAGGGGCTATGGAAGTTCACCAGCTCGAAGGTGATCCGCTTAGTGCGGAAGTTTGAGGGTGCGTCAAAGGTGACTGGTAGCGTCACCTTGCCGATCGGGTACACCTTTCGGCCGAGGACGATGTCGTGGAAGGTGGTGAGGGTCGATTCGACCATCGACTGCGGGAGCTACAGTGTTCTGAACCTATCCAGCTAGAGGATGTTGATGGAGCTCCCTCTGTCCATCAGTGTCTTAGGGAGACAGTAGTCAGCCACTTTGGGCTTGACCACCAAGGGAAATCTCCCAGGGTACTCGACCCGAGGCGCGTGGTCCTCGTGGACCTAAGTGATGCGCTGCTCAGACCTGTTGAGGGAGCGGGGGATGTCGACTTTCGTCACCGCGTTGTCGACGACTGCACAGGTGAGCACCTTCTGCTCGCACTTGGTGACGATCCCAGTGAATGTGTGCAGCGAGCCGACGTTGTTGCCAAACTCGCTGACATTGCCGTTGTCCCTTGGTGGGTTGTTGTTGGGACCTTCCCTTGCTCGCCTTGCCTTCTTGATCTCCTTCAGGGAGTGGCAGTCGGTAGTGGTGTGAGTTGTGGGTTTCCCCTCCCTGCTATGGTAGACATAGGGCTGGTTAAGCAGGGCGGCGGGGTCGAATTTCGGCCTCGTCGCATTGCTCGCGTAGTAGTTTCCGCTGTCGCGGTAGTTTCCTCCGTTGAGGCAGACGTTCTTCGGGTCGCATGGATCATAGCCGGCGTTGGCGACAAAGTCGACTCGCCCGTCACTTGACCCATAGGGTAGGGTCTTGATTGGTTACTTGAATCAAGATAAGTAAGGATCAGGGAAGGGTACCCGTTTGGTGTGGATAAAGTGCACAATCTCTGCAGAGTGTAAATCTATTCGAATATCTGTGTCCACTGTCATGGACGGTTGGGAAGGTTGCTGTAGAGCGGTGCTGTTTTTTTTTCAAAAAGGACTTTAGAAAATAAAGTGTTTTTAAAACCTGGTGGTCTGAAGGACACCAGAGAAGGAGATGTGATGTTGAGGGGAAAGGAACAAGAAAACCCGGTCATTTGAGGACTGTGGAGTTGAAATAGGGTGACCCAATCCTAGTGTTTTCTAAAGCTTTTCAAAAAGTTTTCCAAAAATTTTTATAACAGTTCTCAACAAAACCTTGTATATGCTATATCTACAAGAGAAGCTATTTTATAAAAGAACCACTCTTGGAGCCCTCCTATGACCACAACCATATTGGGTATCCCCTTGTCATTACTATTTTATAAGGTGGTTTGCGAGTACATTCAAAGTACTCACTAGCATTGTCCCTGGCTATTTACTTGGCCATATTTCCAGAAGCACGAGGAAGGATGGAGTTTCTAACGTCCATGTGATCTAGGACGTCTTCCCAGTCAGTCTCCTGTAGGATAAGGCATGACATGGCTCTGTGCTTGAAGACTTCCGCTATTAAATCTCCATAATGGAAATAATGTAAGTGTTGTACTCACTACTTATGGATCATGTAATGATACTAGTCGGTTATGCTCACGGGTCATTGATCATGGGAACGTGAATTGCAGGCTTAACGGAGATTCTTGGACCGTAAATCCAGGGTCCCACAGACTTGGTATCAGATCCATACTGACTGTAGGAGACCTTAGTTAGCATGGATGTTAGATAGGACAACCCCCAAATTTCCCAAAACATTGACTTTTGAAAGCTACTTTCTCAAAAAAAAATTAGAAGATTTCCTATCTTGTCTTCTCTAATTTAAACTTTTTGAAAATGGCTTATTATATATCTCGTCTTCCTTCAAATGTTCTGTTTTCAAAAACAAGTCTAACTTGGACACTATGAATACGGAGATCCCGAAATGAAGAGAAGCAGAGACATGAAAACCAAAGGAGCTACCCACAATGAAAGATACTACAAGATCACCCTACCCCAAGAGTCCTTCATCGCCCCAATGAATCAAGTACGACACACATGACCCCAGATGGCAATACCTAAAGTCAAGACCCCCGTAACATCCGTACATAGCATAGATATCCTCAATATAGGATTACCCTTATGGTGCGTAGTCATCTCTTGGTACCTATGGTACGCCTCATTTGCTTGTCACCTTCTTGTATGATGCTTGTATTGTGTTGCTTGATTATCTTGGATCCTTCGACCCTATTTCTTAGACATCCTCGATTAGAAACCCTCATTGGTGTATCCCGACAACAACCCACATAATCCCATAATTCGAGACCTCTCCTCAGAAGGATGGCCACGTATGAAAGCTAAAAACCCTACCCGTGCATAATACCTATAGTACCCCTCGATGGAAGCTGCATCCTGTGCTTCAACTCATTCCTAACCTTAAATCCGTGTAATAGCTCCTTCCCTCTCTAAGAGCATCATTGTTGGAGAAATATTATGGATCTTTGAAGAGCAACTGCATGATCTACTGAATATCATCCGTCATCCCCCACCCAAGATCGAAGGGACAGAGCTCCCTCGCAACAACTCAAGCATAGCTCAATGGGTGATCAAGGCCACCATTCCAGCTCGTGAGATCAACCCCGAGCCCATCATCTTCATCTTCATTGAAAATAGATGGGTAGATGGATTCGTGCGAGATATACAACAAATCATGGCATGCCTTTGCAAGATCCATGAAGACGAGCTGAAAGACACCCCTTACCACCTGTTTGGGAAGCGCGACAAGGATGGACTCCCCACTGAGTCTTTTCTCACTTTTTTCATTGCAAATCAGCTGGTGAATATGGAGTACCTACTGCAGCGCCATCAAGAAGACCTCGATAAGACTCATTGTCAGAATATCCTCATGCGTATGGATCTCACCATCCTACGTACCCAGGAGAAGAGTCCGCGAGCCGCAAAAGCCCTCCTTGAAAGGAAAGTAGCCGCTCTACCGCCCTCAACTTCTGAAGCAACTAACCCCGAGACGGAGGATGAAGAACTATCCTTCTATGAGTATTAACCTATCTTTTAGTCCCCACCTCCGGAAGATCCACCCACCGAAGCAGCCACCAGAGAAGTCCTGACTCTCACCTTTACTTCTAAAGAACTGAATGTCCCCCAAACCCCCAAGGACCCGCTCTAATCAAGGTTGGTACACAACCTCAGGACGGCGTAAAGATTCAAGAAGTACCCATGGAGTAGTCCCTCGCCCCTACAACTCACCCTACTAGTCTAGGGTAGAGCTCTGCATCATCTGAGAACCTGTTTTGTAAAACTCTATGTGCTCCGACGCCTTACAACATAGACCTGCCCTGTATTGCTTTAAGTACCCTCAGCGCTGGCCGGCGTAGACATGTTACCTTATGTATGAACCCTGTTGGGAGGTTATGCCAGTATGATGACCTTCTTTGTGTATTTTACCCAAGACATTGCATCAGACTGAACCCGGAACGACCTCATCCCTTAGGACCGTGTCCGAGACCGCCACCCAAAAACCAGCATCCTCTTAGCTAGATACAACACCATCCAACTCAGACATCCCTTAAGAAACCGAATCTATAAGGTCGACTAAAGACACCCAACTCCAGACAGGAGGTATAGCATTCTTCCGATAACTCCAACGCAAAAGGTCCTTGACTTCATCAAGCATCCCTTAGTGTCGCTCTAAGGGGAATAGACTACATCTTTTCCCGCAAAACCAGAATAACCCCGAGAGAGCTGACTCCTGGTCATTGCTAAGAGATGAACCTCCCTTAAACCAAGAGCGTGAACCCACCGAGAGGACAATAATCGGCACAACTCTAGAATCAGAAGACACTCTGGGAAAGTTCTTCATCGCAAGGTCGACCGTCCCGCCAACACTCTCGGCGTTTGAAGACCCAGAATGCCGAAGAGCTAACTCCAGCGATAGAGGTTTGAAGAAGGCTCAACTTGTTGTTTTGATTCCAGAAGAAATGACCGAGCCTACGCCAAACCTACCAAGAATCGTCCTAAGGGGAAAAGTTCGCATCTTTTCCACTAGCCTAATCTAAACCGCTCAACCCGCAGCCACTTAGCCCTGACCCATAGCTGAACAAACTTGTTTGTAGTAAATCTCTTATCATTGGTGAAAGTTATTGACAAAAGTCAAAATAGTCATGTCTACCTTGTTGATTAAACAATTCTCTTTTCCAATATTTGCTTTATGGGAAACTTATGTTTATTGCAAAGGCATATCCAAAGGTTAAATTAAAAGATGGTAAAAATCCATGCAAAGCTATTGAAAATAGCAAAGTGTATGATAAATTTGAGACTTGTTCAATTGTCCAACATGTAATGGTTAGTTTTTATTCAAAAGTAAGGGGTATGTGATAATATCTATGTATGTATCCCATATGTGCATGGTAGTTAGTTCATATTTATTTTGTACAAGTGAATATGCATGAGTTGATAATGCCATGCTCGTATTTTCTTGTAAACCATAAGCTCATTGATGCATGATCATGATCTATTCGCTTATTTGCTACGCCATATTTTCCCATGATTTATAGAGGCAGTGGATGACGAGTGGTATCCTCGCCAATGCCCATTGTTATGGACTTAGGGTATCGTGGAAACAAGAGCATTGGGGATTTCATCGACTTATCAGACAAACAAGTAAGTCGATGCGGTCTGATTATTGAGAAAGCTTGGTTACAGAGTCGCCGTTTTGCTAGTTGTGATCTAGCTTACGACGGATTGCTAGAAAACTATGGTGCCCTCTCTGTCAGGTCCTCCCAGCCTTTATATGAGAGGTTGGGTCCTAGATCCGTAGCCGGAGAGGTTACAAGTTAATGTTTACAATACGAACTCTATGTTGGTTTCTGAATATTCCTTAGCGGATAAGGAAAGTCTTTATTCCGCCGGGTGCTTCTTGGTCTTCGTTGGCCCGTCTTGGGCCATAAGCTTTTATGCGCCTAGGGTAACTAATCATAGGGACCCTATAGGTCATACCCTTGTCAGTAGCCCCT